>CM060932.1:336776054-341576054 GCA_030765085.1 Allium cepa | reverse complement strand
AAATCACAAAAGCAATAGAATGACATCGAAGGACTGTGCCTGATCGGAGGAATGATCTCACTTGGCCCGGCGTGGCTCTTGTTTTAGCCGCATCAAGTTGACTCACGGGAGTCAGGGTCACGTAAATACCTCCAAACAATCCTACTTCATTCTGAAATCTTCATCCGTACGCAGTTGTTAAAGTAGTTTTCGGTATTGGCAGAGAGTATGACAATATCCGATCCCAGTCTCTTTAACAAACAATCGTTATTATAACACAGCGGTCATTTCAAAATAGTTTATACTTCAAAACCAAAATATAATTTTCCATTTCAAAACCATATCCATACGATATCATTTCCATTTCAAATATATCCATTTCCAAAAATCATATCACTTTCAAAGTTATAACACTTTCGAAACCAAAACACTTGAAATTATAACACTTTGGAAATCACAACAATTTGAAATCATAATACTTTGGAAAACCTTAACTTAATCATAACTTCCACCACTTAAATAGTTTAGATATTAATAATATATATATATATATATAAATAGTTAATAAAATAGTTCATACAAAAATAGTTTATATAAAAAATGGTTTATATTGAAAAAGTTTATATTAAAATAATTTATAAAGTAAAATATGATTTAAAAATACTTTATATAATAAAATAGTTCCTCAAATCTCACAAGTCGATTCGAATCAACTCGAATTTCAAAATTCCAATTTAATTCAACCTCAGTTCTTCAACTTCGGTTAATTTCAGTTTCTCAATAAATCATTTCAAATTATATTGATTTCGAATGCAAATTCAAACCATAAAATAAACCATTTTAATTTCAATGTACTTCAAAGATTTAATATTCAAACATTTTCAAACTAAATTTGATAATTTCATATATATCAAAATTTAACTTCGTTATTATTTAGTTTTGAAATGTTTACTTAATAAATCCAATATCTTTTAAATAAAACCCTAATTATAGATAAACTAAGTATTTCCTTCAATTTATCTATACTAGAAATATCCATTTAATTACCTTAAACCAAAAATCAAGTTATAAAATCATATCCTTTAAAATCACAATTTCAATAGGTTTCAAATCAATTTAATTAAATAAAATTCTTAATTAAATATAACTTCAAATAAATTCAAATTTATCTCCCCAACCTTTCTTATAAAAATCGTTATAAATCAGTCTTAAAATATAATTTCAAAACTAACTTATAACCTTAAAATTTCAAACATATAAATTTAAAAATCTAAATTTTAAACCCTTATAAAATAATATATATATATATATATATATAATATCTTAAAATCAATATTTATTAAAACCATAATATTCATTTTAAAACATTGGAAATCATTTTTGAAATGTATATATATATATGTATATATGTATATGTATGTTTGTATAGACCAACGATGTTTGTATATAATTTTCTATCATATGGTCAAGTGATACGGATATTTATCATTTCAATCTGCAGTTTAAATATATACTGGTATGTATATTTTCAACCTGCAATCCCAAATTCAATTCAATGAAAATTGCTTGGGTTTATCATTTCAACCCATAACAATTTTCTCCTATTTCACAAGATCGTTTGGGTAAGTATCATTCCAAACCATAGGGAATTCTATACTAATAGGGTACTCGTAGAGTGAGAACAGTGATGAATATAACATATCAATAACAGGCATATATCATCAGCAATTAAATATAAACAATATGATATGGTGTCATATCCCACAGGTGAACAGATACAGAAAATAGCATATATAACAATTTAATTAATTGACAACGGCATATTTCAATTGTCGTTTCAGTTGATATCAAATTTAATAAATATAAGAACGCTAATCGTGAGTGATTGCTCACCTTCCAAGGCTATAGATGTTAGACGAGAGGCTAGAGGTAAGTTACGAATTCAAGCACGGATTCCAAAGCAAAGGTAGATTGACGCGAATTCGACGGACAAGCTGATAAATAGGAATTGATGAGAACAACCTATATAAATATCTATATATGCTTTAAAATCTAATATTTACTCATGTTAAAATAAGATAAAATATAAATCTTTATTATATACTTAAAAACGAATATTAAACTTATACCCATATTAAGCATAATAAACGTTTACAATATACTTGAAAATCAAACATGAAAATCAAACATTATCAAAAAGCAAATATATATTTACAAAGGTCAATTTAAAACATCTATGGATATTTTCAAATCACTATTTAACTTGATGCTTATGGCACAAAATTTCTATATATATAAGCACTATATTTTATATTTAAAACAATATTTAATATAAAAATCAGTATTTATAAAATTAACTTAACTTATATATATCGACTCACAAAAAACTAACATATAAACTGTTATCCCGCTTTTTGGCAAAGCCGTGATACCAAAAGATCGATCGAAAATAAAGGACAGTTCGTCTCCAGGATTGGTCATACTTAGCTTCACTATGGATATCACCGAATTTTGTCCGAGTCTAGATTGAGCTACAGTTGATAGGACATGACAAGAAAAGTTATAAAAGTCAGCATCTCAAATTTCAAGTCAATCCGAGTTCATACGCTCAAGTTGTGATAAATTCAAGTTGGAGGAAATAACCGTAAGGTCGAATCCATCAGAAGATCATGAGTTCGAATCCATCGGCTTCCTCTTACTTCAAATCCATGGGATCACTCCACTTCGTATCCATCAGGTTGAAGTCCTTCGAGTCCATGAAGTCACTCCACTTCGCCTCCATCAAAGCATATGAGTTCGAATCCATCCTAACGGCCTTCCTTCGAATCCATCAAACAACCTCCACCTCGAATCCCTCAAGGCGAGATGCTTCGAACCCATGCAGTTGATTCACTTCGAATCCACCATGTCGAGGAAGCTTCGTATCGATCAGCTATGGGATACCTCGAACGATTCGAACGAGCATCTCCTCGAATCCATTCCCTCGAATCCACTAAGTAGAAGCGTCAAAAACATGGATTCGACCCAGTAAACTCGGAGAAAAACCAGGATCAACCCGAGAAGCGCGCGCCACGTCACCATTCGCACGCGCAAGCCATCGATTCGACCCTAATCGATTCGAAGGGGATCGATTCGAACGAGACACATCAACCGAAAATGCAATCTTGAATCAATCATAACTCGAGATCTACAAGACCAAATGCTATGAAATTTTCACAGGAGCTTGCATACATGTTGAAGAATGTCCACACCAAATTTCACCTCGGTTGGACACTATTTTGATCGACTCAAACTATAGTTCGAATCGATCCTAAAGTGGGCCCGGATTTCTAGAGGCCAGGCGTGTGGGCCCCCCTCACATGCCAGAAGCGGTCTCCCCGAATTTTAGGTGAAATATCAGCCTCCTACGCCTATAAATAGAGCCCCTGGTTATTCAGAAAGGGGATCGGAGAATTCTTAGAGATAAAGCACGCTCGGACGCTGCCCGAATCACTCTATATCATCTTCACTGCTGCTGATTTTGAATTTAAGCCTATTATCTGCTGTACTTCGCTCTAGAACACTTGTAATCTTCAAGTATTAAGCAATAAAGTGATAAAACTTCATAGTGGACGTAGGCAGATCGCCGAACCACCCTAAATTATTGTCTTCCGTGCAATTTACTTTTCTGTGACTTGGAGTTTTTGTTAGATAATCCTCATTTTCAATTTGATTTCTTCATTTATTATCTCTTCAAAAACTTTTGAAGGGTGTTGCCCAATTTTGGTGCAAACACTTTGGTGCTTTCACTGAGAGCAACCCAGTTTTTCTCCCGATCCTTGGATCTACTTTCGATACCGGATTGCATAAATCTAAGGAGAAGATCCAGATCTATTGTTTAGTGGTTTCTTCTATTCTATTCAGATCGCTCCAGATCTAAAAGGAACCATATTCATTATGAGGTCCGTACCCATATTTTCAAATTCAAAAAATATGCTGTTTTTCGTATGCATATTTTTGTACCCATGAAAAAAATAAAGAATTCCTTACCCATATTTTCGAATCCAGAAAATATGCTATTTTTCGTGCCCATGTTTTTGAATCCGGAAAAGATGTTGTTTTTCGTATGCATATTTTCGAACCCAGAAAATATGATGAATTTCGTATCCATACTTTCATATCCATGAAAGTATGGTCATTTTCATATCCATATTTTCGTACCCAGAAGATATGATCGTTTTCGTATCCATACTTTCGTATCTAGAAGATATGGTCGTTTTCGTATCCATGAAAGTATGGTCATTTTCTTATCCATGTTTTCATATCCAGAAGATATGGTCGTTTTCATATCCATACTTTCGTATCCATGAAAGTATGGTTATTTTCGTATCCATGTTTTCGTATCCAGAAGATATGGTCGTTTTCGTATCCATGTTTTCGTATCCATGAAAGTATGGTCATTTTCGTATCCATGTTTTCGTATCCAGAAGACATGGTCGTTTTCGTATCCATACTTTCGTATCCATGAAAGTATGGTCATTTTAGTATCCATGTTTTCGTATCCAGAAGATATGGCCGTTTTCGTATCCATACTTTCGTATCCATGAAAGTATGGTCATTTTCGTATCCATGTTCTCGTATCCCTAAATATGGTCGTTTTCGTATCCATATTTTTTGTATCCCGTAAATGTGGTGATTTTCATATCCATCAGCAGATAGTCTCTCTTCGTATTGATCACCTATTGACTATTTCGTATCCATTGGGGAGCGCTACTTCGTATCCATCCTGGAAGACCTTGTTCGAATCCATCAGGGCTCGTTAGTTCGTATCCATCAAGTTACTTCGTATCCATCATGGAATCACTGTTCGTATCCATTAAGATGGAGCAAAAAGCGATCGATACGAAAAGTGATCGATACGAAATTACATCGATACGAAATTCGATCGATACGAAATGATGGGTACAAAGTGCATCTAATGATCGATCCATCCAGCTGCATTTCGCATCGATACGAACTACGCAGTTCGAATCCATCAAATCGCCACCTCCAGAAGCCAATATCCATTGATACGAACTGCGAATCATCAGTTCATTTCCAGTGACATCGAGCTCGTCGATACGAAATTAAGTCCACTGCAATGGAGTCTAACGAATTCCATAACCATAGTTAATTCAAAGCTCAACTTAATCAATGAACATTCTAATCGTTCCATGACTGGACGGGACATAGGAGACTAAAGCAGCAATTGTTGAATTGCAATCGAGGAATGGGTATTGAAATACTATTCAACTGGTGCTCCCAGAGGCTGGAGAACCTAGCTAATATGCCAAGAACTAGAGTTGATTAATGTATCATGCTTCTAAGGTGGACTGCAACTTCCTCCAATTGACCAGCTTTTAAAACTCCTAAACTGACAATTATGGTGCGATGGCTAGTATAACGACTACCCTGCCTTGTCTACTCTGCCAACTCGAAACATAGCTAGTCACTATTGAACCATCTTTGAATGCCCGCATCTTAATCATTCCACCTCCATATGACTAAAAGCATGACATACAACTCTTAGAGGACTTCCTAACTATCTTATGCGGGCCTCCTTCCTGGTGAAAATTAGAAATAATCACCAATCTATGAGATCATCCTAATCTACTCACCATCCAATCGAAATTACCAACCACTCGAACATCGGGAAATCGAGCATACATCATTCACTAGTATTACAAGACCCTGTAGCCTTAAAATGAACTTGATAATGTTGATTGGAGTATCTTTCCCAGTCGGGATCTATTTATTGAAACTATCCTACATGCAAAATTTCTAGCAAAAATCCAGCATGTTGACTATGTCAGTGTACTATGGAAATTCGACCCGTGACACTATCTCATGAACTGAGAGTGGTGAGTGGATTCCATAAACAGTGATGAATGCCATCAAATGCAGATGTCTCCCCATATTCCTCAAAGAAGACTGCCAATCATGGTTAGACATACCATTTCTACTTCTCATATTGCTGAAGGGAATAAAGAAGCTGGCAGCCAACGAATTGATCAAAATCCACAGCCCATTGCTTCCAACGCATACAAATGAAATCAACACAAAAGCTTATTTCCAGAGTTTGATAAGAAAAATAGCAGATAGCCACTAATAACTACACCAACATAACGTATCTAATATTGAATTGATGAGCTAGATGAAGGATCGGTGTCGCAAGATAAGGAGAAAACCTACTCCATACTCTAAATCGGGAAGCTCCTCTTCTTTACATGGCTAACGTGGATGTCAACGCCATAAGGCTGCTCCGCAAAGGATAGCTCTGACAATATGTTCAACCCCACAAAACTAAGGGCTGGGAACCCTCGATCCCTATCAATCAAGAACTTTGATCAAGCCAAACCATCGGCATTAATCTTCCAACTAAGAAGGGCTAGATTGAAGTGCAATAGCAAGCATACGACGCTGCTTCACTTATCACCTTGATTTAATCCGATCTCTTTTGAATTATTTCTATTTTGTTTATGTTGCAAAATATAATTGACTTGAATAAACTACTTGCAAATGATGCAGGTAACCGAGTACTTAAGGATTGGTGCAAAACAACCTCCGTGGACTATGATAAAGTCATTTAGGTATCATCATGATGAGCATGATTCAACCACTCGCCGGCTGCTCTATGCACCTGACTTGGGGGAGGCCATCAAAGCGGAAGAGACTGACAAGTTCAGGGCTCCAGTACGAAATGGATGCAACCGACCATCCATTCACATGCCTATGCAATTTAATTAGGAGTTTGACAAAGACTTGGAGTTATATGTCCCAACCATGCACTATCCATCTCCTACTTGAAGCTCGCCAACATACTTATGCTTCTTCTGATGCCCAGTAAAATTGAAATCACACCAAAGATGGACGTGACGTGACCGTCCATGCATCCAATCCTGCATTGGACACTTGGGGTTTTTTTTAAGAGCACATATTTATAGTGGATATGGTTTGACCATTCACTCCCCAGTTTGCATCAATGATTCGACAAAACAATCATGCCTCAAACCGACTTTAACAGGGGCCAACCCTCAATTTATAGTCGTCAACAACCGACTGCTTACTCGCTAATCATCATGAGCCATCATTCCAACTCACTTCCTCAACTCGACTGGAAGAGCGCAAAGCGTAAAGTGGACGTGGCTCGACCGTCTACTCTCCAACTCTTGCCCCGAACTTAAGGGAAAATACACAGCTCAAAGTGGATGTAGCTCAGCCATCCTCTCCTCTGCTCGAGCTCAAAGCTTGCCAGAACACTAATCTTACTCCTTAGGCTTGGCAGAAGCGGGATCCAAATGAACACGGATGCGATTCATCCATCCATAAACTAAGTCTCATCCTTCGTTGATGGCAGATAAGTGGAAAGTAATCGAGATCCCACCGATCATTTGCTAAGCGAAACCCTCATCTCAGGGCAAGCCATCGCATCGAAGGCCGAATTGGACCGACACACGACAGTCCTGGAATCAACTCTAGGTTCCTAGAGTGCGAACCGGAGTATAAACACTAACTCCACTTTTCCAGAGTGCGAATTGGAGTATAAACATCAAACCCATCGTTCCCAGAGTGTGAACGAACTCCAAATTCCCAGAGTGTGAATTGAAGTATAAACATTCAATAACTCGTTCGCAGAGCGCGAACGGACTCCAACTTCCCAGAGTGCGAATTGGAGTATAAACATTCAATAACTCGTTCCCAGAGCACGAACGGACTCCAACTTCCTAGAGTGCGAATTGGAGTATAAACATTCAATAACTCGTTCCCAGAGCGCGAACGGACTCCAACTTCCCAGAGTGCGAATTGGAGAATAACCATTCAAGAACTCGTTCCTAGGGCGCGAACGGACTCCAACTTCTAGAGTGTGAATTGGAGTATAAACATTCAATAACTCCAACTTCCCAGAGCGTGAATGTAGTATAGACATAAATTACAGGTTTCTGAAGCGCAAACCGTGTTACAAACATCGATAACTCTCAAATTCCCGGAGTGTGAATCGGACTATCGATCTCAAATTATCCTAAGTCCCCAGAGCGTGGACATGTGCTTAAGATTCGCAATAAGTGCGATCAACCACCAAGATGCAAACGTTGTTCCCCGAAACTTGGAGGCACAAAAAAAAGCTTATGTTTTGATCGCTAACTGAAGAAGTACGATGCCCGGAGTTCAACTCATTCATCAAATCATGACACGAAATTTTGTTTTTCATACTTGGCAGATTAAAAAAAACACTGCAAAACACTTAAGTAAAAGAAAAGAGCAACTTCCCATTCCATCAACTAACAAAAATAGGTTTGATTACATGGCAAGTAAAAAGATTTCAATTAAGTGGAGGCCGAATCCACACATATACACGGCTCTAAAAGAAAAAAAGAAGAAGTAAAAGAATTGCTATTTACAACTACATGATAAATCAGGAAGCTCACTCCTTCTTCCGAGGCTTCTTCTTTGGAGTCGAGCCACTGGACCCACTACCTGGCTTCCTACGAGATTTCTTGCCCTTCTTTGGAACATCCTCCGGATCTGGCATAATACCAACATCTTCCTCAGAGCTGGAGGGGACAGAGATCCTTTTGGGAGGATGAACTTAAGGCCTGAGAGCTGTGGCAGGTGTTTGTTCAGCAATGTTTGAGACGGTCACCGTGCCACCGAGAGAGATCACCATTAGAGAAGATAAGCTTGAGGAGGCAGTGTCGCTTCCAGAACCATCGACCATTGTCATGGTGGCCATCTCAGCGCTTATCTCAGCTAAAATCTTTTCTTCTCGAGACAACTGAGCTGCGTTGGATAGGCTGGTGGTCGTCATGACAGAACTAAAAACTGGAGCAGCTCCACTCATCGCGAATGAAGGATCAGGAATAGGGTCAGGAGAGTGACCAAGTAGCTCCTTCATCATTTGAGCATCGAATGACATCGAGCTCCCCTCTCTAATATCACCGGCCATGGCGGCAGTTGAAATCGCTTCGGTGACAATAACTCCATGCGTAGGATATAGGACCGAAGGAACTGGGGGCACGAATGCGGCACTCTTAGTCACTGAACAAAGGAGAGCAAAAATAATCAGTCCAGTAAATTCTCTCAAAAATCGTTACTTTAAGACATGAGGGAAATAATCAAAGTACCTTCCTTACCTTGCCTTGGAGCTTGAGCAGGTTCGGAGACAGCAGACTTACCAGAAGATAACCCCGGTTGGTCCGGATCGTAAGCAGGAATGACTTATGGGTCAACCGCGGCGATAACTTCGGACGAAGTCGGGATAGGAACATCGATATTCTCACTATGATGCGCGACACCCGAACCTTCGCCGATCTTCGCTTGATGGATGCCAAGTTTTTCTTTCTCGACGGAGATTATCGCCTCATGAAGAATTCTCCTCTCATCCTCGCTAAACAGACGTGACTTGAGCTTAAACTCATCTAATACTCCATCCGGGCAAGACATCCTCTTGTTCTCCACTAATTTTTTCCAGGCATTGTAGAGAAGCATAGAGTAATCCCCTATTGACGCAGCGGATAATTAACAAAACGATATGGATCGATGAAAGTAGCAAATCGGTGGATTGAAGATACTGAAATGCCCAAATTCGTTGATCACAAAGATACCGAATTCTAGCTATCTTCGACACGTTGATCGCGCACGATACCGTGAAAGAAGATCTTCAATTCTTCAAGCATTGATCAAGCGCACTTGATTCCGCGAATCGGCTTCAACAATCGTTGATTCGAGCGCACTCGAATAACCGAAAGTGGAGATAGGAGATTACACTCAACTACCAATTTAAGATGAAAGCACACAGCAATCAACAAGAATTTTATTCAAAAATCAACAACCTTAAAATGTACAACACACTCCCTATTTATAGCATTTTACAACACAGCCCCTTAAGTCTTCCCCCTCACGACTTACGACTTAACTAAGGTCGCGCGTGACCTAAACATTCAGGGACTCACTTATTACAACGACCTAAGACAGTACAACATAAGTACATCACGACATACGACTTAAGGAAGGTCGTCTCCGACCTAACACAACATTACATGTGCACATATACACAACACAGCAACATAACATGCCCAATACCCGACTTACCATTACAACGACTCACGACTTAAGGTTTAACGGCTTATTACAGCCCAGCATTCACGACTTAAAATAGCTGCAACCTACGACTTAGTCTTCAACATGGCAACAGGTACTTCTTCCGCGACTTAACACACCATAGCGACTTACGACTCATCCATATACAAGTTACAACGCCTCAAGCTCCCAAGCTCCTTGCGGCATATCTCCTCAAATGACTTAACTAGGTCGTGCCCTTCCTCCGACTTAAAGTTTTTAATAGCTGGAACTTTTCCCCTGCTTCATGATAAGTCGTGGACGACCTATAGATGAGTCGTTGGGTCGTGTACGACTCATCAAACTCGAACAACTCAAGCTCCCGTTAAGTCGTAACCCTGTCCCCTTAGCTTTGTTAAGTCGTGGGCGACTAAAACCCGCCTCCTTAGGTCGTAGACGACTCAAGCCTTCCTTAAGTCGTGTACGACTTACTCCTTTGGCCTGAGCCGCATCATCCTCCCCTGGTTGAGAAAAATTCGTCCTCGAATTTGTAAATTCTTCAACATCTGATTGTCCATCCCCATAATATGGTACAAGATGCTTAACATTGAACACGTCAGAAGTATATACATCCTCCGGTAGCTTCAACTTATAAGAATTTTCATTGATCCGTTTCACAACTTCTACAGGACCAATTTTTTGGCTTTCAACTTGTTATAAGCGCCTACTAGAAAACGATCCTTCGTTAACACAGCATATACCATATCTCCTTCATTAAATTCAACAGTTCTTCGTTTCAAATCTGCAAACCTCTTATATTTCTCATTCGACTTTTCCAATCGTTCCTGAACGATTCTATGACATTCCGTCAAATTTTCAACAAAATTAGCAGCTCGTTTAACCGTCCCCTTCGGTTGTGGTACTACTGCCAAATCCAACGGTCCCCTTGGCAAACTTGAATATACAATCTGAAATGGACTGAATCCCGTACTACGATTCACTGTATGATTATGAGCAAACTCTGCTTGGCATGACTTCATGTCCCAACTCTTCAGATTGTCCTTCACAAGACATCGCAACAAATTTCCCAATGATCTGTTAACAACTTCTGTCTGTCCATCTGTTTGCGGATGATAAGCGCTACTAAATTTCAGCTTCTTTCCAACCATCTTCCACAAACTTAACCAAAAGTGACTCAAAAAACGAGTATCTCTATCCGACACAATAGATTCTGGCAATCCATGAAGTCGATGGATCTCCTTGAAAAATAACTGAGCAATATGAACAGCATCCGCCGTCTTTTTACAAGCAACAAAATGTACCATCTTTGAAAACCTGTCTACCACAACAAATATAGAATCATTCCCCCTTTGAGTTCTAGGCAAAGCCAAAACGAAATCCATGCTGATATCAACCCATGGTTTAGTCGGTACAGGTAACGACATATACAATCCTGCATTTGTCGCTGTTCCTTTCGAAACCTGACAGATATGACACCTCTGAACAAACCTTTCAACTTCCTTCCTCATCGATGGCCAATAATCAGATTGAGAAATCAAATGTAATGTACGATGACGGCCCACATGTCCTTCCTCATGCAATTCCTTGATAATCTTCATTCTTAAACTGCTATCTGGAATACATAATCGATTTCCTTTAAACAAGAATCCATCAACCAACATAAATTCATTAGTATGCCCATCCTTAACTCTCTCAACGAACTTTGCAAAGTGAGGATCCTCCTCAAACAATTCTGGCAATAATTCAAACCTTGTCACTTCAATTTTCATTGTCGTTAATAAATGACTCCTCCTACTCAAAGCATCAGCCACACGATTCGTCACCCCTGACTTATGTTTCACGACAAAGGCAAACTGCCGCAGATAAGCAATCCATAATGCATGCCTTGCTGAAATCTTATCTTGCCCTTGCAAATGCTTCAAAGCTTCATGGTCTGTGTAAAGAACAAACTCCTTATGGAACAGATAGTGTCTCCAATGTTTCGCTGCTTGCACCACTGCATAAAACTCCACGTCATACGTACTATATCTCATCTTTGCCCCTGATAACTTCTCACTAAAGTATGCAATAGGACGTCCCTTCTGACTCAACACCCCTCCAATCCCAACCTTAGAAGCATCGGTGTGGAACTCAAATAACAACTGAAAGTCTGGTAATACAAGAATTGGTGCTGTCGTCAAAAGTCCTTTGATTCGTTCAAAAGCAAACCCTGCTTCCTCCGACCAAGAAAACTGTTTCCCTTTCATACAATCAGTAACTGGTGCCATCACGCTATTGAAGTGTGGAATGAATCTTCGGTAGAATGACGCTAATCCATGAAAACTTCTAACTTCAGTGATAGTCCTTGGTTGTGGCCAATTTCTAATTGCTTCAACTTTACTCTGGTCCACCTGAACTCTTCGAGGTATGGCCCTAAAGTGTCGTGACATCTCATGAACTTGTAGCTTGTTCTAATCTTAGAATTCTGCATGCTAAGCTAGTAATTGGATGCATGGTTTGTTGATTGCTATGGATGATAGGCATGCGGAATAATTTTGATTGCTCTTCTTTGTTTGGAATTTCGGGGGCGAAATTCCTAAGGGGGGGAGAATGTAACGACCCGTATTTTACGTGTCGATAAAGTCGTATGGATGTTAGATCGTGTGGGAAAGTTAACTCGTGTAGAGATTAACTCGTGGGGAAAAGCTTAGGTCGGTATTCATGAGTCGTAGATGACCTAAGCGGATACGAGTTAAGGAATAGGTTGTTAGCAAGTTAGTAATTGGAATAGGTTAATATATTGCGACCTAAGGTAACTAACGAGTTAAGGGTTTGGAGATAGGTCGTATGAAGATAGGTCGGTGATACGACTTAAGGTGGTAGACGAGTTAGTGTTTAGGTCGAGTGGAGTGACCTATAGAAATAGCGACCTAGGTTAATTGAGCGACCTAGTAGATAACAGGTTAGAGCGACTTAAGTATTCGAGCGACCTAGTAGAATGGGCGACCTATAGGGATGGGAGACCTAAAGGTTAGTGGCTTAAGTCGGTAGGACGAGTTAAGGATAGGTCGCGTGTGTTGTTAGGTCGGCTGTGTTTTAGGTCGTGTGGCCTGGGTGTGATTCTGTGTATAGTTAGGTCGTTAGACGACTTATAGGTGTTAAGTTGTTAAGTCGCGTAGGAGCTTGGGTCGGTAGGTCGTTGACTTGGGATTTGTTAGGTCGACTGTTGTGTTGAGTCGGCAAGGAGTTGAGTCGGCTATAGTATAAGTCGTTGAGACCCTGTGTTAGGGTTAGGTCGTGAGTCGCATGTAGGCCGAGTCGTGTGGAGTTGCTAAGGAGTTGAGTCGGCCATCATGTTAAGTCGTAGAGTAGATAGCTCGTTATGTTTTAGGTCGTGAAAACCCAGTGTGTTAAGTCGCTTGAGCGACTTAGTGTTAAGTCGTGTAGCTTTGGGACCGTTAGATCGTGTAGGCGGCTTAGTTAATCCGTGTTTTTGTTTAGGTCGTTGGATAGGCCTTGTGTGGGGTGAGTTAGGTCGGCAGCGACCTAAGTTAGGTCGTGGAGATTCTTAGGTCGGTAACGACCTAAGACCGAGCGAGTTAACTCCGAGCGAGTTAGGCCTGACCGAATTAAGGGTGATTTCAGCCTATAAATACGCGACCATTTCTTCACTTTTTGGCACCGGTTTTTGAAGCGACGAAGTGCTGCCATTTTGAGAGCTCGACTACAATATTTCTTCATCTCCTTTTCTCCATTCCAATCTAGTTCTAACATCCATCCAAGATCGAAGATTCAAGGGCCAAAGTTGAAGATCTTCATCCGTTCAAGTGAGATTTCATCGATTGAAGCGAGATTTTGCCGGATCAAGCTTGGGTATTTGCTGTCCAGATCTGAAGTGGGTTTCTTTGGAAGTGTTTGGGTGATTCGGTGAGTGGTTGTTTTCTCTCACGCGGACCCAAAGGGGTATATTGGATTGGTGGCTTGTTTGAGTGTTAAAGTTAGAGATTTCATGCATTTTTCTTAGTTCCAAGACTAGATTCATTACTTTTGAAGATGTTTACCTATGCAAGTTCAATTAACAAGTTATAGGGACAAAACCCATGTTTTATATTTGATAGATCTATGCTAAAATCCATGATTTCATATATGTTAAACTTATGCTCATTTATTTACGAAATTGCCATTATAGTTGATATTGCTTGATTAGATCTTGTTTGAATGCTTGATTGTTTGGATGTATGATTGATTTGATTGTCTCGAGTTAGCTTGTAGTTGATTTGGGACAAGATGGTTGAAGATGATTCAAAAGCTAAGTGGAAAGGCTCTTGAATGGTGAAAGCTGTTGTGGCATATGAAGCGGATGATGAAGCTCATATGGATGGGTTCGAGGACTTTGCTATAGTTAGAGGAAGCGAAGTATGATGACGAAATGGACTTTGCCATGATATGTTGAGGCGAAGTATGATGATGAGATGGACTTTGCTAAGATGCGTTGGAGCAAAGCATGATGCGGAAGCCTTGGTTTAATCCAGACGGGATCATCCCAAGCATGTTGATTACTCGATGATGCGGTTCGAGTTGGTGGATAATGGTGGCTCGAGAGGTGCTTGAGCTATAATGGGAATAGTCGTCGAGGAGGATGACTAGAAGGCTGAGATCTTATCGTTATTGAAGGTTCTAGCAAGCTCAAAGCAAGAGTACGTTGGGTAGATCCGTTATACCTAGGCGCGGGTCATGATGACGTGCTAGTACTCTGGGTAGATTCGTTATACCTAGGCACGGGTCACGAGGATGTGCGGAGTTATGTCTAGAACCGGGGTTGCCATTAGCCCTTGACGGATGTTTGAAAGATGAGTTGGTCATTCAATTAACGATAAAATCAAGGCATTGATAACAGTGATAGCCAGAGTCATGGATGTTTGGTTATATCATCATTCGGTCTCAAGAGCGGTGTTTTCTGGGTGCTTATCTGATCTTGGTTTAGGCCTTGGGGGTTTGTATTTGGAAAACATCGACCTTGACTCGAGTGATTATTGCTTTACTTTAATTATCTGCTTTGCTATGCTTGCTTCTCCTTAGTGTGTGTCTGGGGGCTATCACTGTAGAAAGAGGTGGAGTGGGATGATTTGGGTTCCTATTCCTTTTATCCCTTATGCTCTTTTGGTATGTTTGATAGTTGATTTACTGCTCACTAAGACTTTGTCTGACTCAAGGTTTTATGTCTCCTCTTATTACCTTGGGCTGTTCATCCATGTTTGGGATGGGCAGACTAGGTGACAGGTGACAGGTGCTGATCTTAGTGGCTCACGCTGATGATGACGAAGACGAGCAGGAGGCTTTGCATATTATTTTCATATTCTATGTACTGGATATTCCGCTGTTTGTTGATTACTCTGAGTGCTATGTAGTGAGGCTTCTTGTATTCATGATTCAGACCATGTATAAAGCTATTATGATTAGATGATGATACTCTGCTCTATGGGAGCTTCACTATATTATATTTCTCTATTGTATTTTATCCATGCGCTGTGAGTTTTACGATAGAGTCTACGATGGTTATTTTACCCTTGACAGTCACTCATGGCTGCCTGGCACACTTTCAGCGCACCTTTCCCTTGTTTCCGTGCGGGAGTCATGGGCGGTCGTCACATATATATGTTAAAATTTCAAATTCGTATCATAAAGTCAATATCAATATTCATAGCGTATATATAATATCCCTTAAAAATGCTGCCAGGGGTAAGATTTTGGAAATACAAATAAAATTTACTATAAACTCATACCAGCAACTTAATGAACACGGTAAAAAATAAACACATTAAACTATAAACCCAAAAATAAAATCTATACTTTTAAACTCATTATATATCTTATATGACTAATACATATAACTTACGTATAGATTATATGACTCACCAATATGATAATAATAGATATACATCACAAATATATGACAACCGATTATATACATATAAACTTATAGATCAAAACTCAACAGATCTTATCTATATAACAAATATATGTACATAAACATAATATAAAACCTATCATATTATATATTTTAAAAGTGGAATGCAAAAATACTCAAATTTAAAAAATATATACCTTAGATCAAATATACAGACATATATATTACCAGTGTATACAACCGAAAATACGCCACCTATATTAATATGGAGGAGATTGTGGGAACTTGGTAGGGCGGCAAGGAGGAGACGAGGCTGAGGGGCATGGAGATGGTAGTCGGCAAACTACGGGTGTGTGGTGGTGAAGGTTGAAGGAAAGGGGAAGGATTCTATGGCATGGGGAGGACATGGCTGTCAAAGTGGGTCAATGGAGGGAGGCTAAAGTGGTTATGGGTTCGGTCATGAGCTCGAAGGCGAGAGGCGGCTGGAAATGATCGAGCAGGGGCACGGAAGTCTCGGATTGCTAGGGGAACTGCTGCGGGTCGGAGTCAGGGATGGAAGAAGGATTTTGGTTTGCGTGGTGAATGAATGGAGGGGATGGAGAGGCTAATATATAAACTTATCTATTCAGAGTGAAAAGAAGATGGGCAGGCAACTTCTTTGTCATATAAAATTGTGTATATTATACAATTTAAATAGTGAACAGAGTCGAGACAAATGGGCAAAGAAACGGACCAGTGAATAGTAAATTGGAATGATGGAATTGTAAAAGCTGGCCATGAATTCTGCAAATAATAAATGACGGTGGCTGTTAATTTTAGCCGTTAGAAAGTTTGAATGGACGCGGAATGTCAAATGTTCAAAATGGGTGCTGATACGGTTACCATTTTTGTGGATTCCGCTGCTTACCTAATTTCAAAACACGGAAATGAATATACCGTAGAGAATAGTACGACGAGACGATCAAAACGATATACAGACATCAGTGGTACCATCATCTGATCAAAATCGATATTCGGTACCGGAAATGTTGCTAATTAACCGAAAATAAGATAAACGGAGCAATAACATTCCAAATTTGAAGAAACGAAATATGATGACACACTCATAAGATGATTTACAAATTTATTGTATAAAAATATTCAGGTTTGGAAAACATTTTATTATCATCAAATATTAACAGATTTAAATTTAAATAAAATTACACAATTAGAGTAAACTTCCAAATTATCTGATGAAAATTTACCATTTGCTATGTTTAAATAGAGGTAATCCAAATATCAAATTTTTATTTCAAAATTTCAGTTAATTAATTAAATAAAACCATTAAAATTTACGGGTCGTTACACTCTCCCCCACTCAAAACTTTTCGTCCTCGAAAAGGAACGAGGTAGAAGAATAGAAACAATCGAAAAGAAAACAGATTGAAATACCAAATACAACAATTAATTTAAAACCAAATAAACTACATTTATGTTAAAATTGGTTTATATTCAATTAATTGATTCCAATTCATTTTATTTAATCAATCAAATTTATGGTGTTCACATCCGATTGATTTCATTTTCATATATTTTCATTCAATTGATTTGTTTCAAATTTATTAACATTTACTGCATAATTTTCACAACAAGATTTAATTTATTTGACTCATCTATTAAATCTGTTTGATCAACCATAGTTAATTCCACCTCAACATTCAACTCCAACAATTCAAAACCATATAGATTTCAATTTTAGATAAATTAATATTCAATAATTTAGTTTAATCTATTTTATTCAATTAATAAATAATCATTCAATTTAAAATTGATTTTCTATCATTTTATCAGCATTCCTTTCAAACGTATTCATTTTTAAATTAACTTATTTATTTTATCCATTTATCTTCAGTTAAGTTGATTCCCTCAAAAATTCACTTTCAACCATTCTTAAGTCTATATTTGTTCTCTTAGCTAGCATTCTCCTTTATTTATTAAATTCGTTTCTCTTAACATATTTTTCCATATATATTAAGTGAAATAAAAATATTATAACCATATATTATTCAATAATTTTATTCTCTTTTTATTATTAAATTTATTATCCAATTTATTGGTTATACATTCTCTTAACAAAATGTCGTTTTTGGACATCTTATCGCTTTCATTTATATTGTATTCAATCACCTATTCACACTTAACTATTTCTAGGTAAGTTATATTTTTGAGTGTAATTAAATGCTATACAAATTTTCCTTCTATCTACAACATTTATACTAGGCCAGGTTGTAGTTTGAACAATTTATTACTTAAGTTTGTTCTTGTACAACCCTTTATTATATCCTAACATTTTAACTTTTGAGTGTTTCAGGCAAGTTACATATATTTAAATGTAATTTAGTGTTATACAAATAAATTTGTTCAAATTCAATATTTCAAGTTGGTGTAGCTCCATTTATCATTTTGGATATCCAACTATTCAAACATTTCACTTTGTTTCAATAATTAAGACCATTGCTTAATATAAAACTTAAGATTCAAATTTTTCGGTTTCACTTCAAACTATTTTGACATAATTATAAACATATATATTATATAAATCAATTTATACATAATAATTTAAACCAAATCCATTTTCCAAGAAGTGTAGCAAAGCTACTAACTCATTTCTCCACTTTCAAACTCGAAAATGCATGTCGATGATGCTGCAGCCATCATCGAAAATTATTTTCCAGTGACAAAATAAGAGAGTACTGATTTAAAACATTAAAAACTCTTTGGAAATGATTTCTATTCAAAATATACTTTTAGATAATATGCTCTAAAGTTTAAAGCCAAATTTTCCAAAATTACCGGAAATTTAATTCTCAAATTCTTAATTTAAAGTTATTTCAAATCCAAATCATTTTATGAACCATGTTTATAATTTCATTTATTTACATTATGTTGAAATAGTTAATGGTTTACAAAAAAAATTGATAATAAAATATTATCATTTCTAACAACCAATTCATTAACTATTCAATTTCATAAAATTTACATGTTTATAATATAATCATACAAAATTTATCAATTTTGAAAACAATTTTGTGTCGGTTTGCTCTATTCAAGTGTTTTGGAATTCCTATCGATAACATCGATCAGACGGATCGATCGAAACCCAAAATTCAAACTTAACAACTCAAACGAAACAATACAAAATATTTTTATATTAATTACAAATACACTCCCTCACTCAGTGATACAAGAATATATTTATAAAAAAAGGATAGGGATCCAAATTAGAGGAACCCTAATCAAAAGAATTTCTAACTAGAAGATAAGCTCGAAAGGAAGATAAGATGATTACAAAGAGAGGAAAGAATGGATAGACTTACATAAATCGTGGGCAACCTTAATCGGGTTAATCGTGACTTCAAAATAAGATTGATGTAGAATTATGAGGCAATCGACGTCCGATCAAAAAAGATAGAATTCTAGCATAGCAAGAGATAGCATCATCTAAACTGATGATACAGAAATCTTCGGTGAATCGATGTTTGTTGTAAACGAGTTTCACGCCTTTACAAACCATACAGTTGAGCCATAGGATACTCCAGAATCAAGAAAATATGAATAGGGAGAGACAAGAATGGATTTCAGAACAAAAGTGAGAGTTCCAAAGTTTAAAAGAAATCTGAATCAAAGAGGAAGGATTTCAAGCCCAAATGAAGGTGATTCTGTAATTAAATTTACTCTATATGCTAAGTTTTTCCTAAAACCAGAGCTCTGATATCAACTGTAATGACTTGGTATTTTCAACTATTCACATCCACACATGTCGGACTTGAATTGCCAAAATATTAGAGTGTTAATTTATATTTAGCAAAACTCAGCATATACAGTAAATAAATCAATTATAGAATAACAGACACAGAGTAATATAAAATAAGTAGCGGAATAGATAAATAGTAGTTCATGAAGCTACTATATAAATAAAAAAGTTGGAAACAAAATACAATAGAATATCTCAAATACAGTGAATTTTCGAATACAAACAAATCAAATCTGTGAACAAATCAACCGGAAAAGCTAAAAGCTTAATAGATGGCAAATGGATCTCCAAGTGAAGCTCCAACTCCAAAGGCGAGTCTCAAATTCTGTGACACTCAATCTGACCTGAGCGTGAAGCAAAACACAAAACACTCGAGTGAGGATCAACATTCTCATATCAATAAATCAAACTCAAGTGAAATACCAACTGAAATACAAGTAACTTAAAGGATGTTTGGGATAACCATCCTCTAAGGATTCATGAAACTATCTACTATGTAGTAATATACGCTATTATAATATGTCTATAGTAAAGTAAACTATTAAAATAGCGTTAAGGCATTTCCCATATCCCCCTTAACACATTTTTATAATGCCATAGTCTATACAGATACCGTAAACTCCACTCGCGAGTGGGCTATCAAGGAGTACTCCATGGGTACGACACAAAACAAACTCGTAGAAGGCGCGATATGGCATGCGACAAGGCGCTTGAGGCAATGCCAAAGTAGTTATACCGTTTGCGTATCCGAATTGGTGGTAACGCATAGCAGGTACTACCGCCCACCTCATGACACACTCCCAAATCAAAGTATAACGATCCTGACTCGGCCTTCGAAAATCGGCACCGAATACTATACTCATATTCCAATGTCGTAGATCCAAACGTCGAATCTGGTTCGTCGGAGCTTATAACACAATTAAGTAAACAACACAGCCGAAGAAAAGGAATAATACATTGATACAATATCTGATACAACCGATGATACAATAGATATCAATATACATCAGAGATATGATACAATAAAATAGCAGCGGAAAAGAAAATAGATAACATCAGCAGCAGAACAAAGAACTCCAAATATCTTCAAAAGAGAACTCCAGCAGCAGCTCGATCCACCATCACATTTCCCTAAGACAAGCAAGTCTCGTCCACTTCCAAAGATTGAACTAGCCCCAGATAATTTGCTAAACCTAGCTATCTGAAAAACCCAACTCTAGACTGCCGGTGTGGAAAATAGTGAGCACCCAGAGTTTAGGAAAGGGAAAATAAACTCCAGGTCAGTCATGGGACTGGTATGAGTAGCAAAAACAGTTTATCTTTTTAAAAAAACAAACAAAGAAATATTTTAAAATAGATCTGCAATGCTTTTAGAAAATGTAACTACCATAAGACCTCCCGCCACACACACAATGCAAACGCAAAATTGGAGGAGATTTCTTCTTATGATAGTCGAACATGCTTGATACGAGAGAATTTCTTGACATTATTACTATAAGTGCAAAATGTGGAAAACCATTTCGATAGTAAAATATAAATTTTAGCCAGCTTAGGTACCATTATATTATGCCCACTATAGCTACCATATTAGATGGCAGGTTCTACAACTAAAACCGTACAGGGCTCATATTGTTTCTTTGGATTTCCAACGAATGGTCAGGCCAAGGAACTTCCCATTGCCACATGGGTACGCCTCTGGAAGGACGCCCCGAGAACCTAACCGGATCTCTGCCAACACAAGGTCGGGTTATCCCTAACTGGGTAACTACTGACACGAGTATGCCATCCCTCGGTCCTAACCAACCTTTATCCGAGGCCCCAGCAACAAATCACAAAGTAATATATATATATATATATATTTATATATATATATATATGCGATATCCACATAAGTTAAGTATCTGGGCTCCATACCATGATACCACTTCTATCCAGAAGGAAATGCACATACCCTAAAGGGTGCTACCCCCAATAACCTTGCCGCATCTTTCCTGTTTCGACCATTTCGGGGTGTGAGGTTCGACGAAGTCTTGTCCACAAAGCTACGCTTTTTACAAAAGCCACGCCTTGATGACAAATGATCAGCAACACTCTGCATGCTACATAACCAAATTGGGAATATATCACTGATAACCATTAACTACATAACCTTTGAGCACGTACGTCTTAGAGAAGGGTGTTAAGCTAAGAGAATAAATTCTCCGCAGCCAACATAAATGTATTTGAAAGAAATCTGCTTTATATCTCAATTGTAATGTCAGACATACAATCCATACAAGTGTGTTCTGGGTTCGAACAGACCCGAAGGCACTTCTAAAGAAGTCCTTGCAATCCGGGTATTCACAATCCCGATCGAACTTCTCATCACTTAGGGAATCTCAATACCGGCGTGACTCGGTGCAGAGACAATCACGAGTTATCCTTTCGTTCTCGAAAATACCCGGTCTTCACCACCGGTCTTCAAATGCTATCCATAACGACGTATCATTATTCAGAATGGGTTATATGACACAAAGGTCCTTTCCAGGCTAAGCCGAATAGTGAGCGCAATATTTAAAATATATGGATATGGGATTTCAATTAAGTCACAACTTAATAATCCAAAACTTTCTTTCAAATGGTTTAAACCAATTACCATTTGAAATCAAAAAAAAATTATTTCATAAAGTTCACCTAGTTTCACAAAGATTCATTTCAAAACAATTCCCATTCCAATTGGATTGACTCGTTTAAAATCTTTAAATTTAAAGATTTAACTTATAGCTTTCAAACCGCTTCCATAACTTGGAAAATCGTTTTCATTTTTAACTTGAAATCCCTTTTTAACACAATTTGGAAGTTCATTACTTACGTGAAAGCTTTTATTATTCGAAAACAAATAGTTTTCGTTTCAGAAAGATCCAATTTTATTTACACGAGTTAAAGTCTTTGAATATACATTTAAATTTCCAAATCAATACATTAAAAAAATGGTTTAACCCATATATAACTGGTATAATATCTTTAATCCCTAGTTTCAAATCATAGAGTTCAATTCCAAATTTTAAATTTAAGTTTCAAATTATTTAAATTACAAAACTTAATCAAGTTACTCAAAATAAATTCCATCTTTAAAATTCCAATTCAAAAGCTTTTCACTTTTTACCCAATCCATTTTCCAAAAACATTTGAATTTAAAAATTCAAATTTAAAACTGTTTCAAAAATCTGTGACTTAACCAATTTCCTCATGAAATCTATATTCATGTGTGTATAAGTGTGGTCCAGGGGTTTAACACAATAGTGCAACACCGTTCAATCATGACAGATCAAATACAACAATATATCTGATAAGCGATATAAACTATAATGCTTATCTTCATTCACAGATCACAGATATATTTATCACAGGTAATGAATTACATCACAGATAATTAATCACATTATAGATCACCACACAAATCAGGATAAATCACAAAACATCAGACATCGGGAATATCAATAATTCAACCATTCAATAAGTTCTAAACATTCATAGGTAAAATTTATTAATCAACTGATTAATCTAGATCAGATGTGTTACTTGTCATTAATTCTGGTTACTTCACATAAGTTAATTTCAAATCATCTGAGATAAATTTCCCTTTAATT
The DNA here is from genome assembly GCA_030765085.1 of Allium cepa. Taxonomy (NCBI): domain Eukaryota; kingdom Viridiplantae; phylum Streptophyta; class Magnoliopsida; order Asparagales; family Amaryllidaceae; genus Allium; species Allium cepa. The sequence continues at coordinate 341,552,671 of CM060932.1, read as the reverse complement.
ATTTATTAGTGAAACTTTAATTATTAACTAACCATCCTTAATTAATGAATCAGCTGATCTTTAACTTCTAAATTAATCTTGGTTAATAACCTTTATTAACGATTAAAATTTCTTTAATTACTTTGCTAAAGAAATTCACTCATATTGATCATTATTGATTATAAATTGAATAACCATTAAAAACACATTAATTAAATCTAATTATTTAGTTAATTAAGTACCTAGCAATAACTAAATTAATTCTTAATTACTTGGTTGATTTATTTCCAATCAAAAATTAATCCTCTTCAAATGGTTAAAACAAATTTCAAAACACTCTTATTTCCCAAGTTAAAGAATTATTTATCTTATAAAAGAAGTTTAAAAGAATTTAAAACCCAATTTCATTTTAATTTCAAATCAATTTAAAAACACACTTTAATAATCAAAATTGTTTAAATCATTTTTTTTGTTTTTAAAAACTTCCATTTATTTCAAATCTAAAATACATATTTAATTTCAAATTCCAAATTAAACTTAGGTTTTAAAAACTTTACTTTTTTTTAAACTTCATTCTTAAATTCAAACTATTTAAACATTTTTTTAAGTAGTTAAACAAATTGAAGTTTAAAACTTAATTTATTTTGAACTGATATTTAAACATAACTCGAACCAGTTTAAAACTTGGATTTTCTTGTTTTATAACTTTCTTCCCATTTAAACTAGCTTTTAAATTTCTTTTTTTTTCCTTTTTTTTAATTTAAAAACCGGTGTAACATGTTTTTCTGAAAACCTATAGATAAAGAAAAACAACCCGAGGCACACTGAAAAGCCTCGAACCCAATACCCAGTTGCTTTGAGTCCCAGACTCGAATTACTTGAATCAACCCTCGAGTAGCACGCTTCGCAACCCTTTCTTCCTACCCGAGAAGAGCACGAGAGGAACTCGAACTGCTTCGAGTGAAAACTCGAGTTACTTCCAAAAGCCCAAATTTGAGAATCGCGCAAACAACCCCCAACCTGCTTCTTCTTCTTCAACCTCCCAAACCCAGATACCACGTGCATGGTGTACGTGTACACCTGAATTTTATCACTCTGACCACTGCCGTAGCCTCTGACACGCCAACGATGATCGCCCCTACCCAAACAATCATTCAATTCGATCGAACTCATAAGGAATGAAAATCGAGTACCTCGACCCCAAAAACTGGAACCAAACAAATCCGAAAACCCACAATAGCCCTCGAAACTGACCACCGAAGGTCACGCGACTTCAACCACACGTTCTCTGACCATCACGCTTCTCTCCCCTAAGTTTCGTATGACTCGGTCTAACAGAGGTGACAAAATCACCTCGTTTCGGACCATGACAAAATCCATTCACTAAACCCTAGTCTTGCCTCGATCGAACATCCCGTGCAATAGAAATTTTTTTAACCATTTTTTCTGAATTCTACGAAGATCAAGCAAGCTTCAGACAAAATTTCAACATTTTAAAATTGTTCGATCACTGGGAATTTGTTAAAAAGCATTTTTAGTTCAACTAGGAACTGCTCTTAACATGCTTAACTAAAAATTCCCATTTTTGTTTTAAAAATCTCATTTTGCTGTGTTGATTTAAGTTATGAAACTGAATTAGCAATTTTAAAACTCTCGAATTTAACATATAATCATATGTTGTATTGTAAAACAAGTTCCCCAGTTAATATATTCCTCTAACATGTCTAAAACAGATTTGTTTATCCTAATTTATGTTTAAGCAACCTGTTTTGTTTAAATTGTAAGACTATAACTGATTTGATGAATAAGTTTTGAATTTTGAACCTCTAATCAATCTTTGTAACTACAAACAGAGGAGAACAACTAGATAAAATCCTCACTTAACAATCCATATATATATATATATATATATATATATATACACACACATACGGAAACATACATATAAACAGAGCAGACTTATTCCAGATTTTATCGTGCAAACAAATTTATGTTCTTAAAGTTTTAAAAAATGTTACTCACATGTTTTAAGAAATGTATAGAGCCTACTTATTGAACCAGGTTTTTAAAATTGCTTGTTGAACTCTTTTTTATCACTGGTTTGTAGTGATTTGTTTTGATGTTTAAGTTTTGAATTAATATTCACTTCGGATTTGCTTTGGTTTGAGGAACGAAATAAAATGAGAGGAGAAGGCTGATATAAAGGAGATGTGTACAGGGGTTACAAGTTTGTACTATAAGCATGGTTGAAGATGATTGCATTACGGCTGAGATGTATGAGGTATGGCAGATATTTTATTTTATTTTTTTCATAGTTTATTGCTGTCTTGTTCCTTTGTATTGACTTGTTAACATGATGGTGTATTTTTTTACTAAGGATCTTTTATTTTACTTTGTATATTTACTTGTTTCATTTTTATACTTTATTTGTTTTGTACATAATTAATTTATCTTGCATATATATCTTTCTTGTACAACCTGACTTTGTTTGCTTCAGCCAATTCACACATATTTATTTCTTGTTTACATATATATATATATATATATATATATATATATATATATATATATTTTTATTATTTTTGTTGTATATTTTTTTGTATTTATCTTATGTTGTACCCCCAAGAATCACTCATATATTTTTATATCTACTTCTAGTATAAATATTTACTTTTATTTCTTTATTTTAAAACTTAAATATCAAACATATTCTAAGTCATTTATTTAAAATTTAAATTCAAATACAATATTCAAATTCAAATTCTAAGGTCAAATTTAAATTAATTCAAAATATATTTCAAAATTTACATTAATTATAAATTTAAATTTGATTCAAAATTGAGATCGTTACAGATTCCTCTCCTTAAAGAAATTTCGTCCTCGAAATTTATAGGCACGAAAACAACAAAGATAGATACACAAAGACAGAGAAAATTTTTCCAGGTCAAACTGGATATCCATTCTGCATTCGGCTCACCAAATCATACTATCAATAATATATACAAGAACGCATCTATTTAACAATTCACAAGATACTCGGGTTATTTGGATTCTGAATTCAAGTCGGAATACCCAAAGCATATATAACTTGTCCCTCTTCGCACTTCGATCTACCCAAGAAATTACGATAGAATTTTAAATTTATTTTTAAACGAAATCGTTTTATTAATACAATTCAAATTATCCTTCATATTTTATTAATCAAGTTAACTCAATTTGAAATTTCCAATTTATTCATATTTATAAAAGTTTAAATCGAAAAACTGATAAGAAACCGATGAAGATACGAAATAAGAATTTCCTACAACGATTCGTAAGGCCACCATCACATCGAAATTTCTTCTTGCAATTGCGATGAAGTAATAAAAAGAATTTGGAAAGACGAATGAAAGGAGGTTGATAGAGAAAATTATTTCCACTGTTGCAGGGTACTGACCATTTATAATCGTATTCCCCTGTCCCCTATCTCGTTCTCTTCTTCCAATCATACTCACTATCAGTGGATAACTAGAGAATTTACTGAGGCATTCATTCTAGGGTATATTTCACCATATCTCTAATGAGCCACCTAATGTGTTATACTCCTGAGCTAAAGTTTTAACCCTTAGCTCTGATACCACTTATAATGAACCTGACTCGGCCTTCGAAAATCGGCACCGAATACTATACTCATATTCCAATGCCGTAGATCCAAACGTCGAATCTGGTTCGCCGGATCTTATAACACAATTAAGTAAACAACACAGCGAAAGAAAAGGAATAATACATTGATATACAGCATTGATACAATATCTGATACAACAGATGATACAATAGATATCTATATACATCAGAGATATGATACAATAAAATAGCAGCGGAAAAGAAAATAGATAACATCAGCAACGGAACAAAGAACTCCAGATAGTCTTCAAAAGAGAACTCCGGCAGCAGCTCGATCCACCATCACATTTCACGATGACAAGCAAGTCTCGTCCACTTCCAAAGATTGAACTAGCCCCAGTACTAAACCTAGTTATCTGAAAAACCCAACTCTAGACTGCCCGTGTGAAAAATAGTGAGCACCCAGTTTTTAGGAAAGGGAAAATAAACTCCAGGTCAGTCATGGGACTAGTATGAGTAACAAAAATAGTTTATCTTTTTTAAAAAAAACAAAGAAATATTTTAAAATAGATCCGCAGTGCTTTTATAAAATGTAACTAACATAAGACCTCCCGCCACACACACAATGCAGACGCAGAATTGGAGGAGATTTCTTCTTATGATAGTCGAACATGCTTGATACGAGAGAATTTCTTGATATTATTACTACAAGTGCAAAATGTGGAAAACCATTTCGAACGTAAAATATAAATCTTAGCCAGCATAGGTACCATTATATTATGCATACTATAGCTACCATATTAGATGGCAGGTTCTACAACTAAAACCGTACAGGGCTCGTATGTTTCTTTGGATTTCCAACGAACGGTCAGGCCAAGGAACTTTTCATTGCCACATGGGTACACCTCTGGATGGACGCCTCGAGAACCTAACCGGATCTCTGCCAACATAAGGCCAGGTTAACCCTAACTGGGTAACTACTGACACGAGTATGCCATCCCCTGGTCGTAACCAACCATTATCCGAGGCCCCAGTAACAAATCACAAAGTAATATATATATATATATATATATATATATATATATATATATATATCTGCGATATCCACATACGTTAAGTATCTGGGCTCCATACCATGGTACCACTTCTATCCAGAAGGAAATGCACATACCCTAAAAGGCGCTACCCCCAATAACCTTGCCGCATCTTTCATATTTCGACCATTTCGGGGTGTGAGGTTCGACGAAGTCTTGTCCACAAAGCTACGCTTTTTACAAAAGCCACACTTTGATCAACAAATGATCAGCAACACTCTGCATGCTACATTACCAAATTAGGAATATATCACTAATAACCTTTAACTACATAACCTCTGAGCTCGTCCGTCTCAGAAAAGGGTGTTAAGCTAAGAGAATAAATTCTCTGCCACCAACAAAAATGTATTTGAAAGAAATCTGCTTTATGTCTTAATTGTAATGTCAGACATACAATCCATACAAGTCTGTTCTGGGTTCGAACAGAACCGAAGGCACTTCCAAAGAAGTCCTTGCAATCCGGGTATTGACAATCCTGATCGAACTTCCCATCACTTAGGGAATCTCTATACTGGCGCGACTCGGTGAAGAGACAATCAACGAGTTATCCTTTCGTTCTCAAAAATACCCGGTCTTCACCACCGGTCTTCAAATGCTATCCATAACGACGTATCATTATTTGGAATGGGTTATATGACACAAAGGTCCTTTCTCGGCTAAACCGAATAGTGAGCGCAACATTTAAAACATATGGATATGGGATTTCAATTAAGTCAGAACTTAATAATTCATAACTTTCTTTCAAATGGTTTAAACCAATTATCATTTCAAATCTTTTAAACAAAAGATTTATCACATAAAGTTCACCTAGTTTCACAAAGATTCATTTCAAAACAATTCCCATTCCAATTGGATTTACTCTTTTAAAATCATTAAATTTAAAGATTTAACTTATAGCTTTCAAGCCGCTTCCATAACTTGGAAAATCATTTTCATTTTTAACTTGAAATCCCTTTTAACACAATTTGGAAGTTCATTACTTACATGAAAGCTTTTATTATTTGAAAACAAATAGTTTTCGTTTCAGAAAGATCCAATTTTATTTACACGAGTTAAAGTCTTTGAATACACATTCAAATTTCCAAATCAATACATTAAAAAAAATGTTTAACCCATATATAACTAGTATAATATCTTTAATCCCTAGTTTCAAATCATAGAGTTCAATTCCAAATTTTGAATTTAAGTTTAAATCAAATTATTTAAATTCTAAAACTTAATCAAGTTATTCAAAATAAATTCCATCTTTAAAATTCCAATTCAAAAGCTTTTCACTTTTTACCCAACCCATTTTCCGAAACATTTGAATTTAAAAATTCAAATTTAACACTGTTTCAAAAATTTGTGACTTAACCAATTTCCTCATGAAATCCATATTCATGTGTGTATAAGTGTGGTCCAGGGGTTTGACACAATAGTGCAACATCGTTCAATCATGACAGATCAAATACAACAATATATCTAAAAAGCGATATAAACTATAACGCTTTTCTTCATTCACAGATCACAGATATATTTATCACAGGTAATGAATTACATCACAGATAACTGATCACACTATAGATCGCCAAACAAATCAGGATATATCACAAAACACCAGACATCGGGAATATCAACAATTCAACCATTCAATAAGATCTAAACATTCATAGGTAAAATTTATTAATCAACTGATTAATCTAGATCAGATGTGTTACTTGTCATTAATTCTGGTTACTTGACATAAGTTAATTTCAAATCATGTGAGATAAATTTCCCTTTGATTATTTATTAGTGAACCTTTAATTATTAACTAACCATCCATAATTAATGAATCAATTGATCTTTAACTTCTAAATTAATCTTAGTTAATAACCTTTATTATGATTAAAATTTCTTCAATTACTTTGCTAAAGAAATTCACTCATATTGATCATTATTGATTATAAATTGAATAACCATTAAAAACACATTAATTAATTCTAATTATTTAGTTAAGTAAGCACCTAGCAATAACTAAATTAATCCTTAATTACTTGATTGATTTATTTCTAGTCAAAAATTAATTCTCTTCAAATAGTTAAAACAAATTTCAAAACCCTCTTATTTCACAAGTTAAAGAATTTTTTATCTTATAATAGAAGTTTAAAAGAATTTAAAACCCAATTTCATTTCAATTTCAAATCAATTTTAAAATACACTTTAATAATCAAAATTGTTTAAATCATTTTTTTTATTTTAAAAACTTCCATTTATTTCAAATCTGAAATACATATTTAATTTCGATTCCAGATTAAATTAGGTTTTATAAACTTTACTTTTTTTAAAACTTCACTCTTAAAATTCAAACTATTTAAACATTTTTTTTAAGTAGTTAAACAAACTGAAGTTTAAAACTTAATTTATTTTGAACTGAGATTTAAACAAAACTTGAACCAGTTTAAAACTTGGATTTACTTGTTTTAAAACTTTCTTTCCAATTAAACTAGCTTTTAAATTTCTTTTTTTTCTTTTTTTTAATTTAAAAACCGGTGTAACAGGTTTTTCTGAAAACCCGTAGACAAAGAAAAACAACCTGAGGCACACTGAAAAACCTCGAACGCAATACCCAATTGCTTCGAGTCCCAGAATTGAATTGCTCGAGTCAACCCTTGAGTAGCACGCTTCGCATCCCTTTCTTCCTACCCGAGACGAGCACGAGAGGAACTCGAACTGCTTCGAGTGAAAACACGAGTTACTTCCAAAAGCCCAAATTCGAGAATCGCGCAAACAACCCCTAACCTGCTTCTTCTTCTTCAACCTCCCAAACCCAGATACCACGTGCACGGTGTACGTGTACACCAGAATTTTTTCACTCTGACCACTACCGTAGCCTCTGACACGCCAACGATGATCGCCCCTACCCAAACAATCATTCAGTTCGATCGAACTCATCAGGAATGAAAATCGAGTACCTCGAACCCAAAAACTGGAACCAAACAAATCAGAAAACCCACCATAGCCCTCGCCACTGACCACCGGAGGTCATGTGACTTCGACCACGCATTCCCTGACCATCGACGCTTCTCTCCCCTAAGTTTCGTACGACTCGGTCTAACAGAGGTGACAAAATCCATTCAGTAAACACTAGTCTTGCCTCGATCGAACATCCCATGCAATAGAAATTTTTTAAAACATTTTTCCTGAATTCTACGAAGATCAAGCAAGCTTCAGACAAAATTTCAACATTTTAAAATTGTTCAATCACTGGGAATTTGTTAAAAAGCATTTTTAGTTCAACTAGGAACTGCTCTTAACATGCTTAACTAAAAATTCCCATTCATGGTTTAAAAATCTCATTTTGCGGTGTGGATTTAAGTTATGAAATTGAATTAGCAATTTTAAAACATTCGAATTTAACATATAATCATATGTTGTACTGTAAAACGAGTTCCCCAGTTAATATATTCCTCTAACATGTCTAAAACAGATTTGTTTATCCTCATATGTGTTTAAGCAACCTGTTTTGCTTAAACTGTAAGACTATAACTGATTTGATGAATAAGTTTTGAATATTGAACCTCTAATCAATCTCTGTAACTACAAACAGAGGAGAACAACTAGATAAAATCCTCACTTAATAATCCATATATATATATATATATATATATATATATATATATAGAAACATACATATAAACAAAGCAGACTTATTCCAAATTTTATCATGCAAACAAATTTATATTCTTAAATTTTTAAAAATGTTGCTCACATGTTTTAAGAAATGGACAGAGCCTTCTTGTTAAACCAGGTTTTTGAAATTGCTTGCTGAACTCATTTTTATCACTGGTTTGTAGTGATTTGTTTTGATGTTTAAGTTTTGAATTAATATTCACTTCGGATTTGCTTTGGTTTGAGGAACAAACTAGAATGAGAGGAGAAGGCTGATATAAAGGAGATGTGTATAGGGGTTACAAGTATGTACTATAAGCATAGTTGAAGATGCTTGCATTGTGGCTGAGATGTATGAGGTATGGCAGATATTTTATTTTATTTTTTTCATAATTTATTGCTGTCTCGTTCCTTTGTATTGACTTGTTAACACGATGGTGTATTTTTGTACTAAGGATCTTTTATTTTACTTTGTATATTTACTAGTTTCATTTTTATACTTTATTTGTTTTGTACATAATTAATTTATCTTGCATATATTTCTTTCTTTTACAACCTGACATTGTTTGCTTCAGCCAATTCACACATATTTATTTCTTGTTTACATATATATATATATATATATATATATATTTCTATTATTTTTGTTGTATATTTGTTTGTATTTATCTGATGTTGTACCCCCAAGAATCACTCATATATTTTTATATCTTCTTCTAGTATAAATACTTACTTTTATTTCTTTATTTTAAAACTTAATTATCAAACATTTTCTAAGTCATTTATTTAAATTTTAAATTCAAATACAATATTCAAATTCTAAGGTCAAATTTAAATTTAAAAATGTTTTAAGATGTTTGATTTTAAAAATAATTATCTTAATTAAGTTTAAAATTTAAATTTAAAAGAGAATTTGAATTTAAATTATTAAATCAAAGATTTAAGTTAAAGTTTTGAAGCAATGTTTTAATAACAAATTTTCAATTTTTATTGAATTAAATGAGTTTAAAATTTGATAATTTAAAGTGTTTTTAAATTTGAAAATGATTTATAAATGCAATTTTTTTATTCAAGTAAGATTACTATTATGATTTTGTAAACCAAGGTTAATAACTTGCCTTTGAATAAATAAGATTTAAATTATTCAAATAATTTATTTATGGAAATAAATAAGGTTAAATTATTTGGATAATTAACTTAAGAATACTTATTTCATATGATTTGTTGATAAGTTAAGTTTGATTAAGATTTATGGTTTTTCTTAATTTATTAAAGATTTTCTTAAATATTAGAAGTTAATTAATTAAATGTTTAATTAGTTTTAAATAATCAGTTAATTGTTTATTTAATTTTAAATAATCGCTTAATTATGGATTAATTAAGTGTAATTACTTAATAAAGTGATTAATGGTTAATTATTGAATGTAATTAAGGAAGTTAATCATTTATGGAAGTAATTAATGGTGATTACTCATGTAGTATTTTTAATGGAAGTGATTATTGGTTAATCACTTAATGATATCAATTAGGGAATTGATTAATATAATTGTTTCAAAATTAATTAATTATGAATTAATTAATTAATTAATTAAGGATTATTTAATAATGGAATCAAATACTTGTTAAGTAGAGATTAATTAAGATTTATTTATGAAGTAATTAGAGATAATTACTTGTTAAGTAACTAAGAATTAATTACTTAATTATTTAGTTAATTAATTAATTAATTAATTAATTTAACTTAAGATTAATTACTAAGAATAATTAATTAAAATTGAAATTAATTAATAAAGTAACTAATTAATAAATCAATTAATTAAGGATTTATTTATTAATTTATTTATTTAATAATTACTTAATGAAGTAATTAAAGATTAATTAATTGGATTAATTAATCAAGGATTAATATAATCAATTTAGAAGTTAATAAATTAAGAAGTTAATTAATTAAGATAAGTAATTACAAATTATTAATTACTGATTAAGATTAATAGAATGATTAATTATAAGTTAATTATTTAATTAATTAAAGTAATTATTAATTAATAAGGATCATTAATTAATGTAATTAATGATATTTATCAAGGTTGATTAATATAAGTGATTTAATTTAAGTATGATTAATTAATCGTAATTAATTAAGGTTTAATGTAATTAATTATAATTGATTAATTAATAGGAGTAAATGAATGATCATTAATTATTGTAATTAATGATAGTAATTATAGGTTAATTACTGTATATGGTTAAGACAAATTACTTGAATATAATTAAAGTATAATTAATTAAGGAAGGTTAATTTGGAGAAGATCATTAGAGATGATTAATTTATTTATTTGAAACAAATAAATGAAGAAGGATTTAAGGTTAATCCAATTGATTTAGAGTTGATCAATTCTGTTAATGGATGATTGATTGTTATTGATTAAACGATGTTAGATAATTGATTGATATTGGATGGTTGATATTGGATGATGATATTGGGTAATTGATTAATAATGGATGATTTGGGTATCTATGATATGCTGCTTTGTGAAGATGAATGTTGTTATGAATTATCTATTGTGATAATGTGATTCATCTATCTGTTTATATCATCCTGAATATAAGTTTAACTGTTGAAACCCTTAATATAACTTGGACATTAAAATGGCGTTTGGTTTCGGTGAGACCGGGATCGGGTTTCCATATTTGGATAATCCGAAAACCACATCGATCCCAATTAAACGTTAGGTCGTGAATCCAAGTGGAGCAAGTGAAGACTCGAGGTGTAAGGGATATACGTCAGTATAACTCTGTAGGTGATTCCGTAATGAGTTTGACGGAATAGTACTTATAGATTCGAGATGGTGATTTAGAGTGCAAGGGCTATGGTCGTTAACTCTGAGGGTGATTCCAAAATGAGTGCAATGAGATAGTGCCTTCGGTTTCGTTCGAACCCGGAACGAACTTCTTTGGATTGAATGCTTTCAGAACATCGTCAGGTGGACGATGAGCATTCTAAGATAGATGTGTTCTATAAAGGTACTCGCAACCTCAAGCCTCATCAACCGGGAATGGCAAAAACAGGAGAGGTGCAGCAAGGCTTCATGGGTAGCCCCCACTTGAGAGTGAGATTTACCCCTTTCTAGAGGTCCCTTTCTATTTCGGCTTAGTGTGTGGTTGGTCGAGCCAACTACGGGGTGGTCTTGTTTGGGACTGTCTAGTAAGGGATGGTTCCAGCCTTGTGTTGCAGGGGAGCGGGCGTACTCCTCGGTATGGTGATCTAGGCCACGTACTGTGACGGGCGGTACCCCAGTAACTCTGCCATTGATGGAATCCAAAATCCAATAAGTGCTTGTACGGTTTTGATTGTGCCCAACAATGTTGGAACGTGAGATGTAAGCATTCCAGCTATTTCTGTATTTTATTTTGAAAACCCTAGACACTATTATAATATCACTGGATTTTCTATCAAATGTTTTGGTTAGCGTAAGATAAAAACTTCTCCATGTTTATGTGTGGGAAATCTTACGTGATACCTTTTTCTTTTCAAAGTTTTTACTGAAATTAAGCAATTTTAACCCGTTTACTCACACCAGACCCCTGTCTGACCCTAGTGTTTATTTTCTGTTTTATTAATCTCTTGGGTACTCATATTATGTATGAGTAGTCAAGTGATTTAGGTTTGCTTGACGAATTTTGGAGGAGATATGGAGCAGGAGGCTTCCACGTGTAGATATTATGGTTCCGCTGTGTCTGTTGTATCTGTATCTTGTGATAACTTGAGTTGTATAGTTAGACAGATGTTTATAACTGTCTTATATATGTTGTATAAGTTGTGTACTCTGATGTAGTATGATACTATGTAATATTTTATGTGATATATTATATTTCATTCGTTCCGCTGTGAGTTCTCTGTAGTTGTTGTGTTTCTTCTTTCTCTATCTTTTCTTCTTCTATAACTTTCTTTCTTCAAGATGATGCGATTTCCTGGAGATAGGAAGTCGGGTCGTCTCAGTTGGTATCAGAGCGTTAGGTTGAGTGAATACCTAGGCTCTGTACTGGTGTCTTTCTTGAGAGAGCGTACTTGTAATTTTATATATAACTATATATATATATCTACTTAATTTGTTGAGTTATCTGTTCGGATTTTCCAACATAAGTTTTAGAGGTAGATGGAGTAGTGGTGCGTGTGTGTAACACGACTGCCACTGATGGAAGAGGTCCATAAGTTGAGGTTGGAAGTGAATTTGTTGAGACTGTAGACCTATTACCGTCTCGAGTAAATTTTTTAGTTTGGAGTAAGGATTTCTCTGATATCCGAAGGAAATCTTTTGAAGATTCGGAGTTTATCTTTGAAGTATAAGATTGGATTTCACTCGGGTGAGCGAATTTTCTGGAGTTTGGATCTGTCGGAAGTAAGAGATGATATCTTGACAACTGCATGACGAGATGCAGTATCTTTGGATATTTTCTGAAGATGTTTTCTCTTGAAGCAGTTTTAGAAGTAGTTGAGGAGCAGTCTTTAGCCGCCGCAGGGAAGATTCGTCTGTGTAGAAGTTGTTTGCATCTTAAGCGTGGAGGTTGTCTGTTTTGGAATATGAGACTAAGGTCTATAAGTTATTTGTTTTGGCATGGTCTCATTTGTCATTCCCTAAGGAGGGCGAGATGTTAATGCTTGGTTTGGAGCCCGAGTTTCTTGAAGGGTTGTCTGCCATCTTGGAAGTCCGTTGTGGGTCTGCTGATGGTTTTGGTTTTTGGAGAAGCCTTTGGATTAGAAGTTTTTGGTTAGCAGTGGTAGCAGTTTCAACTCGAAGTGTTCGGTGTGCTGTCAAGAAGGTCTTTTAGCTTCGTAGTATCATCGAGGTAGAATTTGGAAGCAGCAGTGTGGTTGTTTCTCCGATGGTTCCGGAATCTTTGTGGTTCTTCATTCAGCAATTCAGGCAGTTGGTGGAAGTTTCTTAAAAGATTAACTTTGTTTGGAAAAGTTTAAAGCTGTTCTAATTGGTGAAGAGAGGTCAGTTTCTTTGGAGTCCAAACTAGGTTGAATCGCAAAAGTGACTTGCGATTAGTTTGGGAATTTATCTGAGCAATATTTTGTTTGAGACTGAGGATTCTCATGTGGAAGTAGGAGATACTGAGGTAATCAGAGGTTGTCTGCATCTGGATTTGAGTTCCATATTGTTTTGGTTCGAGAAGCAATTTTGTTAGTTAGCCTGGTTGTAGGATGGTTTTTGGAGAAAGAGAGTTGATGTAGCAACTCAGAAAATTTTTGATTTGGATTTGGTCAGACCTATTTTTTGAGTTGGATTCTGTTATAAGGTTGTGTGACTAAGTCAGATGAGTCACTCAGATTTTTATGGATTTGATGAACAAAGTTCTCGGATATATTGGATAAGTTTGTACTCGTGTTCATCAATAGTATTCTTATCTATTTCAGAATCAGAGTTGTGCAGCAGAAGCGAGGTAGCAGCTGTACAAGGATGGAAACAAGTTCTGTTTGCTATTGCTTGAGTAGTAGAGTTTGTATTCTGGATTTCGACGGATTTTGGAAGATTTTTCTGTTGAATATGATACAGAAACTGGTTTGCTTTGGTCTAGTTGTTTCTGGAAGTATCAGCATAGGTTGAGCTGATCAGGAAAAAGTTGGCAGCCCAGGGTTTTCTATTGAGTTAAACAGATATGAGATAAGGAGTTTGGAATTCGAAGTTGGAGACTTCATTTTTGTTAAAGATTTTTCTGGTTAAGAGAGCACTATTGGGATGGCTAGTGTTGTGGTATTGAGATTTCTTATCTGTGTTTTGATAGGATAAGTTTGAATTTCCAGTTTGGATAGCTGGAATTCATTGTATATCACGTATCTCTGAGGGAGTACGTGTATGATTTATTGTTGATCGTTGAATCTGTAGATTAGTTGGATTTTGGAAGTTGAGCTAGACTTGAGTATAGTCTGATGTTCTGTTTAGATTGATGGATCTAGAGATGAGAGGAGCTCTGGATTTTAGTGGTATAGTTTGTTTAGCTTTTGTAGCGCGAGTCTCCCGGTGATTTATACTTGGGAAACTCGAGATAGTATTAGAAGATTTATTCTGATTTGTGTAAGAATAATTAGTTAGACTTTTTTGTTTGATTTGTTGCTATGGTTGTTAGCTACCGGTTGATAGGTATGCTTTGTTGATCGAAATTAAAATCTGTGTTGGGTTATTAAATTACCTTTGCTTTTAAATTTCGGGGACGAAATTCTTTTAAGGGGGGAGGATTGTAACGACCCGGAATTTTGGGCAATATAAATTTAATAATCTGTATAAATAATTTAACTGGTTTGCTAATTTTTCTTTTTAATTTTTATTTAAACTGATAAATTTATTCTTTTTAAAGGTTAATAGATATTTAATCTGATAATTTTGATCAATATCTTTCTGACAATTTAAAATGGATAAGATTTATTTTTCAAAGCTAATCAAATTTTATTCTGTTTATAATAAATACATTGATAAATATTGTGAATAGAAGATCTTGTGTTTTAAATAAAAAATGAATTTTTAAATTGTAATATATATGTTTGCATATGTTATTATCTGAGTTATTGTGAAATTTAATTTAATCAATTGATAATTTATAATGTATGAATATTGTAGATTGAAGCTTTGTTTTAGAATCAATGTTTTCAAAAGTTAATTTAAAGATTTATTCATTTGTTTAAAATATAAAGATTTGTTATTTATTTTCAAATATGATAGTTTAAAAAAAAATTAAACAAGCTTTGTTTTGTTTTCTTTTATATTGCTTAATTTAAAATGTTATAAGTTTATAAAAGTTCTAGATTTTAAATAACATGTATAAGATGTATATTTATATTTGAATTATAATTAGTTTTAGAATAATTTCTTTTTAAAGTAAATTTATAAATACTTATGTAAACATTTATTCATTTTGTAACTTAAGAAAGTAAGTTTTATTTGCATTTAAATTAAATAAAAGTTTATTAAAATACAAGGACATGTGTAAACATGTTAATTACTTTAATAAACACATGTAAGAAGATTTTGTAATTATGTGACAAGTGTCGTCATTTAATTTCTTTGATTTTAATAAATATAACATTTAAACATAAAGAAAATTTGTTTTCTCCAACATTTTTATTTCTTTCGTTAATGGCAACCCTTTTATTTTAAAATTTTAATAAATGTAAAAGAAGAAAACTTGTTTTTTCAAACACTTTCATTCTTTATTTCTTTTCATAATTTAAATTATGGCAATCTGAATTCATTCTTGAAACTGCAAATCTAGTTGAAAGTAAAAGCCACAACTTCAAATCTTTTGCAACTTTAAAATGGGTATTCAACTTCAAATATCAATCTGAAAATTTAAAATCTGCTGAAAATATCAACCTGCAATTAAGTGGTGTTCATCTGCAATCAACACCAAGTTCAACAGCATTTTTAAGTCATCAAATTTCAACATGCAAGGGATGTCTTCAGCAAGCAATCAAAGCTTTTCAAATAATTTCAAGAGCCTAGAATGAATCAAAACTGCCTTGTTCCCTATATTGAAAAGGTGAGTAAATTATATTTTAAAAACAGTTTTGATTTAATTTTTAATTGAATGTTGCATGCAAATGGATTTAAGTTTGATGATGTATTTTGTCTACCTGAATGTATGTTTGTTAAATAAAAAAAATATATTGAATGCCTGTATAATAATACTGTTATTTTACAGGTTTGGTTTGTTCTTTTAAATTCAATAGCTTGATTTTGAATACAAACTGGATATTGGTTTGTAGATGAAAGTTGTTTGTAATTTCATAATTTATCATCTAAAAATAGTTATAGGGTTTAAAATGAATTAGTTATTCATATTTTTGCAAATTTACAGTGAAACTTAAATTTTGGTCAAAAATTAACTGCTTTAAATTCAAATTTTAATTGCATGTATGGAATGGTGATGAAAAATCATGATTTTAGATGTTACTATCATAATTTTTAATTGAGTAATTATGATGAATTTGGGGTTTATATGAAATTGGGGATTTTGTAGATTGCTGATTATCTGTACATTGATTGTAACGACCCGCTATTTTGGACTACTCGCATCCGCACATGTCGGTTTTGAATAATTCAAAATACCGAATTGTTAATTTAAATTTGGCAAAACCGAACATATACAGTAAATAAATAATCACAGATTACAGACACAGAGTAATAATATGCAGCGGAAGCAAAGATAGTAGTTCATGAAGCTACTATATATATATATATATATATAACCGAGTTAAATAAGTTACAACAAAAGTCTCGAATACAATAGTCAAATACAAGAATCAGAATACATCACTGGAATCAACTGAATATCAGAAAGATGGATAGATAGCTGGATCTCTAGGTGAAGCTCCAACTCCAAAGGTGAGTCTCAAAAGCTGAACCACTCAGTCTGACCCGAGCGTAAAGAAAAACACAAAACACTCGAGTCGGGATTAACATTCTTATATCAATAAATCAAACTCAAGTGAAATAACAATTGAAATACAATAACTCAAAGGACGTTGGAATAACCATCCTTTAAGGATATGTTAAACTATCCACTATGTAGTAATATACGCTAAATAGATAATGTCTATAAGTAAAATAAAATGTCAAAATAGTGTTAAGGCGTTACCATTATCCCCCTTAACACATTTATATAAGCGTTATAGTCTATACAGCACTGTAAACTCCACCGTAAACTAGTGGGATATCAGGGACTACTCCATAGGTATAACACAAAACAAATTCGTAGTGGTCGCATATATAGGGATATAAGTATGACAAGGCACATGAGGCAATACCCAAGGTAGTGAAACTACCGTTTGCCTGATCCGGACTGGTGAGAACGCATCGCCGCAGCGATCGCAACACCCGATCGCAACACCGCGAAACAACACTCCAGAAAGTACGAGGGTGCACCAATCAATAACAAGTAATGAGTAGTATTCGAAGAAGTGTGTTCGCTCGAGGTGGCTAAACCCATTTGGCCCGGCACGGCTCCTGATTTTAGTCATTTCCAATTTGACACAAGTTTCAAGGCTATCCATTATCGTTCTCTTTCTTCAGTCATCACGTACATCATTCCAACCACTTCATTCTGGATCATCACTCCGCGTATAGTTATTAAAGTGGTTTTTGGTTTAGATAGAGAGTATATCCATAACCGATTCCGGTCTCTTTAATAACTTTCGTAATTATCACACTGGTTGGTCGTTTAGTAAATTTCAAAATCAAACCAATTTCATTTTCAATTGGAATTTATAATAACATTTCATTTGTCTTTCACTATCAATTTCTAAAATTTACGTTTCAAAACTACCAAATTTCCATTTCAAAATCTTATAATTCGATTTCAACCTTTATTTAAACAATTCAAATATTGATTCAATTCGTATATAAGTTTCATTCCGAAATCATTTAAAATGGTTTAATTTTCATTCAAATCAATTTAAATTCATTTATCGATTTCATTCAATATTCGCTAAGTAAATTTATCCTTCAAAACAACTTCTATTTAAATTTCAATTCATTAAATCAATTACTTAAGTTCAACTTCATTATATCAAAACTTCAAATTTGAATTTAATTAGATTCCTCAAATCAAATTCTTAAATTACAAGTCTAACGTTAATTTCAATAAATCCCATTCATTTCAATAAATCGCATTTTATTTCTTGTTAAAGAAATTCAATTTTCACTTATTTATTGACTTCGTTGCAAATTTCAAACTCGATTAAATAAGAACTAAATTCCACATAATCGAGAAGTTTCAATTTCACTTACTTAAATAATTTCACCAAAACTTTAATAAATAAGGAAACTCAATTTCATTTATTAACGAAGTTAAAATCCACTTATTCAAAAGATCAATTTGTCTTATTAAAGAATTCAATTTTTATTCAATTATCAAATAATTAAATCTTATTAAATTTTTAAATAATTTTAATCTTAATTATTAATAATTTCAAAACTTAATAATTGCAAACTTGATTATAAATTCAAACTTAATTATTAAATCATTTCCCCTTAATTATGAATTCAAACTTAATTATCAAATCATTTCGACTTAATTATAAAGTCAACTTATAATTTCAAACTTAATTATAATTCCAAACTTAATTATAATTTCAAATTTAATTATTAAATGATTTCAAACTTAATAATTTCAAAACTCAATTATTGATAATTACGAATTATTTATTAATAATTCCAAATTTAATTATTAAATAATTAAATTTCAAACAATGTTCTTTCATCAATTACTACGTTAATATTTGTTTTAGATTTCAATCGTTACATTTTCCTTACATAAAATTCAAATTTCAACTTCATTTCAAACTTATTATTTGCTCGAATAAAATCATTATTTTATTTGTAAAATTATTTATTGTCCAATCGGATTTTATTTAATTCTCTATCCTAGGTCAAATTCATTTGGGTATATATATCATTTCAACCCGATTCCACTTCAATTCACAAATCAAAACATATCAAAGGGAACTTGCAGTGTGATACAGGGATGGTGTCAAAATAAATAAATAAAACAACAACAACAATCAATAACAATCCAATAATTAATTCAAATAATCCCGAAATAATCGTATTAATTCACATTGTTGTTTGTACAAATTAATATAATTATTTCTAGAATCTACACTATCATTTCATGTAGATTAAAGATTATTACACTATTTATTCTATGCAATTCTACACTTTACATCAGTTATTCAATTTCATACTTCGTCAATTAATACAACATAAATTCAAATGGTTCAAGGGTAATTAACCATTTCCTACGTGTCAAATAATTAAACATTTAAGGGGTCATAATTTACAAATTAACTAATCAAATTCAACACATATGTCGATTCAAAAATTTAACTATCCTACGTCAAATTCAATTGCATAATATTTATCACTTTATACATTGCAATTTAATATCCAATATAAACAACAAACAATCAATCACTTATCAACCAAATGAGATTTATCATCACATAATTAACAGATAATGGTGTCAGATGTCACAGGTGAACTGATACAGGTGATAACATACATATAATGGTGTAAATAACTAGCAGCAACATATTTCAATTGTCGTTTCAATTGAAATCAAATTTAATAAATAAAAGAATATTAATCGTGATTGATTGCTCATCTTTCGAGGCTAGAGAAGATTGACGATAAATTGAGTTTCGAATCCAAGCACGAATTCCAAAGCAGAGTTAGATTGGCACGAATTTGACGGACAACTGATAATAAGAATTGATGGGGAAAAATCAGATCAGCTTGATACATACATAAATATATTATTATTTTGTTAAATCAATATCTAATAATATACATATCTGTAATTAAAATTATTATTCTTAAACCCATACTTTTTTTTAAAAGATAGTATTCAAGTTAAAGCCCATATAACCCAAAATTTATATGCAACACAATATACATATAAGGCATGACAGCCATTCTACAGAATTTTTTTTGAACAGATATATATATATATATATATATATATAAAGCAATCATACTTTATCCCCAATATAATTATTTAGATACATACTTTTATATTCAAAAGCGACTTATACCTATAACCTATATACGCATATAACCTTTGATAAAGACGAAACATACATATTCAATTATATTTAAAATCTATATACATTAAAATAAACGTATAAAACATTGTAGACTGATGTTTTATATACATATCTAGACAAAACATTATATAATTAAGAAAACCAAACTCATATTTGTATAAATTTGAATAAGCCTTTATAACTGCATAATATATATACCATATGTGTATAAAGAGACATTATACTATGACTGTATAACAAAATATATTCATACAACTACTTTTAGAAACCAACAGTGTAACGATCCCGAATTTTTAATAAGTTGAAAATGATACATAATTTCCTCTTTGGACTAAAATTGTATAATGATTTGGTAATTAATATAAAAAGTTAGGTAAATTATGAATTACTGGAAAAAAAAACGGATGTAAATTAAATTTGAATTGGGATTTATAAAGTACTAAATATACTTATAAAATAAATAAAGTAAAATATAAATACAATGTGAATAAAAGACGATCAGTATTTAAGTTGAAAATAAATATGTAAGTTAAAAAAAATACTATTGAAGTTAGAAATAAATATTAAGTCAAACAAATAAATAAATAAATAAATACACATAGTTAAGATTCAAATAACATATTAAAATAGAAATTTATTTATATTACAAAACATATTAATTTAATTATCTAATTTATATGCATGGTTATGTAAATTATACAATATAAACTAAATACATTAAACAAATTAGTTAAAAATTCAAACAACATAGTAACTGTAGAATGTCATTTCTATTATAAAGCATAAGATAGCAAAATATATTTAAGTGTGGAGGAAGAAGTGCATTCAAGTTTGAACAAATATATGAAGACAAGTATGTATACTTGTAAAATGAAGAAACTAATTATATAATGGCTTACAAAGCAAATGTATTTAAGTATACAAGTAAAAGAAATATACAGTTAGGTACAAACTAATAAAACTGTAAGTATGTAGAAGCAAACAAAAGAAAGTATATAAATATCCATTAGCTGCAAATGAAGACATAAGACATATATGTAGGCTTGCATAAGAAGATAGTTATGTATACATTCAAACAAAAAAAATAAAAATGATAAGCATGAAAACTGGGAAAAAAGACAAACATAATAAATGCTAATATCTTTAGCACCCAAAATAGATTTACATCAGCCACCATTTTTAAAGCGAAAGAAAAAAATCTCTGATCCTACTTTGTACAAAAAAAAAATAACATCAGTTGTACAAAGCAATATTTTATACCTGTCAACTTCTTTTTATATGTATCACCTCCTACCAAAATTCGTTCATTCAAAGCTATATAAAAAAAAAACTGAAGTGATTATCAACTTAAATTTAAACAAAAGCTTCAACTTGAACAACAAATCCAACAATACAAACTCAATTCAAACCAGAGGATCAAGAAAGATTCCTGCTTGCCAGTTTTCAAAGCTTGGCTCAAAAGAACGCTCTGTTCATTCTTTAAGCACAGTGAGTAACCTTCACTTTTGAAAAACCTAAGCATCTAAATTTGTTTCAAGTTCATATCTGGAAAAAAATATGTATGTTGTTGTTCCTGGGTATATGTAGATATAAATATGTAACTCTGTGTATGCCTGTATCCTTGTTTTTGTTGTTGTTCTTTTTGGACCAGATTTACAAACAAATCCAAACCTCTTGATCTAAGCATAATTTGGATTCGAAATTTAAATAAAATTTGGTTGTTTTACCACAAGCTTTAATCTAAAAATTCATTTAAGCTTAAACAACCCAGTATCATCACTGGAAATCAAGAAATCTGGACCCAACTTTAGTTTAGTCGAATTTCAAACTTGTTGATTCACAAATTCAGTTATATAGATCGAATTCGTATTCCAAAATATGATTTTTAAAGCATAAATTATAATTTTTAGAGTTAAAATTCAAGAGCAGTTCGAGCTTGTTTACATTTCATTTTATCATCAAATTCTGGTGATCCCTTGGTTCGTGGTGGTCGGGAACTTGGCCGGTGATAGAGGAGGCTACGGCGGTTGAGGGAAAAATAATCGGAGATGCCCTTGATCATCTATACGGCAGCGGCGAATGTTTAATGTTTTAAACCCTAGTTTTGTAATGCCGAAAACTTTTGATTCGTTCGTCCTATGGGAGGCATCGAGTTCGACATGCCTTTGGGAAATAGTAGAGGGAAGTACGACGAGTGGATTGCCGGAGTTTGGTGGCCTTCGGTGGTCGGAGCTGCGAGTGTGGTGCGTTGACAGGTTTGAGGGGAAAACTCGATTGCGTTTCCAGGTTTGGTGACTTCGTTTGCAGGTTTGTAGCTCGAACTCTCGATTTTGATTTCGAGTTCGTGATGATGTTCTGACGGTCAGGTGAGGACGCGAAGGTGATCGATGACTTGAGTGAGACATCGTGGGTGGTCGGAAGTCGCTGGTTGGCCCGTGCATGTGCACGGTGTCATTTAATTCCTGATGAAGTTTGTGGTAGAGGGGAAGCTCAAGAACATGTCGAGTAGTTTGAACGTTTGGCTCGGGGAATCTTCGTTTTGACTCGAAGCAAGCATTGTGGGGCTCGAGTCAATGATGTTCAGGTTTAATAAACAGAACTTGTTCTGTTTTAAAAGTTTTAAAAAATTTAATTTTGAAACAAAGCTTAAGCCAGTTTAAAAACAGAAGTTTAAATATAAACTTAAGTTAGTTTACAACATGGTTTGTGTATAACTAAGTTTTTAAGTTTAAATTTGTTTTAATAACAATTAAGAAATATTTTATTTAAAAGAATTGAATATAAGATTAGAAATTGAGTTGAAAAAGAAAGTTTAAGCAAAGTTGAAAACAAATCTGAAGACTAGACTTGAACATATAATTGAATTTCAGATTTTGAAATGAAAGAAAGTGATAAATGCAAGTATTTTAAATAAGTTAAATGTTTTAGTATTTGATTTCAACTCTTTAAAATTTCTTTACAATAAAATATTACTTAAACAAGTAATTTAAAGGATTTTTAAATTTTGTTTAAACTTTACTAAAGACAAAGGAGGGTTTATTTTTAAATCTTGGATTTAAAATAAAATTTAGAAAGATAAGTTGGAATTTAAAAGGTTTTCAAACATATTGGTAAATGATATTTAAATCACCACTAAGAATGAGTTCATCTTATATTTAATAAAGATTAAATGAATTGTAATACATTTATCATTAAGTTAATTAGAATGGATAATTAATGTTTTGTATCAATTTGATTAGTAATTGTAAATTTAACTTTATTAATTAAGGTTTAAGTTAATTAATCAGGAGATTAAGTTATAATTACATTTAATATAAGTAAATGTTGATTTGTTTATAAGGGTAATTAATTACTTAAAGATAATTATTTAATGAAATTAATTCAGATTAAATGATTATGTAATTAACTTAAAGTTAATCTAATTAAATTATTAATTAAGAATAATTTATTGAAAGGGTTTGATAAATTAATTTATATCAAACGATTTGTGATAAATAAATCAGAATTTAATAATTAATTAATAAGTAGTTTATTTAATTTGAAATAGATTGAATTACTTTGGATTAAGTAATTAATTAATCCTGTTTATAAATGACTATTAAATGTTTGACCTTACTTATGAATGATTGTATTGTATGAGATACCTTGAATTGATTGTCCTATCTGATATGTGATATTTGGTTCTGTGGTTTGTGCCGTGTATGATTTATTCATTGTATTTTATCTGTGAATCTGTGAATGGACGATAAGCGTTATAGTTTATATCGCATATCAAATATATATTGCTCTATTTGAATCTGTGATGATTGAATGTTGTTGCACTATTGTGTTAAACCCCTAGACCCCACTTATACACACACAAATGTGGATTTCACGAGGAAATCGATTAAGTCACAGATCTTTGAAGTGATTTTTAAATAGACAATTTGAATTCAAATGTTTTGGAAATGGATTGGGTTTTAAAATGAAAAGCTTTTGAAATGAAATTTCAAAGATGAAATATATTTTGAATAACTCGACTGAGTTTTCAAATTTAAATATTTTGATTTAAATTTGAATTCAATATTTGAAATTGAATTCTATGATCTGGGAATTAGGGACTAAAGATGTTATACCAGTTTCTATGGGTTAAACTATTTTAAAGGTATTGATTTGGGAATTTGAATTTAAATTCAAAGGCTTTAACTCGTGTAAATATAATTGGATCTTTCTGAAACGAAAATTATTTGTTTTCAAATAATAAAAGCTTTTACTTAAGTAATGAACGTCCACTTTGTGTTAAAAGGATTTCAAGTTAAAAATGAAAATGATTTTCCAAGTTATGGAAACAGTTTGAAAGCCATAAGTTAAATCTTTAATTTAAAGATTTTAAACAAGTTAATCCAATTGAAATGGGAATTGATTTGAAATCCATAAATGGATCTTTGTGAATGGGGTGAACTTTGTGAATTAAATCTTTTGTTTAAAAGATTAAAGTGTGGAAATTGTTTAAAACATTGAAGGTTTTTGAAATAAATCTTTTGTTTAAAAGATTTGAAAATGGTAATTTGTTTAAACCATTTGAAGGAAAGTTCTGAATTATTAAGTTGTGACTTAATAGAAATCCCATATCCATATGTTTTAAATGTTGTGCTCACTATTCGGTTTAGCCGGTAGAGGACCTTTGTGTCATATAACCCATTCCGAATATGTGATTCAACGTATATGGATAGCATTTGAAGACCGGTGGTGAAGACCGGGTATTTGTGAGAACGACAGGATAACCTATCGATTGTCACTGCACCGAGTAGCTACGGTATAGAGATTTCCTAAGTGATGGGAAGTCCGATCGGGATTGTGAATACCCGGATTGCAAGGACTTCTTTGGAAGTGCCTTCGGTTCTGTTCGAACCCGGAACAGACTTGTATGGTTGTATGTCTGACACTACACTTTGAGACATAAAGCAGATTTCTTTCAAATACATTTCTGTTGGTGGCGGAGAATTTATTCGCTTAGCTTAACACCCTTCTCTGAGACGTACGAGCTCAGAGATTATGTAGTTGAAGGTTATCAGCGATATACTCCCAATTTGGTAGTGTGGCATGCTGAGTGCTGCTGTGTGTTAATGATCATTTGTTGATCATTTGTGATCGGATCATGGCTTTTGTATAAAGCGTAGCTTTGTGGACGAGACTGCATCAGAACCTCACACCCCGGAAATGGTCGAAACAGGAAAGATGCGGCAAGGTTATGAGGGTCACGCCCTTTAGGGTGTGTCATTCCCTTCTGGTAAAGGGTGATATTAGGTATGGAGCCCTGATATTTAACCTATGTGGTCGCTCCAATCTCATTTACCGTATGGTTGTTGCTTAGAGGTACCTCGGATAAAGGTCCCAAAGGACCGGGGAGTGGCATGCTCGAGTAGTAGTTACCTAGTTACAGAAGTAACCCGGCCTTGTGTTGGCAGTGATCCGGATAGGTTCTCGGGACGTCCCGCCAGAGGCGATCCCATGTGGCAGTAGGAAGTTCCTTAGCCTGACCATTTGTTGGAAAATCCAAAGAAACAATACGCGCCTTGTACGGTTTTAGTTGTATTACCTGCCATGGAATGTGGTGGTAACCTGCTATTGAACATGGTAGCTATAGTAGGCATAAGTGCGGAATGCCTATGCTGGCTAAGATTTATATTCTACTTTCGAAATACTTTTCTGCACCGTGCACTTATAATAATAATATCCAAGAAATTTTCTGCGTATTAAGCATGTTTGACTATCATAAGAAGAAATCTCCTCTAATTCTGCGTTTGCATTGTGTGTGTGGCGGGAGGTCTTATGGTAGTTTCATTTTCTAGAAAAGCATATCGGATTTTCTTTTATAAATCTTGTTTTATTTAAAGGATAAACTGTTTTTGTTACTCACACCTATCCCATGACTGACTCGGATTTTATTGTTCCTTTCCTAAACTCTGGGTGCTCACTATTTTCCACACGAGCAGTCTAGAGTTGGGTTTTTTCAGATAGTTAGGTTTGGTGGATTATCTGGAGTCAGTTCAGTCTTTGGACATGACTGACCTTGCTTAGCTTGGTGCATTGTTATTGGGAGTTCGAGCTATTTCTGGATTGGTTCTTCGAGATGGAGCTGCAGTTTTGGAGTTCTTTTTTTGAAGACTATCTTGAGTCATTTGTTCCGCTGCTAGGGTTATCTATTTTTCCTTTCCGCTGCTATTATATTGTATCATATCTCTGATGTATATCAATATCTATTGTATCATCTGTTGTATCAGGATGTTGTATCAGATGTTGTATATGGATATTCATTATTTCTTCCGCTATATTGTTTACTTAATTGTGTTATAAGCTCCGGCGAATCGGATTTGAACGGTCGAATCTGCGGCATTCGAGTACGATGTAAAGTATGGATGTCGATTTTCGAACGGGCAAAAATCCGCATTCGTTACATTTGGTATCAGAGCTAAGGTTGAACTTTAGCTCAGGAGTATAACACATTAAGTAACTCATTAGAGATAGGGTGAAGTAAACCCTAGAATGAGTAAATCCCTAAGATATCCGTTTGAAAGCCTCAGTAAATTCTCTTACTATCCACTGATAGTGAGTATGAGTGCGAGAAGAAGACGAGATAGGGGACAGGGAAATACAACTATAAATGGTCAATGCCCTGTAACAGTGGGAACAATCTTTCTCTATCAATTTCCTTTGATTCGTTACCAAATTCTTTTGATTTTTCGTGATAGCTCCATACGAAGTTTCGGTGTGATGATGCTCTACGAATCGTTGTAGAAAATCCTTACTTCGTATCTTCATCGATTTCTTATCAGTTTTTGATTTAAACTTTAATAAATATGAATAAATTGGAAATTTGGAATTAAATTTTTAAATAAATTGGAAATTTTAATTTGAGTTAAATTGATTAATGGAATATGAAGGATAAATTGAATTGAATCGATAAAACAATTTCGTCTAAAACCAAATTTGAAAATTCTATTATAATTTCTTGGGTTGATCGAAGTCCGAAGAGGGACGAATTGGTATATATTTTGATTATTTCGACTTGAGTTTGGAATCCATATCTAGTATTTGGAAGTCGTGGAAAATAAAAATCTATTTATCTATTGTTTGGGTCACAATATATTTTACGAATGGTTAGTTATCCCTTCGAGCTAACCAGTGCTTTGCATATTTCGTAAATTCAATGACCCGAGTATCCTGTGTAGTATTGCATGAGTGTGTTCTCATATTGTCGATATTCTAATTTGGTAAGCCAAATGCAGAATAGATATCCAGTTTGATCTGGAAAATTGTTTCTCTATCCTGGTGTATCTATCTTTGTTATTTTCGTGCCTGTAAATTTCGGGGACGAAATTTCTTTTAAGGGGAGAAGTCTGTAACGATCCCGAATTTTTAATAAGTTGAAAATGATACTTAATTTCCTCTTTGGATTAAAATTGTATAATGAATTGGTAATTAATATAAAAAGTTAGGTAAATTATGAATTACTGGAAAAAAATGGATGTAAATTAAATTTGAATTGGGATTTATAAATTACAAACTAAATATACTTATAAAATAAATAAATTAAAATATAAATACAATGTGAATACAAAACGATCAGTATTTAAGTTGAAAATAAATATGTAAGTTAAAAAAAAAACTATTGAAGTTAGAAATAAATATTAAGTCAAACAAATAAATAAATAAATACACATAGTTAAGATTCAAATAACATATTAAAATAGAAATTTATTTATATTACAAAACATATTAATTTAATTATCTAATTTATATGCATGGTTATGTAAATTATACAATATAAACTAAACACATTAAACAAATTAGTTAAAAATTCAAACAACATAGTAACTATAGAATGTCATTTCTATTATAAAGCATAAGATAGCAAAATATATTTAAGTGTGGAGGAAGAAGTGCATTCAAGTTTGAACAAATATATGAAGACAAGTATGTATACTTGTAAAATGAAGAAACAAATTATATAATGGCTTACAAAGCAAATGTATTTAAGTATACAAGTAAAAGAAATATACAGTTAGGTGCAAACTAATAAAACTGTAAGTATGTAGAAGCAAACAAAAGAAAGTATATAAATATCCATTAGCTGCAAATGAAGACATAAGACATATATGTAGGCTTGCATAAGAAGATAGTTATGTATACATTCAAACAAAAACAAAAAAAAAAAATTGATAAGCATGAAAACTGGGAAAAAAGACAAACATAATAAATGCTAATATCTTTAGCACCCAAAATAGATTTACATCAGCCACCATTTTTAAAGCAAAAGAAAAAAATCTATGATCCTACTTTGTACAAACAAATAATAACATCAGTTGTACAAAGCAATATTTTATACCTGTAAACTTCTTTTTATATGTATCACCTCCTACCAAAATTCGTTCATTCAAAGCTATAAAAAAAAACTGAAGTGATTATCATCTTCAATTTAAACAAAAGCTTCAACTTGAACAACAAATCCAACAATACAAACTCAATTCAAACCAGAGGATCAAGAAAGATTCCTGCTTGCCAGTTTTCAAAGCTTGGTTCAAAAGAATGCTCTGTTCATTCTTTAAGCACAGTGAGTAACCTTCACTTTTGAAAAACCTAAGCATCTAAATTTGTTTCAAGTTCATATCTGAAAAAAAAAATGTATGTTGTTGTTCCTGGGTATATGTAGATATAAATATGTAACTCTGTGTATGCATGTATCCTTGTTTTTGTTGTTGTTCTTTTTGGACCAGATTCACAAACAAATCCAAACCTTTTGATCTAAGCATAATTCGGATTCGAAATTTAAATAAAACTTGGTTGTTTTACCACAAGCTTTAATCTAAAAATTCATTTAAGCTTAAACAACCCAGTATCATCACTGGAAATCAAGAAATCTGGACCCAACTTTAGTTTAGTCAAATTTCAAACTTGTTGATTCACAAATTCGGTTATATAGATCGAATTCGTATTCCAAAATATGATTTTTAAAGCATAAATTATAATTTTTAGAGTTAGAATTCAAGAGCAGTTCGAGCTTGTTTACATTTCATTTTATCATCAAATTCTGGTGAACCCTTGGTTCGTGGTGGTCGGGAACTTGGCCGGTGATAGAGGAGGCTACGGCGGTTGAGGGAAAAATAACCGGAGATGCCCTCGATCATCTATACGGCGGCGGCGAACGTTTAATGTTTTAAACCCTAGTTTTGTAATGTCGAAAACTTTTGATTCGTTCGTCCTATAGGAGGCATCGAGTTCGACATGCCTTTGGGAAATAGTAGAGGGAAGTACGACGAGTGGATTGCCGGAGTTTGGTGGCCTCCGGTGGTCGGAGCTGCGAGCGTGGTGCGTTGACAGGTTTAAGGGGAAAACTCGATTGCGTTTCCAGGTTTGGTGACTTTATTTGCAGGTTTGTAGCTTGAACTCTCGATTTTGATTTCGAGTTCGTGATGATGTTCTGACGGTCAGGTGAGGACGCGAAGGTGATCGATGACTTGAGTGAGACATCGTGGGTGGTCGGAAGTCGCTGGTTGGCCCGTGCATGTGCACGGTGTCATTTAATTCCTGATGAAGTTTGTGGTAGAGGGGAAGCTCAAGAACATGTCGAGTAGTTTGAACATTTGGCTCGGGGAATCTTCGTTTTGACTTGAAGCAAGCATTGTGGGGCTCGAGTCAGTGATGTTCAGGTTTAATAAACAGAACTTGTTCTGTTTTCAAAGTTTTAAAAAATTTAATTTTGAAACAAAGCTTAAGCCAGTTTAAAAACAGAAGTTTAAATATAAACTTAAGTTGGTTTACAACGTGGTTTGGGTATAACTAAGTTTTTAAGTTTAAATTTGTTTTAATAACAATTAAGAAACATTTTATTTAAAAGAATTGAATATAAGATTAGAAATTGAGTTGAAAAAAAGTTTAAGCAAAGTTGAAAACAAATCTGAAGACTAAACTTGAACATATAATTGAATTTCAAATTTTGAAATGAAAGAAAGTGATAAATGCAAGTATTTTATATATTTTAAATAAGTTAAATGTTTTAGGATTTGATTTCAACTCTTTAAAATTTCTTTATAATAAAATATTACTTAAACAAGTAATTTAAAGGATTTTTAAATTTTGTTTAAACTTTACTAAAGACAAAGGAGGGTTCATTTTTAAATCTTGGGTTTAAAATAAAATTTAGAAAGATAAGTTGGAATTTAAAAGGTTTTCAAACATATTGGTAAATGATATTTAAATCACCACTAAGAATGAGTTCATCTTAAATTTAATAAAGATTAAATGAATTGTAATACATTTATCATTAAGTTAATTAGAATGGATAATTAATGTTTTGTATCAATTTAATTAGTAATTGTAAATTTAACTTTATTAATTAAGGTTTAAGTTAATTAATCAGGAGATTAAGTTATAATTACATTTAATATAAGTAAATGTTGATTTGTTTATAAGGGTAATTAATTACTTAAAGATAATTATTTAATGAAATTAATTCAGATTAAATGATTATGTAATTAACTTAAAGTTAATCTAATTAAATTATTAATTAAGAATAATTTATTGAAAGGGTTTGATAAATTAATTTATATCAAACGATTTGTGATAAATAAATCAGAATTTAATAATTAATTCATAAGTAGTTTATTTAATTTGAAATAGATTGAATTACTTTGGATTAAGTAATTAATTAATCCTGTTTATAAACGATTATTAAATGTTTGACCTTACTTATGAATGATTGTATTGTATGAGATACCTTGAATTGATTGTCCTATCTGATCTGTGATATTTTGTTCTGTGGTTTGTGCCGTGTATGATTTATTCATTGTATTTTATCTGTGAATCTGTGAATGGACGATAAGCGTTATAGTTTATATCGCATATCAAATATATATTGCTCTATTTGAATCTGTGATGATTGAATGTTGTTGCACTATTGTGTTAAACCCCTAGACCCCACTTATACACACACAAATGTGGATTTCACGAGGAAATCGATTAAGTCACAGATCTTTGAAGTGATTTTTAAATAGACAATTTGAATTCAAATGCTTTGGAAATGGATTGTGTTTTAAAATGAAAAGCTTTTGAAATGGAATTTCAAAGATGAAATATATTTTGAATAACTCGACTGAGTTTTCAAATTTAAATATTTTGATTTAAATTTGAATTCAATATTTGAAATTGAATTCTATGATCTGGGAATTAGGGACTAAAGATGTTATACCAGTTTCAATGGGTTAAACTATTTTAAAGGTATTGATTTGGGAATTTGAATTTAAATTCAAAGGCTTTAACTCGTGCAAATATCATTGGATCTTTCTGAAACGAAAATTATTTGTATTCAAATAATAAAAGCTTTCACTTAAGTAATGAACGTCCACTTTGTGTTAAAAGGATTTCAAGTTAAAAATGAAAATGATTTTCCAAGTTATGGAAACAGTTTGAAAGCCATAAGTTAAATCTTTAATTTAAAGATTTTAAACAAGTTAATCCAATTGAAATGGGAATTGATTTGAAATCCATAAATGGATCTTTGTGAATGGGTGAACTTTGTGAATTAAATCTTTTGTTTAAAAGATTAAAGTGTGGAAATTGTTTAAACCATTGAAGGTTTTTGAAATAAATCTTTTGTTTAAAAGATTTGAAAATGGTAATTTGTTTAAACCATTTGAAGGAAAGTTCTGAATTATTAAGTTGTGACTTAATAGAAATCCCATATCCATATGTTTTAAATGTTCCTCTCACTATTCGGTTTAGCCGGGAGAGGACCTTTGTGTCATATAACCCATTCCGAATATGTGATTCGACGTATATGGATAGCATTTGAAGACCGGTGGTGAAGACCGGGTATTTGTGAGAACGACAGGATGACCTATCGATTGTCTCTGCACCGAGTAGCTATGGTATAGAGATTTCCTAAGTGATGGGAAGTCCGATCGGGATTGTGAATACCCAGATTGCAAGGACTTCTTTGGAAGTGCCTTCGGTTCTGTTCGAACCCGGAACAGACTTGTATGGTTGTATGTCTGACACTACACTTTGAGACATAAAACATATTTCTTTCAAATACATTTCTGTTGGTGGCGGAGAATTTATTTTCTTAGCTTAACACCCTTCTCTGAGACGTACGAGCTCAGAGATTATGTAGTTGAAGGTTATCAGCGATATACTCCCAATTTGGTAGTGTGGCATGTTGAGTGCTGCTGTGTGTTGATGATCATTTGTTGATCATTTGTGATCAGAGCATGGCTTTTGTATAAAGCGTAGCTTTGTGGACGAGACTGCATCAGAACCTCACACCCCGGAAATGGTCGAAACAGGAAAGATGCGGCAAGGTTATGAGGGTCGCGCCCTTTAGGGTGTGTCATTCCCTTCTGGTAAAGGGTGATATTAGGTTTGGAGCCCTGATATTTAACCTATGTGGTCGCTCCAATCTCTTTTACTGTGTGGTTGTTACTTAGAGGTACCTCGGATAAAGGTCCCAAAGGACCGGGGAGTGGCATGCTCGAGTAGTAGTTACCTGGTTACAGAGGTAACCCGGCCTTGTGTTGGCAGAGATCCGGATAGGTTCTCGGGACGTCCCGCCAGAGGCGATCCCATGTGGCAGTAGGAAGTTCCTTAGCTTGACCATTTGTTGGAAAATCCAAAGAAACAGTACGCGCCTTATACGGTTTTAGTTGTATTACCTGCCATGGAATGTGGTGGTAACCTGCTATTGAACATGGTAGCTATAGTAGGTATAAGTGCGGAATGCCTATGCTGGCTAAGATTTATATTCTATTTTCGAAATACTTTTCTGCACCATGCACTTATAATAATAATATCCAAGAAATTTTCTGCGTATTAAGCATGTTTGACTATCATAAGAAGAAATCTCCTCCAATTCTGCGTTTGCATTGTGTGTGTGGCGGGAGGTCTTATGGTAGTTTCATTTTCTTGAAAAGCGTATCGGATTTTCTTTTATAAATCTTGTTTTATTTAAAGGATAAACTGTTTTTGTTACTCACACCTGTCCCATGACTGACTCGGAGTTTATTGTTCCTTTCCTAAACTCTGGGTGCTCATTATTTTCCACACGAGCAGTCTAGAGTTGGGTTTTTCAGATAGTTAGGTTTGGTGGATTATATGGAGTCAGTTCAGTCTTTGGACATGACCGACGTTGCTTAGCTTGGTGCATTTTTATTGGGAGTTCGGGCTATTTCTGGATTGGTTCTTGGAGATGGAGCTGCAGTTTTGGAGTTCTTTTTTTGAAGACTATCTTGAGTTATTTATTCCGCTGCTAGGGTTATCTATTTTTCCTTTCCGCTGCTATTATATTGTATCATATCTCTGATGTATATCAATATCTATTGTATCATCTGTTGTATCAGGATGTTGTATCAGATATTATATATGGATATTCATTATTTCTTCCGCTGTGTTGTTTACTTAATTGTGTTATAAGCTCCGACGAATCGGATTTGAATGGTCGAATCTGCGGCATTCGAGTACGATGTAAAGTATGGATGTCGATTTTCGAACGGGCAAAAATCCGCTTCGTCACAAACAGCTAGAACAATGTACAAAAAAAACTACTATATACAGCTGCCGAAACTTATATAACCAATACATTAACATGCTTTACGACTTTTAAAAACCGCAGTATACTATCATAAAATATAATGTTCCCAACATATTATCCACCCAATCATATAACTTAATATATATAACACATTCTATCAGATGCAAATATGATATACTACTTATCATAGCAACCGTGCTTGGTCAAAGCATGCGCAACATAAAGCAGACATGACACAAGGAAAGATGTAGATGGGACAACACAAGACTACTTCATAATATATATATATATATATATATATATATATATATGTATAATATATATTGATATACCGTATATAAGAGGAAACAAGCGAGTCCACCAGCAAATATACAACTGCCGAAAGATGTGGTCGTGCTGCCAATGGGATGGAGGAGAAGAGCAGCTCGGCATGAGATGGTGACTTGGTGATGGATGAGTGTAAGGAGGACGAGGAGGTTGTGGGGTTCGATCGGCTATTAGGAGGAACGGAGGCCAGAGGTTGCTGCACCAAACGATGGGAAATAGCGGAGGGAGCAACGTGTTACTCAGCGCTTGGAGGACAAAGGGAAGTAGCTGCTGTCAGTTCACGTAAGCTTCACGGCAACGGGAAAGACTGTTGGACAGCAATGGCATGGCGGTTAGGTTAATGGGCTCGGCTAGGCTTGCTCAGGCGCATCTCGTCGAGGTGGAGATGCTCAGGCGGTAGGGGATGAAGGGAATAACGCACAGAGCTTGCTGGAATGGGTGAGGCCATGGGATGCTTGGCTAGGGAGGGTGAGGACTTGGGTTGACTGATGGTTGGTGCTGGCGGCGGGGTGAGTCGAGGAGGCGGTTTAAGGTGGCTTGACGAGGTTGAGCGAAGATTCTAGAGGAAGAGCATGTGGGAGATGAGCAATAGTACCATTCTAATAAAATTTATACTTCTCTTCAGAGTTCAAATAAAAGAACAGAAGTCAAAAAAAACATAAAGGAACTGGTTGAAATATTTAAGTAAATGTAGGAATACCAAAGGCTAGTATTGGTCATCGAAAAATTTTGAGAATTGAAAAAGCAATGGCTATTGAAGGCTATTGAATTTCATGATGAAGGGATGACAGAACATAGGAAATCCAAACGTCCAACAGTTTAAAATGTGTACCGTGTACCGGTATGATTAACCGTTCCACAGATTCCATCACGTAACGGATTCTAAAATGCCCAAATGAATACACTGTTAAGATCAGCACGATGAGGCGATCAGAACGGTATACGGATATCAGTGTTATGATCGAATTATAAAATTTTAATTTCTACTAGCGGAAAATGCAGTAAAAATGCTGAAAAATAAGATCAACGGAGCTAAAGATGTCCGAATTTGGAGAAACGAAAAATAGCGTTTGTTCAGAAGATGGTTTATAATTTTCTATGTAAAAATTTTAGGTTCCGAAAACATTTTATTTTCATCGCTTTTTAACTCATTAAATTGAAGTAAATTTACGCATGAAATAAACATTCATATTTTTAGACGAAAATTTACCGGTTGCTATGTTTAACTAGACGCATTTCATGTATTAAATTTATATTTCAAAATCTTATCGTTTAAAATCCCACAAAATTTCAACTAAATATGTCACTAAAACCGTTAAATTTTTCAGGTCGTTACATTGATTTGGTTTGAGATTTGGAACATAGCTTGAGTAGAGATTGTTGGTTATAGGAAAAATGCAAAAGAATATTTATATTTGTTGAATCGATGGGAATTGGCACGATTAGGGTTTTAGAATTGTTGGTTTCGGTCGAACTGTAGAAACTTTTGCGTCTTGAATTTTTGATCAAGCTTGTTCGTTTTTGGGGTGGATGTTGTGCTTGGACGTGGATGGTGAGTCTGGCGGAGTTCAACGGCGGCGAGAATGGTCGGCGATGGGTTTGGTTTGTGCTTGAGTTTCTGCAGAATGTTCGAGCTCGATACTCAAATTAGATTCGAGGTTGCTTTCTTCGATCTGGGTTTAGATTTGTAATCGCGCATGATTTTGTGACCGTGGTGGGTCATCGCGATGAACGATGGTGGCCAGCGATGGAGGTGCATGTGCACCATGTTAGTGGTGCACAGTTTTGGTTCGCTGGAGTTTCGTGTTGGGGAAGATGAATGGAAACTCTGTAACAACCCGCATATTTAACGATTTTATATTTAGATGTTTAATTTAAATATAGCGTCGTTAGTCGGATTTTGGTCTGAAATGTTACTTTTTGCAAATGGCCGAATTGGAGCTCGAAACTACCTCCATTGATTCCAAAAGGGCGTTTGCGATCTTTTTGAGTATAATCTTTGATATATTTGGAGTAAGTTGAAATTTGACCCTTTTTCTACTTGGGCTTGAGTTTGGGTTCAGCCCATTGGCTAGCTAACTCACTTAACCTTCTACTTCAGCCCCTTCCCCTCATCTCTCTTCATTTCATTTTATTTCTTAAGCTAAAAACTGAAATGGGGGAAAGGAAAGAGAAATAGAAATTAGCAAGCCCTAGTTTCTCCTTTGTAACTTGATTCTTGCTCCAAAATCAAAGAGAATCCATTGGTAAGTTCATCTCCATCTTCTCCATCTCTTCTCCTCTTCAATTTCAGTAAATTCCTAACCCTAACTTAGGAAATACTTGCTTTGATTCTAGATTGAAGCTTGTAGTGTTGAAGTGGAGTGTAGTTGGTTGATTCCTTGCATTTGTGCTTCTTCATCTTCTTTGTTTTGTGTACAAAGGTGAGTTTTGAACTCACATCTACTTCTCTTGATTTCATTGATGTTGGGTATGAATTCCTAACACCTTGTTCATATGCACTTGCATTTGGTTTGGGTTGAATTGGGGGATATTCCAATTTTTAGTGTTTTTGGTTCAAATCTTTGAAATCCTAACTTTGGTGTTTTGATCATGTTTTGGTGATGCATCGAGGAACATATAGGGTCGGGTTGTCGATTGGCATAAGCCCTTAGAGCCAATGTTCGTCCGATTGCAATTTGGAAGAGTTTGCTTTTCATTTGAATAAGGCTGAAAAATAGCCCAGGCGTGATTCAGTCGACTGAAAACTCTGTTCAGTCGACTGAACCTGGAACCCGAAAGTTTCCAGGCATGATTCAGTCGACTGAAAACTCTGTTCAGTGGACTGAACCTGGAAACAGAAAGTTTCCTAAACCTGGAAAATGTCCAGGTATGGGGTCAGTCGACTGAAAACTCTGTTCAGTCGACTGAACCTGCTGTTTCAGCCCACTTTGCCTTTTGGGATTGAATTTCCAATTTGAATCGATTCATGATGATCCTATGTATGATTATCAATTGTTTTGACTTTGATGGTTCCTTTTTATTTTAATCCACGGGTTTTATAAAATAATTTCTCAAATCTCATTTAAAAGCTCGTTTCTCTAATTTATAAATTCTATTTAAAACACACACTTTCGCACTTCGAACGAAGTGGAAGGGTGATTAAATGGTTGGGCAAAACACGGACCATGAATCTATGCGTTTATCCTTCTGATTAATCCTCGACCTATTCGATTGATCGTTTTGACCTTCGGGTTTGGTTTATCGATGAGATGAGATAAATTTGTACTGCTTTGAGTGTGAAATAAACTAACGGATAGTAAACCGTTTAGTGCGAATGGGTGGTTATGGCACTCACGTTACCACTTTTCGGATTCCTCTCTGGGAGTTTGTGACACATGCTGCCTTTGGGATAGTGTCTTCGGACTGTCTCCTCTGGCTTGTTTCCTTTAAATATCGCTTTTGGAGTTGGTCCTTTGCCCCGACTCGAAAGATATTTGGGGTTGTCGGTTACCTTTAGTATTGCTTTCGGAGTGGTTTCTTCACCACCGCTCAAGAGATATTGGAGTGGTTTCTTCACCACCGCTCAAGAGATATTGGAGTGGTTTCTTCACCACCGCTCAAGAGATAACGGAGTGGTTTCTTCACCACCGCTCATGATGCTTCATTTATATGTATATTCCCTAGGTATTGCTTTTCTGTAATGGTTCTTTAGAGCCACACGAAATATAGCGTTTACCTTGTGGAACTCGTATTTATTGGTATTTGTTGTTTGCCTTTATGGCTTGCCTTGGGATATTCTTATCCTTTGTTTCTATGTGTTGCCGATGATATGAGGCTTGATCTATATGATTCATCTTTCGTTAGATGATTATGTTATCTCTTTTAGAGATATCTATTATGCTTTGTAACCTTGTAGGTTTATTGTTGTTCAGTTTATCTAACTGATATGTTATCTAGACTGATCCGTGTATTTTATACTCGGGTCGGACCGAAATGTTTCAAGTTAGGTGCTTTTGGACTTAGCCTATTTTGCTTCCGCATGGACTATTCGCTAGCTTCTTTTTGTTATAGCGTCTTTTGTAGTCCTTATCTGTTGTAACTCTGATTTATACTCTTTCGTCTCGTCTGTATATTGTGGTCTCCTGTACCACTTGACATGTATTATTTTGTATACTTTGTTGTGTATCTGTGTATGTGTATATTACGATCGACTGTTCTGTGATGTATATTACATTTGAGTTGTTATATTTTCTTCTGATAGATCCTATAGCCATTGTAGTTTTGCTTTAAATAATTATTGAATAGGTCGAATTTTAATGTGTTTCTACTTTTCGACGTATTTAGTGAATAGTTAAGGTAAGATTGCACATGGTCGCTTCCATTATACCATATTGTCCGCGTTAGCCGACAGTATTATCTATGTAATACTCTTTGTTAACGAGGCTCTCGGAGTGGGGCGTCACAGCGTGGTATCAGAGCTGAGTTCAGAACAAAATATGATAAATACAGAATGGATGCACATATTATGGTACATCAAAGTGTACAAGTGATACAGATCCTTGAATCATAGTGTCTCTTTATTCCATCAAGGTTAGATAGAGTTTGGGAATATGTCTAGGATTATTCCGTAGTATCCCATATTGAAATATCTACCTTGATAATAGTCTTGAGTACTCTCCGTCATCATCAGCTTAAAGCCAAATTCTCCAAGTGCCACTTTTGGGAGAATAAGGTTAAGTTCTTAGGCCATGTTGTATCTTCCGATGGCATTTCTGTCGATCCCTCAAAGATCGAAGCCATTCAGAATTGGAAGAGGCCTGAGAATGTTTATGAGATTCGTAGTTTTCTTGGATTGGCGGGGTATTACCGTCGGTTCATTAAGGACTTTTCCCGTGTTGTGCTTCCTCTCACTTGCCTTACCCGGAAAGGCATTCATTTTATTTGGTCCGACAAGTGTGAAGCTTCCTTTCAGACATTGAAAGAACTTCTCACTAATGCTCATATTCTTGTGGTTCCCGAAGGGAATCATGATCTTGTTGTCTACACCGATGCTTGTGGTAGTGGTCTCGGTGCTGTGCTTATGCAGAGGGATCGAGTAGTTGCTTATGCTTCTAGGCAACTGCGTCCGAATGAAGTTCGCTATGCCACTCATGATCTTGAGTTAGCCGCCATTATCTTTGCCTTGAAGATTTGGCGACATTATTTATTGGGCGAGCGCTTCATTCTCTATACCGATCATAAATCTTTGAAGTATTTGTTCACTCAGAAGGAACTCAATATGAGACAACAGCGTTGGCTCGAGTTTCTTGCTTCCTATGACTTTGGTATCCAGTATACCCCTGGTAAGGGTAATCGTGTTGCAGATGCGCTTAGTCGCAAACATTCGGCTGTTATTTCTATGATGCTTGCCGAATGGAATGTTCTTGAGACTCTATCTTTTTGTGAAATTCGTGATAGAGGTTCATCTTCTGATTCTCCTATTCTATTATTTAGTTTGGGAGCTCGACCTATTTTATTGGATCGTATTGCCGATGCTCAGCGGCGTGATCCGGAATTGTTGCATCTTATTCAGCTTTGTGAGTCTGGATCTTGTGATGAGGCGTTGCAAGATTTTAGCATTGATTCTCATGGTTGTCTTCGTAGGAAGAACCGTCTTTTTGTGCCTTCTGATTTTTGCACTTAGGCATGACATTCTTGATGATTGCCATCGTTCTAAGTATACTATTCATCCCAGTAGTAGCAAGATGTATGCCGATATGCGTCGTCTTTATTATTGGGAAGGCATGAAGCATGATGTGGCGAGTTATGTGAGCAATTGCATAACTTTTCAGCGTTTTAAAGCCGAGCATCAGCGTCCTTCTGGTCTTCTTCAACCTCTTGAGATTCCATTGTGGAAGTGGGATCATATTTCTATGGATTTTATTGACGGCCTACCTCATTCGAGATCAGGTCATTCTAGTATTTGGGTTATTGTTGATCGCCTTTCTAAGTCTGCTCATTTTGTCCCTATTAAGTCTAATAGGACAGCTTCGCATTTGGCTAAGTTGTATGTCAAGGAAATCGTGAGACTTCACGGTATTCCTAGTTCTATTGTGAGTGATCGTGATCCTTTATTCACGAGTCATTTTTGGAAGAGTCTTCAGCAAGCTTTGGGAATAAAGCTTAATTTTTCTACAGCTTATCATCCGCAGTCTGACGGACAGACTGAACGGGTGAATCGTATCTTGGAAGATCTTCTCCGTATTTGTATCTTTGATTTCGGTGGTAGTTGGGAGGATCACCTACCTCTTGTAGAATTCTCCCACAACAATAGTTTTCAGTCTAGTATCAGTATGGCTCCTTTCGAAGCCTTATACGGAAGGCCATGTCGATCACCGTCATGTTGGTTGGAATCTGGAGAGAAGGTTATTCTTGGTCCAGATTTTGTTCGTAATTCTTCCGGGAGGATTGATCTTATTCGGTTAAGAATGAAAGAGGCACAGAGTCGCCAGAAATCCTATGCGGACAACCGTAGGAAGCCTCTCGAGTTCTCGATCGGCGATCTTGTTTTATTCGTGTTTCTCCTTTGAAAGGGGTTATGCGCTTCAGTACGACTGGGAAATTGGCTCCTCGTTATATAGGACTGTTTTCTATTACTGAACGTATTGGCCCTGTGGCTTATAGAGTTTCACTTCCAGCTCATCTATCTGGCATTCATGACGTGTTTCACGTCTCGCAACTTCGGAAGTGTCTTCGGGAGTCGGATTCTGTTATTACTTCTCCTGATTTGCAAGAGCTTGAGGTCTCACCGGACTTATCTATTGTACAGCAACCTATTCGCGTGCTTGACACGGAGGTGCGACACCTTCGGAACAAGGACGTGCCGCTCGTTAAAGTTCAATGGTCCGCTAATCCCAATGACTGTACTTGGGAAACCAGAGAGTATATCGAGCGATCTTATCCAGGGTTTCTTTCTTAGCTTGAAACCGGTGAGTATGTCTTTTCATCTCCAGCTTATTTCCTTTTTCTTTTGAAGTTGTATGTATGTAGTTGTTACAAATATCGTCTCTAGGAATTGCGGGGATGCAATTTTGTAAGGAGGGGAGATCTGTAACAACCCGCATATTTAACGATTTTATATTTAGATGTTTAATTTAAATATAGCGTCGTTAGTCGGATTTTTGTCCGAAATGTTACTTTTTGCAAATGGCTGAATTGGAGCTCGAAACTACCTCCATTGATTCCAAAAGGGCGTTTGCGATCTTTTTGAGTATAATCTTTGATATATTTGGAGTAAGTTGAAATTTGACCCTTTTTCTACTTGGGCTTGAGTTTGGGTTCAGCCCATTGGCTAGCTAACTCACTTAACCTTCTACTTCAGCCCCTTCCCCTCATCTCTCTTCATTTCATTTTATTTCTTAAGCTAAAAACTGAAATGGGGGAAAGGAAAGAGAAATAGAAATTAGCAAGCCCTAGTTTCTCCTTTGTAACTTGATTCTTGCTCCAAAATCAAAGAGAATCCATTGGTAAGTTCATCTCCATCTTCTCCATCTCTTCTCCTCTTTAATTTCAGTAAATTCCTAACCCTAACTTAGGAAATACTTGCTTTGATTCTAGAAATAAGCTTGTAGTGTTGAAGTGGAGTGTAGTTGGTTGATTCCTTGCATTTGTGCTTCTTCATCTTCTTTGTTTTGTGTACAAAGGTGAGTTTTGAACTCACATCTACTTCTCTTGATTTCATTGATGTTGGGTATGAATTCCTAACACCTTGTTCATATGCACTTGCATTTGGTTTGGGTTGAATTGGAAGATATTCCAATTTTTAGTGTTTTGGGTTCAAATCTTTGAAATCCTAACTTTGGTGTTTTGATCATGTTTTGGTGATGCATCGAGGAACATATAGGGCCGGGTTGTCGATTGGCATAAGCCCTTAGAGCCAATGTTCGTCCGATTGCATTTTGGAAGAGTTTGCTCTTCATTTGAATAAGGCTGAAAAACAGCCCAGGCGTGATTCAGTCAACTGAAAACTCTGTTCAGTCGACTAAACCTGGAACCCGAAAGTTTTCAGGCATGATTCAGTCGACTGAAAACTCTGTTCAGTGGACTGAACCTGGAAACAGAAAGTTTCCTAAACCTGGAAAATGTCCAGGTATGGGGTCAGTCGACTGAAACTCTGTTCAGTCGACTGAACCTGCTGTTTCAGCCCACTTTGCCTTTTGGGATTGAATTTCCAATTTGAATCGATTCATGATGATCCTATGTATGATTATCAATTGTTTTGACTTTGATGGTTCCTTTTTATTTTAATCCACGGGTTTTATAAAATAATTTCTCAAATCTCATTTAAAAGCTCGTTTCTCTAATTTATAAATTCTATTTAAAACACACACTTTCGCACTTCGAACGAAGTGGAAGGGTGATTAAATGGTTGGGCAAAACACGGACCATGAATCTGTGCGTTTATCCTTCTGATTAATCCTCGACCTATTCGATTGATCGTTTTGACCTTCGGGTTTGGTTTATCGATGAGATGAGATAAATTTGTACTGCTTTGAGTGTGAAATAAACTAACGGATAGTAAACCGTTTAGTGCGAACGGGTGGTTATGGGACTCACGTTACCACTTTTCGGATTCCTCTCTAGGAGTTTGTGACACATGCTGCCTTTGGGATAGTGTCTTCGGACTGTCTCCTCTGGCTTGTTTCCTTTAAATATCGCTTTTGGAGTTGGTCCTTTGCCCCGACTCGAAAGATATTTGGGGTTGTCGGTTACCTTTAGTATTGCTTTCGGAGTGGTTTCTTCACCACCGCTCAAGAGATATTGGAGTGGTTTCTTCACCACCGCTCAAGAGATATTGGAGTGGTTTCTTCACCACCGCTCAAGAGATAACAGAGTGGTTTTTTCACCACCGCTCATGATGCTTCATTTATATGTATATTCCCTAGGTATTGCTTTTCTATAATGGTTCTTTAGAGCCACACGAAATATAGCGTTTACCTTGTGGAACTCGTATTTATTGGTATTTGTTGTTTGCCTTTATGGCTTGCCTTGGGATATTCTTATCCTTCGTTTCTATGTGTTGCCGATGATATGAGGCTTGATCT
The DNA here is from genome assembly GCA_030765085.1 of Allium cepa. Lineage (NCBI taxonomy): Eukaryota > Viridiplantae > Streptophyta > Magnoliopsida > Asparagales > Amaryllidaceae > Allium > Allium cepa. The sequence continues at coordinate 341,509,804 of CM060932.1, read as the reverse complement.
ATATGATTCATTTCGTTAGATGATTGTGTTATCACTTTTAGAGATATCTATTATGCTTTGTAACCTTGCAAGTTTATTGTTGTTCAGTTTATCTAACTGATATGTTATCTAGACTGATCCGTGTATTTTATACTCGGGTCAGACCGAGATGTTTCAGCTTAGGTGCTTTTGGACTTAGCCTATTTTGCTTCCGCATGGACTATTCGCTAGCTTCTTTTTGTTATAGCGTCTTTTGTAGTCCTTATCTGTTGTAACTCTGATTTATACTCTTTCGTCTCGTCTGTATATTGTGGTCTCCTGTACCACTTGACATGTATTATTTTGTATACTCTGTTGTGTATCTGTGTATGTGTATATTATGATCGACTGTTCTGTGATGTATATTACATTTGAGTTGTTATATTTCTTCTGATAGATCCTATAGCCATTGTAGTTTTGCTTTAAATAATTATTGAATAGGTCGAATTTTAATGTGTTTCTACTTTTCGACGTATTTAGTGAATAGTTAAGGTAAGATTGCACATGGTCGCTTCCATTATACTCTATTGTCCGCGTTAGCCGACAGTATTATCTATGTAATACTCTTTGTTAACGAGGCTCTCGGAGTGGGGCGTCACAAACTCGGAGGGAAGTTCGTGTGTGACTCGGGGGCGACTCGAAGATTTTTGGAGTTTGTGTTGCTTCGGTGTTGACTCGGGTTGAATCATTGTTTGCTTCGGGTTTTTGGGTTGTTGTTCTGGTAGTAGATATATTACTATGTTGCAATATATCTTGAATTGAATAAATTAGGAATCAAGCATTATGGAATTAACAAGTTTATAAAGTTAAACTTGTCGTTAAAAAGTAAGGGTAAACCAAATGTTTAAAAGTGAAATTTTGATTTATATTTTAAATTTAAAAATGTTTTAAGATGTTTGATTTTAAAAATAATTATCTTAATTAAGTTTAAAATTTAAATTTAAAAGAGAATTTGAATTTAAATTATTAAATCAAAGATTTAAGTTAAAGTTTTGAAGCAATGTTTTAATAACAAGTTTTCAATTTATATTGAATTAAATAAGTTTAAAATTTGATAATTTAAAGTGTTTTTAAATTTGAAAATGATTTGTCAATGCATTTTTTTTATTCAAGTAAGATTATTATTATAACTTTGTAAACCAAGGTTAATAACTTATCTTTGAATAAATAAGATTTAAATAATTCAAATAATTTATTTATGGAAATAAATAAGGTTAAATTATTTGGATAATTAACTTAAGAATACTTATTTAATATGATTTGTTGATAAGTTAAGTTTGATTAAGATTTATGGTTTTTCTTAATTTATTAAAGATTTTCTTAAATATTAGAAGTTAATTAATTAAATGTTTAATTAATTTTAAATAATCAGTTCATTGGTTATTTAATTTTAAATAATCACTTAATTATGGATTAATTAAGTGTAATTACTTAATAAAGTAATTAATGGTTAATTGTTGAATGTAATTAAGGAATTTAATTATTTATGGAAGTAATTAATGGTGATTACTCATGTAGTATTTTTAATGAAAGTGATTATTGGCTAATCACTTAATGATATCAATTAAGGAATTGATTAATATAATTGTTTTAAAATTAATTAATTATGAAATAATTAATTAATTAAGGATTAAGGATTATTTAATAAGGGAATTAATTACTTGTTAAGTAATTAATTAAGAGATTAATTAAGATTTATTTATGAAGTAATTAGAGATAATTACTTGTTAAGTAACTAAGAATAATTACTTAATTATTTAGTTAATTAATTAATTAATTAATGAATGAATTTAACTAAAGATTAATTACTAAGAATAATTAATTGAAATTGAAATTAATTAATAAAGCAATTAATTAAGGATTTATTTATTGATTTAATTGTTTAATAATTACTTAATGAAGTAACTAAATATTAATTAATTGGATTAATTAATCAAGGATTAATATAATTAATCTAGAAGTTAATTAATTAAGATAAGTAATTACAAATTGTTAATTACTGATTATGATTAATAGAATGATTAATTATAAGTTAATTATTTAATTAATTAAAGTAATTATTAATTAATAAGGATCATTAATTAATGTAATTAATGATATTAGTCAAGGTTGATTAATATAAGTGATTTAATTTAAGTATGATTAATTAATTGTAATTAATTAAGGTTTATTTTAATTAATTATAATTGATTAATTAATAGGAGTAAATGAATGATTATTAATTATTGTAATTAATGATAGTAATTAAAGGTTAATTACTGTATATGGTTAAGACTAATTATTTGAATATAATTAAAGTATAATTAATCAAGGAAGGTTAATTTGGGGAAGATCATTAGAGATGATTAATTTATTTATTTGAAATAAATAAATGAAGAAGGATTTAAGGTTAATCCAATTGATTTAGAGTTGATCAATTCTGTTGATGGATGATTGATTGTTATTGATTAATCGATGTTAGATAATTGATTGATATTGGATGATGATATTGGGTAATTGATTGATAATGGATGATTTGGGTATCTATGATATGCTGCTTTATGAAGGTGAATGTTGTTATGAATTATCTATTGTGATAATGTGATTCATCTATCTATTTATATCATCCTGAATATAAGTTTAACTGTTGAAACCCTTAAGTATAACTTGGACATTAAAATGGCGTTTGGTTTCGGTGAAACCGGGATCGGGTTTCCATATTTGGATAATCCGAAAACCACATTGATTCCAATTAAACGTTAGGTCGTGAATCCAAGTGGAGCAAGTGAAGACTCGAGGTGTAAGGGCTATACGTCAGTATAACTCTGTAGGTGATTCCGTAATGAGTTTGACGGAATAGTACTTATAGATTCGAGATGGTGATTTAGAGTGTAGGGGAGCGGGCGTACTCCTCGGTACGGTGATTTAGGCCACGTACTGTGACGGGCGGTACCCCAGTAGCCCTGCCATTGATGGAATCCAAAATCCAATAGTGCTTGTACGGTTTTGATTGTGCCCAACTATGTTGGAACGTGAGATGTAAGCATTCCAGCTATTTCTGTATTTTATTTTGAAAACCCTAGACATTATTATAATATCACTGGATTTCCTATCAAATGTTTTGGTTAGCATAAGATAAAAACTTTTCCATGTTTATGTGTGGAAAGTCTTACGTGATGCCTTTATCTTTTCAAAGGTTTTACTAAAATTAAACAATTTTAACCCGTTTACTCACACCAGACCCCTGTCCGACCCGAGTGTTTATTTTCTATTTTATTAAACTCTTGGGTACTCATATTATGTATGAGTAGTCAAGTGATTTAGGTTTGCTTGATGAATTTTGGAGGAGATATGGAGCAGGAGGTTTCCACATGTAGATATTATGGTTACACTGTGTTTGTTGTATCCGTATCTTGTGATAACTTGAGTTGTATAGTTGGACAGATGTTTATAACTGTCTAATATATGTTGTATAAGTTGTGTACTCTGATGTAGTATGATACTATGTAATACTTTATGTGATATATTATATTTCATTCGGTCCGCTGTGAGTTCTCTGTAGTTGTTGTGTTTCTTGTTTCTCTTTCTTTTCTTCTTCTATCCCTTTCTTTCTTCAAGATGATGCGATTTCCTGGAGATAGGAAGTCGGGTCGTCTCAAATAAATATCAAAGTTCACATAACAAAGGATAATAACAGTGCAGCGGAATAAAATGGTGTTGAGGAACAATATAGTAGATAACAGTATTACAAATCTTCGTCTTCGTCCTCCAATAAAAGTCTTCAAATCCTGAAATGCTCGGACTGACTCGAGCGATTTTGAAAAGACAAAACACTCGAGTCAGAACTAAAAGATCTTATGTAAGTTAAATCAACAGAAATAAATATGAGTGCAGTAACTCAAAAGATGCTCGGGATTTACATCTCTTAAGGATCCGTTAGTATATTTCGCTATTATAATAGTGTCTATTAGTAAAATAAACTTACTTTTAAATTGCGTTAAGGAGTGACTCAATATTCCCCTTAACACAAATAATGCCAATAGTCAGTACAGTGCCTGCATATCTCCTGATCGGGAGACTACGAGAAGACACTCCATAGGTACAACACAAATAGAAACTCGTACAAGGCATGATAGGGTAGGTGACACGGTACAACTAGGCAATGCCATGGTAGATATACTAATTACGCTTCCGGGTTGGTGATAACGCGTAGCCGCAGCTACCGCCCACCTCGGACAAACTCCCCCCTAAAATCAAAATCAAAAGTGGCCATCGAATCAATCCAAAGTCAGAGTATTGTAGCGAAGAGGAGTATCCGATAAAGGGCGCTAACCCCCTTGGCCCGTCGATCGCTCCTGTTTTAGCCACCTTATGCCAACTCATGGGAATCGGGTCTACGTATTTACCTCAAAGGAAACGCCGCCACCATCCTACTTCATTCTGGAAACTCCACCGCGCACACGGTTGTTAAAGTGGTTTTCGGAGTTGGCAGAGAGTATGACATCTTCTGATCCCGGTCTCTTCAACAATCAAACGTTATTATAACACCGCGGTTTTCAAATAATTTATACTTTAAAACCAGAATATAATATCTCTTTCAAACCATATAAATACGATATCATTTATATTTCTAAAACCCCAAATCAATATGATATCATTTTTATTTTATACATATCCCTTTCCCAAAATCATAATATTTTCAAATATACCTTGAAATCATAGCTTGGAAACATAACTTTTAATACTTAATGGTTCAAATACTATATTACTTTATAAAATAAAACAACTTTTTTAAATTTCACAATAAATTCCCAATATCAATTTGAACCTCCAATATAAACCATTTTAATTCCCATATATTTCAAAGCTAAAATATTCTACATTTCAAAACTTTATAGTTCATATATTTCAATCTTTAAATATCCCACTATTTCAAAAATGGATTCTTTGATAATTTAATATATATCAAATCCAATTCCTATTATTTAAATTTGAAATATTTACTTAATAAAACAAATATTATTTAAGTAAAACCCTTAAACTTCAATAACAGGATATCTTTTAATTAAATTAACTTGATAATATTCTTTAAATAAATTTGATATTCGTTTAAATCCTCTACTCAAAAATCAAGTTATAAGATCATACCCTTTAAATCTTAATTTATTTATATTTCAAAACAAATTTTTCGAGGAAAATTCTTAAATACTTTTAATTCAAATCATATTTACATTTGTCTTCAACCTTACTTTCATTTGAGTTATTATAAACTCTATATACAATAGAATTTCAAATATATACTTAACCATATTATATAAACGAAATCAACTTCATTATTCAGCTTATTTTAAAGTTCGAAACAAATTTATACATAGCTAAATTCAAGAATTTTTACTATATATATATATATATCAAAATTAAATATTTATTAAACCATATTCTTTCCAAAACCATAGAAAATCATTTAAAAAATTATTATATATATATATACCACGGTGCCTGTATATAATTTTCTATTCTATGGTCAAGTGATATGGATATTTATCATTTCAATCCGCAATTTAAAAATAAAAATGCGGTTGTATATCATTTCAAACCGCAATTCCGAATGAAATGAAAATGCATAGTAACTTGCAATTTATACAATATAAATACAACATCCATTCATCCATCATATCAATCATCAAACATTTACCAATTTATCATCCAATTCAAACAATCACATCAATAAATAATAATTAAGTACTGACAGTTAAATTTTCAATAATGAATAAGTAAATGTTTAACTATAGTTTACATGCAATAATAAATAAATTTAACTAACAGTTTATATGCGATAATAAATTTAACTAAAATTTTAACTGGCAGTTTATATGCAAAAAAATGAATTAAACAACAAGTAAATTATATGAATGCAAATTAACTGAGATAATCATGAAATATATGCCAAACAGCTATAAATAAATTTCTAAATACATCATAAATCAATTTAACAAACATAAGAAATTTTAGAAATTGTGAGCAGGTTAAAACACTCACCTTTTGAATTTAATTGAATTTAAATCCAATTTAAGCCCAAAAATTTGACCGTCTCTGAATTCGTCTAAACCAGCGTCATTAAGTCCAAAATTTCAATACGATCCTAACAAAAGAAACCGCACATAAAACGGATATCGTACGTAAAAGTTATGAGGATAAATGCGATTTGAAATCAAAAATTAAATTAAACAAAATGAGGACATATTTACTTGCCACGTCACCCTCCCCCATATGCAAGCTACAGCACACGCACGCGCTTCTCACTGCTACTGAACGAACGCTACACGGAAAACCCATTTGACCACCCCTTGACCGCGAATACCCATCACCTCCAGCCTCTAGACGAACGACGACCACCACCACCATACTCGTGACTCAGCTCTCCACCAAACCCCCCAGGCCCGGTCACCAAAAGCGCTGCCAGCCGCCGCCATAAATGAACCCTAAACCAAATTTTGATGCCGATCTAACCGTCAAATCGACAAACCAATCATATAGATGAGATCCCCTCGGCTTCCTCTCCAAAACCCAGAAAGGTTTCGACGATCCGACGACTTTGATTTCGACGATGATGAACAGCCGAAACTTGTTCAATTTTTAGCCGTCAAATGACAAACTGAATCGTAAAACGAACACAATCTGTAAATTACGCTAGTCGAGAGCTTCAACATATATATTTTTTAGATTTTTCCGAGGAATTTGAATTTTTAGCTTTTGATTTGATTTGGAATTGTGTTTGGATCTAGAGTTTGTTTGTCTGCCATTGAGGAGGAGAAGGAATAGAACGTATTTACATACACACAAATGAGAATTAGGGAGGCTAGGGTTTATAGCAGCAAATTTATAGAGAAGGTTGGAATAAAATAAATGGATCGGGTTAGATACGCGCTAACGACAAAGTGGCCCAAAAAGCCCGTTCTGGCCCCGGAACAAAATTGGGTAAACCCATGTATCAGAATAGGTGTTTTAAAATATTTTAAACGCAATGGAAAAGGTTTCATGTCCAAATTCTATCGTATGCAGAAGTTATGCTGAAAACAATATTTTCAAAATTGATTTCAATTGCATAAATTTCAAGGCCTTTCGAGTCCGTACAATCATCGCTACGAAATTTGAAACACTTTTATAATTCACCGTTACGGATCCGATGAAACTAGTTTCGTCGAAATCCGAGTCAGTGACCAAAATGACTATTTTACAATAATTAAATAAATTAATAATTAATAAATAAAATCCAAATTTTTATTTCAACCAAAAATTAACCAATTTTATCACCTTTATATTTCATAAACATTTTCAATGATTTAACAATTCTTAAATGTCAATTTATTAAAGATTAATCAATATAAATCTTCAATTTCATAAAATTAAAGATTATAGATAAATTCCCAAAATTTCCATTAAATTGAATTAACCCATAATTATTCCATTCATAAATTTCAAATAGAAGGGTTTACCATTGGATTTAAAGTTATTAAATAAATATTTCCAAATTTCAACTAAATTTTAAATTAACGTAATAGTTAAATATTTGATTTCATTCATTTGCAATAAATCCAATTATTATAAATTAAACAAATTAACTCACTATTGAAAGTCCAAAATTTATTATTCAATATACTATCATTAAACGGATAAAATATTGGATTTACAACTATTACTATAATATTCTTACATTCCATTTAACTTTCTATTAACGTAAAAATTAGATGTTTGATTTCATTTAATTCCAATAAAACCTATTATTATACGCTAATCTCCAATATATTGACACAACTTAAATTTGCATTCTTTCCATTCAATATCAACTGTCCTTTTATAAGTAAAACTAACATTAGATTCATACTCATTACATAAATAACTACAATTTCATCTAAATAAATATTTACGAAATTTTCAAATATTAAATCCATTTAATTGCAATAAACCATATTATCGTGATTTAAATTCAAATAAATAATTAAATGTTGATTCCCATTCTTTTTATCCAAACAATCGTTATCCTATAAGCATATTTAACATTTGTTTACATTTCATTACACTGTTACTTCTATATACCTCTTAGATTTGTATCAACGGTTATATTTAAAATGTGAATCTTGTCAATTACGCGTATTAATAAAGGTTTTAAACTCAATTAACAAAATTTCCTAAGTCAAATCCCTTTTTACCAAATTTGACAATCCCTAACCATTTGTACTACATTCCATACTAATGTAATATTTATTGGATTTTATTTCAAATTAACGTATAACTTAATTTCCCTTGATTGAGATCTGATTTCCAAATTTTTGTTTAACATACTAAACGAATAAATAACCTAAATAAATGGTCACCTGCTTACTTTCTTTCATTGTAAGTTTACTACTTACCCACCCAGGTATAAATCCCATCTATAACAATAATTAATTCCCATTAACACTGCATTATCCAATTATCATAAATTTGTTCAATATATACGCTTGTTTACTTATAAGTAAATTTATGTTTTCTATCAATTCTCATTCACTCTTCCATTACTAAATTAAAAATCATTAAGTAACGTTTCCTCAATAAAAGTACTAAAATTACTTAACATTTAAGAGGACTTTATTTCAAATAAATTGATTGACCAATAAATTAGGTATAATAATTGTTATCGTACCCTTAAGATTTACGTTTGTTCTCTTCTATTTGATTTATAGCCTGAAATAATATAAACAATCTTTGTGACGCCCCGCCTCTATACCCATGCTAGCCAAGAACACTACGGTGTAGTGCTGTCAACTAGCACGGAGAATAAGGCTGTTGAGGAGCGACCATCCATGTGATTGCTTATCACACGGTGGCTATAAATAATCTTCGAAAACAAAGATAAAAATAAGCATAACACAAATCAGCCACAAACATCCATATCACAAAGGCGGAAGAAGATATGAATATATAACTAACACATGAAAATGTACATTAGAGTAGTGGTCAAAAAGATCCACAATAATACAAAAGAACAGCAACACGTGCTATACAAAAGAATACAACTATGAGTCTATATCTCAAGTGTACACACAAAAACTGCTAACCTAAATAGTTAGCCAAAAGTCAGAGTAGCAAATCCCGTGAAGAAGTCAAGCAGAAGCACTTGTAACATCTCGGTCTGACCCGAGTATTATTTAAGAAAATAATCAACGGATCAGTCTAGCTATAAATATCAGATGACATGGTATAAAATAAAAGATATGGCATAAACATAAAATATCCATACTAAAATACTACTATAAGTATGCCAATGATGATAAACAGAAGATCAATCAATAAGAGATAAATCAATATCACAAGAATCTTCTCAAAGATCCAAAGAGGGCATCATACCCTAAACCTGTACTCATAACAAGTCAATGACATAAATTCTAGAAATCAACACAAGAAATCCAGAAATCATAGAAAAAAGGAAAGAGCTATCACATGACGGTCCGAAGTCCATGGGGAGCTACCCCATATGGGTAAGTCGGAATCACCCAGATGAGGTCTAGGCTAACCAAAAAGCAAAAAGGTATGTGTGAGTGGAATCACACAAATGGTGTCTAGCCTAACCTCGCAACAAAAAGGTATGTGTGAGTGGAATCACACAAATGGTGTCTAGACTAACCTTGCAGACAAAGAGATATGTGCGAGTCGAAATCACACCCATGAGATCTAGTCTAACCTTGCAAACAAAGAGACATCGCACAATTGCTAGTCTAAATCATAAAATGATCGTCATGATCAACGAGAAGTGTCAATTACACTAAGCTAGTAAATAAAAAAGTTTATCTTCGTGTCCCATAACCACTTGCTTAACTTAAATATTTACGAACAAACTGTAAATCTTCACTAGAAAATTGTCACAAGAGGTTCAATCGAACAAGTCCAAGAATTAACCGACGAAATGAACGCAAGCGTTTCATACCACTTGTTTTACTAAGCTGTTTAATTAGATTTCTCATCCGAGTGAGGTAAAGTATTGTATATACTAGTAAATTGGAAAACAGTTTAAGTAAAGAGCTTTGTTACTGAAAATAGATTTGAAATCATTTTGTTGAAAGAGTTTTGGTATTTACTACTAGTATTGAAACCTTCATATTTCTAAAGTTGTTATCCCGCCTTTTTAGCATGGCCGTGATACCATAAAATCGACCGAAAAGCCAAAGATAGTTTGTCTCGAAGAATGGCCAACTCAGCATCTCAACAAAGCAAGTTCTTTTGAATTTTTTTCAGATAAGATCCCCTACGGAGGGGGTCCGGGGGGGGGGGGGGGGGGGGTTTCCGGGGGGGTAGGGGGGTGGAAACCCCCCAAGGTGGGGATGCGGGGCAACACCCCCGCTACGGGGTTCGACCTGCCCGGTCAAGTCGTGGGGGTTCGGGGGGCAGCGCCCCGTCCAAAACGGTATGACCTAGTGAAGACCTAAGGGAGGATAGGATTGAGCGACCTATTGGTTGCGACCTAGGGATGTTCGCGAGTTAGCAGAAACGAGCGACCTAACATATGCGAGCGACTTAAAGGACTCGCGACCTAACAAAAGCACAGACCAAGCGACCTAACATTTTAAGGCCGAACGACCTAATTAAACTCGCGACCTAACAGGGTACCTGACCTAAAGGTATAAAGGTCATGCGACCTAACGGTATTAAGGTCTAACGATCTAAGGGAAGGCGAGCGACTTAAGGAACTCGCGGGTTAGAAGAGGCGAGCGACCTACGAGTTAAAGGGGTCAAGCGACCTAGAGGTGTTCGCGACCTAGTGGTCGAGCGACTTAAGGGGGTACGCGACCTATCGAGATTCGCGATCAAATGGAACATAGGCCGAGCGACCTATGTGGAAAGGCCGAGCAACGACCTAAAGTATAAAGGTCTAACGACCTAGAGGTAACGACCTATAACCGAGCTAGCCAAGGCCAGACAACCCAAAGCCAAGCGACCTACGACCTAGGACCTTGCGGCAACGACCTACGACCTATCGAGCCAGAGCCGAGCGACCTAAGGCTGTAGAACGTTTTAAGGCCAGAAACGAGCTATTTGAAGGCCGAGACTTTTCCACGTGAACGATCTAGCAATGGCAGAACGACCTAAGTGCAGAATTTTACCAAAAACACTAAAAATTGGAGTTTTTCGCCAATCCAATCCAAACCAAATGCAAATGTACATGCTAAAGTGATGGGGAATCATTCCCAACAGTTCCATATAGTTACAGAATAGAATTGTGAGATAAAAATCTAACCTTTTCACCAAATTATGAAGGTAAAGCTTGAAGGTGAATGGAGAAGCAACTACAAGCTTGAATCCAATGCTTTTTCCTTGAATTTGGAGTTGAATGATGGAGTTGGAGTTGAAACCTAGGCTTGGAGTTTCTAATTTCCCTTTCCACTCACCATTAAAGTTTGTGTTTGCTAGGAATTTATGAAGAGTGAGGAGAAGGAGAGAAGTGGGTTTGAGTTATAATGGCTAATCTAACCCAAGGTCCAAAGCGGGAAAAATAAGTGAAATTTCACTAACTCCAAACCTATCAATGTTTATACTTAAAAAAGTTGTAAACGGCATTTCGAACTCAATGGAAGTGGTCTCGAGTCCTAATTTGACCGTTTGCAAAAAGTAGATTTTCAGACCAATATTCGATTAAAGACAAAATATTTAAATAAAATATTTAAATATAAAATCGATAAATATGCGAGTTGTTACAGACTCCCCACCTTAAAGAAATTGCATCCTCGCAATATATAAGATGGAAATAGAAAGTAACAACCGTAAAAGCATATTAACACAAATGAAATTTGAAATAGGAAGTTCACCTCAGAAAGCAGGAGTAAGCAAGTCCGGATGTGTTCGCTCGATGAATTCTCTAAATTCCCAAGAGCGATCCTTAGGATTTGAGGACCATTGAACCTTCACAAGCGTAACATTTTTATTCCGAAGTCCTTTGACCTCCGAAGTAATAATTCGAATAGGATGCTGCTTGTAAGTTAAATTTGGCGAAACTTCAATTTCTTCCACAACACCAGGCTCAAGAATAGAATCAGAATCTCGTAGGCATTTCCATAATTGTGAAACATGAAACATGTCATGCATAGTAGAAAACTGAGCCAGTAATGTAAGACGATAAGCCATAGAACCAATACGTTCAGTGATAGGAAATGGCCCAATATATCGGGGTGCTAACTTTCCCGATCGACTGAAACGTACAACACCTTTCATAGGTGAAACACGAATAAAAACAGAATCTCCCACAGAAAATTCTAACTTCCTTCTTCGGTTATCGGCATAGGATTTTTGTCTACTCTGGGCTTCTTTCATCCTATGTCGAATAAGTTCAGTCTTCTCTGTGGAATCACGAATAAAGTCTGGATCTAAAACCAGCTTCTCACCGGCCTCAAGCCAACAAGAAGGAGATCGGCATGTCCTTCCATAGAGTGCCTCGAAAGGTGCCATACCAATACTACATTGGAAGCTATTATTATAGGAAAATTCAACAAGTGAAATATGATCTTTCCAACTTCCACCAAAATCAAGCACACAAGCACGAAGAAGATCTTCAAGAGTTTGATTCACACGCTCGGTTTGTCCATCAGACCGGGGGTGATAAGCAGTGCTAAAATTAATCTTCGTTCCTAAAGCTTTTTGAAGACTCTTCCAAAATCCACTAGTAAACAATGGATCTCGATCGCTAACAATAGAAGTAGGAACTCCATGCAATTTAACAATTTATTTGATAAAAAGTTTGGACAAAAAAGGAACGGTTCGGTTAGAAAGAACGGGAATAAAATGGGCGGATTTAGTAAGTCTATCAACGATCACCCATAAGCTATCATGACCCGAAAGAGAACGGGGAAGGCCATCTATATAATCCATGGAAATTTAGTCCCACTTCCAAATTGGAATTTCTAAAGGTTTCAATAACCCACCAGGCCTTTGATGTTCGGTCTTGACATGTTGGCAAGTCATGCAACACTTAACAAAGTTAGCAATATCAGATTTCATTCCCTCCCAATAATAAAGTTGCTTCATATCAGCGTACATTTTACTACTACTGGGATGAATGGTGAATTTAGAACGATGGGAATCTTCTAAAATATCTTTACGAAGATCACCAATATTTGGTACGATAAGTCTACCAAATTTTCTAATGCCGCCACGAGAGTCAATATCAAAGTCATTCAAACCTTCAATATCAATTTTATCCTTAACATTTTGGCCAAGAAGAGCCAATTTAGGATCTAGTCCTTGAGCTTCAAGAATGCGGTCTAAAAGAGAAGGATGAGCCTCAAGGCTACATAAAACAAGTGATGAGAATAAATCGGATACGCGCTCTCGAATCTCACAAGTGGATAAAATCTCGAGATCGTTCCATTCGGATATCATTATAGAAAGAACTGCTTGTTGTTTACGGCTAAGAGCATCGGCGACACGATTGCCCTTACCGAGGGTATAAAGAATATCAAGATCATAAGGTGCAAGGAACTCGAGCCAACGCTGTTGACGCAAATTAAGTTCCTTATGAGAAAATAAATATTTCGAAGACTTATGATCCGTGTAAAGAATAAATTTCTCTCCCAATAGATAATGACGCCAAATTCGAAGGGCGAAAACAATAGCCGCGAGTTCTAAATCATGTGTGGCATATCTAGTCTCGGTCGGCTTTAATTGCCTAGAAGCATAAGCAATAACACGTTCTTTTTGCATAAGAACAACACCCAAAGCAACATGACTAGCATCAGTATAAACAACAAAATCTTGATTCCCTTCGGGAATAACAAGAATAGGAGCATCGGAAAGGAGTTCTTTCAATTTCTGAAAAGAGGCTTCACATTTGTCCGACCAAATGTATTTAACTCCCTTCTTAGTCAAGCCAGTACGAGGCACGACAATCTTAGAAAAGTCTTTAATGAAACGACGGTAATAACCCGCCAATTCGAGAAAACCATGAATCTCTGTCACACTCTCTGGTCTCTTCCAATCTTGAATCGCTTCAATCTTTTAAGGATCCACGGAAATTCCGGATTCGAAAATAATATGACCGAGAAATTTCACACGAGATTGCCAAAAGTGGCATTTAAATTTTTTTGCCTTTAATTGATTACTCCTAAGAGTTTCCAATACAATCCGAAGATGCTTTTCATGCTCCTCCTCAGTTTTAGAATACACAAGGATATAATCAACGAAGATGAGAACAAACCCATCGAGGAAAGCCTTGAAAACTCGATTCATGAGGTCAACGAAATAAGCTGGAGCATTCGTTAACCCAAATGGCATAACAAGCCATTCATAAGATCCATATCGAGTACGGAATGATGTCAAAGGAACGCTACCCTCTACGATACGAAGCTGATGGAAACCGGTATCCAAGTCCAACTGTGAAAAGACCCTAACTCCACTAAGCTGATCAAACCGATCGTCAATCCGAGGTAAAGGATATTTATTTTTAATAGTCAGATCGTTAAGCTTGCGATAGTCAACGCAAAGCCTAAGCATACCGTCGGATTTCTTCACGAAAATAGCCGAAGCTCCCCAAGGCAAGGAGCTAGTGCGAATAAATTGCTTCGTCTCCAATTCAAATATTTTTTGTGCATCTCCTCATTTTCCTTATTAGACATGCGATAAGGAGGACGAGTAATAGATTGAGCTTTAGGGGTAAGATTAATTCTGAACTCAATTGCTTGTTTAGGTGGTAAACCTAAAATGGGCTCAAATATGTCGGAAAATTCACGAACTACGTGAATTCGAGAAATGACATCTTTCCCATCATCATCATCATCATCATGAGGATTAAAAGAATATAAAGATGCAGTCAACACAGAATCCGAATCTTTAAGAATAATAGAAATCTGGTTTAAAGATTGCGGATGTCGGAGATAAATAGTCCGCTCAGGACATAGGATATGAGCTTCATAACGATTAAGCCAATCCATTCCCAAAATCATTCCAAAGCCTAGGTAACGCATAACATGCACATCGGCTAGGAATGGAAAATCACACAAAATAATCTCCACATTTTTACAAAGCAAACTAAGAGTTGCGGATCCACCAACAGGATTCGCAATTCTCAAGGAAGTCATTAAAGCATCAACATTTATAGAGAAAGTGTCGACAAGTTCCTTTGATATAAAAGAATGGGATGCACCCGTATCAAAGAGAGCTCCAATAGGTTGATCATGAAATAAAATAATACCATCAAGAATGGAGTGAGAAATACCTTGGCCACGAGATGTGTTGCCAAGGGCTTGAGCCACATTCAACTTTCCTTCCTTCTTGCCTTCACGTTTGAGGCATTGATGTATGTAATGATCCGGGATCTTACAATAGTGACAAGATTTGGGCTTAGAGCACTTATTCGCAAAATGATCCCCAGATCCACAGTTGAAGCATCTCGCACCACTAAGAGAAGGAGACTTTGCCGCAGGGGTTGCTTGCTTACCCTTTTTGTTGGGATAAGGGCTTTTGAATTTACTGGGCCTCTTTTTGTTGTTGAAGTTGGGTTTGGAAGCTACTACTTCAACATCACTTTCTTTATCAGCCTCTTCCAAATGAAGAACGATATCTATAAGTTGGTCGAAAGGAACTTCTAACTTTAGAAGTAATGGCTTCTTGAGGCTTTTGTTTAATCCATAAACGAACCTCTGGTTCTTCTTCAATGCGGTGCTGATGTATTCAACCCCATATTTGGAAAGTAACTCAAAGGCTGCGACGTAATCAGTCACAGAGGACTCACCTTGAACAAGGTCTATAAAGCGTCGAGCTAGAGTTACCTTCTCTGCTTCTGGTATAAATTTTAACTCGAAGCGTGTCCGGAATTGCTCCCAGGTAAGGTCCTCTTCGTTGACTTCAGAAATAAGAAGTTCATACCAGTCCAATGCTCTCTCTTGGAGCATACTGGAAGCCACCTGAACACGGTGAAGATCGACGAGATTCATGCGAATGAAGATTCAATCACAGGTCCTCAACCAAGCCTGGACCTCGATGATAGTTTCAGAACCTTTAAATGGCTTCCCACCCAGGTTGGTGTAATCATTGCACAAACGTGCAAAACCAGATTTAGGGTGAGTAGGTTCCGGATTAGAACCAGCTGCTTGAGCATTCGTGACAAGGTCAAGAAGTTGCTAGGTAGTCATAAAAACTCCATCTTGGGGTGGAGCACTAGATGGTCCATCTCTGGGACGACCAGGTCTAACCATTTCTCTTCCTTAAGAAAGAAAGAAGAGAAAGAAGAAGATTATTCACTAATGAATATCAAGAAATCTTGCAAGATAAAACAAGGAATCATAAAGGATATAGGATGAATCGGTACGACGACTCGAATTAATCCTAAGACATAACTCCTAAGGTGGACTTAGGACGATGGTCCTTGTTAAGTTATTCCACATTGTTCCGAAGTTTGGCTCTGATACCAAGCTATGACGCCCCACCTCTATACCCATGCTAGCCAAGAACACTACGGTGTAGTGCTGTCAACTAGCACGAAGAATAAGGCTGTTGAGGAGCGACCATTCATGTGATTGCTTATGACACGGTGGCTATAAATAATCTTCGGAAACAAACATAGAAATAAGCATAACACAAATCAGTTACAGACATCCATATCACAAGGGCTGAAGAAGATATGAATATATAACTAACACATGAAAGTGTACATCAGAGTAGCGGTCAAAAAATCCACAATGAGACGACCCGACATTCCACTCCCGGAAAATCGTATCATCCTTAAGAAAGAAAGGGATAGAAAAGAGAAAAGAAAGAAGAGAAAGAAGAAACAACACAAGAATCTCAACAGCGGAACGAATAAATTATATTATTAACATAAGTATTAAATAGTATACATCAAATATCAAAGTTACACAGACAATACATCACATACTAGACAGTTATAAACACCTGTCTAGTTATTACAACTCATTACACACAGAAGAAACTCATAGATACCAACACAGCGGAAAACTATATAACTATACGCAGAAGCCTCCTGCTCCATTTGCTCCTCCACAATTCTTCAAAGCTAACATGAATCCTAACCTGAATTCCCTTGACTACTCATAAAAATTTGAGTACCCAAGAGTTAAAGAAAAACATAAATAACTCCGGGTCAGACATGGGTCTGGTGTGAGTAACAGGTTAAAGTTGCTTAACTTTGAAAAACCTTGAAAAGAAAAGGTATCACGTAAGACTTCCCACACATAAACATGGAAAAGTTTTTACCTTACGCTAACCAAAACATTTGATAGGAAATCCGATGATATTATAATAGTGTCTAGGGTTTTCAAGTAAATAAGAAATAGCCGAAATTGTTACATGGATAAATTCCAGCTACTAGCCACAAAAGTGGGTAACACAATCAAAACCGTTGGCACTTATTGGATTTTGGATTCCATACAATGGCTGGGCTACCGGGGTACCGCCCGTCACAGTACGTGGCCTAGATCACCGTACCGAGGATTACTCCCAATCCCCTTCAACACAAAGCCGGACCCGTTCCTTACTGAACAGATAATTCATATCAAAATCAGATAAGCCATACTATCATCCAAAAACAACCAATGCATCCATATCACATACACTACTCATCTCATAACTGAGATTACATCCCACACATGACAACCAATACCATTCATCAAACATAAGCAACTATCTAATGATCACACCATTTATAATTAATTTAAAATGAATTAAATTAATTACCTAAACTCTAATTAATTTAAAATAAATTAAATTAATTACTTCATCATTAAAATTCTGCTTAACTTAACCATCAATTGATTACAAATCAATTTATAAATCATTATCTCAATACTCATTTCACTTAATCCTTATTGATTAACCATCTCTAATTACAATTAGTAATTAGCATTTAATATTACTTACACAAGTTAATTATATTAAACCCTTTGCAAATAATTAACTTGTAATTGCTTAATTAGTTTAATTAGCTAAAATTAATTACATTAATCATTTATTCATTATTAATTATTCTTTAATTAATCAATTCCAAATTAAATCATTAATTAACTAATTAATAATTTCTAATTACATTTAATCAATCTCTCAATATAAATTAATTACATAAGTAATTAATCTTCAATTTAAACAACATATATATATTAATCACCCATGATTAATGACCATTCAGTAATTAACTATTTTAATTGCTCATTCCATAAATTAATTATTTTTAATTAATTATCTAAATTAATCCTTGATTAATTTTCAAAGTAATTTAAATCTAAAATTACTACTATAATCAATATCTTTAATTACATCATGTAATTATTAATTAATTACTTCCATAAGTAATTACTAATTCATAAATCACATAAAGTAAGTATCAAACAATCCATAAATGTTTAAATTAATTTAACAAAAATAATCTAAACTAGTCACATTAGACAAATTAATTACACCAAGTAATTAATTTATTAATTACTTTCATTAAGTAATTACATAAACAATTGATTATTATTAATTAATTAATCTAATTAATTATCAAAATTAATCACATTAATTAATTGTTAAAATAATCTTAAGTTAATGACCTTCATTAACATTTCTTAATTACTTAATTAATAATTAACTTCAATAAATCATTATTAATTAATTAATATTTAATTACAATTTAATTAATCTCTAATTATTTATTAATTAAGTGTTAATCACAATCTTAATTAATCATTAATCACATGATTAAATATATCTTGATCATTAATTAAAATTTAATTAACCATCCTTAATTATAGATTAATTAACCTTAATTAATTAATTTTAAATCTAATTAATTAACTTAAAAATTATTAATTACTTAATTAAACATCCTCATTATTAATTAATTAAATAATTAATATTCCATTTAAAATAATTAAATAATTTAAATGAAATCAATTTCTTGAATTCTAAATTAAGAAACATTCTTCTTTATACAAAGTAATTTAAACAATTTGTTTCAAACAAAATTCAATTTAAAATTTCTTTTTAAATTTCAAACTGAAACACAATTCAAATTTTCATTCTAGATTCAAACTTAGAAATTTAAAACTTTACTTACATCTCCATCTTCATTTTCAAATTCAAATTATTTAAACTTTCTAAAATAGTTAAAACAAATTTAAGTTTAAAAACTTATTAAATTTTTAAAAACTGACATTAAAGTCAAATTCCAGATTTAAATTCAAACCCAGGTTCCATATTTCTGTTTCCCAAATTTTAAACTTGTTTTAAATTTTCAGTTGCATTTTAAAAATTTTACTTTTAAATTAAACAGAAAATAGTTTTCTGTCTAGTTTAATCATCTTACATTTGAATTCAAAAGTGTCTCAAAATCTCAGATTTAAATTATTGAATTCAAATTTAAGTTTCAGGTTAAAATTCCAGTTTTTTGAACTTCATTTTACAATTTTAAATTTAGCTTTTAATTTTTTTTAAAACAGAAAGACAGTTTCTGTTTTGGTTTAAACCAAACTTGAGTTTGAAAGAAATTTCAAATTTAATCCAAAGATCCAAAATTAATCTAATTGAATTTAAATTCAATTTCAGGTTCAAATTAGTTTTCAGATTTTTGTTTGCAATTTATCTTTACTTTCAAATTTTATAAACCTGGGAAAACAGGTTCCTGGTTTTGCTTAAAACCAATTAAAACTTTCAAAATTTAAATTATTTCAAACCTAAAATTAAACTAATTGAATTTATATTTAAATCCAGTTTAAATCCTAAACTTGGTTCAGATACAAGTTTACACTTACAAACTTTTACTTCAACTTTAAAAAAAATGTAAACAGTTTCTGATCTTAGATTTAGAAATCCAAACTAAGATTTTAAAAACTGAATAATTTGCAAATATCCAGATTTAAATTATTTGAACTTATAACCAAATTCAGGTTCCAAACTAATTTCAAATTTGAAGTTTTCATTCCTACTATCACTTCAACTCTATTTTTAAGAACCTGGAAACAAGTTCCGTTTCATGTGAAAAACCTGAAACAATAAATACGCGAGCAACCCTTTTTAACTTCGAGTCAAAAGATCCTCTGCTTCGAGTCATTTATCAAATTCCCCAAGACCAACACGAGAAAACAAACTGCAACCCAAAAAAAAACAACACAGCCATCATCACCAACATGCATAACACCCCCCGTGCAACCATAAACCAACTCCGGCCACCTCTGACCATCGTCAATGGCCATCCCCTATCGACCAATAAACCCACAACTCCCCTCAAACCTCAGATTCCCAAAATTCCACTCGAATTTAAATTCAAGTTTAAAAACTGAAACCTGGAACAGCCGAACCACCTCCCCCTAAAACGTGTCAACAGCGGAATCACCCAACTCCGGCCACTATTACACTCCAAACTCCGGCGATGACTCCATTAATACAGCATCTACCAACATGCCAAAAATGGTTGAACTCGATCCAATGATGAAGCCACAGTATTCAATTTTTTTAAACCCAGTAAAAACTAGGGTTCTTGACTAAAATCCCAAATTACAATCTCAGAACTTAACTGCAATCCAATTTAGTAATTTTCTCATCATCAATGATAGCTACACTATCTCCAGGAACAAATTTAACCAAATCAAAAGCAAGTACCAATTATTCTAATCAAATATGTATGATACAGTATATTTTAAACTGTACCTTGTTTTAAACGCTATAAATTTTAATACTTGATTTAAAATTCATGAATTTGTTTGATGTTTTTATTTATAAACCTGAAAACATGCATTTCTATAGTTTGAATTTCCACAGTATATAAATTGTAGATCTGTTGGTTTTACTTCCAAGTAACATAGGCTTTGATTTATCACATATAAAATTTTAAAACTTACTTCATCTTATAATATACAAATTCCATTTCAAAAATTAAATCCTGATAGCAAAACAAATCAATGGAAAGAACCTAAAATCAATAGGAGACAGAAGTTTTGAAACAGAAATTTACAGTTAACACTATACACAAAATTTTATTCATATGAAAAAATGTCCACAGCACATTCACATTTATGAATATTCCTAATTTAAAAAGCATGTACAACTTTACCTAATAAAATTTTAAAAATGAGTTACTCACCTGTACTAAATGCAGAGCCCAGAATTTGAAAAACTCTTTTGAACTTGCTTCAAATCCTGATGCTTTTTTTTTCTAAAAACGCTTCCAGATTTGCAGACTTCTTGTTTTAAAATTGAAATGCAGGCTTCCTTACTTGATTTAATTTGCTTGCTTGAAATTGTTGCATACAGATCTAGTTTCGGAGGGTGCAGATTTGTATTTTGAGGAGTTTGAATGCAAGTGTTTACAGATTTGAGAAATGTAGGCCTTAGTTTTATTGAACAGATTTGTTTAGAAAAGAAAATGAGAAAAGGAAGGGAAAGAAAGAAAATGCAAATTTATAACTTGTTTAAAATTTAATTAAAAATCAAAGAAAAATAAAATTACAACATGACACTTGGCCAAGCTATCAACACATTTAACTTAGGCTTAATAAACTTACATATGTATCCTTAAGTAAATTATTTCTTTAATTAAGGTTAAAGAAAAATAAAACTTAAATAATTAGTTCCATTATCACCTAGCTATGTATAATTGATTTCTAATGAGTAAAGCAAAGTGTTCTTATAAATAAAACAACATACAAATAAATCATTTGAAAAAAATACTTTTAAATAATTAAAATAAATTTATAAAGGAGGTTATAACTTACTTGAAATTTAAATGAACATATGTTTCTTATTTTAAATTGTATTTTAAATTTCAAATTAAATTTACAAATCACATTTCATAAATTAATAATTTAAAAAGACTAACACAACATTTTTGTAACTTATTTTAATATACATACTTAAGTAAAAATGAATTTTAAACCAATAAAATATTTATCTTACATATTTAAAATCATATAGTATTTTATTAAATATTTTTGAAAAGCTTAAATTAAAAATAAATCACGATTTCTTATTTTCAAAATATTAAAATTATGCTATACTAATTTAACAACTTATCTATTTAAAATATATATAAATACATATACATTATTAAATAGAAAATAGATTCATTTGTTTATTAAAGGTAAATTCACAAATTAAATATTTAAATAAAGAAGATTATTGAATCAAATCAAATTTATTAACAAAAATTTATCAATTCGATTTAAATTTAAACACAGATTATTAAATTTAAATTGTCCAAAATTCCGAGATATTTCAATCCTTCCCCCTTAAAAGAATTTCGTCCCCGAAATTTAAAACAAAGGTAATTTAATAATCTATTAACAGATTTTATTTTAAAACACAGCATATGTTAATCATATGCTGACAACCATAGCAATCAATTCACATAATCAGAACAAATCTAATTATCCAAAGGAATTTTGGATAAAACTTTCACGAGTTTCCCCGGTATATATATATATCGGGATACTTGCTCTATAGAATCCAATCAATCATTACTACTAAGCTATAGATCTCCTAATAACAATTCTATACAGAATATCAGACTACAAAACGAGTCTGACTCAACAACCAATCCATCCTAAACTGCTGGTTCTACAACCAGAAATATCAAACACGTACTCCCTCAGAGATACGTTAAACACCATGAATCCCAGTTATCCAAACTGGCAATTCAACTCTAGAAAACCAAACACTATGGAGCTAGCTTCCCAAACTTATAGCTCTTTGGATCAGAGAAAAACTTATCCCAAATCAAATCTCCGATTCCAGAATCCATATTCTTCTGTCTCTTATCTATAATAACTCTTCGGACGATCCTGGGTTACCAACATCCATCCTGATCAGCTTAACTCATGCTGATTCCATTAGAAACAGACTGGATCAAAACAATCCAATGATCTCCTCAAGATCACTTAAAAACCAAGAACACAAACCCTGCTTCTCAACAAGAGAAGACAGAGCAAACTTCTTCTTATCCGGAAAAAGAAAATAGAAACACCTCCAAACTACTTCCGCTGCACAACTTTGATCCGAAGCAGAAGAAAATGCTGACGAAGAGCACAAGCACAGACTAGACAACAAAGCACAAAAATATGCTTCCATATATCCATAAAGAAAACTCAGATGTTTCTCCGTAACCTGAGTTGCTTCACCAACTTCTATCTCCAGGAACCATCCATCTACAAACTAAACCACTAGTTCCATTTCTGGAAAGAAAACTCGATCTCCAGATGCAGACAAACTCTGACTTCCTGAAAGAAATCCGGACAATCTCCAACAATCCAAAAGAACATACCATCGCAAGTCACTTTTGCGATCAACTCAGTCTAAATCCAAAGAAACTGCTCTCTCTCAACCAAACAGAATATCTTATGCTGGCTTAGCCAACTTACCAGAGAAATAAGTTCACTCTGCTGCTTCTGAACTCCACTTCAGAAAAAATACTCAGCCAGAAGACTCCTTACCAACTCAGAACACTCTGCTAAACTCAGCCACATCACCGAGCAGACTCACTTCTTATTCTTGTTCCAAAGAAACATCTTCGGAAATATCCATATTCACTGCGTCTCATCACGCAGCTACTATTTCCTGAGATATTAAGATATCACCACTCACTTGCTTGCTTCTGCCCAAACGACAGATCCAAACTCAATTCCGCACTTCAAAGATGAATTCCGAACCTTTACAGGTTACCTTCAGAGATTGATTAAGTCCTTCATCACTACAGAACTCACTCGAGACGGTATTCGGTCTACAGTCTCGACAAATACACTTCCAACCACATCCATCAAATTCCAACCAATGGTAGTCGTGTTACACACACTTCTACCTCATCTACCTTTATAACTTACATTGGAAAACCTAAACAGGTAATCCAACAAATAGGTAGAACCAATTATATATATATATATATATATATATAAATACAAATACGCTCTCTCAAGATAGACACCACTCCAGAGACTAGGCATTCGCTCAACCTAGCGCTATGATACCACACTGAGACGACCCGACTTTCCACTCCCGAAAAATCGTATCATCCTTAAGAAAGAAAGGGATAGAAAAGAGAAAAGAAAGAAGAGAAAGAAGAAACAACACAAGAATCTCAACAGCGGAATGAATAAATTATATTATTAACATAAGTATTACATAGTATACATCAAATATCAGAGTTACACAGACAATATATCACATACTAGACAGTTATAAACACATGTCTAGTTATTACAACTCATTACACACAGAAGAAACTCAGAGATACCAACACAGCGGAAAACTATATAACTATACGCATAAGCCTCCTGCTCCATTTGCTCCTCCAAAATTCGTCAAAGCTAACATGAATCCTAACCTGAATTCCCTTGACTACTCATAAAAA
This sequence comes from Allium cepa, assembly GCA_030765085.1. Classification (NCBI taxonomy): domain Eukaryota; kingdom Viridiplantae; phylum Streptophyta; class Magnoliopsida; order Asparagales; family Amaryllidaceae; genus Allium; species Allium cepa. The sequence continues at coordinate 341,485,455 of CM060932.1, read as the reverse complement.
TTTGAGTACCCAAGAGTTAAAGAAAAAAAGAAATAACTCCGGGTCAGACATGGGTCTAGTGTGAGTAACAGGTTAAAGTTGCTTAACTTTGAAAAACCTTGAAAAGAAAAGGTATCACGTAAGACTTCCCACACATAAACATGGAAAAGTTTTTACCTTACGCTAACCAAAACATTTGATAGGAAATCCTATGATATTATAATAGTGTCTAGGGTTTTCAAGTAAATAAGAAATAGCCGAAATTGTTACACGATTAAATTCCAGCTACTAGCCACAAAAGTGGGTAATACAATCAAAACCGTTGGCACTTATTAGATTTTGGATTCCATACAATGGCTGGGCTACCGGGGTACCGCCCGTCACAGTACGTGGCCTAGATCACCGTACCGAGGATTACTCCCAATCCCCTTCAACACAAAGCCGGACCCGTTCCTTACTGAACAGTTCCAAATAAGACAACCCCGCAGTTGTGATCAGCAACCGCACCACTAAGCCGAAAATAAAGGGACCTCTAGACAGGGATAAATCTTGCTCTCAAGTGGGGTCTACCCACGAAGCTTTGCTGCACCTCCCCTGTTTTAGCCATTCCTGGTTGATGAGGCTTGAGGCTACGATTACCTTTATAGGACATATCACTTAGAATGCTCATCGTCCACCCGACGACGTTCTGAAAGCATTCAATCCATAAAAGGTCGTTCCGGGTTCGAACGAAACCGAAGGCATTATCTCGTTACACTCATATTGGAATCACCCTCAGAGTTAACGACAATAACCCTTGCACTCTGAATCACCATCTCGAATCTATAAGTACTATTCCGTCAAACTCATTACGGAATCACCCACAGAGTTATACTGACGCATAGCCCTTACACCTCGAGTATTCACTCGCTCCACTTGGATTAACGACCTAACGTTTAATTGGAATCGATGTGGCTTTCGGATCCCAAATATGGAAACCCGATCCCGGTCTCATCAAAATCCAAAGCGTGTCTTTTAAGGTCCAAGTTGTTTTAAAGTTTAAAACAATTCAATTCATTATCTAAATATACACAGATAGATAATTCACAACACAATAGATAATCAACATTATCATTATCAACAGATAATTCATATCATAATCAGATAAGTCATACTATCATCCAAAAGCAACCAATGCATCCATATCACATACACTACTCATCTCATAACTGAGATTACAACCCATACATGACAACCAATACCATTCATCAAACATAAGCAACTATCTAATGATCACACCATTTATAATTAATTTAAAATGAATTAAATTAATTACCTAAAGTCTAATTAATTTAAAATAAATTAAATTAATTACTTCATCATTAAAATTCTGCTTAACTTTACCATAAATTGATTACAAATCAATTTATAAATCATTATCTCAATACTCATTTCACTTAATCCTTATTGATTAACCATCTCTAATTACAATAAGTAATTAGCATCTAATATTACTTACACAAGTTAATTATATTAAACCCTTTGCAAATAATTAACTTGTAATTGCTTAATTAATTTAATTAGCCAAAATTAATTACATTAATCATTTATTCATTATTAATTATTCCTTAATTAATCAATTCCAAATTACATCATTAATTAACTAATTAATAATTTATAATTACATTTAATCAATCTCTCAATATAAATTAATTACATAAGTAATTAATCTTCAATTTAAACAACATATATATATTAATGACCCATGATTAATAACCATTCAGTAATTAACTATTTTAATAGCTCATTCCATAAATTAATTATTTTTAATTAATTATCTAAATTAATTCTTGATTAATTTTCAAAGTAATTTAAATCTAAAATTACTACTATAATCAATATCTTTAATTACATCATGTAATTATTAATTAATTACTTCCATAAGTAATTACTAATTCATAAATCACATAAAGTAAGTATCAAACAATCCATAAATGTTTAAATTAATTTAACAAAAATAATCTAAACTAGTCACATTAGACAAATTAATTACACCAAGTAATTAATTTATTAATTACTTTCATTAAGTAATTACATAAACAATTAATTATTATTAATTAATTAATCTAATTAATTATCAAAATTAATCACATTAATTAATTGTTAAAATAATCTTAAGTTAATGACCTTCATTAACATCTCTTAATTACTTAATTAATAATTAACTTCAATAAATCATTATTAATTAATTAATATTTAATTACAATTTAATTAATCTCTAATTATTTATTAATCAAGTGTTAATTACAATCTTAATTAATAATTAATCACTTGATTAAATATATCTTAATCATTAATTAAAATTTAATTAACCATCCTTAATTATAGATTAATTAACCTTAATTAATTAATTTTAAATCTAATTAATTAACTTAAAAATTATTAATTACTTAATTAAACATCCCCATTATTAATTAATTAAATAATTAATATTCCATTTAAATTAAATTAAATAATTTAAATGAAATCAATTTCTTGAATTCTAAATTAAGAAACATTCTTCTTTATACAAAGTAATTTAAAGAATTTGTTTCAAACAAAATTCAATTTAAAATTTCTTTTTAAATTTCAAAATGAAACACAATTCAAATTTTCATTCTAGATTCAAACTTAATAATTTAAAACTTTACTTACATCTCCATCTTAATTTTCAAATTCAAATTATTTAAACTTTCTAAAATAGTTAAAACAAATTTAAATTTAAAAACTTATTAAATTTTTAAAAACTGACATTAAAGTCAAATTCCAGATTTAAATTCAAACTCAAGTTCCATATTTCTGTTTTCTAGATTTTAAACTTGTTTTAAATTTTCAGTTGCATTTTAAAAATTTTACTTTTAAATAAACAGAAAACAGTTTTCTGTCTAGTTTAATCATCTTACATTTGAATTCAAATGTGTCTCAAAATCTCAGATTTAAATTATTGAATTCAAATTTAAGTTTCAGGTTAAAATTCCAGTTTTTTGAACTTCATTTTACAATTTGAAATTTAACTTTTAATTATTATTTTTAAAATAGAAAGACAGTTTCCGTTTTGGTTTCAACCAAACTTGAGTATGAAAGAAATTTCAAATTTAATCCAAAGATCCAAAATTAAACTAATTGAATTTAAATTCAATTTCAGGTTCAATTTAGTTTTCAGATTTTTGTTTGAAATTTATCTTTACTTTCAAATTTTATAAAGCAGGGAAAATAGGTTCCTGGTTTTGCTTAAAACCAATTAAAACTTTCAAAATTTAAATTATTTCAAACCTAAAATTAAACTAGTTGAATTTATATTTAAATCCAGTTTAAATCCTAAACTTGGTTCAGATACAAGTTTACACTTACAAACTTTTACTTCTACTTTAAAAAAAACTGTAAACAGTTTCTGTTTTTAGATTTAGAAATCCAAACTAAGATTTTAAAAACTGAATAATTTGCAAATGCCCAGATTTAAATTATTTGAACTTATAACCAAATTCAGGTTCCAAACTAATTTCAAATTTCAAGTTTTCATTCCTACTATCACTTCAACTCTATTTTTAAGAACCTGGAAACAAGTTCTTTCTCATGTGAAAAACCTGAAACAATAAATACTCGAGCAACCCTTTTTTACTTCGAGTCAAATGATCCTCTGCTTCGAGTCATTTATCAAAATACCCGAGACCAACACGAGAAAACAAACTGCAACCAAAAAAAACAACACAACTATCATCACCAACATGCACAACACCCCCTGTGCACCCATAAACCAACTGCGACCACCTCTGACCATCGTTAATGGCCATCCCCTATCGACCAGTAAACCCACAACTCCCCTCAAACTTCAGATTCCCAAAATTCCACTCGAATTTAAATTCAAGTTTAAAAACTGAAACTTGGAACAGCCGAACCACCTTCCCCTAAAACCTATCAACGACTATATCACCCAACTCCGGCCACTATTACACTCCAAACTGCGACGATGACTCCATTAATACAACATCTACCAACATGCCAAAAATGGTTGAACTCGATCCAATGATGAAGCCACGGTATTCAATTTTTTTAAACCCAGTAAAAACTAGGGTTCTTGACTAAAAATCCCAAATTACAATCTCAAAACTTAACTGCAATCCAATTTAGTAATTTTCTCATCATCAATGATAGCTACACTATTTCCAGGAACAAATTTAACCAAATCAAAAGCAAGTATCAATTATTCTAATCAAATATGTATGATACAGTATATTTTAAACTGTACCTTGTTTTAAACACTATAAATTGTAGTACTTGATTTAAAATTCATGAATTTTTTTGATGTTTTTATTTATAAACCTGAAAACATGCATTTCTATAGTTTGAATTTCCACAGTATATAAATTGTTGATATGTTGGTTTTACTTCCAGGTAACATAGGCTTTGATTTATCACATATAAAATTTTAAAACCTACTTCATCTTATAATATACAAATTCCATTTCAAAAATTAAATCCTGATAGCAAAACAAATCAAAGGAAAGAAGCTAAAATCAACAGGAGACAGAAGTTTTGAAATAGAAATTTACAGCTAACAATATACACAAAATTATGTTCATATGCAAAATGTCCACAACACATTCACATTTATGTATATTCCTAATTTAAAAAGCATGTACAACTTTACCTAATAAAATTTTAAAAATGAGTTACTCACCTGTACTAAATGCAGAGCCCACAATTTGAAAAACACTTTTGAACTTGCTTCAAATCCTGATGCTTTTTTTTAAATGCTCCATATTTGCAGACTTCTTGTTTCAAAATTGAAATGCAGGCTTCCTTACTTGATTTAATTTGCTTGCTTGAAATTGTTGCATGCAGATCTAGTTTTGGAGAGTGCAGATTTGTATTTTGAGGAGTTTGAACGCAAGTGTTTACAGATTTGAGAAATGCAGGCCTTAGTTTTATTGAACAGATTTGTTTAGAAATGAAAATGAGAAAAAGGAAGGGAAAGAAAGAAAATGCAAATTTATAACTTGTTTAAAATTTAATTAAAAATCAAAGAAAAATAAAATTACAACATGACACTTGGCCTAAGCTATCAACACATGTTAACTTAGGCTTAATAAACTTACACATGTATCCTTAAGTAATTTTTTTCTTTAATTAAGGTTAAAGAAAAATAAAACTTAAATAATTAGTTCCATTATCACCTAGCTATGTATAATTGATTTCTAATGAATAAAGCAAAGTGTTCTTATAAATAAAACAACATACAAATAAATCGTTTGAAAAAATTACTTTTAAATAATTAAAATAAATTTATGAAGGAGGTTATAACTTACTTGAAATTTAAATGAATACATGTTTCTTTTTTTAAATTGTATTTTAAATTTCAAATTAAATTTACAAATCATATTTTATAAATTAATAATTTAAAAAGAATAACACAACATTTTTGTAACTTATTTTAATATACATACTTAAGTAAAAATGAATTTTAAACCAATAAAATATTTATCTTACATATTTAAAATCATATAGTATTTTATTAAATATTTTTGAAAAGCTTAAATTAAAAATAAATCACAATTTCTTATTTTCAAAACATTAAAATTATGCTATACTAATTTAACTACTTATCTATTTAAAATATATATAAATACATATACATTATTAAATAGAAAATAGATTCATTAGTTTATTAAAGGTAAATTCACAAATTAAATATTTAAATAAAGAAGATTATTAAATCAAATCAAATTTATTAACAAAAATTTATCAATTCAATTTAAATTAAAACACAGATTATTAAATTTAAATTGTCCAAAATTCCAGGATATTACACACAATTGTACAAAAGAATAGCAACACGTGCTATACAAAAGAATACAACTATGAATCTATATCTCAAGTGTATACAATAAAAACTGCTAATCTAAATAGTTAGCGAAAAGTCAGAGTAGCAAATCCTGGGAAGAAGTCAAGCAGAAGCACCTGTAACATCTCATTCTGACCCGAGTATTATTTAAGAAAATAATAAACGGATTAGTCTAGCTATAAATATCAGATGACATGGTATAAAATAAAAGATATGGCATAAACATAAAATATCCATACTGACATACTACTATAAGTATGCAAAAGATGATCAACAGAATATCAATCAATAAGAGATAAATCAATATCACAAGAATCTTCTCAAAGATCCAAAGAGGGCATCATACCCTACACTTGTACTCATAACAAGTCAATGACATAAATTCCAGAAATCAACACAAGAAATCCAGAAATCACAGAAAAAGGTAAAGAGGCCTATCACACGACGGTCCGAAAACCATGGGGAGCTACCCCATATGGGTGAGTCGGAATCACCCAGATGAGGTCTAGGCTAAACAAAAGCAAAAAGGTATGTGTGAGTGGAATCACACAAATGGTGTCTACCCTAACCTCGCAACAAAAAGGTATGTGTGAGTGAAATCACACAAATGGTGTCTAGACTAACCTTGCAGACAAAGAGATATGTGTGAGTCGGAATCACACCCATGAGGTCTAGTCTAACCTTGCAAACAAAGAGACATCACACAAATGCTAGTCTAAATAATAAAATGATCGTCATGATCAACGAGAAGTGTCAATTACACTAAGCTAGTAATATAAAAGTTTATCTTCGTGTCCCATGACCACTTGCTTAACTTAAATATTTACAAACAAACTGTAAATCTTCTCTAGAAAATTGTCACAAGAGGTTCAATCGAACAAGTCCAAGAATTAACCGACGAAGTGAACGCAAGCGTTTCATACCACTTGTTTTACTAAGCCGTTTAATTAGATTTCTCATCCGAGTGAGGTAAAGGTTTGTATATACTAGTAGATTGGAAAACAGTTTAAGTAAAGAGCTTTGTTATTTAAAATAGAGTTGAAATCATTTTGTTGAAAGAGTTTTGATATTTACTACTAGTATTGAAACCTTCATATTTCTAAAGTTGTTATCCCGCCTTTTAAGCAAGGCCGTGATACCATAAAATCGACCGAGAAGCCAAAGATAGTTTGTCTCGAAGAATGGTCAACTTAGCATCTCAAAAAATCAAGTTCTTTTGAATGTTTTTCAGATAGGATCCCCTACGGAGGGGAGGTCCGGGGAGGGGGGGGTGGCAACCCCCCAAGGTGGGGGTGCGGGGCAACACCCCGGCTACAGAATTCGACCAGCCCTATCAAGTCGCCGGGGTCTAGGGGGCAGCGCCCCCGGCGGGGAGTGGGGCAGCGCCCCGTCCAAAACGGTACGACCTAGTGAAGACCTAAGGGAGGATAGGATTGAGCGACCTATTGGTTGCGACCTAGGGGTGTTCGCGAGTTAGCAGAAACAAGCGACCTAACAGAGGCGAGCGACTTAAGGGACTCGTGACCTAACAAAAGCACAGGCCAAGCGACCTAACATTTTAAGGCCGAACGACCTAATTAAACTCGCGACCTAACAGGGTACACGACCTAAAGGTATAAAGGTCATGCGACCTAATGGTATTAACGTCTAACGACCTAAGGGAGGCGAGCGACTTAAGGAACTCGCGGGTTAGAAGAGGCGAGCGACCTACGAGTTAAAGGGGTCGAGCGACCTAGAGGTGTTCGCGACCTAGTGGTCGAGCGACTTAAGGGGGTACGCGACCTATCGAGGTTCGTGATCAAATGGAACAAAGGCCGAGCGACCTATGTGGAAAGGTCGAGCAACGACCTAAAGTATAAAGGTCTAACAACCTAGAGGTAACGACCTATAACCGAGCTAGCCAAGACCGGACGACCCAAAGCCAAGCGACCTACGACCTAAGACCTTGCGGCAATGACCTACGACCTATCAAGCCAAAGCGAGCGACTTAGGGCTGTAGAATGTTTTAAGGCCAGAAACGAGCTATTTGAAGGCCGAGACTTTTCCACGCGAATGACCTAGCATTGGCAGAACGACCTAAGTGCAGAATACCAAAAACACTAAAAATTGGAGTTTTTCGCCAATCCAAACCAAATGCAAATGTACATGCTAAAGTGACGGGGAATCATTCCCAACAGTCCCATATAGTTATAGACTAGAATTGTGAGATAAAAATCTCACCTTTTCACCAAATTATGAAGGTAAAGCTTGAAGATGAATGGAGAAGCAACTACAAGCTTGAATCCAATGCTTTTTCCTTGAATTTGGAGTTGAATGATGGAGTTGGAGTTGAAACCTAGGCTTGGAGTTTCTAATTTCCCTTTCCACTCACCATAAATGTTAAATTTTGTGTTTGGTAGGAATTTATGAAGAGTGAGGAGAAGGAGAGAAGTGGATTTGAGTTATAATGGCTAATCTAACCCAAGGTCCAAAGCGGGAAAAGTAAGTGAAATTTTACTAACTCCAAACCTATCAATGTTTATACTTAAAAAAGTTGTAAATGGCATTTCGAACTCAATGGAAGTAGTCTCGAGTCCTAATTTGACCGTTTGCAAAAAGTAGCTTTTCAGACCAATATCCGATTAATGACAAAATATTTAAATATAAAATCGATAAATATGCGGGTTGTTACAATCTTACTCCATAAATAAACTTATTTTATTACCCAAATTATACATAGTTTGAATTTAATACTTACTTTTTTTTCTCCGTATTCAATTATATTCAGGTATAATACTTACCTTATTTCATTTATTTCGGTTTCATTAAATCTATCCAAACTTTATTCGCTTTAATATTATTCCATTTATTACAATTGCTCATTTAAATTCTAGCATTCATTTTATTATAAATTATAAGATTTTCTTCTCTATCTAAACATTAGTACAGAATCATATTAAATTCCAGTTTTAAATCTTCAAAAATTTCAGGTCGTTGCACTCTCCCCCACTCAAAACTTTTCGTCCCCGAAAAGGAAAAGAAGGGGAAAAGAAGAATTAAGAAACCAATATATCTTACTCAAAACATTAACTTTATAGCCATTAAATTTTACAAAATTAATTAACTTAGATAAAGTATCTTAATTTATAATCATTAAATCTTTTTATACTTAAACTATACGAGTTTGAAAAACGTTTTTAAAAAAATTTCTAAGTCTAAAATTTACGGAAAATTTTTGGCAGAGTCTCCTTTGTACGGAGAGGCTCGGGAGAAAATAGAAATATCAAATATAACAATATATAACATAGATTTTCAAAATAAAATGTCCCAACACAGGAAAAACAATATAATGGCGCTAAAAAACCGTAATCCGAAAACGTACCTATTTGTCGGGCAATAACGCTTAAATTATGAAACCAAAAGCAGTAGCAATAGCTTCCATAACCAATATTTCACTTATATAATCCAAAAGACTTAATAATTATATAAAATGAAATATTTAAGGTTGTTTCAGCCACAACAACAATCAATTACAACAAATAGCATACACATAAAATACAAATCAACCATTCAAGCAAACAAACAAATAGTTGTTCGGGTCAAACTTTAAATTGTATGGAATGAAAAATAAACTATCAAGTGCACCATTTACTCAACAGTCTTAGATGAAACTAAATAGGTTGTTCACCCATCCAAACAAATTTAAAGTATTCTTACCCCCAACAACCATAAACCAAACAAACAACCATTTAAACAACCATTTCATCCTTATTAATTTCGTTTCATACATTTGTTGTTTGATTTCCTTTTTATTTATACAATGCTTTATCTTTTTAATTTACATTTATTTCTAACAAACTTTAATTTCATTTACTCATTCAATTTTATTCTGTTTATTTTCACTTATTACTTGCAATTATTCATTTCCATTAACTCAGGTCATGCCAGTTCCTTTTATTTCATTATAATTATCCATTCATTTATTATTGCACGACCTCATTTATTTACATTCATTTGCCAATAGTATTCCTAGCTTAGTAAGGACAAAATCCACTTTATGCCAAGCCCAACAAAATGAAATTTTCGAAATTTAGAGAAAAAGGGTGGAAAAAAAATGTAATTGTTAGAATTGAAAATTTTATTTGTTATTATTTTATTTTAGAAAACAAATATGGTGTTTCTTTAGAATGGTGTAAAATTTAAGTTGGTTTTTATATAATGAAAAATTGAAATTATTTTTGAAGAATTATGGAGTATATATAAGTCACTAGTTTCATTATAAGTAAAGAAATATTTTAAGCATAAAACGTAGAGTGCATCAAGTATTGAAAATGTAGATTATAACTTTTATTGTTATAATAAAAAATTTTGTGAAAAATAATTGGAGCATAGGCTATAACACTATTATTATAGTAAGTGACTCACAAGAGAAATATTTTTACATAGGTATATGAGATTAGTATTTATTTAATTGAATCCATACACAAGTTTTTTTTTGGGTTGTAATAACCATGTTTTGCACAACATCCGTTTTAACCCAAATAAAAATGTATTGTAAACGGTAATTTCTAAGTATATAAACAAAATGGTTTGTAAAGTACACTTATTATTTTTAAAAAGTATAAGGAAGTGTTTTTGCAGTTATGGAAATATTAAAACAGTTTTGAAGATGAGTTTTTCTAAAAGGAAAATGTGTATGTTAGATATTAGAAAATATTTATCATGGAAGAATATAATTAAACATACTTTAATCCATTTGAATGAAAAGAGTGATGGTATAATTTTCTATGAAACCAATAAAAATGTTTTGTGCAAGTTACAAGGAATACATAAAAGAGATATACAAGGTATGAAAAGCGCCATATTTTGTATAGCCTATTTCGAATAATATAAAATAAGTTCCTTGTAAATTAACATGAAAATCCCTTTTAAAAGGCTCATAGAAGATTTTAGCATTAATAATTTCTCATTTGAGAATGTAGTCCAAATATATTAAGATATGAGAATGTACGGTATAATAAGAAGATGTTTGGAAATACATAAAAATAGTTTAAAGATATATTTAAAGAAAATGGTTTGGTGAAAAAGTAAATAAGTTTTTGGAAATGAAAAACTTAATAAAAGTAGAATTTGAAAATTTCAAATTTTATAAAAACTAAAAAGGTTTTTAAAAGAAAACGAGGAATAAGTTCTGGACTTAAAATTTGAAAGTTTTCCCCTCTAAGATGGGAAATAATGTTAAGTAACCAAGTATTTTTGAAGTTAATAGAAACTCAAAAATAACACTTTTTAAAGACAAAGATTTTCGGATTTGATGTTTTAAAAATTTAGAAGTCTTAGTTTTTGAAATGATAAATACCCAACCAAACTCTTGCAAATTTGGAGTACAGAGAAATCATTTCCTAGGTGTAACGGAAAAAGTGCAAGACCATGTAGGGGATACCAGTGGTTACTTTTGGAAGTAATGATAGAAGTTCCTGTGGAATGTATAGGACACTAGTAAGAACCTAGAAATGTTGATTCATGTGTGCAAACTAAAGAAGACAGTAAAGTAAAATGATTAAGGTAGTAAGGCACGCATGGTTGAGAATGGATATTCCTAATTTTGAAAGAACCTGGGCAAAGAATCTTTCTTTAGTGGAATTCACATAAGATAGTAGTTCTCAAGCTAGCATTAGAGTGGCACCTTTCGAAGCTCTTTATGAAAGACCGCATAAGTCGCCTTCGCGTTGGATAGGGTCTATAGAGGGATCGCCTTGGTTCCGATATAGTTAAGAAGACTTCGGGGAGGATTGGTTTGATTGGGAGAAAATTCGTATTTCGTATGTAACGACCCAAAATTTTCTACCATTCGCATATGCACGTGTCGGACTTAAATTGCTGAAAATATCAGATTGTTAATTTATATTTGGCAAAACTCAGCACATACAATAATAAATCAATCACAAAATGACAAACACAGAGTAATATAAAATAAGCAACAGAATAGATAAATAGTAGTTCATGAAGCTATTATATAAGCAAAAGAGTTGGAAATAAAATAGAATAGAATATCTCAAATACTGTGAAGTCTCAAATACATACAGATGACATCTCTAAACAAATCAACTGGACAAGCTAAAAGCTGAATAGATGCAAATGGATCTCCAAGTGAAGCTCCAACTCTAAAGATGAGTCTCAAATGTTGTGACACTCAGTCTGACCCAAGCGTAAAGCAAAACACAAAACACTCAAGTCAGGATTAACATTCTTATATCAACAAATCAAACTCAAGTGAAATATCAACTGAAATACAAGTAACTTAAAGGATGTTTGGGATAACCATCCTCTAAGGATCCGAGGAACTATCTACTATGTAGTAATATAAGCTATTATAATATGTCTATAGTAAAATAAACTATTAAAATAGCATTAAGGCGTTACCCATATCCCTCTTAACATATTTTTATAATGCCATAGTCTATACAGATACTATAAACTCCACTCGCGAGTTGGCTATCAGGGAGCACTCCATAGGTACGACACAAACAAACTCATAGAAGGCGCGATAGGGCATGTGGCAAGGCACTTGAGGCAATGCCAGGGTAGATATAGCGTTTGCATATCCGGATTGGTGGTAACGCATAGCAGCTACTACCGCCCACCTCATGACCCACTCCCAAATCAAAGGGTGCACCAAATCAATCACAAAAGCAATAGAATGACATCGAAGGACTGTGCCTGATCGGAGGAATGACCTCACTTGGCCCGGCGTGGCTCCTGTTTTAGCCGCATCAAGTTGACTCACGGGAGTCAGGGTCACGTAAATACCGCCAAACAATCCTACTTCATTCTGAAATCTTCATCCGTACGCAGTTGTTAAAGTAGTTTTCAGTATTGGCAGAGAGTATGACAATATCCGATCCCAGTCTCTTTAACAAACAATCGTTATTATAACACAGCGGTCATTTCAAAATAGTTTATACTTCAAAACCAAAATATAATTTTCCATTTCAAAACCATATCCATACGATATCATTTCCATTTCAAATATATCCATTTCCAAAAATCATATCACTTTCAAAGTTATAACACTTTCGAAACCAAAACACTTCAAATTATAACACTTTGGAAATCACAACAATTTGAAATCATAATACTTTGGAAAACCATAACTTTGAAATCATAACTTCCACCACTTAAATAGTTTAGATATTAATAATATATATATATATATAAATAGTTAATAAAATAGTTCATACAAAAATAGTTTATATAAAAATTGGTTTATATTGAAAAAGTTTATATTAAAATAATTTATAAAGTAAAATATAATTTAAAAATACTTTATATAATAAAATAGTTCCTCAAATCTCACAAATCGATTCGAATCAACTCGAATTTCAAAATTCCAATTTAATTCAACCTCAATTCTTCAACTTCGGTTAATTTCAGTTTCTCAATAAATCATTTCAAATTATATTGATTTCGAATACAAATTCGAACCATAAAATAAACCATTTTAATTTCAATGTACTTCCAAGATTTAATATTCAAACATTTTCAAACTAAATTTGATAATTTCATATATATCAAAATTTAACTTCGTTATTATTTAGTTTTGAAATGTTTACTTATTAAATCCAATATCTTTTAAATAAAACCCTAATTATAGATAAACTAAGTATTTCCTTCAATTTATCTAAACTTGAAATATCCATTTAATTACCTTAAACCAAAAATCAAGTTATAAAATCATATCCTTTAAAATCACAATTTCAATAGGTTTCAAATCGATTTAATTAAATAAAATTCTTAATTAAATATAACTTCAAATAAATTCAAATTTATCTCCCCAACCTTTCTTATAAAAATCATTATAAATCAGTCTTAAAATATAATTTCAAAACTAACTTATAACCTTAAAATTTCAAACATATAAATTTAAAAATCTAAATTTTAAACCCTTATAAAATAATATATATATATATATAATATCTTAAAATCAATATTTATTAAAAACGTAATATTCATTTTAAAACATTGGAAATCATTTTTGAAATGTATATATATATATATGTAAGTATATGTATGTTTGTATAGACCAACGATGTTTGTATATAATTTTCTATCATATGGTCAGGTGATATGGATATTTATCATTTCAATCTGCAGTTTAAATATATACTGGTATGTATCTTTTCAACCTGCAATCCCAAATTCAATTCAATGAAAATTGCTTGGGTTTATCATTTCAACCCATAACAATTTTCTCCTATTTTATAAGATCGTTTGGGTAAGTATCATTTCAACCCATAGGGAATTCTATACTAATAGGGTACTCGTAGAGTGAGAACAGTGATGAATATAACATATCAATAACAGGCATATATCATCAGCAATTAAGTATAAACAATATGATATGGTGTCATATCCCATAGGTGAACAGATACAGAAAATAGCATATATAATAATTTAATTAACTAACAATGGCATATTTCAATTGTCGTTTCAGTTGATATCAAATTTAATAAATATAAGAACGCTAATCGTGAGTGATTTCTCACCTTCCAAGGCTATAAATGTTAGACGAGAGGCTAGAGGTAAGTTACGAATTCAAGCACGGATTCCAAAGCAAAGGTAGATTGACGCGAATTCGACGGACAAGCTGATAAATAGGGATTGATGAGAACAACCTATATAAATATCTATATATGGTTTAAAGTCTAATATTTACTCATGTTAAAATAAGATAAAATATAAATCTTTATTATATACTTAAAAACGAATATTAAACTTATACCCATATTAAGCATAATAAACGTTTACAATATACTTGAAAATCAAACATGAAAATCAAACATTATCAAAAAGCAAATATATATTTACAAAGGTCAATTTAAAACATCTATGGATATTTTCAAATCACTATTTAACTTGATGCTTATGGCACAAAATTTCTATATATATAAGCACTATATTTTATATTTAAAACAATATTTAATATAAAAATCAGTATTTATAAAATTAACTTAACTTATATATACCGACTCACAAAAAACTAACATATAAACTGTTATCCCGCTTTCTGGCAAAGCCGTGATACCAAAAGATCGATCGAAAACAAAGGACAGCTCGTCTCCGGGATTGGTCATACTTAGCTTCACTATGGATATCACCGAATTTTGTCTGAGTCCAGATTGAGCTACAGTTGATAGGGCATGACAAGAAAAGTCATAAAAGTCAGCATCTCAAATTTCAAGTCAATCCGAGTTCATACGCTCAAGTTGTGATAAATTCAAGTTGGAGGAAATAACCCTAAGGTCGAATCCATCAGAAGATCGTGAGTTCGAATCCATCGGCTTCCTCTTACTTCAAATCCATGGGATCACTCCACTTCGTATCCATCAGGTTGAAGTCCTTCGAGTCCATGAAGTCACTCCAATTCGCCTCCATCAGAGCAAATGAGTTCGAATCCATCCCAACGGCCTTCCTTCGAATCCATCAAACGACCTCCACCTCGAATCCCTTAAGGCGAGATGCTTCGAACCCATGCAGTTGATTCACTTCGAATCCACCATGTCGAGGAAGCTTCGTATCGATCAGCTATGGGATACCTCGAACGATTCGAACGAGCATCTCCTCGAATCCATTCCCTCGAATCCACTAAGTAGAACGTCAAAAACATGGATTCGACTCAGTAAACTCGAAGAAAAACCAGGATCAACCCGAGAAGCGCGCGCCACGTCACCATTCGCACGCGCAAGCCATCGATTCGACCCTAATCATTTCGAAGGTGATCGATTCGAACGAGACGCATCAACCGAAAATGCAATCTTGAATCAATCATAACTCGAGATCTACAAGACCAAATGCTATGAAATTTTCACAGGAGCTTGCATACATGTTGAAGAATGTCCACACCAAATTTCACCTCGGTTGGACACTTTTTTGATCGACTCAAACTATAGTTCGAATCGATCCTAAAGTGGGCCCGGATTTCCTGAGGCCAGGCGTGTGGGCCCCCTCTCATGCCAGAAGTGGTCTCCCCGAATTTTAGGTGAAATATCAGCCTCCTACACCTATAAATAGAGCCCCTGGTTATTCAGAAAGGGGATCGGAGAATTCTTAGAGATAAAGCACGCTCGGACGCTGCCCGAATCACTCTATATCATCTTCACTGCTGCTGATTTTGAATTTAAGCCTATTATCTACTGTACTTCGCTCTAGAACACTTGTAATCTTCAAGTATTAAGCAATAAAGTGATAAAACTTCATAGTGGACGTAGGAAGATCGTCGAACCACTCTAAATTATTGTCTTCCATGCAATTTACTTTTCTGTGACTTGGAGTTTTTGTTAGATAATCCTCATTTTCAATTTGATTTCTTCATTTATTATCTCTTCAAAAACTTTTGAAGGGTGTTGCCCAATTTTGGTGCAAACACTTTGGTGCTTTCACTGAGAGCAACCCAGTTTTTCTCCCGTTCCTTGGATCTACTTTCGATATCGGATTGCATAAATCTAAGGAGAAGATCCAGATCTATTTTTTAATGGTTTCTTCTATTCTATTCAGATCGCTCCAGATCTAAGAGGAACCATATTCATTATGAGGTCCGTACCCATATTTTCAAATCCAGAAAATATGTTGTTTTTCGTATGCATATTTTTGTACCCATGAAAAAATAATAATTCCTTACCCATATTTTCGAATCCAGAAAATATGCTGTTTTTCGTGCCCATGTTTTCGAATCCGGAAAAGATGTTGTTTTTCGTATGCATATTTTCGAACCCAGAAAATATGATGAATTTCGTATCCATACTTTCGTATCCATGAAAGTATGGTCATTTTCATATCCATATTTTCGTACCCAGAAGATATGATCGTTTTCGTATCCATACTTTCGTATCCAGAAGATATGGTCGTTTTCGTATCCATGTTTTCGTATCCATGAAAGTATGGTAATTTTCTTATCCACGTTTTCGTATCCAGAAGAAATGGTCGTTTTCGTATCCATACTTTCGTATCCACGAAAGTATGGTTATTTTCGTATCCATGTTTTCGTATCCAGAAGATATGGTCGTTTTCGTATCCATGTTTTCGTATCCATGAAAGTATGGTCATTTTCGTATCCATGTTTTTGTATCCAGAAGACATGGTCGTTTTCGTATCCATACTTTCGTATCCATGAAAGTATGGTCATTTTAGTATCCATGTTTTCGTATCCAGAAGATATGGCCATTTTCGTATCCATACTTTCGTATCCATGAAAGTATGGTCATTTTTGTATCCATGCTCTCGTATCCCTAAATATGGTCGTTTTCGTATCCATGTTTCTTGTATCCCGTAAATGTGGTGATTTTCGTATCCATCAGCAGATAGTCTCTCTTCGTATTGATCACCTATTGACTATTTCGTATCCATTCGGGAGCGCTACTTCGTATCCATCCTGGAAGACCTTGTTCGAATCCATCAGGGCACGTTAGTTCGTATCCATCAAGTTACTTCATATCCATCATGGAATCACTGTTCGTATCCATTAAGTTGGAGAAAAAAGCGATCGATATGAAAAGTGATCGATACGAAATTATATCGATACGAAATTCGATCGATACGAAATGATGGGTACAAAGTGCATCTAATGATCGATCGATCCAGCTGCATTTCGCATCGATACGAACTACGCAGTTCGAATCCATCAAATCACCACCTCTAGAAGCCAATATCCATTGATACGAACTGCGAATCATCAGTTCATTTCCAGTGACATCGAGTTCATCGATATGCAATGAAGTCCACTGCAATGGAGTCTAACGAGTTCCATAACCATAGTTAATTCAAAGCTCAACTTAATCAATGAACATTCTAATCGTTCCATGACTGGACGGGACATAGGAGACTACAGCAGCAATTGTTGAATTGCAATCGAGGAATGGGTATTGAAATACTATTCAACTGGTGCTCCCAGAGGCTGGAGAACCTAGCTAATATGCCAAGAACTAGAGTTGATTAATGTATCATGCTTCTAAGGTGGACTGCAACTTCCTCCAATTGACCAGCTTTTAAAACTCCTAAACTGACAATTATGGTGCGATGGCTAGTATAACGACTACCCTGCCTTGTCTACTCTGCCAATTCGAAACATAGCTAGTCACTATTGAACCATCTTTGAATGCCCGCATCTTAATCATTCCACCTCCATATGAATAAAAGCATGACATACAACTCTTAGAGGACTTCCTAACTATCTTATGCGGGCCTCCTTCCTGGTGAAAATTAGAAATAATCACCAATCTATGAGATCATCCTAATCTACTCACCATCCAATCGACATTACCAACCACTCGAACATCGGGAAATCGAGCATACATCATTCACTAGTATTACAAGACCCTATAGCCTTAAAATGAACTTGATAATGTTGATTGGAGTATCTTTCCCAGTCGGTACCTATTTATTGAAACTATCCTACATGCAAAATTTCCAGCAAAAATCCAGCATGTTGACTATGTCAGTGTACTATGGAAATTCGACCCGTGACACTATCTCATGAACTGAGAGTGGTGAGTGGATTCCATAAACAGTGATGAATGCCATCAAATGCAGATGTCTCCCCATATTCCTCAAAGAAGACTGCCAATCATGGTTAGACATACCATTTCTACTTCTCATATTGCTGAAGGGAATAAAGAAGCTGGCAGCCAACGAATTGATCAAAATCCACAGCCCATTGCTTCCAACGCATACAAATGAAATCAGCACAAAAGCTTATTTCCAGAGTTTGATAAGAAAACTAGCAGATAGCCACTAATAACTACACCAACATAACGTATCTAATATTGAATTGATGAGCTAGATGAAGGATCGGTTTCGCAAGATAAGGAGAAAACCTACTCCATACTCTAAATCAGGAAGCTCCTCTTCTTTACATGGCTAACGTGGATGTCAACGCCATAAGGCTGCTCCGCAAAGGATAGCTCTGACAATATGTTCAACCTCATAAAACGAAGGGCTGGGAACCCTCGATCCCTATCAATCAAGAACTTTGATCAAGCCAAACCACCGGCATTAATCTTCCAACTAAGAAGGGCTAGATTGAAGTGCAATAGCAAGCATACGACGCTGCTTCACTTATCACTGAGATTTAATCCGATCTCTTTTGAATTATTTCTATTTTGTTTATGTTGCAAAATATAATTGACTTGAATTAAACTACTTGCAAATGATGCAGGTAACCGAGTACTTAAGGATTGGTGCAAAACAACCTCCGTGGACTATGATAAAGTCATTTTGGTATCATCATGATGAGCATGATTCAACCACTCGCCGGCTGCTCTATGCACCTGACTTGGGGGAAGGCCATCAAAGCGGAAGAGACTGACAAGTTCAGGGCTCCAGTACGAAGTGGATGCAACCGACCATCCATTCACATGCCTATGCAATTTAATTAGGAGTTTGACAAAGACTTGGAGTTATATGTCCCAACCATGCACTCTTCATCTCCTACTTGAAGCTCGCCAACAAACTTATGCTTCTTTTGATGCCCAGTAAAATTGAAATCACACCAAAGATGGACGTGACGTGACCGTCCATGCATCCAATCCTGCATTGGACACTTGGGGTTTTTTTTAAGAGCACATATTTATAGTAAATATGGTTTGACCATTCACTCCCCAGTTTGCATCAATGATTCAACAAAACAATCATGCCTCAAACCGACTTTATCAGGGGCCAACCCTCAATTTATAGTCGTCAACAACCAACTGCTTACTCGCTAATCATCATGAGCCATCATTCCAACTCTCTTCCTCAACTCGACTGGAAGAGCGCAAAGCGTAAAGTGGACGTGGCTCGACCGTCTACTCTCCAACTCTTGCCCCCAACTTAAGGGAAAATACACAGCTCAAAGTGGATGTAGTTCAGCCATCCTCTCCTCTGCTCGAGCTCAAAGCTTGCCAGAACACTAATCTTACTCCTTAGGCTTGGCAGAAGCGGGATCCAAATGAACACGGATGCGATTCATCCATCCATAAACTAAGTCTCATCCTTCGTTCATGGCAGATAAGTGGAAAGTAATCGAGATCCCACCGATCATTTGCTAAGCGAAACCCTCATCTCAGGGCAAGCCATCGCATCAAAGGCCGAACTGGACCGACACACGACAGTCCTGCAATCAACTCTAGGTTCCTAGAGTGCGAACCGGAGTATAAACACTAACTCCACTTTTCCAGAGTGCGAATTGGAGTATAAACATCAAACCCATCGTTCCCAGAGTGTGAACGAACTCCAAATTCCCAGAGTTTGAATTGAAGTATAAACATTCAATAACTCGTTCCCAGAGCGCGAACGGACTCCAACTTCCCAGAGTGCGAATTGGAGTATAAACATTCAATAACTCGTTCCCAGAGCACGAACGGACTCCAACTTCCCAGAGCGCGAATTGGAGTATAAACATTCAATAACTCGTTCCCAGAGCGCGAACGGACTCCAACTTCCCAGAGTGCGAATTGGAGTATAACCATTCAATAACTCGTTCCTAGGGCGCGAACGGACTCCAACTTCTAGAGTGCGAATTGGAGTATAAACATTCAATAACTCCAACTTCCCAGAGCGTGAATGGAGTATAGACATAAATTACAGGTTTCCGAAGCGCAAACCGTGTTACAAACATCGATAACTCTCAAATTCCCGGAGTGTGAATCGGACTATCGATCTCAAATTATCCTAAGTCCCCAGAGCGTGGACATGTGCTTAAGATTCGCAATAAGTGCGATCAACCACCAAGATGCAAACGTTGTTCCCCGAAACTTGGAGGCAAAAAAAAGCTTAAGTTTTGATCACTAACTGAAGAAGTACGATGCCCGGAGTTCAACTCATTCATCAAATCATGACACGAAATTATGTTTTTCATACTTGGCAGATAAAAAAAAACACTGCAAAACACTTAAGTAAAAGAAAAGAGCAACTTCCCATTCCATCAACTAACAAAAATAGGTTTGATTACATGGCAAGTCAAAAGATTTCAATTAAGTGGAGGCCGAATCCACACATATACACGGCTCTAAAAGAAAAAAAGAAGAAGTAAAAGAATTGCTATTTAAAACTACATGATAAATCAGGAAGCTCACTCCTTCTTCTGAGGCTTCTTATTTGGAGTCGAGCCACTGGACCTACTACCTGGCTTCCTACGAGATTTCTTGCCCTTCTTTAGAACATCCTCCGGATCTGGCATAATACCAACATCTTCCTCAGAGCTGGAGGGGACAGAGATCCTTTTGGGAGGACGAACTGAAGGCATGGGAGCTGTGACAGGTGTTTGTTCAGCAATGCTTGAGACGGTCACCGTGCCACCGAGAGAGATCACCATTAGAGAAGATAAGCTTGAGGAGGCAGTGTTGCTTCCAGAACCACCGACCATTGTCATGGTGTCCATCTCAGCGCTTATCTCAGCTAAAATCTTTTCTTCTCGAGACAACTGAGCTGCGTTGGATACGATGGTGGTCGTCATGACAGAACTAAAAACTGGAGCAGCTCCATTCATCGCGAATGAAGGATCAGGAATAGGGTCAGGAGAGTGACCAAGTAGCTCCTTCATCATTTGAGCATCGAATGACATCGAGCTCCCCTCTTCAATATCACCGGCCATGGCGGCAGTTGAAATCGCTTCGGTGACAATAACTCCATGCGTAGGACATAGGACCGAAGGAACTGGGGGCACGAATGCGACACTCTTAGTCATTGAACAAAGGAGAGCAAAAATAATCAGTCCAGTAAATTTTCTCAAAAATCGTTACTTTAAGACATGAGGGAAATAATCAAAGTACCTTCCTTACCTTGCCTTGGAGCTTGAACAGGTTCGGAGACAGCAGCCTTACCAGAAGATAACCCCGGTTGGTCCGGATTGTAAGCAGGAATGACTTGTGGGTCAACCGCGGCGATAACTTCGGACGAAGTCGGGATAGGAACTTCGATATTCTCACTATGATGCGCGACACCCGAACCTTCGCCGATCTCCGCTTGATGGATGCCAAGTTTTTCTTTCTCGACGGAGATTATCGCCTCATGAAGAGTTCTCCTCTCATCCTCGCTAAGCAGATGTGACTTGAGCTTAAACTCATCTAATACTCCATCCGGGCAAGACATCCTCTTGTTCTCCACTAATTTTTTCGAGGCACTGTAGAGAAGCATAGAGTAATCCCCTATTGACGCAGCGGATAATTAACAAAACGATATGGATCGATGAAAGTAGCAAATCGGTGGATTGAAGATACTGAAATGCCCAAATTCGTTGATCACAAAGATACCGAATTCTAGCTATCTTCGACACGTTGATCGCGCACGATACCGTGAAAGAAGATCTTCAATTCTTCAAGCGTTGATCAAGAGCACTTGATTCCGCGAATCGGCTTCAACAATCGTTGATTCGAGCACACTCGAATAACCGAAAGTGGAGATAGGAGATTACACTCAACTACCAATTTAAGATGAAAGCACACAGCAATCAACAAGAATTTTATTCAAAAATCAACAACCTTAAAATGTACAACACACTCCCTATTTATAGCATTTTACAACACAGCCCCTTAAGTCGTCCCCGACTCACGACTTACGACTTAACTAAGGTCGCGCGTGACCTAAACATTCAGCGACTCACTTATTACAATGAACTAAGACAGTACAACATAAGTACATCACGACATACGACTTAAGGAAGGTCGTCTCCGACCTAACACAACATTACATGTGCACATATACACAACACAGCAACATAACATGCCCAATACCCGACTTACCATTACAACGACTCACGACTTAAGGTTTAACGGCTTATTACAACCCAGCATTCACGACTTAAAATAGCTGCGACCTACGACTTAGTCTTCAACATGGCAACAGGTACTTCTTCCGCGACTTAACACACCATAGCGACTTACGACTCATCCATATACAAGTTACAACGCCTCAAGCTCCCAAGCTCCCTGCGGCATATCTCCTCAAACGACTTAACTAGGTCGTGCCCTTCCTCCGACTCAAAGCTTTTAATAGCTGGAACTTTCCCCTGCTTCATGATAAGTCGTGGACGACTTATAGATGAGTCGTTGGGTCGTGTACGACTCATCAAACTCGAACAACTCAAGCTCCCGTTAAGTCGTAACCTTATCCCCTTAGCTTTGTTAAGTCGTGGGTGACTAAAACCCGCCTCCTTAGGTCGTAGATGACTCAAGCCCTCCTTAAGTCGTGTACGACTTACTCCTTTGTCCTTAGCCGCATCATCCTCCCCTGGTTGAGAAAAATTCGTCCTCGAATTTGTAAATTCTTCAACATCTGATTGTCCATCCCCATAATATGGTACAAGATGCTTAACATTGAACAAGTCAGAAGTATATACATCCTCCGGTAGCTTCAACTTATAAGCATTTTCATTGATCCATTTCACAACTTCTACAGGACCAATTTTTCTGGCTTTCAACTTGTTATAAGCGCCTACAGGAAAACGATCCTTCGTTAACACATCATATACCATATCTCCTTCATTAAATTCAACAGTTCTTCGTTTCAAATCTGCAAACCTCTTATATTTCTCATTCGACTTTTCCAATCATTCCTGAACGATTCTATGACATTCCGTCAAATTTTCAACAAAATTAGCAGCTCGTTTAACCGTCCCCTTCGGTTGTGGTACTACTGCCAAATCCAACGGTCCCCTTGGCAAACTTGAATATACAATCTGAAATGGACTGAATCCCGTACTATGATTCACTGTATGATTATGAGCAAACTCTGCTTGGCATAACTTCATGTCCCAACTCTTCAGATTGTCCTTCACAAGACATCGCAACAAATTTCCCAATGATCTGTTAACAACTTCTGTCTGTCCATCTGTTTGCGAATGATAAGCGCTACTAAATTTCAGCTTCGTTCCAACCATCTTCCACAAACTTAACCAAAAGTGACTCAGAAAACGAGTATCTCTATCCGACACATTAGATTCTGGCAATCCATGAAGTCGATAGATCTCCTTGAAAAATAACTGAGCAATATGAACAGCATCCACCGTCTTTTTACAAGCAACAAAATGTACCATCTTTGAAAACCTGTCTACCACAACAAATATAGAATCATTCCCCCTTTGAGTTCTAGGAAAACCCAAAACGAAATCCATGCTAATATCAACCCATGGTTTAGTCGGTACAGGTAACGGCATATACAATCCTGCATTTGTCGTTGTTCCTTTCGAAACCTGACAGATATGACACCTCTGAACAAACCTTTCAACTTCCTTCCTCATCGACGGCCAATAATCAGATTGAGAAATCAAATGTAATGTACGATCACGGCCCACATGTCCTTCCTCATGCAATTCCTTGATAATCTTCATTCTCAAACTGCTATCTGGAATACATAATCGATTTCCTTTAAACCAGAATCCATCAACCAACATAAATTCATTAGTATCCCCATCCTTAACTCTCTCAACGAACTTTGCAAAGTAAGGATCCTCCTCAAACAATTCTGGCAATAATTCAAACCCTGTCACTTCAATTTTCATTGTCGTTAATAAATGACTCCTCCTACTCAAAGCATCAGCCACACGATTCGTCACCCCTGACTTATGTTTCACGACAAAGGTAAAGTGCTGCAGATAAGCAATCCATGATGCATGCCTTGCTGAAATCTTATCTTGCCCTTGCAAATGCTTCAAAGCTTCATGGTCTGTGTAAAGAACAAACTCCTTATGGAACAGATAGTGTCTCTAATGTTTCACTGCTTGCACCACTTCATAAAACTCCACATCATACGTACTATATCTCATCTTTGCCCCTGATAACTTCTCACTAAAGTATGCAATAGGACGTCCCTTCTGACTCAACACCCCTCCAATCCCAACCTTAGAAGCATCGGTGTGTAACTCAAATAACAACTGAAAGTCTGGTAATACAAGAATTGGTGCTGTCGTCAAAAGTCCTTTGATTCGTTCAAAAGCAAACCCTGCTTCCTCCGACCAAGAAAACTGTTTCCCTTTCATACAATCAGTAACTGGTGCCATCACGCTACTGAAGTGTGGAATGAATCTTCGGTAGAATGACGCTAATCCATGAAAACTTCTAACTTCGGTGATAGTCCTTGGTTGTGGCCAATTTCTAATTGCTTCAACTTTACTCTGGTCCACCTGGATTCCCTTCTTAGATACAACATATCCCAAAAATAATACACTTCGAGTCATGAACACACATTTCTTCGTAGCTGCATAAAATTGTTCCTCACGAAGAATAATTAACACCTTTCTCAAATGCTCTACATGCTCCTCCGTACTTCCACTATAGATCGGAATATCATCAAAATAAACTACCACAAACTTTCCAATGTATGGTCTGAAAATTTGATTCATCACCTCATGAACGTACTTGGTGCATTCGATAGACCAAACGGCATAACCAACCATTCATATAATCCTTCCCTAGTTTTAAAAGCAGTTTTCCACTCATCACCTGGTCTAATACGAATTTGATGATATCCGCTCTTCAAATCAATCTTCGAAAAGATAGTTTCCCCACTCAACTGATCTAGCAAGTCATCTAACCTCGGCATTGGGAATCTGTACCTCACAGTGATCTTATTCAATGCTCGACTGTCAGTGCACATCCTCCACGAACCATCCTTCTTTGGTACTAACAAAGCTGGTACTGCACAAGGACTCAAGCTTTCCTGAACACGTCCCTGCTCTAACAACTCTTCCACCTGCCTTCGTAACTCTTCATGTTCCTACGGACTCATTCGATAATGTGGTCTATGTGGTAATACTGCTCCCGGAACAAGATCGATTTGATGTTGAATGTCTCTCAGTGGCGGTAACTCCTTAGGCAACTCTTCTGGAAATACATCCTCAAATTCTTTCAAAACGGGCTTCGCTTCTTCTGGAATCTCAACCTCTTCATGACACTCTCGTCCAATCAACAAATAGACTTTAGGCTCCTCTTCAACTTCTTTAACAAACTCCTTCAAAGATAGCAAAGTTTTCAGCTCTTCAATCTCCTCTAGCTTGCTTTCCTTCTGTTGTTGCTTCTTAGGAACTAAAATAATCTTAGTACCTTCAAAAATGAAACTGTAACTATTAGCACGACCATCGTGTTGTACTGCTCTATCAAACTGCCATGGTCTGCCCAACAACAGATGACACACATTCATGTCAACTACATCACACCAGATTTCATCTTTGTACTTCTTCGCAATTGAAAAATTCACACAAGCTCTTCATCCAACTTTCACCTCACCACCTTTCCTTAACCATGCTAACTTGTACGGTTTAGGATGCTTCTCAGTTTTCAAGTTCAACTTCCTTACTGCTTCTGTAGAGATAATATTATCACAACTCCCAGCATCAATGACGAACTTGCAAATCTTTCCCAGAATAGTACATGTGGACTGAAATATGTTATTCCTCAACCAACTGTTTTCCTCTTCCTGTTTCGGTGCCAAATAACTTCTCCTCATCATCAAATCACATCCTTCATCTCCTGACGCGACATCCTGTTCTTCCTCCTCAACTGGACTAGGATAACCTTCATCAACATCCTCACCTTCAAGTTCTGCAATCATAGTTCGTTTCTTCGGATTCGGACATTCATTACTCTTGTGACCCACTTCCTGGCAATTATAGCACTTGAAACTGTTATTGACCTTCGTCTTCTCATTCTCCTTTACTATGGGTTTACTGACAGGTTTAGAAACATTAGAACTTCCGCTAACACCCTTCACTTGATTATTAGCATTAGTAAACATACCACCTCCACGCCTTCCCTGCTTCTCCCAAGCCAACGCTTTCTGATGTGCTTCTGCAACAGATCTCGGATCAAACATATTAACCATATCCTGGATCTGCATTCTCAGTCCTCCAACAAATCTTGCAGTCAGCTGTTCTTCTGTCTCCATTATGTCATTCCTGGCAATGAGTTGGTAAAATTCATCTGCATAATCATTAACTGACTTCGTTCCTTGCCTCAAGTTCTGCAACCTCTGGTACATAAGTGATTGATAGTTGTATGGTAAAAATGTGGCTCTCATCAATTTCTTCATCATCTCCCATGATTCAATCTTTGATTTTCCCATCCGTTCTCTCGTAAGTTTAGTTTGCTGCCACCACGCTAAAGCTCTCCCCCTCAACCTAGTGGCAACCAACTTCACTCTTCTATGCTCAGGAACTTCCTTGAAATCAAAGATCTCTTCAACATTTGACAACCAATCTAAGAACTCTTCTGCCACCATTCCACCTTTAAATTCAGGAATTTCCATCTTCATACCCGATTCCCATCGACGATCATCATCTACATTCCTATATAAGTTTCGAACTTGGTCTCGATCTCGATAATGAATGCTAGCTCTATCACCCTCTTCATTAAAATCAAATGTATGTCTATATCGATCTCGACCATTATCATCCCTTTGATCACGCATGTCTCTTCTACTATGTCTCTCTTCATCTCTATATGGCTCATCTTCAAACTCGCGTGGAGTTCTCCTCTCTTCATGTCCATAGTCATGGTGATCTCTCCTCGATGAAATTGATGTTTCTCTTCTTTCTCTAAAAGATTGCGGTGATACCCTCCTCGCTTCCGTAACCGATGGCGAAACTCGGTTTCCTCCATGGTTCGAGATTGGTGATCTCCTCCTTTGATTTTGATTCAAATCGTTCATCAACTTCTCTAACTTTCCAATGCCTTCATCAAATTTCTCATTAATACGTTGTTCCATTAGTTCGGCTTCTTCTCTTCTACACAATGCTTCAACATTTTGATGACGATTAGCTCTTCTCGGCGGCATGATTGAAAACTTCTCAAAACTTCACAAATACTTCAAAACTTTCAACACAAATCAACTCAAACAACTTCCACACTTCGATCCAAAAGAATATGGATCGAAAACTCCAAACTTGTTGCAATCTCGCGATGAACACGATGAACACCTAACTTCAAATTCCTTGGTTCCAAGACTCGTCTTAGCAATGATTGGCTAAGTCAAGCTCTGATACCAAACCTGATGCAGCGGATAATTAACAAAACGATATGGATCGATGAAAGTAGCAAATCGGTGGATTGAAGATACTGAAATGCCCAAATTTGTTGATCACAAAGATACCGAATTCTAGCTATCTTCGACACGTTGATCGCACACGATACCGTGAAAGAAGATCTTCAATTCTTCAAGCGTTGATCAAGCACACTTGATTCCGCGAATCGGCTTCAACAATCGTTGATTCGAGCGCACTCGAATAACCGAAAGTGGAGATAGGAGATTACACTCAACTACCAATTTAAGATGAAAGCACACATCAATCAACAAGAATTTTATTCAAAAATCAACAACCTTAAAATGTACAACACACTCCCTATTTATAGCATTTTACAACACAGCCCCTTAAGTCGTCCCCGACTCACGACTTACGACTTACAACTTAACTAAGGTCGCGCGTGACCTAAACATTCAGCGACTCACTTATTACAACGACCTAAGACAGTACAACATAAGTACATCATGACATACGACTTAAGGAAGGTCGTCTCCGACCTAACACAACATTACATGTGCACATATACACAACACAGCAACATAACATGCCCAATACCCGACTTACCATTACAACGACTCACGACATAAGGTTTAAAGGCTTATTACAACCCAGCATTCACGACTTAAAATAGCTGCGACCTACGACTTAGTCTTCAACATGGCAACAGGTACTTCTTCCACGACTTAACACACCATAGCGACTTACGACTCATCCATATACAAGTTACAACGCCTCAAGCTCCCAAGCTCCCTGCGGCATATCTCCTCAAACGACTTAACTAGGTCGTGCCCTTCGTCCGACTCAAAGCTTTTAATAGCTGGAACTTTCCCCTGCTTCACGATAAGTCGTGGGCGACTTATAGATGAGTCGTTGGGTCGTGTACGACTCATCAAACTCGAACAACTCAAGCTCCCGTTAAGTCGTAACCCTGTCCCCTTAGCTTTGTTAAGTCGTGGATGACTAAAACCCGTCTCCTTAGGTCGTAGACAACTCAAGCCCTCCTTAAGTCGTGTACGACTTACTCCTTTGGCCTGAGCCGCATCACCTATCCAGGCGAGATTTCTGTGCTCTAACACGTTGGCATTATATGTATCCAGGAGTTCGTCAAATTCGGCCTCCATCTTGAACCTCTCTGCCTGGACTTTCTCCTCCACTTCCGTTTCAACCTCCTTAACTCTTGCGACTGCTGCATCGCGCTCAGCCCGAAGAGACACAGCTTGCTCACACGCTTCTTATGCGGCCGTATTAGCATCGTCTTTTTCCTTGTTTATATCAGCAAACTTAGCCTTTAATTCCTCTAGTTCTTTAACTGCCGCACCCCGCTCGGCCTCAACATTTTTGTATCGATGGCCCAAGTCTTCTACTAAAGTGCAATGTGTCTGTTGCATCTTTGCCATCTCAACTAATGTCTCATCAACCTTTTTTAGCGACTCCACTTCGGCCTTACGGGAAGATTCCGCCTCAGATTGAAGTATATCGACAATACGGTTCTTCTGAGCTAAGTCGGCTTCTAGTTTCTCAATAATTTTGGCCCGATCAAAGGCTACTTTTGAAGCTTTAACAGCCGCCTTATACCATTCCTTGTACTGAGCATAGAAATCGCGGGTATAACTAAGTGCTGTGGTCACGGCGTCTTCGGGAATTCTTTTAAGATTAGGAGGAAAAATACAAGCGTCGAAGTAAATTTCCGGGAAGTCCTTCTTCAATTGAGCAAGTCTGATAGCCCCTTCACCAGATGGTTCAGTAGGGGCCTCCTCCGCAGCCGTGGTCGTAACAACCTCAGTTCTAGAATGATGTGACTCAAGCCTCGAAACCCATGAAGACGGTTGCTGTCGCAGAGGCTCAGATACCTGAATATGGCTTCGGGGTGGTGGAGGAGAACGAGAAGGGGAGCGGTATCTCCGATCTCTGTCCGAGCGCTCCTAACTAGAGTAACTACATGGATGATCCCTTGCATAATATTCCTGGCCATGATACCTCCGTTCGCGATCGCGATCGGAGTCCCCACGTCGAGATTCATAATAAGACGAAGGGTGATGCACTCTTCGGAGTTTGTCTAGTGTAGATTGACGATCAGACATAGCACCTGAAAAAGAGAAGCAATTCAATTTAATACCAGGCGAAAGCAATACGATCTGTGCTGAAGTCGTGTAGTGTTATGAAAGTGTATGCAAATGTGCAAAACCACCGACCAACCAGAAGTGTCGACTGCACTAACGGGTAAAGGCTCGCTTATTTCTAACGCTTCCCGGAGTTCATCCAACCCAGACTCGTGGTGGAGAGATACGTATTCCAGGATAGGAATGTCATCCAGTCCTATAAAAGCGTTTCCTGATTGACAGGGAGGAGCGTCAGAGATAGTAGCTCCGGGGATCAAACGACATACGACTACAGACTTCCGTCACTTAAATTTAGAGACAACAGCCTTGCCTTTCTGCTTCTCTTCTATTCGGGAAAGATCAGCCGCTAGCTCGGTATCAGTGGGTGTCCTCTCATCGTCGCTCATTTCTCTTATTACCATGCCGGGTTTTCTTTTCACCGTTTTCTTCTTTGTCTTCGAAGCCGGTTTCGCCAACCCCTCGATAACAATGCTCTGGTTCGTCTCAATTAAACCCATCTTCCTTAAGTTATCGTCAGTTAACACCGAGTTGATGTGCCGCAAATCACTCGGGACCTCTTGTAAACTTCGGACAACGCCTTTGTAATATCCACCGTCAGGCCTTGAGATGATAGCTGCAAGAAGAGCACCTGATATTAGTACAAGTATTGGTAACGACTGTTTAAAGAAGGCTTGTGCAATTTACGACACTTACGTCTAGACAGCCATCGCCTAGCAAACGTTGGGGGGCATCGAACAAAAAACCATTCATTTTTAAAATAATTGAGTCTGGTCCAGGCTCCCATCACGATCTGGCAGTTTCTAACTGCTTCCAAAAAGGTGAAAGATGGGCTATCACCCCTGCTCTTGAAGTTAAATATGTGCCTAATCTCGGTTGGCCTTGGCGGATGAAAGAGATGATCCATAAATAGGACAAAAACACTGTTCAGCAATGCGTGTCCCTTGGGATGAAGTTGTGAGGGGGCGATTCCAATGAACGATAACATCTCCCTGATATATTGGTTAAATGGAGGGAGAGTTCCAGCCGCACAGGCGAGACGATAGAAAGCAGTATACCCCTCGGGCGGGTTGTGAGGTCTGTCATCAACACCCGGTAGCAAAACGTCGTCCGGGGATAAGTTATGTTTCAAGCAGATCCGGCCCAGTAAGGCTTTAGAAATACTGGACGAAACGGAGTCGATAGGATCCTCGATAAATATGGCTTCCGATACTTCGTCTGGAGCCGAACCAACTACTTCGGGAGGAATGTCAGGGATTTCAAGTATTTCTGGAGGAGGCGAACTCTGTACTTCTTGTTGTTGAGAGCTCGAAGATTCCATAACTAACTAACTCATCAGAAAGCAACATTAAGCACATAGAAAACCCGTTCATTCCCGGTGTAAAGTGTGTGTGGTGTAGTGCAGTGTTGTGCATTACTTAGAAAGATTCTATAGAGTTAGAGAAAATTTGCAAACGACAGGATGTGCGAACAACAAAACTCTGAAAATCGAGACCGGAAATGACCGTCATCGCTGACCGTCACATCCTCGTCATCCAGATGTTACCGACCAATTCAAGCACAAGTCCATTATATTTTGATTAAGCCACAGTTCCATCGACAAGCTTCAAGAGATAGTCAAACATGCAGCCCTACAGTCAAGTTCAATTATGCAAGGCAGAAGCTCGTCGGAATCAAGTATTCAAGTGTGCTAAGATTCATCTTGAAATTAGTCATAGTTCAAGTGTTGGAGCAAGTCAGGGACAATGTTTTTTTGCATCGAGTAGGGTCGAATCGATCGCTTCGTATCGATGCAGCTCGACTCGATAAGCTTCGTATCGATCAAAGCTGGCCCGGCACGTCTTCCCATCGATGGACCTTAGATCGATGTTATTTGTATCGACCAAAGTCCTTCGAATCCATAGGGAAAATGTTCGAACCAGTCAAAAATAAGAGCCTCGAATCGACCAAGTTTAAGGTTTTCGGGTCGATCGGTCTATGTGTTCGAATCGACCACATGTTACAATGGACTGATACGAACTCCAACTGCCTTCAATAGATTCGAACCATTTCACCCCACAAACAATCGATACGAAGTTGTGCATCAAGATCGACTCGAACTATCCCACCCTGAATCGATACGAAGTAAAAAAGTAATCAGAATCTCCTTCTTCTCCAAGAAACATCAACACTTTGCCACGATCCATCCCTCAATTCGATCAATTCCGCTCAGATCTCACGATCCTTCGGAATTGATCTCAAAAGAATTCAAGAATGATGGAAATTCCAATTTTATCATTCTCGGCTTGGCCTTATCCATTATTTATTTGATTTGTTTTGATTATGATCGAAGGATAGAAGGTAAGATCGATTTGAAAGAGTGTCTTCCTCGAGCCTGGGGGATCGATGCGAAGAGGAAGGCAGAGTAACAATAAAAAGTAAAAAGTGAAAGTGAGCTAAGCCTCGCGTATTTATATGGATCCAAGGGAGGAAGAGAGACGCTTCGCCTCCCGGTTGACCTGACCGATTGTAACCGGTCAAACACCAATCGATTCGAACGAGCGCATTCGAATCCACCATACTTCGAATCCATCAGGGTGGCATTGCCACGAAGCTTCAGCGATACGAAGCAATTGAACGAAAGCTGGATTGAAGTCGCAAAATCCTATCGATTCGAAATGCAAGATTCACTACCATCGACTCGCAATAGTTCGAAGCCTATCGATTTGAAAGACAATTTCGAATCCATCGAAAACCATTAGTGAGAATGAACGCATAGCTTCGATATGAAAAAATTACTTGTCAACCTTTTATATCGGTTCAGGAGAGGATTAATACGAAGGGACTTTTCAAAACAACCATCAAGCGTTGTCTCAACTCAATTTTCCAAATCGGTTCAGGAGAGAATTGATACGAAATTCAATATCAGACAAAACTGACAATGACTCGTGGACGCATGACGTTAACAAGGGTCAAACTAACATATGTGCATATATGTCTGACTAACATTCGATTTTAAACATTCACAGGGATCGTATACTCATCTGGTTACGGTTACAACAACCACCAGCCAGACACTATCCTGCAGCAATCAATCATATGAAAGCAAGGTTACAACCTTCGACAAAAGAGCAATGATTGTTAAGAGAGAAATCACGGCTTTTCAAAGCACGTCATGTTCAACAAGACGTACTTTGGGGGGCAAATGTTATCCCGCTTTTTGGCAAAGCCGTTATACCAAAAGATCGATCGAAAACAAAGGACAGCTCGTCTCCGGGATTGGTCATACTTAGCTTCACTATGGATATCACCGAATTTTTTTCGAGACTAGATTGAGCTACAGTTGATAGGACATGACAAGAAAAGTCATAAAACTCAGCATCTCAAATTTCAAGTCAATCCGAGTTCATACGCTCAAGTTGTGATCAATTCAAGTTGGAGGAAATAACCCTAAGGTCGAATCCATCAGAAGATCGTGAGTTCGAATCCATCGGCTTCCTCTTACTTCGAATCCATGGGATCACTCCACTTCGTATCCATCAGGTTGAAGTCCTTCGAGTCCAGTCACTCCACTTCGCCTACATTAGAGCATATGAGTTCGAATCCATCCCAACGGCCTTCCTTCGAATCCATCAAACGACCTCCACCTCGAATCCCTCAAGGCGAGATGCTTCGAACCCATGCGTTTGATTCACTTCGAATCCACCATGTCGAGGAAGCTTCGTATCGATCAGCTATGGGATACCTCGAACGATTCGAACGAGCATCTCCTCGAATCCATTCCCTCGAATCCACTAAGTAGAAGCGTCAAAAACATGGATTCAACCCAGTAAACTCGGAGAAAAAGCAAGATCAACCCGAGAAGCACGCGCCAAGTAACCATTCGCACGCGCAAGCCATCGATTCGACCCTAATCGATTCGAAGGGATCGATTCGAACGAGACGCATCAACCGAAAATGCAATCTTGAATCGATCATAACTCGAGATCTACAAGACCAAATGCTATGAAATTTTCACAGGAGCTTGCATACATGTTGAGGAATGTCCACACCAAATTTCACCTCGGTTGGAAACTTTTTTGATCGACTCGAACTAGAGTTCGAATCGATCCCAAAGTGGGCCCAGATTTCCTGAGGCCAGGCGTGTGGGCCCCCCTCACGTGCCAGAAGCGGTCTCCCCGAATTTTAGGTCAAATATCAGTCTCCTACACCTATTAATAGAGACCCTGGTCATTCAGAAAGGGGATCGGAGAATTCTTAGAGATAAAGCACGCTCGGACGCTGCCAGAATCACTCTATATCATCTTCACTGCTGCTGATTTTGAATTTAAGCCTATTATGTGTCGTACTTCGCATAGAACACTTGTAATCTTCAAGTATTAAGCAATAAAGTGATAAAACAATAGGTTTCAAATCGATTTAATTAAATAAAATTCTTAATTAAATATAACTTCAAATAAATTCAAATTTATCTCCCCAACCTTTCTTATAAAAATCGTTATAAATCAGTCTTAAAATATAATTTCAAAACTAACTTATAACCTTAAAATTTCAAACATATAAATTTAAAAATCTAAATTTTAAACCCTTATAAAATAATATATATATATATATATAATATCTTAAAATCAATATTTATTAAAACCATAATATTCATTTTAAAACATTGGAAATCATTTTTGAAATGTATATATATATATATGTATATATGTATATGTATGTTTGTATAGACCAACGATGTTTGTATATAATTTTCTATCATATGGTCAAGTGATACGGATATTTATCATTTCAATCTGCAGTTTAAATATACACTGGTATGTATCTTTTCAACCTGCAATCCCAAATTCAATTCAATGAAAATTGCTTGGGTTTATCATTTCAACCCATAACAATTTTCTCCTATTTCACAAGATCGTTTGGGTAAGTATCATTCTAACCCATAGGGAATTCTATACTAATAGGGTACTCGTAGAGTGAGAACAGTGATGAATATAACATATCAATAACAGGCATATATCATCAGCAATTAAATATAAACAATATGATATGGTGTCATATCCCACAGGTGAACAGATACAGAAAATAGCATATATAACAATTTAATTAATTGACAACGGCATATTTCAATTGTCGTTTCAGTTGATATCAAATTTAATAAATATAAGAACGCTAATCGTGAGTGATTGCTCACCTTCCAAGGCTATAGATGTTAGACGAGAGGCTAGAGGTAAGTTACGAATTCAAGCACGGATTCCAAAGCAAAGGTAGATTGACGCGAATTCGACGGACAAGCTGATAAATAGGAATTGATGAGAACAACCTATATAAATATCTATATATGCTTTAAAGTCTAATATTTACTCATGTTAAAATAAGATAAAATATAAATCTTTATTATATACTTAAAAACGAATATTAAACTTATACCCATATTAAGCATAATAAACGTTTACAATATACTTGAAAATCAAACATGAAAATCAAACATTATCAAAAAGCAAATATATATTTACAAAGGTCAATTTAAAACATCTATGGATATTTTCAAATCACTATTTAACTTGATGCTTATGGCACAAAATTTCTATATATATAAGCACTATATTTTATATTTAAAACAATATTTAATATAAAAATCAGTATTTATAAAATTAACTTAACTTATATATATCGACTCACAAAAAACTAACATATAAACTGTTATCCCGCTTTTTGGCAAAGCCGTGATACCAAAAGATCGATCGAAAATAAAGGACAGTTCGTCTCCAGGATTGGTCATACTTAGCTTCACTATGGATATCACCGAATTTTGTCCGAGTCTAGATTGAGCTACAGTTGATAGGACATGACAAGAAAAGTCATAAAAGTCAGCATCTCAAATTTCAAGTCAATCCGAGTTCATACGCTCAAGTTGTGATAAATTCAAGTTGGAGGAAATAACCGTAAGGTCGAATCCATCAGAAGATCATGAGTTCGAATCCATCGGCTTCCTCTTACTTCAAATCCGTGGGATCACTCCACTTCGTATCCATCAGGTTGAAGTCCTTCGAGTCCATGAAGTCACTCCACTTCGCCTCCATCAAAGCATATGAGTTTGAATCCATCCTAACGGCCTTCCTTCGAATCCATCAAACAACCTCCACCTCGAATCCCTCAAGGCGAGATGCTTCGAACCCATGCAGTTGATTCACTTCGAATCCACCATGTCGAGGAAGCTTCGTATCGATCAGCTATGGGATACCTCGAACGATTCGAACGAGCATCTCCTCGAATCCATTCCCTCGAATCCACTAAGTAGAAGCGTCAAAAACATGGATTCGACCCATTAAACTCGGAGAAAAACCAGGATCAACCCGAGAAGCGCGCGCCACGTCGCCATTCGCACGCGCAAGCCATCGATTCGACCCTAATCGATTCGAAGGGGATCGATTCGAACGAGACACATCAACCGAAAATGCAATCTTGAATCAATCATAACTCGAGATCTACAAGACCAAATGCTATGAAATTTTCACAGGAGCTTGCATACATGTTGAAGAATGTCCACACCAAATTTCACCTCGGTTGGACACTATTTTGATCGACTCAAACTATAGTTCGAATCGATCCTAAAGTGGGCCCGGATTTCTAGAGGCCAGGCCTGTGGGCCCCCCTCACATGCCAGAAGCGGTCTCCCCGAATTTTAGGTGAAATATCAGCCTCCTACGCCTATAAATAGAGCCCCTGGTTATTCAGAAAGGGGATCGGAGAATTCTTAGAGATAAAGCACGCTCGGACGCTGCCCGAATCACTCTATATCATCTTCACTGCTGCTGATTTTGAATTTAAGCCTATTATCTGCTATACTTCGCTCTAGAACACTTGTAATCTTCAAGTATTAAGCAATAAAGTGATAAAACTTCATAGTGGACGTAGACAGATCGCCGAACCACTCTAAATTATTGTCTTCCGTGCAATTTACTTTTCTGTGACTTGGAGTTTTTGTTAGATAATCCTCATTTTCAATTTGATTTCTTCATTTATTATCTCTTTAAAAACTTCTGAAGGGTGTTGCCCAATTTTGGTGCAAACATAAACTATAACTATATATATAAAATATCAATAACATGTGAGAAATAAACAACAGATCAGGATTATTATACTGTAACCAATCTTATTATATAACAGGCTTGTATACTGTCACTTCACTTGTTCATACATATACTGTTATAGAAAACACATATAAATTTTTGCATATGTCCATGTAACCTATCTATCATTGTAATTATATATAGTACTTATTCATATCACTTCCAAATATAAAGTATCTACAAACATTATCTCTGAAACACATTATATACTACATATGATATGGCTGAAACTTTTATATACAAACTTACTTAAACTCATACAGATACATAATTAACATATATTTTATATTAAAATTGATACATATATAACTTGTATGCAAGACAAAATGTACCGACTTATATTATATATATACTTTGTAAACATATCATATAATTGTTATATCACACAAATATATACAATAAATATAAATAGGATATACGTAAACAACATATATCTACTATATTTTTTACAGGTCACCATTATACATAACTATCTTGTATATAAAACAGATAACATTTATAAATTACATTTCAAATAGGTATGTATAACTCAGTATGCAAACAATATATTTCAACTCATATTATATAAGATATATGCGAACAAACTTGTTGGAAAGCAAAGTATACATATGTCACGACTCGTCTTCCACTATCCCAGAAAGACGCATCATGAGTAAGAAAGAAAGGGGTAGAGAATAGAAAAGAAAGAGAAGAAAGAAGAAACAACATTAGAATCTCTACAGCGGAACAAATAAATTACATTAATAACATAGGATATTAAATAGTATACGAGAACTATCGGAGTTACACAGATTATACATCACATACTAGACAGTTATAAACACCTGTCTAGTTATTACAACTCAGTACAACTCAGAGAAATCAAACACAGCGGAACACTATATATCTACACGTTGAAGCCTCCTGCCTCATTGCTCCTCCACAATTCGTCAAAGCTAACCTGAATCCCTTGGCTACTCGTAAAAATTTGAGTACCCAAGAGTTTAAGAAAACAGAAGATAAATTCCGGGTCAAACATGGGTCTGTTGTGAGTAACAGGTTAAAGTTGCTTAACTTTTGAAAAACCTTTGAAAAGAAAGGTATCACGTAAGACTTCCCACGCATAAACATGGAAAAGTTTTTACCTTACGCCAACCAAAACATTTAATAGGAAATCCGGTGATATATAATAGGTCTAGGGTTTTCAAGTAAATATGAAATTGCCGAAATTGTTACATGGTTAAATTCCAGCTACTAGCCACAAAAGTAGGTAATATAATCAAAACCGTTGGCACTTATTGGATTTTGGATTCCATACAATGGCAGGGCTACTGGGGTACCGCCCGTCACAGTACGTGGCCTACATCAACATACCGAAGATCTACCCTAAATCTTTTGCAACACAAGGCCGGAACCATCCCTTATTGGACAGTCCCGAAAAAGACAACCCCGGCAGTTGTCGCGAATAAACTGCCCTACACAGCCGAATTTAAAGGGACTTCTAGACAGGGGAAAATCTTGTCCTACTTGGGCATGACCCACTTAGCTTTGCTGCACCTCCCCTGTTTAGCCATTCCTAGTTGATGAGGCTTGAGGCTACGATTACCTTTATACAACACATCTATCTTAGAATGCTCATCGTCCACCTGACGATGTTCTGAAAGCATTCAATCCATACAAGTTCGTTCCGGGTTCGAACGAAACCAAGGCATTATCTCGTTACACTCATTTTGGAATCACACTCAGAGTTAACGACGATAACACTTGCACTCTGAATCTTCATCTTCACTTGAGATTCACGACCTATCATTAATTTGGATCAATGTGGTTTTCGGATATCCAAATCTGGAAACCCGATCCCGGTCTCATCGAAATCCAAAACGCATCTTTAGGTCAAAGTTGTTTTAAGGTTTAAAATAATTCAATTTAGTTATCTATATACACACAGATTGATAATTCATATCATCATAATAGATAATCTACATTATCATCATAAACAGATAATCCATATTATCGTCACAAATAGATAATCCGTATTATCGTCATACTTCAACCAAAGCATCCATATCACACGGCATTATTTATCTCATATCTAAGATTCAAACCATTAAAGGAAATCTATATCATCCATAAACAAGGATTAATAATCACACCATTTATAATTAATTTAAAATGAATTAAATTAATTATTTCATCTCTAATTAATTTAAAGTAAATTAAATTAATTACTTCATTCTATAAATCCTGCTTATGTAACCATTAATTAATTTCAAATCAATCAATTAACCTCTAATTAATCCCCTTAATTAATCACCCTTGGTTAATTATCCTTTAATTACATTTAAGTAAATATCTTAATTAATTTCACAAATTAATTATCCTCAACCAAATACAGTAATTAACCTTTAATTACTTCATTAATTAATTAACTATAATTAATTACATTAATCCTTAATTAATTACATTAATTAATTACTTCATTAATCGCTTATTATTGATTAATTAATCTTAATTAATCAACCTTAATTACATCATTAATTACATAAATTAATGATCCCTAATTACTTCTTTAATTATTTATTCTATTTAAATTAATTACATTAAGTAATTAGCCATGTAATTAAACCGTAATTATTAATCACCCTTGATCAATCCCATCCAGTAATTAACTTCCCTTAATTACTACATTAAATCAACTAATTACCCCTTCATTAATTATCTTAATTAATCCCTTAATTAATTTCACAAAGTAATTATACTCAAATTACTTCCTTTAACAAACCATCATTTAATTAATTACATCCAGTAATTATCTATTAATTACTTTACCAAGTAATTATACTCATCAAATTATCAAGTGATTATTCTAAATAAATTAAACTTAATTAATTGACTTAAACTAATCAAATTTATCTAAATTAATTACCTTGAGTAATTAATTCTTTTTATTTACTTTCATTAAGTAATTATATTTAACCAATTTCCATAAATGATTATCTTTAATTAATTAATCTAATTAATCATTAAAAGTAATCACATTAATTAATTATTAAATAATCTTAAGTTAATGATCTTCATTAACTATTTACAATTCATTAGTTACTTTTCCTAAATAATTAACTCAAATTAATCATTATTAATTTCAAATTAATTATCTTAATTACTATAACAACCCGCAAATCCGTACCCCTTGAGTCAACACTATTCTACAACAATCAACTCAAGTGTACAGAATACGAATCATTTGGGTTAAAGAAGAAGAGGTAGAAGAAGAAAGTAGAGAAAACAACATCAGAATCTAACCATCGCAGCGGAACCAAATATAATAGATAGTAAATAATCTTTACTAAAAATCAAATATGTTTGTTTACATATATTACATCATCAGAGTACATCAATCACAGCTCACATCAATAACATACAATGGATACACAGCCATTCAACACAGCGGAATATATATATATATATATATATATATATATAACAAATATGGATATACGTATCGTCATCCAGCTCGTCTCTTGAGCTCCACAGCATCATATCATGTATCCTATAATACTCGGTCTGACCCGAGCATTACAGTTAAATAACACCCGAGTCAGTCTGGAATACCAGCGTGAGAAAATCACACCCAATTGATTATTAAAGTTTCAAAAATCCTTTGAAAACAAAAGCATCTCGTAAGACCACGCGACAATAAACATGTCGGGTTTTTACCTTACGATAGTTAAAACAATTTTTATAGAAATCCTCTAATATTATAATAGTGCCTATAGAAAGTAAATAGAATCTAGCTGAAATGCTTGCATCTCATGTTTCAGCAATAGTTGGGCACAATCAAAACCGTACGGGCACGTAGGGAAAATGGATTCCAACTAATGGCTAGGCACTGGGTTACCACCTGTCACAGTACCTGGTCTAGATCAGCGTATCGAGGAGCCACCCTAACTCCCCTTCAACACAAGACCGGAACCATCCCTTACTGGACAATCCCGAGCAAGATCACCCCGCGGTTGGGATCAGCAACCGCCCACTAAGCCGAAATAAAGGGACATCTAGACAGGGATGACCTCACCCTCCAGTGGGGGCTACCCACGAAGCCTTGTTGCATATCCCCTGATTTTCAGCCATTCCCATTTGATGAGGCTTGAGGCTAAGCGTTACCTTTTTAGAAAATATTCCTTAGAATGCCCATCGTCCACCTGACGATGTTTCGCAAGCATTCATCCATACAAGTCCGTACCGGGTTCGAACGGAACCGAAGGTACTATTCCTACTACATCCATTTTGGAAATTTCCTCAGGATTAGTAGCGACTAACCCTTTCACTTCACTGCTCCATCTTCGAATCCAAAATCGTTTACACGAAACGTACAAACCGGATCGAAGTGGTTTTCGAGAAATTAATCTCGATCCCGGTCTCTTTGAAACGATCAACGCATTTGTCCAATATTGATAGTCGGTGATTTAACTATCAATTTATATTCACAAACATCCATCACACAACAAATAATTTTCCACATTATTTATTTATCTCAAAGATATCCTCATAAGATATATTTCTATTTTCAATCCTTTGAAAACAGTTTCAAAACCATCTTTCTTTTCATAATAAACTTTCCCAAATATTTTCTATCTCCTCTGAAATTACCAAGCACAAAACTAGATTTTAAAAATAATTTAAAACACTTTACTTTGAAATATATACCATTAAAACATTTAAATTAAAACTACTTCA
Source organism: Allium cepa (assembly GCA_030765085.1). Classification (NCBI taxonomy): domain Eukaryota; kingdom Viridiplantae; phylum Streptophyta; class Magnoliopsida; order Asparagales; family Amaryllidaceae; genus Allium; species Allium cepa. The sequence continues at coordinate 341,443,647 of CM060932.1, read as the reverse complement.
ATAATTTGTTAGCAATACATATTATATGAATATTTGAAAATAAGGTTACTAAATAAAATATAAAACTAGATTTTCATTTTTAGAAATAAAATACAAAGTCACTCTTTAAATAATTATTGCTATAATAGATTAAAAGGAAATGCTTACTTTAGAATTTAAATATTTGGAAATAGTAAATTTTTCAAAACATACTTTTTAAAACAACTTTAAACTTTTAATTTGTATTTAAAAATTTACTTTGAAAACGTACTTGGTTATTCATGGAGAAATTTCCAATCTCAATCACTTAAATCAATTTTCCCAATTTATTCCATTTGACATAAATTTCTTTATTTATCAATTCAGTTCAAAATTCATTAATTATGGACTTTACTATTATTTTCAGTTTGATTTTTAAATCCTTTAGCTGTAGTATACAAATTCCAGGTTATTCCCAATTTCTTCTTTATTCTTCTTAAATAATTTAATTCCTAAATTTAAAATAAATGTTTTGTTCTTTTAAACAATAACATTGAAGTTTAGGTTTCATTAACTTTCTATTTATTTAAATTTTCCTTCCCATACTCAAGATTTATTTATTAAAATTTTAAAGTCACTTCATTTCCTTTCCAGCTCATTCATAAATTTATTCAACTTTTCTATAATAATTTTACTTACAACTTCACTTCTTTTATTTTCATTCCCAAACTCAAATTATATATTTTGTAATTCATTATTGCCCGATTATAACAATCAAACCATAGAATTCAATATTTCCACATAAATCATCATAGAATATCAAATATTCAGAACATAGAATATTAAATAATTAAATAAAGTTGAGGGGTCCAGTTGGATCCTCCAACCTGTTTTCCCTGCATCCACAGATGTTAGCACAATATAAAATGCAAATTCCAAATATATACCACACTACAACACATAAGTCCATTCAACCATTTCAAACAATTACTTAAATTTAATCATTTAAATTTAAATTTAACTGAGTGAGATTAACTCACCTCTACTTTTTAATTTGCAATCTGATTCCAACCGGCTTGTGTTCTTCCCTTGTATAAGCACATTACATATCGTTATTAATTACCGAGGTAATTTAATTAACCACATTTTTTATTATCTTTAATTTAAATTTAAATTACTAATAATTAAAATTTAAACTAATTTCCTTTTTAAATAATTTCTTAGTAACTAAAATAGTTTAGACAAGTTAATCAAACAATTTAATCTCTGTATCATTTAAGGTAAACCGGTAAGCTGAAAATATGCATATTTATTTTATTTTTATTTTGAGACCACATATATATTAATGAAAATAAATTATAGATTTCAAAATCTAGCTTTTCATAAATTTCTATATTATCCAAGATCCTGCATATATATTTTTTTCCTGTATTAAAATATGTAAGCATACTTATATATATTTTTATATGAAAATCTGTTTTATTCTTTTTCCTTTTTTGTTCTCTTTTTTTTTACAGTTGTAGTTTATATAAATCACTTTTCATAAAACCTATTATCATATCATTATTTCTAAAATGCAAATTTTAATAAGGAAACAGATAAACTACCTCACGGCTACGGCGAACATTACCTCTCCATACTGCGACCTACCCAACATCGGCCATCACATCACCTACCACGATCAAGACCATGCCTTGACCTAAAATGAGCCCACAACCACTGACAACCAACGCGACCCCAAACTGACCTACGGTGCCATAGAACGATGCTCCACCTCGCGGTGACCCAAGCCCCACTGCCGCCCCTAAATCTGCTACTAACCTCACATCTACCTCTCGAACTAAGCTTGCGATTACAAACCTTGATATAAATTTTCGATCGGCGATGAAAAGAAGGGAAGTGGAGGTTTCGGTTTCGAATCGCAAGAGAGGGGATAGATATGATGGACGAGATTGGGAATTTACAGCGGCCATGGATTTGTTTCCTGAACGTGATTCGATTTTTGAATTTTTTTTATTTTTTAGTTTAAACGAGAAGGGGAAAAATATGATTTCGATGGGTTAAGCAAATAAGTCGAAATGTTCAGCCATTTTGTTTACTTTTAAAGACGTGTGGAAGCTTCAGAAGGAAGATAAGGTAGCGTGAAAAATAAAATAAAAAAAATGTCGTACACACTTTGGTTTGCTTGGGAAAGAACGAAGTTATAAGTTTTATTTGATTCGATTCGATTAGGAAGCCTGGAATAAAAGAAATTTCGATATAAAACCTCAGTGCGTTTGTATGCCGTACGCTCACACAACCACTTCGTTCAATACGAAATTTGAAATCCGATAATAATTCAATATTACGGACCCAATGGAACGGGTTTCGTCGAATTCCGAGACTGTGCCTCGGAAGACTATTTTTAAATTCAATTTAAACGTTATAAATTTTAAAATTGAACAATCCACTGTTAATTTCAGTTTTATCACTTCTATTATCTTCAATATTATCAATATAAATTTTATCGGCCATTAAATTATTTTTAACAGGCTTAAAACTCCAGATTCAATAATTTACCCAACTTCAAATCATTTTGATTTAATAATTAAATCACCCAATACATATTGATATTTGAAATTCAAGTGAAAATTTAACTTTTGAATATTTAAAATTAATTAAATATTCTCATTTCAAATGCTCAAAAATTCTGGGTCGTCACATTCCTCCCCCCTTAAAAGAATTTCGTCCCCGAAATTACAAGTTAGGAAGAATGATTCGATACCCGTTTACTTTCCCCAAAACCAATCAGTTCTTAACAATTCAACATCTTACCTACTATCTTTTATAAAAGACTCATTATTATTCTCATTAACCTTTCAACTTCTCCATAGTTTCAAACCATACTATGGGTTTAACCATTCCAGTTTCAATTTAAAACCAAACTTTGAATTATCAAAATTTTCTCAAAATTATTCTAACTCCCTAAATTCCCGAAAAATTTCGCCAGCGTCTCCTTCGCACGGCTAGCTCGGTACTACTAAAAAGGCCTCTACGGTCTCCCAAATCCAAAAAGAAAACAAAAATCCAAGTGGCTCAATCCAAATCCCAACCAAATATCACACCAAATTTAAAATACATACCTTTTTTCGGGCAATTCATATTTATCTTTCTGAAATCAAAACCAATTTTCTTTTCCCTTTATAATACCTGCATATCCTGCTTAGCACCAATATCCAGTCACAACTTTCAACACATTTTATCGACTTTCTTACAAAATGTCAATATCTATTCATTCCAATATTATCTTAGTTTATATTTCTAGTATCAATCTTTCATTTAAGAATTCACCATTCCTTACTTAAGTTAATATAAGCATTATATATGTTTCTTATATTTACTTTCACTTTACCCCTTTGGTTTATAACCGTTTTTATTCAAATTGATTCTTTAATTTTCATATGAATTCAATTTATCTTAAACTATAAATATTTAAATTTTCTTTTTCATTTATATTGATTCATGTCCTTATTTAAATTAGTTTCGTTTACTAACTTATTTCAATTTTCAATTTGAAATTGTTTTGTCGTTAACAAAATTTTCCAAAAATTTCAAAAAAAATTCTAACTCCCAAAATTACTGAATTTTTTTGGCAGAGTCTCCTTTGTACGGAGGAGCTTTTGCAATTTTACAAAAGAGATAAATATATACATCGACCCACACGGTCAGAAAAACCAAAAATAGTTCATATTTCCTATTTTTATTGCGTAGGCGTACCTTATTTAGCATTTTAAGCAAGCGGCTTATTATTTTTAGCAAATAGCACAACCAAATCCAGCCACACGGCTTCTAGGTATCTGTACTTACTCAATTTAAACATGTAAGTGCCATATAAATGAAGTTTAACTACATTTCACTTGTTTGCAATAGTTAAAACACATGAATTCTAAAAGAAACTCATACCAAACATTTTTCCGTAATCAATTTATATAGTTTCCATGCCAATTCAACTGTTTCAGATAATTTATAAACCATTTTCATTCAATCTGAATGGTTTTCAATCCATTCGCATACCACTTCATCAATTTCAATGGTTTAAAACTCAATCGCTTACATTTAATTTATTCTTAAGCAAACTGAACTCATATTTAATTCAATTGCTTTCAAAATCAATTTATTTTACTCCTATCAATCCATAGAATTTTTAATTACTTCCATTTACATCAAATGACAATTAATTCTATGCAATTTGACGAGATCTATGTGGATAAATAGGTATTTATGTTTATAACCAATTTAAATGGATTTCAACTCAAACTATACTTAATTCTATTCCATTTTCAATTTATTCACAATCCATATATTCTCAGTTTCATTGCATTTCAATTTTATTAACCCAACTAGTCCATTCAAAACCCTTAACAACTTAGGTTCCATCTCCATTACCAATTAAATTTCCTTTTTATTTTAATCCATTCACAATCATTTACTTAGCTCGACACATTCCATTCAACTTCATTTACAATCCATTTATTTACATTTCATTCCATATTTGTTTATTCCAAACTATTTTATTTAGCTCGAAGACAATCCAATCTATTTCATTCAATAACCATTTCTCGACTTATTTAAACCACACTTCATTTGATACTTATTGATTCCATCATTTATTTATTCAATATAATTAGTTTATCCACATTCACTTAAACCATTCTAATAAACTCGAAACATTCTATTTTCCTTATTGTCTCAAGTTATTTCAATCCCTTAATAATTTAAATGGTTTACAATTATTTATTTAAGCATTTTCATTCCATTAATATTATTTATAACTCACCGAATTTTATTTCGATTAAAATTTTATTTTCACTTGATTTAAAACCAATCCAATATTATTAAACTTTGTTTAAGTTGAATTAAATTCAACTCACTTCCATCTAATCAGCTTAAGTCAATTTACTTCAATTTATTCAAATTTTACACTTAAGCTCATTCTCCTTTTGCATACAAAGTTCTCTTTTCAATTTATCTTGATTCTATTTTTAATCCAATCCCATTTCCAACTACAAATTATATGATCAATTATTATACATTTTAGCTTTCTAGATTCAGCCCATTCAATTTATTACCTGACTATTCCCAAGTTATCTTCACTTATGGATTTTATTTGCACATTCAAATTATTGCTATTTTAATCCATTTACATTTTAATTTACCATCCATTTTATTAACTCACAGTTCAGCTTCATTCTCAATTACTTTCACTTCATCAACAATTTGAATCAAATTTTAATTTATAACTTGAGTTTTAATTCCAAACTTCATCATAATTTCAGAATTCAGCTTCAATTAAACAACATTACGTTCCCATTTACACATTTTATTAACTAATCTATTATAAAATTAGTTCTCTCCTATTTATAGTTCAATACTTGATTTTATTTCCAAATATGACTTCATTTGATCTTCTTAAGTTCAATGTGTTTTATAATTCAAGTTTGGAATTTTTGTTTTAGAATTTGTATCTAACTTTTCAAATTTAATAAGTCACAACTGATTATTTACACAATTACATTCCACATATGCTTGAATATATTCTTCCTTTATTTTAATTCAAATCTTATGCTTATTTATAGCCCAAGCATATTTTATTTCTATGGATTTTTTTTTGTAAGTTATTCTGATTTATTTACTCAAATTCTCATTTCTTATCCAGGTAAGAATTTAATTCCATTCATTAATTCAATTGAATTCTTATTCCAATTCAAATTTATTTAATTCAGTTTTCTTTAACTCAATCCGATTCAATTTTATTCATCAATCCAAGTAAATCTCATTTTTAACTTCTCACTTTAAATTTAAATTTCAACCTTCCAAGCTTATTCCTGATTTAAAATTCATCTCAATTTATAAGCTTACAACCCATCCTATCAGGATTTTTTTTTAAACTCCGGGCTTTTGTTTCAAATCATTTTGAAATCTCCAACATCTCAAATCACATTTCTTAAATATTTAAACCAACCCTGTTTTCATTCCCAGCAAATTTCCTTAGAAATTTTCAAAAACACTAGCGTTTCTGAACAAATCAATTTGGCAGCAATTTATCACTTAGAAATTCGAAAATGAATACTGATGATGCGGCCGTCATCATCAGAATTATTTTCGAATAATCCAAGTGATGTAAATGCTTTATCTCTTTCAAAATCCATTTTAAAACAAATTCCCTTTCGGAAGTATCTCCAAAACAATTGTGCTATTATTCATCTTCAAATACCTTGACAAACACTTCCAAATTTTTGGGATTTAAATTTCCAAATCCTGCTTTAAATCAATTTTACTATCATTTTTTCTGCATAGCTTATGCTCATACAAATTCTTATTTGGTTAGATTTTAATTTATAATGCACATTTACAATTCATATTTATAAAATTCATTTTATAATGAATTTATTTCCTTAAACTTTGATTATATTTTCAATTTCTAGTTAAATTTTCACTTAACAATGATAATAATTTAATACTATCATTTCTAACACCCAAGCAACCATATATTAGCTAAATAGTTTTCAAAAACTTTTCTTTATATCAAAAAAATATATTTTGGGTAAAATTATTTCATTTACCTATATTTAAAACAATACCGTGTCGATTGCTCTATTCAAGTGTTTCAAAACCCCTTCGATACAGTTGCGTAGACTGTGTCGACGAAGGTTCATATACCACTCAATAAATCAATCAACGCAATATTAAAACAATTTATATTCACTAACAAATACGCGCTCATATCTACTAATACGCTCAAACACATTATAGAGTACTACAGTCTCTATTTTATGAGTAATTCCCACCAGAGCCAAGGTTATCTCCAACCTATGCTCTGATACCAAGTGTAACAACCTGCAAATCCGTACCCCCTGATTCAACACTATTCTACAACAATCAACTCAACCGTACAGAATACGAATCATTTGGGTTAAAGAAGAAGAGGTAGAAGAAGAAAGCAGAGAAAACAACATCAGAATCTAGCCATCGCAGCGGAAAAAAATATAATAGATAGTAAATAATCTTTACTAAAAATCAAATATGTCTGTTTACATATATTACATCATCAGAGTACATCAATCACAGCTCACATCAATAACATACAATGGATACACAGCCAGTCAACACAGCGGAATATATATATATATATATATATATATATATATATATATAAAACAAATACGGATATACGTATCGTCATCCAACTCGTCTCCTGAGCTCCACAGCATCATATCCTGTATCCTATAATACTCGGTCTGACCCGAGCATTATAGTTAAATAACACCCGAGTCAGTCTGGAATACCAGCGTGAGAAAATCACACCCAATTGATTATTAAAGTTTCAAAAATCCTTTGAAAACAAAAGCATCTCGTAAGACCACGCCACAAATAAACATGTCGGGTTTTTACCTTACGATAGCTAAAATAATTTTTATAGAAATCCTCTGATATTATAATAGTGTCTATAGAATGTAAATAGAATCTAGCTGAAATGCTTGCATCTCACGTTTCAGTAATAGTTGGGCACAATCAAAACCGTACGGGCGCGTAGGGAAAATGGATTCTAACTAATGGCTAGGCACTGGGGTACCACCTGTCACAGTACCTGGTCTAGATCAGCGTACTGAGGAGCCACCCTAACTCCCCTGCAACACAAGACCGGAACCATCCTTTACTTGACAGTCCCGAGCAAGATCACCCCGCGGTTGGGATCAGCAACCGCCCACTAAGCCAAAATAAAGGGACATCTAGACAGGGATGACCTCACCATCCAATGGGGGCTACCCACGAAGCCTTGTTGCATATCCCCTGATTTTCAGCCATTCCCATTTGATGAGGCTTGAGGCTAAGCGTTACCTCTTTAGAATATATTCCTTAGAATGCCCATCGTCCACCTGACGATGTTTCACAAGCGTTCATCCATACACGTCCATCCCGGGTTCGAACGGAACCGAAGGCACTATTCCTACTACATCCATTTTGGAAATTTCCTCAGGATTAGTAGCGACTAGCCCTTGCACTTCACTGCTCCATCTTCGAATCCAAAATCGTTTACACGAAATGTACAAACCGGATCGAAGTGGTTTTTGAGAAATTAATCTCGATCCCGGTCTCTTCGAAACGATCAACGCATTTGTCCAATATTGATAGTCGGTGATTTAACTATCAATTTATATTCACAAACATCCATCACACAATAAATAATTTTCCACGTTATTTATTTATCTCAAAGATATCCTCATAAGATATATTTCTATTTTCAATCCTTCGAAAACAGTTTCAAAACCATCTTTCTTTTCAGAATAAACTTTCCCAAATATTTTCTATCTCCTCTGATATTACCAAGCACAAAACTAGATTTTAAAAATAATTTAAAACACTTTACTTTGAAATATATACCACTAAAACATTTAAATTAAAACTACTTCAATAATTTGTTAACAATACATATTATATGAATATTTGAAAATAAGTTTACTAAATAAAATATAAAACTAGATTTTCATTTTTAGAAATAAAATACTAAGTCACTCTTTAAATAATTATTGCTATAATAGATTAAAAGGAAATGCTTACTTTAGAATTTAAATATTTGGAAATAGTAAATTTTTCAAAATATACTTCTTACAACAACTTTAAACTTTCAATTTATATTTAAAAATTTACTTTGAAAATGTACTTGGTTATTCATGGAGAAATTTCCAATCTCAATCACTTAAATCAATTTTCCCAATTTATTCCATTTGACATAAATTTCTTTATTTATCAATTCATTTCAAAATTCATTAATTATGGACTTTATTATTATTTTCAGTTTGATTTTTAAATCCTTTAGCTGTAGTATACAAATTCCAGTTTGTTCCCAAATCCTAAATTTAAAATAAATGTTTTGTTCTTTTAAACAATAACATTGAATTTTAGGTTTCATTAACTTTCTGTTTATTTAAATTTTCCTTCCCATACTCAAGATTTATTTATTAAAATTTTAAAGTCACTTCATTTCCTTTCCAGTTCATTCGTAAATTTATTCAACTTTTCTATAATTATTTTACTTACAAGTTCACTTCTTTTATTTTCATTCCCAAACTCAAATTATATATTTGGTAATTCATTATTTCCCGATTATAACAATCAAGCCATAACATTCAATATTTCCACATAATTCATTACAGAATATCAAATATTCAGAACATAGAATATTAAATAATTAAATAAAGTTGAGGGGTCCAGTTGGATCCCTCCAACCTGTTTTCCCTGCATCCACAGATGTTGGCACAGTATAAAATGCAAATTCCAAATATATACCACACTACAACACATAAATCCATTCAACCATTTCAAACAATTACTTAAATTTAATCATTTAAATTTAAATTTAACTGAGTGAGATTAACTCAACTCTACTTTTTAATTTGCAATCTGATTCCAACCGGCTTATCTTCTTCCCTTGTATAAGCACATTACATATCGTTATTAATTACTGAGGTAATTTAATTAACCACATATTTTATTATCTTTAATTTAAATTTAAATTAATAATAATTAAAATTTAAACTAATTTCCTTTTTAAATAATTTCTTAGTAACTAAAATAGTTTAGACAAGTTAATCAAACAATTTAATCTCCGTATTATTTAAGGTAAACCGGTAAGTTGAAAATATGCATATTTATTTTATTTTTATTTTGAGACTACATATATATTTATGAAAATAAATTATAGATTTCAAAATCTAGCTTTTCATAAATTTCTATATTATCCAAGATCCTGCATATATATTTATTTCCTGTATTAAAATATGTATGCATACTTATATATATTTTTATATGAAAATCTTTTTTATTCTTTTTCCTTTTTTTCTCTTTTTTTTACAGTTGTAGTTTATATAAATCACTTTTCATAAAACCTATTATCATATCATTATTTCTATAATGCAAATTTTAATAAGGAAACAGATAAACTACCCCACAGCTATGGCGAACAATACCTCTCCATACTACGACCTACCCAACATCGGCCATCACATCACCTACCACGATCAAGACCATGCCCTAACCTAAAATGAGCTCACAACCGCTGACAACCAACGCGACCCCTAACTGACCTACGGTGCCATAGAACGACGCTCCACCTCGCAGCGACCCAAGCCCCACTGCCGCCCCCAAATCTGCTACTAACCTCGCATCTACCTCTCGAACTAAGCTCGCGATTACAAACCTTGATATAAATTTTCAATCGGCCATGAAAAGAAGGGAAAAGGAGGTTTCGGTTTCGAATCGCAAGAGAGGGGATAGATATGATGGACGAGATTGGGAATTTACAGCGGCCATGGATTTGTTTCCTGAACGTGATTCGATTTTTGAATTTTTTTTATTTTTTAGTTTAAACGAGAAGGGGAAAAATATGATTTCGATGGGTTAAGCAAATAAGTCGAAATGTTCAGCCATTTTGTTTACTTTTAAAGACGTGTGGAAGCTTCAAAAGGAAGATAAGGTAGCGTGAAAAATAAAATAAAAAAATGTCGTACACACTTTGGTTTGCTTGGGAAAGAACGAAGTTATAAGTTTTATTTGATTCGATTCGATTAGGAAGCCTGGAATAAAAGAAATTTCGATATAAAACCTCGGTGCGTTTGTATGCCGTACGCTCACACAACCACTTTGTTCAATACGAAATTTGAAATCCGATAATAATTCAATATTACGGACCCAACGGAACGGGTTTCGTCGAATTCCGAGACTGTGCCTCGGAAGGCTATTTTTAAATTCAATTTAAACGGTATAAATTTTAAAATTGAACAATCCACTGTTAATTTTAGTTTTTTCACTTCTATTATCTTCAATATTATCAATATAAATTTTATCAGCCATTAAATTATTTTTAACAGGCCTAAAACTCCAGATTCAATAATTTACCCAACTTTAAATCATTTTGATTTAATAATTAAATCACCTAATACATATTGATATTTGAAATTCAAGTGAAAATTTAACATTTGGATATTTATAATTAATTAAATATTCTCATTTCAAATGCTCAAAAATTCTGGGTCGTCACAATTACTTAACTTAACCTTAATTAATTTATTCAAACCCTTAATTACTTAATTAAATAAATTATTTAATTATCCATTTAATTACCTTACTAATTTAATGAATCAAAAATCATTAAATCTGTATTAATTAAAAATAAAAAACTTTCTTATTAGTGATTAAATTACCATTAACAAAGCAATTTGAAACAATTTACTTTAAATTTGTATTCAAATCTCATTTTAAATTTAAGATTTAAAATGAAGTCAAGCTTAACTTTAACAAGTTTAAAAACATATAAAAACCCTTTAAAACTTATGCTAAAGAATTTCTTATTTTATAAAAGAAGTTTAAAGGAATTTGAACCCAAATTCATTTTAAATACAAATCATATTTTAAATTATACCTTAAAACATTCAATGTTGTTTTAAAACAATTTAAATTTAAAAACTTCCTTTATTTCAAAACTATGATTCAAATTTAGATTTGAATCCAGATTTAGACTTAGGTTAAATCTCTACTTTACTTTTAAGTTCAAACTATTTAAACCCTTTTAAAGTTGTTTAAAACATTTTAATTGATAAAATTTAATTAAATTTTAAAACTAGGATTCAAACTCAGTTTTGAATCCATACTTTAAATTTTGGGGTTTAAACTCTGTTCAAAACTTGCTTTCTAATTTAAAACTAAATTTGAATTTGAAAACAAACAGGTTCCAGAGAAACCTGTAACCACCCTATACCCGAGCCCCCTTCCATTTATTCCGGGTAAAATCTTTCATCACTTCGAGAAAAAACTCGAATTCCTAGAGAATTACCCAGTCCAAAAATCCTGCAACCCCCAATCTTCATCTGACACAATCACTACATCGTGCATATGCACGGTGGCTACAATCCTCTCCGACCATCACCACTTCCTTGAGCAAGTCGTCGACCATCCTCAGATCAAACAACCATCAGAACCTTACAAACATCTCGAAATCAAAATCGAACATATTAACCACAACCTAGAACTAAACTAGAACCACCCCTCCAATCTAGAAAACTCTTCGTCCTCACACCACCGGCCATCGGAGGCTTTGAAACTCCGTCCATCCCTTCTTCAACACCCAAGCTACCATCTCCTTAAATATTGTAGCACTCGATGATCTAAAGCAACCATGCTGATCAAAAACTGCTGCACTACCCAAAACTAGGTTTACAGATCAAATCCCACACCACTGCCAGTGTTTTGCCACCACTTCCACCATCTTTTCTCCACTCACCGATCACCCATCCATCATCAGAAGAAAGCCCGACCTCCAAAATCAAATAGATCACTAGAAAATTCCCCAATTCCTATTTTCTGATGAACTAGAACTGCTCATTCAGAACTTAGCTAAAAATTGTGTTTCTAGTTTTTAAAATCATATTTTAGTTTAGGAATTCGATTTATAATCCTGAACCTATAAATTATTATGTTTGAGTTTTTACTTTTATTGAGCATGCACTGATGATTTAAATTTACAGAGACAATACACAATTATTTTTATTTAAACAAATTTTAAAACTAAAATTTTGATATAACAATCATATTTTGTTCAAGAATCAAATGCTAATAAAGGTTGATTCGAGAGCAATTGATTTTTGACTAAATTATAAACCTGGAATCTTGAAAAATTGAAATAACATAAAACAACGGTCTACACTCATATATTCATTCATATACAGAAAATAAACATACACTACATAATATTTATCACAGAAAACTAGCATGTAACCAAATTTATTTTTAGTTTAAAGGTTACTTACCTGAAACAAATTAGAACAGAGCCTTTACTTTGAAAACTGTTTTGAAAACTTGAAACTGAAATGCCAAATCTTCATTGAATTTGGTATAAACTTGAGTTGCTGTTGTTTTAGACTTGCATGCAGAGATGACTTTAGACAGAAGGAAGAAAATGCATGTTTGAACTAATTTAAAAATGCAGGCTTGACCAGGTTTGCTTTTGAGGATGCTTCACAGATTTGCATGTAGGTATGCCGTTGCTTCAGATTTTACTTGCTTGCTTAAAAACTTAGGTGGAAAAGAAATTACTTTGCATGCTTTAGTTGTTCTAGGATTTGGAAAAATGCAGATGCTCAGGGATAAAGCATGCAGGCCTTGATTTAAAACTGCAGTTGCATGCGGACTTGAACATCTTGAAAATGATTCGCAAAAATGAATTTCAGGTAAATGATTTGAAGTTGGTTACTGGTCTGATTTTGAAAATGAACAGAATTGAAAATGCAGGTAAGCTTTTGATTGAAGAAGGGTTTGCATGCTTGAATTGAAATTCTGGTTTTTGTGAGGAGTTTGAGAATTGAAAATCAAATTTGAACATGATTTTTGTTTGAGTAATTTGGTTACTGATTTGTTTTTAATTTTGGTTCAGCTGAAATTCTTTTCTTGGCTTTTGAAAATGAAGATTAGAAAAGAAGAATGAGGAAATGAAGAAAACATGCTTATATAAGTTAAGATGATTTATTTTAAAATGAAAGAAAAACTTTAAAACAAATATGACACTTGTATTAATTTTTTACATTTGTCACATTAGTTACTTAATTTAACTACACTTGTCATCTATTTTAATTAATTACTTAACACATGTTTTAACATGCTTAAAAATTTAAAACATGTCATAATACCACTTAATATATTAACATTTGTCTTATAAGTAATTTTATTTGTTTTTATTTAATTTAAAAGTAAATAAATCCCTTTTCTTTATTTATTAAGTACTTATTTATATATAATTTTTTTAAAGAAACAAAACTAATTATATTTATAAATAAAAGTTTATACATATATTTTAAAATCAAAAACAAATTAAAATATCTATCTTTGAATTTCCAAACTTTAAATTAAAATTCAAACCAAAGTCAAAAGTCAAATTTTAAAATCAAGTTATATATATATATATATATATATATATAACTACACAAATTCCAAATTGAAATAACAATTCTATTTTTATATTAAAAATCTATTTATTATTTATACAAAACAATACATTATATTTATTATTTGAAGATAACACATTTATCAATTTTAAATAATTTATAAAAGAAATTATAAATTACTTATCACTTATCTTATTAAATGAATTAATGTTTAATAATTGTATTTTAAACTTATATATACTTTAAGTCATATTTATCAAGCTATATTTAAAATGAAGATAAAATAAACCTTTTATTAATTTATACTTAAACTAAGATATAATTTAAACAAATTAATATTTACCTTAAGTATTTGCAAACCATATAGTTATTTATTAACTAGCTTTGAAAAGTTATATTAAATTAAATCATAATTTTCCAAATTATCAAAATGTATATTAGAAATTTAAAACAAGATTTTATTTGTTAAATTTAAAACAAATCTTATCTATTTACAATATATACAAATGTATATACATTATAGATAGAAAATATTTTATTAGTTTTTAATATTTAATTGGATTATTAAATCAAGTCAAATTTTATTAAAAAAATTTATCAAATCAATTTAATTTTAAATACAGATTATTAAGTTGATATTGCCAAAACTTCCGGGATATTACAACATATATATGTTAAAATTTCAAATTCGTATCATAAAGTCAATATCAATATTCATAGCGTATATGTAATATCCCTTAAAAATGCTGCCAGGGGTAAGATTTTGGAAATACAAATAAAATTTACTATAAACTCATACCAGCAACTTAATGAACACGGTAAAAAATAAACACGGTAAACTATAAACCCAAAAATAAAATCTATACTTTTAAACTCATTATATATCTTATATGACTAATACATATAACTTAAGTATAGATTATATGACTCACCAATATGATAATAATAGATATACATCACAAATATATGACAACCGATTATATACATATAAACTTATAGATCAAAACTCAACAGATCTTATCTATATAACAAATATATGTACATAAACATAATATAGAACCTATCATATTATATATTTTAAAAGTGGAATGCAAAAATACTCAAATTTAAAAAATATATACCTTAGATCAAATATACAGACATATATATTAACAGTGTATACAACCGAAAATACGCCACCAATATTAATATGGAGGAGATTGTGGGAACTTGGTAGGGCGGCAAGGAGGAGACGAGGCTGAGGGGCATGGAGATGGTAGTCGGCAAACTACGGGTGTGTGGTGGTGAAGGTTGAAGGAAAGGGGAAGGATTCTATGGCATAGGGAGGACATGGCTGTCAAAGTGGGTCAAGGGAGGGAGGCTAAAGTGGTTATGGGTTCGGTCATGAGCTCGAAGGCGAGAGGCGGCTGGAAATGATCGAGCAGGGGCACGGAAGTCTCGGATTGCTGGGGGAACTGCTGCGGGTCAGAGTCAGGGATGGAAGAAGGATTTTGGTTTGCGTGGTGAATGAATGGAGGGGATGGAGAGGCTAATATATAAACTTATCTGTTCAGGGTGAAAAGAAGATGGGCATGCAACTTCTTTGTCATATAAAATTGTGTATATTATACAATTTAAATAGTGAACAGAGTCGAGACAAATGGGCAAAGAAACGGACCAGTGAATAGTAAATTGGAATGATGGAATTGTAAAAGCTGGCCATTAATTCTGCAAATAATAAATGACGGTGGCTGTTAATTTTAGCCGTTAGAAAGTTTGAATGGACGCGTAATGTCAAATGTTGAAAATGGGTGCCGATACGGTTACCATTTTTGTGGATTCCGCTGCTTACCTAATTTCAAAACACGGAAATGAATATACCGTAGAGAACAGTACGACGAGACGATCAAAACGATATACAGACATCAGTGGTACCATCATCTGATCAAAATCGATATTCGGTACCGGAAATGCTGCTAATTAACCGAAAATAAGATAAACGGAGCAATAACACTCCAAATTTGAAGAAACGAAATATGATGTCTCACTCATAAGATGATTTACAAATTTATTGTATAAAAATATTTAGGTTTGGAAAACATTTTATTATCATCAAATATTAACAGATTTAAATTTAAATAAAATTACACAATTAGAGTAAACTTCCAAATTATCTGATGAAAATTTACCATTTGCTATGTTTAAATAGAGGTAATCCAAATATCAAATTTTTATTTCAAAATTTCAGTTAATTAATTAAATAAAACCATTAAAATTTACGGGTCGTTACACTCTCCCCCACTCAAAACTTTTCGTCCTCGAAAAGGAACGAGGTAGAAGAATAGAAACAATCGAAAAGAAAATAGATTGAAATACCAAATACAATAATTAATTTAAAACCAAATAAACTACATTTATGTTAAAATTGGTTTATATTCAATTAATTGATTCCAATTCATTTTATTTAATCAATCAAATTTATGGTGTTCACATCCGATTGATTTCATTTTCATATATTTTCATTCAATTGATTTGTTTCAAATTTATTAACATTTACTGCATAATTTTCACAACAAGATTTAATTTATTTGACTCATCTATTAAATCTGTTTGATCACCATAGTTAATTCCACCTCAACATTCAACTCCAACAATTCAAAACCATATAGATTTCAATTTTAGATAAATTAATATTCAACAATTTAGTTTAATCTATTTTATTCAATTAATAAATAATCATTCAATTTAAATTGATTTTCTATCATTTTATCAGCATTTCTTTCAAACATATTCATTTTTAAATTAACTTATTTATTTTATCCATTTATCTTCAGTTAATTTGATTCCCTCAAAAATTCACTTTCAACCATTCTTAAGTCTATATTTGTTCTCTTAGCTAGCATTCTCCTTTATTTATTAAATTTGTTTCTCTTAACATATTTTTCCACATATATTAAGTGAAATAAAAATATTATAACCATATATTATTCAATAATTTTATTCTCTTTTTATTATTAAATTTATTATCCAATTTATTGGTTATACATTCTCTTAACAAAATGTCGTTTTTGGACATCTTATCGCTTTCATTTATATTGTATTCAATCACCTATTCACACTTAACTATTTCTAGGTAAGTTATATTTTTGAGTGTAATTAAATGCTATACAAATTTTCCTTCTATCTACAACATTTATACTAGGCCAGGTTGTAGTTTGAACAATTTATTACTTAAGTTTGTTCTTGTACAACCCTTTATTATATCCTAACATTTTAACTTTTGAATGTTTCAGGCAAGTTACATATATTTAAATGTAATTTAGTGTTATACAAATAAATTTGTTCAAATTCAATATTTCAAGTTGGTGTAGCTCCATTTATAATTTTGGATATCCAATTATTCAAACATTTCACTTTGTTTCAATAATTAAGACCATTGCTTAATATAAAACTTAAGATTCAAATTTTTCGGTTTCACTTCAAACTATTTTGACATAATTATAAACATATATATTATATAAATCAATTTATACACAATAATTTAAACCAAATCCATTTTCCAAGAAGTGTAGCAAAGCTACTAACTCATTTCTCCACTTTCAAACTCGAAAATGCATGTCGATGATGCTGCAGCCATCATCGAAAATTATTTTCCAGTGACAAAATAAGAGAGTACTGATTTAAAACATTTAAAACTCTTTGGAAATGATTTTTATTCAAAATATACTTTTAGATAATATTCTCTAAAATTTAAAGCCAAATTTTCCAAAATTACCGGAAATTTAATTCTCAAATTCTTAATTTAAAGTTATTTCAAATCGAAATCATTTTATGAACCATGTTTATAATTTCATTTATTTACATTATGTTGAAATAGTTAATGGTTTACAAAAAAAAATGATAATAAAATATTATCATTTCTAACAACCAATTCATTAACTATTCAATTTCATAAAATTTACATGTTTATAATATAATCATACAAAAATTATCAATTTTGAAAACAATTTTGTGTCGGTTTGCTCTATTCAAGTGTTTTGGAATTCCTATCGATAACATCGATCAGACGGATCGATCGAAACACAAAATTCAAACTTAACAACTCAAACGAAACAATACAAAATATTTTTATATTAATTACAAATACACTCCCTCACTCAGTGATACAAGAATATATTTTTAAAAAAAGGATAGGGATCCAAATTAGAGGAACCCTAATCAAAAGAATTTCTAACTAGAAGATAAGCTCGAAAGGAAGATAAGATGATTACAAAGAGAGGAAAGAATGGATAGACTTACATAAATCGTGGGCAACCTTAATCGGGTTAATCGTGACTTCAAAATAAGATTGATGTAGAATTATGAGGCAATCGACGTCCGATCAAAAAAGATAGAATTCTAGCATAGCAAGAGATAGCATCATCTAAACTGATGATACAGAAATCTTCGGTGAATCGATGTTTGTTGTAAACGAGTTTCACGCCTTTACAAACCATACAGTTGAGCCATGGGATACTCCAGAATCAAGAAAATATGAATAGGGAGAGACAAGAATGGATTTCAGAACAAAAGTGAGAGTTCCAAAGTTTAAAAGAAATCCGAATCAAAGAGGAAGGATTTCAGGCTCAAATGAAGGTGATTCTACAATTAAATTTACTCTATATGCTAAGTTTTGCCTAAAACCAGAGCTCTGATATCAACTGTAATGACTTGGTATTTTCAACTATTCACATCCACACATGTCGGACTTGAATTGCCCAAAATATTAGAGTGTTAATTTATATTTAGCAAAACTCAGCATATACAGTAAATAAATCAATTATACAATAACAGACACAGAGTAATATAAAATAAGTAGCGGAATAGATAAATAGTAGTTCATGAAGCTACTATATAAATAAAAAAGTTGGAAACAAAATACAATAGAATATCTCAAATACAGTGAATTCTCGAATACAAACAAATCAAATCTGTGAACAAATCAACCGGAAAAGCTAAAAGCTTAATAGATGGCAAATGGATCTCCAAGTGAAGCTCCAACTCCAAAGGCGAGTCTCAAATTCTGTGACACTCAATCTGACCTGAGCGTAAAGCAAAACACAAAACACTCGAGTGAGGATCAACATTCTCATATCAATAAATCAAACTCAAGTGAAATATCAACTGAAATACAAGTAACTTAAAGGATGTTTGGGATAACCATCCTCTAAGGATTCATGGAACTATCTACTATGTAGTAATATACGCTATTATAATATGTCTATAGTAAAGTAAACTATTAAAATAGAGTTAAGGCATTTCCCATATCCCCCTTAACACATTTTTATAATGCCATAGTCTATACAGATACTGTAAACTCCACTCGCGAATGGGCTATCAAGGAGTACTCCATGGGTACGACACAAAACAAACTCGTAGAAGGCGCGATATGGCATGCGACAAGGCGCTTGAGGCAATGCCAAAGTAGTTATACCGTTTGCGTATCCGAATTGGTGGTAACGCATAGCAGGTACTACCGCCCACCTCATGACACACTCCCAAATCAAAGTATAACGATCCTGACTCGGGCTTCGAAAATCGGCACCGAATACTATACTCATATTCCAATGCCGTAGATCCAAACGTCGAATCTGGTTCGTCGGAGCTTATAACACAATTAAGTAAACAACACAGCCGAAGAAAAGGAATAATACATTGATACAATATCTGGTACAACAGATGATACAATAGATATCAATATACATCAGAGATATGATACAATAAAATAGCAGCGGAAAAGAAAATAGATAACATCAGCAGCAGAACAAAGAACTCCAGATATCTTCAAAAGAGAGCAGCTGCTCGATCCACCATCACATTTCACTAAGACAAGCAAGTCTCGTCCACTTCCAAAGATTGAACTAGCCCCAGATAATCTGCTAAACCTAGCTATCTGAAAAACCCAACTCTAGACTGCCGGTGTGGAAAATAGTGAGCACCCAGAGTTTAGGAAAGGGAAAATAAACTCCAGGTCAGTCATGGGACTGGTATGAGTAACAAAAACAGTTTATCTTTTTAAAAAAACAAACAAAGAAATATTTTAAAATAGATCCGCAATGCTTTTAGAAAATGTAACTACCATAAGACCTCCCGCCACACACACACAATGCAAACGCAAAATTGGAGGAGATTTCTTCTTATGATAGTCGAACATGCTTGATACGAGAGAATTTCTTGACATTATTACTATAAGTGAAAAATGTGGAAAACCATTTCGATGGTAAAATATAAATTTTAGCCAGCATAGGTACCATTATATTATGCCCACTATAGCTACCATATTAGATGGCAGGTTCTACAACTAAAACCGTACAGGGCTCATATTGTTTCTTTGGATTTCCAACGAATGGTCAGGCCAAGGAACTTTCCATTGCCACATGGGTACGCCTCTGGAAGGACGCCCCGAGAACCTAATCGGATCTCTGCCAACACAAGGTCGGGTTATCCCTAACTGGGTAACTACTGACACGAGTATGCCATCCCCCGGTCCTAACCAACCTTTATCCGGGGCCCCAGCAACAAATCACAAAGTAATATATATATATATATATATATGCGATATCGACATAAGTTAAGTATCTGGGCTCCATACCATGATACCACTTCTATCCAGAAGGAAATGCACATACCCTAAAGGGTGCTACCCCCAATAGCCATGCCGCATCTTTCCTGTTTCGACCATTTCGGGGTGTGAGGTTCGACGAAGTCTTTTCCACAAAGCTACGCTTTTTACAAAAGCCACGGTTTAATGACAAATGACCAGCAACACTCTACATGCTACATAACCAAATTGGGAATATATCACTGATAACCATTAACTACATAAACTTTGAGCACGTACGTCTTAGAGAAGGGTGTTAAGCTAAGAGAATAAATTCTCCGCCGCCAACATAAATGTATTTGAAAGAAATCTGCTTTATATCTCAATTGTAATGTCAGACATACAATCCATACAAGTGTGTTCTAGGTTCGAACAGAACCGAAGGCACTTCTAAAGAAGTCCTTGCAATCCGGGTATTCACAATCCCGATCGAACTTCTCATCACTTAGGGAATCTCAATACCGGCGCGACTCGGTGCAGAGACAATCACGAGTTATCCTTTCATTCTCGAAAATACCCGGTCTTCACCACCGGTCTTCAAATGCTATCCATAACGACGTATCATTATTCAGAATAGGTTATATGACACAAAGGTCCTTTCCAGGCTAAACCGAATAGTGAGCGCAATATTTAAAATATATGGATATGGGATTTCAATTAAGTCACAACTTAATAATTCAAAACTTTCTTTCAAATGGTTTAAACCAATTACCATTTAAAATCAAAAAAAAATTATTTCATAAAGTTCACCTAGTTTCACAAAGATTCATTTCAAAACAATTCCCATTCCAATTGGATTGACTCGTTTAAAATCTTTAAATTTAAAGATTTAACTTATAGCTTTCAAACCGCTTCCATAACTTGGAAAATCGTTTTCGTTTTTAACTTGAAATCCCATTTTAACACAATTTGGAAGTTCATTACTTACGTGAAAGCTTTTATTATTCGAAAACAAATAGTTTTCGTTTCAGAAAGATCCAATTTTATTTACACGAGTTAAAGTCTTTGAATATACATTTAAATTTCCAAATCAATACATTAAAAAAATGGTTTAACCCATATATAACTGGTATAATATCTTTAATCCCTAGTTTCAAATCATAGAGTTCAATTCCAAATTTTTAATTTAAGTTTCAAATTATTTAAATTCCAAAACTTAATCAAGTTACTCAAAATAAATTCCATCTTTAAAATTCCAATTCAAAAGCTTTTCACTTTTTACCCAATCCATTTTCCAAAAACATTTGAATTTAAAAATTCAAATTTAAAACTGTTTCAAAAATCTATGACTTAACCAATTTCCTCATGAAATCTATATTCATGTGTGTATAAGTGTGGTCCAGGGGTTTAACACAATAGTGCAACACCGTTCAATCATGACAGATCAAATACAACAATATATCTGAAAAGCGATATAAACTATAATGCTTATCTTCATTCACAGATCACAGATATATTTATCACAGGTAATGAATTACATCACAGATAATTAATCACATTATAGATCACCACACAAATCAGGATATATCACAAAACATCAGACATCGGGAATATCAATAATTCAACCATTCAATAAGATCTAAACATTCATAGGTAAAATTTATTAATCAACTGATTAATCTAGATCAGATGTGTTACTTGTCATTAATTCTGGTTACTTCACATAAGTTAATTTCAAATCATCTGAGATAAATTTCCCTTTAATTATTTATTAGTGAACCTTTAATTATTAACTAACCATCCTTAATTAATGAATCAACTGATCTTTAACTTCTAAATTAATCTTAGTTAATAACCTTTATTAACGATTAAAATTTCTTTAATTACTTTGCTAAAGAAATTCACTCATATTGATCATTATTGATTATAAATTGAATAACCATTAAAAACACATTAATTAAATCTAATTATTTAGTTAATTAAGTACATAGCAATAACTAAATTAATTCTTAATTACTTGGTTGATTTATTTCCAATCAAAAATTAATCCTCTTCAAATGGTTAAAAAAAATTTCAAAACACTCTTATTTCCCAAGTTAAAGAATTATTTATCTTATAATAGAAGTTTAAAAGAATTTAAAACCCAATTTCATTTTAATTTCAAATCAATTTAAAAACACACTTTAATAATCAAAATTGTTTAAATCATTTTTTTTGTTTTTAAAAACTTCCATTTATTTCAAATCTAAAATACATATTTAATTTCAAATTCCAAATTAAACTTAGGTTTTAAAAACTTTACTTTTTTTTAAACTTCATTCTTAAAATTCAAACTATTTAAACATTTTTTTAAGTAGTTAAACAAATTGAAGTTTAAAACTTAATTTATTTTGAACTGAGATTTAAACATAACTCGAACCAATTTAAAACTTGGATTTTCTTGTTTTAAAACTTTCTTTCCATTTAAACTAGCTTTTAAATTTCTTTTTTTTCTTTTTTTTTCTTTTTTTTAATTTAAAAACCGGTGTAACATGTTTTTCTGAAAACCTGTAGATAAAGAAAAACAACCCGAGGCACACTGAAAAGCCTCGAACCCAATACCCAGTTGCTTTGAGTCCCAGACTTGAATTACTTGAATCAACCCTCGAGTAGCACGCTTCGCAACCCTTTCTTCCTACCTGAGAAGAGCATGAGTGGAACTCGAACTGCTTCGAGTGAAAACTCGAGTTACTTCCAAAAGCCCAAATTTGAGAATCGCGTAAACAACCCCCAACCTGCTTCTTCTTCTTCAACCTCCCAAACCCAGATACCACGTGCATGGTGTACGTGTACACCTGAATTTTATCACTCTGACCACTGCCGTAGCCTCTGACACGCCAACGATGATCGGCCCTACCCAAACAATCATTCAATTCGATCGAACTCATCAGGAATGAAAATCGAGTACCTCGACCCCAAAAACTGGAACCAAACAAATCCGAAAACCCACAATAGCCCTCGCCACTGACCACCGAAGGTCACGCGACTTCAACCACACGTTCTCTGACCATCACGCTTCTCTCCCCTAAGTTTCGTACGACTCGGTCTAACAGAGGTGACAAAATCACCTCGTTTCGGACCATGACAAAATCCATTCACTAAACCCTAGTCTTGCCTCGATCGAACATCCCATGCAATAGAAATTTTTTTAACCATTTTTTCTGAATTCTACGAAGATCAAGCAAGCTTCAGACAAAATTTCAACATTTTAAAATTGTTCGATCACTGGGAATTTGTTAAAAAGCATTTTTAGTTCAACTAGGAACTGCTCTTAACATGCTTAACTAAAAATTCCCTTTTTTGTTTTAAAAATCTCATTTTGCTATGTTGATTTAAGTTATGAAACTGAATTAGAAATTTTAAAACACTCGAATTTAACATATAATCATATGTTGTATTGTAAAACAAGTTCCCCAGTTAATATATTCCTCTAACATGTCTAAAACAGATTTGTTTATCCTAATTTATGTTTAAGCAACCTGTTTTGTTTAAATTGTAAGACTATAACTGATTTGATGAATAAGTTTTGAATTTTGAACCTCTAATCAATCTTTGTAACTACAAACAGAGGAGAACAACTAGATAAAATCCTCACTTAACAATCCATATATATATATATATATATATATATATATACACACACACAGAAACATACATATAAACAGAGCAGACTTATTCCAGATTTTATCGTGCAAACAAATTTATGTTCTTAAAGTTTTAAAAAATGTTACTCACATGTTTTAAGAAATGGATAGAGCCTACTTGTTGAACCAGGTTTTTGAAATTGCTTGTTGAACTCTTTTTTATCACTGGTTTGTAGTGATTTGTTTTGATGTTTAAGTTTTGAATTAATATTCACTTCGGATTTGCTTTGGTTTGAGGAACGAAATAAAATGAGAGGAGAAGGCTGATATAAAGGAGATGTGTACAGGGGTTACAAGTTTGTACTATAAGCATGGTTGAAGATGCTTGCATTACGGCTGAGATGTATGAGGTATGGCAGATATTTTATTTTATTTTTTTCATAGTTTATTGTTGTCTTGTTCCTTTGTATTGACTTGCTAACATGATGGTGTATTTTTGTACCAAGGATCTTTTATTTTACTTTGTATATTTACTTGTTTCATTTTTATACTTTATTTTTTTTGTACATAATTAATTTATCTTGCATATATATCTTTCTTGCACAACCTGACTTTGTTTGCTTCAGCCAATTCACACATATTTATTTCTCGTTTATATATATATATATATATATATATATATATATATTATTTTTGTTGTATATTTGTTTGTATTTATCTTATGTTGTACCCCCAAGAATCACTCATATATTTTTATATCTACTTCTAGTATAAATACTTACTTTTATTTCTTTATTTTAAAACTTAACTATCAAACATTTTCTAAGTCATTTATTTAAAATTTAAATTCAAATAAAATATTCAAATTCAAATTCTAAGGTCAAATTTAAATTAATTCAAAATATATTTCAAAATTTACATTAATTATAAATTTAAATTTGATTCAAAATTGAGATCGTTACAGATTCCTCTCCTTAAAGAAATTTCGTCCTCGAAATTTATAGGCACGAAAACAACAAAGATAGATACACAAAGACAGAGAAACTTTTTCCAGGTCAAACTGGATATCCATTTTGCATTCGACTCACCAAATTAGACTATCAATAATATATACAAGAACGCATCATTTAACAATTCACAAGATACTCGGGTTATCTGGATTCTGAATTCAAGTCGGAATACCCAAAGCATATATAACTTGTCCCTCTTCGCACTTCGATCTACCCAAGAAATTACGATAGAATTTTAAATTTATTTTTAAACGAAATCGTTTTATTGATACAATTCAAATTATCCTTCATATTTTATTAATCAAGTTAACTCAATTTGAAATTTCCAATTTATTCATATTTATAAAAGTTTAAATCGAAAAACTGATAAGAAACCGATGAAGATACGAAATAAGAATTTCCTACAACGATTCGTAAGGCCGCCATCACATCAAAATTTCTTCTTACAATTGCCATGAAGTAATCAAAAGAATTTGGAAAGACGAATGAAAGGAGGTTGATAGAGAAAATTATTTCCACTGTTGCAGGGTACTGACCATTTATAATCGTATTCCCCTGTCCCCTATCTCGTTCTCTTCTTCCACTCATACTCACTATCAGTGGATAACAAGAGAATTTACTGAGGCATTCATTCTAGGGTATATTTCACCATATCTCTAATGAGCCACCTAATGTGTTATACTCCTGAGCTAAAGTTTTAACCCTTAGCTCTAATACCACTTATAATGAAGCTTACTCGGCCTTCGAAAATCGGCACCGAATACTATACTCATATTCCAATGCCGCAGATCCAAACGTCGAATCTGGTTCGCCGGATCTTATAACACAATTAAGTAAACAACACAGCGAAAGAAAAGGAATAATACATTGATATACAGCATTGATACAATATCTGATACAACAGATGATACAATAGATATCTATATACATCAGAGATATGATACAATAAAATAGCAGCGGAAAAGAAAATAGATAACATCAGCAACGGAACAAAGAACTCCAGATAGTCTTCAAAAGAGAACTCCGGGAGCAGCTCGATCCACCATCACATTTCACTATGACAAGCAAGTCTCGTCCACTTCCAAAGATTGAACTAGCCCCAGTACTAAACCTAGTTATCTGAAAAACCCAACTCTAGACTGCCCGTGTGAAAAATAGTGAGCACCCAGATTTTAGGAAAGGGAAAATAAACTCCAGGTCAGTCATGGGACTAGTATGAGTAAAAAAAATAGTTTATCTTTTTAAAAAAACAAACAAAGAAATATTTTAAAATAGATCCGCAGTGCTTTTATAAAATGTAACTAACATAAGACCTCCCGCCACACACACAATGCAAACGCAGAATTGGAGGAGATTTCTTCTTATGTTAGTCGAAGATGCTTGATACGAGAGAATTTCTTAATATTATTACTACAAGTGCAAAATGTGGAAAACCATTTCGAACGTAAAATATAAATCTTAGCCAGCATAGGTACCATTATATTATGACTACTATAGCTACCATATTAGATGGCAGGTTCTACAACTAAAACCGTACAGGGCTCGTATGTTTCTTTGGATTTTCGACGAACGGTCAGGCCAAGGAACTTCTCATTGCCACATGGGTACGCCTCTGGAAGGACGCCTCGAGAACCTAACCGGATCTCTGCCAACACAAGGCCGGGTTACCCCTAACTGGGTAACTACTGGCATGAGTATGCCATCCCCTGGTCGTAACCAACCATTATCCGAGGCCGCAGTAACAAATCACAAAGTAATATATATATATATATATATATATATATATATATATCTACGATATCCACATACGTTAAGTATCTGGGCTCCATACCATGGTACCACTTCTATCCAGAAGGAAATGCACATACCCTAAAGGGCGCTACCCCCAATAACCTTGCCGCATCTTTCCTGTTTCGACCATTTCGGGGTGTGAGGTTCGACGAAGTCTTGTTCACAAAGCTACGCTTTTTACAAAAGCCACGCTTTGATCAACAAATGATCAGCAACACTCTGCATGCTACATTACCAAATTAGGAATATATCACTAATAACCTTTAACTACATAACCTCTGAGCTCGTCCGTCTCAGAAAAGGGTGTTAAGCTAAGAGAATAAATTCTCCGCCACCAACAGAAATGTATTTGAAAGAAATCTGCTTTATATCTTAATTGTAATGTCAGACATACAATCCATACAAGTCTGTTCTGGGTTCGAACAGAACCGAAGGCACTTCCAAAGAAGTCCTTGCAATCCGGGTATTCACAATCCTGATCGAACTTCCCATCACTTAGGGAACCTCTATACTGGCGCGACTCGGTGAAGAGACAATCAACGAGTTATCCTTTCGTTCTCAAAAATACCCGGTCTTCACCACCGGTCTTCAAATGCTATCCATAACGACGTATCATTATTTGGAATGGGTTATATGACACAAAGGTCCTTTCCCGGCTAAACCGAATAGTGAGCGCAACATTTAAAACATATGGATATGAGATTTCAATTAAGTCACAACTTAATAATTCATATCTTTCTTTCAAATGGTTTAAACCAATTATCATTTCAAATCTTTTAAACAAAAGATTTATTACATAAAGTTCACCTAGTTTCACAAAGATTCATTTCAAAACAATTCCCATTCCAATTGGATTTACTCTTTTAAAATCATTAAATTTAAAGATTTAACTTATAGCTTTCAAGCCGCTTCCATAACTTGGAAAATCATTTTCATTTTTAACTTGAAATCCCTTTTAACACAATTTGGAAGTTCATTACTTACGTGAAAGCTTTTATTATTTGAAAACAAATAGTTTTCATTTCAGAAAGATCCAATTTTATTTACACGAGTTAAAGTCCTTGAATACACATTCAAATTTCCAAATCAATACATTAAAAAAAAATGTTTAACCCATATATAACTAGTATAATATCTTTAATCCCTAGTTTCAAATCATAGAGTTCAATTCCAAATTTTGAATTTAAGTTTAAATCAAATTATTTAAATTCTAAAACTTAATCAAGTTATTCAAAATAAATTCCATCTTTAAAATTCCAATTCAAAAGCTTTTCACTTTTTACCCAACCCATTTTCCGAAACATTTGAATTTAAAAATTCAAATTTAAAACTGTTTCAAAAATTTGTGACTTAACCAATTTCCTCATGAAATCCATATTCATGTGTGTATAAGTGTGGTCCAGGGGTTTGACACAATAGTGCAACATCGTTCAATCATGACAGATCAAATACAACAATATATCTAAAAAGCGATATAAACTATAACGCTTATCTTCATTCACAGATCACAGATATATTTATCACAGGTAATGAATTACATCACAGATAACTGATCACATTATAGATCGCCACACAAATCAGGATATATCACAAAACACCAGACATCGGGAATATCAACAATTCAACCATTCAATAAGATCTAAACATTCATAGGTAAAATTTATTAATCAACTGATTAATCTAGATCAGATGTGTTACTTGTCATCAATTCTGGTTACTTGACATAAGTTAATTTCAAATCATCTGAGATAAATTTCCCTTTGATTATTTATTAGTGAACCTTTAATTATTAACTAACCATCCATAATTAATGAATCAATTGATCTTTATCTTCTAAATTAATCTTAGTTAATAACCTTTATTAATGATTAAAATTTCTTTAATTACTTTGCTAAAGAAATTCACTCATATTGATCATTATTGATTATAAATTGAATAACCATTAAAAACACATTAATTAAATCTAATTATTTAGTTAAGTAAGCACCTGGCAATAACTAAATTAATCCTTAATTACTTGATTGATTTATTTCTAGTCAAAAATTAATTCTCTTCAAATAGTTAAAACAAATTTCAAAACCCTCTTATTTCACAAGTTAAAGAATTTTTTATCTTATAATAGAAGTTTAAAAGAATTTAAAACCCAATTTCATTTCAATTTCAAATCAATTTTAAAATACCCTTTAATAATCAAAATTGTTTAAATCATTTTATTTTATTTTAAAAACTTCCATTTATTTCAAATCTGAAAAACATATTTAATTTCGATTCCAGATTAAATTAGGTTTTATAAACTTTACTTTTTTTTAAAACTTCACTCTTAAAATTCAAACTATTTAAACTTTTTTTTAAGTAGTTAAACAAATTAAAGTTTAAAACTTAATTTATTTTGAACTGAGATTTAAACATAACTTGAACCAGTTTAAAACTTGGATTTACTTGTTTTAAAACTTTCTTTCCAATTAAACTAGCTTTTAAATTTCTTTTTTTTTTCTTTTTTTTAATTTAAAAACCGGTGTAACAGGTTTTTCTGAAAACCCGTAGACAAAGAAAAACAACCTGAGGCACACTGAAAAACCTCGAACCCAATACCCAATTGCTTCGAGTCCCAGACTCGAATTGCTCGAGTCAACCCTCGAGTAGCACCCTTCGCATCCCTTTCTTCCTACCCGAGACGAGCACGAGAGGAACTCGAACTGCTTCGAGTGAAAACACGAGTTACTTCCAAAAGCCCAAATTCGAGAATCGCGCAAACAACCCCTAACCTACTTCTTCTTCTTCAACCTCCCAAACCCAGATACCACGTGCACGGTGTACGTGTACACCTGAATTTTTTCACTCTGACAACTACCGTAGCCTCTGACACGCCAACGATGATCGCCCCTACCCAAACAATCATTCAGTTCGATCGAACTCATCAGGAATGAAAATCGAGTACCTCGAACCCAAAAACTGGAACCAAACAAATCAGAAAACCCACCATAGCCCTCGCCACTGACCATCGGAGGTTATGTGACTTCGACCACGCATTCCCTGACCATCGACGCTTCTCTCCCCTATGTTTCGTACGACTCCGTCTAACAGAGGTGACAAAATCCATTCAGTAAACACTAGTCTTGCCTCGATCGAACATCCCATGCAATAGAAATTTTTTAAAACATTTTTCCTGAATTCTACGAAGATCAAGCAAGCTTCAGACAAAATTTCAACATTTTAAAATTGTTCAATCACTGGGAATTTGTTAAAAAGCATTTTTAGTTCAACTAGGAACTGCTCTTAACATGCTTAACTAAAAATTCCCATTCATGTTTTAAAAATCTCATTTTGCGGTGTGGATTTAAGTTATGAAATTGAATTAGCAATTTCAAAACATTCGAATTTAACATATAATCATATGTTGTACTGTAAAACGAGTTCCCCAGTTAATATATTCCTCTAACATGTCTAAAACAGATTTGTTTATCCTCATATGTGTTTAAGCAACCTGTTTTGCTTAAACTGTAAGACTATAACTGATTTGATGAATAAGTTTTGAATTCTGAACCTCTAATCAATCTCTGTAACTACAAACAGAGGAGAACAACTAGATAAAATCCTCACTTAACAATCCATATATATATATATATATATATATATATATAGAAACATACATATAAACAAAGCAGACTTATTCCAAATTTTATCATGCAAACAAATTTATATTCTTAAATTTTTAAAAATGTTACTCACATGTTTTAAGAAATGGACAGAGCCTTCTTGTTAAACCAGGTTTTTGAAATTGCTTGCTGAACTCTTTTTTATCACTGGTTTGTAGTGATTTGTTTTGATGTTTAAGTTTTGAATTAATATTCACTTCGGATTTGCTTTGGTTTGAGGAACAAACTAAAATAAGAGGAGAAGGCTGATATAAAGGAGATGTGTATAGGGGTTACAAGTTTGTACTATAAGCATGGTTGAAGATGCTTGCATTATGGCTGAGATGTATGAGGTATGGCAGATATTTTATTTTATTTTTTTCATAGTTTATTGCTGTCTTGTTCCTTTGTATTGACTTGTTAACATGATGGTGTATTTTTGTACTAAGGATCTTTTATTTTACTTTGTACATTTACTAGTTTCATTTGTATACTTTATTTGTTTTGTACATAATTAATTTATCTTGCATATATTTCTTTCTTGTACAACCTGACATTGTTTGCTTCAGCCAATTCACACATATTTATTTCTTGTTTACATATATTTATTTATTTATTTATTTATTTATTTTTCTATTATTTTTGTTGTATATTTGTTTGTATTTATCTGATGTTGTACCCCCAAGAATCACTCATATATTTTTATATCTTCTTCTAGTATAAATACTTACTTTTATTTCTTTATTTTAAAACTTAATTATCAAACATTTTCTAAGTCATTTATTTAAAATTTAAATTCAAATACAATATTCAAATTCTAATTCTAAGGTCAAATTTAAATTTAAAAATGTTTTAAGATGTTTGATTTTAAAAATAATTATCTTAATTAAGTTTAAAATTTAAATTTAAAAGAGAATTTGAATTTAAATTATTAAATCAAAGATTTAAGTTAAAGTTTTGAAGCAATGTTTTAATAACAAATTTTCAATTTTTATTGAATTAAATGAGTTTAAAATTTGATAATTTAAAGTGTTTTTAAATTTGAAAATGATTTATAAATGCAATTTTATTATTCAAGTAAGATTACTATTATGATTTTGTAAACCAAGGTTAATAACTTGTCTTTGAATAAATAAGATTTAAATTATTCAAATAATTTATTTATGGAAATAAATAAGGTTAAATTATTTGGATAATTAACTTAAGAATACTTATTTAATATGATTTGTTGATAAGTTAAGTTTGATTAAGATTTATGGTTTTTCTTAATTTATTAAAGATTTTCTTAAATATTAGAAGTTAATTAATTAAATGTTTAATTAGTTTTAAATAATCAGTTAATTGTTTATTTAATTTTAAATAATCGCTTAATTATGGATTAATTAAGTGTAATTACTTAATAAAGTAATTAATGGTTAATTGTTGAATGTAACTAAGGAAGTTAATCATTTATGGAAGTAATTAATGGTGATTACTCATGTAGTATTTTTAATGGAAGTGATTATTGGTTAATCACTTAATGATATCAATTAAGGAATTGATTAATATAATTGTTTCAAAATTAATTAATTATGAAATAATTAATTAATTAAGGATTATTTAATAATGGAATCAAATACTTGTTAAGTAGAGATTAATTAAGATTTATTTATGAAGTAATTAGGGATAATTACTTGTTAAGTAACTAAGAATTAATTACTTAATTATTTAGTTAATTAATTAATTAATTAATTTAACTTAAGATTAATTACTAAGAATAATTAATTAAAATTGAAATTAATTAATAAAGTAACTAATTAATAGAGCAATTAATTAAGGATTTATTTATTAATTTATTTATTTAATAATTACTTAATAAAGTAAATAAAGATTAATTAATTGGATTAATTAATCAAGGATTAATATAATCAATTTAGAAGTTAATAAATTAAGAAGTTAATTAATTAAGATAAGTAATTACAAATTGTTAATTACTGATTAAGATTAATAGAATGATTAATTATAAGTTAATTATTTAATTAATTAAAGTAATTATTAATTAATAAGGATCATTAATTAATGTAATTAATGATATTTATCAAGGTTGATTAATATAAGTGATTTAATTTAAGTATGATTAATTAATCGTAATTAATTAAGGTTTAATGTAATTAATTATAATTGATTAATTAATAAGAGTAAATGAATGATCATTAATTATTGTAATTAATGATAGTAATTAGAGGTTAATTACTGCATATGGTTAAGACAAATTACTTGAATATAATTAAAGTATAATTAACTAAGGAAGGTTAATTTGGGGAAGATCATTAGAGATGATTAATTTATTTATTTGAAATAAATAAATGAAGAAGTATTTAAGGTTAATCCAATTGATTTAGAGTTGATCAATTCTGTTAATGGATGATTGATTGTTATTGATTAAACGATGTTAGATAATTGATTGATATTGGATGATTGATATTGGATGATGATATTGGGCAATTGATTGATAATGGATGATTTGGGTATCTATGATATGCTGCTTTGTGAAGATGAATGTTGTTATGAATTATCTATTGTGATAATGTGATTCATCTATCTGTTTATACCATCCTGAATATAAGTTTAACTTTTGAAACCCTTTAGTATAACTTGGACATTAAAATGGCGTTTGGTTTCGGTGAGACCGGGATCGGGTTTCCATATTTGGATAATCCGAAAACCACATCGATCCCAATTAAACGTTAGGTCGTGAATCCAAGTGGAGCAAGTGAAGACTCGAGGTGTAAGGGTTATACGTCAGTATAACTCTATGGGTGATTCCGTAATGAGTTTGACGGAATAGTACTTATAGATTCGAGATGGTGATTTAGAGTGCAAGGGCTATGGTCATTGACTCTGAGGGTGATTCCAAAATGAGTGCAACGAGATAGTGCCTTCGGTTTCGTTCGAACCCGGAACGAACTTGTTTGGATTGAATGCTTTCAGAACATCGTCAGACGGACGATGAGCATTCTAAGATAGATGTGTTCTATAAAGGTACTCGCATCCTCAAGCCTCATCAACCGGGAATAGCAAAAACAGGGGAGGTGCAGCAAGGCTTCATGGGTAGCCCCCACTTGAGAGTGAGATTTACCCCTGTCTAGAGGTCCCTTTCTATTTCGGCTTAGTGTGTGGTTGGTCGAGCCAACTACGGGGTGGTCTTGTTTGGGACTGTCCAGTAAGGGATGGTTTCGGCCTTGTGTTGCAGGGGAGCGGGCGTACTCCTCGGTATGGTGATCTAGGCCACGTACTGTGACGGGCGGTACCCCAGTAACCCTGCCATTGATGGAATCCAAAATCCAATAAGTGCTTATACGGTTTTGATTGTGCCCAACAATGTTGGAACGTGAGATGTAAGCATTCCAGCTATTTCTGTATTTTATTTTGAAAACTCTAGACACTATTATAATATCACTGGATTTCCTATCAAATGTTTTGGTTAGCGTAAGATAAAAACTTCTCCATGTTTATGTGTGGGAAATCTTACGTGATACCTTTTTCTTTTCAAAGTTTTTACTGAAATTAAGCAATTTAAACCCGTTTACTCACACCAGACCCCTGTCTGACCCGAGTGTTTATTTTCTGTTTTATTAATCTCTTGGGTACTCATATTATGTATGAGTAGTCAAGTGATTTAGGTTTGCTTGACGAATTTTGGAGGAGATATGGAGCAGGAGGCTTCCACGTGTAGATATTATGGTTCCGCTGTGTCTATTGTATCTGTATCTTGTGATAACTTGAGTTGTATAGTCAGACAGATGTTTATAACTGTCTTATATATGTTGTATAAGTTGTGTACTCTGATGTAGTATGATACTATGTAATATTTTATGTGATATATTATATTTCAATCGTTCCGCTGTGAGTTCTCTGTAGTTGTTGTGTTTCTTCTTTCTCTATCTTTTCTTCTTCTATCCCTTTCTTTCTTCAAGATGATGCGATTTCCTGGAGATAGGAAGTCGGGTTGTCTCAGTTGGTATCAGAGCGTTAGGTTGAGTGAATACCTAGGCTCTGTAGTGGTGTCTTTCTTGAGAGAGCGTACTTGTAATTTTTATATATAACTATATAACTATATATATATATATATATATATATATATATATCTACTTAATTTGTTGAGTTATCTGTTCGGATTTTCCAACATAAGTTTTAGAGGTAGATGGAGTAGTGGTGCGTGTGTGTAACACGACTACCACTGATGGAAGAGGTCCATAAGTTGAGGTTGGAAGTGAATTTGTTGAGACTGTAGACCTATTACCGTCTCGAGTAAATTTTGTAGTTTGGAGTAAGGATTTCTCTGATATCCGAAGGAAATATTTTGAAGATTCGGAGTTTATCTTTGAAGTATAAGATTGGATTTCACTCGGGTGAGCGAATTTTCTAGAGTTTGGATCTGTCGGAAGTAAGAGATGATATCTTGATAACTGCATGATGAGATGTAGTATCTTTGGATATTTTCTGAAGATGTTTTCTCTTGAAGCAGTTTTAGTAGTAGTTGAGGAGCAGTCTTTACCCGCCGCAGGGAAGATTCGTCTGTGTAGAAGTTGTTTGGATCTTAAGCGTGGAGGTTGTCTATTTTGGAATATGAGACTAAGGTCTATAAGTTATTTGTTTTGGCATGGTCTCATTTGTCATTCCCTAAGGAGGGCGAGATGTTAATGCTTGGTTTGGAGCCCGAGTTTCTTGAAGGGTTGTCTGCCATCTCGGAAGTCCGTTGTGGGTCTGCTGATGGTTTTGGTTTTTGGAGAAGCCTTTGGATTAGAAGTTTTTGGTTAGCAGTGGTAGCAGTTCCAACTCGAAGTGTTCGGTATGCTGTCAAGAAGGTCTTTTAGCTTCGTAGTATCATCGAAAGTAGAATATGGAAGCAGCAGTGTGGTTGTTTCTCCGATGGTTCCGGAATCTTTGTGGTTCTTCATTCAGCAATCCAGCCAGTTGGTGGAAGTTTCTTAAAAGATTAACTTTGTTTGGAAAAGTTTAAAGCTGTTCTAATTGGTAAAGAGAGGTCAGTTTCTTTGGAGTCCAAACTAGGTTGAATCGCAAAAGTGACTTGCGATTAGTTTGGGAATTTATCTGAGCAATCTTTTGTTTGAGACTGAGGATTCTCATGTGGAAGTATTAGCTACTGAGGTAATCAGAGGTTGTCTGCATCCGGATTTGAGTTCCATATTGTTTTGGTTCGAGAAGAAATTTTGTTAGTTAGCCTGGTTGTAGGATGGTTTTTGGAGAAAGAGAGTTGATGTAGCAACTCAGAAAATTTTTGATTTGGATTTGGTCAGATCTATTTTTTGAGTTGGATTCTGTTATAAGGTTGTGTGACTAAGTTAGATGAGTCACTCAGATTTTTATGGATTTGATGAACAAAGTTCTCGGATATATTGGATAAATTTGTACTCGTGTTCATCAATAGTATTCTTATCTATTTCAGAATCAGAGTTGTGCAGCAGAAGCGAGGTAGCAGCTGTACAAGGATGGAAACAAGTTCTGTTTGCTATTGCTTGAGTAGTAGAGTTTGTATTCTAGATTTCGACGGATTTTGGAAGATTTTTCTGTTGAATATGATACAGAAACTGGTTTGCTTTGGTCTAGTTGTTTCTGGAAGTATCAGCATAGGTTGAGCTGATCAGGAAAAAGTTGGCAGCCCAAGATTTTCTATTGAGTTAAACAGATATGAGATAAGGAGTTTGGAATTCGAAGTTGGAGACTTCATTTTTGTTAAAGATTTTTCTGGTTAAGAGAGCACTATTGGGATGGCTAGTGTTGTGGTATTGAGATTTCTTATCTGTGTTTTGATAGGATAAGTTTGAATTGCCAGTTTGGATAGCTGGAATTCATTGTATATCACGTATCTCTGAGGGAGTACGTGTATGATTTATTGTTGATCGTTGAATCTGTAGATTAGTTGGATTTTGGAAGTTGAGCTAGACTTGAGTATAGTCTGATGTTCTGTTCAGATTGATGGATCTAGAGATGAGAGGAGCTCTGGATTTTAGTGGTATAGTTTGTTTAGATTCTGTAGCGTGAGTCTCCCGGTGATTTATACCTGGGAAACTCGAGATAGTATTAGAAGATTTATTCTGATTTGTGTCAGAATAATTAGTTAGACTTTTTTGTTTGATTTGTTGCTATGGTTGTTAGCTACTGGTTGATAGGTATGCTTTGCTGATCGAAATTAAAATCTGTGCTGGGTTATTAAATTACCTTTGCTTTTAAATTTCGGGGACGAAATTCTTTTAAAGGGGGAGGATTGTAACGACCCGGAATTTTGGTCAATATAAATTTAATAATCTGTATAAATAATTTAACTGGTTTGCTAATTTTTCTTTTTAATTTTTATTTAAACTGATAAATTTATTCTTTTTAAAGGTTAATAGATATTTAATCTGATAATTGTGATCAATATCTTTCTGACAATTTAAAATGGATAAGATTTATTTTTCAAAGCTAATCAAATTTTATTCTGTTTATAATATATACATTGATAAATATTGTGAATAGAAGATCTTGTGTTTTAAATAAAAAATGAATTTTAAAATTGTAATATATATGTTTGCATATGTTATTATCTGAGTTATTGTGAAATTTAATTTAATCAATTGATAATTTATAATGTATGAATATTATAGATTGAAGCTTTGTTTTAGAATCAATGTTTTCAAAAGTTAATTTAAAGATTTATTCATTTGTTTTAAAATATAAAGATTTGTTATTTATTTTCAAATATGATAGTTTAAAAAAAAATTAAACAAGCTTTGTTTTGTTTTCTTTTATATTGCTTAATTTAAAATGTTATAAGTTTATAAAAGTTCTAGATTTTAAATAACATGTATAAGATGTATATTTATATTTGAATTATAATTAGTTTTAGAATAATTTCTTTTTAAAGTAAATTTATAAATACTTATGTAAACATTTATTCATTTTGTAACTTAAGAAAGTAAGTTTTATTTGCATTTAAATTAAATAAAAGTTTATTAAAATACAAGGACATGTGTAAACATGTTAATTACTTTAATAAACACATGTAAGAAGATTTTGTAATTATGTGACAAGTGTCGTCATTTAATTTCTTTGATTTTAATAAATATAACATTTAAACATAAAGAAAATTTGTTTTCTCCAACATTTTTATTTCTTTCGTTAATGGCAACCCTTTTATTTTAAAATTTTAATAAATGTAAAAGAAGAAAACTTGTTTTTTCAAACACTTTCATTCTTTATTTCTTTTCATAATTTAAATTATGGCATACTGTAAACCTTAGGTAATAAATTAATAAAATCCTTTATTTAAAAGAATGGATGTTATAAGATTAAGAATTTAAGTGAAATTAAAAAGGGTTACTATAATTAAATGTAATAGAAATGGAAGCATTAAATAAATGATTGAAAGTGAGAAGTGCATTAAATGTAATAAAATAGAAGAAACTTACATGACCTAAATAAATGGAAATGGATAATTGGAGGAGTGAATAAAATTTAAGTTTGTTGGAAATAAATTTAAATTATAAAAGGATAATTTAAAGAAATAAATGAAAATAAAAGATAAGCTGTTATATGAATGAAAAGATCAAACTGTTAATGTATGAAATATAAATTTATAATAAGTTAAATTGATTTGTTGGTTTAAATCGATATTGTTTGCTTTATGGTTGGCTGGGTAAGGAAATTTGAAGTTGTTGGATGAATAAATAATCTAATTCCGTCTCATCTAAGACTGGTGAGTAAATTATGCACTGGATGGTTATTTTTCATTCCGTACCATTTCAAGTTTTGAACCCGAACAACTATTTGCTTGTTTGACTGAATGGTTGTTTTGTTTGTGTGTATGTTGTTTGTTGAAATCGATGATTGTGTATTGATTATTGTTAGTAGTTGAAACTATGAAAATATTTCACTTTAATATAAATAGTTAACCTTTTAGATTATATAAGGGAAATGCAGGTATGGAAGCAATTGCTACTAATTTTGGTTCCATAAATTAAGTGTAATTTGCCGACAAATAGGTACGTTTCCGGATTACGTTTTGTAGCGATATTTTTATATATTTCCCGTGTTGGGATATACTATTTTCAATATTCTATATGATACTTTGTTATATTTTGGTATTATATTTTCCCCGAGCCTCTCCGCACAAAGGAGATTCTGCCAAATATTTCCGTAAATTTTGGACTTAGAACTATGTTGAAAATGTTTTTCAAACTTTAATTATTTAAGTATAAAAGGATATAATGATTATAAAACGGGTATATTTTATTTAAGGTAATAAATTTAGTAAATTACTGTTTATAAGTTAAATATTTTGAATAAGATGTATTGTTATTTAATTCTTTCTTCTCCCTTCTTTTCCTTTTCGGGGACGAAAAGTTTTGAGTGGGGGAGAGTGTAACGACCCGAAAATTTCGTTAACTAAATTTGTCATATTTTCCATAATTTTTAATAAAATGAATGTTAGAAATTTGGTGTTGCCATTTGTTCTTATTAAAAGTTAGCAATTTAAAATGAGATTTCCAATTCAATAAAATAATGTAATTATTGTGATTTAATTTTTGAATGGAATATGTGAAAACAAGAGTAATTATGGAATAATATGTTATTTATTTAGAGTATTGAATAAAAAAAAATTTTGTAAGCCAATTTTAATTAATGGTAATAATGCGATATAAGCTAATAAATTTGATCTCAATGCGATAACCATTTAATGAAGGTAATGAAACAGGATTTAGGAAAATGTATACTAGGTATAAATCAAATAGAAGGAAACAAATGTATATATCGAATTGATTTATGAATAAATACTTTGGATAGTAATTGAATGTACAGTAATGGTAATTTAAAACTTATTTATAGTAAGACTGCATAAGATTCAGTAAATTAAGCGGTGGAAAGTTTTTCCTAGATATACTTTGAGGATGTGAAATTAAAGGTGAATATTAAAATTGGTTAATGTAAAATAACATTGATTAACCGTAAATGGGAATAAATTTGAAAATAAAAATTTATGTTAATACAAGTGGATCAATTATAAACTTAAATGAAACATTCCAATTTAATAAGAGGTATTCGAATGTTATGTTTTATTTAAAGGTAATAATTGGATTTAATTAGAATTTGTGTATGTTGGATTATATAGGAAAGGAGTATACAAAAACTGTGAATAGTAGAGTAGCAACTGAATAGAAAGAAATTGAAATAAGGGCAATAAATATTATATAAATTAATAGTAATAAATGCCAACATTGAATTGTAATAAATATAATTAATATTACAAGTGGGTGAACGTAAAGATAAGGGTTAAGAGTGTTGGAATAGGTATACTAGAATAACTATAAAGTGTAAATGTACGTATTTATAGCAACATGAATTATTGAAGGAAAATAATTGGTAAGCGGGGTTTGGGCTAAGGAAATGTTATTGATTGTTTTGAAACCTTATTTATTATGGGAAATTAATTTAGCATAAGCAAAACCAATGCAAATATCTAATTTATCAGTAAAGTAATAATAAATAGTAATCAATGCAAATTTAGGTAACAATAGAATGTGAAATTTGAGGAATAGATGCAAAGTATATATGAGTTGCTAAAAGTATGCATAATAAGTGCAAATTTAATAAATCAATGTCCTGTAGAGGTTGGAGTATGGTTAGTAATAAAAGCTTTTAAAGGAAAAGCCTTTAATTTATAAATGAAAATCGATGCATTAAATTAGGTGTAACTGAATGCATGTAAATAATTTTGTAAGAATAAGTTATAAACAATTTATTTGTGCATACCCGATTTAATTGAAATAACAGAAAAGACAAGAACTTGATTTGCCTAGATATATATATGTATATATATATATATATATATTGATAAATTATAACTAAATAGAAAGATTGGTAGTAAATAGGATATACGAAGACAAAGGCAACTAGTAAATTAATAAATGAATTCATAATAATAAGTAGTTATTAATGCATATATATTTGGGCATTAGTGATAATTACAAAACTTTACCCATTTATCTAATTTATTTAATTAAATCTAAATCTATGGCAACATTGTTGTAATGATGGTTGTAAGTGAATTTGAATGTAAAAGGGTAACAATTATTTAGGTTAACCATTGAGTATGTTAAGTTAAGAATGGCAATCGATTGAAATAAATCTAAATTAATTATTTTGTTTTGGTTAATGTGTTCTAGTTAATAAAGGGGAGTTTATAAGAAATGAAGCATGCACTAATGACATGTGTTATAATTCAAATGTTATTTATACCCATAAAATGTTTATTTACTGAATAGAAAGATTTTAAATCAATAAGCGAATTTATTGAGGTTCCAATTTATAATTTATAACATTTAATGTAGACTCAATTTCAAAATTGACTTAAATCGTGCAGTTAGCGTAGATTTATTTTGTAATTGGAGTAGTTAATCCTATAAGATGAAGTTAATGCTAATTCTATTTATAATTGGACCATTTGTTGTTATAGATTATAGAAAGCAAGATGTACAAATTTAATTAAAGTATCAACATTCATTATTGAAAATTAAAATGGAAGTTGAGGATAATAAGGTGAAACCATGAACAAATGTTAATGCATCCTTATTACTGGTAAAAGATGAGTATATAAAAGTTTGAAAATCAAAAATAGGTTTTTGAAAACTTAATTTATAATTTCTAAATATAAGGAAGTGGAGAAATTAACACTGCAATGGATAGACTTATCAGCTTTTAATTTACATCTAAATTTGTTTAGATCAATTTGGAAATTAATAAAATTGTGGATATATTTTGAAACGTAAACGAAACGTCTAGATTTACATTTGTATATACGTTAAAATAAAATTTAAATGATAAGGAATTTATTTATTTCCTAAATCCGTAACGTGTGTAATTAATATTATTTATCTTTTGGGACCACTTCCGTTTGCACGTTAAAATTCGTGCACACCTATTCTTTTGCGATCTATCTATAAATAGACGATCAAAAAAAAACCCTAGCCTCCATCTTCTATCATTTGTCTGTACGTTCTTTTCTTCAACTCCTTCTCCTCCTAAAATGGATGCAAGCCTAGATCAATTTCTATTCAAATTTCAAATGAAAATTCAAACATCTCAGAAAAATTCCAAAAAAAATATATGTTGTAGATTTCATCTATACGAATCTATGAGCAGTCTCTGTTTTCGAAATCGATACTCGAGTCAGCGGAAAATCGCGGTCAAAATTAGGAAATTCGAAACCTAATTCAATTTGGGCGTTTTGATTTGGAGCGACCATTTGCCAATTGGTTTCTGGGTATTGGAGAGCTCGGCTAGGGAAGTCGTAATGGTGGAGGCGCGTCACCATCTGGTGGCCTGGGGCGGTCTTAAGGCACGGTCAAAGATGGGGAGGGCGTGCGTTGAAATGGGTTCATTCCCTGGACGAGCATACGTGAGTTGAGAAGAAGCTTTATGACGTGGCAAGTTTTAATTAGGTTGTTGTTTAATTTTGTTTTATTTAATTTTTGTTTCAACTCATTAAAATTGAACAACTTTTTCATACGTTACCCGTTTTGCGCGAAATTTCTTTTGTTAGGATCGTAATTAAATTCCGGATCTGATGACGCTAGTTTGGACAGATTTGGAGACCGCTGGTTTTTGAGTTTAAATTGAATTTAAATTCGATTTAAATTCAAAAGGTGAGTGTTTTAACCCACTCACAACTTCTAAAAAGTTTTTATGTTTGTTAAATTTATTTTAGATATGAGTAGAAATTTATTTATGACTGTTGGCATGTTTTATTCAGCGTATCTGTTAAATTGCATTTATTAAATTAACTGTTAATTTCTTTTATGTATTGCATATAAATTTGCAGTTAGAATTTATTTATGTGCATATAAACTGCTAGTTAAACAGTTATAAATTGAATTGAATATGAAATGTTAATTAATAACTGCCAATTATTTCCTGTTATATTATATATGCCATATATTGATGTTTGTTTAAACTGATGATGTTTGAGATAATTTGGTTGATGATTTATGATGGATGAATGGATGTTTTGTTTCATATCATTAAACTGTAAGTTATCATGTATTTTTCATTTCATTCGAGATTGTGGATTGAAATGATATACAACCGCAAAATTTTATATCTTTTAAATTGCGGATTGAAATGATAAATATCTGTATCACTTGACCATAGGATAGAAAATTTTATACAGGCACCGTGGTCTATATATAAAATATTTTAAAGTGATTTCTATGGTTTGGATGATACGGTTTATAATAAGTTAATTTTGATATTTTCTTCTATATATGTATACATATGAAGTTTGAAATTTTGAATTTAAGCTGTGTATAAATCTCTTAAATAAAAATGGAAAAATTGAGCAAATGGAGTTTGATGATTTATATTATATGTTAAATGTTTAAGTTGGAAATTTAAGATATGATATTTATAACTAGATTTTTCCAAGATAAATTAAAATGAATATTCTAGTATAATTAAATTGAAGAAAATATTTAATTGCTAAAAAAATTGGAGTTTTATTTATGGATTTATGTGAATATTCAAGACTAAATAATAGAGCATTTAATTTGTTGAAAGAATAAATTCCAACTTT
Organism: Allium cepa; assembly: GCA_030765085.1. NCBI lineage: Eukaryota > Viridiplantae > Streptophyta > Magnoliopsida > Asparagales > Amaryllidaceae > Allium > Allium cepa. The sequence continues at coordinate 341,400,488 of CM060932.1, read as the reverse complement.
AGTTTGAAATATTATTACTCCAAATGGATATATATATATATAGAAATTGAAGTGGTTTGGAACTTGAAAGTGATATTTAAATTTTGGTTCAGACTTTAAATAAAGAAACATATGTGTAAAACTATGGAAATTATTTTCTTTACAAAGTAACCTTAAAGTTAAACCATTTATTTTATATACCGTTGAATATCCAAACCATTCAAGTTTTATAAGTTATTGAAAGTGCGGTGTGTAAACGATTATATGTGCTAATATAGTATACACGGATCGTGTAATATGGACTACAATATAAATGCGGAAATAGATGATAATAGCATAGTAAATAAAAATAGAAAAATCACACCAGAGATTTTTATACTGGTTCGGAGCACCGTCCTACGTCCAGTCCCAGACTTCTATCTGGATTTTCACTATTAACTACCTCGCTTCACCCGGAGGAACAGGTTTACAACACCCGAGCAAACGAACGGGATTTCACGCCTCTAATACACTGAGGACTTCAACACTTGCCTCTTACAACACCGAGGACTTCGACACTTGCCTCTTACAACACCGAGGACTTCAACAAAAGAACAAATACAATTGTTGTTGACAACTTGTGCTCTTGAAAACACGGATTTGTCACTAGTAGTACACTCTTCCTATAATCTTATCCTCAAAGTATGCGAATGATGTTTTGAAAAGATTAAGGAAAGTATATTACTTATTGAATCAAAAGATATGAAATAGTTTCAATGATTCAATAAATAATCGAGAGCTTTTAGAATGCAGGAGTTAGAAAGTAAGATCAGAGATTAGATTAAAAAGCATATAAAATCATGTTTTCATGTCATTTGAATCAATGATTTAGATGAGTATATATAGAGAAAAATAGTTGTAACTCTTTGTGAACAGTTGCCATTAATAGATATGATTATTTGATGAAAGGTAAGAGATGCAACCATTGGAGAAAGAAGTGTCTTTTGGAAAAGGTTGCTCTCTGTTTAAAAACGGTCGACAGGTCAAAAAATGACCGGTAGACAGGAATTTGAATATATATATATACGTTATGTTCACTTGTGCACATTATCTGTGCATTCTGGGCAAAAACGGTCGACCACCTGGTTTTTGACCGGTCGACCGGTTTTGTCCAGACTGCACAGTTAATGTGCACTCATATATATTTATATATATATTCGAAGATTAAAGGCATAAGATTATTTGAGGATAGATTTTAACATAAATAATCATTACTAACATACCAAATAATCAACCTCTAATCATATGGAGCTCTTTGTGTCTAAATAACTTCTTTTTGTCGATCACGGCTTATCCCTTTGTCAGAAATCAAAACTCTATAAAAATCTTGACTCAACATTCTCCCCCTTTTTGATTGATGACAACATATTTATGAATCTCCCCCTGTATAAGATATCCCCCTGAGATTGTGTCCTGCATATATACTGTTAGCACAATTTTCTCCCCCTTTGTCATCGACAAAAAAGAGTTGTTTAAATGGAGGATGTAAAAAAGATTATAAGCAACATAAAACTACTATCATAGATCAAGAGTAACATTCACACAAGATGATAATACACACAAGTCTAGTACGAATTAAAACACGACAATATTTAGTACAAGTGCCAGATAATGTCTTTAAAGCTCCACCTAAGTATAACATCTCCCCCTAAGTATAATATCCCCCTCTATTTATATGCATATGAATTTGTCCCCCTTTGTCATTATCAAAAACGAATGAGGAAATATATAAAATTATATAAAATATCTTGTATATAATGAGATAAACTCATTATTAATTATGAAGGAAAAGTAAAATAAATTTTACCATATTTACCGAAGTCCATATTTTATTGTAAGCACGTAATTCTATTAAACATATGGAACATTCTTTGAAATTCCAAAATCTATCCTTTTCCTTTTGTTTCTCTGAGTACCTGCAAAAAAAAAAAAATAATTTTCGGTACCCACTTACTATGTTAGGGTCCGGGGGGTTAGGTTTTTGGAAACCATACCCATTTGGGTGTGGTTGAACCTTTATAAATATAATTTTCATTACAAATTACATTCTTATAATAGTTGCTAATATAAAGTTGTTTATCATGATCAATCATATTAGCTGGAATCCATATCTTAATACTATTAGTCATTAGCTTAGTACTTTTAGAATAATTTCTATCATTTCTAAACAAAGTACTATTATGACTATAACTGGTTTTAAAACTATCTTGATTACTAGTACTAGCACTAAAGTTAGTATACATGAATGCATATCTAGTACTATTTTTACTTTTAGCTTGTTTATAGCCTACACCACTTCTATCATTGTGAGCTTTTGAATTCTTAACATAACGTATTCCCTTCTTATTTGAAGCAGATTGAGAATTTTCAATAATCCTGGATAAATTTTCTCTCCCTTTATTAAAATTGGAAATATTTTTAGTAATGTCATCAAGCTTAGTTTTGAGACTAGTGTTATCTAACTCAACAATTCTAATTTTTGTTTTTAACTCATGATTTTCAGAAGTTAGAGCATTATTCTTTTCTTTTTGAGCTTCTATTTCTTGACTTAATAGAGCGAGTTGAGAATTGTCTGAATCTTGAATTTTCTCAAGTTCTTCTTCTAATATTCTCTTCTCATCTTTAAGCATATCTCTTTCGAATTTTGCTTTCTTCTGATTTTCCAGAGCTTCCTTATATTTTCTTTTGAGACTTTTTAATGTGTCTAGAAGTTCTGAATTTATTTCTATCATATCATCAAAAGTTAGATCACTAACCTCGTTATCTTTTGCCATGAAGCATTTGTTTGTTTGCTCCTTTGATTGTTCTTTATTGCTCTTCCTCTTCTTATTGCCTTGACTATATCTCTTTGTAGCCATTTATTCTAGGATGTTGTTACGATCTCTAGAAAACCAGGCTCTGATACCAAATGAAAGTGCGGTGTGTAAACGATTATATGTGCTAATATAGTATACACGGATCGTGTAATATGGACTACAATATAAATGCGGAAATAGATGATAATAGCATAGTAAATAAAAATAGAAAAATCACACCAGAGATTTTTATACTGGTTCGGAGCACCGTCCTACGTCCAGTCCCAGACTTCTATCTGGATTTTCACTATTAACTACCTCGCTTCACCCGGAGGAACAGGTTTACAACACCCGAGCAAACGAACGGGATTTCACGCCTCTAATACACTGAGGACTTCAACACTTGCCTCTTACAACACCGAGGACTTCAACACTTGCCTCTTACAACACCGAGGACTTCAACAAAAGAACAAATACAATTGTTGTTGACAACTTGTGCTCTTGAAAATACGGATTTGTCACTAGTAGTACACTCTTCCTATAATCTTATCCTCAAAGTATGCGAATGATGTTTTGAAAAGATTAAGGAAAGTATATTACTTATTGAATCAAAAAATATGAAATAGTTTCAATGATTCAATAAATAATCGAGAGCTTTTAGAATGCAGGAGTTAGAAAGTAAGATCAGAGATTAGATTAAAAAGCATATAAAATCATGTTTTCATGTCATTTGAATCAATGATTTAGATGAGTATATATAGAGAAAAATAGTTGTAACTCTTTGTGAACAGTTGCCATTAATAGATATGATTATTTGATGAAAGGTAAGAGATGCAACCATTGGAGAAAGAAGTGTCTTTTGGAAAAGGTTGCTCTCTGTTTAAAAACGGTCGACAGGTCAAAAAATGACCGGTAGACAGGAATTTGAATATATATATACGTTATGTTCACTTGTGCACATTATCTGTGCATTCTGGGCAAAAACGGTCGACCACCTGGTTTTTGACCGGTCGACCGGTTTTGTCCAGACTGCACAGTTAATGTGCACTCATATATATTTATATATATATTCGAAGATTAAAGGCATAAGATTATTTGAGGATAGATTTTAACATAAATAATCATTACTAACATACCAAATAATCAACCTCTAATCATATGGAGCTCTTTGTGTCTAAATAACTTCTTTTTGTCGATCACGGCTTATCCCTTTGTCAGAAATCAAAACTCTATAAAAATCTTGACTCAACAGTTATGGTTTTTAAAAAGTATGAATTCAGAAATATTATGTTTGAAAGTATAATTCAAATGTTTGGTTTCCAGATATTATAAATTTTTAAAGCAGTATAATTTTTGAAAAGGATTATATTTGAGATAAAATGATATCGTATTGATTTGGGGTTTTAAAAATATAAACGATATCATATTTATATGGGTTTAAAATGGATTTTGTTCTGGTTTTAAAGTATAATTATTTTAAATGACCGCGGTGTTATAATAACGTTTGGTTGTTGAAGTGACCGGGATCGGAAGTTTTCATACTCTCTGCCAACTTCGAAAACCACTTTAACAACCGTGTACGCGGTGGAGATTCCAGAATGAAGTTGGTTGGTGGCGGCGTTTCCTGTAAGGTAAATACATGGACCCGACTCCCGTGAGTTGGCATAAGGTGGCTAAAACAGGAGCGATTCTCGGGCCAATGAGGTCATTCCTCTGATCGGACACTCCTCTTCGATATTATAATTTGACTTTGGATTGTTTCAGTGGCCACTTTTACTTTGATTTTGGGGGAGTTTGTTCGAGGTGGGCGGTAGCTGCGGCTATGCGTTTCCATCAGCCCGGATAGCAATTGGTATATCTACCCTAGCATTGCCTAGTTGTGCCGTTTCACTTACCCTATCGCGGCTTATACGATTTTGGTTTTGTACCATACCTATGGAGTGCCCTCTGACGACGCCCAGTACGGGGGAGATTACGGTACTGTATAGACTATGGGAATATATTTTGTGTTAAGGGCTATATGGGTAACCCCTTAACGCTATTTAAAAGTAAGTTTATTTTAAAAATAGACACTATTATAATAGCGCAATATACTACATAGTAAATAGTTTAACGGATCCTTAGGAGATGTAAATCCCGAGCATCTCTTGAGTTACTGCACTCATATTTATTTCTATTAATTTAACTCACATAAGATCTTTTAGTTCTGACTCGAGTGTTTTGTCTTTTCAATTCGCTCGGGTCAGTCCGAGCGTTTCAGGATTTGAAGTTTTAGCTCTGGAGGACGAAGACGAAGATTTGTATTACTATTATCTACTATTATTCCACTACACTCATATTTTTCCGCTGCATTGTTATTGGTATGTGTAACTCTAATATGTATTATATAAATGTTTGTAAACAGTTTTATAAACTGTATATTTTATTATTATATTTTATCCTTCCGCTGTGAGATTTTATTTCTTCTCTGTTTTTCTTATTTACCCCATAACAATCCGCCTTCCGTATGCTTTGAATCGTCATGTGTGTCGGTTTAAAGTGTGCGAAAAAGGCGGGATGTTACAAAAAACTACTATATACAGCTGCCGAAACTTAAATAACAAATACATTAACATGCTTTACGACTTTTAAAAACCGCAGTATACTATCATAAAATATAATGTTCCCAACATATTATCCACCCAATCATATAACTTAATATATATAACACATTCTATCAGATGCAAATATGATATACTACTTATCATAGCAACCGTGCTTGGTCAAAGCATGCGCAACATAAAGCAGACATGACACAAGGAAAGATGTAGATGGGAAAATACACGACTACTTCATCGAATACAGATATATATATGTATAATATATATAGATATACCGTATATACGGGAAACAAGCGAGTCCACCAGCAAATATACAACTCCCGAAAGATGTGGTCGTGCTGCCAATGGGATGGAGGAGAAGAGCAGCTCGGTCATGAGATGGTGACTTGGTGATGGCTGAGTGTAAGGAGGACGAGGAGGTTGTGGGGTTCGATCGGCTATTCGGAGGAACGGAGGCCAGAGGTTGCTGCACCGAACGATGGGAAATAGCGGAGGGAGCAAGGTGTTATTCAGCGCTTGGAGGCCAAAGGGAAGTAGCTGCTGTCGGTTCACATAAGCTTCGCGGCAACGGGAAAGACTGTTGGACAGCAATGGCACGGTGGTTAGGTGACTGGGCTCGGCTAGGCTTGCTCAGGCGTATCTCGTCGAGGTGGAGATGCTCAGGCGGTAAGGGATGAAGGGAATAACGCACAGAGCTTGCTGGAATGGGTGAGGCCATGAGATGCTTGGCTAGGGAGGGTGAGGACTTGGGTTGACTGATGGTTGGTGTTGGCGGCGGGGTGAGTCGGGGAGGCGGTTTAAGGTGGCTTGACGAGGTTGAGCGAAGATTCTAGAGGAAGAGCATGTGGGAGATGAGCAACAGTACCATTCCAATAAAATTTATACTTCTCTTCAAAGTTCAATTGAAAGAATAGAAGTAAAAAAAAACACAAAGGAACCGGTTGAAATATTTAAATAAATATAGGAATACCAAAGGATAGTATTGGTCACCGAAAAATTTTGAGAATTGAAAAAGAAATGGCCATTGAAGGCTATTTAATTTCACGATGAAGGGATGACAGAACATAGGAAATCCAAGCGTCCAACAGTTTAAAATGTGTATTGTGTACCGGTACGATTAACCGTTCCATAGATTCCATCACGTACCGGATTCTAAAATGCCGAAATGAATACACTGTTAAGATCAGCATGATGAGGCGATCAGAACGGTATACGGATATCAGCCGTATGATCGAATTATAAAATTTAAATTTCTACTAGCGGAAAATGCAGTAAAAATGCTGAAAAATAAGATCGACGGAGCTAAAGATGTCTGAATTTGAAACGAAAAATAGCGTTTGCTCAGAAGATGGCTTAGAATTTTCTATGTAAAAATATTTAGGTTCAGAAAACATTTTATTTTCATCGCTTTTTAACTGATGAAATTGAAGTAAATTTACGCACGAAATAAACATTCATATTTTTGGACGAAAATTTACCAGTTGCTATGTTTAACTAGAAGCATTTCAAGTATTAAATTTATATTTCAAAATTTTATTGTTTAAAATCCCACAAAATTTCAACTAATTACGTCACTAAAACCGTTAAATTTTTCAGGTCGTTACATTGATTTGGTTTGGGATTTGGATCATAGCTTGAGTATAGATTGTTGGTTATAGGAAAAATGCAAAAGAATTTTTATATTTGTTGGATCAGTGGGAATTGGCACGATTAGGGTTTTAGAGTTGTTGGTTTCGGCCGAACTGTAGAAGCTTTTGCGCCTTGAATTTTTGATCAAGCTTGTTCGTTTTTGGGGTGGATGTTCTGCTTGGACGTGGGGTTCGATGGTGAGGCTGGCGGAGTTCAACGGCGGCGAGAATGGTCGGCGATGGGTTTGTTTTGTGCTTGAGTTTCTGCAAAATGTTCGAGCTCGATACTCGAATTCGATTCGAGGTTTCTTTCTTCAATCACGGTTTAGATTTGTAGTCGCGCATGATTTTGTGACCGTGGTGGGTCATCGCAATGAACGATGGTGGCCGGCGGTGGAGGTGCATGTGCACCGTGTTAGTGGTGCGCAGTTTTGGGTTGTTGGATTCGTGTTGGGGAAGATGAATGGAAACTTGGACGGAAGTTCGCGTGTGACTCGGGGGCGACTCGAAGATTTTTGGAGTTTGGGTTGCTTCGGTGTTGAATCGGGTTGAATCATTGTTTGCTTCGGGTTTTTGGGTTGCTGTTCTGGTAGTAGATATATTACTACGTTGCAATATATCTTAAATCGAATAAATTAGGAATCAAGCATTATGGAATTAACAAGTTTATAAAGTTAAACTTGTGGTTAAAAGTAAGGGTAAACCAAATGTTTAAAAGTGAAATTTCGATTTATATTTTAAATTTAAAAATGTTTTAAGATGTTTGATTTTAAAAATAATAATCTTAATTAAGTTTAAAATTTAAATTTAAAAGAGAATTTGAATTTTAATTATTAAATCAAAGATTTAAGTTAAAGTTTTGAAGTAATGTTTTAATAACTAATTTTCAATTTATATTGAATTAGATAAGTTTAAAATTTGATAATTTAAAGAGTTTTCAAATTTGAAAATATTTATAAATGCATTTTTTTATTCAAGTAAGATTATTATTATGATTTTGTAAGCCAAGGTTAATAACTTGTTTTGAATAAATAAGATTTAAATAATTCAAATAATTTATTTATGGAAATAAATAAGGTTAAATTATTTGGATAATTAACTTAAGAATGCTTATTTAATATGATTTGTTGATAAGTTAAGTTTGATTAAGATTTATGGTTTTTCTTAATTTATTAAAGATTTTCTTAAATATTAGAAGTTAATTAATTAAATGTTTAATTAGTTTTAAATAATCAGTTAATTGTTTATTTAATTTTAAATAATCACTTAATTATGGATTAATTATGTGTAACTACTTAATAAAGTAATTAATGGTTAATTGTTGAATGTAATTAAGGAAGTTAATTATTTATGGAAGTATTTAATGGTGACTACTCATGTAGTATTTTTAATGGAAGTGATTATTGGTTAATCACTTAATGATATCAATTAAGGAATTGAATAATATAATTGTTTTAAAATTAATTAATTATGAAATAAATAATTAATTAAGGTGTGACGCCCCACCTCTATACCCACGCTAGCCAAGAACATTACGGTGAATGCTGTCAACTAGCACGGAGAATAAGGATGTTGAGGAGCGACCATCCGTGTAATTGCTTTGCGCGAGCATCGATATGTCAGATAGTATAACATGCATTTCTTTATCATGAGGGAAAGCCGACATACCGACACAAACTCAAAGCTACTACACAGTGGCTATAATATCTTCAGAACAAATATAGAAATAAACATAACATAAATCAGTCACAGACAATTCATATCACAAAGGCGGAAGAAGATATGAATAAATAACTAACACATTAAAGTGTATATCAGAGCAGTGGTCAAAAAGATCCACAATAATACAAAAGAATAGCAACACGTGCTATGCAAAAAAATACAACTATGAGTCTATATCTCAAGTGTATACAACAAAAACTACTAATCTATGTGGTTAGCCAAAAGTCAGAGTAATGAATCCCGGGGATAAGTCAAGCAGAAGCACCTGCAACATCTCGGTCTGACCCGAGTATTATTTATAAGAAAATAATAAACGGATCAGTCTAGCTATAAATATCAGATGACATGATATAAAGTAAAAGATATGGCATAAACATATAATATCCATAATGGCATACTACTATAAGCACGCAAATGATGATCAACAAGAGATCGATCAATTCCACAAGAATCTTCACAAAGATCCAAAAAGGGTTTCATACCCAAAACTTGTATTCACAACAGGTCAATGACACACGGATTCACCAATGCACAAAAATTGATAAATCATAACAATGAAAATCACTAAAATTGGTGAAGCATAAATTCCAGAATTCAGCACACGAAATCCAGAAATCATAAAAAGGGGGGAGGCCTATAACACGAATGGGAGCATGAAAACTCACCAACATATGTATCACACGAACGAGACGCTATCTCATGGTAGCTAGCCATTAATTTTTGACACACGAACGGCCCGAGGACCATGGGGCGCTACCCCACAAATGTGAATCGAAATCACACTGAATCAGGGTCTAGTCTAAATCGCAAACAAAGAGACATCGCACAATTGCTAGTTTAAATCACAAAAATGATCGTCATGATCATCAAGAAGTGTTAATTACAGTAAGCTAGTAAATATATGAGCTTAGCTTCATGTCCCATAACCACTAGCTTAACTCAAATATTTACGAACAAATTGTAGATTTCCACTACAAAATTGTCACAAGAAATTCAATCGAATAAGTCCAAGAATTAACCGACGAAGTAAACGCAAACGTTTCATACCACTTGTTTTAGTAAGTCGTTTATTTAGATTTCTCATACGAGTGAGGAAAAGGTTTGTATATACTAATAGATTGGAAAACGGTTTAAGAGAACGAGCTTTGTAATAAAATAGTGTTGAAATCATTTTGATGAAAGAATTTTGATATTTACTACTAGTATTAAAACCTTTATATTTTTAAAGTGACAAATCATAGAAATGATTGTAGAAACAATCAATCATCAAAGTTCACATTCGAAGATGTGAATTAATTCCAATAATCGATATCAAATCCATCAAAATGGATATTCCTAAAAATCCCGATATAAAAGACATCAAAGTCGATAATAAATGAAAATCAACAAATCGGATAATCACGAATCGATTAAATTTGGAAATCGAGAAGAAAAAAATATGCACAAAGAGGCACAATAGGCAAATAGGAGAAAATCAGTCAACTGGCCCTCTGCAGTCAGTGGACTGAAGCAGAAACATGAAAATTTCATTTCCTGCAGTCAGTCGACTGACTTAAAAATCCAGTCGACTGATTGCAGGGAAACAGAGGACCCGAGCCTCAGGAATTTGCCTTCGGAATGCCTATGTGCTACAACCAGTCGACTGAATTTCAAAACCAGTCGACTGACTGGCACCAAGGCTGTTTTCTTAGCCTATGAAATAAAGATGCAATCTTCTCCAAAATGCAACCGGCCGAGCAACGGACACTAGGGATTTATGTCAATCGACTACCCGACCCTATAAGCTTCACGATGCGTCACCAAAAACATGTTCAAATAATAAAACTATGATTTTCACAGATTTTGGTTTCAAAACACCAAAAATTGGAATATACACCAAATCAATTCAAACCAAAATCAAATGCACATGAATATGTGTTAGGAATTCATACCTAACAATCGAAGATAATCATAGACATAGATGTGAGATAAAATTCTCACCTTTGAACCCAAACAAATGAAGAAGAAGCTCTAAGGCAAAGGAGAATCAACCACTCTTCAAATCAAACTCAAGAAGCTTGATTCTAAGCTTTAAAATAAGAACATTCCCAAAGTTAGGTTTATGGATTTCTGAAATTGATAAGAGAATGTGTTAGAGAAGAAGAAGAGAAGCTTACCAACGGGTTCTTCTATTAGTTTGGAGCTAGAGTTTGATTTGCAAAGAAAACTAGGGCTTGGAGTTTTAATTTCCTCTTCCACTCTCCATTGTTATGAAAGCTTGAATATTAGGAATTAGAAATGAAGTAATGAAGAGGAGAAGGGGTTGGGACTGAACACATAAGTGGGGTTATTGGGCTCAGCCCAAACAAAGCCCTAAGTGAAAAAGTAGCAAAAATCAACTTACTCCAAACATATCGAGGCTTATACTCAAAAAGGTCGCAAACGGCATTTTAAACTCAATGGGAGTGGTCCCGAGTCCTAATTCAACCGTATGCAAAAAGTAGCTTTTCGGACTAAATTCCGAGTATCGATAAAATATTTAAATACAAAAATCGATAATTATGCGGGTTGTTACAGACTCCCCTCCTTAAAGAAATTGCGTCCTCGCAATATTTAAGAAGAAGATATATAGTAACAACCATAAAAGCATATTCAACATAAAAGAAGTTTGAAATAAGAGGTCCACCTCAAAGAACTCGAGAAAGTAAGTCCGGATGTGTTCGCTCGATGAACTCTCTAGATTCCCAAGAACAATCCCTAGGATTTGGAGACCATTGAACTTTAACAAGCGGAACATCTTTGTTTCGAAGTCGTTTGACTTCCGAAGCAATGATACGAATAGGATGTTGCTCATAAGTTAAATTAGGCGAAACTTCAATCTCTTCCACAACACCGGGCTCAAGAATAGAATCGGAATCTCGAAGACATTTCCGTAATTGAGAAACGTGAAACACGTCATGTGTGGCAGAAAACAAAGTCGGTAATGACAGGCGATAAGCCATGGAACCAATACGTTCAGTGATAGGAAATTGCCCAATATATCGAGGCACCAATTTTCCTGATCGACTGAAACGTACAACACCTTTCATAGGTGAAACACGAATGAACACAAGATCTCCCACAGAAAATTCTAACTTCCTTGTCTGGTTAACGACATAGGATTTTTGTCTACTCTGGGCTTCTTTCATCCTATGTCGAATAAGTTCAATCTTTTCTGTGGAATCACGAACAAAGTCTGGACATAAAACCAGCTTCTCACTGGACTCAAACCAACAAGAAGGAGATCGGTATGGCCTTCCATAGAGTGCCTCGAAAGGTGCCATACCAATACTAGATTGGAAGCTATTATTATAGGAAAATTCAACAAGTGAAATATGATCCTCCCAACTTCCACCAAAATCAAGAACACATGCACGAAGAAGATCTTCAAGAGTTTGATTCACACGCTCGGTTTGTCCATCAGACTGGGGGTGATAAGTGGTGCTAAAATTAAGCTTCGTTCCTAAAGCTTTTTGAAGACTCTTCCAAAATCCACTAGTAAACAATGGATCTCGATCGCTAACAATAGAAGTAGGAACCCCATGTAATTTAACAATCTCTTTAATAAAGAGTTTGGCCAAAAGAGGTACGGTTCGGTTAGACCGAACGGGAATAAAATGGACAGATTTAGTAAGTCTATCAACAATCACCCATAAGCTATCATGACCCAAACGAGAACGGGGAAGGCCATCAATAAAATCCATGGAAATTTGGTGCCACTTCCAAATTGGAATTTCTAAAGGTTGCAACAACCCACCGGGCCTTTGATGTTCGGCCTTAACGAGTTGGCAAGTCATGCAATGCTTAACGAAGTTAGCGATGTCAAGTTTCATTCCCTCCCAATAATAAAGTCGCTTCATATCCACGTACATTTTACTACTACCGGGATGAATGGTAAATTTAGAACGATGAAAATCTTCTAAAACATCTTTACGAAGATCACTAATATTTGGCACGATAAGTCTACCAAATCTCCGAATGCCGCCACGAGAATCAATATCAAAGTCTTTCAAACCTTCAATATCAATTTTATCCTTAATATTTTGGCCAAGAAGAGCCAAGTCGGGATCTAGCCTTTGAGCTTCAAGAATGCGGTCTAAATGAGAAGGATGAGCCTCAAGGCTACATAAAACAAATGATGAGCATAAATTGAATACGCGGTCTCGAGTCTCACAAGTGGATAAGATCTCGAGATCGTTCCATTCAGATATCATCATAGAAACAACAGCTTGTTGTTTACAGATAAGAGCATCGACGACACGATTACCCTTACTGGGGGTATAAAGAATATCAAGATCATAAGGAGCAAGGAACTCGAGCCAACGTTGTTGACGCAAATTAAGTTCCTTTTGAGTGAATAAATATTTCAAATACTTATGATCCGTGTAAAGAATATATTTCTCTCCCAATAGGTAGTGACGCCAAATTCGAAGGGCAAAAACAATAGCCGTGAGTTCTAAATCATGTGTGCCATATCTAGTCTCGGCCGGCTTCAATTGCCTAGAAGCATAAGCAATAACACGTTCTTTTTGCATAAGAACGACACCCAAACCAACGCGACTAGCATCGGTATAAACAACGAAATCTTGATTCCCCTTGGGAATCACAAGAATATGAGCATCAGAAAGGAGTTCTTTTAATTTCTGAAAAGAAGTTTCACATTTTTCCGACCAAACGTATTTAACACCTTTCTTAGTCAAGCCAGTAAGAGGCACGGCAATCTTAGAAAAGTCTTTGATAAAACGGCGGTAATAACCTGCCAATCCAAGGAAACTACGAATCTCTGTCACACTCTCCGGTCTTTTCTAATCTTGAATCGCTTCAATCTTTGAAGGATCCACGGAAATTCCGGATTTGGAAATAATATGACTGAGAAACTTCACACGAGATTGCCAAAAATGACATTTAGAAAATTTCGCTTTTAATTGATTACTCCTAAGAGTTTCCAATACAATCCGAAGATGCTTCTCATGTTTCTCCTCCGTTTTTGAATACACAAAAATATCATCAATAAAGATGAGAACAAATCGATCGAGGAAGTCTTTGAAAGATCGATTCATTAGGTCAATGGAATAAGCTGGGGCATTCTTTAAACCAAATGGCATAACAAGCCATTCATAAGATCCATAACGCGTACGGAAAGATGTCAAAAGAATGCTATCCTCTGCAATACGAAGCTGATGAAAACCGGTTGCCAAGTCCAATTGTGAAAAGACTCTAGCACCACTAAGTTGATCGAATAGATCATCAATCCGAGGTAAAGGATATTTATTTTTGATAGTAAGATCATCAAGCTTGCGGTAGTCAACGCAAAGCCTAAGTGTACCATCGGATTTCTTCACAAAGATAGCCGAAGCTCCCCAAGGCGAGGAACTAGAGCGAATAAATTGCTTCGTCTCCAATTCAAATAATTGTTTGCGCATCTCCTCATTTTCCTTATTGGACATAATAAGGAGGACGAGTAATAGGTTGAGCTCCAAGGATAAGATTAATTCTGAACTCGATTGCTCGCTTAGGTGGTAATCCTAAAACGGGCTCAAATATGTCAGAAAATTCACGAACAACGTGAATAAGAGAAATTATATCTTCCTCATCATCATTATCGTCATCACGAGGATTTAAAGAATATAAAGATGCAACCAAGCTGGAATCCGAACCTTTAAGATTAATAGAAATCTGCTTAACAGATAGAGCATGTCGAAGATGAATAGTCCGCTCAGGACATAGGATATGAGCTTCATAACGGTTAAGCCAATCCATTCCCAAAATCATTCCAAAGCCTAAATAACGCATGACATGCAAATCGGCTCGGAAAGAAAAATCACACAAAATAATCTTGACATCTTTACACAATAAACTGATTGTTGCGGATCCACCAACCGGATTCGCAATTCTCAAAGAAGTCATTAAAGCAACAACACTTAAAGAAAAGGTATCAACAAGCTTTTTAGATATAAAAGAATGGGATGCTCCCGTATCAAAAAGAACTCGAATAGGTTGATCACGAAATATAATAATACCATCAAGGATAGAATGTGATATACCTTGACCACGAGATGTGTTGCCAAGGGCTTGAGCAACATTAAGCTTTCCCTCCTTCCTATTTTGAAGTTTGGGACATATATGCATAAAATGGTCCGAGCTTTTACAATAGCGACAAGTACGAGGCTTTGAACACTTGTTCGCAAAATGGTCTCTAGAACCACAGTTAAAGCATCTCCCTTCAGTAGAGGAAAAGGTCTTTGCAACAGGAGTTTCTTGCCTCCCTTTCTTATTGGGATAAGGACCTTTGAATTTGTTTGGCCTCTTCTTGTTGTTGAAGTTTGGTTTGGAACCCACCACTTCAACATCACTTTCCCTATCTGCCTCTTCAAGACGAAGAGCGGTATCAATGAGTTGGTCGAAAGGAACTTCTATTTTAGAAGTAATGGCTTCTTGAGATTTCTGTTTAAGCCATAAACAAATCTTTGGTTCTTCTTCAATGGGGTGTTGATGTACTCAACTCCATATTTAGAGAGAGATTCAAAAGACGCGACATAGTCAGTCACGGAAGATTCACCTTGAACAAGGTCAATAAAATGGCGAGCCAAAGTAACCTTCTCAGCTTCTGGTATGAATTTTAACTCGAAGCGCTCTCGGAATTTCTCCCATGTGAGTTCCGCTTCATTTATTTCAGCAATCAGAAGCTCATACCAGTCTAGTGCTCTTTCTTGGAGCATGCTAGAAGCCACCTGAACTCGGTGAAGATCAATGAGGTTCATGCGAGAAAAGATTCGATCGCATGACCTTAACCAAGCATGTACTTCAATAATAGTTTCAGAACCTTTAAATGGCTTCCCACCCAGGTTGGTGTAATCATTGCACAAACGTGCAAACCCAGATTTAGGGTGAGTAGGTTCCGAATTAGAACCAGCTGCTTGAACATTCGTGACAAGGTCAAGAAGTTGCTGGGTAGTCATAAAAACTCCATCTTGGGGTGTAGCACTAGATGGTCCAGCTCTGGGACGACCAGGTCTAACCATTTCTCTTCTTTAATAAAGAAATAAAAAAGAAGAAAAAGTTATTCTCAAGAAAAATATCAAGCAATTATTGATAGATAAAACAAGGAATCATAAAGAAAATAGGATGAATCCGTATGAAGACTCGAATTAAATCCTAAAGCACGACTCCTAAGAAAGACTTAGGACGAGGATCCTTGTTATAATATTCTATACTGTTTCGAAGTTCGGCTCTGATACCAAGCTATGACGCCCCACCTCTATACCCACGCTAGCCAAGAACATTACGGTGAATGCTGTCAACTAGCACGGAGAATAAGGATGTTGAGGAGCGACCATTTGTGTAATTGCTTTGCGCGAGCGTCGATATGTCAGATAGTATAACATGCATTTCTTTATCAAGATGGAAAGCCGACATACCGACACAAACTCAAAGCTACTACACAGTGGCTATAATATCTTCAGAACAAATATATAAATAAACATAACATAAATCAGTCACAGACAATTCATATCACAAAGGCGGAAGAAGATATGAATAAATAACTAACACATGAAAGTGTATATCAGAGCAGTGGTCAAAAAGATCCACAATAATACAAAAGAATAGCAACACGTGCTATACAAAAGAATACAACTATGAGTCTATATCTCAAGTGTATACAACAAAAACTGCTAATCTATGTGGTTAGCCAAAAGTCAGAGTAATGAATCCCGGGGATAAGTCAAGCAGAAGCACCTGCAACATCTCGGTCTGACCCGAGTATTATTTATAAGAAAATAATAAACGGATCAGTCTAGCTATAAATATCAGATGACATGATATAAAGTAAAAGATATGGCATAAACATATAATATCCATAATGGCATACTACTATAAGCATGCAAATGATGATCAACAAAAGATCGATCAATTCCACAAGAATCTTCACAAAGATCCAAAAAGGGTTTCATACCCAAAACTTGTATTCACAACAAGTCAATGACACATGGATTCACCAATGCACAAAAATTGATAAATCATACCAATGAAAATCACTAAAATTGGTGAAGCATAAATTCCAGAATTCAGCACACGAAATCCAGAAATCATAAAAAGGGGGGAGGCCTATCACACGAACGGGAGCATGAAAACTCACCAACATATGTATCACACGAACGAGACGCTATCTCATGGTAGCTAGCCATTAATTTTTGACACACGAACGGCCCGAGGACCATGGGGCGCTACCCCACAAGTGTGAATCGAAATCACACTGAATCAGGGTCTAGTCTAAATCGCAAACAAAGAGACATCGCACAGTTGCCAGTCTAAATCACAAAAATGATCGTCATGATCATCAAGAAGTGTTAATTATAGTAAGCTAGTAAATATATGACCTTAGCTTCATGTCCCATAACCACTAGCTTAACTTAAATATTTACGAACAAATTGTAGATTTCCACTAGAAAATTGTCACAAGAAATTCAATCGAACAAGTCCAAGAATTAACCGACGAAGTAAATGCAAGCGTTTCATACCACTTGTTTTACTAAGTCGTTTATTTATATTTCTCATACGAGTGAGGAAGAGGTTTGTATATACTAATAGATTGGAAAACAGTTTAAGAGAACGAGCTTTGTAATAAAATAGTGTTGAAATCATTTTGATGAAAGAGTTTTGATATTTACTACTAGTATTGAAACCTTTATATTTTTAAAGTTACAAATCATAGAAATGATTGTAGAAACAATCAATCATCAAAGTTCACATTCGAAGACGTGAATTAATTTCAATAAATCGATATCAAATCCATCAAAATGGATATTCCCAAAAATCCCGATATAAAAGACATCAAAGTCGATAATAAATGAAAATCAACAAATCGAATAATCATGAATCGATTAAATTTGGAAACCGAGCAAAAATATATATGCACAAATAGGCACAATAGGAAAATAGGAGAAAATCAGTCGACTAGCCCTCTGCAGTCAGTCGACTGAAGCAGAAACATGAAAATTTCATTTCCTGCAGTCAGTCGACTGACCTAAAAATCCAGTCGACTGATTGCAGGGAAATAGAGGACCCGAGCCTCTGGAATTTGCCTTCGGAATGCCTATGTGCTACAGCCAGTCGACTGAATTTCAAAACCAGTCGACTGACTGGCACCAAGGCTGTTTTCTTAGCCTATGAAATGAAGATGTAATCTTCTCCAAAATGCAACCGGGCGAGCAACGGACACTAAGGATTTATGTCAATCGACTACCCGGCCCTATAAGCTTCACGATGCATCACCAAAAACATGTTCAAATAATAAAACTATGATTTTCATAAATTTTGGTTTCAAAACACCAAAAATTGGAATATACACCAAATCAATTCAAACCAAAATCAAATGCACATGAATATGTGTTAGGAATTCATACCTAACAATCAAAGATAATCATAGACATAGATGTGAGATAAAAATCTCACCTTTGAACCCAAACAAATGAAGAAGAAGCTCTAAAGCAAAGGAGAATCAACCACTCTTCAAATCCAACTCAAGAAGATTGATTCTAAGCTTTAAAAGAAGAACATTCCCAAAGTTAGGTTTAGGGATTTCTAAAATTGATAAGAGAATGAGTTGGAGAAGAAGAAGAGAAGCTTACCAATGGGTTCTTCTATTAGTTTGGAGCTGGAGTTTGATTTGCAAAAGAAAACTAGGGCTTGGAGTTTTAATTTCCTCTTCCACTCTCCATTGTTTTGAAAGCTTGAATATTAGGAACTAGAAATGAAGTAATGAAGAGGAGAAGGGGTTGGGACTGAACACATAAGTGGGGTTATTGTGCTCAGCCCAAACCAAAGCCCTAAGTGAAAAAGTAGCAAAAATCAACTTACTCCAAACATATTGAGGGTTATACTCAAAAAGTTCGCAAACGGCATTTTAAACTCAATAGGAGTGGTCCCGAGTCCTAATTCGACCGTATGCAAAAAGTAGCTTTTCGGACTAAATTCCGAGTATCGATAAAATATTTAAATACAAAAATCGATAAATATGCGGGTTGTTACATAAGGATTAAGGATTATTTAATAATGGAATTAATTACTTCTTAAGTAATTAATTAAGAGATTAATTAATATTTATTTATGAATTAATTAGAGATAATTACTTGTTAGGTAACTAAGAATTAATTACTGAAATATTTAGTTAATTAATTAATTAATTAATTTAACTTAAGAATAATTACTAAGAATAATTAATTGAAATTGAAATTAATTAATAAAGCAATTAATTAAGGATTTATTTATTTATTAATTGTTTAATGATTACTTAATGAAGTAGTTAAAGATTAATTAATTGGATTAATTAATCAAGGATTAATATAATTAATTTAGAAGTTAATTAATTAAGAACTTAATTAATTAAGATAAGTAATTACAAATTGTTAATTACTGATTATGATTAATAGAATGATTAATTATAAGTTAATTATTTAATTAATAAAGTAATTATTAATTAATAAGGATCACTAATTAATGCAATTAATGATATTAATCAAGGTTGATTAATATAAGTGATTTAATTTAAGTATGATTAATTAATTGTAATTAATTAAGGTTTAATGTAATTAATTATAATTGATTAATTAATATGAGTAAATGAAAGATCATTAATTATTGTAATTAATGATAGTAATTAAAGGTTAATTACTTTATATGGTTAAGACTAATTACATGAATATAACTAAAGTATAATTAATCAAGGAAGATTAATTTGGGAAAGATCATTAGAGATGATTAATTTATTTATTTGAAATAAATAAATGAAGAAGGATTTAAGGTTAATCCAATGATTTAGAGTTGATCAATTCTGTTGATGGATGATTGATTGTTATTGATTAATCAATGTTAGATAATTGATTGATATTGGATGGTTGATATTGGATGATGATATTGGGTAATTGATTTGTAACATCCAGCCTTTTCGCACGCTTCAAATCGACACACATGCCGATTCAAACCATACGGAAGGGCGGATTGTTATGGGGTAAATAAGAAAAACAGAGAAGAAATAAACAAAATAGAATCTCACAGCGGAAGGATAAAATATAATAATAAAATATACAGTTTATAAAACTGTTTACAAACATTTATATAATACATATCAGAGTTACATATACCAATAACAATGCAGCGGAACAGTGTGTAGTGCACTAGATAAATAATAATAGTAATACTACAAATCTTCGTCTTCGTCCTCCAGAGCTAAACTTCAAATCCTGAAACGCTCGGACTGACCCGAGCGAATTGAAAAGACAAAACACTCGAGTCAGAACTAAAAGATCTTATGTGAGTTAAATTAACAGAAATAAATATGAGTGCAGTAACTCAAGAGATGCTCGGGATTTACATCTCCTAAGGATCCGTTAAACTATTTACCATGTAGTATATTGCGCTATTATAATAGTGTCTAATTGTAAAATAAACTTACTTTTTAATAGCGTTAAGGGGTTACCCATATAGCCCTTAACACAGAATATATTCCCATAGTCTATACAGTACCGTAATCTCCCCCGTACTGGGCGTCGTCAGAGGGCACTCCATAGGTATGGTACAAAACAAAACTCGTAGTAAAGGCTCGGTATGGTAGGTGACACGGCACAACTAGGCAATGCCAGGGTAGATATACCAATTGCTATCCGGGCTGGTGGAAACGCGTAGCCGCAGTTACCTCCCACCTCGAACAAACTCCCCCAAAATAAAAAATAGAAGTGGCCACTAAATCAATCCAAAGTCAAAGTATAATATCGAAGAGGAGCGTCCGATCAGAGGTATGACCTCATTGGCCCGACAATCACTCCTGTTTTAGCCACCTTATGCCAACTCACGGGAGTCGGGTTCACGTATTTACTTTACAGGAAACGTCGCCACCACCTACTTCATTCTGGAATCTCCACCGCGTACACGGTTAGTCAAAGTGGTTTTCGGTATCGACAGAGAGTATGTCCATATCCGATGCCGGTCTCTTTGCCAATCCATCGTTATTATAACACCGCGGTCATTTAAAAATAGTTTATACTTTAAGACCAGAATAAAAATTTCCATTTCAAAACTATGAATACGATATCAATTTAAACCCAAAACAATATGATATCATTTTATCTCAAATATAATTCTTTTCCAAAATCATGCTGGTTTAAAATTTAAAATATCTGGAAACCATATATTTGAAATATACTTTCAAAGCATAATATTTCGAAATTCAAAATTTTAAAACCATAACTTCTAAAACTTGAATGGTTTGGATATTCAACGAATGTAAAATAAATGGTTTAACTTTAAAGTTACTTTGTAAAGAAAAATAATTTCCATGGCTTTTCAAATATATTTCTTTATTTAAAGTTTAAACCATAATTTAAATATCACTTTAATTTCCAAAAACCCCTTCAATTTCTATATATATATCCATTTGGAGTATTAATATTTCACAACTAAAGTTGGATTTTCGTCTTTCAACAATTAATATCCTATTATTTAGTCTTGAATATTCATATAAATTCCATAAATAAAACTCCAATTTCTAGCAATTAAATATTTTCTCAAATTTACTTTATACTAGAATATTCATTTTTAATTCATCTTGGAAAATCCAGTTATAAATATCATATCTTAAAATTTCCAAACTTAAACATATAAGATAAATTTCCAAATTCCATTTTCTCAGTTTTTCATTTTTATTCAACAGGTTTATACACAACTTAATTTTCAAATTTTTAACTTCATATGTATATATATCGAAGAATAATATTTTATAAAATATCAAAAATCAAATTTTTATAAACCGTATCCCATCCAAACCATAGAAATCACTTTAAAATAATTTATATATAGACCACGGTGCCTGTATATAATTTTATATCCTATGGTCAAGTGATACGGATATTTATCATTTCAATCCGCAATTTAAAAATAAATTGCGGTTGTATATCATTTCAAACCACAATCCCGAATAAAATGAAAATGCATGATGACTTGCAGTTTATACAATATAATTATAGCATTCATTCATCCAAATATCAATCATCAATCATCAATTGCAATCATCATCCAATTTTAAACAATCATCGATACAGAGGATATGAATTATACAGGAATCAATAATAGATATTAACTAACAGTTTATATTCCATACTAAATTTAATGACTGTAATCTAGCAGTTTGTATGCAAAATAAATTCTAACTGTCAAATTTTATGCAACAAATAAAATAAATTAACAGTTAAATTAAATAAAATGCGATTTAGCAGATATGCTGAATAAACATGCCAAACAGTCATAAATAAATTTCTACTCATATCTAAAATAAATTTAACAAACATAAAAACTTTTAGAAGTTGTGAGTGGGTTAAAACACTCACTTTTGAATGTAAATCGAATTTAAATCCGATTTAAATCCAAAAATTCGACGGTCTCCAAATCTGTCCAAACCAGCGTCAACAGATCCGGAATTTAATTTTGATCCTAACAAAAAAAAATTCACGTGAAGCGGATAACGTATGAGAAAGTTATAATCGTAAATCGATTGGAAAAAGAAAATAAAATTGTAAACAAAACCTACCTAACACTTGCCACGTCATCAAGATGCAATCTCATCTTCCTCCTGTATCTGGAACGCACGACTCCAAGTTCCAACCCAAAAACGCACGCATTCGCCGCCGTTGACCACTCAACTACGACGCGTACGACTGCTTGACCAACGATCTGACCTCGCCATCGCCTCCAGGAGCCACGGCCGCACCTTCCGGTACCCACGGCGAATATTCCGGTCCCCCAAACCATCAGCGCCGCCGCCCCTCACTCGGCCAGATCTGGGCGATTCCGATGCCCATCTTGTCGAAGTGACCGTACCGATGCGCTCTACTCAACACCCTCTATGCAACCATGCCCCCCGATCGACCTAAGGACGTAGATCCACCGTTGATTAAGCACGATGACCCACGAACGACCGGAACTATTTTGAATTTTCCTGGACGAACGAACAACTGAATCGAGAAACGAATCACAGATCTGTGACGTATACATCGACAGCTACAACATATATTTTTTTGAGATTTTTCCGGAGAGTTTAAATTTTCACTTTTGATTTTGAACTGTAGATAGATCTAGGTTTTGCAACCATTGAGGAAGAGAAAGAGATGAAGAAAATGAACGTATAGACAAATGATAGAAGATGGAGGCTAGGGTTTATAATCGTCTATTTATAAGTAGGGTTGGATTGGAGTTGATAGGCCAGATAGATGAACGTACGGAACAAACTATGGCCCAAAAACCCGTTCTAACCCCGGAACGAAATATGTTAAACCCATATATCCAGATAGGTATTTTAAAATATTCTGAACGCGATGGAAAAAGTTTCACGTCCAAATTTGATTGTATGAAGAAGTTATGCTGAAAACAAAATTCCCAAATTGATTTCAAATTGATTTTAATTAAATCGATTTCAAGGCGTTTCGCGTCCGTACGATCAAACGACAGGTCCGATCGATACGAAACTTGAAACCCTACAATAATTCACCGATACGGATCCGATGAAACTGGTTTCGTCGAAATCCGAGTCCGTGGCCAAAATGGCTATTTTTATATTCATTAAATAAATTAAAATAAATTATTGAAATCCAAATTTTATATCTAAATTCAAAAATTGGCCAAATTTTATCGCTTTTATATTTCTTAATCAATTTAAATGGTTTAACAAGTTTAGGTGTGAATTAAAAGTTGATAAGTTTATCAATTGCAGTGTTAATTTCTCCACTTCCTTATATTTAGGAATTATAAATTAAATTCTCAAAACCCATTTATTAGATTTTCAACTTTTATATTCTCACCTTTTATCCAAAATAAGGATACCACTAACATTGGTTCATTATTTCACATCATTATCCTCAAAGTCCATTTAAATTTCAATAACGAAAAATTTAACCGTTAAATTCCTTTTTATTATGCAATAAATGCAATGGTTGAATTTGATACTCTAATTAAGTTTATAAATCCTGCTTCCTATACTTTAAAACAACCCATGGTCCTATTATAAATAGAATTAGCATAAATTTTGTC
Organism: Allium cepa; assembly: GCA_030765085.1. Classification (NCBI taxonomy): domain Eukaryota; kingdom Viridiplantae; phylum Streptophyta; class Magnoliopsida; order Asparagales; family Amaryllidaceae; genus Allium; species Allium cepa. The sequence continues at coordinate 341,376,632 of CM060932.1, read as the reverse complement.
TTATAAAATTAACCCTCTACAAATACAAACAAAAATCTACGCTAACTGCACCATTTAAATCAATTAATTGTAATTGAGTCTAAATGTTATAAATTATAAATTGGAACCTCCATAAATTTTTTATTGATTTAAAATCTTTCTATTCAGTACATAGACATTTTATGGGTATAAATAACATTTGAATTATAATACACTTCAATAGTGCAGGCTTCATTTCTTATAAATTCCCTTTTATTACTAGAACATATTAACAAAACAAAATAAATAAATTTAGATTTATTTCAATCTATTTCCATTCTTAACTTAATATACTTAATGAATGGTTAACCTAAATAATTGTTACCCTTTTACATTCAAAATCACTTACAACCATTAATAACAAAAATGTTGCCATAGATTTAGATTCAATTAAATAAATTAGATGAATGGGTAGAACTTTGTAATTATCCCAAATGTCAAATATATTTATGCATTAATTACTACTTATTATTATGAATTCATTTATTAATTTACTAGTTGCCTTTGTCATCTTATTTCCTATTTACTACCAAACTTCCTACTTAGTTATAGTTTATCAATATATACATACCTAGGCAACTCAAGTTCTTGTCCTTTCTGTTAATTAAATCGGGTATGCGCAAATAAATTGTTTATTAACTTATTCTTACAAAATTATTTACATACATTCAGTTCCAAATTTTTATAGAATTAAATTCTAATTACTTACCACTTAATCCATCAATTATATATTCTATCCAAAAATGCATTTATATCTTTTTATTTTAAATAAATTTATTCAATGTTGACATCCACTAAATAAAATTTACTTTCATTTATATAGTTGCAATTCAATTCAGTTATTATTTCATTAATACTATTTCCGCTTTATATTTTCCAGTATAAATTTCACAAACCATTTAATCAACAAATTATAAATTATAACCACAAACGCCAATTTACGTTATTTAAATCTAATGCCATATAAACATTTAAATTGTTAACCTTTAATTACAGTTACTATATCTAATTCCTACATTTACTCAAATAAAATCTTAAGACTTCTATCTCTTTCTAAATTAGATTAGAAATCATATTAAATTAACTCATTTAATATCATCGAATTTAACGGGTCGTTACACTCTCCCCCACTCAAAACTTTTCGTCCCCGAAAAGGAAAAAGAAGGGAGAAGGAAGAATTAAAAACAGTACATCTTATTTCAAATATTAACTTATAAACAATAATTTACTAAATTAATTTCCTTAAATTAAATATACCCGTTTTATAATCATTTTATCCTTTTACTTATATAATTAAAGTTTGGAAAACATTTTCAACACAATTCTAAGTCCAAAATTTACGGAAAATTTTAGCAGAGTCTCCTTTGTACGGAGAGACTCTGGAGAAAATATAATATCAAAATATAACAAATATCATATATAATATTCAAAATAATATATCCCAACACGGGAAAAATATACAAAATAACGCTACAAAACGTAATCCGAAAACGTACCTATTTGTCGGGCAATTTACGCTTATTATTATGGAACCAAAAGCAGTAGTAATTGTTTCCATAACCTGCATTTCACTTATAAAATCCAAAGGGTTAACTATTTATATAAAGTGAAATATTTTCATGGTTTCAAACACTAACAACAATCAATACAACAACCATCAATTTTAACAAACAACACACACTACAAACAACAATCATTAAATCAAACAAACAAATAGTTGTTCGGGTTAAAAACTTGAAATGGTACGGAGTGAAAAATAACTATCCAGTGCATCATTTACTCAACAGTCTTAGATGGGACAAAAATAGATTATTTATTCATCCAACAACTTCAAATTTCCTTACCCAACCAACCATAGATCAAACAATAACAATTCAAACCAACAAATCAAATTACCTTATATAAATTCTTTACATACTCTAGTTGTTTGATTTCCTTTCTTTTATTCATACCACATAAATTTTCCTTTTTACAATTTACATTTATTTCTAACAAACTTCAAATTTTATTTCTCATTAAATGGTTGTTTCCTTATTTCTATTTATTACTTACAATTATCCATTTATATCTATTCAGGTTATGTAAGTTTCTGTTATTTGTATTACATTTAATGCACTTCTCAATTTCAATCATTTATTAAATGCTTACATTCTATTATATTTAATTACAGTAACCCTTTTTAATTACACTAAATTCTTAACCTTATAACATTCATTCTTATAAGTAAAGGATTTTATTTATTCATTAACTATGGTTTGCAGTCATCTATTTATATTTCCTACTTTCCATTATATTAAACCAGTAGCATTTATATCATACTTAAGTTTATAACCATTAAATTCTTATTTATAATAGCAATTCATTGAATACTTCATTTTCCCAAAATTTTCTACTTGTATAATATTCTATTCAAATCTCTATTTAACATTTTAACTTTTCATATTTGGTAAGTTATATATGTTAAAGAAAATTCAAAAGAACTTATACAAGTATTATCTCATCCTTTAATTAAATTTAATGTTCAACAATATTACTTTTTGTCTCATATGTTAAAAATTTCAAATTTCCCTTTATAACTTTGCATTAATTCTCTTACCTAAATTAGAGGTTTCAATTCATTAATTGCTTACCTTTTATTTCACTAAAATAATTTAAACAATTAATTAATGGAAATTTAAAAATTAAACACCGGGTTAAATTTCAATTTATTTTAAAATAATAGATAAATATATCCTTATAACTTATATACCTCTAATTATATTTAAAACAATTAAAATTTTAGATATTTTCAAAATAAATCTGCAGTAGAATTTACTACAGTGGCCTTTCCCCCTCGAAACTCGAAAATGAAAGTCGATGATGCGGCCGCCATCACCGAATTTATTTTCCAGCGACAGAGAGGAAAGTACGAACTTAATTTCTCCAAAATCTTCTTTAAAACAATTCTTCCGAATTAAAATGAAATATTTATATCGGAAAATATTTATAACAATATTATTATACATTAAAATCCTTTGAAAGCAAATTTTCAAAATCCCGTACTTAAGTCCTAAAATTTCCAAATTTCATTGATTTTAATTTCAATCTTATTTTACCTATTATTTAAAAATTTATTCCTAACAACCAATCTATTGCAACCAAACATATATATATATATATAATATCATTTAAAATTTATTTTATATATAGAAAATATAATAGGCAAAGTTATTTCACCTATATTAAAACAGATATTTTGTCGGTCTGTCCTATTAAGTGTTTAGAAATCCCTATTGATGTCATAGCGTCCCATGCACCAACCAGAATTTATAAATACAAAACGGAACAGATTAACACAATATCAAAATCTTTTTATAACACTAACAAATACGCTCTCTCATATATATGTACTCAGCGACTCCCATAGGGTAATACTACCCTATTAGTAAAGAGTCAGACCCCACAAAGCTAAGGTTTATCGCTAAACCTCGCTCTGATACCAACTGTAACATCCAGCCTTTTCGCACGCTTTGAATCGGCATGTGTGTCGATTTGAAGCATGCGAAAAGGATGGATGTTACAGTACTGTAACATCCAGCCTTTTCGCACGCTTCAAATCGACACACATGCCGATTCAAACCATACGGAAGGGCGGATTGTTATGGGGTAAATAAGAAAAACAGAGAAGAAATAAACAAAATAGAATCTCATAGTGGAAGGATAAAATATAATAATAAAATATACAGTTTATAAAACTGTTTACAAACATTTATATAATACATATCAGAGTTACACATACCAATAACAATGCAGCGGAACAGTGTGTAGTGCACTAGATAAATAATAATAGTAATACTACAAATCTTCGTCTTCATCCTCAAGAGCTAAACTTCAAATCCTGAAACGCTCGGACTGACCCGAGCGAATTGAAAAGACAAAACACTCGAGTCACAACTAAAAGATCTTATGTGAGTTAAATTAACAGAAATAAATACGAGTGTAGTAACTCAAGAGATGCTCGGGATTTACATCTCCTAAGGATCCGTTAAACTATTTACTATGTAGTATATTGCGCTATTATAATAGTGTCTAATTGTAAAATAAACTTAATTTTTAATAGCGTTAAGGGGTTACCCATATAGCCCTTAACACATAATATATTCTCATAGTCTATACAGTACCGTAATCTCCCCCGTACTGGGCGTCGTCAGAGGGCACTCCATAGGTATGGTACAAAACAAAACTCGTAGTAAAGGCTCGGTATGGTAGGTGACACGGAACAACTAGGCAATGCTAGGGTAGATATACCAATTGCTATCCGGGCTGGTGGAAACGCGTAGCCGCAGTTACCGCCCACCTCGAACAAACTCTCCCAAAATCAAAAATAGAAGTGGCCACTGAATCAATCCAAAGTCAAAGTATAATATCGAAGAGGAGCGTCCGATCAGAGGTATGACCTCATTGGCCCGAGAATCACTCCTGTTTTAGCCACCGTATGCCAACTCACGGGAGTCGGGTTCACGTATTTACATTACAGGAAACGTCGCCACCACCTACTTCATTCTGGAATCTCCGCCGCGTACACGGTTAGTCAAAGTGGTTTTCGGTATCGACAGAAAGTATGTCCATATCCGATACCGGTCTCTTTGCCAACCCATCGTTATTATAACACCGTGGTCATTTAAAAATAGTTCATACTTTAAAACCAGAATAAAAATTTCCATTTCAAAACTATGAATACGATATCAATTTAAACCCAAAACAATATGATATCATTTTATCTCAAATATAATTCTTTCCCAAAATCATGCTGGTTTAAAATTTAAAATATCTGGAAACCAAATATTTGAAATATACTTTCAAAGCATAATATTTCGAAATTCAAAATTTTAAAACCATAACTTCTAAAACTTGAATGGTTTGGATATTCAACGAATGTAAAATAAATGGTTTAACTTTAAAGTTACTTTGTAAAGAAAAATAATTTCCATGGCTTTTCAAATATATTTCTTTATTTAAAGTTTAAACCACAATTTAAATATCACTTCAAGTTCCAAAAACCCCTTCAATTTCTATATATATATATATATATATATATATATCCATTTGGAGTATTAATATTTCACAACTAAAGTTGGATTTTCTTCTTTCAACAATTAATATTCTATTATTTAGTCTTGAATATTCATATAAATTTCATAAATAAAACTCCAATTTCTAGCAATTAAATATTTTCTCAAATTTACTTTATACTAGAATTTTCATTTTTAATTCATCTTGGAAAATCCAGTTATAAATATCATACCTTAAAATTTCCAAACTTAAACATATAAGATAAATTTCCAAATTCCATTTTCTCAGTTTTTCATTTTTATTCAACAGGTTTATACACAACTTAATTTTCAAATTTTTAACTTCATATGTATATATATCAAAGAATAATATTTTATAAAATATCAAAAATCAAATTTTTATAAACCATATCCCATCCAAACCATAGAAATCACTTTAAAATAATTTATATATTGACCACGGTGCCTGTATATAATTTTCTATCCTATGGTCAAGTGATACGGATATTTATCATTTCAATCCGCAATTTAAAAATAAAATGCGGTTGTATATCATTTCAAACCACAATCCCGAATAAAATGAAAATGCATGATGACTTGCAGTTTATACAATATAATTATAGCATTCATTCATCCAAATATCAATCATCAATCATCAATTGCAATCATCATCCAATTTTAAACAATCATCGATACAGAGCATATGAATTATACAGGAATCAATAACAAATATTAACTAACGGTTTATATTCCATAATAAATTTAATGACTGTAATCTAGCAGTTTGTATGCAAAATAAATTCTAACTGTCAAATTTTATGCGATAAATAAAATAAATAAACAATTAAATTAAATAAAATGCGATTTAACAGATATGCTGAATAAACATGCCAAACAGTCATAAATAAATTTCTACTCATATCTAAAATAAATTTAACAAACATAAAAACTTTTAGAAGTTGTGAGTGGGTTAAAACACTCACCTTTTGAATGTAAATCGAATTTAAATCCGATTTAAATCCAAAAATTCGACGGTCTCCAAATCTGTCCAAGTCAGCGTCAACAGATCCGGAATTTAATTTTGATCCTAACAAAAAAAATTGGCGTGAAGCGGATAACGTATGAGAAAGTTATGATCGTTAATCGATTGGAAAAAGACAATAAAATTGTAAACAAAACCTACCTAACACTTGCCACGTCATCAAGATGCAATCTCATCTTCCTCTGGTATCTAGAACGCACGGCTCCCAGTACCAACCCAAAAACGCACGCATTCGCCGCCGTTGACCACTCAACTACGACGCATACGACTGCTTGACCAACGATCTGACCTCGCCATCGCCTCTAGGAGCCACGGCCGCACCTTCCGGTACCCTCGGCGAATATTCCGGTCCCCCAAACCATCAGCGCCGCCGCCCATCACTCGGCCAGATCTGGGCGATTCCGATGCCCATCTTGTCGAAGTGACCGTACCGATGCGCTCTACTCAACACCCTCTATGCAACCATGCCCCCGATCGACCTAAGGACGTAGATCCACCGTTGATTAAGCACGATGACCCACGAACGACCGGAACTATTTTGAATTTTCCTGGACGAACGAACAACTGAATCGAGAAACGAATCACAGATCTGTGATGTATACATCGACAGCTACAACATATATTTTTTTGATATTTTTCCGGAGAGTTTTAATTTTCACTTTTGATTTTGAACTGTAGATAGATCTAGGTTTTGCAACCATTGAGGAAGAGAAAGAGATGAAGAAAATGAACGTATAGACAAATGATAGAAGATGGAGGCTAGGGTTTATAATCGTCTATTTATAAGTAGGGTTGGATTGGAGTAGATAGGCCAGATAGATGAACGTACGGAACAAACTATGGCCCAAAAAACCCGTTCTAACCCCGGAACGAAATATGTTAAACCCATATATCCAGATAGGTATTTTAAAATATTCTGAACGCGATGGAAAAAGTTTCACGTCCAAATTTGATTGTATGAAGAAGTTATGCTGAAAACAAAATTCCCAAATTGATTTTAATTAAATCGATTTCAAGGCGTTTCGCGTCCGTACGATCAAACGACAGGTCCGATCGATACGAAACTTGAAACCCTACAATAATTCACCGATACGGATCCGATGAAACTGGTTTCGTCAAATTCCGAGTCCGTGGCCAAAATGGCTATTTTTATATTCATTAAATAAATTAAAATAAATTATTAAAATCCAAATTTTATATCTAAATTCAAAAATTGGCCAAATTTTATCGCTTTTATATTTCTTAATCAATTTAAATGGTTTAACAAGTTTAGGTGTAAATTATAAGTTGATAAGTTTATCAATTGCAGTGTTAATTTCTCCACTTTCTTATATTTAGGAATTATAAATTAAATTCTCAAAACCCATTTATTAGATTTTCAACTTTTATATTCTCACCTTTTATCCAAAATAAGGATACCACTAACATTGGTTCATGATTTCACATCATTATCCTCAAAGTCCATTTAAATTTCAATAACGAAAAATTTAACCGTTAAATTCCTTTTTATTATGCAATAAATGCAATGGTTGAATTTGATACTCTAATTAAGTTTATAAATCCTGCTTCCTATACTTTAAAACAACCCATGGTCCTATTATAAATAGAATTAGCATAAATTTTGTCTTATAAAATTAACCCTCTACAAATACAAACAAAAATCTACGCTAACTGCACCATTTAAATCAATTAATTGTAATTGAGTCTACATTAAATGTTATAAATTATAAATTGGAACCTCCATAAATTTGTTTATTGATTTAAAATCTTTCTATTCAGTACATAGACATTTTATGGGTATAAATAACATTTGAATTATAATACACTTCACTAGTGCAGGCTTCATTTCTTATAAATTCCCTTTTATTACTAGAACATATTAACAAAACAAAATAAATAAATTTAGATTTATTTCAATCTATTTCCATTCTTAACTTAATATACTTAATGAATGGTTAACCTAAATAATTGTTACCCTTTTACATTCAAAATCACTTACAACCATTAATAACAAAAATGTTGCCATAGATTTAGATTCAATTAAATAAATTAGATGAATGGGTAGAACTTTGTAATTATCCCAAATGCCAAATATATTTATGCATTAATTACTACTTATTATTATGAATTCATTTATTAATTTACTTGTTTCCTTTGTCATCTTATTTCCTATTTACTACCAAACTTCCTACTTAGTTATAGTTTATCAATATATACATACCTAGGCAACTCAAGTTCTTGTCCTTTCTGTTAATTAAATCGGGTATGCGCAAATAAATTGTTTATTAACTTATTCTTACAAAATTATTTACATACATTCAGTTCCAAATTTTTCTAGAATTAAATTCTAATTACTTACCACTTAATCCATCAATTATATATTCTATCCAAACATGCATTTATATATTTTTATTTTAAATAAATTTATTCAATGTTGACATCCACTAAATAAAATTTACTTTCATTTATATAGTTGCAATTCAATTCAGTTATTATTTCATTAATACAATTTCCGCTTTATATTTTCCAGTATAAATTTCACAAACCAATTTAATCAACAAATTATAACTTATAACCACAAACGCCAATTTACGTTATTTAAATCTAATGCCATATAAACATTTAAATTGTTAACCTTTAATTACAGTTACTATATCTAATTCCTACATTTACTCAAATAAAATCTTAAGACTTTTATCTCTTTCTAAATTAGATTAGAAATCATATTAAATTAATTCATTTAATATCATCGAATTTAACGGGTCATTACATGATTGATAATGGATGATTTGGGTATCTACGATATGCTGCTTTGTGAAGGTGAATGTTGTTATGAATTATCTATTGTGATAATGTGATTCATCTATCTGTTTATATCATCCTGAATATAAGTTTAACTATTGAAACCCTTAAGTATAACTTGGACATTAAAATGGCGTTTGGTTTCGGTGAGACTGGGATCTGGTTTCCATATTTGGATAATCCGAAAACCACATCGATTCCAATTAAACGTTAGGTCGTGAATCCAAGTGGAGCAAGTGAAGACTCGAGGTGTAAGGGTATACGTCAGTATAACTCTGTGGGTGATTCCGTAATGATTTTGATGGAATAGTACTTATAGATTCGAGATGGTGATTTAGAGCGCAAGGGCTATGGTGGTTGACTCTGAGGGTGATTCCAAAATGAGTTCAACGAGATAGTGCCTTCGGTTTCGTTCGAACCCGAAACGAACTTGTATGGATTAAATGCTTTCAGAACATCGTCAGGCGGACGATGAGCATTCTAAGATAGATGTGTTCTATAAAGGTAATCGCAGCCTCAAGCCTCATCAACCGGGAATGGCTAAAATAGGGGAGGTGCAGCAAGGCTTCGTGGGTAGCCCCCACTTGATAGTGAGATTTACCCCTGTCTAGAGGTCCCTTTCTATTTTGGCTTAGTGTGTGGTTGGTCGCGCCAACTACGGGGTGGTCTTGTTCGGGACTGTCCAGTAAGGGATGGTTCCAGCCTTGTGTTGCAGGGGAGCGGGCGTACTCCTCGGTACGGTGATTTAGGCCACGTACTGTGACGGGAGGTACCCCAGTAGCCCTGCCATTGATGGAATCCAAAATCCAATAAGTGCTTGTGCGGTTTTGATTGTACCCAACTATGTTGGAATGTGAGATGTAAGCATTCCATCTATTTCTGTATTTTATTTTGAAAACCCTAGACACTATTATAATATCACTGGATTTCCTATCAAATGTTTTGGTTAGCGTAGGATAAAAACTTTTCCATGGTTATGTATGGAAAGTCTTACGTGATACCTTTATCTTTTCAAAGGTTTTACTAAAATTAAGCAATTTTAACCAGTTTACTCACACCAGACCCATGTCTGACCCGAGTGTTTATTTTCTATTTTATTAAACTCTTGGGTACTCATACTATGTATGAGTAGTCAAGTGATTTAGGTTTGCTTGATGAGTTTTGGAGGAGATATGGAGCAGGAGGCTTCCACGTGTAGATATTATGGTTCTCTGTGTTTGTTGTATCTGTATCTTGTGATAACTTGAGTTGTATAGTTAGACAAATGTTTATAACTGTCTATTATATGTTGTATAAGTTGTGTACTCTGATGTAGAATGATACTATGTAATATTTATGTGATATATTATATTTCATTTGGTCCGCTGTGAGTTCTCTGTAGTTGTTGTGTTTTTTCTTTCTCTTTCTTTTCTTCTTCTATCCCTTTCTTTCTTCAAGATGATGCGATTTTCTGGAGATAGGAAGTCGGGTCGTCTCAAATAAATATCAGAGTTCACATAACAAAGGATAATAACAGTGCAGCGGAATAAAATGGTGTTGAGGAACAATATAGTAGATAATAGTATTACAAATCTTCGTCTTCGTCCTCCAATAAAAGTCTTCAAATCCTGAAATGCTCGGACTGACCCGAGCGATTTTGAAAAGACAAAACACTCGAGTCAGAACTAAAAGATCCTATGTAAATTAAATCAACATAAATAAATATGAGTGCAATAACTCAAAAGATGCTCGGGATTTACATCTCTTAAAGATCCGTTAGTATATTTCGCCATTATAATAGTGTCTATTAGTAAAATAAACTTACTTTTAAATAGCGTTAAGGAGTGACCCAATATTCCCCTTAACACAAATAATGCCAATAGTCTGTACAGTGCCTGCATATCTCCTGATCGGGAGACTACGAGAGGACATTCCATAGGTACGACACAAATAGAAACTCGTACAAGGCACGATAGGGTAGGTGACACGGCACAACTAGGCAATGCCAGGGTAGACATACCAATTACGCTTCCGGGCTGGTGGTAACGCGTAGCCACAGCTACCGCCCACCTCGGACAAACTCCCCCCTAAAATCAAAATCAAAAGTGGTCGTCGAATCAATCCAAAGTCTGAGTATTGTATCGAAGAGGTTTATCCAATAAAGGGCGCTATCCCCCTTGGCCTGTTGATCGCTCCTGTTTTAGCCACCTTATGCCAACTCACCGGAGTCGGGTCTACGTATTTACCTCAAAGGAAACGCCGCCGCCATCCTACTTCATTCTGGAAACTCCACCGCGTACACAGTTGTTAAAGTGGTTTTCGGAGTTGGCAGAGAGTATGACAACTTCCGATCCCGGTCTCTTCAACAATCAAACGTAATTATAACACCGCGGTTTTCAAATAATTTATACTTTAAAACCAGAATATAATATCTCTTTCAAGCCACATAAATACGATATCATTTATATTTCTAAAACCCCAAATCAATATGATATCATTTTTATTTTATACATATCCCTTTCCCAAAATCATAATATTTTCAAATATACCTTGAAACCATAGCTTGGAAACATAACTCTTAATACTTAATGGTTCAAATACTATATTACTTTATAAAATAAAACAGCTTCTTTAAATTTCACAATAAATTCCCAATATCAATTTGAACCTCCAATATAAACCATTTTAATTCCCATATATTTCAAAGCTAAAATATTCTACATTTCAAAACTTTATAGTTCATATATTTCAATCTTTAAATATTCCACTATTTCAAAAATGGATTCTTTGATAATTTAATATATATCAAATCCAATTCCTATTTTTTAAATTTGAAATATTTACTTAATAAAAAAATATTATTTAAGTAAAACCCTTAAACTTCAATAACAGGATATCTTTTAATTAAATTAACTTGATAATATTCTTTAAATAAATATGATATTAGTTTATATCCTCTACTCAAAAATCAAGTTATAAGATCATACCCTTTAAATCTTAATTTATTTACATTTCAAAACAAATTTTTTGAGGAAAATTCTTAAATACTTTTAATTCAAATCATATTTACATTTATCTTCAACCTTACTTTCATTTGAGTTATTATAAACTCTATATACCATAGAATTTCAAATATATACTTAACCATATTATATAAACGAAATCAACTTCATTATTCAGCTTATTTTAGAATTCGAAACAAATTTATACATAGCTAAATTCAAGAATTTTTACTATATATATATATATATAAATTAAATATTTATTAAATCGTATTCTTTCCAAAACCATAGAAAATCATTTCAAAAATTATTATATATATACCGCGGTGCCTGTATATAATTTTCTATCCTATGGTCATGTTATACGGATATTTATCATTTCAATCCGAAATTTAAAAATAAAAATGCGGTTGTATATCATTTCAAACTGCAATCCCAAATGAAATGAAAATGCATACTAACTTGCAGTTTATACAACATAAATACAGCATCCATTCATCCATCATATCAATCATCAAACATTTACCAATTTATCATCCAATTCAAACAATCACATCAATAAATAATTATTAATTACTGACAGTTAAATTTTCAATAATGAATTAAATAACTGTTTAACTATAGTTTATATGCAATAATAAATAAATTTAACTAATAGTTTATATGCGATAATAAATTTAACTAAAATTTTAACTGGTAGTTTATATGCAAAAAAATGAATTAAACAACAAGTAAATTATATGAATGCAAATTAACTGAGATAATCGTGAAATATATGCCAAACAGCTATAAATAAATTTCTAAACAAATCATAAATCAATTTAACAAACATAAGAAATTTTAGAAATTATGAGTGGGTTAAAACACTCACCTTTTGAATTTAAATTGAATTTAAATCCAATTTAACCCCAAAAATTTGACCGTCTTTGAATTCATCCAAACCAGCGTCATCAAGTCCGGAATTTCAATACGATCCTAACAAAAGAAACCGCGCGTAAAACGGATATCGTACGTAAAAGTTATGATGATAAATGCGATTCGAAATCAAAAATTAAATTAAACAAAATGAGAACATATTTACTTGCCACGTCACCCTCTCCCATATGCAAGCTACAACACACACACGCGCTTCTCACTGCTACCGAACGAACGGAAAACCCATTTGACTACCCCTTGACCGCGAATACCCATCACCTCCGTCTTCTAAACGAACGACGACCACCACCACCATACTCGTGACTCAGCTCTCCACCAAACCCCCCAGGTTCGGCACCCAAAGCCCTGCCAGCCGCCGCCACAAACGAACCCTAAACCAAATTTTGACGCAGATCTAACCGTCAAATCGACAAACCAATCATATAGATGAGATCCCCTCGTCTTCCGCTTTAAAAACCAGAAAGGTTTCGACGATCTGACGACTTTGATTTCGACGATGATGAACAGCCGAAACTTCTTCAATTTTTAGCTGTCAAATGACAAATTGAATCGAAAAACGAACACAACCTGTAAATTACGCTGGTCGAGAGCTTCAACATATACATTTTTCAGATTTTTCCGAGGACTTTGAATTTTTAGCTTTTGATTTGATTTGGAATTGTGTTTGGATCTAGAGTTTGTTTGTCTGCCATTGAGAAGGAGAAGGAACAGAATGTATTTACATACACACAAATGAGAATTAGGGAGGGTAGGTTTTATAGAAGGAAATTTATAGAGAAAGTTGGAATAAAACAAATGGATCGGGTTAGATACGCGCTAACGACAAAGTGGCCCAAAAAGCCCGTTCTGGCCCCTTAACGAAATTGGGTAAACCCATATATCAGAATAGGTGTTTTAAAATATTTTAAACGCAATGGAAAAGGTTTCATGTCCAAATTCTATCGTATGCAGAAGTTATGCTGAAAACAATATTTTTCAAATTGATTTCAATTGCATAAATTTCAAGGCATTTCGAGTCCGTACAATCAAACGACAAGTCCGATCGCTACGAAATTTGAAACACTTTTATAATTCACCGTTACGGATCCGATGAAACTAGTTTCGTCGAAATCCGAGTCAGTGGACAAAATGGCTATTTTACATTAATTAAATAAATTAATAATTAATAAATAAAATCCAAATTTTTATTTCAATTCAAAAATTGACAAATTTTATCACCTTTATATTTCACAAACATTTTCAATGATTTAACAATTCTTAAATGTTAATTTATTAAAGATTAATCAATATACATCTTCAATTTCATAAAATTAAAGATTATAGATAAATTCCAAAAATTTCCATTAAATTGAATTAACCCATAATTATTCCATTCATAAATTTCAAATAGAAGGGTTTACCATTGGATTTAAAATTATTACATAAATATTTCCAAATTTCAACTAAATTTTAAATTAACGTAATAGTTAAACATTTGATTTCATTCATTTGCAATAAATCCAATTGTTATAAATTAAATAAATTAACTCATTATTAAAAATCAAAAATTTATTATTCAATATACTATCATTAAACGGATAAAATATTGGATTTACAACTATTACTATAATATTCTTACATTCCATTTAACTTTCTATTAACGTGAAAATTAGATGTTTGATTTCATTTAATTCCAATAAAACCTATTATTATACGCTAATTTCCAATATATTGACACAACTTAAATTTGCATTCTTTCCATTTAATATCAACTGTCCTTTTATAAGTAAAATTAACATTAGATTCATGCTCATTACATAAATAACTACAATTTCATCTAAATAAATATTTACGAAATTTTCAAATATTAAATCCATTTAATTGCAATAAACCATATTATCGTGATTTAAATTCAAATAAATAATTAAATGTTGATTCCCATTCTTTTTATCCAAACAATCGTTATCCTATAAGCATATTTAACATTTGTTTACATTTCATTACACTGTTACTTCTATATACCTCTTAGATTTGTATCAACGGTTATATTTAAAATGTGAATCTTGTCAATTACGCGTATTAATAAAGGTTTTAAACTCAATTAACAAAATTTCCTATGTCAAATCCCTTTTTACCAAATTTGACAATCCCTAACCATTTGTACTAAATTCCATACTAATGTAATATTTATTGGATTTTATTTCAAATTAACGTACAACTTAATTTCCCTTGATTGAGATCCGATTCCCAAATTTTTGTTTAACATACTAAACGAATAAATAACCTAAATAAATGGTCACCTGCTTACTTTCTTTCATTATAAGTTTACTACTTACCCACCCAGGTATAAATGCCGTATATAACACTAATTAATTCCCATTAACACTGCATTATCCAGTTATCATAAATTTGTTCAATATATACGCTTGTTTACTTATAAGTACATTTATGTTTTCTATCAATTCTCATTCACTCTTCCATTACTAAATTAAAAATCATTAAGTAACGTTTCCTCAACAACAGTACTAAAATTACTTAACATTTAAGAGGACTTTATTTCAAATAAATTTATTGACCAATAAATTAGGTATAATAATTATTATCATGCCCTTAAGATTTACGTTTGATCTCTTCTATTTGATTTATAGCCTGAAATAATATAAACAATCTTTGTGACGACCCACCTCTATACCCATGCTAGCCAAGAACACTACGGTGTAGTGCTGTCAACTAGCACGGAGAATAAGGCTGTTGAGGAGCGACCATCCATGTGATTGCTTATCACACGGTGGCTATAAATAATCTTCGGAAACAAACATAGAAATAAGCATAACACAAGTCAGTTACAGACATCCATATCACAAAGGCGGAAGAAGATATGAATATATAACTAACACATGAAAGTGTACATCAAAGTAATGGTCAAAAAGATCCACAATAATACAAAAGAATAGCAACACGTGCTATACAAAAGAATACAACTATGAGTCTATATCTCAAGTGTATACAAAAAAAACTACTAATCTAAATAGTTAGTGAAAGGTCAGAGTAGCAAATCCCAGGAAGAAGTCAAGCAGAAGCACCTGTAACATCTCGGTCTGACCCGAGTATTATTTAAGAAAATAATAAACGGATCAGTCTAGTTATAAATATCAGATGACATGGTATAAAATAAAAGATATAGCATAAACATAAAATATCCATACTGACATACTACTATAAGTATGCAAATGATGATCAACAGAAGATCAATCAATAAGAGATAAATCAATATCACAAGAATCTTCTCAAAGATCCAAAGAGGGCATCATACCCTAAACTTGTACTCATAACAAGTCAATGACATAAATTCCAGAAATAAACACAAGAAATCTAGAAATCACAGAAAAAGGAAAAGCGGCCTATCACATGACGGTCTGAAGACCATGGGGAGCTACCCCATATGGGTGAGTCGGAATCACCCAGATTAGGTCTTGGCTAACCAAAAAGCAAAAAGGTATGTGTGAGTGGAATCACATAAATGGTGTCTATCCTAACCTCGCAACAAAAAGGTATGTGTGAGTGGAATCACACAAATGGTGTCTAGACTAACCTTGCGGACAAAGAGATATGTGTGAGTCGGAATCACACACATGAGGTCTAGTCTAACCTTGCAAACAAAGAGACATCGCACAATTGCTAGTCTAAATCATAAAATGATCGTCATGATCAACGAGAAGTGTCAATTACACTAAGCTAGTAAATATAAAAGTTTATCTTCGTGTCCCATAACCACTTGCTTAACTTAAATGTTTACGAACAAACTGTAAATCTTCACTAGAAAATTGTCATAAGAGGTTCAATCGAACAAGTCCAAGAATTAACCGATGAAGTGAACGCAAGCGTTTCATACCACTTGTTTTACTAAGCCGTTTAATTAGATTTCTCATCCGAGTGAGGTAAAGGTTTGTATATACTAGTAGATTGGAAAACAGTTTAAGTAAAGAGCTTTGTTATTGAAAATAGAGTTGAAATCATTTTGTTGAAAGAGTTTTGATATTTACTACTAGTATTGAAACCTTCATATTTCTAAAGTTGTTATCCCGCCTTTTTAGCAAGGCCGTGATACCGTAAAATCGACCGAGAAGCCAAAGATAGTTTGCCTCGAAGAATGGTCAACTCAGCATCTCAACAAAGCAAGTTCTTTTGAATTTTTTTCAGATAAGATCCCCTACGGAGGAGGGGTCCGGTGGGGTGGCAACCCCCCAAGGTGGGGGTGCGGGGCAACACCACCGCTACGGGGTTCGACCCGCCTGGTCAAGTTACGGAGGTCCAGGGGGCAGCGCCCCGTCCAAAACGGTACGACCTAGTGAAGACCTAAGGGAGGATAGGATTGAGCGACCTAGGGGTGTTCGCGAGTTAGCAAAAACGAGCGACCTAACAGAGGCGAGCGACTTAAGGGACTCGCGACCTAACAAAAGCACAGGCCAAGCGACCTAACAGGGTACACGACCTAAAGGTATAAAGGTCATGCGACCTAACGGTATTAAGGTCTAACGACCTAAGGGAGGCGAGCGACTTAAGGAACTCGCGGGTTAGAAGAGGCGAGCGACCTACGAGTTAAAGGGGTCGAGCGACCTAGAGGTGTTCGCGACCTAGTGGTCGAGCGACTTAAGGGGGTACGGGACCTATCGAGGTTCGCGATCAAATGGAACAAAGGCCGAGCAACCTATGTGGAAAGGCCGAGTAACGACCTAAAGTATAAAGGTCTAACGACCTAGAGGTAACGACCTATAACCGAGCTAGCCAAGACCGGACGACCCAAAGCCAAGCGACCTACGACCTAAGACCTTGCGGCAACAACCTATTGAGCCGGAGCCGAGCGACCTAGGGTTGTAGAACGTTTTATGGCCAGAAACGAGCTATTTGAAGGCCGAGACTTTTCCACGCGAACGACCTAGCATTGGCAGAATGACCTAAGTGCAGAATTTTACAAAAAACACTAAAAATTGGAGTTTTTGGCCAATCCAATCCAAACCAAATGCAAATGTACATGCTAAAGTGATGGGGAATCATTCCCAACAGTCCCATATAGTTATAGACTAGAATTGTGAGATAAAAATCTCACCTTTTCACCAAATTATGAAGGTAAAGCTTGAAGGTGAATGGAGAAGCAACTACAAGCTTGAATCTAATGCTTTTTCCTTGAATTTGGAGTTGAATGATGGAGTTGGAGTTGAAACCTAGGCTTGGAGTTTCTAATTTCCCTTTCCACTCACCAATAATGTTAAAGTTTGTGTTTGGTAGGAATTTATGAAGAGTGAGGAGAAGGAGAGAAGTGGATTTGAGTTATAGTGGCTAATCTAACCCAAGGTCCAAAGCGGGAAAAGTAAGTGAAATTTCACTAACTCCAAACCTATCAATTTTTATACTTAAAAAAGTTGTAAACAGCATTTCGAACTCAATGGAAGTGGTCTCGAGTCCTAATTTGACCATTTGCAAAAAGTAGCTTTTCAGATCAATATCCGATTAACGACAAAATATTTAAATAAAATATTTAAATATAAAATCGATAAATATGCGGGTTATCCCCTCCTTAAAGAAATTGCGTCCTCGCAATATATAAGATGGAAATAAAAAGTAACAACCATAAAAGCATATTAACACAAATGAAATTTGAAATAGGAAGTTCACCTCAAAAAGCTGGAGTGAGCAAGTCCGGATGTGTTCGTTCGATGAATTCTCTAGATTCCCAAGAGCGATCCTTAGGATTTGAGGACTATTGAACCTTCACAAGCGGAACATCTTTATTTCGAAGTCGTTTGACCTCCGAAGCAATAATTCGAATAGGATGCTGCTCGTAAGTTAAATTCGGCGAAACTTCAATTTCTTCCACAACACCAGGCTCAAGAATAGAACCGGAATCTCGTAGGCATTTCCGTAATTGAGCACGTCATGCATAGTAGAAGACTGAGCCGGTAATGTAAGGCGATAAGCCATAGAACCAATACGTTCAGTGATAGGAAATGGCCCAATATATCGAGGTGCTAACTTTCCCGATCGACTGAAACGTACAACACCTTTCATAGGTGAAACACGAATAAAAACAGAATCTCCCACAGAAAATTCTAACTTCCTTCTTCGATTATCGACAAAGGATTTTTGTCTACTCTGGGCTTCTTTCATCCTATGTCAAATAAGTTCAATCTTCTCTGTGGAATCACGAATAAAGTCTACCTAAAACCAGCTTCTCACCGGCCTCAAGACAACAAGATGGAGATCGACACTGCCTTCCATAGAGTGCCTCGAAAGGTGCCATACCAATACTAGATTGGAAGCTATTATTATAGGAAAATTCAACAAGTGAAATATGATCTTCCCAACTTCCACCAAAATCAAGCACACAAGCACGAAGAAGATCTTCAAGAGCTTGATTCACACGCTCGGTTTGTCCATCGGACTGGGGGTGATAACTAGTGCTAAAATTAAGCTTCGTTCCTAAAGCTTTTTGAAGACTCTTCCAAAATCCACTAGTAAACAATGGATCTCGATCCCTAACAATAGAAGTATGTACTCCATGCAATTTAACAATTTCTTTGATAAAGTTTTTGGACAAAAGAGAAATGGTTCGGTTAGACCAAACAGGAATAAAATGGGTGGATATAGTACGTCTATCAACGATCACCCATAAGCTATCATGACCCGAACGAGAACGGGGAAGGCCATCTATAAAATCCATGGAAATTTGGTCCCACTTCCAAATTGGAATTTCTAAAGGTTGCAATAACCCACCAGGCCTTTGATGTTCGGCCTTGACAAGTTGGCAAGTCATGCAACACTTAACAAAGTTAGCAATATCAGATTTCATTCCCTCCCAATAATAAAGTCGCTTCATATCAGCGTACATTTTACTACTACCAGGATGAATGGTGAATTTAGAACGATGGGAATCTTCTAAAATATCTTTACGAAGATCACCAATATTTGGTACGATAAGTCTACCAAATTTTCGAATGCCGCCACGAGAATCAATATCATAGTCTTTCAAACCTTCAATATCAATTTTATCCTTAACATTTTGGCCAAGAAGAGCCAATCAGGATTTAGTCCTTGAGCTTTAAGAATGCGGTCTGAAAGAGAAGGATGAGCCTCAAGGCTACATAAAACAAGTGATGAGCATAAATCGGATACGTGCTCTCGAATCTCACAAGTGGATAAAATCTCGAGATCGTTCCATTCGGATATCATTATAGAAACAACTGCTTGTTGTTTACGGCTAAGAGCATCGGCGACACGATTACCCTTACCGGGGGTATAAAGAATATCAAGATCATAAGGTGCAAGGAACTCGAGCCAATGGTGTTGACGCAAATTAAGTTCCTTTTGAGAAAATAAATATTTCAAAGACTTATGATCCGTGTAAAGAATAAATTTCTCTCCCAACAAATAATGACGCCAAATTTGATGGCCGAAAACAATAGCCGCAAGTTCTAAATCATGTGTGGCATATCTAGTCTCGGCCGGCTTTAATTGCCTAGAAGCATAAGCAATAACACGTTCTTTTTGCATAAGAACGACACCCAAACAAACGTGACTAGCATCAGTATAAACAACAAAATCTTGATTCCCTTCGGGAATAACAAGAGTAGGAGCATCAGAAAGGAGTTCTTTCAATTTCTGAAAAGTGGCTTCACATTTGTCCGACCAAATGTATTTAAATCCCTTCTTAATCAAGCCAGTAAGAGGCACGACAATCTTAGAAAAGTCTTTAATGAAACGACGGTAATAACCCGCCAATCCGAGAAAACTACGAATCTCTGTCACGCTCTCCGGTCTCTTCCAATCTTGAATCGCTTCAATCTTTGAAGGATCCACGAAAATTCCGGATTCGAAAATAATATGACCGAAAAATTTCACACGAGATTGCCAAAAGTGGCATTTAGAAAATTTCGCCTTTAATTAATTACTCCTAAGAGTTTCCAATACAATCCGAAGATGCTTTTCATGCTCCTCCTCGGTTTTAGAATACACAAGGATATCATCAATGAAGATGAGAACAAACCGATCGAGGAAAGCCTTGAAAACTCGATTCATGAGGTCAACGAAATAAGCTGGAGCATTCTTTAACCCAAATGGCATAACAAGCCATTCATAAGATCCATATCGAGTACGGAACGATGTCAAAGGAATGTTATCCTCTGCGATACGAAGCTGATGGAAACCGGTAGCCAAGTCCAACTGTGAAAAGACCCTATCTCCGTTAAGCTGATCAAACAGTTCGTCAATCTGAGGTAAAGGATATTTATTTTTAATAGTCAGATCGTTAAGCTTGCGATAGTCAACGCAAAGCCTAAGCGTACCGTCGGATTTCTTCACGAAAATAGCCGAAGCTCCCCAAGGCAAGGAGCTAGTGCGAATAAATTGCTTCATCTCCAATTCAGATAATTGTTTGCGCATCTCCTCATTTTCCTTATTAGACATGCGATAAGGAGGACGAGTAATAGGTTGAGCTTTAGGGGTAAGATTAATTCTGAACTCAATTGCTCGTTTAGGTGGTAAACCTAAAAAGGGCTCAAATATGTCGAAAAATTCACGAACGACGTGAATTCGAGAAATGACATCTTCCGCATCATCATCATCATGAGGATTTAAAGAATATAAAGATGCAGTCAACGCAGAATCTGAATCTTTAAGAATAATAGAAATCTGATTTACAGATTGCGTATGTCGAAGATAAATAGTCCGCTCAGGACATAGGATATGAGCTTCATAACGATTAAGCCAATCCACTCCCAAAATCATTCCAAAGCTTAGGTAACGCATAACACGCAAATCGGCTAGGAACGGAAAATCACATGAAATAATCTCCACATTTTTACAAAGCAAACTAAGAGTTGCGGATCCACCAACAGGATTCGCAATTCTCAAGGAAGTCATTAAAGCATCAACATTTAAAGAGAAAGTGTCGACAAGTTCCTCTGATATAAAAGAATGGGATGCACCCGTATCAAAGAGAACCCTAATAGGTTGATCATGAAATAAAATAATACCATCAAGAATGGAGTGAGAAATACCTTGGCCACGAGATGTGTTGCTAAGGGCTTGAGCCACATTCAACTTTCCTTCCTTCTTGCCTTCACGTTTGAGGCACTGATGTATGTAATGATCCGGGCTCTTACAATAGCGATAAGATTTGGGCTTAGAGCACTTATTCAGAAAATGATCCCCAGATCCACAGTTGAAGCATCTCGCACCATTAGGAGAAGGAGACTTTGCCACTGGGGTTGCTTGCTTACCCTTTTTTTTGGGATAAGGGCCTTTGAATTTATTGGGCCTCTTTTGTTGTTGAAGTTGGGTTTGAAAGCTACTACTTCAACATCACTTTCTGTATCAGTCTCTTCCAAACGAAGAGCGATATCTATAAGTTGGTCGAAAGGAACTTCTAACTTTAGAAGTAATGGCTTCTTGAGGCTTTTGTTTAAGCCATAAATGAACCTCTGGTTCTTCTTCAATGGGGTGCTGATGTATTCAACCCCATATTTGGAAAGCGACTCAAAGGCTGCGACGTAATCAGTCACAGAGGACTTACCCTTAACAAGGTCTATAAAGCGTCGAGCCAGAGTTACCTTCTCTGCTTCTGGTACAAATTTTAGCACGAAGCGTGTCCGGAATTGCTCCCAGGTAAGGTCCGCTTCGTTGAATTCAGAAATAAGAAGTTCATACCAGTCCAATGCTCTCTCTTGGAGCATACTGGAAGCCACCTGAACACAATGAAGATCGACGAGATTCATGCGAATGAAGATTCGATCGCAGGTCCTCAACCAAGCCTGAACCTCGATGATAGTTTCATAACCTTTAAATGGCTTCCCACCCAGGTTGTTGTAATCATTGCACAAACGTGCAAACCTGGATTTAGGGTGAGTAGGTTCCGGATTAGAACCAGCTGCTTGAGCATTCGTGACAAGGTCTGGGTAGTCATAAAAACTCCATCTTGGGGTGGAGCACTAGATGGTCCAGCTCTGGGACGACCAGGTCTAACCATTTCTCTTCCTTAAGAAAGAAAGAAGAGAAATAAGAAGATTATTCACTAATGAATATCATGCAATCTCTCTAGATAAAACAAGGAATCATAAAGGATACAGGATGAATCGGTACAACGACTTGAATTAATCCTAAGACATAACTCCTAAGTTGGACATAGGAAGATGATCCTTGTTTAGTTATTCTACATTTTTCTGAAGTTTGGCTCTGATACCAAGCTGTGACGCCCCACCTCTATACCCACGCTAGCCAAGAACACTACGGTGTAGTGCTATCAACTAGCACGGTGTAGTGCTAGCCAAGAACACTATGGTGTAGTGCTATCAACTAGCACGGAGAATAAGGCTGTTGAGGAGCGACCATCCATGTGATTACTTATCACATGGTGGCTATAAATAATCTTCGGAAACAAACATAGA
Source organism: Allium cepa (assembly GCA_030765085.1). NCBI lineage: Eukaryota > Viridiplantae > Streptophyta > Magnoliopsida > Asparagales > Amaryllidaceae > Allium > Allium cepa. The sequence goes on along the minus strand of CM060932.1, from coordinate 341,353,384 downwards.
AATAAGCATAACACAATTCAGTTACAGACATCCATATCACAAAAGCGGAAGAAGATATGAATATATAACTAACACATGAAAGTGTACATCAGAGTAGTGGTCAAAAAGATCCACAATAATACAAAAGAATAACAACACGTGCTATACAAAAGAATACAACTATGAGTCTATATCTCAAGTGTATACAACAAAAACTGCTAATCTAAATAGTTAGCGAAAAGTCAGAGTAGCAAATCCCGGGAGGAAGTCAAGCAGAAGCACCTGTAACATCTCGGTCTGACCCGAGTATTATTTAAGAAAATAATAAACGGATCAGTCTAGTTTTAAATATCAGATGACATGGAATAAAATAAAAGATATGGCATAAACATAAAATATCCATACTGACATACTACTACAAGTATGCAAATGATGATCAACAGAAGATCAACCAATAAGAGATAAATCAATATCACAAGAATCTTCTTAAAGATCCAAAGAGGGCATCATACCCTAAAATTGTACTCATAACAAGTCAATGACATAAATTCCAGAAATCAACACAAGAAATCCAGAAATCACAGAAAAAGGGAAAGAGGCCTATCACACGACGGTCCGAAGACCATGGGGAGCTACCCTATATGGGTGAGTCGAAATCACCCAGATGAGGTCTAGGCTAACCAAAAAGAAAAAAGGTATGTGTGAGTGGAATCACACAAATGGTGTCTAGCCTAACCTCGCAACAAAAAGGTATGTGTGAGTGGAATCACACAAATGGTGTATAGACTAACCTTGCGGACAAAGAGATATGCGTGAGTCGGAATCACACCCATGAGGTCTAGTCTAACCTTGCAAACAAAGAGACATCTCACGATTGCTAGTCTAAATCATAAAATGATCGTCATGATCAACGAGAAGTGTCAATTACACTAAGCTAGTAAATATAAAAGTTTATCTTCGTGTCCCATAACCACTTGCTTAACTTAAATATTTACGAACAAACTGTAAATCTTCACTAGAAAATTGTCACAAGAGGTTCAATCGAACAAGTCCAAGAATTAACCGACGAAGTGAACGCAAGCGTTTCATATCACTTGTTTTACTAAGCCGTTTAATTAGATTTATCATCCGAGTGAGGTAAAGGTTTGTATATACTAGTAGATTGGAAAACAGTTTAAGTAAAGTGCTTTGTTATTGAAAATAGAGTTGAAATCATTTTGTTGAAAGAGTTTTGATATTTACTACCAGTATTGAAACCTTCATATTTCTAAAGTTGTTATCCCGCCTTTTTAGCAAGGCCGTGATACCATAAAATCGACCGAGAAGCCAAAGATAGTTTGTCTCGAAGAATGGTCAACTCAGCATCTCAACAAAGCAAGTTCTTTTGAATGTTTTTCAGATAAGATCCCCTACGGAGGGGGGTTCGGGGGAGGGAGGGTGGCAACCCCCCAAGGCGGGGGTGCGGGGCAACACCCCCACTACGGGGTCCGACCTGCCCGGTCAAGTCGCAGGGGTCCATGGGGCAGCACCCCGTCCAAAACGATACGACCTACTGAAGACCTAAGGGATGATAGGATTGAGCGACCTATTGGTTGCGACCTAGGGGTGTTCGCGAGTTAGCAGAAACGAGCGACCTAACAGAGGCGAGCGACTAAAGAGACTCACGACCTAACAAAAGCACAGGCCAAGAGACCTAACATTTTAAGGCCGAACGACCTAATTAAACTCGCGACCTAACAGGGTACACAACCTAAAGGTATAAAGGTCATGCGACCTAACGGTATTAAGGTCTAACGACCTAAGGGAGGCGATCGACTTAAGGAACTCGCGGGTTAGAAGAGGCGAGCGACCTACGAGTTAAAGGGGTCGAGCGACCTAGAGGTGTTCGCGACCTAGTGGTCGAGCGACTTAAGGGGGTACGCGACCTATCGAGGTTCACGATCAAATGGAACAAAGGCCGAGCGACCTATGTGGAAAGGCCGAGCAAAGACCTAAAGTATAAAGGTCTAACGACCTAGAGGTAACGACCTATAACCGAGCTAGCCAAGACCGGACGACCCAAAGCCAAGCGACCTACGACCTAAGAACTTGCGGCAACGACCTACTACCTATCGAGCCAGAGCCGAGCGTCCTAGGGCTGTAGAAAGCTTTAAGGCCAGAAACGAGCTATTTGAAGGCTGAGACTTTTCCACGCGAACTACCTAGCGTTGGCATAACAACCTAAGTGCAGAATTTTACCAAAAACACTAAAAATTGGAGTTCTTTGCCAATCCAATCCAAACCAAATGCAAATGTACATGCTAAAGTGATGGGGAATCATTCCCAACAGTCCCATATAGTTATAGACTAGAATTGTGAGATAAAAATCTCACCTTGTCACCAAATTATGAAGGTAAAGCTTGAAGGTGAATGGAGAAGCAACTACAAGCTTGAATCCAATGCTTTTTCTTGAATTTGGAGTTGAATGATGGAGTTGGAGTTGAAACCTAGGCTTGGAGTTTCTAATTTCCCTTTCCAATCACCATTAATGTTAAAGTTTGTGTTTGGTAGGAATTTATGAAGAGTGAGGAGAAGGAGAGAAGTGGATTTGAGTTAAAATGGCTAATTTAACCCAAGGTCCAAAGCGGGAAAAGTAAGTGAAATTTCACTAACTCCAAACCTATCAATGTTTATACTTAAAAAAGTTGTAAACAGCATTTCAAACTCAATGGAAGTGGTCTCGAGTCCTAATTTGACCGTTTGCAAAAAGTAGCTTTTCAGACCAATATCCGATTAACGACAAAATATTCAAAAAATATATTTAAATATAAAATCGATAAATATGCGGGTTGTTATAATCTTACTCCATAAATAAACTTATTTTATTACCCAAATTATACATAATTGGAATTCAATACTTACTTTTTTTACTCCGTATTCAATTATATTCAGGTATAATACTTACCCTATTTCATTTATTTCGGTTTCATTAAATCTATCCAAACTTTATTCACTTCAATATTATTCCATTTATTACAATTGCTCATTTAAATTCTTGCATTCACTTTATTATAAATTATAAGATTTTCTTCTCTATCTAAACATTAATACAGAATCATATTAAATTCCAGTTTTAATTCTTCAAAAATTTCAGGTCGTTACACTCTCCACCACTCAAAACTTTTCGTCCACGAAAAGGAAAAGAAGGGGAAAAGAAAAATTAAGAAACCAATATATCTTATTCAAAACATTAACTTTATAACCATTAAATTTTACAAAATTAATTAACTTAGATAAAGTATCTCAATTTATAGTCATTAAATCTTTTTATACTTAAACTATTAAAGTTTGAAAAATGTTTTTCAAAAATTTTCTAAGTCTAAAATTTACGAAATTTTTTTGGCGGAGTCTCCTTTGTATGGAGAGGCTCGGGAGAAAATAGTAATATCAAATATAACAATATATAACATAGATTTTCAAAATAACATATCCCAACACGGAAAAAACAATATAATGGCGCTATAAAACCGTAATCCGAAAACGTACCTATTTGTTGGGCAATAACGCTTAAATTATGAAACCAAAAGCAGTAGCAATTGCTTCCATAACCTGTATTTCACTTATATAATCCAAACACTTAATAATTATATAAAATGAAATATTTAAGATTGTTTTAGACACAACAACAATCAATTCCAACAAGTAGCATACACATAAAATACAAATCAACCATTCAAGCAAACAAACAAATAGTTGTTCGGGTCAAACTTCAAATTGTATGGAATGAAAAATAAACTATCAAGTGCACCATTTACTCAACAGTCTTAGATGAAACTAAATAGGTTATTCACCCATCCAAACAAATTTAAAGTATTCTTACCCCCAACAACCATAAACCAAACAAACAACCATTTAAACAACCATTTCATTCTTATTAATTTCATTTCATACATTTGTTGTTTGATTTCCTTTTATTTATACAATGGTTTATCTTTTTAATTTACATTTATTTCTAACAAACTTTAATTTCATTTACTCATTCAATTTTGTTCCGTTTATTTTCACTTATTACTTGCAATTATTCATTTCCATTAACTCAAGTCATGCCAGTTCCTTTTATTTCATTATAATTATCCATTCATTTATTATTGCACGACCTCATTTATTTACATTCATTTAGCAATAGTATTCATGTCCCATTCAATTTCTTAGCATTTCCATTTTATTTACTTAAGTTTATAATCATCTATTTGTAATACTTACCTTTAATTATATTTACTTAGTAAAATTTCCATTATAACTTCAGTTTATAACATTAAATCCTCATTTAAACAGCAAACTCATTTAATACTTTCATTACCTCTAGCTTTACTTGTAAAATTTCCCATTACATTTTCTTATTAACATTGTAGCTTTTATTATATGGTAAGTTATATATATTCTTTAAGAATGTAATTGAAGATTATACAAATTTATCTCATTCCCTTTATTTAATTTAATGTTCAATAATTATATCTTTCGTTTTATAAGATCACAATTTCTACTTTCTTGTTATTTCATTTATAAACTATCCTTTAATTTATTTTTATTTATAAATTAGCACTAAATCTCTTATTTTCTCTTAGAGGTTTCAATTATTAATTACTTACGTTCAAATTCACTATAATAACTGAAACAATTAATTAATGAAAACTTAAGAATTTAAATACCGGGTTAATTTCAATCATTTCAAATAATAGATAAATATATATACTTACAGCTTATAAATCCAATTATATTTAAAACAATAAATTTTTTTCATCTTCTTTTCATTTTTCAAAACAAATCTGTAGTAAACTACTACAGTGGCCTTCCCACTTCAAAACTCGAAAATGAATGTCGATGATGCGTGCACTCATCACCGAAATTATTTTCCAGCGACAGAGAGGGGAGTACAACTTTATCTTTCCAAAATTTCTTTTAAAACATTTCTTTCAAATTATATTGAAATACTTATATCAGAAAATACTTCTTTAATATTATTATTATAATTCAAAAGAAATTTCAAAACCCCAGAACTTAAGTTCTAAACTTCCAATTTCCATTTATTTTATTTTCAATCTTATTTTACCTATTATTTATAAATTTTATTCCTAACAACCAATATATTGCAACCAAAAATATATATATATATATAATTTTAAAAATTTATTTAATATATAGAAAATATAATAGGCAAAATTATTTCATTCGCCTATATTAAAACAAATATTATGCCGATCTGTCCTACTAAGTGTTTAGAAACCCCTATTAATGTCACAGCGTCCCATGCACCAACCAGAGTTTATAAATACAAAACGGAACATATTAACAAAATATTAAAACCTTTTTATAACACTAACAAATACGCTTTCTCATATATACACTTAGCGACTCTCATAGGGTATTACTACCCTATTAGTAAAGAGTCAGACCCCACAAAGCTAAGGTTTATCGCTAAACCAAAGCTCTGATACCACATGTAACGTCCCGCATTTTCGCACGCTTTAAATCGAGACACGTGCCAATTCAAACCATACATAAGAGCGGATTGTTATGGGGTAAATAAGAAAAACAGAGGAGAAAAAACAACAAAACAGAATCTCACAGCGGAAGGATAAAATATAATAATCAATATACAATTCATAAAAAGGTTTTACAAACATTTGATTATTCTTTATACAATAAATATCAAAGTTCACATAGCAAAGGATAATAACAGTGCAGCGGAATAAAATGGCGTTGAGGAATAATACAGTAGATAATAGTATTACAAATCTTCATCTTCGTCCTCCAATAAAAGTCTTCAAATCCTGAAATGTTCGGACTGACCCGAGCGAATTTGAAAAGACAAAACACTCGAGTTAGAAATAAAAGATCTTATGTAAGTTAAATCAACAGAAATAAATATGAGTGCAGTAACTCAAAAGATGCTCGGGATTTACATCTCTTAAGGATCCATTAAACTATTTACTATGTAGTATACTTCGCTATTATAATAGTGTCTATTAGAAAAATAAACTTACTTTTAAATAGCGTTAACGAGTGACCCAATACTCCCCTTAACACAAATAATGCCAATAGTCTATACAGTGCCTGCATATCTCCTGATCGGGAGACTACGAGAAGACACTCCATAGGTACGACACAAATAGAAACTCGTACAAGGCGCGATATGGTAGGTGACACGACACAACTAGGCAATGCCAGGGTAGATATACCAATTACGCTTCCGGGCTGGTGGTAACGTGTAGCCGCAGCTACCGCCCACCTCGGACAAACTCCCTCCTAAAACCAAAATCAAAAGTGGCCACCGAATCAATCCAAAGTCAGAGTATAGTATCGAAGAGGAGTATCCGATAAAGGGCGCTAACCAGCTTGGCCCGTCGATCGCTCCTGTTTTAGCCACCTTATGCCAACTCACGGGAGTCGGGTCTACGTATTTACCTCAAAGGAAACGCCGCCACCATCCTACTTCATTCTGGAAACTCCACTGCGTACACGGTTGTTAAAGTGGTTTTCGGAGTTGGCAGAGAGTATGATAACTTCCGATCCCGGTCTCTTCAACAATCAAATGTTATTATAACACCGCAGTTTTCAAAATAGTTTATATTTGAAAACCAGAATATAATATCTCTTTCAAACCATATAAATACGATATCATTTATATTTCTAAAACCCCAAATCAATATGATATCATTTTTATTTTATACATATCTCTTTCCCAAATCATAGTATTTTCAAATATATATACCTTGAAACCATAGCTTGGAAACATAACTTTTAATACTTAATGGTTCAAATACTATATTACTTTATAAAATAAAACAGCTTCTTTAAATTTCACAATAAATTCCTAATATCAATTTGAACCCCCAATATAAACCATTTTAATTCCCATATATTACAAAGCTTAAATATTCTACATTTCAAGACTTTATAGTTCATATATTTCAATCTAAATATTCCACTATTTCAAAAATGGATTCTTTGATAGTTTAATATATATCAAATCTAATTCCTATTATTTAAATTTGAAATATTTACTTAATAAAACAAATATTATTTAAGTAAAACCTTTAAACTTCAATAACATGATATCTTTTAATTAAATTAACTTGATAATATTCTTTAAATAAATTTGATATTCGTTTGAATCCTCTACTCAAAAATCAAGTTATAAGATCATACCCTTTAAATCTTAATTTATTTACATTTCAAAACAAATTTTTCGAGGAATATTCTTAAATACTTTTAATTCAAATCATATTTACATTTATCTTCAACCTTACTTTCATTTGAGTTATTATAAACTCTATATACAATATAATTTCAAATATATACTTAACCATATTTTATAAACGAAATCAACTTCATTATTTAGCTTATTTTAAAATTCGAAACAGATTTATACATAGCTAAATTCAAGAATTTTTACTATATATATATATCAAAATTAAATATCTATTAAACTATATTCTTTCCAAAACCATAGAAAATCATTTCAAAAATAATTATATATATATATATATATATATACCGCGGTGCTTGTATATAATTTTCTATCCTATGGTCAAGTGATACAGATATTTATCATTTCAATCCGCAATTTGAAAATAAAAATGCGGTTGTATATCATTTCAAACCGCAATCCCGAATGAAATGAAAATGCATAGTAACTTGCAGTTTATACAATACAAATACAGCATCCATTCATCTATCATATCAATCATCAAACATTTACCAATTTATCATCTAATTCAAACAATCACATCAATAAATAATAATTAATTACTCACAGTTAAATTTTCAATAATGAATTAAATAACTGTTTAACTGTAGTTTATATGCAATAATAAATAAATTTAACTAACAGTTTATATGCAATAATAAATTTAACTAAAATTTTAACTGGCAGTTTATACGCAAAAATGAATTAAATAACAAGTAAATTATATGAATGCAAATTAGCTGAGATAATGATGAAATATATGCCAAACAGCTATAAATAAATTTCTAAACACATCATAAATCAATTTAACAAACATAAGAAATTTTAGAAATTGTGAGTGGGTTAAAACACTCACCTTTTGAATTTAAATTGAATTTAAATCCAATTTATGCCCAAAAATTTAACCGTCTCTGAATTCCTCCAAACCAGCATCGTCAAGTCTGGAATTTCAATACGATCCTAGCAAAAGAAACCGCGCATAAAACGGATATTGTACGTAAAAGTTATGATGATAAATGCGATTTGAAATCAAAAATTAAATTAAACAAAATGAGAACATATTTACTTGCCACGTCACCCTCCTCCATATGCAAGCTACAGCGCATGCACACACTTCTCCCTGCTATGGAACGAATGCAACACAGAAAACCCATTTGACCACCCCTTGACCGCGAATACCCATCACCTCCGGCCTCTAAACGAACAACGACCACCAAACCCCCCAGGTCCGGTCACCCAAAGTGCTGCCAGCCGCCGCCACAAACGAATCCTAAACCAAATTTTGTCGCCGATCTAACCGTCAAATCGACAAACCAATCGTATATATGAGATCCCCTCGGCTTCCTCTTCAAAACCCAGAAAGGTTTCGACGATCCGAAGACTTTGATTTCGACGATGATGAACGACCGAAACTTCTTCAATTTTTACTGGTCAAATAACAAACTGAACCGAAAAACGAACACCACCAGTAAATTACGCTAATCGAGAGCTTCAACATATATTTTTTTCAGATTTTTCTGAGGACTTTGAATTTTTAGCTTTTGATTTGATTTGGAATTGTGTTTGGATCTAGAGTTTGTTTGTCTGCTATTGAGGAGGAGAAGGAATAGAATGTATTTACATACAGACAAATGAGAATTAGGGAGGCTAGGGTTTATAGCAAGATATTTATAGAGAAAGTTGGAATAAAATAAATGGATTGGGTTAGATACGCGCTAACGACAAAGTGGCCCAAAAAGCCCGTTCGGGCCCCGGAACGAAATTGGGTAAACCCATATATAAAAATAGGTGTTTTAAAATATTTTAAACGTAATGGAAAAGGTTTCACGTACAAATTCCATCGTATGCAGAAGTTATGCTGAAAACAATATTTTCCAAATTGATTTCAATTGCATAAATTTCAAGGCGTTTCGAGCCCGTACGATCAAATGACAAGTCCGATCGCTATGAAATTTGAAACACTATTTTCACCGTTACGGATCCGATGAAATGGTTTTGTCGAAATCCGAGTCAGTGGTCAAAATGGCTATTTTTACATTAATTAAATAAATTAATAATTAATAAATAAAATCCAAATTTTTATTTCAATTCAAAAATTGACCAATTTTAACACCTTCATATTTCACAAACATTTTCAATAATTTAACAATTTTTAAATGTCAATTTATTAAAGATTAATCAATATAAATCTTCAATTTCATAAAATTAAAGATTATAGATAAATTCTCAAAATTTCCATTAAAGTGAATTAACCCATAATTATTCCATTCATAAATTTCAAATAGAAGGGTTTACCATTGGATTAAAAATTATTACATGAATATTTCCAAATTTCAACTAAATTTTAAATTAACGTAATAGTTAAATATTTGATTTCATTCATTTGCAATAAATCCAATTGTTATAAATTAAATAAATTAACTCACTATTAAAAATCCAAATTCTATTATTCAATACACTATCATTAAACGGATAAAATATTGGATTTACAACTATTACCATAATATTCTCACATTCCATTTGACTTTCTATTAACGTAATAATTAGATGTTTGATTTCATTTAATTCCAATAAAACCTATTATTATACGCTAATTTCCAATGTATTGGCACAACTTAAATTTGCATTCTTTCCATTCAATATCAACTTTTCGTTTATAAGTAAAATTAACATTAGATTCATACTCATTACATAAATAAATACAATTTCATCTAAATAAATATTTACGAAATTTTCAAATATTAAATCCATTTAATTGCAATAGACCATATTATCATAATTTAAATTCAAATAAATAATTAAATGTTGATTCCCATTCTTTTTATCCAAACAATCGTTATTCTATAAGCATATTTAACATTTGTTTACATTTCATTACACTAATACTTCTATATACCTCTTAGATTTGTATCAATGGTTATATTTAAAATGTGAATCTTGTCAATTACGCGTATTAATTAAGGTTTTAAACTCAATTAACAAAATTTCCTAAGTCAAATCCCTTTTTACAAAATTTGACAATCCCTAACCATTTGTACTTCATTCCATACTAATGTAATATTTATTGGATTTTATTTCAAATTAACGTGCAACTTAATTTCCCTTGATTGAGATTTGATTCCCTAATTTTTATTTAACATACTAAATGAATAAATAACCTAAATAAATGGTCACCTGCTTACTTTCTTTCATTTATAAGTTTACTACTTACCCACCAAGGTATAAATCCCATATATAACACTAATTAATTCCCATTAACACTGCATTATCCAATTATCATAAAAAATTTCAATATATACTCTTGTTTACTTATAAGTAAATTTATGTCTTCTATCAATTCTCATTCACTCTCCGTTACTAAATTAAAAATCATTAAGTAACGTTTCCTCAATAGCAGTACTAAAATTACTTAACGTTTAAGAGGACTTTATTTCAAATATATTGATTGACCAATAAATTAGGTATAACAATTATTATCATACCCTTAAGATTTACGTTTGTTCTCTTCTCTTTAATTTATAGCCTGAAATAATATAAACAATCTTACTCCATAAATAAACTTATTTTATTACCCAAATTATACATAGTTTGAGTTTAATACTTACCTTTTCTTTTCTCCGTATTCAATTATATTCAGGTATAATACTTACCCTATTTCATTTATTTCGGTTTCATTAAATCTATCCAAACTTTATTCGCTTCAATATTATTCCATTTATTACAATTGCTCATTTAAATTCTAGCATTCACTTTATTACAAATTATGAGATTTTCTTCTATATCTAAACATTAATACAGAATTATATTAAATTCCAGTTTTAAATCTTCAAAAATTTCAGGTCGTTACATAACATAACATATTTATATATAATATCTTAAAATCAATATTTATTAAAACCAAAATATTCATTTCAAAACCCTGAAAATCATATTTCAAATATATATATATATATATATATATATATATATAGACCAACGGTGTCTGTATATATAATTTTTTATCCTATGGTCAAGTGATATAGATATTTATCATTTCAATCCGTAGTTTAAATATATACGTGTATGTATCTTTTCAATATGGAATCCCAAATTAAATTCAATGAAAATCGTTTGGGTTTATTATTTCAACCCATAACGATTTTCTCCTATTCTATAAGATCGTCCGGGTATGTATCATTTCAAGCCATAGGGAATTCTATACTAATAGGGAACTTGCAGAGTGAGAACATTGATGAATGTAACATAGCAATAACAGACAGATATCATCAGTAATTAAATATAAAGAATATGATATGGTGTCATATCCCACAGTTGAACATATACAGATAATAATATATATAACAAATTAATTAACTAACAGCACCATATTTCAATTGTCATTTCAATTGAAATCAAATTTAATAAATATATGAACTTTAATAATGAGTGATTGCTCACCTTCCGAGGCTATAGATGATAGATGAGAGGCTAGAGATAAGTTATAAATTCAAGCATGGATTCCAAAGCAAAGCAAGATTGGCACGAACTCGAAGGACAAGCTGATAAATAGGAATTGATGAAAACAACTTGTGTGTGTATATATATATATATATATATATATATATTGAAGTCTAATATTAATTCATATTAAAATAAGATAAAATGAAAATCTTTATAGTATACTTAAAAATTAATATTTAACTTATACCCAACATAATAAACCTTTACAATATACTTGAAAGTCAAACATTATCAAAAATAAAAATATGTTTAAAAAAGTCAATTTAAAACATCTATGGATATTTTCAAATCACTATTTAACTCGATACTTATGGCACAAAATATCTCTATATATATATATATATAAACACTATATGTTATATTTAAAACAATATTTAATATATAAATCAGTATTTATAAAATCAAATTAACTTATATATACTGATTCACAAGAAAAACTAACATATAAACTATAACTATATATGTAACTATATATGTAACATATCAATAACAGGTGAAACATAAACAACAGATCAGGATTATTACACTGTAACTAATCTTATCTTATAACAAGCTTATATACTGCCACATCACTTGTTTATACATATACTATTATAGAAAACACTTAAAAATTTAAGCATATGTCCCTGTAACCTATCTATCATTGTAGTTATATATATATATATATATATATCTTCATATCACTTCCAAATATAAAGTATCTACAAACATTGTCTCTGAAACACATTATATACTACATATGATATGGTTGAAACTTTTATATACAAACTTACTTAAACTCATACAAATACATAATTAACATATACTTTATATTAAAACTGATATATATATAACTTGTATGCAAGACAAAATGTACTGACTTACATTATATATACTTTGTAAACATATCATATAATTGTTATATCAGACAAATATATACTGTATACATAAATAGCATATATGTAAACAACATATTTCTACTATATTTTACATGTCACTATTATACGTAACTATCTCGTATATAAAACATATAACATATATAAAATACATTTTAAACAGGTATATATAACTCAGTATGTGAACAATATATTTCAACTTATGTTATACCAGATATATGCGAACAAACTAGTTGGATAGCAAAGTATATGTATATATGTTAAAATTTCAAAGTCATATCTTAAAGTCAATGTCAGTATTCATAATGTATATATAATATCCCTTAAAAATGCTGCCAGTGGTAAGATTTTGGAAATACAAATAAACTTTACTATAAACTCATACCAGCAACTTAATGAACACTGTAAAAAAATAAACATAGGAAATTATAAAACCTAAAAATAAAATCAATGCTTTTAAACTCATTATATATCTTATATAACTAATAGATATAACTTACCTATAGATTATATGACTCACCAATATGATAATATTAGATATACATCACAAATATATGACTGTCGATTATTTACACACACACATACACACACATATATATAAACTTATAAATCAAAACTCAACAGATCTCACCTAGATAATAAATATATGTACACAAACATAATATAAAACCTGTCATATAATATATTTTAAAAGTGGAATGCAAGAATACTCAAATTTAAAATATATATATACACCTTATGTGATATACAGACTTATATATAACTAATATATACAACAAAAAATACATCACCTATATTAATAAGGAGGAAACTGTGGGAACTTGGGAGGGCGGCAAGGAGGAGACGAGGCTGAGGGGAATGGAGATGGTGGTCGGCAAACTTCGGGTGTGTGGCGGTGAAGGGCGAAGGAGCGGGGAAGGCTTCTATGGCATGAGGAGGACATGGCTGTCGAAGTCGGTCAATGGAGGGAGGCTGAAGTGTTTATGGGTTCGGCCATGAGCTCGGAGGGGAGAGGCGGCCAGAAATGAACGAGCAGGTGGCACGAAAGTTTCGGATGGCTAGGGGAACGGCTGTGGGTCAGAGTCAGCGATGGAAGAAGGTTTTCGGTTTGTGTGCTAAATGAAGAGAGGGGATGGAGAGGCTAATATATAAACTTATCTATTCAGAGTGAAAAGAAGATGGGTGTAATGACCCATAAATTTTGACAATTAATAATAGTTAATTTAATGAGATTCTGTGATTAAATATTGGAAGAAATAAAAATTTGGGATTTATTAATGATATAATAACTAAAAATGAAAGGTAACAATGTTAATTAAAGTTAATTATTAACAATTTAAATGAAATAAAGGAAATGATGTAAATGCTATACTTGGTTTTAATTGAATATAAGAAAACAAATGTAAATATTTAATAAACTAATGAAAAAAAATATTGTTAATGATAATCAAATAAAATTACTGTTATGTAAGAAATTATAACATTTTTTTGTAAATAATGAATTTATAAATGCGATGAAAGGTTATTGTTAATAATTATTATATGTTACCTATTTATTTGGTCTATTAAATTTAATTAGAAATCAATTGCAATTAATACCTTAAACTAATGCAGTTAATGTAGGTAAGTTGATAATTCGAATGTTGATTAATAAGTGGAATAAGGTGTAATTAATTGTCATTGATAATGGTAGTGGGGTAGTAGTAGTTATAACAATTAATTGTAAAAAATAACTTACAAATGTTATAAAGTTTAATAATGGTGACGACTGTTGTTTGTTATCAATATATTTGATCAACTGAAATTAAATGTAATTAAATGTTGCATTAATGTAAGTTAAGATAAATTGAAATTTGTGAATGCAATAAAAGGAATAGAAATGTAATTATAATTGCTCAGGCAATAAATTGACTTAATAAAAGAGTGAAACCAAGATAAATAATTAATTGGGATATTTATTTAATTAATGTGCAAAATTGACAAGATTTAATATAATTGGAATGTAGTAGTTAATACAAATAAAAGATTAAATTGGATAATATGAGTGTAATAAGATGTAAACCATGATAATTAATCCATAAGGTAACAATTGATTGTATAATATGATGGAAAGTCTAGAAATTTGAATTATAATTACTGAATTTATTGAAATGGAAATTAAACACTGTAAATTGTGAAATATTCAATAATAAATTTATATAGGAATTTGTTTTAAAAGGATTATAAATTACTAAGTAATCCAAAATTATAGAAATTTTAAATTATTAAAGTTGAATTGAAAATGACTAAATTAATTTAATATTAATTTATCTAATTAACGTGAAAATATAAATTTTAGAAACTGTCTCGGATTTTGACAAAATCAGTTTCATCGGATCCGTAATGGTGAATTATTATAAAGTTTCAAGTTCCGTGTCGACGGGACTTGTCGTTTGATCGTACGGACTCGAAACGCGTAGGAATCAATTTCATTGAAATCAATTTGAAAGAAGCTGATTTTTTAAAATAACTTTTGTATACAATGATATTAGGATTTGAAAAGTTCCATTAAGTTTAAAAATATCGAAAACCTATATTTTGATATATTAGATGATCCATTTCCGTTTTGGGAACAAAACGGGCTTTTCGGGACGTTGTTATTGTTTTGATCCAACCCTGCCTATGCATAGGCTGTTATAAACCCTAACTGTACCTCACTTTATTATTTTTGTGCGTACATCTCCTTCCTCCTCAAATGACAGAACATCAAACCTAATTCCCAAATTCCAAAACCTAATTTAAATTTCAAAAAAAAATGTGGATCTGCAGCAACTTAGGGTCACGCTTCAGGTTTCGAAGGCAAAAACCCTGCAGCAACTTTGGGTCAGGAAGAAAATGACTCGAGTCTCGGGTCGTTTTGGCAAAAACTCAGAGCAAGCACCGGGGATTTGAGGTGGCGGAGCAAAATTGAACCCGATGTCGACCGAGGACCAGATTTTTTCAATATTCTAATTATCCTAACTTTTTGATAAGAGCTCGGATTCATATGCGGTTTATTTTGTTGGGATTGTATCGAAATTTCGAATGTTTTGATGCTGGTTTGGACAAATTCCAAGACTGTTGAAATTTGGGCCTTTATTTGCATTTCAAATCGATTTGAAATTCAAAGGTGAGTGTTTTAACCCATTCATAGCTTCTAAAATTTCTTATGTTTGTTAAATTTAATTTATAGGGCGTATGGCTGTTTGGTATATTTAAATTGTTATTCATGTTAATTTTAATTTATTTGGATTTAATTGTTATTTAATTTATTATTGAATATAAATTGCTAGTTAATATCTGTTATTGATTTTCAGTTCTATATTGATATTTATTGATTGGTTTGGATGATTTTTGTGATAGATGTTTGATTGTTGATATGGCATTAATGGATGTTGTATTTTATATCGTTATAATACTGCAAGTTCACTATGGGTTGAAATGATACATACCCGAAGAATCTTATAGATTAGGGAAAATCATTATGGGTTGAAATGATAAACCCAAACGATTTTCATTGATTTAAAAATGCTGATTTTTGCACTGGTTGAAATGATATATGTTTATATATATATATATATATATATATATATATATATACATACATATATATAAATATAGGTTCTTCAATTTGGACTATGTGTTGGAATTGAATTATTTTAAAGGTTTATGTTAAACTTTGAATTTTTCTAATTAAAGTGGTTAAAATTGATACCTCTAATTATTTGAGATCTTCCAATTATTATATTCATGTTGTACACTTGATAAGAAATGAAAAATCCCATAACATCTTTGAAGCCATTACATTCACATTTTATTTTAGATTAATTTGACTTACATAAGATCTTTTAGTTCTGGCTCGAATGTTTTGTTTTCATTATGCTCGAGTCAGTTTGAGCTTTTTCACTGTATTGAAGACCATTTTATTTTCTAGAGGACGAAGATGAAGATTCAATATATTATTGCTATTTATTATATTTATTCCACCACATCATGTATTCCGCTGTAATATTTGTTTATTTATGTTGTATGTATAACTGTGATTTGAATTTATAGAAGTGTAATCAAATGTTATTTGTAAAACAGCTCATGAACTGTTTATTTGATTATTATATTTTGTCGTTCCGCTGCGACATTCTCTGTTTTGTTTTCTTCTTTTTCTTTCTTTTTTTTTATTTTCCCCATTAACAATTCTCCTTTTCGAATGGTTTGAATTAGACATGTATGGCTTATTATCGATTTAAACCATCCAAAAAGGTGGGTCGTTACAGTTGGTATCAGAGCCAGATTTAGGCATACCTTAGCCTGTTGGGGTTAACTCATTAGAGATAGGGTAATAATACCCTAGAATGAGTTGTCCGAGTGTATTTACGAGAGCGTGTATTTGTTAGTTGTAACGACCCGTAAATTTTGATAAATTGGTTAATTTAATTAGATTTTATAATTAAATTTAGGAAAAATAGAAAAAATGTATAATTTATATTGTAGTAAATGTAAGAATGAATAGTAGCATTGGTTATTAACATTTAAAATTAGACAATTGAAGTGAAACTCCAATAATGTAAAAAGTGTAAATTGTTACAGTTGGTTATAAAATTGAAAATGAGTAAATAAAGGTAACTATGAATAAACCAATGCAATAATATATTGCTTAATAGCAAGTAAATGTAAATTAAGAAAATAAGGTTATGGCAAGTTGATAAATGACAAATTTAGTGCAATTCCAATTATTGAAATAATTGTAAGGTTCAATTGATTGGAATTAGTAAATTGGGAAACGCATTCAAAAGTTATATTTACTGATGAAGTAATACGGAATAAACTGTAGATTTATACAATCAATGTTAGAAAAGTAATTTTAATGTTCGTTGTTGATAATAAACCTTGCTTTAATGATTATTAATATAGTAACGAAAGTGTGAATGAAAATTTAATAGAAACAATGCTAATTAAAGTTAATGATTAATGAACTTCATAAAATTCCAATTATAGAAAATAATCTAAATGTTATGTTTGGCTATAAATTGAACATAAGTGAATGAAACTAGTAGTATGAAATTTATGGCAACATTTATTTGTAAGTAATAAAAGCTTATTTATGTGATTAAAGGGTAACGACAATGCTTATTGTATGTTACTTATTGTTAATTGAAATTTGAAATGAATTTTTGATAAATGAAAATTAAATAGAAACGTAGATTTATTTATAAGGTATAAATTGATGTAATAAAAGCATGAAACCAAGTAAATGTTGGGTGTGTTTTGAGCGGCTCCATCTACCACCGAACCAACCCTTTCCAAGTGCCTGCCGAACCAACTCAAAGTAGCACACAGGACCAGAAGCAAGGGAGGCCACCACCGAAACAACCTCCTCCAAACCAACTCCGCCTAGCCACTACCGGACCAACGTCCCACCGGACCAACTCCACCTCAGGGAACGACCGAACCAACCCACTTCACCTGCCACTGGACCAACCCACTTCCATGCATCACCGAACCAAGGCCTTGCCGAACCAATGTTGCCAGGCCAGATTGCATCAGCCCAGACCCACCAGCAGCTATATACGTCCAGGACCCCTGCCCCCAGCCTCACTCTATAAATAGAGGGGCAGGGGTACAACAATGGCAGACAAGTTTGAGAGCTCAAGCACGGATAGAACTTTCAAACAACTTTCATATTCTTGTAATAAAATCTTTGTACCTGTAATCCGAAGAGAAAAGGAGAATAACATATAAAGTAGACGTAGGCACATTCTGCCTGAACCACTATAAATTTGTGTGTCCTTTACAGTTTAGTCCATCTATTTTATATATTTGTATAAACTACCCAAATCACTAAGAACAACACATGATCAACTAAATCATACGACTTGGAGGTGTTTGCCCATTTTTTGTGCAAACATTTTTGGTGCTTTCACCGAGAAGGGCTGAACTCAGGACCTCCCGCTTAATCCCTTTTCCTATCAACATCGTTCATTACTTGGAAAACATGCCTCCTAGACGGAAGAAAGATGCTAACAAAGGAAAGAACATCGCAACTAGCAGTATCCCAGATCCAATGATCAGAGATCAAGACAATCGTCCGGTTCCAACAGCAAATGGAAATCAGGCAAATCCGACATCCCCTGCTATGGAACAACCAATTACAAGGATGGATCTGGACAGGGTTGTGGCTGAAGTAACTAAACGCTTCACATCTCAACAAGAAGCCTTGGTGGACCAACTCATGTCACGCTTAAGGGATGCTGAGAATCTAACCGCAACACTGAATCGTGGGGCGAGTCCCGGTCTGGAGGATCTGGGAGACGACAAAGGTCTTTCTTCTTCGAAGAGGCTAACAACAGAAACAACTATGGTAGGAGCCGATCCCGGACTCAGCCGAATTCCGACCTGAGGAAACACTTGGAGCCGAACCCAACAGGGGAGGTACCAGGCAGGGGTCGGATGTAGCTGAACCTGCCATGCTACCTAACCATGGAAACACTACTAGACGGGGCCGAGCTGGAGTCCAGCCCGAAGTTGGACCCGAGGAAGTGCTGAGGACAGAACCCAACAGGGGAAGATCAAGGCAAGGGCCAACTGTGGCTGACCCCAGCGTGCCCCCGGTAAACCAGAGGCAGCCATTGGAGAATGTTAGGAGTCATAGACGATACCATCCCTACAGGTCATCTTGACGGAATCAATCCCGCAAAGAAGAGCCAAAGTCATTTCTATCCGCTCCAAGTTCTGACGAAAGGATGGCGCGATTGTTCAGAGAGTGCATCCAACGGGACGAAAGGGATCGGGGGATATGCTCTAGGGTAACTAGCCCCTTCACCCGCAATATCGAAACTGCCATTACCCCCCGGGATTGGAAAATGACAACAATGGAACCTTACAAGGGAACCTCTGATCCCGTTGTACACTTGCAGAGATACACACAGCATATGCTCATGAGCGGTGCAAGTTGTGTAAATGCTTCCCACTATTCTTGGCAGATCTAGCTACCTCTTGGTTCTGCCATCTACCCCAAGGGTCCATCAGCTCATGGGAAATGTTGAAAGAAAAGTTTATCAGCCAGTTCTGCATTCATGTGGAACAACCCAAGGACGCTTATTCTCTATCTAATATCAAACAGAAACCCGAAGAGACAGTTCAACAATATCTAACCCGATTCAACGCCGCAGCGGCCGTAGTCCAAGATGTCGACGAGAAACTTATCCTAATGGCCCTCTGCAGTGGTGTACATCCGGATACTAAATTTGCTAGGAGATTAACGAAAGAAAAGCCAGCTACCTTACCCGATTTCTTCCATGAAGCCGAGAAATACATGAGACTTGAAGACGCTGCCATTGAAAGGCAGATAGGGCAACAAACCAAGGCAGCTCATGGCAACACACCCGCAGTAGCAAAGGACGTTCGAAGAAGTGACTCTAGAGATAGTGGTGGGGCAAGAAGGGAGAAAAGCGCTTATATAGGCTAGGACCGAGATTTAACTCTTACACTCCTTTAAATGAAACAATCGAAAACATCTTCTTGGCCACCCAAGACGAAGTTAGATACAAGCGCCCCCCGCACAAGAAGGAATCAGATAATGCTATTAAGTCTGGAAAATTCTGCCGCCTCCACGAATCTCATGGGCATGACACCAATGAATGCTATTATCTCGGGGACTTGATTGAAGAACACATCAGAAGGAAGAGGCTGGAGCGTTATGTGAAAGGTCAGAACAGGACTTCAACTCCTGCCAATGAGAACCC
This sequence comes from Allium cepa, assembly GCA_030765085.1. Taxonomy (NCBI): domain Eukaryota; kingdom Viridiplantae; phylum Streptophyta; class Magnoliopsida; order Asparagales; family Amaryllidaceae; genus Allium; species Allium cepa. The sequence continues at coordinate 341,333,045 of CM060932.1, read as the reverse complement.
AGGGCTACCCCTCCCGAAAGTAGGCGGAGGAAATCGCAACACCAGCGGCTCCAGCCAATAGAAGCTAGTGGTCCTTACCACATCGGGAGGACCACACATCGCCGACGGAAGTTGGGCGGAGATGGAAAGATACGGTAAGTCACTTAGAAACAATGAAGGCTACGTTAATTCTGTTACAGAAGAACGCCACCCGAAACGGAAAGAGAATGATGACATCACATTCAGTAGGCGTGATCTAGAGGGAAGGCAGTGCCCTCACATGGATCCTATGGTCATCTCTGCCTGGTTCGTTCCAGCCAAGGTTTTTCGAATTCTAGTAGACACTGGAAGCTCAGTAAATATCCTATTCAAGCATGCTTTCGACAAAATGAAGCTGTCAATAAAGGATGTGTCTCCCTGCAGCAAACCGCTGCATGGTTTCACTGGAGAAGCGAAGATCCCCCTTGGGCAACTGGACTTCTTTGTCGAAATAGGAAGTCATCTCCGCTCCATTGTACGAAAACAAACATTTGTGCTAATAGAGAACCACTCGGCCTACAACGTCTTTTTGGGAAGACCAGCCTTGTCTGACTTCCAAGTTGTCCTAGCCCCGTGGTGCCTGAAGATGATATTTCCAACAGATAACGGAATAGGAGAAATAGAGAGAGATCAAGACGCCGCTTGAGATTGCTATGTAACTGAACTTCACAATAACCTCAGGAAGGATAAAGGGAAGGATGCCGAGACTTCTCTCTGCAAGAAAAACTTGGAAGCATAGCAATTAAAGAAAGCCCCTCCTCTTCGATATACCAGCGATCCTTTCAACGAATTAGACCCCAGGGACAAAGAGGAGGAGGCCACCACCGAGCCCGCAGAGGCTATGGAATTTGTATCTGCTGACAAACACGACCCAAATAAACTGCTGAGAGTCGGGTCTCAGTTAAGAGCGGAACTGAAGGATCAACTCATCGATTTTCTTCGCCACAACTCGGATGTATTTGCATGGACGCACGCTGACATGACTGGAATCTCCCCAGACGTAGCATGCCACGTACTGAACATCGATCCCACTAAGGTGCCAGTAAAGCAGAAAAAGAGAAGCATGGGGGCAGAACGATCAACAACCCTCGAGGAAGAAGTAAAGAACCTACTTGCCAATAACCTCATACGAGAAGCCATCTACCCAGAATGGATCGCCAACCCGGTACTGGTAAAGAAGGCTAATAAGAAGTGGCGAACATGCATCGACTTCTTCAACTTAAATGACGCTTGCCCGAAGGATTGCTTCCCGCTCCCCCGAATCGATCAGCTTGTAGATAGTACAGCCAGGCACGAACTCTTATCTTTTATGGACGCATACTCAGGATATAACTACATCCCTATGCATGCCCCCTATCAAGACCACACTAGTTTCATCACTGACCGGGGTTTGTACTGCTACAGAGTAATTCCTTTTGGACTTAAAAACGCTGGAGCTACTTATCAGCGCCTCGTCAACAAGATGTTTGCAGAACTAATAGGACGAACTATGGAAGTTTATGCGGATGACATGCTAATAAAATTGAGGAAAGCCAACGATCATATAAACCACCTGGACGTGATGTTTCAAGTACTTCGCCAATATGGAATGATGCTGAATCCTCTAAAGTGCTCCTTCGGAGTATCGTCGAGAAAGTTCTTGGGATTCAACGTCCATGCCAGGGGGATTGAAGCAAACCCCGAACAAGTCCGGGCTTTGCAAGATATCAAGATACCATCCACTCAAAGAGAGATGCAAAGCCTAAACGGGAAAGTGGCCGCCCTAAGCAGGTTCATCTTTAAAGCAACCGACAAATGCATCCCTTTCTTCGAAGCTCTAAATAAAGACAAAGGATAGTTCGGATGGACTGACGAATGCTTGACAGCCTTCCTTAGCCTAATCAAACACCTTCAGAGACCACCAGTACTCTCAACTCCAAATGAAGGCGAAGAACTATACCTATACCTTGCTGTATCGTCCCATGCTTTAAGCGCCGCTTTGGTGAGAGAGGACAGCCGCGCGCAGCGGCCCATATACTTTGTAAGCAAGAGATTTACAAGGGCAGAAGTCAGATACCCTAAACTTGAAAAGCTAGCATACTGTTTTCTAATCACGTCACGGAAAATGCGACACTATTTCCAATCTCATTCCATCAAAGTTTTAACCGATCAACCGCTAAGGCAGGTACTCCATCGCCCCGACACTTCTGGGCGACTACTTAAATGGTGCATTGAACTGAGTCAATATGATATCACCTACCACCCTCGCACCATCATCAAGGGACAAGCCATGGCCGATTTCATTGCCGAATTCAATACCAACGAAGGTAAAGATCGATCTGAAATAACAAAAGATATCAAGTGGAATATCTTTGTAGATGGAGCATCAAACGAACAAGGCTCGGGGGCCGGTATTGTGATAATCACCCCTAAGGGAAGGAAGCTGCACTATGCCCTAAAGTTGGAATTCGCTGCCACCAACAACGATGCAGAATATGAAGCAGTGATAGCCGGATTAGAACTTGCCCTAGAGATTGGAGTCGGTTCTTTATGTCTCCATAGTGATTCTCAACTTATTGTAAATCAAATACTGGAAGAATTCCAGACTCGAGGAGAACGACTCACAGCATATCTAAAGAAGACCAAGTTGCTGCTCAATCAATTGGATCACTATTTAATCAAACACATTCCTCGAGGAGAGAATCAGGAGGTCGACTAACTGGCAAAGAAAGCTAGCATGAAGGACGGCACCACTTCCGGAACAATAACCATCTCAAAGCAACTAGCCCCGAGTTTCGAGCAAGTGAATCTGATAGCTGCAATCGAAGAGGAAACTTGGATGACTCCCATCCGTAAGTACTTACAAAGTGGCACACCGCCCGACGGGCGTAGCGAAGTTAAGAAAATCTTGAGGAAAGCTTCCCGCTACACAATACAAGAAGGCATCCTCTATCGACGCGGCTTCTCTAACCCCTTATTAAGGTGTGTCGCTGGAAGGGAAGCCAAAGAAGTCCTGTCCAACATCCATCAAGGAAGTTGCGGAGATCACACTGGAGGGCAGACTCTAGCGAAGAAAATACTCCGATATGGGTATTACTGGCCCACTTTAAACAAAGATGCCTTAAACTTCATCAAAAGATGTGACAGATGCCAGAAATTTGCTAAGATTCCTCGACTACCAACAAATGAAATTACTCAAATGACCAGTCCTTGGCCCTTTGCGGTATGAGGAATTTACCTGATTGGCGAACTGTCGATGGGCCGAGGCGGAGCCAAATATGCTATAATGGCAGTCGACTATTTCACCAAATGGGTGGAAGCGGAACCTTTAACTAAAATATGTTCGGCAAAAGTTATTAACTTCTTGATCAAAAATGTTCTATGCAGGTACGGGGTTCCGCATAAAATCATATCGGACAATGGACTTCAGTTTGACAACGAGGAGTTCACCGACTGGTGCCGAGAGCACGGAATTCACAAAAGCTTCTCATGTGCGGCTTATCCCCAGGCAAATGGAAAAGTCGAAGCTGTCAACAAAATTCTCAAAACACTGACAAAGAAGAAGTTTGAAAAGTCAAAAGGCGCTTGGGTGGATGAACTTTCTACGACACTTTTGGCCCACCGCACGTCTTTCAGAACATCAACAGGGCATACTCCCTTCTCTTTGGCATATGGATCAGAGGCCATGCTCGCAGTTGAAACTGTAGTGCCCTCCCACCGTAGGATCCACTACAACCCAGAAGAGAATGAAGAACTCCTACATATGTCTTTGGACCTAATTGAAGAATGAAGAAATGATGCAGCACTTAAAGCGGCAGCTCACAAGAAAAAAGTGGCACACGATACAACTCCAAAGTCAAGCACCGCAGCTTACGAGAAGGAGATCTTGTTCTCAAACGGATCTTCCCGTGCCTTGGACCGTTAGATCCAATCTGGGACGGACCCTATGTAATTCATAAAGATCTCCACAACGGAGCTTATATTTTGTCAACAGTGGACGGAGAGGTGTTCCAGAGGGCATGGAACATCCAACACCTTCGTCGATACTTTTCTTAACTTGTACTGCCCATATGAAGTGAATTAACGAAGAGAATCAGTGGACGTAGGCATTTTCGCGCCGAACCACTTTAAAAATCTTGTCTCTTTTTAACTTGTTCCTTTATATCCTGGCTGCTTTTTAGGCTTTATCTTTTTCTGTTGAACAAAATCCTGTATAACGGCATTTCCATTCTGGACACTTCACGGCACAACCTCACCTGGACAAGACCTAATAGGTACAATACGAATCTATGCCCTCGTCAATGAGACACTTTTGCTCCAGCATCCCTCTGCTACGGGTTAACTCATTGCTCCCGACGGCCCTCAAAGACAACTGTAACGAGCCGATCATAAGCCACCGAGAAGGCCGACTATAGCCGAGGAAGCTCATTACGGCGTTCGGCTTGCCGGCGACTGTGAACCGATTATAGGCCCCAACATAAGGTATGGCCAGCCAGGGGCAGTTCAAAGTTGATGATCGGCACCCACGCTAGCCGGCCACGTTAAATCGAATAACACCCCCGATTACGGGCCATAATGGCCCGGATAGTTACTGTGCGCGATCACGGCTCTGATGTGTCTTAATTATGGCTGTGGTAAAAAAGAAAACTCCCCACGGAGGCGTAAGATGGGTGACGAATGTCTCCAAGATCCACAGCTAGGGAAAGTGACTACAAAACCCGTTTGCCACGAACTTAAGCACATCGAAGGCCTTCCGTGATTGGAAGTTTTACTATTCCTTATATTTCCATTTTACTTATAAAAACTTTCCTCCTATCCTCTATAACAACCCTTAAAGTATAGGACACCAAATAGGATGCACTCACTAATGGGAATGAGAACTCTCAGCTGGATGACGGGTCACTCAACCCGTATTCGATCACACAAGGCATTCAAAGCTACCATCTACAACTAAAAATCGAAAGGGCGGTACTTTCTTCTCTTGTATACAAATAAGTAGCTTTGATATATTCACACATCACATTAACATTGCAAGACATGAAATTATACTTTAAGCAAGAACTTGATATCAAACACAGTTGAATCACTAGCACATGCACAGCTATACTTCTTATGCAACACATCAAAATAATGACAACATCCAAATATGACAGAATCAGCTTATGTTATAAAATTACATGTAAAAAATAAAGTAGTTCGTTGCAATGACATAATTACAACCTGAAAGTACATTAATGTTTCGGAACTAGTATATACAGGAATGTCAAGTAAAACCAAAAATATCCGGATCAAGCCAAAATAGTCGGCAGCATCAGAACTTCATCTCTATCCTTCCGACCCCCCAAGATCTACTTGACCGCAGGGTCAGAGCTCCCAGCATGCTGACCAGAGGTCCCACCTGTCCAATTCAGGAGAAGAATCTATTAGATAAACGATAAGAAACCAAGCTATAACAACGCTAAAAGGGAAGACTTACCAACATCCGTTCCTTGATCGTCGTCTTCCAACTGCACGCCTACCTCCTCGGCAGCAAGCAGCCACATGCCCTCCTTCACCGCCACTTTCTCTTCCTTAGTAAACCTGGCCGTAACCACATCCATCCTGAAGGCCATACCACCCTCCTTATCCGCATCAGCCTTGGCCTCTTCCAGAGCCCGAAGATAAATCCTGGCCATGATCCGGGGATAGTCATCCATCCAGGATAAGTTGCCCTGCTTCCAAGTGCGGAAATACATATCCTGGAGCATCTCGTCCATCATCCCCTCGTTTTCCTCGAACTCCCTCATCCATACTTCAGAAGCCAACAGCTTTGCAACGGCATCATCCCTCTCCGATCGGTATTGCGAGCGGTCAGGCTGAAGGGATTTCCTCATCGCCTCCATCTCCTCCTTCAGCTTGGCTTGAGCAAGCTCCGCAGCTTCAAGCTTCCCGGATAACTCCTCTACCCGCTCGACGTCCGCCTTCCGAACATCGTCTACGTTGCAATGGCTATATCGATCTGTTCCTTGCATATGGCCTCCATTTTTCGCAGCTCGGCTCTGCTAGCCTCTTCCATAGTTTTGTTTAGCCGTTTGGAGGCTGCGTCATGCTGATAGATCTGGATGGCCTGATCGGTAAGTTGCTTAGCCTGGTCGGCAATCACTAGCCGCAATCATATGTTGGCACTCCCAATTTCCTCCCCGGCCTTGACCAGTCCGGCGTGATGCCCCATCAACTTCCTTGTCTCCTCAGCCACCCGATCGATGTTTGCCTTGGCCTCATCCACCATAGTCACAATCCGAGTGGTCAACAAGTCGAGAACCAAAGACTTAGCCTCATCAAGCAACCTTACCATAGGATTGCGGGGTAGGAGGTGCTCACCGGTAACCTCGTCGAAGGAAATATCATGAGAACTCGGGTCCAGATCTGGATGACCCGCAAATGGGTTACAAGCCAAGCCGGGACGATCAACATGAGTAACGGTAGGATTCTCTAATGGATGCGGAGATGGTGTGTACTCAGTATCCTCCCCCGTGATATCATGAATAGGCTGGGTTAAGGGCTGAGGTCTAAGTGAAGTTTTGAACATGGAGCGCCTCCTCTTTCTCTTTTGAATATCCTCTTCAATGACGCCGAGAAGAGGACGGTAGCCGACTACGTCCCCGGAACGGTTGGTCGAAGGCTTCGGTTTAGCAGAAGCTATGAGGAGTTTGAATTGCTCGAGGCGGTGCCGAATGTCTGTTGTCTTGGCCGCCTTACCCATTCCTGGAATAAAAACCAAGTGTTACAAGCATGCATGAGACTATAATCCAAGAAACATGTGAAGTTAAAAGAGGAGTCAAAAGTTCACCTTGAACCGCCGGAGTTGCCCTAGCTGAAATGCTCTCAGAAGATGGACTGGCACCAGTCCCGGCCTTATCAGTTTTCTTCGGTTTCTCCACCAAGGCCCCTCCAACCCCTCAAAAGCTTGGCGGAAAGCATCATCCGTCCGCTCTTGAATATCACCTGCTTGCCCAGAGGTCAAGGCACCAACGCCACTACCACTTTGTCCTTCGCCACCATTACCACCATCTCCATCACCTCCGCTCTCCTCCTCGCCTCTTTCCTCCTCTCCACTTTCCTCCTCCGGAGCATCTGGGCACGTGCTGGGAGAGGGTCCATCAGTTTTCTTGAGCTTCTTCCCCCCGACGACTAGAGGTATCGAGAAGGGTTTCCTCTTGCTGCTCTTTGTCGTGGCCCCTCCTATGGATTTAGCAGCCCTTTCCTCAACCGTATCCCTCTGCTTGACCACAGACTGATGTGGTAGAATCAAGTTGTGTCCCTGGAGAGTGGCATTCCTGATCAGGTAAGAAGCTGACCTATCCCTTCCCAAAATGGCTTCTATCTCCGCGGCCATCTGAACCAGGTGATCGTTCTCCACGACCGCAAAGCCACCTATCGCTAGCAGGTAATAAAAACACATGACAAGAAGCATTTCACTCAGAACGGAGATTATAAATTAGCTTCAACTTACCGCCAGAAGTGAAGCGGTGGATAGAAACGGAGTCATCCTGGACGAAGAACCATTCCTTCTTAAACATGGTGAACTTTGAATACAAGTCCAGGACCGGCTTGAAGGACACGGCCGATTCCAAGCTGATATATGGAGACCCCTTCTTGTAACCCCTCAAGTTATATAGGTACCGAATCTCCCGGTTGGAAGGGGGCGCCCGTACTTTCTCTGGAAAATCACGAATAGGCATACCAAGATAGCGTAGGAGTTGGGCTGAAGCTGGAAAGGGGCCACCTTCAAATAAGTGATGTAATATCCCAGAATTTTTAACAATATCAATTTAATAATCTGTAGTAAAAATTAAATTGATATTGATAATTTGTTGATAATTATTCAAATAAATTTAATAATCTTCTTCAATAATTATTTAAATTTGTTATTTTACCTTTTGAAAATAATAAATTGATTTCTATTTACAATATAAATATATGGTTTATATTTTAAATAGATTGGTATTGTTTTAATTTTAATAAGTAAAGCATATTCTCTAGTTTTATTATTTATAGTAATTTGGAAAATTTGTTTTTATTTAATATTTAAGCTTTTCAAAGTTGAACAAACGATTTTGGTTTAAATTTAATAATTGAACCATGTTTTAACATTCTAATGTATACATTTTAATTTGGAAATTTTAATACAAATTAGTATTGAGTTTTAAAACTCTTTCATAAATAAATATATGATTTTAAAATTGAATAGAAAATATTAAATGTTTTAAATTAAATTGGATTAAGTTTTAAATTTAGAATAAATTTAACAAAATGGCTTCATGACTTAATAAAATGGATTATTTATTTAATAAAAATATAATTTCTTGTAAAATGATTTTAATTAAATGATAAGAGATTTATAAAAATAATATTGATATTGTAATGACTTTTTAAATAAGTTTTGAATAAGATTTGTAGTTTTTATTTCAAATTGAATTTATATTTGTAACTTGATTTGAGAATAATTGATTTTGAATTTAGTTTGAATTTAAATTCAAAGTATAAAATCTTTATTGTTTTAATTTTTATATGTATAAGTTTATTTGTAAACATGGTTTGTTTTCATTTATAAATTTATACACATATTCAAATTTAAATTAACAAATTGAAACTAAGCTAATACATGCATTAGCTTGTAAATGAATACTAATTACCTTTAAAGGAAAAACATGTGTTGCATTCATATGCATTCTTTTGACAAGAGTTGTAAAAAAATGGACAAGTGTTAAAATTTAGTTTTAAATTTTCTTTTCTTTTATAAAATCTGAAAATACATTTAGTTTAGTTTGCATCTTCATTTCATATTGCATATTCATTCTTCCTTAACCAAAGAAAATCTTCAAACTTTTAAAATCTAAATCATTTTCATATTAACAATCCACAAAAATCTGCATATACAAATTCATCAAAACCTTGTTCAAACCTGCATTTCCTCAAATCCAAAATCTGTATACAAATCTGCATTCACAAATTCATCAATATTCAAACATCTGCATATTCCTCCTCTTCAAAATAAAACCCACCTTTATCTGCAAATTTCAAATGAAGTCTGCAAAAATCAAATTGAGCCTGCACTATTTTCTTTTCTCTGCATTCTGTTTAAACCTGGGAGTAGTGAAAGCATCTGCATGCATATGAAGCTTTAGCAACTGCATCTACATCTGCATGCCAGCATTTGAGTCAGGGAAATCATATGCAAATCTGCATATCAAATTCAACATGAAGTATAAAAGGGTCAAGCTTGCATTTTTATGTCTTCTGCATAAAGGAAAACAGAGGTCTACATTCTTAAAAGGTGAGTAACAAATTATTTTTAAAACTAATTTAAATTAATATAGTTGCTTGAATTGTTGCCTTATGAGTATGATGAATATGCCTATGTATATGTATGAGATTGAATGCCTGCTTGTTAGTGATGAATTCTTTGCTGATCTTGATTTCAGACTTAAAGATATTATTTAAAATTTATGAACTCAAGATCTAATCCATGTTTAGATGCAATTATTTTCAAACAAAACATGTAGTATATCCTAATTTATAGTGTTAAATTTTATTTAGGATAATAAACTTGTTATAGATTCTGGAAACTGTAGAAACATCATGCATGTTTAAATTTTTTTTTCAAACGCAATCTAATTGATATGATAATTCAGTAGTACAAATCAAATATTTAATATTGAACTTGATTTTTAAATCAAGCAGTAGGATTTTTAGGGGTTTTATTAAGTGGCAGTTTATTCTTGAACCAAAAATGAATTTGAGCAAAATTCATGTAATCTGTGACTTGAGCAACTTGGAAATTTTTCTGGGCTATAGAGTAAGGATCATAGATCCATAGAAAAACCAGAAATGAGGATTTTATTGGGTAGGGTAGTTGCAGTTTGAATTTAAACTTTTTAACCCTAGTTTTGAATAGTGGTTAGGAATGGGGACAGTGTGAGGTGTAAGGTTGATCGAGTGTGCTAGTTTTTGGTGAATGGGTAGTTGGTGTGTAGATTAGCTCGAGGCTGGAGGGGTTGGATGCCAGATGATCATAATGGCGAACTATGCCCGTTGACAGGTTTGGGCAGAAACCTGTAATACTTTTCCAGGTTTTGAATTTGGGGTTTCAGAACTAAATTTTGAAATTCTCGTTTATCTGTTCAATCCGATGATAATGTTAGTGGATGGATGAGTTATTGGTTGAGGTTTGATCGACACTGTCGATCGGCAGAGTGGTGGTCGCCGTGCATATGCACGGCGATGAAGATTTTGGTGATGTATTGGGTTTGGATGTTACAGGGGAAGTTTGAAGGGTTTTACTCGGAGTAAATGGGAGAATAACTCGAAGTAGAGCAGCATGAAACTCGAAGTAAAATTAGGGGAGTCTCGGGATGTGCTCTGTAGTTTCCAGGTTTCAGAAAGAAACTGTTTTTATGAAAATCTGGGTTTTAAACTTTTTAAATCTGTAGTTTTAGGGTTAAAGCAAAGTTTAGGTTTAAATTCAATTCAAGTTTGAATTTCTGATTTGAAATTCAAATTCCAGTTTCTAAAATAGAAATTTAAGTTTAAAATTTAACTTAATTAACTATATCAGGTTGATAAAATAGTTTAAACTTTTAATAATAAGATTTTAAAAATATGAGTAGATTTAAAGTTATTTAAAATTTGGAAATTCAAAAGTTAAATTTGAATTTCAGTTTTAAATTTTAGAGAAGGCTTAAATTGAAGCTTTAAATTAAATGAAAATTTAAGTTATTAAAATTTTGAAATGAATTTAACTTCAAATTCTTATGATTTCATTTTTAAGTCAAATTTTTGTTTTGTCTTGGAATTTTAAACAAGTTTTAAAATTTTCAAACTTCGATAAGTTTTAAATTACTTTTAATTTAAACTTGTATTTAAAATTGGAAATTTAAAAGTAGTTTAAAAAGTACTTTGTTTCAATAATATTGTTTTTATACATAGTTAAGTTATGTTTTATTTTGAAATTTAAATTAAGATTTATGTTTTAGAATTTAATTAACAATGTAATTAAAATTAATTAACTAATTTAATTCATTAATTAAATTTGGAATTTATAATTGAGTAATGATTAATAAATTTAAAATTAAGATCATTAATTAAGTTATTAATTAATGATAAACGAATATTAATTATGTAATTAAGGTTTAAATTAAGGTTAATAAATTTAATAATTAACTTTAATTAATGAATGATTAAAGATAATTTAAATGGTAATTAATTTAAGTTAATTACTAAATGAAATAATTAGGGAATGGTTAATGAAGGTCATTAACCAGTATTATTTAACAATTAATTAATGTAGTTAATTTTTATAATTAATTAGATTAATTAATTTAATAATAATCAATTATAAATGGTTAGAGAGTAATTACTTAATAAAGTAATTAGGAAATTAATTACTTGATGTAATTAATTTAGTTTAGTGAGATTGTTTAATTTAATTAATTAAGTTTAATTAATTTTAAACACTTGGGTTTTATAAATAATACTTTATGTAATTAATGATTTGGAAATTTACTTAATTAAGTAATTGATTAATAATTACATGATTGTAACTAAGTAGAGATGTTTTAGTATGAGGTAATTTGGATTAATTATTTAGTAATTAATCAAGAAATTAATTTAGAAATTAATTAAGGATAATTAATTTGTTTAAATAAAGTAATTAAGCTAGTTACTTACTAAATGTATTTAATTTGGGATGATTAATTATAAGTTAATTACTTAAGGTAATTAATAAAAGGGGATCATTAATTATTATAATTAATGATGTGATTAAAGTTGATTAATTATGATTAATTAATCAATGATAAATAATTAAGGGAATTAATTAATGTAATTAATTAAGGATTAGGGTAATTAATTTTGATTAATTAATTAATTGAAGTAATTAAAGGTTAATTTCTGTTTGGTGGAGAATAATTAATTTGTGAAATTAATTGAGGAAAATTACATAAGTGTAATTAAGGGTAATTAGTCATGGGTGAATAATTAAGGTAATTAATTAAGGTGATTAATAAATTGATTGAAATCAATTAAATGATTGAGTAAGCAAGATTTATATTAGTAAAGTTATTAATTTAATTTATTTTAAATTAATTAAAGATGAAGTGATTAATTTAATTCATTTTAAATTTATTAGCAATAGAGATGGTTAATTTAATTCAATTTAAATTAATTATATGGTGATGAATAAATCATTGGTTATGTATGAATGGATGCCATTGATTGTCTTGGATGCTTTGTGATCTCAGTAATAAGATAAATAATATTGCGTGGTATGGATGTTTGATTATATTGTGATGATAACATAGGTTATCTATTGTGATGGTGATATATGGAATATCTATTTGATATTGATAATGTGGGTTACCTGTTATGTGATAATGTTGATTATCAGTTATGATTTATAAGTTATCTATCTGTGTGTATATAGATACTGTATTGAATTGTTTTAAACCTTTAAAACAACTTGGACTTAAAAGACACGCTTTGGTTTTCGATGAGACCGGGATCGGGTTTCCATATTTGGATATCCGAAAACCACATCGATTCCAAATAACGTTAGGTCGTGAATCAAAATGGAGCTTTGTGAAATTTCGAGGTGTAAGGGCTATACGTCAGTATAACTCTATGGGTGATTCCGTAATGAGTTGACGGAATAGATCTTATAGATTCGAGATGGTGGTTTAGAGTGCAAGAGCTATTGTCGTTAACTCTGAGGGTGATTCCAAAATGAGTGTAACGAGATAATGCCTTCGGTTTCGTTCGAACCCGGAACGAACTTGTATGGATTGAACGCTTTCAGAACATCGTCAGGTGGACGATAAGCATTCTAAGTGATATGTCCTATAAAGGTAATCGTAGCCTCAAGCCTCATCAACCGAGAATGGCTAAAACAGGGGGGTGCAACAAAGCTTCGTGGGTAGTCCCCACTGGAGAGTAAGATTTACCCCTGTCTAGATGTCCCTTTTATTTCGGCTGTGTGGACGGTTGAATAGCTACAACCGTCGGGGTTGTCTTATTTTGAACTGTTCAGTAAGGAAGGGTTCGGCTTTGTGTTGCAGGGGATCGGGAGGGGTCCTCGGTACGGTGATCTAGGCCACGTACTGTGACGGACGGTACCCCAGTTGCCCTGCCATTGTACGGAGTCCAAAATCCAATAAGTGCCAACGGTTTTGATTGTATTACCCACTTTTGTGGCTAGTAGCTGGAATTTAATGAATGTAACAATTTCGGCTATTTCTTATTTATTTGAAAACCCTAGACCCTATTATAATATCATTGAATTTCCTATCAAATATTTTGGTTAGCGTAAGGTAAAAACTTTTCCATGTTTATGTGTGGGAAGTCTTACGTGATACCTTTTCTTTTCAAAGGATTTTAAAGTTAAGCAACTTTGACCGTTTACTCACACCAGACCCCTATCTGACCCGGAGTTTATTCTATTTTTCGTAAACTCTTGGGTACTCAAATTTTTATGAGTAGTCAAGGGATTCAGGTTAGGATTTTAGGTTGGCTTGATGAATTCTGAAGGAGCAATGGAGCAGGCGGCTTCTGCATATAGCTATAGAATATTCCGTTGTATGTTCTCTGAGTTGTTGTATTAAGTTGTATAACTAGACAGGTGTCTATAACTGTCTAGTATGAGTTGATTATGCTGTGTATCTCTGATGTATATGATACTATGTAAAGTATTATGTGATTAAATTATTCGTTCCATTGTTTAGATTCTGATGTTGTTTCTTCTTCTTCTCTATCTTTTCTCTTTTTATCCCTTTCTTTCTTAAAGACGATGCGATTTTCTGGTAGTAGAAAGTCGGGTTGTCTCACTTGGTATCAGAGCATTAGGCTGAGTGAATACCTAGGCTCTGAAGTGTGTCTTTCTTAGGGAGCATTAGGTTGAGTGAATACCTAGGCTCTGTAGTGGTGTTTATCTTGAGAGAGCGTACTTGTAATTTTTATATAACTATATATAAATATATTTATTTCTACCTATCTGTTGGGTTACCTGTTCAGGTTTTCCAATATAAGTTATGAAGGTAGATAGGGTAGTAGTGTGTGTAACATGACTATCATTAGTTGGTGATTGAATTTTTGAGGTTGGAGGTGTTTTGTTGAGACTGTAGACCTAATACCGTCTCGAGTGAGTTCTGTAGTGATGAAGAACTTCATTTGATCTCTGAAGGAAACCTGTTAAGGTTCGGAGTTCATTTTTGAAATTGGATGAGTAGAATTTGGATCTGTCGGTTGGGCAGATGTGAGTGATGGTATTTTGATACCTCTGGAAGTAGTAGCTGCGTGATGAGATGCAGTGACTATGGATGTTCCCGAAGATGTTTTCTTTGGAACAAGTTAAGGAGGTGAGTCTGCTTCAGTGTTGTGGCTGTGTTCAGCCGGAGTTTCTGTTTGCTTTGAGGTCCGAGTTTCTCGGAGAGCTTTGTTTTGGAATTCTTTGGCATTTGTGGCTGCTGTGCAGTTTGGAGTGTTCTCGGTGTTGGCAAGAGATCTTCTAGCTTAGCAGTTTTCTAAAGTAGAGTTTAGAAGCAGTTAAGTGGACCCCTTTTTGGGTGGATTGGCCAGTTGGGTGTAAGCTGTTCTATTTGGTTAAGGGAGAATAGTTTTTCTTGGATTTGGTTTGGGTGGTTCGCAAAAGTGACTTGCGATTGTTTGAGTGTTCTCTTGGGTTATCTGAGTTTTTCTGGATGTCTTCAGGAAGTCAGAGTTTGGTTCGCATCTGGAGATTGAGCCTTCTTATCGACTGGAATTACAGGAGTGGAACCGGTGGTTCAGCTTTTAGTAGGATGGTTCCAGGAGATTGAGTTGGTGTAGCAGCTCAGAGTTTTGGAGAAACTTCTGAATTTTCTTATGGATTTGTTGAACCATATCTCTAGGGTATGTTGTTGAGTTGTGCTTGTGTTCTTCTTCAGCATTCTCTTCTACTTCGGATCAGAGTTGCGCAGCGGAAGCGGTTGGGAAGTGTATATGCTTTTCTTTTTTGGATAAGAGAAGTTGTTGTCTTCTGATGTTGAGAAGTAGAGTTTGAGTTCTTGATCTTGGTTGATCTTGAGGAGATCATTTTGTTGAAGTTGTTGTTCCAATTGTTTCTAGAAGCATCAGCGAAGGTTGAGCTGAGCAGTAAGGTTATGGATAGCCCAGGATCATCTGAAGAGTTTTATGGATAAGAGTTGAAGGAATTTGGACTCTGAAGTCAGAGATTTAATCTTGGATAAGTTTTCACCGATCAAAACTGAGCTATAAGTTTGGATAAGTCTGAGAAGTTGCTCTGAAGTGTTTTGGATTCTTTTCTGTATAAGTGATTGATCTTCAGGATTGGATTGCCAGTTTGGATAACTGGGATTCGAAGAGTTTCACGTATCTCTGAGGGAGTACATGTATGGTCTATCTCTGGTTGTGGAGCCAGCAGTTCTGGAGTTTTGGTTGTTGAGTCAGACTGGTTTGTAGTCTGATATCTTGTCTAGTGTTGTAGATATAGTTGTATAGGAGCTTTATAGCTTCATAGTATTGATTGTTTGGATTCTCTAGGGCGAGTATCCCAATATATATACACCTGGGGAAACTCGATAAAATTCTATCCAGAATTTGTCTGGATAATTAGATTTGTTTGATTGGTTGTTTTTGGGTTGTTAGCATACTTTTGATATATGTTTGTGTTTTTAAATTAAATTAAAATTTAATGAGATTATTAAATTACCTTTGTTTTAGATTTTGAGGACGAAATTCTTTTAAAGGAGAAAGATTCTAATATCCTGGAATTTTTAACAATATCAATTTAATCATCTGTAGTAAAAATTAAATTGATATTGATAATCTGTTGATAATTATTCAAATAAATTTAATAATCTTCTTCAATAATTATTTAAATTGGTTATTTTATCTTCTGAAAATAATAAATTGATTTCTATTTACAATATAAATATATGGTTTAAATTTTAAATAGATTGGTAATTTTAATAAGTAACGCATATTCTCTAGTTTTATTATTTATAGTAATTTGGAAAAAAAATTATTTAATATTTAAGCTTTTCAAAGTTGAATAAATGATTTTGGTTTAAATTTAATAATTGAACCATGTTTTAAAATTCTAATATATACATTTTAATTTGGAAATTTTAATACAAATTAGTATTGAGTTTTAAAACTATTTCATAAATAAATATATGATTTTAAAATTGAATAGAAAATATTAAATGTTTTAAATTAAATTGGATTAAGTTTTAAATTTAGAATAAATTTAACAAAATGGTTTCATGACTTAATAAAATGGATTATTTATTTAATAAAAATATAATTTCTTGTAAAATGATTTTAGTTGAATGATAAGAGATTTATAAAAATAATATTGATATTGTAATGACTTTTTAAATAAGTTTTGAATAAGATTTGTAGTTTTTATTTCAAATTGAATTTATATTTGTAACTTGATTTGAGAATAATTGATTTTGAATTTAGTTTGAATTTAAATTGAAAGTATAAAATCTTCATTGCTTTAATTTTTATATGTATAAGTTTATTTGCAAACATGGTTTGTTTTCATTTATAAATTTATACACATATTCAAATTTAAATTAACAAATTGAAACTAAGCTAATACATGCATTAGCTTGTAAATGAATACTAATTACCTTCAAAGGAAAAACATGTGTTGCATTCATATGCATTCTTTTGACAAGTGTTGTAAAAAAATGGACAAGTGTTAAAATTTAGTTTTAAATTTTCTTTTCTTTTATAAAATCTGAAAATACATTTAGTTTAGTTTGCATCTTCATTTCATATTGCATATTCATTCTTCCTTAACCAAAGAAAATCTTCAAACTTTTAAAATCTAAATCATTTTCATATTAACAATCCACAAAAATATGCATATACAAATTCATTAAGACCCTGTTCAAACCTGCATTTCCTCAAATCCAAAATCTGTATACAAATCTGCATTCACAAATTCATCAAAATTCAAACATCTGCATATTCCTCCTCTTCAAAATAAAACCCACCTTTATCTGCAAATTTCAAATGAAGTCTGCAAAAATCAAATTGAGCCTGCACTATTTTCTTTTCTTCGCATTCTGTTTAAACCTGGGAGTGGTTAAAGCATCTGCATGCATGTGAAGATTTAGCAACTACATCTACATCTGCATGCCAGCATTTGAGTCAGGGAAATCATATGCAAATCTACATATCAAATTCAACATGAAGTATAAAAGGGTCAAGCTTGCATTTTTATGTCTTCTGCATAAAGGAAAACGGAGGTCTACATACTTAAAAGGTGAGTAACAAATTATTTTTAAAACTAATTTAAATTAATATAGTTGCTTGAATTGTTGCCTGATGAGTATGAGAATATGCATGTGTATATGTATGAGATTGAATGCCTGCTTGTTAGTGATGAATTATTTCCTGATCTTGATTTCAGACTTAAAGATATAATTTAAAATTTATGAACTCAAGATCTATTCCATGTTTAGATGCAATTTTTTTCAAACAAAACATGTAGTATATCCTAATTTAAAGTGTTAAATTTTATTTAGGATAATAAACTTGTTATAGACTCTGGAAACTGTAGAAACATCATTCATGTTTTTTTTTTAAACCCAATCTTATTGATATGATAATTCAGTAGTACAAATCAAATATTTAAACTGGAACTAGATTTTTAAATCAAGTAGTAGGATTTTTAGGTGTTTGATTAAGTGGCAGTTTATTCTTGAACCAAAAATGAATTTGAGAAAAATTCATGTAATCTGTGACTTGAGCAACTTGGAAATTTTTCTGGGCTATAGAGTAAGGATCATAGATCCTTAGAAAAATCAGAAATGAGGATTTTATTGGGTAGGGTAGTTGCAGTTTGAATTTAAACTTTTTAACCCTAGTTTTGAATAGTGGTTAGGAATGGGGACAGTGTGAGGTGTAAGGTTGATCGAATGTGCTAGTTTTTGGTGAATGGGTAGTTGTTGTGCAGAGTAGCTCGAGGCCGGAGGGGTTGGATGCCTGATGATCAGAATGGCGAGCTATGGCCGTTGACAGGTTTGAGCAGTAACCTGTAATACTTTTCCAGGTTTTGAATTTGGGGTTTCAAAACTAAATTTTGAAATTCTTGTTTATCTGTTCAATCTGATGATGATGTTAGTGGATGGATGAGTTATTGGTTGAGGTTTGATCGACACTGTCGATCGGCAGAGTGGTTGTCGCCGTGCGTATGCACGGTGATGAAGATTTTGGTGATGTATTGGGTTCGGATGTTATAGGGGAAATTTGAAGGGTTTTACTCGGAGTAAATGGGAGAATAACTCGAAGTAGAGCAGCATGAAACTCGAAGTAAAATTAGGGGAGTCTCGGGATGTGCTCTGTAGTTTCCAGGTTTCAGAAAGAAACTGTTTTTTTTTTTGAAAATCTGGGTTTTAAACTTTTTAAATCTGTAGTTTTGGGTTTAAAGCAAAGTTTAGGTTTAAATTCAATTTAAGTTTGAATTTTCTGATTTGAAATTCAAATTCCAGTTTTTAAAATAGAAATTTAAGTTTAAAATTTAACTTAATTAACTATATCAGGTTGATAAAATAGTTTAAACTTTTAATAATAGGATTTTAAAAATATGAGTAGATTTAAAGTTATTTAAAATTTGGAAATTCAAAAGTTAAATTTGAATTTCAGTTTCAAATTTTAGAGAAGGTTTAAATTGAAGTTTTAAATTAAATGAAAATTTAAGTTATTAAAATTTTGAAATGAATTTAACTTCAAATTCTTATGATTTCATTTTTAAGTCAAACTTTTGTTTTGTCTTGGAATTTTAAACAAGTTTTAAAATTTCCAAACTTTGATAAGTTTTAAATTACTTTGATTTAAACTTGTATTTAAAAATGGAAATTTGAATGTGGTTTAAAAAGTACTTTGTTTCAATAATATTGTTTTTAAACATATTTAAGTTATGTTTTATTTTGAAATTTAAATTAAGATTTATGTTTTAGAATTTAATTAACAAGGTAATTAAAATTAATTAATTAATTTAATTCATTAATTAAATTTGGAATTTATAATTGATTAATGATTAATAAATTTAAAATTAAGATCATTAATTAAGTTATTAATTAATGATAGATGAATATTAATTATGTAATTAAGTTTTAAATTAAGGTTAATAAATTTAATAATTAACTTTAATTAATGAATGATTAAAGATAATTTAAATGGTAATTAATTTAAGTTAATTACTAAATGAAATAATTAGGGAATGGTTAATGAAGGTCATTAACCAGGATTATTTAGCAATTAATTAATGTAGTTAATTTTTATAATTAATTAGATTAATTAATTTAATAATAATCAATTATAAATGGTTAGAGAGTAATTACTTGATAAAGTAATTAGGAAATTAATTACTTAATGTAATTAATTTAGTTTAATGAGATTGTTTAATTTAATTAATTAAGTTTAATTAATGTTAAACACTTGGGTTTTATAAATAATTACTTTATGTAATTAATGATTTGGAAATTTACTTAATTAAGTAATTGATTAATAATTACATGATTGTAACTAAGTGGAGATGTTTTAGTATGAGGTAATTTGGATTAATTATTTAGTAATTAATCAAGAAATTAATTTAGAAATTAATTAAGGATAATTAATTTGTTTAAATAAAGTAATTAAGTTAGTTAATTACTAAATGTATTTAATTTGGGATGATTAATTATAAGTTAATTACTTAAGGTAATTAATAAAAGGGGATCATTAATTATTATAATTAATGATGTGATTAAAGTTGATTAATTATGATTAATTAATCAATGATAAATAATTAAGGGAATTAATTAATGTAATTAATTAAGGATTAGGGTAATTAATTTTGATTAATTAATTAATTTAAGTAATTAAAGGTTAATTTCTGTTTGGTGGAGAATAATTAATTTGTAAAATTAATTGAGGATAATTACATAAGTGTAATTAAGGGTAATTAATCATGGGTGAATAATTAAGGTAATTAATTAAGGTGATTAATAAATTGATTGAAATCAATTAAATGATTGAGTAAGCAAGATTTATATTAGTAAAGTTATTAATTTAATTTATTTTAAATTAATTAAAGATGAAGTGATTAATTTAATTCATTTTAAATTTATTAGTAATAGAGATGGTTAATTTAATTCAATTTAAATTAATTATATGGTGATGAATAAATCATTGCTTATGTATGAATGGATGTCATTGATTGTCTTGGATGCTTTGTGATCTCAGTAATAAGATAAATAATATTACGTGGTATGGATGTTTGATTGTATTGTGATGATAACATAGGTTATCTATTGTGATGGTGATATATGGAATATCTATTTGATATTGATAATGTGGGTTACCTGTTATGTGATAATGTTGATTATCAGTTATGATTTATAAGTTATCTATCTGTGTGTATATAGATACTGTATTGAATTGTTTTAAACCTTTAAAACAACTTGGACTTAAAAGACACGCTTTGGCTTTCAATGAGACCGGGATCGGGTTTCCATATTTGGATATCCGAAAACCACATCGATTCCAAATAACGTTAGGTCGTGAATCAAAATGGAGCTTTGTGAAGACTCGAGGTGTAAGGGCTATATGTCAGTATAACACTGTGGTTGATTCCGTAATGAGTTGACGGAATAGATCTTATAGATTCGAGATGGTGGTTTAGAGTGCAAGGGTTATTGTCGTTAACTCTGAGGGTGATTCCAAAATGAGTGTAATGAGATAATGCCTTCGGTTTCGTTCGAACCCGGAACGAACTTGTATGGATTGAACGCTTTCAGAACATCGTCAGATAGACGATGAGCATTCTAAGTGACATGTCCTATAAAGGTAATCGTAGCCTCAAGCCTCATCAACCGGGAATGGCTAAAACAGGTGAGGTGCATCAAAGCTTCGTGGGTAGCCCCAACTGGATAGTAAGATTTACCCCTGTCTAGAGGTCCCTTTTATTTCGGCTGTGTGGACGGTTGAATAGCTACAACCGTCGGGGTTGTCTTATTTGGAACTGTTCAGTAAGGAACGAGTCCGGCTTTGTGTTGCAGAGGATCGGGAGGGATCCTCGGTACGGTGATCTAGGCCACGTACTATGACGGGCGGTACCCCAGTAGCCCTGCCGTTATATGGAATCCAAAATCCAATAAGTGCCAACGGTTTTGATTGTATTACCCACTTTTGTGGCTAGTAGCTGGAATTTAATGAATGTAACAATTTCAGCTATTTCTTATTTATTTGAAAAACCTAGACTCTATTATAATATCATCGAATTTCCTATCAAATGTTTTGATTAGCGTAAGGTAAAAACTTTTCCATGTTTATGTGTGGGAAGTCTTACGTGATACCTTTTCTTTTCAAGGGATTTTAAAGTTAAGCAACTTTAACCGTTTACTCACACCAGACCCATGTCTGACCCGGAGTTTATTCTGTTTTTCATAAACTCTTGGGTACTCAAATTTTTATGAGTAGTCAAGGGATTCAGGTTAGGATTTTAGGTTGGCTTGATGAATTCTGAAGGAGAAATGGAGCATGAGGCTTCTGCGTATAGCTATAGAATATTCCGCTGTGTGTTCTCTGAGTTGTTATATTGAGTTGTATAACTAGACATGTGTCTATAACTGTCTAGTATGAGTTGATTATGTTGTGTATCTCTGATGTATATGATACTATGTAAAGTATTATGTGATTAATATTATTTATTCGTTCCGCTGTTTAGATTCTGATGCTGTTTCTTCTTCTTCTCTATCTTTTCTCTTTTCTATCCCTTTCTTTCTTAAAGACGATGAGATTTTCTGGTAGTAGAAAGTCGGGTCGTCGCAGGTAACGAAGCTAACCATCCAAGCATTGATTGGAGGAATGGCCCCACACATGCAGTGGTACCTACTATAAGCGAAGTATCCTTCAGGGGGATTATATGGCATGACCCCCTTCCTTGGTAACAGCATGCGTGCTCTATCAATCCCAAAGAAGCGGAAGATAACATCAAGCTGCTCTTCTTTGAGAGAGCTAGGGAAGCAGTCAGGCGGAGAATTCAGAAGCTCTTGAGGACCATACCCATCTACTAGCGATCTCGGGGTGGGCCCATGACGTTTCGGTCCTGGCTGAGCTGGGGGCACTACTGTGGACTTTCCTTCGTCCTTGGATTTCTTCTTATCTGATCGAGTTTCCACTTTACGAGACATTTATCTGCACCACGAGAAAGTACATCGTTAGAACAGAGGATATAAACATGCAAGTATATGTAGTTCGGAATTTCACTTGTAATTCAAAGCATAAAAATTTCAAGCATATAAGGTCCATTCGGCACTCGAATCCCCAAGTTTCATTTGGCAATTCAAGAACGAAAGTTCATTCGGTAATTCAAAGATATGAGTTCATCTGGTAATCCAAGTATATAAGTTCATTCGGCACTTATACTCCACGAAGTTCATTCGGTGAGTCGAGTCCCCGAAGCCATTCGGTAGTCTAGAACAAAAACACATTCGACAGAAAAGGATCTCACCTGGTTCGGCAAAATAAGATTCTGGTTCGGCTAACACGTTTGATTCGGCAGAGACGAGAGTTTGATTCAGCAAAGACAGGGGTTTGGTTCGGCTGATAAGGAAAAACGAAAGCGTTAGGCCCTTATATATAAGCAAATGTCAATGACCGGACCAGTTGGTTCGGCATTAGAGACCAGATGATAGCGTCCAGGATGAAAACAAAGCACGACATATACAGGCATATGCCCTACTTTGGGGAGGAAATGTTGGGTGTGTTTCGACCTGCTCCATCTACCACCGAACCAACCCTTTCCAAGTGCCTGCCGAACCAACTCAAAGTAGCACCACCGTACCAGAAGCAAGGGAGGCCACCACCGTAACAACCTCCACCGAACCAACTCCACCTAGCCACTACCGGACCAACTCCACCTCCAGGAACGACCGAACCAACCCACTCCACCTACTACCGGACCAACCTCTATCGGACCAACCCACTTCCATGCATCACCGAACCAAGGCCTTGCCGAACCAACTTTGCCAGGCCAGATTGCATCAGCCCAGGCCCACCAGCAACTATATACGTCCAGGACCCCTACCTCCAGCCTCACTCTATAAATAGAGGGGCAGGGGTACAACAATGGCAGACAAGTTTGAGAGCTCAAGCACGGATAAAACTTTCAAACAACTTTCATATTCTTGTAATAAAAGCTTTGTACCTGTAATCCAAAGAGAAAAGGAGAATAACATATAAAGTGGACGTAGGCACATTCTGGCGGAACCACTATAAATTTGTATGTCTTTTAAAGTTTAGTCCATCTATTTTATATATTTTCATAAACCACCCAAATCACTAAGAACAATGCATAATCAACTAAATCATACGACTTGGAGGTGTTTGCCCATTTTTTGTGCAAACAGTAAATAAATTGATTGAGAATATAAATCGTAGTTAATGTATACATTTGGCTTGTAAAAAAATATTATAAGTTACTCGTTGAACTTGTTGATGGAATTAGAATTGGAAATAAATGTTAATAAAATAAATAATTGTACATTAATGTGAAAGGTAATACAATGGTTAGGAGTTGTTAATATTTAGCAATTGATAATTTATGAATTTGTTAAGATCGTAAAGTTATAATTGATTGAAATAGTAAGTTGGGTAATAAAATTCAAAGTTACCTGTTTATTTGGTTTAATAATAAGATTTAAAATCAATTTGAGTTAAATGAACCTTAATGTTACATTAATGAGAATTAATGCAATAACTAATTTAGTGCAAATAAATTAATGGAACCAATGGTAAGATCTTAACTGATTGAAATTAATAACTGGAGATAATGGCAAATTTTATTGGTTGAATAAAAGGAATGGAAATTAAGTTTTATCAATATATTGGAATTTAATTTATGATAAAAGGATTAATTGCAATTAAATGAATTAAATATTTAAAATGGGAATTTAGATGATAGTGAGAATATTTATGTAATGGTTTTGAATCCAAGGTTTAATCCATCTATTTGACAGGAATGAATGGAATAATAATTTATTTAATTAATTAAATGGAATTTTGGGAAATTTATTTATAATTTGCGAATTTAATGAAATTGAGGTTAATATTGAAATTTATAAATTAATCATCTCTAAATTGACATAAATTTGTTTAAATCATTGTAAATGATTGAGGAATCATAAGTGATGAAATTTGTCAATTTTCGAATTGAAATTGGAAATTTGATTTAATTAGTTTATTTATTAATTTATTTAGTTAGTGTAAAAATAGCCATTTTTGCCACTGATTCAGATTTCGACGAAATCAGTTTCATCGGATCCATAACATTGTATTGTACGATTTCAAGTTTCGTAGCGATCAGACTTGTCGTTTGATCATACGGACTCGAAACGCCTTGAAATAAATGAAATTGAAATCAATTTGAAAAATATTGATTTTAGCATAACTACTTCATACGATGGAATTTGGACTTGAAACTTGTTCCATCACGTTTAAAATATTTAAAAACATCTATTTGATATATGGGTTGACCCAATTTCATTCTGGAGTCGAAACGGGCTTTTTCGACCACTTTGGCGTTAGCGCGTAAATCTATCTTATTCATCCATTCAAATGTCAACCCTGCCTGTATATATCCTTCTATAAACCCTAGCAGCCTCTGTTCCTCATTTCTATACGTTCTATTCACCTCCTCACTTCAATGGCAGACAAACCCTAATTCCAATTGCAATCCCAAATCAAATCCAAAGCTGAAATTTAAAACTCCACAGTATATGCAAAATTTTATATCAATTCAAAGCTCTCGAAGAGCGTAACTCAGATCTGAAACTCGTTTTTCGATTCGACGCATTGTTTGTCTAGAAATCGAAGAACACTTTTCGGTCGTTCATCACGTTGAAATCAAACTTGTTCGATCGTCAAACCGGTTATTGGGTTTTGTAGAGATCGTCAAGAGGAGTTCATCGGTGGCATTTCCAAGGTAGTTCAACGGCTAGATGTGGCGATTTAATTCGATTAGGGTTGTATAATAGGCGGCGACGGCTGTCATTTTTGAGGATGAGCATCGATCGGAGGCGAGATCGGAGCTTCAGGGAGGTGCAGTTGGTCTGGACTAGCGCGTAGATGGTGACAGCGACGCCTATCGTGGCCGTAGGTGGGGGTAATTCGCGGTCAATGGCGATGTTAGGCATGTGTTTCGACTAAGTTGGGGTTCGTTCCTATAAGAGAGAAGGATATGGTGACGTGTAACGCCCCACTCCGAGACCCACTCTAGTAAAGAGTATTACGGAGTAATACCGTCTACTAGAACGGAGAATAGAGTATAATGGAAGCGACCATATGTAATCAAGCTATAACTATCTACTTAATACGTCGAATAGGTGGTTTTCTTTTCTCAAGTGGTTCGACATATCCAATAGATATTTATAACGAAACTACAATGGCTAAGGAAAATAGGTTCAGAACAAACATAATACTAAATGATAACATCAGCATCACAGAACAGTCACATAACAGTCACAGAACATAGGTACAATATATCGTCAATACAGATCCAAGTATCAAAAGTTGGGTACAAAGCCACCGCTCACACATGTGAGTCAAAAATATGTACACAAGAGTCTGAAATAACAGAGTAGCTGAATAGTGGACAAATAAAAGAGCTATCTATCAGCATAGCAGATAATGTCCAAGCGGAAGCACAGAAAGCTAAGTCCAGAGACCTAACCTGAAACAACTCGGTCTGACCCGAGCGAAAACACTCGGGTCAGGCTAGCTAAATAATCAGTAATAACTGAGATATATAATAATGCAGTACATAAATAAAACAGTACTTCTCCAAAGAGAAGAGTAATATGGACTACAAGAATATAATGACGATCCCTAATCATCAATCAACAGTAAAAATCTCCAAAGAGAAAATCAACACCAAAGTGTAGAATAAATAAAATCGCCTCATATCATCGGCGTAGCCAAAACTACAAAAAGTTGCCCATAGGCAATAATCCCAAAAGTGACCAGAGTCTGTAATCAATGCCCAAGCAAAGATCGATGCTCCAAAGAGCAATAGGGATATACTGAAAAGTCAATGAAATCGAATACAGAAATGCAGTGTCCAGAGACACTGTGAATCCATAGGGTAATCGCACTTACATCGTATGGTTCCATAGAACCAACACCGAATGGCGATACTCGAATGGATATAAAAATCATCAGATAATACAAATATTGCACGTGCACCGACCAGAGTCGTTTTGCCAAGTACTATTGAGTTGTGATCGATCACTCGCACAGATGCGGAACGCGCAAAATGACAAGATCCTTCCCAGAAGGATAAAGGCCCAGAGGCACATGCCGTAAAAACTGCTCCATAGAGCAGGTGTCCAGAGACGGTTTCCCAGAGGCGTGGTGACCCAGAGGTCCAGTACTGGCCGCCCAGAGGCTAATGTGTCACTAACTTCTTGGAGAGGAACCCGTAAAGTGTTAACAATGAGTCTCATACCCCACGTTCGCACTAAACGGTTTCCTAACCAATAGCATGCTCACACTCCAAACAATAAAAAGTCCACCTCATATCATCGGTAGACTAGACCCAAAGGTCAAAACGATCAATCGAATAGGTCGGGGATTAACCGGAAAGAAAATACACACGGTTTCCATAGGCCGGATATTTCCTAACCGTTTAAGCACCTTTCCACTTCGCTCGACGTGTTAAAAGTGAGTGTGAGATTTTTATTATAGAAAATAATGGTGTAAACGGATTTGTAATTGATTTCGAAATCACTTTTAAAACGGTCTTTTGAAAAGTCTCCTATTATGGAGTAATTAATTTAATAATTTAAAATAATATTATATAATAATTTTCAAAAGCCATTTTGGAGTGAAAAATCCTTTTAAATCCTTATTATAAAGCCCGTGTACGAAATCCAGGGACAAATCTCAAAGAAATCGACGAAAACCAGAAAATCATCAAAAATATTAAGTGTTTAAAACCATTCAAAAACTGCTGCGAACCCAAGTTCGGCAATTTATTTGGACTAGCAAACTGTGTCCAAATGGCATGAAAACTAGTAGGCATGTAGTCCGACATCCCTACTTTAAGATGCAAAAAGAATTTCTGGATTCCGAGTTGAGACGAAGTGGCAGCGACGTCTCAAATTTGAACCCAGAAAAAGATTCACACTGTTTTCCAACAGCGGCCAGAGTCTAACTTTGGCACGAAAATCGAAGTATCAAACGAACTCCAATGTTGCCCAAATTTTTCATAGATGGAGTTTGGAACTCCACCTTTCCAACGAGACCAAAAACGTCGAATTCCGACTACCGATGCGAGCGTGGCGGCATCGCGAAGTGGAGGTTAAACGCTGAAACCAGAGTAAAGCACTGAGGTAAAGAATTTTTTTTTTCTGACGCGGGCCTGGCCCGCGTCGGCCTGCCCCAGCCCGCCCGGGCTGGAGGGTGGCAGGCGCCCCCCCAGCCCGCTCGGGCTGGGCTGGCGGCCAGGCCCCAGCCCGCTCGGGTTGGGGTGGCCGGCCCGACCCCAGCCCGCTCGGGCTGGGGTGGCTGGCCCGACCCCAGCCCGCTCGGGCTGGGGATGCGGGCCCAGGCCCCAGCCCGTTCGGGTTGGGGTGGCGGGCCAGGCCCCAGCCCGCTCGGGCTGGGTTGCCGGCCCCAGGTCCCAGCTCGCTTGGGCTGGGGTGTGTTTGCCAGCCCAGGTGGGCTGGCCTTCCTCTGGCTAGCCCAACTGGGCTAGCCTGCTCTGCCTGGGTGCAGCCCAGGCCTGTCCTGGTGCACCCAAAGCCCTGTTTCAGGCTGTTTTCAGCCTGAATCATTCCAGCAAGCTATTTTTTGTGTTTTTGATGGTTTATAGGTGTTTTTTCAATTTTTGGCATCAAAAAATCACTAATAACAATCACTAATCACCATATAATGATTATTACACTAAATTAAAGGAAACCAAGGCCAAATCTTAGCATTACAACTAGCAATAATTACTAATCCATAGTAATTACCTTAATGAAGCAAAGTATCAAATGGTTTGAGTGCACAATATCAAGCAAGCCTAACTCCTCAACCCCAAAGCAAAGATCAAGAGGCTTCAAGGACCCAAAATCAACAAAAAAATACGCAATAATTACAACAAGATGGAGTAGATAAATAGGGATTAAGAAGGAGGATTAGAGAATAGGAGAGATTGCATTACCTTTCAAAGATTAAACTAGTTTAATTATGAAGAGAAGGAGATGGAGCTTCTAAAGGGAGGCCATTAATTATGTTTAGATCTAGGTTTAGGAATTTATGAAGAGGAGGGTTAGAGTTTATGGGAGGGGTTTGAGATATTAAATAGGAGTGGGTTGGTTAATGGGTCATGGTAAGAGGTTTTAAAACCCATTAGGACTTAGATTATTTTCCTAAGGTTATCATGTGAACAAAATCTAAGAAGCATCCTAGTTTTAATTAAAACCATATAATTGCTCATTTGGCCCATTAACCTATAATCACATAAAAAAATTCCCCATTTCAACCCAAAAATATTTTAATTTGCGAACCAATTGTAAATTTAAATTCCCAAAAATTTGTTTACCTCCCTTTTTAACTTAAAATCATAATTTTAATTCATTATTCGGTAATTGCAATCTCAGGGTTGTTACAGACTCCCCCCTTAAGAAAATTGCGTCCCCGCATTCCTTAAATATAGAAGTCGTCTATAACATCTAATCCACATAAGGAATACAGAAGATAAAATATAGATGCTCACCCGTGCCGCAAGATGAAAGAAAACCAGGATAAGTACGCTCGATAAATTCTCTGGTCTCCCAAGTGCAGTCCTTAGGATTAGACGACCATTGAATCTTCACAAGCGGAACCTCTTTGTTTCGAAGACGTCTGACCTCCGAATCAAGCACACGAAGAGGTTGTTGTTCTATAGATAGATCGGGTGAGATCTCCAAATCAGGTACGATATGAGGCTCGATAATAGAATCAGGATCGCGGACACACTTGCGAAGCTGGGAAACATGGAACACATCGTGTATTCCAGAAAAGTGAGCCGGTAGAGCCACACGATAAGCAACGGGGCCGATGCGTTCCGTAATAGGAAATGGTCCAATATAGCAAGGAGCCAATTTCCCTGTGGAGCTGAAACGCACAACCCCCTTCATGGGAGAAACCCGAATAAAAACAGAATCGCCAATGGAGAACTCAAGAGGCTTCCTACGGTTGTCTGCGTAGGATTTCTGGCGGTCCTGTGCCTCTTTCATTCTCTGACGGATAAGCACGATCATCTTAGAAGATTCCCGAACTGAATCTGGACCAAGAATGAGCTTCTCGCCAGACTCTAACCAACAAGCAGGAGAGCGACATGGCCTTCCGTAGAGAGCCTCGAAAGGTGCCATGCCGATACTAGACTGATAGTTGTTGTTGTAGGAGAACTCTACGAGCGGTAAGTGATCCTCCCAACTACCTCCGAAATCCAGAATACAACAGCGCAAAAGATCCTCTAAAACATGATTCACCCTCTCCGTCTGACCGTCGGTCTGAGGATGATAAGCAGTCGAGAGATTCAGCTTTGTGCCCAAAGCTGACTGTAGGCACTTTCAGAAGTGACTAGTAAAGATAGTGTCTCGATCACAGACGATAGAGCTAGGAATGCCATGAAGTCGAATGACTTCCTTCACATAGAGCTTGGCCAACTGAGGTGCAGTCCGAGTGGACTTAATCGGAATGAAATGAGCCGATTTGGTCAAGCGATCAACAATAACCCAGATAGAAGTATGGCCTGATCTCGATCGAGGCAGACCGTCAATAAAATCCATGGATATCTGATCCCATTTCCATAATGGAATCTCTAGTGGCTGAAGAAGACCAGACGGACGCTGATGCTCGGCTTTGATCTGTTGACAAGTCATGCAACCACTCACATAACTTGCCACATCTCTCTTCAGACCCTCCCAATAATATAGGCGACACATGTCAGCATACATCTTACTCGACCCGGGATGAATAGTGTACTTAGTGCGATGGCACTCGTCCAAAATGTCACGCCTAAGTGATAAATCAGATGGTACAACAATACGGTTCTTCCTACGAAGACACCGATGAAAATCCAGAGAATAATCCAGCAATGTCTCATCACTGGATCCCAACTCGAGAAGATGAATAAGATGCAATAAGTCTGGATCCTGCCGCTGAGCATGGGCAATGCGATCCAATAAGATAGGACGAGCTTCCAAGCTAAATAATAAGACAGGAGCATCAGAAGATGAAGCTCGATCTCTAATATCACATAAAGATAGAGTCTCAAGAACATTCCACTCGGCAATCATCATAGAAACTACCGCCGAGTGCTTGCGACTAAGCGCATCTGCAACACGATTACCCTTGCCAGGGGTATACTGAATATCTAAATCATATGAGGCGAGAAACTCAAGCCATCGCTGCTGCCTCATATTGAGATCCCTCTGACTGAAAAGATACTTCAGAGACTTATGATCGGTGTAAAGAGTGAAGCGTTCACCTAATAGAAAGTGACGCCACGTCTTCAAGGCAAAGACGATAGCTGCCAACTCAAGATCATGAGTCGGATAGCGAACCTCATTCGGACGCAGTTGCCTGGAAGCATAAGCAACTACCCGATCCTTCTGCATAAGCATAGCACCGAGCCCGCTACCACAAGCATCGGTGTAAACAACCAGATCCTGATTACTTTCAGGAACCACAAGAATAGGAGCATGAGTGAGAAGTTCCTTCAGTCGCTGAAAGGAAGCTTCACACTTATCAGACCAAATAAAGCGAACACCCTTACGAGTCAGCGTCGTAAGGGGAAGTGCAACTCGAGAGAAATCCTTGACAAACCGACGGTAATAACCTGCCAGACCAAGGAAGCTGCGAATATCATGAACGTTCTCGGGCTGCTTCCAATTCTGGATAGCTTCGATCTTGGCAGGATCGACAGAAACACCCTCAGATGATACAATATGGCCCAAGAACTTGACCTTGCTCTCCCAAAAATGGCACTTGGAGAGCTTGGCCTTAAGCTGATGCTGACGAAGAGTATCCAAGACGATCCGCAAATGATTAGCATGCTCTGCCTCGGATCTAGAGTAAATAAGAATATCGTCGATGAAAACCAGAACGAATCTATCGATGTATTCCCGGAATACTCGATTCATAAGATCGACGAAGAAAGCCGGTGCGTTCGTCAAGCCGAATGGCATGACCAACCACTCAAAAGAACCATAACGAGTGCGGAAAGCGGTAAGAGGAATGCTATCTTCCGCAACTCGGAGCTGATGAAATCCGGTGGCAACGTCGAGCTGTGAAAAGACCTTCGCACCGCTCAACTGATCAAACATATCGTCTATCCGTGGTAATGGATAACGATTTCTGATGGTCAACTCATTAAGCTTGCGATAGTCAATGCAAAGCCTAAGAGAGCCATCGGGCTTCTTAACGAAGACCACATCAGCACCCCATGGCGAAGAACTGGACCGAATGAACTGCTTCGCCTCAAGCTCCACTAATTGCTTCCTGAATTCCTCATTCTCTTTAGTAGACATCCTCGTGGGAGGACGCCCAACTGGGTGGGAGCCTGGAATGAGATCGATGCGGAACTCAATGGCCCGCTTTGGCGGCAGGCCAGATACTGGCTCGAATACGTCGGGGAAATCCCGAACAACAGGAATACGAGATAAGTCCAAATCCTCATCTCGTGAATCAAGAGAAAATAGAGTAACATCAGAAAGCCTAACATCCTGAAGAACAATAGCTAACGGAGAGGACGAATCAGGGTGATGAATGAATAATATCCGCTCCGAACAAATAATTTTGGCGCCGTGCTGAGCGAGCCAATCCATGCCAAGAATCATATCAAAACCCAAATACTCCATAATGTGCAGATTCGCACGGAAAGAAAATCCACAAAGATCGATATCTATATTCTCACAAAGCAAGCTAAGGGTCGTGGATCCGCCAATGGGATTCACAATCCTTAGTGAAGAAACTAGACAAGTAACATCCAACGATAAAGCATCTACTAGCTCCTTTGATACGAATGAGTGAGAGGCACCCGTATCAAAGAGAACTCTACAAGATCTACCATGAAATAAAATAGAACCTTCGAGAACGGAAGGATGCGTACCTTGAGGCTGAGCTGAAGATGAAGGAGCCTTGGCAGCATTAAGCTTGCCAGGCTTGGCACTAGCTGGAGCAATAGGACAAGTGGAAATCCTGTGTCCCTCCTTCTTGCAGAAGGTGCAATAGAGAGGTTTGGGGCACTCTCGAATAAAGTGATCTGGAGAACTGCAGTTGAAGCATTTCTTCGGAGGACGGGTTCCACTAGGCTGTGACTGAATCTGAGGCTGAGTCTGAGGCTGAGCCTGGACAGCAGAACTGCCAGTCTTCTTCTTCTTGTTCCAAGGCTTGTTCTTCTGAGATGGACCCCGCTTCTGGTTGGGGTTTTTGGAACCCCCACCGTCATCATCACTATGCTCCATCTCGACTGACTCAAGATGTAGGGCTGCATCGACTAGCTTCTCGAATGAGAGCTCAAGCTGTAGCATAAGATGCCTCTTCAGATATTTCTTCAAGCCCTCAACAAATTTGAGGTTCCTCTTATAAGGAGTAGCAATAAACTCAAGGCCGTACTTGGACAGGGCCTCGAAGGAAGAGACATAGTCGGATACGGAGAAATTCCCCTGCTTGAGATCAAGAAAGCGGCGAGCAAGGGAGTTCTTCTCTGACTCTGGGATGAATTTGAGCTCAAATCTCTGACGAAACTGAGCCCAAGTAAGTGTGGTCTCATCGACCTCGGCAATAAGGAGTTCGTACCAATCCAGGGCACGACTCCGAAGCTGACTAGAAGCAATAAGAACACGATCATGATCCAAGATATCCATACGAGTAAAAATGCGCTCGCATATCCGAATCCAAGCCTGGACCTCTAAGACATTCTCGGAGCCACTGAACGGCTTCCCTCCGAGATGGGTAAAATCACTGCAGAGACGCGCAAAAATAGACATGCGCGGAGCATCAGCAACTGGGGCTGGAGACTGAGAATGAGACTGAGAATTCCGAACCAGCTCCATGATCTGGTCGGTAGTCATGAACACGCCCTCTGGATGAGTGTTGCTAGACTTCCCAGCAGCACTAGTCTGACGTGTGGTTCTCCCTCTTCCCCTTCCAGACATACTGAAAGTCAAACGGGAATTAGAGTTAGACAAGATTCAATGATAGATACTTAATTAAGGAATACTACGGAATATAATAAATTCCTACACATACTCCTAACTTATCTATCGAGGCATAAGGAAGGGATTTGATTTAATTCGGATCCAATTAAAATGTATTGTACTAAGTGTAACCGTTCTGTGTTTGTTATGCTTAATTCTGAACCTTAGCTCTGATACCAAGATGTAACGCCCCACTCCGAGACCCACTCTAGTAAAGAGTATTACGGAGTAATACCGTCTACTAGAACGGAGAATAGAGTATAATGGAAGCGACCATATGTAATCAAGCTATAACTATCTACTTAATACGTCGAATAGGTGGTTTTCTTTTCTCAAGTGGTTCGACATATCCAATAGATATTTATAACGAAACTACAATGGCTAAGGAAAATAGGTTCAGAACAAACATAATACTAAATGATAACATCATCATCACAGAACAGTCACGTAACAGTCACAGAACATAGGTACAATATATCGTCAATACAGATCCAAGTATCAAAAGGTGGGTACAAAGCCACCGCTCACACATGTGAGTCAAAAATATGTACACAAGAGTCTGAAATAACAGAGTAGCTGAATAGTGGACAAATAAAAGAACTATCTATCAGCATAGCAGATAATGTCCAAGCGGAAGCACAGAAAGCTAAGTCCAGAGACCTAACCTGAAACAACTCGGTCTGACCCGAGCGAAAACACTCGGGTCAGGCTAGCTAAATAATCAGTAATAACTGAGATATATAATAATGCAGTACATAAATAAAACAGTACTTCTCCAAAGAGAAGAGTAATATGGACTACAAGAATATAATGACGATCCCTAATCATCAATCAACAGTAAAAATCTCCAAAGAGAAAATCAACACCAAAGTGTAGAATAAATAAAATCGCCTCATATCATCGGCGTAGCCAAAACTATAAAAAGTTGCCCATAGGCAATAATCCCAAAAGTGACCAGAGTCTGTAATCAATGCCCAAGCAAAGATCGATGCTCCAAAGAGCAATAGCGATATACTGAAAAGTCAATGAAACCAAATACAGAAATGCGGTGTCCAGAGACACTGTGAATCCATAGGGTAATCGCACTTACATCGTATGGTTCCATAGAACCAACACCGAATGGCGATACTCGAATGGATATAAAAATCATCAGATAATACAAATATTGCACGTGCACCGACCAGAGTCGTTGTTGCCAAGTACTGTTGAGTTGTGATCGATCACTCGCACAGATGCGGAACGCGCGAAACGACAAGATCCTTCCCAGAAGGATAAAGGCCCAGAGGCACATGCCGTAAAAACTGCACCATAGAGCAGGTGTCCAGAGACGGTTGCCCAGAGGCGTCGTGACCCAGAGGTCCATTACTGGCCGCCCAGAGGCTAATGTGTCACTAACTTCTTGGAGAGGAACCCGTAAAGTGTTAACAATGAGTCCCATACCCCACGTTCGCACTAAACGGTTTCCTAACCAATAGCAAGCTCACACTCCAAACAATAAAAAGTCCACCTCATATCATCGGTAGACTAGACCCAAAGGTCAAAACGATCAATCGAATAGGTCGGGGATTAACCGGAAAGAAAATACACACGGTTTCCATAGGCCGGATATTTCCTAACCGTTTAAGCACCTTTCCACTTCGCTCGACGTGATAAAAGTGAGTGTGAGATTTTTATTATAGAAAATAATGGTGTAAACGGATTTGTAATTGATTTCGAAATCACTTTTAAAACGGTCTTTTGAAAAGTCTCCTATTATGGAGTAATTAATTTAATAATTAAAAATAATATTATATAATAATTTTCAAAAACCATTTTGGAGTGAAAAATCCTTCTAAATCCTTTTTATAAAGCCCGTGTACGAAATCCAGGGACAAATCTCAAAGAAATCGACGAAAACCAGAAAATCATCAAAAATATTCTAAGCGTTTAAAACCATTCAAAAACTGCTGCGAACCCAAGTTCGGAAATTTATTTGGACCAGCAAACTATGTCCAAATGGCATGAAAACTAGTAGGCATGTAGTACGACATCCCTACTTTAAGATACAAAAAGAATTTCTGGATTCCGAGTTGAGACGAAGTGGCAGCGACGTCTCAAAGTTGAACCCAAAAAAAGATTCACACTGTTTTCCAACAGCGACCAGAGTCTAAGTTTGGCACGAAAATCGAAGTACCAAACGAACTCCAATGTTGTCCAAATTTTTCAGAGATGGAGTTCGGAACACCACCTTTCCAACGAGACCAAAAACGTCGAATTCCAACTAACGATGCGAGCGTGGCGGCATCGCAAAGTGGAGGTCAAACGCTGGAACCAGAGTAAAGCACTGAGGTAAAGATTTTTTTTTTTATTTTTTTTTTTATTTTTTGTCTAAAGTGGGCCTGGCCCGCGTCGGCCTGCCCCAGCCCGCCTGGGCTGGAGGGTGGCAGGCGCCCCCCCAGCCCGCTCGGGCTGGGGTGGCGGCCGGGACCCAGCCCGCTCGGGCTAGGGTGGCCGGCCCGACCCCAGCCCGCTCGGGCTGGGGTGCCGGCCCCAGCCCGCTCGGGCTGGGGTGCCGGCCCCAAGCCCCAGCCCACTCGGGCTGGGGCGGGCGGCCCAGTCCCCAGCCCGCTCGGGCTGGGGATGCGGACCCAGGCCCCAGCCCGCTCGGGCTGGGATGGCGGGCCAGGCCCCAGCCCGCTCGGGCTGGGTTGCCGGCCCCAGGTCCCAGCCCGCTTGGGCTGGGGTGTGTTTGCCAGCCCAGGTGGGCTGGCCTTCCTCTGGCTAGCCCAACTGGGCTAGCCTGCTCTGCCTGGGTGCAGCCCAGGCCTGTCCTGGTGCACCCAGAGCCCTGTTTCAGGCTGTTTTCAGCCTGAATCATTCCAGCAAGCTATTTTTTGTGTTTTTGATGGTTTAGAGGTGTTTTTTTCAATTTTTGGCATCAAAAAATCACTAATAACAATCACTAATCACCATATAATGATTATTACACTAAATTAAAGGAAACCAAGGCCAAATCTTAGCATTACAACTAGCAATAATTACTAATCCATAGTAATTACCTTAATGAAACAAAGTATCAAATGGTTTGAGTGCACAATATCAAGCAAGCCTAACTCCTCAACCCCAAAGCAAAGATCAAGAGGCTTTAAGGACCCAAAATCAACAAAAAAATACACAATAATTACAACAAGATGGAGTAGATAATAGGGATTAAGAAGGAGGATTAGAGAATAGGAGAGATTGCATTACCTTTCAAAGATTAAACTAGTTTAATTATGAAGAGAAGGAGATGGAGCTTCTAAAGGGAGGCCATTAATTATGTTTAGATCTAGGTTTAGGAATTTATGAAGAGGAGGGTTAGGGTTTATGGGAGGGGTTTGAGATATTAAATAGGAGTGGGTTGGTTAATGGGTCATGGTAAGAGGTTTTAAAACCCATTAGGACTTAGTTTATTTTCCTAAGGTTATCATGTGAACAAAATCTAAGAAGCATCCTAGTTTTAATTAAAACCATATAATTGCTCATTTGGCCCATTAACCTATAATCACATAAAAAAATTCCCCATTTCAACCCAAAAATATTTTAATTTGCGAACCAATTGCAAATTTAAATTCCCAAAAATTTGTTTACCTCCCTTTTTAACTTAAAATCATAATTTTAATTCATTATTCGGTAATTGCAATCTCAGGGTTGTTACATGACGTGGCGCTGGAGGATTGGTTGGTGTTAGTTTGCTTTCTTTTATTTTAATTTCAATTTAATATGTTTTAATATCAATAACTTTCACATACGAAAACCAATTCACGTGCTTTTCTCCGCTAGGTTCGTATTGGAATTCCGAACATTTTGGCGCTGGTTTGGACGAATTTCGAGACTGGTCAATTTTTGGGTTTAAATTGGATTTGAATTCAATTTAAATTCAAAAAGGTGAGTGTTTTAACTCGCTCACAATTTCTAAAATTTCTTATGTTTGTTAAATTAAATTTTTGTTGCGATTATGCATTTATTTATGATTTTTCGTATATTTTTAATCATCATCTCAATTATTGCATTTATTTAAAGTAAATCGTTATTTAATTTATTATTGAATATAACTGTTAGTTAATTACCTATTATATATTATCAGTTATATATTAATTGTTTTATATGATGATTGTGATGGATGTATGATTTTAAGATGGATGAATGGATGTTTTATTTATATCATCATAATCTGCAAGTTGTTATGCATTTATTTTGATTTAGGATTGCGGTTTGAAGTGATATACAACCGCATTTTTATTTTTAAATTACAGATTGAAATGATAAATATCCGTATCACTTGACCATACGATAGAAAATTATATACGGGCACCGTAGTATATATGTAAAATTATTTTTGAAATTATTTTTATGGTTTTGTAAAGAAATACATGGGCTATACCGATATTGATTTTAGATGTTATATAAATGCTATTTTATTATTGATTTAGCTATGTATAAATTTGTTTTGAATCATAAAATAAACTAAATAATAAAGTTTGAATTTCTTTTATAAAATATGGTTAAGTATCTATTTAAATTCTATTGTATATAGAGTTTATAATGACTTAAATGAATTAAGGTTGGAAGATAAATGTGAATTTGATTTGAATTTAAGATTTAAGGATTATCCCCGAAAGATTAGATTTGAAATATAAATAAATTGAGATTTAAAAGGTATGATTTTATAACTTGATTTTTGTTTAGAGGATGTAAATGAATATCAAATTGATTTAATTGAATATTATCAAGTTAATGTAATTGAAAGAGTATCCAGTTATTTGAACCCTAAAGGTTTTACTAAAATAATATTTGATTTATTAAGTAAACATAGTTGAAATTGATATATAAGAAATTATCAAAGAACGAGTTTTGAAATGGTGGAATAATTAAAGCTTTGAAATATATGAAAATTATATAGGTTTATTTGGGAATTTAAAATCCATATTGGAATTGATTTGTGAAGGTGAAGAAGCTATTTTACTATATAAAGTAATTAAATATATAAACCATTTAAGTGGTGTAGTATGTTTCAAAGTTATGAAATTCAAGGTTTTATGTTTTGAAAGGCTATATTTCAAGTTTTGGTTTCAAAATATTATAACTTTGACATGTTATAATTTTAGAAAAGAACATATTTGAAATAAAAATAATATCTTATGGATTTGGTTTTAAAACAGAAATGATATCGTATTTATATGGTTTTGAAAGGGATATTATATTCTATTTTGAAGTATAATTATTTTAAAATGACCGCGGTGCTATAATAACGGTTGGTTGTTGAAGAGAACGAGATCGGAAGTTTTCATACTCTCTGCCAACTCCGAAAACCACTTTAACAACCATGTATGCGGTGGAGATTCCAGAATGAAGTAGGATGGTGGCGGCGCTTCCTTTGAGGTCAATACGTGGACCCGACTCCCGTAAGTTGGCATAAGGTGGCTAAAACAGGAGCGATTGAAGGGTTAAGAAGGTAGCACCTTTTATCGGACACATCCCTTCGATATTATACTATGACTTTTGGATTTATTCGGTGGCCACTTTTGATTTTTTTTGATTTAGGGGTGTGGCTCGAGGTGGACGGTACCTGCGGCTATGCGTTACCACTGACCTGGAAGCGTAATTGGTATATCTACCCTGGCATTGCCTAGTTGTGCCATGTCACCTACCTTAGCGTGCCTTATACGATTTTGTTTTGTACCGTACCTATGGAGTGCCCTCTGACGATGCCCAGTACGGGGGAGATTATGGTACTGTATAGACTATGGGAATATAAAAGTGTGTTAAGGTGGAAAATGTAAAGCCTTAACGCTATTGTTAGTATATTATACTTTACTTTAGACACTATTATAATAGCGTATATTACTACATAGTAGATAGTTTAACGGATCCTTAGGAGGTATGAATACCGAGCATCTCTTGAGTAATTGCACTCACGTTACACACTGGATATGAGATGTCAAATCCCGTAAACATCTCTGACGTCGTTACACTCATATTATTTACCGTTGATTTAACTTACATAAGATCTTTTAGTTCTAACTCGTGTGTTTTGTCTTTTCAATTCGCTCGGGTCAGTCCGAGCATTTCAGGATTTGAAGATTTTATTCTGGAGGACGAAGACGAAGATTTGTATTACTATTATCTATTATATTATTCCATTAAACTATTGTATTCCGCTGCATTATTGATATTCAATGGTATGTATAACTCTGATATATATTGTAAGCATAATTAAATATTTTGAAAACAGCTTCATGAACTGTATATTTGATTATTATATTTTATACTTCCGCTGTGAGATTCTGTTTTATTTTTATTTCTTTCTTGTTTTTTTACCCCATAACAATCCGCCCTTCCGTATGGTTTGAATTGGCACGTGTGTCGGTTTAAAGCATGCGAAAAGGCGGGGCGTTACATTAGTGTTGTCAAAAAATGTTTTATATAAGTTTTGAAATCAAATTATATTTTTCCTAATATTATGTGATATATATATATAAAGGAATAAATTTTTATAACCAATATAGTTATTTGTAACGTGTTTGATTTATGAAATGGTTTAGTTATTATCATTTATTATGAATTAGTTGAGTTTTTGTCAATTTATAAACATTGGCTAATTATTGTTGATTAATTTGGACTATACACTAATTTAATGATGGTATTCAAGAAAATAAAATGAATAATTTGGATATTTGTTTTTGGAATTGAAATTTTTTGTTGCGAAAATTATTGTTGTTGATTGGTAGTTTCAACCATTGAAATAAAATGGAATATTTGGTTAATTGGATAGTCAAAACATCTGAATTAATATATGAGTTGATACTTAATAATTGTATTAAATTATGCAGTTGAAGTTGATTACGTTAATTTGAAAGCAAGTGAAACAAAGTTAATCTGTTAGAGTTGAGTAGAATTATTGTATACATTATTGGCATGTAATGCGATAAAATTTAAAAATTGAAATTGTGAACTTAGTTAACATTTATGAAATGTATCATAAATAAATTGAAAGGTAAAAGTGAAAACTAAATTGGATAAGAAAATATGAATTAAAAGTGAAAGATTATAAATAAAGCCATGACTTTAAATTGTTGTGAAATAAATGGACGTTGCAATAAATGGTTAGAAATAAAATTGCAACAACTTTAAACTCGAAAAATGTCTTATAGAAAGGAATTAAGCATTTATAATTTGGTTATAAACTTAGGAAAATTCCTTATGTAATGATTTGTAGATAAATGTGGTATTAAATGAGAAATATTACATGTGAAATGAATGTAATTTTAATTGAAGAGAAATGTAAGAAATATTATAAGGATGAATATATAAATGTTTATATTAAATGGAGAAATTCTATGAAACAAATATTAAAGTATGAAGTGATATTTGTGTTAATCAATGAGATTAATAATGAATTTAATTGAAACGCAATTGTAATGAAGCAAATTGGAATAATTACATAAGTTGTATGTATATTATTTTATTCCCAAAATTAATTTGAT
Organism: Allium cepa; assembly: GCA_030765085.1. NCBI lineage: Eukaryota > Viridiplantae > Streptophyta > Magnoliopsida > Asparagales > Amaryllidaceae > Allium > Allium cepa. Next base: position 341,292,277 of record CM060932.1, on the reverse strand, counting down.
CCGAATTTGAATACATAAGTTCGAGGTGAATTACACCATTCCATGTTAGGATTTTTCATTCAATTCTTGATGGTGAATATTTGATATGGATTTTTGGTTTGATTCTAGAATTCTCTATCATAGTTTATGGCTATGCAAGGAGAGTGATGGTTTCTAGTCAAGAAACCACATCGAAGTCCACACTAGGGAAGTTGAATGGACAATACTAGTTCGAAAGCGAACTTCTACGATCGGGCGAGCAATCGAATGTGATTTTGCGAAATGATGACATATGTACATCTTATGTTATAAAACTTTGACACTGAAATTGAAAGTTGTTGGGTGGGATATATTTGTAATTTAAATTCGAATTTTCTTGTATGCAAAACGACTATTGATTTAAAACCATTTTTCATAACTATTTTCTTTTGCTTTCTTATAAAAACTATCTTATTCTATTTTATTTACAAAACTGTTTTACAAACTATTTTAATTGCAAACTATTTTACAAACTATTTTACAAAACCATTTTATATACAAAACTATTTCACAAAACTATTTTATATACAAAACTATTCTAAATTCAAAACCTTTTATAAAGCAAAGACATTGAATCTCATATGGCTTTCCATATAGCGAAATTGATTTTGGAAAATTTTATTTCTTGTATAAGATGGACTTTATATAAGTACAAGTGAGTTTGAAAATGTTGATTTTGGAAGGGTACTATATATGGTATATTATATTTTGAAGTAAGAGGTATGGGGAAGTACCCGCCGTGAAGAAGTATAGTATGATATGCTTCGACCCAGATGGACTTAGGGAATCCAGAAATGGATTCGACCGATAAAGCCTGATGGACTTGGGTGGATTCAGAAATGGATCCATACTGATATTGTGACAAATAAGTAATTGAAAATCAACAAGAGATTAATCAATATCACAATAATCTACTCAAGATAAAAAGGAATGTCATACTCCTAATTTCATTCACCAAGCCACAATAATTGACATATATATCAATGCCCGTCGTAAAAGTTGGTGAAACATAAATTCCAGAAATCAACACACGAAATCCAGAAATCATAATAAAAAGGATGGCCAATCCATAAAAATGAGCCAGAGCTCCTCCAGACAGGGTATAGTCCCCCATTGCGGACATTGAGCCGAAGCTCCTCCTGGTGAACCGAAGTTCCTCCTGACAGGGTATAGTCCCCCATTGCGGACTTTGAGCCGAAGCTCCTCCTGGTGAGCCGAAGCTCCTCGTGACAGGGTATAGTCCCCCATTGCGGACTTTGAGCGGAAGCTGCTCCTGGTGAGCCGAAGCTCCTCGTGACAGGGTATAGTCCCCCATTGCGGACTTTGAGCCGAAGCTCCTCCTGGTGAACCGAAGTTCCTCGTGACAGGGTATAGTCCCCCATTGCGGACTTTGAGCCAAAGCTCCTCCTGGTGAACCGAAGTTCCTCGTGACAGGGTATAGTCCCCCATTGCGGAATTTGAGCCGAAGCTCCTCCTGGTGAGTCGAAACTCCTCCTGACAGGGTATAGTCCCCCATTGCGGACATTGAGCCGAAGCTCCTCCTGGTGAGCCGAAGCTCAATAAAAACGACGTACAGTCCTCTACGTGGACAAAGAGACATCGCACAATGCTAGTCTAAACCATAAAATGATCGTCATGATCAAAGAGAAGTGTCAATTACAATAAGCTAGTAAATATATGAGCTTAGCTTCATGTCCCATAACCACTAGCTTAACTTAAATATTTACGAACAAATTGTAGATCTCCACTAGAAAATTGTCACAAGAGATTCAATCGAACAAGTCCAAGAATTAACCGACGAAGTAAACGCAAGCGTTTCATACCACTTGTTTTACTAAGTCGTTTAATTAGATTTCTCGTACGAGTGAGGTAAAGGTTTGTATATACTAATAGATTGGAAAACGGTTTAAGAAAAGATCTTTGTTATTGAAAATAGAGTTGAAATCGTTTGATGAAAGAGTTTTGATATTTACTACTAGTATAGAAAACCTTTATATTTTTAAAGTGACAAATCACAAAGAAGTTTGTAATAACAATCAATTCAGTAAAATTCACATTCGAAGACGTGAATAAAATCCAAAGAAACCGATAAAGAATCCATCGAAATGGATATTCAAAAATCCCTAAAAAGGAGTCATCAAAGTCATAATAAATGATAACAACAAATAGGATCATCACAAGTCGATTTAAATTGGAATTCTCAAGCGAAAAGGCAAGCAGGCAAAACACTGCCGATTCAGACGTCTGAAACAAGTGGTTCAGACGTCTGAATCTGGAAATATAAAAATTTCCAGAACACAATTCAGACGTCTGAATCAAGTGTTTCAGACGTCTGAAATAGGCATATTTTGGCCTATTTCCTTTCTGGTTCCAAATGAACCAATTCAGACGTCTGAAACCATATATTCAGACGTCTGAATCTGGGAATAGAAATCTTCCCCGAACAATATTCAGACGTCTGAATATTACGTTTCGGACGTCTGAATCTGGGGTTCAGGGCATTCCCTGAACCTAGACCAGAAATGGCCAAACGGATATCGAAAACGATCGAACGAGCAAATGGCGATGACTAAGGAATTACGTCGAACGACAACCCAGCCTAAACGGCTCTTCGATACGCCTCAAATATCAATGTCCAATTATCCATAATAGGATTTTCATAAATTAGACCAAAACACCAAAAATTGGAATATACACGAAATCGATCCAAACCAAAATCAATTGCACACGAATAAACGTTAGGAATTCATACCTAACAATCGAAGATAATTATAGACAAAGATGTGAGATAAAAATCTCACCTTTGAACCCAAACTAATGAAGGAGAAGCTTTAAAAACAAGCTAAGATCAATTCCTCTTCAATAGCAACTCAAGAAGCTTCGATCTAAGCTTAAAAGAGAAACATTTCCTAAATTAGGTTTAGGAAATTTCTAAAATCAAAGAGAGAATGAGTTGGAGAAGAAGAAGGAGATGCTTACCAATGGGTTCTCTTGAGTTTGGAGCTAGAAGATGGATTTGCTAATGGAAACTAGGGCTTAGGATTTCCTAATTCTTTTTCTCTTCCCCCATTTTGATGAAGCTTGAATGTATAAGGAAATTATGAAGGAATGAAGAGGAGAAGGGGTTGGGACTGAATACATAAGTGGCTCAGCCCAAACCAAAGCCCTAAGTACAAAGTAGCAAAAATCAACTTTCTCCAAACATATCGAAGCTTATACTCAAAAAGGTCGCAAACGGCATTTTAAACTCAATGGGAGTGGTCCCGAGTCCTAATTCGACCGTATGCAAAAAGTAGCTTTTCGGACTAAATTCTGAATATCGATAAAATATTTAAATAAAATATTTAAATATAAAAATCGACAATTATGCGTGTTGTTACAGACTCCCCTCCTTAAAGAAATTGCGTCCTCGCAATACTTAAGAAGTAAATAAGAAGTAACAACCATAGAAGCATATCAACACAAAAGAAAATTGAAATAAGAAGTTCACCACAAAGGGAATGAAAGAGTTAGCACGAACGGGATCGCTCGATGAATTCTCTAGATTCTCAAGAGTAATCCCTAGGATTTGAGAACCATTGAACTCTCACAAGAAGAATATCTTTATTCCGAAGGCGCTCAACCTCCGAAGCAATGATGCGAATGGAATGTTGCTCATAAGTCAAATCTGGTGAAACTTCAATTTCCTCAATATCACCGGGCTCAAGAATAAAATAGGAAACCTAAAAGCATTTCCATAGTAAAAAGACGCAGAAAACGTCAAGAATAGCAGAAAATTGAGCCAGTGCAACGACGTAGTACAGAAACGGTACGCCCGAGAAACTTCAAACTCGAATAATTTGGAACACCGACGTAGTACAAAAACGGTATGTCCAATGAACCGATAAACTAGAACAACGATGTAGTATAATAATGGTACATCCATTGATCCAAATGAGACGGAACATCGATGTAGTACAATAATAGTACATCCGATGAACCAAACACCATAGAAAAACACCGGACACTAGTCCATAAAAGGAATGAGATAAAGCTCAATAAAACGAAGTATACCAAAACGTCCGATGAACTTGATAAAAAGATTATTCCATTCAGACAACATCAAAGAATCAACCACTTGTTGCTTACGACAAAGCGCATTGGCAACACGATTTCCCTTCCAGGAATAAAAAGAATATCAAGATCATAAGATGTCAGGAACTCGAGTCAACATGGAGTTCCATATGAGAAAATAATTATTCCAAAGATTTATGATCGAGGTAGAGAACAAATTTCTCATCCAAATATGATGATGCCAAATTCTAAAAGTAAAAACAATAGCCGCGAGCACTAGATCATGAGTGGCATATCTAGTCTCGATAAGCTATAATGATTTAGAAGCACAAGTGATAGCACGTTATCTTATGTAAGAGAACGACATCCAAACCAATACGATAAGCATTGGTACAAAAGATAAAGTCTTGGTTCCCCTTCGGGAATCACAGGAACAAGAGTATCGAAAAGAAAGAATTTCTTTTAAATAACCTTCTTTCTTGAAAAGTTAAAACTTTCAAAATTACATTTATCATTATGTAATAATTTTTCTAGAAAAATTTACTATTTTCAAGTCTATATACTGTGTCCGATTGTCTCATCAAAGCATTTAGGAAATTCCTATCGATAACGTTGATCAAGCGCATCGACCAAAATTCTTAAAACACTAAATGGGCAATACAATCACAAAATCGTATTCTATAGGATAAGTAAGTTTCTCAAAAAACTTCTAAGAATATTCTTTGTTCGTTTTAAGAACAAAAATCCGGTTATACTTCTAAATAAATCTTATGAAAAAGATTTTGCAAAATTTTAAATTGCTACTTTCATCCAAAAATCAATAAATAAAAGAATGGTCTCATCGAAATATTCATAGAATATTTGATATGTAAAATGGATGAAATAAGATGGATAAATTGAATGACAAAATAAGTCATTCATTAGAATCATAACGAGTGCGGAGTGCGTAAGTGGAATGCTAACTCACGCGACTCGTAGCCAAATGAAAATCGGTGGCAAGGTCAAACTAAAAAGCCCTTAGCACCACACAAAAGATTACTTAGGTGATAATCCTAAGACAAGTCCAAATAAACCGGAAAATTTCACAAACTATTTAGATGAGAGAAATAAAACTTTCCTCATCATGAGGGTTTAAAGAATAAAATGATGCCTTCAAAAATTTGAAATCGGAATCACAAGGAAAAATAGAAATCTGCTTAACAGATAGAAAATGTCGAAGATGAATAGTCCACACGGAAAATAGGATGTGGGCTTCACAACGATTAAGCCAATCATTACAAAAAATCAATTCCGAAGCCTAAGTAAAAATATCGGCTCGGAAAGAAAAACCACATAAAATAGTTTCGACATCAATAGAAAGCAAATTGAGTGTTGCGGATCTACCATCCGGATTTGCAACTCTCAAAGAACTCATCAAGCCCAAAAAATATTCATAGAAAAAGAATCGACAAGTTCTTTTGATATAAAATAGTGAGATGGAACCCATATCAAAAAGAACTCAAATAAGAAGATCACGAAATAAAGCAATGCCATCAAGGATTGAATGTAAAATACCTTGACTAAGAGAAGAGTTGCTAGGGGCTTGCAGCTTCCCTTCTCTCCTGCTTTGACGCTCGGGACACGAAGAGATATAATGATCCGCACTTTTGCAATAGCGGTAAGAAATAGGCCTTGGACACCTATTTATATAGTGGTCCCTAGAGCCACAATTGTAGCATTCTCCGCGATTAAGGATGGAGTATTTGCTATAGAAGTCTCTTGCTTCGCCCTCTTGTTAGGATTAGGACTTTCAAACCTAATAAAGGGATGCCTCTTCTTGTTGTTGTTGGAGTTCGGTTTGGCACTCCCAACCTCGACATCAATTTCTCTATAGGCCTCTTCAAGACGAAGAGCGATATCAATAAGCTGATCAAATGAAACCTCAAGTTTCAGGAGTAATGACTTCTTAAGATTCTTATTCAAGCCATAGACAAATCTCTGATTTTTCTTCAATGGGGTGTTGATGTATTCAACCCCGTATTTGGACAGAGATTCGAAAGATGCGACATAGTCTGTCACAGAAGATTCACCTTGAACAAGGTCTATGAAACGCCGGGCTAAAGTTACTTTCTCAGCCTCCGGCACAAATTTCAATTCGAATCTTTCTCAGAATTGCTCCCAAGTGAGATCCGCTTCAACGATTTCAGAAATTAAAAGCTCATACCAATCTAATGCTCTTTCTTGGAGCATGCTAGAAGCCACTTGGACTCGATGTAAATCAATAAGGTTCATGCGAGAAAAGATGCGATCGCATGATTTAAGCCAAGCTTGAATTTCTATAACACTCTCGGATCCCTTGAATGGCCTTCCACCCAAATCGATGTAGTCTCTACAGTCTCTGCACAAGCGTGCAAAACCGGATCTAGGATGAGTAGGCTCTGGAATGGGTCCGGCTGCTTAAGCGTTCTTTACTAGATCAAGAAGTTGCTGGGCAGACATAAATACTCCATCCTGGGGAGTAGCACTAGATTGACCGGCGCTAGGACGGCCTGGTCTAACCATTTCTCTTCTATAAGAAAGAAAGAAGGAGAAAAGTTATTCTCAAAATAAATATCAAGCAATCTTGATAGATAAAACAAGGAATCATAAAAGAAAATAGGATAGAACGGTACGAAGACCCGAATAAAATCCTAAAGCACGACTCCTAAGATGGACTTAGGACGATGATCCTTGTTATAATATTCCATATTATTCTGAAGTTTGGCTCCGATACCAAGCCGTGAAAAATAAGTAATTGAAAATCAACAAGAGATTAATTAATATCACAATAATCTACTCAAGATAAAAAGGAATGTCATACTCCTAATTTCATTCACCAAGCCACAATAATTAACATATATATCAATGCCCATCGTAAAAGTTGGTGAAACATAAATTCCAGAAATCAACACACGAAATCCAGAAATCACAATAAAAAGGATGGCCAATCCATAAAAATGAGCCAGAGCTCCTCCAGACAGGGTATAGTCCCCCATTGCGGACATTGACCCGAAGCTCCTCCTGGTGAACCGAAGTTCCTCCTGACAGGGTATAGTCCCCCATTGCGGACTTTGAGCCGAAGCTCCTCCTAGTGAGCCGAAGCTCCTCCTAGTGAGCCGAAGCTCCGCGTGACAGGGTATAGTCCCCCATTGCGGACTTTGAGCGGAAGCTCCTCCTGGTGAGCCGAAGCTCCTCGTGACAGGGTATAGTCCCACATTGCGGACTTTGAGCCGAAGCTCCTCCTGGTGAACCGAAGTTCCTCGTGATAGGGTATAGTCCCCCATTGCGGACTTTGAGCCGAAGCTTCTCCTGGTGAACCGAAGTTCCTCGTGACAGGGTATAGTCCCCCATTGCGGACTTTGAGCCGAAGCTCCTCCTGGTGAGTCGAAACTCCTCCTGACAGGGTACAGTCCCCCATTGCGGACATTGAGCCGAAGCTCCTCCAGGTGAGCCGAAGCTCAATAAAAACGACGTACAGTCCTCTACGTGGACAAAGAGACATCGCACAATGCTAGTCTAGACCATAAAATGATCGTCATGATCAAAGAGATGTGTCAATTACAATAAGCTAGTAAATATATGAGCTTAGCTTCATGTCCCATAACCACTAGCTTAACTTAAATATTTACGAACAAATTGTAGATCTCCACTAGAAAATTGTCACAAGAGATTCAATCGAACAAGTCCAAGAATTAACCGACGAAGTAAACGCAAGCATTTCATACCACTTGTTTTACTAAGTCGTTTAATTAGATTTCTCATACGAGTGAGGTAAAGGTTTGTATATACTAATAAATTGGAAAACGGTTTAAGAAAAGATCTTTGTTATTGAAAATAGAGTTGAAATCGTTTGATGAAAGAGTTTTGATATTTACTACTAGTATAGAAAACCTTTATATTTTTAAAGTGACAAATCACAAAGAAGATTGTAATAACAATCAATTCAATAAAATTCACATTCGAAGACGTGAATAAAATCCAAAGAAACCGATAAAGAATCCATCGAAATGGATATTCAAAAATCCCTAAAAAGGAGTCATCAAAGTCATAATAAATGATAACAACAAATAGGATCATCACGAGTCGATTTAAATTGGAATTCTCAAGCGAAAAGGCAAGCATGCAAAACACTGCTGATTCAGACGTCTGAAACAAGTGGTTCAGACGTCTGAATCTGGAATATTAAAATTTCCAGAACACAATTCAAACGTCTGAATCAAGTGTTTCAGACGTCTGAAATAGGCATATTTTGGCCTATTTCCTTTCTGGTTCCAAATGAACCAATTCAGATGTCTGAAACCATATATTCGGACATCTGAATCTAGGAATAGAAATCTTTCCAGAACAATATTCAGACGTCTGAATATTACGTTTCAGACGTCTGAATCTGGGGTTCAGGGCATTCCCTGATCCTAGACCAGAAATGGCCAAACGGATATCGAAAACGATCGAATGAGCAAATGGCGATGACTAAGGAATTACGTCGAATGACAACCCAGCCTAAACGGCTCTTCGATACGCCTCAAATATCAATGTCCAATTATCCATAATAGGATTTTCATAAATTAGACCAAAACACCAAAAAATGGAATATACACGAAATCGATCCAAACCAAAATCAATTGCACACGAATAAACGTTAGGAATTCATACCTAACAATCGAAGATAATTATAGACAAAGATGTGAGATAAAAATCTCACCTTTGAACCCAAACTAATGAAGGAGAATCTTTAAAAACAAGCTAAGATCAATTCCTCTTCAATAGCAACTCAAGAAGCTTCGATCTAAGCTTAAAAGAGAAACATTTCCTAAATTAGGTTTAGGAAATTTCTGAAATCAAAGAGAGAATGAGTTGGAGAAGAAGAAGGAGATGCTTACCAATGGGTTCTCTTGAGTTTGGAGCTAGAAGATGGATTTGCTAATGGAAACTAGGGCTTAGGATTTCCTAATTCTTTTTCTCTTCCCCCATTTTGATGAAGCTTGAATGTATAAGGAAATTATGAAGGAATGAAGAGGAGAAGGGGTTGGGACTGAATACATAAGTGGCTCAGCCCAAACCAAAGCCCTAAGTACAAAGTAGCAAAAATCAACTTTCTCCAAACATATCGAAGCTTATACTCAAAAAGGTCGCAAACGGCATTTTAAACTCAATGGGAGTGGTCCCGAGTCCTAATTCGACCGTATGCAAAAAGTAGCTTTTCGGACTAAATTCTGAATATCGATAAAATATTTAAATATAAAAATCGACAAATATGCGGGTTGCTACAGATATGGTTGTTCGGACTTAAACTCATGATTTCCTCGATTTTTTTGGGGTAGATGGTCCTTCGTTTGCCCTATGGAGGCGCTTCCGATCCTGGGATCTGTTGTTCATGGATCTTTTGAAAAGAAGTGCATCCATTGCCTATATCATTGAATCAACAGCGTAGCACTACAGCAGGGGTCGATGGTCCCTTATTTATGAACTGACTATGATATTTTTCTGGAACCCGGAAGGTAGAAGGATCTTATGGAAAGTTTTGTGTCCATTGCAATAAAAACTAGATCAGCAACGGGCCACTGATATCGTATTATCATCATTTGGCATTATATTTTGAGCGATACTTCTCATATTTGTTTTTGAGTATTTTCATTGGGTGTTGAAACAGGTCTACTAAGTACCTGTAGATTTCTAGTCTTACGGTTGATTAACATAAGACCAGAGCCTGTAAGAACGGGGATAAACTTGTTAAGACATCGAGTTATAAAAGTATTTTGATAAAGTATTATATAAAGGATATTTTGATCATTTTTCCTTTCTAAATAATTTAAAATGTTTAAAATATTGTTTATATATATACAACATGGTTTAATAGTAAATTACTAGTATTGTAAATATTTTAGAAGTTACTAATTAGATAAAACATATTTAAATTAAATGATTATTGATTTATTTATAATCTTCGAAAGGTGCCTTGAGATAAAACTAATAAATTTATAAATAAGAGATTTAAGGTTTTCAATAACTTCTTTTAAATAAGTAATGATACATATAATTGTTTTCAAATAGTTTATAAAGATGTTATTTATAATATTTAAACGGTTTTTATAAATGAAGGAAGAAATTTTACAAATGAATTTTTGAAAAGTATTAAAGTATTAAAATGATTTATTTGCAAATAAAGCTTTCAAATGAATATTTCAATTAAAATTTGTATAAATTTCTTTGAATGTATAATTTAAAGAAATTGCATAAATGAAAAAATATTGATTTGTGAAGTTTATCTATAGTAAAACACTTGACAAAAAAATATTTGAATCTCTATTTTGGAGGTATAGTTTGGAATATTTACTTCATTGCAAAGTACTAATAGTAAATTTATTGGTTTATTTACTGTTTGAATTTTTGTATTAAACCATAATAAATGCTTTTCTATGATTTAAATATCCATTTTAAAGCTAGTGTGTAAAATTAATTGTGAAAATATGAAATTTTGTATTTTGATTTAGAAATTTAATGTAAGATTTGAGTAGACTATTAGTTTTAGTTTAATAATCTTGAATTTATACTTGTTTTAAAAATAGGAGTCTAATAAATTTTCGGATTTAAGGAACTTTATTGTAAAGCTTATTATAATATTTTTATATAAATTTCTAACATACTTTTGAAAATCTTTGTATAATGCTATGGGGATGTTTTAAATATATCATATATTTTACCAAATGAATGTGGTTAAATGTTTTAATTGAAATTCTAGATATATTGAAATATTTCTTTTCTCTTCAAGGGCGAATACCAAAAATTTAAATTTTTAATCAATAAACAAATTAAGTTATAAACCTAAGTTAGGCAGTAGAAGCTTAAGTAATATTTTTTTAATGATTCATTATTGACTTAAATCCTTAATGAAAAACAAATTATGTAAGTGATTGATCTTTATATAAATAAATGAATGGACAAGTAAGTAATGAGAGGAAAAACCAATAGAATAAACTAAAGTAAATTTAAATTAGAATTTCAATTATTGTAATGAAATAAAATTTTAACTATTTAATAATTGGAACTTCTAAAGTTGAAAGTAAGAAATTAAATGCTAAGTTATAAATGAAATATACAAGGAATTTGAAATTTGTAACGTGTAAACAAAAAGAAAATGAAAATAAGAAATGATAACTGTTGAACATTTATTTACTAAAATGAAATAAGATAAACTTGGGTAACTTTTAATTTCATTCTTAGAAATATATATATAACTTACCAGAATATTGAAAGTTGTAATGTTAAATAAGGATATGTAATGGAATATTATACAAGAAAAACTGAAATAATGAAAGTGTTCAATGAAATTTACTTTTTCTAATAAGAAATTTGATATGAAAATAGTTATAAACCTGAGTTATAATTGTAATGCTATTGAATAAAATGAAATAGAAAGTGAATATTGTAAGCAATGAATTATGAACTTAAGTTAATGTTTGAAGCTATTGATAATTAAAGTAAATAATAAAATGAATACTATACTAATTTTGATGATTGTAACTTCAAAAATGATTGATTACTTTGAATGCTTGTAAAGATTGTATGCTTGTTCGCAAACAATTGTTGATTGGTGTATTCATTTATTTTGATTTTATGTGATGATGGTATGCTTTTGGTTAAAAGTGATTGTTATTATGTTATGTTGATTGATTGTTATTAATTTAAAACAATATAACCACTTCACTTCTACATAAATATTAACTTCTTTAGATTATATAAATGGAATACATGTTATGGAATCAATTGCTACTGCTTTTGGTTTCACAAAATAAGCGTTATTTGCCCGACAAATGGGTACGTTCTCAGATTACGGTTTTCTAGCGATATTATATTATTTTCCCGTGTTGGGATATATTATTTTGAAAATTAGGGTATATATTGTTATATTTTGATATTATTATTTCTCCCAGACCTCTCCGTACAAAGGAGACTATGCCGAAATTTTCAGTGAATTTTGGACATAGAAAAATTTTCTGAAATGTTTTCCCCAACTTTTATTATCTTGAATATAAAAGGATTAAATTGTTATAAATTGATATATTTTATTTAATTTATTTAATTATGTAAATTTATTTTTTTATAAATTTAATACTTTGAAAAAGGCATATTGATTACTTAATTCCTTTTTCCCTTTTTTTCCCTTTTCGGGGACATAAAGTTTTGAGTGGATGGGAGTGTAACGACCCGTAAAATTTAAAAATTAAAAATAGTTAATTTAATGAGATTCTATGATTAAATATTGGAAGAAATATAATTTGGGATATATTAATAAATTAATAACTAAAAATGAAAGGTAACAATGTTAATTAAAGTTAATTATTAACAATTGAAATGAAATTCCGTAAAGGAAATAATGCAAATGTTATACTTGGTTTTAAATTGAATATAGGAAAACAAATGTAAATATTTAATTAACTAATGAAATAATATATCGTTAATGGAAAATGAATAAAATTACTGTAATGTAAGAAATTATAATATTTGTTTGTAAATAATGAATTTATAAATGTGATGAAAGGTTATTGGTAATAATTACTATATGTTACCTATTTATTTGGTCTATTAAATTTAGTTAGAAATCAATTGCAATTAATTCCCTAAATTAGTGCAGTTAATGTAGGTAAGTTGATAATTCGAATGTTGATTAATTAGTGGAATAAGGTATAATTAATTGTCATTGATAATGGTAGTGAGGTAGTAGTAGTTATAATAATTAATTGTAAATAATAAACTTACAAATGTAATAAAGTGTAATAATGGTGACAACTGTTGTTTGTTACCAATATATGTAATTAATTGAAATTAAATGGAATTAAATGTTTGTAAGTTAAGACAATAACTGAAATTTGTAAATGTAATAAAAGGAATAGAAATGTAATTATTATTGCCTAGGAAATAAATTGATTTAATAAAAGAGTGAAACTGGTATAAATAATTAACTGGGATTTTATTTAATTAATGTGTAAAGTTGACAAGATTCAATATAATTGGAATGTAGTAGTTAGTACAAATAAAAGATGAAATTGGAGAATATGAGTGTAATAAGATATAAACTATGATAAATAATCTATAAGGTAACAATTGATTATATAATAAGATGGAAAGTCAAATAAATGAATTTACTGGAAATTTGAATTATAATTACTGAATTTATTGAAATGGAAATTAAACACTGTAAATTGTGAAATATTCAATAATAAATTGATATAGAAATTTGTTTTAAAAAGATTATAAATTATTAAGTAATCCAAAATGATAGAAATTGTAAATTATTAAATTTGAATTGAAAAGTGACTAAATTAATTTATCTAATTAACGTGAAAATATCCATTTTAGCAACTGTCTCGGATTTCGACGAAACCAGTTTCATCGGATACGTAGTGGTGAATTATTGTAAGGTTTCAAGTTTTGTAACGATCAGACTTGTCGTTTGATCGTACGGACTAGAAACGCGTAGAAATCAATTTGATTGAAATCAATTTGAAATAAGCTATTTTTTTAAAATAACTTCTGTATACAATAGAATTAGGATTTGAAACTAGTTCCGTTTAGTTTAAAAATATTGAAACCTATATTTCAATATATTGGATAACCCTTTTCCATGTCGGAAATGAAACAGACTTTTCGGGTCGTTGTTATCATTTCGATCCAACCCTGCCTATACATAAGCTGTTATAAACCCTAAATGTTTCTCACTTCATTATTTTTGTGTGTACATTTCCTTCTTCCTCCTCAAATGAAAGAACATCAAACCCAATTCCCAAATTCCAAAACCTAATTTAAATTTCAAAAAAAAAAGTGGATCTACAGCCACTTCGGATCGCGCTTCAGGTTTTAGAGGCGGAAATCTTGCACTAACTTCGGATCGGGAAGAAAATGACTCGGGTCTCGAGTCGTTTTGGCAAAAACTCAGAGTAAGCATTGGGAATTTGAGGCGGTGGACCGAAGTTGAACCCATAGTCGACCCAGGACCAGATTTTTTTTCATCATTCTAATTGTCATAACTTTTTCATACGAGCTCGGATTCACACGCGGTTTATCTCATTGGGATTGTATCAAAATTCCTGAAATTTTGATGCTTGTTTGACAAATTTCAAGACTGTTGAAATTTGGACCTTTATTTGTATTTCAAATCGTTTTAAAATTCAAAGGCGAGTGTTTTAACCCACTTATAACTTCTAAAATTTCTTATGTTTGTTAAATTTAATTTATAGTGTGATTGGAAATTTATTTATGGCTGTTTTGTATATTTAAATTTCTATTCATGATAATTTGAATTTATTTGGATTTAATTGTTATTTAATTTATTATTGAATATAAATTGCCAGTTAATACATGTTATTGATTTTCAGTTCTATATTGATATTTATTGGTTGGTTTGGATGATTTTTGTGACGGATGTTTGATTGTTGATATTGGATGAATGGATGTTGTATTTTATATCGTTATAATACTGCAAGTTCACTATGGGTTGAAATGATACATACCCGAACGATCTTATAGATTAGGGGAAAATCATTATGGGTTGAAATTATAAACCTGAACGGTTTTCATTGATTTGAAAATGTTGATATTTGGTACTAATTGAAATGATATATATATATTCTTGAATTTGGACTATGTGTTGGAATTGAATTATTTTAAAGGTTTACGTTAAAGTTAGAATTTTCTAATTAAAGTGGTTAAAATTGATACCTCGAATTATTTAAGATCTTCTATATATTCATGTTGTACACTTGATAAGAGATGGAATATCCCGTAACACCTCCGAAGCCATTGCGCTCACATTTTATTTTAGATTAATTTGACTTACATAATATCTTTTAGTTCTGAATCGAGTGTTTTGTTTTCATTACGCTTGGGTCAGTCTGAGCTTTTTCACTGTATTGAAGACCATTTTATTTTCTAGAGGATGAAGATGAAGATTCAGTATATTATTACTATTTATTATATTTATTCCACCACATCATGTATTCCGCTGCAATATTTGTTTACTTATGATGTATGTATAACTCTGATTTGAATTGGTAAAAGTTTTATCAAATGTTATTTTTAAAACAGATCATGAACTGTTTATTTGATTATTATATTTTTTCGTTCCGCTACGAGATTCTGTATTTTGTTTTTCTTTCTTTTTTTCTTATTTACCCCATTAACAATTCTCCCTTTTAAATGGTTTGAATTAGACATGTGTGGCTTATTGTCGATTTAAACCGTCCAAAAAGGCGGGTCATTACAATGGGCAGGCAACTTCTCTTTTATATAAAATTGTGTATATTATACAATTTCAATAGTGAACAGAGACGAGACAAAGGGGCATACAAATGGACCAGAGAATAATAAATTGGAATGATGGAATTGTAAAAGATGGCCATTTATTCTTCAAATAATAAATGACGGTGGCTGTTAATTTTAGCCATTATAAAGTTTGAATGGACGTGGAATGTCAAAAGTTCAATATGGGTGCCGATACGGTTCCCTTTTTCACAGATTCCGCTGCGTATCGGATTTCAAAACACAGAAATGAATATACCGCAGAGATCAGTACGATGAGAAGGTCAAAATGGTATACAAATATCAGTGGTACAATCATCCGATCAAAATCGATATTCGGTACCAAAAATGCTGCTAATATACCGAAAATAAGATAAACGGAGCAATAACAATCCAAATTTAAAGAAACGAAATATGACGTCTCACTCAGAAGATGATTTACAAATTTATTGTATCAAAAAATTCAAGTTTGGAAAACATTTTACTATCGTTAAATATTAACTGGTTCAAATTTAAATAAAATTACACAATAAAATAAACTTTCAAATTATCTGATGAAAATTTACCATTTGCTATGTTTAAATAGAGTAAACCAAACATCAAATTTTTATTTCATAATTTTATTATTTGAAACTTCACAAAATTTCAGTTAATAACTTAAATAAAACCATTAAAATTTACGGGTCGTTACATCGTATCCGTATTCCCTTGGTAATAAACTTTTAGAATTTCCTATTTCCATCTTTAGTTTTGAATAGGTTCTTTCCTTTATTAGCCTTTGGGAAGGTAGAACTTACGATCTAACCTATGGATGGTAGGATTTGATGTAAACATCTTAATAGAACATGTTATGAATGATGTATGCTAGTGATTGCAAGTGTTTTCTAGTGGATGCTAGTGTACGCATATAGGTGCACTGGGCACTATTATTCTTTAGGGATCGGCCTAACTAGGACACTAATGCATATGAATATGGATGTGTGTGCATTTTATTCTATTTTCCATGGTTTCTATAATTTGATGATTTTCACGTGGTTCTTGCATTTGGATAATGTTTGTAGCACGCATATAGAATTATCAGTTATCATTAGGAAATTTTTGCATTCTTTGGGATACATGGCATGGACATGATTGCATAAAAGGAGGTCAACTGAATTAGTGGACTGCCTAATCTTTTGCATTAGTTTGGGACATTTACACTAAACTAATTACATAAGTATCATAAATTGCATTAGAAAAACTTAAGGACAATGAATGAATGGTTGATGATTGAGTAGTTGGTATAGAATTGGATGCAAATTTTTAGTACATTCTTTTATCCTTAGAGATTTCGAGGATAAAATCCCTTAAGGAGGGGAGAATGTAACAACCCGAAATTTAACCCATAAACTTTAATTCGTTAATTAATTAAATAATAACTTTGTGAAATTGTCATAATTGAGCCATGTGAGTTGTACCATTGTGTCCGTGGTGATTTTCTGGTCAATTACCATATATAGAACGCCAGAATGTGAGTTAAAATTAATGAGATATGAATTAAACAAGGCAAAAAAATTAATTATGTGGCTAGGTCGACCAGGGCCAGGGAGTGGTCGACAGCCCAGTCAACCCGCTTGCCCTTTTTAGGGCGAACGAATGAAAGCTCTTTTGTTCAAATATTTAGCCGACTTTACACGTATTTTGCATTGTTTAAACTGATTTGGTCCTTCCATTCACGCATCCGATAGCCCCTATTCAGGCTATAACGTGGTTGCATCCTATTCAATCCCCAAATCCAAAGGTCTGAGATCCACTTCTACCACTATAAATAGAACCCTAGGCCTAACACCTTTTCTCATTCTAAGATTTTCTCCAATTGAGTTCACCTATTCAGGAAGGACCCTGAGCGGAATAATTTTTCAAGGAGGAAATCATTTTAAATAAAAATATTTAACAACCCCAAGTGGATTTGGGAAGGCTTAAAGGAAAGAGCTAAGGATCAGAGGTGAGTGATTGTAATTATTTAGATTTTTCAGTAAGTTAAAATAATAGGGTTTCCAATAGTTGTAACTTTACTATGATTTTTGGAGTAACCTTTTTAGTAATTTATTTATAGTTTTTAGAACTATTTTCAATCTATTTCTTCTAACTATTCTTTACAATTAATGTGACGCCCCACCTCTATACCTACGCTAGCCAAGAACACTACGGTGTAATGCTGTCAACTAGCACGGAGGATAAGGCTGTTGAGGAGCGACCATCCGTGTAATTTCTTTACGCGAGCACTGATATGTCAGATAATATAACATGCATTCTATTTCAAGAGGAAATCCGACATACCGACACCAACTCAAAACTACTATACGGTGGCTATATTAATCCTTCGGAAACAAATATAGAAATAAACATAACATAAATCAGTCACAGACAATTCATATCACAAAGGCGAAATAAGATATGGATATTACACATAGAAGTGTACATCAGAGTAGTGGTCTAAAAAGATCCACAATATCACAAAAGAATAGTTTCACGAACTACACAAAAGAATAAGTATACATTATGGAGTCTATATCTCAAATGTATACTACAAAATAAACTACTAATCTAATGAGTTAGCCAAAAGTCAGAGTAATGATCCTGGACGAGAAGTCAAGCAGAAGCACCTGTAACATCTCGGTCTGACCCGAGTATTATTTAATAAGAAAATAATAAACGGATCAGTCTAACTATAAATATCAGATGAAACGATATAGAATAAGAGATATGACTAAGCACATAATAATCACAATGCCAAGATGTGATATATATATATATATACACACACATATATATATATATATACTTAGTTGATAATCAACAAGAGATTAATCAATGTCACCAAATCTACATAAGAATCATAGAAACGTCATACTCCTTATTTCGTTCATCAAACCATAATTATTGACGATAATATCAACGTCAATCACAAAAGTCAATGACACACAAATTCCAGAAGACTACACAAGAAATCCAGAAATCACTAAAGTCAATGACACACAAATTCACCAATGCACAAATATCGATAAGGCTTATAAATAGAAATCACGGAAATTGGTGAATCACAAATTCTAGAAATCATCTCAAGAAATCCAGAAATCACAAATGTCAATGACACACAAATTCACCTATGCACAAGAATTGATAAATCATATCAATAGAAATCACAAAAATAGGTGAAGAAGGAAATTCCAGAATTCGACACACGAAAACCAGAAATCACACAAAATAGGGGGGAGGCCTATCACACGAACGGGAGCATGAAAACTCACCAACAGTTGTAACACACGAACGAGAAGCTATCTCATGGTAGCTAGCCATTAATTTGACACACGAATGGTCCGAAGACCGTGGGTTGCTACCCCACCAATTTGAGTCGAAACTCCACAAAACGGAGTTTAGTCTACCTTACAGACAAAGAGACATGGCACATTGCTAGTCTAAATCACAAAAATGATCATCATGATCAACGAGAAGTGTCAATTACACTAAGCTAGTAAATATATGAGTTTAGCTTCATGTCCCATAACCACTTGCTTAACTTAAATATTTACGAACCAACTGTAGATCTCCACTATAAAATTGTCACGAGAGATTCAATCGAACAAGTCCAAGAATTAACCGACAAAGTGAACGCAAGCGTTTCATACCACTTGTTTTACTAAGTCGTTTAATTAGATTTCTCATACGAGTGAGGTAAAGGTTTATATATACTAATAGATTGAAAATCGGTTTAAGAAAATGAGCTTTGTAATAAAATAGTGTTCAAATCATTTGAAGAAAGAGTTTTGATATTTACTACTAGTATAGAAAACTTTATATTTTTAAAGTGACAAATCACAAAGAAGATTGTAGGAACAATCAATCACAAAGATTCACATTCAAAAATGTGAATAAAATCCAAAGAAATCGATATAAAATCCATCAAAGTGGATATATCTAAAATTCCCAAAGAAAATGTCATCAAAGTCGATAATAAATGACAAAAACAAAGGGAGACAACACGAATTGATAAAAGTTGGATATTCAAACGGATTAGAAAAATAGGCTAATCTGGCAAAAATCATCAGGTCGGTCGACCGGACTCCCTGAGTCGGTCGACGGAACCAAAGGTTGGAAACCTCTCGGGACAGCAGGTCGGTCGACCGGACTCCCTGTACTCGGTCGAGCGAACCTTAGAACAGAAAGTGCTTATGCACTTGGAAGCAGGTCGGTCGACCGGACCAGGGGGGTCGGTCGGACGAGCCTGTTTCCAGCCTCATCCAAGCCTATTACAAATGAGGTTAAATCTTGACCAAAATTGCATTTGCACGAGCAACGGCGCTAAGGGTTTATGTCAATCGACTACCCGGCCCTATAAGCTCTTCGATGCATCTCCAAAAACATGATCAAAGATCAAAGCTATGATTTTTAAGGAATTGAACCCAAACACTAAAAATTGGAATATTCACCAAATCAATCCAAACCAAAAGCAAATGCATATGAATAAGTGTTAGGAATTCATACCTAACGATCGAAGATAATTATAAGCATAAATGTGAGATAAAAATCTCACCTTTTCACAAAATCAAACAAGAAGAAGCTTGAAAGCAAATGGAGAATCAACCTCTCTTCAACACAACCCAAATGAGCTTGAATCTATGCTCAAAACAAGAACATTCCCGAAATTAGGTTTAGGAATTTCTGAAATTGGTAAGAGAATAAGTTGGAGAAGAAGAAGAGAAGCTTACCAATGGGTTCTTCTAGAGTTTGGAGCTTGGAATTTGATTTGCAAGAGGAACTAGGGTTGGAGTTTTTAATTTCCAATCTCTCCCACCATTAGTACACTAAAAACTGAAATGAGAAGAGAATGAGGGTGAGGGGGGAAGAGTGGCTCAGATTTGAGCATAAGTTAACATAGGGCTGAGCCCAAACCAAACCCAAAGTGAAAAGTGGCAAAAATCAACCTTCTCCAAACATATCGAAGCTTATACTCAAAAAGGTCACAAACGGCATTTTAAACTCAATGGGAGTGGTCCCGAGTCCTAATTCGACCGTATGCAAAATGTAGCTTTTCGGACTAAAATCCGACCAACGATGAAATATTTAAATAAAATATTTAAATATAAAATCGATAAATATGCGGGTTGTTACAGACTCCCCTCCTTAAAGAAATTGCGTCCTCGCAATATTTTAAGAAGAAGATATATAGTAACAACCATAAAAGCATATTCAACACAAAAGAAGTTTGAAATAAGAAGTACACCTCAAAGAGCACGATAAAGTAAGTCCGGATGTGTTCGCTCGATGTACTCTCTAGATTCCCAAGAACAATCCTTAGGATTTGAAGACCATTGAACTTTAACAAGCGGAACTTCTTTATTTCAAAGTCGTTTGACCTCCGAAGCAATGATTCAAATAGGATGTTGCTCATAAGTTAAATTAGACGAAACTTCAATCTCTTCCACAACACCGGGCTCAAGAATAGAATCGGAATCTCGAAGGCACTTCCGTAATTGAGAAACGTGAAACACGTCATGAATAGCAGAAAATTGAGCCGGTAATAGAAGGCGATAAGCCATGGAACCAATACGTTCGGTGATAGGAAATGGCCCAATATATCGAGGCGCCAATTTCCCCGATCTACTGAAACGTACAACACCTTTCATAGGTGAAACACGAATGAACACAAGATCTCCCACAGAAAATTCTAACTTCCTTCTCCGGTTATCGGCGTAGGATTTTTGTCTACTCTGGGCTTCTTTCATCCTATGACTAATAAGATCAATCTTTTTTGTGGAATCACGAATAAAATCTGGACCTAAAACCAGCTTCTCACCGGCCTCAAGCCAACAAGAAGGAGATCGGCATGTCCTTCCATAGAGTGCCTCGAAAGGTGCCATACCAATACTAGATTGGAAGCTATTATTATAGGAAAATTCAACAAGTGAAATATGATCTTCCCAACTTCCACCAAAATCAAGCACACAAGAACGAAGAAGATCTTCAAGAGTTTGATTCACATGCTCAGTTTGTCCATCGGACTGGGGATGATAAGCGGTGCTAAAATTAAGCTTCGTTCCCATAGCTTTTTGAAGACCCTTCCAAAATCCACTAGTAAACAATGGATCACGATCACTAACTATAGAAGTAGGAACTCCATGCAATTTAACAATCTCTTTGATAAAGAGCTTGGCCAAAAGAGGAACGGTTCGGTTAGACCGAACGGGAATAAAATGGGCAGATTTAGTATGTCTATCAACAATCACCCATAAGCTATCATGACCTGAACGAGAATGGGGAAGGCCATCTATAAAATCCATGGAAATTTGGTCCCACTTCCAAATTGGAATTTCTAAAGGTTGCAATAGCCCACCGGGCCTTTGATGTTCGGCCTTAACGAGTTGGCAAGTCATGAAACACTTAACAAAGTTAGCAATATCGAATTTCATTCCCTCCCAATAATATAGTCGCTTCATATCCGCGTACATTTTACTACTTCCGGGATGAATGGTAAATTTAGAATGATGAGAATCTTCTAAAATATCTTTACGAATATCACTAATATTTGGTACGATAAGTCTACCAAATCTCCGAATGCCGCCACGAGAATCGATATCAAAGTCTTTCAAACCTTCAATATCAATTTTATCCCTAATATTTTGGCCAAGAAGAGCCATTTCGGGATCTAGCCTTTGAGCTTCAAGAATGCGGTCTAAAAGAGAAGGATGAGCCTCAAGGCTACACAAAACAAATGATGAGCATAAATCGGATACGCGGTCTCGAATCTCACAAGTGGATAAGATCTCGAGATCGTTCCATTCGGATATCATCATAGAAACAACAGCTTGTTGTTTACGGCTAAGAGCATCGGCGACACGATTACCCTTACTGGGTGTATAAAGAATATCAAGTCATAAGGAGCAAGGAACTCGACCCAACGTTGTTGACGCAAATTAAGTTCCTTTTGAGAAAATAAATATTTCAAAGACTTATGATCCGTGTAAAGAACAAATTTCTCCCCTAAGAGATAATGACGCCAAATCCGAAGAGCGAAAACAATAGCCGCGAGTTCTAAATCATGAGTGGCATATCTAGTCTCGGCTGGCTTCAATTGCCTTGAAGCGTAAGCAATAACACGTTCTTTTTGCATAAGAACGGCACCCAAACCAACACGACTAGCATCGGTATAAACAACGAGATCTTGATTCCCCTCGAGAATAACAAGAATAGGAGCATCAGAAAGGAGTTCTTTTAATTTCTGGAAAGAAGCTTCACATTTGTCCGACCAAATGTATTTAACACCTTTCTTAGTCAAGCTAGTGAGAGGCACGGCAATCTTAGAAAAGTCTTTGATAAAACGACGGTAATAGCCCGCCAATCCGAGAAAACTACGAATCTCCGTCACACTCTCCGGTCTCTTCCAATCTTGAATCGCTTCAATCTTTGAAGGATCCACGGAAATTCCGGATTCGGAAATAATGTGACCAAGGAACTTCACACGAGATAGCCAAAAGTGACATTTAGAAAATTTTGCCTTTAATTGATTACTCCTAAGAGTTTCCAACACAATCCGAAGATGTTTTTCATGCTTCTCCTCGGTTTTAGAATACACAAGAATATCATCGATAAAGATGAGAACAAACCGGTCGAGGAAGTCTTTGAAAACTCTATTCATAAGGTCAACGAAATAGGCCGGGGCATTCGTTAACCCAAATGGCATAACAAGCCATTCATAAGATCCATACCGAGTACGGAACGATATCAAAGGAATACTATCCTCTGCAATATGAAGCTGATGAAATCCAGTAGCTAAGTCTAATTGTGAAAAGACTCTAGCACCACTAAGTTGATTGAATAGATCATCAATCCGAGGTAAAGGATATTTATTTTTGATAGTAAGATCGTTAAGCTTGCGGTAGTCAACGCAGAGCCGAAGTGTTCCATCGGATTTCTTCACGAAAATAGCCGAAGCTCCCCAAGGCGAGGAACTAGAGCGAATAAATTGCTTCGTCTCCAATTCAGATAATTGTTTACGCATCTCCTCGTTTTCTTTATTGGACATACGATAAGGAGGACGAGTGATAGGTTGAGCTCCAAGAATAAGATTAATTCTGAACTCAATTGCTCGCTTAGGTGGTAATCCTAAAACGGGCTCGAATATATCGGAAAATTCACAAATGACGTGAATAAGAGAAATAATATCACCCTCGTCATCATCATCGTCATCACGAGGATTTAAAGAATACAAAGATGCAACCAAGCTGGAATCTGAATCTTTAAGATTAATAGAAATCTGCTTAACAGATTGAGGATGTCGAAGATGAATAGTCCGCTCAGGACATAGGATTTGGGCTTCATAACGGTTAAGCCAATCCATTCCCAAAATCATTCCAAAGCCTAAATAACGCATGACATGCAAATCGGCTAGGAAAGGAAAATCACACAAAATAATCTCGACATCTTTACACAATAAACTGATTGTTGCAGATCCACCAACCGGATTCGCAATTCTCAAAGAAGTCATTAAACACAAAACATCCAAGGAAAAAGTATCAACAAGTTCTTTTGATATATAAGAATGGGACGCACCCGTATCAAAAAGAACTCGAATAGGATGATCACGAAATAAAATAATTCCATCCAGAATAGAATGAGAAATACCTTGGCCACGAGATGTGTTGCCAGGGGCTTGAGCAACATTAAGCTTTCCCTCCTTCCTAGTTTGAAGTTTGGGACACACATGCATAAAATGGTCTGGGCTTCTACAATAGCGACAAGTACGAGGCTTTGAACACTTGTTCGCAAAATGGTCTCTGGATCCATAGTTATAGCATTTCCCTTCAGTAGAGGAAAAGGTCTTTGCAGCAGGAGTTGCTTGCCTCCCTTTCTTATTGGGATAAGGACCTTTGAATTTTCTTGGCCTCTTCTTGTTGTTGAAGTTTGGTTTGGAACCCACCACTTCAACATCATTCTCCCTATCCACCTCTTCAAGACGAAGAGCGATATCAACGAGTTGTTCGAAAGAAACTTCTAATTTTAGAAGTAATGGCTTCTTGAGACTTTTGTTTAAGCCATAGACGAACCTTTGGTTCTTCTTCAGAGGGGTGTTGATGTATTCAACCCCATATTTGGAAAGCGACTCGAAGGAGGCGACGTAATAGTCACGGAGGACTCACCTTGAACAAGGTCTATAAATCGTCGAGCCAATGTCACTTTCTCAGCTTCTGGTACAAATTTCAACTCGAAGCGTTCTCGGAATTTCTCCCAGGTGAGATCCGCTTCATTAGTTTTAGAAATAAGAAGCTTGTACCAGTCCAATGCTCTTTCTCGGAGCATACTTGAGGCCACCTGAACTCGGTGAAGGTCAATAAGATTCATGCGAGAAAAGATTCGATCGCATGACCTTAGCCAAGCCTGTACTTCAATAACAGTTTCGGAACCCTTGAATGGCTCCCCACCCAAATTAGTGTAATCGCTACACAAGCGTGCAAATCCCGACTTTGGGTGAGTAGGTTCCGGGTTAGCTCCAGCTGCTTGAGCATTTTTCACTAAATCAAGAAGCTGTTGAACAGTCATAAAAACTCCATCCTGGGGTGGAGTGCTAGATGGCACGGCTCTGGGGCGGCCTGGTCTAGACATTTCTCTTCCTTTAGAAAGAAAGAAGAAGAAGAAAAAGGTTATTCACCAAATTGAATATCAAGCAATCTTGATAGATAAACAAGGTATCATAAGGAAAATAGGATGAAACGGTACGAAGACTCGAATTAAATCCTAAAGCACGACTCCTAAGATGGACTTAGGACGATGATCCTTGTTATAATATTCCATATTATTCCAAAGTTTGGCTCTGATACCAAGCTGTGACGCCCCACCTCTATACCCACGCTAGCCAAGAACACTACGGTGTAATGCTGTCAACTAGCACGGAGGATAAGGCTGTTGAGGAGCGACCATCCGTGTAATTTCTTTGCGCGAGCACCGATATGTCAGATAATATAACATGCATTCTATTTCAAGAGGAAATCCGACATACCGACACCAACTCAAAGCTACTACACGGTGGCTATATTAATCCTTCGGAAACAAATATAGAAATAAACATAACATAAATCAGTCACAGACAATTCATATCACAAAGGCGGAATAAGATATGGATATTACACATAGAAGTGTACATCGGAGTAGTGGTCTAAAAAGATCCACAATATCACAAAAGAATAGTTTCACGAACTACACAAAAGAATAAGTATACATTATGGAGTCTATATCTCAAATGTATACTACAAAATAAACTACTAATCTAAGTAGTTAGCCAAAAGTCAGAGTAATGATCCTGGACGAGAAGTCAAGCAGAAGCACCTGTAACATCTCGGTCTGACCCGAGTATTATTTAATAAGAAAATAATAAACGAATCGGTCTAACTATAAATATCAGATGAAACGATATAGAATAAGAGATATGACTAAGCACATAATAATCACAATGCCAAGATGTGATATATATATATATATATATATATATATATATACTTAGTTGATAATCAACAAGAGATTAATCAATGTCACCAAATCTACACAAGAATCAAAGAAACGTCATACTCCTTATTTCGTTCATCAAACCATAATTATTGACGATAATATCAACGTCAATCACAAAAGTCAATGACACACAAATTCCAGAAGACTACACAAGAAATCCAGAAATCACTAAAGTCAATGACACACAAATTCACCAATGCACAAATATCGATAAGGCTTATCAATAGAAATCACGGAAATTGGTGAATCACAAATTCTAGAAATCATCTCAAGAAATCCAGAAATCACAAATGTCAATGACACACAAATTCACCTATGCACAAGAATTGATAAATCATATCAATAGAAATCACAAAAATAGGTGAAGAAGGAAATTCCAGAATTCGACACACGAAAACCAGAAATCACACAAAATAGGGGGGAGGCCTATCACACGAACGGGAGCATGAAAACTCACCAACAGTTGTAACACACGAACGAGAAGCTATCTCATGGTAGCTAGCCATTAATTTGACACACGAATGGTCTGAAGACCGTGGGTTGCTACCCCACCAATTTGAGTCGAAACTCCACAAAACGGAGTTTAGTCTACCTCGCAGACAAAGAGACATGGCACATTGCTAGTCTAAATCACAAAAATGATCATCATGATCAACGAGAAGTGTCAATTACACTAAGCTAGTAAATATATGA
This sequence comes from Allium cepa, assembly GCA_030765085.1. NCBI lineage: Eukaryota > Viridiplantae > Streptophyta > Magnoliopsida > Asparagales > Amaryllidaceae > Allium > Allium cepa. The sequence continues at coordinate 341,265,661 of CM060932.1, read as the reverse complement.
GTTTAGCTTCATGTCCCATAACCACTTGCTTAACTTAAATATTTACGAACCAACTGTAGATCTCCACTATAAAATTGTCACAAGAGATTCAATCGAACAAGTCCAAGAATTAACCGACAAAGTGAACGCAAGCGTTTCATACCACTTGTTTTACTAAGTCGTTTAATTAGATTTCTCATACGAGTGAGGTAAAGGTTTATATATACTAATAGATTGAAAATCGGTTTAAGAAAATGAGCTTTGTAATAAAATAGTGTTGAAATCGTTTGAAGAAAGAGTTTTGATATTTACTACTAGTATAGAAAACCTTTATATTTTTAAAGTGACAAATCACAAAGAAGATTGTAGGAACAATCAATCACAAAGATTCACATTCAAAAATGTGAATAAAATCCAAAGAAATCGATATAAAATCCATCAAAGTGGATATATCTAAAATTCCCAAAGAAAAGGTCATCAAAGTCGATAATAAATGACAACAACAATGGGAGACAACACGAATCGATTAAAGTTGGATATTCAAACGGATTAGCAAAATAGGCTAATCTGGCAAAAATCATCAGGTCGTTCGACCGGACTCCCTGAGTCGGTCGACCGAACCAAAGGTTGGAAACCTCTCGGTACAGCAGGTCGGTCGACCGAACTCCCTGTACTCGGTCGACCGAACCTTAAAACAGAAAGTGCTTATGCACTTGGAAGCAAGTCGGTCGACCGGACCAGGGGGGGTCGGTCGGCCGAGCCTGTTTCCAGCCTCATCCAAGCCTATTACAAATGAGGTTAAATCTTGACCAAAATTGCATTCGCACGAGCAACGACGCTAAGGGTTTATGTCAATCGACTACCCGGCCCTATAAGCTCTTCGATGCATCTCCAAAAACATGATCAAAGATCAAAGCTATGATTTTTAAGGAATTGAACCCAAACACTAAAAATTGGAATATTCACCAAATCAATCCAAACCAAAAGCAAATGCACACGAATTAGTGTTAGGAATTCATACCTAACGATCGAAGATAAATATAAGCATAGATGTGAGATAAAAATCTCACCTTTTCACAAAATCAAACAAGAAGAAGCTTGAAAGCAAATGGAGAATCAACCTCTCTTCAACACAACCGAAACGAGCTTGAATCTATGCTCAAAACAAGAACATTCCCGAAATTAGGTTTAGGAATTTCTGAAATTGGTAAGAGAATAAGTTGGAGAAGAAGAAGAGAAGCTTACCAATGGGTTCTTCTAGAGTTTGGAGCTAGGAATTTGATTTGCAAGAGGAACTAGGGTTTTGGAGTTTTTAATTTCTAATCTCTCCCACCATTAATACACTAAAAACTGAAATGAGAAGAGAATGAGGGTGAGGGGGGAAGAGTGGTTCAGATTTGAGCATAAGTTAACATAGGGCTGAGCCCAAACCAAACTCAAAGTGAAAAGTAGCAAAAATCAACCTTCTCCAAACATATCGAAGTTTATACTCAAAAAGATCGCAAACGGCATTTTAAACTCAATGGGAGTGGTCCCGAGTCCTAATTCGACCGTATGAAAAAAGTAGCTTTTCGGACTAAAATCCGACCAACGATGAAATATTTAAATATAAAATCGATAAATATGCGGGTTGTTACAATTAATTTCAGTTCCATTTATTTACAGTTTATTTACAGTATTTTATTTTATTTACTTTTATTTACATCTTTTTCTTACACCTTGGATTTCCTTCTATTTTCTGTTTCTTTTATTCCTCCTTCTTCTTCTTCACGTATGGATTAGAATATAATTAACGAAAGTTGGATTAAATTATAAGAAATCTGATGTAGCTAGCCGTAAATTTGATAAATAAATTGGTTGATTTAATTAGATCTTTGTAATTTAATTTAGAAAGAAATAAAAAATTTATAATTTTTAATGAAGAAAATGTAAAAAAATGAAATGTAGCAATGGAAATTAAAATTAATTATTGACAATTGAAGTGAAATCCCAATAAAGAAATAGTGTTAGTTGTTTCACTTGGGTATAAAATTTAAAATAAGTAAATAAAAGTAAGCATTTAATTAACCAATGCAATAATATATTGATTAATAGTAACTGAATGTAAATTTAGGTAATAATGTTAAAGCAAGTTGATAAATAACTAATTTAGTACAATCCCTATTAATTGAAACAATTGTAAGGTTTTAATTGATTGTAATTTGTAAATTGGGAAATAGATTCAAAGTTATAATTAATTGATGAAATAATTCGTAATAAGTGTAATTTGATAGAATCAATTAAATTAAAGAAATAATTAGGAATCATATTTATCAAATAATAACGATAATGCAAGGTAAACAATGCCAATTAAAGTTAATAATTAATGAACTTGAATGAAATTCCAATTATATAAAATAATTTAAATGTTATGCTTGGCTATAAGTTTAACATAAGTGAATGAAATTAGCAGTATGAAAATAAATGGCAACATTGATTTGTAAGTAATAAAAGCTTATTTATATGACTAAAGCGTAATGGTAATGATTATTGTATCTCACCTATTTATTTAGATTGTTAACTGAAATTGGAAATAAATTTTGAATAAATGTAAATAATTGTTACATTAATGTGAAATGTAATACAATGTTTAGGAGTGTTAAATTGGGTATATTAAGTTAATGAATGGAAAAATAAGGTAACTAAGTTTATAGAGTAGTAATGAACTTAATAAAAAGATTTGAATTGAAACAAATCAATCCATTGAAAACCAATTTATATTAAGTGTAATTTTTGTAGTAATTGAAATTAAATGTTATGCAATTTGAAATAAAGATAAATTAGGAAAATGTTAATGTATTAGGATATATATCAATGTAAATGGTACCTAAGATGATAATATGATAATTAGTTGAATTAAAAGATTTGGAGTCAGGATTTATTTATTTATTGAAATTTAAAGTTAACTAATTGGATTTATTGCAAATAAATAGAATTAAATATTAAATTTTACGTTAATTGAAATGAAGATGGAATATAAGAATATTAATGTAATGGTTTTGAATCCAATGTTAAATCCATCTATTTGACAATAATGAATGGAATAATCATAAATTTATTTAATTAAATGGGATTATTGGGAATTATATTTATAATTTCTAAATTTAATGAATTGATGCTAACAATGAAATTGATAAATTAATCAACTATACATTGACATTTAAATTTGTTTAGATCATTGTAAGTGATCAAGAAATTAAAAGAAAATGAAATTTGACAATTATCGAATTGGAATAAAAAATTGGATTTAATTAATTAATTATTAATTTATTTAATTAATGTAAAAATAGCCATTTTGGCCACTGACTCGGATTTCGATGAAATCAGTTTCATCGGGATCTGTAACGGTGAATTATTGTAGGATTTCACGTTTCGTAGAGATCGGACTTGTCGTTTGATCGTACGAACGCGAAACGCCTAAAAACCAATTAATTGAAATCAACTGAAATCAATTTGAAATCAATTGATTTTAGCATATCTTCTTCATACGATGTAATTTGGACCTAAAACCTGTTCCATTGATTTTAAAATATTTAAAACATCTATTTTGATATATGGGTTGACCAATTTCATTTCGGAGTCAGAATGGGCTTTTTGAGCTATATATCGTTCAACGATCCAAACCATTCGTATCCATTCTTTTATTTTCAACGCTACCTATATATACCCTGTTATAAACCCTGGCCTATTTCTTATCTTTATTATTCTGTACGTACAATTCCAATTCAGCTGTCTCTCCTCTTCAATGCAGAAAATCAAATTCTAGATCTAATTGCAATTCAAAATCAAATAAAAATTTCAAACTCCATAAACTATATCATATTTTATATTTTCGAAAAGCTCTCGAAGTGAACATCTCAATTCTGGATTCATTTTCAATTTGGTACATCTTTTGCCCACAATTCACGAATCAATTCACGGTCGTTCATTGGGCTTTGATCAACTTCAGTGGATTGTCGAATCGGAGGTACCATCGCATGGAGGAGGACACACGTTGTTCCTCGGTGCAGTTCGTTTGTCAAAACAACGGCTTGATCGCCATATTTAATTCGATTAGGGTTGGCCTTCTAGGCGGCGGCTGCTCGTTTGAGCACCGATCGAGGTGCCCTAGTTGTGGGGCGGGGTGGGAGCCGCGTGGCCCAGGCGAGGCCGGCCTGGCGTTGGTTGGTGGCGGCGAAGTTCGTAGGTGAGGGGCATCCGTTTCAGTGGTGAGAAGAGCAGTCTAGACTTGGGTGTTCGAACGATAGTTTGGCTACTGTGGGGCTTGCACGTGAGAAATCTGAGCTGACATTTATAGTTTTATTTATTTATTTTATTTTGTTTCGTTTTAAAATTTTATCGTATAACTTCTAATTTGCATAACTTTCGCATATGAGGTCCAATTAACGCGCGACTTTCTTTGCTAGGTTCGTATTGGAATTCCGGACTTTTTAGTGTGGGTTTTGATAGATTCTGTGACAGTTCAAATTTTAGGATTAAGTTGGATTTAAATTCAATTTAAATTCAAAAGGTGAGTGTTTTAGCCCACTCACAATTTCTAAAATTTCTTATGTGTGTTAAATTAATTTTTGATGTGATTAGAAATTTATTTATGACTGTTTGGCATATTTTTTTATCACATTCCAGTTAAATTGAATTTATTGAATTAAATTGTTATTTATTCATTATTGCCTATAAATTGCCTGTTGAATTTTATTCAATTCATTATTGAATATAAACTGCCAGTAAATACTTGTTATTTATATCTGTTCTATATTGATGTTATTGTTTGAATTGGATGGTGATTGTGATAAATGGTTGATGATGGATATTGGATGAATGGATGTTGTGTTTTATATTGTTATAAACTAAAAGTTGTTACGCATTATCATTTCATTCGGGATTGCGGTTTGAAATGATATATAACCGTATTTTTACTTTAAATTTAATGATAAATATCCTTATTACTTGACCATAGGATAGAAAATTATATACAGACACTGTGGTCTATATATAAAAATATTTTGAGATGATTTTCTATGGTTTTGTAAAGAAATATATGGGTTTAAAGAAATATTGATTTCAAATATTATATAAATGTTACTTTATATATATAGTTAAATTCTTGATTTTTTTAGCTATGTATAAATTTGTTTGGTATAAAACAAGCTTGAAAATTAAAGATTGATTTTATTAAAAATGTAATATGGTTAAGTATTTATATAAGTTATATTTTATATAGAGTTATAATGATTTTTAATAAAAGTTAAGGCTGAGAAGATAGATTTGAAATCAATTTGAAATTGTATTAAATGAAACCAATTTGGAACTTACGAAATTTGGGATCTGTAAAGGGTATGATTTATAACTTGATCTTGTTTAAGGTAAATTACACAAATGTTTCAAAGTATAAATATATTGAAGGGAACATTTAGTTATTTGTAACTTGGGTTTTATTTAAAAGATAATGGATTTATTAAGTAAAAGTTTCAAACTAAATAATAGAAGTTGAATTTGATAAATATATGGAATTATCAAACTTAGTTTTTGAATTGTTGAATACGTAAAGTTTGAAGTATACTGAATTTGAAATGTTTTACTTTGTGAATCAAATCTGTTTTGAAATCGATATAATTTGGAATGGTCTATTTGAAAACCGAATTGAATTGAAATTTACGACTTGGGGATTTGGTTAAATTTAAAATTTAGAAATTTGGGTTGTTTGAAATTGATTGTCAAATTTAAGAAGCTAGTTTATGTTATAAAATATTTTAATATTTAAACCATGTAAGGGGTGGAAGTTATGTTTCAAAGATATAAATTTCAAAGTATTACGTTTTGGAAGTGTTATAGTTTTAAGTTTTTGGTTTTGAAATTTTATAACTTTGAAATACTATGATTTTAAAATGATATCATATTGATTTGGTTTTTAAAACGAAAATGATATCGTATTTATATGGTTTTGAAATGAATATTATATCCTGGTTTTGAAGTATAATTATTTTGAAATGACCGCGGTGTTATAATAACGATTGGTTGGCAAAGAGATCGGGATCGGATATGGGCATACTCTCCGTCGATACCCAAAACCAATTTAACACCCGTGTACGCGGCGGAGATTCCAGAATGAAGTAGGATAGTGGCGGCGTTTCCATTGAGGTAAATACATGGACCCGACTCCCGTGAGTTGACATAAGGTGGCTAAAACAGAAGCGATTGACGAGCTAAGAAGGTAGCATCTTTTATCGGACACATCCCTTCGACATTATACTCTGACTTTTGGATTTATTCAGTGGCCACTTTTGATTTTTGATTTGGGGGTACGGCTCGAGTTGGGCGGTAGCTGCTAGCTATGCGTTACCACCGACCCGGATGCGTAATTGGTATATCTACCCTGGCATTGCCTAGTTGTGCCGTGTCACCTACCCTAGCGTGCCTTGTACGAGTTTGATTTGTGTCGTACCTATGGAGTATCCTCTGGTGGCCTCCCGATCAGGAGGTATTACGGTACTATATAGACTACCGGCACTATGACATGTTAAGGGCTATATGGGTAACCCCGTAACGCTATTTAAAAGTAAGTTTATTTTACGATTTGACATTATTGTAATAGCGAAATATTACTACATAGTAAATAGTTTAATGGATCCTTATGAGATGTGAATCCTGAGCATCTCTTAAGTTACTGCACTCACGTTAGACACTGTATATGAGATGTCAAATCCCGTAAACATCTCTGACGCCGTTCCACTCATATTATTTACCGTTGATTTAACTTACATAGGATCTTTTTGATCTGACTCGAGTGTTTTGTCTTTTCAATTCGCTCGGGTCAGCCTGAGCATTTTAGGGTTTGAAGGCCTTACTTTTGGAGGACGAAGACGAAGAATGTATTACTATTATCAATTGAATTATTCCACTACATTCTTATTGTTCCGTTGCATTATTTATCGTTCTCTGGTATGTGTAACTCTGATATGTACTGTATAAGTGTAATATAATATTTTGTAAAACAGCTTCATGAACTGTGTATTTGATTATTATATTTTATCGTTCCACTGCAAGATTCTATTTTGTTCTTTTTCTTTCTCTGCTTTTTCTTATTTACCCCATAACAATCCGCCCTTCTGCATGGTTTAAGTCTGACATGTGTTTCTGCCTATGCACTTAGAGGGTGTAGCACGGTAGGGGTTCTCGCTTTTGGTTTAGTAGAGAGCAGATGACTCTTACTCCTACATGCCCCTACGGGGGTTGGTGCAGTCGAGAGGCTAGCCGTAAAGGCAGAACTCATGTACTAATGTATACTACGGTTGGCATTACCCCACTAGCAGGTGGTCAGTTACATCTGGTATCGGAGCTTTTGGTTTAGCGATAAACCTTAGCTTTATGGGGCCTGACTCTTTATTAATAGGGTACCAATACCCTATGATGAGTCATTGAGTGTATATATGAGAGAGCGTACTTTTTGGTGTTATAAAAAGGTTTTAATATTGTGTTAATTTGTTCCATTTTGTATTTACAAATTCTGGTTGATGCATGGGACGCTACGACATCAATAGGGATTTCTAAACACTAAATAGGACATATCGACACAATATTTGTTTTAAATATAGGTGAATGGAATAATTTTACCTATTATATTTTCTATATATATAAAATATTTTTTTTATGGGAGATATATTTGGTTGTAATATATTGGTTGTTAGGCAAGACAATTTTAAATAATAGTTGAAATAAGATTGAAATAAAATAAATAGAAGCTGGGAATTTAAAACTTAAGTTCTGGGGTTTTGAAACTTTCTTTCAAAGGATTTTGGAATATAATAATATTATTTAAAAGTATTTTTTGATATAAATATTTCAATATGATTTGAAAGAATTATATTGTAGAAACTTTGGAAAGTGATTAGTTATGTACTCCCCTCCCTGTCGCTGGAAAATAATTTCGGTGATGAGTGCACGCATCATCGATATTCATTGTCGAGTTTCAAAGTGGGAAGGCCATGGTAGTAGTTCTACCGCAGATTTAATTTGATAAAAAATATAAATTTTAAATTGTTTTAAAGATAATTGGATATATAAATTGTAAGTATATACCTTCATCTATTTTTTTTTAAAATGATTTAAAACTTAACCCGGTAATTAGTTCTTAAGTTCTCGTTAAATAAATAGTTCAATTATTATAGTGAAATGGAATATAACAAATTAATAATTGGAATTTTACTAATAATTGAAACCTCTAAAGGAAATAATAGATTTAATGCTATATATAAATGGAATTAAAAAGAAAGTTGAAATTTTAATCTATAAAACAAAAGATATAATTATTGAACATTAAATTAATTTGAAAGAAATAAGATAAACTTGTATGATTTTCAATTGCATTCTTTAACATATATATAACTTACCAACTATACAAAGTTAAAAGCAATTGTAGCGGGAAATTTTACACGAAAAATTCGAAGTAATGAAGTATTCAATGAAATTCTTTAATACATTAAGAATTTGATGTTGTACTTGTTATAAACTTAAGTTATAATGGAATCTTACTATAGTAAAATATGATAAAGGTAAATGTTGTAAGTAAGTAATTATAGACTTAAAGTAAATGTTGAAGTCATTTATTTTAAAAATAAACAGAAAGATGAATACTGTAAATAAATGAAATTAAGCACTGAATAAATGAATGTAATATAATAAAAGGAAAATTTCATGATATGAATAAGTGAAAATGAGATTTTGATAGAAATGGATAAAAGTAAATGAAACTGTAAGAAATAAAATGTAAATTAAAAAGATAAATTATTATATGAATGAAATTAATAAGAATGAACTTGATTTATTATTTGAAATTCTTGTTTGTTTGGTTTATGGTTGTTTGGGGGCAAGGATATGTTAGATTTGTGTGGATGTATGGATAATCTATTTAGTTACATATAAGACTGTTGAGTAAATGGTGCACTTAGTAGTTTATTTTTCATTCTGTAAAATTTAAAGTTTTTGAACCCGAACAACTATTTATTTTGTTTTGCTTGAATGGTCGATTTATATATGATGTGTATGCTGTTGGTTGCAATGATCATTGTTTTATATTGTATTGGTTGAAACAACTTTAAGTATTACATTTTATGTAATTATTAACTCTTTTTGGATTATATAAGTGAAATATAAGTTATGGAAGCAATTGCTACTGCTTTTGGTTCCATAATTAGATATTGTTTGCCCGACAAATAGGTACGTTTTTGGATTACAGTTTATAGCGCTATTATATTAATTTTTTCCCCTTGTTGGGACATATTATTTTGGAAATATTATGATAGATTGTTATATTTGATATTATATTTTCTCTCGAGCCTCTCCGTACAAAGGAGACTTTGCTGAATTTTTTTCAAAAAGATGTTTTCCAAACTTTATTAGTTTGAGTAATAAAATATTTAATGGTTATAAATTGTTATATTTTATTTAAATTAATTAATTTTGTAAATTATTGTTTATAAAGTTAATATTTTTGAATAAGATATATTGTTATATAATTCCTTCTTTTCCCCTCTTTTTCTTTTTCGAGGACTAAAAGTTTTGAGTGGGGGAGAGTGTAACGACCCATAAATTCTGATAAATAAATTGGTTGATTTAATTAGATCTTCATAATTTAATTTAGAAAGAAAAAAAATTATAATTTTTAATGAAGCAAATGTAGAAAAATGAAATGTAGCAATGGAAATTAAAATTAATTATTGACAATTGAAGTGAAATCCCAATAAAGAAATATTGTTAATTGTTGCACTTGGGTATAAAATTTAAAATAAGTAAATAAAAATAAGCAGTTGGTTAACCAATGCAATAGTATATTGATTAATAGTAACTGAATGTAAATTTAGGTAATAATGTTAATGCAAGTTGATAAATAACTATTTTGGTGCAATCCCAATTAATTGAAACAATTGTAAGGTTTTAATTGATTGTAATTTGTAAATTGGGAAATAGATTCAAAGTTATAATTAATTGACGAAATAATACGTAATAAGTGCAATTTGATAGAATCAATGTTAGTATAAATTAAAGAAATAATTGGGAATCATATTTGTGAAATAATAACGAGAATGAAAGGTAAACAATGCCAATTAAAGTTAATAATTAATGAACTTGAATAAAATACCAATTATATAAAATAATTTAAATGTTATGCTTGGCTATAAATTGAACATAAGTGAATGAAATTAGCAGTATGAAAATAAATGGCAACATTGATTTGTAAGTAATAAAAGCTTATTTTGTGACTAAAGGGTAACGGTAATGATTATTGTATGTTACCTATTTATTTAGATTGTTAACTAAAATTGGAAATAAATTTTGAATAAATGTAAATAAATGTTACATTAATATGAAATGTAATACAATGTTTAGGAGTATTAAATTGGGTATATTAAGTTAATGAATGGAAAAACAAGGTAACTAAGTTTATAGAGTAGTAATGAACTTAATAAAAAGATCTGAATTGAAACAAATTTGCGACGACCCGGATTTTTGGACGTCGGGTAATCAGAAAATTAACTGATTTCGTTATTGAAATTTTAATATTAAATAATCAAACAAATGAATTTGAATATACATGTGGATTTGGCACTAAAATAAGCATTGAATTAAAAAATATATTAGATATTTTTTTTTAAAAGTAATAATATCTGGGTATGATAAATCCTATAAGAAAAATAAACCTTTTATATAGACAAACGTCACCATTTATATCGAGATAAGATATCCATAAAAATGTAGATACGAGTTTTTATGTTAGATGATATATATATATATATATATATATATATATATATATATATGAATGTATGTATGTATGTATGTATGTATGTATGTGATATTTAAAAAAATAAAAATAAAATAAAAAATGGATATATACAAGTAATTGATATGGAAATATGCATAAGTACAAAACAAATGGATATACACATAATGCATGTAAACAAAAGAGGGGACAAGCATTTAAGTATAGCATACAAATATCTAGTCATAGCAAATAAAATAAAAAATAAAAAAAATCTCAGCTGTACGAATCTGCAGCCACACCATGGCTTTCTTAATACGCTTCCTCCTTTTATATATACATATAACCGTTAATTCTTGCCTGGTTCACACCTATAATAAAGAAAAGTTCTTTCATTTAAATCAAGAAGCAAGTTCGAAATCATACAGCAGTTCAACGATCAAAATTCAAATTTCTGTTCAAAACATGGCTCTGTTTCCTATTCTAACCAAATAAAGGTGAGTAAACATCTAAATTTAAAAACAGCTTTTAAAATCTGTGATTTGGTTTAAATATCTGTGATGAATCTCTGTTGAATATGGTTGTATGTGTTCATGTATGTAGATTCATGTGTGTGTGCGTGTGTATATATGAATGGCTCTGTGTATACGAATATATCTACTTGTAAGTATATATTCTTGTCCCTGTTATGATTACAGTTCCCAAACAACAAACAAAAATTCACATATCCTCATATAAGATTTAAGCTTTAATCCTTGATAAAAATTGATGATAGCAGTGTAATGTTAATTATAAAAATAGTTTTAAGAATTTTTATTGGGTAATTATTTCAGAATATATAACTTTACAGTGATAGCCTTCAGAGGTCAGAAAATCAATCATTATAATTACTTAATTTGATTATTAAATAGAATCGAATTGTGAAATAATGAATTTTAATGCGAAAATCATAATTTTTAATATTGAAATTGGGAAGGTAATCGGAGTTGATCAAAAATTTGGATGATCGTCGAATTTTGGTGATCGGCGTGACGGAATTGGTCGAGTTTTGGTCTGGAGGTAATATGGAGGATAAGGATTGATGGAAAAATGGAGGTGGATTTTCCGAGTGGACGTGGTAGCAAGGAAAGGAAAACATACGGTTTAGTGATGGATTTTGGGTTGTTGGAGTTGTCCAGGTGTTTTCGGCAATGGTGAACATTGAAATCGCTCGCGATGGTACGAATAGGTGCTGGGTAGGATGACAAAGCTTCAGTGATGATGGTCGGCGATCTTGAGGTCAGAGGTGTTGGGAAGGATGGTTTTTTGGGCCATGTTGGTTTTCAACTATGGTCGAGAAGGCTCGATTTCGATTTGTGTGGGTTGCGTGCGATCTGGGTGTTCGAATGTGGTCGTGCGAGTTCGTGTGACGGTCGAACGTCACCGCGACGATCACCGGAGGTGGGAGGCGCTGGGGTACGTGCACCACGTGCACGATGTATCTGGGAATAATGGAATTTGGAGGAAGATGAGTTCGACTAAGTGTTGCACTCGTGTTTTCTGAGGTGCGACTCGAAGCAATGAGATGATGGTTGTTTCGTGATAGACTCGGGATGCAGTAGGGTGGTCTCGAGATGTTCAAGCGTGATCTGTTTTAATCTTAAGCTAAAAATTTTGTAAAGAAATCAAGTTTTAAATTATTTAAACAAGTTAATACAAAATTTTAAGTTATGAAATAATTATTTTCAAAGATGAATGATTAACAAGTTTTAAATTATATAAAATAGATAAGTTTTGAAAAGTAGAATAAGCGGTTCCTATAATGATTATGTATTAAAATTTGTTAAACCATTTTGAAAGGATTCAAGGATTTTAAAGTTCAAATAAGATGATTTAAATTATTTTTAATTTCAAACTGATTTCTAAATGTTTTTTTTATTTAATAAGGTAATAATATAATTATGTAAATAAATTAAAGATAAAGAGTTGTCTTTAAGTTATTATGATTTTGATTTATGAAGATAAATCAAGTTAATTAATTTTTGTTATTAACTTAAGAATAGTTAATTAATGTAAGTGATTTGTTAATAAGTAAAAGTTTAATTAAGATAAATGATTTTTCTTAATTATTTGTGAAATTGTTTAAGTAAAATTACTTAATGAAGTAATTAAAAGAAATTAATTACTCACTGTAATTAATTAAGTTAATATGGTTATCTTTAATTAATTGATTAGGTTTAATTAATTAAAGACAATCATTTGATGTTGGATTAAGTATAATTACTTAATGTAATTAGTGAGGTGTAATTACTTAGTGAAGTAATGAATGAATAATTACCGGATGTAATTAGATTAATGGAAATTACTTATTGGGAAGTAATTAAAGAACAATTACTTAGGGGAAAGTAATTAAGAGGTGATTACTCAATGTAATGAAAAGATTAATTAATTTAATTAATCAAGGATTTTATTTAATGGATATAAGTAATTAAGGGAAGTTAATTGCTGATGTGATTTATCAGGATTGAATTAATGAATTAAATTATTGAGGATAATTAATTTGTGAATTTAATTATTGTTAAATAAGCAGGATTAAGGGTGATTGAAGTAATTAATTTAAGTTTTAATCAATTAGAAATGGTATGACTAATTTATCTTGCTTATGAATGATTGAATAATATTGCATGCCTTAGATTGGTTGATATCTCTGATATCCGATTTGTGATGCTATGTGATATGATATGTTGAGTTTAAAATGAGATAATGTGGTTATCTATCGATGATGAATTAATGTGTATAGGTGGCACCTTGTATTTGAAATTTGAATTGTGTTTTATTTGAATAGTTTGGGATAAGATGGTATTAAATTCGAAGAGACCGGAGTCGGGTATTAGTAAATACCTGAAACCACTCCGATTTTTTTTATAGATTGATATGTGAAATCAATAGGCTGGTATGAAATGATTTAAGTGACTTGGACCATTTAATCTAAGTTCTGGCACTTAGAAATTGATGTGTGAAATAAGTGAGGTCTATAAAAATTTGTCAATTTGTAATTGATACAAGTTACCCCGGGTTTATATAAGTTGTGTGCTTTTGTATTCCATGTTAGATGGGTTTACTCACGTTGGTTTCCAGCCTGACCAGGGGTGTTACTTTGATGTAATGCTCGGGTCAGACCGAGTATTACAGATTTTCAGGTAAGGACGTTCTGAAGCTCAAGAGGCGAGCTGGATGGCAGGGATGTATGAAGTGTTTCCGCTATGTTATATTATTATTTATCTAGGACAAGTTATATTTAACTGTCCAGTAATTGTATAAATGTTGCAACTCTGATGTATTAAAATTTGATTGACTGTTATAGTTTTCCTTTGTAAACTGCTATTTATGTGATATTATAATTTGATCCGCTGCGAATATGCGAACATGTGTTTCTTTTCTTTTTCTTCTTCTATCTCTTTCCTTTCTTTCCTAACTATCTGGAATTTTCAGAATAGAAAATTTTGGGTCGTTACATTTGGTATCAGAGCTGAAGATTAAGCAAGAACCTTGGCTCTGGTGGGAGTACTCATTAAGGATAGGGTCAATAGTACCCTAGAATGAGTTGAGTGTAATATATATGAGATCGTTTTTGTTATTTTCTTATATAAAGATTTTAAGTGATTTTATATAAGATTATAGTTTGATATATATATATATATATATAAAGCAATATTTCATTCAAATAAATATTAAGTCAATTGGTTTTTAAATCATTGGAATTAAACAGAAACAATGACAACTTAGTGGTAATAGAAATACAAACAAACTGAAATTAAATCTTGAATTAGGGAAAGGTTTCAGAATAAGGATAATAATGAATTGGTTTCCAGATATGATGATCTTGGCTATTATCACAAATAGTTATTGTGTTTAATAATGATATATTTGTTAATAAGTAAGCCAAATGAAGTAAACTTTTAAGATGAGTATAACTTCTAAATAGTAGTGGGTTCTAAATTGTGGAACCTAAATCTAGAAACATTTGAATTGTTTCAAAATGTTAAGAGAAATTTGTTGCAAATTAAAAACCAAAGGCGGTTCAAAATTTAAGGATGACTTGGTGTGTAAAGAAAATAATATGTATATATATGAGGAATATACACAATATCGAAGATGTGTTGAAATAAACTATAAATGTTGAGTTTTAAATTTGGAATGAGATGTGATGCCCAAGGTGATAAGTCTTTGAACTTATAAAATTATTAATGTGAAGTGTAAAAGTTGAAATGGGAATTCAAATTGGGTAAGATTGGCTGGATTAGAAAAATTGAGTTTAACTTTAGGAAAATTAAATAAGTTAACAAGCAACCTGAATTGGAAATTTCAATATGAAATTGAGATTTAACTTGGGAAGTTAAATGGTTAATTTGAATTGGGAGTTTGTGTGATCTCAAAATGGGTTTGAGATATGAAAATTGAAATGGATGGATGTTTTAAAATAAATTGGATGATATCATCTTATTGTTATTCAAAATCTTTAAATTGTAAATTGGATTTGTTTAAATGGATGAGGAATGAAGTGTGGTAATATATCCATTATTGAGATAAAATGGGAAATTAAACTTTAATTTGAAATTAAGGATATGGAATTACTTTGAACTGAAAACATGAATAATTAAATTTGTAAATTAAAATTTGTTTAAGTATTGGTTTCAAAACTGGAAGATAAAAAAAATTGGGTGATAAGTTGAATTTTTAAGATACAATTATTTGAATTCTTATTTGAACTTTGTAATAAGTTAAGTAAAGTTGATCTAGTGAGGAGTCCGGACAAAACTAGTTCCTGAGGATTGTGAGTAGTGTGTAGCGAAAGTCGAGGACGCTGATGCCTACAAAGATATTTGGGTTATGCTGTGACGACAGTGTAACTCGATGTCACTGCGATCTACTGCAGACCATAGCGAAAATCGTGTGTGCCGCTGAGAGCCAACAGTCTACGTTTGATTTTATATTGGTAGACTGCGACCTATGGTAACATAGCGAAAGTCGTGTGTGCCGCTGAGAGCCAATAGTCTACGTTTGATTTTACATCGGTAGACTGCGACCTATGTGGGAGAGGAGAAGTTTCATTTTTGACAGCGAAAATCGAGGGCGTTGATGCCTACAGTTACATGGACTTCTGCTGTGATGGCAACGTAACCCTGTAATGCAACTGCGATCTGTTATGTGTTTCATGGTGTAATCGAGGGGCGCAGAGTGCCTGCAGCTACATTGACTTTTGCTGCGATGGCAGTGTAACCTAGGATGTAACTGGGATCATGGATGGGGGTGATGATTTCCAGAGCATTCTCACCAAAGATATTTCCTCTATTTTCAAAACCGTTTTCTATATTTTCAATAAAATTATTTTCCAAGTATTTTCAATGGATGTTGAAAATGAGTTTGCTAAGTACTTATAGATTTTCAGTCCTATGCCTGATACACGTATGACCGAATTTCTCTAAGAATAAGGATGGACTGGTTGAAACATCGAGTTATAAAAGTATTTTTATAAAACTACTTTGGAATAATATTATATAGATATTAAAAAGTCTTTTAAAAATGATTAAATAATATGTATCTGATTTTAAGCATTTTCATAAATTCGCTTCGTTCCTTTTCGAGGACGAAAAGATTCAAAGGGGGAGGAATGTGACGGCCCGGATTTTTGGACGCCGGTTAATTCAAAAATTAACTGATTTCATTATTGAAATTTTAATATTAAATAATCAAACAAATGAATTTGAATATACATGTGGATTTGGAACTAAAATAAGCGTTGGATTAAAAACTATATTAGATATTTATTTTTTTTTTAAAAATAATAATATGTGGGCATGATAAATCCTATAAAAAAGAAAAGAAAATAAACTTTTTGTATAGATAAACATCATCATTTATATTGAGATAAGATATCCATAAAAATGTTGATACGATTTTTTATGTTAGATGATATATATATATATATGTATGTATGCATGCATGTATGTATGTATGTATGTATGTATGTATGTATGTATGTATGTCTATGATATTTTTAAAAAAATAAAAAAATAAAAAAAGGATATATACAAGTAATTGATATGGAAAGATGCATAAGTACAAAACAAATGGATATACACATAATGCATGTAAACAAAAGATGGGACAAGCATTTAAGTATAACATACAAATATCAAGTCATAGCAAATCAAAAAAAGAAGAAAAAAAAAATCTCAGCTGTACAAATCTGCAGTCACACCATGGCTTGCTTAATACACTTCCTCCTTTTCTATATAAATATAACCATTAATTCCTACCTGGTTCATACCACTTGAATATAATAAAGAAAAGTTCTTTCATTTAAATCAAGAAGCAAATTCGAAATCATACAGCAGTTCAATGATCAAAATTCAAATTTCTGTTCAAAACAAGGCTCCGTTTCCTGTTCTAACCGAATAAAGGTGAGTAAACATCTAAATTTAAATTTAAAAACTGCTTTTAAAATCCGTGATTTGGTTTAAATATCTGTGATGAATCTCTATAGAATATGGTTGTATGTGTTCATGTATGTAGATGCATGTGTGTGTGTGTGTGTATATATATATATATATATATATATGAATGGCTCTGTGCATACGAATATATCTACCTGTAAGTATATATTCCTGTCCCTGTTATGATTACAGTTCCCAAACAACAAACAAAAATTCACATCTCCTCATACACTAAGATTTAAGCCTTAATCCTTGAATAAAAATTGATGATAGCAGTGTAATGTTAATTATAAAAATAGTTTTAAGAATTTTTATTGGGTAATTATTTCGAAATATATAACTTTACAGTGATAATCTTAAAAGGTCATAAAATCAATCATTATAATTACTTAATTTGATTATACAAATAGAATCGAATTGTGAAATAATGAATTTTAATGTGAAAATCATAATTTTTAATATTGAAATTGGGAGGGTAATCAGAGTTGATCAAAAATTTGGTTGATCGTCAAATTCTGGTGATCGGCGTGACGGAATTGGTCGAGTTTTGGGCTGGAGGTAGTATGGAGGATAAGGACTGATGGAAAAATGGAGGTGGATTTTTCGGGTGGACTGGTGGCCAGGAATGTTCAACATAGGGTTTAGTGATGGATTTTGGATTGTTGGAGTTGTCGAGGTATTTTCGGCAGTGGTGGACATCGAAATTGCTCGCGATGGTACGAATGGGTGCTGGGTAGGATGACGAAGCTTCTGTAACAACCCAGATATTTTAACGGTTTTAAATTAATTTAATTAACTGAATTTTTGCGAAATTTAATAAAAATATAAAAATAAAATTTTGAAATATAAATTGATATTTGGAATATGTCTAATTAAATATAATGACTGGTAAATTTTCGTCCGAAAATATGAAAGTTTATCTCGTGCGTAAATTTACTTCAATTTAATCAGTTAAAAAGCGATGAAAATAAAACATTTTCGAAACCTAAATATTTTTACATAGAAAAATTCTAAATCATCTTCTGAGCAAACGCTATTTTTCGTTTTTTCAAATTCAGACATTTTTAGCTCCGTCAATCTTATTTTTCTGAGTTTTTCATGCATTTTCCGCTAGTATAAAAATTCGAATTTTTATAAATCAATCGCGCCACTGATAATTTTATACCGTTTTGATCGTATTGTCGTGATGATCTCTATGGTGTATTCAACTCTGTGTTTTTAAGTTCGGTTTGTAGCGAAAACTGTAAAAAAGTCACCGCATCAGTACGTTTCGAGCCTTTCGTCAATTGTGCCCATTCGAATTTCAAACATCACCCACTAGCTTTTATTTTTATATTTATTTCATCAGTTACTAATTTAGCCGTGCAATTGTTTCAAAAAGAAAGTATAAATTTGTATACGGTTGTATTTAAAATTTTGAACTATTTCATTTTTACTATGATTCATTTCTCTTGTTCCAGAAATAGCAATTCACATTGCCAGCCCACATGCATCTGTTCAAAAACTTTTTCCTCTTCCCTTTCTTAAATGCATTTGTATGACTACATGTTCCCTTCATCTCTCACCTCTTTCCCTACGCAACTTCATCTCCACCATTGCATGTGTCGAACCCAAAGCTTTCGCCCACCTTAAACCTAGCCTTCTCAACCCCGATCGACCCGAGACCAAACCCGCCTCAAGCTTCTACCGACCGCGCCCTGTACTTCCCACCTTCCTCCATCACCTTGGCCCGAGTTCACCTCCTCACGTCTCTGCCTGAACCGAAACACCACTTCCTTCCCGAGCCACTGCCTCCTCCTTTTTCTCGGCCAACTTCAATTCCCTCCTCCAGCAACTGCACTCAAACCTCCATCTCCACCACTTCTAAGCAATCCGACCTCCACTTCTTTTCCACACCGAGCCAATCACCGTAGCAGCGCCATGGCTCACTCATGGTCGAAGAACCCTCATACCTGCCTAGATTCCATGTTGCTTGTCCAGCTTTTCCGTGCGTGCGTCCCTTCTGTGTATATAGGTATGTGTACTTTTATATTGGTTATTTAATGTATGTATATCATAGGTTTATTTGCTTAGATTTTTATTAATAATTTATGCAGCATATATATTGAAAAATATAAAGTCTCGGCAGTTATATATAAATGTATATATTTGGTTATTTAGGTGTGTAGACAAGATATATAACATACTATCTTCGCTGTTTCATTTTATCTTATGTACTTAGTCTACATTAGTTGTATGTAAAAGAATATTTTGCAATATGATTTTTAAATATCTGCGAAAAGTGTTAAACAATTATAGTATATATATATATATATATATATATATATATATATATATATATATTGATTTTGGGAGTGCTGAGGTTGTTTTCGTGTAATATATATACTTGTTTTGATTTAAAATGTCTATGTGTTTTATGTAAGTTGTTTCTACGTTTATATGTGTCGCACGTTCTGACTAAAGTTAAATTTTTGTTTTTATGCCAATTATAAACTAGTTCTATTTGTTATATATATACGGCTATGTGTAGTTATGTTTATATTAGTATATATGATGTTATGTTTTATGTTTTGTATTTTGTTATATATCATGCGCAAGATATGTTTGGTATAATAATTTATATTCGTGTTATATATATCCTCTTATTGGGTTACTAATTTTATAGAATATAATATTTTAAAAGAAGTACTGTACATATATTAGTTCTTTCGTTATTTATAATTTAAATTAAACTGTTGATTACTAGAAAATTTATAATATAATAATATATTGTTTTATTAGGAAATATGCTTTCTCGGGTTTATATCAAAACTGATCATGTTTAGTTCTCTTCGATCTTTCTTTTATCAGCTTGTCGTCGAACTCGAGTCCATTGTTCTTTGCTTTGAAATCCATATTTGGAATTGTAACTCACTCCATCGTCGAATACCTCTCTAACCTCGGAAGGTGAGCAATCACTCACGATTAATGTTTTTTTATTTATTAAATTTGATTTCAATTGAAACGACAATTGAAATATACTGTTGTTGGCTATTTACACTGTTATATATGTTATTACCTGTATCAGTTCACCTGTGACATCTGACACCATTATCTCTTAAGTATATGATGATAATCCAATTTGGTTGATGATTGATTGACTGTTTGTTGTTTATATTGGATGTAAATTGAAATGTATAAAGTGATAAATATTATGCAATTTAATTTGACATAGGATATTTTATCTTCTTGAATATGTGAAATTTATCCAGTTTGGAGCTGACATGCAATTTAATTTGACTTCTTGAATATGTGAAATTAAGTTTATTTATTAATTGAGTTTTGAAACTTGTAACTAAGTAAAGAAATGAGTGAAACTGAATTTCTTTAACAAGAAATAAAATGCATTTTAATAAAACAAATGTATGACCTGTAATTCAAAGAATTTGACTCGATGAGATTGACTTAATTAAATTGTAAGTCTTGGTATAATTAAGTGGAACGTAAGTAATTGTTTTAATGAATTGGAAATTGAATGGAAATTCTTTTGAATAAAAAATTTATTGAACGAATGTTGAACGAAATCGATAAATGGATTTAAATCAATTTGAATGTTAAATTAAGCTAAATTAAATGATTCCGGAAGGAAACTTATATAGGAACTTGAATTAATATTTGAATTGTTTAAATAAAATTTTAAATAGAATTGTAAGATTTTGAAATAGTAATTTGGAAGTTTAAAGCGTAAATTATGGACTTGACTTCTAAAAACAAATGAAATGTTGATTTATGAATTCCAATTGAAATTGAATTTGATTTGGTTTTGAAACTTGTTAAACGACCAACCAGTGTAACAATTACAGAAGTTATTAAAGAGACCGGAGTCGGTTATGGACATACTCTCTGTCTAAACCGAAAACCACTTTAATAATTATACATGGAGTGTTATCCAGAATGAACTGGTTGGAATGATATACGCGATGACCGAAGAAAGAGAACGATAATGGATAGCCTTGACACTTGTGTCAAATTGGAAATGACTAAAAAAGGAGCCGTGTTGTAACGAACGCGATTTTTCGTTCATGAAAACCGACATCAATACGTCCACTGTATCAACTGCCAAGCAATCGAAAGTCGAAAATCCGTACCGTTAGGGTTTAAGGAGAAGAAAAAGTAGAAGATAGAAAAAGATAGAACAGAATAGAAAGAAATAACAGAACAACATCAGCATCTCACAATTCACGGC
Organism: Allium cepa; assembly: GCA_030765085.1. Taxonomy (NCBI): domain Eukaryota; kingdom Viridiplantae; phylum Streptophyta; class Magnoliopsida; order Asparagales; family Amaryllidaceae; genus Allium; species Allium cepa. The sequence goes on along the minus strand of CM060932.1, from coordinate 341,244,186 downwards.
GGAACAACATATAATAGATAAATGAATAAATTTTAAACAAAGAACTATATATCAGTTATTACATTACATCACATTTCATTACATCATATCATCAGAGTATACAACAACAACAACAAACAGCGGAAAAGAAATACTATATACTAGTGAATACGCCATGCCATCCAGCTTGCCTCCAGCAACTCCTGAATTCCAGAATATCCTGATAAACCTTACTCTTGACTGCCCGTGTGGAAATTGGTGGGCACGCAGAGTTTAGGAAGGAAAACAATAAACTCCGAGTTAGTCATGTGACTGGTGTGAGAACTAAAACAGTTTATTTTTCTTTAAATCAAAAAAGAGGAATATTTTTAAAGTCAATTCGCAATGCTTTTAGAAATGAGACTACCATAAGGCCTCCTGCACACACACACAATGCAAACGCAGAATCGGAGGAGATTTCTCCTTATGATAGTCAAAGATGCTTGATACGCATTAAAAAAAACATTTGATATTATTACTAGTGCATAGTGTGGAAAACATTTCAAAAGTAGAATATAAATCTTAGCCAGCATTGACATTTCGAACTATGCCTACTATAGCTACCATCTAAACAGTGGTGACCACCATAAGTAAATGGCAGGTTCTACAACTAAAACCGTACAGGGTTTCGTATTGGGAATTGGATTTCCAACAAATGGTCAGGCCAAGGAACTTCCCATTGCCACATGGAAACGCCTATGGAATGACGTCCCGAGAACCAAACCGGATCTCTGCCAACACAAGGCCAGTTTACCCCTAACTGGGTAACTACTGACACGAATATGTCATCCCCCGATCGTAACCGATCTATCCGAGGATCCTCGATTTCCAACAACCACATAAGAATAATAATGCAGTAACCACATAGGCTAAGTATCTGGGCTCCGTTCCATGATACCACCTCTATCCAGAAGGAATGACATACACTAAAGGGGCGCTACCCCCTAATAACCTTGCCGCATGCTTCCTGTTTTGACCATTTCCGGGGTGTGTGGTCCGACGAAGTCTCGTCCACAAAGCAACGCTTTATACTAAAGCTGTCCTTTGGGTCAACAAATGATCATAGAAATGATCACCAAGATAAATGATCAAATAAATGATCCTATCACAAATGATCAAACAATGATCATTTCACAGCAACACTCAGCATGCCACACTACCAAATTGGGAGTATATCACTAATAATCTTCAACTATATAACCTCTGAGCTCGTACGTCTCAGAGAAGGGTGTTAAGCTAAGAGAATAAATTCTCCGCCACCAACAGAAATATATTTGAAAGAGATCAGCTTTATATCTCAATTTGTAATGTCAGACATACAATCCATACAAGTCTGTTCCGGGCTCGAACAGAACCGAAGGCACTTCCAAAGAATTCCTTGCAATCCGGATATTCACTAATCATGACCGGACTTCCCGTCACTAAGGGTGATAAAACCTCTATATCGGAGATCAGCCGATGTAGAGTAACTCGACGGTAATCCTTCCGTTTTCACAAATATCCGGTCTTCAACACCGGTCATCAAATGCAATCCATAACGACGTATCACATACTCGGAATGGGTTATATGACCCCAATGTCCTTTCCCGGATAACCCGAATAGTGAGCGCTTATTTTAAAAATAAGTGTGACATTCAAATTCACGAAAATCACAACAAATACCTATTTAAAGGTCAATATTGATAGTAGGATTATTTAACTATCAATAGGCGTGCTCAACACCACCAAATTCCAAATAATTTCCCAAATTATTTACTTTCCAAAATATCTTTACAAGATATATAATTTCCACACTTCAAAAATAAATCAACGTTTATTTTTAAACAAATTCCCCTTTTCATTTATAAATTCCATAATGAATTTATAATTCCTAAATATCTATGAATATACGATTTTCAAATCGATTTCTAATATTCATTTTCAATTTATCTTTATCAGGTAAAGTCCCAAAATATTCAGTTCATATTGGAAAACATTTCCATACTTATTAAATAATAAGTAATTTACAAATCCATTCATTTTCAACACTTGGAAAATATTCAATATACTTAAATCGAAATTAAGTATATATTTCATTTCTTTAAGGAAATCATTCTCTTAACACATTTATTTGAGTCAAAACGAATGTTACGTAAAACATCGTTACGACGACCCAAAATAACTAGTATAGGGATTCAAAGTTTAAATAGATATATAAATCCCAATACTATACAAAACATTTCCTTTCGGAAACCATTTACTATAACAACAGTGTTATAGTCCACCATTTCCTTCTTTCTCGAAAACGTCTATTTCAACAACAATGTTGAAATCTATGTTTTCGATGGTTAATACATTTTAAAACACCGTTAAAATGATTAACTTCATTTATAATATTCATTTTCCCAAGCGTATCCATTTTATCTGATAATAATATATCCACTGTCCAATATCGTGAATATACTTCCTTAACCAATTTCAACATTCAATTTATCAAATTCCATTGATTTCGAAGTTATAAACAGTGTCTATAAATTCTATTTCTATTTATAAGCTTTGATTTAAAAATCTCCTTTATAAATCAATTCTATTTATATTCCATCTACATGTCGAAATCCGGTTTATAAGTAAATTACTTATAATTCATTTATTCACAAATCCATTCTTTTATATCAACACTAATTTATAAATCAAAAATTCTTATTTACTTATGAATCTAGGTTCATACTTTATTTTAACACTTATAAAAAGCTCGTTTTAGAATTTCTATATTTTTAATTTATAAATATCAATTTTATACAACTTTTATTTAAATAGTTTATAATAATTCAAAAATCCCAATTTAACTAAATTTATTCTTTTAATAATTTAAAAACCGTTATTCAAAGCTTATACATTTCAAAATCATACTTAAGCATTATTTTCCAAAAATCATAACTTTTATGAAAATAAAATTTAAACGTTTATTTATTTTAACAATTCAAAATTTAATAAAACGTATACTTTTGAAAATCACTTTAAAAATTCCTTTTCAAACCAAAAATCATTATTTTAAAACTTCAGAAATGGATCCGATGATGCAGCAACACCAAATAGTCAATCACGACATCCAAATATCATATATCGATATGATAATCGACAAATATCAAAATATCTGTAAATAAATCAATACAGTTGAGGAATCCAGTTGGATCCCTCCAACCTGTTTCCCTGCATCCAAAGATGTTAGCACAATATCAATTCCGCTCCAGTACGGAATTATCGCGGTATATGGGATTTATAAAATATTATCTGCTTAATAGACGGCGCAATAGGGTCTCACCCGCTATATAATGCGGGAAATCAACTCCAAGTACATAAATAATACCAATTTCACTGTACTGTGAAATATTCGCGGTATATGTATTTAATAAATAACCTCCGCTTACTAACGGCGCATAATGTCTATTTTAACAATCAATAGATAACAATTTATCATCCATGCATACAATCAACAATTTTAAATCTAGCTATTTAAAATTAAAATCGAAACCGATTCGATTAAGGGAGAAGTTCTCACCTTGATTTTCTAATAGCAATTCGTAGCAATTTATTTCGAATAAAATTAAACGGACATTTAATTTTACCCAAAATTTTTGCTACCTCCAAACGACTCCAATCCAGTTGCATCGCGTAGTCCTCGTCGATATGAACGCAACGCAAAAAGTTTTGTCTGAAACGGACCTCGTATGAAAGAGATATCAATTTTTAAAGGTTCATACAAATTAAAATACAACAATTAACATTTTATATTTTAAAATTAAACCCTACATTCAACATCAGCTGTTGATTTTCCATAGCAAATCCCGGTCGCCCATTCTATCTTCCCCCCTTTCCTCCAGTTTTCGTTCGAGACAACGAAAACCCAAACCGTTCGCAATATCGAACTGCCGCACCCCCCAAACGACGACGAAACCCGATCACCTCCTCACAAATCGAAGCGCCATCACTACGCCATCCCACAGCCACCGACCGCACCTCCCTAGTGCCCCCGTCCTCTCGATTTTCGTGCACGACTTCCGGCCGTTCGAGCTCCATTTACCGACAATCCAGAGCTCCATTCGCGATCATATCCGTTAGATATCTAGAACTCAATGCCCTCTACAACTTTCATGTAGAAAGTTTCTCGAATTAATGAACGGATTTTGAGATTTCGAGGGGAGAACGAAACGATTATCTGGCCATTGGTTTTAGAGAACGGCGGCCGGCCATTAAACCCTAGCTCTATTTTTTTTATTTTGTGATAAAATTTGTCTATTTATAGAAAATATCGAACACTATTCATTTCTGTTTTTCCGAACTCCGATTTACGCGCGGTGACTGGCATTTCTAGGGTTTGCCCCGCGTTCCGGACACAATGAAACAGGTTTCGAAAGATAATTCGATCATCTGTGCGAGATATGGCAATAAACGTTCAATTTAGAATTAAACTGATCAAACGATTTCCTAGGCGTTTTAGCTTGCAACGGAAAAATGGTAAATCCGATTGATTTGAAATTTGAAACCATACAATAATATCACATTACGGATCCGATGAAACTGGTTTCGTCGAAATCCGAGAGTTTGAAAAATGGCGATTTTAACTCGCCAAATTAATATTAAAAACAATTTCGATGCGTTTCGAGCTGCCACGGTCAAACGAAAACTCCGATTGCTACGAAAATTGAAATCTGATAATAACAAATTATTACGGATCCAATGGAACTAGTTTCGTCCTATTCTGAGACTGTTCAAAAATTGACTAATTTCACTAGTCGATTAAATATTAAAATATTCAATTTTCACAAATTAACTTTTGATTCGATTTTAAAAGTTCTAAGATATTTTTCTAACTCCAATATGATAAAATAAAATTTTACGAATCATTTTCAATCATATTTAACCCAATTTTTAATTATTTCTGTATTTTCACATATTTAATTATCGATTTACTTATCCAATTAAATCCAATTATTCGAAATAAAATTTATTCGACTTATAAATTTCACTTATTAATATTTAAAATTCAATTAAATATACAATTTTTAATTGACAGAAATTCTGGGTCGTTATATACTTCCCCCCTTAAAAGAATTTCGTTCTCGAAATTGTCAAGTAAGAAAAAGTTACAGAATGCATTAACTTTCGAAAACAAACCATTCAAATTGAATTTTTACAAATCTCTTAAGTGTTTAACTTTCTCAAAATTCATAGTTAAACTTCATACAAAATCTTTACTAAGTTTCCAAATCATACTTAGTTTTCGAAAATTTTCCAATTTTCTCAAAAATACTCTAACGCCTTAAATTTTCGGAAAAATTCGCCATAGTCTCCTTTGCGCGGCTCGATCCGAAAAAAAAATGACAGTGTATATATCACAAATATACATCTCATCAAGTGATGAGGCATCCCGCAGGGAAAAAAGTGTAAAAGTACGGTATGTAATCCGAGATATGTACCTTATTTATTATTAGCGAGCATATACGGCTAATATAGCGCGAAAGCGAGCTCCAAATGCGAAGCAAGCGCAATCCGCACCTACTAAACACTCAACAACAACATGAGAATCATGCATATATGTAAATAGTATCAATATACAACATATAGAAACATAACAACTACATGTGTCAATATAGAAAATGCAACAAACAACGAATGCATCCATCAACCAACTATAAATTCACTTCTCATTAATATTCATTGAATTGGTTTTCCAATTGATTCATTAACATTGGACTTTACTAACATTCATTCATGTACAATTTTCAGTTAGTTTACATTCACTAATTAAATCCAATTCACATTCAATTCTATTCAAATTTATTTACTTCACTTTCAATTTGAATTCAATTACTTAGCTTCCAATTTCGCTAATTCAATTTCATTAACACTTAATGAATTATATACAATCAATCAAAAACCAAATAACAACCAATATTTATCCAACACACCCAAATTTATTAAATTTACATTCAGTTTGGTTCAACACATTTAATTCCAATTGGATCATATTAAATTGACTTTCATTCAATTTATTCAACTACTAATTCCATTGGCTTTCAATGAATTAACACTTATATTCATTATTCCATATCAATTATTTACATTCAATTGATTTTCATTCAATTCATTATTTCAATTCAATTTCTAATTCCTTTAACAATATAATGTTGAATTTCATTTATATAACTCAAGTTCGAGTTCTTAATGACTTCACTTCATTAATTCACTTATTAATTTACTTCAATACCAAAATTCAACTTCATTCAACATCACTTAAGTTATATTCCATTTCAAACATCTTATCAAATCCAAGTCAAATTCCAATCCTATTTAACTCTTCTTTAATTTAACTCCATCCTTTAAGTTAAATTTATTCTTTCGAAATTCAAATTGTATAAGTTATCAACTCATTTATCATTCTCATAATATTTTAAATAGGATTCCAGAGTCCTTCCAAATCTTTCAAAACCATTTTTGAAATCAATTCAAATTATCTTTTGAATTTCCAAAACCAACTCAAAATTTTCCAAACAACTTCATTTAAAATAATCTGGCAGCAATTCCTCTTTTGGAAACTCGAAAATGAATTCTAATGATGTGGCCATCATCATCAGGGTTATTTTCCAACGACCGAAAAGATTTTAGAGCTTTAGTTTCTCCAAAACAATTTTCCAAAATATCAAATCCTTTCAAAACACTTCTCTGGAATTTCATTTCAGATTATAAATCACATTTATAAATCTTTTACTTATATAATTTCACTTCTTATATATATATATATAAGATTATTTCACAATTGTAAATTACATTAATTATAATTTCACACTTATAATTTATTTGTTTATACAATTCATTCTTTTACAGCTGTTGTTTATAAATTCCATTTTTTTTTCAACTGTTGTTTTTATTTAACTTATTCAACAACCAAACATTCAATTATATACTTTAATAATTCTGAAAAATTATTTCCTTTATATATAAAATATAATCAAGGTAAAATTATGTCATTTACCCTATTAAAACAATACTGTGTCGAATTGTTCTATTCAAGTGTTTAGAGATCCCTATCAACAACGTTAATTACTCGTGTTGACCAAAATCCATATACCACTCAACAAACCAATCATCACAATATAAAACAATTTATATTCACTAACAAATACGCGCTCGTATCTATTATTACACTCAAACTCATTCTAGAGTACTACTGACTCTATCTCTAATGAGTAATACCCAACAGAGCCATGGTTTTCGCTTAACCATACGCTCTGATAGCAAATGTGACGAACGCGATTTTTCGTTCACGAAAACCGACATCAATACGTCCACTGTATCAACTGCCGAGCAATCGAAAGTCCAAAAACCGTACCGTTAGGGTTTAAGGAGAAGAAAACGTAGAAGAAGATGGAAAAATATAGAACAGAATAGAAAGAAATAACAGAACAACATCAGCATCTCACAATTCGCAGCGGAACAACATATAATAGATAAATGAATAATTTTCAAATAAAGAACTATATATCAGTTATTACATTACATCACATTTCATTACATCATATCATCAGAGTGCATAACAACAACAACAGAAAATAGCGGAAAAGAAATACTATATACTAGTGAATACGCCATGCCATCCAGTTGCCTCCAACAACTCCTGAATTCCAGAATATCCTGATAAACCTTACTCTTGACTGCCCGTGTGGAAATTGATGGGCACCTAGAGTTTAGGAAGGAAAACAATAAACTCTGAGTCAGTCATGTGACTGGTGTGAGAACTAAAACAGTTTATTTTTCTTTAAATCAAAATAGAGGAATATTTTTAAAGTCAATTCGCAATGCTTTTAAAAATGAGACTACCATAAGGCCTCCCGCACACACACACAATGCAAATGCAGAATCGGAGGAGATTTCTCCTTATAATAGTCAAAGATGCTTGATACGCATTAAAAAAAACGTTTGATATTATTACTAGTGCATAGCGTGGAAAACATTCAAAAGTAGAATATAAATTTTAGCCAACATAGACATTTCGAACTATGCCTACTATAGCTACCATCTAAACAGTGGTGACCACCATAAGTAAATTGCAGGTTCTACAACTAAAACCGTACAGGGTTTCGTATTGGGAATTGGATTTCCAACAAATGGTCAGGCCAAGGAACTTCCCATTGCCACATGGAAACACCTCTAGAATGACGTCCCGAGAACCAAACCGGATCTCTGCCAACACAAGGCCGGGTTACCCCTAACTGGGTAACTACTGACACGAATATGTCATCCCCCGATCGTAACCGATCTATCCGAGGATCCTCGATTTCCAACAACCACATAAGAATAATAATGCAGTAACCACATAGGCTAAGTATCTGGGCTCCATTCCATGATACCACCTCTATCCAAAAGGAATGACATACACTAAAGGGGCTCTACCCCCTAATAACCTTGCCGCATCCTTCCTGTTTTGACCATTTCCGGGGTGTGTGGTCCGACGAAGTCTCGTCCACAAAGCAACGCTTTATACTAAAGCTGTCCTTTGGGTCAACAAATGATCATAGAAATGATCACCAAGATAAATGATCAAATAAATGATCCTATCACAAATGATCAAACAATGATCATTTCACAGCAACACTCAGCATGCCACACTACCAAATTGGGAGTATATCACTAATAATCTTCAACTATATAACCTCTTAGCTCGTACGTCTCAGAGAAGGGTGTTAAGCTAAGAGAATAAATTCTCCGCCACCAACAGAAATATATTTGAAAGAGATCAGCTTTATATCTCAATTTGTAATGTCAGACATACAATCCATACAAGTCTGTTCCAGGCTCGAACATAACCGAAGGCATTTCCAAAGAAGTCCTTGCAATCCGGATATTCACTAATCACGACTGGACTTCCCGTCACTAAGGGTGATAAAACCTCTATATCGGAGATCAGCCGATGTAGAGTAACTCGACGGTAATCCTTCCGTTTTCACAAATATCTGGTCTTCAACACCGGTCATCAAATGCAATCCATAACGACGTATCACATACTCGGAATGGGTTATACGACCCCAAGGTCCTTTCCCGGATAACCCGAATAGTGAGCGCTTATTTTAAAAATAAGTGTGGCATTCAAATTCAAGCAAATCACAACAAATACATATTTAAAGGTAAATATTGATAGTCGGATTATTTAACTATCAATAGGCGTGCTCAACATCACCAAATTCCAAATAATTTCCTAAATTATTTACTTTCCAAAATATCTTTACTAGATATATAATTTCCACACTTCAAAAATAAATCAACGTTTATTTTTATCCAAATTCCCCTTTTCATTTATAAATTCCATAATGAATTTATAATTCCAAAATATCTATGAATATACGATTTTCAAATCGATTTCTAATATTCATTTTCAATTTATCTTTATCAGATAAAGTCCCAAAATATTCAGTTCATATTGGAAAACATTTCCATACTTATTAAATAATAAGTAATTTACAAATCCATTCATTTTCAACACTTGGAAAATATTCAATATACTTAAATCGAAATTAAGTATATATTTCATTCCTTTAAGGAAATCATTCTCTTAACACAATTATTTGAGTCAAAATGAATGTTGCGTAAAACATCGTTACGACGACCCAAAATCACTAGTATAGGGATTCAAAGTTTAAATAGATATATAAATCCCAATACTATACAAAACATTTCCATTCGGAAACCGTTTACTATAACAACCGTGTTATAGTCCACCATTTCCTTCTTTCTCGAAAACGTCTATTTCAACAACAATGTTGAAATCTATGTTTTCGATGGTTAATACATTTTAAAACACCGTTAAAACGATTAACTTCATTTATAATATTCATTTTTCCAAGCATATCCATTTATCTGATAATAATATATTCACTGTCCAATATCGTGAATATACTTCCTTAACCAATTTCAACATTCAATTTATCGAATTCCATTGATTTCGAAGTTATAAATAATGTCTATAAATTCTATTTCTATTTATAGTGTTTGATTTAAAAATCTCCTTTATAAATCAATTCTATTTATATTCCATCTACATGTCGAAATTCGGTTTATAAGTAAATTACTTATAATTCATTTATTCACAAATCCATTCTTTTATATCAACACTAATTTATAAATAAAAAATTCTTATTTACTTATGAATCTAGGTTCAAACTTAATTTTAACACTTATAAAAAGCTCGTTTTAGAATTTCTATATTTTTAGTTTATAAATATCAATTTTATACAACTTTTATATAAATTGTTATAATAATTCAAAAATCCCAATTTAACTAAATTTATTCTTTTAATAATTTAAAAATCTTTATTCAAAGCTTATATGCTTCAAAATCATACTTAAGCATTATTTTTCAAAAATCATAACTTTTATGAAAATAAAATTTTAACGTTTATTTATTTTAACAATTCAAAATTTAATAAAACGTATACTTTTGAAAATCACTTTAAAAATTCCTTTTAAAACCAAAAATCATTATTTTAAAACTTCAGAAATGGATCCGATGATGCAGCAGCACCAAATAGTCAATCACGACATCCAAATATCATATATCGATATGATAATCAACAAATATCAAAATATCTGTAAATAAATCAATACAGTTGAGGAACCCAGTTGGATCCCTCCAACCTGTTTCCCTACATCGAAAGATGTTAGCACAATACCAATTCCGCTCCAGTACGGAATTATCGCGGTATATGGGATTTATAAAATATTATCCGCTTAATAGGCGACGCAATAGGGTCTCATCCGCTATATAATGCGGGAAATCAACTCCAAGTACATAAATAATACCAATTTCACTATACTGTGAAATATTCGCGGTATATGTTTTTAATAAATAACCTCCGCTTACTAACGGCACATAATGTCTATTTTAACAATCAATATATAACAATTTATCATCCATGCATACAATCAACAATTTTAAATCTAACTATTTAAAATTAAAATCGAAACCGATTCGATTGAGTGAGAAGTTCTCACCTTGATTTTCTGTTAGCAATTCGTAGCGATTTATTTCGAATAATTTTACCCAAAATTTTCGGTAGCTTCAAACGACTCCAATCCAGTTGCATCGTGTAGTGCTCGTCAATACGAACGCAACGCAAAAAGTTTCGTCCGAAACGGACCTCGTATGAAAGAGATATCAATTTTTAAACGTTCATACAAATTAAAATACAACAATTAACATTTTATATTTTAAAATTAAACCCTACATTCAACATCAGCCGTTGATTTTCCATAGCAAATCCTGGTCGCCCGTTCTATCTTCCCCCCTTCCCTCCAGTTTTCGTTCGAGACAACGAAAACCCAAACCCTTTCGCAATATCGAACTGCCCCACCCCCCAAACGACGACGAAACCCGATCACCTCCTCACAAATCGAAGCGCCATCACTACGCCATCCCACAACCACCGACCGCACCTCCCTAGTGCCACCATCCTCTCGAATTTCGTGCGCAACTTCCGGCCATTCGAGCTCCATTTACCGACAATCCAGAGCTCCATTCGCTATCATATCCGTTAGATATCTAGAACTCAATGCCCTTTACAACTTTCATGTAGAAAGTTTCTCGAATTAATGTACGGATTTAGAGATTTCGAGGGGAGAACAAAACGATTTTCTGGCCATTGCTTTTAGACAAGGCGGCTAGCCATTAAACCCTAGCTCTATTTTTTTTATTTTGTGATAAAATTTGTCTATTTATAGAAAATATCGAACACTATTCATTTCGGTTTTTCCGAACTCCGATTTACGCGCGGTGACTATTATTTCTAGGGTTTACCCCGCGTTCCGGACATAATGGAACAGGTTTCGGAAGATAATTCGATCATCTGTGCGAGATATGGCAATAAACGTTCAATTTAGAATTAAACCGATTAAACGATTTCCTAGGCGTTTAGCTTGCACCGGACAAACGGTAAATCCGATTGACTTGAAATTTGAAACCATATAATAATATCACATTACGGATCTGATGAAATTAGTTTTGTGGAAATCCGAGACTGTTTGAAAAATGGCTATTTTAACTCGCCAAATTAATATTAAAAATCATTTCGATGCGTTTCGAGCTGCCATGGTCAAACGACAACTCCGATTGCAATGAAAATTGAAATCCGGTAATAAAAAATTATTACGGATCCAATGGAACTAGTTTCGTCCAATTCTGAGACTGTTCAAAAATTGACTAATTTCACTAGTCGATTAAATATTAAAATATTCAATTTTCACAAATTAACTTTTAAATCGATTTTAAAAGTTCTAAAATATCTTTCTATCTCCAATATGATAAAATAAAATTTTACGAATCATTTTCAATCATATTTAACCCAATTTTTGATTATTTCTGTATTTTCACATATTAAATTATCGATTTACTTATCCAATTAAATCCAATTATTCGAAATAAAATTTATTCGACTTATAAATTTCACTTATTAATATTTAAAATTCAATTAAATATATAAATTTTAATTGACAGAAATCTTGGGTCGTTACACGTGTCGGGTCAAATGGGGTTAGCCACCTCGAGCGAACACACTTCTTCGTAAACTACTCATTACTTTTTATTGATTGGTGCACACTCATACTTTTGGGAGTGTTGTTTCATGGTGTTGCGATCGTTGCGGCTATGCGTTTTCACTAGTCCGGATCAGGCAAACGGTAGTTTCACTACCTTGGGTATTGCCTCATGTGCCTTGTCATACTTGTATCCCTATATACGCGACCACTACGAATTTGTTTTGTGTTATATCTATGGAGTACTCCCTGATATCCCACTGGTTTACGGTGGATTTTACAGTGCTGCATAGACTATGACATTTATATAAAAAAGTGTTAAGAGGGATAATGGTAACGCCTTAACACTATTTTGATACTTTATGTTACTGATAGACATTATCTATTTAGCGTATACTACTACATAGTAGATAGTTTAACGGATCCTCAAAGGATGGTTATTCCAACATCCTTTGAGTTGCTTGTATTTCAATTGTTATTTCACTTGAGTTGGATTTATTGATATAAGAATGTTAATCCTGACTCGAGTGTTTTGTGTTTTGCTTTGCGCTCAGGTTAGACTGACTGTACCAGTATTCAAGACTCACCTTTGAAGTTAGATCTTCGCTTGGAGATCCGGCCATCTATCCAGCTTTCAGATATTCGGTTGATTCCAGTGTTGTAATTGATTCTTGTATATGACTATTGTATTTGATACTTCTGCTGTAACTTATTTAACTCTGTTATATATATAGTAGCTTCATGAACTACTATCTTTTTCTTCCGCTGCATATTTATTACTCTGTGTTTGTGATCTTTGATTATTTATTTACTGTATATGTTCAGTTTTGCCAAATTTAAATTAACAATTCGGTTTTTTGAATTATTCAAGTCCGACATGTGCGGATGCGAATAGTCCAAAATAGCGGGTCGTTACAGTTGGTATCAGAGCTTTGGTAGCTCTAGGCAAAACTTAGCATATAAGGTAAATATATTTGTAGAATCACTCTCATTCGAGTTTAAATCTCTTCCTTTTGACTCGATTCCTTTGAACTTTGGAACATTCCCTACGGTTCCAAAATTCATTCGTGTCCCTCACTATTCGTCTTCTTTAAATTCTGGAGTGTCCCATAACTTCACTTCGAATAATCTTTATAATAAATCGGCAGTCTCGCCAATCTTCGAATTATTTGTAAAGGGATGAAACTCCTTTATAATAGGCATTGATTTACCGAGGATTTCTATATCCCCGGTTTACGATGCTATCTATATCCCGCAATACCTGAATTCTATTTCTTGAGATCGAATGTTGATTTACCTCGGAATTCTATATCAATCTTATTCTTGAAGTCACGGCCGACCCGGTTAAGGTTGCCCGTGAATTAAATAAGCTTATCCATCTCTCGATTCTATTAATTGAATTATCTTATCTTCTGTTTTGAACTTATTATCGAATCAAAATGTTCTTTGATTGGATTTCCATCAAATTTAAATCTCTATACTTATTTTGGAAATCCATTCTTGTATCGTCGAGGAGGAAGCGCATTTGTAATTTTTCATGAAAAATGTTTTATATTGTGTTGTTGAGTTGTAAATGCTGATTTAGGTTTTCGATCGATTCGTCTGATCAATGTTATCGATAGGATTTCCTAAACACTTGAACAGAACAAACCGACACAATATTACTTTCAAATTTGGTAAACAAAATAATTTTGTATGATTATAGTATATATAAATAAAAGTTTTTTAAATTAAATTGTTAATAAACCTGTTGTTCGAAATGATAGTAGTTGATTTTCATTTACTGTTTGTCAACCATTGACTTTGGCAATATAAATAAATGAACTTAAAAAACTTAGTTATAATTTGATTCGGAATTTGAAGTGAATTTAAATTAGAATCTGAGAATTTAATTTCCGATAATTTCGAACTATGGTTTTAAACTTTTAAAATGTATATTATTTAAAATATTTTCCAATGGCAATGGTTTTCAAAGAATTTTAAATGATTAAATTAGAGCTCTTCTCTTCTGTCGCTGGAAAATAATTTCGGTGATGACGGCTGCATCATCGACGTTTATTTTCGAGTTTTGAAGCGAAGAGACCATTAGTAGCTTGCTACATTTTTTTTTAAAATGAATCTGATTTAAAATTTCTAAAGTATGTTTTGATTTATAAAATATATTGATATATGGTTTTAAATTTGATTTGACATTTATTTATCCCTAAATAGTTTGAAGAGAATCAGAAATTTTCATTCCTAAATGTTGTTGAGGATAATCTCAGATATGAAATGAACCAAATTTTTTGAATAAATATGTAAGCTTGAAATAATTGAATTAGAAATTTTACTTAGATAATATTATTGAATTAGGAAAATTTTACTTGTATAATACTCGATTGCATTATATATAACTTACCAAAATTTTCAAAAGTTAACTATGTAGTTGAATATTATGCAGTAGAAAATGATATCAAAGGAATTTTTAAATAAGTTTCAGTAGTTATAAAAAATGTAACTATACTTAATGTATATGTGATAGGATACATTAAGTAAAATAAATGTAATAAAGAAGAATTAAATTTATCGAATAAAGTATGATTATAATAAATGACTATTCAAACTTATGATCTTTGAAATTGTTAATTTAAGAAACTGGATAATATATAATATAAATTGTCTTTATAAATAAAATGTTAGTTCGTATAATAAATGTTATTCACTTAAATTTTAATTATAAAATGTTTATGGAAATAAATAGAATAATAAGTTAAATAAATAATAGGCGTGATTAATAGAAGGAAAATTTTGTTTTGAAAGTTAATAAATTGAATTAAATCGATTTAAGGGAGTATCTTGAATTAGTTGAATTTAAATTGAATTTCATTTGAAAGAAAACTTTTGTACCTAACATTAATGAATGTGAAATCAAATCAATTTAATGGAAATCTTGAATTTAAAAACAAAATTGTTGAATATAAATTTATTTAAATTGAAATTTATATGGTCTAAATTAATTATTTATTAGGTAATTCAAGTCTATTTTCTTTTGATTGTTTCTATTCTCCTACCTCCTCTCTTTTCGGGGACGAAAAGTTTTGAGTGGGGGAGAGTGTAACAACCCGGATATTTTAACGGTTTTAAATTAATTTAATTAACTGAATTTGTGCGAAATTTAATAAAAATATAAAAATAAAATTTTGAAATATAAATTGGTATTTGGAATACGTCTAGTTAAATATAGCGACTGGTAAATTTTCGTCCGAAAATATGAAAGTTTATTTCGTGCGTAAATTTACTTCAATTTAATCAGTTAAAAAGCGATGAAAATAAAACGTTTTCGAAACCTAAATATTTTTACATAGAAAAATTCTAAACCATCTTTTGAGAAAATGCTATTTTTCGTTTTTCTAAATTCGGACATTTTTAGATCCGTCGATCTTATTTTTCTGAGTTTTTCATGCATTTTCCGCTAGTATAAAAATTCAAATTTTTATAATTCGATCGTGCCACTGATAATTTTATACCATTTTGACCGTATTGTCGTGCTGATCTCTACGGTGTATTAAACGTTGTGTTTTTAAGTTCGGTTCGCAATGGAAACTGTAAAACAGTCACTGCATCAGTACGTTTTGAGCCTTTCGTCAGTAGTGCCCATTCGAATTTCAAACAGCACCCACTAGCTTTTATTTTTATATTTATTTCATCAGTTACTAATTTAGCCGTGCAATTGTTTCAAAAAGCAAGTATAAATTTGTATGCGGTTGTATTTAAAATTTTGAACTGTTTCATTTTTACTATGATTCATTTCTCTTGTTCCAGAAATAGCAATTCACGTTGCCAGCCTACATGCATCTGTTCAAAACTTTTTCCTCTTCCCTTTCTTAAATGCATTTGTATGACTACATGTTCCCTTCATCTCTCACCTCTTTCCCTACGCAACTTCATCTCCACCATTGCATGTGCAGAACCCAAAGCTTTCGCCCACCTTAAACCTAGCCTTCTCAACCCCGATCGACCCGAGACCAAACCCGCCTCAAGCTTCTACCGACCGTGCCCTGTACTTCCCAGCTTACTCCATTACCTCGGCCCGAGTTCACCTCCTCACGTCTCTGCCTGAACCGAAATGCCACTTCCTTCCCGAGCCACCGCCTCCTCCTTTTTCTCGGCCAACTTCAATTCCCTCCTCCAGCAACTACACTCAAGCCTCCATCTCCACCACTTCTAAGCAATCCAACCTCCGCTTCTTTTCCATACCGAGCCAACCACCATAGCAGCGCCATGGCTCACGCATGGTCGAAGAACCCTCGTACCTGCCTAGATTCCATGTGGCTTGTCCACCTTTTCCATCCGTGCATCCCTTCTGTGTATATAGGTATGTGTACTTTTATATTTGTTGTTTAATGTATGTATATCATAGGTTTATTTGCTTAGATTTTTATTAATAATTTATGCAGTATATATATTGCAAAATATATAGTCTGGGCAGTTATATATAAATGTATATATTTGGTTATTTAGGTGTGTAGACAAGATATATAACATACTATCTTCGCTGTTTCATTTTATCTTATGTACTTAGTCTACATTAGTTGTATGTATAAGAATATTTTACAATATGATTTTTAAATATCTGCGAAACGTGTTAAACAATTATAGTGTGTGTGTGTGTGTGTGTGTGTGTGTGTGTATTGATTTTGGGAGTGCTGAGGTTGTCTTCGTGTAATATATATACTTGTTTTGATTTAATATGTATATTTGTTTTGATTTAAAATGTATATGTGTTTTATGTAAGTTGTTTCTACGTTTATATGTGTCGCACGTTCTGACTAAAGTTAAATTTTTGTTTTATATGCCAATTATATACTAGTTCTATTTGTTATATATATACGGCTATGTGTAGTTATGTTTATATTAGTATATATGATGTTATGTTTTATGTTTTGTATTTTGTTATATATCATGCGCAAGATATGTTTGGTATAATAATTCATATTCGTGTTATATATATCCTCTTATTGGGTTACTAATTTTATAGAATATAATATTTTAAAAGAAGTACTGTACATATATTAGTTCTTTCGTTATTTATAATTTAAATTAAACTGTTGATTACTAGAAAATTTATAATATAATAATATATTGTTTTATTAGGAAATATGCTTTCTCGGGTTTATATCAAAACTAATCCTGTTTAGTTCTCTTCGATCTTTCTTTTATCAGCATGTCATCGAACTCGAGTCCATTGTTCTTTTCTTTGAAATCCATGTTTGGAATTGTAACTCACTCTATCGTCGAATACCTCTGTAACCTCGGAAGGTGAGCAATCACTCACGATTAATGTTCTTTTATTTATTAAATTTGATTTCAATTGAAACGACAATTGAAATATACTGTTGTTGGCTATTAACACTATTATATATGCTATTAGCTATATCAGTTCACCTGTGACATCTGACACCATTATCTGTTAAGCATACGAAGGTAATCCAGTTTGGTTGATGATTGATTGACAGTTTGTTGTTTATATTGATGTAAATTGAAATGTATAAAGTGATAAATATTATGCAATTTAATTTGGCGTAGAATAGTTAAAAATTTGAAACGACATTTGTGGAAATTGGATTAAATGACATTTGTATAATATGACCCCCTTTAAATGGTAAATTAATTGACACGTAGGATTTGGTTAATTACACCTTGAATCATTGAATGTATGTTGTTTAAATTGATGATGTATGAAATTGTAAATAGATGACAATTGAAGAACCGTAGTGTAATAATCTTTAATCAACATGAAATGATAGTGTAGATTTTAGAAATAATTATATTAATTTGCAATAACAACAATGCAAATTAATACGATTATTTCGGGATTATTTAAATAAATTGTTGAATTGTTATGTTTGGTTGCTATTTCTTGTTTATTTACTTTGACACCATCCCAGTTATCACATTGCAAGTCCCTTTGCTATGCTTGATTTTGAATTGAAATGGAATCGGGTTGAAATGATAAATACCCAAAAGAAATTGACTTAGGATAGAGAATTAAATACAAATGTGATTGGTCAATAATTTGATTCAAAAATGAAATAATGATTTTATTCGAATAAAGAATAAGTTTTGAAATGAAGTTGGAATTTGAATTTTTGTAAGGAAAATATAAATATTAAAATCTGAAAGAAATATTAATGTAGTAGTTGATGAAAGAACTTTGTTTGAAATTTAATTATTTAATAATTAAATTTGGAAACATTAATAAATAATCTGGAATTAGTCATAATTAAGTTTTGAAATTATTAAGTTTGAAATCATTTAATAATTAAAATTTGAAATTATAATTATGTGTGAAATTATAATTAATATGTTGATCTATTGAATGCTAATTGTAATAATTAAATTTGAAATTATAATTAATAATTAAATTTGAAATTATTAGGTTGAATTTATTTAATAATTAAGTTGAAATTATTTAATAATTGAATGAGATTGAATTAATTGATAATTAAATAAAATGTGAACTCTTGGATAAGAGAAATTGAGCTTTTGAATAAGTGAATTTGAACTTCGTTAATAAATGAAATTTGGTCCCTTTATTTATTAAGCTTTAGAAAACTTAAGTAAGTTAATAAGTGAAATTTGACTTCTTGAATATGTGAAATTAGTTTATTTATTAATTGATTTTTGAAATTTTAACTAAGTAAAGAAATGAGTGAAATTGAATTTCTTTAACAAGAAATAAAATGCGTTTTAATAAAACAAATGTAGGACTTGTAATTCAAAGAATTTGACTCGACGAGATTGACTTAATTAAATTGTAAGTCTTGGTATAATTAAGTGGAACGTAAGTAATTGTTTTAATGAATTGGAGATTGAATGGAAATTGTTTTGAATGAAAAATTTATTGAACGAATGTTGAACGAAACCGATAAATGGATTTAAATTGATTTGAATCTTAAATTAAGCTAAATTAAATAATTCCGGAAGGAAACTTATATACGAACTTGAATTAATATTTGAATTGTTTAAATAAAATTTAAAATAGAATTATAAGATTTTGAAATAGTAATTTGGAAGTTTAAAGCGTAAATTATGGAAATGACTTTCGAAAAACAAATGAAATGTTGATTTATGAACTCCAATTGAAATTGAATTTGAATTTGATTTGGTTTTGAAACTAGTTAAACGACCAATCGGTGTAATAATTACGAAAGTTATTAAAGAGACCGGAATCGGTTATGGACATACTCTCTGTCTAAATCGAAAACTACTCTAATAACTATACGCGGAGTGTGATCCAGAATGAAGTGGTTGGAATGATGTACGCGATGACTGAAGAAAGAGAATGATAATGGATAGCCTTGACACTTGTGTCAAATTGGAAATGACAAAAACAAGAGCCGTGCCGGGCCAAATGGGGTTAGCCACCTCGAGCGAACACACTTCTTCGTAAACTACTCATTACTTGTTATTGATTGGCGCACCCTCGTTCTTTTGGGAGTGTTGTTTCGTGGTGTTGCGATCGTTGCGGCGATGCGTTTTCACCAGTCCGGATCAGGCAAATGGTAGTTTCACTACCTTGGGTATTGCCTCATGTGCCTTGTCATGCTTGTATCCCTATATACGCGACCACTACGAATTTGTTTTGTGTTATACCTATGGAGTACTCCTTGATATCCCACTAGTTTACGGTGCAGTTTACAGTGCTGCATAGACTATGACATTTATATAAAAAAGTGTTAAGGGGGATAATGGTAACGCCGTAACACTATTTTGATACTTTATGTTACTGATAGACATTATCTATTTAGCGTATACTACTACATAGTAGATAGTTTAACGGATCCTCAAAGGATGGTTATTCCAACATCCCTTGAGTTACTCGTATTTCAATTGTTATTTCACTTGAGTTGGATTTATTGATACAAGAATGTTAATCCTGACTCGAGTGTTTTGTGTTTTGCTTTACGCTCGGGTCAGACTGAGTGTACCAGTATTCAAGACTCACCATTGGAGTTGGAGCTTCGCTTGGAGATCCAGCTATCTATCCAGCTTTTAGATATTCGGTTGATTCCAGTGTTGTATTTTGATTCTTGTATATGACTATGGTATTTGATACTTCTGTTGTAACTTATTTAACTCTGTTATATATATATAGTTGCTTCATGAACTACTATCTTTTGCTTCCGCTGCATATTTATTACTCTGTGTCTGTGATATGTGATTATTTATTTACTGTATATGTTCAGTTTTGCCAAATTTAAATTCATAATTCGGTATTTTGAATTATTCAAGTCAAACATGTGCGGATGCGAATAGTTCAAAATAGTGGGTCGTTACAGCATCAGTGATGATGGTCGGGGATCTCGAGGTCGGAGACGTTGGGAAGGAGGGTTTTTTTGGCCATGGTGGTTTTCAACTATGGTCGAGAAGGCTCAATTTATTTTTGTGTGGGTTGCGTGCGATCTGGGTGTTCGAATGTGGTCGCACGAGTTCGTGTGATGGTCGAACGTCACCGCGACGATCATCGGAGGTGGGAGGCGCTGGGGTACGTGCACCACGTGCACGATGTATCTAGGAACAATGGAATTTGGGGGAAGACGAGTTCGACTAGGTGTTGTGCTCGTGTTTTCTGAGGTGCGACTCGAAGCAACGTGTAACAACCCGCATATTTATCGATTCTATATTTAAATATTTTATTTAAGTATTTCATCGTTCGTCGGATTTTGGTCCGAAAACCTACTTTTAGCGAACAGTCGAATTGGGACTCGAGACCCCTCCCATTGAGTTCAAAATGCTGTTTGCAACCTTTTTGAGTATAATCTTCGATATGTTTGGAGTAAGTTGATTTTTGCAACTTTATCTGTTGGGTTTTGGGTTTGGGTTCAGCCCACTAGCCATAGTAATACCCCAAACTGAATCATCCCTCCCCATTCACTCTCACTTCCTCCTCTTTTCAGTTCTAAAGCAAAAATGGTGGAAAGGAAAGGGAATTAGAAACTCCAAGCCCTAGTTCCTCTTTCTAGCTCAAATTCTTGCTCCAAAATCAGAGAGAACCCATTGGTAAGCATCTTCTTCATCTTCCCCAACTCATTCTCCCTTTGATTTCAGAAAATTCCTAAACCTAATTTGGGAAATATTTCTCTTTTAAGCTTAGAATCAAGCTTCTTGAGTTGGGATTGAAGGTGGTTGATCTTCCTTTGCTTTCGAGCTTCTTCTTCATTGATTTGGATTCAAAGGTGAGATTTTTATCTCACATCTTTGTCTATAATTATCTTCGATTGTTATGTATGTCATTTCTGTGGCTT
Source organism: Allium cepa (assembly GCA_030765085.1). Taxonomy (NCBI): domain Eukaryota; kingdom Viridiplantae; phylum Streptophyta; class Magnoliopsida; order Asparagales; family Amaryllidaceae; genus Allium; species Allium cepa. Next base: position 341,222,320 of record CM060932.1, on the reverse strand, counting down.
GGTGAATGAAATAAAGAATATGACGTTCTATTGGTGCTATGAGATTCTTGAGATATTTGTATGATTTTCCTTTGTTGATTTTTCTATGTATACTTGTCGCAGTATGACATTTTTGGTTATCATACGTTTTTACTACATCTCGTCTTATATCTCATTTTATCTGATAATTACAGCTAGACTGATCCGTTTATTATTTTCTTCTTAAATAATACTCGGGTCAGACTGAGATATTGCGGGTGCTTCCTCATGACTTCCTATATGGAACCATCATCTGACCTTTTGGCTAACTACTTTAGTTTAGTAGTTTTTGTTGTATACTATTGAGATATAGACTCCTTAATGTATACGTACTCTTTTATCTAGCACTTGTATCTATTCTTTTTGATATTGTGGTTCTTGCTTGACCCCTACTCTGATGTACACTTTCATGTGTTAGTTATATATTCATATCTTCTTTCGCCTTCGTGATATGGATGTCTGTGACTGATTTGTGTTATGCTTATTTCTATATTTGTTTCCGAAGATTATATATAGCCACTGTGTAGTAACTTTGAGTTTGTATCGATGTGTCGGATTTCCTCCTGAAATAAAATGCATGTTGTATTTTGTCTGGCATATCGGTGCTCGCACAAAGCAATTACACGGATGGTCGCTCCTCAACAGCCTTATTCTTCGTGCTAGTTGACGGCATTACACCGTATTGTCCTTGGCTAGCGTGGGTATAGAGGTGGGGCGTCACAGCTTGGTATCAGAGCCAAACTTCGGAACAATGTAGAATAATCTAGCAAGGATCTTGTCCTAAGTCTTTCTTAGGAGTTGTGCCTTAGGATTTAATTCGAGTCTTCGTACCGATTCATCCTATTTTCTTTATGATTCCTTGTTTTATCTATCAAGATTGCTTGATATTCATTTTGTGAATAACCTTCTTCTTCTTCCTTCTTTCTTTCTTAAGGAAGAGAAATGGTTAGACCTGGCCATCCCAGCGTCGGTCAATCTAGTGCTACTCCTCAGGATGGAGTATTCATGTCTGCTCAGCAGCTTTTAGATCTCGTGAAGAATGCTCAAGCTGCAGGACCCAATCCAGAGCCTACTCATACTAGATCTAGTTTTGCATGCTTGTGCAGAGACTATACCGATTTGGGTGGAAGGCCATTCAAAGGATCCGAGAGTGTTATAGAAATTCAGGCTTGGCTCAAATCATGCGATCGCATCTTTTCTCGCATGAACCTTATTGATCTACATCGAGTCCAAGTGGCTTCTAGCATGCTCCAAGAAAGACCGTTAGATTGGTATGAGCTCTTGACTTCGGAGATTATCGAAGCGGATCTTACTTGGGAGCAATTCCGGGAAAGATTCGAATTGAAATTTGTGCCGGAAGCTGAAAAGGTAACTTTGGCCCGGCGTTTTATTGACCTTGTTTAAGGTGGATCTTCAGTGACAGACTATGTCGCATCTTTCGAATCTCTTTCCAAATACGGGGTTGAATACATTAACACCCCATTGAAGAAAAATCATAGATTTTGTCTATGGCTTGAATAAGAATCTTAAGAAGCCATTACTCCTGAAACTTGAGGTTTCATTTGATCAGCTGATTGATATCGCTCTTCGTCTTGAAGAGGCCGATAGAGAAAGTAATGTCGAGGTTGGGAGTGCCAAACCGAACTCCAACAACAACAAGAAGAGGCATCCTTTTATTAGGTTCGAAAGTCCTAATCCTAACAAGAGGGCGAAACAAGAGACTTTTATAGCAAATACTCCCATCCCTAATCGCGGAGAATGCTACAATTGTGGCTCTAGGGACCACTATGTAAATAGGTGTCCAAGGCCTATTTCTTGCCGCTATTGCAAAAGTGCGGATCATTATATATCTTCGTGTCCCAAGCGTCAAAGCAAGAGAGAAGGAAAGCTGCAAGCCCCTAGCAACACTTCTCTCGGTCAAGGTATTTTACATTCAATCCTTGATGCTATTATTTTATTTCGTGATCTTTCTATTTGAGTTCTTTTTTATATGGGTTCATCTCATTATTTTTATATCAAAAGAACTTGTTGATTCTTTTCCTTTAAACATTTCTGGGCTTATTGACTTCTTTGAGGATTGCGAATCTGGATGGTAGATCTGCAACCCTTAATTTGTTTCTTTTTATTGATGTCGAAATTATTTTATGTGATTTTTCTTTCCGAGCCGATTTTTACTTAGGCTTTGGAATTGATTTTTGTAAGGATTGGCTCAATCATTGTGAAGCTCATATCCTATTTTCCGTGTGGACTATTCATCTTCGACATTTTCTATCTGTTAAGCAGATTTCTATTTTTTTCTTGAGATTCCGATTGCAAATTCTTGAAGGCATCATTTTATCCTTTAAGCCCTCAAGACGAGAAAAGTGTTATTTCTCTTATCTAAATAATTTGTGAAACTTTTCCGGTATTTTTGAGTTTGTCTTAGGATTATCACCTAAGAAATCTTTTGTGTGGTGTTAAGGTCTTTCTAGTTCGACCTTGCCACCGATTTTCATTTGGCTACGAGTTGCGGAAGTTAGCATTCCATTTACCGCATTCCGCACTCGTTACGATTCTTATGAATGACTTATTTTGTCCTGCTTATTTCATCCATTGTATAAATCGAATATTCTATGAATATTTCGATGAGACCATTTTTGTATTTATTGATTTTGGATGAAAATAGCAATTTACAAATCTTTGCAAAAATTTTTCATAAGATTTATTTATAAGTATAGTTGGATTTTGTTCTTACACGAGCAAAGAATATTCCTAAAGGTTTTTATGAAACATGTTTATCACATAGAAGATGATTTTGTGATTGTATTGCCCGTTGAGTGTTTTAAGAATTTTGGTCGATGCGCTTGATCAACGTTATCGATAGGAATTTCCTAAATGCTTTGATGAGACAATCAGGCACGATATATTGACTTGTAAAATGTAAATTTTCTAAAAAGATTTTTACATTGAGATAATTGTGATTTTGAAAGTTTTAGCTTTTCGGGAAAGAAAATTATTTAAAAGAAGTTCTTTCTTTTCGATACTCTTATTCTTGTGATTTCCGTGGGGAACCAAGACTTTATCTTTTGTACCAATGCTAATTGTATTGGTTTGGATGTCGTTCTCTTGCAAAAGATAATATGCTATCACTTGTGCTTCTAAATCATTAAAAGCGGATTGAGACTAGGTATGCCACTCATGATCCAATGCTCGCGGCTATTGTTTTTGCTTTTTGAGTTTGGCATCATCATTTTTAGGGGAGAAATTTGTTCTCCACCTCGATCATAAATCTTTGGTATATTTATTTTCTCATAGGGAACTTCATGTTGACTCGAGTTCCTGGCATCTTATGATCTTGATATTCTTTTTATTCCCGGAAGGGAAATCGTGTTGCCAATGCGCTTTTGATTCTTTGATGATGTCTGAATGGAATTATCTTTTTATTAATTTCATCAGACGTTTTGATACACTTCGTTTTATTGAGCTTTGTCTCATTCCTTTTATGGACTAGTGTCCGGTGTTCTTTTATGGCGTTCGGTTCATCGGATGTACTGTTATTATACTACATCGATGTTCTGTCTCATCTGGATCAATGGATGTACCATTATTATACTACATCATTGTTCCGGTTTATCGTTTCATTGGGCGTACCATTTTTGTACTACACCATTGCACTGGCTCAATTTTCTCCTACTCTTGACATTTTTTGCGTCTTTTAACTATGGAAATGCTTTTAGGTTTCCTATTTTTATTCTTGAGCCCGGTGCTATTGATGAAATTGAAGTTTCCCCAGATTTGACTTAGGAGTTATATTCTATTCGCATCATCGCTTCGAAGGTTGAGTGCCTTCGAAATAAAGATGTTCTTTTTGTGACAGTTCAACGATTCTCAAATCGTAAGGATTGCTCTTGGGAATCTAGAGAATTCACCGTGCGAACCCGTTCAGGCTTACTCTTTCATGCTCCTTATGGTGAACTTCCTGTTTCAAATTTTCTTTTGTGTTGATATGCTTTTATGGTTGTTACTCTTTATTTTCTTCTTAAGTATTACGAGGACGCAATTTATTTAAGGAGGGGAGTCTGTAACAACCCGCATATTTATCGATTCTATATTTAAATATTTTATTTAAATATTTCATCGTTCGTCGGATTTTGGTCCGAAAACCTACTTTTAGCAAACAGTCGATTTGGGACTCGAGACCCCTCCCATTGAGTTCAAAATGCCGTTTGCAACCTTTTTGAGTATAAGCTTCGATATGTTTGGAGTAAGTTGATTTTTGCTACTTTATCTATTGGGTTTTGGGTTTGGGTTCAGCCCACTAGCCATAGTAATACCCCAAACTGAATCTTCCCTCCCCATTCACTCTCACTCCTCCTCTTTTCAGTTCTAAAGCAAAAATGGTGGAAAGGAAAGAGAATTAGAAACTCCAAGCCCTAGTTCCTCTTGCTAGCTCAAATTCTTGCTCCAAAATCAGAGAGAACCCATTGGTAAGCATCTCCTTCATCTTCCCTAACTCATTCTCTCTTTGATTTCAGAAAATTCCTAAACCTAATTTGGGAAATATTTCTCTTTTAAGCTTAGAATCAAGCTTCTTGAGTTGGGATTGAAGGTGGTTGATCTTCCTTTGCTTTCGAGCTTCTTCTTCATTGATTTGGATTCAAAGGTGAGATTTTTATCTCACATCTTTGTCTATAATTATCTTCGATTGTTAGGTATGAATTCCTAACATTTATTCTTGTGCAATTGATTTTGGTTTGGATTGATTTGGTGTATATTCTAATTTTTAGTGTTTTGAAATCAAAATCTATGAAAATCCTTTTATGGATATTTGGACATTGATATTTGAGGTGTATCGGAGATCCGTTAAGGCTGGGTTGTCGCTCGACGTAAATCCTTAGTCGTCGTTTGCTCGTCCGAATCGCTTCCGATATTCGTTTGGCCATTTTTGGCCTAGGTTCAGGGAATGCCCTGAACCCTTCATTCAGACGTCTGAAATGTAATATTCATACGTCTGAATATTGTTTTGGGAAGATTTCTATTCCCAGATTCAGACGTCTGAATATATGATTTCAGACGTCTGAATTGGTTCATTTGGAACCAGAGAGTAAATAGGCTAAAAAGTGCCTATTTCAGACGTCTGAATTCAAGGATTCAGACGTCTAAATTATGTCTTTGGAAAATATTTATTTCCAGATTCAGACGTCTGAATCCTTGATTTCAGACATCTGAATCTGCACTCTTTTTGCCTATTTTCCTATTCGCTTGAGAATTCCAATTTAAATCGATTCATGATGATCCTATTTGTTGTTATCATTTATTATGACTTTGATGACTCCTTTTTAGGGATTTTTGAATATCCATTTCGATGGATTCTTTACCGGTTTCTTTGGATTTTATTCATGTCTTCGAATGTGAATTTTAGTGATTGATTGTTCCTACAATCTTCTTTGTGATTTGTCACTTTAAAAAATATAAGGGTTTCTATACTAGTAGTAAATATCAAAACTCTTTTCTTCAAATAATTTCAACACTATTTTATAACAAAACTTGTTTTCTCAAACCAATTTCCAATCTATTAGTATATACAAACCTTTACCTCACTCGTTTGAGAAATCTAATTAAACGACTTAGTAAAACAAGTGGTATGAAATGCTTGCGTTTACTTCGCCGGTTAATTCTTGGACTTGTTCGATTGAAACTCTTGTGACAATTTTCTAGTGGAGATCTACAATTTCTTCGTAAATATTTAAGTTAAGCTAGTGGTTATGGGACATTGTAACAACCCGCATATTTATCGATTTTATATTTAAATATTTTATTTAAATATTTTATCGTTAGTCGGATTTTAGTCCGAAAAGCTACCTTTTGCAAACAGCCGAATTAGGACTTGAGACCACCCCCATTGAGTTCAAAATGCCCTTTGCGACCTTTTTGAGTATAAGCTTCAATATGTTTGGAGAAAGTTGAATTTTGCTACTTTTCACTTAGGGCTTTGGTTTGGGCTGAACCCATTAACCCCACTTATACTCTAGCTCAGCCCTCTCCTCTCCATTCACTCATTCCCACTGCTCAAACTCAAGCTCCAACTGAAAATGGTGGAAAGGAAAGGGAATTAGATACTCCAAGCCCTAGTTCCTCTTGCTAGCTCAAATTCTTGCTCCAAAATCAAAGAAAACTCATTGGTAAGCTTTCTCTTCATCTTCTCCAACTCATTCTCTCATTGATTTCAGAAATTTCCTAAACCTAACTTAGGGAATGTTCTTCTTTTAAGCTTACATTCAAGCTTCTTGTGTTGAGATTGAAGTGTGGTTGATCTTCCTTTGTCTTCAAGCTTCTCATTCATTGTTTTCGGATTCAAAGGTGAGATTTTTATCTCACATCTATGCTTATATTTATCTTCGATTGTTAGGTATGAATTCCTAACACCTATTCGTGTGCAATTGCTTTTGGTTTGGATTGATTTGGTGAATATTCCAATTTTTAGTGTTTTGGGTTCAAATCTTTACAAATCCTAACTTTGATGTTTGAATGTGTTTTTGATTGTGCATCGAAGAGCTTATAGGGCCGGGTAGTCGATAGGCATAAACCCTTAGCGCCGTTGCTCGTGCGAATGCAGGTTGATCGAGTTTGCACCTCCTTTGAAGTAGGGCAGGGAAGTGCTGGCAACAGGTTCGGCCGACCGAGCCCCTGGGCCGGTCGACCGACCTGCTATCCAGGCACTTCCTGCCACTGTTTGGAAGTGCTGAATACAGGCCTCGGCCGACCGAGCCCCTGGGCCGGTCGACCGACCTAGTGCCCCAGGCACTTCCAACCCTTGGTTCGGTCAACCGACTCAGGGAGTCCGGTCGACCGACCTGCTGCTATTTGCCAACTATGTCTATTTTGCCTAGTTGTCTGAAATTCCAACTTTAATCGACTTGTGTTATTTCCCTATCTGTTGTTATCATTTGTTATTGACTTTGATGACTTATTTTCTTCGGGGATTCTTGGAATATCCATTTCGATGAATTCGGTATCGATTTCTTTGGATTTTTATTCACATTTTCGAATGTGAATCTTAGTGATTGGTTGTTCCTACAATCTTCTTTGTGATTTGTCACTTTAAAAATATAAAGGTTTTCTATACTAGTAGTAAATATCAAAACTCTTTCTTCAAATGATTTCAACACTATTTTAATACAAAGCTCGTTTCTTAAACCTTTTCCAATCTATTAGTATATACAAGCCTTTACCTCACTCGTATGAGAAATCTAATTAAACGACTTAGTAAAACAAGTGGTATGAAACGCTTGCGTTTACTTCGTCGGTTAATTCTTGGACTTGTTCGATTGAATCTCCTGTGACAATTTTCTAGTGGAGATCTACAATTTATTCGTAAATATTTAAGTTAAGCTAGTGGTTATGGGACATGAAGCTAAGCTCATATATTTACTAGCTTTCTATAATCGACACTTCTCTTTGATCATGACGATCATTTTATGTTTTAGACTAGCATTGTGCAATGTCTTTGTGATTTGGTTCATCGGATGTCCCGCTGTACGACGTCATTGTTCCCTTTGATTGTGATTTGGTTCATCGGATGTCTCGCTGTACGACGTCGTTGTTCCCTTTGATTGTGTTTCTGGATTTCATGTGTTGAATTCTGGAATTTATGTTTCACCAACTTTTACGATTGGCATGGATATGTATGTCATTTATTGTGGCTTGGTGAATGAAATTAGGAGTATGACATTCCTTTTTATCTTTAGTAGATTATTGTGATATTGATTAATCTCTTGTTGATTTTCAATTGCATATTTATCACAGCTTGCCATTGTGATTATTATATGTTTATGCCATATCTCTTAATTCTATATCATGTTATCTGATATTTATAGCTAGACTGATCCGTTTATTATTTTTCTTATTAAATAATACTCGGGTCAGACTGAGATTTTACAGGTGCTTCTGCTTGACTCCTTACGGACCTTCATCTGATCTTTTGGCTAACTACTCTAGTTTGGTAGTTTTTGTTGTATACATTTGAGATACAGACTCTATGATGTATACTTATTCTTTTGTCTAGCACGTGTTGCTACTCTTTGTATTATTGTGGATCTTTTTGACCACTACTCTGATATACACTTCCATGTGTTAATTATATATATTCATATCTTCTTCCGCCTTTGTGATATGAATTATCTGTGACTGATTTATGTTATGTTTATTTCTGTATTTTTTCCGAAGATATTATAGCCACTGTGTAGTAGCTTTGAGTTTGTGTCGGTATGTCGGATTTCCTCTTGATAAAGTATTGCATGTTATACTATCTTACATATCGATGCTCGCACAAAGCAATTACACGGATGGTCGCTCCTCAACTGCCTTATTCTCCGTGCTAGTCGACAGCATTCACCATAATGTTCTTGGCTAGCGTGGGTATAGAGGTGGGGCGTCACAGCTTGGTATCGGAGCCAAACTTCGGAACAATATGGAATATTATAACAAGGATCATCGTCCTAAGTCCATCTTAGGAGTCGTGCTTTAGGATTTTATTCGGGTCTTCGTACCGTTCTGTCCTACTTTCTTTTATGATTCCTTGTTTTATCTATCAAGATTGCTTGATATTTATTTTGAGAATAACTTTTTCCTCTTCTTTCTTTCTTTGTTAAAGAAGAGAAATGGTTAGACCAGGCCGTCCCAGCGCCGGTCAATCTAGTGCTACTCCCCAGGATGGAGTATTTATATCTGTCCAGCAACTTCTTGATTTAGTAAAGAACGCTCAAGCAGCCGGACCCAATCCAGAGCCAACTCATCCTAGATCCGGTTTTGCACGCTTGTGCAGAGACTACACCGATTTGGGGGAAGGCCATTCAGGGGATCCGAGAGTGTTATAGAAATTCAAGCTTGGCTCAAATCATGCGATCGCATCTTTTCTCGCATGAACCTTATTGATTTACATCGAGTCCAAGTGGCTTCTAGCATGCTCCAAGAAAGAGCATTAGATTGGTATGAGCTTTTAATTTCTGAAATCGTTGAGACGGATCTCACTTGGGAGCAATTCCGGGAAAGATTCGAATTGAAATTTGTGCCGGAGGCTGAGAAAGTAACTTTAGCCCGGCGTTTCATAGACCTTGTTCAAGGTGAATCTTCTGTGACAGACTATGTCGCATCCTTCGAATCTCTGTCCAAATACGGGGTTGAGTACATTAACACCCCATTCAAGAAAAATCAAAGATTTGTCTATGGCTTGAATAAGAATCTTAAGAGGCCATTACTTCTGAAACTTGAGGTTTCATTTGATCAGCTTATTGATATCGCTCTTCGTCTTGAAGAGGCCGATAATGAAGGTGATGTTGAAGTTGTGCGTGCCCAACGGAACTTTGACAACAACTTGAAGAGGCCTATCAAATTTAAAGGCCCTGATTCTAATAAGAAAGGAAAGCAACAAACTCTGGTAGCAAAAGTTCCTACCTCTAACGATGCTACAATTGTGGTTCCACAGACCACCATGCAAGGGAGTGCCCGAAACCCCTCTTTTGTCGTTATTGCAAAGGTTCGGGACATCTTTTATCTTCGTGTCCTTAGCTTCCAAGCAATTTAGAAGGAAAGCTGCAGGCCCCTGGCAACTCTTCTCTTGGTCAAGGTATTTTCATTCAATTCTTGATGGCATTGTTTTATTTCGTGAACTTTCTATTTGAGTTCTTTTTGATATGGGTTCATCTCATTGTTTTTATATCAAAAGAACTTGAAGATTCTTTTCTTTGAATATTTTGGGCTTGATGACTTCTTTGAGAGCTGCGAATCCGGATGGTTGATCCGCAACACTCAATTTGCTTTCTATTGATGTCGAAATTATTTTATGTGATTTATCTTTCCGAGCCGATATTTTTACTTAGGCTTCGGAATTGATTTTTTTGTAAGGATTGGCTTAATCGTTGTGAAGCCCATATCCTATTTTCTCGTGTGGACTATTCCTCTTCGACATTTTCAATCTGTTAAGCAGATTTCTATTTTTCCTTTATGATTTTGATTCCAACTTGATGGCATCATTTTATTCCTTAAGCCCACTTATAAGGAAGGTGTTATTTCTCTCATTCATGTAGTTAGAGAAATTTTTCGGTATTTTTGAGCTTGTCTTAGAATTATCACCTAAGAAACCTTTTGTGTGGTGTTAAGGTCTTTCTAGTTCGACCTTGCCACCGATTTTCATTTGGCTACGAGTTGCAGGAGTTAGCATTCCACTTAAGCACTCCGCACTCGTTATGATTCCTATGAATGAATTATTATGTCATTCAATTTGTCCAGCTTATTTCATCCATTTTATATATATCAAATATTCTATGAATATTTCGATGAGACCATTCTTTTGTCTATTGATTTTTGGATGAAAATAGCAATTTAAAATTTTGAAAAATCTTTTTCATAAGATTTATTTAGAAGTATAACCGGATTTTTGTTCTTAAAACGAACAAAGAATATTCTTAGAAGTTTTTGAGAAACTTACTTATCCTATAGAATACGATTTTGTGATTGTATTGCCCATTTAGTGTTTTAAGAATTTTGGTCGATGCGCTTGATCAACGTTATCGATAGGAATTTCCTAAACGCTTTGATGAGACAATCAGACACAATATATTAACTTGAAAATAGTAAATTTTTCTAGAAAGATTATTACATAATGATAAATGTAATTTGAAAGTTTTAACTTTTCAGGAAAGAAGATTATTTTAAAAAAATTCTTTCTTTTTGATACTCTTATTCTTGTGATTCCTGGAGGGGAACCAAGACTTTGCTATTTGTACCGATACTAGTCGTATTGGTTTGGATGCCGTTCTCTTGCAAAGGAGAACGTGCTATCTCTTGTGCTTCTAAACCATTAAAGCCGATCGAGACTAGGTATGCCACTCATGATCTAGTGCTCGCGGCTATTGTTTTTACTTTTGGAATTTGGCATCATCATATTTGGATGAGAAATTTGTTCTCTACCTCGATCATAAATCTTTGGAATAATTATTTTCTCATATGGAACTCCAAGTTGACTCGAGTTCCTAGCATCTTAAGATCTTGATCTTCTTTTATTCCCGAGAAGGGAAATCGTGTTGCCAATGCGCTTTGTCGTAAGCAACAAGTGGTAGATTCATTGGATGTACCATTTGTACTACATCAATGTCTTTACTTTTGATTCATTGGATGTACCGTTGTACTACATCAATGTCTTTGCTATTAGATTCATTGGATGTACCGTTGTACTACATCAATGTCTTTGCTTTTGATTCATTGGATGTACCGTTTGTACTACATCAATGTCTTTCCTTTTGATTCATTCGATGTACCGTTGTACTACATCAATGTCTTTACTATTAGATTCATTGGATGTACCGTTGTACTACATCAATGTATTTTCTTTGGATTCATTGGATGTACCGTTTGTACTACATCAATGTCTTTCCTTTTGATTCATTGGATGTACCGTTGTACTACATCAATGTCTTTGCTATTAGATTCATTGGATGTACCGTTGTACTACATCAATGTCTTTGCTTTGGATTCATTGGATGTACCGTTTGTACTACATCAATGTCTTTACTTTTGATTCATTGGATGTACCATTGTACTACATCAATGTCTTTGCTATTAGATTCATTGGATGTACCGTTGTACTACATCGATGTCTTTGCTTTTGATTCATTGGATGTACCATTTGTACTACATCAATGTCTTTCCTTTTGATTCATTGGATGTACCGTTGTACTACATCAATGTCTTTGCTATTAGATTCATTGGATGTACCGTTGTACTACATCAATGTCTTTGCTTTGGATTCATTGGATGTACCGTTTGTACTACATCAATGTCTTTCCTTTTGATTCATTGGATGTACCATTGTACTACATCAATGTCTTTGCTATTAGATTCATTGGATGTACCGTTGTACTACATCAATGTCTTTGCTTTGGATTCATTGGATGTACCGTTTGTACTACATCAATGTCTTTCCTTTTGATTCATTGGATGTACCGTTGTACTACATCAGTGTCTTTGCTATTAGATTCATTGGATGTACCGTTGTACTACATCAATGTCTTTGCTTTTGATTCATTGGATCTACCATTTGTACTACATCAATGTCTTTCCTTTTGATTCATTGGATGTACCGTTGTACTACATCAATGTCTTTGCTATTAGATTCATTGGATGTATCGTTGTACTGCATCAATGTCTTTGCTTTGGATTCATTGGATGTACCGTTTGTACTACATCAATGTCTTTACTTTTGATTCATTGGATGTACCGTTGTACTACATCAATGTCTTTGCTATTAGATTCATTGGATGTACCGTTGTACTACATCAATGTCTTTGCTTTTGATTCATTGGATGTACCGTTTGTACTACATCAATGTCTTTCCTTTTGATTCATTGGATGTACCTTTGTACTACATCAATGTCTTTGCTATTAGATTCATTGGATGTACCATTGTACTACATCAATGACTTTGCTTTTTGGATTCATTGGATGTACCATTTGTACTACATCGATGACTTTACTTTTGATTCATTGGAAGTACCGTTGTACTACATCAATGTCTTTGCTATTAGACTCATTGGATGTACCGTTTGTACTACATCAATGTCTTTGCTTTTGATTCATTGGATGTACCGTTTGTACTACATCAATGTCTTTCCTTTTGATTCAATGGATGTACCGTTTGTACTACATCGATGACTTTGCTTTTGATTCATTGGGTGTACCGTTTGTACTACATCAATGTTTTTGCTATTTGATTCATTGGATGTACCGTTTGTACTACATCGATGACTTTGCTTTTGATTCATTGGATGTACCATTTGTACTACATCAATGTCTTTGCTTTTGGATTCATTGGATGTACCGTTTGTACTACATCAATGTTTTTGCTATTTGATTCATTGGATGTACCGTTTGTACTACATCAATGTCTTTGCTATTCGATTCATTGGATGTACCGTTTGTACTACATCAATGTCTTTGCTTTTGGATTCATTGGATGTACCGTTTGTACTACATCAATGTTTTTGCTATTTGATTCATTGGATGTACCGTTTTTACTACATCAATGTCTTTGCTATTTGATTCATTGGATGTACCGTATGTAGTACATCAATGTCTTTGCTTTGGTTCATTGGGCGTACCGTTTTTGTACTATGCTGATGTCCCAAATTATTTGAGTTTCTAGTTCCTCGGGCGTACCGTTTTTGTACTACGCCGTTGCACCGGCTCAATTTTCTGCTATTCTTGACGTTCCCCACGTCTTTTATCTACGGAAATGCCTTAGGAATTCCGGTTTTCATTCTTGAGCCCGGTGATATTGTGGAAATTGAAGTTTCACAAGATTTGATTTTTGAGCAACATCCTATTCGAATTATTGCTTCGGAGCTTAAACGACTTCGAAATAAAGATGTTCTTCTTGTGAGAGTTCAATGGTTCTCAAATCCTAGGGATTACTCTTGGGAATCTAGAGAATTCATTGAGCGATCCCGTTCTTGCTAACTCTTTCGTGCTTCTTATGGTGAACTTCCTGTTTCAAATTTTCTTTTGTGTTGATATGCTTCCATGGTTGTTACTTCTTATCTTCTTCTTAAGTATTGCGAGGACGCAATTTCTTTAAGGAGGGGAGTCTGTAACAACCCGCATATTTATCGATTTTATATTTAAATATTTTATTTAAATATTTTATCGTTAGTCGGATTTTAGTCCGAAAAGCAACTTTTTGCAAACAACCGAATTAGGACTTGAGACCACCCCCATTGAGTTCAAAATGCCGTTTGCGACCTTTTTGAGTATAAGCTTCGATATGTTTGGAGAAAGTTAAATTTTGCTACTTTTCACTTAGGGCTTTGGTTTGGGCTGAACCCATTAACCCCACTTATACTCTAGCTCAGCCCTCTCCTCTCCATTCACTCGTTCCCACTCCTCAAACTCAAGATCCAACTGAAAATGGTGGAAAGGAAAGGGAATTAGAAACTCCAAGCCCTAGTTCCTCTTGCTAGCTCAAATTCTTGCTCCAAAATCAAAGATAACCCATTGGTAAGCTTTCTCTTCATCTTCTCCAACTCATTCTCTCATCGATTTCAGAAATTTCCTAAACCTAACTTAGGGAATGTTCTTTTAAGCTTACATTCAAGCTTCTTGTGTTGAGATTGAAGTGTGGTTGATCTTCCTTCGTCTTCAAGCTTCTCATTCATTGTTTTCGGATTCAAAGGTGAGATTTTTATCTCACATCTATGCTTATATTTATCTTCGATTGTTAGGTATGAATTCCTAACACTTATTCGTGTGCAATTGCTTTTGGTTTGGAATGATTTGGTGAATATTCCAATTTTTAGTGTTTTGGGTTCAAATCTTTAAAAATCCTAACTTTGATGTTTGAATGTGTTTTTGATTGTGCATCGAAGAGCTTATAGGGCCGGGTAGTCGATAGGCATAAACCCTTAGCGCCGTTGCTCGTGCGAATGCAATTTGATCGAGTTTGCACCTCCTTTGAAGTAGGGTAGGGAAGTGCTGGCAACAGGTTCGGCCGACCGAGCCCCTGGGCCAGTCGACCGACCTGCTATCCAGGCACTTCCTGCCTCTGTTTGGAAGTGCCGAATACAGGCCTCGGCCGACCGAGCCCCTGGGCCGATCGACCGACCTGGTGCCCCAGGCACTTCCAACCCTTGGTTCGGTCAAACGACTCAGGGAGTCCGGTCGACCGACCTGCTGCTATTTGCCAACTATGTCTATTTTGCCTAGTTGTCTGAAATTCCAACTTTAATCGACTTGTGTTATTTCCCTATCTGTTGTTATCATTCGTTATTGACTTTGATGACTTATTTTCTTCGGGAATGCTTGGAATATCCATTTCGATGGATTCGGTATCGATTTCTTTGGATTTTTATTCACATTTTCGAATGTGAATCTTAGTGATTGGTTGTTCCTACAATCTTCTTTGTGATTTGTCACTTTAAAAATATAAAGGTTTTCTATACTAGTAGTAAATATCAAAACTCTTTCTTCAAATGATTTCAACACTATTTTAGTACAAAGCTCGTTTCTTAAACCATTTTCCAATCTATTAGTATATACAAGCCTTTACCTCACTCGTATGAGAAATCTAATTAAACGACTTATTAAAACAAGTGGTATGAAAAGCTTGCGTTTACTTCGTCGGTTAATTCTTGGACTTGTTCGATTGAATCTCCTGTGACAATTTTCTAGTGGAGATCTACAATTTGTTCGTAAATATTTAAGTTAAGCTAGTGGTTATGGGACACGAAGCTAAGCTCATATATATACTAGCTTACTGTAATCGACACTTCTCTTTGATCATGACGATCATTTTATGTTTTAGAGTAGCATTGTGCAATGTCTTTGTGATTTGGTTCATCGGATGTCCCGCTGTAGGACGTCTTTGTTCCCTTTGATTGTGATTTGGTTCATCGGATGTCCCGCTGTACGACGTCGTTGTTCCCTTTGATTGTGATTTCTGGATTTCGTGTGTTGAATTCTAGAATTTATGTTTCACCAACTTTTACGATTGGCATGGATATGTATGTCATTTATTGTGGCTTGGTGAATGAAATTAGGAGTATGACATTCCTTTTTATCTTGAGTAGATTATTGTGATATTGATTAATCTCCTGTTGATTTTCAATTACTTATTTATCACAGCTTGGCATTGTGATTATTATATGTTTATGCCATATCTCTTAATTCTATATCATGTTATCTGATATTTATAGCTAGACTGATCCGTTTATTATTTTTTTTATTAAATAATACTCGGGTCAGACTGAGATTTTAAGGTGCTTCTGCTTGACTCCTTATCGGACCTTCATCTGATCTTTTGGCTAACTACTCTAGTTTGGTAGTTTTTGTTGTATACATGTGAGATACAGACTCTATGATATATACTTATTCTTTTGTCTAGCACGTGTTGCTACTCTTTGTATTATTGTGGATCTTTTTGACCACTACTCTGATATACACTTCCATGTGTTAATTATATATATTCATATCTTCTTCCGCCTTTGTGATATGAATTATCTGTGACTGATTTATGTTATGTTTATTTCTGTATTTTTTTCCGAAGATATTATAGCCACTGTGTAGTAGCTTTGAGTTTGTGTCGGTATGTCGGATTTCCTCTTGATAAAGTATTGCATGTTATACTATCTGACATATTGATGCTCGCACAAAGCAATTACACGGATGGTCGCTCCTCAACAGCCTTATTCTCCGTGCTAGTCGACAGCATTCACCGTAATGTTCTTGGCTAGCGTGGGTATAGAGGTGGGGCGTCACAGACATGAAGCTAAGCTCATATAATTACTAGCTTATTGTAATTGACACTTCTTGATGGTCGATGACGATCATTTTATGTTTTAGACTAGCATTTTGCGATGTCTTTTTGATTCGGTTCATCGGATGTAACGATGTACGACGTCGTTGTTCCGTTTTAATTGTGATTTGGTTCATCGTACGTTACGCTGTACGACGTCGTTGTTCCATTTTATTGTGTGTTGGTTCATCGGACGTTACGCTGTACGACGTCGTTGTTCCTTTTTATTCTGCTTTGGTTCATCGGACGTTACGCTGTACGACGTCGTTGTTCCTTTTTATTCTGCTTTGGTTCATCGGACGTTACGTTGTACGATGTCGTTGTTCCTTTTTATTCTGCTTTGGTTCATCGGACGTTACACTGTATGACGTCGTTGTTCCTTTTTATTATGCTTTGTTTCATTGGACGTTATGCTGTACGACGTCGTTGTTCCTTTTTATTCTGCTTTGGTTCATCGGACGTTGCGCTGTACGACGTCGTTGTTCCTTTTTATTCTGCTTTGGTTCATCGGACGTTACGCTGTATGACGTCGTTGTTCCTTTCTATTGTGTTTCTGGATCATCGGACGTCACGCTGTATGACATCGATGCTCCGAATTATTTGACCTCTAGATTTCTAATGGTTGATATCTGGAATTTAGGTTTCACCAATTTTTACGATTGGCATTGTTATGTATGTCATTTCTGTGGCTTGGTGAATGAAATAAAGAATATGACGTTCCTTTGGTGCTATGAGATTCTTGAGATATTTGTATGATTTTTCTATGTATACTTGTCGCAGTATGACATTTTTGGTTATCATACGTTTTTACTACATCTCTTCTTATATATCATTTTATCTGATAATTATAGCTAGACTGATCCGTTTATTATTTTCTTCTTAAATAATACTCGGGTCAGACTAAGATATTGCAGGTGCTTCCTCATGACTTCCTATATGGAACCATCATCTGACCTTTGGCTAACTACTTTAGTTTAGTAGTTTTTGTTGTATACTATTGAGATATAGACTCCTTAATGTATACGTACTCTTTTGTCTAGCACTTGTATCTATTCTTTTTGATATTGTGGATCTTGCTTGACCCCTACTCTGATGTACACTTTCATGTGTTTGTTATATATTCATATCTTCTTCCGCCTTTGTGATATGGATGTCTGCGACTGATTTATGTTATTCTTATTTCTATATTTGTTTCCGAAGATTATATATAGCCACTGTGTAGTAACTTTGAGTTTGTATCGATGTGTCGGATTTCCTCCTGAAATAAAATGCATGTTATATTTTATCTGGCATATCGGTGCTCGCACAAAGCAATTACGCTGATGGTCGCTCCTCAACAGCCTTATTCTCCATGCTAGTTGACGGCATTACACCGTAATGTCCTTGACTAGCGTGGGTATAGAGGTGGGGCATCACACAACGAGATGATGGTTGTTTCGTGATAGACTCGGGATGCAGTAGGGTGGTCTCGAGTTGTTCAAGTGTGATCTATTTTAATCTTAAGCTAAAAATTTTGTAAAGAAATCAAGTTTTAAATTATTTAAACAAGTTAAGACAAATTTTTAAGTTATGAAATAATTGTTTTCAAAGATGAATGATTAACAAGTTTTAAATTATCTAAAATAGATAAGTTTTGAAAAGTAGAATAAGTGGTTCTTATAATGATTAGGTACTAAAATTTGTTAAACCCTTTTGAAAGGATTCAATGATTTTAAAGTTCGAATAAGATGATATAAATTGTTTTTAATTTCAAATTGATTTATAAATGTTTGTTTCATTTAATAAGGTAATGATATAATTATGTAAATAAATTAAAGATAAAGAGTTGTCTTTAAGTTATTAAGATTTTGATTTATAAAGATAAATCAAGTTAATTAATTTTTGTTATTAACTTAAGAATAGTTAATTAATGTAAGTGATTTGTTAATTAGTAAAAGTATGATTAAGATAAATGATTTTTCTTAATTATTTGTGGAATTATTTAAGTAAAATTACTTAATGAAGTAATTAAAAGAAATTAATTACTCAGTGTAATTAATTAAGTTAATATGGTTGTCTTTAACTAATTAACTAGGTTTAATTAATTAAAGATAACCATTTGATGTTGGATTAAGTATAATTACTTAATGTAATTAGTGAGGTGTAATTACTTAGTGAAGTAATGAATGAATAATTACTGGATGTAACTAGATTAAAGGAATTACTTATTGGGAGGTAATTAAAGAATAATTACTTAAGGGAATGTAATTAAGAGGTAATTACTCAAGGTAATTAGAAGATTAATTAATGTAATTAATCAAGGAGTTGATTTAATGGATACAAGTAATTAAGGGAAGTTAATTACTGATGTGATTTATCAGGATTGAATTAATGAATTAAATTGTTGAGGATAATTAACTTGTGAATTTGATTAATGTTAAATAAGCAGGATTAAGGGTGATTGAAGTAATTAATTTAAGTTTTAATCAATTAGAAATGGTACGACTAATTTATCTTGCTTATGAATGATTGAATAATATTGCATGCCTTAGATTGGTTGATACTTCGGATATGCGATTTGTGATGCTATGCGATATGTTATGTTGGGATTAAACTGAGATAATGTGGTTATCTATCGATGATGAATTAATGTGTATAGGTGGCACCTTGTATTTGAAATTTGAATCGTGTTTCATTTGAATAATTTGGGATAAGATGGTATTAAATTCGAAGAGACTGGAGTCGGGTATTAGTAAATACCCAAAACCACTCCGATTTTTTTATAGGTTAATATGTGAAATCAATAGGCTGGTATGGAATGATTTAAGTGAATTGGACCATTTAATCTAAGTTTTGGCACTTACGAAATTGATGTGTGAAATAAATGTGGTCTATAACAAATTGCGAATTTGTAATTGATACAAGTTACCATGGGTTTATATAAGTGGTGTGCTTTTGTATTCCATGTTAGATGGGTTTACTCACGCTGGTTTCCATCCTGACCCAGGTGTTACTTTGATGTAATGCTCGGGTCTGACCGAGTATTACAGATTTTCAGGTAAGGATGTGCTGCTGCTCAGGAGGCGAGCTGGATGGCAGGGACGTATGGTGTGTTTCTGCTGTGTTATATTATTATTTATCTGGGACAAGTTATATTTAATTGTCCAGTGATTGTATAAATGTTGTAACTCTGATGTATTAAAATTTAATTGACTAATACAGTTTTCCTTTGTAAACTGTTATTTATGTGATATTATAATTTGATCCGCTGCGAATGTGAGAATCTGTGTTTCTTTTCCGTTTCTTCTTCTATCTCTTTTCTTTCTTTCCTAACTATCTGGAATTTTTAGGATCGAAAATTTTGGGTCGTTACATTTGGTATCAGCTGAAGGTTAAGCGAGAACCTTGGCTCTGGCGGGAGTACTCATAAGGGTAGGGTCAGTAGTACCCTAGAATGAGTATAGTGTAGTATATATGAGAGCGTATTTGTTATTTTCTTATATAAAGATTTTAAATGATTTTCTATAAGATTATAGTTTGATATATATAAAGCAATATTTCATTCAAATAAATATTAAGTAAATTGGTTGTTAAATCATTGGAGTTAAACAAAAACAATGAGAACTAAGTGGTAATAGAAATACAACCAAACTGAAATTAAATCTTGAATTTGGGAAAGGTTTCAGAATAAGGATAATAATGAATTGGTTTCCAGATATGATAATCTTGGCTATTTATATGATAATCTTGGCTATTGTCATAAATAGTTATTGCGTTTAATAATGATATATTTGTTAATAAGTAAGACAAATGAAGTAAAAATTTAAGATGAGTATAACTTCTAAATAGAAGTGGGTTTTAAATCGTGAACCTAAATCTAGAAACATTTAAATTATTTCAAAATGTTAAGAGAAATTTGTTGTAAATTAAAAACCAAAGGTGGTTTAAAATTTAAGGATGACTTGGTGTGTAAAGGAAATAATATGTATATATATGAGGAAAATACACAATATCAAAGATGGGTTGATATAAACTCTAAATGTTGAGTTTTAAATTTGGAATGAGATGTTAAACCCAAGGTGATAAGTCTTTGAACTTATAAAATTAATAATGTGAAGTTTAAAATTTGAAATGGGAATTCAAATTGGGTAAGATTGGTTGGATTAAGCAAATTGAATTTAACTTTGGGAAAATTAAATAAGTTAACAAGCAACCTGAATTGGAAATTTCAATATGAAATTGGGATTTAACTTGGGAAGTTAAATGGTTAATTTGAATTGGGAGTTTGTGTGATCTCTAAATGGGTTTGAGATATGAAAATTGAAATGGATGGATGTTTTAAAATAAATTGGATGATATCATCCTATTGTTATTAAAAATCTTTAAATTGTAAATTGGATTTGTTTAAATGGATGAGGAATGAAGTGTGGTTATATAACCATTATCGAGATAAAAAGGGAAATTAAACTTTAATTTGAAATTAAGGATATGGAATTACTTTGAACTGAAAATTTGAATAATTAAATTTGGAAATTAAAATTTGTTTACGTACTGGTTTAAAAATTGGAAGATAAAAAAAAATTGGGTGATAAGTTGAATTTTTAAGATAAAATTGTTAGAACTCTTATTTGAACTTTGTAATAAGCTAAGTAAAGTTGATCCAGTGAGAAGTCCAGACAAAACTAGTTCCTGAGGATTATGAGTAGTGTGTAGCGAAAATCATGGGCGCTGATGCCTACAGGGATATTTGGGTTATGCTGTGACGACATATAACTCGATGTCACTGCGATCTACCGCAGACCATAGCGAAAGTCGTGTGTGCCGCTGAGAGCCAACAGTCTACGTTTGATTCTATATCGGCACACTGCGACCTATGGTAACATAGCGAAAGTCATGTGTGCCGCTGAGAACCACCAGTCTGCGTTTGATTTTACATCGGTAGATTGCAACCTATGTGGAAGAGGAGAAGTTTCATTTTTGACAGCGAAAATCGAGGGCGCTGATTCCTACATTTACATGGACTTTTGCTGTAATGGCAACGTAACCCTGTAATGTAACTGCGATCTGTTGTGGGTTCCATGGTGTAATCGAGGGGCGCAGAGTGCCTACAGTTACATGGACTTTTACTGCGATGACAATGTAAATAACTGCGACCATGGATGGGGGTGATGATTTCCAGAGCATTCTCACCAAAGGTATTTCCTCAATTTTCAAAAAGTGTTTTCTGTATTTTCAATAAAATTATTTTCCAAGTATTTTCATTGGATGTTGAAAATGGTTCTGCTAAGTACTTGTAGATTTTCAGTCCTACGCCTGATCAACGTATGACTGAATTTCTGTAAGAACAAGGATGGGCTGGTTGAAACATCGAGTTATAAAAGTATTTTTATAAAACTACTTTGGAATAATATTATATAGATATTAAAAAGTGTTTTAAAAATGATTAAAGAATATGTATCTGATTTTAAGCATTTTCATAAATTCGCTTCTTTCCTTTTCGAGGACGAAAAGGTTCAAAGGGGGAGAAATGTGACGACCCGGATTTTCGGACGTTAGTTAATAGGAAAGTTAACTGATTTCGTTATTGAAATTTTAATACTAAATAATCAAACAAATGAATTTGAATATACATATGGATCTGGAACTAAAATAAGCATTGAATTAAAACTATATTAGATATTTTTTAAAAATAATAATAATAATATCTGGGTATGATAAATCCTATAAAAAAAGAAAGAAAATAAACTTCTTGTATAGATAAACGCCACCATTTATATTGAGATAAGATATCCATAAAAATGTATATACAAGTTTTTATGTTAGATGATATATATATATATATATATATATATATATACGTATGTATGTGATATTTTAAAAAAATTAAAAAGGATATCTACATGTAATTGATATGGAAAGATGCATAAGTATGTGCATAAGTACAAAACAAATGGATATACACATAATGCATGTAAACAAAGGAGGGGACAAGCATTTAAGTATAGCATACAAATATCAAGTCATAGCAAATCAAAAAGAAAAAAGAAAAAAAAATCTCAGATGTACAAATCTACAGCCACACCATGGCTTGCTTAATACACTTCCTCCTTTTCTATATAAATATAACCATTAATTCCTGCCTGGTTCATACCACTTAAATATAATAAAGAAAAGTTCTTTCATTTAAATCAAGAAGCAAGTTCGAAATCATTCAGCAGTTCAATGATCAAAATTCAAATTTCTGTTCAAAACAAGGCTCTGTTTCCTGTTCTAACCGAATAAAGGTGAGTAAACATCTAAATTTAAAAATAGCTTTTAAAATCTTTGATTTGGTTTAAATATATGTGATGAATCTCTATAGAATATGGTTGTATGTGTTCATGTATGCAGATGCATGCATGTATGTATGTGTGTGTGTGTGTGTATGAATGGCTCTGTGTATACAAATATATCTACCTGTAAGTATATATTCTTGTCCCTATTATGATTACAGTTCCCAAACAACAAACAAAAATTCAAATCTCCTCATACACTAAGATTTAAGCTTTAATCCTTGAATAAAAATTGATGATAGCAGTGTAATGTTAATTATAAAAATAGTTTTAAGAATTTTTATTGGGTAATTATTTCGGAATATATAACTTTACAGTGATAGTCTTAAAAGGCCAGAAAATCAATCGTTATAATTACTTAATTTGATTATATAAATAGAACCGAATTGTGAAATAATGAATTTTAATGTGAAAATCATAGTTTTTAATATTGAAATTGGGAGGGTAATCGGAGTTGATCAAAAATTTGGTTGATCGCCGAATTCTGGCGATCGGCGTGACGGAACTGGTCGAGTTTTGGACTGGAGGTAGTATGGAGGATAAGGATTGATGGAAAAATGGAGGTGGATTTTCCAGGTGGACGTGGTGCCCAGGAAAGATCAACATAGGATTTAGTGATGTATTTTTGGTTGTTGGAGTTGTCGAGGTGTTTTCGGCAACGGTGGACATCGGAATTGCTCGCGATGGTACGAATGGGTGCTGGGTAGGATGATGAAGCTTCATGATGATGGTCAGCGATCTCGAGGTCGGAGGCGTTGGGAAGGAGGGTTTCCTTGGCCATGGTGGTTTCCAACTATGGTCAAGAAGGCTCGATTTCGATTTGTGTGGGTTGTGTGCGATCTAGGTGTTCAAATGTGGTCACATGAGTTCGTGTGATGGTCGAACGTTGCCGTGACGATCACCGAAGGTGGGAGGCGTTGGGGTACGTGCACCATGTGCATGATGTATCTGGGAACAATGGAATTTGGGGGAAGACCAGTTCGACTAGGTGTTGTGCTCGTGTTTTCTGAGGTGCGACTCGAAGCAACGAGATGATGGATGTTTCGTTATAGACTCGGATGCAGTAGGGTGGTCTCGAGTTGTTCAAGTGTGATCTGTTTTAATCTTAAGCTAAAAAATTGTAAAGAAATCAAGTTTTAAAATATTTGAACAAGTTAAGACAAAATTTTAAGTTATGAAATAATTGTTTTCAAAGATGAATGATTAACAAGTTTTAAATTATATAAAATAGATAAGTTTGGAAAAGTAGAATACTGGTTCTTATAATGATTATGTATTAAAATTTGTTAAACCATTTTGAAAGGATTCAAGGATTTTAAAGTTCAAATAAGTTGATTTAAATTGTATTTAATTTCAAATTGATTTATGAATGTTTGTTTTACTTAATAAGGTAATGATATAATTATGTAAATAAATTAAACATAAAGAGTTGTCTTTAAGTTATTAAGATTTTGATTTATGAAGATAAATCAAGTTAATTAATTTTTGTTATTAACTTAAGAATAGTTAATTAGTGTAAGTGATTTGTTAATAAGTAAAAGTTCAATTAAGATAAAAGATTTTTATTAATTATTTGTGAAATTGTTTAAGTAATTACTTAATGAAGTAATTAAAAGAAATTAATTACTCAGTGTAATTAATTAAGTTAATACGGTCATCTTTAATTAATTAACTAGGTTTAATTAATTAAAGATAATAATTTGATGTTGGATTAAGTATAATTACTTGGATGATCTTCAGCTCTTTTTGAAAATTAATGGCGTCTTCCTCATCATCTCTTTCTTCTTCTTCTTTTTCCTTAGACTCTGTTTCTTTTCCTCCTCTTTCATCTTCTTCATCTTCTAATTCTGCTTTCGTTCCGTCGATTTCTTCTTCTTCTGCTCAATCTGTTTCCTCATCTCTTCCTATTTCTTCTGATTCTCATCAGCTTGGTACTGAGGCATCTTGTATTAAGAATGTCTCGTCTCCCTTGAATGCTAATTGGTCTTCTCTTTTCAAATCTCTTCCTCGTAATGCTGGGTCATATAAGCCGTTTCATTTTGAAATTCCTAGGGATAAGTCTCATATTGTTATACCAGATCTAGTCAAAGAGGAAGTTGTAAAGTACTGGAATAATCACTTAGTTGGTTTCTTTTTGGATGGTACGCTTTCTTTTTTAACAGTAGTTAATTTCTTGAAAAGGTATTGGAGGATTAAGGGTGAAGTCGATTTTAAATCAGATGGGTTCAATTTCTATTTTAATTTTTCTAATCAAGAGGATAAAGATCAAGTCTTAATTCTGACCCAATTTTTATAAGAGGTAGAATGTTCATAATCACTAAATGGGATCCCTCTATTGGTATATCTCAAGCGCAGATCAAAAGAGTTCCTGTGTGGATTCATTTTCATAGAATTCCTCTTATTCTATGGACGCTTATAGGGATTAATTAGTTAGCTTGTCATGTTGGTAGGCTAATTTGTTTTGATAATAGTACTAAGAAGCTGCAAAGATTTAAATATGCCAAGGCTTTAGTGGAGATTACACCTGATTTTGAATTACCGGAATCTACTGCCATACCTGAGTCGGGTGAAAATTGTCCAAAGGTTAAATTGTCATATGACTGGAGGCCAAAAATTTGTACAATTTGTAAATTTTTTGGTCATGATATTGTTAGATGTGAGTTAGTTAACAAGATTAAGGAGAATGATGCACAGAAGATAGTTAATCCGGTTGAGAATGGTGATAAGAATCAAGGTGGCTGTGGAGTTACTAATAACAACATTATTGATCAGAGCTGGAAAAATATAGAGAGGAGAAATAAGGGAGTATGGAAGAAAAAGGAGATAATGGCTAAAGGAAAGGTACAATTGAGTGTTGATCCTATGATTAGTGTGGAAGTTGGAAAAGGAAAAGGTAGTGAAGGAAGTACTTCATCTCTTTCTACTGTTACCTTAAATCCTTTTTCAGTTTTATCAGATCCTTCACTTGATTCAACTAATGATTCAGAAACTACAACTTCTTCTTTATCTTTCTCCTTTGATACTTTATCTAACTCTTCAATTGATTCTGCTGCTAAATTTGAGTCTTCTATTTCTTCTGCTACTTCTATTTCTTGCAGTTCTTAATTTAGCTTTCAGTCTCCTTCTTAGTTTACATCTAACTCTTCATCACCTTATCTGCATTTATCTCCTCCTGATCACATTATTCTTCCTCCTTCTTCTAAATCGGGTGAATGTGTCATGATAAGTAAAAGTAATAATAATATTCCCGGTGATTTGAATAATGGAAAAGATTTTAAGGTTCAGGAAGTACTTCCTTTATCTTTAACTAAAAATAATTCTCATTCTAGACACACAAGGAAAAATCCATCTCCTTTGCTTCCCCCTCTTCCATTGAAATGAATAATATTGCATTTTGGAATATAAGGGGTGCTAACTTTTCCTCTAAATAAGTTGAGATTAGAAATCTTATCAATGTAAATGATATTCATTTGATGTGTGTTTCTGAAACAAAGTTAGATATTCAGTCTACTCTTAAGGCTGTTAACTTGATATCTCCTTCTTGGTTATATGATCATAATTTTGTTGAATCAAATTATGGCAGACTGTTAATTTTATGGAATCCATCAATCTTCAAGCTTTCCAAGATCATTGCCACTGAATTTGAGTTTTCTTTTCACTTCAGTTTATGCTCAAAACTCTTTATCATTGAGACAGTTTTTTGGATCAACTTCCCACTCTAAATTCTTCTTCTGATCCTTGGTTGATAGGTGGTGATTTTAACCGTATGCATACTAGTAATCAAAAATATGGTGGTTGTCCCTTGTCTCTAAAGGATATTGCTCCTCTTAATAGTGATTTAAATCAATCTAATCTGATTTCGGTGAGATTTCTTGGTTCAGTCTTCACTTGGTCAAACAGTAGAAAGAGTGGTAATTCAAATCTTTGTAAATTGGATCATACTTTTGTAAACATTCCTTTCCTTCAAATCTGGCCCAAACCATTTTATGATACACTTCGACCTTCTTTATCTGATCACTGCCCCTTAATTTTTCATTACGGTGTTGATGATAATCGTGGTGGTAAACATTCTTTTAAATTTTTTTATTTTTTGGACTAAGCATGTGGATTATCCTATTATTCTTAAACAGGTTTGGAATATGCAATTTGGCAGGAATCCATTAGCTAATGTTTCTCTCAAGATGAAGGCTTTAAAATTTCAATTAAGGATCTGGTCTGCAGCTAATTTTGGTAAAGATTCTAAGCTTTCTACTCATATTAGGAATGAACTTATTAAGGTTCAGGAAGAATTGATTGCTAAACCACATGATGCTCTTCTACAACATACTGAATTGGAACTAAGGAAGAATCTTGAACAAGTTATTGATAGGGAATTGTTATCCCTTAAACAGAAAGTTCACTTGAGAATAGTGAAGGAGGCTGATAGAAATACTAAGTACTTTCATAATTTTCTAAAAGTCAAGAGAGCTAGGGAATGTATATCTCATATTAAAGATATGAATGGTAACATGGTTAAATCCGTTGATGGTATTAATGATGCTTTTGTTCAGTATTTTTCCTCCATCTTAGCTCCTTCCAATTCTTTTGTACCTAATATAAAACCACTCTTTGATATAAATCTTCCAGTCTTATCTTTTTCTCAATCTGCTTCAATGATTAATGCCATTACTGATGAGGAGATTAGATCTGCAATGTTAAGTTTGGATCCTAATAGTTGTGGAGGTCCAGATGGTTACAATGCTCACTTTTTACAACAAGGTTGGAATATAATTGGTGTTGATATTGTAAAAGCTATTCAATTCTTTTTTCTCAACAATAATCTTCCTGGTAGTCTCTCTGCCACTACCATTGTCTTATTTCCTAAGATTGATAACCCTACATCAGTAGCAGATTTTAGGCCAATATCTTGTTGTAACATCATTTATAAAATCATTTCAAAAGTATTGGCTAATAGACTGCAGTTAGTTCTACAATTCATTATTTCCAATAATCAGGCTGCTTATATCAGTGGAAGATCTATTAGTGATAATATCCTGTTAACTCAAGAACTATTGTTAGGGTATGAAAGGAAAAATATATCTCCTAGATGCATGTTAAAGTTGGATATTAAGAAAGCATTTGATTCCACTGCATGGAGCTCTATTTTAGCTATTATGTCTAGGATGAACTTTCCAAAACCTTTTTTAGCTTGGATTTTCACATGTATTTCATCGCCTATGTACTCAATTTCGAGAGAGGGTGGTCTGCATGGATATTTTAGAGGTGCGCAAGGTGTTAGGCAGGGTGATCCTATTTCACACTATTTGTTCATTATTGTCATGGAATTGATTAATTCTATTTTGATGGATCTAGTTTTAAAGAATGCATTTGATTTACATCAAAAGTGTAAACATCCCCTAATTACTCATCTTCTTTTTGCTGATGATCTCATCATATTCACAAAGCCAACTCATAGTAATATTCATAGTATTTAGTCACCACTGCAGTTTTTCTATTCCATCACTGGCCTTCAAATTAATCTTTCAAAATCTAATATTCTTGTTAGTGGTTTGCCTTTTTCAAGGAAGATTGATATTATTAATTGTTCAGGGATTCAGGATTTGCCCAAAATTTCATTTTATTTGGGTTTACCTATTATAAGCTCTAGAATTACAAACCAAAATTGTTTGCCTCTCTTTGAAAAGATTATTGAAAGTTGCAGCTATGGCCTTGTAATAAATTATCACAAGCTGGTAGGCTCACTATTATTCAATCTATTGCCGTGGCTATGACTACATATTGGACAAGACACTATATTCTTCCAATCAAGCTGATTAATATGGTTTCAAGTGCTTTCAATAAATTTCTCTGGCATGGTGACCCTTTCTCGAAAAAGATTATACCCGTATCTTTCTTTAAACCGTTTGATTCTACAAAGTATGGGGGTCTTGGTATCACTAATATTTTCCAATGGAATAAGGCAGCTATCTCTGTTTATTTCAACAAAATTTTTACACCTGATAAAAACCTATGGTCTCAATGGGTTAACCAGAATCTTATTGGCAAGAGAAATTTTTGGAATATGAGAATACCTCAAAATTGTTGTTGGAGTTGGAGATGTGTACTCAAGCTCAGGGAAACTTTTTTTTACCTTTTATACAGTGTAGTTATGCAGTGATTAAAGGTTTATCCTTTTGGCATTCTCCATGGGCTAAACCGGGGTTGATTTTAAGTTCTTTAGTGGATTACAATTTAAGAAGAAACTCTGGAATTTCAGAAGATGCTATATTTGAGGAATTTATTCATCATGGTACTATTGTATTACCATACTCCAGCTCCTTTCAGTTAAGAAATCTGTGGAATACTATTACCAGTTATCAACTTACTATTAGTGACAATGCTTTAATTTGGTCAGGTAAGCATAAAATCCATTCTATTAAACTTGTATATCAGTATCTTCGTAAGTGTGATACTATCTTCCCTTGGCATACAAGAATTCGGAATACTGGTTGTTCAGCTAAGCAGAATCTGTTGTTGTGGAAAGTAATGGCTAATGCTTTGAATACTAAGGACAGGCTTTGTAGAATGGGTATTATTTCAGAGGACTTATGTGTACTTTGCAAGTCAAAATCTGAAACTAATACTCATATATTTTTGGAATGTCCATTCGTTTATAAATATGGTATAGGATCTTATCTAATGGTGGTTTTTATAAGCCTTCAACTGTTAGTTCTATTGAATGGTTTAATGTATTCAAAGCAACTAGATGGAAGACTCGTGCACCTAGGATTTTGCTTAAGCTTTTAAAGAAATTGATTCATGCTGTGTGGACTGAGAGGAATAATAGGATATTTTGTATTGGAGAAAAGAACATATCACAGCTTTATTCTATGATTCATGGCAGTATTTTGAGGGATTTAAGGATTGATAATATTTGAAGATTGATGATTATCAGGAACCGCTATTATTCAGCTTCATAATTTTGCTGTGTGGACTGAAGGCAATTACATCTTAGCTGTGCATTATGAGTCTGTTCTCTTGCTGCATGGATTAATTATGTCTTTCAGTTCAGTTTATTATGATTCATGTTTGGTTCAGTTTTGTTCTGAATTGTAGTATCTAAGTTTGAGTGTCTGGTTGTATTATAATGGCTGTGTTGTCATGATTTTGGAGTTGTGTGAGTTGTAATTGCCTGTAATGGAACATTAGTTAATAAAATGAGCCTTTGCTCTTGCTTTTCAAAAAAAAGTATAATTACTTAATGTAATTAGTGAGGTGTAATTTCTTAGTGAAGTAATGAATGAATAATTACTGGATGTAATTCAATTAAAGGAAATTACTTATTGGGAAGTAATTAAAGAATAATTACTTAGGGGAAAGTAATTAAGAGGTAATTACTTAATGTAATTAAAATATTAATTAATGTAATTAATCAAGGAGTTGATTTATTGGATATATATAATTAAGGGAAGTTAATTACTGAAGCGATTTATCAAGATTGAATTAATGAATTAAATTGTTGAGGATAATTAATTTGTGAATTTAACTAATGTCAAATAAGCAGGATTAAGGGTGATTGAAGTAATTAATTTAAGTTTTAATCAATTAGAAATGGTACGACTAATTTATCTTGCTTATGAATGATTGAATAATACTGCATGCCTTAGATTGGTTGATATCTCGGATATGCGATTTGTGATGCTTTGTGATATGTTACGATGAATTTAAACTAAGATAATGTGGTTATCTATTGATGATGAATTGATATGTATAGGTGACACCTTGTATTTGAAATTTGAATTGTGTTTTATTTGAATAATTTGGGATAAGATGGTATTAAATTCGAAGAGACCGGAGTCAGGTATTAGTAAATACCCAAAACCACTCTGATTTTTTTAGAGATTGATATGTGAAACCAATAGGCTGGTATGGAATGATTTAAGTGAATTAGACCATTTAATCTAAGTTTTGGCACCTATAAATTGATGTGTGGAATAAGTGAGGTTTATAATAATTTGTGAATTTGTAATTGATACAAGTTACCCCGGGTTTATATAAGTTGTGTGTTTTTGTATTCCATGTTAGATGAGTTTACTCACGCTGGTTTCCAGCCTGACCGGGTGTTACTTTGATGTAATGCTTGTGTCAGACCGAGTATTATAGATTTTCAGGTAAGGACGTTCTGGAGCTCAGTAGGCGAGCTGGATGGCAGGGATGTATGGAGTGTTTCCGCTATGTTATATTATTATTTATCTGGGACAAGTTATATTTAACTGTCCAGTGATTGTATAAATGTTGTAACTCTAATGTATTAAAATGTAATTGACTGATACAGTTTTCCTTTGTAAATTGTTATTTATGTGATATTATAATTTGATCCACTGCGAATGTGAGAATCTGTGTTTCTTTCCTGCTTCTTCTTCTATCTCTTTACTCTCTTTCCTTACTATCTGGAATTTTCGGGATCGAACATTTCGGGTCGTTATGAAATCAATCCATTGAAATCCAATTTATAATAAGTGTAATTTTTGTAGGAATTGAAATTAAATGTTATGCAATTTGAAATAAAGATAAATTAGGAAAATGTTGATGTATCAGGATATATACCAATGTAAATGGTACCTAAGATGATAATATGATAACTAGTTGAATTAAAAGAATGGGAGTCAGTATTTATTTATTTATTGAAATTTAAAGTTAAATAATTGGATTTATTGCAAATAAGTAGAATTAAATATTAAATTTTACGTTAGTTGGAATGAAGATGGAATATGAGAATATTAATGTAATAGTTTTGAATCCAATGTTAAATCCATCTATTTGACAATAATGAATGGAACAATCATTAATTTATTTAATTAAATGGGATTACTGGGAATTATGTTTATAATTTATAAATTTAATGAATTGAGGCTAACACTGAAATTGATAAATTAATCAACTATACATTGATATTTAAATTTGTTTAGATCATTGTAATTGATTAAGAAATCCAAAAATGATGAAATTTGACAATTATCGAAATGGAATAAAAAAATGGATTTAATTAATTAATTATTAATTTTAATTAATGTAAAAATAGCCATTTTGGCCACTGACTCGGATTTCAAAGAAACTAGTTTCACCAAATCCGTAACGGTGAATTATTGTAGGATTCCAAGTTTCGCAGCGATCAGACTTGTCGTTTGGTCGTACGAACGCGAAATGCCTAGAAATCAATTGAAATCAATTTGAAATAAATTGATTTTAGCATAACTTCTTCATACGATAGAATTTGGACCTGAAACCTATTCCATTGATTTTAAAATATTTAAAAACATCTATTTTGATATATGGTTTGACCTAATTTCGTTCCGGAGTCAGAACGGGCTTTTTGGGCAATTTATCGATCAACGATCCAAACCATTCGTATCCGTTCTTTATTTTCAACGCTACCTATATATACCCCGTTATAAACCCTAGTCTGTTTCTTATCTTTATTATTCTATACATACAATTCCAATTCAGTTGTCTCTCCTCCTTAATGGCGGAAAATCAAATTCTAGATCCAATTGCAATTCAAAATCAAATCAAAATTTCAGACTCCATAAACTATATCATATTTTATTTCTTCGAAAACCTTTTGAAGAGCGCATCTCAATTATGGGATTCGTTTTCAATTTGGTACATCATTTTCCTAGAATTCGCGAATCAATTCACGACCGTTCATTGGGCTTTGATCAACTTCAGTGGATTGTCGAATCGGAGGTACCATCGCGTGGAGGAGGACACGTGTTGTTCATCGGTGCAGTTCGTTTGTCAAAACAACGGCTTGATCGCCCTATTTAATTCGATTAGGGTTAGACTTCTAGGCGGCGGCTGCTCATTTTGGCACCGATCGAGGTGTCGTAGTCGCCGGGGGTGGGGGGGAAGGGGAAGCCTAGTAGCCCAGGCGAAGCCGGCCTGGCGTTGGTTGGTGGTGGTGAAGTTCGTAGGTGAGGGGCATACGTTTCAACGGTGAGAAGAGCGGTCTGGACTTGGGTGTTCGAACGATAGTTCGGCTGCAGTGGGGATTGCGTATGAGAAATCTGAGCTGACGTTGTTAGTGTTATTTGTTTATTTTATTTTGTTTCGTTTTAAAATTTTATCATATAACTTTTAATTTGTATAACTTTCGCATACGAGGTCCAATTAACGCGTTGTTTTCTCTGCTAGGTTCGTATTGGAATTCCGGACTATATAGCACGTGTTTGGATGGATTCTTTGACTGTTCAAATTTTAGGTTTAAACTGGATTTAAATTCAATTTAAATTCAAAAGGTGAGTGTTTTAACCCACTCGCAATTTCTAAAATTTCTTATGTGTGTTAAATTAATTTTTGATGTGATTAGAAATTTATTTATGACTGTTTGGCCTTTTTTTATCATCATTCCAGTTAAATTCAATTTATTGAAGAAAGTGTTATTTGATTTATTATTGCCTATAAATTGCCATTTGAATTTTATTCAATTTATTATTGAATATAAACTACCAGTAAATACCTGTTATCTATTATCTGTTCTATATTGATGTTATTGTTTGAATTGGATGGTGATTGTGATAAATGGTTGATGATGGATATTGGATGAATGGATGTTGTATTTTATATTGTTATAAACTGCAAGTTGTTATGCATTATCATTTCATTCGGGATTGTGGTTTGAAATGATATATAACCGTATTTTTATTTTAAATTACGAATTGAAATGATAAATATCCATACCACTTGACCATAGGGTAGAAAATTATATACAGACACTGTGGTCTATATATAAAAATATTTTGAAATGATTTTCTATGGTTTTGTAAAGTAATATATGGGTTTATAGAAATATTGATCTCAGATATTATATAAATGTTACTTTATACATATAGTTAAATTCTTGATTTTTTTTAGCTGTGTACAAATTTGTTTGGTATAAAACAATTTTGAAAATTAAAGATTGATTTTATTAAAAATGTAATATGGTAAGTATTTATATAAGTTATATTTTATATAGAGTTATAATGATTTTTAATAAAAGTTAAGGCAGAGAAGATAGATTTGAAATCGATTTAAAATTGTATTAAAAGAAACCGATTTGGAACTTACGAAATTTGGGATCTGTAAAGAGTACGATTTATAACTTGATCTTGTTTAAGGTAAATTACATAAATGTTTCAAAGTATAAATAAATTGATGGGAACATTTAGTTATTTGTAACTTGGGTTTTATTTCAAAGATAATGGATTTATTAAGTAAATGTTTCAAACTAAATAATATAAGTTGAATTTGATAAATATATGAAATTATCAAACTTAGTTTTGAAATAGTTGAATACGTAAAGTTTGAAGTATACCGAATTTGAAATGTTTTACTTTGTGAATCAAATCTGTTTCAAAATCGATATAATTTGGAATGGTCTATTTGAAGACCGAATTGAATTGAAATTTATGATTTGGGGATTTGGTTAAATTTAAAATTTAGAAATTTGGGTTGTTTGGAATTGATTGTCAAAATTAAGAAGCTAGTTTATTTTATAAAATATTTTAATATTTAAACCATGTAAGGGTTGGAAGTTATGTGTAACGACCCGTATTTTACGTGTCGATTAAATCGTAAAATTTGTTGCACTAGGTCGTTAATGTTGTTAAGTTGTTTAGAGTTGACTCAACCATAGCTTAGGTCGTGATGGAGTTAGGTCGGTAGAACAACCTAAGGTAGTTAACGACCTAGGGTTACCGGGTTATGGGATTTACCGACTCATGAGATTAACGACCTAAGAAAGTTAGATTGTGGACGACCTAGCAGTAGCGCCTTAGGTTGGGCCGGTAGCTAACAGGTTACGACTTAAGGTGATAACTCGTTTGGGCGACTCAGTGCATAGCGTAGGTCGTTGGGTCGAGTTAGGAAGTGTAGCCGACTCATGGAAGTAGACGACCTATGGTCTTTGGCCGACTTATAGAATTGACCGACTTAGTAGTTAGCGGAGATAAGTCGCGTGTGCGACTCAGTGTTAAGTCGTTTGAACGACTTAGAGTTAGGTCGTTTAAGGGTTAGGTCGAGTGATTCTTCTAAGTCGTAAGTCATACCACAGCTGAGTCGTGTGTGTCTTAGGTCGTGTGCATGACCTAGGTTGTGTGTTGAGTCGGCAGGACTTGAGTCGTTAGCGACTTAGAGTTAGCTTGGATAGGAGTTAGGTCGGCCGTGTTCATAGGTCGTATGTCGTTAAGTCGTTGGGGAACTTAGGTCGTATGACCCTGTGTTGTGTTAGGTTGGCAGGGAGTTGAGTCGGCATAGAGATAGGTCGGAAGCGACCTAAGTTAGGTCGGGGAAGATTTTAGGTCGGCACTAAGCTAAGCCGTGTGGGATGTTAAGGCGTTAGGTCGTGAAGGGGCTTAAGTCGCTATGCCGCGTGCTGTTAGGTCAGTAGGTCGCTAGGTTGTAGGGGCGGCTTGTTTTAGGCCGTAGGATGATGATGAGTCGTGAACGACTCATGGATAGGTCGTGACCGACCTATAGGGCGACGACCTAAGGGTGATTTCAGCCTATAAATAGAGGGGTTTGGCTCACTTTTTGGCACCGGTTTTTGAAGCGACGAAGTGCTGCCATTTTGGGAACTAGACTACAACATTTCTTCATCTTCTTTTCTCCATTCCAATCTAGTCCTAACATCCATCCAAGATCGAAGATCAAGATCGAAGATTCAAGGGCCAAAGTTGAAGATCTTCATCTGTTGAAGTGAGATTTCATCAATTGAAGCGAGATTTTGCCGGATCAAGCCTTGTTCTTCGCTGTCCGGATCTGGAGTTGATTGTTATTGAGGTGTTTAGGTGATTTGGTGAGTGGTAGTTATCTCTCACGCGGACCCAAAGGAGTATATTGGATTGGTGGTTTGTTGGAGTGTTGTAGATAGTGATTTTATGCATTTTTCCTTAGATCCAAGTGTAGATCCATTACTTATGAAGATGTTTACCTTTGCAAGTTCATTCATCTAGTTGTAGAGACAAAACCCATGATTTATATTTGTTAGATCTATGCTAAAGACCCATGATTCATGTAAGTTAGATCTATGCTCATTTATTTACGAAATTGCCATTGTAATTATAAATGCCTATTTAGATCATGTTTGATTATTTGATTGTCTATTTAGATCTTGTTGAATGTTTGATTGGATTAATGTTTGATTTGATTGATTAGTTGATCGATTACTTGACTTGGACAAGTATGGTTGATGGTGATTCAAAAGCCAAGTGGAAAGGCTCTTGAATAAGGAAAGCTGCCTGTGGCATATGAAGCGGATGTGGAAGCTCATATGGATGGATTCGAGGATGTGGGACCTTGCCATAATGCGAGAAGGCAAACATGATATTGAGATGGGACTTTGCTATGATGTGATGGGGCAAGGCATATGTTGAGATGGGACGAGTCATGATGACGTTCCAAGCACGGGTCATGACGACGTGCGAAGTTATAACTCGGTGATGCGGTCCGAGTTGGGATGGACAATGGTTAGCTTGAGAGGCGCTTGAGCTAGTATGGAAAGAGTCGTCAAGGAGGATGACTAGGAGGCTAAGATCTCATCGTTGTTGAAGGTTCTAGCATACTCAAAGCAAGGGTACGTTGGAACGGGTCACGATGACGTTCCAAGCACGGGTCACGATGACGTGCTAGTACTCTGGGCTGATGCGTTCGGCTTAGGCACGGGTCATGATGACGTGCAGAGTTATGTCTAAAACCGGGGTTACCATTAGCCCTTGACAGGTGGTCATTCAATTAATGGTGAAATGAAGGCAAGGATAACAGTGATAGCCAGAGTCATGGATGTTTGGTTGTATCATCATTCGGTCTCAAGAGCGGTGTTTTCTGGGTGCTTATCTGATCTTGGTTTAGGCCTTGGGGGTTTGTATTTGGAGAACATCGACCTTGACTCGAGTGATTATTGCTTACCTTAATTGTTTGTTATGTTATGCTTGCTTCTCCTTAGTGTGTGTCTGGGGGCTATCACTGTAGAAAGAGGAGGAGTGGGATGGTTTGGTTCCTATTCCTTTTATCCCTTATGCTCTTTTGGTATGTTTGGTAGTTAATTTACTGCTCACTAAGACTTTGTCTGACTCAAGGTTTTATGTCTCCTCTTATTACCTTGGGCTGTTCATCCATGTTTGGGATGGGCAGACTAGGTAGCAGGTGACAGGTGCTGTTCTTGGAAATCTACGCTGATGATGACGAAGACGAGCAGGAGGCTTTGCATATTAGTTTCCTTACTATATGTACTGGGTGTTCCGCTGTTGTATCTGATTGAGTGTTATGTAGCGAGGCTTTGATGTATGGATGATTCATATGTTTGTATAAAACTACTATGATACTTATATGATGATTTTCTGTTACGGAGCTTCACTATATATTTCTCTATTGTATTTTATCCATGCGCTGTGAGTTGTACGATAGAGTTTCTATTTTATTCTACCCTGACCATCGTCCATGGCTGCCTGGCACGCATTTCAGCGCACTATTTTCCTTGTTTTTGGTGCGGAGTCATGGGCGGTCGTCACATTTGGTATCAGAGCTTTGGTTAATCGATTTTAGCCAACGCTCGCTGACGTAACTACGTATGAGAGACGTAATTGTATTTTGATGGATGATTACTATACATAATATAGTAGCTTAGAATGATTTGAACTCCTTATGCAGTTGTTTCTTAAGGTGTTCTAATCATTCCTTTTCTAGATACTAAAGATGAGTCGAAGAGGGAGACCAACTGCAAGGGAAGGCCGTGCTACTGAAGGAGCTGTTGATTATGGAACTATGTTCGAAGCGATGATGACTTCGATCATGAGAAGGATACCAGCTTCAGGATCATCAGTGGATGTGGGAGTTCAAGTTCAAGCTCCAAGACCAGTGGATTTTGCTAAGTTTTGTAAGGATTATACTTCTCTTAGAGGAAAGATTTTCTTTGGAACGGAGTCGACCATTGAAGTGCAGAGATGGATTGATGCTTGTCGAAGGATTTTTGGTGATTTGGGAATTGAGGATGCAACTAAGAGGAAGCTTGCATCAAGGAAACTTCAAGGAAGAGCTGCGGATTGGTGGAATTCTATCACCATTGATACTCCAGAAGAAGAGATCACTTGGGAGCAATTCCAAGTCAGATTTGAAGCTAAGTTCATCTCTACGGCTCAGAAATCTGTATTGTTTAAGAGGTTTGTGGAGCTCAAGCAAGGTGGGAGACCAGTTCTTGAGTATATTTCTGAGTTTGAAGCTTTGTCTAAGTATGCCAGGTCGTATATTGATTCTCCCTATCAGAAGAATGAAAAGTTTGTGACTGGTTTGGACGCTTATCTGGGGAGGCAGTTAGTGGATCATTTGGATGATCCGTTTGAGAAGCTTGTGGAGAAAGCTCTAAGGCATGAGAGTTTGTTTCCTAGGGAAAGTTCTGTTGTTGCTGTGACCAAGGACCATAGTGGAAATAAGAAGAGGAGGCAGTAGCAGCAGAAGGGTAAGGATGGCCAGAAGAAGCCAAAGGGCGAAGTGACCTGCTACAACTGCCGACAGAAGGGTCATCTCTCCCGGGATTGCAAGAATCCAAAGGTGCAGTTGAAGTATCACAACTGTGATAAGCTCGGACATATCAAAAAGGACTGTCCAGAGCCGAGGAAAGATAAGCAGATTGTGCAAGCTTATGCTTTGGGAGCTGTGCCGTCGTCTTCAAAGGCTCCTACTGCTGAAGAGAAGGGGAAGAGTGTGGTGGTTCAAGGTATTCTTTCCATTTGTGGTGTTCCAGTTAGAGTGTTATTTGATACTGGAGCGTCGCACTCTTTTGTTTGTGATGATTTGGTAGGCCGGTTAGGTTTGAAACCGGATATTGTTGATAGGCCATTGGTTGTGACTAATCCAGTTGGGGGTTCGACTTGTTTGTGTATGTTATGCCGTGGTCTAGTTGTATCGAGTCATGATTGCTCGTTTGTTTGTGATTGCTTTGTTCTGAACTTTGCGGGGTTCGGAATTATTTTGGGTATGGACTGGCTTAGGAAGTATGCGGCAAGGATTGACTGTGAAAGGCTGGAGGTGACAGTCGGGAATGTGGAAGGGCGAAAGGTTGTGATACGATGTAAGCATGAGGAAGGCGTCTTCATGAGCTTCATGTATTCGCTGGTTGTTCCACGGGATGGACTGTCATCGGTGCCTATTGTGAATGGATTTGAGGACGTCTTTGACGAAGTCAAAGGGTTACCGCCGCATAGGGAGATCGAGTTTCGTATCGATCTAGTTGAGGGAGCCAGACCTGTTGTGATGCCTCTTAGGCGGATGGCGCCTAGGGAGCAGCTAGAGTTGAAGGTGCAAGTTGATGACCTTTTGCAGAAAGGATTCATTCGGCGTAGTGTGTCCGAATGGGGTGCACCAGTTGTGTTCGCAACCAAAGCGGATGGATCGTTGAGGTTGTGTGTCGATTATCGTGAACTGAATAAAGTGACTAAGAAGAACAAGTATCCATTGCCGAGAATAGATGACTTGTTTGATCAGCTTCACGAGGCTAAGGTGTTTTCTCAGATGGATTTGGCAACGGGATTTCACCAGTTGAGAGTGGCTAAGGATAGTGTGCCGAAGACTGCTTTTAGGACACCATTCGGTTTTTATGAGTGGCTGGTAATGCCGTTTGGATTGACCAATGCACCAGCATATTTTGTGGATCTTATGAATAGAGTGTTCAGAGATCAGTTGAATAAGTTTGTGCTTGTGTTCGTGGATGATATTCTGATTTATTCCAGAACTGAGGAGGAACACAAGACGCACTTGAGGATTGTTTTGGAAATCTTGCGGAAACATCAGCTGAAGGCTAAGTTTTCGAAGTGTCACTTCTGGAAGAGTGAAGTGAGGTTCTTAGGCCATGTTATCTCTGGAAATGGAATAGCGGTTGATCCCGCTAAGGTGGCAGCAATCCAGGATTGGGTTAGACCAAAGAATGCATCTGATATGAGAAGTTTTCTTGGATTAGCAGGATATTACCGTCGGTTTATCAAAGACTTTTCCAAGATAGCTGCACCGTTAACAGGATTGATGAAGAAGAACCAGGCGTTCAAATGGGATGCTAAGTGTGACCAAGCTTTTGAAATCCTGAAAGAGCGACTGACGAGTGCTCCTGTTTTGACTATTCCAAGTGGGAATGATGAGATGGTGGTTTACACCGATGCAAGTGGTACTGGACTTGGAGCGGTGCTAATGCAGAAGGATAAAGTTGTTGCGTATGCTAGTCGACAACTGAAGCCGCATGAAAGGAATTATCCGACTCATGATTTGGAGTTAGCGGCGATTGTGTTTGCTTTGAAGATGTGGAGACATTATCTATTGGGAGTTCGATTCGAGTTGTTTACGGATCATAAGTCGTTGAAGTATCTGTTCTCCCAAAAGGATTTGAATCTTCGACAGCAACGGTGGCTAGAATTTCTAGCATCTTATGATTTTGGTATAGCCTATACTCCGGGAAAAGGTAACGCAGTGGCAGATGCGTTAAGTCGAAGACATGCAGGATTGGGAGCCATGTTTTCGGAATGGAAGAGTCTTGAGTATTTGGCTGGATTTGACTTCAGGCCTAGATGTGAATTGGAACCTGAGATGTTGGCAAACTTATCGATAAGACCTACTCTAGTGGAGAGAATTGGCGAGAGCCAAAAGCGAGATGATAAGCTTGTCAGGATTATCCGAGATTTGGAATCTGGATTGGAACCAGAAAAGGATAAAGGATTCGAGGTCGATCGAGAGGGTTGGCTTCGAAAGCAAGGACGACTAGTTGTTCCCGATGTAGATGGATTGAGAGATGAAGTTCTGAGGGAAAGTCATCACTCGAAGTTGACAATTCATCCAGGTGGAAATAAGATGTATCGGGATATGAAGAGAACTTACTACTGGGAAGGTATGAAGAAAGATGTTGGAAGTTTTATTTCCAAATGTATGAACTGCCAGTTGGTGAAAGCTGAGCAGAAGAAGCCCAGTGGATTGCTTCAACCATTAGAGGTTCCTACATGGAAGTGGGAGCAAGTATCGATGGATTTTATCGATGGCCTACCTAGAACCAGAGCAGGGAATGAAGGGATTTGGGTCATAGTAGATCGGTTGACCAAGAGTGCAAGGTTTATTCCTGTTCGATCAACTAGGACTGCATCGAAGTTGGCTGAGTTGTATGTTAAGTGGATAGTTCGATTCCATGGTATTCCGAAGAGTATAGTAAGCGATCGAGATCCATTGTTCACTAGTGGATTTTGGAAGAGCTTCCAGGAAGTTTTGGGAACCGAGTTATGTTTGAGTACAGCTTATCACCCTCAAACAGATGGTCAGACTGAGAGAGTCAACCGAGTTTTGGAAGATCTTCTTAGATCATGTGTTTTGGACTTCGGAGGATCATGGGAAGATCACCTTCATTTGGTGGAATTTGCATATAATAACAGTTATCAGTCGAGTATTGGTATGGCACCATATGAGGCTTTATATGGAAGACCGTGTAACTCTCCGACATGTTGGTTGGAAACTGGAGAAAAGCTGATACTTGGGCCAGAGATGATTCGACAGACTTCAGATTGTATAGAGATCATTCGGCAACGAATGAAAGCAGCCCAAGATCGTCAGAAAAGTTATGCCGATAATCGTCGTAAGGATTTGGAGTTCGACGTAGGCGATATGGTTTTTGTAAAGATTTCTCCATTAAAGAATATTATAAGATTTGGGAAGAAAGGAAAGTTAACTCCGAGATTTGTTGGACCATTCCCGATTATCGAGCGAATTGGAAAGCTCGCGTATAGATTGGAGTTACCGGGGAAGATGGCGGGTGTGCACAATGTTTTTCATGTATCGTATCTACGGAAATGTGTGCATGACCCAAGTACTGTGGTTTCTGCTGATAGCTGTGAAGATTTAGAGGTTGATCCAGTGGTTAGAAGACCTCGTAAGCCGCTTCGTGTTGTTGAGACCGACACGAAACAGCTTAGGAGGAAGATGATTACGTTGCTCAAGGTACAATGGAGTGATGATGTTAACGACTGTACGTGGGAGGAGGAAGAGAGGATGAAGGCAGCTCATCCTGAACTCTTCAAGGTATGGCCCTAAGGTGTCGTAACATCTCATGAATTTGCATCTTGATCTAATTTTAGAATTCTGCATGCTAGGCTAGAAATTGGATGCATGGTCTGTTGATTGCTATGGATGGTAGGCATGCGGAATAGTTTTGATTGCTGTTGTTGTTTGGAATTTCGGGGGCGAAATTCCTAAGGAGGAGAGAATGTAACGACCCGTATTTTACGTGTCGATTAAATCGTAAAATTTGTTGCACTAGGTCGTTAATGTTGTTAAGTTGTTTAGAGTTGACTCAACCATAGCTTAGGTCGTGATGGAGTTAGGTCGGTAGAACAACCTAAGGTAGTTAACGACCTAGGGTTACCGGGTTATGGGATTTACCGACTCATGAGATTAACGACCTAAGAAAGTTAGGTTGTGGACGACCTAGCAGTAGCGCCTTAGGTTGGGCCGGTAGCTAACAGGTTACGACTTAAGGTGATAAGTCGTTTGGGCGACTCAGTGCATAGCGTAGGTCGTTGGCTCGAGTTAGGAAGTGTAGCCGACTCATGGAAGTAGACGACCTATGGTCTTTGGCCGACTTATAGAATTGACCGACTTAGTAGTTAGCGGAGATAAGTCGCGTGTGCGACTCAGTGTTAAGTCGTTTGAACGACTTAGAGTTAGGTCGTTTAAGGGTTAGGTCGAGTGATTCTTCTAAGTCGTAAGTCATACCACAGCTGAGTCGTGTGTGTCTTAGGTCGTGTGCATGACCTAGGTTGTGTGTTGAGTCGGCAGGACTTGAGTCGTTAGCGACTTAGAGTTAGCTTGGATAGGAGTTAGGTCGGCCGTGTTCATAGGTCGTATGTCGTTAAGTCGTTGGGGAACTTAGGTCGTATGACCCTGTGTTGTGTTAGGTTGGCAGGGAGTTGAGTCGGCATAGAGATAGGTCGGAAGCGACCTAAGTTAGGTCGGGGAAGATTTTAGGTCGGCACTAAGCTAAGCCGTGTGGGATGTTAAGGCGTTAGGTCGTGAAGGGGCTTAAGTCGCTATGCCGCGTGCTGTTAGGTCAGTAGGTCGCTAGGTTGTAGGGGCGGCTTGTTTTAGGCCGTAGGATGATGATGAGTCGTGAACGACTCATGGATAGGTCGTGACCGACCTATAGGGCGACGACCTAAGGGTGATTTCAGCCTATAAATAGAGGGGTTTGGCTCACTTTTTGGCACCGGTTTTTGAAGCGACGAAGTGCTGCCATTTTGGGAACTAGACTACAACATTTCTTCATCTTCTTTTCTCCATTCCAATCTAGTCCTAACATCCATCCAAGATCGAAGATCAAGATCGAAGATTCAAGGGCCAAAGTTGAAGATCTTCATCTGTTGAAGTGAGATTTCATCAATTGAAGCGAGATTTTGCCGGATCAAGCCTTGTTCTTCGCTGTCCAGATCTGGAGTTGATTGTTATTGAGGTGTTTAGGTGATTTGGTGAGTGGTAGTTATCTCTCACGCGGACCCAAAGGAGTATATTGGATTGGTGGTTTGTTGGAGTGTTGTAGATAGTGATTTTATGCATTTTTCCTTAGATCCAAGTGTAGATCCATTACTTATGAAGATGTTTACCTTTGCAAGTTCATTCATCTA
The DNA here is from genome assembly GCA_030765085.1 of Allium cepa. Classification (NCBI taxonomy): domain Eukaryota; kingdom Viridiplantae; phylum Streptophyta; class Magnoliopsida; order Asparagales; family Amaryllidaceae; genus Allium; species Allium cepa. The sequence goes on along the minus strand of CM060932.1, from coordinate 341,179,013 downwards.
GTTGTAGAGACAAAACCCACGATTTATATTTGTTAGATCTATGCTAAAGACCCATGATTCATGTAAGTTAGATCTATGCTCATTTATTTACGAAATTGCCATTGTAATTATAAATGCCTATTTAGATCATGTTTGATTATTTGATTGTCTATTTAGATCTTGTTGAATGATTGATTGCTTGGATTAATGTTTGATTTGATTGATTAGTTGATCGATTACTTGACTTGGACAAGTATGGTTGATGGTGATTCAAAAGCCAAGTGGAAAGGCTCTTGAATAAGGAAAGCTGCCTGTGGCATATGAAGCGGATGTGGAAGCTCATATGGATGGATTCGAGGATGTGGGACCTTGCCATAATGCGAGAAGGCAAAGCATGATATTGAGATGGGACTTTGCTATGATGTGATGGGGCAAGGCATATGTTGAGATGGGACGGGTCATGATGACGTTCCAAGCACGGGTCATGACGACGTGCGAAGTTATAACTCGGTGATGCGGTCCGAGTTGGGATGGACAATGGTTAGCTTGAGAGGCGCTTGAGCTAGTATGGAAAGAGTCGTCAAGGAGGATGACTAGGAGGCTAAGATCTCATCGTTGTTGAAGGTTCTAGCATACTCAAAGCAAGGGTACGTTGGAACGGGTCACGATGACGTTCCAAGCACGGGTCACGATGACGTGCTAGTACTCTGGGCTGATGCGTTCGGCTTAGGCACGGGTCATGATGACGTGCAGAGTTATGTCTAAAACCGGGGTTACCATTAGCCCTTGACAGGTGGTCATTCAATTAACGGTGAAATGAAGGCAAGGATAACAGTGATAGCCAGAGTCATGGATGTTTGGATGTTTGGTTGTATCATCATTCGGTCTCAAGAGCGGTGTTTTCTGGGTGCTTGTCTGATCTTGGTTTAGGCCTTGGGGGTTTGTATTTGGAGAACATCGACCTTGACTCGAGTGATTATTGCTTACCTTAATTGTTTGTTATGTTATGCTTGCTTCTCCTTAGTGTGTGTCTGGGGGCTATCACTGTAGAAAGAGGTGGAGTGGGATGGTTTGGTTCCTATTCCTTTTATCCCTTATGCTCTTTTGGTATGTTTGGTAGTTAATTTACTGCTCACTAAGACTTTGTTTGACTCAAGGTTTTATGTCTCCTCTTATTACCTTGGGCTGTTCATCCATGTTTGGGATGGGCAGACTAGGTAGCAGGTGACAGGTGCTGTTCTTGGAAATCTACGCCGATGATGACGAAGACGAGCAGGAGGCTTTGCATATTAGTTTCCTTACTATATGTACTGGGTGTTCCGCTGTTGTATCTGAGTGAGTGTTATGTAGCGAGGCTTTGATGTATGGATGATTCATATGTTTGTATAAAACTACTATGATACTTATATGATGATTTTCTGTTACGGAGCTTCACTATATATTTCTCTATTGTATTTTATCCATGCGCTGTGAGTTGTACGATAGAGTTTCTATTTTATTCTACCCTGACCATCGTCCATGGCTGCCTGGCACGCATTTCAGCGCACTATTTTCCTTGTTTTTGGTGCGGAGTCATGGGCGGTCGTCACATTATGTTTCAAAGATATAAATTTCAAAGTAATACATTTTGGAAGTGTTATAGTTTTAAATTTTTGGTTTCGAAATTTTATAACTTTGAAATACTATGATTTTAAAATGATATCATATTGATTTGGTTTTTAAAACGAAAATGATATCGTATTTATATGGTTTTGAAATGAATATTATATCCTATTTTTGAAGTATAATTATTTTAAAATGGCCACGGTGTTATAATAACGATTGGTTGGGAAAGAGACCGGGATCAGATATGGGCAAACTCTCTGTCGATACCAAAAACCACTTTGACAACCATGTACGCGGTGGAGATTCCAGAATGAAGTAAGATGGCGGCGGCGTTTCCTTTGAGGTAAATACATGGACCCAACTCCTGTGAGTTAGCATAAGGTGGCTAAAACAGGAACGATTGACGGGCTAAGAAGGTAGCACCTTTTATCGGACATATCCCTTCAATATTATACTCTGACTTTTGGATTTATTTGATGACCACTTTTAATTTTTGACTTGGGGTGTGGCTCGAGGTAGGCAGTAGCTGCGCGCTATGCGTTACCACCGGCCCGGAAGCGTAACTGGTATATCTACCCTGGCATTGCCTAGTTGTGTCGTGTCACCTACTCTAGCGCTCCTTGTACGAGTTTGATTTGTGTCGTACCTATGGAGTATCCTCTAGTAGCCTCCCGATCAGGAGGTATTATGGTACTGTAAAGACTATTGGCACTATTACATGTTAAGGGATATATAGGTGACCCCTTAACGCTATTAAAAAGAAAGTTTATTTTACTATTAGACATTATTATAATAGTGAAATATTACTACGTAGTAAATAGTTTAACGGATCCTTAGGAGATGTGAATCCCGAGCATCTCTTAAGTTACTACACTCATGTTAGACACTGGATAGGAGATGTCAAATCCTGTAAACATCTCTGACGCTATTCCACTCATATTATTTACCGTTGATTTAACTTACATAAGATCTTTTAGTTCTGACTCTAGTGTTTTGTCTTTTCAATTCGCTCGGGTCAGCCTGAGCATTTCAGGGTTTGAAGGGCTTAATTTTGGAGGAAGAAGATGAAGATTGTATTACTATTATCTATTATATTATTCCACTACATTCTCACTATTCCGCTGCATTATTTATTGTTCTCTGGTATGTGAACTCTGATATGTATTGTATAAGTATAATCGAATATTTTGTAAAATGGCTTCATGAACTGTATATTTGATTATTATATTTTATCGTTCCGCTGCAAGATTCTGTTTTGTTCTTTTTCTTTCTCTGTTTTTTCTTATTTACCCCATAACAGTCCGCCCTTCTGTATGGTTTTAGTCTGACATGTGTGGTTTATCGTCGATTTAAAGCGTACAATAAGGCGGGATGTTATATCTGAAGTAATGTAATATAAGATGTGACGCCCCACCTCTATACCCATGCTAGCCAAGGACACTACAGGGTAATGCCGTCAACTAACACGGAGAATAAGGCTGGATAGGAGCGACCATGTGTAATCTTACCTTAACTATTCACTAAACACGTCGAAAAGTAGAATCACAAACAGTTCGACGTATTCAATAAATATTTAAAGCAAGACTACAATGGCTATAGGATCTATCAAGACAGAATATAACAACTTAAATGTATTATACATCACAGAACAGTAAATCATCAGATACACATATACTGAATACATAACAGAGTTACTACAAAATGGGACTACACAAAAAGCTATGACAAAAAGAAGCTAGCGGAGTAGTCCATGCAGAAGCAAAATAGGCTAAGTCCAAAGCACCTAACCTGAAACATCTCGGTCTGACCCGAGTATAAAATACACGGGTCAGTCTAGCTAAACAAATCAGTTAGATAAACGGAACAACAATAAACCTACAAGGTTACAAGGCATAGCAAATATCTCTAAAAGAGATAACACAATCATCAACAAAAGATGAATCATATGATAACAAGCCTCATATCATTTGCAACGTATAGAAACAAAGGATGCAAATATCCCAAAGCAAGCCAAAAGGCAATAACAAATACCAATAAGGTATACAAGTTCCACAAGGTAAATGCTACTCATCATGCGGCTCATAATGACCAACACCGAAGGGCGATACCAAGGGAATATACATACGAATGAAACATCATAAAATTGCTCGAGCTCAGTACTGTACAAACAAGGATCCATGAGCCCGAAGACTCCAAACCCAATATCACCCATGCGGCTCATAATGACCAACATCGGAAGCAATACTAAAGGGCAACCCAATATCACCCATGCGGCTCATAACGACCAACATCGGAAGCGATACTAGAAGGCAACAAACCCGAAGGCACAAACCCGAAGGCATATACCCGAAGGCAACAAACCGTAGTGGTGAAGGTCAGAGACCTAGTACTGGACACCACTAACTGGTGGAATGTGTCACAACTCTCGAAAAGAATCCGAAAAGTGTTAATGTATGTCCCATAACCACTCGTTCGCACTAAACGGTTTACTATCCGTCAGCCACTTTCACAATCAAAGCAGTACAAAGTTCACCTCATATCATCGATAAACCAAACCCGATGGTCAAAACAATCAATCGAATAGGTCGGGAATTAATCGGAAGGATAAACGCACAGATTCATGGTCCGTGTTTTGCCCAACCATTTAATCACCCTTCCACTTCGCTCGAAGTGCGAAAGTGTGTGTTTTTAAATAGAATTTATAAATTGGAGAAACGAGCTTTTAAATGTGATTTGAGAGATTATTTTATAAAAACCCGTGGATGAAGTCCAGAATAAGTTATCAAAGTCAAAGATGCAATAACAACTACTAAAAAGCAACTTGAATCGATAAAATTTGGATAACCAGTCAAAATATGCAAAAATAGGCAAAACAGGCAAAACATGAGCAGGTTGGTCGACCGGTTGCAGGGCTCGATCGGCTGGCCAGATGTAGGAATTAAAAAACACGACATGAGCAGGTCGGTCGACCGGCGTCGGTCGACCGGCTACAGGGCTCGGTCGGCCGAACTGCATAAATTTGCAGTTTCTGCCCCTTTTCAATGAAATGCAAGTTCTTCCAAAACGCGATCGTTCGAGCAATGGACCTAAGGAGCCTTAGCCAATAGATACCCCAGCTCCATTAGCTCTTCGATTCGCAACCAAAAACATATTCAAACATCAAAGTTAGGATCTTTAAAGAATTGAACCCAAACAATAAAAATTTGGATATTCACCAATTCAATCCAAACCAAAAGCAAGTGCATATGAACAAGGTGTTAGGAATTCATACCCAACATCTATGATATCAAAGGAGGTAGATGTGAGTTCAAAACTCACCTTTAATCTCACAAACAAAGAAGATGAAGGAGCTAAAACACAAGGAGAAGACGAACTAATCACTACTTCAACCCAACAAGCTTCAATCTAAGAACAAACAAGTATTTTCCTAAGTTAGGTTTAGGAAAACTTTCTGAAATTGAAGGAGAAAGAGTTGGAGAAGAAGAAGAGAGACTTACCAATGGCTTCTCTATGATTTTGGAGCAAGAAATCAAGTTACAAAGGAGAAACTAGGGCTTGCAATTTCTATTTCCTCTTCCCATCCACCATTTTCAGTTTTACTTGAGAAATGAAAATGAAAGAAGATGAAATGAAGAGAAGGGGTTGAGTTAGGGTATTAGTTAAGCTAATGGGCTGAACCCAAACCCAAAACCCAATAGAAAAAGGTCAAAATTTCACAAACTCCAAACATATCAAAGCTTACACTCAAAAAGATCGCAAACGCCATTTTGGAACCAATGGAGGTGGTTTCGAGTCCCAATTCGGCCATTTGGAGAAAGTAACATTTCGGACCTAAATCCGACTAACGACGCTATATTTAAATAAAACATTTAAATATAAAATCGTTAAATATGCGGGTTGTTACATAAGATGTAAATTATAAAGACTGTGATATAAATGGAACTAGACCGAAATTATGCCTAATTATGATATTAATTGGACTGGATTAAGAAGATTGGTTTAGTTATAACCTAGAATTATAACTAAAAAGAATAAAAGAAGAAAGAAACTTATTTTCACACTTAGACCTTGGGTTAAGTAATAAGCATGATTATAACGTAAGTTAAAAATTGATAGACTATGGAAACTATGGTAAACTATAGAAACTATAGTGCTTATTTTAAGACTTAGGATAAATTAATAAGCAATAATAGTAATTGATAAAAATAAAGGCTTATTTAAAAAATTTGTCTAAGTTAATCCACAAAGATAAGAAGTAGGACCTGTACCAAATAACATTCCCCTAATATTTCTATGGTTACGGTGTTTCACATAATTCTGAAGCGAGACGAGGTGCTTCACATAATCCTGAAGTGAGTCGAGGGGCACACTTATGCTTATAGTGGTAGTAAACGGTCAATCTATGGTAGTTTAAATCAAGGTGATTTGAACAAGGGGCGCAAATAGATTTTTGTTTGATAGGGACCTGTACAACAGCATTTCCCTTATTTTTCTATGGACACGGTGTTTCCCATAACCCTGAAGTGACACGAGGTGCTTCACATAATCCAGAAGTGAGGCGAGGGGCATGCTTATGCTGTTCAAAGTAAATGAAAGGTCAAAAGAGGGAGCAACATGTAGCATGGGCATGGTGGTAGTTACATGTGCGACTTCATTTCGATGCTCAGTAATTGCTATGATTTCTAAGTGCTTAGTAAGTGTGTCTTTCGTAGACACCAAAGTCTACTATGTAGGAAAACATCCAGTCCACAGTAGATTCTATGTAGTAGCAGGCCGATCAAAGGGTAGAATTAGGAATTCAACCTAATCAAAGCAACTATCAAGGACAAGTGCAAACAATCAAAGTTAACCTATCGTATTAATTGAGTACTAGTTAATTCGTATTTATTTCCAGCTTTATCTCTCCTTTGTTTCCTTTTATATATACTAGAACTATTGAAGAGTCTGTTACTTTTACTTTGCTTAAAGATCCTAGTAGTTACTATCATTCACCATACTTTTAGTCTGATCCACTCCTTTATTTTCCCCTTTCCCCCATAGGCAATCAAGGGAGAGGGCAATAGATTGCAGTTGCTTGGTGGTTTCTTGGAGAAGATTCTGCTATGTATTCCCCTACTTTTATTTCTGTTTTTATTTCTTTGTACGGGCACTAGAGAGGGGTATTTACACTCTGATTTTTGTTGAGACTACGAGCTTTTATTTCATGAGACATATTGGGTTTTGAGACATATATGTTGTGTTTAGTATTTGACTTATTTGGTTTATGAAGAAATTATGAAGTTTTTGTTTTGAATAAGTTATATTTTTAGTTTCCGCTATTTTTTCTTATTTTTGTCTTGTGAATCTTAGTCTCTGTTAGTTTTAGTTATACCAACAATGCACCACGCCTTTTAATGTGTCCTTTTAGTTATATTAGTGGGTGTGGGGGTGTTTCATATAAGCTCAGGAGATATACATTTGTAAAATCAGTTGTGTGATTGTGAAATAACAAAGTAGAATATGTTCTACATGAAAGGTAACTGTTACCTCAAAGCCTAACACCTGGGAATGGTGAAACAGAGGATGCTTTAAAGCGAAGTGGCTCTCAGCCAATCAGGGTATGAAATCGCCTTCTAGATCTATAAAATTTCTACCCGCCATAACATCGGGTTTAAATTCAGTAGCGTATGCTATGAGATGTCTCGGATAGGTCGGGAAACGGCAGGGTGATGTAATACTCGGTGTTATTCGTGTAATTTTAAGATAGTCCGATCCTAATTCACATGAGGACGGAATAAGGGCCTCGGATGCATTCCTCTAGAAATGAAATATACTGGAGGTAGTTCCTTACCTCGCTATTCAGTTGGAAATCTAATCTCCTTTAAGTGCCTTCGGTTTTGTTTTGTAGAATCTTATATGATTAAGTTCGGAATTTAATATGGTAGCAATTTCGAATAAAATTCATAAATTTCCTTGTAAATGTTTTCAAAAGAATGTCATTAAAAATAATACTACCAAATTTCCATGTAAAAATGTTTAGGTTATCGTTAGGTAAAAACCTATTTCGTGTTTATGTGCGGCGTGGTCTTATGAGATGCCCTTTGTTTTCAAACGCTCGTATTTTGAGTTTTTCACACTGGTCCCATGACTGACCTGAAGTTTACTCCCTTTCCCTTAAACTCTGGGTGCCCTATTTTGTGGGCAGCCTAGTAGTAATGTTTAGTTAGAAGAAATCTGGAAGAGCTTGGAACATGAAGTTAGAGGATTCTACAGTAGACTATTATCTTTTTTCCACTACACTTGTGTACTATTGTAACGACCCACCTTTCTGACCCCAAGGGATGGCACTTAACACATCCCCGGTGTTCATGTGCCGTTGCCTACGCATCAAAAAGATGAATCGTCGTGGGGTAAAATAAAGAACATAATAGAAAAAACTCACAATGAAACTGTAAAACAAACCATAATAGTCAATAGTACATCAGGTAACGCCTTAATAGGGAGTTATCAAAGTTACAAAAAGTACTACAAATAAGCTTAGTAGTTGTAACAACCTGCCTTTACATACGCTGAATCAAAATACATTTATACAAACAAGATAATACAACGAAATAGATAATTAAGAAGATGAAAGGCTCTTGCTGCGATGCTGACTTCAAAAAGCCACATAGACCTGTTACTCTCGAACTAATCAAAAAAAAGTACCCGAGAGGTTAGGGAAAACAAACAAACGGGTCAGATGATAAGTCTGGTATGAGTAAAAAAATTAGATCAATAGGTGTGTGATTAAACACAAAAATCTGAGACCATGCCGCCGAAAACGAAACAGATTTACTATCACATGAATCAACATCCAAACGAGAAGAATGTATAAATAATTAAACACCGTGAAGAGTGGTTGACTCTTCTTGATTAAATTAAGGAAACAAATTCGATGTTTCAAATCAAATAAGAAAAAGAAAATTTCCAATAAATGACTAGGAAGGTGCACCACCCTTGAAGTATACCTATAGTAATATACTTCTGAGAAGCTCATATACATTGTGACACTTCTCCGACAATACCAAACCGGACCGCACCAAACCTTATCGAGTATCTGAATATTTCACATTTAATAGCGCTACCAAATCCAATCTAGATGAGATATGAAAGTACCCTAATGGGAGCAACCCCACATAGCTTGGCTTCCTATCACGCTTTAGATTTAGTAATTTCCAACAAAGGATATCAATGCTCGATAGAGAAGTACATTGTCTTAGAATCACGATAATAAAGAAGCTGAAGTAACCGATGTCTAAGAAACCAACTATCAGGGATTTAAAACAATCGTATATGGAAATTAAGTCTTGTATACTTATCACCACTCATCGAATTCAAATTTGTATTATTTCATGGTTAACAATAATACCAGACAAGTCAAGGTAGTGTTACCTCGAAGTCATGACTCAGATTATTCTTAATTTTCGAAATAGAGACTAGTCTAGCTTTTCGATGTGTAGTGTTAATTATACAAATAAATCATTTCCATACAAGTGAATTTCTTAATGAAAATTAATCCATTTCCATAAACAATTCAAAAAATTTCTTTTAAAATCCAAATTCGTGCTTGGGCTTCACATTACAAGTATCTGGTTCAAAACAGTTTGTTGAAAGAGTTTACTAACTTTAAACATCATTATAAAAGGATTTAAGAATTATCAATATTCTTATTTAATTGGATAGTTCCCTTCAACTATCATAAATTAGAATAATTAATTATCTTTAAATTCGTTAATCAATTTGGATAATTTACTTCAAAATACCCTTTAATTAAAAAGGTTAATCATCTTTAAATTAACAGAATTGATTAAATTAATTTATTTCATTTAATCTCATTAATTGCATTAATTAATTAAATATTGACATCATTATTAAGTTAATTAATAATAATAAATAACATTAATTAAATTAATTAATTTAAACATAATTAAAGAAAAGATTAATTAAATTTAGTTTAGTTAATCAAATTTAAAAATCATTAATTGAAAGGAGTTAATTTATTTTAATCATCATTAATTAAAATGATTAACAAATTTTAATCCATAATTATTAAATAAATAATTAACCTTAATCATCGTTAGACAAAATGTTTAATTAGTTTTCAGTATCATTAACAAAGCTATTAATTAAATTTAACACATCATTAACAAGTTAATCGATTAATTTTAAACTCATGACTAACAAGTTAATTAGTTAACCTTAATCCTCAATAATTAATTAATTAATTATATTTAAAAATATTATTTAAATAATTAATTAAATTTGAAATCATCCTTATTTAACAACTTTATTACTTGTAAAACCAAACCCAAGCTCGAGAAATAAATCAAAAAATTTCGATAAGGATATGTTTGTCGAAAGTACCGATATAGCGATAGTCGCTATAAAGACACTTCAACAACTAATTCATGTCATTTTACGTTCATCCATACATCATATAACAAAAGAAAAACAATAATACAAAGTGCTAAATTATTCTACAAAATATAGAGAACAGTCATTAACAATATAACTAACTTTAACTTGCTTACTAACTTGCTTACTAAACTAACAAGGTGACAACTTTTCAAGGTATAACCCAATTCAACTTACATCACATGGTAATACAAACACAACAAGCCGCTAACAACAGACATATGAACAATATTTAAGTTTAAAAAGTTAAGATTTTGAAAGATGAGATTTTTACTCACAATAGCTTACTAACTTCAACCGAACTTGTTCTAGAACTCCAAAAATCTTTAGATCTTTGCTATTTTTTTGGAAAAATGAAGTCTTTAAGCCAAAAGCTTCAAGATGAGCTCGGCCCTAACAAGTCTAGGCTTGGCCATAAAGATATTTTCATGGTGGTGGCTTGTTTTTGAGGATAAAGTGATGAAAAAGAAGAAGAAAGAGTTTAAACAAGTTTTATATATGATTTAAAAGGAAAATTTAACATTTTTGAACTTGATAAAATTTTTGGAAGCCATGAAAACTTAAAGAAAACTTGCATGAAGTTTTGAAAATGAAATTATAAATGAGAAATTGATAAAATGAATTAGGAATTTTCTTATATACAAAGTTAATAAATGAAATTACCAATTTACCCTTAAAGTACATAACCTTCTTTCCTTTGTTGCCACATCATCAAGCTTGTCTCCCTCTTACCAACATGCATTTAAAAACTCAAGTGTACTTATGTCTCCTTGTGTTTCATTTTACTTTATGTTTGAAATGAAATGATGTTTTATGATTATTTCCCATCTTATTTTTAAACACTTACATAATAAGTCATATCATACATATTATAGTTGTTTAAGTTAACATATGTGTATAAATATATTAAAATAATTCTAACTTATTATAAATATACGTGTGTGTTACGCAAATGCGCACAACATTTTTCGATAACTTTCTAACACTAAAAAGTCGAAAATTTGAAAAATGGTTTCTGTCACATTTTCTATTTCTCTTCAAATAATATTTTTCTAAACTATTTTGAAAAACTATTTTGCCATCATTATTTATTATTTTAGTGAGTTTTATTTTAGTTATAAATCCATTAATTAATTATTTAAATATATTAAATATCCATATTTTAAAGAGGTTAAATTACGGGTTATTACACTCTCCCCGTTTAAAAGAATTTCATTCTCGAAATTAATACACAAAAAGACAATCCAAAAGGAATATATTGTACCAAAAAATTCATATAACATTGCAAAGAAACTATGCCATAAAAGAACATACATAATGCATTCAAACAACTAACCAGACATTACATCAGGGTAAGTTTCTCTAATACGATCCACGGTCTCCGAAGTACAATCGCAAGGGTCATCACTCCACTGAACCTTCACAAGATTAATGACCTTGTTCCTCAATCTCCTTTCATCTCGGTCTACAATATGAAATGGTGTCGGACAACAGTGAATTAGGTTCTATTTCTAATTCTTCTTGAACATATGTCTGAACAATCAAAGATGGATCATGAACATACTTTCTCAAATGAGATACATGAAAGACGTTATGAACTTCTAACAATCTTTCAGGAAATTCTACTCTATATGCCAACGATCCAATTCTCTCAATGATTCTGAATGGTCCAATGAATCTGGATGCTAGCTTTCCTGCCCTTTGAATGTTACAACTCTTTTCATTGGGAAACTTTCACAAATACCAAATCCCTAACCGCAAACTCTAAGTCACTTCTCTGTTGATCGGCGTAACTTTTCTGCCGATTCTGGGCTTCTTTCATCCTTTCCTTAATTATAGCCACTTTCTCTAATGCTTCTTGAATCATCTCTAGTCCAAGAACGAAACGGTCTCTAGTCTCAACCCAACATGAAGGTTATTTACATAGCCATTCATACAAAGCTTCATAGGGCGTCATGCCAATGCAAGCTTGGTAACTGTTGTTATAAGAGAACTCTACTAGGTGAAGGTGATCTTCCCATGATCCTCCAAAATCCAAAATACATGCTCTTAAAAGATCCTCCAAAATTCAGTTCACTCTTTCGATTTGTCCATTTGTCTGCGAGTGATAGGCTGTGCTGAAATTCAGCTTTGTCCTTAAAGCAACTTGCAATGTTTCCCAAAAACGACTAGTGAAGATGGGATCTCGATTACCGACTATACTTACTGAGATTCCATGTAGTTGAACGACCTCCCTCAAATAAATTCTAACCAAAGAAGATGCAGTTTTAGTTGACTTCATTGGAATAAATTAGGCACTCTTTGTTAATTGATCTACAATTGCCCAAATGCCTTCGTTACCTCTTCTTATTCTAGGCAACTCATCGATAAAGTCCATGGATACTTGCTTCCAGTTCCAATTTGGCATCTCCAATAGATGGAGCAACCCAACAGTCTTTTGCTGGTCACTCTTGAACTGTTGACATTTGTGCACCGGCTCATGAAAATCGGAATGTCACTCTTCATCCTTTTCCATCAGAGGGTCTTCTTCATATTCTAAAACATTTTAGGAATTCCTGGATGGTCAGATAACCTTGATCGATGGCACTCTCTCGACATATCATGTTTAATTCCATTAACATCGGGCATACAAATCCATCCATTCATTCTCAAATTGCCTCAGGAGTCTATTTGAAAACTAGAGATAATTCCATCTTTAACATCCTTCTTAAGCCGAGCTGGAATAGGGTCTTATTCTTGGAAATATGAAATTCTCTCAAGTAGTGCTGGCTTAACTTCCAAATTTGCAATTGTCGCCACATTTTTACTCAACGCATCTGCAATGGCGTTTTCTTTCCCTAGGTTGTAAAGAAATTCTAAGTCATAAGATGTGAGAAACTACAGCCATCTTTAATGCCTTAAGTTCAAATCCTTTTATGTAAAAAGATATTTTAATGACTTGTGATCCGTATGTAAATCAAACTTTGCACCCAAAAGATAGTGCCTCCACACCTTCAGTGCGAAGACTAATTCCAAAAGCTCTAGACCATGCGTAGCGTAATTTATCTCATGAGGTTTCAACCGTCGACTCGCATATGCTATTACTTTACCCTTCTACATCAAAACTGCTCCCAAATCATTCCTACAAGCATTTATGCTAACTATTAATCCTTCATTCATATCTGGTATAGTCAAGACTGTACGCTTGTTAAATTCTCCTTCAAATCATTGAATTTTTAATCGCACTTGGGTGTCCAAATAAACGTATCATCCTTCTTCGTCACCTTTGTTAGATGAAAAGCAATCTTCAAGAAATCTTCTACAGAAACCTGCCATTCCCAAGAAACTTCTGAACCTTAGTCGCACTTTTGGGTTTCTTCCCATCTTGAACAACAACTACTTTAGTTGGGTCCGTTGATATGCCTTCTCCCGAAACTACGTTCCCTAGAAATCTAACTTCGGATATCCCTAAATGGCACTTAGAAAACGTTTCTTTTAAAACATGACTTCTGAAAGTACTTAGAGCAATTTGAAGATGACACTTATGCTCTTCCTCCATTTTATAATAAACAAGGATATGATCAATGAAGACTGGAACAAACTTGTTAAGAAAATCCAAAAACACACTATTCATCAAGTCCATGAAATAAGCGGGCGTGCTAGTCAATCCAAATGGCATGACTGACCATTCATAAAAACTATTAGGGGTATGAATAGTAATTAAGGGTACACTCTCTTCTAGCACCCTTGATTGGTGAAAACCAGTGGCATGATCAAACTAAGATAATATCCTTGCTCCGTGGAGTTGGTCAAACATGTCATCATTCCTAGTGTAACGGCCCATATTTTTAACATTTAAAGATATTAAATCAATTAAGATTTTATTGATAAAAATTAAATTACAATACAAGTTATGATCTAAATTAAAATTTCTATTAATGACATATGTTTGCAATAATGGAAGGATGATAACATATGTTAGTGTGTATTTTAATAACATTGGTTTGAATGAAATTAATAACCATCTGAATGTAAATTTCCAATTGATTGGAATAATTAATGTTAATAAAGATAACAAATGCTTCTTTATTAAAGAAGAAATCATTTGTTTATTTAGTTGAAATGTTTGGTGGCTAAAAGATTGATTGCAGAGACCAGAAACTATTATTTACTAAGAAATGTGTAATTCCTGTTTGTATCTAATAGTGTATAAATATGTTTAAATTACTATTAGATAGGAAACAATTGTTCTATTTCTCATTACATTTATTTAGTCCATTTTGTAATTCACCTTTGTAGTCGACTGAAATTACTGTAGTTGCATAATTTCAATTAATAGGAGAGAGGACGCTTGTAAATTAATATGTGTAATTCAATGTAGATTATGTTTTATGAAAATATAAGGAAAGTTTGATTTAATGAAAAGAAATTTTTTATCAAATAAAATGAATGTTTCATTTAAGATTCCAAGTTTAATTTCATTAAAGTAGAGAATAGAATGATTGATTTAAAAGAAGAAATATATGTTTATTTGAACCGTGTTTTAGAATATAGACTGATTAAAAGAATAGGAAAATAATTTAATTAAGTAAATTATTTATTACTCTGGTGGAAAATAATAAATTTATAAACGTGTTTAAATGACTAAGGAAACAATTATTCTATTTTTCATCCATGTTAGTTTGTCTATTTTAAAATTTAACTTTGTAATTAGTCGAAATTAATGTAATTGATATATTTCAATTAAAAGGAAAGAAAACGTTTATTGCAATTAATAGATTTAATAAAAGAAACACACATTTTGTGTTAAATAGAAAGGGCATTTTAATGGAAATAAAAGAACATTTAGAGAAAACCAAATTGAACGTTTTCATTTTTAAGGTAAGTATAATATTATTCATTATGTGTTGATAAAAAAAATTAAATGTGAAGAATTGAGTATTATTTGAGCTAACGAAATTAATTTGGTTATGTTAAAAAATTAAAGTTCAAGAGGTTGTGCGTTGTACATGGTCCCTTCATTTCTTTTGTTATTAATTATCACATGTACGTTATAAAATACTTACCTCTTATTAATACTTATTTCGTTCATTTTTCCTTTTATTTAATACTTGAGCGTAAACTTTAGGTTATATTTAATTCTTGCACCTCATTTTCGGTTGTACAAAATTTCATTTTCCTTTGGTTTGCAAACTTTCCCATTCCAACGTACATTTCCTTATGCATTATTAATGCTTGAAACTTTAAAAAAACGTGACATTCATTTTTGTCCCTCCACCTTCATTTCCTTATTATTAAATAACTTGTAATTTTATTTCTTCATTTGCATTTTTTTCCTCCCGACACCTCATATTCATTTAGTTCAAATTGTCCTTTGTTGAAGATATATTCTTATCATAAAATTGTTCACATTTTAAACTTGTCTCTTCATTTTTATTTTTTTGTCACCGCCTCATTTCCTACATTCAGATCTCCATTTAAAATCTTCCTTTTCCCGAATCATTTTAATGCGAGCTTGCAAATTCAAAAGCTTTCATTTCTGCAAATTGTAACGACCGTGATTTTATTAACGTCGTAATAAATATTTTAAAAATCTGTAACGACCGTGATTTTTGAATTACTGTCGGAGTAAATAATTTAAATGGAAATTTCTAAAATAAATTTGGAAAAAAATGAGTATATCACATCTTTTTACTTTGCCTTGCTGTGAAAAAAGTTTTAAAAGAAAACAGTAAACACATTTTTATGTAATATTTGATGTACCTTGCAATTGAACTCTAAAATAGCAATAAAATATATTCAATTGCAAGTGCTCAAGTGACCGAGCATGGAGGCAGAGATGTGTATAATTGAATGCAAGTGCTTAGTGTGACTTCTCTCCAAAACAAGGACATCAACGTGTAAATCAACGCATGCATTCTTTTTGCTAGCTGTGTATGCCATCATTATATATTGTAGCCATTCCTTGTTTCTTCACATAGGCACGTTATCTCCTTTGACTTATATACTAAAATTAAAAAAGAAAAGTATGCTACAACTTTCCTTGGCTCATTTTCCCGTAGCATCATTCTTTAGTGTCTTTTTTTTCCAAGTAGCTCTGCAAGAATGCTTTAATGGCGGCTCACAACTACTTACCTCATTTTCTTTTTGTCTAGATGCTAACTGATTTTTGAAGCAAATTAGAGGTGAGTTTTAAACTCATGTTTCTAATTTATCCTTTGCCATAAATTATGTCCAGGTATTTGTTGTGAGCTTGTAATTTAAGTTCCACTAAATGTAATATTTGTTCCATTAATAAGTTGCA
The DNA here is from genome assembly GCA_030765085.1 of Allium cepa. Classification (NCBI taxonomy): domain Eukaryota; kingdom Viridiplantae; phylum Streptophyta; class Magnoliopsida; order Asparagales; family Amaryllidaceae; genus Allium; species Allium cepa. The sequence continues at coordinate 341,162,713 of CM060932.1, read as the reverse complement.
TTTTCGTGTGTCATTTTCAATGTCAGTGTGTGTATATATATATAGATATGTGTGTGTGTGTGTGTAAAGTGTAAGTCAGGCCTTGCAATTTGTGTTTAGGTGTAGTTGCATTACATGAAAAAAATTAAAGCCCAGACCCTACTTATAATATTGCGTGTCATTTTGCATACAAAGTCCAGGCATATATATTTTAAATTGTGTGCTAGCATAGTATATAGTAGTGTACAGGTGTGTGAAATATTAGCATGACTGCATAATTATTGGCATGCATGCATATAGCTTGTCCAAGATTGTGTTAAATCCATTCTCACGTGTTCAGGGGATATAATTGAAAACCAAAGTGTAATGCAGTTATTATGTAATTCATTTGCATGAGGCAATACGCAAGAAAAAGGGTTAGCCTAAGTCAGTGATCTTTTTCTTAGTTAGTTGAGTGTATATAAGTTGTAGTGTCATTTTTTTTACATACGTTACTATGCCATGTCTTTGATTTATAATTTTTGCCTATATATAGTTACACGCATGCAAAATTTTAGTGCACGGACTAATTTGTCAACTCCTGTTTGTGTAAAAATGAAACATGCGAAACTGTATTACTTGCGTGTGAATTTAATTGGGTATAGCTTATTTGAGAATTTTTTTCACTTAATTATGTGAGTGTTAATGCATTTCTAGGTACTTTGGTACAAATCTATGCGTGTAGTATGTTAGTCCAGGTCCTTTGCATTTCATTCATTTGAAAGTGTGGTTTTGACCAGTTTATTAACGCACGCATGCAAATGTTTTGTGCATGAAAATATGAAAGAGGTCTAGGTCTCATAATATTTAAATTTAGTCTCGTTGTTGAACATCCCTGTTGTCATTCGGTTCTATAAGATGCCAACTTAAAAATCTTGACTGGATGTCTTAAAGATTTATATAAAGAAAAAGATAATAACTCTATTACTCAAAGCATTATATGTTACATTTAAGATAACATTTTCTAAATAATTTCTTATATTCACTACAACTACATTGAATATGATTGTTACAGTTCATACATTTGACATTGGCTTTGTTTAATTATTTCACTTAGACTTGAAAACATTATAACAAGATTAGATCATTTTTAGTGTGTGTATGTAGCTTTTTCCCGGACTGTGCAATATTTTAGTGAATATATAGTAGTTCAGGCTACTGATTAATCTATGTTGAACTGGTGCTATGTTCTAAAACGTATTTTGTTACCGTTATTTTAATGTCGGATTTTTACGCCGGTATTATATTTTTGATGCGTGTTTTTTTGATGCATTTTGAAGAACAAATTTACTGTTGTTTTTGGCTTCCGTAATCGTCAATTTTAAAGTGAATTTTTAAGCGGTTATCCCGCAACGCTGATTTGGTTTTCCTTTTTACGGTGTTTTGTGTTACGCAATTTCCTCGTCGAAATTGCTATAGTGCTTGTTTTTCTAATCACTTGTTTTCAAATCATTTTAAAATAAAATTGTTTCCTAAAATTTTATAGTTTGCGCTTTCAAAAGAATGAGGAAGCGATTTAAACGATTCAGCAAAATTGAGGACTATGAACCCTTATTTTTACTGATTCGCTTAATTCGGACTTGTCCGTTTGAGAACGTAAAATGTTATTTATATAAAATACACAATTTTGCACTTTCAAGGAAACGATGAAGAGATTTAAACGATTAAGCAAAAGTGCGGAGTATGGAACCATACTTTTACTATTTCGGTTAATTCCAGACTCGTTGATTGAAATATCCATTGTTTGATGATTTTGAGGATTTTATTTGGCTTTCGAGCCACTCTGTTGGACCTTCGGGTCATATGATGGACCTTCGGGTCAATACCAGTACTAGACCTTCGTGTCATTTGCTGAACCTTCGGGTCATTTGTTGGGCGCCAAAAATATAGTACTTGGTAGGCTGTGGCCATATGAGATGCACGTACGGCGTAGCTAAAACTCGGCATCTGCTGGGATCGATCCATCTTTTATGTTGATTTTCTAGTTATCTTATTTTGATTTCTAGATTTTGTGAATGTTGATTTTCTAGTTATCTTGATCGATTTCTAGATTTTTGTGTATTGTGTTTCGAATTCAATTGTGAATTTGGAAATTTATTTTGATGACGTTTAATGGGATTTCTTCCTTTAAACTATGTTGATTAATATTTTTGTATAGTCTCTTGCGAGATTATAATTTTGGGTAGAGTCTCTTCCGAGATTATAATTTTGAGTATAATCTCATCCGATATTATAAATTTGCGTATTACCGTTTTGAATTCAATTGGGAATTCAAAAGCTGATTTTGATGGAGTTTAAATTGAGCTTTCTTCATTTAAGCTATGGTGATTATTTATGCTGAATAGTCTCATTCGAGATTATTGATTTTGATGGAGTTTAATTAGTTTATTTTGATGGAGTTTGATGTGTTTTCTTCATTTAATCCATGTTGATTTCTTACGATGAATAGTCTCATTCGAGACTATTATTATTTTGCTTGATGTTGTTTATGATGCATTCACTTCTAATAATAAATTAGACTGATCCGTTTATTATTTTCTTTTAAATGATACTCGGGTCAGACCGAGTTATTTCAGGGTAATCTCTATCTCTGATTCAGTAGCAGCTTCAGCTTTTGGGATCTCACTTCATCTTTTGTTTAGCCTTCAACGAGTTCTTTTGGTTATTGACTCTTGTTTGCACCAAAATTGGTCACACCACTCTTCGGTAGTTGTTGAAGAGATAATAATGAAGAATGTAGATTGAAAATGAGGATTATCTAACAAAAATTCTAATCCACAGTAATGTAAATGCATAGACAAGCGATTTATAGTGGTTCGGCGTGTTGCCTACGTCCACTGTGAAGTTTTTTGCAGTTTTATTGATTCTCTTTCAATGATGACAAGTTGTTACAGCAATCAACAGCAAGTTACAACTAGAAATTCGAAATCAACAACAAAAATATGATGTAGGATGATGGAGATCTCAATCCGGCAGAGTCTAGGTGCTTGAGAGTCAAAAAGATCCTTTTTCTGTTGGCTCTGGCTCTATTTATAGGCGTAGGAGGCTGAGATCGCGCTCAAATATCGGGAGACTTTTTCTGGCGCGTGAGTGGGCCCACGCGACCAACCTCAGGAAGTTTTGAGTCAATTTGTGATCGATACGAAGTCATTTCGTATCGATCAAGATGATGTCCAATTGAGCTGAAATTTGGTGGAGACATTCCTTAGCATGTGTGCAAACTTCTGTGAAAATTTCATGGCATTTATATCAGTGGATCACGAGATATATTCGATACGAATTGAGCATTCTCAAGTGGCTGTTCGGTTCGAATCCATCTCTTCGCATCGATGGTTTCGAATCGATGGTGGCACGCGCTGTTGTGATGACGTGGAGTGCAAACTTCGACTCGATCCGATCTTCGCTCCGAGTGGACCGCATCGACTCCATATATCTCGAGGCATTCGCATCGATGGATGACACGTCACCAGGGTTAGTTGACTCGATGGAGTCGAATGATGCCTTATTCATGGGTACAAACTGCAACTGTTGGTGGATACGAATCACTGATGGATACGAAGCAGGGTAACCTGATGGATTCGAAGGTATGCTTCCATGATGGATACGAAGAAGACATTGGCTGATCATTACGAAGTGCATCATCTGCTGATGTGTACGAAGTCCATCGATACGAACTCGATGGATTCGAACACGACCAATCATGATCGATACAAACTCAAAGGAGTTGATCGATACGAAGTAGGTCATCTTCTGATGGATGCGAAGTGGGCTTTCTACCAATGGGCTCGAATGAGACCGAGTGGAACCGAGGTACTTTGATGGATTCGAACTTCATGGATACGAACTATGGTATTATGATGGACTCGAAGTCATCGAAACGTGATCGATACGAAAGTGATCGATACGAACTGCAGCTTGACTATCGATACGAAATCACCCAGAGTGATGGATACGAAACCTGGGCATTTTCTTCCAGATTGAATCGATCATTACTTGAGCGTATGAACCCGGATTGACTTGAAATTTGAGATGCTGACTTCTATGATCTTTCTTGTCTGTCCTATCAATTGTAGCTCAATATGGACTCGGACAAAATTCAGCGATATCCATAGTGAAGCAAAGTATGACCAATCTCTGAGATGAACCATCCTTTGTTTTTGATCGATCTTTTGGTATCACGGCTTTGCCAAAAAGCGGGATAACATTTGCCCCCAAAGTATGTCTTGTGGAAACATGACGTGCTTTGAAAAGCTGCAATTTCTCTCTAAACAATCATTGCTCTCTCGTCGAAAGTTGTAACCTTGCGTTGATATGATTGATTGCTGTATAATATTGCTTAGCTGTTGGTTGTTGTAATCGTAACAAGATGAGTATTCGATCCCTGTGAATATTTAAAATCGATTATTAGTCCGACATGTATGCACATATGTTAATTGGACTCTCGTTAACGTTGTGCGTCCACGAGTCGTTGTCAGTTTGTTTGTTACTGAATTTCGTATCGATTCTCTCCTGAACCGATTTGAAAATTTGAGTTGAAACAACGCTTGATGGTTGTTTTTGACTATCCTCTTGTATCGATCCTCTCCTCAATCGATAAAAGAGGTTGAAAAGTAGTTTTTCATATCGATGCGAGTCGAAATGATGGAGACGAGATGATAGTTGGTATCGATGAGCCTGGATGGATACGAAACACCCGTTCATAAAGATGAGAAATGATGGATACGAAATGATAGTTTGTACCAATGAGCATGGATGGATACGAAACATCCGTTCGTATCGATGAGTTTGGATGGATACGAAACATCTGTTCGTACGATAGGTTTTGATGGATACAAAATTTTTGTTCGTATAGATGTGTAGTGTATGGAGTTGCGAAATTGTTGATGTGAACGAAGGCTTCGAGTCGATGTGCTCACTGTCCGTTTCGCATCGATGGAATTCAATGTCTTCGACACAGCCTTAGTTGTGTACTTCGTATCGATGAAGTATGAGGGTAATTTCGCATCGATAAGGTCTCAGGCATATGGATTCGAACGGAGCTTTCGAACCGATTCGTGTTTTGACTGGTTGCGACCGGTCAAGTTTGACTTGGAGGCAAATCGACTCGGTTCTTCTATGGCCTCATATAAATACTTCGCACTTGGCCATTTTTCACTTTTTTACTGTTACTGTTACCTTATACTTCGTATCGATAGAGAGTTCAAGAGAAAGAACCGTTTAGCCTTCAAATCGATTCAGTCCTTTAATTCTTCAAACTTAAACATTAAACTCAGGTAATTTATGGACAGAATCATGATTAGAACGACGAAACTCGAAATCTCAATCCATCCTTCTGGCTTTTATGATCGATTTCGATGAATTTAAGACCCTGGCGTGAGAGCAAGATTGGGGATGGAGCATGGCCATGGAGTTAAGGCCATTTTGGAGAAGAAGGAGTTGTGGAGTTTTCGAATTGAAGGACAGTATGCGATTTCGTATCGATATGAATGTGAGAGCGGCGATCGATGCGAAATGGTGTGCCCTTGATCGATACGAAATGCATAATTTCGAACTAGATCGATATGAAACGTATCGAGTCGAACGTGATCGATACAAAGTGTATCGAGTAGAACCTGATCGATACGAAACGTATCGATTCGAACATGATCGATACGAAACGTATCGATTCGAACATGATCGATACGAAACGTATCGGTTCGAATGTGATTGATGATATTTCTTCGACTCGATACGAATTTGGACTGCTGCGACCAATTCCAAGTTGAAATTAGAAGTATTTAGAGAACTTTTGCACATTAGAATACTTGACTCCGACGAGCTTCTGCCTTGCATGATTCGACCGTAGAACTGCATATTGGACTACCTTCCAAAGCTCGCCGATGGAACTGTAACTTAACAAAAATATAACAAACTTTAATTTAGATCGACCGCTTGCGTCTGGATGGCATTGGTTGTGATGTTCAGCGATGACGGTCATTTCCCGTTTGATTTTTAGAGTTTTGTCGTTCATACATTCCAGTTTATTCTATAGAATTTTCTCAAGTAATGCACATCACTGCACGACACATTCATGCACTTTACACCGGGGAATGCACGGGCTTTTTAGCATCTATTGATGATTTCTCGTGAGTTAGCTAGTTATGGAAACTTCAAGTTCGCAGCCGCAAGAAACTCAGAGTTCAGTCCCTCCCGTGCTTGAAGTACCGGAGATTGAGATTGAAGTTATCGGTCCAGCTCCGGACGAGTTACCTGACGCATCCTTCATTAATAACCCATCAGAATCTGTTCCGTCCAACATTTCGGAAGACATGCTAGGAAGAATATGTTTAATGCATGGTTTGTCGATGGATGACGTGCTACTGCCAGGGCCAAATGATAGACCGCATAATCCACCGGAGGGATATACCGCATTCAATCGCCACGCTTGTGCAGCTGGGACACTCCGTCCGTTTAACCAGAATATAAGAGAAGTGTTGTCGTTTTTGAGGATCGCCTCCTCTCAGCTGCATCCGAACGGATATGCATCACTCAATAGCTTGTTCATTGCATTTATGGAGTATCTCCATCGACCGTCACTTCTGATTGAGATCAGATACTTGTTTAACTTCAAGAGTCGGGCCGATAGTTCGTCTTTCACATTCTTGTAGGCGGTGAGAAATTGCCAAGTGATCATGGGGGCTTGGACAAGATTGAGATACTTCAAGACGAAGTGGTTTTATGTTAGTTGCCCCCCAGGGTTCGCTCGTCAATGGCTATTTAGACATGAGTATTGCTATTTTTTCGGGTAGGTGATAAAACCGATGTATTTGAAGTCGAACTCACATCTCTTTTCTTTTTCAGCCTAATTTAGCGACTCGAAGGTGAACATTTCAAGGAGATAGTTTGGGTTTTTCAAGAAATCCCAAGTGAAGAGAGGAATATCGAGCTGCTATTGACAGATAGGAATCTTAGGATTCTCGGACTGGTTGAACGAAGACAAAGCATAATGCTCGATGGTGTTTTAAGGACCACCTCAAAAGAATGAGTCAAATGAAGAAAGCCTAAAGTTGCCATAATCGAGGAGGCTGACTCCGAACGAACTCATACCGATGAAGAAACACTGGGCGAATCTGCGGATGTAGCCCAAGATACCCAAGAACAAAGAAAAGGCAAGGCAGCCGTTGTTAAGCCAACTAAAGAGGGAAGATGGAAATCGGCTATTATGGCCCGACCCGCCTCCGGAATTAGAATTTCGGAGATGTCTCCCCCGAGAACTGAGAATCTTTATGAAGGGCTCGCCGATATTCCAATTCCAGATGATGTGTCCTTGCAGCATGATGCAGATTCGACGTACATTCAGAGGCCTTAGTTTTTAGCGAGTCTCTGCCCACTAGTGTGGTTGACACATCTGGTTGGTCGAAGGGTTGCACCCACATTCACACTTCACGGCACTACATGATTTCTAAGTGTAATACGTTTACTGTGAGAGATTACTAATTCTGTTTTATGTTTTTGCTTCGCAGATACTATGTCTGGTAGAGGTTCGATGCTTGGCAGTCTCCGTAAGAAACGCCAGTCTTCTTCATATTATGAAGCATGTAGGAGGGAAGGAGATAGAGACTATGACTATGGGTGCTCCAGTTATGAGCACTCTGACAGAGACAAAGATTACAGGCGCCGGTCTCGATCTCGCACGCCACCTCCTAGAGCTCCTGCACCGCCTCCGGTTCATGTTTCGAGGCCTCCAGAAACTTCATGGCCCAAGCCGTCTTCCCAACCATCGAGGTCCGATACTCATCGCAGAATGGATATCGCGGCCTCTCCGTCAACAAAGCAGACGTTAACAGAGCCTTCGGGGAAAGGAGCGGTTAGGCTTGCTCAACTGAGGAAAGAATTTTTTGAAATTTGCTTTGATGGGTTTGTTTTTCCCCCGCATCTAAAAAGGATACCGTTGACAGTTGCACCTATGATGCATGACTATCTCTCGGACGTATTCTTCCAGTATCAAGAATGGTCGAAGACCGCTAAGAAAGCGTCAAGGGTGGCCTTTGATCGAGCGGCTACGATTGAGAAGTTGGAAAAAGAACTTGGTCAAAAAGACCGCATTATTCAGGCGCTCGGCAGTGAGGCCGAGTCCTCTCGAAATTCATAGATTGAAGCTCTCAGGAAAGCGGATGAAGCTCAGGCAGCGATGGATACGATGAAGCGTGAGCATTACGCTACAGTGGATGACATGGGCCACCGAAATACCATCGTAATTGCCGAGCGGGATGCGGTCTTGAAAGAGCTAAACGAGCTCAAGGCCAAAGTTGTAGAGATTATGAAAGAGAGGGACACCGCTAACGTTTCCGCACAGGAAGCGTGTGATCAGGCGGTGGAATTTCGAAGAGAAAGAGATGCGGCCTTGGAGAAGGTCCGCGAGACAGAAGCTGAAGTCGATGAGAAAGTTCGTCAAGCAGAGACTAAGCTAGAGATAGAGATAGTAGAACTTCTCATCACTTATAATGCTAATTACCGAGGCACAGAAATTTGACATGGCTTGATGATTATCCAACATATTTATTCAACGCCTAGAACTTGCTAGTTGAAGAAGAGAAAGCATTACATCCAGGTGAAGTTTTTGATGATTTCGATTTGGAGAACCGAATATTGACTGATGATGAGAAGAAGGTTTTCCACGATTTCACGATCTCTCATGCTAAGGAGAGACTGGGTACCCAACACTTGGAAGTTGGTGAGGGGTCTGGCGTTGTGCATTCAGCTACAAGTTCAAAGTTGATCACTTCATCTGGAACGGAGCCGACGCCAGCGACTGAGCCATAGTTGGTCCCAGGCTATGACCCTGAGCAGCCATGCTTATCTCCCATCAGGGAGCACTCTTCTGAAGCTGCTCAGTCAGCCGCGAGTCAAGTTGAGGAAGGTACTCTGCACAAATCTACTGTGTGTTTGAACTGAAGTATTTGTATTGAAGCGTGTTCTGATAACTTCTTTTCTTCCTTGTCCAGTGAGTAATGTTACATCGACAGCGCCTCCTGCAGTCTAAGAGTCACATCAAGAACACGAGGCTATTATTACTGAAGCGATCGTCACGACGACAGCCGCGCCGACCGAGGTGATACAGGGATTCAATTACTTTCGACGAACAGATGATGAATGAACTTTTGAGCCAGCACAGTGACCCCTTTGTTGATATGCCATTTGTTCTCGGCACGTTCCCACCTGCTTCTATTGTATCGTCACAGTCCACCGCTACCTATCGCGAGTCTTGTGCTGCTCGTGAGGCTATGATACTTGCTCAAATCGAATCAGAGATGGAAGCGGCAACACACGGCGGTAATTCTGAGTGTGTTACGATGGCGGTTGGTCCCACTCCTCTTGTGGTGACATCTTTTGGGGACACGCTAGTTGGAACCAGCGTGCCCGTTCCTCCCCCGATGGTAGACCCGACTCCTCCGACACCTCGAGAAGAGAATATTCCTTTAAGTTCGAGTTCAGAAGAGTATATCGATATCATGCCTTCGTTAGAGGAAAATCCACCAAAGGGTAAGGGTGAGACGACCCGACTTTCCACACCCGGAAAATCGCATCATCTTTAAGAAAGAAAGGGATAGAAAAGACAATAGAAAGAAGAGAAGAAAGAACCAACATCAGAATCTACACAGCAGAACGGATAAATTATATTAATAACATAAAGCTTACATAGTTTACAACCATTATCAGAGTACAAAGATATATAACACATACTAGATAGTTATAATCACCTGTCTAGTTATACAACTCAAAGACAACAACCCAAAGAGCACACATCGGAATACTAGATATGTATCTACACGCAAAAGCCTCCTGCTCCATTACTCCTCCACAATTCATCAAAGCTAACCTGAGTCCTAACCTGAATTCCCTTGACTACTCATAAAAATTTGAGTACCCAAGAGTTTATGAAAAGCAAAAATAAACTCCGGGTCAGACATGTGTCTGGTGTGAGTAACAGGTTAAAGTTTCTTAACTTCAAAAAATCTTTTGAAAAGAAAGGTATCACGTAAGACTTCCCACACATAAAAATGGAAAAGTTTTTACCTTACGCTAACCAAAACATTTGATAGGAAATCCGATGATACTATAATAGTGTCTAGGGTTTTCAAATAAATAAGAAATAGCCGAAATTGTTACATTTATTAAATTCCAGCTACTAGCCACAAAAGTGGGTAATACAATTAAAACCGTTGGCACTTATTGGATTTTGGATTCCATACAATGGCAGGGCTACTGGGGTACCGCCCGTCACAGTACGTGGCCTAGATCAACGTACCGAGGATCACTCCCGACCCCCTGCAACACAAAGCCGGACCCATTCCTTACTGAACAGTTCCGAACAAGACAACCCCGTGGTTGTAGCTAGCAACCACCCACACAGCCGAATATAAAGGGACTTCTAGACAGGGATCAATCTTGCTCTCCAGTGGGTGCGACCCACGAAGCTTTGCTGCACCTCCCTTGTTTTAGCCATTCCCGGTTGATGAGGCTTGAGGTTACGATTACCTTTAAAGGACATATCACTTAGAATGCTCATCGTCCACCTGACGATGTTCTGAAAGCATTCAATCCATACAAGTTCGTTCCAGGTTCGAACGAAACCGAAGGCATTATCTCGTTACACTCGTTTTGGAATCACCCTCAGAGTTAACGACAATAACCCTTGCACTCTAATTCACCATCTCGAATCTATAAGAACTAATTCCATCAACTCATTACGGAATCACCCACAGAGTTATACTGACTCATAGTCCTTACACCTCGAGTCTTCACAAAGCTCCACTTTGATTCACGACCTAACGTTATTTGGAATCGATGTGGTTTTCGGATATCCAAATATAGAAACCCGATCCCGGTCTCATCGAAAACCAAAGCGTGTCTTTTAAGGTCCAAGTTGTTTTAAAGGTTTTAAAAACAATTCAATCACAATATCCATATACACACAGATAGATAACTCATAAATCATAACTGATAATTAACATAATCAAATAACAGGTAATCCACATTATCAATATCAAATAGTATTCCATATATCACCATCACAATAGATAACCTATGTTATCATCACAATACAATCAAACATCCATACCACACAATATCATTTATCTCATTACTGAGATCACAAAGCATCCAAGTCAATCAATGACAGCCATTCATACATAAGCAATGATTTACTCATCACCATATAATTAATTTAAAATGAATTAAATTAACTATCTCTATCTTTAATTAATTTAAAATGAATTAAACTAATTACTTCATCTATAATTAATTTAAAATAAATTAAATTAATTACTTCATCAATACAAATCTTGCTTACTCAACCATTTAATTGATTACAATCAATTAATCATTTATTCTTAATTACCTAAATTAATCAATCTTGATTAATTATCCTTAATTACACTCATGTAATTGTCCTAAATTAATTTCACAAAATTAATTATTCTCAACTAAACAGTAATTAACCTTTAATTACTTCAATTAATTAATTATTCATAATTAATTACGTTTATCCTTAATTAATTACATTAATTAATTACCTTTAATTACTTATTATTGATTAATTAATCATAATTAATCAACTTTAATTACATCATTAATTAAAATAATAATGATCCTTAATTATTTCTTAAATTAATTACTCAAAGTAATTAACTAACTTAATTATTATATTAAACCAAACTAATTATCCTTAAATTAATTTATCAATTAATTATTTGATTAATTACCAAATAATCAATACAAATTACTTCATTCTTGAAACATCTCCACTTATTTACAATCTGTTTTCATTAAACAATTACTTAACTAAGTAATTTCCAAATCATTAATTACATAAAGTAATTATCTTTCAATCTCAAGTGTTTAAAATTAATTAAACTTAATTAATTAAATTAATCAATCATATTAAACTAAATTAATTACATTAAGTAATTAATTCCTTAATTACTTTATCAAGTAATTACTCTCTAACCATTTATAATTGATTATTATTAAATTAATTAATCTAATTAATTATAAAAATTAATCATATTAATTAATTGTTAAATAATCCTTGTTAATGACCTTCATTAACCATTCTCTAATTATTTTATAAAGTAATTAACTTAAATTAATTAAAAATTAAATTATCTTTAATCATTTATTAATTAAAGTTAATTATTAAATTATTTAACCTTAATTTAAAACTTAATTACATAATTATTATTCATTCATCATTAATTAAAAATTTAATTAATGATCTTAATTCCAAACTGATTAATCATAAATCAATTATTAATTCCAAATTTAATTAATTAATTAAATTAATTAATTAATCTTAATTACCTTATTAATTAAGTTACTCCTGAAATATTAATCTTAATTAAATTTCATAAACATAACTTAATTATGTTTAAAACAATTTAATTCAAAACAAAATACTTATGAAACCCTTTTAAATTTCATTTTAAATACAAGTTTAAATTAAAGAAATTTAAACTTATCAAAGTTTGAAAATTTTAAAACTTATTTAAGTTTCAAAACAAACAAAAGTTTGTCTTAAAAATGAAATCATAAAAATTTGAAGTTGAATTCATTTCAAAATTTTGGAAATTTCAACTCATTCTTAGTTTAACTTCAATTTAAATCTTCTTTTAAATTTAAACTAAAGTTCATTTTGAAAACTTAAATTTCCAAATTTAAAATCAATCTTTAAATCTTACTCACATTTTTAGTTAAATTTCTGAAAAAAAACTTTATTTTATGTTTTAAAACTGGAAGTTAAATTTAATCAGAAATTTAAACTTGCATTTTGAATTTGAACTTAAATTTTACTCTAAACATGAAACTGCAGATTTTAAAAGTTTAAACCCAGATTTTAAAAGGAAGAACAGGTTTTCCTGTAACCTGAAATTTACAGGTTCAACCCGAGGAAAACCAAATTTTACTTCGAGTTTCATACTGCTCTACTTCGAGTTATCCTACAACTTTCTTCGAGCCATATCCCAGTCCTACCTTGCAACACAAACTAACCCACTAACCAAAACAGTTCATCAGAATCTTATCGCCGCCTCTGAACATCAGTGACGATCAAATCTCAACCAATAACTCACCCATGCCCTACCACAATCACCAGATCGAACAATAAACAAGCATTCAAAAATAAGCTCAAATAATCCAAACCTGAAAACATTTTCCATGTTTGTGCGCCTACCTGTCAACGGCAAGTTCTTGTCATTTCGACCATCAGGAAGTCCACCTCTCCGGCCGTGAAACAACCCACACGTCTACTACACCTCCACCAAAAAACCAGAACACTCGATCAACCCAACACTACACACTGACCCAATCTTAACCCCTGTTCAAAACTAGGGTTCAAACCAAAAATTTCAACTGCAACCAATCTAGTAATCATTATACACTTCTCTGATTTTTCCAAGGATCTATGATCCTTACTTAATAACTCAAAGAAATTTGAGTTTCCTCACATCACAGATTGTAAGAATTTGCACAAATTCATATTTTTGTTCAAGAACAACTTATAAATGAAACATACCCCTAAAAATTCCGATACTTGATTTAAAAATCAAGTTTCAATTTATATTTTGATTTGTATTACTAATTTAACATATTAATTTGATTAGGTATGGAAAAATTTAAACCTACATGACGTTTCTGTTTTACAGAGGCAAACTCATATTTTAACATACTTGTAATTCTTTTTCTTAAAACATGAACTTAGGAAAATAAAATAACTTTACTTTGCAACTTCATGTTAACAAAAAACTTAAATAAAAGGTTAAGTGTAACTAATAAAATTCTACCTGGAAAATCTAAACAAAATCAGGAGATATAGAACAGGGTTAACATAAACCATATCAACAACTACTGAAACACAACAATACTATTTCCATTCAATAAACATGCAACTTATTTTAAAACTTAAGATTTAAATGTTACTCACCATTTGATGAAGGCAGACCCCCTGTTTTTCTTTTGAATTTGCAGAAATATGATATGCCGAGTCCCTGTTTTGACTTCCTTTTGAATTGATATGCAGTTTTGCCAATTTGATTCCACTGACTAAAATGCCTGCAGGAAGATGTAAAAGATGTTGTAGCTAATTCCCCCAAATACATGCAGATGCTTCCATTTCCAGGTTTAAACAGAATGCAGAGAACAGAAAATAGTGCAGGCTCAATTTGATTTTTGCAGATTTGAACATAGTTTTGGATATGCAGATGTTGGATTTGAATATGCAGGTTTATGAAAGATTTAGTTTTGATGAGGAGTTACAGGGATTTGTAGATTTGATCTTTGATGAGTTTGTATATGCAGATTTTTGATTGTGGATATGAAAAAATGAATTTTGGTCTTTGAATTGTGAAGATTTTTTTGATTAAGGAAAATAAAATTGAAATATGAATGAAGATGTAATCTTTACTAATGTATTTCAGTTTTAATGTAATAAAAGAAAATAAAAACTAAAATGTACACTTGTCAATTTTTTTTTACAACACTTGTCAATTTGAATGCATATGAATCTAACACTAGTTTTCTTTAAGATAATTAGTATTTAAATTTACAAATGTAAAGTGTGTTAGCTTAGATTAAATTTGTTAGTTTATATTAGATATGTGTATGAATTTATAAATGAAAACAAAAACAAATCATGTTTTACAAATAAACTTGTACAAATAAAATTTAAAATAATTAAACAATTTAAGATTTATACTTTTGAACTTAAATTCAAACTAAATTCAAAACCAAACAATTTCAAATTAAGTTATAAATAAAAATTCAATTTGAAATAAAAATTACAAATCTTATTCAAAATTTATTTATAAAGTCAATACAATATTAATATTGCTTTTATAAATCTCTTTTTATTAAATTAAAATCATTTTGTTGAATTTATTCTAAATTTAAAACTCAAGCTAATTTAATTTTAAAACATTCCAATATTTTTCCATTCAGTTTTAAAATCATATATTTATTTATGAAATAGTTATTAAAACTCAATACTAATTTAAAAATCAAAATTTCCAATTCATAATGTATATATTAGAATTTTAAAACATGTTTTTTTAAACCAAAATCATTTATTTAATTTTGAAAAGCTTAAATATTAAATAAAACAATTTTTCCAAATTATTAAAACTAGAAAATATGCTTTACCTATTTAAAATAAAAACAATGCCAATCTATTTAATATATAAACCAAATATTTATATTGTAAACAGAAATCAATTTATTGTTTTCAAAAGATAAATGACCAATTTAAATATTTATTGAAGAAGATTATTATTCATTTGAATAATTATCAACAGATTATCAACATCAATTTAATTTTAACTACAGATTATTAAATTGGTATTGTTAAAAATTCCGGGATATTACAATCCTTCCCCCTTAAAAGAATTTCGTCCTCGAAATTTAAAACAAAGGTAATTTAATAATCTTATTAAATTTTAAATTTAAAAACACAAGCATATATCAAACATATGCTACAATCCAAAACAACCAATCAAACAAATCTAATTATCCAAACAAATTCTGGATAGAATTTTACCGAGTTTCCCTAGGTGTATATATATACCGGGATACTCGCTCTAGAGAATCCAAATCATCAATACTATGAAGCTATAAAGCTCCTATACAACTATATCTATAACACTAGACAAGATATCAGACTACAAACGAGTCTGACTCGACAACCAAAACTCCAGAACTGCTGGTTCCACAACCAGAGATAGATCATACACGTACTCCCTCAGAGATACGTGAAACTCATCGAATCTCAGTTATCCAAACTGGCAATTCAATCCTATAGATCAATCACTTACTCTCCAAGATACAGAAAAGATCCAAAACACTTTAGAGCTTAACTTCTCAGGTTTACCCAAACTTATAACTCACTTTTGATCAGAGAAAACTTATCCAAAATTAAATCTCTGACTTCAGAGTCCAAATTCCTCCGACTCTAATCCATAAAACTCTCCAGACGATCCTAGGCTGCCTACAACTTCACTGATCAGCTCAACCTTCGCTGATGTCTCTAGAAACAAGCTAGACCAATCAACTCAACAAAATGATCTCCTCAAGATCAACCAAAACCAAGAACTCAAACTCAACTCCTCAACATCAGAAGACAACAACTCGCTTCTCCTATCCGGGGAAAAGAAAACAGATACAGTTCCCAAATGCTTCCGCTGCTTAACTCTGATCCAAAGTAGAAGAAAATGCTGAAGAAGAACACAAGCACAAACAGGACAATACACCCCAGAGATATGGTTCAACAAATCCATATGAAAAATTCAGAAGTTCCTACAAAACTCCAAGCTGCTACACCAACTCAATCTCCTTGAAACCATCCTACTATTAAGCTGAACTACCGGTACCACTCTTGGAATTCCAGATGGTAAGAAAGCTCAATCTCCAGATGCGAACAAAACTCTGACTTCCTGAAGACATCGAGAAAGACTCAGATAACCCAAGAGAAACTCAAACAATCGCAAGTCACTTTTGCGAACCACTAAACCAAATCCAAGGAATACTGTTCTTCCTTAACCAAATAGAACAGCTTACCCTTGATCAGCCAACCCATCGAAGAAACGGATCCACTCAGCTGCTTCTGAACTCCACTTCAGAAAAACTGCTAAGCCAGAAGATCTCTTGCCAACACCGAGAACACTCCAAACTGCACTGCTGCCACAGATGCCAAAGAATTCCAAAATAGAGTTCTCCGAGAAACTCGGACTTCAAAGCAAACAGAAACTCCAGCTGACCACAGCCACAACACTGAAGCAGACTCACCTCTTTAACTTGTTCCAAAGAAAACATCTTCGGGAGCATCCATAGTTACTGAATTTCATCACACAGCTACTACTCCCTGAGGTACCAAAATACCATCAGTCGCTTCAGCTCAATCAACAGATCCGAATTCTACTCACTCAACTTCAGAAATAAACTCTGAACCATCGAAGGTTACCTTCGGAGATTAATGAAGTTCTTCATCACTACAGAACTCACTCGAGACGGTATTAGGTCTACAGTCTCGACAAATACACTTCCAAACTCAAAACATTCAAACTCCAACCAATGGTAGTCGTGTTACACACACCACTACCCCATCTACCTTCATAACTTATATTGGAAAACCTGAACAGGTAATCAAATTGATAGGTAGAATATATATATATATATATATATATATATATATATATATATATAAATATATATTAAAATTACAAATACGCTCTCTCAAGAAAGACACCACTATAGAGCCTAGGTATTCACTCAACCTAATGCTCCCTAAGAAAGACACACTTCAGAGCCTAGGTATTCACTCAGCCTAATGCTCTGATACCAAGCTGTGACGACCCGACTTTCCACTCCCGAAAAATCGCATCATCTTTAAGAAAGAAAGGGATAGAAAAGAGAATAGAAAGAAGAGAAGAAAGAAACAACATCAGAATCTACACAGCGGAACGAATAAATTATATTAATAACATAAATCTTACATAGTTTACAACCATTATCAGAGTACATAGATATACAACACATACTAGACAGTTATAATCACCTGTCTAGTTATACAACTCAAAGACAACAACCCAAAGAACACACAGCAGAATACTAGATATATATCTACACGCAGAAGCCTCATGCTCCATTGCTCCTCCACAATTCGTCAAAGCTAACCTGAGTCCTAACCTGAATTCCCTTGACTACTCATAAAAATTTGAGTACCCAAGAGTTTATGAAAAGCAAAAATAAACTCCATGTCAGACATGGGTCTGGTGTGAGTAACAGGTTAAAGTTTCTTAACTTCAAAAAACCTTTTGAAAAGAAAGGTATCACGTAAGACTTCCCACACATAAACATGGAAAAGTTTTTACCTTACGCTAACCAAAACATTTGATAGGAAATTCGATGATATTATAATAGTGTCTAGGGTTTTCAAATAAATAAGAAATAGCCGAAATTGTTACATTTATTAAATTCCAGTTAGACACAAAGTGGGTAATACAATCAAAACCGTTGGCACTTATTGGATTTTGGATTCCATACAATGGCAGGGCTACTGGGGTTCCGCCCGTCATAGTAAGTGGCCTAGATCAATATACCGAGGATCACTTCTGACCGCCTGCAACACAAAGCTAGACCCATTCCTTACTGAACAGTTCCGAACAAGACAACCCCTGGGTTGTAGCTAGCAACCACCCACACAGCCGAATATAAAGGGACTTCTAGACAGGGATCAATCTTGCTCTCCAGTGGGTGCGACCAACGAAGCTTTCCTGCACCTCCCCTGTTTTAGCAATTCCCGGTTGATGAGGCTTGAGGTTACGATTATCTTTAAAGGACATATCACTTAGAATACTTATCGTCCACATGACGATGTTATGAAAGCATTCAATCCATACAAATACGTTCCGGGTTCGAACAAAACCGAAGGCATTATCTCGTTACACTCGTTTTGGAATCACCCTCGGAGTTAACGACAATAACCCTTGCACTCTAATACACCATCTCGAATCTATAAGAACTAATTCCTTAATTCATTACGGAATCACCCACAGAGTTATACTAACTCATAGTCCTTACACCTCGAGTCTTCACAAAGCTCCACTTTGATTCACGACCTAACGTTATTTGGAATCGATGTGGTTTTCAAATATCCAAATATGGAAACCCGATCCCGGTCACATCGAAAACCAAAGCGTGTCTTTTAAGGTCCAAGTTGTTTTAAAGGTTTTAAAAACAATTCAATCACAGTATCCATATACACACAGATAGATAACTCATAAATCATAACTGATAATTAACATAATCAAATAACAGGTAATCCACATTGTCAATATCAAATAGATATTCTATATCACCATCACAGTAGATAACCTATGTTATCATCATAATACAATCAAACATCCATACCACACAATATCATTTATCTCATTACTAAGATCACAAAGCATCCAAGTCAATCAATGACATCCATTCATACATAAGCAATGATTTACTCATCACCATATAATTAATTTAAAATGAATTAAATTAACTATCTCTATCTTTAATTAATTTAAAATGAATTAAATTAATTACTTCATCTATAATTAATTTAAAATAAAATAAATTAATTACTTCATCAATACAAATCTTGCTTACTCAACCATTTAATTGATTACAATCAATTAATCATTTACTCTTAATTACCTAAATTAATCACTCTTGATTAATTATCCTTAATTACACTTATGTAATTATCCTAAATTAATTTCACAAAATTAATTATTCTCAACTAAACAGTAATTAACCTTTAATTACTTCAATTAATTAATTATTCATAATTAATTACATTTATCCCTAATTAGTTACATTAATTAATTACCGTTAATTACTTATTATTGATTAATTAATCATAATTAATCAACTTTAATTACATCATTAATTAACATAATTAATGATCCTTAATTATTTCTTAAATTAATTACTCAAAGTAATTAACTAACTTAATTACTATATTAAACCAAATTAATTATCCTTAAATTAATTTCTCAATTAATTATTTGATTAATTACCAAATAATTAATACAAATAACTTCATTTTAAACATCTCCACTTTATTACAATCTTTAATCATTAAACAATTACTTAACTAAGTAATTTCCAAATCATTAATTACATAAAGTAATTATCTTTAAATCTCAAGTGTTTAAAATTAATTAAACTTAATTAATTAAATTAATCAATCATATTAAACTAAATTAATTACATTAAGTAATTAATTCCTTAATTACTTTATCAAGTAATTACTCTCTAACCATTTATAATTGATTATTATTAAGTTAATTAATCTAATTATAATTAATTAGTCATATTAATTAATTGTTAAATAATCCTAGTTAATGACCTTCATTAACCATTCTCTAATTATTTTATAAAGTAATTAACTTAAATTAATTACAAATTAAATTATCTGTAATCATTTATTAATTAAAGTTAATTAACCTTAATTTAAAACTTAATTACATAATTATTATTCATTCATCATTAATTAAAAATTTAATTAATGATCTTAATTCCAAATTGATTAATAATTAATCAATTATTAATTCCAAATTTAATTAATTAATTAAATTAATTAATTAATCTTAATTACCTTATTAATTAAGTTACTCCTGAAATATTAATCTTAATTAAATTTCATAAACATAACTTAATTATGTTTAAAACAATTTAATTCAAAACAAAATACTTATGAAACCCTTTTAAATTTCATTTTAAATACAAGTTTAAATTAAAGAAATTTAAACTTATCAAAGTCTAAAAATTTTAAAACTTATTTAGTTTTCAAAACAAACAAAAGTTTGTCTTAAAAATGAAATCATAAAAATTTGAAGTTGAATTCATTTCAAAATTTTGGAAATTTCAACTCATTCTTAGTTTAACTTCAATTTAAATCTTCTTTTAAATTTAAACTAAAGTTCATTTTAAAAACTAAAATTTCCAGATTTAAAATCAATCTTTAAATCTTACTCACATTTTTTTTTTTAAATCTCATTATTAAAATGTTTAAACAATTATATCAACACAAATAGTTAATTAAGTTAAATTTCTGGAAAAAAAAACTTTATTTTATATTTTAAAACTGGAAGTTAAATTTAATCAGAAATTTAAACTTGCATTTTGAATTTGAACTTAAACTTTACTCTAAACATGAAACTGCATATTTTAAAAGTTTAAACCCAGATTTTAAAAGGAAGAACAGATTTTCCTGTAACCTGAAATTTACAGGTTCAACCCTAGGAAAACCAAATTTTACTTCGAGTTATCCTACAACTTACTTCGAGCCATCTCCCAGTCCTACCCTACAACACAAACTAACCCACTAACCAAAACAGTTCATCGGAATCTTATCGCCGTCTCTGAACATCAGTGACGATCAAATATCAACCAATAACTCACCCATGCCCTACCACAATCACCAGATCGAACAATAAACAAGCATTCAAAAATAAGCTCAAATAACCCAAACCTGAAAACATTTTCCAGGTTTTTGCCCCTACCTGTCAACGACAAGTTCTTGTCGTTCCAACCATCAGGAAGTCCACCTCTCCAGCCATGAAACAACCCACACATCTACTACACCTCCACCAAAAAACCATAACACTCGATCACCCCAACACTACACACTGACCCAATCTTAACCCCTGTTCAAAACTAGGGTTCAAACCAAAAATTTCAACTGCAACCAATCTAGTAATCATTATACACGTCTATGATTTTTCCAAGGATATATGATCCTTACTTAATAACTCAAAGAAATTTGAGTTTCCACACATCACAGATTGTAAGACTTTGCACAAATTCATATTCTTGTTCAAGAACAACTTATAAATGAAACATACCCCTAAAAATTCCAATACTTGATTTAAAAATCAAGTTTCAATTTATATTTTGATTTGTATTACTAATTTACCATATTAATTTGATTAGGTTTGGAAAAATTTAAACCTACATGTTGTTTCTGTTTTACAGAGGCAAACTCTTATTTTAACATACTTGTAATTTTTTTTCTTAAAACATGAACTTAGGAAAATAAATAACTTTACTTTGCAACTTCATGTTAACAGAAAACTTAAATAAAAAGGTAAGTGTAACTAATAAAATTCTACCTGGAAAATCTAAACAAATCAGGAGATATAGAACAGGATTAACATAAACCATATCAACAACTACTGAAACACAACAATACTATTTCCATTCAATAAACATGCAACTTATTTTAAAACTTAATATTTAAATGTTACTCACCATTTGATGAATGCAGACCCCCTGTTTTTCTTTTGAATTTGCAGAAATATGATATGCAAAGTCCTTGTTTTGACTTCCTTTTGAATTGATATGCAGTTTTTCCTATTTGATTTCACTGACTAAAATGCTTGCAGGCAGATGTAAAAGATGCTGTAGCTAATTCCCCCAAATACATGCAGATGCTTCCATTTCCAGGTTTAAACAGAATGCAGAGAACAGAAAATAGTGAAGGCTCAATTTGATTTTTGCAGATTTGAACATAGTTTTGGATATGTAGATGTTGGATTTGAATATGCAGGTTTATGAAAGATTTAGTTTTGATGAGGAGTTACAGGGATTTGCAGATTTGATCTTTGATGAGTTTGTGTATGCAGATTTTTGATTATGGATATGAAAAAAATGAATTTTGGTCTTTGAATTGTGAAGATTTTTTTGATTAAGGAAAATAAAAATGAAATATGAATGAAGATGTAATCTTAACTAATGTATTTCAATTTTAATGTAATAAAAGAAAATAAAAACTAAAATTTACACTTGTCAATTTTTTTTACAACACTTGTCAATTTGAATGCATATGAATCTAACACTTGTTTTCTTTAATATAATTAGTATTTAAATTTACAAATGTAAAGTGTGTTGGCTTAGATTAAATTTGTTAGTTTATATTAGATATGTGTATGAATTTATAAATGAAAACAAAAACAAATCATGTTTACAAATAAACTTATACAAATAAAATTTAAAACAATTAAACAATTTAAGATTTATACTTTTGAACTTAAATTCAAACTAAATTCAAAACCAAACAATTTCAAATTAAGTTATAAATAAAAATTCAATTTGAAATAAAAATTACAAATCTTATTCAAAATTTATTTATAAAGTCAATACAATATTAATATTGCTTTTATAAATCTCTTTTTATTAAATTAAAATCAATTTGTTGAATTTATTCTAAATTTAAAACTCAAGATAATTTAATTTAAAACATTCCAATATTTTTCCATTCAGTTTTGAAATCATATTTATTTATGAAATAGTTATTAAAACTCAGTACTAATTTAAAAATCAAAATTTCCAATTCACAATGTATATATTAGAATTTTAAAACATGATTCAATTATTAATTTTAAACCAAAATCATTTATTTAATTTTGAAAAGCTTAAATATTAAATAAAACAATTTTTCCAAATTATTAAAACTAGAAAATATGCTTTACTTATTTAAAATAAAAACAATGCCAATCTATATATAAACCAAATATTTATATTGTAAACAGAAATCAATTTATTATTTTCAAAAGATAAATGACCAATTTAAATATTTATTGAAGAAGATCATTAAATTCATTTGAATAATTATCAACAAATTATCAATATCAATTTAATTTTAACTACAGATTATTAAATTGATATTGTTAAAAATTCCGGGATATTACAACGGGGTCGAAGCGGAAGACTGTTGGTGGTTCCAGTGGTTCCGCGTTGAAGAGGAAACCGAAGAAGAAAAAGTAGACGATCCCCTCTGGTGCATTTTTGGCAGCTAGGAAGTCACTTTTATTTTCCTTTCGTAGGCTATGTATAGATGCACGCTTGGCCCACTGCTAGTAGGAATTTTTCGTAAGAACTTGTACATGAATCTTCACATACAATTAGTTGAAATAAAATTCAATTTCTTTGTTTTAATTCTCATTTCTTTTGTGCTTAAGTATTTGCAGTGTTTTGCTTTCAGTGCGGTGTACTTGTGGTGTTTTTACCGTCAAATGGAGTTTGTTTTATTTGCCAAGTCTGGAAATCTTGGTCACTTGGTGTGATTGATGAATAAGTTGAACTTCGGTCATTGTATCACTTCGGTTAGTGATTAACACTTAAGTTTTTTGCCCTCAAGTTTCGGGGAACAACATTTTTATTTCGGTGGTCGATCACACTTATTGCAAATCTTAAGCACATGTCTACGCTCTGGGGACTTAGGGTAATTTGCGATCGATAATCTGGTTCGCACTCTGGGAATTTGAGAGCTATCGATGTTTGTAATATGATTCACGCTCCGGGAACCTGGAATTGATGTTTATACTCCACTTAACGCTTTGGGAACTTAGAGTTAGTATTGATATTTCGGTTCGCACTCTGGGAACTTTGACTTGGTATTTGTGCTCCAATTCACACTCTGGGTTCGCACTGCGGGAACCTGCAATTTTATGAATTTGGAGATAGCATGTATGTTTGGGTTCGCACTGCGGGAACCTGCAATTTTATACTCCAATTCACGCTCCGAGAAGTTGGAGGTTGCATTGATGTGTCGGTTCGCTCTCCGGGAACCTGGAATAGATGTTTATACTCCAATTCACACTCTGGGAAGTTGGAGTTTGCATTGATGTGTTGTTTCGCACTTCGGGAACCTGAAATAGATGTTTATACTCCAATTCACACTCTGGGAAGTTGGAGTTTGCCGATAGATGGTCAGTCACGTCTATTTGGGCTTTTTAGGAAGTCGTTCACACTCTGGGAACGATGAATTTGATGTTTATACTCCAATTCGCACTATGGAAATTTATAGTCCGTTCGCACTCTGGGAATGATTTATTTGATGTTTATACTCCAATTCGCACTCTGGGAATTTAGAGTCCGTTCGCACTCCGGGAACGATTTATTTGATGTTTATACTCCAATTCGCACTCTGGGAATTTGGAGTCAGTTCGCACTCTAGGAACGATTTATTTGATGTTTATACTCCAATTCGCACTCTGGGAATTTGGAGTCCGTTGTAGGACTGTCGTGTGTCGGTCCAGTTCAGCCTTTGATGTGATGGCTTGCCCTCGAGCTGAGATTTCACTTAGTGAGTGGTCGGTCATATCACAGTCACTCGTTATTTGAATAAATTCCATTGTTCGATGGAACTTAGTTCTTCGTGTGTTGTGATTGTTGAATGTTGCATTCGGTGAATCATAGCTCTAGCTTGAAGAGATAGTAATTTATTGCTGGAACGGAAAAACATGGCAAAGTCAGTGCCTTATTACAAATTCAAACTTCAGAATGTAAAGGAAATTGCAAAGTATTCATAGATTGAATAGAGCCAGTCATGTGTAACAGTGACGAAGATCTTCGTCGTTACGGGCTCTTGAAAAAGTCGGTCCGCCACTGATAGCATTTATCACCAATCTTCCACGGGGACAAGTGGTGTCCTCCTGTCTCGGTCGATTGGGTTCATTATTTTGATTCGATGGGCCTGCTTCTCCACGCTGCGGAGCCCGAACAAACTATTCCAGCTTCCTTTCTATGATCAATTTCTCAACGAGATCTTGTAAGTGACGACACTCATTCGTATTGTGCCCGTAGCTTTCATGGAACCTGCAAAAATTTTCCGTCTGGATTTGCCTCTCTGACGACGGTTTTGGTGCACGTTTTTGGTACTGAATTGTATTACAGGTTTGTAAATACAAGTTCTCCAGTGATGTATTCAAAGGAGTATAACTGTCAAACATAGGATTCTTGCACTGTGGGCCACGATTTTGATCTCGTTTTCTATTTTGATTCAAGCTCTCTCTCCGCCGAGCTTGTTTTTTTTTAACGTTCAACTGAACTTTTCCAGAGCTCTCACCAGACTGTTTGATTGCGACATTGCTTTGGATCCCTTCCGTGCTTGGTCCTGCATCAGTTTGCTTCCTAGACTGTTACACGTCTTCCCTTCTCAGGAATTGAGTCGCCTTGGTGTGGAAACGGTCCAATGATGTAGGTGGTTTCCCAGCTAACCAGTTGCCAAACTCAGAATCGGGGTCGATCCCCTTAGTCAACACCATAAGGATGGAGTTATCGTTTGGATTGCCGATATCCGCACATGCAGTATGGAATCTTTCTAAGTAGTGTCTGAGCGTCTCACCAGGAGCTTGGGTGACGCTAGACAGAGTGTTGACATCTATTGGCCTTGTGACATGCATGCAGAATTGTGCAACAAATTTTGTGGCCAACTGGTCGAATGAAGAGATGGATCGAGGTGGCAGTCGAGTGAACCACATGGCAGCGATGCCCCCTAAGGATATGGGGAAACTACGACACTTCACTGCATCGTCTGCTCTGGCAGCGGTCATCGACCATTCATATTTCAGAATATGCTGGTTGGGGTCGCAGTTTTCCTCGTACATGGGTGGAGTTGGCATCCTGAATTGCCGTGGAGGTTCAGCGGTAAGAATATCGTTCGTAGTAGAAGTGTGACTTCAGGAAATTGCCCAATCGTCATTGGTGAGACCCTGGCTCTCACGGATCATCTAACATATCATGGTCGGAAGATCCGACATTTGTATGTTTTGTGTGGCTTGTACCAGAATGTGATTGAATCCCACATCCTGGAGTTGGGCCGGATGCTGTTGACGGTCCAAATCTTGCCTTCTTGGCTCGTAGTCCTCTGGGACGTACGGTTCAGGGGTACGCCCATGCTGGCGACTGTCCGGGTTCGACTGACTTGGGGCATCGAACCATGGTTCATCCGCGTCATTCGTGGCGCCGTATTCTATGGTGCAGTGGGGAATGGCACCTCCTCGGGAGGAGGGATTGGTTTGGAAACTGGCTGATGGACCAACTCTAAGTTGTCCAACGGTCATTGCTGGTTGATCTTCAGCGGCTGGCATGTGACTCCCATCTAGCCGGGGTCGCGGAGATCGATTGTGATAATCAGAAGATGAAGAACTTTCGCTGGAGGAGCGAGAAGCATGGTCTCTCTTGGATCTCTTTCGCTTTAGGCGATCCAGCTGGTTGATCAGCTCGGCGTTAGCGCATAGCTATTCTGCTAGTTGTTGCCGACTCTGGGTCAGCTCTTGGAGTAGCAACTGCAAATCTTGTCGGGTAACTGGATCTAATGGTTCTGAATGTCCAGTAGCATCTTGATTAGATGGAGGTAGTGGCGCAGGATTCTGTCTATCCTGTTCTTTCTGATTGATAGCGTTAGAGGTGATCCTTGTGCTAACCATCTTGAAGGTTGAATTCCTTTCCTAGACTTTATGCAAATCTGAATAGAAGGGAAGGAACTTAGATTTAATGATCTGGATCTCTCTCTTAGATTTATTCAATCCGGTATCGATGACAGATCCAAAGAGCAGGAGAAAATCTGGGTTCTCTCAGCGAAAGCACCAAAGTATTTGCACCAAAATTGGTCAAAACACTCTTTGGGAGTCGTTGAAGAGATAGTAATGAAGAATGTAGATTGAAAATGAGGATTATCTAACAAAAACTACAATCAACAGTAATGTAAATGCGTAGACAAGCGATTTATAGTGGTTCGGCGTGTTGCCTACGTCCACTGTGAAGTTTTTTGCAGTTTTATTGATTCTCTTTTAATGGTTACAAGTTGTTACAGCAATCAACAGCAAGTTACAACTGGAAATTCGAAATCAACAGCAAAAATATGATGTAGGATGATGGATATCTCAATCCGGCAGAGTCTGGGCGCTTGAGAGTCAAAAAGATCCTTTTTCTGTTGGCTCTGGGGCTCTATTTATAGGCGTAGGAGGCTGAGATCGCGCTCAAATCTCGGGAGACTTTTTCTGGCACGTGAGTGGGCCCACACGACCAACCTTAAGAAGTTTTGAGTCGATCTGTGATCGATACGAAGTCATTTCGTATCGATCAAGATGATGTCCAATTGAGCTAAAATTTGGTGGAGACATTCCTTAGCATGTATGCAAGCTTCTGTTAAAATTTCATGACATTTGGATCAATGGTTCACGAGATATCTTCGATACGAATTGAGCATTCTCGATTGGCTGATTGGTTCGAATCCAACTCTTTGCATCAATGGTTTCGAATCGATGGTGGCACGCACTGTTGTGATGACGTGGAGCGCAAACTTCGACTCGATCCGGTCTTCACTCCGAGTGGACCGCGTCGACTCCATATATCTCGACGCATTCGCATCGATGGATGACACGTCACCAAGGCTAGTTGATTCGATGGATTCGAATGATGCCTTATTCATGGGTAGGAACTGGAACTGTTGGTGGATACGAATCACTGATGGATACGAAGCAGGGTAACCTGATGGATTCAAAGGGGTGCTTCCATGATGGATACGAAGAAGACATTGGCCGATCGTTATGAAGTGCATCATCTGCTGATGGGTACGAAGTCCATCGATACGAACTCGATGGATTCGAACACGGCCAATCACGATCGATACAAACTCATGGGAGTTGATCGATACGAAGTAGGTCATCTTCTAATGGATGCGAAGTGGGCTTTCTGCCAATGGGTTCGAATGAGACCGAGTCGAACCGAGGTACTTTGATGGATTCGAACTTCATTGATAAGAACTGTGGTACTATGATGGATTTGAAGACACCGGAACCTGATCGATACGAAAGTGATCGATACGAACTACAGCTTGACGATCGATACGAAATCACCCGGAGTGATGGATACGAAACCTCGGCATTTTCTTCCAGATTGAATCAATCATAACTTGAGCGTATGAACCCGAATTGACTTGAAATTTGAGATGCTGACTTCTATGATCTTTCTTGTCATGTCCTATCAATTGTAGCTCAATCTGGACTCGGACAAAATTCAGCGATATCCATAGTGAAGCAAAGTATGACCAATCTCTGACACGAACTGTCCTTAGTTTTCGATCGATCTTTTGGTATCACGGCTTTGCCAAAAAGTGGGATAACAACTCCCATCTCATGTATGTTGATGTATATGTTTATGTACATTTGGTTCATGTGAACTATCGATTGTTGTAGCATGTATTCCAGACTTGTCTTCCGCTATATATCTGATATTTCTGTTCTGATGTGATTATACTTATTTGTGTTGTTGCTATTATGAGTTGTTCTAAATTTTTCTTTGGCCACCGTAGTTTCGTTTTACATTGGGATTGAATTTATATCTTTGGGAATAATTTATACAACTCCTATCGATGTAATCAATACTCGTCTAAGGCATAACTCACGGATGGTCGCTTCTAACAAGCCTTATTCTTCGCAATAGCAGACTATATTCCTTATAATAACCTTTGTTATTGTGAGCATAGAGATGGGGCGTCACAGCTTTGCATCATAGCTGAGATTCAGAACAAATTATAATAAACATAGAACAGAAACCGTATGGAACATGTGTGCTACTATTCGAGGGTTTTATTCGTGCCTTTCTAATCGATTCCTTCGTTCTTCATAAACTTCTTATCCTCTCTAATAAGTTGGAATATGTCTAAAAATATATCTCATATTTCCGTAGTATTCCATTTTTTAAATTCCTTACCAATCTTGTTTGTAGTTTCCTTGAGTTAAAACAAGGAAAGTCCTTTGCTTCTGATTGTCCTACTATTCCTAAGGGTTTCAAATCTGGGAGGCTTGATGTTACTTAAGCTTCTGGTGATTCTTCTCAAACCAAAGGTATTCTTCCTTCTGTTTTGGAAGGTTTTATTTTATTTCATTTCTCTTCTATCAGAGTTCTTTTGGATACGAGTGCATCACATTCATTCGTATCAAAGGAGCTTGTTGTTGTTATTCCTTTGGATGTCGTTAGTCTTTACGGCCCTTTGAGGATTGCGAATTTTATTGGTGATCCACTACTCTTGGATTGTTGTGGGTTGGTGTTGATATTATTCTTTGTGGTTTTTCCTTTCACGAGAATCTGCATCTTATGGATCATCTTGGTTTTGATATGATATTGGGTGTGGATTGGCTCATTCGTTATGAAGTTCAAATCCTATGTCCCGAAAGAACTTTATATCTCAAACATCCTGATGCTAGCGAGAAATTATCTACTATATTTCGAAGCATAGATCATACTTCGAATGCTTTTATTACTTCCTTCGAATCTGAGGATGACATAGACAATATTCCGTTGTTTGTGATTTTTCTGTTGTCTTTGAGTCTATTTCGAGTTTGTCGCCGAATAGGGCAATAGCGTTCAGTATTGATCTTATCTCTGATGCTCATCCTATAAAACGTCCTCCCACGAGGATGTCTGATAAGGAAAATAAGGAACTCAAGCAACAATTACCTGAATTGGAAGCCAAACGATTTATTCGTTCTAGCTTCTCTCCCAACTCGATCTTGCTACCGGTTTTCATTTAGCTACGAGTTGTGGAAGTTAGCATTTGACTTACCGCATTGCGCACTCGTTATGATTCTTATGAATGACTTATTATGTCATTCTATTTACCCAGCTTATTTCATCCATTTTGTGAATCGAGTATTCTATGAATATCTCGATGACTCCATTTGTGTATTTATTGATTTTAGATGAAAACAGCAATTTAAAATTTTGCAAATCATTTTCACAAGATTTATTAACAAGTATAATTGGATTTGTGTTTATCTTATAGAAGATGATTTTGTGATTATATTGCCCGTTGAGTGCTTTAAGAATTCTAGTCGATGCGCTTGATCAACATTATCAATAGGAATCTCCTAAACGCTTTGATGAGACAATTTGACACAATAAGTTGACCTATAAAAAGTTAGGTTTTCCAGAAAATGATTTCATAAAGATAAATTGTAATTTTGGAAGTTTTAGCTTTTCAGGGAAGAAGATTATTTGAAAGAACTCTTTTCTGATACTCTTATCCTTGTGTTTCCCGAAGGAAACCAAGACTTCATTATTTGTACAGATATAGCCGTATTGGTTTCGGTGCTGTTCTCAAGAGAAAAGATAATAGTTGCTTATGCTTCTAGACAACTAAAGCCTAAAGAAATTCGTTATGCCACCCATGATTTGGAGTTAGCCGCCATAGTCTTTGCTCTAAAGATTTGGCGACATTATTTCTTAGGCGAGCATTTTGTTCTCTTCACTGATCACAAATCTCTGAAGTATCTATTCGCTCAAAGAGAACTTAATTTGAGATAACAACATTGGCTCGAATTTTTAGCTTCTTATGATTTCGATATTCAGTATACCCTGGTAAGGGTAATCGAGTTGCTGATGCGCTTAGTCGCAAGCAGCAAATTGCTGTTCCATGATGCTAGCAGAGTGGAATATGTTTGAAGCTTTATCTCTTTGTAATATTAAAGACCGTCCTTCAGTTTGTAATTCTCCCGTGCTTTTATTTAGCATGGAAGCTCATCCTAGTTGTTTGGATCATGTTGCCGATGCCCAGAAACAAGATCCACATATTGCTTACCTTATTCAGAGTTGTAAATCGGAATCCCAAAGTGATGATCTAAAGGATTTAGATATTGATGTTCATGGTTGTATTCGGAAGAAGAGAATGTTGATCGTGCCTAGTATTTCTAATCTTAGAAATAACATTCTTGAGGACTGTCATCCTTCTAAGTATACTATCTGTTCGGGTAGTAGTAAGTGTATGCTGATATGATATGCTTACACTTTTGAGAAGGTATGAAGCATGATGTTGCAAGTTATGTGAGACTCTTTACATGGAATTAGATTACATTCCTTAATTTCATTAAAACTTTATTTCTCACCTAAATCGCAAAATAGTAAATTTCAGTTAATATAGAAATTTTATTTAAGATGAATTTGAATCCCAATCAATTGTTATTGCACTCCTTATTACATTAAATTACATTCAGTTTACACATTTTAGAATTAAATTCAAATTACCTACAAATCTTATTTCATTCATAAATGCCATCATTTACCACATTGTTGCATGGTTTCATTTAATTATATTCATGCTATTCATGTTTCTATTAAACTTGCATACATACTTCCGTTATTATTGAATCAATTATTAAACATTATGACCAAATCATCTAACAAAATTGTATAATTTTCCATTTATTAACATTCAGTTACTATTCAACATGTTTAATTCATTAGATAAATCAAATAATTACGCTTGCTTTTCTCATTTGATTTTTATAACCTAATATACCATTCATATTAAACCTATTTCATTCAATTCATACAAATTTAGCTAGATTAACTTTACTGTCTAGATTTTCATGCAGTTACTTTTAATAAATCGAATATCGCATTGGATAATTTTACTGCTTACCTTTCATATATAAAAAAAAAAATTCAAAGTGTACGCTCCCACTACTACCTTTATTAGGATTTATTCCCTATACTAATATTTAGTTTTATTTAACCTTTATATTTCATCTCTTTTTAAATTAAATTACAAAATCTTAATTAAATTAACCAACTTAAATTGTCGAAATTTACGGGTCGTTACAGACATACTGAAAGAAAGTAACAAGAGCTAATAAGAAATCATGGGTAACAATATCTTATGGCTTTCCACCAAGTTCAACTCTGATATTAACTAAATAGATGTATATTCTTCTGATTTCACTTGAAATTTAACATTAGCATCAAACTGTTTCCAAAAAAATTTGCCATTACAATGGCGCCATTTTGTAGCGCCAGAGTAATGTCTATGCATTACCCCTCTCCTGATACTTGGCTTGCGCCATTAACAACAATTTTATCCACTTACTAAATATGGTCTCATATTTAGTAAAACAAAATTCATTGCATCAACTTATACCCTAGCAGTCACTATAAGCAGCTATATCTAACTAGCATGCAGTGCAGTACAGTACATTACAATTTGTAAAAAAAATCATATATAAATGTAAAAAGATCATCCCTTGCATAACCAATTGTTTCTTGGTTCTCTAACATTGTACACTTAAAACATCAAGTATGTATTTTGATGGTTCAGATTAGAAGGTGCATCTCTACTTTGGAAAACTGTTAAAGAGTAGTAGATATTGACTATAGTCAATCCCCAAAAACTTAATGAAACATCAATCCTAAAAGCAAGGGCGGCCCAAAGAATCGGTTGACCAAGCCCAATGCGAATTTTTTTGCCCCTTACTATATAACATGTCAATTTTTTTTATTTTCTTTTTCATATATAAGCATAAAATCACATATAAAACTATAACATAACAAAGTACCAACTTTTTATACAAAAGTTGCCACATTAAGTGGGCTGCAATACGTATAGTCTCAAATAGTTTACAAAACAGTGTATTTAATTTTTAACGAAATGTATCAAGTTTACAAACTAGTGTATCTAGTTAAGTGTATAGGCAAATCATATTGGGTTCTGCCTAAATGTTTGCGGGTAGACATACACACACTGCAGGAAAAATAGTACATCAATGTAAGTATCAGTTCCTAAATAATTATTAGTTTTTTAGCTTCAGCTTTCAAATTTCAATTCCTAAACGATTATTTACAGAAAACTAGTTGTTCATAACTAAATACTAATAAGTTATTAGCTTCAGGCGTTTTCAAGGTTAATGAAATCTAAAGCAGTAAAAGGGCGACTCAATTTTAGAAAATTAGACAACTCAAAACAAGAAATTCGCATACTTAATTAGCAGTGGCAGCATAGAGACTGTAGCAGGACTTCAAATCAGCAGTAGAAAATATCGCGTAGGAGGCAAGCATGAGCCGACGATGGCTGATGGAATAGCCGAGTATGCAGCGATGATTATTTAGAAAGCATTGATTTTTGAAACCCTAGTATTTTTGGGTTCGAGCATCGCCAACATGGAGATTGCTATTAAGATGTAACTTTGAAGTAAAACAGATTTTTGATGTTGCCCGGCTCAGTTGGTTGCCCCATCCCAGGGGCTTGGTGGGCTTGCCGCTGGGCCGGCCCTGCCTAAAAGATTTACGACGGTTACAAAACGTTGCTAATTAGCCACGGTTGAAAACCGTTGCTAATTGGAACGAAGCGCGCCAAAAATTATGGCGCGAAAGGATGAAATTCACCGCCATCATTTGTCTCCAAAGAAGCTACGGTTAATAACCGTTCCCAATTAGAAACGATAAAAAACCGTTGCTAACTGAACCAAGACGGTGATTAACCGTTGCTAAATGGTAACGGTTAATAACCGTTGCCAAATGCGCGGATGGTTAGTTGCAAATCTCAGTATTTGGTGTAGTGTAACCATGGTTCCTCCTAGATATGATCCTTTAGCTTTCTACATCTGAATTCCAAATCCAGTATAGCAGGTGCTAGTGTTCTTAGTGAAAGCACCAAAGTGTTTACGCCAAAATTGGTCACAAACCCTTAATGGAAGCACCAGTGTTTACATACAAATCCTCAATATCCAGTCATAGATCATAGATCCAGATGATGTAGAGTATAAAAATGAAGAAAGAACCAAATTAAAATGAGAGATAGTAAGAGATGACACAAGATATATAGTGCTTCGGCTATCTCCTGCTTACGAACGCTTTGAGTTAATCCTTTTATTTCCTTTATACTTTTGACTATAGTTGTAACGACCCGTAAAATTCAATAATTAAATTGGTTAAATTAATAAGATTTTCATAATTAAATTTACAAATAAATAAATTTTTATAATTTATATTGAAGTAAATGTTAAGAATGAAATATAGCGATAGTAATTAAAACTAATTATTTATAACTTGAATAAAATTCTAATAAATGAAGTAGTGAAAGTGTTATACCTGGATATAAATTGAATATGAGAAAATAAAGGTGAGTATTGAATTAATTAATGAAATAACACATTGTTAACAGTAATTGGATGTAAATTAAGGAAATATGTTAATGCAAGTTAATAATTAATGAACTTGAATGGACATGCCAATTAAATAGAATAATTTAAATGTTATGACTTAGTTATAAATGGAATATAATATAAAAAAATATAATTGTTTTATTAATGTGTGAAATGATATGATAGATGGAAATTATTTATGAAGAATAAACATACAAGTATTATAAAGGGATAATGATGACAAATGGTAGTTGTTACCAGTTAATTTACCATTTACAAATAAGGGTAATTAAATGTTACTTTAATGATATTAATATAATAATGGAAAGTGTGAATGTAAATTTAATAGAAACATAAATTTATTTATAAGGTAGTAATTGATGTAATACAAGTATGAAACCAAAAAAATAAATCAATTGAGAATATAAATCATAATTAATGTACGTATTTGGCAAATATAATAAAATGGAAATAGTAGTTAATACAAAGGAAAGATGGATATTTGAATATAGTAGTCTAATGAAAGACAAACAAATCATTCCATTGAAATCTAATTTATAATAAGTGTAATTATTGTAGCAATTGGAATTAAATATTATGCAATTGAAATAAAGATGAAAATGGAAATGTTGAAGTGTCTAATGCAAGGGTATCATAAATAGTAATAGAATCAAATTTGTATTATTAATGGAATAATAACCTAGGTTGATAGGTAACAAACTTTTAAATGCAATTAAAAGCAAATGGGTGACAATTAGTATAGGTTGTTTATTTATTTAATGTGTTAAATAAACTTTGGCAATCAATTACAATAAATCTTAATTTAACGTTTTTTAATGTATTAGGATATATACCAAAGTAAATGATACCTAAGATGATAATAATTGGATTAATTGCAATTAAATGAAATTTAATATTTAATTATTACGTTAATTGAAATTAAAATGAA
The DNA here is from genome assembly GCA_030765085.1 of Allium cepa. Taxonomy (NCBI): domain Eukaryota; kingdom Viridiplantae; phylum Streptophyta; class Magnoliopsida; order Asparagales; family Amaryllidaceae; genus Allium; species Allium cepa. Next base: position 341,127,481 of record CM060932.1, on the reverse strand, counting down.
ACAGCGCATTACATTTACGAGTTTAAGACAATAATTACAAGATATGAAGATAATAGGATGAATTCAAATGTTAGTTTATTTGTAAAGAAATAAGTGATGTAATAAAGGAGTAAAATCAAGATAAGTAAATTAATTGAGGCTTTAATTACAAATAATGTGTGAAATTGACCAAAATATAGTAAATGGAAATATGATAGTCAATAAATGAAGAATGGAATGGGAGGACTAATGAAATGAATGTAAAACTTAATAAATGGATAAACTGAAATGTAAGGTCATGTGAAATATTGAAAATTGTTGTAAGTGGTTATGAGATTGAAATGTAAAAAATGAATGTAAATATTTAATTATCTAATGGAAAAATAATAACATAGTTAATGGTAATTAAATAAAAGCATTAGTATTTAAGAGCTGTAACATTTGCTTGATAATAGGGAATTCATAAGTGCAATAAAGTCATGGTAACACTAGTTATAAGTTACCCCGTTTATTTGGTTTAATAATTAAAATGGAAATCAATTAGAATTAAATGAACTTTAATGTATATTAATGAGAATTTATGCAATAACTGAGGGTGTGAATGTAATAAGTACAAAACAATGTTAATTTATGACACAAATTTGTGTAGAGAATTTATTTTCCTTTATTGTGTGTTAATTAAATCTTTAAAGGATGTTAATTACGTTTAGGGTTAACAAAATTAATTAAGTGAACGATTTTTTTGAAATTTGAATTCTAAAAATTTGTTTACAGTATAGAGTTGTTCCATTCATTCCCTTTCTAATTAATAATTACCTCTTTTTAATACCTGATACTTTTAAAAAGGCTGTTCCTATTTACTATATTTCAATACCAAGTTTATTCAAATTTACTTTTTTTTCCATTCATTTTCCAACTTCATTTTGCTGAAACGTCATTTCATTTATTTCTAATTGATAACGGCCTTTCTTTTCAAATCTCTTTGGCCCTAAACCTAACTCTAATCTTATAAGTAAGACATGATGCAAATGAAACCCCAGTCTCCATTCTAATCTTCGTTTTTTCTTTTTCTCTTTTTTTCCTTCAAATCTCCTTATTATCTCTCATTTTAATTTTTCCTTCCTCTTCAAATATTCTTCTTCTTCAAATTTTATTCTATTTCAAACTTTCTTCTTTCTTTTCAAATCTTGATCTACTCTTCCATTTTCAGTTCTTCTTATTTTAATACTTTTCTTTTTCAATTCTTCTTTTTTAATTCTTTTCCAAACCTTTTAAAAATACATACATAAATACATATATATATATTAATATAATAAGGAGGGAAATTAAAGTAAATCAAAATAAAAGAAAAATTACAGAACAAAGCTAGCAATCAAGAAGGAAACTAAGGAAACATAGAACAAAGCTATTGATTAGGGTCTATTATTTTTAGATTCGTATAAAGGTGAGTGTTTTAACCTACTCACAACTTCTAAAATTTCTTATGTTTGTTAAATTGATTTATGATGCGATTAAAAATTTATTTATAGCTATTTGGTATATTTTATCATCATTCCACTTAAATTGAATTTATTTAATTAAATTGTTATTTAATTTGTTATTGAATATAAACTGCCAGTAATTACCTGTTATTTGTTATCTGTTCTATATTGATGTTATTGTTTGAATTGGATGATGATTGTGATAAATGATTGATGGTTGATAGTGGATGAATGGATATTGTATTTTATATTTTTATATACTGCAAATTGTTATGCACCTTATTTCATTCGGGATTGCGGTTTGAAACGATATATAACCGTGTTTTTATTTTAAATTACGGATTGAAATGATAAATATCCATATCACTTGACCATAGGATAGAAAATTATATACAGACACCGTCAGTCTATATATATATATATATATATATATTTGAAAATGATTTCTATGGTTTTGGATAGAATTATGTGGTTAATAAATATTGATTTTTTTGTTATTATATATATATAGTTAAATTCATGTATTTAAGCTATGTATAAATTTGTTTATTAATAATAAGTTTAATAATGGAGTTTGATTTTATTAAAATAAAATATGGTTAAGTATTTAAATCATACTTTAATATAGAGGTTATAATGATTTAAATAAATTAAGATTGGAAGGTAAATTGGAAATTTATTTGAAATTGAGCTTATTTAAGGATTAAACCCCATAAGTTGATGTAAAATTTATTAAACTTGAAATTTTAAAATGTATGATATTTATAACTGGATTTTTATTCAAGATGAATTAAATAAATATTTCTAGTATAAATAAATTGAAGGAAACATTTAGTTAATGGTAATTTGAGTTTTATTTAAATGATTATGGATTTATTATGCAAATATTTCCAAACTAAATAATAGGACATTGAATTGTTGAATAGTAATTTCCAACCTTAATTTTGGAATTGTTTAATACTCAAACTTTGAAATGTATGGAAAGTAAAATGGTTTATTTGGAGGTTCAAATCGGTATTTGGAATTTATTTATGAAATTAAAGAAGCTATTTTATTATGTAAAGTAATTTAAATTTAAACCATTTAAGTATTAGAAGTTATTTTTCAAAGCTATAGGTTTCAAGGGATTATGATTTGAAAGTGCTATGATTTTGGAAAAAGGATACATTTGAAATAAAAATGATATCATATTGATTTGGTTTTTAAAACGGAAATGATATCATATTTATATGGTTTTGAAATAAATATTATATTCTGGTTTTGAAGTATAGACTATTTTGAAAAGACCGCGGTGTTATAATAACGTTTGGTTGTTAAAGAGACCGGGATCGGAAGTTGTCATACTCTCTGACAACTCCGAAAACCACTTTAACAACCGTGTACGAGTTGGAGATTCCAGAATGAAGTAGGATGGCGGCAGCGTTTCCTTTGATGTAAATACGTGGACCCGACTCCCTTGAGTTGGCATAAGATGGCTAAAACAGGAGCGATTCTCAGGGCAATGAGGTCATTCCTCTGATCGGACACACTCCTTCGATATTATATTCTGACTTTGAGACTTATTTGGTGGCCACTTTTGATTTTTGGGATTTTAGGGGTGTGGCTCGAGGTGGGCGGTAGTAGCTGCTACGCGTTACCACCAGCCCGGATAGCAATTGTTATATCTACCCTGGCATTGCCTTGTTTTACCGTGTCACCTACCCTAGCGCGCTTTGTATGAGTTTGGTTTTCTTCCGTAGCCCGTGTGGTATCCTCTGGTGGCTTCCCGATCAGGAGGGACCATGATATTGGATGGACTACTGGGACTATTACGTGGTAAGGGCTATATGGGTAACCCCTTAACTCTATTTAAAAGTAAGTTTATTTTACTATTAGACATTATTATAATAGCGAAATATTACTACATGTTAAATAGTTTAACGGATCCTTATGAGATGTGAATCCCGAGCATCTCTTAAGTTACTGCACTCTCGTTACACACTGAATAGGAGATGTCAAATCATGTAAACATCTCTGACACCGTTTCACTCATATTTATTCATGTTGACTTAACTTAAATAAGATCTTTTAGTTCTGACTCGAGTGTTTTGTCTTTTCAATTCGCTTGGGTCAGCCTGAGCATTTCAGGATTTGAAGACTTTATTTTTGAAGGACGAAGATGAAGATTTTATTACTATTATTTACTATATCATTCCACTACGTCACATTGTTCCACTGCATTAATTATTATTCTCTGGTATATGTACTCTGATATGTACTATATAAATATAATCTAATGTTTTGTAAAACAGCTTCATGAACTATTTATTTGATTATTATATTTTATCATTCCGCTGTAAGATTCTATTTTGTTTTTTCTCATTGCTTTTTCTTATTTACCCCATAACAATCGGCCCTTCTATATGGTTTAAGTCCGACGTGTGTGGTTTATCGGTGATTTAAAGCGTACAATAAGGCGGGACGTTACAATAGTTATAATCCTTTGAATATCAATAACCAAAATGGCAGAGTTTTGCCAAAAGAGAAAAAGAAGAGGAGCCGAGAAAAGACCCTTTTTATGCAATGGAGGTGCTATTTATAGGTGTAGAGCTGGAAAAATCTGCCTTGAATCCTGGAATACTCTTTCTCAAGTTTTGGTGGGCCGATATAATCGATCTTGAGCTGTTTGGAATTGATCCCGGATCGATACATGTCAATTTTGTATCGATCAAGAATCACTCCAATTGAGCTGTGATCGATCATGGATGTTCCTGAGATGATGTTCAACCTCTTATGAAATTTTCATGGTATTTGGATTTGTAGTTTGAGAGATATGAAAAATCCAAGATTGAGTTTGTAAATGTAGGATGGTGATTTCGTATTCATGAAGGATTTCGTATCCATCATATACAGTATCCATCAATTACATATACATCGCTTTTGCATCGATCCGAGTCTTGTGCTATGATCCATGCTAAGCACTCCTATCCTTGACCGTTCCTTCGTATTGATTGATACGAATGCGATTAATACAAAAATGGATCCGGAATATTTTTTGTATCCATCCAACGCCGCCATCCTTCATCTTGATCCTACAATCTAACCTTCCTCTCATATCGACCTGATGCCGCACCATTTTGATCGATATGAAACCTATCGATATGACTCATGATCGATCCAAACCAAATGCATAAAACACGTATGTGTTATCCATGCCTATATCCATCTTGATTGATACGAAAGTATCAATCCGAAGTATATAGCCATGTCCACCTTGATTGATATGAAAGTATCGATATGAATTGGATATCCATGAATATTGATCCATTTATAACTTGAGTACATGAACTTCGATTGACCTGAAATTCAAAGTGTAGCATCACGAAGCCTTGTTTATCATTCCTGATCAATCCCAACTTAATTGGAGCTTGGTCCAATTTTGACGGTATCAATCATAGCCTTATTTCCAATCAATCTCCAATCCTGATATATATCCATCATTTTCAACCAATTTAGTGATATCCCAGCCTTGACCAAAAGGCGGGGTAACACATATAAGATCATCTTTTATTAGTTTGCATGCATTTACTTACATAACTTGATTAACAGTCATCAATGAATCATTATTCAAGTTCACCTAAATTTAATTCACAATTATTCTATAATACGTATATCATATCATTTAATATTAAATCTATTTATGAATGATTTGTGAATTATTCCAAAATATATTCTTATGTTTATAAACATTTTATAAGATTCATCTCTTTTCAAAAAAAATTATCTAAGTTTATAATTATCTCATAAAGCTACAACTTAATTTATAAACATTCTTTGCAACTTACTTCTATTTTACAACAATTTACATGACGTGACTTTATAATTTGTTTACTTTCTTAATTCACATTCATTTCCTTAAATAGCATTCACTTTTTGTTATTCAATTATACTTATTAAATATTTCAAACCATTAACTTAAGTTTATAACATTTCTTGTACATCTTAATTTTTATTATATATGGACATAATTTCTTTTTGAAACATTTTTATTACTCAAGTTTTTTTATTTGTATAATACTCCATTAAATCGTAGAAGTAATACAGGTAATCTTATTTATTTTACTTAACAAAAATGTTCAATAGTTTAAATATACTTAATTTTCATTATCTTTTAATTTAAGAGTTACAAAAGTTCATCTTTTATATTTTCATTAACACTAAGGTTTTAATTCCATATTTCAATTTGGGTGTTTTCGACCATTTAAAATCATCGAAATTCCATTTCATTTCAATAATTAAAAATCACTAATTAACAGAAAACTTATGAACTAAACATCGGGTTTCATTTCAAATCATCTTGAAATCATATATATATATATATATATATATATATATATATATATATATATATATATATATATATAAACTCATATTTAATGGGTTTAAATCAAAATTTGTTTGTCAAAACAAATGTGTAGCAAAGCTACTATAGTAGTCTTCCTACTTTGAAACTCGAGAATGAACATCGATGATGCCGCGATCATCACCGAAATTATTTCCAATGACAGAAGAGGGTTACAAAATTTATTTTCTTTAAAATTCTTTTAAAATGTTTCTTTTCAATCTTATTAAAAATATTTCTATCCGAAAGTGCTTCCAAATAATGCCAATATTTTTTTTCCATAAATCTTTGAAAACCAAATTCAAAACACCAAAATTTCAGTTCAGAAATGTCCAATTTAAATTCATTTTATTTGTAAATCATAACTTATAAACCATATTTATAAAATTACAGTTTCTTATAACATACAATTGTTAATAGTTTAAAACCTTGACTAACCGACAATAACTGGCAAAAATCAAATATTATCATATCCTAACAACCAACACACCAAAAATAACACTATCAATTTTTTTTAAAAATTATTCTTTAAATACAAAATAAAATATAATATTAGGTAAAATAATTTCATTTACCTACTTGAAAACAATATTATGTCGGTCAGCCCTATTCAAGTGTTTAGAAATTCCTATCGATGTCATAGCAACTTATGTACCGACCAAAATTTATAAATACTCAATAGAACAAATTAACACAATATAAAACATTTTTATAGCACTAACAAATACTCTCTCTCATATGTGTACACACTCAAACTCATAATAAGGCATTCCATTACCCTATCACTTAATGAGTTTAGCAATCAATAGGCTAAGGTACCTCTAAACCAAAGCTCTAATACCAACTGTGACGACACACCTTTTTGGACGATTAAAGTCGACAATAAACCACACATATATAACTCAAACTATTCAAAAGGGAGGATTTTTGATGGGGCTAAATAAGAAAATAAGAGAAAAGAAAGAAAATAAAACACAGAATCTCGTAGCGGAATGATAAAATATAATGATCAAATAAACAGTTCATGAATCTGTTTTACAATATAATTTGATTACACAATTTTTACAACAAAATCATAGTACAATCAACAAACATACCAAAATAATGCAACGGAATAATAATAGTAAATACGTTCTAGAAAACTCCATCTTCATCTTCAAGGAATAATGTCTTCAAATACTGGAATTCTCAGGCTGACCCCGAGCGTAATGAAAATACAAACACTTAAGGCAGGACTAAAAATTCTTAAGTAAGTTAAATCGATAATAATTAAAATATGAGTGTAATAGTTTCATAGATGTTTACCAGATTTTACATCACCTATCAAGTGTATAATGTACGTGCAATAACTTAAGAGATGTTATAGGATTTTCCATCTCCTAAGGATCCATCAAACTCTATATATATAGTAAGATACGCTACATATGTAGTGTCTACCAGTAAAGTAAAGTATTAAAACAGTGTTAAGGCTTTGCATTGTTCCCTCTTAACACATTTTTAAGTAGGTAGTTCATGCAGGTCCTGTAACACAACCAGTTACGTTGGTAGCCGGTGAGTCCCCTATAGGTACCATACTAAGTCATTGTGGTCGCAAATAAGGACAAAGAATATGAAAAGGCACATGAGGCGATGCCTAAGGTAGGATACTACCATTTTGTGTTTCCTGACTGGTGGTAATCCATAACAATCCACCATGTCCAACACTCCCAAAATTCGAAGGTACGCACCAATCAAGTTTCAAAGTCGAGATGGAAATACGAAGAAATTTGTCTGCTAGAGGTAGCTAACCTCATTAGTCAAGTATGGTGCTTGTTTTAGTCATTTCAAATCGACATAAGTATCAGGGATATCCATCATCGTTCTCTTTCTTCAATTCCAGCAAACGCCTCTAGTACAACCTCTACATTCTAGATAACATTCACTGCGTACACAATTGTTAAAGTGGTTCCGGTATTAACAGAGAGTATGTCAATATTCGACCCTGGTCTCTTTAATAACCATACGTCATTTTTCACACCGGTTGGTTCTTTTGAATTTCAAGAACTAGTCATATTCCATATTAAAATATCAGATTCACTTCAAAATTATTTCGAATTAAAAATAGTTCATAACTTTAAAATACATACTATCAATGATTTAACAAACTCCATCATCATCTTCAAGGAATAATGTCTTCAAATACTGGAATGCTCAGGCTGAATCGAGCGTTAAGAAAATACAAAACATTCGAGTCGGAACTAAAAATTCATATGTAAGTTAAATCAATAACAAGTGAAATATGAGTGTAATAGCTTCAGAAATATTTACGGGATTTTCCATCTCTTATCAAGTGTACAACGTGAGTGTAATAACTAAAGGGATGTTACGGGATTTTCCATCTCCTAAGGATTCGTTAAACAATCTTTATATAGCAAGATACGCAACATATGTAGTATCTATCAGTAAAGTAAAATATTAAAATAGCATTAAAGCTTTACCTTGATCCCTCTTAACACATTTTTAAGGAGGTAGTCTATAGAGGTCTTATAACACAACTAGTAACGTTGGTAGCCAGTGAGTCCCCTATAGCTACCACACTAAAAAAATGGTAGTGGTCGCGAATAAGGAAAAAGAGTATGACAAGGCACGTGAGTTGATGCCCAAGGTAGGATACTACCGTTTTACGTTTTCTGACTGGTGGTAACCCCTAATGGCCCACCGCATCCGACAATACCAAAATCCGATGGTGCGCACCAATCAAATTTCTAAATTAAGATGGTAATACGAAGAAGTGTGTCTGCTAGAGGTTGCTAGCCTCATTGGTCTGGTATAGATCCTATTTTAGCCATTTCAAATTGACACAAGTGTCGGGGCAATCCATTATCGTTCTCTTTCTTCAAGTCCAGCAAACGCCTCCAATTCAACCTCTACATTCTGGATAACATCCATCATGTACACAATTATTAAAGTGGTTCAGGTATTGACAAAGAGTATGCTAATATTCGGCCTTGGTCTCTTTAAAAACCAAACGTCATTTTTCACACCGATTGGTTCTCTTAAATTTCAAGAACTAGCCATATTTCATGTCAAAATATCGGATTCACTTCAAAATCATTTTGAATTAAAATTAGGTCATACCTTCAAAACATTCATATTTAAATCAATGATTTAAATCTAAATGGTTTCCCCTTTAAAACAGTTTGAATATTAAAAATGGCTTTGAATAATTTAAATGGTTTGAATATTAAATGTAGTTTTGATAATTAACATAGTTTTTATATTGAAAAATAGTTTGGAATAGTCAGAATAGTTTAAAGATTGGAAATAGGTTTAAATATAAAATAGTTTTAATATTGAAAATATTTAGATAATAAAATAGTTGATATATTAAAATAATTTGATTTTATTGAATAGTTTACATTTAAAACAGTTTCTTTCTTTCAGGACAAGGTTCAAATTCCAAATCATAATGAATTCAATTTTCGACTTCCCATTTCAAGTCAACTTTATATTCAAAATTTCCATTCAAGTCACCCTTAATTTGAGGATTTTAAACTTACTTCAAATTCAATTTAAACAATTCTATTCGAAGGCTAAAAGTTCCAATTCACATTCCCATTTTGAAACAATTTAGTTTATATCCATTTCACGCCCAAACTTGGAAATGCCAATTTAAACCATTTTCATTAAAGTAAATCCAAAGTTTAAATTAAAATTTAAACCTTTAAAATAATTCACTTTCGATAGATATAAGTCATTTCTCGAATTTCAACTTACGATTTCAAATTAAATCCTTTAAACAATTTCATTTTAGCGCTTACAATTTCGACATTTCAAACTCAAATTTGAAAAATAATTCAATTCATATAAATCCAAATTTTACTTTAACAACAATATAATTTAAACATGTAAGAAATGCGGATTAGGGATCTTAAGGCTAGAATTAACACTAGAGGGGGGTGAATAGTGTTTATAAAGAATTTCTAGATCTTTTAGAGTTATGTTAATTTAAACACAGATGCGTGAATATACAGACACAGATATGATCATAGAAACAAAAAAAGATGCAGAAATAAAATAAAAAGTAGTAAAGGAAAGAACACACCGGATTTTATACTGTTTTGGAGTTACCCTACATCTAGTCCTGCAACACAAGTACAGATTTCCTTTCAAAACCAATCTTTACAATTATACCCTCGATTTCAAGGCTACGAGGTCCACCCTCCAGAATCACAATCCTCTGGCTAGAGATACTTGATTTTTCGGGCTACAAGTTCACCTACTTGATTTTACGGGCAAAAATTTCACCCAATTGATTTCCCAAGGCTATAATTACACCTTATCACGCTTGATTGATTTTCAAGGCTACAATCACACCTTTTCTCGCTATGTTGATTACAAAAGCCCTATAACTCTGAATAGCGCTGAGGATTTTGTTGAGATAGTGATACAGAATCAAACTACGAATGATCAAATTCAATTCAATGTAGATTTCAGCAGAGTAATGATAAGAATTTTTACTAAGAAAAGTGGAAGAATAAAAGGAGTGAAAAACCACAAAATCTAATATGTAATTCGTTGAAACTGACCCCTATTTATAGTAGAACAACATTCATGTCCATTCGTGAAGAGTTATGGCTAATAGACACTTCTTTTGAAATTGAAATTTTGAACTCAACCGACACCATGTCGACATGGTGACATGAGTATGTCGCATCCTAAAGCATTTTTTGATGATTTGGTTTTCTTTGAAAATTACCTTTATCTTATATTAAAACTATTTTAAACTTTATAAATATACTTGACTATAGTTTAAATTCATAAGTAAATATAGATAATAATATATATAGAATTTAACTATAATTTTATATGTAAATCTAAGTATAAATATTTTAAAAGTTAACTATATTATATTAAAAGATAGTATAAAATCAGGAGTAATTTGACTTTGAAATTAAAGATGATTTTGAGGCTAAAATTATTTAAAATCGAGATAGCTGTTTTTGAAGCTTTTAAAAGGAAGGTCTTGAAATCATTTTGAAAACAAGATATAATTTTGGAAAAAAAATCATTTTGAATAAAAGGTTGGCGGATACAAAATAATGTTCCACTAGATTTTTCGTAGGTTCTATCCTACTTAGGGTCCATCCCTTTAATAGGCTCGAAGTGGATTCCATTCCATGAATAAATTGGATTTTAAGATGCCAGTGCTTTTCTAGAAGTTTTAACAAAATTTTCTATAAAATTTTCTAATTAAAGAATAAATTACTGGAATTCTTGAACTCTTGATAATCTTGATACTCATGAGTCTTCAGTTTTGATATCTTGAATCTTTATACCGTGCAGTCTTCATTCTTGGCGTCTGCATGGTTAAATCCTGCATATACATATATATCTAAATTTATAATGTTAGTATTTATATTTTATAATCTATTCTAAGGTTATTGTCATCAAAACCATCTTCTCATGGACTAACAAAACAATCCAAATTTTAGATTTTAAAACCATTTATTTTAACCCAATCCGATGTTCGTATATAATTTTCTACCCTCTGGCCAAGTGATTAGTTATTTCAATTTTAATTACATGGATGGATATATATCATTTCAACCCATAATTAAATGACATAGGTATATTATTTCAACTTATTTCTTAGTTCATTTCAAATATAACAAATGGCAACTTATAAGATGTCAAATAATAAGTAGAGTAATAACAGAGATACGTCAAAATAAATTAACAACCATGCATCCAATCATCAATCAATCGGCATTCAATAATGATCAACATCCAAATCAACCAACATATCACAACTGTTACTGGTTATCAATTGTTAGTGTTTAACTAGCAATTAATTTCAATATTAATTTAAATGTCAATTTAATCCATTATCATTATCAATTTCAATTTAAATGTAAATTTAAATTACCAAATAACAATCAATAATATTTTATCACTTCATGGTTTCAATTTAACTGACATCAGAAAAACTAGTATTGCGTGAGTGAGTTTAATCACTCACCTTTGACTTTAGCTGATAAAAATCCAAACAGAAGTGCAAAATCTCAACAGTCTCCAAATTTGACCAAATTAGCGTCATATTGTCTAGAATTTATTTATGAATCCAATAGAAGAAATTATGCGTGAATCGAAGTTTATATGCATAAGATATTCATGTTATAAGAAATATTATTAAAATAATAATTAGTACACAGTTTTAGTAAAAAAAACAAAGTTTAATACTTGCCTTTTTTTCATGTTTGCACAAAAAATGGCCAAACACCTCCAAGTCGTACGATTTAGTTGACTATATGTTGTTCTTAATGATTTGGGTGATTTATGCAAATATATAAAATAGATGGACTAAACTGTAAAAGACACACAGATTTATAGTGGTTCGGCCAGAATGTGCCTACGTCCACTTTATATGTTATTCTCCTTTTCTATTCAGATTACAAGTACAAAGCTTTGATTACAAGTATCTGAAAGTTGTTTGAAAGTTCTATCCGTGCTTGAGCTCTCAAACTTGTCTACCATTGTTGTACCCATACCTCTCTATTTATAAAGTGAGGCTGGGGGTAGGGTTCTTGGATGTATATAGCTGTTGGTGGGCCTGGACTGATGTAATATGGCCTGGCAGTGTTGATTCGGTAATACCTTCCTCATGTTGGTTCGGTAGTGGTAGTATGCCTCTGGTTCGGTAGTGAATGGCATGTGTGTTGGTCCGGCGGTGAGGGCGTAGCTTGGTCCGATGGTGGATGGTTCGGGCCTTAGAGGTGAGTTGGTGTCTTGGTTCGGAGGTAGATGGTTCGGTGGTGAGTGGTTCGGCTAGGCATGGAAATGGAGTTGGACCGGTAATGCATGGAAATGGAGTTGGACCGGCAATGCATGGAAATGGAGTTGGACCTGTAGTGCATGGAAATACGCCCAACATTTTCCCCCTAAAGTGGGGCATATGCTTGCATATGGCATGCTTTGTTTTAGGACATCCGGCTTGGACATCCTCATTCTGTCTCGAGTGTCGAGGTAGTTGGTCCGGTCATCTATATTTGCCTATAAGTATGGGCTTTATGCTTTCGTTATTCCTTACTATCTGGAACAGCCGAATCGAATTCTACTTTTGCCGAATCAATCATACTCCCGAGCCAACCTTTACTGCCGGACCAGGTGAGGCTTTCTTCCACCGAGTAAGCTCCATTCTTGAATGACCGAATGGTACTTGGGGACCTTAAGTACCGAATGAGCTCAAACCTTGAATTAGCGAATGTTCTCAAATCTTGAATTACCGAATGTACTCAAATTTTGAATTACCGAATGAACTCAAATCTTGGGTTATCGAATGATACTCGGGGACCTTAAGTACCGAATGAACTCTAGCCATGAATTACCGAATGTGTTTGAGAAGTACGAGTGTCGAATGGACTTTAGTCTCGAACTACCGATCGGGCTTTTATGTTTTGAACTACAAATGAAATTCTAGACTTCATGCACTTGCTTGTAACACTTGGTTTTTATTCCAAGAACGGGTAAGGTGGCCAAGACATCAGACATTCGGCACCGTCTCGAAAAATTCAAACTCCTCAAAGCTTCAACTAAACCAAAGCCTCCGACCAACCGTTCCGAGGACTTAGTCGGCTATCGTCCTATTCTCGGAGTTATTGAAGAGGATATTCAAAAGAAAAAGAGGATTCGCTCGTTATTCGAACCTTCACCTGGCTCTCAGCCCCCAACCCATCCTATTCATGATATCACGGGGGAGGATACCGAGTTCATACCCTTTCCGCATCCGTCTGAGAATCCTACCGTTACTCAGATTGATCGTCCCGGCTAGGCTTGTAATCCATTTGCGGGTCATCCAGATCTGGATCTGGGCTCTCATGATATTTCATTTGACGAGGTTACCGGTGAGCACCTTCTCCCTCGCAATCCTATGGTAAGGGTGCTTGATGAGGCCAAGTCTCTGGACCTTGATTTGCTTACTACTCGGATTGTAACTATGGGGGAAGAAGCTAAGGCAAATATCGACCGGGTTGCTAAGGAGACTAGGAAGTTGATAGGGCATCATGCCCGACTGGTCAAGGTCGGGAATGAAATTGGGAGTGCCAACGTAAGATTGCAGCTAGTGGTTGCCGACCAGGCCAAGCAACTTGCCGATTAGGCCATCCAGATCTCTCAGCATGAGGCTGCCTCCATACGGCTAAAGAAAACCATGGAAGAGGCTAGTAGAGCCGAGCTGCGGAAAATGGAAGCCATCTGCAAGGAACGGATCGATATGGCCATTGCAACGGTGGACGAGGTTCGGAAAGCGGATCTTGAGTGGGTATAGGAGTTATCTGCGAAGCTTGAAGGCGCGGAGCTTGCTCAAGCCAAGCTGAAGGAGGAGATGGAGGCGATGAGGAAATCCCTTCAGGATGACCGCTCGCGATACCGATCGGAGAGGGATGCTTCCGTTGCAAAGCTGTTGGCTTCTGAGGTCCGAATGAGGGAGTTTGAGGAGAACGAGGGGATGATGGATGAGATGCTCCCGTATATGTATTTCCATACTTGGAAGCAGGGCAATTTATCCTAGATGGATGATTATCCTTGGATCATGGCCAGGATTTATCTCTGGGCTCTGGAGGAGGCCAAGGCTGATGCGGATAAGGAGGGTGGCATGGCCTTCAGAATGGATGTGGTTACAGCCCAATTCACTAAGGAGGAGAAAGTGGCGGTGAAGGAGGGCATGCGGCTGCTCGCTGCTGAGGTAGGTGTGCAGTTGGGGGATGATGATCAAGGAACAGATGCTGGCAAGTCTTCCCTTTTAGCCTTTTCATAGCTTGGTTTCTTATTGTTTATTCAATGAATTCTTCTCCTGAATTGGACAGGCGGGACCTCTGAAGCGCCAACTATCTCTGGTCAGCGCGCTGGGAGCTCTAATTCGACGGTTAAGCAGACCTCGGAGGGCCAACAGGATAGAGGCGAAGCCCCGATGCAGTAGGCTCCTTGGCTTAATCTGGACATTTTTCAGCTTACTTGACATTGCTGTCTATGTTACTCTTAAAACATAAATGTAATTTTCAGGCTGTAATTATGTAACGAACAACTTGATTTTTGGCATGTAACTTTATAACATAGGCAGATTTTGTCATGTTTGAATGTTGTCGTTATTTTGATGTGTTGCATAAAATATAGCTGTGCATGTGTTAGTGATTCAATTGTGTTTGACAGTAAGTTCTTGCTTAAAATATAATTTCATGTCTTCCAATGTTAGTGTGATGTGCGAATAAATTATAGTTACATATTTATGTACAAGAGAAGAAAGTACCGCCCTTCAAGTTTTAGCTATAGACGGTAGCTTTGAATGCCTTGTGTAATCGAATATGGAATGCAGCTGAATGACTTACCATCCAGCTGTGAGTTCTTATTCCCATTAGCGAGTGTCTCCTATTCTGTGTCCTGCACTTTAGTGATCGTTATAGAGGATAGGAGGAAAGTTTTCATAAATAAAATGGAAATATAAGAAATAGTAAAACTTCTAATCATGGAAGGCCTTCGACGCGCTTAAGTACGTAGCAAACTGGCTTTTTAGTCACTTTCCCTAGCTGTGGGTCTTGGAGACATTTGTCACCCATCTTACGCCTCCGCGGGGAGTTTTTCTTTTTTACCACAGCCGTACTTAAGACACATCGGAGCCGGGATCGCGCATGGTAACTACTCGGGCCATTATGGCTCGTAATCGTGGGTATTATTCGATTTACCGTGGCCGGCTAGCGTGGGTGCCGATCGTCAACTGTGAACTGCCCCTGGCTGGCCACACCTTATGTTGGGGCTTATAATCGGTTCACGGTTGCCCGCGAGCCGAACGCCGTAATGAGCTGCCTAGGCCATGACTGGCCTTCTCGGGGCTTATAATCGGCTCATTACAGTTGGCTTTAACGGCCGTCACGAGCAATGAGTTAACCCGCAGCAGAGGGATGCTGGAGAAAAAGTGTCTCATTGGCGAGGGTATAGATTCGTATAATACCTGTTAGGTTTTGTCCAGGTGAACTTGTGCTGTGATGCCCTGAATGGGGATGCCATCTACACAGGATTTTGTTCAAAAGAAAAGGATAAAGCTCAGCAAGTAGCCAAGATATAAAGGAACAAGTTAAAAAAGAGACAAGTTTTTAAAGTGGTTCGGCAAGAAAATGTCAACACCTACTGATTCTCTTTGTTATTTCACTTTATATGGGTAGTACAAGTTAAGAAAAGTATCGACGAAGGTGTTGGATGTTCCATGCCCTCTGGAACACCTCTCCGTCCACTGTTGAAAATATATAGGCTCCGTTGTGGAGATCTTTATGAATTACATATGGTCCGTCCCAGATTGGATCTGGCGCTCCGGGGCGCGGGAAGATTCGCTTGAGGACAAGATCTCCTTCTTGTAAGCTATGATGCTTGACTTTGGAGTTGTATTGTGCTGCCACTTTTTGCTTGTGAGCTGCTGCTTTGAGTGCTACATCATTTCTTCTTTCTTCGTTTAGATCCAAAGACATGTGGAGGAGTTCTTCGTTCTCTTCTGGGTTGTAGTGGATCCTACTGTGGGGGGTTGTAGTGGATCCTACTGTGGGATGTCACTACAGTTTCAACTGGGAGCATGGCTTCCGATCCGTATGCCAAAGAGAAAGGAGTATGCCCTGTTGATGTTCTGAAAGACGTGCGGTAGGCCCAAAGTGCCGTAGGAAGTTCGTCCACCCAAGTGCCTTTTGACTTTTCAAGCTTCTTCTTGATTAGAGTTTTAAGAATTTTGTTGACAGCTTCGACTTGCCCATTTGCCTGGGGATAAGCCACAGATGAGAAGCTTTTGTGAATTCCGTGCTCTTGGCACCAGTCGGCGAACTCCTCGCTGTCAAACTGAAGTCGATTGTCCGATATGATTTTGAGTGGAACCCATACCTGCATAGAATATTTTTGATCAAGAAGTTAATAACTTTTGCCGAAATATTTTATTTAGAGGTTCCGCTTCCACTCATTTGGTGAAATAGTCGACTGCCACTATAGCATATTTGGCTCCGCATCGGCCCATCGGCAGTTCGCCAATCAAGTCAATTCCCCATGCTGCAAAGGGCCAAGTGCTGGTCATTTGAGTAATCTCATTTGTTGGCAGTCGAGGAATCTTAGCAAATTTCTGACAACTGTCACATCTTTTGACGAAGTCTAAGGCGTCTTTGTTTAAGGTGGGCCAGTAATACCCATATCGGAGTGTCTTCTTTGCCAGAGTCTGCCCACCAGTGTGATCTCCGCGGCTCCCTTGATGGATGTTGGATTAGATTTTCTTGGCTTCCTTTCCAACAACACACCTTAATAAGGGGTTAGAGAAGCCGCGTTGATAGAGGATGCCTTCTTGTATTATGTAGCGGGAAGCTCTCCTCAGGATTTTCCTGACTTCGTTACGCTCGTTGGGTAGTGTACCATCTTGTAAGTATTTCTGGATAGGAGTCATCCAAGTTTCTTCTTCGACTGTAGCTGTCAGATCCTCTTGTTCGAAACTTGGGGCTAGTTGTTTTGAGATGGCTACTGTTCCGAAAATGGTGCTGTTCTTCATGCTAGCTTGCTTTGCCAGTTCGTCAGCCTCTCGGTTCTCCTCTCGAGGAATGTGTTTGATTAAATAGTGGTCCAACTGATCGAGTAACAGCTTGGTCTTCTTTAGATATGCCGTGAGTCGTTCTCCTCGAGTCTGAAACTCTCCTAGTACTTGGTTTACGATAAGTTGGGAATCACTATGAAGACATAAAGAACTAACTCCAATTCCTAAGGCAAGTTCTAATCCTGCTATTACTGCTTCATATTATACATCGTTGTTGGTGGCAGCGAATTCCAACCTTAGGGCATAGTGCGGCTTCCTTCCCCTGGGGGTGATTATCACAATACCTGCCCCCGAGCCTTGTTCGTTTGATGCTCCATTTACAAAGAGATTCCACTTTGATATCTTCTGCTATTTCAGATTTCTCCTTACCTTCGCCGGTAGTGAATTCGGCAATGAAATCAGCTATGGCTTGTCCCTTGATGGCGATGCGAGGATGGTAGGTGATATCATACTGACTCAGTTCAATGCACCATTTGAGTAGTCGCCCAGAAGTGTCAGGGCGATGGAGTACCTGCCTTAGCGGTTGATCGGTTAAAACTCTGATGGAATGAGATTGGAAATAGTGTCGTAGTTTCCATGACGTGATTAGCAAACAGTATGCTAGCTTCTCAAGTTTAGGGTATCTGGCTTCTTCCCCCGTAAATCTCTTGCTTACAAAGTATATGGGCCGCTGCGCGCGGTTGTCTTCTCTCACCAAAGCGGCGCTTAGAGCATGAGACGATACAGCAAGGTATATGTATAGTTCTTCTCCTTTATTTGGAGTTGAGAGTACCGGTGGTCTCTGGAGGTGTTCGATTAGGTTAAGGAAGGCTGTTGAGCATTCGTCGGTCCATTCTAAATTTCCTTTGTCTTTCTTTAGGGCTTTGAAGAAAGGGATGCATTTGTTGGTTGCTTTAGAGATGAATCTGCTTAGGGCGGCCACCTTCCCATTCAGGCTTTGCATTTCTTTTCGAGTGGAAGGTATCCTGATATCTTTCAGGGCTCGGACTTGTTCGGGGTTTGCTTCAATCCCCCTGGCATGGACGATGAATCCCAAGAAATTTCCTAATGACACTCCGAATGAGCACTTTAGAGGATTCAGCTTCATTCCATATTGGCGAAGTACTTGAAACATCTCGTCCAGGTGGCTTACATGATCGTTGGCTTTCCTCGACTTTACCAGCATGTCATCCACATAAACTTCCATAGTTCTTCCTATTAGTTCCGCAAACATCTTATTGACGAGGGGTTGATAAGTAGCTCCGGCGTTTTTAAGTCTAAAAGGCATTACTCTGCAGCAGTACAATCCCCAGTCAGTGATGAAACTAGTGTGGTCTTGATCGGGGGCATGCATAGGGATCTGGTTATATCCTGAGTATGCGTCCATAGAAGATAAGATTTCGTGCCCGGCTGTGCTGTCCACGAGTTGATCGATTTGGGGGAGTGAGAAGCAATTTTTCGGGAAAGCGTCATTTAAGTTGGAGAAGTCGATGCATGTTCTCCACTTCGCATTAGCCTTCTTTACCAGTACCGGGTTGGCGATCCATTCTGGGTAGATGGCTTCTCGTATGAAGTTATTGGCAAGTAGGTTCTTTACTTCTTCCTCGAGGGTTGCTGATCGTTCTGCCCCCATTCTTCTCTTTTTCTGCTTTACTGGCACCTTGATGGGATCGATGTTCAGTATGTGGCATGCTACGGCTGGGGAGATTCCAGTCATGTCAGCGTGCGTCCATGCAAATACATTCAAGCTGTGGCGAAGAAAATCGACGAGTTGATCCTTCAATCTGCTCTTAACTGAGTCCCGACTCTCAGCAGTCTACTTGGGTCGTGTTTGTCTACAGATACAAATTCCATAGCCTCTGCAGCCTCGGCGGTGGCCTCCTACTCTTTGTCCTTCGGGTCTAATTCATTGAAAGGATCACTGGTATATCGAAGAGGAGGGGCTTTCTTTAGTTTCTATGCTTCCAAGTTTTTCTTGCAGAGAGAAGTCTCTGCATCCTTCCCTTTATCCTTCCTGCGGTTATTGCGAAGTTCAGTTACATAGCAATCTCAAGCGGCGTCCTGATTTCCTTCTACTTCCCCTATCACATTATCTGTTGGAAATTTCATCTTCAAGCACCAAGGGGCCAGGACAATCTGGAAGTCAGACAAGGCTGGTCTTCCTAAAAAGGTGTTGTAAGCCGAGTGGTTATCTATTAGCATAAATGTTTGTTTCCGCACCACGGAGCGGGGATGACTTTCTATTTCAACAAAGAGGTCCAATTGCCCGAGGGGCATCTTCGCATCTCCAGTGAAACCGTGTAGTGGTTTGTTGCAGGGAGACACATCCTTCATTGACAACTTCATTTTATCGAAAGCATGCTTGAACAAAATGTTTACGGAGCTTCCAGTATCTACCAGAATTCGAAAAACTTCGGCTGGGACGAACCAGGCAGAGATGACCATAGGATCCATGTGAGGGTACTGTCTTCCTTCTAGGTCTCGCCTACTGAACGTGATGTCATTATCCTCTTTCCGCTTCGGGCGGCATTCTTCCATGACGGAATTGATGCAATCTTCATTGTTTCTAAGTTAATTTTCATACCTTTCCATTTCTGTCCAGTTCCTGTCGGCGATGTGTGGTCCTCCCGATATTGTATGGACCACTATCTTCTCTTGACTGGAACCGCTGGTGTTGGAATTCCTTCCTCCTGTCTCTGGGTGGAGCTGCCCTGGGTTCTCCTTGGCAGGAGCTGGAGTCCTGTCCTGACCCTTTACATAGTATTCCAATCTCTTCCTTCTGATATGTTCTTCAATCAGGTCCTGGAGATGACGACATTCATTGGTATCATGCCCATGGGATTCATGGAAACGGCAGAACTTTCCAGACTTGATTGCGTGATCTGATTCCTTCTGTACGGGGGGCGTTTGTATTTAAGCTTGTCTTGGGTGGCCAGGAAGATGTTTTCAACTGTTTCTTTCAAAGGAATGTAAGCGTCAAATCTTGGTCCTGGCCGATATAGGCGTTTTTCTCCCTTAGTGCCCCCAGCATTGTCTCGAGAGTCATTTCTTCCGACGTCCTTTGCTGCAGCGGGTGCGTTGCCATGAGCTGCCTTGGCTTGTTGCCATGTCTGCCTTTTGGTGGCAGCGTCTTCAAGTCTCATATATTTTCCGGCTTCATGGAAGAAATCGGGTAAGGTAGCTGGTTTTTCTTTCGTTATTCTTCTAACAAACTTGGTATCCGGATGTACGCCACTGCAAAGAGCCATTAGGATAAGTTTCTCATCGGCATCATGGACTGCGGCCGCTGCGGCATTGAATCGGGTTAGATATTGTTGCACTGTCTCTTCGGGCTTCTGTTTTATATTAGATAGGGAATAAGCATCCTTGGGTTGTTCCACATGAATGCGGAACTGGCTGATGACCATTTCTTTCAACATTTCCCATGAGCTGACGGATCCTTGGGGTAGGTGGCAGAACCAGGAGGTATCTAGATCTGCCAAGAATAGTGGGAAGCATTTACACAACACTCCCTATGTTGCTCCGCTCATGAGCATATGCTGTGTGTATCTCTGCAAGTGTACAACGGGGTCAGAGGTTCCCTTGTATGGTTCCATTGTTGGCATTTTCCATTCTCAGGGGGTGATGGCAGTTTCGATATTGCGGGTGAAGGGGCTGGTTACCCTAGCGCCTATCCCCCGATCCCTTTGGTCCCGTTGGACGCACTCTATGAACAATCGCGCCATCCTTTCATCAGAACTTGGAGCGGATAGAAATGAGTTTGGTTCTTCTCTACGGGATTGAGTCCGTCCAGATAACCTTTAGGGATGGTATCGTGTATTACTCCTAACATTTTCCGGTGGCTGTCTTCCGTCCTCTGGGAGCATGCTGGGGTTAGCCACAGTTGGCCCTTGCCTCGATATTCCCCTGCGGGGCTCTGTTCTAAACATTCCCTCGGGTCCAACTTCGGGCTGGACTCCAGCTCGGCCCCGTCCATTGGTGTTTCCATGGTTAGATAGCATGACAGGCTCAGCCATATCCGACCTCTGCCTGGTACCTCCCCCGTTGGATTCGGTTCCAAGTGTTTCCTCGGGTCGGAATTCCGGCTGAATCGGCGCTCGGCTCCTACCATGGTTGTTTCTGTTGTTAGCCTCTTCAAAGAAGAAAGATCTTTGTCGCCTCCCAGATCCTCCAGACTGGGACTCACCCCATGATTCGGTGTTGCGGTTGGATTCTTCAGCATCCCTTAAGCGTGACATGAGTTGGTCCACCAAGGCTTCTTGTTGAGATGCGAAGTGGCTAGTTACTTCAGCCACAACCCTGTGCAGATCTGCCCTAGTAATTGGTTGTTCCGTAGCAGGGGCTGTCGGATTTGCCTGATTTCCATTTGCTGTTGGAACACGACGATTCTCTTGATCTCTGATCACTGGATCTGGGATACTGCTAGTTTTGATGTTCTTACCTTTGCTAGCGTCTTTCCTCTGCCTGGGAGGCATGTTTTCCAAGTAATGAGCGATGCTATTGGGAAGAAGGTTTTGTGGGAGAAGCTGAAGCTTCTAGCTCGAGTTCTCAATGAAAGCACCAAAAATGTTTGCACAAAAAATGGGCAAACACCTCCAAGTCGTACGATTTAGTTGATTATATGTTGTTTTTAATGATTTGGGTGATTTATGCAAATATATAAAATAGATGGACTAAACTGTGAAAGACACACAGATTTATAGTGGTTCGGCCAGAATGTGCCTACGTCCACTTTATATGTTATTCTCCTTTTCTGTTCAGATTGCAAGTACAAAGCTTTGATTACAAGTATCTGAAAGTTGTTTGAAAGTTCTATCCGTGCTTGAGCTCTCAAACTTGTCTACCATTGTTGTACCCCTACACCTCTATTCATAGAGTGAGGCTGAGGGTAGGGGTCTTGGATGTATATAGCTGTTGGTGGGCCTGGGCTGATGTAATCTGGCCTGGCAGTGTTGGTTCGGTAATACCTTCCTCATGTTGGTTCGGTAGTGGTAGTATGCCTCTGGTTCGGTAGCGAATGGCATGTGTGTTGGTCCGGCGGTGAGGGCGTAGCTTGGTCCAGTGGTGGATGGTTCGGGCCTTAGAGGTGAGTTGGTGTCTTGGTTCGGAGGTAGATGGTTTGGTGGTGAGTGGTTCGGCTAGGCATGGAAATGGAGTTGGACCGGCAGTGCATGGAAATGGAGTTGGACCGGTAGTGCATGGAAATGGAGTTGGACCGGTAGTGCATGGAAATACGCTCAACATTTCAAGATGAGGCTTTAGGCAAACATGGAAGAACAAACTAAGATGAGGGCAGGTTGTGTAGGAAAAATGAAAAAAAAATGAAAATCATGTTTCATAAATGAAAGTTTTTGAATTTTGACGCCCCACCTCTATGCACACAATAACAAAGGTTATTATAAGGAATAACGTTTGCTATTGCGAAGAATAAGGCTTGTTAGAAGCGACCATCCGTGAGTTATGCCTTAGACGAGTATTAATTACATCGATAGGAGTTGTGTAAATTATTCCCAAAGATATAAATTCAATCCCAATCTAAAAGGAAACTACGGTGGCTAAAGAAAAATTCAAAACAACTCATAATAACAACAACAAAAATAAGTATAATCATATCAGAACAGAAATATCAGATATACAGCGGAAGACAAGTCTAGAATACATGCTACGACAATCGATAGTTCACATGAACCAAATGTACATACATAAACATATACATCAACATACATAAGATGGGAGTCAAATAACCGAAAGAACTCCTCGAAGGCTAAACAAAAGATGAAGTGAGATCCCAAAAGCTAAAGCTGCTACTGAATCAGAGATAGAGATTACCCTGAAATAACTCGGTCTGACCCGAGTATTATTTAAAAGAAAATAATAAAAGGATCAGTCTAATTTATTCTTAGAAGTGAATGCATCATTAACAACATCAAGCAAAATAATAATAGTCTCGAATGAGACTATTCACCATAAGAAATCAACATAGATTAAATGAAGAAAACACATCAAACTCCATCAAATTCAACTCATTAAACTCCGTCAAAATCAATATTCTCGAATGAGGCTATTCAGCATAAATAATCACCATAGCTTAAATGAAGAAATCTCAATTTAAACTCCATCAATATCATCTTTTTAATTCCCAATTGAATTCAAAACGGTAATACGCAAATTTATAATCTCGATGAGACTATACTCAAAATTACAATCTCGGAAGAGACTATACACAAAATTATAATATCGGAAGAGACTATACAACATATTAATCAACATAGTTTAAAGGAAGAAATCCCATCAAACGTCATCAAAATAAATTTCCAAATTCACAATTGAATTCGAAACAGCAACGTACAAAAATCTAGAAATCGATCAAGATAACTAGAAAATCAGCATTCACAAAATCTAGAAATCAAAATAAGATATCTAGAAAATCAACATAAAAGATGGATCGATACCAGCAGATGGCAAGTTTTAGCTACACCACACGTGCATCTCATATGGTCGAAGCCTACCAAGTACTATATTTTTGGCGCCCAACAAATGACCCGAAGGTCCAACAAATGACCCGAAGGTCTAGTACTGGTATTGACCCGAAGGTCCATCATATGACCCGAAGGTCCAACAGAGTGACTCGAAAGCCAAATAAAATCCTCAAAATCATCAAACAACAGATATTTCAATCAACAAGTCCGGAATCAAACGAAATAGTAAAAATATGGTTCTATACTCCACACTTTTGCTAAATCGTTTAAATCTCTTCATCGCTTCTTTAAAAGTGCAAAATTGTGTATTTTATATAAATAACATTTTATGTTCTCAAACGGACAAGTCCGAAATTAAGCGAATCAGTAAAAGTAAGGGTTCATAGTACTCAATTTTGCTAAATCGTTTAAGTCGCTTCCTCATTCTTTTGAAAGCGCAAACTGTAAAAATTTTGGGAAACAATTTTATTTTAAAACAATTTGAAAACATGTAATTAAAACAGAAACCACTATAGCAATTTCGATGAGGAAATTGCGTAACACAAAACACCGTAAAAAAGGATACCAAATCATCGTTGTGGGATAACCGCTTAAAAATTCACTTTAAAATTGACGGTTACTGAAGCCAAAATCAATAGTAAATTTGTTCGTCAAAATACCATCAAAACAACACGCATCAAAAATATAATACCGGCGTAAAAATTCCGTTATTAAAATAACGGTAACAAAATACGTTTTAGAACATAACACCGATTCAACATAGATTAATCAGTAGCTTGAACTAATGTATATTCACTAAAATATTGCACAGTCCGGGAAAAAGCTACATGCACACACTAAAAACGATCTGATCTTGTTATAATGTTTTCAAATCTAAGTAAAATAATTAAACAAAGCCAATGTCAAATGTATGAACTATAACAATCATATTCAATGTAGTAGTAGTGAATATAAGAAATTTTTCAGAAAATGTTATCTTAAATGTAACATGTAATGCTTTGAGTAATAGAGTTATTATCTTTTGCTTTATATAAATCTTTAAGACGTCCAGTCAAGATTTTGAAGTTGGCATCTTATATAACCGAATGACAACAGAGATGTTCAACAACGAGGCTAAATTTAAATATTACGAGACCTGGACCTCTTTCACATTTTCATGCACAAAACATTTACATGCGTGCGTTAATAAATTGGTCAAAACCACACTTTAAAATGAATGAAATGCAAAGGACCTGGACTAACATACTACACGCATAGATTTACATCAAAGTACCTGGAAATGCATTAACACTTACATATTAAGTGAACAAAATTCTCAAATAACCTGTACCCAATTAAAATCACACGCAAGTAATATAGTTTTGCATGTTTCATTTTTACACAAACAGGAGTTGACAATTTAGTCAGCACACTAAAATTTTGCATGCGTGTAACTATATATAGGCAAAAATATAAATCAAAGACATGGCATAGTAACGTATGTAAAAAAATGACACTGCAACTTATATACACTCAACTAACTAAGAAAAAGATCACTGACCTGGGCTAACCCTTTTTAGGCGTATTGCCTCATGCAAATGAATTACATAATAACTGTATTACACTTTGGTTTTCAATTATATCCCCTAAACACGTGAGAATGGATTTAACACAATCTTGGGAAAGCTATATCCATGCATGCCAATAATTATGCAGTCATGCTAATATTTCACACACCTGTACACTACTATATACTATGCTAGAACACAATTTAAAACATATATGCTTGGACTTTGTATGCAAAATGACACACAATATTATAAGTAGGGTCTGGGGTTTAATTTTTTTCGTGTAATACAACTACACCTAAACACAAATTGCAAGGCCTGACTTACACTTTACACGTATATATATGTACACTGACACTGAAAATGACACACGGAAATGCAACTTATTAATGGAACAAATATTACATTTACTAGAACTTAAATTACAAGCTCACAACAAATATCTGTACACAATTTATAGCAAAGGATAAATTAGAAACATGAGTTTAAAACTCACCTCTAATTCGCTTTAAAAATGTTAGCATCTGGACACAAAGAAAATGAGGTAAGTAGTTGTGAGCCGCCATTGAAGCATTCTTGCAGAGCTACTTGGAAAAAAAAGACACTAAAGAATGATGCTATGGGAAAATGAGCCAAGGAAAGTTGTAGCATACTTTTCTTTTTTAATTTTAGTGTATAAGTCAAAGGTGATAACATGCCTATGTGAAGAAATAAGGAATGGCTACAATATATAATGATGGCATACACAACTAGCAAAAAGAATGCAGGCATTGATTTATACGTCGCTGTCCTTATTTTGGAGAAAAGGCACACTAAGCACTTGCATTCAATTATACACATCTCTGCCTGCATGCTCGGTCACTTGAGCACTTGCAATTGAATATATTTTATTGCTATTTTAGAGTTCAATTGCAAGGTACATAAAATATTACATAAAAATGTGTTCACTATTTGCTTTTAAAACTTTGTTCGCAGCAAGGCAAAGTGAAAAGATGTGATCAACTCATTCTATTTTCAAATTTTAATTTAGAAATTTCCATTTAAATTATTTACTCCGACAGTAATTCAAAGACCACGGTCGTTACAGATTTTTAAAACATTTATTACAACGGTAATAAAATCACGGTCATTACATACTCCCCTTTATAAAAATTGCGTCCCCGCAATTTTCATACTGGAGCAGTCAATAATACAAATAATTCATCACAACAAAGATTTAGAAAAAGATAGATCAAGAATACTTACCCCCACCCGAAGAGGAGAGAAAACTTGGATAAGAACGCTTGATGAATTCTCTAGTTTCCCAAGTGCAATCTTTGGGGTTTGCAGACCATTGAATTTTCACAAGCGGGACTTCTTTATTCTGAAGGCGTTTAACCTCCGTAGCTAGCACACGAATAGGATTTTGCACTATCGACTAGTCGGGTGAGATCTCAAGATCTTGTAACACATGAGGATCAATAACAGAATCCGAATCTCGAAGGTATCGACGAAGCTGGGATGCGTGAAATACGTCATGAATTATCAAAAACTAGATAAGTAGCGATACACGATAAGCAACAGGGCCAATGCGTTCCGTAATAGGAAACGGTTCAGTATAACGAGGAGCCAATTTCACGGAGCTACTAAAACGCACTACACCCTTCATTGGAGAAACACAAATGAATACGCGATACATGATAGAAAATTCCAAAGGCTTCCTACGAAGATTGGCATAAGATTTCTGCCTAATATGAGCCTCTTTCTTTCTCTGTCTAATAATATCAATCATTTCAGAAGATTCACGAATATAATTGGGGCCAAGAATTAACTTTACCCCGGATTCCAACCACAAGATGGTTGATCGACACGGTCTTCCATAAAGAGTTTTGAAAGGAGCCATACTGATACTGGATTGGAAACTATTGTTATAAGAGAATTCAACAAGAGATAAGTGGCCTTCCCAACTATCTCCAAAGTCAAGAAGCAATCCGATTGGACTTGATAGGAATAAATAGGCTGATTTAGTCAATCGGTCAACAATCACCCAAATACTGGTATGGCTCGATCTCGAACGAGGTAGACCATCAATGCAGTCCATAGAAATTTGATTCCATTTCCAAAATGGAATCTAAAGAGGCTACAAAAGACCACTAGGACGATGGTGTAAATGCTATAATAAGTTGACAAGTCATGCAAAGGTTTTAATTAAATAAATGGTTTTATGTAGATTTCAACTGATAATTTATGAAGTCTAATGTGAGATCATATTTGCTATTAATTTTCTTAAGTTGTGCAGTAAGGTAGGTTAATTTGTCAATAAAGATAGTTGATTCTATAAGATGAAGTAAAGGTTAGTATTAATTATAATATGAAGATTTTTGATAACGTTATTTGGGGTTGAGGGATAAGTTGAAATTTGATAATTAAGATATTTAGACGTACAGTATATAAAGAAAGATATATTGATTCCATTTAATAAATTGGGGATTTAATATTATCAAAGAGAATTAAATATTGTCCAAATGTAATTTAGATAAATTGTGTAATTAAATGTTGGCTCCATTCAGAATATGACAATGGGTGTAATAATTTGGATTGTAAGAAATAGTTATAAGTTACATGTTTAATTTGGTTGATGAAATTTAAATAGAAATAAATGTTAATACACTAAATAAAAGTTACATTTAATATGAGAAGTAATACCATGTTAGAAGTGGTCAAATTTAGGGTGTTAAGATTTATAAATGGAAATTAAGAGGCAGTTGAAATTTAGTGGACTTCAATGTGCGTTAATGAGAAATTTACGCTATGACTAAAAAGGTAAATGGAATAAATACAAACCAATGTGGATTGTATACATGGGATGACAATTTTAGTGAATAATAGAATTTAAAACCTAAATAAATAAATTCCTTGAAATTTAAGTTGTAATCGCTGCATAAATTGGAATTGTACGTTAATTTTGAATTATTCTATAATAAATTTATGTAGGAAGTTGTTTAAGGGATTCTAAATTTACCAAGTAATCCAAACTGACAAAATTTGCTAATATTTAAAGTTGAGTTGTAAATCTGATTCAATTAACCTATTAATAATTTATTCATTTGGAATATAAATGGCAATGATAGGATTTATTGCAATTAAAGGTAATGTAATTTGTACGCTATTTTAAATTAAGTCAAAACTGGTGGATATTAGGAACCAAGACCTAAAAATAGGGTAGATACATTTTATTTCAATAAGACTTGTATGACTAGAGTGGAGGATTTTATTTTGGAATCTATGTTATAATTTCAAAGTTTAGTAGATATTGAAATAAAGTAAACATTTGAATCTATGAATCTATCAACTCAAATTTTCATTTAAATTTGTTTAATCATTGTAATTTGTTTGAGAACATAAAGATGTATAATAAGTTAGGTGTAAATGGAAGTATGTATGGGAAAATGAATTATTTGCAGGGAAATATTTGGCAAAAAGGGTGGGACTAAGGAAAGATTATTGTTTGTTGGAAACATTAAATTAGTATGGGAATATAATTGGACAAGCATAACCACGCAAGTGTATAATTAAGAAATGAAGCAATAATTAATAATTATTAACCAATCCAAAATTTGGTAACCCATTTAACTAGTGATTGGTATAGGCTATTTATTTAAGTAACAGTGCAATACCAATTTATGTATTTGCGAAATGTTAATAAAATATTTATAGTATGGAATTCAAAACTATATATACATAGGAATGTGGATTTTATAGTATGTAAACATAGTCGATTTAGAATAGTTAAATCTATTGGGAATGAATAAGAATCTAAGATAATTATTACGGTAATTTGAAATTTAGTTAAAAATGGAAATTATTTATGAATTTGAAATTTAATGAAATTATACTGAAACTTAAATAAAGCGTCTAAATCTATATTTGTAAATACGTTTAAAATTCAATGTAAATGTTTAAGGAAGAAATTTATTTATTTACTAATCCGTAACGTATCCAATTAATATGAAATATTCTGGTGGGCCAACAACCGTTTTGCGCATTTGTAATTCGTGCCTACCTATTCGTTTTCACCTTGTCTATAAATAGGCTGTGTAAACCCTAGCCTCCATTTATCTTCATTTCTCTGTGTGTTCTTTTTTTCAACTTCTTTTCCAATGGCTGTAAAATTCTAGATCCAATTACAGTCCAAAATATAAATAAAAATTCAAACTCCTCTAAAAATTCCAGAAAAATTTATATGTCATAGTTCTCGAAGAGAGGTATTCTTTATTTTAGTTTATTTGATTTTCAATACAATTTCTTTAACGTTTAACTTGTGTAATTTTAACTTACCGTGTCCGATTCACGCGAGATTATTTTTGTTAGGATCGTGTTGAAATTTCAGATCTGTTGACGCTGGTTTGGATGAATTTGGAGACTGCGAAATTTTTGGTTTAAATTGGATTTAAATCCAATTTAAATTCAAAAGCTGAGTGTTTTAACCCACTCACAACGTCTAAAATATTTTATGTTTGTTAAATTGATTTTTAGATATGAGTAGAAATTTATATATGATTTGTTTGGCATATTTTATTCATCTTCTCAGTTAATTCGCATTTTTATTTATTTAACTGTTTATTATTTTAATTATTGCGTATAAATTTACAGTTAGAATTTATTTTGCATATAAACTGCTAGTTAACAGTTATTAAATTTATTATTGAATATAAACTGTTATTTATTACCTGTATAATTTATATGCTCTATATCGATGACTGTTTAAATTGGACGATGATTGCAAATAATGGTTGATGATTGATATTTGGATGAATGGATGCTATATTTATATTGTATAAACTGCAAGTCATCATGCATTTTCATTTCATTTGGGATTGCGGTTTGAAATGATGTACAACCGCATTTTTTATTATTTTAAATTGCGGATTGAAATGATAAACATCCGTATCACTTGACCATAGGATAGAAAATTTTATACAGGCATCGCGGTAAATATATAAAATTATTTTTGGAAATGTTTTACTATGGTTTTGTAAAGCTATACATATATATATGGTTTATGGGTTTTGATTTGATCATTAATAAAAGCTATATATATATATATATATATATATATATATATATATATATATATATATAGAAATTTTCCTGTTTTAGGCTTTGTATAAAAATTGATTTGAAGTATAAACCGAAGTTTGATTTTAAGATCAAATACGATTAAGCATTTAATTAAAATTTAATTTCTGGTAGTTTTATTGACTTAAATGAGAATAAAATTGGAAGTTGAATATTAAGTTAAATCGGAATTTAAATAAAAGTTAAATTTTTAAAGGATATGATTTATAACTTGATTTTGTGTAAAGGGGTTTAAATGAGTATCAAGTTGTTTTAAATGAATATATCAAGTTAAATAAATTGAAAAAATTTCCCGTTATGTGAAGTTAAAGGTTTTCTTAAATTATATTGAATTCATTAAGTAAACATTTCAAGTCTAAATAATAAGTAATTGAATTTGATATATACGGGTTTGTCAAATGAGTTTGTTTTTGAAATGGTGAAATATTTAACGCTTTGAAACATAAGAATTAAGAATGGTATTTGAAAGTTTAAATCGATATTTGGAATTGATTTGTGAAATATAAAGAGGCTATTTTGTTTTATAAAAATAATTTAATATTTAACCATTTGAGAGATGGAAACTTGTTTCAAAGTTATGATTTTCATGGTAGTATAATTTGCAAGAGTTTTGACCTCTAAATATTTACTTTGAAAACCCTATGATTTTGGAAAGTATATATATTGGAATAAAATGATATTGTATTAATTCGGGTTTTAAATGGAAATGATATCATATTTATATGGTTTTGAAATGGATATTTTATTCTGGTTTTAAAGTATAATTATTTTAAATGACCGCGGTGTTATAATAACGATTGGTTGGCAAAGAGACCGGGATCGGATATGGACATACTCTCTATCGATACCGAAAACCACTTTGACTAACCGTGTACGCGGTGGAGATTCCAGAATGAAGTAGGTTGGTGGCGGTGTTTCCTGCAAGGTAAATACGTGGACCCGACTCCCGTGAGTTGGCATAAGGTGGCTAAAACAGGAGCGATTCTCGGGCCAATGTGGTCATTCCTCTGATCGAACGCACTCCTTCGATACTATACTCTGACTTTGGATTGATTCGGTGGCCACTATTGATTTCTTTGATTTTGGGGGTGTTTGTTCGAGGTAGGCGGTAGCTGCGCGCTGTGCGTTTCCATCAGCCCGGATAGCAATTGGTATATCTACCCTGGCATTGCCTAGTTGTGCCGTGTCACCTACCATAGCGAGCCTTGTACGAGTTTGGTTTTCTCCCGTAGCCCGTGCGGTATCCTCTGGTGGCTTCCCGATCAGGAGGGACTATGATATTTGATGGACTACTGGGACTATTACGTGTTAAGGGGAATATTGGGTCACTCCTTAACGCTATTTAAAAGTATGTTTATTTTAAATATAGACACTATTATAATAGCGAAGTATTACTACATAGTAAATAGTTTAACGGATCCTTAGGAGATGTAAATCCCGAGCATCTCTTGAGTTACTGCACACATATTTATTTCTAAAAATTTAACTCACATAAGATCTTTTAGTTCTGACTCGAGTGTTTTGTCTTTTCAAATTCGCTCGGGTCAGTCCGAGCGTTTTAGGATTTGGAGATTTAGCTCTGGAGGACGAAGACGAAGATTTGTATTACTATTATCTATTTTATTTCACTGCACTGTATTCGGTTGCATTGATATTCTTGGTATGTGAACTCTGATGTTTAATTGTATGTAGAAGAATCAAATGTTTTGTAAACAGTTTTATAAACTGTATATTTTATTATTATATTTTATCATTCCGCTGTGAGATTCTATTTTGTTTTATTTCTTCTCTGTTTTTCTTGTTTACCCCATAACAGTCCGCCCTTCCGTATGGTTTGAATCGACATGTGTGTCAATTTGAAGTGTGCGAAAAGGTGGGATGTTACAGTTGGTATCAGAGCTTTGGTTTAGCGATAAACCTTAGCTTTGTGGGGTTTGACTCTTTACTAATAGGGTAGTAATACCCTATGGGAGTCACTGAGTGTATATATATGAGAGAGCGTATTTGTTAGTGTTATAAAAAGGTTTTAATATTGTATTAATCTGTTCCGTTTTGTATTTATAAATTCTAGTTGGTGGATGGGACGCTGTGACGTCAATAGGGATTTCTAAACACTTAATAGGACAGATCGACATAATATTTGTGAATGAAATAATTTTACCTATTATATTTTCTATAAAATAATTTTTCAAAATGATATATATATTTGGTTGTAATAGATTGGTTGTTAGGTAATGAAGGTTTTGAATAATGATAGAAATAAGATTTAAAAATAAGATAAATGAAATTTGAAAATTTAGGACTTAAGATCCGGGGTTTTGGAATTTTTCGTAAATTTTTTGGAATATAATTGTTATAAGTATTTTCTGATATGAATATTTAATATAATTTAAGAGAAATTGTTTTAAAGAAGATTTTTGGAGAAAATAAGTTTTGTACTTTCCTCTCTGTCGTTGGAAAATAATTTCGGTGATGAGTGCACGCATCATCGACATTCATTTTCGAGTTTCGAAGTGGGAAGGCCACTGTAGTAATTTACTGCAGAATTATTAAGAAAATTTTATCGTTTTAATTATAATTGGATATATATGTTAAGTGTAGATATCTATCTATTATTTTAAATGATTTAAAATTTAACCCGATATTTGGTTCTTAAGTTCCAGATTTATTAATAGTACAATTAAGTGTAGCAAATTTGAACCTTAAAAAAAAAAAAAATAGGAAGAGAAGTAATGTAAATAAACGGTTGTAAACCTTAGTAAATGGATAAAGGAAATTCTTTATTTATTAGAATTGATGTTATAAGGTTACAAATAAGGTGTAATTAAAATGTTACTATTATTAAATATTAGCATTAAATAAATGAATGAAAGTAAAAGTAAGTTGAAATTGTAACTTATAAAACGAATATATAATTAATGAACCACTAAAAAAATAAAAGGAATTGAGAAGAAACTTGTATAAATTTTCACTTACATTCTTAAAGCATAATATAACTTGCCATATAATAAAAGTTACAGTATTAGTAAGAAAATGTAAGGGGGAAATCTTACAAGTAAAGCTTGAGATAATGAAAGTATTCAATGAATTTGCTGTTATAAATGGGAATTTATTGTTATAAACTTAAGTTGTAAATTTAAATTTTACCATAATTAAAGGTAAGTATTATAATTAGATGATTTTAAAACTTAAGTAAATAGAATGAAATTCTATAATAAATGAAACTCTAAGAAATAAATAAATAAAATTTAGAAATACATAAATGGAATGCAATAAAAAGAAACTTACATGACATTTAAAATGGAAGATGAATATTGTAAGTAATAAATGAAAATAAATGAGGTAATCACTCATTAATGAAAGAAAGGAAATCAAACAACTAAAGTATGAAATAAAGATTTATAATAAGTTAAATTGATTGTTGGGTTGAATGGTTATTGTTTGATTTATGTTTGGTTGGGTAAGAAAATTTGAAGTTGTTGGATGAATAAATAATTTATTCCATCTAAGACTGTTAAGTAAATGATGCACTTAATAGTTATTTTTCATTCCGTACAATTTCAAGTTTGAACCCAAACAACTATTTGATTTGTGTGATTGTATGGTTGTTTTGTAATTGTATGTATGCTGTCCGAGGAAATTGATGGTTGTTGTATTAATTTGGATGATTAGTGATTGGAACTACTTAGATATTTAAATTTTGGACTTAGAAATATTTTGAAATGTTCTCCAAACTCTAATAAATTTAAGTATAAAAAGATAATGTTGTAAATTTGTATATTTTAAGAAAAGTAACAGATACTGTAAATTTAATTGTTTATAAGGTAATGTTTTGAATAAGATATGTAGATTCTAAATCCTTCTTTTCCCTTCTTTTTCCTTTTCGGTGACGAAAAGTTTTGAGCGGGGGAGAATGTAACGACCCGTAAATTTCGACAATTTAAGTTGGTTAATTTAATTAAGATTTTGTAATTTAATTTAAAAAGAGATGAAATATAAAGGTTAAATAAAACTAAATATTAGTATAGGGAATAAATCCTAATAAAGGTAGTAGTGGGAGCGTACACTTTGATTTTTTTTTTTATATATGAAAGGTAAGCAGTAAAATTATCCAATGCGATATTCGATTTATTAAAAGTAACTGCATGAAAATCTAGACAGTAAAGTTAATCTAGCTAAATTTGTATGAATTGAATGAAATAGGTTTAATATGAATGGTATATTAGGTTATAAAAATCAAATGAGAAAAGCAAGCGTAATTATTTGATTTATCTAATGAATTAAACATGTTGAATAGTAACTGAATGTTAATAAATGGAAAATTATACCATTTTGTTAGATGATTTGGTCATAATGTTTAATAATTGATTAAATAATAACGGAAGTATGTATGCAAGTTTAATAGAAACATGAATAGCATGAATATAATTAAATGAAACCATGCAATAATGTGGTAAATGATGGCATTTATGAATGAAATAAGATTTGTAGGTAATTTGAATTTAATTCTAAAATGTGTAAACTGAATGTAATTTAATGTAATAAGGAGTGCAATAACAATTGATTGGGATTCAAATTCATCTTAAATAAAATTTCTATATTAATTGAAATTTTCTATTTTGCGATTTAGGTGAGAAATAAAGTTTTAATGAAATTAAGGAATGTAATCTAATTCCATGTAAAGAGTCAATATGTATAATAGCAAGGTTTTAATTAATAAATGGTTTTATGTAGATTTCAACTGATAATTTATGAAGTCTAATGTGAGATCATATTTGCAATTAATTTTCTTAAGTTGTGCAGTAAGGTAGGTTAATTTGTCAATAAAGATAGTTGATTCTATAAGATGAAATAAAGGTTAGTATTAATTATAATATGAAGATTTTTGATAACGTTATTTGGGGTTGAGGGATAAGTTGAAATTTGATAATTAAGATATTTAGACGTACAGTACATAAAGAAAGATATATTGATTCCATTTAATAAATTGGGGATTTAATATTATCAAAGAGAATTAAATATTGCCCTAATGTAATTTTGATAAATTGTGTAATTAAATGCTGGCCCCATTCAGAATATGACAATGGGTGTAATAATTTGGATTGTAAGAAATAGTTATAAGTTACATGTTTAATTTGGTTGATGAAATTTAAATAGAAATAAATGTTAATACACTAAATAAAAGTTACATTTAATATGAGAAGTAATACCATGTTAGAAGTGGTCAAATTTAGGATGTTAAGACTTATAAATGGAAATTAAGAGGCAGTTGAAATTTAGTGGACTTTAATGTGCATTAATGAGAAATTTACGCTATGACTAAAAATGTAAATGGAATAGATACAAACTAATGTGGATTGTATACATGGGATGACAATTTTAGTGAATAATAAGATTTAAAATCTAAATAAATAAATTCCTTGAAATTTAAGTTGTAATCGCTGCATAAATTGGAATTGTACGTTAATTTTGAATTATTCTATAATAAATTTATGTAGGAAGTTGTTTAAGGGATTCTAAATTTACCAAGTAATCCAAACTGACAAAATTTGCAAATATTTAAAGTTGAGTTGTAAATCTGATTCAATTAACCTATTAATAATTTATTCATTTGGAATATAAATGGCAATGATAGGATTTATTGCAATTAAAGGTAATGTAATTTGTACGCTATTTTAAATTAAGTCAAAACGGGTGGATATTAGGAACCAAGACCTAAAAATAGGGTAGATACATTTTATTTCAATAAGACTTGTATGACTAGAGTGGAGGATTTTATTTTGGAATCTATGTTATAATTTCAAAGTTTTGTAGATATTGAAATAAAGTAAACATTTGAATCTATGAATCTATCAACTCAAATTTTCATTTAAATTTGTTTAATCGTTGTAATTTGTTTGAGAACATAGAGAGGTATAATAAGTTAGGTGTAAATGGAAGTATGTATAGGAAAATGAATTATTTGCAGGGAAATATTTGGTAAAAAGGGTGGGACCAAGGAAAGGTTATTGTTTGTTGGAAACATTAATTAGTATGGGAATATAATTAGACAAGCATAACCATGCAAGTGTATAATTAAGAAATGAAGCAATAATTAATAATTATTAACCAATCCAAAATTTGGTAACCCATTTAATTAGTGATTGGTATAGGCTATTTATTGAAGTAACAGTGCAATACCAATTTATGTATTTGCGAAATGTTAATAAAATATTTATAGTATGGAATTCAAAACTATATATACATAGGAATGTGGATTTTATAGTATGTAAACTTAGTCGATTTAGAATAGTTAAATCTATTGGGAATGATAAGAATCTAAGGTAGTTATTACAGTAATTTGAAATTTAGTTAAAACTGGAAATTATTTATGAATTTGAAATTTAATGAAATTATATTGAAACTTAAATAAAGCGTCTAAATTTATATTTGTAAATACGTTTAAAATTCAATGTAAATGATTAAGGAAGAAATTTATTTATTTACTAATCCGTAACGTATCCAATTAATATGAAATATTCTGGTGGGCCAACAACCGTTTTGCGCATTTGTAATTCGTGCCTACCTATTCGTTTTCACCTTGTCTATAAATAGGCTGTGTAAACCCTAGCCTCCATCTATCTTCATTTCTCTGTGTGTTCTTTTTTTCAACTTCTTTTCCAATGGCTGTAAAATTCTAGATCCAATTACAGTCCAAAATATAAATAAAAATTCAAACTCCTCTAAAAATTCCAGAAAAATTTATATGTCATAGTTCTCGAAGAGAGGTATTCTTTATTTTAGTTTATTTGATTTTCAATACAATTTCTTTAACGTTTAACTTGTGTAATTTTAACTTACCGTGTCCGATTCACGCGAGATTATTTTTGTTAGGATCGTGTTGAAATTTCAGATCTGTTGACGCTGGTTTGGATGAATTTGGAGACTGCGAAATTTTTGGTTTAAATTGGATTTAAATCCAATTTAAATTCAAAAGCTGAGTGTTTTAACCCACTCACAACGTCTAAAATATTTTATGTTTGTTAAATTGATTTTTAGATATGAGTAGAAATTTATATATGATTTGTTTGGCATGTTTTATTCATCTTCTCAGTTAATTCGCATTTTTATTTATTTAACTGTTTATTATTTTAATTATTGCATATAAATTTACAGTTAGAATTTATTTTGCATATAAACTGCTAATTAACAGTTATTAAATTTATTATTGAATATAAACTGTTATTTATTACCTGTATAATTTATATGCTCTATATCGATGACTGTTTAAATTGGACGATGATTGCGAATAATGGTTTGATGATTGATATTTGGATGAATGGATGCTATATTTATATTGTATAAACTGCAAGTCATCATGCATTTTCATTTCATTCGGGATTGCGGTTTGAAATGATATACAACCGCATTTTTATTATTTTAAATTGCGGATTGAAATGATAAACATCCGTATCACTTGACCATAGGATAGAAAATTTTATACACGCACTGCGGTAAATATATAAAATTATTTTTGGAAATGTTTTACTATGGTTTTGTAAAGCTATACATATATATATGGTTTATGGGTTTTGATTCGATCATTAATAAAAGCTATATATATATATATATATAGAAAATTTCCGGTTTTAGGCTTTGTATAAAAATTGATTTGAAGTATAAACCGAAGTTTGATTTTATGATCAAATACGATTAAGCATTTAATTAAAATTTAATTTCTGGTAGTTCTATTGACTTAAATGAGAATAAAATTGGAAGTTGAATATTAAGTTAAATCGGAATTTAAATAAAAGTTAAATTTTTAAAGGATATGATTTATAACTTGATTTTGTATAAAGTGGTTTAAATGAGTATTAGGTTGTTTTAAATGAATATATCAAGTTAAATAAATTGAAATTTTTTCCAGTTATGTGAAGTTAAAGGTTTTCTTAAATTATATTGAATTCATTAAGTAAACATTTCAAGTCTAAATAATAAGTAATTGAATTTGATATATACGGGTTTGTCAAATGAGTTTGTTTTTGAAGTGGTGAAATATTTAAAGCTTTGAAACATAAGAATTAAGAATGGTATTTGGAAGTTTAAATCGATAGTTGGAATTGATTTGTGAAATATAAAGAAGCTATTTTGTTTTATATAAAAAATTAATATTTAACCATTTGAGAGATGGAAACTTGTTTCAAAGTTATGATTTTCAGGGTAGTATAATTTGAAATTTTATATTCAAGAGTTTTGACCTCTAAATATTTACTTTGAAAACCCTATGATTTATATATATTGGAATAAAATGATATCGTATTAATTCGGGTTTTAAAAGGAAATGATATCATATTTATATGGTTTTGAAATGGATATTTTATCCTGGTTTTAATGTTTAATTATTTTAAATGACCGCGGTTTTATAATAACGATTGGTTGGCAAAGAGACCGGGATCGGATATGGACATACTCTCTATCGATACCGAAAACCACTTTGACTAACCGTGTACGCGGTGGAGGTTCCAGAATGAAGTAGGTTGGTGGCGGTGTTTCCTGCAAGGTAAATACGTGGACCCGACTCCCGTGAGTTGGCATAAGGTGGCTAAAACAGGAGCGATTCTCGGGCCAATGAGGTCATTCCTCTTATCGAACGCACTCCTTCGATACTATACTCTGACTTTGGATTGATTCGGTGGCCACTATTGATTTCTTTGATTTTGGGGGTGTTTGTTCGAGGTGGGCGGTAGCTGCGCGTTTCCATCAGCCCGGATGGCAATTGGTATATCTACCCTGGCATTGCCTAGTTGTGCCGTGTCACCTACCATAGCGAGCCTTGTACGAGTTTGGTTTTCTCCCGTTGCCCGTCCAGTATCCTCTGGTGGCTTCCCGATCAAGAGGGGATATTTGATGGACTACTGGGACTATTACGCATTAAGGGGAATATTGGGTCACTCTTTAACGCTATTTAAAAGTATGTTTATTTTAAATATAGACACTATTATAATAGTGAAGTATTACTACATAGTAAATAGTTTAACGGATCCTTAGGAGATGTAAATCCCGAGCATCTCTTGAGTTACTGCACACATATTTATTTCTAAAAATTTAACTCACATAAGATCTTTTAGTTCTGACTCGAGTGTTTTGTCTTTTCAAATTCGCTCGGGTCAGTCCGAGCGTTTCAGGATTTGGAGATTTAGCTCTGGAGGACGAAGACGAAGATTTGTATTACTATTATCTATTTTATTTCACTGCACTGTATTCCGCTGCATTGATATTCTTGGTATGTGAACTCTGATGTTTAATTGTATATAGAAGAATCAAATGTTTTGTAAACAGTTTTATAAACTGTATATTTTATTATTATATTTTATCCTTCCGCTGTGAGATTCTATTTTGTTTTATTTCTTCTCTGTTTTTCTTGTTTACCCCATAACAATCCGCCCTTCCGTATGGTTTGAATCGACATGTGTGTCGATTTGAAGTGTGCGAAAAGGCGGGATGTTACAATGTCTTTTAGTATAGACAAACAATGGATGAATCAATATAATCGAAGAAATACAGAATATGTGGAAGGTGTGAGAAATTTCGTTAAATTTGTTGCTGAAAACGGTGGCAATAAGGAAAAGTATTTGTGCCCTTGCATGCGGTGGAAAAATGAAGATACATTCAAATTAAATGACATTCATTTTCATTTGCTTAGATATGGTATTGTTCAATCATATACCGTGTGGTGTTTTCACAGGGAAAGAATACCGGAGAAGCCAAAACAACAGCCGTTTAGTCATGCCACAAATACTGATGAGTCCGAACATATTAGGATGGAGGATTTGATCAATGATGCAGATAGATTCCATCATTTTCAACCTACAAGTCAGTTGCATGATAATGCTAATATTGGTGATCAGTTTACGGATAAATCATTTTTTGATAGTGCAACTGCAACAGAGCCATTGTATCCTTCTTGTCCAAAAGAGATTACAAAGTTGTATGCCATTGTGAAACTGAATATCTTAAAGACCCAATACGGCTTTTCAGACAATGGTGTGACTGCACTACTCGAATTCATAAAGGAGTTACTCCCCGAAGGTAACACGCTACCGTCAAAGTACCCCAACGTGAAGAAGATCATTAAGCAAGTTGGGATGAATTACATAACTTATGATGCATGCATTAATGACTGCATCTTGTACTGGAAAGATAATGCGAACAAAGTTTCATGTACAAATTACAACGCACCAAGATATAAGACATCGTTCGACGAAGAGAGAAAAGCTACCACAGTACCTCGAAAGACCTTAAGACATTTTTCTTTAATTTCTAGATTGAGAAGACTGTATACTATACCATGGATAGTAGAAGCGATGACCTGGCATGGTCGTGCCAAGTCCGGTACAACCGTAATGCATCATCCGCGGGATACTTCTCAATGGAAAACTACAGATTCTTTTGATTCTTTGTTTGCTGCTGAACCACGAAATATCACGCTTGGAATAGTACCAGATGGTTTCTGTCCGAATGCTTCTTTAACTAATCCTTACAGCTGTTGGCCAGTAATTGTAGTACCATATAACCTTCCTTCGTCTTTGTGCATGAAAAGAGAGTTCTCAATGTTAACACTGTTGATTTCTGGGACAAAACAACCGGGGAAGGATATTGATGTTTATTTAGAACCTTTGATAGACGAGTTAAAGCAGTTATGGGAAGGAGTCGTTACATTTGATTCGTTTAAGAAATCTGAGTTCATAATGAGAGCTAGAGTGTTGTGGGCAATCCATGATCATCCTGCTCTTGGGACTTTATCGGAATGTACAACTCACGGCTACTTTGCATGTCCTATTTGTGGAGAAGAAACAACATCTGTTTATCTCCCTGGAAGTAAGAAGATTTGTTACATGGGACATCGTAGATTTCTTCCGTCCGGACACAAGTTTCGATACGATAAGACAAATTTCAACAACGAGCAAGAACTTAAGCGTCCTGCAAAACAACTGACTGGTTATCAAGTTGAAAAAAGGTAGCAAATATAAAAATGAAAGTTGGTAAAAACATGCCGGAAATTGGTCGAAAACGGAAAAAGACAATCGATGAAGAAGTTCCTGCATGGTATAGGAAGTCGAAGTTCTTTGATTTGCCATATTGGAAAACAAATTTGACCCGACATAATATTGATGTTATGCATACAGAAATGAATGTCACGAAACATTTGATCAACACAATTATGAACCATAAAGACATGTCAAAAAATGGGATCAATGCACGGAAGGATTTGAAAATCATGGGTATAAAACAAAAGTTGTGGGTGATAGAAGATCCTGAAATAAGTAAAGTAACCATACCAAATGCGACTTTCACTTTGAGCAAAGAAGAAAAGATACGGTTTTGCACCGTTTTGAAAATTTTGAATGTGCCGAGCAAATTCTCTTCGAACTTCCATAACAATGTGAGAATCAACCCTCCTGAACTAAAAAATATGAAGTCACATGATTACCACGTCATAATGCAACATTTACTTCCGGTATTGCTTCAGCATTGTTTTCCGCAACATAAGGATCTACGGAATGCTATTCACCGCATTAGTCTCTTTTATAACATTTTGTGCTCAAAGGTGATCAACAGGGAACATCTTCTAAAAGCAAAGGCTAGTTTGGTAGAAGCAATCTGTGTTATTGAAAAACATTTTCCGCCTGCATTTTTTGATATCAGTATTCACCTTATGGTTCATTTAGCCGATAAAGCATTGATTTCGGGTCCTTTTAGATATAGGTGTATGTACCCATTTGAACGGTAAATTACTAATTTTAGTTATGTACATAATTATTCGATTTAAATAGCTATTGATGTCTACATTTTACAATTATTCATCTTCATAGGTTGAGGAAAACATATAAAGGATATGTGCGCAACAAAAGATATATTGAAGGGTGTATTGCGGAAGGAAATATTATACAAGAAGCTAGTCTTTACTGCATGGCGTATATGCCAAAAGGAGGTGCTGGCACTCATAAACATACCCATGAAGCGTTTTTAGACGAGGATGATGAGATTGCTGATGAAATAGCATTAGATAATGGTAAAGATATAACGTTAACTCAAGTGCAATTTCAACAAGTG
The DNA here is from genome assembly GCA_030765085.1 of Allium cepa. NCBI lineage: Eukaryota > Viridiplantae > Streptophyta > Magnoliopsida > Asparagales > Amaryllidaceae > Allium > Allium cepa. Next base: position 341,084,840 of record CM060932.1, on the reverse strand, counting down.
CGTAAATAGGTCCTTGATAAGTACGACGGATTGGATGAATGGAAGAAGTAAATTCATGAATTTGTTCTGAATTCTTATTATTGTAAATCAATTCATATATATAGTATTTATTATGTGTTTTTCGTAGGAGATATAACTCCTATGTTCAAAGCTCCAAATCTCAAACTCGAGGCGGGGGTACATTTGGGGAAGCTATTAAATATTTCACTTTTTTGTTACGTGAGGAGGTATATGTATTAAATATTTAATGTATTTTCAAGTTGACCATACATCTCCTTGACAATGTTTTTTTTACTTATTGTGTTTGTTGTAGTTGTTGAAGACCGTCGATGTTGACTCAACTCTTTGGCGGTTAGTTAACGGGCCGAAGTTTGATGGCCGTAGTTATACGAAGCACCAAGTGAATGGATTTTTATTTTCTTCAAAGAGTTATGAAGAGCGAAAGCTAACACAGGATAGTAGTGTATGCATGAGAGCAATTACACAATTTAGAGCGAGTGGGAAGGATAAAAAATTTAAGGAAGCAAAAACAACTTATTACGGAGTCATTCAACAGATAATTGAGTTGGATTACATTGACTTCAAACAAACAGTTTTTTATTGTTATTGGGTAAAGGTCGAAGATAAGATCAATGGTTGTAAAATAGATTCTGTTTCAAGCGTGATCACAGTTAACCTGGGAAAATTGAAGAATAAAGATAGCGTGAATGATGAGCCATTTATTCTTGCATCGGAAGCGAGTCAAGTTTTCTACTCAAAAGATTTAAAAAATAACGGATGGTTTGTGGTTTTGCATACAGCAAAACGGTTGACCATAAATGTGGATGACACTGAGTTTCCCACCGTTTATCAATCAGCTTTTGAAGACAATGAAAAATTAGAAGATCTTATCAAATGCATATGTTAACTTTGTATTTCAGAGCAGTTATTGTACCTTAACAAAATATTTATTTAAAATGGTTTAAAATGTAGAATGGTGTGTTATATGATAGTAATAGATGCATTATATTTTGTGTTTGTACTTCGGAGCAGTTATTGTACCTTAACAAAATAAGGATGGATACATTGCAAGAGTTCATTTTGTGTTTGTAGTTGTAGGTACTTACATATGATCACATACATACACACATGTACACAAACATACATATGATCAGCTTGACTATTCCTTCTTTCTTTGTGTTTGTAGGTAGACAGGCAGTTCAAGATATTGTATTTGCATCCTTTAGTTCAGTAGTGCTAAGGTAATATATTTTTGTATTTGCATCCTTTATTTCAGTCAGTATTTTAGATATTGTTTTGAATCCGCTTAAGTTTAAAATTATGGTGATGCAGGAAGACTTTATCACTGCCGCATAAAGGTGAATGTTCCCCTTCCCGCCCATCCCTGTGATGCCCGATTGTTGTTAAGCTGCTGTACATCTGATATAGTAAACAACGTCCCCTTCTGATTTGTCTGATCCCACCAGTTTCTCATCTCGTAATGTGGCGAGAAGTTGGTGGGATCAGACAAATCAGAAGGGGACGTTGGTTCATATATCAGATGTACAGCAGCAATCGGGCATCACAGGGATGGGTCGGAAGGAGAAGAAATGTACGTCATAATGTTGTTGGGATTATTTTAGGATTTTAGACTTTGCAGGACCTAATGTCACAAGATGCCACACCATCGTCAAATGATACGACTTCACAATCATCCACTTTAAAACGGGAGAAAGTTGATATAGACAACTACGGTTCTCCAGTCGGAAAAAATTGTTCAAAGGTCGCTACGAAAATTGGTAAACTAGTAAGAAATCATGTGCCAATCTCATATCCATGTTGGAAAAAAGTTCCGCCAAATTACAAGGAAGACGGGTGGAATCAATTGGAGGTAAGTTCTTCAATCTCATAACCATTTTTATGTACTGTTTCTGTTTGTAAAATATAGTCGTCTGATTGTAATATGCACCCTTTTTATGTATTGTTTTTGTTTCAAAATATATTCTTTTATGATATTTATAGAATATTAAGATTGATCACTTTATTCATAGAGACTGATGAAACTATATACGTTGAAATGTAAAAATCCATATATTTTGAAATGTAAACTGTGTACATGAACTTAGATGGTTTAAATTCATTTATAATGCTTTCAATACATAAATAAAAAATGATTTACATGCATTTTTTGTTATGCAGAAATATTATGAGCTCGATCCTCTATCAAAGGACCTTATTAAGAAAAAAATGTCCGTGGCTTTTAGGAGACACAAGAATGATTTGCGCAAGAATCATTATGACCATTTCATCACTGACGAAGAAAGAATGAGAAGTTGTCCACCGAAAATTGCTCAAGATGATTGGGATGAGTTCATAAGAAACGAATCAAAACCCGAGGTGAAAGAAAAAAGGAAGCGAGGCAAACAAAATAGATCAATGCTCGAATATGGTCATCGTTTGGGACGTAAGAGTCACGCTATGATTACTCAAGAAATGGTATGTGTCATTGAATTGGTGCATCACATTGCATATACCATTAGTTCCAAATATAATTTTAGGTCATTGTATGCAGGTCGATTGAAGTAGTCCGGGAACAGAAGTATCACGTCTTCAAGTATGGGAGAAAACGCATAAGAAAAAAGATGGCAGCACGTCATATGCGACATCTTCCTAATTTGTAAGTTAAACAAATAACAACGCCTCTAAATTAAATTTTCATTATTCATATATATGTAAAGAAAAGAAAAGGAAACGACGAGTGGTGGTGATGAAGACGTCTTTATATCAGGTTTGGTAAAGATGTAAAGGGCAGGAACCAAAGTATTGGGACCAATATAGCTCCTAGCCAAGTTAAGAGTGCTTCCATTCCATGCAAACGGCTCAAACAGGCCCAAGGAGTATATGAGCAGCGACTGCAAAATGTGGAGCAAAAATTGATGAAGCTGGACAATATGGATGATAAACTGGAGCGTCTTCTCAGCATAGCCCAAGATAATCGTCAAGTAGGCAGTGAAATCGCATCTTCTCAGTTTGCCACTCCGAACAATCAGTTAATCGACCAAAGATGTGAAATCCTGAACTTCGAGGACGACGTAATTGCAACAGGTACTATTTTATTAAAATTTGATGAAAATAATATGTTGCAAAGTCAGTGAATGCTTGACTTCGTGAACGGGAGGGTGCGCTGCATTTTCTTGCACGTATAAGCAAATTTATAACTTGCTGCCACATGTTTAATACAAAGTGAACCGTCACAATTTTGCTGAGTTATATCTCAACACATTTTTACATTTTTCATTTAACATAGCTGAACAATAGTGAGGCTGTTAGTCAAGAAACAAAACAAGTTTGTTATCACGTTTACAATTGCTGAGACATATTAGTAAACAATTAACAGAGAAGCAAGGCAATAGGTGAAAACATTAATTCAAAAGCAACTTGAACTTTACATTACTCTGCCACAGCTAAGGGCTAGCCGAGCAGTACTTGTGTACATGGCATTAAATGAATATGTACCCAAAACACTTCTCAGCACTCATTTCTTTGACTTAAGTAAAAAAAATAAAGATAACACTTCATCATCCTTTATTCCACTTCTTTCAGCATCTCAAGCGAAGCATTAATGGTTGATATTGTTTAAACTTCTGCACCCTTTTAAATTGAGTTGCTAGCTGTTGTAGAGCAAAGACAAGTGAGTTTGAAACTCACGCATTTAATATATATGTTGCCTGGTTGCCAAAAAAAATCTCTGTAATTCACTTCTGGCATTAAACCTAAGTCACTATTACGCAAATTTGGGTCTAGTTCATACGCTATGAAACTTGGGCCATCGCTGCATGTTTGTGAAATGGTTTTGGGTAGCATGAGTTTTGTTTTTTATTTATATAAGTTTTCATCTTAAAAAAATCTGGTGCACTGTCCCTGATGCATGCGAGTAAATCCTTTTGTACCTGCGTATGCACTGCCCCTGAACCATGCAAGTTTATTTCTTTATTACCTGCGTGTGTTATTTTTGCAAATTACATGCTTTATACGTGTGTTTTACTTTGATTTTTGTATGGAAATTCTTGCATGCATGATATATATTGCATGTATAATTTTCTAAAGGCAAATGGTTCCAAGATTTAAAACTTTTATTCTTGCGTATGTAGTGTCCCTGAAGCATGCAAATATACCACCTCTAATATATGCGTATCCTTGCATTGAAATTATTTCATGCGCACACTTATGCTTTTGTGCCCATATATACCACCTCTTAAATGTTAGGGAGCTTGTTAGTTCTGTAAATGTGATTCCATATATTCACTCCAGAAATGCTTATATAACAGGTACTATATGCGAGATTCCACAGCATTAGTAATTCATGGAAAACCAGTACCACCCACATATGAAAAAGTGTTGTTGGAAAATTTTTTATTGCCGGATGAGCTAACCGCCAAAATATGTCGACAATTTACCGAGACCTTTGGGGATGTTGGAGCCGGAGGTTATGTGAGCCATCAAAAGGGTTTGATACGATATTTTTAGTCGGAGGTATTGATATTTCTGACTTGTTCTTTGCATATATTGCTGATTTTCTTTTGTTTGCTGTATATGAAATTTGCATATGCAAATGCATGTGTATTTTGTCCTGGTCTGTCTTGTTTACAAGATAATCGACAATTTATCAAATACTAGGAAGTAAAGCTTTTACCTTCCAAAAAAAAAGGTTGAAGCCCATTATATTCTCCTTCAATGCCTCTCAAACTAAAAAACAACTGTGTTTAAAAATTATTATAACATTATATATTTGCAACTTGAAAGAAGTGTTGCCAACTCTTACAAAGCATAAAACATTATATTGACTTTGCATTTCAAAGTCTGAGCTAGAAAGATAATCAAACATTCACCAATTTTATTTTGATATTCGAAATAATAGAATAGAAATAGTTTAAAGTTGGATAATGAATTGCATTCAAGATTCAATGCAACTTCTATTAGTGGTAATTAATACTTATGTCACACGGACTAAGTCAGATTACATCCAGTGTCTATTCAAGACTGACCAAAAACAAGAGGGTTGATAATCTAATTTCTTTGTACAAATTTTCTTTTCTGCAAAATTTACATTTCCAATTTGCATTTACTGTTCACTGTTTCTGCCTTTCTAACAACAAATAGTCCATTCACAGCTCCACATACCAAACTGCTTTGCTTTGCATTTAATCACCAAACAACATCTCCAATTCAAAACTGTCACAATACAACAGCCTCCCCCTATACATTCCTTCTTACTGACCACCAGTCACTACCCTTGCAATACCACTCCATCACCTCTACCATACAACATTCCTTCTCCACTGCTCACTCCACAAACTTCTCCCTTCATGAAATTCAACACAATGCACAACTGACACTGCCTCGACAATAATACAGCAATCTGCCTCGACAACATCCCTTCATAACATCATCTACACATATCCCCTGTTGCCACTGCATAGAGTAACGGCCTCCACATACTTCATCCACTCAGCCAAAATCATTTCCACAGTCATCGACACAAAGCCTTCACTGACACTGGCCACCTCTGGCCTTTCACCGAACTTCTTCAAACCAAAACAAATTAAGCTCTGCTCCCCCCCTTGCAAATTTCTTACAACAATCAAATTGCTCATCCAAACCATTTCCAATTACAACTAACTCTACTGCTCACCATCATTTCTTACATTCACCATCAACTCACTCTACTGCTCACCCAAACCACTTCCCAATACTGTCCTACCCAATACACTTATACAAACCACCATACCTTTTTACTGTTTGGTAGATTCCATTTCCACCTGTAAGTCATACCTACCATTGATGCAATTAATTTGTTCTGTTTATCTACAAGTGCATAACGTTGACCAACTCTTTAGTATATTAATTATTAATATAATATATGCATAAGGTTACCCTTGAACTTAGTATAATATATGCATATGTTTGCTGCCACTTTTACTTGTGCGTTATTATTGCTTACATAGGAATTCCGTTGCTCTATTAACTGAACTTGACCAAGCTAAAATTCACTGTATGCTTTGAGTTTAAAACCAGTTTTTACTTTTGCGTAGGAATTGGATAGAATACGGTATGCACCACAGCATGAGCCAAAGAAATATCAGCTTCGGCTAACCTGCTCAGCATCCTTTTAATGTGTTTATTATATGTAGACTTCACTGCTTGCAAAACAATGTAGTGTAATTAACGAAATCTTTGTACTGTAGTGTAATAAACAATGCAGTGTAATAAGTATGATATTCCGGCACGGTAGCATTCTGTTTGCAAAACAATGAGTGTAATTATAAGTTTGAAAATTTTATATGTATGGTATATGTGCGATATGTTTATAGTGCATGTGTACTAATATTTTGATATTTTGGCATATTTTGATATATATTGATATTCTGGTATATATACTGAGATATTCGTGTAACGCGGTAGTGAGTTACAGATGTGATTTTGTAGGAGCAGGAGCAAGCACTATGTGCAACGGGTGTTAATCGTTGCTTTATGTGTGACTTTGGGCATAAAGCAACGGTTTTTAACCGTTTTTTACTGGACATGAAGCAACGGTTAGTAACCGTTGCCTTTTGTACATTAAGCAACGGTTTATACCCGTTGCCTATTGTCCATAAAGCAACGGTTTATACCCGTTGCCTTTGGCCCAGATTGCAATGGTTTATAACCGTTGCCTTTGGCCCAGTTTGCAACGGTTAATACCCGTTGCCTTTGGCCCAATTTGCAACGGTTTATACCCATTGCCTTTGTCCCAATTCGCAATGGTTTATACCCGTTGCCTTTTGGACATAAAGCAACGGTTTTCTCCCGTCGCTAAATTCAACCACTCCTGTTTTGAAGACGGTTTTTACCCATTGCTTTTGGACTTAACAACGGTTTTTACCCGTTGTTAATAGCTTATAATGGTGTAGTGTTAGCAAATCAACTAGGAGGACATTACCATAAAAGAGCCATCAAGGGGGAAGTCAAGAGGCTTCCTATGGAGCTAGAGCAGATTAGACATCCATCAACATCATGAGGGATGAGATGTAGACTATGATGGATTTTATGCAAGAGCGGCTGCTGAAAAGGCAGGAGGAGATGATGTAGCATCTTCTCAGAAAATCCAGACAGGCTGGAACAGTAGGAGCCGCAGAAGATCCACAGAGATGGATTAGAAGGACTCAACAGGCAATTAGATGCAATGGTAAAACATGGGGCAACCCTTAATCAACAAACTGCTATCAACTTGGATGGACATAGACTCGGGGGCACACCTTTGTGTAATGCTGGACTAATTCATGGAGGAATACCAAGTGATGTTATACAACATGGTGCCGATAGGAATATAGGAGTACATGACGAGGAGTACGTACCAAAATTCCCTCGAAAAATCGGGGGGCAGTTAAGAAATGAAGATGGGAGACAACCATTGACGGACAATGCCGGATTAGCAGAGATTATTAGGCGAACCATGAAGAGAGGTCTAAAAAGTAGAGATCTAGAAGGAGTAAATAGGAGTCCATTTACCCATAACATCAGGGTGGCTAGGAATCTGCCAAAGTTCAAGCTGTCTACTTTGGAAGCATACAATGGTAGGATGGATCCTACTAATCATTTGAAGAGGTATACAGGACACACGGAAGTGCTGGGGGCATCAGAGGAGGTTATGGCCCAATGTTTCCCCCTATACTTGATTGATAAAGCTGCTATGTATTTTAGGCAGTTGGAAAATGGTTGTAACAACCCATAATTTTCGATAATTAAAATTAGTTAATTTAATTGTGTTTCGTGATTAAATGTTGAGAAAAATAAAAATTTATGGCTTATTAATAAGATTACAACTAAAATGAAGGTAATAGTATAACCTTAAGGAAATTAATAACCCCTTTAAATGTATTCCAAATTTATTTATGAAATAAAGGGGTAATTAATTATAATTGATAATAGTAGCAGGGTAGTAGTAGTTATAACAATTGTTTGTAAATGATAAACTTACAAATGTCAATAAATGTAGTAATTGCAACAAATTGTTGTCTGTTATTAACATACTAAATCAATTGCAATTAAAGGTAATAAATGTTACATTAATGTGAGTTAAGATTATAACTAGAGTGAAATGTAATAGTGTAAATTTAAGTAAATTATTAATATTGTCACGATAGTCCAATCAACTGAAATAAGTTAAATGTTATACTTGGTTGTAATTTGAATACAAGTAAATGAATGTAAGTGTTGTATAAATTAATGAACTAGTATATAATTGATGGTAATTGAATAAAATTAATGTTATGTAAGGAATTGTAACATTTGTTTGAAATTAATGAACTTATAAGTGTGATTAAAAGTTAATGGTAACAACCTATTTATTTGGTCCATTAAATTAAATTGGAAACCAATTGCAATTAAATGCAAATAAATAGTACGTTAATGAAAAATAAGATGAAAATGGAAAATATTAATGTAATAAAATATATAACAATGTTAATTGTAACGACCCATAAATTTTCAATAATTTAAATCGTTAAATTAATAGGTTTTGGTAATTTAATATGGAAAGAAATAAAAATTTATAATTTACAATGAAGTGAATGTTGAAAATGAAATGTAGCAATGGTAATTAAAACCAATTATTTTCAGTTGGAGCGAAATCCCAATAATGAAATAGTGTAAATTATTGCACTTGGTTATAAGATTGAATATAAGTAAATAAATGTAAGTGTTGTATAAATAAAGGGAATTTTATATAATCAATGGTAATTAAATGAATTCAGTATTATGTATGTAATTATAATAATTGGTTGAAAATAATAAACTTAATTGTAAGATTGGTTTGTAAATAATTATTATAAGTTACCTGTTTAATTTGTTAATTGAAATGAGAAATCAACTTTAATGAATACGAACAAAAGATACATGAATGTGAAATGTAATTGAACGTTTAGATGTTGTTAAATTGGAGTATATTAAGGAAGGAAAGGTTAACTAGGTTTGTAGAGTAGTAATGGACTTAATAAAAAGATTTGGAATTGAATCAAATTAATTTATTGAAATTCAATCTATAATAATTGGATTTATTGTAGTAAATGAAATTAAATATTACGTAATTGGAATCAAGATGAAATTGGAAATTTTAATGCCCTAAGATATGAGACGACCCGACTTTTTCTCCATAAAAAGTCGTATCATCCTTAAGAAAGAAAGAGATAGAAAAGAGAAAAGAAAGAAGAGAAAGAATGTAAGGACCCGATTCTTCGACTTTCGAAAATTCAACATCGATACTCACTTTATCGACTGCCGAGGAATCAAACGACGGAAAACCGAACACTTAGGGTTTTAAGAAAAAGAGAGAAAAAGAAAAAGGGAGAAAAAGATAGAAAATAGAGAGAAAGGAAAACAGAGGGAAAAGAGAATAGAAAATAGAACGGAACAGAAAACAACAGAACAACATCCGAATCTCACAATTCGCAGTGGAACAACATATAATAATAAATGAATAATCTTTAAATAAAGAACTATATCAGTTATTTCATTACATTACATTTCATTACATCATATCATCAGAGTGTATAATCAATATACAACAACAAACAGCGGAAAAGAAATACTATATAAACTAGTAATACGCCATGCCATCCAGCTTTCCTCCAGCAACTCCAGAATATCCAGAATATCCTGATAAACCTAACTCTTAACTGCCCGTGTGGAAATTGGTGGGTACCCAGAGTTTAGGAAGGAAAACAATAAACTCCGAGTCAGTCATGTGACTGGTGTGAGAACTCAAAACAGTTTATTTATCTTAAAAAAAACAAAATAGATGAATATTTTTAAAGTCAATTCGCAATGCTTTTAAAAATGAGACTACCATAAGGCCTCCCGCACACACACACAATGCAAACGCAGAATCGGAGGAGATTTCTCCTTATGATAGTCAAAGATGCTTGATACGCATTTAAAATAACATTTGATATTATTACTAGTGCATAGTGTAGGAAAAATTTATTTCGAAAGTAGAATATAAATCTTAGCCAACATACGACCATTATCGTATGCCTACTATAGCTACCATCCAAACAGTGGGGCGCCACCATAAGTGAATGATAGGTTCTACAACTAATACCGTACAAGATCGTATTGTTTCTTTGGATTTCCAACGAATGATCAGGCCAAGGAACTTCCCATTTCCACATGAGAATGCCTCTGGATGGACATCCCCGAGAACCAAACCGGATCTCTACCAACACAAGGCCGGGTTACCCCTAACTGAGTAACAACTGACCGAATATGCCATCCCCCGGTCCTTTGGGACCTTTCAACCGAGCGCTTGTAATCAATTCACACAATCATAACAAAGTGTTTTCAACATGAGTAAGTATCTGGGCTCCATACCATGATACCACCCTTTTCCAGAAGGAAATGCACACATCCTAAAGGGCGCTACCCCTCATAACCTTGCTGCATCTTTCCTGTTTTGACCATTCACGGGGTGTGAGGCTCGACGAAGTCACGTCCACAAAAACATACTTTATACAAAAGCCATGCTTTGAGTCAACAAATGATCATAGAGATGATCACCAAGATAGACGATCAAATAAACGATCCTATCACAAATAATCAACACAATGATCATTTACAGCAACACTCAGCATGTCACATTACCAAATTGGGAATATATCGTTGATAACCTTCAACTACATAACCTCTGAGCTCGTACGTCTCAGAGAAGGGTGTTAAGCTAAAAGAATAAATTCTCCGCCACCAACAGAAATATATTTGAATGAAATCGGCTTTATATCTCAATTTGTAACGTCAGACATACAATCCATACAAGTCTGTTCCGGGCTCGAACAAAACCGAAGGCACTTACAAAGAAGTCCTTGCAATCCGGATATTCGCAATCCTGATCGGATTTCCCATCACTTAGGGATTCTCTATACCGTTGCAACTCAGTGCAGAGACAATCGACAGGTCATCCTATCGCTCTCGCAAATACCGGGTCTTCAACACCGATCTTCAATGCAATTCACAACGACGTATCACATATTCGGAATGAGTTATACGACCCCATGGTCCTTTCCCGGTTAACCCGAATAGTGAGCGCTTATTCAAAAATAAGTGTGGCATTCAAATTCAAACAAATCACATCTATTACCCATTCAAAGGGAAATATTGATAGTCGGTTATTGAACTATCAATGGATATGCACAACATCACCAGGTTCCAAATAATTTTCCAAATTATTTATTTTCCAAAATATCTTTAGAAGATATAAACTTTCCATACTTCAAAAATAAATCAATATTTATTTTTAAAACCATTTTCCCAATTCCATTTATAAATTCCATATTGAATTTATATTTCCAAAATATTTGTGAACATACGATTTCCACTATTCATTTTCAATTTATCTTTAAAAAGATAAATTCTCCAAACTTTTCATTTCTCATTGGAAAAATATTTCCATACTTATTTATTTATAAGTAATTCACAAATCTTTTTATTTTCAACACTTGGAAAATATTCAATATACTTAAATCGAAATTAAGTATATATTTCATTCTTTAAGGAAATCATTCTCTTAAACATATTTATTTGGGCCAAAACGAATGTTACGTAAAACATCGTTACGACAACCAAAATCACTAGTATAGGGATTTGAAATTAAAATAGATATATAAATCCCAATACTATACAAAACATTTCCTTTCGGAAATCATTTACTATAACAACAGTGTTATAGTTCACTATTTCCTTTTATTTCTCGAAAACGTCTATTTCAACAGTGAATGTTGAAATCTATGGTTTCGAATCTTAATACATTTTAAAACATCGTTAGATCGTTTTAATTTAATTTAAAATATCACATTCTAAACATTTTCTTTAACATATTATTCACTATTCAAAAACGTGAATATACTACGTTAACCAATTTCATCCTTTATTCATTTTATTTCAAAGGATTATTCATAGTCAAAAATGTGAATATAACTCCATTAATAAGTTTCAACAATTTACTTATCAAAATAAGTCGTTTGCGAATTTATAAAACAACGTTTATAAACTCCATTTCTATTTATTTTATAACAACTTCCTTTTATAAATTCCTTTATTAATCTATTCGATTTATAACTAAATTATAAACTAAAGGTTCATATTATAAGTTAAATGCTTATAAAACGATTATTTTACAAAATCGTTTCTTTGAACTTCATAATTATAAATCTTATAACTTATAAGATTCAATTATTTATCCAAAACCATTCTTTTAATAAATTTATAAATTTTATAAACCTACTGCTTATAAAAATTCGTTTTATAACTTCACCTTTTATAATTCTATAAATTTCATTTCTATTTATGAAATTCATTCACAGTTCATTCTAACACTTATAAAAACTTTCAAATGTTTTAATTTATAAATATCAATTTATAAATCCTTTATATAAATCAATTTATATCATTCTTTTAAAACATCTTTAATCTCCTTTATAATTTCATTCTTTTTATTTATAAAATAATCAAATTTTATAAATCCTATATTTCAACTTTTTATAATAAATTCAAAAATCCCGATTAAACTCTTTTTATAAAGTTAATAACCCATATTTTCAAAAATCAGTCTTTTACTATATTTCTCAAAATTTCATAATTTTTATAACATTAAAATTATGACGTTTATATATTTAAAATGGATCAATTTCTAAATATATAGTATATTTTCAAAAATCACTTTAAAAATCATTTTAAAGTTCCAAAATTTGGTCCAATGATGCTACACACCAAACAGTCAATCACGACTACAACGATATCATATATCGATATGATAATCCATCAAATATCAAAATATCTGAAATCTAATAACTACTGTTGAGGAATCCAGTTGGATCCCTCCAACCTGTTTTCCTGCATCCACAAACATTAGCACAATACCAATTTCGCTCCAGTACGAAATTATCACGGTATATGGGATTTAATAAATATTATCCGCTTAATAACGGCGCAATAAGGTCTCATCCGCTACACAAGTGCGGGAAATCAATAACTCCAATATATACATATGCCAATATATGTATATTGCTATTATATATAATACCAATTTCACTATTTATGAAATATTCGCGGTATATGTTTTTAATAAATAACATCCGCTTACTAACGGCGCATAATGTCTATTTTAACAATCAATAGATAACAATCATCATTCAAACATGCATTCAAATATTTTAAATCTAACTATTTAAAATAAAATCGAAACTGATTCGATTGAGTGAGAAGTTCTCACCTTGATTTTTATTTCGTTTTAGCGATTTATTTCGAATAAAATTAAACGCGCGTTTAATTTTATCCAAAATTTTCACTAACTCCAAACGACTCCAATCCAATTTCATCGCGTAGTGCTCGTCCATACGATTCCAACGCTTCTTGTTTCGCGTGTTTTCGACCTCGTATGAAAAAGATACGAATATTTAAAGTTTACATGGATTTTTTTATATATAAATTTACAACTATTCTTTATAATTTTTAACATACCCTCATCATCATCGTCCACACCAGATCCAACGCCCCCCCTTCTTCTTCCCAAACTCACGCGTTCTACAGACCAAAAGCCGAACCCACTAACAAAATTTAGGGTTTGATTTCACGATCCCCTTGCTTGATTATAACTCGATCAGGAGCTTCCATATTGTAGCCCAACTCGTGCACGACGCTCGGCCAGAGGGGCTTGAAACTCGGTCATCTCCAGCACCATGAATTGTGTGCGCAACCTGCAGGTGACGGCCCCCCTTGCTCCCTCCACGTCGCGCCGTTTTCGATCATCTCCGTATGAAATTAAAGCTCTCGCTTAGCCCTTCGACTTTTGTGTTGAACACTTTGCTTGATTGTGAATGGATTGAGAGATTTTGAGGAGGAAGTGAAATCAAATTCTGGCCATTCAATACTAAAGTGGCGGCTAGGTTTAGGTTTTAGATATTTTTTTTTTATTTATGAAGGGGGGTGTCGGTCTATTTATAGGAAAAATCGAACACTATTCATCCGGAAATTCCGAACTCCGATTTACGCGTCGAAACTGACGTTCCTAGGGTTTACCCCGCGTTCCGGACACAATGGAACAGGTTTCGAAAGCTAATTCGGACATCTGTGCGATTTATGGCAACAAACGTTCGATTTAAATTAAACCGATTTAAACGATTTTCTAGGCGTTTTAATTTGCACCGGACAAACGGTAAATCCAATTGACACGAAATTTGAAACCTTACAATAATATCACATTACGGATCCGATGAAACTGGTTTCGTCGAAATCCGAGACTTTTTGAAAAATGGCTATTTTAACTCGCCAAATTAAAATTAAGAATAATTCGATGCGTTTCGAGCTGCCACGATCAAACGATAACTCCAATTGACACGAAAATTGAAATCCGGTAATAACTAACTATTACGGATCCAATGAAACTGGTCTCGTCCAATTCTGAGACTGTTCAAAAATTGACTATTTTCACTAGTCGATTTTAATATTAAAATATTCAATTTTAACAAATAAACTCTTAATTCGATTTTAAAAGTTCTAAAATATCATTCTAACTCCAATATGATAAAATAAAATTTTACAAGTCATTTTCAATCATATTTAACTCGATTTTCAATTATTTCCATAATTTAAAATATTAAATTATCGATTTAATTATTCAATTAAATCCAATAATTCAAATAAAAATTTATTTGACTTATAAATTCACTTATAAATATTTAAAATTAATTAAATATTCAAATTTTAATAAATTAAAATTCTGGGTCGTTACAATCTTCCCCCCTTAAAAGAATTTCGTCCTCGAAATTAACAAGTAAGAAAAGTTACAGAATCTATTAATTTTCCATAAATCCATAGTCAAACTTCTTATAATACTTTACTAAGTTTTCAAATCATACTTAGTTATCTTTTCAAAAACAATCACTATTGTTTAACTTTCAATTCCAAAATAAAAGTCTAAGTTTTCAAAATTTTCCAAATTTTTTCTCAAATTTTTTCTAACGCCTTAAATTTCCGGAAAAATTCGCCATAGTCTCCTTTGCGCGGCTCGATCCGGAAAAAAAATGACAGTATATATATCACAAATATACATCTCATCAAGTAATGAGGCATCCCGAAGGGAAAAAGTATAAAAGTACGATATTTAATCCGAGATATGTACCTTATATTTTATTAGCGAGCATATACGGCTAATATAGCGCGAAAGCGAGCTCCAAATGCGAAGCAAACGCGATCCGCACCTACTAAACACTCAACAAACAACATGAGAATAATGCATATAGACAATAGTATCAATATACAACATATAGCAACATAATAACTATATATGTCAACATAGCAAATGCAACAAACAACGAATGCATACATCAACCAACTAAATATTCATTCATATTCTCATTAATATTCAATGAAATAGGTTTTCAATTTAATTCATATTTGATTCATATACAGTGGATGTTCTTTCTAACATTCATTTTCGATTAGTTTATATTCACTAATTCATATTCAAGTTGGTTCACTTCCAAATCAAATTCAATTCTATTTAAGATTCACTTAACTTCCAATTGGATTCCAATTACTTTAGCTTCCAATTTCATTAATTCAATTTCATTAACACTTAATGAATTATATACAATCAATCAACTAACAACCATATAACAACCAATGTATATTAATTACAACTAAATTCCTTTGCTTTCAATTGGTTTAATTAATTGATTTTTATTCAACTATTCAACTTTCTATAACATTAGATTTTAATGAATTTCACTTACATTCATTATTTCTATCAACTAAATTCACATTCAATTGATTAACATTTAATCCATTCATTCAATTCAATTTCTAAAGTTGAATTTCATTTATATAACTTAAGTTCACATTTATCACTTCACTTTATTATTTTACTTTGATACTAATATCAACTTCATTCAACATCTCTTAAGTTATATTCCATTTAACTTTAAATTCATTTTTATTTACAACTCATATTCATATAGTTTCACTTCTTATATATATAAGTTTATTTCACAATTGTAAATTACTTTAATTATAATTCCATTCTTATAATTCTTTTGCTTATACAATTATTCTTCAATTTAGATTATTCAAACATCTAAACAATCAACTTATATACACTTTAATAATTCTGAAAAATTATTCCTTTATATTTAAAATATAATCAAGGTAAAATTATTTCATTTACCTAATTTAAAAACAATATTATGTCGAATTGTTCTATTCAAGTGTTTAGAAACTCCTTCGGCATAGTTTTGCAGACCGCGCCGACGAAAGTTCATATGCCACTCAATAAACCAATCATCACAATATAAAACAATTCTATATATTCACCAACAAATACGCTCTCATAGCTATTATTACACTCAAACTCATTCTAGAGTACTACTGACTCTATCTCTAATGAGTAATACCCAACAGAACCATGGTTGTCGCTTAACCATATGCTCTGATACCAAATGTAAGGACCCGATTCTTCGACTTTCAAAAATTCAACATCGATACTCACTTTATCGACTGCCGAGGAATCGAACGACGGAAAAAACGAACACTTAGGGTTTTAAGAAAAAGAGAGAAAAAGAAAAAGGGAGAAAAAGATAGAAAATAGAGAGAAAGGAAAACAGAGGGAAAAGAGAATAGAAAATAGAACGGAACAGAAAACAACAGAACAACATCTGAATCTCACAATTCGCAGCGGAACAACATATAATAATAAATGAATAATCTTTAAATAAAGAACTATATCAGTTATTTCATTACATTACATTTCATTACCTCATATCATCAGAGTGTATAATCAATATACAACAACAAGCAGCGGAAAAGAAATACTATATAAACTAGTAATACGCCATGCCATCCAGCTTTCCTCCAGCAACTCCAGAATATCCAGAATATCCTGATAAACCTAACTCTTAACTGCCCGTGTGGAAATTGGTGGGCACCCAGAGTTTAGAAAGGAAAACAATAAACTCCGAGTCAGTCATGTGACTGGTGTGAGAACTCAAAACAGTTTATTTATCTTAAAAAAAACAAAATAGATGAATATTTTTAAAGTCAATTCGCAATGCTTTTAAAAATGAGACTACCATAAGGCCTCCCGCACACACACACAATGCAAACGCAGAATCGGAGGAGATTTCTCCTTATGATAGTCAAAGATGCTTGATACGCATTTAAAATAACATTTGATATTATTACTAGTGCATAGTGTAGGAAAAATTTATTTCGAAAGTAGAATATAATCTTAGCCAACATACGACTATTATCGTATGCCAACTATAGCTACCATCCAAACAGTGGGGCGCCACCATAAGTGAATGATAGGTTCTACAACTAATACCGTACAAGATCGTATTGTTTCTTTGGATATCCAACGAATGATTAGGCCAAGGAACTTCCCATTGCCACATGAGAATGCCTCTGGATGGACATCCCCGAGAACCAAACCGGATCTCTACCAACACAAGGCCGGGTTACCCCTAACTGAGTAACAACTGACCGAATATGCCATCCCCCGGTCCTTTGGGACCTTTCAACCGAGCGCTCGTAATCAATTCACACAATCATAACAAAGTGTTTTCAACATGAATAAGTATCTGGGCTCCATACCATGATACCACCCTTTTTCAGAAGGCAATGCACACATCCTAAAGGGCGCTACCCCTCATAACCTTGCTGCATCTTTCCTGTTTTGACCATTCACGAGGTGTGAGGCTCGACGAAGTCACGTCCACAAAAACATACTTTATACAAAAGCCATGCTTTGGGTCAACAAATAATCATAGAGATGATCACCAAGATAGACGATCAAATAAACGATACTATCATAAATAATCAACACAATGATCATTTACAGCAACACTCAGCATGTCACATTACCAAATTGGGAATATATCGCTGATAACCTTCAACTACATAACCTCTGAGCTCGTACGTCTCAGAGAAGGGTGTTAAGCTAAAAGAATAAATTCTCCGCCACCAACAGAAATATATTTGAATGAAATCGGCTTTATATCTCAATTTGTAACGTCAGACATACAATCCATACAAGTCTGTTCCGGGCTCGAACAAAACCGAAGGCACTTACAAAGAAGTCCTTGCAATCCGGATATTCACAATCCTGATCGGATTTCCCATCACTTAGGGAGTCTCTATACCGTTGCAACTCAGTGCAGAGACAATCGACAGGTCATCCTATCGCTCTCGCAAATACCGGGTCTTCAACACCGATCTTCAATGCAATTCACAACGACGTATCACATATTCGGAATGGGTTATACGACCCCATGGTCCTTTCTCGGTTAACCCGAATAGTGAGCGCTTATTCAAAAATAAGTGTGGCATTCAAATTCAAACAGATCACATCTATTACCCATTCAAAGGGAAATATTGATAGTCGGTTATTGAACTATCAATGGATATGCACAACCTCATCAGGTTCCAAATAATTTTCCAAATTATTTATTTTCCAAAATATCTTTAGAAGATATAAACTTTCCATACTTCAAAAATAAATCAATATTTATTTTTAAACCCATTTTCTCAATTCCATTTATAAATTCCATATTGAATTTATATTTCCAAAATATTTGTGAACTTACGATTTCCACTATTCATTTTCAATTTATCTTTAAAAAGATAAATTCTCCAAACTTTTCATTTCTCATTGGAAAAATATTTCCATACTTATTTATTTATAAGTAATTCACAAATCTTTTTATTTTCAACACTTGGAAAATATTCAATATACTTAAATCGAAATTAAGTATATATTTCATTCTTTAAGGAAATCATTCTCTTAAACATATTTATTTGGGCCAAAACGAATGTTACGTAAAACATCGTTACGACAACCAAAATCACTAGTATAGGGATTTGAAATTAAAATAGATATATAAATCCCAATACTATACAAAACATTTCCTTTCGGAAATCATTTACTATAACAACAGTGTTATAGTTCACTATTTCCTTTTATTTCTCGAAAACGTCTATTTCAACAATGAATGTTGAAATCTATGGTTTCGAATCTCAACACATTTTAAAACATCGTTAGATCGTTTTAATTTAATTTAAAATATCACATTCTAAACATTTTCTTTAACATATTATTCACTATTCAAAAACGTGAATATACTACGTTAACCAATTTCATCCTTTATTCATTTTATTTCAAAGGATTATTCATAGTCAAAAATGTGAATATAACTCCATTAATAAGTTTCAACAATTTACTTATCAAAATAAGTCGTTTGCGAATTTATAAAACAACGTTTATAAACTCCATTTCTATTTATTTTATAACAACTTCCTTTTATAAATTCCTTTATTAATCTATTCGATTTATAACTCAATTATAAACTAAAGGTTCATATTATAAGTTAAATGCTTATAAAACGATTATTTTACAAAATCGTTTCTTTGAACTTCATAATTATAAATCTTATAACTTGTAAGATTCAATTATTTATCCAAAACCATTCTTTTAATAAATTTATAAATTTTGTAAACCTACTGCTTATAAAAATTCCTTTTATAACTTCACCGTTTATAATTCTATAAATTTCATTTCTATTTATGAAATTCATTCACAGTTCATTCTAACACTTATAAAAACTTTCAAATGTTTTAATTTATAAATATCAATTTATAAATCCTTTATATAAATCAATTTATATCATTCTTTTAAAACATCTTTAATCTCCTTTATAATTTCATCCTTTTGATTTATAAAATAATCAAATTTTATAAATCCTATATTTCAACTTTTTATAATAAATTCAAAAATCCCGATTAAACTCTTTTTATAGAGTTAATAACCCATATTTTCAAAAATCAGCCTTTTACTATATTTCTCAAAATTTCATAATTTTTATAACATTAAAATTATGACGTTTATTTATTTAAAATGGATCAATTTCTAAATATATAGTATATTTTCAAAAATCACTTTAAAAATCATTTTAAAGTTCCAAAATTTGGTCCAATGATGCTACACACCAAATAGTCAATCACGACTACAACGATATCATATATCGATATGATAATCCATCAAATATCAAAATATCTGAAATCTAATAACTACTGTTGAGGAATCCAGTTGGATCCCTCCAACCTGTTTTCCAGCATCCACAAACATTAGCACAATACCAATTTCGCTCCAGTACGAAATTATCGCGGTATATGGGATTTAATAAATATTATCCGCTTAATAACGGCGCAATAGGGTCTCATCCGCTACACAAGTGCGGGAAATCAATAACTCCAATATATACATATGCCAATATATATATATATTGCTATTATATATAATACCGATTTCACTGTTTATGAAATATTCGCGGTATATGTTTTTAATAAATAACATCCGCTTACTAACGGCGCATAATGTCTATTTTAACAATCAATAGATAACAATCATCATTCAAACATGCATTCAAATATTTTAAATCTAACTATTTAAAATAAAATCGAAACTGATTCGATTGAGTGAGAAGTTCTCACCTTGATTTTTATTTCGTTTTAGCGATTTATTTCGAATAAAATTGAACGCGCGTTTAATTTTACCCAAAATTTTCACTAACTCCAAACGACTCCAATCCAATTTCATCGCGTAGTGCTCGTCCATACGATTCCAACGCTTCTTGTTTCGCGCGTTTTCGACCTCGTATGAAAAAGATACGAATATTTAAAGTTTACACGGATTTTTTTATATATAAATTTACAACTATTCTTTATAATTTTTAACATACCCTCATCATCACCGTCCACACCAGATCCAATGCCCCCCTTCTTCTTCCCAAACTCACGCGTTCTACAGACCAAAAGCCGAACCCACTAACAAAATTTAGGGTTTGATTTCACGATCCCCTTGCTTGATTATAACTCGATCAGGAGCTTCCATATTGTAGCCCAACTCGTCCACGACGCTCGGCCAGAGGGGCTTGAAACTCGGTCATCTCCAGCACCATGAATTGCGTGTGCAACCTGCAGGTGACAGCCCCTCCTTGCTCCCTCCACGTCGCGCCGTTTACGATCATCTCCGTATGAAATTAAAGCTCTCGCTTAGCCCTTCGACTTTCGTGTTGAACACTTTGCTTGATTGTGAATGGATTGAGAGATTTTGAGGAGGAAGTGAAATCAAATTCTGGCCATTCAATACTAAAGTGGCGGCTAACTTTAGGTTTTAGATTTTTTTTTTTATGAAGGGGGGTGTTGGTCTATTTATAGGAAAAATCGAACACTATTCATCCGGAAATACCGAACTCCGATTTACGCGCCGAAACTGACGTTCCTAGGGTTTACCCCGCGTTCCGGACACAATGGAACAGGTTTCGAAAGCTAATTCGGACATCTGTGCGAGTTATGGCAACAAACGTTCGATTTAAATTAAACCGATTTAAACGATTTTCTAGGCGTTTTAATTTGCACCGGACAAACGGTAAATCCAATTGACACGAAATTTGAAACCTTACAATAATATCACATTACAGATCCGATGAAACTAGTTTCGTCGAAATCCGAGACTTTTTGAAAAATGGCTATTTTAACTCGCCAAATTAAAATTAAGAATAATTCGATGCGTTTCGAGCTGCCACGATCAAAGGATAACTCCAATTGATACGAAAATTGAAATCCGGTAATAACTAACTATTACGGATCCAATGAACCTGGTCTCGTCCAATTCTGAGACTGTTCAAAAATTGACTATTTTCACTAGTCGATTTAATATTGAAATATTCAATTTTCACAAATAAACTCTTAATTCGATTTTGAAAGTTCTAAAATATCATTCTAACTCCAATATGATAAAATAAAATTTTACAAGTCATTTTCAATCATATTTAACTCGATTTTCAATTATTTTCATAATTTAACATATTAAATTATCGATTTAATTATTCAATTAAATCCAATAATTCAAATAAAAATTTATTTGACTTATAAATTCACTTATAAATATTTAAAATTAATTAAATATTCAAATTTTAATAAATTAAAATTCTGGGTCGTTACAAAGAAGAAACAACACAAGAATCTCAACAGCGGAATGAATAAATTATATTAATAACATAAGTGTTACATAGTATACATCAAAAATCAGAGTTACACAATCAATACAACACATACTTGACAGTTATAAACACTTGTCTAGTTATTACAACTCAATACACACAGAAGATACTCAGAGATACCAACACAGCGGAAAACTATATAACTATACGCAGAAGCCTCCTGCTCCATATGCTCCTCCATAATTCGTCAAAGCTAACCTGAATCCTAACCTGAATTCCCTTGACTACTCATAAAAATTTGAGTACCCAAGAGTTAAAGAAAAACAG
Source organism: Allium cepa (assembly GCA_030765085.1). Taxonomy (NCBI): domain Eukaryota; kingdom Viridiplantae; phylum Streptophyta; class Magnoliopsida; order Asparagales; family Amaryllidaceae; genus Allium; species Allium cepa. The sequence goes on along the minus strand of CM060932.1, from coordinate 341,062,452 downwards.
AAATAACTCCGGGTCCGACATGGGTCTGGTGTGAGTAACAGGTTAAAGTTGCTTAACTTTGAAAAACCTTGAAAAGGAAAGGTATCACGTAAGACTTCCCACACATAAACATGGAAAAGTTTTTACCTTACGCTAACCAAAACTTTTGATAGGAAATCTGATGATATTACAATAGTATCTAGGGTTTTCAAGTAAATAAGAAATAGCCGAAATTGTTACATCTATTAAATTCCAGCTACTAGCCACAAAAGTGGGTAATACAATCAAAACCGTTGGCACTTATTGGATTTTGGATTCCATACAATGGCTGGGCTACTGGGTACCGCCCGTCACAGTACGTGGCATAGATCACCGTACCGAGGATTACTCCCAATCCCCTGCAACACCCAATCCTTACTGAACAGTTCCAAACAAGACAACCCCGCAGTTGTGATCAGCAACCGCACCACTAAGCCGAAAATAAAGGGACCTCTAGACAGGGATAAATCTTTCTCTCAAGTGGGGGCTACCCACGAAGATTTGCTGCACCTCCCCTGTTTTAGCCATTCCCGGTTGATGAGGCTTGAGGCTACGATTACCTTTATAGGACATAACACTTAGAATGCTCATCGTCCACCTGACGATGTTCTGAAAGCATTCAATCCATACAAGTTCCGGGTTCGAACGAAACCGAGGGCATTATCTTGTTACACTCATTTTGGAATCACCCTTAGAGTTAACGACAATAACCCTTGCACTCTGAATCACCATCTCGAATCTATAAGTGCTATTCCATCAACTCATTACGGAATCACCCACAGAGTTATACTGACGTATAGCCCTTACACCTCGAGTCTTCACTTGCTCCACTTAGATTAACGACCTAACGTTAATTGGAATCGATGTGGTTTTCGGATCCTAAATATGGAAACCCGATCCCGGTCTCATCGAAATCCAAAGCGTGTCTTTTAGGTCCAAGTTGTTTTAAAGTTTAAAACAATTCAATTCATTATCTACATATACACAGATAGATAATTCACAACATAATAGATAATCAACATTATCATTATCAACAGATAATTCATATCATAATCAGATAATCTATATTATCATCCAAAAGCAACCAATGCATCCATCTCAATAATCATTACTCATCTCATACAGAGATTACAAACCATACCAGGCAATCAATACCAATCATCAATCATAAGCAATGAGCTAATGATCACACCATTTATAATTAATTTAAAATGAATTAAATTAATTACTTAATCTCTAATTAATTTAAAATGAATTAAATTAATTACTTCAACATTAAAATTCTGCTTATCCTAATCTTTAATTGATTACAAATCAATTTATAAATCATCATCTCAATTCTCATTTCACTTAATCATTATTGATTAACTATCTCTGGTTACAATAAGTAATTAGCATTTAATTTTTAATTACACAAGTTAATTACTTAAACCCCTTGCAAATAATTAACTTGTAATTGCTTAATTAATTAATTAGCTAAAATTAATTACATTAATCATTTATTCATTATTAATAATACCTTAATTAATCAATTCCAAATTACATCATTAATTAATGATTTCTAACTACATTTAATCAACCTCTATGTAAATTAATTACACAAGTAATTAATCTTCAATTTAAACCACATATATGTTAATCACCTTTGATTACTAACCATTCAGTAATTAACTGCTTTAATTACTCATCCCATGATTAATTACTCTTAATTAATTATCTCAATTAATCCTTGATTAATTTAAAATAATTTAAATGCATATTACTTCTTTAATAAATATCCTTAATTACATTCAGTAATTCTTAATTAATTACTTCTCTAAGTAATTACAAATCCTAAATTACATAAAGTAATTACTAAAAATCCACAAATGTTTAAATTAATTTAACTTAATTAATCTAAACTAATCACATAAAACAAATTAATTACACCAAGTAATTAATTCATTAGTTACTTTCATTAAGTAATTTCATAAACAATTGATTATTATTAATTAATTAATTAATCTAATTAATTATCAAAAACTAATCACGTTAATTAATTGTTAAATAATCTTAAGTTAATGACCTTCATTAACTTTTCTTAATTACTTAATTAAGAAATTAACTTATATTAATTATTATTAATATCAATTAATTAATATTAAATTACAATTTAATTAATCTCTAATTATTAATTAATTAAGTGTTAATTAAAATCATTAAATAAATTCTAATCATTAATTAAAATTTAATTAACAATCTTTAACTATAGATTAATTAACCTTAATGAATTAATCTCAAATCTTAATTAATCAATAAAAAAACTATTAATTACCTAAATAATCATCCGCATTAATAATTAATTAAATAATTATTATTCCATTTAAATTAATTTAATAATTTAAATGAAACCAATTTTCTTAAGTTCAAAATTAAGAAACATTCTTCTTTATATTTTAAACAATTTGTTTCAAACAAATTCAGTTTAAAAATTTCTTTTTAAATTTCAAATTGAAACACAATTTAAATTTTCATTTCAGATTAAATCTTAAAAATTTAAAACATTACTTACTTTTCCATCTCCATTTTTAAATTCAAATCGTATAACCTTTCCTAAAATAGTTAAAACAAGTTTAAATTTTAAAACTTATTTTATTTTTAAAACTGATATTAAAAATCAAATTTCAGGTTTAAAACTGAATTTAAACTTATTTTAAACTTTATTTCATAAATTAAAACTTATAGTTTTAAATTCAAATCAATGTCCTTTACACTGTAAAAGTTTATAATCTAAATTTAAATTCCAGATTTAAATTCAAACTCTGGTTCCACATTTATGTTTTCCAGATTTTAAACTTGTTTAAATTTTTAGTTGCATTTTAAAATTTGCTTTTAAATTTAAAATAGAAAAACAGTTTCCTGTTTTTGTTTAAAACATATTACATTTTAGAATTCAAAAATGTTTCAAAATTCAAGAATTAAACTATTGATTTCAAATTTAAATTTCAGGTTTAAAACTTCCAGTTTTAACTTCAACTTACTATTTGAAATTTTACTTTTAAATCTAAAAACAGAAAACAGTTTCTGTTTTGTTTAAAACCCAAACTTGAGTTTGAAAGCATTTCAAATTAATTTCAAAAATCTAAAATTAAACTTAATTGAATTCAAATTCAATTCTAGATTCAAACTTATTGCATATTTTGTTTGCAATTTCCTTTTACTTCAATTTCAATAAACCTGGAAAACAGGTTTCTGCTTTTGCTTAAGACCAAATAAAATTCCTAAAATTTAAATTATTTCAAACCTAAAATTAAACTAATTGAATTTATATTTAAATCCAGTATAACGACCCGTTAAATTCGATGATATTAAATGAGTTAATTTAATATGATTTCTAATTTAATTTAGAGTGAAATAAAAGTCTTAAGATTTTTATTTGAGTAAATGTAGGAATTAGACATAGTAACTGTAATTAAAGGTTAACAATTTAAACGTTTATATGGCAATAGATTGAAATAACGTAAATTGGCGTTTGTGGTTATAAGTTATAAATTTGTTGATTAATACTGGAAGAGCGGAAATAGTATTAATGAAATAATAACTGAATTGAATTGCAACTATATAAATGAAAGTAAATTTTATTTAGTGGATGTCAACATTGAATAAATTTATTTAAATAAAAAGATTTGAATGCATGTTTGGATAGAATATATACTTGATGAATTAAGAAGTGGTAAATAATTAGAATTTAAATTCTATAAAATTTTGAACTGAATGTATGTAAATAATTTTGTAGGAATAAGTTAATTAAAAATCTATTTGTGCATACCCGATTTAATTGAAATAATAGAAGGACAAGAACTTGATTTGCCTAGGTATGTATATATTGATAAACTATAACTAAGTAGGAAGTTTGGTAGTAAATAGGAAATAAGATGACAAAGGCAACTAGTAAATTTATAAATGAATTCATAATAATAAGTAGTAATTAATGCATAAATATATTTGGCATAATTACAAAGTTTTACCCATTCATCTAATTTATTTAATTGAATCTAAATCTATGGCAACATTTTTGTTATTAATGGTTGTAAGTGATTTTGAATGTAAAAGGGTAACAATTATTTAGGTTAACCATTTATTAAGTATATTAAGTTAAGAATGGAAATAGATTGAAATAAATCTAAATTTATTTATTTTGTTTTGTTAATATGTTCTAGTAATAAAAGGGAATTTATAAGAAATGAAGCCCGCACCAATAAAGTGTATTATAATTCAAATGTTATTTATACCCATAAAATGTCTATGTACTGAATAGAAAGATTTTAAATCAATAAACAAATTTATGGAGGTTCCAATTTATAATTTATAACATTTAATGTAGACTCAATTACAATTAATTGATTTAAATGGTGCAGTTAGCGTAGATTTTTGTTTGTATGTGTAGAGGGTTAATTTTATAAGACAAAATTTATGCTAATTCTATTTATAATAGGACCATGGGTTGTTTTAAAGTATAGGAAGCAGGATTTATAAACTTAATTGGAGTATCAAATTTAACCATTGCATTTATTTAAATAATAAAAAGGAATTTAACGGTTAAATTTTTCGTTATTGAAATTTAAATGGACTTTAAGGATAATAATATGAAATCATGCACTAATGTTTGTGGCACCCTTATTTTTGGATAATAGGTGAGAATATAAAGGTTGAAAATCTAATATATGGGTCTTTGATAATTTAATTTATAATTTCTAAATATAAGTAAGTAGAGAAGTTAACACTGAAATTGATAGACTTATCAACTTTTAATTCACATCTAAACTTGTTAAATCATTTAAATTGATTATGAAATATATAAGCGATAAAATTTGGCCAATTTTAGAATTTAGATATAAAATTGGATTTTTATAATTTATTTTAATTTAATGAATATAAAAATAGCCGTTATGGCCACGGACTCGGATTTCGGCGAAACCAGTTTCATCTGATCCGTATCGGTGAATTATTGTAGGGTTTCAAGTTTCGTATCGATCGGACTTGTCGTTTGATCGTACGGACGCGAAACGCCTTGAAATCGATTTAATTAAAATCAATTTGAAATCAATTTGGAAATTTTGTTTTAGGCATAACTTCTTCATACGATCGAATTGGGATGTGAAACTTTTTCCATCGCGTTCAGAATATTTTAAAATACCTATTTGGATATATGGGTTTAACACATTTCGTTCCGGGGTTAGAACGGGCTTTTTGGGCCATAGTTTGTTCCGTACGTTCATCTATCTGGTCTATCTACTCCAATCCAACCCTACTTATAAATAGACAATTATAAACCCTAGCCTACATCTTCTATCATTTGTCTATACGTTCATTTTCTTCATCTCTTTCTCTTCCTCAATGGTTGCAAAACCTAGATCTATCTACAGTTCAAAATCAAAAGTGAAAATTCAAACTCTCTAGAAAATTCTCAAAAAAATATATGTTGTAGCTGTCGATGTATACGTCACAGATCCGTGATTCGTTTCTCGATTCAGTTGTTCGTTCGTCCAGAAAAACTCCAACCATTTTCGGCCACTCATCATCGTCGCAACAAAACTCGCCCGATCGGAAAACTGTTTCTGGGTATTATGGAGATAACCGAGGGGTTTGCATTAGTATAGTTTTTAGGTCGAATCAACGGCTAGATCTTCGTGAAATCGCGAATTAGGGTTTCGGCTATAGGTGGCGGCGGCTGGAAAGTGGAGGACGCGCGACATCAGGGAGGACGCTGCCTGGGGTGCCGAGCACGGGGTTGGTCGCGGCAAGGCCAACGGCGGCGGCTAGGTGACGAGGATCTCGGTCAAAGCAAGGGTCAACGCGTGTTTTATCGGTTCGAGCAGGGGGCTATTTGCAAAGAGATGATACTGTAGACGTGATTTTGGGTACATGAGGAAGTGACGTGGCGAATTTAAGTTAGGTTAGTTTTCTTGTTTAATTTTAATTTAATTTCCAAGCGTAAAATCTTAATAACTTTTACGTACGACATCCGATTCACGCGAAATTTCTTTTGTTAGGATCGTAATTAAATTTCGGATCTGTTGACGCGGGTTTGGTTGGATTTGGAGACTGTGCAATTTTTGGGTTTAAATCGGATTTAAATTCGATTTAAATTCAAAAGGTGAGTGTTTTAACCCACTCACAACTTCTAAAAGTTTTTATGTTTGTTAAATTTATTTTAGATATGAGTAGAAATTTATTTATGACTGTTTAGCATGTTTTATTCATCAAATTTGTTAATTCGCAGTTATTTAATTTAACTATTAATTTATTTTATTTATTGCATATTAATTGATAGTTAGAATTAATTTATTTGCATATAAACTGCTAGCAAACAGTTATAAAATTTATTACTGAATATAAACTGTTAGTTTAATAGTTGTTAAATTTTATTTTGAATATAACTGCCAGTTATTACCTGTTATATATTATCAGATATATATTGATATTGATTTATTATTGGATGACGATTGTGATGTGGATGAAGGATGATTTTGATGAATGGATGTTTTATTGTATATCATTAAACTGCAAGTTATCATGCATTTTTCGTTTCATTTGGGATTGTGGTTTGAAATGATATACAACCGCAAATTTTATTTTTAAATTGCGGATTGAAATGATAAATATCCGTATCACTTGACCATAGGATAGAAAATTTTATACAGGCACCGTGGTCTATATATGAATTATTTTAAAGTGATTTCTATGGTGTGGATGGGATACGGTTTATAAAAATTTGATTTTGATATTCTATAAAATATTATTCTTCGATATATATACGTATGAAGTTAAAAATTGGAAAATTTAGTTGTGTATAAATCTATTGAATAAAAATGGAAATTTAGAAAAAAGGAATTTGAAATTTATATTATATGTCTAAATTTGGAAATTTTTAAGGTATGATATTTATAACTGGATTTTTCCAAGATAAATTTAAAATGAATATTCTAGTATAAATAAATTGAAGAAAATATTTAATTGCTAGGAATTGGAGTTTTATTTATGGATTTTTATGTGAATATTCAAGACTAAATAATAGAACATTTAATTTGTTGAAAGAATAAATTCCAACTCTAGTTTTTGAATATTAATACTCCAAATGGATATATATATAGAAATTGAAGTGGTTTGGTAACTTGAAAGTGATATAAAATTTACGGTTTAGACTTTAAATAAAGAAATATATTTGTAAAGCCATGGAAATTATTTTTCTTTACAAAGTAATCTTAAAGTTAAACCATCTATTTTATATGCCGTTGAATATCCAAACCATTCAAGTTTTAGAAGTTATGGTCTTAAAATTTTGAAATTTCGAATATTATGCTTTGAAAGTATAATTCAAATATTTGGTTTCCAGATGTTATAAATTTTAAGCAGAATGTTTTTGGAAAAGAATTATATTTGGGCTAAATGATATCATATTGTTTTGGTTTTTAAAATGATATCATAATTCCTAGTTTGAAATGGGAAATTTTATCCTGGTTTTAAAGTATAAACTATTTTTTTTATGACCGCGGTGTTATAATAATGATTGGTTGGCAAAGAGACCGGGATCGGATATGGACATACTCTTTGTCGATACCGAAAACCACTTTGACTAACCGTGTACGCGGTGGAGATTCCAGAATGAAGTAGGATGGTGGCGACGTTTCCTGTAAGGTAAACACGTGGACCCAACTCCCGTGAGTTGGCATAAGGTGGCTAAAACAGGAGCGATCGACGGGTTAATGAGGTCATTCCTCTGATCGGACACTCCTCTTCGATATTATACTTTGACTTTGGATTGATTCAGTGGCCACTTTTACTTTGATTTTGGAGAGTTTGTTCGAGGTGGGCGGTAGCTGCGGCTACGCGTTACCATCGGCCCGGAAGCGTAATTGGTATATCTACCTGGCATTGCCTAGTTGTGCCATGTCACCTACCCTAGCGCGCCTTATACGATTTTGTTTTGTACCATACCTATGGAGTGCCCTCTGACGACGCCCAGTACGGGGGAGATTACGGTACTGTATAGACTATGGGAATATATTCTGTGTTAAGGGCTATATGGGTAACCCCTTAACGCTATTTAAAAGTAAGTTTATTTTATGAATAGACACTACTATAGTAGCGCAATATACTACATAGTAAATAGTTTAACGGATCCTTAAGAGATGTAAATCCCGAACATCTTTTGAGTTATTGTACTCATATTTATTCTGTTGATTTAACTCACATAAGATCTTTTAGTTCTGACTCGAGTGTTTTGTCTTTTCAATTCGCTCGGGTCAGTCCGAGCATTTCAGGATTTGAAGTTTTAGCTCTGGAGGACGAAGACGAAGATTGTAGTATTATTATCTACTATTTTATATTCCACTACACCGTATTCCGCTGCATTGATATTATTGGTATGTAAACTCTGATATTTAAATGTGTAAAGAAGAATCGAATGTTTTGTAAATAGTTTTATAAACTGTATATTTTATTATTATATTTTATCCTTCCGCTGTGAGATTCTATTTTGTTTTATTTCTTCTCTATTTTTCTTATTTACCCCATAACAATCCGCCCTTCCGTATGGTTTGAATCGGCATGTGTGTCGGTTTAAAGTGTGCGAAAAGGCAGGCTGTTACATCCAGTTTAAATCCTAAACTTGGTTCAGATTCAAGTTTACACTTACAAACTTTTACTTCTACTTTAAAAAAAGAAACTGTAAACAGTTTCTGATTTTAGATTTAGAAATCCAAACTAAGATTTTAAAACTTAATAATTTGCAAATACCCAGATTTAAATTATTTGAACTTATAACCAAATTCAGTTTCCAAACTAATTTCAAATTTCAAGTTTGCATTCCTACTATCACTTCAACTCTATTTTTAAGAACCTGGAAACAAGTTCTGTTTCATGTGAAAAACCTGAAACAAAACATGAACCCGAGCCTATCAAGTTTACTTCGAGTCACAAGACCCTGTGCTTCGAATCACTACCTAAATTTCCCGAGATAATCCCGAGCAACAAAACCTGAATCCCAACAACAAACACCACCATCATCACCAAAACCCCCTTGCTCCTGTGCACTTGCACATCGTCTCTGGCCATCACTGGCCATCCATACGACCACCCTACTGCCAACAATCCTCCCCTCAGACCATCTCAACATCAATCCTCTACAACATATACTCGAATTCATGTTCGAGACAACATTTCCAAACCTGGCAACAGCCATTACCGAAAACCACCAACCTGTCAACATACCATTCCCCCGCGCCTCCGGCCACCATTGCTACTCCAACTTCGGCGAAGGCTTCCCCAAACCACCAGCTACCATCACGCAAAACATGGTTGAACTCGATCAACCGAGGGGATCACACTCGAGCAAACACAGTAACCCAGTAAACTAGGGTTCAAAATAGAAATTCCCAAATCTCATCATCAAAACCAAATGCAATCCTAATCTAAGAATTTTCTCATCAACCTATATATTTACACAATCTCGAGAAGCAGATTCAAGCAAATCAAATGCAAGTATTAATTATGCTAATCAAATATGTATGATACAGTAAATTAAAAACTGTACCTTGTTTAAAACACTATAAATTGTAATATTGTTTTTAAAAATCATACTTTTGCATAATGTTTTGATATATAACCCTGATTCAATAGGTTGTGACACTAAGATTTTCACTTATTTGAACCTGATCTTTTGATTCAGTTTCCAGATACCACCTAAGGTTATTTTAACTAAGTAAAATCCTAAATTAAAGTTTGAAATTAATCTAACCAGTTTCATTTGAAACTCAGATTTAATAATGATTAAATCAAGATATTTGTACTTGAACAAGAACTATAACAGGGTAGATTCTGTAAATAAACAACAAGCAGATTCATACAACCAGAAGTACAATCATATACAAATATACATAACAATGCATTTATAACAACTATTCATATTCCAATTTTTAAATCAGGCAACCATAATTCATATTTTTAAATTTAAGAAAAGAATTTGTTACTCACATGTTTAATGATGCAGATAGAGCACATTCCCAAATTTTCTTTAGCATTCATAATCCCTTGCAACATGCTTGAATGCTTTTTAAACTTGAATGTTGCTTTCAGATTAAAGAGATGCAGACCTTCTAGTTAATTGTTGCTTGCATGTCCTTTTTGTTTCCAGATTAATGAAACAAAGAAATATGCAGGTTTGTTTTGCAAACTGCTTCAAGTTCAAAGAATTGAATGCAGGAACCATTTCATGATTTAGAAATGCAGAATCTTGCATGAAATTGTTGCATGCAGGAAATGTTACAGGTTTGAAGAAATTAAAGTGTATTTGAAGATGAACATGTTATAGGTTTGAAGAATGCAGGCTTTTGAAGAGATGGAAAAAAATTTCAGCTGAAAGAAAATTTGATTTAGAATGAAAAAAAATATGAGGAAGAGGAGAAGAAATGAGTGTGCAAGTTTATGATTTAATTAAAATTAAAGAAAAACAAAATTACAACAATGACACTTGTATGAAATGTTAACACTTGTAAGCATCTGTGTTTATACATTTTACACATGTCCTTTAAATGTTTTATTTATTTAATTAAGTGTTAAGAAAAATAAAACTTAATTAATTAGTTTCTTTAATATGTAGTTATGTATAAAATTAATTTCTAAAGAAAGAAGCAAAGTATTAAAATAAATAAAACAATATACAAATTAATCATTTGAAAAAGAACTTTTAAACAATTAAAATGAATTTATAAAAGAGGTTATAACATACTTGTAATTTAAATGAATACATGTTTCATAATTAAAATTGTATTTTAAATTTCAAATTAAACTTGCAAATCACATTTTATAAATTAATATTTTAAAAAGAATAACACAACATTTTTGTAACTTATTTTAAATATTCAAACTTAAGTAAAAATGAATTTTAAACAAATAAAACATTTCTCTCATATATTTAAAATCATATAGTATTTTATTAAATATTTTTGAAAAGATTAAATCCAAAAATAAATCACAATTCCTAATTTCAAATTATTAAAATTATGCTACACTAATTTAATTAAAAATAACTTGTCTATTTAAAATATATATAAATATACATACATTATTAAATAGAAAATAGATTTATTAGTGTATTAAAAATAAATTCACAAATTAAATATTTAAATAACAAGATTATTAAATCAAACAAATTTATGAACAAAAATTATCAATTCAATATAAATTTTAAACACAGATTACTAAATTTAAATTGCCATAAATTCCGGGATATTACAAGATACGTACTAATGGAAATTATACCCATAGGATGATAAATTTATTGAACAACAAGATTAAAAATCAAATAGATGAAATTTTGGAGTTCTTATTTTACTTATTAAATTTATTGAAATGGGAATTAAATATTATAAAATGGGAAATATTCAATGATAAATTGATGTAGGAATTGGTTTAAAGGATTCTAAATTTACCAAGTAATCCAAACAGATAAAATTTGTAGATAATTAAATTTGAACTGTAAAATTTATTTAAATGCTTATTATTAAATTATTTAATTAATGTGAAAATAGCCATTTTGGCCACAGACTCCGATTTCGACGAAGCCAGTTTCATCAGATTCGTAACAGTGAATTATTATAGGATTTCAAGATTCGTAGCAATCCGACTTGTCGTTTGATCGTACAGACTCGAAACGCCTAGAAATCAGAATTGAAATCAATTTGAAATAACTTGATTTTAGCATAACTTCTTCATATGATGAAATTTGGACTTGAAACATGTTCCATTGTTCTTATAATATTTTAAAACATCTATTTTGATATATGGGTTGACCCATTTTGGTTCCGTAATCGAAACGAACTTTTCGGATCGTCAAACCAATCAAGCCCATTTGTTTCTATTGTGTTCTGCCTATAAATATGTCATTATAAAGCCTAGTAGCCTTTCTATTTCTCATTTCTATACGTACAGAAATTTCTGTTGCTTCTCTTTCTCAATGGCAGACAAACCCTAAAATTCACAACCCAGTATCAATTCAAAATTCAACTTCAAAAATTCAAACTGCTCAACATATATCGAATTATAAATCAATTTGAAGCTCTCAACGAGCGCATCTCAGATCTGTAATTTGTTTTCCAATTTGAGTCATCGTTTGTTCAGAAATTGATGACTTGTTCATGGTCGTTCATCGTGACTCATTCAAACTTGCCCAATCTTCGAATCAATTTGTGGGTATTGTAGAGTGGACCGAGGGGACTTCATCTATGTGGATTTTGTGTCGAATCAATGGTGGGATGCTCGGCAATTTTCGAAATACGGCATGAAATTTTGAATGGCTGCCGGTCCATTTTTGGGTTCACGAAGTGGTCTGTGGCCACAGGAAGGTCGCGGGCTTTAGTAACGTGGTCGTGCTCGCCTGAGATGGCAGTGGGTGGCGCGGTGAACTTCCAAGGCGCGACGGCGTTTTTTTATGTGCATGGGTTTCTGTTCACGAATGCAACTTAGTGTTCGAATGAGAACTAGGGATAAGAGACGATGATGTGGCGTTTTGATTTGGGTACCATATTTTTTTGTTTATTTATTTTATTTTTTTAATTTAAGTTGTGTAATCTTTTAATGTTGATAACTTCTTCATACGAGGTCGGATCTACGCGCGATTTTCTCCTCTAGAATCGTAATAAAATTCTGGACATTTTGCCACTGGTTTGGAAAAATTCTGAGACCGTTCAAATTTTAGGTTTAAATTGGATTTAAATTCAATTTAAAATTCAAAAGGTGAGTGTTTTAACCCACTCACAAATTCTAAAATTTCTTATGTTTGTTAAATTGATTTATGACGTGATTAGAAATTTATTTATGAATGTTTGGTATATTTTGAATCGTTATCTCTGTTTATTTGAATTTATTTGGATAAAATAATTATTTAATTTATTTTTGAATATAAACTGCCGGTTAATACCTGTTATTTATTATCTGTTCTATATTGATGTTATTGATTGAACTGGATGATGATTGTGATAAATGTTTGATGATTGATATTGGATGAATGGATGTTGTATTTTATATTGTTATAAACTGCACGTCGTTAAGAATTTTATTTCATTCGGAATTGCGGTTTGAAATGATATATAACCTATTTTTATTTTAAATTACGGATTGAAATGATAAATATCTGTATCATTTGACCATAGGATAGAAAATTATATACAGACACCATGGTCTATACATAAAAATATTTTGAAATGATTTCTATGGTTTTGTAAAGAAATATATGGCTTTAGATAAATGTTGATTTTAGATATCACATAAATGTTATTTTATCCTTGATTTTAAGCTATGTATATTTTGTTTTGATATAGAATAAGCTTAAGAATAAGTTTGATTTTTATTGAAGATAATATGATTAAGTATTTAAAATATATTTTAATATAGAGTTTATAATGATTTAAATGAATTAAGGTTGGAAGATAAATTGAGATTTATTTTAAATTGAATTTATTTAAGGATTAAACTCAAATGAGCTTGATGTGAAATTTATTAAATTTGAAATTTTAAAAGGTATGATTTTTATAATTTGATTTTGGTTTAAGGTGAATTAAATGAATATTTCAAGTATAAGTAAATTGAAGGAAATTTTTAGTTATTTGTAATTTGAGTCTTATTTAAATGATAATGGATTTATTATGTAAAATATTTCAAAAATAAATAATAGAAAATTGAATTGTTGAACCATAATTACCAAGTCTAGTTTTGAAATTGTTGAATACTTAAAGTTTGAAATATATTGAATTTGAAATGGTTTATTTTATGGATCAAATCTGTTGTGAAATCGATATAATTTGGAATAGTTTATTTGGAAACTGAATTGAATTGAAATTTATGATTTGGGATTTAGTTAAATATAAAATGTAGAAATTGGTATTGTTTTGGAATTGATTTGCGAAATTGAAGAAGTTATTTTATTATATAAAGTATTTTAATATTTAAACCTTTTAAGTGGTGGAGTTAAGTTTCAAAGTTATGAGTTTCAAAGTATTATGATTTGAAGTGTTATAACTTTGAAAGTGCTATGATTTTATAAAAGGATATATTTGAAATGAAAATGATATCGTATTGATTTGGTTTTGGAAAGGCAACTATATTTGGTTAAAGTATAAACTATTTTGAAAATGACCACGGTGTTATAATAATGTTTGGTTGTTAAAGAGACCGGGATCGGAGGTTGTCATACTCTCTGCCAACTCCGAAAACCACATTAACAACCGTGTACGTGGTGGAGATTCCAAAATGAAGTAGGATGGTAGCGGCGTTCCTTTAAGGTATTTACGTGGACCCGACTTTAGTGGGTTGGCGTAAGGTGGCTAAAAAGGGAGCGATTGACGGGCTAAGAAGGTAGAACCTTTTATCGGACACACTCATTCGATATCATTCTATTACTTTGTGATTGATTGGGGCCTTTTTTATTTTGGGGGTTTGGCTCGAGGTGGGCGGTAGTAGCTGCTACGCATTACCACTGGTCCGGAAGCGTAATCGGTATATCTACACTAGCTTTGCCTAGTTGGGCCGTGTCACCTACCCTAGCGAGCCTTTTACGAGTTTGGTTTCCCCCCCGTAGCCCGTGGAGTATTTAGGGTAGTCTCCCGATCTGGAGATGCGTTGATACTAGATGGACAACTGGGACTATTACATGTTAAGGTGGAAAATGTAAAGCCTTAACGCTATTTAAAAGTAAGTTTATTTTACTAATAGCATTATTATAATAGCGAAATATTACTACATAGTAAATCGTTTAATGGATCCTTAGGAGATGTGAATTCCAAGCATCTCTTAAGTTACTGCACACACGTTAGACACTAGATAGGAGATGTCAAAACCCGTAAACGTCTCTTATACCGTTCCACTTATATTTATTTCTGTTGATTTAACTCACATAAGATCTTTTAGTTCCAGCTCGAGTGTTTTGTCTTTTCAATTCGCTCTGGTGAGTCTAAGCATTTCAGGGTTTGAAGACCTTATTTTTGGAGGATGAAGACGAAGATTGTATTATTACTATTATTTACTATATTGTTCTGCTGCATTGTTATTTATTATTATTTGGTGTTGTAACTCTGATTCTATGGTATAAGTATAATCAAATGTTTTGTAAATAGCTTCATGAACTGTTATTTGATTATTATATTTTGTCTTTCCGGTGCGAGATTTTTTTTTGTTTTTTTCTTTCTCTGTTTTCTTATTCACCCCAATAACAATCCGCCTTTCTGTTTGGTTTGAGTCTGGCATGTGTCGTTTATTGTCGATTTAAAGCGTATAAAAGGCGGGCCGTTACATTAACTATAAATGTAGTGTAATAATCGATTGAATTAAAGGATCAAAATAAAATTAAAACAATTTATTGGAGTTTAATTGTAACTAACTGGATTTAATTGCAGTTGAAATTGAACACTGTAATTATTGAAATAATTAACACTGAGTTAATATGTAAAATTGCTTTAAGTTATATAAATGTCTAAGTGGTTAAAAATGATGAAATTTGTTAGTTTATAAATATTGAATTTAAATGTGATTTAAGTAATTTGATATTGATTTATTTAATTGATGTGAAAATAGCCATTTTGGCCACTGTCTTGGATTTCGACGAAACTAGTTTCATCGGATCCGTAACGGTGAATTATTGTAGGATTTCAAGTTTCGTACTGATCAGACTTGTAGCTTTATCGTACGAGGTCGAAACGCCTAGAATTAATTTAATTGAAATCAATTTCAAATAAGCTGATATTAAGCTAACTTCTTCATACGATGGAATTTGGACTTGAAACCTGTTCCATCGAGTTTTAAAATATTAAAAACGTTTATTTTGATATATGGGATGGCTCACTTTCGTTTCGAGAAAGAAACGGGCTTTTCGGGTCGTTTATCGTTCAACTTTTAAATCAAATCTGATCCATTCATTTCTATTTCTGATCTGCCTACAAATAGTCTGTTATAAACTCTAGCTATTTCTTATTCCCATTTATCTGTATGTAATTGTCTCCTCTTCTCTTGTCAATGGTTGAAACCAATTCAAACTCCAAATCCTAATTCCTAATTGTAATTTCAGTTTCAAAATCAATTCCAAAATCAAACCGATCCATACCCTATCAAATCGTATATCATTTTGAAGCTCTCGATGAGCGCAATCTACTATTGTGATTTGTTCTCGAATCAGATCATCATTTTTCCGGAAATTGATGAATTGTCCATGGCCACTCATCACGCATTGATCAACTTCAACGGATCGTCGATCCGTTGATACAGTCTTGTAGAGGGGACCGAAAGAGTGCATCCATTCAAGTTAATCAACGATTTGAGGGTTGGATTAAGTGTGAAAATTTGATTAGCGGCGGTTGTCCCTTTTTTTGGGTGATCGATCGGCATGGGAGGGGATTGAAGGTCGTAGGCATGGTCGCCGCGTCTTACTTTGGGGGGTTACGGTTGGCCACGTGTGGCCATGGTCGGCGTTGGGCAAGCTAGTGCTAGCGGTGATCGTTCATATATAGGTGGAGCGGGTAGGGTTCTGGAAGAAGGAACGGTGACGTGTCATTTGGCCTTTTTATTTCAATTATTTTAAATTCGTATAAACTTCTAACATTAATAAATTTTGCATACAAACTCGGATTTGGGCACGGTTTGTTTTGCCGGGATCGTACCGAAATTTCGAACATTATAACACTGGTTTGGACGAATTCTAAGACCATTTGAATTTGGGCCGTAAATTGGATTTTAATTCGATTTAAAATCGAAGGTGAATACTCACAATTACTAAATTATCTTATGTTAGTTAAATTAAATTTATGACGTGATTCAAAATTTATTTATGACAGTTTGATATATTTAAATTGCTATTCCTGTTAAATTTTATTATTTTGAATTAAAATGTTATTTAATCTATTATTGAATTTAAATTGCCAATCAATTACCTGTAAATAATAATATGTTAATTGTTCATATTTATTGGTTGAATTTAATGATTATTATGATGGATGCTTGATTTTGATATTGGATGATTGGATGTTATGTTTGATTTATATATTCTATCACACTCCAAGTTCCCTTAGTTATTGTTTAGGAAAATCACTATGGGTTGAAATGATATATAACCGAACGATCTATAGATTAAGAAAAAATCATTATGGGTTGAAATGATAGATTCAAGCGATTTTATAGATTTTAATAATTTCAGGATTGCGGATTGAAATGTTACACATCTGTAAACATAAATAATTGTGGATTGAAATGATCAATATATGTATCACTTGACCCTAAGGTAGGGACCTGTATACGGACACCGGATTGGTTAAATTAAATGATTTTAAAATCCTTAATTTTTGAATTTAATTAAATGATACTTGGAAAAAAAAATTGATTTATATAAATTGAAATCATTATCAAAATCCAAGTTTTATGTTAAAAATTGGAATTAGTTTAAAGGAATTGTTTAAAGAAACTAAATTAAAGTTTTAAAGTTGAATTTGAAGTATACATGAAGTTTCTTAGAATTGGGTTATTAAATTGTTCGAAACATAACTTTGAAATATATTGAAATTGGAGTAATTTAAATTGATATTTCAAACATGGATTTGGAAGCGATATAGAATTAAATATTTTATTGAGAATTTGGATTGATAGATTTGAAATTGGGTTTTTGAAAATTGAAAATAGTCCAAATGTATTGAAAGAAAATGAATAGTTTAAATTGATATTAAATTCAAATTCTAATTTTAGTATAAACTATATTAAAAATATATTATTGTAAAGATTATAAATTTTAATATTTTCAAATTATTAAACTATTTTAACCTATATTAACTACATTAAATCAGTTTAACCTATTTTAAACCATTTAATTTAATTTAAAACTAATTAGCCCATTTTAACTTATTTTAAATATAATTAATCTATTTTAAAGCTATTTAATCTATTTTAATTATATTTAATCTATTTTAAATCTATTTAACTATCCTGAACAAAATTAATGGTATCTTTAATCTTTAATTGAATTATTTTAGAGTATTTTAACTATTTAAAACTATTTATAACTAGCTAAACTATCTTTCTAAATTCCAAACTAAATAAAGTAGATGTGTATATTTTAAATCCTCGATTTAAAGTGAATATGATTAAACGATGTTATAACCTAAGTTGGGATATAAATGTTCTAATAAATTGAATATAACGATTTTGAAGTGAGGATTTAACCTAATTGGAAATATGATCTTTGAAAGAAATTATGATTTTGGAAATGATATGATTTCAAAAGTGAATATTATTTAAAAGTGAATATGATTTCGAAAGTGATATGGTTTTGGGAATATAATATTTTGATATAAATTGTGAATTGAATTTTGAAATGTAAAAGGGCCATCCGGTGTGAAATAAGCGTTTGGTTGTAAATAAGACCAGGATCAAATATTGTCATACTCTCTGCCAATACCGAAAACTACTTTAAAAACTGTGTACATAGTCAAGATTCTAGAAATTAAGTAGGATGGTTTGGCGAATGATTTCTGTATGAGGTATGACGTGACCCTGACTTCCATGATTCAGCTTTTAAGTGACTAAAACAGGAGTCATGCCAGGCAAAGTGAGGTCCCACCTCCTATCATGCACATTTCTTCGATACCATTCTATTACTTTATGATTGATTTGGTGGCCACCCTTGATTTTTGGTTTGGGAGTGTGTACGAGGTGGGCAGTAGTAGCTGCTATGTATTACCACTAGTCCGGATCCGTAATTAGTATATCTACCTAGGCATTGCCTCGAGTGTCATGTTCATGTAACGACCCGAACTTTCAACCTTCGAAAAATCGGCATCCAATATATCACCCGTATTCAAATGCCGGAGATTCAAACGTTGGAGTCCGTATCGCTGGAGCTATAACACATTAGATGATAACAACACAGCGGAAAAAAATAGCTTTCATTCATGCACTCATGGATTACAACATTCTACAACAAGGGACCAACAACATCAGAGATCTATATACAACACAATAGCATAAAAATAAAATCAGAGCGGAAAGATAACATCAACAGGGTCTTCCAAGAGAGTCCAACATACTGCATCTCCATCTCCAAAGCTCCAAAGAAAAATGCTCAAAACCAAAAGCTTCCAAAACAAAGACTTCCAAATCCACATCTACTTAGCTCCTGAACCTACTGATAACCTGACTCTAGGCTGCCCGTGTGGAAAATTATGGGCACCCAGACTTTAGAAAAGGGAACAATAAACTTCGAGTTAGTTATGGGACTGGTGTGAGATCTAAAAACAGTTATTTATACAAGAAGAAATCCGTTCATACTTTTGGAAAATGAAACTACCGTAAGGTCTCTCGGCACATACTCAAATGCAATCGCACACATTGGGGGAGGTTTCTCCTTATAGTAATCAAACATGCTTGATACGCGAAAATCCTTTTGATATTATTATTAGTGCATAGTGTGGAAAAAATTTGCAAGTATAATATTAATCTTAGCCAGCATACGTACCATTGTAGTATGCCTACTATAGCTACCATGTCAAATGGCAGGTTCTACAACTAAAACCGTAAAGGGCTCATATTGTTTTGTTTGGATTTCCAACAAATGGCCAAGGCTAAGGAACTTCCTTTATCCGAATGGGTACGCCTCTTGAGGGACGTTACGAGAACCGAACCGGATCTCTGCCAACACAACGCCGGGTCACCTCTGTAACTAGGTAACTAACTGTCATGAGTATGCCATCCCTTGGTCCAAACCGACCTTTAAGGAGGTGCCATCAAAATTCCAACAACCATATAAGTAAAATATCTAGGCTCCATATCAGAATACCACTTTTTATCCAGAAGGAAATGCACATATCCTGAGGGACGCGGACCCCATAACCTTGCCGCATCCTTCCTGTTTCGACCATTTCCCAGGGTGTGAGGTTCGATGAAGTCTCGTCCCACAAAGCTACACTTTACACAAAAGCCATGCTTTGATCAACCAATGCCCAGCACATAGCATGGCACATTACCAAATTGGGAATATATCACGAATAAATATCAACTACATAACCTTTGAGCTCGTACGTCTCAAAGAAGGGTGTTAAGCTAAGAGAATAAATTCTCCGCCACCAACAGAAATATATTTGATAGAAACCAGCTTTATATTTAAAAGTGTAAGGTTAAACAAACATCCATACAAGTCCATCCTGGGTCTGAATGGAACCAAAGGCACTTCGTCTAATAAAGGAAAGAAGTCCTTGCAAATTCGGATATCCCCTAATCACGTCCGGACTTCCCATCACATAGGGTAATCTCTATACCGAAGCAACTTGGTGCAGAGACAATCAACAGGCAATCCTTTCATTTTCAAAAATACCCGGTCTTCAACCGCCATCTTCAAATGCCATTCCATTCCGTCGTACCATTATTCAGAATGAGTTTTCGACTTGCCCTCCCCCGGCCTTTACGAATAATGAGCGCTTATTTAAAACATATAGATAAATTCAGATCTTAGTTAAGTCGCAACTTTTTAGCCTTTATTTCCCCAAAACCTTTCCTTTTGAATGGTTTGCAAATTTCCATTTTTAATCTTTTAAACAAAAGATCCACCTTTAAGATCCTCTTCCATTTGAAGCAATGTTTACCAAATCTTTAACAAAGATTCATTCATAGCTTTCAAAACTATTTCCATTTCAAATTTGATTACGAATAACTCAAAATCCTTTCAACAAAAATAGGAAATTCTTTCATTATATGAAAGCTATTATCGTTTGAAAATAAAGGTTTTCTTTTCGGGAAAATCCGACTAAATTTGCTCACGTTATAGCCTTCTAATGTATAAATCGAAAAATCAGCGAGCTGCCGCACCCTCGGCAAGCTCTATTTGAGTTAAATTTAAATTCCCAAAATAATTCATTTAAAATACTTTAAAAATGGGTAAAAATCCATATATATATATATATATATATATATATATGTATGTATGTATGTATGTATGTATGGATTATGTAACCTTTATAACCCTTTATACCATAGTTTCCATAATTTCAAATTTTCAAAATTAATTAGTTATTTAAAACAAATATTTAAATAACAAATTTTTTTTTTAAATTCATCTTTTAAGTCCCAAAAATTCTAAAAAATCAAATAAAACTATATGTATGAATGTTGGAAGAATTTCAAATTTTAAACATATTTGTATATAGAATTCAACTTCAATTCTTGAATTCAAATTCAAATAAAATTATTTTAATTTCAAAACTTTAACAAGCCATATTATATTGAAAATAATTTTAATTCCAAAACTTCCTTTTCAAAAGTTTTTCATATTTAACCCAATTTCACTTCCAAACCATTTTGGATTCAAAATTCAACTTTTAAAATTTTTCACCATTTTGAATAAAATAATATTAAATTGAAAATACACATGACTTAACCAATTTCCCGTGAAATCCATATTTGTGTGTGTATTTTGTCTAGGGTTTTGCATACAACAATAAAAACCATTATAAATCCAAGCACAACAATATCAATAAGCGGTATAATCCTGTAACGCTTATTTTCAATTCATAGATAAACATGTAAATTCATCACAGATAAATAACTTACATTTATCATAGCTCAATTCAAAAAAAAATTCATATCACAGAACATTACATGTAGAGTTATCAAACAATTCAAGGCATTCAACATAATCCAATCATCCATAAGCAAGATTAATTACTTGTTCAATTCCTAAGTAATTCAATTTAATCTCCAAATAAATTAAATTAATTACTTTAAGTACTTCTAAATCCTGCTTAATTGTCATTACAAATCATTTGTTATCATTTTAATTAATTAATGAAAATTAATTAATCATCCTAAATTACATACCTTAATTAATTATCCCTTAATTAAATACATTAATTAATTATCCCTTAATTAATTACATAAATTAATTAACCTTTAATTAATTACATAAATAAATTGACCCTTAATTAACTATTTTTTTAATTAATTAATTATCCCTAAATCGTTAACTAATTAACCTTTAATTACTTAATAATTCTTTAATTACTTACATTAAGTAATTAATTATCCCTTAATTACTTCATTAAATAATTAATCTTTAATTAATTAATTATCCTTTAATCATAAATTAATTAACCTTTAATTATTAGTTAATTAACCTTTAATTATTAAGTAATTAATCTTTAATTATTAATTTATTAATGAATTAATTATTCTTTAATTACTTTCATTTATGAATTAATCTTTAATTCCCCAAGACCTTGATTAATTTAAGGTAAACCAATTACCTTAATTAATTACTTAATTATCATTTAAATCTTATTTAAATTAAAGGTTTGGAATTAGTCATCAACATACAAAATCACTTGAGACCTTTTGATTAATTCAATACATTCATCTTCATTACATACTTAATTACATCACTTTATTTTTTTTAAACACTTAGGGATTTAATTACACAATTATCCCAATATATAATTTATTTAAAATCAAATTAATTAATCTTAAAAACAATTAACTTTAAAATTTTAACTTTTGAAACTTGCTTGGTAAATTGATCAATACCTTTGTTTTGAACCCTTTAAAACTTGTTTAATAAATTTATCATTAACACATGAATTAAAAACATTTCATCTTCTTAATTAATTACTTAATTTAAATAAACTTAAGAATGAATTATAAATAATGGACATATACATACATACCTTAATTTAAAATTATTAATTTTAAAACCTTTAACCAATCCCAATCTTAAATAAGATAATTATATAATAGAATTAATTAAGAAGTAGTTTGTTTGCATAAAAAATGGGCAAACACCTCCAAGTCGTATGATTTAGTTGATTATATGTTGTTCTGGATGGTTTGGGTGATTTATACAAATATATGAAATAGATGGACTAAACTGTAAAAGACACACAGATTTATAGTGGTTCGGCCAGAACGTGCCTACGTCCACTATATATGTTATTCTTCCTTTTCTATTCAGATTACAAGTACAAAGCTTTGATTACAAGTAACTGAAAGTTGTTTGAAAGTTCTATCCGCGCTTGAGCTCTCAAACTTGTCTACCATTGTTGTACCCCTGCCCCTCTATTTATAGAGTGAGGCTGGGGGCAGGGGTCTTGGATGTATATAGCTGCTGACGGGCCTGGGATGTTGCAATCTGGCCTGGCAAAGTTGGTCCGGAATGCCTTGGTCTGGTAGTATTGTGGTCCGGTAGAGCTTGGTTTGGTGGTGAATGGATGGGGCTTGGTCCGGCCATGCTTTGGTCTGGTAGTCGATGGAGGTTGTTTGGCTCGGTGGTGGTTGGTCCGGTTAGGACTTGGAGACGGGCTAGTCCGGTAGTAGCAGGGAAGTGGATTTGGACCGGTGAAGGTTGGTCCGGTGGTAGGAGCGTGATTTGGAGTTTGGACCGGCAGTAGGTTGGTTCAGTCATGGGACCGGATCGGTGTTGGATAGAGAGGCTTTGGACCGGTGACGGTGGGTTTTGGACCGGTGATGAGGTGGTTGGTTCTGTAGTGCGTAGGAATGGGGTTGGTTCGGTGATGGGTGGCTTGGCAGGGATATCCTTACTCTGGTTCGGCGAAGGCACGCCCAACATTTGCCCCCCAAAGTGGGGCACGTGCTTGCATGTGTCGCGCTTTGTTTTCCCGCAGTTGAGGTAGCTTCGTTCAGTCCTGGGTGTGCCAAACCAGCTGGTCCGGTCGATATGTTTCGCCTATAAATAGGGGCTTTAGGTTACTGTTATCCTTTATCGTTTTGAGATAGCCGAATCAACCGGAGTACCGAATCAATCTGAGTACCGAATCAACCGAATACCGAACCAGGTATGTTTTCTTTTGCCGAATGAGCTTGTGCTAGCAGTACCGAATGAACTTGAAAACCTTCAACACCGAATGAACTCAAAGACCATCAATACCGAATGAACTTGAAAACTTTCAACACCGAATGAATTAGGGAGTGTTTAAATGCCGAATGGTCCTTATGTTTGAACTATTGATTGAACTTTGGGACCCTGAATGCTTAATGAATCTCTAGCTTTTCATGTTTCGACCTACTAATGATACTCTAGATTGTACATACTTGCTTTTTTATATTTTCATATTCCTTGTTCTAATAACATACTTTTGCTTTTATGTTTGCAGATAAATGTCTCACAAAGTGGAAACCCGATCAGAAAAGAAAAAATCTACGGACAGAAGTGAGTCTTCCGTTGGGCCCCCAGTCCAGCCGGGACCAGCGCATCATGGGCCTGCCCCGAGGTCATTAGTGGACGGATATGGCCGTCAGGAGCTTCTAAACTCTCCTCCCGATTGCTTTCCGAGCTCCCTCAAAGAAGGGCAACTTGATGTCATCGCTCGCTCCTTTGGGATTGACAGGGCGAGTATGCTATTGCCGGGAGATGGTGTGATGCTGTACGATCCTCCTGAAGGATATTTCGCTTACAGCCGATACCATTGTATGTGTGGGGCCATTCTCCCACTCAATGCCTGGATAGTCAGCTTTCTTACCTATTTGAAGGTGGCTCCATTCCAACTTCAGCCCAATTCCTATGCTATCCTGGTGTGCTTGTTCATCATTTTTCAGAGGAAATATGGGCGTCCCCCTTCCAACCCGGAGATCCGGTATTTGCACAACTTGAGAGGCTATAAGAAGGGGTCTCCATATATCAGCTTGGAAGCGGCCTTGCCCTTCAAGCCTGTCTTGGATTTGTATTCGAAGCTCAGTATGTTCAAGAAAGAATGGTTCTTCATCAAGGATGACTCTATTTCCTTCCGTCTTTTCACTTCCGGCTGTAAGTTAAACTTCATTTATATTTTCCTTGTTTCGACCCCAATGCTTCCTCTTATATGCTTTTATTTCTTGCTAGCGACAGGTGTCTTTGCGGTCGTGGAGAATGATTCCTTGGCTCGGATGGCTACGGAAATAAAGGCCATTTCAGGACGGGATAGGTCGGCTTCTTACCTGATCAGGAATGCCATTCTCCTGGAGTACAACTTAATTCTACCACGTCAATCTGTGGTTAAGCAGAGAGATACAGCCGAGGAGAGGGCTGCCAAAGCTAAAGACGGGGCTACTGCGAAGAGTAGCAAGAGGAGACCTTTCTCGGTACCTCCAGTCGTCGGGGGGAAGAAGTTTAAGAAATCTGATGGACCTTCTCCCAGTACATGCCCAGATGTTCCGGAGGAGGAAAGTGGAGAGGAAGAAAGAGGCAAGGAGGAGAGCGGAGGTGATGGAGAAGGTGACGATGGTAACGGTGGCGAAGGGCAGAGTGATAGTGGCACTAGTGCCTTGACTTTTGGGCAAGCGGGTGAGATTCAATAGAGGACGGATGATGCCTTCCGTCGAGCCTTCGAGGGGTTGGGGAAAGGGCCGGCCTTGGTGGAGAAGTCGAAGAAGTCTACTAAGGTCGGGTCGGGTGCCAGTCTATCTTCTGAGAGTATTTCAGCTAAGGCAACTCCGGCGGTTCAAGGTGAATTCTTAACTTTCGCAGACTCCCTTTATGATAAGAACTCAGTAATATTTTATGGCCAACTCCCGTCCTGGAATGAGATTCAGGACTTATTGCAGTATCCCACTCCCCCTCAGGGTTTGTAAAATAAACGCGTTTTCCTACTCCTTTTAACTTGACATATTTCTCAAATCATAGTTTCATGCATTCTTGTAACACTTGGTTCTTATTCCAGGCACAGGTAAGGTGGCCAAGACATCAGATATTCGGCACCGCCTTGAGCAGTACAAGCTAATCAAAGCTTCCGCCAAACCAAAGCCATCAACTAGCGGTCCCAGAGATGTGGTTGGCTATTGCCCTCTTCTCGGAGTTATTGAAGAAGATATGCAAAAGAGGAAAAGGGGGCGATCTTCCTTTGAACCTTCACCTGGCCCTCAGCCTCCAGTCCAGCCTATCCATGATATTACTGAGGAAGATACTGAGTTTATGCCTTCCCCACATCCGTCCGAAAATCCAACCGTCACCCCGATAGACCACCCTGGTTTGGTTCGCAACTCATTTGTCGGCCACCCGGATCTAGACCCGAGTTTTCAGGACATTTCTTTTGACGAGGCCACGGGTGAGCATCTTCTTCCCCGTAATCCCATGGTACGGGTGCTTGATGAGGCTAAGTCCTTAGACCTCGATTTGCTTACTACTCGAATTGTGACCATGGGAGATGAGGCCAAGGCAAACATCGATCGGGTGGCTGAAGAGACCAAGAGGCTAATGGAGCATCACGCTCGACTGCAAAGGTTGGAGAGGAAATCGGAAGTGCTAACATTCGGTTGCGGCTAAAGGTTTCTGATCAGGCCAAACAGCTTGCCGATCAGGCTATCCAGATATCCCAGCATGAGGCGGCCTCCAGACGACTAAAGAAAACCATGGAAGAGGCTAGCAAGGCTGAGTTGCGAAAAATGGAGGCTGTTTGCAAAGAACGAATTGACATGGCCATCGCAACAGTGGATGAGGTTCGTAGAGCGGATCTTGAGCAGGTAGAGGAGTTATCTGGGAGGCTTGAGGCCGCAGAGCTCGCTCAGGCCTAGTTGAAGGAGGAGATGGAAGTGATGCGGAAATCCCTTCCGACTGACTTCTCGAGATACCGATTGAAGAGAGATGCTGCCGTCGCACGGCTGTCGGCTTCTGAGGCCCGGATGAAAGAGTTTGAGGAGAACGAGGGGATGATGGATGAAATGCTCCAGGACATGTATTTCCGAACTTGGAAGTAGGGCAACCTGTCCTGGATGGACGACTATCCCCAGGTCATGGCTAGGATATATCTTCGGGCTTTGGAGGAGGCTAAGGCCGATGTGGATAAGGAAGGTGGTGCGGCTTTCAGGATGGGTGTGGTTACGCCCAATTTACTAAGGAAGAGAAGGTAGCGGTTAAGGAGGGCATGCAGCTGCTCGTTGCAGATGAGGTAGGCGTGCAGCTAGACGATGATGATCAGGGAGCAGATGCTGGTAAGTCTTCCCTCTTAATCTTTCCTTAACTTGATTGCGTATAATTTATCTGATGTATTCTTTTCCCGAATCGGACAGGTGGGACCCCTGGCCAGCATGCTGGGAGGTCTGACCCTGCAGTCAAGTAGATCCCAGAGGGCGAGCAGGATTATTTTTTGGCCTTCTTGGCATTCCTGTATATACTAGTTCCAAAACATTAATGTACTTTTGGGTTGTAATTATATCATTCGTAATGAACGGCTTTATTTTTTGACATGTAATCTCATAACACAGACTGATTCTGCTATATTTGAATGCTTTTGTTACTTTGATGTGTTGCATAAGAAGTATAGCTGTGCATGTGCTAGTGATTTAATTGTGTTTAACGTTAAGATCTTGCTTAAAAAATAACTTATGTTAGGTAACGTTAATGTGATGTGCGCATAAATTATAGCTACGTATTTATATACAAAAGAGGAAAGTACCGCCCTTCAAGTTTTAGCTGTATATGGTAGCTTTGAATGTCTTGTGTAGCTGAGTATGGAATGCAGCTGAGTGTCATGTCGTCTAGTTGTGAGTTCCTATTTCCATCGGCGGGCATCTCCTATTCTGTGTCCTGTACTTTAGGGATCGTTATAGAGAATAGGAGGAAAGTTTTTATAAATAAAATGGAAATATAAGAAATAGTAAAACTTCCAATCACGGAAGGCCGTCGATATGCTTAAGTTCGTGGCAAACGGGTTTTGTAGTCACTTTCCCTAGCAGTGGGTCTTGGAGACATTTGTCACCCATCTTACGCCTCCGCGGGGAGTTTATCTTTTTTACCACAGCCGCACTTAAGACATATCGGAGCCGAGATCACGCACAGTAACTACCCAAGCCATTATGGCCCGTAATCGTGGGTATTATTCGATTTACTGCGGCCGGCTAGCGTGGGTGCCGATCGTCAACCGTGAACTACCCCTGGCTGGCCACACCTTATGTTGGGGCTTAAAGTAGGTTCACAGTTGCCGGCGAGCCGAACACCGTAATGAGCTGCCATCGGCTATAGTCGGCCTTCTTGATGGCTTATAATCGGCTCATTACAGTTGGCTTTGAGGGCAGTCGCGAGCAATGAGTTAACCCGCAGCAGAGGGATGCTGGAGCAAAAGTGTCTCATTGGCGAGTGCATATATTCACATAGTACCTGTTGGGTCTTGTCCAGGTGAGGTTGCGCCGTGAAGTGTCCAGAATGGAAATGTCGTTATACATGATCATGTTCAACAGAAAAGGATAAAGCTTAACAAGCAGCCAAGATATAAAGGAACAAGTTAGAAATAGACAAGATTTTTAAAGTGGTTCGGCACGAAAATGCCTACGTCCACTGATTCTCTTTGTTAATTCACTTCATATGGGCAGTACAAGATAAGAAAAGTATCGACGGAGGTGTTGGATGTTCCATGCCCTCTAGAACACCTCTTCGTCCACTGTTGACAAAATATAAGCTCTGTTGTGGAGAACTTTATGAATTACATAGGGTCCATCCCAGATTGGATCTAGCGCTCCGGGGCGCGGGAAGATCCGCTTGAGGACAAGATCTCCTTCTTGTAAGCTGCGGTGCTTGACTTTGGAGTTGTATTGTGCTGCTACTTTTTGCTTGTGAGCTGCCACTTTAAGTGCTGCATCATTTCTTCTTTCTTCAATTAGATCCAAAGACATATGGAGGAGTTCTTCATTCTCTTCTGGGCTGTAGTGGATCCTACGGTGGGAAGGCACTACTGTTTCAACTGAGAACATGGCCTCCGATCCGTATGCCAAAAAGAAAGGAGTATGCCCTGTTAATGTTCTGTAAGATGTGCGGTAGGCTCAAAGTGCCGTAGGAAGTTCATCCACCCAAGCACCCTTTGACTTTTCAAATTTCTTCTTGATTAGGGTTTTGAGGATTTTGTTGACAGCTTCGACTTGTCCGTTTGCCTAGGGGTAAGCCACAAATGAGAAACTTTTGTGAATTCCATGCTCTTGGCACCGGTCAGTGAATTCCTTGCTGTCAAATTGAAGTCCATTGTCTGATATGATTTTGAGTGGAACCCCGTACCTGCATAAAACATTTTTGATCAAGAAGTTAATAACTTTCGCCGAAGATATTTTATTTAGAGGCTCCGCTTCCACCCATTTGGTGAAATAGTCAACTGCTACTATGGAATATTTGGCTCCGCCTCGGCCCATTGGTAGTTCTCCAATTATGTCGATTCCCCATATTGCAAAGGGCCAAGGGCTGGTCATCTGAGTAATTTCATTTGTTGGTAGTCGAGGAATCTTAGCAAATTTCTGACATTTGTTGCATTTTTTGACGAAGTCTAAGGCGTCTTTGTTTAAAGTAGGCCAGTAATACCCGTATCGGAGTGTCTTCTTGGCTAGAGTCTGCCCTCCGGTGTGATCTCCGCAACTTCCTTGATGGATGTTGGACAAGACTTCCCTGGCTTCCCTTCCAACGATACACCTTAATAAGGGATTAGAGAAGCCACGCCGATAGAGGATGCCTTCTTGTAATGTGTAGCGGGAAGCTTTCCTTAATATTTTCTTAGCTTCGTTACGCTCGTCGGGCAGTGTGCCATCTTGTAAATATTTCCGGACAGGAGTCATCCAAGTTTCCTCTTTGATTGCAGCTATCATGTTCATTGTCTCGTAACTCGGGGCTAGTTGTTGTGAGATGGTTATTGTTCGGGAAGCGGTGCCGTCCTTCATGCTAGCTTGTTTTGCCAGTTCATCGGCCTCCTGATGCTCTTCTCGAGGAATGTGTTTGATTAAATAGTGATCCAATTGATTGAGCAGCAGCTTGGTCTTCTTTAGATATGCTGTGAGTCGTTCTCCTCGAGTCTGGAATTCTCCTAGTATTTGATTTACAATAAGTTGAGAATCACTATGGAAACATAAAGAATTGACCCCAATCTCCCGGGCAAGTTCTAATCCGGCTATCACTGCTTCGTACTCTACGTCATTGTTGGTGGCAGCAATTTCCAACTTTAGGGTGTAGTGCAGCTTCCTTCCCCTGGGGGTGATTATCACAACACCTGCCCCCGAGCCTTGTTCATTTGATGCTCCATCTATGAAGAGATTCCACTTGATATCTTCTGCTATTTCAGATTGCTCCTTACCTTCGTTAGTAGTGAATTCGGCAATGAAATCAGCTATGGCTTGCCCCTTGTTAGCGGTGCGAGGATGGTAGGTGATATCATATTGACTCAGTTCAATACACCATTTAAGTAGTCGCCCAGAAGTGTCGGGGCGATGGAGTACCTGCCTTAGCGCTTGATCGGTTAAAACTCTGATGGAATGAGATTGGAAATAGTGTCATAGCTTCCGTGACGTGATTAGCAGACAATATGCTAGCTTTTCAAGTTTAGGGTATATGGCTTCTGCCCCTGTAAATCTCTTGCTTACAAAGTATACGGGCCGCTGCGCACGGTTGTCTTCTCTTACCAAAGCGGCGCTTAAAGCATGGGACGATACAGCAAGGTATAGGTATAGTTCCTCACCTTCGTTTGGAGTTGAGAGTACTGGTGGTCTCTGGAGGTGTCCGATTAAGTTAAGGAAGGCTGTCGAGCATTCGTTGGTCCATTTGAACTTTCCTTTGTCTTTCTTTAGAGCTTCGAAGAAAGGGATGCATTTGTCGGTCGGTTTAAAGATGAACCTGCTTAGGGCGGCCACATTCCCATTTAGGGTTTGCATCTCTCTTCGAGTGGATGGTACATTGATATCTTGCAAAGCCCGAACTTGTTCGGGGTTTGATTCAATCACCCTGGCGTGGACGATGAATCCCAAGAACTTTCCCGACCATACTCCGAAGGAGCACTTTAGAGGGTTCAGCTTCATTCCATATTGGCGAAGTGCTTGAAACATTTCCTCCAGGTGGTCTATATGATCGTTGGCTTTCCTTGATTTTACCAGCATATCATCCACATAAACTTCCATAGTTCATCCTATTAGTTTCGCAAACATCTTGTTGACGAGGCGCTGATAAGTAGCTCCAGCGTTTTTAAGTCCAAAAGGCATTACTCTGTAGCAGTACAATCCCCGGTCAGTGATGAAACTAGTGTGGTCTTGATCGGGGGCGTGCATAGGGATCTGGTTATATCCTGAGTATGCGTCCATAAAGGATAAGAGTTCGTGCCCGGCCGTGCTGTCCACGAGCTGATCGATTCGGGGGAGTAGGAAACAGTCCTTTGGGCAAGCGTCATTTAAGTTGGAGAAGTCGATGCATGTTCGCCACTTCCCATTAGCCTTCTTTACCAGCACCGGGTTAGCGATCCACTCTAGGTAGATGGCTTCTCGTATGAAGTTATTGGCAAGTAGGTTCTTTATTTCTTACTCGAGGGCTTCTGATCGTTCTGCTCCCATGCTTCTCTTTTTCTGCTTTACCGGCACCTTGGTGGGATCGATGTTCAGCATGTGGCATGCTACGTCTGGGGAGATTCCTGTCATGTCAGCGTGCGTCCATGCAAATACATCCATGTTGTGGCGAAGAAAATCAATGAGTTGATCCTTTAATTCTTCTTTTAGTTGAGATCTGATTTTCAATTGTCTACCTGAGTCGTGTTTGTCTACAACTACGAATTCTATAGCCTCTGCAGGCTCAGCGGTGGCCTCCTCCTCTTTGTCCCTGGGGTCTAACTCATTGAAAGGATCACTGGTATATCGAAGAGGAGGGGCTTTCTTTAGTTTCTATGCTTCCAAGTTTTTCATGCAGAGAGTAGCCTTTGCATTTTTCCCTTTATCCTTTCTACGGTTATTGCGAAGTTCAGTTACATAGCAGTCTCGAGCAGCGTCTTGATCTCCCTCCATTTCTCCTATTCCGTTATCTGTTGGAAATTTCATCTTCAGGCACCATGGTGCTAGGAAAATTTGGAAGTCGGACAAGGCTAGTCTTCCCAAAAATGCGTTGTAGGCCGAATGGTTCTCTATTAGTACAAACGTTTGTTTTCGCACAGCGGAGCGGGGATGACTTCCTATTTCGGCAAAGAGGTCCAGTTGCCCGAGGGGCATCTTCGCATCTCCAGTGAAACCATGTAGTGGTTTGTTGCAGAGAGATACATCCTTCATTGACAGCTTCATTTTGTCGAAAGCATGCTTGAATAGGATATTTACTGAGCTTCCAGTGTCTATTAAAATTCGGAAAACTTTGGCCGGACCGAACCAGGCAGAGATGACCATAGGATCCATGTGTGGGTACTGTCTTCCCTTTAGGTCACGCCTACTGTATGTGATGTCGTCGTTCTCTTTCCGTTTCGGGTGGCGTTCTTCCATGACAGAATTAACGTAGCCTTCATCGTTCCTAAGTGACTTACCGTATCTTTCCATCTCTACCTAGCTCCTGTCGGCGATATGCGGTCCTCCTGATATGGTATGGACCACTATCTTCTCTTGACTAGAGCCGCTGGTGTTGCGATTTCCTCCGCCTACTTCTGGGAGGGTTAGCCCTGGGTTTTCATTGGCAGGAGCTGGAGTCCTGTTATGGCTTTTTACATTGCGTTCCAGTCTCTTCCTTCTGATGTGTTCTTCAATTAAGTCCCGAAGATGGTGGCATTCATTGGTGTCATGTTCATGGGATTCGTGGAAGCGGCAGAACTTTCCAGACTTGAGTGCGTTATCTGACTCCTTCTTGTGCGGGGGCCGCTTGTATCTAACTTCGTCTTGAGTGGCTAGGAAGATGTTTTTGATTGTTTCATTCAAAGGAGTGTAGGAGTCAAATCTTGGTCCTGGTCGATATAAGTGCTTTTCTACCTTCTTACCCCCAGCATTGTCTCTAGAGTCACTTCTCCGAACATCCTTTGTTGCAGCGGGAACCCTGTCTGGAGCTGTCTTAGCCTGTTGCCCTGACTGCCTCTCAGTGGCAGCGTCTTCAAGTCTCATATACTTTCCAGCTTCGTGGAAGAAATCAGGTAAAGTTGCTGGTTTTTCCTTGGTTAGTCTTCTAGCAAATTTAGTATCCGGATGTACACCACTGCAGAGGGCCATTAGGATAAGTTTCTCGTCGGCATCTTGGACTGCGGTCGCCGTGGCGTTGAATCGGGTTAGATATTGTTGCACTGTCTCTCCGGGTTTCTGTTTGATATTAGATAAGGAATAAGCGTCCTTGGGTTGTTCCACATGAATACGGAACTGGCTGATGAACTTTTCTTTCAACATTTCCCATGAGCTGATGGAACCCTGGGGTAGGTGGCAGAACCAGGAGGTAGCTAGATCTGCCAAGAATAGTGGAAAGCATTTACACAACACTCCCTCCGTTGCTCCACTCATAAGCATATGCTTGGTGTATCTATGTAAGTGTACGATAGCGTCAGAGGTCCCCTTGTAAGGTTCCATTGTTGGCATTTTCCATTCCTGGGGGGTGATGGCAGTTTCGATATTGCGGGTGAAGGGGCTGGTTACCCTAGCACCTATCCCCCGATCCCGTTGGACGCACTCTCTGAATAATCGCGCCATCCTCTCGTCAGAACTTGGGGCGGATAGAAATGAGTTTGGTTCTTCCCTGCGGGATTGATTCCATCCAGATGACCTGTAAGGGTGGTATTGTCTATCACTCCTGACATTCTCCAATGGCTGCCTCTGGTCCTCCGGGAGCATGCTGGGGTTAGCCATAGTTGGCCCTTGCCTTGATCTTCCCCTGCTGGGTTCTGTTCTTAGCACTTCCTCGGGTCCAACTTCGGGCTGGACTCCAGCTTGGCCCCGTCTACTGGTGTTTTCATGGTTAGGTAGCATGACAGGCTCAGCTACATCCGACCCCTGCCCGACACCTCCCCCGTTGGGTTCGGTTCCAAACGTTTCCTCGGGTCGGAGTTCGAGCTGAGTCCGGGTTTGGCTCCTACCATGGCTGTTTCTGCTGTTCGCCTCTTCGAAGAAGAAAGACCTTTGTCGTCTCCCAGATCCTCCAGACCGAGACCCACCCCATGATTTAGTGTTGCGGTTGGATTCTTCAGCATCCCTTAAGCGTGACATGAGTTGATCCACTAAGGCTTCTTGTTGAGATGCGAAGCGGTTAGTTATTTCAGCTACAACCCTGTCCAGATCCGTCCTTGTAATTGGTTGTTCCGTAGCAGGGGCTGTCGGATCTGCCTGATTTAAATTTACTATTGGAACTGGACGATTGTCTTGGTCTCTGATCACTGGATCTGGGATACTGCCAGTTGCGATGTTCTTTCCTTTGTTAGCATCTTTCTTCCATCCGGGAGGCATGTTTTCCAGGCAATGAATGATGATGATAGAAAAAGGGTTAAGTGGGGGAAGCTGAGGCTTCGAGCTCCTGCCCTTTCTCAGTGAAAGCACCAAAAATGTTTGCACAAAAAAAGGGCAAATACCTCCAAGTCGTATGATTTAATTGATTATATGTTGTTTTGCATGGTTTGGGTGATTTATACAAATATATGAAATAGATGGACTAAACTGTAAAAGACACACAGATTTATAGTGGTTCAGCCAGAACGTGCCTACGTCCACTATATATGTTATTCTTCCTTTTCTATTCAGATTACAAGTACAAAGCTTTGATTACAAGTAACTGAAAGTAGTTTGAAAGTTCTATCGGCGCTTGAGCTCTCAAACTTGTCTACCATTGCTGTACCCCTGCCCCTCTATTTATAGAGTGAGGCTGGGGGCAGGGGTCTTGAATGTATATAGCTGCTGACGGGCCTGGGCTGTTGCAATCTGTCCAGGCAAAGTTGGTCCGGAATGCCTTGGTCCGGTAGTATTGTGGTCCGGTAGAGCTTGGTTTGGTGGTGAATGGATGGGGCTTGGTCCGGCCATGCTTTGGTTCGGTAGTCGATGGAGGTTGTTTGGCTCGGTGGTGGTTGGTCCGGCTAGGACTTGGAGACGAGCTGGTCCGGTAGTAGCAGGGAAGTGGATTTGGACCAGTGAAGGTTGGTCCGGTGGTAGGAGCGTGATTTGGAGTTTGGACCGGTAGTAGGTTGGTTCGGTCATGGGACCGGATCGGTGTTGGATGGAGAGGCTTTGGACCGATGACGGTGGGTTTTGGACCGGTGATGAGGTGGTTGGTTCTGTAGTGCATAGGAATGGGGTTGGTTCGGTGATGGGTGGCTTGGCAGGTATATCCTTACTCTGGTTCGGCGAAGGCACGCCAACATGGTTTAACTTTCAAACTTGTTTTATTTAAAATTTAAAACTTTTACAACATATATCCGAGACAACTCGAGTTCCCACCCGAGAAAATTTCAAATTTTGTCGAGTATAGACCCAAGTCACATCCCTTTATTTTTTTAAAACATTATTTTGTTTTTAAAATTTAAAACTGTTGTACAATTAAACACTCGTGAACTACCCATAAGCAACTTGATCCATTTCTACATTTTCCCGAGTACAACCCCGAGCCACCACCTTCTTCTCCCTACCCAACATAGCAATACCCAAACCCAGACACAACCAACACCTATGCACATGCACGGTCGATCGGCACCACTTCGATCATTGATGCCACCGTCACCTAGTCACCGTTGACATGCTTGACCCCTCTCGCAACCCAAAAACCAAATACTACCCTGAAATCAAAATAGATGGAAATCGAAACCCATCAGGATAGACCTAATCACCAAAACCTCCACGCACCTCCTCTCTCCGACCATCGAAGATCACAACCTCACCCCTGGACCTTTTCCTGAGTTCCACGCTTCCTTTCCCCTACTTCCGTACCAACTCGATGCAACGTCGACGCCGTATTAGCCTCAAAATCAACCACGACCCAAACCAAAGCTTAAACCTTAGTTCACCGTCATCCAGCCACCACGGCTAATCATAAATTCACCAATCGTTTTTTCTACAACCCCCATCCCCCTAGCTACCTCCAGTGATGATCACGACGTCCAACTCTTCCTCGATCGCCAGAAATTGATGAAAATGCAAATCCCATTCAACTCGAGAATTCACAATAAATACGAATCTAAAAATCATGATATGATTATCAAAATTCTTCACTTTCTAGTACGAATCTAATTACGAATTCAAAATATGAAATTAAGATCATTAATTTTTCCGATTTAAAATGATTTCACTATAATTTCACATTTTCCTAATATTTACCAAATATTTCCATTTGAAACCATTTTTAAAAATGATGTTGCATTCATATAAACACTTTTAATTTAGAGGTCCTAACCTAAAAGAGACTAGGGGAAGAGAAATTTAAATTTGAACTTTATAAACCTGTAAAACTTATAACAGAGGCATGCATACTGGTTCACAGACATGCATACATCAGTGTACATATATATATATATACATGCAGACATATTTTACATTCATACCAACATTTTTTCACAACGTACTTCAAATATCAATCACAAACGTCAAGATATAAACAGTTTTAAAAAGATCATTTACTCACAAGTTTATGAAGAACAGAGAAGCTACTTGAAAACTGGGAAATGATCTGAAACTTTAATCTTGTACTTAGTTGTATGTCAGGACCTTGCTTTAAGTTGAGATGATCTATGCTTGATTAAACTGAGTTTTGATTGCTTCAGGTTGAAATCGTTTGTAGTTGTTTGATTTTGATCTTCGAAAACTGGAACTGTGTTGAATTTTGACCTTGAAACTTGATTAGTTGCTTGATGTTTGAGATGATCTTTGCTTGCTTTCAGTTTAAAATTTGAAAGTGTTTGATGCTTTAATTTTTTAATCTCTGTTTCGTTTTTAAATTTTAGATTTGAATAAAAGAAAATGAGAAGGAAGGAGTTATGATGTATATATAATCTTGTTTACTTATTTTAAAAAATAAAAGAAAATCAAAAATGTGACACTTGTAATTGCATGTTATAATTAACTTACAAATGTTTAATGCATGTTAAAATACTTACATTTGTTAATTTTGCATATTATTAAATGTTTTCATATGTTTTTATATAATTTTTATATTATATTTTCAATTTATATACATATATAGATATATGTATATGTTTTTATGTTTTTAAATTTACATTAACATATGTTTTTATGTTTTTATTATTTATGTTATATGTTTAACTTTAAAATAGATTTTGAAATTTACCATATTGAATTCAAAACATAACTTCCAAAATCAGAATATATATGTACATACATACATATATATATATATTATAATTAGAAAACAAATTTTTATTAGTTTTAAAATATAGAATTTTTTTATTAAATCCAATTTATTTTTAAAATATTTATTTTTGAATTTCAAATCAAAATTCTTTTTACAATCTATATATATATATAGATACACACATAAACAAACACATATCTTATTTATTTTGGAAAAATTTAAATTAATTCACAAATTAATTCTAAAAATTATATTAATTACTGAATTAAATTTGGCCTAAAAACGGAAACGTTACATATCCCCCCTTAAGATAATTTCATCCTCGAAATTTGAAAGCAAAAGATAATCCTAAAAGCTTTTATTTCAAACAATCCATGCATACATATCAGCCATATACTAACAACCAAAGCAAACAGTCCATTCAAACAAACACAGTTCATTCAAACAAACATTTCTATCTATCCTAACACAAATCCGGATGGGATTTCCTTATAGTATCTAGAATTTCCGAGGTGAACTCCTCCCACTTGCATGCACAACTGGACGAGCACTGGGAACCTAATCGATTCTAAATTCGATTTCCCTATGCGGAGGCAAAGACTTAACTTCTTCAAATACGTCAAGAAATTATCAAACAATGGGTATGGATTTCAAACTTGGGTCAGAATACCCTAAAGTATACATTAACTTGTCGGATCCTCACAAGAAATCATAACGAAATTCCCAAGTTTGGTCTTGACCGAAATAATTCTATTGATACAATCTAATTTAGCTTCATATTTTGTTAACCAATTCATTCCAAGTAAAATCGCAAATTCATTAAAGTCAAGAACGAAAAGGCTAATAGGAAACTGATGATGAGAATACGAAATAGGAACCTTTCTACAACGAAAATAAAGATTCGTAGGGCCTCCTACCGGGTTCTTCACACAAATAGGTTCGTCTACGAATTCAGGTTCAAGATTTAACTCTTCTACGGTTTTCTGGGTAATAAAACTATGTGTGGCTCCTGTGTCGAATAGAACTCTAACAATTTTATCATAAATAAGAAAATGTTGGATTTTCAGACTCTCGGGTTATACTCATTCTAGGGTATTCCTAACCCTATCTCTAATGAGTCACCTAATGAGTTATACTCCAAAGCTAAAGTTCTTACTCAACCTTTAGCTCTGGTACCAAAAATGTAATGACTCGGACCTTCGAAAATCGGCATCCAATACATCGCCTGTATTCAAACGCCGGAGATTCAAATGTTGGAGTCTGTATCATTGGAGCTATAAAACATTAGATGATAACAACACGGCGGAACAAAATAACTTTCATTCATACAATTATGGATACAGTATTATTCAACAAGGGACCAACAACATCAAAGATCTATATATAACACAACAGCGGAAAAAGAACAACACAACGGAAAGATAACATCAACAAGGGTCTTCCAAGAGAGTCCAACATACTGCATCTCCATCTCCAAAGCTCCAAAGCAAAAAGCTCAAAACCAAAAGGTTCCAAACAACGACTTCCAAATCCACATCTACTTAGATCCTGAACCTACTGATAACCTAACTCTAGGCTGCCCGTCTGGAAAATTATGGGCACCTGGAATTTAGAAAAGGGAATAATAAACTCCGAATTAGTCATGGGACTGGTGTGAGATCTAAAAATAGTTATTTATACAAAAAGAAATCTGTTCATTCTTTTGGAAAATGAAACTACCATAAGGTCTCCCGGCACACACTCAAATGCAATCGCACACATTGGGGGAGGTTTCTCCTTATAGTAATCAAACATGCTTGATATGCGAAAATCCTTTTGATATTATTATTAGTGCATAGTGTGGAAAAAATTTGCAAGTATAATATTAATCTTAGCCAGCATACGTACCATTGTAGTATGCCTACTATAGCTACCATGTTAAATGGCAGGTTCTACAACTAAAATTGGGTATATATCACTAATAAATATTCATGCTTTGATCGACCAGTGCTCATCACTTAGCATGCCACATTACCAAATTGGGTATATATCACTAATAAATATCAACTACATAACCTCTGAGCTAGTACGTCTCAAAGTAGGGTGTTATGCTAAGAGTATAAATTCTATGCCACCAACAGAAATATATTTAATAGAAACCAGCTTTATATCTCAAAGTGCAATGGACATACATCCGTACAAGTCCATCCTGGGTTTGAACGGAACCGAAGGCCCTTCGTCCAATTAAGGAAAGAAGTCCTTGCAAATCTGGATATCCCCTTATCACGTCTGGACTCCCTATCACATAAAGTAATCTCTATACCAAAGCAACTCGGTACAGAGACAATCAACAGGCAATCCTTTCATTTTATAAAATAACCGGCCTTCAACCACCGTCTTCAAATGCAATTCCATTCCGTCGTATCATTATTCGGAATTGGTTTTCAACTTAATGCCCTCCCCTGGACTTTCCAAATAATGAGCGCTTATTTAAAACATATGGATACATTTGGACCTTAGTTAAGTCACAACTTTTTAGCCTTTATTTCCCCAAAACCTTTCCATTTGAATGGTTTAAACAAATTTCCATTTTTAATCTTTTAAACAAAATATCCACCTTTAAGATCCTCTTCAATTTGAAACAAGGTTTACCAAATCTTTATCAAAGATTTATTCATAGCTTTCAAAACTATTTCCATTTCAAATTTGATTTACCCATAACTCAAAATCCTTTCAACAAAAACTGGAAATTCTTTCTTTACATTAAAGCTATATCATTTGAAAACAAAGGTTTTCGTTTCGGGAAAATCCGATTAAATTTGCTCAAGTTATAGCCTTTTAAAATATAAATCGGAAAATCAGCGAACTGCCGTACCCACGACAAGCTCTATTTAAGTTAAATTTGAATTCCCAAAATAATTCATTTAAAATGCTTTAAAAATGGTTTAAAATCCATATATACACACATTATGTAACCTATATAACCCTTTTAAACCATAGTGTCCAAAATTGCATATTTTCAAAATTAATTATTAATTTAAAATAAGTATATAAATAATAAAATATTATTATTTTTCAGAATTCATCTTTTAAGTCCTAAAATTTCCAGAAAATCAAATTAAACTATATATAAAAATGTTGGAAGAAATTCCAAATTTTAAACTTATTTTCATATAGAATTCAACTTCAATTCTTGAATTCAAATTCAAATTAAATTATTTTAATTTCAAAACTTTAACAAGCCATATTATATTCAAAATAATTTTAATTCCAAAACTTCGTTTTCAAACTTTTTTCATATTTAATCCAACTTTACTTCCAAACCATTTTGGATTCAAAATTCAACTTTTAAATTTTTTCACAATTTTGAATATAATAATATTAAATTCACAATACCCATGACTTAACCAGTTTCCCACGAAATCCATATTTGTGTGTGTGTTTTGTCTAGAGGTTTTGCATGCAATAATAAAACCATCATAAATCCAAGCACAACAATATCAATAAGCGGTATAATCCTATAACGCTTATTTTCCATTCACAGATAAACATGTAAATTCATCACAGATAAATAACTTACATTTATCATAGTTTAATTCAAAGCAATTCATATCACAGAACATTGCATATCGGAGATATCAAACAATTCAAGGCATTCAATATAATCTCATCATCCATAAGCAAGATTAATTAGTTGTTCAATTCCTAATTAATTCAATTTAATCTCCAGATAAATTAAATTAATTACTTTAATTACGTTTAAATCCTGCTTAATTATCATTAATTAATTACAAACCAATTGTTATTATTTTAATTAACTAATGAAAATTAATTAATCATCCTTAATTACTTACCGTAATTAAATACATTAATTAATTATCCCTTAATTAATTACATAAATTAATTAACCTTTAATTAATTACATAAATAAATTAACCCTTAATTAATTATTATTTTAATTAATTAATTATCCCTAAATCATTAACTAATTAACCTTTAATTACTTAATAATTCTTTAGTTACTTACATTAAGTAAGTATCCTTTAAGTAATTAATTATCCCTTAATTACTTCATTAATAAATTAATCTTTAATTAATTAATTATCCTTTAGTCATGAATTAATTAACCTTCAATTGTTAATTAATTAACCTTTAATTATTAAGTAATTAACCTTTAATTATTAATTGATTAATAAATTAATTATTCTTTAATTACTTTCATTAATTAATTAATCTTTAATTACCCAAGACCTTGATTAATTTAAGATAAACAATTTATCTTAATTAATTACTTAATTATCATTTAAATCTTATTTAAATTAAAGGTTTAGAATTAATTATCAACGTACAAAATCACTTGAGACCTTTTGATTAATTCAATACATTCATCTTGATTACTTACTACATTACTTTATTTTTTTGAACACTTAGGGATTTAATTACATAATTATCCCAATATATAATTTATTTAAAACCAAATAAACTAATCTTAAAAACAATTAACTTTAAAATTTTAACCTTTGAAACTTGCTTGATAACTTGATAAATACCTTTCTTTGAACCCTTTAAAACTTGTTTAATAAATTTATCATTCACAAATGAATTAAAAACGTTTCATCTTCTTAATTAATTACTTAATTTAAAAAAACCTAAGAATAAATTATATATAATGGACATATAAATACATACCTTAATTTAAAATAATTCATTTAAAACCCTTTGACTAATCCCAATCTTAAATAAGATAATTATATAATAAAATTAATTAAGAAGTTGTTTAACTTTTAAACTTGTTTTATTAAAAATTTAAAACTTTTACAACATATATCCGAGACAACTCTGAGTTCCCACCTTAGCATATTTCAAATTTTCCTGAGTACAAACCCGAGTCACTTTCCTTTCTTTTTTTAAACTTTATTTTGTTTTTAAAATTTAAAACTGTTGTACAATTAAACATTCGTGAGCTACCCGCAAGCAACTCGAGCCATTTCCACATTTCCCTGAGTACAACCCCGTGCCACCACCTTCTTCTCCCTACCCAACACAGCAAACCAAAACCCAGACACAACCAACACCTACGCATGTGCATGATCGATCAACACCACTACGATCATCGACGCCACCGTCACCTAGTCACCGTTGACATGCCTGACCCATCTCGCAACCCAAAAACCAAATACTACCATGAAATCAAAATCGATCGAAATCGAAACCCATCAGGACAAACCTGATCACCAAAACCTCCATGCACCTCCTATCTCTGACCATCGGAGATCACAACCTAATGCCAGGACCTTCGCCCGAGTTCCACGCTTCCTTTCCCCTACTTCCGAACCAACTCGATGCGACGTCGACACCGCATTAGCCTCGAAATCAACCACGACCCAAACCAAAGCTTAAACCCTAGTTCACCGTCGTCCACCCACCACGGCTAATCATAAATTCATCGATCATTTTTCCTACAACCCTCATTGTAACGACCCGGCTTTTTCAACAGCTAATTTGTGACATTTAAAATGAATTTAAATAATTAATTTGAAATATAAATTTTTTTCAATATGAAAAGTTGGTTTGATTTAATAAAAAGAACTCAGAATTTCAATATAACGACTAATTGAATAAATTAAATAACAATTGACAATTGGGTAAATTATTTAAAATCTGGTATTGTAAGCTTGTTAGAAATATTTTAACGGCTTATAAATTTATATTGATAATACTGGAAATAATAAATTGATCAAAATTTAATTTAACTGCCGTTTGTTCAATTTTAAATTTACATTGTTCAAATTGACAATTGAAAATAGCCTTCCGAGGGACAGTCTCGGAATTCGACGAAACCAGTTCCATTGGGTCCGTAATATTGAATTATTATCGGATTTCAAATTTCGTTTTGATTGGAAATGTTGTGTGAGCGTACGATAGGTAAACGCATTGAAAATTTAATAAAACTTTAGTTGACCGAATCAATGTCGATTGGTGCCTTCTTAAAACACGCTTCTCTTTTAATATCTACAGCCGAATTCCTGTCACATCTGTCCCCCTCTCTCTCATCAGCCTTTCCTTTAGTTCAAATCACGGTTCCTTATCATGTAGTGTACGCTTCACTCTCCTTTACGTTCCTCTTCCCCTTTTTAATCAATCAGCCGAGAAGTTTTTTTTTTTAAAAAAAAATATGAAACGAGACTTGAGTTTTCGCCCTCCCTCATCTTCTCAGTATTCACGAAACCCAATCCCCTTTCCTCCTTCGTTTAAATCGAAATAAGGTTCATCTCCTCCAGTTGTGTTTTCTTGAGACCTTTAATCGCACGATTTCGAGTCGCGTTGATGGTAACAGGAGCTCGAATGGTTTGAAGTTCGCGAGCCATCAGTCACGTCGCACTAGCACAATCGCATACCTCGATTCGAACGCGCGGCGAAGCTTGGCAGTCACGATTTTCATAATCATCGAGGTTCGCGTTCGATTTTGGGGAAACTTACTGGGTCCCGTGGGTAATCTGGGGAGGCTCGTATGGAGGGGAAACGGCGGCGCCAGAGGGTTCGTGGAGATCGTCGTGGTCTGGTGGTGTTCGAAAATGGTTGGAGGCTCATCGGTGAGACCGGTGTTGGCAGTTGCCGCTAGGGTTCGTGGAATGCTGGGTTTAAGGATGAGGTACTCGCTATATCATTTTCTTTCTTTATTTTGAATTTTTTTTTTTTTTTGTGATATATATGTATGAATATATACATAAAAAGGGATTTTAAATCTAGATCTTTATTTTTATAGTAAAGCAGATTTCTGTTTATTATTTATAAAAAAAAATTAAATTAAAATATTTTAAAACAGCGAGTTATTTTATTTACAAATTGAAACGGTAAATACATATATATACACATAAGATTCAGAAAGGGGAAATTGTATATGGGAATACAGATTATGGTTATAAGTATATATGTGGTTTCAATCAAAGGAAAACGAGTATACACATACCTGTTTTAATTTGCTAATTATTTTAATAATGGATTTGGTGAAAATAATGGTTTAACTAACCTATTTAAATTAGTTACTAAAAGATCTAAAAAGGGAAATTATTTTAAATTTAAATGATTAGTCAAATTTTAAATTCTTGGATAAAGTTAAATTTATTAAACGGTAACTGGTTTCTAGATTAGTTCGAATATTAATAAAATAATCTAATATTTGTTCAAGGTCATGAAAACCAAGTCGAGATGGATATGATGGCAAATAAAAAGGCAAAGGTGAGTTAATCTCACTCAGTTTAAATTTAAATTTAAATTTAAATGATTAAATTTAAATAATTGTTTGAATGGTTGAAATTGATTGATGTGATATTTGAAATTGGTATATTATGTTGTGCTAACGTCTGTGGATGCAGGAAAAACAGGTTGGAGGGATCCAACGGGATTCCTCAAAATTATTTATTTTATTTCGTATATATGTTGTTCTGTGACATGATGTTATATTGAGTTGAGTGGTTTTATAGATAATTGAATTATCAACTGTTGAATAACAGAGGAGTTGAAAATTTAAAATTTCTATTACCGTTGATAAATTAATTTGAAGAAG
Source organism: Allium cepa (assembly GCA_030765085.1). Taxonomy (NCBI): domain Eukaryota; kingdom Viridiplantae; phylum Streptophyta; class Magnoliopsida; order Asparagales; family Amaryllidaceae; genus Allium; species Allium cepa. The sequence continues at coordinate 341,017,879 of CM060932.1, read as the reverse complement.
TTAAATAAAGCTCAAATAGAAAATATTTATTTGAAATTTGAATCTACTTAAAGTGAGAATGAAGAAAAGAAAATAAAAGTATATTTTCTACTTAAATTAAACTTTAATGTGATAAAGTTGAGTTGGGAAATTTTAAATTATAAATTATACCTGAAGGAATATTGTAATCGATAAGAAATTACAGAAAATGGAATTATATTAAGAAATGAAAATGGAGGTCTATTAAGGAAATAAAAAAAGAAATATTAATAAGAAAAGAAAAGAAAATTTATTACGAAATAAAGAAGATTCTATTAAGAATTACGAATAAGAAATTCTATTAAGAGTCAAAAGGAGATTTTATTTAATAATGAATGGAACTTATTAAATAGGAAAATATGGAACTTTATAGATAGAAATAAATTATAAAGATGAGATTTTTAAATCAAACTATCTGATAATAAATGAAATCCAAGGAGATTTTATAAATTCATGAATGGAATTTATAAATGAGATATGAAATCTGTTGGATGGACAAGAGGCATTTATAAATGGATAATGGATTTTCTAAAATTATAATTTATTTTAAAAGGAATATTTTAAATTACTATTCCATATAAATCTTTTTATAAACTATTATTTGAATGTAAAATATTTTCGAAGTAGTTATTTTGAAGGTTTAGCTATTATTTATTATAAACTCTAAGTTTTCTAAAACCAGCTTGAAACTTATAAATAACTAGATATAAATTTAAATATTTAATATTACTTCTTATTTTATAAATCTATATGTTTCCAAAATGTTTTTAAAATCCAAATAAAATCCTCTTGTAATGGTAAGAAAAATTTATTCAAATGAGATAAGATTTAGGAGAAATCTTATAGAGTGGAGAAATTGAGTTTGAAATTTATAAGCAGAAGTATAAATTGATTTTGAGAAAGGAATGAGAAATAAATGATATTTCCAAAGGGTAAATCAATTGTGATTGATATAAGAAATCAATTAAGTGATTTCATGGAAATAAAGGATTTTGAAAATCTATTTCGAGTGGTTAAATGGGAATATTATCTGTATGATAATTGAAATAAATAATTTGTAGGAATTATTTGATGGTTGCTTGTGTGTGATTAATTGATAGTTAAATAACCGACTATCAATATTGGACAATGCGCTGATCGTTTCGAAGAGTCCAGAATCGGATTTAATTATCCGAAAATCACTTCGATCCGGTTTGAACGATTACGAATGAAGACCGTGAAGAGTTGAAGACGGTGATTCGGTTTGCCCAGACCAAAGGCAACTTGTATGGATTGAATGCTTCTAGAACATTTTCAGGTGGACGATGAGCATTCTAAGTGATACGTTCTTGAAAGGTAACGTTTAACCTCAAGCCTCATCAACCGGGAATGGCTAAAACAGGGGAGGTGCAGCAAGACTTCGTGGGTAGCCCCCACTGGAGAGTGAGGTTGCCCCTGTCTAGATGTCCCTTTTATTCGGCTTAGTGGGCGGTTGGTCGCGCCAACTGCGGGGTGATCTTGCTTGGGACTGTTCAGTAAGGAATGGTTCCGGTCTTGTGTTGCAGGGGAGTTAGGGTGGCTCCTCGGTACTCTGATCTAGACCAGGTACTGTGACGGGCGGTACCCCAGTAGCTCTGCCATTGTATGGGATCCAAACTCCAATAAGCGCCTGTACGGTTTTGATTGTGCCCAACTATTGCTGAAACGTGAGATGCAAGCATTTCAGCTAGATTCTATTTACTTTCTATAGACACTATAATAATATCAGAAAACTTTAATAAAAAGTGTTTTAGCTATCGTAAGGTAAAAACCCGACATGTTTATTTGTGGCGTGGTCTTACGAGATGCTTTTATTTTCAAAAGATTTTTTGAAACTTTAATAATCCAATTGAGTGTGATTTTCTCACGCTGGTTTTCCAGACTGACTCGGGTGTTGTTTTATATGATGCTCGGGTCAGACCGAGTTAAACAGGTTCAGGTTATATATGCTGGAGCTCAGGAGACGAGCTGATGACAGAGCGTATCTACGTATTTTCCTATTATTTCTGCTGTGTATGGATATGTATGATTGATTGATGTACTCTGATGATGGTATGTATGTATAAGTATACAGTACAGATTTCTTGTATTTAAAATTGTATTCTATATATTATATTTTATTCCGCTGCGATGTGAGATTCTAATGTTTTTCTTCTTCTTCTTCTATCACTTTCTTCTTTTTCATAACTATCTGGAATTTTCGGGTTCGAAAATTCCGGGTTGTTACACTTGGTATCAGAGCTGAAAGGTTAAGCGAGAATCTTAGATCTGGTGGGGAATTACTCATTAGAGATAGAGTCAATGGTACTCTAGAATGAGTTTGAGCGTATTTATAGATATGAGCGCGTATTTGTTAGTGAATATAAAGTGGTTTTGTATTGTGTTGATTGATTTATTGAGTGGTATATGAACCTTCGTCGGCACAGCCTCGAAACTGCATCGAAGGGGTTTCTAAACACTTGAGTAGAGCAATTCGACACAATACTGATTTTAAAGGTGGGTGAATGAAATAATTTCATCCAAAATATATTTTGATATAAAAGGAATATTTTTTGAAATTTTTATTATAACTTGGATGTTTGGATGCTAGTATTGTAGACAAATGAGATTTTAAAATCCGAAATACCTTATATAACCCAGGAAATCATATTAAATTTGAATTTTGGAATTTAAAATCAAGTGAAAAGTTAGAAATGAGAATTTAACTTGGATTTGAGATTAAATTTTTTAAAATGTAATTAATGAATAAGAAATTTTTGGTGTGATTGAAGTGAGATGATGAAAATATATAAAAATATAAATAATGTGGAGAAGTAAATAAAAATTTAGAATGTGAATGAATTGAGAAGAGAAATAAAACTTAAAGTGGATTGAAATTAATTCAAGTGATATGAATGGAAGTAAATTGAATTAAACTGGAATTAAAATTCAGTGAATTTAGTGATGAAACCTGAATTATACATAGAAATTCCATTGAATGGTAAGTAAATTAAATATGAATTGAAATTGTTTTGGAGTCGGACTAAAGTAAAGGTAATTAGAAGTTACAGATAAAATCCAAATTAAGTATGGATGGAATAATTTGGTCTTGGATGTTATCTAAACCAATTTAGAATGGCTAATTAAATTACATGGGATTTGATCTAGATGAGTATCAAAACCAATTGCAATGAATTTAAGTAAGCAGTTGCAATAATTAAAATTAACTGAAGATGTAAAATTTATGGAAAGGTGATTTCGAAGAAGGTGGAAGTTCATTGAATAAAATAGATGGGTAAAGTACCTTAAACTTTGGATGCGATTGGATAGTGAATAGAAAATTTAATTGGATTGAGAACTTTGATTTAACTGGAATTAACTTAAGCTAAGTTAATGTGTGAATTTGAATGAAGATGAATTTAATGTAAGCTAAGTGGAATTTGAATTTGAAGTAATAAGACTTCGATAGCTTATGAAGGAATTGAGAGGTGCTGAAATAACTTGGCTAAGTAAAAATATATAAACTCGAAGTAAAATAAAAGGGGAATGTGGTTAACTGTAAATAAATGGAAGTGTGAAGATAAATAAGAAGTGGACTTATAAAATTAAGATGAAATAAATAAGTCAAATAGAACTGTTTGAATCTGGAAGATGAAAAGAAATCCAAACCTGAATTATAAAATAAAATTGCTATAAAGAAATTTACATGAAGAAATTTTGAAGCTAAAAATCATGTATTGGAAATAAACTAATTTGGGATAAATTAGTAACCTGAATATGTGGATAAACTTTGGATTGGTCAAATAGAAGTTGAATGATAAATTAATAAAATTGGGTTGTGAATTTAAGTGAATGGTAGAAAGAGAACTTGAGTTATATATCTAAAATTCAACTTGGTTTGGTTAGATTGTAAAATGAATTGGATTAAATATAATGGTTAGAAGTGTAAACAAAATCCAAATGTGTATAAGTAAAGGGAAAGTGGTCTTGTAATAAGTTAAATAAGTTCGAGAATGAATCGAACATGGAAATTGAATTTTTAAATGAAATAATTAATCGAGTTAAGGAGTAAATGAAAGAAATGTGATTTGAATAAAATCAAATTAAATTTGGAAAAGAATTTATGAGAAAATGAAATTAACTTAAGTTATGAAAATTAAATAATTTGAAGTAAATTAACTTAAGTCTAAATTCAATGAAGCACGACTTATATAAATTTGAGACATGTTTGTTAAATTTTAAGCATTGAAGTTGTCGAGCTTAATAAGAATGATTTTGAATAAAGTTAATGCAAGGATATGGTTTTAAAAAAATAAAAAAAATAAAAATAAAAATAAATTAGAATGGATTGAATAAAAGAATGATATTGGAAATCATTCTGAAACACATATGATGTTATTAATTGAGTAAAAGCAATTGGAATTAATTGGAAAACCATATTACCTGCTTATAGAACTTGATTCGCATATAATTGCTTATAAAATATGGTTTTGAATTGATAAGAAGCAGGAATTGATTTTGGAAATCAATTAAATAGAGAATAGGTTTGTTTGGGCATAATTATGAATTGGAGTTAAATAAATGTGTTGTAACTCACTTAAAGTTGGATGCAAACAGTGTTTGTGTCAGTTAGAAATAAATGGAACTAGTTTGGAAACCATAAAAATTTGTTATGAAGTTATTTATATTGCATTGCTTATGTTTTGGATGTGTTGTAGTTGTTTAAATGAATGCAATGTTATAAATTGTCATAAATATGTTACTAATGTTTATAAATTGAGTAAGTACAGGTACCAGAAGACTGTATAGCGGGATTTTGGGCGCGTAAATGCTAAAATAAACTAAGCCGCTTGCTTAAAATGCTAAATAAGGTACGCCTACGCAATACAAACTAGGAAATATGAACTGTTTTTGATTTTCCGACCGTGTGGGTCGATGTATATATATTTATCTCTATTGTCAAATTGCAAAAGCTCCTCCGTACAAAGGAGACTCTGCCAAAAATTTTCAGAAATTTTGGTAGTTAGAAAATTTTTGGAAATTTTGTTAAGGACAAATGTTTTCAAATGGAAAATTTAAATAAGTTAGTGGATGAAACTAATTTAAAATTTAAGACATGAATTTGATATAAATGAAAATTAGAATTTGAATATTTAGAGTTATAGATAAATTAAATTCATATGGGAATGAAAGAATAAATTGACTAAGGATGAATACAAACTAAAGTGGTAAGATGAAAGTAAATATAAGAAACACATAAGATGTTTATACCAACTTAAGTAAGGAATGATACATTCTCAATCGAGAATGGATAGTTCAAATGTAAGCTAAATAAATACTTGAATGAATTGATATGGACATTTGTGAGGATATCGATAAAATGTTTTGTAAATTGTGTTTGGATATATTGCTGTGTAAGATATGCAGGTAATATAAAGGTAAAGAGAACTGAGTTTGGTTTCAAAAAGATAAAATTGAAATGCTCGACAAAAAGGTATGTGTTTAAGTTTCTATATGGAAATTGATTGAGATTTTGATCGAGCCACTTGGCCTTTTGTTTTCTTTTGGGTTTTTGAGAGGCCGCAGAGCCATTTTGTAGTTGTACCGAGCTAGCCGCGCAAAGGAGACGCTGGCAAAAATTTTCGGGAATTTAGGGTGTTAGAAAAATTTTGAGAAAATTTTGATAAGTCAAAATTTGAGTTTAAATTGAAACTTGAATAGTTAAGCATATAGTATAGTTGGATACTAGGAAAAAGGTTTAGAAAGTTATTAAGAAGAGTAATGCTTCTTTTAGTAAAAAGGGTAGTTGGTAGGATGTTGAATTGTTGATTGTAAAGTAATAATAACGGGTATATGACCATTCTTCCTAACTAGTAATTTCGGGGACGAAATTCTTTTAAGGGGGGAGGAATGTAACGACCCGGCTTTTTCAACAGCTAATTTGTGACATTTAAAATGAATTTAAATAATTAATCTGAAATATAAATTGTTTTCAATATGAAAAGTTGGTTTGATTTAATAAAAAGAACTCAGAATTTCAATATAACGACTAATTGAATAAATTAAATAACAATTGACAATTGGGTAAATTATTTAAAATCTGGTATTGTAAGCTTGTTAGAAATATTTTAACGGCTTATAAATTTATATTGATAATACTGGAAATAATAAATTGATCAAAATTTAATTTAACTGCCGTTTGTTCAATTTTAAATTTACATTGTTCAAATTGACAATTGAAAATAGCCTTACGGGGGACAGTCTCTGAATTCGACGAAACCAGTTCCATTGGGTCCGTAATATTGAATTATTATTGGATTTCAAATTTCGTTTTGATTGGAAATGTTGTGTGAGCGTACGATAGGTAAACGCATTGAAAATTTAATAAAACTTTAGTTGACCTAATCAATGTCGATTGGTGCCTTCTTAAAACACGCTTCTCTTTTAATATCTACAGCCGAATTCCTGTCACATCTGTCCCCCTCTCTCTCATCAGCCTTTCCTTTAGTTCAAATCACGGTTCCCTATCGTGTAGTGTACGCTTCACTCTCCTTTACGTTCCTCTTCCCCTTTTTAATCAATCAGCCGAGAATTTTTTTTTTTTTTTAAATAATATGAAACGAGACTTGAGTTTTCGCCCTCCCTCATCTTCTCAGTATTCACGAAACCCAATCCCCTTTCCTCCTTCGTTTAAATCGAAATAAGGTTCATCTCCTCCAGTTGTGTTTTCTCGAGACCTTTAATCGCACGATTTCGAGTCGCGTTGATGGTAGCAGGAGCTCGAATGGTTTGAAGTTCGCGAGCCATCAGTCACGTCGCACTAGCACAATCGCATACCTCGATTCGAACGCGCGGCGAAGCTTGGCAGTCAAGATTTTCATAATCATCGAGGTTCGCGTTCGATTTTGGGGAAACTTACTGGGTCCCGTGGGTAATCTAGGGAGGCTCGTATGGAGGGGAAACGGCGGCGCCAGAGGGTTCGTGGAGATCGTCGTGGTCTGGTGGTGTTCGAAAATGGTTGGAGGCTCATCGGTGAGACCGGTGTTGGCAGTTGCCGCTAGGGTTCGTGGAATGCTGGGTTTAAGGATGAGGTACTCGCTATATCATTTTCTTTCTTTATTTTGAAATTTTTTTTTTTTTTGTGATATATATGTATGAATATATACATAAAAAGGGATTTTAAATCTAGATCTTTATTTTTATAGTAAAGCAGATTTCTGTTTATTATTTATAAAAAAAATTAAATTAAAATATTTTAAAACAGCGAGTTATTTTATTTACAAATTGAAACAGTAAATACATATATATACACATAAGATTCAGAAAGGGGAAATTGTATATGGGAATACAGATTATGGTTATAAGTATATATGTGGTTTCAATCAAAGGAAAACGAGTATACACATACCTGTTTTAATTTGCTAATTATTTTAATAATGGATTTGGTGAAAATAATGGTTTAACTAACCTATTTAAATTAGTTACTAAAAGATCTAAAAAGGGAAATTAGTTTAAATTTAAATGATTAGTCAAATTTTAAATTCTTGGATAAAGTTAAATTTATTAAACGGTAACTGGTTTCTAGATTAGTTCAAATATTAATAAAATAATCTAATATTTGTTCAAGGCCATGAAAACCAAGTCGAGATGGATATAATGGCAAATAAAAAGGCAAAGGTGAGTTAATCTCACTCAGTTTAAATTTAAATTTAAATTTAAATGATTAAATTTAAATAATTGTTTGAATGGTTGAAATTGATTGATGTGATATTTGAAATTGGTATATTATGTTGTGCTAACGTCTGTGGATGCAGGAAAAACAGGTTGGAGGGATCCAACGGGATTCCTCAAAATTATTTATTTTATTTCGTATATATGTTGTTCTGTGACATGATGTTATATTGAGTTGAGTGGTTTTATAGATAATTGAATTATCAACTGTTGAATAACAGAGGAGTTGAAAATTTGAAATTTCTATTACCGTTGATAAATTAATTTGAAGAAGTTAAATAAAGCTCAAATAGAAAATATTTATTTGAAATTTGAATCTACTTAAAGTGAGAATGAAGAAAAGAAAATAAAAGTATATTTTCTACTTAAATTAAACTTTAATGTGATAAAGTTGAGTTGGGAAATTTTAAATTATAAATTATACCTGAAGGAATATTGTAATCGATAAGAAATTACAGAAAATGGAATTACATTAAGAAATGGAAATGGAGGTCTATTAAGGAAATAAAAAAAGAAATATTAATAAGAAAAGAAAAGAAAATTTATTACGAAATAAAGAAGATTCTATTAAGAATTACGAATAAGAAATTCTATTAAGAGTCAAAAGGAGATTTTATTTAATAATGAATGGAACTTATTAAATAGGAAAATATGGAACTTTATAGATAGAAATAAATTATAAAGATGAGATTTTTAAATCAAACTATCTGATAATAAATGAAATCCAAGGAGATTTTATAAATTCATGAATGGAATTTATAAATGAGATATGAAATCTGTTGGATGGACAAGAGGCATTTATAAATGGATAATGGATTTTCTAAAATTATAATTTATTTTAAAAGGAATATTTTAAATTACTATTCCATATAAATCTTTTTATAAACTATTATTTGAATGTAAAATATTTTCGAAGTAGTTATTTTGAAGGTTTAGCTATTATTTATTATAAACTCTAAGTTTTCTAAAACCAGCTTGAAACTTATAAATAACTAGATATAAATTTAAATATTTAATATTACTTCTTATTTTATAAATCTATATGTTTCCAAAATGTTTTTAAAATCCAAATAAAATCCTCTTGTAATGGTAAGAAAAATTTATTCAAATGAGATAAGATTTAGGAGAAATCTTATAGAGTGGAGAAATTGAGTTTGAAATTTATAAGCAGAAGTATAAATTGATTTTGAGAAAGGAATGAGAAATAAATGATATTTCCAAAGGGTAAATCAATTGTGAGTGATATAAGAAATCAATTAAGTGATTTCATGGAAATAAAGGATTTTGAAAATCTATTTCGAGTGGTTAAATGGGAATATTATCTGTATGATAATTGAAATAAATAATTTGTAGGAATTATTTGATGGTTGCTTGTGTGTGATTAATTGATAGTTAAATAATCGACTATCAATATTGGACAATGCGCTGATCGTTTCGAAGAGTCCGGGATCGGATTTAATTATCCGAAAACCACTTCGATCCGGTTTGAACGATTACGAATGAAGACCGTGAAGAGTTGAAGACGGTGATTCGGTTTGCCCAGACCCAGGGCAACTTGTATGGATTGAATGCTTCCAGAACATCGTCAGGTGGACGATGAGCATTCTATGTGATACGTTCTTGAAAGGTAACGTTTAACCTCAAGCCTCATCAACCGGGAATGGCTAAAATAGGGGAGGTGCCGCAAGACTTCGTGGGTAGCCCCCACTGGAGAGTGAGGTTTCCCCTGTCTAGATGTCCCTTTTATTCGGCTTAGTGGGCGATTGGTCGCGCCAACTACGGGGTGATCTTGCTTGGGACTGTTCAGTAAGGAATGGTTCCGGTCTTGTGTTGCAGGGGAGTTAGGGTGGCTCCTCGGTACTCTGATCTAGACCAGGTACTGTGACGGGCGATACCCCAGTAGCCCTGCCATTGTATGAGATCCAAACTCCAATAAGCGCCTGTACGGTTTTGATTGTGCCCAACTATTGCTGAAACGTGAGATGCAAGCATTTCAGCTAGATTCTATTTACTTTCTATAGACACTATAATAATATCAGAAAACTTTAATAAAAAGTGTTTTAGCTATCGTAAGGTAAAAACCCGACATGTTTATTTGTGGCGTGGTCTTACGAGATGCTTTTATTTTCAAAAGATTTTTTGAAACTTTAATAATCCAATTGAGTGTGATTTTCTCACGCTGGTTTTCCAGACTGACTCGGGTGTTGTTTTATATGATGCTTGGGTCAGACCGAGTTAAACAGGTTCAGGTTATATACGCTGGAGCTTAGGAGACGAGCTGATGACAGAGCGTATCTACGTATTTTCCTATTATTTCCGCTGTGAATGGATATGTATGATTGATTGATGTACTCTGATGATGGTATGTATGTATAAGTATACAGTACAGATTTCTTGTATTTAAAATTGTATTCTATATATTATATTTTATTCCGCTGCGATGTGAGATTCTAATGTTTTTCTTCTTCTTCTTCTATCACTTTCTTCTTTTTCATAACTATCTGGAATTTTCGGGTTCGAAAATTCCGGGTTGTTACACTCATCCCCCTAGCTACCTCCAGCGACGATCACGACATCCAACTCTTCCCCGATCGCCAAAAATTCACGAAAATGCAAATCCCGTTCAACTCGAGAATTCACAATAAATACGAATTTAAAAATCATGATATCATTATCAAAATTCATTACTTTCTAGTACGAATCTAATTATGAATTCAAAACATGAAATTAAGATCATTGATTTTTCTGATTTAAAATGATTTTATTGTAATTTCACATTTTCGAAATATTTATCAAATATTTCCATTTGAAACCATTTTTAAAAATGATGTTACATTCATACAAACACTTTTCATTTAGAGATCCTAACCTAAAAGAGACTAGGGGAAGAGAAATTTAAATTTGAACTTTTTAAAGCCCGTAAAACTTATAACAGAGGCATGCGTACTGGTTCACAGACATGCATACATTAATCTACACACATAGATATATATATATATGTATACATGTAGACACATTTTACATCCATACCAACATTTTTTCACAAAATACTTCAAATATCAATCACAAACATCAAGATATAAATAGTTTTAAGCTTTTTTAAAAAAGATTGTTTACTCATAGGTTTATGAAGAACAGAGAAGCTACTTGAAAACTGGGAAATGATCTGAAACTTGAATCTTGCACTTAGTTGTATATCAGGACCTTGCTTTAAGTTGAGATGTTCTATGCTTGATTAAACTGAGTTTTGATTGCTTCAGGTTGAAATAGTTTGTAGTTGTTTGATTTTGATCTTTGAAAATTGGAATTGTTTTGAATTTCGATCTTAAAACTCAATCGGTTGCTTGATGTTTGAGATAATCTTTGCTTGCTTTCACGTTTAATATTTGAAAGAGTTTGTTGCTTTAATTTTTCTATCTCTGGTCAGATTTTAGTGTTGAATAAAAGAAAATGAGAAGGAAGGAGTTATGATGTATGTATAATCTTGTTTACTTATTTTAAAAAATAAAAGAAAATAAAAAATGTGACACTTGTAATTGCATGTTATAATTAACTTACAAATGTTTAATGCATGTTAAAATACTTACACTTATTAATTTTGCATATTATTAAATGTTTTCATATGTTTTTATATAATTTGTATATTATATTTTCAATTTAGTTATATATATAGATATATTTTTTTATGTTTTTAAATTTATATTAACATCTGTTTTATGTTTTTATTATTTATGTTATATGTTTAATTTTAAAATAGATTTTAAAATTTATCATATTGAATTCAAAACATAACATCCAAATCATAATATATATGCACACACACATATATATATATATGTATATTATAATTAGAAAACAAATATTTATTAGTTTTAAAATATAGAATTTTATGTTAAATCCAATTTATTTTTAAATTTTTATTTTTGAATTTCAAATCAAAATTCTTTTTACAATCTATATGTATACACACATAAACAAACACATATCTTATTTGTTTTGGAAAATTTTAAATTAATTCATAAATTAATTCTAAAAATTATATTAATTACTAAATTAAATTTGGCCTAAAAAGGGATCGTCACAGTTCACATGCCCTAGAGCGCCCTCTATGAGTTTGTTTTGTACCATACCTATGGAGTGCTCTCTAATAACCCTCGAGTTTACGGAGGAATTACGGTACTATATAGACTATGGAAATCTATAAAAATATGTTAAGGGATATATGGGGTAACGTCTTAACGCTATTTTAATACTTTTACTTTACTGTAGACATATTATAGTAGCGTATTGTACTACATAGTAGATAATTTAACGGATCGTTGGGAGATGTGAATCCCGAACATCTCTTAAGTTACTACACTCACGTTAAACACTGGATATGAGATGTCAAACCAAGTAAACATCTTTGACGCCATCATACCCATATTTACCGTTGATTTAACTTACATAAGATCTTTTAGTTTTGACTCGAGTGTTTTGTCTTTTCAATTTACTCGGGTCAGGATGAGCATTTCAAGGTTGAAGATCTTATTTCTGGAGGACAAAGACGAAGATTTGTACAAGTATTATTTATTATGTTTCATTGCATCATGTTGTTTCGCTACATTTATTTATTATCCCTGTTTATGTAACTCTGATGTTTGTGGTGTAAGGAATAATCAAATGTAGTTTTTTAACAGCTTCACGAACTTTTATTTGATTATTATTTTTTTTTCATTCTGCTGCGTGATTCTATACGTATGTTATTTCTTTCTCTTTTTCTTATTTACCCCATAACAATCTGTTCTTTTGAATGGTTTGAGTTCGACATGAGTGTCTTCTTAAAACGTCCAAAAAGGCAGGTCGTTACAATGGTTCTATCAAAACATGGACAGAATTGATGAATAGGTTTCTAAAGCAGTTTTAGGTTCACATCAAGAGGCCGAAGAATGTGATGTCACTGACATCGGTCAAGCAAAGGACAGGAGAGTCGCTCAGGGCTTTCCTAACTTGGTTTAACGCGGCAGTTGCTTTGGTCGATCGGCCGGTCCATCAATGGTTCTGATGGCGGTAGTATTAGGAGTTAGGAACAACTAGGATTTTAAGATATCATTGATACAGTATCCACCAATGGATCTGTGGGAATTCTTTCACGAGCATGTTACATTTCTTCAATAAGAGGATGCAAGCATGGATATGAAACCAAAGGACATAAACGTGGTTAAGGATTGGAGGACCATTCAGTTAGAGCTCGGGTAAGGATAATGACAAAGGAAAGAGGAAATCGAATGAAGATTCTGGCAAGGCGAGGAAGTGGTAGGGAGAACCAAAATTCTCCACTTACGTAGAACTGAATGAGACATTGGAACGGATATACATGGAAACTCGAGATCACCTTCCTTACCGAAGGACGGTAAGGAGGGAACCCCTGGAACGCGAGAAGGCATCGGGAAGGCATTGTCTCTTTCATGACTTGTATGGGCATGATACTAATAGCTGTAGACATCTAAAGGATATAATCGAGAAGCACTTAAGGAGTGGTCAGCTGCAGCAATATGTCGGTACTCGGAATATGGAAGTGAAATAGGAGTAGCCACCGTCTACCTCAAACAATGATGGCGCGAGGCCTAGGAATGATGGTCAGTTGGTCATCGACAAATCGGGATGGTATGAAATAAGTGGAAAACTCTGGGTAGATAGTAAGTCACTTACTCATGTACGGGGAGGGAGACAGCCTCTAGGCACGCTTAGAGATGATGATAAATCATGATGCTCTAGTTTGTGAAATTTGTTTTTCTTTCTGCTTTGGGTAATTGCTTTTGTCTGGTTTGGTTATGGAGTTCAGTTTGGACTCTTGGTTTTGTTGACTTTCTAGTTGGTTTTTAGTTTAGACGCTTGTTTTTTTGGTTTGGATCTTATTATATATTTTTTAGATGAATTTATAGTTTTCTAATTTGATCTGGATTTCGAATTGGATGTTGATAGGATTTTTATCTGGTTTTTGGTAAAAGGTCGTCAGGTATGGATTATGCTTGGTAAAGGGTAAGTCCCTTTGTCCGAACATGGCGAATCGACTTATTTAGGTCGTCGAGTAGGGACTATGCTCGGTAAGGGTCCGGAGAGACCAAGATTCGGCCAAAGACTTAGGCCCCATATTATCTATTATTTATTATTTCAGGTCATCGAGTATAGACTATGCCCGGCAAGGGTTCGAAGAGACCGGGATTCTGATTAGGAATTAAGCCACGACATTACTCAACAATCAGGGACACTGAACCAGGATCGCCGTCAACCTAAGACTTATGCCAAGGCATCGCTTAATAAAAGCCGTCGAGTATGGACTATGCTTGACAAGAACTCAAAGAGGTTATGGATTCGAAAATTATCTATGAATGGCTAAGGATTTGGGCATGAACCCGGAGTGGTCCTAGATTTGGCTAAGGACCGGGAGTGTTCCAGAATTTGGATATCGACTCGGAGAGGTCATGGATTCGGTTATTGGTTACTGGATATGGATGGATTAGAACTCGGTTGTCAGGTTTAGATGGATATGGGATCGGCTAAGGATTTGATTACTGGATTCAAAATCGGATATTGACTCAGAGCTGTCGCGGATTTGGATAAGGATATGACTATGGCAGGATAGAATAGCTTAGTAATGCATTGGATTATGGATCGAATGATATGGCTATGGACAGAATATGGGTTTTGGATGTCGGATTTAAAGCCATTTAAAACACGTCCTTCCTACTGCAAGGCATGTTCTGTGGGGAAAATGTTACCCCGCCTTTTGGTCAAGGCTAGGATATCAACAAATTGGTTAAAACGGATGGATATCAGGATTGGAGATCAACTGAAAGCCAGGCTATGATCAATACCATCAAAATAAGATCAATCTGCAATCAAGGTGGGATCAATACTGAATGACAAAGAAGGCTCGATGAGGCTATATTCCAAATTTCAAGTCAATCGGAGTTCATATCTCAAGTTATGGATTGATCAACGTTCATGAAAACAAATTCGTATCGATACTTTCGTATCGATCAAGGTGGACATGGCTATATACTTCAGATCGATACATTCGTATTGATACTTTCATATCATTCAAGATGGATATAGGCATGGATAACACATACGTGTTTTATGCATTTGGTTTAGGTTAATCACGAGTTGTATCGATAAGTGTCGTATCGATCAAAATGGTGCAGCATCAGGTCGACACGAGAGAAGAGGTAGATTATGGGATGGATACGAAGGATGGCGGCATTGGATGGATACGAAAAACAATTTGGTGCCATTTCGTATCGATTGCATTCGTATCGATCGATACGAAGGAAACTGTCTAGGATAGGAGTACTTAGCATGGATCATAGCACAAGACTCGGATCGATGCAAAAGGGATGAATACATAATTGATGGATACGTGATATGATGGATACGAAATCATTCATGGATAAGAAATCACCAGCCTACATTTACAAACTCAATCTTGGATCGATCATAACACTTAAACTATAAATCTAAATGCCATGAAATTTTCACAAGAGGTCGCACGTCACCTCAAGAACGTTCATGATCGATCGCAGCTCAATTGGAGTGATTCTTTATCGATATGAAATTGACATGGATTGATGACGGATTGATCCCAAATAGGTCCAGGTTGATTACTTGGCCCATCAACACTTGAGAAAGTGTATTCCAGGATCCAAAGCAAATTTTTCTAGCTCCATACTTATAAATAGAACCTCCATTGCAACAAAAAAGGGTCTTCTTCTTCTTCTCTTTTGGCAAAACTCTACCATTTTGGTTATTGATATTCAAAGGATTGTAACTATAATCAAAGTATAAAGGAAATAAAAGGACCAATTCAAACTGGGCGTAGGCCGGAGATAGCCGAACCATTATAAATCTTGTGTCTTCTCTTTCTTTATTTCATTTCAATTTGGTTATTTATCCATTTTTACTCTCTACATCATCTGGATCTGTGATCTATGACTCGATATTGAGGATTTGTGTGTAAGCACTAGTGCTTTCATTACATTTGGGGTTTGTGACCATTTTTGGCGCAAACAATATGAATGAATGAAAATTATATTAAATGAAAAGTAAATAACATGTCAATAGAATAAAATTTATAAGTTGTGCATAAATCATTTTATCCCTATAACTGTTCTGATCCAGATTCGAATACATGATTTGTGGTAATTCACACCAGTCCGAGTTAGGACTTTTCGCTCGATTCTTGAAGGCGAACATTTGGTATGGATTTTTGATATGATTTTGAAATTTAATATCATAGTTTATGGCTATGCAAGGAGAATTGAGATTTCTTATCAAAAAAATAGGATCAAAGTCCGCGCTAGAATAGTCGGGTTAACAATGCTTGTTCGAAAGTGAAATTTTTGTATTCAAGTAAGCGATCAGATTTGTTATTGTGTACAAATGATATATGTATGTCGTACAAACTTAAATAATATTTAAATTCTATGTTGTTTTTCTTATGGGAAGTTTGGGAAATGACATTTTAAATAGTTCGAGGTTGTACGAATAATTTGTTGAGTAATTACTTAAGATGTTGAGCGTAAGGTGCACTTGGTAGTTTATTCATCACCCTTGTATGATGAAAAGTTTCTAAACCTGAACAAACCATTAGTATTTGGTTGCTATGTATGTGTGATGGATTCTTTCGTTGCATATAATGGTCGTACTGCTTTTGTTTGCATATGATTATTATATATTGTGTGTTGTTTGTGCCATTGTTTGGAACAACTAATATATTGTTCTTTTACATAATTTTAACTCTTTTGGATTATTTAAGTAAGACAAATATTTATAAAGCAATAGCTGTTGCTTTTGGTTTCATAAATAGAGTTTTGCTTGCCCGATAAATAGGTACGTTTTCGAATTACGGTTTTTGTAACAGTATTTTGTTTTTGCCATGGTTTGGACACTTTATTATTGAAATAAGATATATACAATGTAATTATTGATATTGAAATTTTCTTGGACCTGGCAGCTTAAAAGAAATGCTGCTGAAATTTTTCTTAAATTTAGGACTCAGAATATATTTGTGGAAGTTGAGTTATTTTCAAATTTTTACTAAACTTAAATATGAAAGCTTAATTGTTTGTAAATTGATTATCTTGAATAAATATATGAAATTTCTTGATTCTTTCTTGTTCCTTTTCGGGGATGAAAAGTTTTAGGTGGGGAAGATTGCAACGACCCATATTTTTAACCATTTAAAGATATTAAATTAAATAAGATTTTTGAATAAAATTGCTGGGAATAAAAAACTTAAGATTTTATTGATAAAAATTAAATTATAGTACAAGTTATGAGTTGAATTAAATTTCTATTAATGTCATATGTTTGCAATAATATAAGGATGATAACATATGTTAGTGTGTATTTTAATAACATTGGTTTGAATGAAATTAATAACCGTCTGAACGTAAATTTTCAATTGATTGGAATAATAAATGTTAAAAAAGAATAATAAATGTTTCTTTATTAAAGAAGAAAACATATGTTTATTTAGTTGAAATGTTTGGTAGCTAAAAAATTGATTGTAGAGACAAGAAACTATTATTTAGTAAGAAATGTATAATTCCTGTTTGTATCCAATAGTGTATAAATATGTTTAAATTACTATTAGATTGGAAATAATTATTCTATTTCTAATTAAATTTATTTAGTCCATTTTTAAATTCACCTTTGTAGTCAAATGAAATTAATGTAATTGAATAATTTCAACTGTAAGATCCCGATTTTTAATTCAATTTAAATTGATAATTAAAATAAATTTTTGAATAAAATTGTAAATTAATTTGAATTTTTTAAATTTTATAGGATATTTGTTTATTTAGACATTGATTTTAAAATTTAATTATGGATTTGAAATTCTATATTTAATATGTTATAAATAAATGTGTTGAAAATAAATAGAATAATAATAAAGCTTTAAGTTAATAAAAGTTTGTTTTCTAAAATTTTAATACATTGATATTTAGAAGATGTAATTTGGGAATTCGAGTAATAATTTTCATAAGGATTATTTTTAAGTTAAATTCTCATATACAAATAAATGTGATTATTTGTTAATATGTAATCAAGATTTTCAAATCATTCCTTTTCCTTTAAAAGCTATGCAAATAGAAATGACAAGAAAAAAATGAATGTAAAATACATAAATGTATATATGTAAATGTATTGAACTAAATTAAAATTGTAATATGAAAAATGATTGAAATAAATTTTATTTATGCAAATGAGAATGTATATAAAGATAAAAACATTACATTTTAAAATTTATGAAAGAAAACGGATTTTTATTAAATTAAAAATATAAATAGGAAATATAATACATATGTAGATAACATGTTCATAAAAACATGATTTATAAATAAATTAACATAAGGGTTTAAAATGTAAACAAATTAAAGTCTTAATATGTATTTACTTTTTTAAAATTAATAAAGCCTAATACATTTGAAAATAATAAAAACTTAGATTGTATATACATAAAACATAATTTATACTAACACAAGGTTTAAAAACTAAACCTACGAATAATTCACATTAGGGACTTAAACATAAATTTCTTTGTTTTAAACAAGTGTAAGCATCTTGTCATGAAAATTAAACAAGTGCGATGAATCAACATGGAAAATTTAACAATTGGCAAATCACTCTTTTTCATTTAAATTAAATTTATAAAACATGCAAGCTAGGCTGTTTTGTTAAAAAAAATTCTCAAAAACTTCATTCATTCGATTCTCAAACCCAGAAAGAAAAATGAAGGTCAGGCTTAAAACAAAACCTGGAAAAAGGAAAAGAAGAAAATGAAATTTAACCACTGTTTTCTCAAGCTTTTAACCTGAGCAAGATCAAAACGATTTCAGTTGCAAACTTGTAAGTTTAGACCAAAGGAAAACAAAATCATCTCAACTCAAAAATGCAAAATTTTCAGCTTGGAAATGATAATCTGGAAATCAAGTAGCAAATCAAAATCAAAATCAAAATCCGAGGCAAAGTTAAAACCAAACCTGGAAGCTATTAATCAGAGCATCTCAAACTTAATCAAGCAATTCCAGTTTCAGATCAATTGATAAGCAAGCTAATTTAACAAATGAGAAGCAGATCAAAATCAAACCTGGGAATAAGTTATAAAACTGGAATTGATTCAACATCAAGCAACAAGCTTCAGCCTGTAATGAGCATTCAAAGCTTCAATTCAAATGGCATATTCCAGATCATTTCTACTCAACAAATTCAACAGAAAGCTTGATCATCTTTAGTTTCCTCTGTTCTTCATTTTGAAGGTGAGTAAACCAGCTTTATAAAAATAAAAAAAATAAAAACCCTTTAACCTGTTGAATCTTGATCTATTGCTCAGATATGTTACTTTGATTCTTGATTCAGATACTGATTTAGGATTGCTTAATTTTCTTGTTTGTTTTGAAACTAACACACCCCTGCCCACAACCTGATACTTCATGTAACGACCCGTAAAAATTTTGTTAATTTTTAATGGTTTTATTTAGCGTATTTAATTTGATTTTGAGAAATTTTAAATAATATTTTGAAATTTATAGCCACCGTAATAAATTATTATAAATTTTTCAACTTAATCTAAGATGACCGATGCTACTAGAATCGTTACTTTTCTAATATATTCATTCCTACTTTCACTGACCTTCTATTTCTTCATTTTTCCACCGTTTAAAAAATAATAATAATGGTTATTCGTTTTATTTTATTCAGTAATCAGCGCGACTCTTGCCATTTACACCATACCATATTTGACTGTTGATTTTCGTTCAGTATTCTTATTTTAAAAATAAAACATAGAGTAATGTTGCCTTCACATTTAATTGCCAGCGTGACCTTTGCTTTTCCAAAATTTACTCCCTCTTTAACGTTGTTTCCCTGCTTACATGATTTGTTGCCATTCCACCTTTATTTATTTCAATCACTTACTGAAAAACCAGTTGCTGTAATCTTATAGCCGTTGAGAAAAATCAAACATAACGTTTGCATTTATTTTTTTAAAGTTATCAAAACTACTGCTTTTCTTTTCCCATTTTCTATTGTATGTGAGCTATTTCTTTTGCCATCTCCTCTCTTCCATCTTTTTTCCTGTAGTCGTTACTTCTTCTCCCTCTATTTATTTCCTAGCCTACTCACTTTCTTCTCCTCTACCATATTTTTGTTCCTCTCTGTTGCTTCTTGGAAAAAAAGAAATTTTTCCCGTTACAATGCTAAAACACATATGATGGAAAAATGAAAAAGGACTAGTTCTCCTTCCTATAGCTTCGTCAAGCCTTCGCCACCACAGCTTGAACCAATTTTCAAGAGCCGCAATCCACTCCGTGCCTCCTACCCTCCTCATCCATATTTTTATAAACGGTATGCGTATCATATTGCAATATATGTTTCGTTTTTAAATGTTTACATATAGCATGAATATGTACTAGTGCTATATATAGTCTATTTTGTTTAATGGATATGTTATATAAGCTGTGTTTTCTTTTGTCTAATGGATTTCAAATCTTATAATAAATATTATTGCATTAGTTGTTGTTTTCAACTTCCTGTAACACTTTGTTTTATTATTATAAATTTTAGCTTGTTGCAATTCTCTTTTCACCTATATTATTCTATTATCTAATATATACTTTTATCTAGTTATATATATTATACTATAAGGTGTATATATATAAGTTTTCATAACCCTTTATAATATGTAGCTATGTATATAAGATTTGACCTGTTATATATGAAAGCATTGGTTATAGGAATTAAAAATATGCAAAGGAATTTAACGTGGTGATATTTACTTGTGAATAGAACAAGATACGTACCACCATCTGTATCTTCGTATCTCTCCCCATGTTTTTATTATTATTTTATATATATATTTTTCTTTCTTTCTTTTTTTCTCTTTTCACTGCTTTAATTTTATAGCTTTTAAATAAATTGAAAAATGCTTTGGAAGTATTTAAATGCAGTACACGACAAATTTAATAAGCAATGGTGTTTCACGTCATTTATGGCAAAAAAAAAATTGATAAGTTCATACATTTCTAAACTGAAAATAATAAATATATGATGCGATGGAATTTGAATTTTCATACGCCGTGCGATGAGCTGATCTTAAATTTAAAAGAGGTATGATATATCAATCGCTTACAAATAAGACGAAGACAACGTCCTAAATTAACTTATGAACGTTACTGTTGTTATTAAGAAACCAACGTATTTTGTGTCATTTGATTATTTGGGTACTAATAATACGTTACTTTATTCATTCCATCAATTCATTTCACACCACGTTATTTTAAATAAATTGCTACTCTTCTACTGAAATTTATCCAAAAATTTAATAAAAATGGTCCGACGGTGTATTAGCCCTCAGGACTAATCCCTGAATTCCAAACGTTGGATCCACTTTGCGTTCTGTTTTTTTTTCTCTTTTTCCATAAAACATATATAAAGTATAAAGTTTATATCTGTTTTCTGATGTTAGTTGAAATGTAAATATTGATTTTTAAATAGTATATCTATATATATAAGCTACTTTTGTTGTTCGTATATAAATGGTATTGTATGTGCATTTTTATGAAATAGCGCCCAATGTATATTATTTTATAAAAGAATTCATTTGTTATGTCAATCAAATATGTTTTACATTTGGTTTATATAAATATATTATAACTGATGTTGACTTCTTTGATTATACTCTTTCTTACAGCTAAAATATGTTAGTATTGTACCTAGCACATGATTTATATTAGTCTATTTATATAAGTATTTATTTCAAATTTCATATTGTATATATGCTTGATTCTAATTTGTGTGTTTTGAATCAAAAAAAAAACCAATGATTTTGGAAAATATATATACATGTATACTTTTGATTTAAGTTAATATGTGTTGAATTTAGAATATGACTTTATATATGTAGATATATATAGTTATATATATGAGTCCACTCATACCATTATCTTCGACGATCCCGTTCTGACTTGTTCCATCAATTCTTGTTATCAGCTTTGATCGTTGAATTCGTGCCGATTTTGCTTTGCTTTGATTCATAATTCAAATTTCAGTGTCTGTAGCAGTATGCGTATCCCTGTCATCTTCTGTATTCTCTAGGCTCGAGAGGCGAGCAATCACTCACGATTAACGTTCTTTTATTCATTAAATTTGATTTCAATTGAAAGACGATTGAAATATGCCGCTGTAGTTATTTAATTTGTTATATTTATGCCATTATCTATAATTGTTCACCTGTGGGATATGACACCATATCGTTTTGCTTATATTTTATTATTGATGATATATGCCTGTTATTTCATTATCTGCTATCACTCTTCAAGTTCCCTGTTAGTATAGTTTTCACTATGGGTTGAAATGATGTATACCCGAACGGACTTTAGAATAGGAGAAAATCGTTATGGGTTGAAATGATAAATCCAAGCGATTTTCATTTAACTGAATTTGGGATTACGGGTTGAAATGATATCCACCCGTATGTATTTAGTATACGGATTGAAATGATAAACATCCGTAGGACTTGACTATATGATAGGAAATATATACAGACACCGTTGGTCCATATAAATATTTTGAAAATAAATTTCTACAGTTGAAAAGAAATATATGGGATTTAATAAATATTAGTTCTTAAAATATTATATATATATATATATATATATATATAAATGGAAATTTTATATATACATTTAATAATAATATTATTGAGATTGATTTCATCCATATAATATGTTTGAGTATTATTTACGATTTATATTTCAAAATTTACCGTTGTAAAAAGTTGAATAATTAAGATTGGGAGATAAATTTGGGTTTATTAAGAATGGTACTTTAAATAAGGATTTATTTAATTAAATCGATTTGAAATTATTGAATGGAAAATAAAAGTAAGATTTTGTAACTGGATTTTTGATTTAACTGATTTAATGAATATTTCACGTTTAATAAAATTAAAGAAAATATTGAGTAAAATGTAATTTAAGGTTACTTAAATGATATTGAATCTAATAAGGGAGTATTTCAAGACTAAATAATAATGAGGTTAAATCGAGACCTATATGAAACTGTTATATAGAAAATTTAAATATTAAAGCCTTGAACCATATTGGAATTTAAATGGTTTATGTTGCGATTCGGATGTGTATTTGAAATCAACGTAGTTGAATTTGTTATTTAGCAACTAAATTGAATTGAAATGAAAATTTAGGTCGAACTAAATTTGAATTTATCATTTAGAAAACTAAATTGAATGAAAATTTAGATGAAACGCTGAATACTTAAAGTTTTGAAATATATGGAAATATAATGGGGTATTTGTGATTATAAATCCAATTTGAGATCGATAAAATTTAAGCGGTTATTTTAGAAATTGAGTTGAATTTAAATTGATAAATTGAGATTGAATTTAATTTGAATGGGAAGGTCGGGTTGATGTTGGAATGTTTTGTTAAGTTGAGGAAGTTGAAAATACTTTACTGTATAAATTATTTAATATATATAAATACTATTTTGGGAAATATAGAGATATTTGAAGTGAAAATGAGATTCGGTTTTGAAGTATAAATTAAGCCGAAATGACCACGGTGTTATATTTTATATTTCTACCTTGTAGAAAGTTCCATAGACCCTTAGAGGATGGTTATCTCAAAAATGCTTTAAGTTATTTGTATTTCAGTTGACATTTCACTTGAGTTGGATTTATTGATATAAAATGTTAATCCTGACTTTAGAGTTTTGTGTTTTGCTTTACGCTCGGGTCGGACTGAGTGATACAGCATTTGAGACTCACCTTTGGAGTTCGGAGCTTCATTTGGAAATCCAACTATCGATTCAGATTGCAGCCTTTCCAGTTGATTGGTTCAGAGAAGTCATCTGTTGCATTGGAGACTTTACTGCATTTGAACTATTCGGTTGTATTTTTCTAACTCTGATGTATATAATAGCTTCATGAACTACTATTCTTTATCTATTCTGCTGCATTATATTACTCTGTGATCTGTGATTGATTTATTTACTGTATATTTTATGTTTTGCCAAATTTTAATTAACAATTTGGTATTTTGAATTATTTAAGTCGGATATGTATGGTTTTATTGTCGATTTAAATGGTCCAAAATAACGGATCGTTACAGTTGGTATCAGAGCTTTGGCTCTAGGCAAAACCTAGCATGTATGATAAATTTATTTATAGAATCACTTTTGCTCGAGTTGAATCTCTTCCTTTTGAATTGATTTCCTTTGAACTTTGGGACGCTCCCTGTGGTTCCAAAATTCATTCTTAGCTCTCTCTTTTTATATTCTTTTGATTCTGGAGTATCCAATAACTCCACTGAATGTTTTGTAAAGGGGATGAAAACTCCTTTACAATCGGCATTGATTCACCGAAGATTTCTGTATCCTCGGTTTACGATGCTGCTATATCTTGATATGCTGAATTCTATCTCTGGTGATCGAATGTTGATTTGTTTTGGAATTCCGCATTCATTATATTCCTAAGGTCATGGTCGACCTGATTAAGATCGCCGCGATTTGTAGAAGTATATCCATCTTCTATTTTGTAATTTAATTATCTCATCTTCGATCGACTCTAACTTCGAATCAGGATTCTATTGATTGGAGTTCCTCTAATTTAAATCTCTATCTTTGTTTTGAAATCCATTCTTGAATCACCCTTTGAAAAATCGGGTATGTTGTATTTTTGAAACTGTTTATACCGAAATTATTATTTTGATAACTATGATTTTATTTTATATATAAAAGTAAAAATGTTTTCGATAAGGATTATATACCTATATATAAAACAAATAAGAAATGTTATTCGATATATAATTTTTTTGAAATGATTTAAAATTTTGGAAATTTATAAGAAATTGATTTATATAAAAATGATTTATAACTGAAGGGTTAAATTTGAAATTCGAGAATTGAATTTCTGTATTTTGAAATTGGTTTTATGATTTTGGAAAATATATAAAAATAATACGATTTAAAAGTATTTTTCGAATAAGAAATGTTTCAAATGAGTTCAAATGAATTCCAATAATTTTAAAGAAATTTAAAAGAAGTTTTCACGAAAATAGAAGTCCAAAACTCACTTATGTCGTTGGAAAATAGTTTCGGTGATGAGTGCAGGCATCATCGACATTGATTTTCGAGTTTCAGAGTGGGGGAGAGGCCTCTTTAATAGCTTTGCTATGCGAGTGATTTTGTAAAACCGTTTTGATTCAAAATTCCGAAGTATAATTTGATATTTTCGAAAGATATATGTATATATTTGAAACAATGTAAAATGGGACCGGTGTTCAGTGCTCGAGTTTCGGATTTAATAATTGATTTATTGTTGATTTTCAACTCTTGAATTGAAATTTTGATTTCCCTAACTATTTTGAATGTTCGAACGCTTCCAAATCGAGAATAAATTTTCAAAGCTAAGACATTTCGAAGAGTATAAAATGTTTGATAAACAATATAAATTTAGTTTTGAAATGTTTTGAAAAAAAATAGTTTTGAATAATGGTTTTCAGAAAGGTAAATTGGATATTTCAAATGGAAATAGATAGTTTAAAAGTTTTAAAGGGATAATTATAAATTTGGAAACCATTTTGAGTATAATTGATTTTGAGAAAATATTTGGTTTAAAATTAAATTAAATTAAAAACCAATACTTATATGGTGATTGTTGGAAATGAATTTGTTTGACTTGAATTATTTTAATTTGGAAAATGGGATAATTTTCTAAACCTTTTATTTTGGGAATTTTGAAATTTAGATATTTAATTTGGAAGAAAATTTGGTGAAATCATATATGATTTTGAAACTGAATTGATATTGAAATGATTTGAAATTGAGAACCTTATATTATTAAGCACTTGATTTGGGAGTTGTCGAACTTATATAAAATGGATTTGTATAAGTATGAAGTTGATTTCAAATCTATTGATTTGAAAGGTACTCAATTTGGAAAGAGAATTTTATATAATCGAAGTCTATATAAGTATGACTTGATATACTATTGATTTGGAAAGTATACGATTTGAAAAAAAGAATCCTATATATAATGGACTTTATATAAGTATTATATTTGAAGGTATTTGAAAAGGTACTATATGATATATATTTTCGAAGCAATGATATGGAAAGTGCCTTCTACTTGATATCCTCTTTGTGGCCACATCGTGGATTCATTCTATTGATATTATTCTCTCTGATTTTCGGTTTTCCGGATGTAATACTCGAGTTTTCCCACCGTGGCGTAACCCATGGTTTTTTTTCTCTCGCGACTGCATAGTGTAATTGCCTGGCTGAGTCTGGCCTAGGGGTACGGATTGTTTCCTGGGGGATCCAGGCGTAACCATTGTGTATCCTGCAATCTGTGTAGGTCGCGAATAGTAGCGAAACTGCCTGGCTGAGACAGCCTAGGGGTACGGATTGTTTCTTGTGGTACCCAGACGTAACCATTGTGTATCCTGCACTCTAGTAGTCATCATGGCGTAACTCGCAGGGCTGCGAAAGCTTACGGATACGTATTGTTTCCTGGGGAATCCAGGCGTAACCATTGTGTATCTTTGAACCATGGTTGGACAAAGGTTTTGGTTTGGTTGTTTGTTTGGATTGTACTTTCCATATCTGCTTTAAAGGTTTTTCAAGTATTTTCACTGGGTGTTGAAACAAGTCTACTAAGTACTTGAAGAATTCTAGCTTTGCGCCTGATCAACGCATGGCCGGAGTCTGTAAGAACGAGGATAAACTTGTTGAAACATCGAGTTATAAAAGTATTTTCGAAAGGAAATTTCTTTTGATATAAAAGTATTTTATTATAAAGGTATTTAATTATAAAAATATTTCCAACAAGAAATTTCTGTACTAGTTTTTAAAATTTAAATTCTTATAGTTTGAAATTTACGATTCGTGCCCGATACTATCTTTTGAATCTACCTCCCTTTCCTTTTGAATATATCCTTTAAAATATTGTTTAATTATATACTACCTGGTTTAATAGAAAATTTTAGTGTTATAAATATTTTAGAAGTTATTTATTTAAAATAAACATATTTAAAGTAAATGATTAGCGAGAATATTTGAAAAGTATTTTGAGAGAAAAATTGGTAAGTTATAAATTATGGATTTAATGTTTTCAAATAACTTCATTGTAAATATAACTAATCATGTAAATAAATTGTTTTCAAATAGTTTTCATATATTTATTAAGTGTTATTTAACATATTTAAATTCCAATGGGTTTTGAAAAAAAAATAGTATTAAAGAAAATTTAATTTCAAATGAAGTTTTCAAGTAAAATTTATATGGTCTTAATTAATTGTTTATCCTTGTGTTTCAATCTATTTATCTTTCTGGTTGTTTCTATTCTCCTACCTTCTTCCTTTTCGGAGATGAAAAGTTTTGAGCAGGGGAGAGTGTAACGACCCGTAAAATTTTTGTAACGACCCGCTATTTTGGACCATTCAAATCGATAATAAAACCATACATATCCGACTTGAATAATTCAAAATACCGAATTGCTAATTAAAATTTGGCAAAACTTAAAATATACAGTAAATAAATCAATCACAGATCACAGAGTAATATAATGCAGCGGAATAGATAAAGAATAGTAGTTCATGAAGCTACTATATACATCAGAGTTAGAAAAATACAACTGAATAGTTCAAATGCAGTGAAGTCTCCAATGCAACAGATGACTACTCTGAACCAATCAACTGGAAAGGCTGGAATCTGAATCGATAGTTGGATTTCCAAATGAAGCTCCGAACTCCAAAGGTGGGTCTCAAATGTTGTATCACTCAGTCTGACCCGAGCGTAAAGAAAAACATAAAACACTCGAGTCAGGATTAACATTCTTATATCAACAAATCCAACTCAAGTGAAATATCAACTGAAATACAATTAACTTAAAGGATGGTTGGGATAACCATCCTCTAAGGGTCCATGGAACTTTCTACATGGTAAAAATATACACTATAACACCGTGGTCATTTCAACTTAATTTATTCTTCAAAACCAAATCTCATTTTCATTTCAAATATCTCTATATTTCCCAAAATAGTATTTATATATATAAAATAATTTACACAGTAAAGTATTCAATTTCCTCAACTTAACAAATCGTTCCAACATCAACCCGACCTTCCCATTCAAATTAAAGTCAATCTCTATTTATCAATTTAAATTCAACTCAATTTCTAAAATAACCATTTAAATTTTATCGATCTCAGATTCGGATTTATAATCACAAATACCCCTTTATATTTCCATATATTTCAAAACTTTAAGTATTCAACGTTTCTTCTAAATTTTCATTCAATTTAGTTTTCTAAATATTAAATTCAATTTTAGTTGCTAAATAACAAATTCAACTACGTTGATTTCGAATACAGATCTGAATCTCAACATAAACCATTTAAATTCCAATATAGTTTAAGGCTTTAATAATTAAATGTTCTATATAACTGTTTCATATAGATCTCGATTTAACCTCATTATTATTTAGTCTTGAAATACTCCCTTATTAGATTCAATATCATTTAAGTAACCTTAAATTACAATTTACTCGATATTTTCTTTAATTTATTTAAACGTGAAATATTCACTAAATCACTTAAATCAAAAATCCAGTTATAAAATCACACCCTTTAAATTTCCCATTCAAAAATTTCAAATCGATTTAATTAAATCAATCCTTATTTAAATACCATTTTTATAAACCCAAATTTATTTCCCAATCTTAATTATTCAATTTATTACAAGAGAATCTATTTGAAATATAGATTTACATAAATACTTAACCATATTATATGTATTAAATCAATCTAATTTAAATCAAATATTACTACTAAATCTATATATACAATTTTCATTTATATAATATCTTAAGAATCAAATTTATTAAACCATATATTTCTTTCCAAAAATTATAGAAATTAGCTTCAAAATATTTATATGGACCAACGGTGTCTGTATATATTTCCTATCATATAGTCAAGTGCTACGGATATTTATCATTTCAATCCATATACTAAATATATAGGGGTGGATATCATTTCAACCCGTAATCCCAAATTCAATTAAATGAAAATTGCTTGGGTTTATCATTTGAACCCATAACGATTTTCTTCTATTCTAAAGTCTGTTCTGGTATGTATCATTTCAACCCATAGTGATTTCTAAACTACAGGGAACTTGCAGAGTGATAACAGAAAATACAATAAAATAACAGGCATATATCATCAATACCAATATAATATAAACAACAGGATATGGTGTCATATCCCGTAGGTGAACATTTACATATAATAGCATATATAACAAATTTAAAAAACTATAGCAGCATATTTCAATTGTCGTTTCAATTGAAATCAAATTTAATGAATAAAAGAATGTTAATCATGAGTGATTACTCACCTCTCGGGCCTAGAGAAAACAGAAGATGACACGGATATGCATACTGCTACAGACACTGAAATTTGAATTATGAATCGAAGCAAAGCAAAATCGGCACGAATTCAACGATCAAAGCTGATAATAAGAATTGATGGAACAAGTCAGAACGGGATCAGTGAAGATAATGGTATGAGTGGACTCATATATATATAACTATATATAACTATATATATATATATAAAGTCATATTCTAAACTCAACATATTAAATTAAATATATATGTATTTATATTTTCCAAAATCATTGTTTTTTTATTTAAAACACATAAATTAGAATCAAGCATATATACAATATGAAATTTGAAATAAATACTTATATAAACAGACTAATATTAATCATGTGCTAGGTTACAATACTGACATATTTTAGTTGTAAGAAAGAGTATAATGAAAGAAGTCAACATCAGTTATAATATATTTATATAAACCAAATGTAACATATATTTAGTTGACAGAACAAATGAATTCTTTTATAAAATAATATACATTGGGTGTTATTTCATAAAAATGCACATACAATACCATTTATGTACGAACAACAAAAGTAGCTTATATATATAGATATACTATTTAAAAATCAATATTTACATTTCAACTAACATCAGAAAACAAATATTCGAAAAATAAAATCCCAGAGTTATAAATAAAGAATAAAATATTGCTAAAATTTGGGCTGTTACACTCTCCCCCACTCAAAACTTTTTGTCCCCGAAAAGGAAGGAGGTAGGAGAATTAAAACAACTAGAAAGAAAATAGATTGAAAGACAAGATAAACAATAAATTTTAAAATTTTATAAATTGTACTTGAAATATTCATTTGAAAAATTCACTTGGAAATCAATTTTCTTTAATACTTTTTTTTTACTACTTTATCTTAAGATACTTTCAACATTATAGATACATCAATAATCATTTTATTTAAACATGTTTTATTAAATTAATAACTTCAAAATATTTATAACACTAAAATTTTCTATTAAACAATGTAGTATACAAATAAGCAATATTTAAAAAGGTTATATCCAACAAGGAAGGAAGGTAGATTTGGAAAATAGAATCAAGGTGAATAACTAAACTGAGAAGATAAGGTAGATGAAAGGAATAGTATCGCGCACGAATAATTAATCTAGAACTATAAGAATTTAAATTTCAAATATTAATTCAAAATTTCTTTATTGGGAAAAATACTTTTATAATAAATACCTTTATAATAATACTTTTATAATAAAATATTATTATATCGAAATAGATTTTCCTTTCGAAAATACTTTTATAACTCGATGTTTCAACAAGTTTATCCTCGTTCTTACAGACTCTGGCCATGCGTTGATCAGGCGCAAAGCTAGAATTCTTCAAGTACTTAGTAGACTTGTTTCAACATCCATTGAAAATACTTGAAAAACATTTAAAACGGATATGGAAAGTACAATCCAAACAAAACAACCAAACCAAAACCTTTGTCCGACCATGGTTCGTAGATACACAATGGTTACGCCTGGATCCCCCAGGAAACAATCCGTATCCGTAAGCTTTCTCAGCCCTGTGAGTTACGCCATGATGACTAGTAGAGTGCAGGATACAAAATGGTTACGCCTGGGTCCCCCAGGAAAAATCCGTACCCCTAGGTTGTCTCAGCCAGGCAGATTCGCTACTATTCGCGGCCTACACAGATTGCAGGATACACAATGGTTACGCCTGGATCCCCCAGGAAACAATTTGTACCCCTAGACCAGACTCAGCCAAGCAATTGCGCTATGTAGTCTCGAGAGAAAAAAAACCATGGGTTACGCCACGGTGGGAACACTCGAGTATTACATCCGGAAAACCAAAAATAAGAGAATAATATCGATAGAATGAATCCACGATGTGGTCACAAAGCGGATATCAAGAAGAAGGCACTTTCCATATCTTTACTTCGAAAATATATATCATATAGTACCTTTTCAAATCACTTTCAAATATCGTACTTATATAAAGTCCATATATATAGGATTCCATTTTTCCCAAATCGAATACTTTCCAAAATCAATAGTTGATCAAATCATACTTATATAGACTTCGATTATACAAAATCTCTTTCCAAATTGAGTACCTTTCAAATCAATAGATTTCAAATCGACTTCATACTTATACAATCCATTTTATATAAGTTCGACCACTCCCAAATCAAGTGCTTAATAATATAAGGTTCTCAAATTTCGAATCATTTCAATATCAATCCATTTTCAAAATCGTACATGATTTCACCAAATTTTCTTCCAAATTAAATATCTAAATTTCAAAGTTCCCAAAATAATAGGTTTAGAAAATTATCCCATTTTCCAAATTAAAATAATTCAAGTCAACCAAATTCATTTCCAAAATCACCATATAAGTACTGGTTTTAATTCCAATTTAATTTCAAAACCAAATATTTTCCCAAAATCAATTATACTCAAAATGTTTTCCAAATTTATAATTATCCCTTTTTTTAAAAACTTTTAAACTATCTATTTCTATGTGAAATATCCAATTTACCTTTCTGAAAACCATTATTCAACTTTTTTTTTAAAAAACATTTCAAAACTAAATTTATATTCTTTATCAAACATTTTATACTCTTCGAAATTTCTTAGCTTTGAAAATTTAATCTCAATTTGGAAGTGTTCGAACATTCAAAATAGTTAGGGAAATCGAATTTCCAATTCAAGACTTGAAAATCAACAATAAATAGATAGAATTATACCAAATCAAATCCGAAACTCGAGGACTGAATACCGGTTTCCTTTAAATCATTTTAAATATATATACATATATCTTTCGAATATCAAATTATTCTTCGGAATTTGAAATCAAATTTTTTTTCACAATATCACTCGCATAGCAAAGCTACTAGAGTGGCCTCTCCCCAACTCTGAAACTCGAAAATCAATGTCAATGATGCGTGCACTCATCACCGAAATTACTTTCCAGCGACAAAGTGAGTTCTAGACTTCTATTTTCTTAAAACTTCCTTGAAATTTCATTGAAATCATTGGAACTCGTTTAAGTCATTTGAAACACTTCTTATTCAGAAAATACTTTCAAATCGTATTATTATATAATTTCAAAAATCTTAAAAACAATTTCAAAACACCGGAATTAAATTCTAGAATTTCAAATTTAACACTTCAGTTATAAATCATTTTTATATAAATCAATTTCTTATATCTTTTCAAAATTTCAAATCCTTTCAAAACCCTTTTATATAGAATAACATTTCTTATTTGTTATATATATGGTTATATGATCCTTATAGAAAACATCTTCACTTTTATATATAGAATAAAATCATAGTTATCAAATTAATAATTTCGATATATAAAACAATTTCAAAAATACAAACAAAACCTGATTTTCAAAGGATGACTCAAGAATGGATTTCAAAACAAAGATAGAGATTTAATTTAGAGGAACTCCAATCAATAGAATCCTGGTTCGAAGATAGACTCGATCGATTATGAGATTATTAAATTACAAAATAGAAGATGGATATACTTCTATAAATCGTAGGCGACCTTAACCGGGACAACCGTGACCTTAGGAATATAATCGATGCGGAATTCCAAAACAAATCGACATTCAATCGCCAGAGATAGAATTCAGCATATCAAGATATAACAGCATCGTAAACCGAGGATACAGAAATCTTTGGTGAATCAATGCCGATTGTAAAGGAGTTTTCACCCCCTTTACAAAACATTCAGTGGACTTATTGGATTTTCCAGAATCAAAAGAATATAAATAGATATAGCCAAGAATGAATTTTTGAACCACAGGGAGCGTCCCAAAGTTCAAAGGAAATCGAGTCAAAAGGAAGAGATTCAACTCGAGCGAAAGTGATTCTGTAAATAAATTTACCATATATGCTAAGTTTTTCCTAGAGCCAAAGCTCTGATACCAACTGTAACGACCCGCTATTTTGGACCATTGAAATCGATAAGAAAACCATACATATCCGACTTGAATAATTCAAAATACCGAATTGTTAATTAAAATTTGGCAAAACTTAAAATATACAGTAAATAAATCAATCACAGATCACAGTGTAATATAATGCAGCGGAATGGATAAAGAATAGTAGTTCATGAAGCTACTATATACATCAGAGTTGGAAAAATACAACCGAATAGTTCAAATGCAGTGAAGTCTCCAATGCAACAGATGACTTCTCTGAACCAATCAACTGGAAAGGCTGAAATCTGAATCGATAGTTGGATTTCTAATTGAAGCTCCAAACTCCAAAGATGGGTCTCAAATGCTGTATCACTCAGTCTGACCCGAACGTAAAGAAAAACATAAAACACTCGAGTCAGGATTAACATTCTTATATCAATAAATCCAACTCAAGTGAAATATCAACTGAAATACAATTAACTTAAAGGATGTTTGGGATAACCATCCTCTAAGGGTCCATGGAACTTTCTACAAGGTAGAAATATACACTATAACACCGTGGTCATTTCAACTTAATTTATTCTTCAAAACCGAATCTCATTTTCACTTCAAATATCTCTATATTTGCCAAAATAGTATTTATTAATATTAAATAATTTATACAGTAAAGAATTTTCAATTTCCTCAACTTAACAAAACGTTCCAATATCAACCCGACCTTCCCATTCAAATTAAATTCAATATCAATTTATCAATTTAAATTCAACTCAATTTCTAAAATAACCGCTTAAATTTTATCGATCTCAAATTCGGATTTATAATCACAAATACCCCTTTATATTTCCATATATTTCAAAACTTTAAGTATTCAACGTTACATCTAAATTTTCATTCAATTTAGTTTTCTAAATATTAAATTCAAATTTAGTTCAACCTAAATTTTCATTTTAATTCAATTTAGTTGCTAAATAAAAATTCAACTACATTGATTTCAAATATAGATCCGAATCTCGACATAAACCATTTAAATTCCAATATAGTTTAAGGTTTTAATATTTAAATGTTCTATATAACAGTTTCATATAGATCTCGATTTAACCTCATTATTATTTAGTCTTGAAATACTCCCTTATTAGATTCAATATCATTAAGTAACCTTAAATTACATTTTACCCAATATTTTCTTTAATTTATTTAAACGTGAAATATTCACTAAATCACTTAAATCAAAAATCCAGTTATAAAATCATACCCTTTAAATTTCCCATTCAAAAATTTCAAATCGATTTAATTAAATAAATCCTTATTTAAATACCATTTTTATAAACCCAAATTTATCTCCCAATCTTAATTATTCAATTTATTACAAGAGAATCTATTTGAAATATAGATTTAGATAAATACTTAACCAGATTATATGTATTAAATCAATCTAATTTAAATCAAATATTACTACTAAATCTATATATACAATTTTCATTTATATAATATCTTAAGAATCAAATTTATTAAACCATATATTTCTTTCCAAAAATTATAGAAATTATTTTCAAAATATTTATATGGACCAACGGTGTCTGTATATATTTCCTATCATATAGTCAAGTGCTACGGATATTTATCATTTCAATCCGTATACTAAATATACATGGATGGATATCATTTCAACCCGTAATCCCAAATTCAACTAAATGAAAATCGCTTGGGCTTATCATTTCAACCCATAATGATTTTCTCCTATTCTAAAGTCTGTTCGGGTATGTATCATTTCAACCCATAGTGATTTCTAAACTACAGGGAACTTGCAGAGTGATAACAGAAAATACAACAAAATAACAGGCATATATCATCAATGCCAATATAATATAAACAACAGGATATGGTGTCATATCCCGCAGGTGAAAAGTTACAGATAATAGCATATATAACAAATTTAAATAACTATAGCAGCATATTTCAATTGTCGTTTCAATTGAAATCAAATTTAATGAATAAAAGAATGTTAATCATGAGTGATTACTCACCTCTCGAGCCTAGAGAATACAGAAGATGACACGGATATGCATACTGCTACGGACACTGAAATTTGAATTATGAATCGAAGCAAGCAAAATCGGCACGAATTCAACGATCAAAGCTGATAACAAGAATTGATGGAACAAGTCAGAACGGGATCGGCGAAGATAATGGTATGAGTGGACTCATATATATATATATATATAAATATATATATATATATATAACTATATGTAACTATATATATAAAGTCATATTCTAAATTTAACACATATTAAATTAAATATATATGTATTTATATTTTCCAAAATAATTGTTTTTTATTTAAAGCACATAAATTAGAATCAAGCATGTATAGAATATGAAATTTGAAATAAATACTTATATAAACAGACTAATATTAATCATGTGCTAGGTTACAATAGTGACATATTTTAGCTGTAAGAAAAAGTATAATGAAAGAAGTCAACATCAGTTATAATATATTTATATAAACAAAATGTAACATATATTTAGTTGACATAACAAATGAATTCTTTTATAAAATAATATACATTCGGCGCTATTTCAAAAAAATGCACATACAATACCATTTATATACGAACAACAAAAGTAGCTTATATATATAGATATACTATTTAAAAATCAATATTTACATTTCAACTAACATCAGAAAACAAATATAAACTTTATACTTTACATATGTTTTATGGAAAAAGAGAAAAAAAAAACAAAACGCAAAGTGGATCCAACGTTTGGAATTCAGGGATTAGTCCTTAAGGCTAATACACCGTCGGATCATTTTTATTAAATTTTTGGATAAATTTCAGTAGAAGAGTAGCAATTTATTTAAAATAACGTGGTGTGAAATGAATTGATGTAATGAATAAAGTAACGTATTATTAGTACCCAAATAATCAAATGACACAATACTTTGGTTTCTTAATAACGACAGTAACGTTTAATTTGCTAAATGTTAATTTAGGACGTTATCTTCGTCTTATTTGTAAGCGATTGATATATCATACCTCTTTTAAATTTAAGATCAGCTCATGGCACGGCGTATGAAAATTCAAATTCCATCGCATCATATATTTATTATTTTCAGTTTAGAAATGTATGAGCTTATCAAAATTTTATTTTTTGGCTATAAATGACATAAAACACCGCTGCTTATTAAATTTGTCGTGTACCGCGTTTAAATACTTCCAAAGCGTTTGTCAATTTATTTAAAAGCTATAAAATGAAAGGATTGAAAAGATAAAGAAAGAAAATATATATACAATAATAACAAAATATGGGGAGAGAGACGAAGATACAGATGGTGGTACGTATCTTGTTCTATTCATAAGTAAATATCACCATAAATTCCTTTTCATATTATTAATTGCTATAACCAATGCTTTCATATATAATAGGTCCAATCTTATATACATAGCTACATATTATAAAGGGTTATGAAAACTTATATATATACACCTTATAGTATAATATATATATAACTAGATAAAATGTATATATTAGATAATAGAATTCAATAATATTGATGAAAAGAGAATTGCAGTAAGCTAAAATTTATAATAAAAATCAAAGTGCTGCAGGAAGTTGAAAACAACAACTAATGCAATAAAATTTATTATAAGTTTCGAATCCATTAGACAAAAGAAAACACAGCTTGTATAACATATCCATTAAACATAATAGACTATATATAGTACTAGTACATATTCATGTTATATGTAAACATTTAAAAACGAAACATATATTGCAATATGATACGCATACCGTTTATAAAAATATGGATGATGAGGGGAGGAGGCATGGAGTGGGTTGTGGCTCTTGACAAGTGGTTCGAGCTGTGGTGGAGGAGGCTTGACGAAGCTATAAGAAAGAGAACTGGTCCTTTTTCATTTTTCCATCATATGTGTTTTAGCATTGTAATGGGAAAAATCTCTCTTTTTTTTTCAAGAAGCAACAGAGAGGAAGAGAATTAAAGCTAAATAGGATCAGAGACTACGCGTTATAAATATTTAATATAGTTGAACGGTAGGAATGAGTAATCCAACAGCTAAAATTAGAACCATGGAAATAGAGGGGTCAATCGCTAGAATTTAGGAGGAATGAATGGTAACGGTTGTTTGAATTGTATACCAAATATATAACTTTATATCCATTATTAATTGAATAAGAGAAATGAATGGGTGGAGAATGAGCTATACATTTATGATATACTGTTACATATAATTTATTAAAGAAGAAACGGTAGAATAATGATAGATTTGAATTATACACTGGTGTGATGCAATAACAACGGTCAAGTTGATAAGGTGGATATTTAAACAATTTATTGCTTGATTGGAAAGCACGTGAGTATGGAAAGGCAAGGATATTAAAATGGAAAAAGGAATGGACAGAGAAATTTAAGCGAAGATAAAACGTACAGTAATAAATATAGATTAGTGGGATGGTCACGATAATTCAGTGGATAATTAAAGCAACTTTTTAATTCCACCAGCTGCACGTTCAAATTTTATACGTTTTCTTGTATGTATATATACATTATTTATTCCATCAAATAACACGCCTTTTAAACGCGAAATTAAACAGTTTATTTATACACAAAGTTCAGGAAATTTATTAATTATATAAAAATATGATATGTTTACACATTTACTAAGAAATTTACATTCAAAAATTTATATAAGTAAAATATAGAAATACTAAAATTTTAAAAGTATAAAATCAAATTTTTTTAAAGAAAAAAAGGTGAAATAAACGTTGTTACAATTATATTAAATTAAACCAAAAGATTAAAAATTAAAAATTTAAAGATTTATAACTTCAAAAAAATGTTAAGTTTTAACCAAAATAAGAATTTTGGAATTTTCACACAAATAAAAATCTTGGGTGATTATTTATAATTAAATTTAGACAATCAAATTTTCGAAAAATAAAACCCCAGAGTTATAAATAAAGAATAAAATATTGCTAAAATTTGGGCTGTTACAATTTTGTTTATTTTTAATGGTTTTATTTAGCGTATTTAATTTGATTTTGAGAAATTTTAAATAATATTTTGAAATTTATAGCCACGGTAATAAATTATTATAAATTTTTCAACTTAATCTAAGATGACCGTTGCTACTAGAATCGTTACTTTTCTAATATATTCATTCCTACTTTCACTGACCTTTTATTTCTTCATTTTTCCACCGTTTAAAAAATAATAATAATGGTTATTCATTTTATTTTATTCAATAATCAACGTGACTCTTGCCATTTACACCATACCAAATTTGACTGTTGATTTTCGTTCAGCATTCTTATTTTAAAAGTAAAACATAGAGTAACGTTGCCTTCACATTTAATTGCCAGCGTGACCTTTGCTTTTCCAAAATTTACTCCCTCTTTAACGTTGTTTCCCTGATTACATGATTTGTTGCCATTCCACCTTTATTTACTTCAATCACTTACTGAAAAACCAGTTGTTGTAATCTTATAGCCATTAAGAAAAATCAAACATAACGTTTGCATTTTTTTTTAAAGTTATCAAAACTGCTGCTTTTCTTTTCCCATTTTCTATTGTCTGTGAGCTATTTCTTTTGCCATCTCCTCTCTTCCTTTTTTTTTTCCTGTAGCCATTACTTCTTCTCCCTCTATTTATTTCCTAGCCTGCTCACTTTCTTCTCCTCTACCATATTTTTGTTCCTCTCTATTGCTTCTTGAAAAAAAGAAATTTATCCCGTTATAATGCTAAAACACATATGATGGAAAAATGGAAAATGAATAGTTCTCCTTCCTATAGCTTCGTTAAGCCTCCGCCACCACAGCTCGAACCAATTTTCAAGAGCCGCAACCCACTCCGTGCCTCCTTCCCTCGTCATCCATATTTTTATAAACGGTATGCGTATCATATTGCAATATATGTTTCGTTTTTAAATGTTTACATATAGCATGAATATGTACTAGTACTATATATAGTCTATTTTGTTTAATGGATATGTTATACAAGCTGTGTTTTCTGTTGTCTAATGGATTTCAAAACTTATAATAAATATTATTGCATTAGTTGTTGTTTTCAACTTCCTGCAACACTTTGTTTTTTTTATTATAAATTTTAGCTTGTTGCAATTCTCTTTTCATCTATATTATTCTATTATCTCATATATACTTTTATCTAGTTATATATATTATACTATAAGGTGTATATATATAAGTTTTCATAACCCTTTATAATATGTAGCTATGTATATAAGATTTGACTTGTTATATATGAAAGCATTGGTTATAGCAATTAAAAATATGCAAAGGAATTTAACGTGGTGATATTTACTTATTAATAGAACAAGATACGTACCACCATCTGTATCTTCGTATCTCTCCCCATGTTTTTTTTATATATTTTTCTTTCTTTCTTTTTTTCTCTTTCCACTCCTTTCATTTTATAGCTTTTAAATAAATTGAAAAACGCATTGGAAGTATTTTAACGCAGTACACGACAAATTTAATAAGCAGTGGTGTTTTACGTAATTTATAGCAAAAATAAATAAATCGATAAGTTCATACATTTCTAAACTGAAAATAATAAATATATGATGCGATGGAATTTGAATTTTCATACGCCGTGCCATGAGCTGATCTTAAATTTAAAAGAGGTATGATATATCAATCGCTTACAAATAAGACGAAGATAACGTCCTAAATTAACTTTTAGTAAATTGAACGTTACTGTTGTTATAAGAAACCAACGTATTTTGTGTCATTTGATTATTTGGGTACTAATAATACGTTACTTTGTTCATTCCATCAATTCATTTCACACCACGTTATTTTAAATAAATTGCTACTCTTCTACTGAAATTTATCCAAAAATTTAATAAAAATGATCCGACGGTGTATTAGCCTTCTGGACTAATCCCTAAATTCCAAACGTTGGATCCACTTTACGTTTTGTTTTTTTTTCTATTTTTCCATAAAACATATATAAAGTATAAAGTTTATATTTGTTTTCTGATGTTAGTTGAAATGTAAATATTGATTTTTAAATAGTTTATCTATATATATAAGCTACTTTTGTTGTTCGTATATAAATGGTATTGTATGTGCATTTTTATGAAATAACGCCCAATGTATATTATTTTATAAAAGAATTCATTTGTTATGTCAACCAAATATATGTTACATTTGGTTTATATAAATATATTATAACTGATGTTGACTTCTTTCATTATACTCTTTCTTACAGCTAAAATATGTCAGTATTGTAACCTAGCATATGATTTATATTAGTCTATTTATATAAGTATTTATTTCAAATTTCATATTGTATATATGCTTGATTCTAATTTATGTGTTTTGAATTAAAAAAAAACCAATGATTTTGGAAAATATATATACATACATATTTTCGATTTAATTTAATATGTGTTGAATTTAGAATATGACTTTATATATATAGTTATATATAGTTATATGTATGAGTACACTCACACCATTATCTTCGCCGATCCCGTTCTGATATGTTCCATCAATTCTGGTTATAAGCTTTGATCGTTGAATTCGTACCGATTTTTCTTTGCTTTGATTCATAATTCAAATTTCAGTGTCTGTAGCAGTATGCGTATCCCTGTCATCTTCTGTATTCTCTAGGCTCGAGAGGTGAGCAATCACTCACGATTAACGTTCTTTTATTCATTAAATTTGATTTAAATTGAAAGGCGATTGAAATATGCTGCTATAGTTATTTAATTTGTTATATTTATGCCATTATCTATAATTGTTCACCTGTGGGATATGACACCATATCCTTTTGCTTATATTTTATTATTGATGATATCTGCCTGTTATTTTATTATCTGCTATCACTGTGCAAGTTCCCTGTTAGTATAGTTTTCACTATGGGTTGAAATGATACATACCCGAACGGACTTTAGAATAGGAGAAAATCGTTATGGGTTGAAATGATAAATCCAAGCGATTTTCATTTAACTGAATTTGGGATTATGGGTTGAAATGATATCCACCCGTATATATTTATTATACGGATTGAAATGATAAATATCCGTAGCACTTGACTATATGATAGGAAATATATACAGACACCATTGGTCCATATAAATATTTTGAAAATAAATTTCTACAGTTGAAATGAAATATATGGGATTTTATAAATATTGGTTCTTAAAATATTATATATTAAATGGAAATTTTATATATGGATTTAATAATAATATTATTGAGATTGATTTCATCCATATAATATGTTTGAGTATTATTTACGATTTATATTTCAAAATTTGCCGTTGTAAAAAGTTGAATAATTAAGATTGGGAGATAAATTTGGGTTTATTAAGAATGGTATTTTAAATAAGGATTTATTTAATTAAATTGATTTGAAATTATTGAATGGAAATTTTAAAGGTAAGATTTTGTAACTAGATTTTTGATTTAAGTGATTTAATGAATATTTCACGTTTAATAAAATTAAAGAAAATATTGGGTAAAATGTAATTTAAGGTTACTTAATGATATTGAATCTAATAAGGGAGTATTTCAAGACTAAATAATAATGTGGTTAAATCGAGATCTATATGAAACTGTTATGTAGAACATTTAAATATTAAAGCCTTGAACCATAATGGAATTTAAATGGTTTATGTTGAGACTCGGATCTGTATTTGAAATCATCGTAGTTGAATTTGTTATTTAGCAACTAAATTGAATTGAAATGAAAATTTAGGTTGAATTAAATTTGAATTTATTATTTAGAAAACAAAATTGAATGAAAATTTTAATGAAACGCTGAATACTTAAAGTTTTGAAATATATGGAAATATAAAGGGGTATTTGTGATTATAAATCCGAATTTGAGATCGATAAAATTTAAGCGTTTATTTTAGAAATTGAGTTGAATTTAAATTGATAAATTGAGATTGAATTTAATTTGAATGGGAAGGTCGGGTTGATGTTGGAACGTTTTGTTAAGTTGAGGAAATTGAAAATTCTTTACTGTATAAATTATTTAATATATATAAATACTAGTTTGGCAAATATAGAGATATTTGAAGTGAAAATGAGATTCGGTTTTGAAGTAAGCTGAAATGACTACGGTGTTATAGTGTATATTTCTACCTTGTAGAAAGTTCCATGGACCCTTAGAGGATGGTTATCCCAAACATCCTTTAAGTTATTTGTATTTCAGTTGATATTTCACTTGAGTTGGATTTATTGATATAAGAATGTTAATCCTGACTTGAGTGTTTTTTGTTTTGCTTTACGCTCGGGTCAGACTGAGTGATACTGCATTTGAGACTCGCCTTTGGGGTTCGGAGCTTCATTTGGAAATCCAACTATCGATTCAGATTCCAGCCTTTCCAGTTGATTGGTTCAGAGAAGTCATCTGTTGCATTGGAGACTTCACTGCATTTGAACTATTCGGTTGTATTTTTCTAACTCTGATGTATATAGTAGCTTCATGAACTACTATTCTTTATCTATTCCGATGCATTATATTACTCTGTGATCTGTGATTGATTTATTTACTGTATATTTTAAGTTTTGCCAAATTTTAATTAATAATTCGGTATTTTGAATTATTCAAGTCGGATATGTATGGTTTTATTGTCGATTTAAATGGTCTAAAATAACGGGTCGTCACACTTCTTCTATGTTTGAGCCGTTACTCGTGTATCACTGCACCATGTATAAATCCCTTGAATCTTAACTAGCACCTGATTATCTTTTATATACGATTTTGTTTGCCCTGTTGCTACGTCCGTGAGCATTTTCTCAAGTCTGGTTATTTTACGTTGTTGTTTTCCTGGTCAGGTTGTAGTCCTTGTGTGGTACCTTTGTGGTTTAGTTGGTCACTGCATGTTCATTATGCTTAACATGTCCTGTATCCATACTGATTGTACAAGATGCTACTTCCTTGTTGTATGTGTACATGTTCACTTGCACTGTGTGTTTCTCTTGTTGCTGCTACTTGAGCCTGGTTGTTGTTGCTTTGTGTCATAATGTTTGGGTCCATGTTAAGTACATGTTTCAATGTTGCTATAGTTTTTGT
The DNA here is from genome assembly GCA_030765085.1 of Allium cepa. Lineage (NCBI taxonomy): Eukaryota > Viridiplantae > Streptophyta > Magnoliopsida > Asparagales > Amaryllidaceae > Allium > Allium cepa. Next base: position 340,974,640 of record CM060932.1, on the reverse strand, counting down.
ACATGTGCATGAGTATTCCTGTTGCTTGACCAGAGTGCATATGTTTGGTTGCACTTGTGTTCACCATGCTCTGGTCTACCTAAGTGCTTGCAAACTATAGTCATTCACGAAAGTTATAACTAAACAAAGATAAAAAGAAAAAAAAGAAAAGTAGTAAAAGAAGAAGATTTCTCGGGAAAGAATGGGCTCTGGCTTGTTTAGTTAGATACTAAGTTTTCAATAATAACAGGCTTTAAAATTCAAAAGTTGATTATGTACAGGTTTTAAAATCTGAAGTAAAGTTTTAAATGAATTAAAGAAACTTGTACCAGATAAAAAATATTGGGGAATGCAAGTTTGTAAATGAAGATAAAGAATAAAACTAAAGATTACTAAGAAAAGAGAAATACAAGTTGAAAACAAAATGTTTCAAAGCCAAATGGAAGCAAAACAAGTTTTCAAAATATTTCCAAGGTTTGAAGTAATAATGAGAACTGAGTTCAAAGTAAAATTTATTTAAAACAAGTTTTAAAAGTAAAGGAAAGTGTATTTAAAATTGAATATGTTTCAAAGGAATGTTTAACCAAGTTTTTAAATTTTATTTAAAGTAAATATGTTTAAAAGGAATGGTAATTAAGTTTTAAAAAATAAGTATTTACTTAATTTATTAACCAAGGTTGAACAAGTTTTCATAGATGTTAAATGATAAATTAAATGTTTTAAAATTGTTTAGTTTTAAAGTTTTCAATTTTATAATTGATTCTTATATGTTCCCTAATGAGATTCAAGGATATAATTAAGTGTTTAATAAAAATAAAAAGTTTATCTTTAATTAATTAAAGTTGTGATTAATTAAAAATAATTAGTTAGTGAAATTAATTAGAGGTTAATCACTTAATGAAATTACTAAAGATTAGTTAATTAATGTTAATAATCAAAGGATAATTACTTAATGAAAGAAATTGATGGATAATTACTGAATGTAATTAGTAAAAGGAAATTATTTAGTGTAAGTAATTAAAGGGTAATTACTTAATGAAAGTAATTTAGAAGGATAATTACCTAATATAATTAAAAGGATTAATTATGAATTACTTAAAGATAAATTAATCAAGGTGATTAATCTAATTATGTGACTAATTAAAGGTTTATTTAATTAATAATTAATATTTATTAATTAATAATTAAGGAATGAATTAAGGTTAATTAGCTTCATGATTAAGGATTTTTAATTACATAATTAAGACTAATTAATTATTGATTAAAGATTAATCAATTTAATGTTTAAGGGATAATTAATTTATAATTGAGGATTAATTAATTTATAATTAAGGATAATAAATTTATAATTCAAAATTAATTAATCAAGTGATTAGTGATTAATTTATCAAGTATAATTAATTAAAGAATAAGTAAAGAATTAAAAGTTAAATATCTAATAATTAAAGGTTGATTAATTATAATTAATGGTTAATTAATTTATTATTAATAATTAATTAATAAATGATTAAAGAATAATTAATCAAAAATGATTTGTAATTAATTAATGTTAATTAACCAGGATAAGTAGTTAATCTAATTTTAATTAATCAAACAATTAACTGATCTTACTTATGAATGGTTGGATTCTACTGGATTATTGAATTGCTTGATATCCTTGATTGTGATGCTCTATTTTGATTTGAGTTGTGTTTAATGTAATTTATTATCTGTGATATATATATCTGTGATCTGTGAATGAAAGATAAGCGTTATAGTTTATACCGCTTATTAAATATATTGCCATACTTGAATCTGTGCTGATTGTGGATGTCGCACTTTTATTATGTAAAATCCCCTGGACCATACTTATACACACACAAATATAGATTGCACAATGAATTGGTTGAGTCACAGATAATTTTTGAAATAGTTTTAAAAAATTAAATTTTCAATCCAAATGGTTTTGGAAATAGAATTGAGTTAAAAGTGAAAACCTTTTAAAAAGGAATTTCAAAGATAAAAGTTATTTTGAATAACTTAATAAAGTTTTTGAAATTTAAATAATTTGATTTGATTTGAATTCAAAATTTGAAATTGAATTATATGTTTTTAAATTATAATTTAAAAATATTATATAAGTTATAAATGTGTTTAAACCTTTTTAAAAGTTATTGTTTTGGAAATGTGAATTTAACCCTAAAGTTTTATACTTTAACTTGTGAAAATGTAATCTGGTTTTCCCAAAACGAAAACTACTTTCTTTCAAATAATAAATAGCTTTCATATTAAGAAAGGATTTCTAATTTTGTTAAAAGATTTCGAGTTTGAAATGGATTTAAAATAGTTTTGAAAGCTATGAATCAATCTTTGTGAAAAATGGTTGAACCTTGTTTTGAAATCGAAGAGGATCTTAAAGGTACATCCTTTGTATAAAAGACATGAAATGGAATTGTTTCAAAAGCTATAAAGAAATCTTTGTGAAATACTTGGTGAACATTGTTTTCAAACATAAGAAGATCTCAAAGATAGATCCTTTGTTAAATATTGGAAATGAATCTTTGTGAAAGGTTGTTGAACTTTGTGAAATAAATCTTTTTGTTTAAAGATTTGAAATGGTAATTGGTTTAAACCATTCGAAAGAAAAGTTTTGAGTTTTAAAAGTTGCGACTTAACTGAAATCTCATTATCCATATGCTTTTAAATATTGCACTCATTATTTGGTTTAGCCAGGAGAGGACCGTGTGTCATATAACCCATACCGAATAATGATACGACATTGTGGATAGTATTTGAAGACCGGTGTTGAAGACCGGGTATTTGTGAGAATGATAGGATGACCTATCGATTGTCTCTGCACTGAGTAGCTACGTATAGAGATTCCTTAAGTGATGGGAAGTCCGATCGGGATTGTGAATACCCGGATTGCAAGGGCTTCTTTGGAAGTGCCTTTGGTTCTGTTCGAACCCGGAACAGACTTGTATGGATGTGTGTCTGACGTTACACTTTGAGATGTAAAGCTGGTTTCTATCAAATACATTTATGTTTGGAGGCGGAGATTTATTCTCTTAGCTTACCACACTTTTCTGAGACATACGAGCTCAGATATTATGTAGTTGATGGTTACTAGTGATACATTCCCAATTTGGTAATGTGGCATACGAAGTGCTGTTGATCATTTGTTAATCAAAGCAAGGCTTTGTGAAAAGCGTAGCTTTGTGGACAAGACTACATCAGGACCTCACACCTCGAAAATGGTCGAAACAGGAAAGATGTAGCAAGGTTTCGGAGGTCACGCCCCTAGGGTATGTCCATTTCTTCTGGATAGAGGTAATATCATGGTATGGAGACCAGATATTTAACCTATGTGGTTACTGCAAATACATTACTTTGTGCTTGTTGGTATCGAGCGCTCGGATAAAGTTTGGTTACGACCGGGGATGGAATATCTTAGGTGATACTCCTGGGAAGGGGGTACACCGGCCTTGTGTTGGTAGGGAACCGAGGGATGGTTCTCGGGGAGTTCCTCCAGAGGCGTTCCCATGTGGCAATAGGAAGTTCCTTAGCCTGACCATTTGTTGGAAATCCAATCATCCAATACGCGCCTTGTACGGATTTTGTTGTAGAACCTGCCATCTAATATGGTAGCTAAAGTAGGCATACTATAATGGTACGTATGCCGGCTAAGACTACTATTATACTTTCGAAATGTATGCATTAATGATAATATCAAAAAGAATTTTGCGTAGTAAGCGTGTTTGACTATCATAAGGAGAAATCTACCCCATGTGTGTTATTGCATTGTGTGTGTGCCGAGCGGCCTTATGGTAGTTTCATTTTTCAAAAAGCATTGCGGATTTCAATTTTAAAATCTTTTGCTATTTGTTTTAAAGTCAAAACTATTTTGTTTGCTCATACCAGTCCCATGACTAACCTGGAGTTTATTGTTCTCTTCCTAAACTCTGGGTGCCAACAATTTTCCACACGGGCAGTCTAGGGTTGGGTTTTTCAGATAGTAGACATAGATATCGATTCAGTAGCTTTCGGCTTTCTCTTTGGTATTCTTTGGAGATCTGTGATATTGGAGACTTTGGATTCATGGAACAGACTTGCTTATCTTTGTGCAATGTGATGGTTGTTCGAGCTAGTGGTTTGGAGTTTTGGCTTTGAGCATTGGATTGGATATATTCAGTTTGATCATTGAAGTTATCTCTTTTTCTATTCGTTTTCCACTGTTGTTTATTGAGTCTGATATTTTCTTGTATCATATTGATCATTGTTGTATATTTGGATATTGTATTAATTGTTATTGTATATGATATTATTCATTTCATTTCTTCCGCTGTGTTGTACTTAATCTGTTATAAGCTCCGGCGAACCAGATTCGATGTTTGGATCTACGGCATTTGAATACAAGTGTCATATTCGATGTCGATTTTCGAAGGTCGAGTCAGGGTCGTTTCATTTGGTATCAGAGCTGAAGGTTGAAACTTTAGCTCAGGAGTATAACACATTAAGTAACTCATTAGAGATAGGGTGAAGTATACCTTAGAATGAGTAATCCCTAAGATATCCATTCGAATGCCTCAGTAAATTCTCTTACTATCCACTGATAGTAATTATGAGTGCGACAAGAGGACGAGATAGGGGATAGGGAAGTACGACTACAAATGGTCAACACCCTGCCATAGCGGAAATAACTTTCCTCTCAATGATTCGATTCCAAATTCTTTTGATGGCTTCGTGACAGCTCAAGAAAGAAGTTTCGGTGTGATGGTGGCCCTACGTATCTTCATCGGTTTCTTATCAGCTTTCGTTCTAAACTCTAATGAATTTGAAATTGGAAATTTTAAATTGGGTTAAGTTGGTTAATAGAATGTAAGGATAAATTTGAATTGAATCGATAAAATGATTTCAATTAAAACCAAATTAGAAATTCTATTGTAATTTCTTGTATAGATCGAAGTCCGAAGAGAGACATGTTGGTATAAACTTTTGAGGTATTCCGACTTGAGTTGGAATCATACCTAGTGTTTGAGAAAATATAGAAGATTGAATCTATCTATCTATTCTCTGGGATCCAATGTATTCTACGAACGATTAGTTATCCCTTCGAACCAATCGATGTCTTTGCATATTCGTAGACCGAAGGACCCAAGTATCTTGTGAAATAATTATATGAGTTTGTTCTCATATTTATCAATATTCTGATTTGGTAAGCCAAATGTAGAATAAGTATTCAGTTTGATCTGGAAAGATATTTCCCTATCTTTCATCTATTCTTTGTTGTCTCCCTTACAAATTTCGAGGACGAAATTTTTTTAAGGGGGGAAATCTACAACGGTCTCGATTTTTAATTAAATTTAAATTGATAATTAAAATAAATTTTTGAATAAAATTGTAAATTAATTTGAATTTTTCAAATCTTAATAGGATATTTGTTTGTTTTGACATTGATTTTAAAATTTAATTGTGGATTTGAAATTCTATATTTAATATCTTATAAATAAATGTGTTGAAAATAAATAGGATAATAATAAAGCTTTGAGTTAATAAAAGTTTGGTTTCTAAAATTTTAATACATTGATATTTAGAAGATGTAATTTGGGAATTCGAGTAATAATTTTCACAAGGATTATTTTTAAGTTAAATTCTCATATATGAATAAATGTGATTATTTGTTAATATGTAATCAAGATTTTCAAATCATTCCTTTTCCTTTAAAAGTTGTGCAAATAGAAATGATAAGAAAAAAATGAATGTAAAATACATAAATGTATATATGTAAATGTGTTGAACTAAATTAAAATTGTAATGTGAAAAATGATTGAAATAAATTTTATTTGTGCAAATGAGAATGTATATAAAGATAAAAACATTACATTTTAAAATTTGTGAAAGAAAATGGATTTTTATTAAATTAAAAATATAAATAGGAAATATAATACATATGTAGATAACATGTTTATAAAAACATGATTTATAAATAAATTAACATAAGGGTTTAAAATGTAAACAAATTAAAGTCTTAATATGTATTTACTTTTTTAAAATTAATAAAGCCTAATACATTTGAAAATAATAAAAACATAGATTGTATATGCATAAAACATAACTTATACTATCTCAAGGTTTAAAAACAAAATCTACAAATAATTCACATTAGGGACTTAAACATAAATTTCTTTGTTTTAAACAAGTGTAAGCATCTTGATATGAAAATTAAACAAGTGTGATGAATCAACATGGAAAAATTAACAAGTGGCAAATCACTCATTTTCTTTTAAATTAAATTTAGAAAACATGCAAGCCAGGCTGTTTTGTTAAAAAAAAATTCTCAAAAACTTCATTCATTTGATTCTCAAACCCAGAAAGAAAAATGAAGGTCAAGCTTAAAACAAAACCTAGAAAAAGGAAAAGATGAAAATGAAATTTAACCACAGTTTTCTCAACCTTTTAACCTGAGCAAAATCAAAAGAATTTCAGTTGCAAACTTGAAAGTTTAGACCAGAGGAAAACAAAATCATCTCAACTCAAAATTGCAAAGTTTTCAGCCTGGAAATGATAATCTAGAAATCAAGTAGCAAATCAAAATCTAAATCCGAGGCAAAGTTAAAAAGCAAACCTTGAAGCTATTAATCAGAGCATCTCAAACTTAATCAAGCAATTCCAGTTTTAGATCAATTGATATGCAAGCTAATTTAACAAATGAGAAGCATATCAAAATCAAACCTGGGAATAAGTTACAAAACTGGAATTGATTCAACATCAACCAACAAACTTCAGCCTGTAACGAGCATTCAAAGCTTCAATTCAAACAGCATAGTCCAGATCATTTCTACTCAACAAATTCAAGAGCAAGCTTGATCATCTTTAGTTTCCTCTGTTCTTCGTTTTAAAGGTGAGTAAACCAGGTTTATAAAAATAAAAATATAAAAAATCCTTTAACCTGTTGAATCTTTATCTACTGCTCAGATATGTTACTTTGATTCTTGATTCGGATACTAATTTAGGATTGCCTAATTTTCTTGTTTGTTTTGAAACTAACACACCACTGCCCACAATCAATACTTCTTCTATGTTTGAACATTTAATCGTGTATCACTGCACCATGTATAAATCCCTTGAATCTTAAATAGCACCTGATTATCTTTTATATACGATTTTGTTTGCCCTATTGCTATGTCCGCGAGCATTTGCTCAAGTCTGGTTATTTTGCGTTGTTGTTTTCCTGGTCAGGTTGTAGTCCTTGTATGGTACCTTTGTGGTTTAGTTGGTCACGGCATGTTTATTATGCTTGACATGTCATGTGTGCATACCGATTGTACAAGACGCTAATTCCTTGTTGTATGTGTACCTGTTCACTTACACCGTGTGTTTCTCTTGTTGCTGCTACTTGAGCCTGATTGTTGTTGCTTTGTGTAACAACCCGATATTTTCAGCCATTCGCATCCGCACATGTCGGACTTGAATTGCTCAAAATACCGCGTTGTAAATAAATTTGGAGCAAATGAAATACAATCACAGAATCACAGACACAGAAATATCAGAATAACTCGCAGCGGAAATAAAATACATAGTAGTTCATGAAGCTACTATGGCGGAGTCTCAAACCAAATACATAATACAGTCTGAAAACAACATAGTAGAAATCCCAATTACATAGAAGCTCACTAATACATGAGATAAACTAGAACAGCTGAAACAGAGAGTAGATATAAATGTAGATAAGTAGAAACTCCAGCATAGACCAGCTCCAGAAAGAGAATCCAAAACTGTGAATACTCAGGCTGACCCGAGCGTAAAGTAAAACACAAAACACTCGAGTCAGGACAATATATACTTATATAATGTAAACTAACTCAAGTGAACTGTAGTAGAAGTACACAATAACTTAAAGGATGCTTGGGATCGCCCATCCTTTAAGAATCAGTTAAACTATAAATTAATTACATCCCGTGGTTAACATTTCAAAATGGTATTTTATACTTCAAAATCAAATGTAATTTCAAAATTCAATATCATTCAAAATATCATATCTTCCAAATCACATCCATTTTTATTTAATTTAAATACCATTACAAAACACATTTCAAAATAGTTTATATTTCGAAACAAATTACTTCATTTTAAATCATAAAATGAAGTTATTATATTTAATAATTAAATTATTAAATTTCCAAAATTTTAGTCTTTCAAAATTCATTTATTAACTTAATTTATTAAAACAGATGAAAATTCAACTTTCGCAGCATTTAGAAATTGCTACGGAAAGTTACATTCAAAACAGTTCAATTTAACAAAAGATCGCATTTAAAAATGCTGTAATATGGTTACATTAGTTTCAAATAAAACTTAGTTAAATTCAACAATTATAGCATTTACAAAAATGATATAATAAACTTTAATTAAACTTAGCCATTTGGTTCATTATTATCAACTACAGCATTTACAAATGCTGTATTATCATTTACATTAGAATTAATAGCATTTCAGAAATGCAGTTAATTAACTTCAAGTATTCAATATAATTTCACAAAAAATTATATTTTTATTTAAATCATTTTTAGCTTATAAAATCATATAATTTCACTTTTAAAACATTCATTCAAATACCCTTATATTCATGATTTTATAAAGTTAAATCTCCATTCAAAAATCAAAATTTAATAATAATTCACTTATTAAATTCCAACAATAAATTTTAAATTCATTAAATTAAATTTAACTTAACATTTAAGTTTAAAATTTTCAAATATAACTTAATTTCTTTTTTATTTACTTAACTTAAAATTCACTTTTAAGCCAAATTCACAAATTTCCAATTTTAGTTATATTTCCAAATTTCAACCTAAATATTCATTCATTTCACATTTTAACTTTATTCAAAAATCATTAATACATTATAAAATCATTTTAAATTCATTTAATTCAAAATATCATAAATTTATCATATTTTCATATTTAATTTAAATTCCATTTATCACCAAATTCTAATTTCCAAAAATAACTTACATTTCAGATTTTCTAACTTTACCATTTATTTATTTCACTTATAAATTTTCAGAAAATCAATAATTCTTTACAAAAAATCATTTTTAATCAAATTTAAATCAAAATATTATAATATTTACATTTCTAAAATAATTTAAAATTTTTTTAGAAAAATATATTTTAACAACGGGTCTGTATTTCATTTTCTAGCCTAGGTAAAGTGATACGGGTAATATATCATTTCAACCCGTAATTTACAAAGAAAACCCGGGTTTGATCATTTCAAACCCGCAATCCCAGGTAAAAGAAAATAATTGAAAATCATTCAGGCCTATCATTTCAGCCCATAATGATTTTTTCCTATTCTAAAGTCCGTTCGGGTATGTATCATTTCAACCCATAGTGATTCTAATCTAAAGGGAACTTGCAGTGTGATAAAATGATGAAAATAACAGAATAGCATGAAATAATAGTAACATATGGTATAACAAGTGTAAATATAGGTGTGAACTTCATATGAATATAATATAGCAGTTATAACAGGATGATATGCATTTACAGATTCAGGTGATGTCAGTTTATCACTATATAAGTACATATTAGTCTGTTGAGATTTACTCACTGTTTTGAGCTGATGACACAACGACGAATTGCACAACGGGATCTACACAAGCACAAAAGCACGATACAGATACGAAATGGAGGAGCCAAGGATTAATTCTCTTGAATACAAATCAAACAAACAATACAAACAGCATAAGTTTTCAACCCAAAATTTCAATAAAACATTGTTAGAAATGAATGCATAAAACGAAGCCCAGGCTATTGCACCTGCTTTCAACGATCTATGGTTCAGCTACAGGGCTAAAATGTATAACTAAGGGGTGAGTTTGGATCTGGTCTTGCGTCCATAGGGTCGGCCTAGCATGGTTTACATGATAGTGAAGAGGTAGGTGCTGGGAATTTCAACTATATGACATAACAAAGGTTTCAAGGCAAAATAAAGCACCAACATGCCATGGCCAAGGCAAGTGGTCATGGCCAGAGGCAAGGTGAGGTCATGTGGTGATGTGGCAGTGGTGTCAGGTCGGAATTTGGCTGGTGGTGTGATGGAAGTGGCGGCCAAGGTGGGGTTTTGTGGAGGTGGATCAAGAGGTGAGCTCGGCTGTAACGACCCGGAAAATTTTAATAATTTTTAATTGATTCTATAACGTATTTAATTGAATATTTGTGAAATCTTATAATAATTGAATTTTTAAATAACATGTTTATAAATTTAGAATACGTATGTTTAAATATAGCAGATTGTAAATTTTCAAATAATTTTATGGAAGTTTATTTAATTGAGAAAACGTGCTGTCCAATTCAAGCTATTAATTGCTTTAATTGATTTCTGAATCAGTGCGTAACGGTTTCCTTTTACTACCGTTAAAGATTTCTATTGCTTAATACTTTTCCAATTCAGGTAGAATTTTCCATTCGTAACCATTAATAAATTTGAGATTATCGACCTTGCTTTTATTATTCCTTGTAGTTTCGTGCACTGACTTTACTTTTCCCACTACCCATAATTTTCTCTATACGTTTCTTGTGACGCCCCACCCCAAGACCCACATTAACAAAGAGAATTACTGGGTAATTCTGTCTGTTAATGCGGAGAATAGGGCTGGTTAGGAGCGACCATCTATAATCTTGTCTTAAATATCTACTGCATACGTCGATAAATGCTCTATATTTTTTTTTCTATTTCAAGTGGATCGACATATCCAATAAATGTTTAATACAAAACTATAGGTGGCTAATGGATCTATCAGAACAAAGTAAAATAACAGAATGCATATCACATCACAGAACAGTAATCATTATATATATAAATACATATACACAGATACATCCCAGTATGATACAAACTAATATACAAAAGTGGTACAGAGACCACACTATATACATCTAATCAAATACATATCAGAAACATGAAAGATATGGCCAAAACAAATTTCAGATATGAATTTCGCTACAGCTGTTGTTTTAGTTTCGGGACAGCGATACTAGAATGAACTTTCGACCATGTAAACATCAAAATTTGACAAAACTCAAAACATGGAAATTGTAGAATATAATCTAAGCTTTCAGGAGCATCAAGAATCATCAAATTCTGACATCAAATGAAAAAGATATGTTTAAATATCCAACAGCACTTAGCACAGAAAACACAATTTTACAATGACAAAGCTGAGAGTTTGTAACAGGATTTCGATCAACCTATGCTTAAAATATGCAAATGTGTTCAACATAAAAGTTGTCACACACAAAATTTTCTTTCCAGAACTTCAAATATCATCCATATCCGATAAGAGACAAGGAAGATATGTCTAATTTACTAACTATGTTTAGTTTGGATAACGTAATTACTAAAGTGACAGAGCTGAGAGTTTGCAACAGGAATTTGGTCAAACTATGCTCAGAATTTGCAAATGTGTTCAATAGGAAAATTTTCACATATAAAATAAGCTTTCCGGAACTTCAAAAATCATGCTAATCCGATAAGAAACAAGGAAGATATGCTCAATTTACTAACAATATTAAGCACAGTTTTACAATGACGGGACAGTGAATTTGTATTATGTTTTTCGACCCTCTATGTTCAGAATTTTCGAAAGTGTTTAACATGAAAGTTATCAAACTTTCTTCATGCTTTCCAGAACATCAAACAAAATCAAATTCCGATTTAAAACGAAAAAGTTATGCTCAATTTACTGATAGTAGTCTACAAATGAACATGCAATAAAAATCAAATTGAGATTTCTAACCTTGAAATCTCAAATTATGCTAGAAAATGTGAATTTTCAACTCACCTTACTATATCCAAACAACAACCTGGATTATTCGCTGAAAGGTAGAAGTTTGGCTTGAATTTAAGCTTCTACAACCTGTAAAACTAAGAAACATGGACATGCAAGAAAGAGCAAAACAATTAACAGACCATCATCACAAAATTTGGGATTTTGATGAAATATTAGGTCTTAGATTCGATTACCTGTAGATTTAGCTTCAATTTGATTTTAAAAACACAAGGTTTAAGTTTTAATTTGAGGATTTTGTCTAGGGTTGTTACAGACTCTCCCCCTTATCAAAATTGCGTCCTCGCAATTTCTAGCGAAGAGTTTGTATTCAACATAAGTATTTCATCAATCGTAGAAGGATAGACAGGCACAAGATCACAATTCTTCACTTTCAACTCAAGATGAAAGAAGACCAAGATAAGATTGCTCGATTAATTCTGTGGTTTTTAAAGTGCAAATATGGAATTAGCGAACCGCTAAATTTTCCAATCGGCACATAAGATTTCGAAGGCGTCTCACCTTCGAATAAGAGAACAACAAGATGCAAGAAAAAGGATCAATCAAATGCTATTAATTTCTCATAAGCTCCTCAAGTAGAGTCGGGATTTAGCACACTTCAACCCAAACTCTAATCAACAAGATGATTATCGATATGATCTTTCCGTATGACACTACAGAAGGAACAACACCAATGCAAGATAGACATAATAAAGGCAAGATAGTTCAACCAAAAGGTGGTTTCAAACTCGAATGACCGCATAAATGCACGTTATTAGAAAATAGCACAAGAATAAGATACTCATAAGGAACTAAAATATATGTATATATTCTCAATCAAAAATTCTTAGAGTTCCAAAAGATCGATACTTTATAGTTATAACCACAATTTTCAACACTTGAAATTTTTTCAAAACTTCTTACTTAGATTTTAAATTTATTACTCTTCACTAGTGTAAATAAAGTTTAAGTTGTTATTCTCTAATTCTTCTACAGGTACACTCTAGTTTGCAACATATTATTTTTCAATTTGTTTCTCAAATTTTCTAAGTGTTTGAAATTTTCGAAAAAAATTGACGTAGTCTCCTTTGAACGGAGGGCCATATACAATATTACAAAAATAAATTATATAATATACATCGACCATTCGGTCGGAAACACAATATATATCATTATTTAACACTTAAAATTAATCCGAAAACATACCTTTCCCTTTAAGCATTTTAAAGCGGTTTTGCACAAACTTACATCTATAATCTTTTTGATCAAAATATATTCCATCTATCATATTTTCACCTGTACTTAACTCAAATAGATGATATTAGTTCATGATCATAAATAAGAAATGCTACACTTAACTATTGAGGGGAAATAAATCAATTTCAGTTCAGACCTGCTGTAAAGAAGACCTTATTTTACCAAGAAAACCACAAAATTTGAAGAATTTTGTAGAATGAAAGTTGTTCTAATTAGTCTGGTCTTTCCGGCAATATAAAGATCATCAAAATCGGATTTACGGTTTGAAAGTTATGTTAAATTTACTTTCAGCTTAATCTTAGAGAATTTTGTAATAGGGCAGAATTGCCTATCCCCATTCAAACCCATTTTAGACTCAGTAAATTGCAAAATATTTAAAAGTGGTAAAAAGAAACTTTATAGCTTACTGAAAGATCTTTCATTTTCAAAAAGATTGAGCTCATTTTGAGTTATAAATCTCTAGTTATCGCTGTTTTAGTACAGCAATTTTCTAAATGAAATTTCAGCTTTCAAAATCAATTTTAAAATTTAAAATTCTCCCAATCCATTTTAGTTTCAAACTACAATTTCAAACAAGCTTTTGGATAAATCATTTATTAAATGTCCTCTTTTTTTTCCGGAAAGCTAAGACATATAAAATTATGATCAACTTTACGTAATCACCACAAAACATTTATTAAGTGGAAATATGTTCATTACTTTCCAAAATCTGGCTTTAAAAACAATTAACTATGAAAACTCATTTTCGCAGAGATACTAATTTCTTGCATTATAAAGAGATGATTATTGATTATCCATCAAAATAATTTTTTATAGTCATCATTAATAACTTGTACTAAAATATTCAATTAATAACTTAATTTTCAAACCAATGTATTCTTTTACCTTAAATACATCATTTTATCAATCAAAACATCAAATCATATTTTCTTCTAATTAAGACATCCCCTTAATTAGAATTATTCACTTTACTTACAAAAATTACCATATTTAATTTCTCAAATTTCAAATAATATAAGGGTGTTGCCTCACCATTGATTTATAGTGAATGACCCCATCGATTGGTTGCATAGTTGATCAAACGATCAAAAATGCCTCGCCACTCCTCCAACACTCACCATGGTTCAATGGTTTTATTAAACAATTAAAAAAAAATTAATACTCTACCCTATTAATTATTATCAAAATTTACTAATTAAAACTAAATTTACCGTGTCTGACTGTCTCATCACAGCGTTTAGGAAATCCCTATCGATAACGTTGGCCAAACGCATCGACCAGAATTCTTAAAGCACTAGACGGACAACCCAACACAAAAATTCATTTTCTTTATAAAGAAATACTTCATATATAATACTTAAAATATTTTTTTGTTTTTCCCCAAAAATATAAACTAATTTCTCTTAGAAACATATCTTAAGTTTGATTTTTTTTTATATTTTTTTTGAAAAAATTTGAAAACACCTCATTTCCCTAGTGGACATCCTCATGGAAGGACGACCGACAGGCCAAGAACCGAGAATGAAGTCAATATAATATTCGATTGCCTGATTGTGTGTCATACCTAAAACGGACACATAGAAATCAACAGAGTCACAATGACAGGTATTTGAGATAGATCATCAACATCTCGAAACTCAAGAATGAATACAGACAGTTCAAAATCATCAATAACATTCCGAAGAGAAAGAAACAACAAATCAGTTAAAATTAGGATACCTAATTTTATCTTCCTTCAGATTACAGAATGCAACTAGAAAATACCCAAGCTACCCCACTCAAATCATTCCAAACTCTAAAGAGGAAAAAGCATGCTAATTCACTTGAAAAGATAAGCTATAAGGAAAAAAATCCAAAATCCTTAACATCATACCAAATATTGCAGATCCCCTCAATAGGATTCGCAATCCTCAAAGAAATCACAAAATAAGAACGTCAAAGATCATCAACAAACATCTTCAATATGGATGGGTGTCAAGCACCCGTATTGAAGAGGACTTGAATAAAACAATCACGATTAGGATTACTCCTAAGATAAGATGTCATCAATTAAATTTGGGAATATTTCGGAATAAACCATATTCCTAGACATATCCCAAATTATCTACTCCAAAAGGCACGATAAGGTAAAGGACACGATGATTAAGGAATTCGTAACACTTGTATTACACTTAGATGTACCGTGATATGTTTTTCTGTTCTGTGTTTATCATACTTTGTTCTGAATCTCGCTCTGATACCAAGCTGTGACGCCCCACCCCAAGACCCACATTAACAAAGAGAATTACTGGGTAATTCTGTCTGTTAATGCGGAGAATAGGGCTGGTTAGGAGCGACCATCTATAATCTTGTCTTAAATATCTACTGCATACGTCGATAAATGCTCTATATTTTTTTTCTATTTCAAGTGGATCGACATATCCAATAAATGTTTAATACAAAACTATAGGTGGCTAATGGATCTATCAGAACAAAGTAAAATAACAGAATGCATATCACATCACAGAACAGTAATCATTATATATATAAATACATATACACAGATACATTCCAGTATGATACAAACTAATATACAAAAGTGGTACAGAGACCACACTATATACATCTAATCAAATACATATCAGAGTCAAGCGGAAAGAAATATAAACTACACAAAAGTGCTAGGCTGATATCCAAGCAGATACATCAAAGCTAAGTCCCGTAACTGATTGCTAACCTGAAACAACTCGGTCTGACCCGAGTATAAAATACGCGGGTCAGTCTAGCTAAAACAATCAGTTCATAAGGATAGAAGATAATATGAAGCATAAGATACAAGGTGATAATTCTTCTCAAATGAAAAGAGGCAATAGAAAATACACATACTCATGACTTAAGTAAAACAATGTCATTTAAGTATACAAAGGCCTCAAAAGAGGTAAACTCTACAATACACTCAAATAACATAAACAATCGCCGATGATAATCTCCAAATATAAACTTATGAAACTCAATAAGAGTTTATAATCCCCATATCGAAATCACCATAAAACAACACACACATATATATATAAGCCTTTCTCTAACTCAAGGCTATAGGTAAACTCATCATTTCAAAATTGGTGAAATCAAAATAAAAAACTCATAAAAATTCCCCGGATTGGCCAAATCCCATTTGCATGCCGAAGCTATGCTGCACGTGCCATTCTCAAACGGCCGAAGCCTCTGACAAGGTCGCTAACACCTCCCAAAGCAGTTCGTCCTCATGACAAGGTCGCTGACACCTCTTCAAGCAATTTTGTCATCCATAACAAGGTCGCTAACACCTCCCTAAGCAGTTTGTCCTCATGACAAGATCGCTGACACCTCTCCAAGCTATTTTGTCAGCCCTAACAAGGTCGCTAACACCTCCCTAAGCAGTTTGTCCTCATGACAAGGTCGCTGACACCTCTCAAAGCAATTTTGTTAGGTAAACAACGTGAATGTGTCACAAACTCACAGATACGAATCCGAAAAGTGTTAACGTGTGTCCCATACCACTCGTTCGCACTTAGCGATTTACTAGCCGCTAGTCGGTGCCACACTAGGAACATCATAAAACTCATAAAATCATATCTCGCCTCATCTCATTGGCGAGTGATAAAGAGACACCATACTCGTCTCGTCTCATCGACAAGTATTAAATAACATCGTAACTTGTCTCATTTCATCGACAAGTGAAAACATTGTAATGGTTCCTCATAAACCATAAATCTCAAAATATGAAATCATATACTCAAGACTTGCCTTATATCATTGGCAAGTAAATAAAACATCGTGATGGTTCTCATCGACCATACTCCTGCTTAGGAGATCCCAAACCATAATACTCGCCAAATATTGGTCATCTTAAATAATTCCGGTAAATAGGAATTATAAAACTCAAAATATGCCATAAAATGGCCAACATCTCAAAATCAATAATCTCAAATAGCTTCGATCGTACAAGTCCGGAATTAACCGAAATAGTAAACGCACATGTCTCATACCACGTGTTTTACTAAATCATTTAATTCTCTTTCTCATACGTTCGAATTGTATAAAAGTGTGTATTTTATATATAAAATAATTTATTTGAGAAAATAAGCTTTTAAAACTTTTTCCCGAAAATATTAATAAAACCAATATTTAAAATTTCGATTTTATATTAGAAAAATAATTTTAAAGTACAATGTAATAATAATTTAAAATGTCCATTTATTTCAAAAATCACTTCAAAATGGTTTAGTGAAAATCATGCTCGAAAATAATGAAAAACAAGAGAGATTACTCAAGACCGATAACTTAAATTCAATACGAATTCAATTCAAATTTAACCCAAAGTCAATTCAAATTCTATTTAAATTTGCATTTCAAATTCTCTAAATATAGCTAGCCTATTGATAGGCATCATAGCTCTCAAAACATCTCAAAAACAACATCAAAATCGAACAAGAATGAGAGTAAAAATAAGCCAATACAATTCACAGTTCAATGATTGTTATCGCTGTCGTTTTGCTCTCGAGACAGCAACAAACAAATATAGTTTTGACCAAGATAACTTCGAAATTTAAAAAAACTCAAAACATAAAACTTCTAGCACAAAGGCTAAGCTTTCTGGAACATCTTGAATTATTAAATTTGGATAAGAAACATGAAAGATATGGCCAAAACAAATTTCAGATATAAATTTCGCTACAGCTGTTGTTTTAGTTTCGGGACAGCGATACTAGAATGAACTTTCGACCATGTAAACATCAAAATTTGACAAAACTCAAAACATGGAAATTGTAGAATATAATCTAAGCTTTCAGGAGAATCAAGAATCATCAAATTCTGACATCAAACGAAAAAGATATGTTTAAATTTCCAACAGCACTTAGCACAGAAAATCACAATTTTACAATGACAAAGCTGAGAGTTTGTAACAGGATTTCGATCAACCTATTCTTAAAATATGCAAATGTGTTCAACATAAAAGTTGTCACACACAAAATTTTCTTTCCAGAACTTCAAATATCATCCATATCCGATAAGAGACAAGGAAGATATGTCTAATTTACTAACTATGTTTAGTTTAGATAACGTAATTACTAAAGTGACAGAGCTGAGAGTTTGCAACAGCATTTTGGTCAAACTATGCTCAAAATTTGCAAATGTGTTCAACAGGAAAATTTTCACATATAAAATAAGCTTTCCGGAACTTCAAAAATCATGCTAATCCGACAAGAAACAAGGAAGATATGCTCAATTTACTAACGATATTAAGCACAGTTTTACAATGACGGGACAGTGAATTTGTATTATGTTTTTCGACCCTCTGTGTTCAGAATTTTAGAAAGTGTTTAACATAAAAGTTATCACACTTTCTTCGTGCTTTTCAGAACATCAAACAAAATCAAATTCCGATTTAAAACGAAAAAGTTATGCTCAATTTACTGATAGTAGTCTACAAATGAACATGCAATAAAAATCAAATTGAGATTTCTAACCTTGAAATCTCAAATTATGCTAGAAAATGTGAGTTTTCAACTCACCTTACTATATCCAAACAACAACCTGGATTATTCGCTGAAAGGTAGAAGTTTGGCTTGAATTTAAGCTTCTACAACCTGTAAAACTAAGAAACATGGACATGCAAGAAAGAGCAAAACAATTAACAGACCATCATCACAAAATTTGGGATTTTGATGAAATATTAGGTCTTAGATTCGATTACCTGTAGATTTAGCTTCAATTTGATTTTAAAAACACAAGGTTTAAGTTTTAATTTGAGGATTTTGTCTAGGGTTTGAAGAGGGAATGGGTTTCTCTTCTCTGAAGCCTTCTGGAACATACAGCAAGAAGAAAATGAATGTACGTACCTTAATTTTTTTCTCTTCTCTTTGCTAGTTTACTAACAAGTTGGGCGAAGAACTAATGAGTTTGGATCCAAATTGAATAATTAGCCTATGTTTATTTATTTTAACACTTAATACATATGAACACTAATGGAATGGATCCAACCAACCAATATTTTCAAGTTTTCACTCAAATAAAATATGTAGATTTATATACATACAAAATAGAATATTTTCTATCATATAAAAAGATTAATCTTTATTTTTCAGACATTATATTATCAAAAACCTTAATTTACAAAAATACACCATTTTCACGAATAAATGCAAAAGTTCACATTTTTAACTTCTAAAATACAACAAAAGTTATTTTCTTACTTGGAAAAATATTACAAACGGTATCCAAACTTTATTTATAACCAACACTCATTTTTATACCAATTTCCATCTTTTTACTTAATTAAACACCCTTCAAAAATCAAATACTTCATTTAAAAATTATTAAAAGAAGTAATTGACAATAATTTATAAAAATTATTTCATTTTCTCCAAACAAAGATCATTCTCCATCACCATTAGTCCAAATAAATAAAATGAAGTTCCAAACTTTATTTTTCTCATTTTATTTTCAAAATTCATTGTTTATTCCAAATAAACAATATAAAACTTCCAATTTTATTAAATTTACAATATTAAATTATAACTACCGTTATAATTTAATATTAACAGGTAATCTCCAAAAGCAGGGTTGTTACATTTCTTTTGCAATTGAAGCGTATATTTATATTTATGGTGGTGTGTTTATTCTGGTCTCCCTTTATTTTTGTTTTTAACGCTCGAAAGAATCTCAAATCATCAAGTTAGTAGCATCCGTTCCTTCCCTCGCTTTCATAAGGCCTATAATATATAAACAACTTGCTTATAGATCTGAACACAACTTTGTCATCAAATTTAATGTGCCTTCCTCCCCCTATTATTTCGGTTCCAACCTTCCTAGTAAATGGCTTTAATAAATTTTGGCTAAATCATAGCTACAGACTTTTCAAATTTCTTTCATTTTATATTTATTTCCAATTCCTTCATTTGCTTCAAAATTTTTGGACGTGCCTAATCATCTCAGTATGTATATATAATGTAAGCCTACCTTTCCTTAGAAAGCTATTGCTCACAAAATTTCCTAATTTCTTTCCTTTTATCCATTTTTATATCCTTGACTTTCAAAACTCATTTTGTGTTGTACAAACAAACAAAAATTTATTGCTTTAAGTGTATAGCTAAATCAACTATTGACCATTACAATTACTTTTATTTTTATATTCATTTCAATTTATTACTTAATAACATTTTGATGAATCAATGGACAGCTTTACGTTTCTTTTGCTTTTGAAAACTTTATATTTATAGTGTACGTTTCTTTTGCATTTCAAAAATTTGAAACATGCTCCCCCATTTAAGCCATTAATTGTTTTAATTATTTTTCTTAATCGACATATAACCGTTGCTTTTTATTATTCCTGGATTTACATCCATACTTTAATCTCTGCTGTTCCATTTATTTCATTTGAAATCTGAATTTATTTACCATTCATTTATACGCCTCTTTCTCTTCCTCTTTTTACGTTATTTCCCTGCTTGCAAGATCTGTTGCCATTCCCGTATTTATTTCTTTCCTTTTTGAAATTTAAAACGTATACGTTTTACATTTATTTATTTCTAAACCACCCATTGCCTTTCCTTTAAATCAATCCATTCTCTTCTTATTTGTTTTAATTTATTTCCCCTTTTCACCAACACTCAATCTTTATACATATTTGTTTTAATTCATTTTCTCTATTCATGTGCATTCAATCTTTACACATATTTTTTTTAATTTATTTTCTCTTTTCACCAGCATTCAATGTTTATATACATATTTGTTTCATTTTATTTCCTCTGTTCACCAGCATTTAATCTTTATATATTTGTTTTAATTTATTTCCTCTTTCTTTTTTTTTTCCTCCTTAAATTATAGGAATAAATACCTAAATTTCCTCTAGCCATTACTATCTTTATTTCTTGCCACTTTAAACAAAATTTCTTTCCACTCTATCAATGTGAGGCTTCTCTTATAAATACAAATCACTCGTACATATCCTACTCCATATCAATAGATCTTCATCTCCTCTCTTTCGTGTGAAGCTTCTTCTGTAGGTAAATGGCTGCACTAATTTTTTTTTCTTCTTATTTCTTTTCTTTTTCTTCTTCTTTTTCCTCCTTTTCTTTTGTTTTCTTATTGTTTATATTGCTTTTGCTTTTCCTTTATTTTAAGCATAACAAGCTTCAAGTATATATTTTACATTATAAGTATGTTTATATAGTGCAGCGTAAGTATACATTAAATATAAAGTTATAAACATTTGCATTTGTTCTATGGTTAGTTTTATATGAGTATTTATTGAAATTTGTTTAGTATGACTTTTGAATATACATTGGGTTATTTCATACTGTTTATATATAATATAAGATGTTTAGCAGTCTGCATATATGCTACATCATGTAAGATTTTTATAAAAAAAAAGAAAGGTGTTAATTTTATATTGTATTGTTTATAAAAAGGTGTTAATTTTATAATATATATATTGTGGAACAGTATACATTTATAAACATATTAATATACAGTAAGTTATAAAACATAAGTTTGATATATAGGTAGAGTTTACATGGGTTTAAATTTCCTTCTGTTGTTTAAAATATAGTTGTAGAGTTATAAAATTTTAGGAGAATATATAGTATAATATATTTTAAGTTAGTTTGTGTGTCTGTCCAGAGATGAATTATTATACAAATACAGTTTTATAAGATCTAAGATTTGTTGTTTTAAAATGTAAGTTTATACTAGTGATTATATGGGTTAAAATTTGACATTGATATTTTTAAGATGATAAAGAAAGTTTAATGTAAGTGTTAACATGTAAGAAATGCCTAAGCCTGTTTTAATATTAAAGAAAGTACTGGAATTTAAATTGTTAAATTAAGTTGGAGCTGTGCTCTCGCCCTTCTCTTTCTTATAAATATTTTGCAAAAGGTAAATTTATATCAAGTACAAGGTGTGTAGTATTTCAACAAATTAAGAAAAGTCGATATTGGTCTTAACAATAATAATGTGGAATGTTGACTTAAATGTTGATTTAAATATGATTATAAAATTTTTATGTTAATATTGGTTTTAAACATAGTTTTGCAGTTTTCTATTATTTGCGTTTGTTTGAAAACGTATGTATGTATATGTAATTTTAATGCGTTTCAAAACTAATATTGGTTAAGAGAGTAGTATAATAGAATAATATTTGTATTTCATTTCGGTCTACATAAAGCAGTTTCTGATCTATTTTCATCGATCTCTATTTATCAGCTGTCCATCGTATTCATGCCAATCTTGCTTCGCTTTGAAAATTTTGTTTGGATTTGTTCGATGTCTAGATCGTGATCCAGCGTAGCTCAATTCTTTGTCCAATCTAGCCTCGAAAGGTGAGCAATCACTCACGATTAACATTCTTTTATTCATTAATTTTGATTTCAATTGAAACGACAATTGAAATATGCTGCTGTAGTTATTTAAATTTGTTATATATGCTATTATCTGTAACTGTTCACCTGCGGGATATGACACCATATCCTGTTGTTTATATTATATTGTTATTGATGATATATGCCTGTTATTTTATTGTATTATCTCTTATCACTCCGCAAGTTCCCTGTAGTTTAGAAATCACTATGGGTTGAAATGATACTTACCCGAACGGACTTTAGAATAGGAGAAAATCGTTATGGGTTGAAATGATAAACCCAAGCGATTTTCATTTAATTGAATTTAGGATTACGGGTTGAAATGATATCCGCCCGTATATATTTAGTGTACGGATTGAAATGATAAATATCCGTAGCACTAGACTATATGATAGGAAATATATACAGACACCATTGGTCCATATAAATATTCAGAAAATAATTTTTATAATTTTGGAAAAAATATATGGTTTAAATAATATTGAGTCTTAAGCTATTATATAAATGGAAATTTTATATATAGATTTAGTCGTAATATTTGATTTAAATTAGATTAATTTAATACGGATAATATGGTTGAGTATTTATGTAAATCTATATTTCAAATAGATTTTCTTGTAATAAATTGAATAATTAAGATTGGGAGATAAATTTTGGTTTATTACAAAAAGTATTTAAATGAGGATTTATTTAATTAAATCAATTTGAAATTTTTGAATGGGAAATTTAAAGGTATGATTTTATAACTTGATTTTTGATTTATGTGATTTAATGAATATTTCAAGTTTAAATAAACTAAAAAAAATATTGAGTAAAATGTAATTTAAGGTTACTTAAATGATATTGTATCTAATGAGGGAGTATTTCAAGACTAAATAATAATGAGGTTAAATCGAGATCTATAGGAAACTGTTAAATTGAACATTTAAATACTAAAGCTTTGAACTATATTGGAATTTAAACGGTTTATTTTGAGATTCGGATCTGTATTTGAAATCAATATAGTTGAATTTGTTATTTAGAAACTAAATTGAATTAAAATGAAAATTTAGGTTGAACTAAATTTGAATTTATTATTTAGAAAACTAAATTGAATAAAAATTTAGTTTGAAACGTTGAATACTTAAAGTCTTGAAATATATTGAAATATAAAGGGGTATTTTGTGATTACAAATCCGAATTTGAGATCGATAAAATTGAAGTGGTTATTTTTGGAATTGAGTTGAATTAAAATTGAAAATACTTTACTGTATAAATTATTTAATATATGTAAATACTATTTTGGGAAATATAGAGATATTTGAAGTGAAATGATATTTGGTTTTGAAGTATAAATTAAGCTGAAATGACCACGGTGTATAGTGTATATTTCTACCTTGTAGATAGTTCCATGGACCCTTAGAGGATGGTTATCCCAAACATCCTTTAAGTTACTTGTATTTCAGTAGATA
The DNA here is from genome assembly GCA_030765085.1 of Allium cepa. NCBI lineage: Eukaryota > Viridiplantae > Streptophyta > Magnoliopsida > Asparagales > Amaryllidaceae > Allium > Allium cepa. Next base: position 340,950,757 of record CM060932.1, on the reverse strand, counting down.
TTTCATTTGAGTTGGATTTATTGATATAAGAATGTTAATCCTGACTCGAGTGTTTTGTGTTTGCTTTACGCTCGGGTCAGACTAAGTGATACAGCATTTGAGACTCACCTTCGAAGTTGGAGCTTTGGTTGAAGATCCAGCTATCTATTCCTTCATTCATCCGGTTGATTGGTTCAGAGAAGTCATCTGTTGCATTGGAGACTTCACTGCATTTGAACCATTCGGTTGTATTTTATTTCTAACTCTGAGGTATATAGTAGCTTCATAAACTACTATTCTTTATCTATTCCGCTGCATTATATTACTCTGTGATCTGTGATTGATTTATTTACTGTATATTTTAAGTTTTGCCAAATTTTAATTAACAATATGGTATTTTGAATTATTCAAGTCGGACATGTATGGTTTTATTGTCGATTTGAATGGTCCAAAATAGCGGGTCATTACAGTTGGTATTAGAGCTTTGGCTCTAGGCAAAACTTAGCATATATGGTAAATTTATTTACGGAATCACTTTCATTCGAGTTGAATCTCTTCCTTTTTGACTCAATTTCCTTTGAGTTTTGGAATGTCCCTCGGTTCCGAAATTCATTCTTGTCTCTTCCTATTTATATTCGTTTGATTCTGGAGTATCGCATAACTCCACCGAATGTTTTGCAAAGCGGGTGAAAACACCTTTACAATTGGCATCGATTCACCGAAGATTTTTGTATCCTCGGTTTACGATGCTGCTATATCTTGATATGCCGAATTCCATCTCTGGCAATCGAATGTCGATTTGTTTTAGAATTCCGCATCGATCATATCCCTGAAATCACGGTTGACCCGGTTAAGGTCGCCCGCGATTTATAGAAGTATATCCATCTTCTATTTTGTAATTTAATTATCTCATCTTTGATCGAGTCTATCTTCGAATCAGAATTCTATTGATTAGAGTTCCTCTAATTCAAATCTCTATCTTTGTTTTGAAATCCATTCTTAAAATTATTCTTTGAAAATCGAGTATATTTGCATTTTTGAAATTGTTTTATATATCGAAATTATTATGTTGACAATTATGATTTTATTCTATATAAAAAGTGAAAATGTTTTCGATAAGGATTATATACCTATATATAAAACGAATAAGAAATGTTATTCTATATATAAAAGTTTTGAAAGGATTGGAAATTTCGAAAATTTATAAGAAAGTGATTCATATAAAAATGATTTATAACTGAAGGGTTAAATTTGAAATTCGAGAATTGAATTTCGGTATTTTGAAATTGGTTTTAAGATTTTGGAAAATATATAAAAATAATATGATTTAAAAGTATTTTTCCGAATAAGAAATGTTTCAAATGAGTTCAAATGAATTCCAATAATTTTGAAGAAATTTCAAAGAAGTTTTCAAGAAAATAGAAATCCAAAACTCACTTATGTCGCTGGAAAATAATTTCGGTGATGAGTGCACGCATCATCGACATTGATTTTCGAGTTTCAGAGTGGGGGAGTGGCCACTTTAATAGCTTCGCTATGCAAGTGATTTTGTAAAACCGTTTTTGATTTCAAATTCCGAAGTATAATTTGATATTTTAGAAAGATATAAGTATATATTTGAAACAATTTAAAATGAGACCGGTGTTCAGTCCTCGAGTTTCGGATTTAATAATTGGTTTATTGATTTATTGTTGATTTTCAACTGTTGAATTGAAAATTTGATTTCCCTAACTATTTTGAATGTTCGAACACTTCCAAATCGAGGTTAAATTTTCAAAGCTAAGAAATTTCGAGGAGTATAAAATGTTTGATAAAGAATATAAATTTAGTTTTGAAATGTTTTGAAAAAAAATATGGTTTTGAATAATGGTTTTCAGAAAGGTAAATTGGATATTTCAAATAGAAATAGATAGTTTAAAAGTTTTAAAGGGATACTTATAAATTTGGAAACTATTTTTAGTATAATTGATTTTGAGAAAATATTTGGTTTTGAAATTTAATTGAAATTAAAACCAGTACTTATATGGTGATTTTGGAAATGAATTTGTTTGACTTGAATTATTTTAATTTGGAAACTGGGATTATTCTCTAAACCTATTATTATGATAAATTTGAAATTGAGATATTTAATTTGGAAGAAAATTTGGTGAAATCATATATGATTTTGAAACTGATATTGAAATGATTTGAAATTTGAGAACCTTATATTATTAAGCACTTGATTTGGGAGTGGTCGAACCTATATAAAATGGATTGTATAAGTGTGAAGTTGATTTGAAATCTATTGATTTGAAAGGTACTCAATTTGGAAAGAGATTTTATATAATCGAAGTCTATATAAGTATGATTTGATCTACTATTGATTTGGAAAGTATTCGAATTGGGAAAAATGAAATCCTATATATATGGATTTATATAAGTACAATATTTGAAAGTGATTTGAAAAGGTACCATATGATATATATTTTCGAAGTAAAGATATGGATAGTGCCTTCTGCTTGATATCCGCTTTGTGGCCACATCGTGGATTCATTCTATCGATATTATTCTCTCTGATTTTTGGTTTTCCGGATGTAATACTCGAGTGTTCCCACCATGGCGTAACCCATGGTTTTTTTTCTCTCGTGAATGCATAGCACAATTGCCTGGCTGAGTCTTGCCTAGGGGTACGGATTGTTTCCTGGGGGATCCAGGCGTAACCATTGTGTGTCCTGCAATCTGTGTAGGTCGCGAATAGTAGCGCAAGTGCCTGGCTGAGTCTTGCCTAGGGGTACGGATTGTTTCCTGGGGGATCCAGGCGTAACCATTGTGTATCCTGCACTCTACTAGTCATCATGGCGTAACTCGCAGGGCTGAGAAAGTTTACGGATATGGATTGTTTCCTGGGGGACCCAGGCGTAACCATTGTGTATCTACGAACCATGATCGGACAAAGGTTTTGGTTTGGTTGATTTATTTGGATTGTACTTTCCATATCTGTTTTTAAAAGGTTTTTCAAATATTTTCACTGGGTGTTGAAACAGGTCTACTAAGTACTTGAAGAACTCTAGCTTTGCACCTGATCAACGCATGGCCAGAGTCTGCAAGAACGAGGATAAACTTGTTAAAACATCGAGTTATAAAAGTATTTTCGAAAGAAAAATTGGTTTCGATATAAAAGTATTTTATTTATAAAGGTATTTTATTATAAAAGTATTTTCAACAAAGAAATTTTGTATTAATATTTGAAATTTAAATTCTTATGGTTTGAAATAAATTATTCATGCCCGATTCTATTCTTTTGAATCTACCTCATCTGCTCAGCTTTATTTTTCACCTATATTCCGTTTTCGGAATCTACCTTCCTTTCCTTTTTGAATAAATCTTTTAAATATTGCTTATTTGTATACTACATTGTTTTATATAAAATTTTAGTGTTATAAATATTTTTGAAGTTATAAATTAAATAAAACATCTTTAAAGAAAATGATTATTAATTTATTGATAATATTTGAAAGGTATCTTGAGATAAATTAAAATTTTCATAAATTTTGGATTTAATATTTTCAATAGTCTTTGTAAATAGAAGTAATAACGTAAATAATTGTTTGCAAAGGAGTTTGAGAAGTATTAAATATTAAAGAAAATTTAATTTCAAATGAAGTTTTCAAATAAATATTTTAAATAAAATTTATATAGTTTTAAAATTTATTGTTTATCTTGGCTTTCAATCTATTTTTTTCTGGTTGTTTTATTCTCCTACCTCCTTCCTTTTCGGGGACGAAAAGTTTTGAGTGGGGGAGAGTGCAACGACCCGGAAAATTTTAATAATTTTTAATTGATTCTATAACGTATTTAATTGAATATTTGTGAAATCTTATAATAATTGAATTTTTAAATAAAATGTTTATATATTTAGAATACGTATATTTAAATATAGCAGATTGTAAATTTTCAAATAATTTTATGGAAGTTTATTTAATTGAGAAAACGTGCTGTCCAATTCAAGCTATTAATTGCTTTAATTGATTTCTGAATCAGTGCGTAACGGTTTCTTTTTACTACCGTTAAAGATTTCTATTGCTTAATACTTTTCCAATTCAGGTAGACTTTTCCATTCGTAACCATTAATAAATTTGAGATCATCGACCTTTCTTTTATTATTCCTTGTAGTTTCGTGCACTGACTTTACTTTTCCCACTACCCATAATTTTCTCTATACGTTTCTTTTGCAATGGAATCGTATATTTATATTTATGGTGGTGCGTTTATTCTGATCTCCCTTTATTTTTGTTTTTAACGCTCGAAAGAATCTCAAATCATCAAGCTAGTAGCATCCGTTCCTTCCCTCGCTTTCATAAGGCCTATAATATATAAACAACTTGCTTATAGATCTGAACACAACTTTGTCATCAAATTTAATGTGCCTTCCTCCCCCTATTATTTCGGTTCCAACCTTCCTAGTAAATGGCTTTAATAAATTTTGGCTAAATCATAGCTACGGACTTTTCAAATTTCTTTCATTTTATATTTATTTCCAATCCCTTCATTTGCTTCAAAATTTTTGAACGTGCCTAATCATCTCAGTATGTATATATAATGTAAGCCTACCTTTCCTTAGAAAGCTATTGCTCATAAAATTTCCTGATTTCTTTCCTTTTATCCATTTTTATATCCTTGACTTTCAAAACTCATTTTGTGTTGTACAAACAAACAAAAATTTATTGCTTTAAGTGTATAGCTAAATCAACTATTGACCATTACAATTACTTTTATTTTTATATTCATTTCAATTTATTACTTAATAACGTTTTGATGAATTAATGGACAGCTTTACGTTTCTTTTGCTTTTGAAAACTTTATATTTATAGTGTACGTTTCTTTTGCATTTCAAAAATTTGAAACATGCTCCCCCATTTAAGCCATTAATTGTTTTAATTATTTTTCTTAATCGACATATAACCGTTGCTTTTTATTATTCCTGGATTTACATCCATACTTTAATCTCTGCTGTTCCATTTATTTCATTTGAAATCTAAATTTATTTACCATTCATTTATAAGCCTCTTTCTCTTCCTCTTTTTACGTTATTTCCCTGCTTGCAAGATCTGTTGCCATTCCCGTATTTATTTCTTTCCTCTTTGAAATTTAAAACGTATACGTTTTACATTTATTTATTTCTAAACCATCCATTGCCTTTCCTTTAAATCAATCCATTCTCTTCTTATTTGTTTTAATTTATTTCCTCTTTTCACCGACACTCAATCTTTATACATATTTGTTTTAATTCATTTTCTCTATTCATGTGCATTCAATCTTTATACATATTTTTTTTAATTTATTTTCTCTTTTCACCAGCATTCAATGTTTATATACATATTTGTTTCATTTTATTTCCTCTGTTCACCAGCATTTAATCTTTATATATTTGTTTTAATTTATTTCCTCTTTCTTTTTTTTTCCTCCTTAAATTATAGGAATAAATTCCTAAATTTCCTCTAGCCATTACTATCTTTATTTCTTTCCACTTTAAACAAAATTTCTTTCCACTCTATCAATGTGAGGCTTCTCTTATAAATACAAATCACTCGTACATACCCTACTCCATATCAATAGATCTTCATCTCCTCTCTTTCGTGTGAAGCTTCTTCTGTAGGTAAATGGCTGCACTAATTTTTTTTTTCTTCTTATTTCTTTTCTTTTTCTTCTTCTTTTTCCTCCTTTTCTTTTGTTTTCTTATTGTTTATATTGCTTTTGCTTTTCCTTTATTTTAAGCATAACATGCTTCAAGTATATATTTTACATTATAAGTATGTTTATATAGTGCAGCGCAAGTATACATTAAATATAAAGTTATAAACATTTGCATTTGTTCTATGGTTAGTTTTATATGAGTATTTATTGAAATTTGTTTAGTATGACTTTTGAATATACATTGGGTTATTTCATACTGTTTATATATAATATAAGATGTTTAGCAGTCTACATATATGCTACAGCATGTAAGATTTTTATAAAAAAAAGAAAGGTGTTAATTTTATATTGTATTGTTTATAAAAAGGTGTTAATTTTATAATATATATATTGTGGGACAGTATACATTTATAAACATATTAATATACAGTAAGTTATAAAACATAAGTTTGATATATAGGTAGAGTTTGCACGGGTTTAAATTTCCTTCTGTTGTTTAAAATATAGTTGTAGAGTTATAAAATTTTGGGGAGAATATATAGTATAATATATTTTAAGTTAGTTTGTGTGTCTGTCCAGAGATGAATTATTATACAAATACAGTTTTATAAGATCTAAGATTTGTTGTTTTAAAATGTAAGTTTATACTAGTGATTATATGGGTTAAAATTTGACATTGATATTTTTAAGATGATAAAGAAAGTTTAATGTAAGTGTTAACATGTAAGAAATGCCTGAAGCCTGATTTAATATTAAAGAAAGTACTGTAATTTAAATTGTTAAATTAAGTTAGAGCTGTGCTCTCGCCCTTCTCTTTCTTATAAATATTTTGCAAAAGGTAAATTTATATCATGTACAAGGTGTGTAGTGTTTCAACAAATTAAGAAAAGTCGATATTGGTCTTAACAATAATAATGTGGAATGTTGACTTAAATGTTGATTTAAATATGATTATAAAATTTTTATGTTAATATTGGTTTTAAACATAGTTTTGCAGTTTTCTATTATTTGCGTTTGTTTGAAAATGTATGTATGTATATGTAATTTTAATGCGTTTCAAAACTAATATTGGTTAAGAGAGTAGTATAATAGAATAATATTTGTATTTCATTTCGGTCTACATAAAGCAGTTTCTGATCTATTTTCATCGATCTCTGTTTATCAGCTGTCCATCGTATTCTTGCCAATCTTGCTTCGCTTTGAAAATTTTGTTTGGATTTGTTCGATGTCTAGATCGTGATCCAGCGTAGCTCAATTCTTTGTCCAATCTATCTAGCCTCGAAAGGTGAGCAATCACTCACGATTAACATTCTTTTATTCATTAAATTTGATTTCAATTGAAACGACAATTGAAATATGCTGCTGTAGTTATTTAAATTTGTTATATATGCTATTATCTGTAACTGTTCACCTGCGGGATATGACACCATATCTTGTTGTTTATATTATATTGTTATTCATGATATATGCCTTTTATTTTATTGTATTATCTCTTATCACTCTGCAAGTTCCCTGTAGTTTAGAAATCACTATGGGTTGAAATGATACATACCCGAACGGACTTTAGAATAGGAGAAAATCGTTATGGGTTGAAATGATAAACCCAAGCGATTTTCATTTAATTGAATTTAGGATTACGGGTTGAAATGATATCCGCCCGTATATATTTAGTGTACGGATTGAAATGATAAATATCCGTAGCACTAGACTATATGATAGGAAATATATACAGACACCATTGGTCCATATAAATATTCTGAAAATAATTTTTATAATTTTGGAAAAAATATATGGTTTAAATAATATTGAGTCTTAAGATATTATATAAATGGAAATTTTATATATAGATTTAGTCGTAATATTTGATTTAAATTAGATTAATTTAATACGGATAATATGGTTGAGTATTTATGTAAATCTATATTTCAAATAGATTTTCTTGTAATAAATTGAATAATTAAGATTGGGAGATAAATTTTGGTTTATTAAAAATAGTATTTAAATGAGGATTTATTTAATTAAATCAATTTGAAATTTTTGAATGGGAAATTTAAAGGTATGATTTTATAACTTGATTTTTGATTTATGTGATTTAATGAATATTTCAAGTTTAAATAAACTAAAAAAAATATTGAGTAAAATGTAATTTAAGGTTACTTAAATGATATTGTATCTAATGAGGGAGTATTTCAAGACTAAATAATAATGAGGTTAAATCGAGATCTATAGGAAACTGTTAAATTGAACATTTAAATACTAAAGCTTTGAGCTATATTGGAATTTAAACGGTTTATTTTGAGATTCGGATCTGTATTTGAAATCAATATAGTTGAATTTGTTATTTAGAAACTAAATTGAATTAAAATGAAAATTTAGGTTGAACTAAATTTGAATTTATTATTTAGAAAACTAAATTGAATAAAAACTTAGTTTGAAACGTTGAATACTTAAAGTCTTGAAATATATTGAAATATAAAGGGGTATTTTGTGATTACAAATCCGAATTTGAGATCAATAAAATTGAAGTGGTTATTTTTGGAATTGAGTTGAATTAAAATTGAAAATACTGTACTGTATAAATTATTTAATATATGTAAATACTATTTTGGGAAATATAGAGATATTTGAAGTAAAATGATATTTGGTTTTGAAGTATAAATTAAGCTGAAATGACCACGGTGTATAGTGTATATTTCTACCTTGTAGATAGTTCCATGGACCCTTAGAGGATGGTTATCCCAAACATCCTTTAAGTTACTTGTATTTCAGTTGATATTTCATTTGAGTTGGATTTATTGATATAAGAATGTTAATCCTGACTCGAGCGTTTTGTGTTTGCTTTACGCTCGGGTCAGACTGAGTGATACAACATTTGAGACCTACCTTCGAAGTTGGAGCTTTGCTTGAAGATCCAGCTATCTATTCCTTCATTCATCCAGTTGATTGGTTCAGAGAAGTCATCTGTTGCATTGGAGACTTCACTGCATTTGAACTATTCGGTTGTATTTTATTTCTAACTCTGAGGTATATAGTAGCTTCATAAACTACTATTCTTTATCTATTCCGCTGCATTATATTACTCTGTGATCTGTGATTGATTTATTTACTGTATATTTTAAGTTTTGCCAAATTTTAGTTAACAATATGGTATTTTGAATTATTCAAGTCGGACATGTATGGTTTTATTGTCGATTTGAATGGTCCAAAATAGCGGGTCATTACATCGGCTAGGCTACAAGGTGAAGTATTTGCAAATTTTGTTGGATCTACACATCAAGGGAGCATGGCTATGGCTTGGGGTTGTGCTGGAGGTGGTGGTGACTGTTTGTGGTGGTGGTGGAGGCGGCCCCAATGCTTGAATGGAGAGGAGCCGATCCTAGAAGTGATGAAAGCAAGTGCAATTCACATGGAAACAAGAGAAAATTATAGAAAAGAAGAATTTTTTTTACCAAACTCTTGAGATCAGAAATGGCCGAATACTTTTGAGGAAATGAGAGAAAAAATGAAGTACGTAAATGATAAATGAGGGTGGCAGCTAAAAGAATGAAGAGATATGGCCATTTGAGTGAAAAGAAACGTTAAAATGTGAAAAGGTGGGAAAATCAAAAGCCATAGGAAACAAAAGGTCACAAACCCTTTCAATTTACTTTTTATTATTTATATAAATTTATGTAGCTTAAATAATAATAATATCAGATAAGATTTCGAAATTTTTAACCAATATACAAATATATATAATATTTATCAATTATGTAAAGTAAAATTAAGGAAAATAGTAAAAACAGTGAACTAGACTAGCAAAATTTGAAGTTAAATGAAATAATTTTTAGAAAACTCATATAAGCTTGTAAAGTATTTTCAAACATAAATAATAACATAAAATACAAATATATTCACAAAATAAATATTTAAAATTTAATTTAAATATAAAATTTTAATAAAGAAAATAGCAGAAAATGGGAAAACAGCCCTTAAAAATAGGAAATCAACACAGTAATTTTTGGAAAAATTCTATTATTATTTTAAAAATATTTAGAGATGAATTTTCACAAATAAAACAAATTTAAAATAAAATAAAGAAATTTAAAAATGAATAAAATGGCAGAAAATTAGAAAACAGCCTTTAAAAATAGGAAATAAATACAGTAAAATTTGGAAAAATTATATTATCATTTTAAAAATGTTTAGAAATGATATCACACAAATAAAATAAATTTAAAATAATTTCAAAATGAAATAAAGTCAAATTTAAATATATAGTCAAAATCTAGGGTTGTTACACTCTCCCCCACTCAAATCTTTTCGTCCTCGAAAAGGAAGGAAGTGGAGAAACAACAAGAAAGAGCAATAGGTTGGAAGACATCCTCGAAAGAAGGTAGGGAAAAGGTAGCTAGGAAGGGAAGCTTGTTGGAAGACAAGCGTGAACCATTATTTAAACCATTATACATTTCAATTAAAATTTCATAACATTTTAAACATTTTATTATATGATGAATAGTCATTTGATTCAAATCTGATGGTTCAAGGTAAACAATATGTAAAACATTTTAAATTTTTAGAAGGGAAAATAAGTGATCAAAATATTCTTTATACAGTACTTTATCATGATGCTTTTATCAAAATACTTTTATAACTCGATGTCTTAACAAGTTTACTTTCGTTCCTGCAGACTCTGGCTATGCGTTGATCAGGGCAAAGCTAGAATTCTCCAAGTACTTAGTAGACTTGTTTCAACACCCAGTGAAAACAATGAAAGCACTTTTAAAAACGGATATGCAAAGTACAATCCAAACAAATCAACCAAACCAAAACAGTTGTCTAACCATGGATCGCAGATACACAATGGTTACGCCTGGATCCTCCAGGAAACAATCCGTATCCGTAAGCTTTGTCAGCCCTGCGAGTTACGCCATGACGACGAGTAGAATGCAGGATACACAATGGTTACGCCTGGATCCCCCAGGAAACAATCCGTACCCCCAAGCAAGACTCAGCCAGGCACTTGCGCTACTGTTCGCCACCTACACAGATTGCAGGATACACAATGGTTACGCCTGGATCCCCCAGGAAACAATCTGTACCCCTAGGCACGACTCAGCCAGGCAATTGCGCTATGTAGTCGCGATCATAAGACCACGGGGATCGCCGTGGAATTCGATGGACACTCGAGTATCATATCCGGAAAACCCCAATCAAAGAGAGAGAATAATATCGATAGAATGAATCCACAGTGTGGCCACAAAGCGGATATCAAGCAGAAGGCACTTTCCATATCTTTATTTCGAAAATATGTATCATATAGTACCCTTCAAAATCACTTTCAAATATCATACTTATGTAAAGTCCATATATATAAGATTTCATTTCAAATCAAATACTTTCCAAAATAATAGTATATCAAATCACACTTATATAAATTTCGATTATATAAGATTTCATTTTTCAAAATTGAGTACCTTTTCAAATCAACAGTTCTCAAATCAATGGTTTACTTATACAAATCATTTTTATATAAGTTCGATAGCTCCCAAATCAAGTATTAAATAAAACAGGTTCTAAATTTTAATTCATTTCAATAGTATTTCAGTTTAAAAATCATATATGATTTCACCAAATCATTTCTTTCAAGTTATACTTATTCAGTTTCAAAATTTCTTAAAACAATAGGTTTAGAAAATAATCCAAATTTCCAAATCAACAAAATTTAGGTCAAATAAATTCATTTCCATTTCAAACATGTATTCGCTTCAAAAGTCATAATACTTTCAAAGTTATGAATCTTTCGAAACCAAAATACTTGAAATCATTTCACTTTGAAAATCATAACATTTTGAAATCATACATTTGAAATCATAAAACATGCCCTTAATTCTTTACATTTCAAATTTTTTTTTCAATTAAACCAAAATCGAAAATTTCCAATTTTAATTCAATTCAAACCATCAGTTTCAATTCAATTTAGTTTTCCAACGAAACCATTTCAAATATTATCAAATTTCAAATATAGATTTGATTTACAAAATAAACTATTAAATCTTAAATATGTTTCAATGCTTAAATATACCATATTTCAAAACTAAATTTCATAATTTCATATATCTCAAATTTTACTTCATTATTACTTAGTGTTGAGATATTTATTTCATAAATCCATTATCTTTAAATAAACTCAAATTACAGGTAAACCAAATATCCTTTCATACTAATATAAGCTTCAATTATTCATTTATAAAAATCAATGGTTTTCAAAATCATCTTATACTTACATAAAGTTTATCTTATATAAGGATCAAAATTTTTAAAAAAATAAATTTCACTGCAATGCCATATGGGATTGAACATCTTTGCTTACTAAAAGATTTTTAATTAAGAACAGTTTTGTATATAAAATAGTTTGTATAAAAAATAGAATAAAACAGTTAGTTTAAGAAGAAAAAAAGAAAAATAGTTTTGAAAAATGGTTTTAAATTTGATAGTAGTTTTTCATAAAAGAAAATTTTCAATTAAATTACAAAGATATCCAACCCAACAACTTTCAATTTCAACGTCAAGTATATAAGGATATAAGATGTACATATGTCATCATTTCGCAACATTACATTCGATCGCTCGCTCGATCACACAAGTTCGCTTTCAAACTAGTATTGTCCATTCGACTTCCCTGATGCGGACTTCGATATGTTTTCTCGACTAGAAGCCATCAGTCTCCTTGCATAGCCATATACTATGATAGAGAATTCTAGAATCAAGCCAAAAATCCGTATCAAATATTTGCCATCAAGAATCAAATGAAAAATCCTAACACGAAATGGTGTAATTCACCTCGAACTTGTGTACTCAAACTTGGATCAGATTAATTATGCGAATAAAACAGCATACGTACAACTTATGTACCTATTCCAACTTGTTAAATAAATAGTTTCATAAAGATGTTACTAAGTTAAAACATTTAAAACCAAATTTTTCTCAAACATTTGAAGACTAATTTTTATCCAAAACATTTCAAAACTAAATTTCATATTAGTATAATACAAAATAGTCCTATTTATTTACTTAACAAAACAGTTTCAACTTATACAAATCATATTATTTCATACTTGAAACATACAAACTACACTTATATTCTTTATCAAATAACTTATACCTTTCAAATATATTAGCTTTGAAAAGTTAACCCTGATTTGGAAGTGCTCGAATCTTAAAAATAGTTGAAGGAATCATATTTTCAAATCCAAGAGTTGGTAATCAACACTAAATCAGTGAACCAATTTCAAAAGATAGTGTTATGCCAAAACAAATCTGAATCTCGAGGACTGAACACCGACTTACTTTAAATCATTTCAAATGTGTGTGTGTGTGTGTATATATATCTTTCGAATATCAAACCATACTTCAAAATCAAAAATCAAAATTGGTTTCACAAAATCACTCACATAGCAAAGCTACTAGAGTGGCCTCTCCCCACTCAGAAGCTCGAAAATCAATGTCGATGATGCATGCATTCATCACCGAAATTATCTTCCAGCGACATAAGTGGGTTCTGGACTTTTACTTTCTTGAAACTTCTTTAAAATCCCTTCAAAATCTTTGGAATTCATTCAAATACATTTGAAATATTTCTTATTCAGAAAATATCTTTAAACCATATTATTATCTATTTTCCAAAATCTTAAAACCGATTTCAAAACACCAGAGTTCGATTCCTTGAAATTCAAATTCAAAACCTTTCAGTTATAAATCATTTTATATAAATTTAAATTTCTCATAAATTTTCAAAATTTCAAATCCTTTCGAAATTTCAAATTTTCATTTTTGAAAGGTATATAATCCTTATCGAAAACATTTCACTTTTATATATAGAAAAATGGCCATCCTTAATAATTTCGATGTATGCACAATATCAAAATACAACCAAACACAAATTTCCAAAGGATGATTCAAGTAAGGATTTCAAACAAACAAAGATTCAAAATTAGAGGAACTCTAATCAAATAGAATTCTAGTTCAAAGATAAACTCATATGAAGATGAGATAATTTAATTACCAAATAGAGGATAGATAAGCCTATATAAATCGCGGGCGACCTTAACTGGTCAACCGAGACTTTAGGAATATAATCAATACGGAAATCTAAGGCAAATCGACCTTCGATCGTTACAGATAGAATCCGGGTAGAGCAGGAGATAGATAGCATCGACATCCGAGGATATAGAAATCTCCAGTGAATCAAAGCCAATTGTAAAGGAGTTTCACCCCTTTACAAATCATTCAACGATTTACAGAATCACCGCCCTTTAGAGAGGTCATTCCAAAGTAGAGTTACGGAATGCTCTGAATCAAAAGGAAAAATGGGGAAAACAAGACTGGATTCCAAAACAAGTAGGAGCGTTCCAAAGTTCAAGAAATCCTAATCGATAAGAATCTTAACCAAGAGATTTATAACAAGGTGGATACCGAAGAGATGAAGTTTAGAAAATCTTGATTTCGATGTAAGATATTTTTATACCAAAATAATCTTTGAAAATCCTTTAAAAATCATTTGGAAATCATTTTATACTTCAAAAATACATCCTCTCACAAAGAAAGGATTCTGATATTGATTTCACTCATTCTAGGGTATTTCTACCCCATCTCTAATGAGTTTTGCTCCGCAGGCTAAGGTTTGCCTGAAACCTCGCTCTGATACTAACTGTAACAACCCGATATTTTCAGCCATTCGCATCCGCACATGTCGGATTTGAATTGCTCAAAATACCGCGTTGTAAATAAATTTGGAGCAAATGAAATACAATCACAGAATCACAAACACAGAAATATCAGAATAACTCGCAGCGGAAATAAAATACATAGTAGTTCATGAAGCTACTACGGCGGAGTCTCAAACCAAATACATAATACAGTCTGAAAACAACATAGTAGAAATCCCAATTACATAGAAGCTCATAAATACATGAGATAAACTAGAACAGCTGAAACAGAGAGTAGACATAAATGTAGATAAGCAGAAACTCCAGCATAGACCAGCTCCAGAAAGAGAATCCAAAGCTGTGAATACTCAGGCTGACCCAAGCGTAAAGTAAAACACAAAACACTCGAGTCAGGACAATATATACTTATATAATGTAAACTAACTCAAGTGAACTGTAGTAGAAGTACACAATAACTTAAAGGATGCTTGGGATCGCCCATCCTTTAAGAATCAGTTAAACTATAAATTAATTACCTCCCGTGGTTAAAATTTCAAAATGGTATTTTATACTTCAAAATCAAATGTAATTTCAAAATTCAATATCATTCAAAATATCATATCTTCCAAATCACATCCATTTTTATTTAATTTAAATACCATTACAAAACACATTTCAAAATAGTTTATATTTCGAAACAAATTACTTCATCTTAAATCATAAAATGAAGTTATTATATTTAATAATTAAATTGTTAAATTTCCAAAGTTTTAGTCTTTCAAAATTCATTTATTAACTTAATTTATTAAAACAGATGAAAATTCAACTTTCGCAGTATTTAGAAATTGCTACGGAAAGTTACATTCAAAACAGTTCAGTTTAACAAAAGATAGCATTTAAAAATGCTGTAATAGGGCTACATTAGTTTCAAATAAAACTTAGTTAAATTCAACAATTATAGAATTTACAAAAATGATATAATAAACTTTAATTAAACTTAGCCATTTGGTTCATTATTATCAACTACAGCATTTACAAATGCTGTATTATCATTTACATTAGAATTAAGAGCATTTTAGAAATGCAGTTAATTAACTTCAAGTATTCAATATAATTTCACAAACGATTATATTTTTATTTAAATCATTTTTAGCTTATAAAATCATATAATTTCACTTTTAAAACATTCATTCAAATACCCTTATATTCATGATTTTATAAAGTTAAATCTCCATTCAAATATCAAAATTTAATAATAATTCACTTATTAAATTCCAACATTAAATTTTAAATTCATTAAATTAAATTTAACTTAACATTTAAGTTTAAAATTTTCAAATATAACTTAATTTAATTTTTATTTACTTAACTTAAAATTCACTTTTAAGCCAAATTCACAAATTTCCAATTTTAGTTATATTTCCAAATTTCAACCTAAATATTCATTCATTTCACATTTTAACTTTATTCAAAAATCATTAATATATTATAAAATCATTTTAAATTCATTTAATTCAAAATATCATAAATTTATCATATTTTCATATTTAATTTAAATTCCATTTATCACCAAATTCTAATTTCCAAAATAACTTACATTTCAGATTTTCTAACTTTGCCATTTATTTATTTCACTTATAAATTTTCAGAAAATCAATAATGCTTTACAAAAAATCATCTTTACTCAAATTTAAATCAAAATATTATAATATTTACATTTCTAAAATAATTTAAATTTTTTTAGAAAAACTTATTTTAACAACGGGTCTGTATTTTCATTTTCTAGCCTAGGTAAAGTGATACGGGTAATATATCATTTCAACCCGTAATTTACAAAGAAAACCCGGGTTTGATCATTTCAAACCCGCAATCCCAAGTAAAAGAAAATAATTGAAAATATTCAGGCCTATCATTTCAGCCCATAATGATTTTTTCCTATTCTAAAGTCCGTTCGGGTATGTATCATTTCAACCCATAGTGATTCTAATCTAAAGGGAACTTGCAGTGTGATAAACTGATGAAAATAACATAATAGCATGAAATAAAAGTAACATATGGTATAACAAGTGTAAATATAGGTGTGAACTTCATATGAATATAATATAGCAGTTATAACAGGATGATATGCATTTACAGATTCAGGTGATGTCAGTTTATCACTATATAAGTACATATTAGTCTGGTGAGATTTACTCACTGTTTTGAGCTGATGACACAACGAAGAATTGCACAACGGGATCCACACAAGCACAAAAGACAGATACGAAATGGAGGAGCCAAGGATTAATTCTCTTGAATACAAATCAAACAAACAATACAAACAGCATAAGTTTTCAACCCAAAATTTCAATAAAACATTGTTAGAAATGACTGCTTAAAACGAAGCCCAGGCTATTGCACCTGCTTTCAACCACCTATGGTTCAGCTACAGGGCTAAAATGTATGACTAATGGGTGAGTTTTGATCTGGTCTTGCGTCCATAGGGTCGGCCTAGCATGGTTTACATGATAGTGAAGAAGTAGGTGCTTGGAATTTCAACTATATGACATAACGAAGGTTTCAAGGCAAAATAAAGCACCAACATGCCACGGCCAAGGCAAGTGGTCACGGCCAGAGGCAAGGTGAGGTCATGTGGTGATGTGGCAGTGGTGTCAGGTCGGAATTTGACTGGTGGTGTGATGGAAGTGGCGGCCAAGGTGGGGTTTTGTGGAGGTGGATCAAGAGGTGAGCTCGGCTAGGCTACAAGGTGAAGTATTTGCAAATTTTGTTGGATCTACACATCAAGGGGGCATGGCTATGGCTTGGGGTTGTGCTAGAGGTGGTGGTGACTGGTTGTGGTGGTGGTGGAGGTGGCCACAATGCTGGAATGGAGAGGAGCCGATCCTAGAAGTGATGAAAGCAAGTGCAATTCACATGGAAACAAGAGAAAATTATAGAAAAGAAGAATTTTTTTATCAAACTCTTGAGATCAGAAATGGCCGAATACTTTTGAGGAAATGAGAGAAAAAATGAAGTACGTGAATGATAAATGAGGGTGGCAGCTGAAAGAATGAAGAGATATGGCCATTTGAGTGAAAAGAAACGTTAAAATGTGAAAAGGTGGGAAAATCAAAAGCCATAGGAAACAAAAGGTCACAAACCCTTTCAATTTACCTTTTATTATTTATATAAATTTATGTAGCTGAAATAATAATAATATCAGATAAGATTTCGAAATTTTTAACCAATATACAAATATATATAATATTTATCAATTATGTAAAGTAAAATTAAGGAAAATAGTAAAAACAGTTAACTAGACTAGCAAAATTTGAAGTTAAATGAAATAATTTTTAGAAAATTCATATAAGCTTGTAAAGTATTTTTAAACATAAATAATAACATAAAATACAAATATATTCACAAAATAAATATTTAAAATTTAATTTAAATATAAAATTTTAATGCAGAAAATAGCAGAAAATGGGAAAACAGCCCTTAAAAATAAGAAATCAACACAGTAATTTTTGAAAAAATTCTATTATTATTTTAAAAATATTTAGAGATGAATTTTCACAAATAAAACAAATTTAAAATAAAATAAAGAAATTTAAAAATGAAGAAAATGGCAGAAAATTAGAAAACAGCCTTTAAAAATAGGAAATAAATACAGTAAATTTTGGAAAAATTATATTATCATTTTAAAATGTTTAGAAATGATATCACACAAATAAAACAAATTTAAAATAATTTCAAAATGAAATAAAGTCAAATTTAAGTATATAGTCAAAATCTAGGGTTGTGTAACGACCCGGTATTTTCAACCATTCGCATCCATTATAAGTGCATAGGCAGACACTCATGCCGGAATTGAATTGCTCAAAATACCGTGTTGTAAATAAAATTTTGGCAAACCTCAGAATATACAGTAAATAAAAATCACAGATCACAGACACAGAGTATATAAAAATGCAGCGGAAGAAAAAGAGATAGTAGTTCATGAAGCTACTATATAAATATGAGATACATCAGAGTTAAATAAGATACAACAGAAGAGTAACTGGATACATCAGGTACAAATCAGATACATTACTGAACCACTGGATACTGAAACAAAATAGATGGCTGGATCTTCAAGGAAAGCTCCAACGCCGAAGGTGAATCTTGAATGCTAACTCAATCAATCTGACCCGAGCGTAAAGCAAAACACATAACCCTCGAGTCAGGACATAAATACTTATAAACTGTAAATCAACTCAAGTGAACAGTAAAAAAATGCATCAGTAACTTAAAGGATGCTTGGGACCGCCCATCCTCTAAGGATCCGTTAAACTATTTACTATGTAGTAATATACGCTATATACGGTAGTGTCTAATCAGTAAAGTATAATCATATAGAAAATAGCGTTAAGGGGATAGTGAACCTTAACGCGGTCGGATCTTTAAAACCAAAATCGTAGTGGGCTCGATATAAGGATATGACACGGCACGCGAGGCAATTCCAGGGTGGATACACCGTTTGCACTCCCGGACCGGTGGTGACGGCAAGCCAGCAGCTTCTGCCCACCTCGAACAATACCCCCGAATCAAAGTGGCGCCACCGAATCGAATCACAAAAGTAATAGAATGGTTTCCGATGGAGCATGCTCGATGAAAGGGTGCGACCCTTTGTGTAGCCCGGTATAGCTCCTGTTTTAGTCATATATGCCAACTCACGGGAGTTGGGTCCATGTAATATATACCTCGAGAATGTCGCCACCATCCTACTTCATTCTAGAATCTCCACCGCGTACATAGTTGTTAAAGTGGTTTTCGGTATTGGCCGGCTATAGGACAATATCTGATCCCGGTCTCTTTAACAACCAATCGTTATTATAATCCGTAGTTATAACTTTAAAACAATAATTTATACTTCAAAATAAAATATCCTTTTCAATCCAAATCTTTATCAAAATAAAGATTGAATCATTTCCAAAACCATTTCAATATATCATCGTAAAATATCTTTCAATTCAAATATTTATCAAAATAAATATCAAGTCATTTCTAACCATTTCAATATATTAAATTTTCATACCCTTTCAACACTACCTTTCAGTTTCAAAATATCATATCTATTAGAACTTCTTTTTAAATCATGTTAATATCAAAATGTCCTATCTTTCAAACTCCGTTTTTCAAATCATTTAATATCAAAAATATCATATCTTTCAAAACTTCATTTCAAATCATTTTAATATATCAAAATATCATATTCTTTCAAAACTTCATTTTCAAATCATTTTAATATATCAAAATATCGTATCTTTTCAAAACTTCATTCATTTCAAATCATTATTCATTTTATTCAATCTAAAATACCATTTCAATTCATATTTTAAAACAGTTTATATTCCAAAAATTCTTTTTTTTTCATTTCAATGAAGTTATTATGCTTAATAATTAAATTATTAAATTTTCAAAAATTTCAACTTCCAAAGTTCATTTATTCACTTGAGTTTATCAAAACAGTGAAAATTCACTTTTCGCATCATTCAGAAAACTCTGCGGAAAGTTACATTCAAAATAGTTCAATTTAACAAAAGACAACGTTTAAAAATGTTGTAATAGAGTTTTCTTAAATTTCAAATAAACTTATTTAAATTCAAAAATCATAGTACTTACAACAATATCTATAATAGTTTTTTTCAATAGCTTTTTTTTATATTTCATTATCATCAACTACAGTGTTTACAATTGCTGTAATATCATTTACATTGTAATTAATATCATTTCAAAAATGCAGTCAATTAACTTCAAATATTCAATAAAATTTCTCAACCAGTTATATTTTTATTAAAACATTTTTAACTTATAAAGTCATACATTTTCACATTTACAACATCATTTAATTTTCCTCAAGTTTATGATTTTACAGTGTTAAATTTCCATTCAAAAGTCAAGATTTAATAATGATCCACTTATTAAAATGCAATGTTCAATTTTAAAATCCATTACATTAAATTTCAACTTAACACTTAAGTTCAAATTTTCAAATATAACTTAGTTTTATTTTTATTTGCTAAACTAAAAGTTCACTTTACGTCAATTTCATAAATTTCCAATTCTAGTTATATTTCAAAGTTTCAACTTAAAATATTTATTCATTTCACATTTCAACTTTATGAAAAATCATAAATATGATAAAAATCATTTTAAATTCATTTAAATTCAAATTATCATAAATTTATCATAATTTCATATTCAATTAAATTTCCAGTTATAATTAAATCAAAATTTCCAAAATAACTTACGTTCAAAATTTCTAACTTTTTCATTAATTCATTTCACTTACAATTATTCAGAAAATCAATAATATTTTACAAAAATTCTTTTTTTTTGAATTTAAAATCAAAATATTATAATAATTAAATTTCTAAAATATTTAAAATTTTACAAAAACATATTTTAACCACGGGCCTGTATATAATTTTCTACGCTAGGTAAAGTGATATGGGTAATATATCATTTCAACCCATAATTTACAAAGAAAAATCCGGGTTTTATCATTTCAAACCCGCAATCCCAAGTCAAAATGAAAAATTTAAAACCATTTAGGCCTATCATTTCAGCCCATAACATTTTTTTTCTAACAGGGAACTTGCAGTGTGATCATATACAGAAATAATATAAACAAGGTCAATATCACGATATACAGTCATATATCAGATGTCAGATGAAAATTAACAGTTTTAACATGGTAATAATATGGTAATAACATGGCATAGCATATCATATGATCATCATTATCTTGCATAAACATTTTATATTACTAAACACTTGTCATCAATTCACTTTTCATAAGTATAAATGTCAGAGTGAGAAAGACTCGCTTTTTTTCAAGTTGAAGACCAAAACAACTAACACAAGTGCGATTCTAAAAGCACGACAAGCACGATGACAAGACTACGGACATGAGTGGAGAACGAATCCAATCTACAACTCTTGTGTACAACCCAAAACAAACAATCAAAACAACAAAATTCAATACGACTTTAAAATGCAATAACATTGAAATAAAAGGAGATACGACTACGCAGTCTTTTTCTTTGCCTTCTCTATTGTTTGGTATGGCTTTGGGGTCTGATGTGGTTCAGATGTGGTCAAGTTTTGGGTCAGGTTTGGGCTAACATAGCTCGGGTTCAAGGCAATACAAGGTGGAGTTTGTACATGAGGAGGTGATGTGGTTTTGAAGGCAATTAGGTGGTTTTTGGTCAAAACAAGGGCTCAGCCTTGGGGATCGGGCTTGGCCTGTGATGTGTCATGACTGGACAGAGGTGAGGAGGGGTGCGTTGTGGTCAGGTCTGGGGAGTGGTGGCGGCTATGGTGGTGGTTTGGGTGGTGGTTGAAGTGGATGAGCATGTAGAGGTCAAATAAGCATGGATCTAGGCATCTAGGTTGAAGTTTGAGGGGTTTGACCATCAAAAGGGGTTCGGCCATGGTCAGATCTGATGGGGTAGATGGTGGTGATGGTTGGGAAGAGATGGAAGGAGGTGATGGCCGTGGAATAGGGGAAGATGCCGATCCAAATAGTTGAGAACAAGGTGCAAAATCATTTAGGAAATAGGAAGACAAGAAGAAGAACTTACCAGATTTTGCAAGATGGAGGCCATGATCTCCTTTTTTTTTAGGGTTTGAGAAAGAAAAATTTCGTGACAAATGAGCATGGGAATTCGGCTGGAGATGGTATAGGGAAATGCCAAAAAAACAGATGTATTGATGACAAAAGAAACTGCAAAAGAAACAGTGAAACGTTTTTACGTTTCTTAGCTTTTAACCCTTTCAAATTTCTCATATATATTTATATACATCTAAATAACTGAAAATAATTAAAATCTCAGTTAAAATTCGAAAGTATAACAGATAAACAAAATATTAATAATTAAATATTAATTAGATATGATTAAAATAAGAAAAATAGCACAGAAAATGAAAACTTGACTTAAAAATTAGAAATAACTTCAATATACTTTGGAAAAATTTAATTAAATTTAAATACATGTAAAATGAATAAAATAAAGTAAAACACAGCAAATAAAAGTGAGTGCATAAAATAAATAAATAAATTTTAATTATATATAATTAAATTAAGAAAATGGCTTAAAATTGTAGACTAGGCTTTAAAATTAGAAATAAATTCAAATGAACTTTAGAAAAATTATATTATCATTTTAAAAATACTTAAAAGTCAAAATATACATAATATAACATATTATAACATATTAAAATAAAATATAACAAAGAAGAAGTAATTTATACAATTTAAAATAGTCATTGTTAAATAACCCTATATACGCACAATATTGTAAAGGGTATAACTTTCACAATTTACATCCGATTTCAACGAAACGAAAAGTGGTGTTCTTAGAATTTTATGTACTTTCATAATAAAAGAAAAAAAATTAAAATTTTAAACTTATAAAATTTTAAGTTAAAAGTCACAGTTTGACTGTTTTGACCAGAATCAACATTTCAAGCAAATATTTAACTTACACAGTTTGGAATTATAACTCATATAAAATCAAGATTTTATATTTAAATAATAAATTTAATCATTCCAAATAAGTAAAATAAGTTTTTAAATCAAAATCTTACATTAAAAATAATTAAAATATACAATAAAATAATTACAAAATACAGGGTTGTTACACGTTGTTACACTTTGTGTCATAATGTTTGGGTCCATGTTAAGTACATGTTTCAGTGTTGCTATGTTTTTCGTACATGTGCATGAGTATTCCTGTTGCTTGACCAGAGTGCATATGTTTGGTTGCACTTATGTTCACCATGCTCTGGTCTACCCGAGTGCTTGCAAACTGTATTCATTCATGAATGTTGTAACTAAACAAAGTTAAAAAGAAAAAAAAGAAAAGTAGAAGAAGAAGAAGATTTCTTGGGAAAGAGTGGGCTCTGGCTTGTTTAGTTAGATACTAAGTTTTCAATAATAATAGGGTTTAAAATTCAAAAGTTGATTATGTGCAGGTTTTAAAATCTAAACTAAGGTTTTAAATGAATTAAAGAAACTTGTACCAGATAAAAAATATTGGGGAATGCAAGTTTTAAATGTAAATGAAGATAAAGAGTAAAACTAAAGATTACTAAGCAAAGAGAAATACAAGTTGAAAAGAAAATGTTTCAAAGCCAAATGGGAACAAAACAAGTTTTTAAAATATTTCTAAGTTTTAAAGTAATAAATGAGAACCGAGTTCAAAGTAAAATTTATTTAAAACAAGTTTTAAAAGTAAAGGAAAGTGTATTTAAAATTGAATATGTTTCAAAGGAATGTTTAACCAAGTTTTTGAATTTTATCTAAAGTATTAAAGGGGATGGTAAATAAGTTTTCAAAAATAAGTATTTACTTAATTTATTAAGCAAGGTTGAACAAGTTTTCAGAGATGTTAAATGATAAATTAAATGTTTTAAAATTGTTTAGTTTTAAAGTTTTCAATTTTGTAATTGATTCTTATATGTTCCGTAATGAGATTTAAGGATATAATTAAGTGTTTAATAAAAATAAAAAGTTTATCTTTAATTAATTAAAGTTGTGATTAATTAAAAATAATTAGTTAGTGCAATTAATTAGAGGTTAATCACTTAATGAAATTAATATAGATTAGTTAATTAATGTTAATAATCAAAGGATAATTACTTAATGAAAGAAATTGATGGATAATTACTAAATGTAATTAGTAAAAGGAAATTACTTAGTGTAAGTAATTAAAGGGTAATTACTTAATGAAAGTAATTTAGAAGGATAATTACCCAATATAATTAAAAGGATTAATTATGAATTACTTAAAGATAAATTAATCAAGGTGATTAATCTAATTATGTGACTAATTAAAGGTTTATTTAATTAATAATTAAGATTTATTAATTAATAATTAAGGAATGAATTAAGGTCAATTAGCTTCATGATTAAGGATTTTTAATTACATAATTAAGACTAATTAATTATTGATTAAAGATTAATCAATTTAATGATTAAGGGATAATTAATTTATAATTGAGGATTAATTAATTTATAATTAAGGATAATAAATTTATAATTCAAAATTAATTAATCAAGTGATTAGTGATTAATTTATCAAGTATAATTAATTAAAGAATAAGTAAAGAATTAAAAGTTAAATATCTAATAATTAAAGGTTGATTAATTATAATTAATGGTTAATTAATTTATTATTAATAGTTAATTAATAAATGATTAAAGAATAATTAATCAAAAATGATTTGTAATTAATTAATGTTAATTAACCAGGATTAGTAATTCATAAGTAGTTAATCTAATTTGAATTAGTCAAACAGTTAAGTGATTCTTACTTATGAATGGTTGGATTCTATTGGATGATTGAATTGCTTGACATCCCTGATTGTGATGCTCTATTTTGATTTGAGTTGTGTTTAATGTAATTTATTATCTGTGATATATATATATATATCTGTGATCTGTGAATGAATGATAAGCGTTACAGTTTATACCGCTTATCAAATATATTGCCATATTTGAATCTGTGCTAATTGTGGATGTTGCACTTTTATTGTGTAAAACCCCTGGACCATACTTATACACACACAAATTTGGATTGCGCAATGGATTGGTTAAGTCATTGATTATTTTTGAAATAGTTTTAAAAAATTAAAATTTTAATCCAAATGGTTTTGAAAATAGAATTGAGTTAAAAGTGAAAAGCTTTTAAAAATGAATTTCAATGATACAAGTTATTTTGAATAACTTAATAAAGTTTTTGAAATTTAAATAATTTGATTTGATTTGAATTCAAAATTCAAAATTGAATTCTATGTTTGGAAATTATAGTTTAAAAAGGTTATACAAGTTATAAATGTGTTCAAACCATTTTAAAAGTTATTGTTTTGGAAATGTGAATTTAACCCTAAAGTTTTATACTTTAGCTTATGAAAATGTAATCGGGTTTTCCCAAAACAAATACTACTTGCTTTCAAATAATAAATAGCTTTCATATTAAGAAAGGATTTCTAATTTGTGTTAATAGATTTCAAGTTTGAAATGGATTTAAAATAGTTTTGAAAGCTATGAATCAATCTTTGGGAAAAATGGTTGAACCTTACTTTGAAATCGAAGAGGATCTTAAAGGTATATCCTTTGTATAAAAGATTTGAAATGGAATTGTTTCAAACACTACAACAAAAAGTGTCTTTTATAACACCGATTGATAACGCATTTTTGGTTAGTGTTATTATTCATTTTAATTTGTACTTGTTTTATTGGCTATGTAACGCTTTTAAGCGGGATCCCCAAATTATTTCGTGGCCGCCACTTCTTTAAATTATTTTTCTCTTCCCTCTTCGTCTTATTTTCTCAAATTCTTACATAAAATCTCCTCCCTTTCCACCGCTACGCCCTTAAATTCTCGTATCCATCGCTTCCTACAGATCCCAGCTTGCCTTATGTCTGTCTACATCCTCCAGTCCTATACATCAAAAAGTTTGTTAATGTTTTTTTACCTCATACATAATAATTTAATATGTAAATTGCAGGCTCGAATTTGGGATTTATGTCGGTTGGAAATTGAATCTTCTCTTGCCAGTCTTGCTCATGGGTGTGTTGTGAACTCAGCTTGCTTCTGACCTCACATAAAAAAACAATAAGATTTTAACAATATCTCAAGAGAATAGAATTCGAGTGTGGGTTTCCCTTTTTTTGGAGATTTAGAATCTCCTAGCAGAGAAATAGTTCACATTCATGATTTCAACCGCCATTCAACTCCTTTCAAAGCAGTTGGGATCCAAAGGTTTGTCATATTAGTTCATTCTTCACTCATTTTGAGCATGCATTTTTTTTTCTACCGATGCTTGGAAATTATATGGTAGCATAGTTATATTTTAGAAACCAGATTAATTTTGTGCAATGTTCAATTTATAGGCTGTAACTTACTCATTCAAATTTATTCACTTATAACTAGATTGGTTGGATTGATTTTGATATGACAGACAGGGTGTGTTAGTTCCTCCAAATTGATTGTTGCTTCTTCTTGACTAGTGTGAAACAGATTGAAACTTTCAGATTATTTATCACTTAAACCATCTACTTCCCTTTGTAAACTCTTTATGTAACTGCAAGTCTCCTTCAGCAAATTTGCTACTGATGCCTAATATCATTTATACAGACACAAGTATTATAACAAGTTAGTAATAGACTTATAGTACTATTCAATATAAACACATATTTTATATTTGTTAATGTACACAGTCTTCGATTGCTGCTTCTTCTTGACTGGGGTAAAACAGACTGAAGCTTTGTTAGAGTATCAAGAAACCGATGCTAAGCTGTGTTAAAGAAATGAATCAAATAATTACAAGAAAGACAAGTTGCGTCAAGCGGAAAAACAATAAAATTAGCTAGTGCTACCAGAATTAAGTTACATTGGTGTCTTCAAATCATGTACTGGTCCTAATTGCTGCAAAAAATGGTAAACTATTTACTCTTTGTTTTCCTAAGGATAAGCCAGTGAGCCCTTTTAATATGGTTGTTTATACCAAGAGTATGTATTAAGAAAAATAATTATAGGCTTATGTATTTATTATTTTGTCAGGGCTGGAGTGACTTGTGACCCCAACAGCCGACCTGTCGCTTCATGGTGAACTAGTTTACCGTAGAATCAATAAGGCAGACAGGTCTGAGCTAATGACTGGATAAATTTCTCCAGCAATATGCAAGCTGTTCCGTCTTTCTTCACTTATTCTTGCAGACTGGAAGCAAATTCACTACAAGAAAGTATGCTATTAATAGCGCCAATCGATAACACATTAGTCTAATGCGTTATTGTTTACTCTCTACTATTTACGTTTTCTGTTACTTTAGTTGTTCTCTTCTGTACGCACGTAACACGTAACGCTTGGCCCCAGATCAAAAATATCCCTCCCAAAATTTTCGTCTCCCTCTCAAAACACTTATTTAGTTTGTCTTCCTCCCAAAACCAAAAGAATAGCTCGCCATCTCCGACCATCACTCTCAACAGTTCCGAAGTCGACGCGTTGTCTAGTACCCTAAATCATATGCTTGGATTTCTCGCTAGAGCCCTAAAACATCTGTTCTGATTTCTAGGTTAAAATTTTACAGGTTATGTTTATCAACTATTTTATTTTGATTTTATTGTTTGATAATGATTTTAGAAAAAAAATTATCGTTGGGTTATGATTTTATGGTTTGGTTATGTTTCTATGTCCTTGCCTCGTTTTATTGTTCATACTCTTCCTTGATCATTTAAACTTTGTTGAATGGGTTATAGGTGAGGATTTATATCCTAACCAATTAAGGTTTTCTTAGATGCAAATGTATTATTCACCCTATGTGAAGTTATTAACCTAGAATTCTTTTGTTTCCGTACATGGGTATTGTCGAGAACTGAGGTTGGGAAAGTTTTAGAACACATGCTGCTATTTAACATACGTATGTATCACTAGTCAAGCCTTATATGTAAAGGAGTGAATTAGTTATTACTAATGATTTTCCTCTCCATACTTTAGGACATACCTTATTGTATATATAGGTACTGTAATGCACCACTTAACAGCCAGTTATATGCTTATAAGACTATTCTGGTCATTACAACATATGAACTCACATTTCATAAACAGACAACTGGGAGTTAAGTAAGATACACATTAGTCATCACATTTTATTTTAAAAAATAGGTATATTTACATCACAATTTAGCTTACATTCAGAAGATAAAATTTTGCTAGTCATTATGGTACTTTTTAGTTTCTCCTAATTATCTACTCTTGTCTTTTTATTTGTCTTGTAAAAACTATAGCTTGAAAGAAGTGTGTACTGTTAATAGAAAGTGATCCCCCTATTTTTATTTTTTGACATATGGATATATTTGTAAATACTTTAAAGTGAATGTGCTTTTAGTTTATATCAGGATTATTCTATTGATATTTTATTGAAATTAACTTTTGCTTGCTAGAAATAAAGTCTTACTCAATTAGAATCTTTATGAACCACTCAATGTGCAGAAATTAATCAAAAATTAATCGAGTGATGGGCTAAGGTAACTGATGAAGTTCATGTAACAAATATAAATGAACTTGTTGAGAATAGTTCACATCATGAGATTAGTATAATTAAAATTGTATAATACTAAGAAACCATTTTCATATACCAATGTGTTTGTGATAATAAATAGTTCTCTAATAAGAAATCAGAGTTAGACTCAATCCATGCATGCTTAATTACCACATGTACTTTATGCCACTCGGTATAAATGTACATATGTTTGGATCACAATGGGTACAAAATGTTGTATCCATCGTTCTAGCGATTAAATTATAGTATACTGTTATATATCTTATATGTCTCAAACTAAAAGGAGTTTTATGCATACTAATATCGGTTGCAGTATAAAATGATGCTTCTTGAACATATTATTGAAATTGGAAAGCTTACAATCAGGTGGCAATCACATTTCTCTAACTTAAATTAGGATGGACTTGTCCTTTCTGTTTGAGATTTTGAATGATTATCTACAAATTCATCTTATCTTACATTCCACGTTCATTGTAATTATGCTTTCCTTTATTCGGGTACACACCAGTGAAAACGCAGATAAGAGTCTATCTCGAGTACTTGCAGCATTCAATAGTTTTACAATATCTCAAAAGGAGAAATTTTTGATTTATCTCATACAAGATAAATGGTCGTGCCTTACATCAGAAGGTAAAATTGGTCTTGGCATTAGATCTTTTCTTGACCTCAGGAGCTGGTTTAATGAAAATGAAACCCCTACATGTAATGTATGCAATTAAACTAGTATTAAGGTCCATCTTTCTTTCTTACTCTTTGTTTCTTTAAGTTGCAAAAAGTAACCAGTTCTGGGTTTTAATTATGTATGTGTATACATGATTAATGCTAAAATTGTATACATGTACATAATAGTTGCTATACTGTCGAAGGATGCCTAAAACTTATTTAAAATTTGGTAATACTCTTTAAGGGCTCAAACAATATAGTTCCACTGTTTATATACTAAGTTAACAACAATCTACATTTTTGAGAATTATGAATTTTGTAAAACTCGAACAAAATGAAATTTCTTATTCACGCATTTTGCTCATATATAGGTCAGTTTCCACCTTTGAGAGAAGTGTGTTACATCCAATTTCTCTCTCAAAAATCCTCCTAAATTATGCATATACCCCTTTCGCTTAAATATTAAATATTTAAAATATCAACATTAAAATATCAACATTCAAAATATCATCATAAAAAACCGAATCATACAATATATTTTATTATGAAAACAAAATCACCCTTAATCTAAACGGTGTATTCACATTAATGAGAAGGAAAATAATAATATAAACCACTCATAATGTTATATGGAATTCTCACTTATACTTTGAAGGCAATAAGTACAAGGTCAAACGAGCATGAGTTTAGAAAAAAAATTGAACCCGTTTGAGAACTGGAATTGTAACACCCATTGAATTGTATTATTTGTCAACTTTGGATTATAGATGGGTAACACTATGTATTATGCTATCATAGCAGGTTGCATGCTTCTTAAACTACCATAGGCATCTTTAGGAAAGAACTGCCTAAGCAGTGGGCTGCTGCTACAGAACAGCAACATACTTAAAAAAAAGTGTTTCTACTGCAAGTAGGTTGTTGAATATACAACATCGATAAAAAATCTCAAAAAATATACGCATTGCACGTGATTTATAGGAGTTTCTAATATTAGCATATATCCTAGCATGTATGAATTTTGAAATAAATGGTCATGTTTTTCTTCTCTTGCCCAAAATGATAAACATACGAGTTTGACCAAGGTGTTAACACTAAGTTAGAAAGCAAGAATTGCATTTTGTACGCAATGGAACCTTATCTTCTTGTTTATTATTTCATCTGCACGTGTAATTCAGGTATTGAATATGGAGTAAAGCTAAAATTATGTAATATGCAGGAGGTTGAGACAAAGAAAATATTGCAGCTATTTGGATCATCAGTGAGTTTAAAAGTAGAAAAAGTTAACTAAGAGCTCACTTTGGCACTTCCTTCAAACTATTGAAACTAAATAAGTACATGATTTTCTTCTAGGGTAAAATGTGAATTGATTTGCATTTCAGATTCTCTAATAGTTAAAATTGTTAGGCTTGATTATTTCAATTCTTTGTTGACTCGTAACCCAATGCTTGTAAGGTAACCTGATCACACAGGGCAATAGACATGTTGGTGGTTAACTTCTGAATCATTTGCTTTTGATTTAGGTGATCTGGGTCGCGATTGAAGATGATTGGTGGCGGCGATTGAAGTATGCAGTTGGTGTCTAAAAACAGTTGTATGGTGATGCTTAGGTGAGTTTGACAAAGAATGGTATGTCAATGTTACAGTGGGGACAGATGACTGTGATGAAGGGTCTCTGGTGAAGGGTGAAAGACGACAGGGAGGATTTGAGCAAGGTTTTTGGATAGTTTATGATGCCGCAGGGAGTATAGTTGTTAAGGCACAGAGGTGATAGGTGATGAGCGGTGATTGGTTGTGTGGTATGTGGCACTGGTGTAGCTGCTGTGATGTATGTATGCAGAAAAGTGGTCACTTGATGGTGGACAGGGTGGAGATAGATGGAGGCAGCAGCACAGGTGATGAAACGTTAATGGAGTATTGGGTAATGTGATGAATGTTGGTATAAGGAATTTGGTGATGTGCAAGGAAAATGGTTGTTGAATAACAAAGTGAAGCAGTAAGAGGAGGAGATGGTGGAGTTTGAAATAGCAGTATGCAGTGTTCATGGCAGGTGAGTTTGAAGTTACAAGTTGTAGTTTCATGTATTAGTTTATGGCGGTGGGGCTGCTGATATGCAGAAGTGTGCAAGTTGTTGATGATAATGGAGGCGAAGGAGTTGTTGATTGAAGGAAGAAGTGTGAAAGTGAAGTGAGGCTGAAGTGTTGATGATGAAGTGTGAAGTGTTGTTTTTGTTGTAAAGTCGTAGAAGAGGATGGATGTGTGGGGTGGATGCAAGATAGAGGAATTTGTTTGCTGAAGTTGTTTGTATATTGATCAGAGAATTGATGGCCGGAGAAGGGAAGTGGATGTCGGGGGTGTAGATGCACAGAAGTGTGCAGGCAAAGGTGTAGATGCACAGAACTATGATATGAAGTTTATATGCAGTGATATGAGTTGTTGAATGGTTGTAGGTAGAGAGTTGCATCAGTGGATGATTAATATGTAGGTGGTATTCAGGTTGAAAGAATTAAAGGGGATTGTTGAATGGTTAAAGTTGTGCAGCTGGGTTGACTTGAGGGTTGTGATAATTGTAGCTGATGTTTTGTGGTTGCACTGGAGATGTACTGTTGGCAGTTGGAGGGTGAAGTAGGTGGCATTTTGGTTGTGTGTATTACAGAAGTGGTAATGTTGACAGGGTGAAGGAATGATGTGCAGTTGAAGCAAAAGACAGTGGCAGGGTATTGATGGTGAGAAATGTGCACGGAAATGTACACAATGATGATGATGGGTATTAAAGCAAGTGTAGTTCATGCACTTACTTTAATGTTTGTACACTGTAATGAAAAATATATATCACATTTCTATCTGAGCATGCACTTGTTTTAACATTTTCTGTTTCTTTGTGCTAACTTCGCAGGCTTATTTGGAAGGAAGCAAGGTCCTTGGTACGCAACTAGATCAGATCTTGCATGTTGGAACTCTGTAATGTTTGTACTCTGTAATATTTGGAAGGATTGCTTTAATGTTTGTACTCTGTAATGTTTGTACACTTATTAAATTGACATTATTAAAATGTAATATATAGGCGTAGCTCTTGAAAAGTGTATCTACGATTTTTATAGCAGCATATATGAGCTGTAAAAGAATTTATCAATACTATAACATGTTGATTTAATAGCGTAAAATGACCGCTATTGAATAAATATTTTATAGCGGCAAAATGGTGTTATAAAGATTTCCAATTCCGTTGAGATTTAGATGTATTATAGCGGCTATAATGAGGTATTGAATAAATATTTTATAGCGGCAAAATGGTGTTATAAATATTTCCAGTTCCGTTGAGATTTAGCTGTATTATAGGGGCTATAATGAGCTATTGAATTAATGTACCATAGCGGCGAATTTGCGTTATAAAACCAAGCTCAACCATAGCGGCATATTTTGTGTTATAAATATTCAACAGTTTTTTATAACATGTCGATATACAGCGCTTATCAAACTGCTATGGTTGTGATTAATAGCGGCTATATGCCGCTATAAAAGACACTTTTTGTTGTAGTGAAAAGCTATAAAGAAATCTTTGTGAAATATTTGGTGAACATTATTTTCAAACATAAGAAGATCTCAAAGATAGATCCTTCGTTAAATACTGGAAATGAATCTTTGTGAAAGGTTGTTGAACTTTGTGAAATAAATCTTTTTGTTTAAAGATTTGAAATGGTAATTGGTTTAAACCATTTGAAAGAAAAGTTTTGAGTTTTAAAAGTTTTGGTTACGACCGGGGATGGAATATCTTTGGTGATACTCCGAGGAAGGGGGTACACCTGTAGCAACCCAACTTTCTAACACCAGAAAGTCGCATCACTAATTAAGAAAGAAAGGGATAGAAGAAGAAAAGATAATAAAGAAGAAACACAACAACATCAGATAACTCACAGCGGAACGAATGAAATATAATATATCACATAAAATATTACATAGTATCATATTAAGTCAGAGTACACAACTTATACAACACATATTAGACAGTTATTGTAAGAACCCGCATATTTATCGATTTTATATTTAAATATTTTATCGTTAGTCGGATTTTGGTCCGAAAAGCTACCTTTTACATACGGTCAAATTAGGACTCGAGACAACTTCCATTGAGTTCGAAATGACGTTTGCAATCTTTTTAGGTATAAACTTTGATATGTTTGGAGTTGGTGGAATTTCACTACTTTTTTGCTTTGGACTTAAGACTATTAGACCCAACCTCCAATCCCTCTTCTCTTTATTCCTTCATAAATTTTCTAACACTAAAGCTTCATCAAAAATGGTGAGTGGAATGGGAAATTAAAATTCCAAGCTCAAATTCTCTTGCAAATCCATCATCCAACTCCAAATCTAGAAAGAAGCCACTGATTCAAGCTTCTTGTGTTGAGATTGAAGTGGGATTGCTTCTTCTTTTGCTTTCAAGCTTGATTTTAATTTAAATTGTGAAAAGGTGAGATTTTTATCTCACATTCTTGTCTATAACTATCTTGGATTGATGGGAATGAATTCCTATCACTTTAGCATGTACATTTGCATTTGGTTTGGATTGAATTGGCCAAAAACTATAATTCTAAGTGTATTTGGTGAATTCCTGGCCTTAGGTCGCTCTGTGTGGAAAAGTCTCAGCCTGCATATTTTCGTTCGCCCTTAGGTCGCTCTGTGTGGAAAAGTCTCGGCCTGCATATTTTCGTTCGCCCTTAGGTCGCTAGGTCGTAGGTCTTAGGTCGTTAGGCCTTAGGTTGCTCGGTCTAGTCTCCTTTAGGTCGGCCTGCATTTAGGTCGTTCGGCTCGTTAGGTCGTTCGAATCCCTTAGGTCGCTCGACCATACCTACTCAATAGGTCGCACCTCGTTAGGTCGCGCCTTTCCTTCACTCGGCTATGTTTGGTCGTTGATCCATAAACCATTCGGCCATGACGCTAGGCCGCTGCACCATAGGTCGTTACATGTTAGGTCGCGCCACCCTTTTGGGTCGATTATGCTTAGCTCGTTCCTCCTTAGGTCGTTCGACCTATTTAACTCGCACCTATGCTTGAAATCCCTAGGTCGTTCAAGGCCGTAGGTCATTGCACTTTGGCTCGACCATGTGCTAAGTCGCTTGCACCGTTAGGTCGTTTCTGGCCTTAAGTCGCTCGTCTCCTTTAGGTCGCGTACCCATTGGGTCGCACCACCTATAGGCCGCTCGCCCTATTGCCTTGATAAGTCGCTTGGCCATGTCACCAAAATAGGTCGCAACCATTAGGGCGCTCGGCATATGCAACCTTGCTAGGTCGCTCACCACTTTAGGTCGCAACGTCTCGGCCTGCTTTCACTCATTAGGTCGGCCATGTTGGGTCGCAAGGGAATTTCTACTCTGATGCATTTGGAACTGATTTCCTTGGATTTTATTCACGTCTTCGATGGTGAACTTTGTGATTGATTGTTTCTATAATCACTTTTGTGATTTTTCACTTTAAAAACATAAAGGTTTCAATACTAGTAGTAAATATCAAAACTCTTTCATCAAAGCGAATGCAACACTATTTTATTACAAAGCTCTTTTCCTAAACTATTTTCCAATCCATTAGTATATACAAGCCTTTACCTCACTCCGATGAGAAATCTAATTAAACGTCTTAGTAAAACAAGTGGTATGAAACGCTTGCTTTTAATTCGTCGGTTAATTCTTGGACTTGTTCGATTGAACCTCTTGGGACAATTTTCTAGTGAAGATCTACAGTTTGTTCGTAAATATTTAAGTTAAGCAAGTGGTTATGGGACATGAAGCTAAACTCATATATTTACTAGCTTAGTGTAATTGACACTTCTTTATGATCAATGATGATCATTTTTGTGATTTAGACTAGCAATTGTGCGATGTCTCTTTTTCTACGAGGGAGACTAAACCCCATTTGTGTAATGTTTCGATTCACATATGTGGGGTAGCGCCCCACGGTCTTCGGGCCATTCTTATGGATCTTCGGCTCAAAATTAATGGTTAGCTACCACGAGATAGCGTCTCCTTTTGTGATACACGTGTTGGTGAGTTTTCATACTCCCGTTTTGTGATAGGCCTGCCCATTCTTGTGATTTCTGGATTTCTTGAGATGATTTCTAGATTTGTGTTTCACCAATTTTCGTGATTTCCATTGATAAGTTTTATCAATTTTTGTGTATTGGTGAATTTGTGTGTCATTAGCCTTTTTGTGAATTGGAATTTGGGGTATGACATCCCTTTTGATCTTTGAGAAGATTCTTATGATATTGATTAATCTCTTGTTGATTATCATTTACATACTTATAGTAGTATGCCATTATGGTTATTATACGTTTATGCCATATCTCTTATTCTATATTATGTCATCTTATATTTATAGCTAGACTGATCTGTTTATTATTTTCTTATGAAATAATACTCGGGTCAGACCGAGATGTTACAGGTGCTTCTGCTTGACTTCTCTGCAGGGATCTATCACTCTGACTTTTGGCTAACTGCTTAGATTTGTAGTTTTTGTTGTATACATTTGAGATAACGACTCACAGATGTATTCTTT
Organism: Allium cepa; assembly: GCA_030765085.1. Classification (NCBI taxonomy): domain Eukaryota; kingdom Viridiplantae; phylum Streptophyta; class Magnoliopsida; order Asparagales; family Amaryllidaceae; genus Allium; species Allium cepa. Next base: position 340,915,117 of record CM060932.1, on the reverse strand, counting down.
TGTACAGCACATATTGCTATTCTCTTGTGTTATTGTGGATCTTGTTTGACCACTACTCTGATGTACACTTTCATGTGTTATATTCATATCTCTATCCGCCTTTGTGATATGGATGTCTGTGACTGATTTGTGATATGCTTATTTCTATATTTGTTTCCGAAGATATTATAGCCACTATGTAGTAGCTTTGAGTGTTTATCTGGCATATCGGTGCTCGCACAAAGCAATTACACGGATGGTTGCTCCTCAACGGCCTTATTCTCCGCGCTAGTTGATGGCATTACCTCGTAGTGTCCATGGCTAGTGTGGGTATAGAGGTGGGACGTCACAGCTTGGTATCAGAGCCAATCTTCGGAACAATGTAGAATAATCTAGCAAGGATCATCGTCCTAAGTCCATATTAGGAATCGTGCATTAGGATTTAATTCGAGTCTTCGTACCGATTCATCCTATTTTCTTTATGACTCCTTGTTTATCTATCAAGATTACTTGATATTCATTTGGTAAATAACCTTATCCTTCTTCTTTCTCTCTTTCAAAAAGGAAGGGAAATGGTTAGACCGGCCGTCCCAGCGCCAGTCAATCTCGTGCAACTTCCCAGGATGGAGTATTTATGTCTGCCCAGTAGCTTCTTGACCTGGTGAGGAATGCTCAGGCAGCCGGATCCAATGCGGAGACTACTCACCCTAGGTCTATATTTGCACGTTTGTGTAGTGATTTTACCAATTTGGGTGGGAAGCCATTCAAAGGTTCTAAAACTATTATCGAAGTCCAGGCTTGGTTAAGAACATGCGATCGAATCTTTTCTCGCATGAATCTTATTGATCTTCACCGTGTTCAGGTGGCCTCTAGTATGCTCCAAGAAAGAGCATTAGATTGGTATGAACTTCTTATTTCTGAAATTCTGGAAGCGGATCTTACTTGGAAGAAATTTCGGGAACGCTTCGAATTAAAATTTGTGCCAGAAGCTAAGAGGTTGACTTTGGCTCGCCCTTTCATTGACCTTGTTCAAGGTGAATCTTCCGTGACAGACTATGTCGCATCATTTGAATCTCTTTCTAAGTATGAGGTTGATTACATTAATACCCCATTGAAGAAAAATCAGAGATTCATCTATGGCTTGAATAAAAATCTCAAGAAGCAATTACATCTAAAGCTAGAAGTTTCTTTTGATCAACTTGTTGATATCGCTCTTCGACTTGAAGAGGAAGATAGAGAGAGTGATGTTGAAGTTGTGAGTGCTAAACCAAACTTCAACAACAAGAAAAGGCCTAATACGTTCAAGGGTCCTTATCCCAACAATAAGAAAGGGAAGCAAGCCTCTCCGGGAGCTAAGACTCCTACTTCTAGTGTTGGGCAATGCTACAACTGTGGTTCTAAGGACCATTATGCGAACAAGTGTTCAAAGCCTCGAGCTTGTCGTTATTGCAAAAGCCCAGATCATTATTTATCTTCTTGTCCCAAACTTCAAGGCAGGAAGGAGGGAAAGCTTAATGTTGCTCAAGCCCCTGGCAACACATCTCATGGTAAAGGTATTTCTCATTCTATCCTTGATGGCATTATTTTATTTCGTGATCATCCTATTCGTGTTCTTTTTGATACTGGTGCGTCCCATTCTTTTATATCAAAAGAAATTGTTGATACCTTTTCTTTAGATGTTATGTGTTTGATGTCTTCTCTGAGAATTGCGAATCCGGTTGGTGGATCCGCAACAATCAGTTTATTGTGCAAAGATGTCAAGATTATTTTGTGTGATCTTTCTTTCCGAGCCGATTTGCATGTTATGCGCTACTTAGGCTTTGGAATGATTTTGGAAATTGATTGGCTTAACCGTTATGAAGCCAAAATCCTATGTCCTGAGCGGACTATTTATCTTCGACATCCTCAATCTATTAAGCAGGTTTCTATTGACCTTAAAGATTCAGATTCCAGCTTGGTTGCATCTTTATATTCCTTAAATACTCATGATGATGATGATGATGATGATGATGAGGAAGATACTATTTCTCTTAATCACGTTGTTCGTAAATTTTCCGACACATTTGAGCCCGTTTTAGGATTGCCACCTAAGCGAGCAATTGAGTTCAGAATTAATCTCATTCCTGGAGCTCAACCTATCACTCATTCTCCTTATCGTATGTCCAATAAAGAAAATGAGGAGATGTGAAAAAAATTATCTGAATTGGAGATGAAGCAAGTTGTTCGCTCTAGTTCCTCTCCTTGGGGAGCTTCGGCAATTTTTGTGAAGAAATCCGATGGTACACTTAGGCTTTGCGTTGACTACCGCAAGCTTAATGATCTTACTATCAAGAATAAATATCCTTTACCTTGGATTGATGATCTATTCGATCAACTTAGTGGTTCTAGAGTCTTTTCACAATTAGACTTAGCAACCGGTTTCTATCAGCTTCGTATTGCAGAGGTCAGCATTCCTTTGACATCGTTCCGTACTCGTTATGGATCGTATGAATGGCTTTCTATGCCATTTGGTTTGACGAATGCTCCTGCTTATTTCGTTGACCTTATGAATAGATTTTTCAAAGACTTCCTCGATCGGTTTGTTCTCATCTTTATTGATGATATTCTAGTGTATTCTAAAACCAAGGAGGACATGAAAAGCATCTTCGGATTGTGTGGGAAACTCTTAGGTGCAATCAATTGAAAGCAAAATTTTCTAAATGCCACTTTTGGCAATCTCGTGTGAAGTTTCTCGGTCATATTATTTCTGAATCCGGAATATCCATGGATCCTTCAAACATTGAAGCGATTCAAAATTGGAAGAGACCAGAGAGTGTGACAGAAATCCGTAGCTTCCTTGGATAGGCAGGTTATTACCGCCGTTTCATAAAGGAATTTTTCGAAATTTCTGTGCCTCTTACTAGTTTGACCAAGAAAGGTGTTAAATACATTTGGTCGGACAAATGTGAAGCTTCTTTTCAGAAAGTAAAAGAACTCCTTTCCGATGCTCCTATTCTTGTGATTCCCGAGGGGAACTAAGATTTTATTGTTTATACCGATGCTAGTCGCGTTCGTTTGGGAGCCGTTCTTGTGCAAAGAGAACGTGTTATTGCTTATGCTTCTAGGCAATTGAAACCAACCGAGACTAGATATGCCACTCATGATTTAGAGTTCGCGGCTATTGTTTTCGCCCTTCGGATTTGGCGTCATTATCTTTTAGGAGAGAAATTCGTTCTTTATACCGATCATAAGTCCTTGAAGTATCTATTTTCTCAAAAGGAACTAAATTTGCGCCAACAACGTTGGCTTGAATTTCTTGCAGCTTATGATCTTGATATTCTTTATACTCCCGGAAAGGGTAATCGTGTTGCCGATGCACTTAGTCGTAAGCAATAAGCAGTTGTTTCGATGATGATATCTGAGTGGAATGACCTCGAAATTCTATCCACTTGTGAGATTCGAGATCGTGTTTCCAATTTATGTACATCTCTTGTTTTATATAGCCTTGAGGCTCATCCTTCTCTTTTAGACCGCATTCTTGAAGCTCAAAGGCTAGATCCCGAACTGGCTCTTCTTGGCCAAAATATTAAGGATAAAATTGATATTTAAGGTTTGATAGACTTTGATATTGATTCTCGTGGTGGCATTCGAAAATTTGGTAGACTTATCGTACCGAATATTAGTGATCTTCGTAAAGATATTTTAGAAGATTCTCATCGTTCTAAATTTACCATTCATCCTAATAGTAGTAAAATGTACGCGGATATGAAGCGAGTTTATTATTGGGAGGGAATGAAATTTGATGTTGTTAACTTTATTAAGTGTTGCATGACTTGCCAACTTGTCAAAGCCGAACATCAAAGGCCCGGAGGGTTACTGCAACCTTTAGAAATTCCAATTTGGAAGTGGGATCAAATTTCCATGGATTTTATTGATGGCCTTCCCCGTTCTCGTTCGGGTCATGATAGCTTATGGGTGATAGTCGATAGACTTACTAAATCCGCCCATTTCATTCCCATTCGGTCCAATTGAAACGTTCCTCTTTTGGCCAAACTCTTTATCAAAGAAATTGTTAAATTGCATGGAGTCCCTACTTTTATTGTTAGTGATCGTGATCCATTGTTTACTCGTGGATTTTGGAAGAGTCTTCAAAAAGCTTTGGGAATGAAGCTTAATTTTAGCACTGCTTATCACCCTCAGTCCGATGGACAAACCGAGCGTGTGAATCAAACTCTTGAAGATCTTCTTCGTGCTTGTGTTCTTGATTTTGGTGGAAGTTGGGAGGATCATTTTTCTCTCGTTGAGTTTTCCTATAATAATAGCTTCCAATCTAGTATTGGTATGGCACCTTTTGAGGCACTCTATTGAAGGCCATGCCGATCTCCTTCTTGTTGGCTTGAGGCCGGTGAGAAGCTGGTTTTAGGTCCATATTTTATTCGTGATTCCACAGAGAAGATTCACCTCATTCGTCTTAGGATGAAAGAAGCCCAAAGTAGACAAAAATCCTATGCGGATAACCGGAGAAGGAAATTAGAATTTTCTATGGGAGATCTTGTATTTATTCGTGTTTCACCTATGAAGGGTGTTGTACGTTTCAGTCGATCAGGAAAATTGACGCCTCGATATATTGGGTCTTTTCCTATCACCAAACGTATTGGTTCCGTGGCTTGTCGCCTTTTATTATCGGCTCAGTTTTCTGCTATTCATGACGTGTTTTACGTTTCTCAATTACGGAAATGCCTTCAAGATTATGATTCTATTCTTGAGCCCGGTGTAGTAGAAGAAATTGAAGTTTCGCCGAATTTAACTTATAGGCAGCATCCTATTCAAATTATTGCTTTGGAGGTCAAAAGACTTTGAAATATAGATGTTTCACTTGTGAAGGTTCAATGGTCCTCGAATCCTTAGGATTCTCTTGGGAATCTAGAGAATTCATCGAGCGAACACATCCGGACATACTTTCTCCTGCTCTTTAAGGTAAACTTTTTATTTCAAAATTATTTTGTGTTAATATGCTTTTATGGTTGTTACTTTTTATTTCCATCTTATATATTGCGAGGACGCAATTTCTTTAAGGAGGGGAGTCTGTAACAACCCGCATATTTATCGATTTTATATTTAAATATTTTATTTAAATATTTTATCGTTAGTCGGATTTTGGTCCGAAAAGCTACTTTTTACATACGGTCAAATTAGGACTCGAGACCACTTCCATTGAGTTCGAAATGACATTTGCAATCCTTTTAGGTATAAACTTTGATATGTTTGGAGTTGGTGAAATTTCACTATTTTTCGCTTTGGACTTTAGTTTGGACTTAGCCTATTAGACCCAACCTCCACTCCCTCTTCTCTTCATTCCTTCATAAATTTCCTAACACTAAAGCTTCATCAAAAATGGTGAGTGGAATGGGAAATTAAAATTCCAAGCTCAAGTTCTCTTGCAAATCCATCATCCAACTCCAAATCTAGAGAGAAGCCATTTATTCAAGCTTCTTGTGTTGAGATTGAAGTGGGATTGCTTCTTCTTTTGCTTTCAAGCTTGATTTTCATTTAAATTGTGAAAAGATGATTTTTAATCTCACATTCTTGTCTATAACTATCTTGGATTGATGGGAATGAATTCCTATCACTTTAGCATGTACATTTGCATTTGGTTTGGATTGAATTGGAAAAAAACTCCAATTTTTAGTGTATTTGGTGAATTCCTGGCCTTAGGTCGCTCTGTATGGAAAAGTCTCGGCCTGCATATTTTTGTTTGCCCTTAGGTCACTCTGTGTGGAAAAGTCTCGGCCTGCATATTTCCGTTCGCCCTTAGGTCGCTAGGTCGTAGGTCTTAGGTCGTTAGGCCTTGGGTTGCTCGGCCTAGTCTCCTTTAGGTCGGCCTGCACTTAGGTCGTTCCGCTCGTTAGGTCGTTCGAATCCCTGAGGTCGCTCGACCTTACCTACTCAATAGGTCGCACCTCGTTAGGTCACGCCCTTCTTCGCATAGCTATGTTTGGTCGTTCATTCTTAAGCCATTCGGCCATGACGCTAGGCCGCTGCACCATAGGTCGTTACCCGTTAGGTCGCGCCACCCTTTTGGGTCGATTATGCTTAGCTCGTTCCTCCTTAGGTCGTTCGACCTATTTAACTCCCGCCTATTTTGTGCTTGAAATCCCAAGGTCGTTCAAGGCCGTAAGTCCTTGCACTTTTGCTCGACCATGTGCTAAGTTGCTTGCACCGTTAGGTCGTTTCTGGCCTTAAGTCGCTCGTCTCCTTTAGGTCGCGTACCCATTGGGTCGCACCACCTGTAGGCCGCTCGCCCTATTGCCCTGATAAGTCGCTCGGCCATGTCACCAAAATAGGACGCAACCACTAGGTCGCTCGGCATATGCAACCTTGCTAGGTCGATCACCACTTTAGGTCGCAACGTCTCGGCCTGCTTTCATTCATTAGGTCGGCTATGTTGGGTCGCAAGGGAATTTCTACTTTGATGCATTTGGAACTGATTTCCTTGGTTTTTATTCACGTCTTCGAAGGTGAACTTTGTGATTGATTGTTTCTACAATCACTTTTGTGATTTGTCACTTTAAAAACATAAAGGTTTCAATACTAGTAGTAAATATCAAAACTCTTTCATCAAAGCAATTTCAATACTATTTTATTAAAAGCTCTTTTCCTAAACCGTTTTCCAATCTATTAGTATATACAAGCCTTTACCTCACTCGGATGAGAAATCTAATTAAACGGCTTAGTAAAACAAGTGGTATGAAACGCTTGCGTTTACTTCGTCGGTTAATTCTTGGACTTGTTCGATTGAACCTCTTGTGACAATTTTCTAGTGAAGATCTGCAGTTTGTTCGTAAATATTTAAGTCAAGCAAGTGGTTATGGATATGAAGCTAAACTCATATATTTACTAGCTTAGTGTAATTGACACTTCTTTATGATCAATGACGATCATTTTTGTGATTTAGACTAGCAATTGTGCGATGTCTTTTTATCTACGAGGGAGACTAAACCACGTTTGTGTGATGTTTCGACTCACATATGTGGGGTAGCGCCCCACGGTCTTCGAGCCATTCTCGTGGAGCTTCTGCTCAAAAGTAATGGTTAGCTACCATGAGATAACATCTCGTTTTGTGATACACGTGTTGGTGAGTTTTCATACTCCCGTTTTGTGATAGGCCTCCCCTTCTTGTGATTTCTGGATTTCTTGAGATGATTTCTAGAATTTATGTTTCACCAATTTTCGTGATTTTCATTGATAAGTTTTATCAATTTTTTGTGTATTGGTGAATTTGTGTGTCATTAGCCTTTTTGTGAATTGGAATTTAGGGTATGACATCCCTTTTGATCTTTGAGAAGATTCTTGTGATACTACTTAATCTCTTGTTGATTACCATTTACATACTTATAATAGTATGCCATTATGGTTATTATACGTTTATGCCATATCTCTTATTCTATATCATGTCATCTGATATTTATAGCTAGACTGATCCGTTTATTATTTTCTTATGAAATAATACTCGGGTCAGACCGAGATGTTACAGGTGCTTCTGCTTGACTTCTCTGCAGGGATCTATCACTCTGATTTTTGGCTAACTGCTTAGATTTGTAGTTTTTGTTGTATAAATTTGAGATATCGACTCATAGATGTATTCTTTTGTACAACACATGTTGCTATTCTCTTGTGTTATTGTGGATCTTGTTTGACCACTACTCTGATGTACACTTTCATGTGTTATATTCATATCTCTTTCCGCCTTTGTGATATGGATGTCTGTGACTGATTTGTGTTATGCTTATTTCTATATTTGTTTCCAAAGATATTATAGCCGTTGTGTAGTAGCTTTGAGTTTTTATCTGGCATATCAGTGCTCGCACAAAGCAATTACACGGATGGTCGCTCCTCAATAGCCTTATTCTCCGTGCTAGTTGACGGCATTACCCCGCAGTGTCCTTGGCTAGCTTGGGTATAGGGGTGGGGTGTCACAGCTATAAACATATGTCTACCTATACAACTCAAGTACACAAGATACAGATACAATCACAAACACAGTACAACCATAATATCTACACGTGGAAGCCTCCTGCTCCATGTCTCCTCCAGAATTCGTCAAGCAAACCTGAATCACTCGACTACTCATACATATGAGTACCCAAGAGTTTAATAAAACAGAAAATAAACACTCGAGTCAGACAGGGGTCTGGTGTGAGTAAACGAGTTAAAATTGCTTGACTTTAGAAAATCCTTTTAAAAGAAATGGTTTCACGTAAGACTTCCCACACATAAACATGGAAAAGTTTTACCTTACGTTAACCAAAACATTTGATAGGAAATCCAGTGATATTATAATAGTGTCTAGGGTTTTCAAGTAAATAAGAAATAGCCGAAATTGTTACATCTATTAAATTTCAGCTATTAGCCACAAAAATGGGTAATACAAACAAAACCGTAGGGTCTCGTAGGAGGAATGGATTTCCATCAATGGCAGGGCTACCGGGGGTACCGGCCGTCACAGTGTTGGCCTAGATCACAGTACCGAGGATTACTCCCAATCCCCTGCAGCACAAAGCCGGAACCATTCCTTACTGAACAGCCCCGAGTAAGATCACCCCGTGGTTGGCGCGACCAACCACCCACTAAGCCGAAATAAAAGGGACATCTAGACAGGAATGACCTCACCCTGAAATGGGTGTTACCCACCTAGCCTTGTTGCACCTGCCTTGTTTTAGCCATTCCCGGTTGATGAGGCTTGAGGCTGCGATTGCCTTTATAGAACACATCTATCTTAGAATGCTCATCGTCCATCTGACGATGTTCTGAAAGAAATCAATCCATAAATGTTTGTTCCGGGTTCGAACGAAACCGAAGGCACTATCTCGTTGCACTCAGTTTAGAATCACCCTCAGAGTCAACGACCATAGCCCTTGCACTCTGAATCACCATCTCGAACCTATAGGTACTATCTCCGTCAAACTCATCATGGAATCACCCCCAGAGTTATACTGACGAATAGTTCTTACACCTCGAGTCTTCACTAAGCTCCACTTGGATTCACGACCTAACTTTTAATTTGGATCGATGCGGTTTTCAGATATCCAAATATGGGAACCCGATCCCGGTCTCACCGAAACCAAACGCCATTTTAATGTCTAAGTTGCTTAAGGTTTTAAACAATTAAATTTATATTCAGGACGTTATAAATAGATAGATGAATCACATTATCACAATAGATAATTCATATCAAACATTCATCTCACAAAGCATCATATCACATAACAGAGATATCCAAATCATCCATCAACATCCAATATCAATCACCCAATATCAATCAATCATCCATAAGCAGATTAGATTAACTCTAAATCAATTGGATTAACCTTAAATCCTTCTTCATTTTATTTATTCCAAATAAATAAATTAACCATCGCTTAATGATCTTCTTTAATTAATCTTCCTTGATTAATCATCTTTTAATTACATCCAAGCAATTAGCCTTAACCATATATAGTAATTAACCTTTAATTACTATCATTAATTATAATAATTAATGATCCTTCATTTACTTCCATTAATTAATCAATTATAATTAATTACATTAAACCTCAATTAATTACAATTAATTAACCATACTTTAATTAATTACTTTAATAATCAACCTTGATTAATTAATTACTTATATTAACTAATGATCCTTATTAATTACTAATTACCTTTAATTAAATAATTTATTAGTAATTAATCATCTCATTAATCCTAAACAGTAATTAACAATTTGTAATTACTTATCTTAATTAACGTCTTAATTAATTATATTAACCCTTGATTAATTATTCTAATTACTTCATTAAGTAATCAATAATCCTTAATTAATTACTTTATTAATTAATTACAATTTCAATTAATTACACTTAGTAATTAATCTTATATTAATCTCGTTAATTAATTAATTAATTAATCACATTAATTAATTAACTAAAATTAACTAAGTAATTAACCCTTAATTACTTGCATAAGTAATTATCTTCTAATTACTTCACTAGATGATTATTCTCTTAATTAATTACCTAGCAAATAATTAATTCCATCATCAAATAATTCTTAATTCTTTAAATTAATTAGTTACTCCATAATTAATTAACTTCAAAACAATTATATTAATCAATCCTTAAATTAATAACATCTAGTGATTAACCACTAATCGCTTTCATTAATTACTCCCATAAGTAATTTTCCACTAGTTACTTCCATAAGTAAATCCATTCTTAATTATATTCAAAATTCATCATTAATTTCTTCATTAAGTAATTACACTTAATTAATTCCCAATTAAGTGATTATTATAAAATTAAATAAACAATTAACTAATTATTTAAAATTAATTAAATAATTAATTAATTAACTTCTTATATTTCAAAATTCTTAATTAATTAAGAAAATCATTTATCTTAATTAATCTTACTTATTATCAAATCATATTAAGTATTATTAAGTTCATTTCAATAATAATTTAACTTTATTTATCTTCATAAATAAATTGTTTGAAACAAGTTTTCAAATTTTAATAACTTAAAAAATAATTATTCTATTTGGTTTTCAAAATTATAACAATAACCTTATTTTGAAAATAAGGCATTTAGAAATCAAATTCAAATTTAAAACACTTTAATTATCTAATTTTAAACTTATTTATTTTAATGAAATTTGACCTTTAGTTATTAAACATTACTCTAAAATTTAACTTAAACTTTGATTTAATACTTTAAATTCAACCAACCCTTTTAAATTGAAATTCAAAATTTTACTTAGATAATTACTTCAAAGAAACAAACATCTTAACAATTTAAATTTAAAATAAATTCAATTAATACTTTACTTCCAAAGGAAATCATCTTAAAAAAATTTAAATTTGAAATTGAATTCAATTAACACTTTTTTAAAAGTTGATTAACTTTTACTTACAAAGAACAAGTTTTAACTTGTAAACTTATTTCTTTTGTAAAAAACTTAAGCCATGAATTTATTTATAAAAAAACAAGTTTATTTGCAACTTAACACTATACAGTACTAACTAAAAAGCAAACATCCTAAAAACCCGAGTAAAACATGCCAACTTCACGAGTGCTACCCCGAGTAAAACTCCAACTTCTCCAACTTCGAGTCGATTGCGATAAAAACGCGAGTGCTCCTTCGAGTAGAACTCGTCTTCCTCAATCCAATATTCCAGTACACACATAAACGTGCACGTGCACCTACCCAAACGCCTCCGGCCACCATAGTTCGTAGCGTCCATCGCCGACGATCACACTATCACGCGCGAGTATAATATCACACCCAGATCGAACAGAACACATTCGAATCGAAATTCGACCTCTCTCTCGAAAAAACTGCAGCAGCTCAACCCCCAAAACCCATCACCGTCGATGATCTCCACCACCTGAAAACTCCAGCGACCTCTCCAAAGCACCGTCGAACCTCCACGCTACCATCCCCCATATCGCGATCATCTCCGGTACCATATCCAAGTCGCGAAGTTACGACATCCAAGCCGAACAAAAATGCAAGCTTAAATCCTAGTTCGATCTTATCCCATCAGCACAACCATTTGAAAAATTCTTGAACATTTTTTCCATCATCCACGATTCATAAGCAAGCTTCGACCAAAATTACAGCTCCGATCAATACATCGATCAATGACAAATCACCAAAATCCCTAAATCGAACAAACCTAAATGTCACATTAAATACCCAACTAAAAATTACAAATTGGATATCAAAATTCATGATTACATGCATGTAATCCAATTTAGAATTTAAGATAGTTAGTTTTTAACAAAAATTCTAGTTCCGCTGTTAATTCCATATTTATAATTATTTGTTGCTTTTAAAATTATGAAACTATTTTTAAAATTATTATCAAACATTAACATACAATTTTCATTCACATATCAAGATCAAATAAGGTATAGATTGGAAGATTTGAATTTTCATAAGAAAACAACTACAAAAAAAAATTCAAACAGGAATGAATATTTATAGTCAGTTGAATTCATGGTAATTCACACTTTCAACATACAAACTTAACAATAGTTATGTAATAAATATTCATCCTCAAAGCAAAATTCATTTGCATGCATCATCATTCAATCATAGATTAAATTAAAACTGTTTTTCAAACAAAATTTACTCACCTGTTTCTAATTTGCAGAGAACAAAACTTATTCCAAGCCTGAACATTAAATCTGAAAAATGTGCTTTGATGTTGAAAATCTTTGCATGCCTTCAAATTGTTGTTTTAAAGTGTTGATCTGATATTGAAACTGCTGAGTTGATCATCATTCCATTTGAATTGCAAAAGATTTGATGTTGCAGTTTTTGGTTGTAGCTTTGTAAAATGCAGATTTCATTTTACTTTTCAGATTTCATCTTTGATCTGCTTTTGGCTTTAAATCTCAGGTTTTGAGAAAAGTTTCTTATTTCCCATTAATTTGAGTTAAGAAAAGAAAACAAAGAAGTGAAAGTGTTATGTTAAAACTAGTTTTTTCTTCTTAAAACATTTAATAAAAATTAAAATTAAAATATTGCCACTTGTTATTAAATTGAACAAATGTCACTAAAGTACATAATCTTCTTACATGTATTACAAAGATGTCTTGATATGTTTACACATATTGCTTAAGTATTTTTAATTGAATTTTTTTATTTAATTTAAATGTGAATATAACTTACTTACTTAATTTACTTTATTAATAAATACTTACATATGTAAATATAAACTTATTTTCTAAAACTAATTATAATATAAATATATTTCTTATACATGGATTTTAAATCTAAAACATTTATATATATACATTTATAACCATTTTAATTTAAACACTTTAAAGAAAACAGAAGTACATCTTTGATTTAAATTCTTTATAAACTATCACACTTAAAATAAACAATTATCTTATACTTTGAAAATAATTGAATAAATCTTAAATTATCTTTTGAAAAGTATTAATTTTAAAACAAATCTTTAAATTACAATTCATACATATATAAATTATAAATAGATTATATTAAATTTCAAAACAATTCCAAATTATAACATATACATACATATGTATTACAATTTGAAAACTTATCTTTTATTTTGAGGAAAAGATTTTCTATTCACAATATATATCAAATATATATATATATATATATATAATAAATAGAATAAAATTTTATTAGCTTTGAAAAGTAAATCTTATCCATTTTAAATTATTAGAAAGATACTGATTAAAATTACCAGATTAAATATTTATTAACCTTTACCAATTTAAATTAGAATTACAAAGAAAAATTACCAAATCAAATTAATTACTAATACAGATTATTAAATTTATATTGCCTAAAATTCTAGGTCGTCACTTTCCACTCCCCTTAAAAGAATTTCGTCCCTGAAATTTAAAAGCAAAGATAATTTAATAACCCCGCAAAGATTTCAATTTCAAACAGCAAAGCATACCTAACATCCAATTACTAACAATCATAGCAACCAATCAAACAAACTTATCTAACTAATTATCCTGACGCAAATCAAAATAAATCTTACTAACACTATCTAGAGTTTCCCAAGTAAAAATCACTGGGAGACTCGCTCTACAGAAGCTAAACTACACCACCAAAATCCAGAGCTCCTCTTATCTCCAGATCCACCAATCTGAATAGAACATCAGACAAGTCTAGCACAACTTCCAAATCCAACTGAACTGCAGATTCTACAAGGAACAATGAATCATACACGTACTTTCTCAGAGACACGTGAAATACAATGAATTCCAGCTATCCAAATTGGCAATTCAATTTTATCCTATCAAAAACACAGATAAGAAATCCCAAATGCCTCATAGCTAACCATCCAATTTTACTCGATTACTGCTCTCTTAACCAGAGAAATCTTAACAACAATGAAGTCTTCAACTTCGAATTCCAAACTCCTTATCTCATATCTACATAACTCAATAGACAATCCTGGGCTGCCAATCTTCTTCTTGATCAGCTCAACCTATGCTGATGCTTTCAGAAAAAACTAGACCAAAGCAAAACAGTTTTCTGAATCCTATCCAACAGAAAAGTCTTCCAAAATCCGTCGAAATCCAGAACACAAGCTCTCCTTCCCAAGTAATAGCAAACTGAACTTACTTCCTTCCTCGTACAACCGCTACCTCGCTTCCGCTGCACAACTCTGATACTGGAATAGATGAGAATATTGTTGATGAACACGAATACAAACTTGTCCAATATATCTGGGAAACTTTGTTCATCAAATCCATAAAATCCGAGTGACTCGTCTGACTCGGTCACACTACCTCAAATTCCAAAAATTCTAGTCTGCTACACCAACTCTCCTTCTAGGCTAATCACCAAAATCACTTCTGGAACCAAAACAATATGGAACTCAAGTCCAGATGCAGACAAACTTCTGATTACATCAGTAGCTCCTAATTCCACATGAGAACTCTCAGTCTCAAACAAAATATATTACCCAAGAAAAATTCCCAAATTAATTGCAAGTCACTTCTGCGATCCTACTTAGTTCAGATTCCAAAGAAACTGACATCTCTTTACTAATTAGAACAGCCTTAAGCTTTTCCAAACAAGGTTAACCTTTAAGAAAACATTCACCAACTGCCCGGACTGTAGAAAGAAGAACCACCAAGAATCCTGAACCATCGGAGAAACGGACCACACTGCTGCTTCCAAACTCTACCTCAATGATACAGCAAAGCTAAAAGACCTTCTCGTCAGCACACCGAACACTTCGAGTTGCACTGCCACCACAGCTAACCAAAGATTTCTAATCCAAAGGCTTCTCGAAAACCAAAACGATCAATAAACCACACAATAAACTCCTCACATGACTCCTTGAGATGGCAGACATCCTCTCAAGAAATTTGGGCTCCAAACCAAGCATCAACATCTCGCTCTCCTTAAGGTATGACAAATGAGACCATGCCGAAGCGAAACAACTTATAGACCTTAGTCTCATATTCCAAGACATCCAACCTCCTAGCTAAAGATCGAGAACACTTCTACACAGACGAATATTCCCTGCGGCAGGTAAAGACTGCTCCTTAACTACTTCTAAAACTGCTTCAAGAGAAAACATCTTCTGAAATATCCATGGATACTGCATCTCATCACGCAGTTATCAAGATATCATCACTTACTTCTGCACTTCCGACATACCCAAACTTACACCTCAAAGATAAACTTCGAATCTTTTAAAAAGATTTCCTTCGGATATTAGAGAAATCCTTACTCCAAGCTAAACTCACTCGAGAGGGTAATAGGTCTACAGTCTCGACAAATATACTTCCAACCTTAACATATGGACCTCTTCCATCAGTGGTAGTCGTGTACACACACACACCACTACTCCATCTACCTCTAAAATTTATGCTGGAAAATCCGAACAGATAACCCAACAGATTAGGTAGATATATATGTAAATATATAGTTATATAAAAATACAAGTACGCTCTCTCAAGAAAAACACCACTCCAGAGCCTAGGTATTCACTCAACCTAATGCTCTGATACCAACTGTGACGACCCAACTTTCTAACACCAGAAAGTCACATCACTAATTAAGAAAGAAAGGGATAGCGGAAGAAAAGATAAGAAAGAAGAAACACAACAACAACAGATAACTCACAGCGGAACGAATGAAATATTATATATCACATAAAATATTACATAGTATCATGTTACATCAGAGTACATAGCTTATATAACACATATTAGACAGTTATAAACATCTATCTACCTATACAACTCAAGTACACAAGATACATATACAATCACAAACACAGTGGAACCATAATATCTACACGTGGAAGCCTCCTGCTCCATATCTCCTCCAGACTTCGTCAAGCAAACCTGAATCACTCGACTACTTATAATAATATGAGTAACCAAGAGTTTAATAAAACAGAAAATAAACACTAAGGTCAGACAGGGGTCTGGTGAGAGTAAACGAGTTAAAATTGCTTAACTTTAGAAAATCCTTTGAAAAGAAAAGGTATCACGTAAGACTTTCCACACATAAACATGGAAAAGTTTTTACCTTACGCTAACCAAAACATTTGATAGGAAATCCAGTGATATTATAATAGTGTCTAGGGTTTTCAAGTAAATAAGAAATAGCCGAAATTGTTACATATATTAAATTCCAGCTACTAGCCACAAAAGTGGGTAATACAAACAAAACCGTAGGGTCTCATAGGAAGAATGAGTTCCCATCAATGGCAGGGCTACCGGGGTACCGCCCGTCACAGTACGTGGCCTAGATCACAGTGCCGAGGATTACTCCCAATCCCATGCAACACAAAGCCGGAACCATTCCTTACTGAATAGTCCCGAGTAAGATCACCCCGTGGGTTGCACGAGCAACCACCCACTAAGCCGAAATAAAAGGGACATCTAGACAGGAATGACCTCACCCTGAAATGGGTGCTACCCACCTAGCCTTGCTGCACCTCCCATGTTTTAGCCATTCCCAGTTGATGAGGCTTGAGGCTACGATTACCTTTATAGAACACATCTATCTTAGAATGCTCATCGTCCACTTGACGATGTTCTGAAAGCATTCAATCCATACAAGTTCGTTCCAGGTTCGAACGAAACCGAAGGTACTATCTCGTTGCACTCATTTTGGAATCACCCTCAGAGTCAACGACCATAGCCCTTGCACTCTGAATCACCATCTCGAACCTATAAGTTCTATCTCCGTCAAACTCATCACGAAATCACCCCCAGAGTTATACTGACGAATAGTTCTTACACCTCGAGTCTTCACTAAGCTGCAATTGGATTCACGACCTAACGTTTAATTTGGATCGATGTGGTTTACGGATATCCAAATACGAAAACCCGATCCCAGTCTTACCGAAACCAAACGCCACTTTAATGTCCAAGTTGTTTAAGGTTTTAAACAACTAAACTTATACTTAGGATGATATAAACAGATAGATGGATCACATTATCATAATAGATAATTCATATCAAACATTCATTTCACAAAGCAGCATATCACATAACAGAGATATCCAAATCATCCATCAACATCCAATATCAATCATCCAATATCAATCACCCAATATCAATCAATCATCCATAAGAAGAATTGATTAACTCTAAATCAATTGGATTAACCTTAAACCCTTCTTCATTTTGTTTATTCCAAATAAATAAATTTATCATCTCTTAATGATCTTCTTTAATTAATCTTCCTTGATTAATCATCTTTTAATTACATTCAAGCAATTAGCCTTAACCATATACAGTAATTAACCTTTAATTACTATCATTAATTTTAATAATTAATGATCCTTCATTTACTTCCATTAATTAATAAATTATAATTAATTACATTAAACCTCAATTAATTACAATTAATTAACCATACTTTAATTAATTACTTTAATAATCAACCTTGATTAATTAATTACTTATATTAACTAATGATCCTTATTAATTAATAATTACCTTTAATTAAATAATTTACTTGTAATTAATCATCTCATTAATCCTGAACAGTAATTAACAATTTGTAATTACTTATCTTAATTAACATCTTAATTAATTATATTAACCCTTGATTTATTATTTTAAATACTTCATTAAGTAATTAATAATCCTTAATTAATTACTTTATTAATTACTTACAATTTTAATTAATTACACTTAGTAATTAATCTTAAATTAATCTCGTTTATTAATTAATTAATCGTATTAATTAATTAACTAAAATTAACTAAGTAATTAACCCTTAATTACTTGCATAAGTAATTATCTTGTAATTACTTCACTAGATGATTATTCTCTTAATTAATTACCTAACAAATAATTAATTCCATCATTAAATAATTCTTAATTCTTTAAATTAATTAATTACTCCATAATTAATTAACTTCAAAACAATTATATTAATCAATCCGTATATTAATAACATCTAGTGATTAACCACTAATCACTTCCATTAATTACTCCCATAAGTAATTTTCCACCAATTACTTCCATAAGTATTTCATTCTTAATTATATTCAAAATTCATCATTAATTTCTTCATTAAGTAATTACACATAATTAATTCCTAAATAAGTGATTATTTCAAAATTAAAATAAACAATTAACTAATTATGTGATGTCCCGGAAATTTGGGCAATATTTATTTAATAATTTCATTAATAATTATTTTAAAATGTGAAATATTGATTTAAATATCTAATTCAAATAGAATTTATCTTTTTAAAATTTATTATTATTTAGTTTGATAAATGATATTCTTTTCAAAATTTATAATAATGATAATTTAATTTGAGAATCTTATTGTTTTCAAACGTTAAAAATATTTAAATGATAAAATTAGCTTTCTAAGCTTATTTAAAAGATATTTTATTTATAATGTATATATGTGTATACATGGTAAATAGGATTTGATTTTTAATTTTAATTTTAATTTAAGAAAGAATATTTTCCAATTTATATATATATATAAGATGTATAATTTATGTATTGATTAAATTGATTTAAATTAGTATTGTAAACTTTTCAAAAGTTAATTTAAAAGTCTATCTTATATTTTCATAAGAAATTAAAATAAATATTTAGTTTGTTTAAAAATAGTATTTTATAATAAAGGTTTATTTTGTTTTATTTTAAAAAATTGTTTTTCTTCTGAAATAAGATTTAGTTCATTTATATTAAAGTATAGTATTTAGATTTGAAACTTTTGAATAAAATTGAATTTAACATTTCTTTTCTTTTTAAAATTTTCTCTTTTGAACATTAGTTTTAAAAATATTATTTTAAAAATATTCAAACAAACATTAAAATGAGTAATTTTATAAAGGAAGTTTTCATGTAATCAATTAAGGCTAAATATAGATAAGCATTGATAAACAAGATAACATAAATTAGAAATTGATGAAGATAAATTTAAATACATTTATAAATTAGGAGTTTTCTTTTTTATATTAAAATTCACATGTGTTAGACTCTTAATACATAAAGAAGACACTTGTAATCACATTACAAACTTAGTATAACAAGTGTCAATGATTTTATTTTTCTTAAAAACCTTTTTATTTAAAATATATTAATAAGAAACTTAACAAATCTTTTTATTCAAACACCTCATCTTCAATGGGGAAACTAAAATCAGATTGTAGAAGAAATATGTAAATACAATTCAATTTAAGATCTGCAAAACCAAATGCAAAACCCAGATCTGCAAAACCAAATTCAAAACCCAAATCTGCAAAACCCAATTCTGTTTAGAAAAAACTGCTCCTATCTTCAACATCAATTTGCTCAATCTTTAAATCTGAGCAATGAAGATAAGGGTCAGCATGCAGTTTCAAAAACCTACAAACTACAAGTAAAAGCATCATCAACTAGCAAATGCAGTTTTAATTCAACATCAATAGCAGATTTAACAGTTTGATTATCCAGAGCATTCAATAGTTTCAGGAGATTCATCTTGCAATCATCTATTCCAGGAAATTTTGAAATGCATCTCTAAGTATTTTCTTCCTCTTCATTAATGTGAGTAAACTTCTTTATTTTAAAGACAGTTCTTCTTTTAAAAAAAAAATGCCTAAGCAAGTATTAGAACTCAAGTTCAAAGTAAACTGTCATTTTAAAAAATAATCAAAACTGCTATGATTTGAAACTTCAGTGCCTTCATTTTGATCAATAATCTTCACAATTTTAAGGGTTGCTTTAAATTAGTTGTGCACGTGTTCTGACAGAAGTAAGCATGTTTTTTGATCTTGTTTTGTGATGATTTTGTGTATACATATATAAATATGTATATGTGTGTAGCTGATGCCAGAAATCTATCAGCATACCTATCTTAGCCTTAAAACCAAGATTTTTAATGGAAATTCATTCCCACTTGGTTTGATTTTCTGTTAGAATTAACAAGTAAACAATATTTGTTTGTTTAGTATAAATTCAAGGTTGTAAATTATAATCAAGCTAATTTGAAATAAAATCCGTGTCTCTGTTACAAGAAAATATAGTATTTGTTTTTTTTAAGTATCAAACATCTTAAATTATTAGAACAAGTTTATAACTAGAATACATGTTTGAAATCAGGAATTTTGAAAACAAATATTATAGTTTTAAATAAACTATTGGGGGGCATTTCTGTTTTGAACAGAATTGGGAAATTTGGATCTATCTAATTTCCTAGTGATTGTGGGATGTTGTGAACCTGTCTGGAGATAAAGAATTGATGGGAGAGCGAAGGAAAATTGTCAGTGGGTGGTGGCAATGGCAATAGGGGCTTTCCCGGTTCTAGCGCTAGTTTGGAGTGGTTGGGGTTTTGGTAGCTTCTTGATTTTCTGTGATACATCGAGTGAGGTAGGGTTTTGGGAGGTTGCAGAGAGAATGTAGATGGAGCTATGGTCAAAACCGCATCGACGATAATGGTCGGAGGTGGGTTTCCTCGGTGTTGACAGGTTTTGGTAAGGGTGCAGTTGTGTTTCAGGTTGCATTGGTCAACCTGAAATTTGGAATTCAAACTGCAGTGGAAAATCTGATGCTCGTGATCATGTTGGAGGATGGTTGGCGACAAGAAGGAGTTGCCTAGGGTGGCTGAAGACGATCTGAGCACTCGTGCATACGCAACGTGCATATTCTTAACTCTGGTGAACTTTTGGTTTGTGCAGTATGGTGACTCGAAGCTTCTCTAGGGTGTTTGTGATTCTGTCTCGAAGCAAGTGGTTTGTGAACTCGAAGCATATGAGGGGAGGTCTCGGGTATTTTTGTTACAGGTTTAAAACCTTAAAATATGCAGTTTTTGGAAATTTGAATGAAATTCAAATTTTTAAGCAGAAATTTGATTCTAGTGTAAGTTGAATTTGAATTCAAATGGATTTCTAAATCCAAAGTTTTTAAAATGAAATTTTTAAATTTAAAGCAAGATTTAAATTAGAATTTAAAATCAAGTTTAAAATGAGTTCAAGTTTACTATAGATTCAAATTCTTGAATTTAAATCAGTTAGTAATTTTTAAAGTTGAACAAGTTTTGAATGTTTTAAAGTAGAATTTAAAAAAATATGAATTTGTTTTCAAATAAGTTTTAAACTTGATAAAAATTCTTTTCTTTAATATTTGAACTAAAGTTATGAAATGTTTAACTTAAATTTGAAAGTTAAAATAATCAATTTATTTTCAAAGCTTGATTTCTTTAATTAAGTAATTTTTTTTTAAACTTTTCTTATATATTTAATTAATGAATGTTCTTTAACATTTATTTTATTTTAAGGTTTATAATTATTTAAATTTGGATTAATGTTTAAATATTAAACATTTTAAATATTAAATTTTAAAATGGAATTTGAATTAAATTTAGAAATGTATTGTTTTAAATACATTTTGAATGTAATGAAGTCATTAATAAGTAAATGAATTATTTTGAAAATAATTAAGATAATTAAGAATTTACTTATTTATTTCATTTTAAATAATGGTTTAGATCAATTTTTAATTAGAGATGATTAATTGATAATTAATCTAAGATAAATTCCTTAAGTAAGTAATTAATGAAAATGTTGTTAATTAATAAAGATAATTATCTTAGGATAATTAATTAATTAATGTAATTAATTTTGATAATTAATTGGATTAATTAATGGAAGACAATAAATTATAATGTGTTAAGAATAATTACTTGATAAAAGTAATTAAGGAATTAATTACTTATTGTAATAAATTTTGATAATGTGATTTTTTTAAATTAATTAGTTTATTTTAATTAATTTAAGAATTCATTTAATGATTTAATAAGTATAATTACTTAATGTAATTAACGGAGCAGGATTACTTAGAGAAGTAATAATTAATAATTACTAGAATGTAATTAGTGGAGATGATTTATAATGAAGTGATTTGGATAATTACTTTTGTAATTAATCAAGGGATCAATTAAATAATTAATTATGGAATAATTAATTTGCTAATGAGTAATTAAGGGTAATTAATTACTGGATTAATATTAATCAGGTTGATTAATAATTGTATTTTTTTTAAATTTTAGATATATTGCTAAATGTAATTAATATTAAATAAAGTAATTAATTTGAAATACGAATTAGAGATCATTAATTAATATAATTAATGATGTAATTAAGAATTGTTTAATTAAGGAATAATTAATAATTAATTAATGAAGTAATTAAATGTTAACTACTTATGATTAAGGTTAATTAATTTGTGAAATTAATTAAAGACTAATTACTTATTGTAATTAGTGAATGATTAATCAAAGGTGTTGTGACGCCCCACCTCTATACCCACACTAGCCAAGAAGACTACGGAGTAATGCTGTCAACTAGCACGGAGAATAAGGCTGTTTAGGAGCGACCATCCATGTAACCTCTTTGTGCGAGCACCGATATGTCAGATAGTATAACATGCATTTCATTTAAGGAGGAAGTCCGACATACCAGATACAAACTCAAAGCTATCACACGGTGGCTATAAATAAATCTTCGGAAACAAATATAGAAATAGACATAACATAAATCAGTCACAGATAATTCATATCACAAAGATGGAAACAGATATGAATATTCCATACATAAAAGTGTACATCAGAGTAGTGGTCAGAAAGATCCACAATAATACAGAAGAATAGCTACACGTGCTATACAAAAGAATACAACTATGAGTCTTTATCTCAAGTGTAAACAACAAAAACTGCTAATCTATGTGGTTAGCCAAAAGTCAGAGTAATGAATCCATGGGGAGAAGTCAAGCAGAAGCACCTGTAACATCTCGGTCTGACCCGAGTATTATTTAATAAGAAAATAATAAACGGATCAGTCAAGCTATAAATATCAGATGACATGATATAGAATAAGAGATATGGCATAAACATATGATAACCATAATGGCATATTACAATAAGTATGTAATTGAAAATCAACATGAGATTAATCAATATCACAAGAATCTTCTCAAACATCCAAAAAGGGCATCATACCCAAAACTTGTATTCACAACAAGTCAATGACACATGAATTCACCAATGCACAAAAACTGATAAATCATATCAATGAAAATCACTAAAATAGGTGAAGCATAAATTCTAGAATTCAACACACGAAATCCAGAAATCATAAAAAGGGGGAGGCCTATCACACAAACGGGAGCATGAAAACTCACCACCATATGTATCACACGAACGAGATGCTATCTCATGGTAGCTAGCCATTAACTTTTGACACACGAACGGCCCGAAGACCATGGGGCGCTACCCCACATGTGTGAGTTGAAATCACAAAGAAATGGGGTCTAGTCTCCCTCGCAGACAAATAGACATCGCACAATTGCTAGTTTGAATCACAAAATGATCGTCATGATCAAAGAGAAGTGTCAATCACAGTAAGCAAGTAAATATATGAGCTTAGCTTCATGTCCCATAACCACTAGCTTAACTTAAATATTTACGAACAATTTGTAGATCTCCACTAGAAAATTGTCACAAGAGTTTCAATCGAACAAGTCCAAGAATTAACCAACGAAGTAAACGCAAGCGTTTCATACCACTTGTTTTACTAAGCTGTTTAATTAGATTTCTCATACGAGTGAGGTAAAGGTTTGTATATACTAGTAGATTGGAAAACGGTTTAAGAAAAGAGCTTTGTTATTGAAAATAGAGTTGAAATCGTTTTGATGAAAGAGTTTTGATATTTACTACTAGTATTGAAACCTTTATATTTTTAAAGTGACAAATAATAGAAAGGATTGTAGAAACAATCAATCATCAAAATTCACATTCGAAGACGTGAATAAAATCCAAATAAATCGATTACGGAATCTATCGAAATGTATATTCCCAAAAAAATCACGAAGAAAATGTCATCAAAAATCAATAATAAATGATAACAACAAAAGGGAATCAACACGAATCGATTAAAGTTGGAAATTCAAACAAAATAGGCAATATAGGCAAAAGGTGCAGATTCAGATGTCTGAAATCAAGGATTCAGACATCTGAATCTAGAATACCAAAAGTTTTCCAGAGTATATTTCAGACGTCTGAACCCTATATTTCAGACGTCTGAAATAGGCAATTTTTAGCCTATTTCCTTTCTGGTCCAAAACAAACTAATTCAGACGTCTGAATCTGGAAATACAAATCTTCCCAGTATAATATTCAGATGTCTGAATACTACGTTTCAGACATCCGAAACTGGGGTTCAGGGCATTCCCTGAACCTAGGCCAAAAATGGCCAAATGGATACCGGAAGCGATCGATCGAGCGACAAAGACTAAGGATTTACGCCAAACGACAACCCAGCCTTAACGGCTCTTCGATACGCCTCAAATATCAATGTCCAAATATCCATAAAAGGATTTTTATAGATTTTGATTTCAAAACACCAAAAATTGGAATATACACCAAATTAATCCAAACCAAAATCAATTGAACAAGAATAAGTGTTAGGAATTCATACCTAACAATCGAATATAATTATAGACAAAGATATGAGATAAAAATCTCACCTTTTCACAAAATCAATGAAGAAGAAGCTATAGAGCAATGGCAAGTACAATCACTCCTCAATTCCAACCCAACAAGCTTGAATCTAAGCTTAAAGGAGAAACATTTCCTAAATTAGGTTTAGGAAGTTTCTGAAATTGAATGGAGAAAGAGTTGGAGAAGATGAAGAGAAGGCTTACCAAAGCTTCTTCTTGAATTCGGAGGTAGAAGCTTGAATTTGTAATAAAGATTAGGGCTTGGAGTTTTAATTTCCCTTTCCTCCCACCATTGTTGCTAAAGCTTGAGTATTAGGAATTAGAAATGAAGTAATGAAGAGTTGGAGTGGAGTTGGGTTCATATGTTAGGTTAATGGGCTGAAACCCAAACCAAAGCCCTAAGTGAAAAAGTAGCAAAATTCTACTATCTCCAAACATACCAAAGTTTATACTTAAAAAGATCGCAAACGGCGTTTTGAACTCAATGGAAGTGGTCCCGAGTCCTAGTTCGACCGTATGCAAAAGTAGCTTTTCGGACTAAATTTCGAGTATCGATAAAATACTTAAATATAAAAATCGATAAATATGCGGGTTGTTACAGACTCCCCTCCTTAAAGAAATTGCGTCCTCGCAATATTTAAGAAGAAGATATATAGTAACAACCACGAGAGCGTATTCAACACACAAAAAAATCTGAAATAAAAGGTTCACCTTAAAGAGCGCGGGAAAGTAAGTCCGAATGTGACGCCCCACCTCTATACCCACGCTAGCCAAGAACACTACGATGTAGTGCTGTCAACTAGCACGGAGAATAAGGCTGTTGAGGAGCGACCATCCATGTAACTTCTTTTTGCGAGCACTGATATGTCAGATAGTATAGCATGCATTTCATTTAAGGAGGAAGTCCGACATTACGATACAAACTCAAAGCTATCACACGGTGGCTATAAATAATCTTCGGAAACAAACATAGAAATAAGCATAACGCCAATCAGTCACAGACATCCATATCACAAAGGCGGAAGAAGATATGAATATATAACTAACACATGAAAGTGTACAACAGGGTAGTGGTCAAAAAGATCCACAATAATACAAAAGAATAGCAACACGTGCTACACAAAAGAATACAACTATGAGTCTATATCTCAAGTGTATACAACAAAAACTGCTAATCTAAATAGTTAGCCAAAAGTCAGAGTAGCAAACCACGGGGGAGAAGTCAAGCAGAAGCACCTGTAACATCTCGGTCTGACCCGAGTATTATTTAAGAAAATAATAAACGGATCAGTCTAGCTATAAATATCAGATGACATGGTCTAAAATAAAAGATACGGCATAACATAAAATATCCATACTGACATACTACTATAAGTATGAAAATGATGATCAACAGAAGATCAATCAATAAGAGATAAATCAATATCACAAGAATCTTCTCAAAGATCCAAAGAGGGCATCATACCCTAAACTTGTACTCATAACAAGTCAATGACATAAATTCCAGAAATCAACACAGGAAATCCAGAAATCATAGAAAAAGGGAAAGAGGCCTATCACATGACGGTCCGAAAGACCATGGGGAGCTACCCCATATGGATGAGTCTGAGTCACCCGAATGAGGTCAAGGCTAACCAAAAGAAAAAAGGTATGTGTGAATGGAATCACACAAATGGTGTCTAGCCTAACCTCGCAAACAAAAAGGTATGTGTGAACGGAATCACACAAGTGGTGTCTAGGCTAACCAAAAAGCAAAAAGGTATGTGTGAGTGGAATCACACAAGTGGTGTCTAGCCTAACCTAGCAATGAAAGAGACATCGCGCAATTGCTAGTCTAATTCATACAGCGATCATCAAGATCAACGAGAAGTGTCAATTACACTAAGCTAGTAAATATAAAAGTTTAGCTTCATGTCCCATAACCACTTGCTTAACTTAAATATTTACGAACAAACTATAAATCTTCACTAAAAAATTTTCACAAGAGATTCAATCGAATAAGTCCAGGAATTAACCGACGAAGCAAACGCAAGCGTTTCATACCACTTGTTTTACTAAGCCGTTTAATTCAATTTCTCATACGAGTGAGGTAAAGGTTTGTATATACTAGTAGTTTGGAAAATGGTTTAAGAAAAGAGCTTTGTTATTGAAAATAAAGTTGAAATCATTTTGTTGAAAGATTTTTGATATTTACTACTTGTATTGAAACCTTCATGTTTTAAATTGACAAATCATAGAAGTGATTGTAGAAACAATCAATCATAAAAATTCACATACGAAGACGTGAATAAAATCCAAAGAAACCGATAAAGAATCCATCGAAATAGATGTTCAAAAATCCATAAAATCGACCGAGAAGCCCAAGATACTTTACCTCGAAGAATGGTCAACTCAGCGTCTCAACAAAGCAAGTTCTATTGAAGGTTTTTCAGATAAGATCCCCTACGGAGGGGGGGTCCGGGGGGTGGCAACCCCCAAGGTGGGGGTGCGGGGGCAACGCCCCTGCTACGGGGTTCGACCTGCCCGGTCAGGTCGCGGGGTTCCTGTGGGCAGCGCCCCCGGCAGGGTGCAGGGCAGCGCCCCGACCAAAATGGTACGACCTACTGAAGACCAAAGGGAGGATAGGATCGAGCGACCTAAGGGGGTACGCAACCTAATGGAACAAAGGTGCAAAAGTCACATGACCTAACAGTTTATAGGTCATACGACCTAGTGGGTTAATGGTCAAACGACTTACGGGTTATAGGTCCAACGACCTAAGGCCTAACGGTATATAGGTCAGGCGACCTAACAGTGTTGCGACCTAAAAATGGAAGGCAAGGCCGAGCGACCTATCGAAGTAAAAAGGCACGTGACCTATCGGAGAAAAAGGGGCACGCGACCTATCGGTGTTACGACCTAAGGAATTCGAAGCCACACGACCTAAAGGGGTTTGCAACCTAATGGGGTTCACGACCTAAAGGTATTCGCGACTTAACGGGCTATAGGTGTAACGACCTAACAACATAAAGGCCTAACGACCTAAAGGTGATGGGGTTACGCGACTTAGGGACAAAAGTAGGACCGAGCGACCTACGACCTAGGAGACTCATGACCTACGACCTACGACCTAAGGCCCGCGCGACCTAGTGAAATAGAAGAGGCAATATTAGGTCGGAGACGACCTACGACTTAAGGCCAGCGCGACCTAAAGTTTTAACACGCGAGCGACCTAACGTTATAAAGGCCAAACGACCTAAGACTTAACTCGCGAATGACCTTCGGCTTAAGGCTTAACTCGCGAGCGACCTAAGGGTTAGGTCGGGAGCGACCTAACGACTTAAGACCCAACGACCTAATTCCGAGGTGAACGACCTAACACGTGCGAATGGTTTTAAGGCCAGAAACGAGCTATTCTCTGAGTGACTTTTCAACGCGAACGACCTAACATAGGCAGAACGACCTAAGTGCAGTTTTTCACCAAAAACACAAAAGATTGGAGTTTTTCGCCAATCCAATCCAAACCAAATGCAAATGTACATGATAAAGTGATGGGGAATCATCCCCAACAGTCCAATATAGTTATAGACTAGAATTGTGAGATAAAAATCTCACCTTTTCACTAAAATGGATGAAGATGAAGCTTGAAATGCTATGCAAGGATCAACCACTAGCTTGAATCAATGTCTTCACTTGAGTTTTGGAGTTGATGTTGGATTAGCAATGAAGACTTAGCTTTTGGAGTTTTAATTTCTCTTTCCACTCACCATTAATGCAAAAGCTTGAGTTGGTAGGAATTTATGAAGAGTGAAGAGAAGGAGGGGGTTGGGCTTTAAGTTATAATGGCTAAGCTAACCAAAAGTCCAAAGCGGGAAAAGTTAGTGAAATTCCACTAACTCCAAACCTATCAATGTTTATACTTAAAAAGTTGTAAACGACATTTCGAACTCAATGAAAGTGGTCTCGAGTCCTAATTTAACCGTTTGCAAAAAGTAGCTTTTCGGGCCAAAATCCGATTAACGATAAAATATTTAAATATAAAATCGACAAATATGCGGGCTGTTACAGACTCTCCTCCTTAAAGAAATCGCGTCCTCGCAATATATAAGATGGATATAAAAAGCAACAACCATAAAAGCATATTAACACAAAAGAAATTTGAAATAGGAAGTTCACCATAAAGAGATCTGGTGAAACTTCAATTTCTTCCACAACACCTGGCTCAAGAATAGAATCAGAATCTCGAAAGCATCTCCATAATTGAGAAACATAAAACACGTCATATAATAGGAGAAAATTGAGCCGGTAATAAAAGGCGATAAGCCATGGAATCCATACGTACGGTGATAGGAAATGGCCCAATATATTGAGGCGCTAATTTTCCCAATCGACTGAAACGTACAACACCCATCATAGGTGAAACATGAATAAATTCTGGATCTAAAACCAACTTCTCACCGGCCTCAAGCCAAAAAGAAGGAGATCGGCATGGCCTTCCCTTGAGTGTCTCGAAAGATGCCATACCAATACTAGATTGGAAGCTATTATTATAGGAAAATTCAACAAGAGGAATTTGATCTTCCCAACTTCCACCGACATCAAGCACACAAGCTCGAAGGAGATCTTAAAGAGTTTGACCCACACGCCCGGTTTGTCCATCGGACTGGGGTGATAAGCGGTGATAAAATCTCGAAGACTTTTCCAAAGTCCACTAGTGATCAATGGATCCCGATCGCTAACAATAGAAGTAGGAACTCCATGAATTTAACAACTCCTTTAACAAAGAGTTTGGCCCAAAGAGGAATGGTTCGGTTAGACCGAACAAGAATAAATTGGATGGATTTAGTAAGTCTATCTACTATAACCCATAAGCTATCATGACCCGAACGAGAACGGGGAATGTCATCTAAAAAATCCCCCACTTCCAAATTGGAATTTCTAAAGGTTGCAATAACCTACCAGGCATTTGGGGTAGGGCCTTGACAAGATGGTGAGTCATACAACACTTAACAAAGTTAGCGATATCAGATTTCATTCACTCCCAACATTAAAGTCGCTTCATATCCGCGTATATTTTACTACAACAGGGGTGAATGATAATATTAGAACGGTGTGAATCTTCTAAAATATAATGACAAAGATCACAAATATTTGGTACGATAAGTCTACCAAACTTTCAAATGTCGCCACGAAAATCAATATCGAAGTCTTTCTAACTTTCAATATTAATTTCATCCCTACGACCTTGGCTACGAAGAGCCAATTCGGGATATAGCCCTTTGAGCTTCAAGAATGAAGTCTAAAAAGAAGGAGGAGCCTCTAGACTACATAAAACCAGGGATGCATATAAATTGGATTTTTACGATCTCGAATCTCACAAGTGGATAGAGTCTCGAGATCGTTCCATTCGGATAACATCCTATAAACAACTGCTTATTGCTTACAACTAAGTGCATTGGCAACACGATTTCCCTTCCGGGAGTATAAAGAATATCAAGATGATAAGATGCAAGAAATTCGAGCCAACATGGTTGACTCAAATTAAGTTTCTTATGAGAAAATAGATATCCCAATGATTTATAATCGAGGTAGAGAACAAATTTCTCCACCAAGATGATGATGCCAAATATTAAAAGCAAAATCAATAGCCGCGAGCACCAGATCATAAGTGGCATACCTAGTCTCGATCGGCTTTAAAGATTTAGAAGCAAAAGTGATTGCACGTTCTCTTTCGCAAGAGAACAGCATCCAAACCAATACAATAAGCATTGGTACTAAAGTTAAAGTCTTGGTTCCTTTTTGGAAACACAAGAATAAGAGTATCAAAAAGAGAGAATTTTAATTTTCTTTTCTCAAAAGCTAAAACTTTCAAAATCACAATCACCTTTATAGAAAAACTTACATTTTACAAGTCAATTTATTGTGTCTGATTGTCTCATCAAAGCATTTAGGAAATCCCTATCGATAGCGTTGATCAAGCGCATCGACCAGAATTCTTAAAACACTAAATGGGCAATACAACACAAAATATCTTTTTATAGGAATTTAAAATATCTTCTTAAAAAGATTTGCAAAATTTTAAATTTCTATTCTCATCCAAAATTAATAAATACAAGATTGGAATTATTGAGATATTCATAGAATACTCAATTTATAAAAGGGATGAAATAGACTGGATAAACTGAATGACACAATATGTCATTTATATAAATCATAACGAGTGCGGAATGCGGTATGTGGAAGGCTAACCTCCGCAACTCGTAGCGATTGAAATTCGGTGGCAAGGTCAAACTGGAAAGACCTTAACACCACTCAAAAAGGTTGCTTAGGTGATAATCCTAAGACAAACTCAAAAATACCGGAAAATTCTCAACCGATAAGAATGAGGGAGATATTCTTTACTCAACATGTGAGCTAAAAGAGCAAAATGATGCCATCGATTTGAAATCGAAATCACAAAGGAAAAATATGAACCTGGTTAACAGATTGAAAATGTCGAAAATGATTAGTCCATTCGGAAAAATTGGATATGGGCTTCAAAAATGATTAAGCCAATCCTTTCATGCAAATCATTTCCGAAGCCTAAGCAATGCATAACATGCAATTTGGTTCGGAAAGAAAAATCACATGTAATAATTTCGACATCAATAAAAAGCAATTTGAGTGTTGCGGATCCATCAACCGGATTCGCAATTCCCAAAGAAGTCAACAAGCCCAACATATAAAAAGAAAGAGAATCAACAAGTTCTTTTGATATACAAATGATGAGACGAACCCATATCAAAAAGAACTTGAATCGGATAATCGCAAACAAATGAAATCAAGGATTAAATAAGGAATACCTTGACCCAGAGAAGTTTTGTTAGAAGCTTTTAGTTTTCCTTCCCTCTTGCTTGGAAGCTTGGGACATGTAGACAAGTAATGGTCTGAGCCTTTGCAATAACGGCAATAGAGGGGTTTTGGGCACTTAATAACATAATGGTCTGTGGAACCACAATTGTAGCATCGTTTACAACTAGGGGTAGGTAGCTTGGCTTTCGAAGTTTCTGATTCCACCCTCTTCTTGCTTAGAAGTATGGGGCAGACTGAAATATGATGACTCGAATCTTTGCAATAACGACAAAAGAGTGGTTCCGGACACTCCTTCGCATAGTGGTCCCTAGAACCACAATTATAGCATCGTCCATGATTAAGGATTGGAGTTTTTGCTTCCAAAGTGGGTTGCTTCGCCCTCTTATCGGGATAAGGGCTTTTGAACTTAATATGCCTCTTCTTGGACATCCCAATATCACTATTAATTCCTTTATCAGCCTCTTCTTCTTGTAGAGTGATATCTACAAGTTGGTCGAAAGGAACTTCTAGTTTCAAAGGTAAGATCTTTGTGGGATTCTTACTCAAAGAACAGATAAACCTTTGATTCTGAGCAAGACCCAAAAGTTGTTGGGCAGACATGAATACGCCATCCAGAGAAGGACTACTGGATTGACTAATGCTAGGGCTGCCAGAACTAACCATCTCTTCTTCTTTTAAGAAAGAAAGGAAGAAGAAGGAAAAGGTTATTCTCAGAATGAATATCAAGCAAATCTTGATAGTTAAAACAAGGAATCATAAAGAAAACAGGATGAATCGGTTCGAAGACTCGAACTAAATCCTGAAGCATGACTCCTAAGGTGGACTTAGGACGAGGATCCTTGTTAAGATATTCTACATTGTTCTGAAGTTTGGCTCTGATACAAAGCTGTGACGCCCCACCTCTATACCCACGCTAGCCAAGAACACTACGATGTAGTGCTGTCAACTAGCACGGAGAATAAGGCTGTTGAGGAGCGACCATCCATGTAACTTCTTTTTGCGAGCACCGATATGTCAGATAGTATAGCATGCATTTCATTTAAGGAGGAAGTCCGAAATTACGATACAAACTCAAAGCTATCACACGGTGGCTATAAATAATCTTCGGAAACAAACATACAAATAAGCATAACGCCAATCAGTCACAGACATCCATATCACAAAGGCGGAAGAAGATATGAATATATAACTAACACATGAAAGTGTACATCAGGGTAGTGGTCAAAAAGATCCACAATAATACAAAAGAATAGCAACACGTGCTATACAAAAGAATACAACTATGAGTCTATATCTCAAGTGTATACAACAAAAAATGCTAATCTAAATAGTTAGCCAAAAGTCAGAGTAGCAAACCCCGGGGGAGAAGTCAAGCAGCAGCACCTGTAACATCTCGGTCTGACCCGAGTATTATTTAAGAAAATAATAAACGGATCAGTCTAGCTATAAATATCAGATGACATGGTATAAAATAAAAGATACGACATAACATAAAATATCCATACTGACATACTACTATAAGTATGAAAATGATGATCAACAGAAGATCAATCAATAAGAGATAAATCAATATCACAAGAATCTTCTCAAAGATCCAAAGAGGGCATCATACCCTAAACTTGTACTCATAACAAGTCAATGACATAAATTCCAGAAATCAACACAGGAAATCCAGAAATCATAGAAAAAGGGAAAGAGGCCTATCACATGACGGTCCGAAGACCATGGGGAGCTACCCCATATGGATGAGTCTGAGTCACCCGAATGAGGTCAAGGCTAACCAAAAAGAAAAAAGGTATGTGTGAATGGAATCACACAAATGGTGTCTAGCCTAACCTCGCAAACAAAAAGGTATGTGTGAATGGAATCACACAAGTGGTGTCTAGGCTAACCAAAAAGCAAAAAGGTATGTGTGAGTGGAATCACACAAGTGGTGTCTAGCCTAACCTTGCAATGAAAGAGACATCGCGCAATTGCTAGTCTAATTCATACGGCGATCATCAAGATCAACGAGAAGTGTCAATTACACTAAGCTAGTAAATATAAAAGTTTAGCTTCATGTCCCATAACCACTTGCTTAACTTAAATATTTACGAACAAACTGTAAATCTTCACTAAAAAATTGTCACAAGAGATTCAATCGAATAAGTCCAGGAATTAACCGACGAAGCAAACGCAAGCGTTTCATACCACTTGTTTTACTACGCCGTTTAATTCAATTTCTCATACGAGTGAGGTAAAGGTTTGTATATACTAGTAGTTTGGAAAATGGTTTAAGAAAAGAGCTTTGTTATTGAAAATAAAGTTGAAATCATTTTGTTGAAAGAGTTTTGATATTTACTACTAGTATTGAAACCTTCATGTTTTAAATTGACAAATCATAGAAGTGATTGTAGAAACAATCAATCATAAAACTTCACATACGGAGGCGTGAAAAAATCCAAAGAAACCGATAAAGAATCCATCGAAATAGATATTCAAAAATCCATAAAATCGACCGAGAAGCCCAAGATACTTTGCCTCGAAGAATGGTCAACTCGGCGTCTCAACAAAGCAAGTTCTATTGAATGTTTTTCAGATAAGATCCCCTACGGAGGGGGGGTCCAGGGGGTGGCAACCCCCCAAGGTGGGGGTGCGGGGGCAACGCCCCTGCTACGGGGTTCGACCTGCCCGGTCAGGTCGCGGGGGTCCGGGGGCAGCGCCTCCGGCGGGGTGCGGGGCAGCGCCTCCGGCGGGTTGCGAGGCATCGCCCCGACCAAAACGGTACGACCTACTGAAGACCAAAGGGAGGATAGGATCGAGCAACCTAAGGGGGTACGCGACCTAATGGAACAAAGGCGCAAAAGTCACGCGACCTAACGGTTTATAGGTCATACGACCTAGTGGGTTAATGGTCTAACGACTTACGGGTTATAGGTCCAACGACCTAAGGCCTAACGGTATATAGGTCAGGCGACCTAACAGTGTTTCGACCTAAAAATGGAAGGCAAGGCCGAGCGACCTATCGAAGTAAAAAGGCACACGACCTATCGGAGAAAAAGGGGCACGCGACCTATCGGTGTTACGACCTAAGGAATTCGAAGCCACACGACCTAAAGGGGTTTGCGACCTAATGGGTTCACGACCTAAAGGTATTCGCGACTTAGCGGGCTATAGGTGTAACGACCTAACGACATAAACGCCTAACGACCTAAAGGTGATGGGGTTACACGACTTAGAGACAGAAGTAGGACCGAGCGACCTATGACCTAGGAGACTCACGACCTACGACCTACGACCTAAGGCCCGTGCGACCTATTGAAATAGAAGAGGCAATATTAGGTCGGAGACGACCTAGGACTTTAGGCCAGCGCGACCTAAAGTTTTAACACGCGAGCGACCTAACGTTATAAAGGCCAAACGACCTAAGACTTAACTCGCGAACGACCTTCGGCTTAAGGCTTAACTCGCGAGCGACCTAAGGGTTAGGTCGGGAGCGACCTAACTACTTAAGACCCAACGACCTAATTCCGAGGCGAACGACCTAACACGTGCGAACGGTTTTAAGGCCAGAAACGAGCTATTCTCTGAGTGACTTTTCAACGCGAACGACCTAACATAGGCAGAACGACCTAAGTGCAGTTTTTCACCAAAAACACTAAAAATTGGAGTTTTTCGCCAATCCAATCCAAACCAAATGCAAATGTACATGCTAAAGTGATGGGGAATCATCCCCAACAGTCCAGTATAGTTATAGACTCGAATTGTGAGATAAAAATCTCACCTTTTCACTAAAATGGATGAAGATGAAGCTTGAAATTCTATGCAAGGATCAACCACTAGCTTGAATCAATGTCTTCACTTGAGTTTTGGAGTTGATGTTGGATTAGCAATGAAGACTTAGCTTTTGGAGTTTTAATTTCTCTCTCCACTCACCATTAATGCAAAAGCTTGAGTTGGTAGGAATTTATGAAGAGTGAAGAGAAGGAGGGGGTTGGGCTTTAAGTTTTAATGGCTAAGCTAACCCAAAGTCCAAAGCGGGAAAAGTTAGTGAAATTCCACTAACTCCAAACCTATCAATGTTTATACTTAAAAAGTTGTAAACGACATTTCGAACTCAATGGAAGTGGTCTCGAGTCCTAATTTAACCGTTTGCAAAAAGTAGCTTTTCGGACCAAAATCCGATTAACGATAAAATATTTAAATATAAAATCGACAAATATGCAGGTTGTTACACCGAATGTGTTCGCTCGATGAACTCTCTAGATTCCCAAGAACAATCCTTAGGATTTGAAGACCATTGAACTTTCACAAGCGGGACATCTTTATTTCGAAGGCGTTTGACCTCCGAAGCAATAATTCGAATAGGATGCTGCTCATAATTTAAATTAGGCGAAACTTCAATCTCTTCCACAACACCGGGCTCAAGAATAGAATCGGAATCTCAAAGATATTTCCGTAATTGAGAAACGTGAAACACGTCATGCATGGCAGAAAACTGAGCCGGTAATGATAGGCGATAAGCCATGGAACCAATACGTTCAGTGATATGAAATGGCCCAATATATCGAGGTGCTAACTTTCCCGACCGACTGAAACGTACAACACCTTTCATAGGTAAAACACGAATAAAAACAAGATCTCCAACAGAAAATTCTAATCTCCTTCTTCGATTATCGGCATAGGATTTTTGTCTACTCTGGGCTTCTTTCATCCTATGTCGAATAAGTTCAATCTTTTCTGTGGAATCACGAATAAAGTCTAGACCTAAAACAGCCTCTTACCGGCCTCAAGCCAACAAGAAGCAGATCGGCATGGCCTTCCGTAGAGTGCCTCGAAAGGTGCCATACCAATACTAGATTGGAAGCTATTATTATAGGAAAATTCAACAAGAGGAATATGATCTTCCCAGCTTCCACAGAAATCAAGCACACAAGCACGAAGAAGATCTTCAAGAGTTTGATTCACACGCTCGGTTTGTCCATCGGACTGGGGGTGATAAGCGGTGCTAAAATTAAGCTTCGTTCCTAAAGCTTTTTGAAGGCTCTTCCAAAACCTACTAGTAAACAATGGATCACGATCACTAACAATAGAAGTAGGAACTCCATGTAATTTAACAATCTCTTTAACAAAGAGTTTGGCTAAAAGAGGAATGGTTCGGTTAGACCGAACGGGAATAAAATGGGCAGATTTAGTAAGTCTATCAACAATCAACCATAAGCTATCATGACCCGAACGAGAACGGGGAAGGCCATCAATAAAATCCATGAAAATTTGGTCCCACTTCCAAATTGGAATTTCTAAAGGTTGCAATAACCCACCAGGCCTTTGATGTTCGGCCTTAATGAGTTGGCAAGTCATGCAACACTTAACGAAATTAGCGATGTCAAGTTTCATTCCCTCCTAATAATAAAGTCGCTTCATATCCACGTACATTTTATTACCACCGGGATGAATGGTAAATTTAGAACGATGGGAATCTTCTAAAATATCTTTTCAAAGATCACTAATATTTGGCACGATAAGTCTACCAAATTTCCGAATGTCACCACGAGAATCAATATCAAAGTCTTTCACACCTTCAATGTCAATTCTATCCTTAAAATTTTGGCCAAGAAGAGCCAAGTCGGGATCTAGCCTTTGAGCTTCAAGAATGCGGTCTAAAAGATAAGGATGAGCCTCAAGGCTACATAAAAAAAATGATGAGCATAAATCGGATACGCGGTCTCGAATCTCACAAGTGGATAAGATCTCGAGATCATTCCATTCAGATATCATCATAGAAACAACTGCTTGTTACTTACGGCTAAGAGCATCGGCGACACGATTATCCTTACCGGGTATATAAAGAATATCAAGATCATAAGGAGCAAGGAACTCGAGCCAACGTTGTTGACGCAAATTAAGTTCCTTTTGAGAAAATAAATACCTCAAAGACTTATGATCGGTATAAAGAACAAATTTCTCTCCTAAAAGATAATGACGCCAAATCCGAAGAGCGAAAACAATAGCCGCGAGTTCTAAATCATGCGTGGCATATCTAGTCTCGGCCGGCTTCAATTGCCTAGAAGCATAAGCAATAACACGTTCTTTTTGCATAAGAACGGCACCCAAATCAACGTGACTAGCATCAGTATAAACAACAAAATCTTGATTCCCTTCGGGAATAACAAGAATAGGAGCATCGGAAAGGAGTTCTTTCAATTTCTGAAAAGAGGCTTCACATTTGTCCGACCAAATGCATTTCACTCCCTTCTTAGTCAAGCCAGTAAGGGGCATGACAATCTTAGAAAAGTCTTTAATGAAACGACGGTAATAACCCGCCAATCCGAGAAAACTACGAATCTCTGTCACACTCTCCAGTCTCTTCCAATCTTGAATCGCTTCAATCTTTGAAGGATTCACGGAAATTCTGGATTCAGAGATAATATGACCGAGAAACTTCACATGAGATCGCCAAAAGTGGCATTTAGAAAATTTCGCCTTTAATTGATTACTCCTAAGAGTTTCCAATACAATCCAAAGATGTTTCTCATGTTCCTCCAAGAATATCATCAATGAAGATGAGAACAAATCGATCGAGAAAATCTTTGAAAACTCGATTCATAAGGTCGAGAAATAAGCCGGAGCATTCGTTAAACCAAATGGTATAACAAGCCATTCATAAGATCCATAACGGGTACGGAACGATGTCAAGGAATGCTATTCTCAGCAATACGAAGCTGATGAAAACAGGTAGCCAAGTCCAACCGTGAAAAGACTCTAGCACTGCTAAGTTGGTCAAATAGATCATCAATCCGAGGTAAAGGATATTTATTTTTGATAGTAAGATCATTAAGCTTGCGGTAGTCAATGCAAAGTCTAAGTGTACCATCGGATTTCTTCACGAAAATAGCCGAAGCTCCCCAGGGCGAGGAACTAGAGCGAATAAATTGCTTCGTCACCAATTCGGATAATTGTTTGTGCATCTCCTCATTCTCCTTATTAGACATGCGATAAGGAGGACGAGTAATAGGTTGAGCTCTAGGGATAAGATTAATTTTGAACTCAATTGCTCGCTTAGGTGGCAATCCTAAAACGGGCTCAAATATGTCGGAAAATTCACGAACAACGTGAATAAGAGCAATGACATCTTCCTCAGCATCATTATCATCATCACGAGGATTTAAAGAACATAAAGATGCAGCCAAAGAAGAATCCGAATCTTTAAGAATAATAGAAATCTGCTTTACACATTGCGGGTGTCGGAGATAAATAGTCCGCTCGGGACATAGGATGTGATCTTCATAACGGTTAAGCCAACCCATTCCCAAAATCATTCCAAAGCCTAAATAATGCATGACATGCAAATCGGCTAGGAAGGAAAAATCGCATAAAATAATCTCCACATCTTTACAAAGCAAACTAAGAGTTGCGGATCCACCAACCGGATTCACAATTCTTAAAGAAGTCATTAAAGCAACAACAATTAAAGAAAAGGTATCGACAAGTTCCTTTGATATAAAAGAGTGGGATGCACCCGTATCAAAGAGAACTCGAATAGGTTGATCACGAAATATAATAATACCATCAAGGATAGAATGAGATATACCTTGACCACGAGATGTGTTGCCAGGGGCTTGAGCAACATTTAACTTTCCCTCCTTCCTATTTTGAAGTTTGGGACATACATACATAAAATGGTCCGGGCTTTTACAATAGCGACAACGATGGGGCTTTGAACACTTGTTCGCAAAATGGTCTCTGGAACCACAGTTAAAGCATTTCCCTTCAGTAGAGGAAAAAGTCTTCGCAGCAGGAGTTGCCTGTTTACCCTTTTTACTGGGATAAGGACCTTTGAATTTGTTTGGCCTCTTCTTGTTGTTGAAGTTTGGTTTAGAACCCACCACTTCAACATCACTTTCCCTATCAATCTCTTCAAGACGAAGAGCGATATCAATGAGTTGGTCAAAGGGAACTTCTAATTTTAGAAGTAATGGCTTCTTGAGATTTTTGTTTAAGCCATAGACAAATCTTTGGTTCTTCTTCAATGGGGTGTTGATGTATTCAACCCCATATTTGGAAAGTGACTCGAAGGATGCAACATAATCAGTCACGAAGGCTTCACCCTGAACAAAGTCTATGAAATGTCGAGCCAATGTCACTTTCTATGCTTTTGGCACGAATTTTAATTCGAAGCGTTCCCGGAATTGCTCCCAGGTGAGATCCGCTTCATTAATCTCGGAAATAAGAAGTTCGTACCAGTCCAATGCTCTCTCTTGGAGCATACTGGAAGCCACCTGAACATGGTGAAGATCGATGAGATTCATGCTAATGAATATTCGATCGCAGGTTCTCAACCAAGCCTGGACCTCGATGATAGTTTCAGAACCTTTAAATGGCTTCCCACCCAGGTTGGTGTAATCATTGCACAAACGTGCAAACCCAGATTTAGGGTGAGTAGGTTCCGGATTAGATCCAGCTGCTTGAGCATTCGTGAAAAGGTCAAGAAGTTGCTGGGTAGTCATAAAAACTCCATCATGGGATGGAGCACTAGATGATCCAACTCTGGGACGACCAGGTCCAACCATTTCTCTTCCTTAAGAAAGAAAAAAGAGAAAGAAGAAGATTATTCACTAATGAATATCAAGCAATCTTGCTAGATAAAACAAGGAATCATAAAGGATATAGGATGAATCGGTACGACGACTCGAATTAATCCTAAGACATAACTCCTAAGGTGGACTTAGGACGACGATCCTTGTTAAGTTATTCTACATTGTTTCGAAGTTTGGCTCTGATACCAAGCAGTGACGCCCCACCTCTATACCCTCGCTAGCCAAGAACACTCCGGAGTAATGATGTCAACTAGCACGGAGAATAAGGCTGTTGAGGAGCGACCATCCGTGTAACCTCTTTGTGCGAGCACCGATATGTCAGATAGTATAGCATGCATTTCATTTAAAGAGGAAGTCCGACATACCGATACAAACTCAAAGCTATCACACGGTGGCTATAAATAAATCTTTGGAAACAAACATAGAAATAGACATAACATAAATCAGTCACAGATAATTCATATCACAAAGATGGAAACAGATCTGAATATTCCACACATAAAAGTGTACATCAGAGTAGTGGTCAGAAAGATCCACAATAATACAGAAGAATAGCAACACGTGCTATACAAAAGAATACAACTATGAGTCTATATCTCAAGTGTAAACAACAAAAACTGCTAATCTATGTGGTTAGCCAAAAGTCAGAGTAATGAATCCATGGGGAGAAGTCAAGCAGAAGCACCTGTAACATCTCGGTCTGACCCGAGTACTATTTAATATGAAAATAATAAACGGATCAGTCTAGCTATAAATATCAGATGACATGATATGAATAAGAGATATGGCATAAACATATGATAACCATAATGGCATACTACAATAAGTATGTAATTGAAAATCAACATGAGATTAATCAATATCACAAGAATCTTCTCAAAGAT
Source organism: Allium cepa (assembly GCA_030765085.1). Classification (NCBI taxonomy): domain Eukaryota; kingdom Viridiplantae; phylum Streptophyta; class Magnoliopsida; order Asparagales; family Amaryllidaceae; genus Allium; species Allium cepa. Next base: position 340,874,350 of record CM060932.1, on the reverse strand, counting down.
CCAAAAAGGGCATCATACCCAAAACTTGTATTCACAACAAGTCAATGACACTCGAATTCACCAATGCACAAAAATTGATAAATCATATCAATGAAAATGACTAAAATTGGTGAAGCATAAATTCCAGAATTCAACACAGGAAATCCAGAAACCATAAAAAGGGGGAGGCCTATCACACGAACGGGAGCATGAAAACTCACCAACATATGTATTACACGAGCGAGACGCTATCTCATGGTAGCTAGCCATTAATTTTTGACACACGAATGACCCGAAGACCATGGGGCACTACCCCACATGTGTGAGTAGAAATCACATAGAAATGGGATCTAGTCTCCCTCGCAGACAAAGAGACATCGCACAATTGCTAGTCTGAATCACAAAATGATCGTCATGATCAAAGAGAAGTGTCAATTACAGTAAGCAAGTAAATATATGAGCTTAGCTTCACGTCCCATAACCACTAGCTTAACTTAAATATTTATGAACAAATTGTAGATCTCCACTAGAAAATTATCACAAGTGTTTCAATCGAACAAGTCCAAGAATTAACCGATGAAGTAAACGCAAGCGCTTCGTACCACTTGTTTTACTAAGCCGTTTAATTAGATTTCTCATACGAGTGAGGTAAAGGTTTGTATATACTAGTAGATTGGAAAACGGTTAAGAAAAGAGCTTTGTTATTGAAAATAGAGTTGAAATCGTTTTGATATTTACTACTAGTATTGAACTTTTTATTTTTAAAGTGACAAATCATAGAAATGATTGTAGAAACAATCAATCATCAAAATTCACATTCGAAGACGTGAATAGAATCCAAAGAAATCGATTACGGAATCTATCGAAATGGATATTCCCAAAAAAATCACGAAGAAAATGTCATCAAAAATCAATAATAAATGATAACAACAAAAGAGAATCAACCCGAATCGATTAAAGTTGGAAATTCAAGCAAAATAGGCAGTATAGGCAAAAGGTGTTGACGCAGCGGATAATAACAAAACGATATAGATCGATGAAACTAGCAAATGGTGGATTGAAGATATTGAAATGCCCAAATTCGTTGATCACAAAGATACTGAATTCTAGCTATCTTCGACACGTTGATCGCGCACGATACCGTGAAAGAAGATCTACAATTCTTCAAACATTGATCAAGCGCACTTGATACCGTGAATTGGCTTCAACAATCGTTGAATCGAGCGCACTCGATTAACCGAAAGTGGAGATAGGAGATCACACTCAACTACCAATTTAGATGAAAGCACACAGCAATCAAACAAAGATTTATTCAACGAAAATCAACAACCTTTACAATGACCCCACACGGCCTATTTATAGGCGTTACAACCCAGACCCTTAAGTCGTTGAGCGACTTACGACTTATACAAGTCGGCAACGACCTATCATTATCACACAGATGGCCGACTTAACTGTCTGCCGACTCACGAGTTACACACACAAGTACCAACGATTCAACAAGTTATCACATGGCATTACAATCACACAACCTAAAGACGATACGACTCACGACTCACGACTCATATTACAACACAACACATATTTCCATCCCTATGTCGTACACGACCTAACGACTTAACTAGGTCGTTGCCGACCTAACCTTCTTCCATAGGTCGTAACTCTTTAGTTCGAAACCCTTTAGGTCGTAGCTCCTTTCCCCTTGCTTTGTTAAGTCGTAGCCGACTTAAGCCCTTAAGTCTTCACTACAACAATGCGGCAAATCACTAGGTCCTTGGGTTTTAACTCGCAGCTCCTCCTCACGTGACTCCTTAGGTCGGGGCCGACCTTCATTAACTCGTGAATGACCTAAGCCTTGTACTTTCGTAGGTCGTGCTGCATCATCCTCCCCTAGTTGATAAAAATTCGTCCTCGAATTTGCAAATTCTTCCACATCAGATTGTTCATCTCCATAATATGGCAAAAGGTACTTAACATTGAACATGTCAGAAGTGTACACATCCTCCGGTAGCTTCAACTTATAAGCATTTTCATTGATTTTCTTTAGGATTTTAACTAGGCCAATTTTCTTGGCTTTCAACTTGTAATAAGCGCCCACTGGAAAACGGTCCGTTGTTAACACAACATATACCAAATCTCCCTCATTAAACTCAACACTTCTTCGCTTCATATCTGCGGATCTTTTATACTTCTCATTTGTTTTCTCCAATCGCTCTTGAACGATTTTATGACATTCAGTCAACCCATCAACAAAGTCTACAACTCATTTAACCGTCCCCTTCGTTTGTGGTACTACCGTTAAGTCCAATGGTCCCCTTGGTAAATTTGAATATACAATCTGAAATGGACTGAATCCCGTACTACGATTCACTGCATGATTATGAGCAAACTCTGCTTGGCATAACTTCATGTCCCAGCTCTTCAGATTGTCTTTCACAAGACATCGCAACAAATTTCCCAACGATCTGTTAACAACTTTTGTCTGTCCATCTGTTTGCGGATGATAAGCGCTACTAAAGTTTAACTTCGTTCCCACCATCTTCCACAAACTTAACCAAAAGTGACTCAGAAAACGAGTATCTCTATTCGAAACAATAGACTCTGGTAACCCATGTAAACGATAAATCTCTTTAAAGAACAATTGTACGACATGAACAGCATCCGCCGTCTTCTTACAAGTAATAAAATGTACCATCTTCGAAAAACGATCTACCACAACGTATATCGAGTCATTCCCCCTTTGAGTTCTCGGCAAACTCAGCACGAAATTCATGCTAATGTCTACCCATGGTTTTGTAGGAATAGGTAATGGCATATAAAATCCCGCATTTGTAGCTGCCCCTTTTGAAACCTAACAAACATGACATCTACGCACAAACCTTTCAACTTCCCTGCTCATTGACGGCCAGTAATAAGACTGAGAAATCAACTGCAATGTTCGATCTCTACCCACATGTCCTTCTTCGTGCAACTCTTTCTCAATTTTCATTCTCAAACTGCAATCTGGTACACATAATTGATTCCCTTTGAATAAGAATCCGTCTACCAATGCAAATTCATCAGTACTCCCGTCCTTGACTTTCTCAACAAACTTCATAAAGTAAGGATCTTATTTAATCAATTCTGGAAATAATTCAAACCCTGTCACCTCAACCTTCATTGTAGTCAACAAGTGATTCCTTCTACTCAATGCATCTGCTACACGATTCGTAATTCCTGATTTATGTTTCACAACAAACGTAAATTGCTGCAGATAAGCAATCCATGATGTATGCCTTGCTGAAATCTTATCCTTCCCTTGTAAGTGCTTCAACGCTTCATGATCTGTGTAAAGAACAAACTCCTTCTGAAACAGATAATGTCTCCAGTGCTTCACAGCTTGAACTATTGCGTAAAACTCAACATCATACGTGTTATATCTCGACTTAGCTCCAGACAACTTCTCACTGAAATAAGCAACTGGTCTTCCTTTCTGACTCAAAACTCCACCAACCCCAACCTTCGATGCATCAGTATGTAATTCAAACAGCAACTGAAAATCCGGTAAAACTAGAATTGGTGCTGTCGTCAATAGTATTTTGATCTTCTCAAAAGCAACCCCTGCTTCCTACCACTCAAACTTCTTTCCTTTCATGCAATCGGTTACTAGTGCCATCACACTACTAAAATGTGGAATGAATCTTCGATAGAACGATACCAATCCATGAAAACTCCTCACTTCAGTAATTGTCTTTGGCTGTGGCCAACTCCTGACAGCTTCTACTTTACTTTCATCCACTTGAATTCCTTCCTTCGATAGAACATATCCCAGAAATAAAACATTGTCCATCATAAACATGCACTTCTTTACTGCTACATAGAACTGCTCTTGACGTAGAATCAACAGTACTTCACGCAAATGCTGGACATGCTTTTCCATACTCCCACTGTAGATCAAAATATCATCAAAGTAAACAACCACAAACTTCCCAATGAATGGTCTGAAAATCTGGTTCATCACTCTCATAAAAGTACTCGGAGCATTTAATAAGCCAAACGGCATAACCAACCATTCGTATAATCCTTCCCTCGTTTTAAAAGCAGTCTTCCACTCACCACCCGGTCTAATACGAATTTGATGGTATCCACTCTTCAAGTCAATCTTTGAAAACACAACAGCTCCACTCAACTGATCTATCAAATCATCAAACCTCGGCATAGGAAATTTGTATCTTATAGTGATCTTGTTTAGAGCCCGACTATCCGTACACATTCTCCACGAACCATCCTTCTTCGGCACCAACAAAGCTGGCGCTGCACAAGGACTCAAGCTCTCCTGAACTCGCCCCTGTTCTAACAGCTCCTCCACTTGCCTTCTCAATTCCTCATGCTCTTTAGGACTCATCATGTAATGTGGTCTGTGTGGTAATACTTCCCCTGGCACAAGATCAATCTGATGTTGAATATCCCTCAACGGTGGTAACTCTGTTGGTAACTCTTCAGGAAACACATCACTGAATTCTTCCAATACTGGCTTTACTTCTTCAGGGACTTCAACAGATTTAGTAGCTTCATGTCCAATCAACAAAAAAACCTCTGGACTCTCCTCTACTTCTTCAATAAATTCCTTCAAAGTCAATAGAGTCTTAAGTTCCTCAATCTCTTCTGACTTGCTCTCTCCTTGCTGTCTCTTCTTTGGAACCAAAATGATTTTAACACCTTCAAACATAAAACTGTAGCTATTGGTCCGACCGTCATGCTGCACTGCTCGATCATATTGCCATGGTCTTCCCAAAAGCAAGTGACAAACATCCATCTCCACAACATCACACCAAATCTCGTCTTTATACTTCTTTCCAATGGAGAATGGAACTCGAACTCGTCTGTCCACCTTCACCTCTCCTCCTTTTCTCAACCACGCTGACTTGTAAGGATTAGGATGTTTCTCTGTTTTCAACTTCAACTTTCTCACAGCTTCTGTAGAAATAATATTGTCACAACTTCCAGCGTCAATCACAAATTTACAAACCTTTCCCAGAATAGTGCACGTTGACTGAAAGATGTTACTCCTCAACGAACTAGCTTCTTCTTCTTGCTTCGGTATTAAACAAGACCTCCTCATCATTAGATTACATCCTTCATCACCTGACGCAACATCCTGTTCATCCTCTCAACTGGACTAGAATAACCTTCCCCAACATCCTCACCTTCAACTTCAGCAATCATAGCTCGATTCTTCGGCTTTAGACATTCATTACTCTTGTGACCCACTTCCTGGCAATTGTAACACTTGAAACTGTTGTTGACCTTCGCCTTCGCAACTTCATTTACAACTGGCTTACTGACAGCTTTCGAAACATTGGAACTCCCACTAGCACCTTTGTTCTAAATATTGGAACTTGTAAACACACCACCTCCACGTCTTCCTTGCTTCTCCCAAGCCAACGCTTTCTGGTGTGCTTCAGCAACAGACCTAGGATCAAACATATTCACCATATCTTGAATCTGCATCCTCAACCCTCCAACAAATCTAGCAGTCAGCTGTTCCTCTGTCTCCATAATGTCATTTCGAGCAATTAGTTGATAAAATTCATCAGCATATTCATTAACAGTCTTCGTCCCTTGCCTCAGATTCTGCAATCTCTGATACATAAGTGATTGATAATTGTAAGGTAAGAAAGTAGCTTTCATCAGTTTCTTCATCTTATCTCATGAGACAATCTTCGACTTCCCTATCCGTTCTCGTGTAAGTTTGGTTTGCTGCCACCACGCCATAGCTCTCCCCCTCAACCTAGTAGCAACCAACATCACTCGACGATGTTCCGGAACCTCTTTGAAATCAAAGATCTCTTCAACATTAGACAACCAATCCAAAAATTCTTCTGCTACCATTCCACCCTTGAATTCTGGAATTTCCATCTTCATACCCGACTCTCATCGTCGGTCATCCTCAACATCCCGATACGAGTTTCGAACCTGGTCTCAATCTCGAAAATGAATGCTAGCTCTATCACCCACTTCATTAAAATCAAAGGTATGCTTATATCGGTCTCGACCATCAACATCCCTTCGATCACGCATGTCTCTTCTACTATGTCTCTCTTTATCTCGATATGGCTCATCTTCAAACTCACGTGGAGTTCTTCTCTCTTCATGTCCATAGTCATGGTGATCTCTTCTCGATGAAATTGATGTTTCTCTTCTCTCTCTAAAAGATTGCGGTGGTACCCTTCTCCCTTCCGTAACCGATGGCGAAACTCTGTTTCCTCCATGGTTCGAGATTGGTGATCTCCCACTTTGATTTTGATTCAAATCATTCATCAACTTCTCTAAATTTCCAATGCCTTCATCAAATTTCTCATTAATGCGTTGTTCCATTTGCTTGGCTTCTTCCCTTCTATAAAACGCTTCAACATTCTGATGACGGTTAACTCTTCTCGGCGGCATGATTGAATCAAAACAATCACTTCAACAAATTCAAATAATCTTCAAAGTCTTCAATACTTCGACTCAAAGTGGCGCACGGCCTATACTTAGCTCGGTATTACGCAACGATCTAAGACTTAGGTCGGCTCGGCTTCAACAGAGCACGGATTCAAGCATTTCAACTTCAAACTTTGGCGCGCAAACTCTCACGGCCAAAAATTCAAACAACTCTCTCACTTTGATCCAAAATGGAATAGATCGAAAGTTCTCCTCTTGTTGCAACTTCAAGATGAACTCAGTGAACACCAAACTTCAACTCCTTGGTTTCAAGATTCGTCTTAGCTATGATTGGCTAAGTCAAGCTCCGATACCAAAAACTGACGTAGCGGATAATAACAAAATGATATAGATCGATGAAAGTAGCAAACGGTGGATTGAATATACTGAAATGCCCAAATTCGTTGATCACAACGATACCGAATTCTAGCTATCTTCGACACGTTGATTGTAACGTCCACTCTTTTCGCACACTTTAAACCGACACTTGTCCCAATTCAAAGCATACGCAAGGGCGGATTGTTATGGGGTAAATAAGAAAAATAGAGAAGAAATAAAACGAAAATAGAATCTCACAGCGGAAGGATAAAATATAATAACAAATATACAGTTTCATAAACAGTTTACAAAAGCTTGATTCTTCTTTTACAATAAATATCAGAGTTACACATACCAATACAAGCAATGCAGCGGAATAGAAAGAGTGTGGTGCAATACTATATGTAAAATAATACTGATTCTTCGTCTTCGTCCTCCAATGCTAAAATCTGCTATCCTGAAACGCTCGGACTGACCCAAGCGAATTTGAAAAGACAAAAACACTCGAGTCAGACTAGAAAATCTTATGTGAGTTAAATAAACAGAAATAAATATGAGTACAGTAACTCAAGAGATGCTCGGGATTTACATCTCCTAAGGATCCGTTAAACTATTTACTATGTAGTATATTGCGCCATTATAATAGTGTCTATTTATAAAATAAACTTACTTTTAAATAGCGTTAAGGCTTTACATTTTCCACCTTAACACGTAAAATGCCAATAGTCTATACAGTACCGTAATACCTCCTGATCGGGAGGCTACCAGAGGATACTCCATAGGTACGACACAAATAGAAACTCGTAGTAAAGGCTCGATATGGTAGGTGACACGGCACAACTAGGCAATGCCAGGGTAGATATACCAATTGCTATCCAGGCTGGTGGAAACGCGTAGCCGCACTTACCCCCCATCTCGGACTAACTCCCCAAAATCAAAATATAGAAGTGGCCACTGAATCAATCCAAGTCAAAGTATAATATCGAAGAGGAGCGTCCGATCAGAGGAATGACCTCATTGGCCTGAGAATCACTCCTGTTTTAGCCACCTTATGCCAACTCACGGGAGTTGGGTCCACGTATTTACCTTACAGGAAACGTCGCCACCACCTACTTCGTTCTGGAATCTCCACCGCGTACACGGTTAGTCAAAGTGGTTTTCGGTATCGACAGAGAGTATGTCCATATCCGATCCCGGTCTCTTTGCCAACCCATCGTTATTATAACACCGCGGTCATTTAAAAATAGTTTATACTTTAAAACCAGAATATAATCCATTTCTAAACCATAATATTACGATATCATTTCTTCTTTTAAAACCCAAACCAATATGACATCGTTTATCCCAAATATAATTTTCCAAAATCACAATGCTTTAAACTTCATAACTTCTGAAACCCAAATATTTTTCAAGCATAATATTTTGAAATCCATAATTTCAAACCATAACCTTTAAAACTCAAATGATTTGGATATTCAACTGTATATAGAGTAAATGGTTTAACTTTTAAAGTTTACTTCGTAAAGAAATAATTTCTACCGCTTTATAAATAAAATTCTTTATTTTAAAGTCTAAACCATAACTTAAATATCACTCTTGAGTTCCAAAATCATTTCAATTTATATACATATATGCCTATATTCATTTGGAGTATTTATATTTCAAAACTAAAGTTGGGTTTTTCTTTCTACAAATCAATGCTTTATTAATTAGCCTTGAATATTCACATCAACCCATAATAAATAAACTCCAATTCTAGTGATAAAACATATATATTTTCCAATTCAAATTATACTAGAATATTTTTCCAATTCAAATTTATACTAGAATATTCATTTCAATTCATTTTGGAAAAATTCAATTATAAATATCATATCCTAAAATTTCCAACTTAACATTTAAACATAGGATATAAATTATCAAACTCCATTTTTTTTAAATTTTCTTCCATTTTTAATAAAGAGATTTATACACCTTTTAATTCCAAAATTTCAAATTCATATGTATATAAATATGGAAGAAAAATATTTATACAGTATAAATTTTAAGGTTATTATAAACCGTATTCCATCCAAACCATAGAAATCATATTAAAATAGTTATACGTAGACCGCGGTGCCTGTATATAATTTTCTATCCTATGGTCAAGTGATACGGATATTTATCATTTCAATCCGCAATTTAAAAGATATAAAATTTGCGGTTATATATCATTTCAAACCACAATCCCGAATGAAATAAATATGCATGATAATTGGCAATATAATGATATACAAATAAAACATCCATTCAACAACACATCCATCATCTACTCACAAACATCAAGCAATATCAATCAATAACAATATATGTTTGGTTATAGACACAGGTAATAATTGGCAGTTTTATTTCAAATTATATTTATCAACTATTAATTTAACAGTTTATATTCAGTGATAATTGACATAACTGTTAACTAGCAGTTCATATGCAAACAAAAATTTCTAACAGCCAATTAATACGCAATAAATCAATTAAATTAACAGTTAAATTCAATAAAATGCAATTCAACAGATATGAATGAAATAACATGCCAAAAGCTCATAAATAAATTTCTATTCATTTCCAAAAATTTATTTAACAAACATAAAAGCTTCTAGTAGTTGTGAGTGGGTTAAAACACTCACCTTTTGAATTTAAATCGAATTTAAACCCGATTTAAACCCAAAAATTCGCCCGTCTCAGAATTCGTCCAAACCAGCGTCATCAAGTCTGGAATTAAATTACGATCCTAACAAAAAAAATTTCGTGTGAATCCGAATCCGTATGAGAAAGTTATGGCAAAAAATGGTGATTGAATTCAAAATTGAAATTAAATAAAAGTGACACACATTTCACCCCTACCAAATTATTCATCCACGTCATCACACGTTTCTTTCCAGACATCTGCACGCGAGCTCCTCTATCACGCACGCGGTCAAACTCCACGGCCTCCACCCTATAACGCACGCGCCACCTCACAAAACAGTCGCGATACCTTCCCCTGACACCGCGACCACTGCTTCCTTCCACACTGCCTCGCGAGCACGTAAACCAATGCCCACAGCAACCAGCCGCCCCCATTACTCTAAACCCTAATCGATTTTTGACTCCAATCCGACCGTTGAATCGCTAAACAAATTACATAGATGTGCTCCCCATCGTCCATACTACAATACCCAGAAACAGAATCTCGATCCGATGAAGTTTTGTGCGACGATGATGAACGGTTTTGGGGCTGTTTGAATTTATTCTGGATGAATGACAGCTCCGATTGACAAACGAATTTCACCATGAGATTACGCGTATCGAATACTTCAACATATATTTTTTCTGGAATTTTCTGAAATTTTTGAGTTTTGACTTTTGATTTTGAACTGTGGATAGATCTGGAATTGGATCTGAGATGTATGCATTTGGGGAAGAGAAAAGAGTGAAGAAATGAACGTACAGCAAATGAAAAAGAAAGGAGTTAGGGTTTATAACTGTATATTTATAGATAGGCTAGAGGTAGGGTAGCTAGACTGGATACGCGGACGTACGGAATAAACTATGGCCCAAAAAGCCCGCTATGCCTCCGGAACCGAATTTATTAAAACTATATATCCAAATAGGTGTTTTAAAATATTCTGAACGCGATGGAAAAAGTTTCGCGACCAAATTCGATCGTGTGAAGAAGTTATGCTGAAAACAAGATTTCCAAATTGATTTCAAATTGATTTTTAATAAAATTGATTTCAAGGCGTTTCGCGTCCGTACGATCAAACGACAAGTCCGATCGATACGAAATTTGAAACCCTATAATAATTCACCGATACGGATCCGATGAAACTAGTTTCGTCGAAATCCGAGTCCGTGCCCAAAATGGCTATTTTTAATATTTATTAAATCAATTAAATAAATCATAAAAATCCAATTTTATTTTTCAACTTCTAATATTGGCCAAATTTCATTACTTATATAACACAATCACTTCCAAATAATTTAACAAGCTTGGGTGTGAATTAAAATCTATAAGTATATCAATTTGCAGTGTTAATTTCTGCATTTTTATTATTATTTGGGAATTATAAATTTTACCCTCAAAACCCACTTATTAAAACTTGTTTTCTTATACCCTCATTTTAAGTCAAATTAAATAAATGACTTGAATTCCATTTCAACTCATTTGATTGAAATTAACCTTTTTACCATAAATAAAATTCCAAACTCAATAATAAACTTTATCTCCATTTATTCGCCTTAATATTTCTTATTTATTAATAATTCCAATCTTGATGAATTCACATCATAAGTTTGATTAATCTATTAAATTCACTTCCTTTCTATCATTCAAAGCCATTGCTGTTAATATGACGAAACTAACATTAGTTTAAGATTCACATCATTATTCTTTAAGCCTAATGTTTACCAATTTCGTTTCAAATCCAATAACGTAATAATTTACGTTTAATTCCATTTTATATGTAGTAAATACCATTTGTCGAATCAAATACTCAAATTATAACTAAAATCTTGTTTTCTAAAGTTATATCGAAAATGGTCAAATAAAAATTTGAATTAGCTTTAACTTTATTCTATGGTATTAACTATTGCAATAAATCCAAATTAATAAATGAGGTTTGACTCCTATATTAACTTCTTTGGTTTCAATTAACATTTTATGGTGAATATGAATTTCAATGTATGATTGAAACCTTTATATCTATTTTATTTCACTATTCCATAAGAAAAATTAACATTTGGTTCATACTTTTTACAAATAACTCCCATTTCTTCCAAATAATAATTACATAAACTATTTAATATTAAATCCATTAAATTGCAGTAGATTCAATTGATTGCAATTTATTTCCAAATAAATTTGGATTTTTATTTGGTTATACACAAAATTCCCGTTATCACTTGCCTAACAAGGTTATTATCACTTAAGATCTCACTGCATCCACATTTTCCACATTTTCATTTCCTAGTTTCTTTACTCTATTCTACAAAATTTATTACAAATGGGATTTCCTTTGGTTTACATCTTATTTGTATTTAACGTTTCTCAATCACCAATTCATTTCACTTTAACTGCGGTAAATTGGCGGATAAATTGAATTTGATTCCCAAATTTTAAATTAACAAGAAACAAGGGTAGGTAAACAAACAATAGTCATTACTCCAAATTCTAGTCCTAAATAGGCTTTTATTCCTTGCAAATAAATGTTACTATTTATTCTTATAGTACAAATCTCAATAATTATCCTATTTTGATTTGCTTAGGCCATTTATTTCACTATACATATCTGCATAAGCGGACAATTTATTCAATTCATTGAGTATCAATTCTATTAAGTCCTGTTTATATTTTTATGCATTCTTCTATTACTTTACAAAATGGAATAACTTTTAAACTCATACACTTAATAACAAAACCGTTATAAATCCAATAAATTTCCAAATCGAAGTTTGTACACATATACACAACTATTATGATTTCTCACAGAACGTTGAATTTATTAAATGACCATTTATTATAATTTAATTCCCTTAATTGAATCAAATGCTTATTATTATCATATATTTTCTTTTCATTCTACCATTCCTTCCCATTATAAATTCATTAACGTATTTACACATCTCTATCTTTCAAATATTAATAACCAAACTTGATTACAAACACTGTCCTTATCCATCTTCATAAATTTGTTCAAAATTATTCTTTTGTTTACATAAAATAAATTTTATGTTTCTATTAGTTTTCTTTTCCTTTCACTACAGGCATAAATTATCACTATCTACACTAATTACATCTTTGTATTAATGAACACCATTCAAGTTAATATTTATACTAACATTCACAATTTCAACATTTATTTGTTTCTTATCACTAACTTTCAACAAAATGTGACCATCTATATTAATCAAATCTATTGTCATAAAGTTTTATTGTTACACCAAGTTACAACTACTATACCAAATTTCTACATTTATTCCTAAACAAATTAGAAATTATATTAATCTAATGCATTAAATATTATTAATTTAACGGGTCGTTACATTGATCGCGCACGATACCGTGAAAGAAGATCTAAAATTATTCAAACGTTGATCAAGCGCACTTGATACCGTGAATTGGCTTCAACAATCGTTGAATCGAGCGCACTCGATTAACTGAAAGTGGAGATAGGAGATCACACTCAACTACCAATTTAGATAAAAGCACACAACAATCAAACAAAGATTTATTCAACGAAAATCAACAACCTTTACAATGACCCCACACGGCCTATTTATAGGCGTTACAACCCAGACCCTTAAGTTGTTAAGCAACTTATAACTTATACAAGTCGGCAACGACCTATCATTATCACACAGATGGCCGACTTAACTGTCTGCCGACTCACGAGTTACACACACAAGTACCAACGACTCAACAAGTTATCACACGACCTAAAGACGATACGACTCACGACTCACGACTCATATTACAGCACAACACATATTACAACCCCTAGGTCGTATACGACCTAACGACTTAACTAGGTCGTTGTCGACCTAACCTTCTTCCGTAGGTCGTAACTCTTTAGTTCGAAACCCTTTAGGTCGTAGCTCCTTTCCCCTTGCTTTGTTAAGTCGTAGCCGACTTAAGCCCTTAGGTCGCAGCCAACTTAAGTCTTCACTACAACAATGTGGCAGATCACTAGGTCCTTGGCTTTTAACTCGCAGCTCCTCCTCACGTGACTCCTTAGGTCGGGGCCGACCTTCATTAACTCGTGAATGACCTAAGCCTTGTGCTTCCGTAGGTCGTGCTGCATCAGGTGCAGATTCAGACGTCTGAAATCAAGGATTCATACGTCTGAATCTCGAAAACCAAAAGTTTTCCAGAGTATATTTCAGACGTCTGAACCCTATATTTCAGACGTCTGAAATAGGCAATTTTTAGCCTATTTCCTTTCTGGTCCAAAACAAACAAATTCAGACGTCTGAAATATAGATTCAGACGTCTGAATCTAGAAATACAAATCTTCCCAGTATAATATTCATGAAAGTCGGGGGTAATTGATAGGATCGTGTAATATGGAATAGCTATATGGTTAATGTATATATGGTAAGTAAAAATCACACCAAGATTTTATACTGGTTCGGATCACTTGTCCTACGTCCAGTCCCTAAGCTTCACTTAGGTATTTCACTAACTACAAAACCCTCTCTTAACCCGGAGGAATAGGTTCACAACTTACCCGAACAACCGAACGGGATTTCTTTGCCTCAAACTACCTAAGAGGACTTCAAACCTCAATGCTAAACAAGTTTTGACTAGTTGTGTTCTTTATAACACGAATGAGTCTATTGTAGTACAATGTTCCTATAATCTTATCCTTAAGAATATGAAATATGTTTGTGAAGATTAAGGAATTATGAATTTGCTATGAATCAAATATATTAAATATAAACAGTGATTCAAGCAAAGAGAGTAGTGATTGCTTTGATAATGTTTAGAAAATATGATCAAGAAATAGATAGATTAGAGTAAGAGAATTCGATGTCTTGAATGATGTTTGAATCATGTATTTATAGTTGTAAAAAGGATGCATGTATTGCCAAGGGTTGTAGATAAGAGAAGCTTCCATTTCTATTGAGGAATGGTCGCAACTCTTGGGAAGAAGAAGGTGTCCTTTCATGCAAAATTCGCAGGTTCAAATTCAGTCGACTGTGCAGGAAATTCAATCGACTGAAAATATGAAGAAAAATTTTCAGGAACAATTTCAGTCGACTGTGCAGGAAATTCAGTCGAATGAATTCTGTTGTTAAACAAAAACAGCAATAGCTCATTTGGTTAGAGTATATACCTTCCAAACTAGTGACCCGGGTTCGAGCCCTGCTCCATGCATTTTTTGAAAACTTGATTTTGATTAAAATATGCATGCAAGTTTATTTGAATGTGAATGATGATTCTTGAGGAAAGATTTTAACACTTACTAGACTCTATATACATATTTGATGACTCTTGTTAAAATATATAACTATATGAACCATACTTTGAGTCGTTGAGTCAGGATGATGTCGTAGTCGTAGATTCGTGAATTTTTGTCAGTAATCAAAACCTATGATCCAACATTCTCCCCCTTTTTGATGATGACAACTCCATTTTCTATGAACGAATCTTTGACAAGCTTTGTTGATCATATCTCTCTCACTGAATATCTTCATGTAATTTTGCTATCGATTTCTCCCCCTGAATCTATGCTATATATTCCTATTTAATCTTTTTCCCCCTTAATCTGTGCTTACATGGTTTATTCCTGCAAATTGTGTTAGAGGCAATATCTTTCTCCCCCTTTGTCATCGACAAAAAGGAGAGTTTATATGATGATATAAATATATTTTACATAAGTGTTAACATAGAGCAATATAAAACAAAATAACTACCACTTATAATGTAAGGTATCAAAAAAAAAATTAACATTTAAAGCATGCGATACCCAAGGTTCTTATAATTTTCTAATTTTTAGGAAACCATACCCATTTGGGTGCGGTTGAACCTTTATAAATATAATTTTCATTATTAGCTACCATATCAAAATAATCATTAATGTATTTTTCTCTATTTTTCCAATTAACAGGAACCCATATACTTAGATAATTTTTATTCATATTTCCTGTTAATGATATTGTACTTCTAAAGAAATTATCAACATTATAGGTCATAGTAGTATTTGAATTTCTATAAAAATTGGATTTAGGCTTTACTCGAAATTTAGTACTAGCACTATCATTTTTACTATACATGAAATCATATCTAGTGCTATTTCTACGATCAGTTTTATTATATCCTAAACCACTTTTATCATTGTGAGCTTTTGAATTCTTAACATAACCTAATCCCTTCTTATTTGAAGCAGGTTGAGTATTTTCAATAATCCTGGATAAATTTTCTCTCCCTTTATTAAAATTGGAAATATTTTTAGTAATGTCATCAAGCTTAGTTTTGAGACTAGTGTTATCTATCTCAACAATTTTAATTTTTGTTTTTAACTCATGATTCTCAGAAGCTAGAGCATTATTCTTTTCTTTTTGAGCTTCTATTTCTTTACTTAATAGAGCGAGTTGAGAATTGTCAAAGAGTGAATCTTGAATTTTCTCAAGTTCTTCTTCTAATATTTTCTTCTCGTCTTTAAGCATATCTCTTTCGAATTCTGCTTTCTTCTGATTTTCTAGAGCTTCCTTATATTTTCTTTTGAGATTTTTTAAAGTGTCTAGAAGTTCTGAATTTATTTCTATCATATCATCAAAAGTTAGATCACTAACAACATTATCTTTTGCCATGAAGCATTTGTTTGTTTGCTCCTTTGATTTTTCTTTACTGCTCTTCCTCTTCTTATTGCCTTGACTAGATCTCTTTGTAGCCATTTATTCTAGGATGTTGTTACGATCTCTAGAATACCAGGCTCTGATACCAATTGAAAGTCGGGGGTAATTGATAGGATCGTGTAATATGGAATAGCTATATGGTTAATGTATATATGGTAAGTAAAAATCGCACCAAGATTTTATACTGGTTCGGATCACTTGTCCTACGTCCAGTCCCTAAGCTTCACTTAGGTATTTCACTAACTACAAAACCCTCTCTTAACCCGGAGGAATAGGTTCACAACTTACCCGAACAACCGAACGGGATTTCTTTGCCTCAAACTACCTAAGAGGACTTCAAACCTCAATGCTAAAAAAGTTTTGACTAGTTGTGTTCTTTATAACACGAATGAGTCTATTGTAGTACAATGTTCCTATAATCTTATCCTCAAGAATATGAAATATGTTTGTGAAGATTAAGGAATTATGAATTTGCTATGAATCAAATATATTAAATATAAACAGTGATTCAAGCAAAGAGAGTAGTGATTGCTTTGATAATGTTTAGAAAATATGATCAAGAAATAGATAGATTAGAGTAAGAGAATTCGATGTCTTGAATGATGTTTGAATCATGTATTTATAGTTGTAAAAAGGATGCATGTATTGCCAAGGGTTGTAGATAAGAGAAGCTTCCATTTCTATTGAGGAATGGTCGCAACTCTTGGGAAGAAGAAGGTGTCCTTTCATGCAAAATTCACAGGTTCAAATTCAGTCGACTGTGCAGGAAATTCAGTGGACTGAAAATATGAAGAAAAATTTTCAGGAACAATTTCAGTCGACTGTGCAGGAAATTCAGTCGACTGAATTCTGTTGTTAAACAAAAACAGCAATAGCTCATTTGGTTAGAGTACATGCCTTCCAAACTAGTGACCCGGGTTCGAGCCCCGCTCCATGCATTTTTTGAAAACTTGATTTTGATTAAAATATGCATGCAAGTTTATTTGAATGTGAATGATGATTCTTGAGGAAAGATTTTAACACTTACTAGACTCTATATACATATTTGATGACTCTTGTTAAAATATATAACTATATGAACCATACTTTGAGTCGTTGAGTCAGGATGATGTCGTAGTCGTAGATTCGTGAATTTTTGTCAGTAATCAAAACCTATGATCCAACAATTCAGACATCTGAATACTACGTTTCAGACATCTGAAACTGGGGTTCAGGGCATTCCCTGAACCTAGGCTAAAAATGGTCTAATGGATACCGGAAGTGATCGATCGATCGAGCGATAACGACTAAGGATTTACGCCAAGCGACAACCCAGCCTTAACGGCTCTTCGATACACCTCGAATATCAATGTCCAAATATCCATAAAAGGATTTTCATAGATTTTGATTTCAAAACACCAAAAATTGGAATATACACCAAATCAATCCAAACCAAAATCAATTGCACAAGAATAAGTGTTAGGAATTCATACCTAACAATCGAAGATAATTATAGACAAAGATGTGAGATAAAAATCTCACCTTTTCACAAAATCAATGAAGAAGAAGCTATAGAGCAATGGCAAGAACAACCACTCCTCAATTCCAACCCAACAAGCTTGAATCTATGCTTAAAGGAGAAACATTTCCTACATTAGGTTTAGGAAGTTTCTGAAATTGAATGGAGAAAGAGTTGGAGAAGATGAAGAGAAGGCTTACCAAAGCTTCTTCTTGAATTTGGAGGTAGAAGCTTGAATTTGCAATAAAGATTAGGGCTTGGAGTTTTAATTTCCCTTTCCTCCCACCATTGTTGCTAAAGCTTGAGTATTAGGAATTAGAAATGAAGTAATGAAGAGTTGGAGTAGAGTTGGGTTCATATGTTAGGTTAATGGGCTGAAACCCAAACCAAAGCCCTAAGTTTATACTCCTCAATTCCAACCCAACAAGCTTGAATCTATGCTTAAAGGAGAAACATTTCCTACATTAGGTTTAGGAAGTTTCTGAAATTGAATGGAGAAAGAGTTGGAGAAGATGAAGAGAAGGCTTACCAAAGCTTCTTCTTGAATTTGGAGGTAGAAGCTTGAATTTGCAATAAAGATTAGGGCTTGGAGTTTTAATTTCCCTTTCCTCCCACCATTGTTGCTAAAGCTTGAGTATTAGGAATTAGAAATGAAGTAATGAAGAGTTGGAGTAGAGTTGGGTTCATATGTTAGGTTAATGGGCTGAAACCCAAACCAAAGCCCTAAGTGAAAAAGTAGCAAAATTCTACTATCTCCAAACATATCAAAGTTTATACTTAAAAAGATCGCAAACGGCGTTTTGAACTCAATGGAAGTGGTCCCGAGTCCTAATTCGACCGTAAGCAAAAAGTAGCTTTTCGGACTAAATTTCGAGTATCGATAAAATATTTAAATAAAATATTTAAATATAAAAATCGATAAATATGCGGGTTGTTACAGGTGTTTAATCAAATTGAATACTTAGGAAGTGATTAATTATCTGGGTTAACTAATTAATGGATATTAAGCAGGATTTATAGATGTGGTGATTAATTTAATTTACTTTAAATTAATTAGAGATAGAAGTAATTAATTTAATTCATTTTAAATTAATTATTGATGGTGGTTAATAAACCTTTGCTTATGAATGATACTGATTAGAAGGTTGTGATCTCAGTAATGAGATGAGTAGTATCTATATGATATGGATACATGGTTAAAGTATGATGGTTTGTGATGGATTATTTGGTTGTGATGATTATCTGTTTGTGATGATGATATAGATTATCTGTTTATGTTGAGAATGTGCTTATCTATTGTGATATGTAATTTATCTATCTGTGTGTAAATAGGTAAATATGAATTAAATTAATAACTCAAACTATATTCACTTGGACATTAAGATGGCGTTTGGATTTCAATGAGACCGGGATCGGATTTCCAAATGTGGAATTCCGAAAACCACATCAATCCAAATTAAACGTTAGGTCGTGAATCTCAAGTGGAGCAAGTGAAGACTCGAGGTGTAAGAACTATACGTCAGTATAACTCTATGGGTGATTCCGTGATGAGTTTGACGGAATAATACTAATAGGTTCGAGATGGTGATTCAGAGTGCAAGGGTTATCGTAGTTGACTCTGAGGGTGAATCCAACATGAGTGCAACGAGATAGTGCCTTCAGTTTCGTTCGAACCCGGAATAAACTTGTATGGATTGAATGCTTTCAGAACATCGTCAGGTGGACGATGAGCATTCTAAAATTTATTTGTCCTATAAAGGTAATCGTAGCCTCACGCCTCATCAACCGAGAATGGATGAAACAGGGGAGGTGCAGCAAGGCTTCGTGGGTAGCCCCCAGTGGAGAGCGAGATTTACCCCTGTCTAGAGGTCCCTTTATATTTCGGCTGTGTGGCAGTTGGCGACGGCCAATCTACGGGGTGGTCTTGTTCGGAACTGTTCAGTAAGGAATGGTTCCGGCTTTGTGTTGCAGGGGAGCGGGCGTACTCCTTGGTACGGTGATCTAGACCACGTACTGTGACGGGCGGTACCCTAGTAGCCCTACCATTGATGGAATCCAAAATCCAATAAGTGCCTGTACGGTTTTGATTGTGGCCAACTATGTTGGAACGTGAGATGTAAGCATTCCAGCTATTTCCTTATTTTATTTTGAAAACCGTAGACACTAATATAATACCACTGGATTTCCTATCAAATGTTTTGGTTAGCGTAAGGTAAAAACTTTTCCATGTCTATGTATGGGAAGTCTTACGTGATACTTTTTCTTTTCAAAGGATTTTCAAAGTTAAGCAACTTTTAATCCCCGTTTGCTCACACCAGACCCATGTCTGACCCGAGTGTTTATTTTTTGTTTTATTAAACTCTTGGGTACTCATATTATGTATGAGTAGTCAAGTGTTTCAGGATTGCTTTGACGAGTTCTAGAGGAGATATGGAGCAGGAGGCTTCGACATGTAGATATATATAGTGATTCCGCTGTGTTTGAGTTGTATCTGTTTTCTCTGATGTACTTGAATTGTGACAGATGTTTATAACTGTCTAGTTTGTGTTGTATTAGCTGTATAACTCTGATGTATATGACACTATGTAACGTTTTATGTGAAATAATATAATTTATTCGTTCCGCTGTGAGATCCTAATGTTGTTTGTTCCTTCCTTTCTTTCTTTTCTCTTTTCTATCCCTTTCTTTCTTCTTAATTATGCGTCTTTTTATGGAATGTAAGGCGGGTCGTTACAAATTATTTAAAATTTATTAAATAATTAATTAATTAACTTCTTATATTTCAAAATCATTAATTAATTAAGAAAATCATTTATCTTAATTAATCTTACTTATTATCAAATCATATTAAGTATTCTTAAGTTCATTTCAATAATAATTTAACCTTATTTATCTGCATAAATAAATTATTTGAAACAAGTTTTCAAATTTTAATAACTTAAAAACAAATTATTCTATTTGGTTTTCAAAATTATAACAATAACCTTATTTTGAAAATAAGGCATTTAGAAATCAAATTCAAATTTAAAACACTTTAATTATCCAATGTTAAGCTTATTATTTTAATGAAATTTGAGAACATTAGTTATTAAACATTAATCTAAAATTTAACTTAAACTTTGATTTAATACTTTAAATTCAACCACCCCTTTTAAATTGAAATTTAAAATTTTACTTAGATAATTGCTTCAAAGAAACAAACATCTTATCAATTTAAATTTAAAATAAATTCAATTAATACTTTACTTCCAAAGGAAATCATCTTAAAACATTTTAAATTTGAAATTGAATTCAATTAACACTTTTTTATATGTTGATTAACTTTTACTTACAAAGAACAAGTTTTAACTTGTAACTTATTTTCTTTTGTAAAAAAACTTAAGCCATGAATTTATTTATTAAAAAAAACAAGTTTATTTGCAACTTAACACTATACGGTACTAACTAAAAAGCAAACATCCTAAAAACCCGAGTAAAACACGGCAACTTCACGAGTGCTACCCCGAGTAAAACTCCAACTTCTCCAACTTCGAGTCGATCGCGATAAAAACGCAAGTGCTCCTTCGAGTACAACTCGTCTTCCACAATCCAATATTCCGGTGCACACATAAACATGCACGTGCTCCTACCCAAACGCCTCCGGCCACCATAGTTCGTCCCCCCCATCGTCGACGATTACACTATCACGCGCGAGTACGATAACACACCCAGATCAAACAGAACACATTTGAATCGAAATTCGACCTCTCTCTCGAAAAAAACTACAGCAGCTCAACCCCCAAAACCCATCACCACCGATGATCGCCACAACTTGAAAACTCCAGCGACCTCTCCAAAGCACAGTCGAACCTCCACGCTACCATCCCCCATATCGCGATCGTCTCCGGTACCATATCCAAGTCGCGAAGTTACGACATCCAAGCCGAAAAAAATGCAAGCTTAAACCCTAGTTCGATCTAATCCCATCACCACGGCTATTTGAAAAATTATTGAACATTTTTCCCATCATCCACGATTCATAAGCAAGCTTCGACCAAAATTACAGCTCCAATCAATGGGCCGATCAACGGAAAATCACCAAAATCCCCAAATCGAACAAACCCAAATATCATATTAAATACCCAACTAAAAATTTCAAATTGCATAACAAAATTCATGATTTTCCATCATGATTACATGCATATAATTCAATTTAGAATTTAAGATAGTTGGTTTTTAACAAAAATTCTAGTTCCACTGTTAATTCCTTATTTATAATTATTTGTTGCTTTTAAAATTACGAAACTATTTTTAGAATTACTCTCAAACATTAACATACAATTTTCATTCACATATCAAGATCAAATAAGGTATAAATTGGAGGATTTGAATTTTCATAAGAAAACAACTACAAAAAAATTCAAACAGGAATGAATATTTACAGTCAGTTGAATTCCTGTTAATTCACACTTTCAACATACAAACTTAACAATATTCATGTAATAAATATTCATCCTCAAAGCAAAATTCATTTGCATGCATCATCATTCAATCATAGATTAAATTAAAATTGTTTTTAAAACAAAATTTACTCACCTGTTTCTAATTTGCAGAGAACAAAACTTATTCCTGGCCTGAACATTAAATCTGAAAAATGTGCTTTATGTTGAAAATCTTTGCACGCCTTCAAAGTGTTATTTTAAAGTGTTGAACTGATATCGAAACTGCTGAGTTGATCATCATTCCATTTGAATTGCAAAAGATTTGATGTTGTAGTTTTTTGTTGCAGCTTTGTAAAATGCAGATTTCATTTTACTTTTCAGATTTCATCTTTGATTTACTTTTGGTTTTTAAATCTCAGGTTTTGAGAAAAGTTTCTGGTTTTCCATTAATTTGAGTTAAGAAAAGAAAACAAAGAAGTGAAAGTGTTATGTAAAAACTAGTTTTTTCTTCTTAAAACATTTAATAAAAATTAAAATGAAAATATTGCCACTTGTTATTAAATTGAACAAACGTCACTAAAGTACATAATCTTCTTACATGTGTTACAAAGATGTCTTATTATGTTTACACATATTACTTAAGTATTTTTAATTGGATTTTTTTATTTCATTTAAATGTCAATATAACTAACTTATTTAATTTGCTTTATTAATAAATACATACATATGTAAATATAAACTTACTTTTTAAAGAAAATATTCTAAAACTAATTATAGTATAAATATATTTCTTATACATGGATTTAAAATCTAAAACATTTATATATATACACATTTATAACCATTTTAATTTAAGCACTTTAAAGAAAACAAAAATAAATCTTTGATTTAAATTCTTTATAAACTATCACACTTAAAATAAAAAATTATCTTATACTTTGAAAACAATTGAATAAATCTTAAATTATCTTTTCAAAAGTATTAATTTAAAAAAAAGCTTCAAATTACAATTCATACATATATAAATTATAAATAGATTATATTAAATTTCAAAACGATTCCAAATTATAACATATACATACATATATACTACAATTTGAAAATTTATCTTTTATTTTAAAGAAAAGATTTTCTATTCACTATATATATCAAATACATATTATAAATAGAATAAAATTTTATTAGCTTTGAAAAGTAAATCTTATCCATTTTAAATTGTTAGAAAGATATTGATTAAAATTACCAAATTAAATATTTATTAACCTTTAAAAGATTAAATTTACCAATTTAAATTAAAATTACAAAGAAAAATTACCAAATCAAATTAATTATTAATACATATTTTTAAATTGATATTGCCTAAAATTCCGGGTCGTCACAACACTGGCCTTGTATTGGCAGATAACTGAGGGATGGTTCTTGGGGCGCCCCTCCAGAGGCGTTCCCATTTGGCAATAGGAAGTTCCTTATCCTGACCATTTGTTGGAAATCCAATCATCCAATACGCGCCTTGTACGGATTTAGTTTTTGAACCTGCCATCTAATATGGTAGCTAAAGTAGGCATAGTATAATGGTACGTATGCCGGCTAAAATTAATATTATACTTTCAAAATGTTTTTCACTATGCACTAATAATAATATCAAAAACGATTTTTTGTAGTAAGCATGTTTGACTATCATAAGGAGAAATCTCCCTCATGTGTGCGATTGCATTGTGTGTGTGCCGGGAGGCCTTATGATAGTTTCATTTTTCAAAAAGCATTGCGGATTTCAATTTTAAAATCTTTTTTCGTTTATTTTAAAGTCAAAACTATTTTGTTTGCTCATACCAGTCCCATGACTGACCTAGAGTTTATTGTTCCTTTCCTAAACTCTGGGTGCCCATAATTTTCCACCTGGGCAGTCTAGAGTTGGGTTTTTCAGATAGTAGACATAGATACCGATTCGGTAGCTTTCGGCTTTCTCTTTGGTATTCTTTGGAGATCTTGGATATTGGAGTCTTTGGATTCACGGACCAGACTTGCTTATCTTTGTGCAACGTGATGATGGTTCGAGCTAGTGGTTTGGAGTTTTGGCTTTGAGCATTGGATTGGAGATATTCAGTTTGATCATTGAAGTTATCTCTTTTGCTATTCGTTTTCGGTTGTTGTTTATTGACTCTGATATTTTCTTGTATCATATTGATCATTGTGCATATTTGGATATTGTGTTCATTGGAATTGTATTTGATATTATTCATTTCATTTCTTCCGCTATGTTGTACTTAATGTGTTATAAGCTCCGGCGAACCAGATTCGATGTTTGGATCTACGGCATTTGAATACGAGTGTCATATTCGGTGCCGATTTTCGATGGTCGAGTCAGGGTCGTTTCATCAACTAATAGGAGAGAGGACACGTCTAAATTAATAGGTGTACTTAAACGTAGATTATGTTTTGTGAAAATATAAGGAAAGTTTGTTTAATGAAAAGAACATTTGAATCAAGTAAAATGAATGTTTCGTTTGTGAATGCAAGTTTAATTTCATTAAAATAAAGAATAGAATGATTGATTTAAAGGAAGAAATATATGTTTATTTGAACTGTGTTTTAGCATATAGATTGATTACAAGATTAGGAAAATAATTTATTTAAGTAAGTTATTCATTACTCTGGTGTATAAACACAAATTTATAAACGTGTTTAAATGACTAAAGAAAACAATTGTTTTATTTTTCATCCATTTTAGTTTGTCTATTTTAAAATTGAACTTTGTAATTAATTGCAATTAATGTAGTTGAAATATTTCACTTAAAAGGAAAGAAAAAGTTGGTTGCAATTAATAGATATAATAAAAGAAATGCACATTTTGTGCTAAACAGAAATGGCATTTTAATGGAAATAAAATATCATTTTGAGAAAACCAAATTGAACATTTTCATTTTTTAAGGTAAGTATAATTTTATTTATTATGTGTTGATAAAAAAAATTTAATTGTGTACGATTTGAGTATTATTTGAGTTAATGAAATTAATTTGGTTACGTTTAAAAAATTGAATTTCAAAAGGTTGTGCATTGTACATGGTCCCTTCATTTCTTTCGTTATTAACTATTGCATGTAAGTTATAAAATAGTTACCTTATTATTAATACGTAATCCATTCATTTTTCCTTCTGTTTAATTCTTGATCCTAAATTTTTAGGTTGTATTTAATTCTTACGCCTCATTTTCGGTTGTACAAAATTACATTTCCCTTTGGTTTGCAAACTTTCCCATTCTTACGTACATTTCGTTATGCATTATTAATGCTTGAAGCATTCAAAACAAAACATGACATTCATTTTTGTCCCTCCACCTTCATTTTATTATTATTAAATAACATCAATTTTATTTCTTCATTTGCATTTTGGTTCCTCATGACACCTCATATTCATTTAGTTCGTATTGTACTTTGATGAAGATATATTCTTATCATAAAATTGTTCACATTTTAAACTCGTCCCTTCATTCTTATTTTTTTGTCACCGCCTCATTTCCTAGGTTGAAATCTCCATTTCGAATATTCCTTTCTCCACATCATTTGAACGTGAGCTTGCAAATTTGAAGATCTCATTTTTGCAAATTCAAAAGCTTTCTTTTATGAAACGCGAGTTTCATTTTTTAACATTTTCCCTACACGTCCTGCCCTCATCTTAGTTTGTTCTTCCATCTTTGCCTGAAGCCTCATCTTGAGAAAAACATAAGTATTAAACATTTTTTATCGCATTATTATACGTGTGTACCAATTATTATTTAAATAATATTTCTTATAACATGAATATCTTTTGCATATAAACTTCGATTCATGCGTTATTTCTTTTGTTGGATTCATATATAAATTTCGAACAACATGAAACTAATTTGGTTGAATTTGGAGACTGTTGAAATTATGCACTTCTGTTTGGATTTTTATGGGCTAAAGTCAAAGTGAATGATTAAAACCACTCACGCACTACCAGTATTTCCTATGTTAGTTATACTGAAACCATGAAGCGATAAAATTTGTTGATTATTATTTGGTCATTTAAATTTAAATTTACATTTAAATTTAAATTGATATTGGATTAAGTTGACACTTGAATTAATATTGAAATTAATTTCTAGTTAAACACCAACAATTGATAACTAGTAACTATTGTGATATGTTGGTTGATTTGGGCGTTGATCGTTATTGAATGCCTATTGATTGATGATTGGATGCATGGTTGTTTATTTATTTTGACATATCCCTATTATTACCCTATTTATTATTTGACATCTATAAATTGTCATTTGTAATATTTGAAATGAACTAAGAAATAGGTTGAAATAATATATACATATGTCATTTAATTATGGGTTGAAATGATGCATATCCATCCATGCAATTAAAATTGAAATAACTAATCACTTGGCCATAGGTAGAAAATTATATACGGACACAAAATTTGGTCAAATTAAATGGTTTTAAAATTTTGAATTTGGATTGTTTAAATGATATTGTTTTTCAAGAAATAAAATTTGGATTTATATGTATTAAATTATTTGTCTAATTTAAGTTTGAAATGTTGAAATTGTAACTGCTATAATGAAATTATTTAAGGATTTAGTTTGAAATCTTAAGTCAAATTTTGAGAAATGACTTATATCTATCGAAAGTGAATTATTTTAAAGGTTCAAATTTTAATTTAAACGTCGAGTTTACTTTCTTGAAAATGGTTTAAATTGGATTTCCAAGTTTGTGCATGAAATGGATTTAAACTAAATTGTTTCAAAATGGGAATGTGAACAGGAACTTTCAGCCTTTGAATAGAACTGTTTAAATTGAATTTGAAATAGATTTAAAATCCTCAAATTGAGGTTGACTTTAGTGGATGTTTTTAATATGAAGTTGACTTGAAAATGGGAAGTCGAAAATTGAATTTGTTATGATTTAGAATTTGGACCTTGTCGTGAAAGAGAGAAATAGTTTTAATATAAATTTACTGTATAAACTATAAAAAAATAAAATTATTTTTATATATCAACTATTTTAATTATCTAAATATTTTCGATTTTAAAACTATTTTATATTTAAAACTATTTCCAACCTTAAACCATTCTAGTTATTCCAAACTATTTTTCAATATTAAAACTATCTTAATTATCCAAACTACTTTCAATATTCAAACTATTTTAATTAATCAAAATCACTTTTAGTATTCAAGCTGTTTTCAAGGGGGAACTATTTAGATTTAAATCATTGATATAAGTATGAATGTTTTAA
Organism: Allium cepa; assembly: GCA_030765085.1. Lineage (NCBI taxonomy): Eukaryota > Viridiplantae > Streptophyta > Magnoliopsida > Asparagales > Amaryllidaceae > Allium > Allium cepa. Next base: position 340,847,031 of record CM060932.1, on the reverse strand, counting down.
AGGTATGACCTATTTTTAAATCGAAATGATTTTGAAGTAAATATGATATTTTGATATGGAATATGACTAGTTCTTGCAATTCAAAAGAACCAAGCGGCGTGAAAAATGACGTTTGGTTATTAAAGAGACAGGGATCAAATATTGTCACACTCTCTGTTAATACCTGAATCACTTCAATAACTGTGTATGCGGTGGATGTTATCCAGAATGTAGAGGTTGTATTGGAGTCGTTTGCTGGAATTGAAGAAAGAGAACGATGATGGATAGCTTTAACACTTATGTCAATTTGAAATGACTAAAACAGGCACCATACCTGACTAAAGAGGCTAGCTACCTCTAGCAGACATATTTCTTTGTATTACCATCTTGACTTTGAAACTTGATTGGTGTGCACCTTCGGATTTTGGGAGTGTTGTACGTGGTGGGTCGTTAGGGATTACCACCAGTCGGGAAACACAAAATGGCAGTATCCTACCTTAGGCATCGCCTAACGTGCCTTGTCATACTCTTTATCCTTATCCACGACCACAGCGATTTTGTTTTAGTATGGTACCTATAGGGGACTCACCGGCTACCAACGTAACTGGTTGTGTTACAGGACCTGAATAAACTTCCTCCTTAAATATATGTTAAGAGGGATCCATGCAAAGCCTTAACACTGTCTTAATACTTTACTTTACTGATAAACACTATCTATGTAGCATATCTTACTATATATAGAGAGTTTAATGGATCCTTAGGAGATGGAAAATCCCATAACATCTCTTAAGTTATTGCACTCACGTTGTACACTTGGTAGGAGATGGAAAATCTTGTAAACATCTCTGAAGCTATTACACTCATATTTTAATTGTTATTGATTTAACTTACGTAAGAACTTTTAGTTCTTCCTTAAGTGTTTTGTATTTTCATTACGGTCGGGGTCAGCCTGAGCATTCCAGTATTTGAAGACATTATTCCTTCAAGATGAAGATGGAGTTTACTAGACCGTATTTACTATTATTATTCCGCTGCATTATTTTGGTATGTTTGTTGATTGTACTATGATTTTGTTGTAAAAATTATGTAATCAAATTTATATTGTAAAGTAGCTTCATGAATTATTTATTTTATTATATTTTTTTATTCCACTACGAGATTCTGTGTTTTGTTTTCCTTGTTGTCCTTTATTTTCTTATTTAACACCATTGACAATCCTCCATTTTGAATGGTTTAAGTTATACATGTGTGGTTTATTGTCGACTTTAATCGTTCAAAAAGGTGGGTCGTCACACCTAGGTAAAGGATACTTATTCTTGATAGTCCTCTTATTTAATTATCGGTTATCCACACATTATCTAAGAGAACTATCGGCCTTGGTAACGAACACGACTAACAATCCCCAATTAGATGTGCTGCGTCTGTTCAAACCTTTCTACAACAAATCAAACGTCTGCTTCTCCAATTCTCTTCTTTCCTATGGAGCCAACCTTCGAGGAAGTTGTACAATGGGTCCGGTTCATGGAATCAAATCAATGCGGAACTCTACTTTCGATGAGGGGGTAAACCATGCACTTCTTTAAAAATATTCTTAAAGTCTCGAAAAATTGTTATATGCCTTATCTTCTCTTTGGGTACTTCGAGGGAATATAGAAAACTACTCATCAACCCTATCGGCTCTTTGCAACATATATCAATGCTTCTACTTATTACATCTTTTACTATAATCACTCTTCTAACACAGTCCAAGGCAACTTTAAACTTATATAACCAATCCATTCCTAGTAATACTCCAAAATCTATAAACTCGAGGACAAACAAGTAAGAAAAGAAAGAAAGAAAGGCCGACCTCGATAAGAAATATGCACATTCAAACATATGGTGTCAAGATTGATCGGACCCCAATTGGTTCGATACACAAAGACAATTATGGAGAATAACATATATAAGATTAAACTAGTTCATTAGATCATATGAGGTTAAACTATGTAATGCACGGGTATCAAATAACACTCTAAGAGGAATATCAAAAATCGACAGTGTAACTTGCAACACCTGCCATCCTTTTAGGTCTGTAGAAGTAGATGGTATTTCCTTAATAGCAAATGCTTGTCCCTTTGATCCCTTCTGCGAAAAAGAGCACTAGTTCTTCATATGTCCATGTTTGTTGCAATTGTAGCAGAGTGGTCCACAAGCCGGGTTCGGGCACTGATTTGCAAAGTGGCACATTTTGTCGCACATATAACAAAGGATCTTAGTCAAGTCTAACTGCTAGTTATGAGCTAGAGCTCCACCTCTAGGCTTCTTTCCTGGCCACTTCTTCTTCCCTTTATGCTTGAAAAATGGCTTTCTAGCAATTGGTATCAGCAATATAGTTTGGGCATTAACTGCTAGCACTACTCCTTTCTGAACTCCTTGCTTAATATCAAGAGCCTCAAATCTCAAAGTTATACTGGTGAGATTGGTAAAGGTACCGTTAAAATAATTGGTCATTTCCCGATGAAGTTTTGGTCGTATTCCTTTCACGAAAATTTCATTCTTTTTAAGTGGTGTATCAATCAATCCTCGTCCAAAGCGGGACAATACACTGAACCTATGCTCATACCGCAACATCGTCATCTCACCCTATTTCAAATCCATAAAACTTCAAACGACTAAGTCCTTCCCACCTCTGGGATAAACCGAGCTTCAAAAATCTCTTTAAACTGCGCCCAAGAGATATCTTCTTCTGTCGTATTCATGGTGACTGAATTGCATCAATCCGTTACTACTTTCTGAAGTTGACGTGATGCCAACAATCTCTTTCAAGTATCTCCTAACTAAAGATCCTCGATTATCCTCTCACAAGAGCGAAGCCATGTCTAAACTCCCAAAATATGTTCAGTTCCATATAAAGGCTTACCACCTAAAGCACTGTAATTCTTGCACAAGGTTAAAATTACTGAGACGGTTGAACTTGCATCATTGCATCTACTATCGGCTCTACAATCAGATCATTTCTAGGAGCTCTGCCATTTGTAGTCATGCTAGTTCCAGATCCCCTCCCTCCTCTTCCTGTTGTACTCATTTTCAAATAACCTGGATAAGTGACAGATATCATTAGAATATGAAGATAGGATCAAAGTTAAAAAAAGGGAAACTTCAATAACAAGTCTAAAAAAAACTTTTTGGGGAGAAAAGGAAACATTCCCTCAATATTAACTCATTCTAGGGCTCTACTCATCCTATCTCTAATGAGTTGTACCCTAATCAAGCTAATGTGTTTGATCACCTAAAGCTCTGATACCAACTATAACAACCCACCTTTCTGACCCCCTCAGGACGGCACTTAACAAATCCTCGATCTTCGTACGTCGTTGCATATGCATCAGAAAGATGAATCGACGTGGGGTTAAATAAACAACAGAATTGATAACCACACAGCAAAATTGTAAAATAAACCATAACAGTTAATATTACATCAGATTACTCCTTAACAACGAGTTATCAGAATTACACAAAGTACTACAAATCTGCATAGACAGTTATAACAACTTGCCTTTACATACGCTAAATCAAAATACACTTACACAAACAAGATAATACAGCAGAATAGATAACTAAGAAGATGAAAGCCTCTTGCTAGCAGGCCGTCTTCAAAAAGCCCACATAGACCTATTACTCTTGAACTACTCAAATAAAATTGATTACCCAAGAGTTTAGGAAAGACAGACAACTCTGGTTAGACGATATGTCTGGTATAGTAAAAAATTTAAATCAATATCTGTGATTAAACACAAAAATGTGAAACCACACCACTGAACACAGAACGGGTTTACTCTCACATGAATCAACATCCAAATGAGAAGAATGAATAAATAATCAAACACCGTGAAGAGTGGTTGACTCTTATCAATTAAATTAAGGAAACCAATTCGAAGGTTCAAATTAAATAAGAAAAAGAAATTTTCCAATAAATGACTAGGAAGGTGCACCACCCTTGAAGTATACCTTTAGTAATATACCTCTGAGGATCTCATGTACTCTGTGACATTTCTCGGACAATACCAATCCGGAACCTGCCAAACTATACCGAGTATCCGAATATTTCATATCTAATATGCTATCGAATCCAATATAGATGAGATGTGAAAGTAACCTAATGGGAGCAACCACACATAGCTTGGCTTCCTCTCACGCTTTGGATTTATTCATTTCGGTCAAAGGATATTAATGCTCGACGGAGCAACATATCATCTTAAAATGACGATAATAAAGAAGTTGAAGTAAACGGCAGCTGAGAAACCAACTATCGAGGAATTAAAATGATTGTATAATGAATTAAGTCTTCTATACTTATCACCACACATTGAATTCAAACTTGTACTGTTTCTAGGTTAACAATAACACTGGACAAGTTATGATAACGTTACCTCGAAGCCATGTCTCACGATTATTCTTAACTTTCAAAATAACGACAAGTCTATCTCTTCGATGTTTAGGGCTAATTATACAAATAAATCATTTCCATACAAATGAGTCGCTTTATGGAAATTAATCCATTTCCATAAACAATTCATACCTTTTCTTTCAAAATCCCAAATTTGTATTTGGGCTTCACATTACAAGTATTTGCTTCAAAACACTTTGTTGAAAGAGTTTACTAACTTTAAAACATCATTATAAAAGGATTTAATAACTTTCAACATCCTTATTCAATTAGATACTTCGCTTTAACTATCATAAATGAAATAATTAATTATCTTTAAACTTTGTTAATTAATTTGGATAATTTACTTCAAAATACCCTTTAATTAAAAGGGTATCACCTTTAAATTAACAAAATTATTTAAATTACTTTGTTAAATTTAATCTTATTAATTACATTAATTAATTAAATTTTGACATCATTAATTAAGTTAATTAATAATAATAAATATCATTAATTAAATTAATTAATTTAAAACATAATTAAAGAAAGGATTAATCAAATTTAAATTAATTGATCAAAATTTAAAAATCATTAATTGAAAGAAGTTAATTTATTTTAATCATCATTAATTAAAATGATTAATTAATTTCAATCCATCATTATCAAATAATTAGTTAACCTTAATCATCATTAGACAAAATGTTTAATTAATTTAGGGTATCATCAACAAAACAATTAATTAAATTTAAACACATCATTAATAAGTTAATTAATTAATCGTAAACTCATCATTAACAAGTTAATTAATTAACCTTAATCCTTAATAATTAATTAATTATATTTAAAAACCTTTATTAAAATAATTAATTAAATTTGAAATCATCCTTATTTAACAACTTTATTAACCTATAAAACCAAACCCAAGCCCAAGAAATAAATCGAAAATTTTCGATAAGGATATGATTGTCGAAAGAGCCAATGTAGCAATAATCGCTATACAGACACTTCAACAACTAATTCACGTCATTTTACGTTAATCCATACATCATATAACAAAAGAAGAACAATAATACAAAGTGATAAACTATTCTAAAACATATAAAGAACAATAATTAACAAATTTTTACTACTAACATTCAATACTTGCTTACTAACATGGTTACTAAACTAACAAGGTGACAACTTTTCAAGCTATAACTATAACGACCCAGAAATTTTAACGAGTTTTAATAAGGTAATTAACTAAATTTTTCATGAAAATATATAGTAAAATCTTTTGTAATGAAAATTATATATTTGGTATGCGTCTACTAAAGCATAGCAAGTGGAAAATTTGCATTTGAAAATTTGAAAGTTCCTTAGTTGTGAAAATTTAAATTTTAAATCAGTTAATTTTATGGAAATTAAATATTTGAAACGTGAATACTTTTATATAAGACAAACGTATATCATTTTCTGAGTGAGACATCGTATTTCTTATCGCCAAATTTAGACTGCCATTGCCCCTTTTATCTTATTTTTTGCAAATTAGCGGCAGATTGACAAGGATATCGAGTTTTGATAGGATGGGCGTATCTCTGACACCCGTGTACCATCATGTTTGTCTCATTGTACTGATCTCCACAATATATTCATTTGTGTGTTTTGGAGTTCAGTAAGCGGCGAAATCTACAAAACGATTAGCCGTATCAGTTCCATATTTGGGATTTTTGGGTTTGTTACGTCCTTCTTTATCCACCATGTAAATGAATAGCCGATAGCCTTTTATGATTCCTAGAAATTTAATACTACCTTTCACTATTCCGTAGGTTGCTTTTATTTACACTGGTTCGTTCCTCTTTCTCCTCTTATTCATTCTGCTTCTAAAAAAATAGTTTATATATTTTATATTTTATAGTTGCATTCATATATTTTGCCTGGGACTATACTCGAGCTCGTATACGCTTTTTCTTCAGAAAAACCGAGCCACTCTCCTAAAAAATATCTGCTCCTTAATCACCATCCCACCAAGTCACCGCCTTCCCGCTAACAGTACCCATGCTACACAATTCATCTCCCCTTTACCTAGCTCTGACCCTCCACAATCCCATCCTCCACATCCACCACCATGACCCATCTCCTCCACTCCGCAACTCATCCATTCGCCCATCCACTTCTAGATCCATGCATCCATAGCACTGCAAGCCAATCAACCTCTACTCCAGCCGCCCTTTCCCCGACCAAACTTATGACCTGCCGCCAGCAAACCCCTTCGGCCTTCAACCTGACAACCTCCACATGAACACAACTGCCTCCGACCATTCCATGCCCTATCACCATCCACCACACAACCCTTCAGCAAACGAGCATCCACTCCTCCCTAACTCCCCATAGCACTATTGTCCACCAACTCCTAACCTTTCCCGACCAAACGCCACCCCAGTGCACTGAAAGCAGCCTCACGCCCATAATTCCAACCTTGCACTAAATTCTAGCCTTCACCCGGATCCCCTTCTTCCCCTTCAACTCCGTCCCACCACATTTATTGCCTTCGAACCCTTCACCTACCACCTTATCTTCTCTGCCAGCCTCTTCCACCGAGAACGCAACCTCGACACCCCCTTGTTTCCACTTCCCTAGCCTCGAGAGTATGTTCTGTTATATAATTGATACTTGTTTCTAATATTACATATATATTACATATACTTGATTACATGTATGTAATTGATACTTGATATTTTAAATATATTTGATTACATATATATTACATATATATATATATATATATATATATATATATATATATATATATATTATAATTGATACTTGATATTTGTCCACCTGACAGCTTGATTCTTCTCCTTTTATAAAAAAAGGGAATATTGATTTTTTTAAAACTATAATATATAGATATTTTGATTTTAATATATGTTTTTTAATGAATATTGATTTTAAAAATATAATATAAAGATTTTATTTCAAATATGAGAGTAAATTTAAGATTTAAAAAAAATATTTTATATATAGTTTTCATCAATCTCGTGTCCATCATGCTTTTCTTTGGAATTTGTGCTTGGATTCGTAGCTCATTTCATTTTTAAATTTCTTTAGCCTCGAAAGATGAGCGATCACTCACGATTAGCAATCTTATGCTTAGTAAATTGATTTGACATGAAATGCCGATTCAAATATGTTGTTAAATTGAAATTGTTAGTTATTTAATTTTTGAATATGATATGTTAATATATGAAAATTGTTCACCTATGTTGATTGACATATGATGTAACAGCCCGAAATTTTAGCAAGTATTTTTCACTTTTAATTATAAAACTTTGGGGGTTTATTATATAAAACTCTAAATTTTGAATTGATAAAAAGAATTGCCCAAATTTTTAAACAAATAATAAGATCTTTGAAATTTTGACGTGGTAAAGAATTAACTTTAATTGGAAATTTGGGTTTTTTGTTAAAGATGGCAAATAACTTAATTTCTAGCAAAATCATGTTTTAATTAACAAATAAGATTTGAAAAAAAATTAGTGTATAAATAAACTGTTTAGTTACGCGTTTAAAAGGCGCATTATTGATGGAACATTTTTAACGTATATTTACTACATAAAAGAACGCATAAATTTAAAAGCGTTACTTTGATTATGAAACAAGGCATGTGTTTGATTTAATTATTGCGTCGGTTTTTCATGCGTCTAAATTTCTTACCTTGGATATAAATAATCAAATAAAATAAATCAGTAGACATGCATTTTTTAAGTGGGAAAGGAATAAATTTTCTTTCCGTTGACTCCACATATTTAATAAATAAAACCCATTGACCTTTCAATAACGTTCAAATCAAATATTCTTTTCGGTTTCTTTACTCTAAGAATCAACACTTTTCTTTGTTCGATTTTATAAAACGTCTGCAATTTTCCATTTTTCTATACCATTAAAACAACACAATAATTTTACCTTAGCTATAAATGGATTATATACTTTTTAAAAATAAATAATTTGTACTGTTACTTATATACATTTTAGTAATAGATTTTTGGTAAATGGTAAATGAAGAAGAAAAAACCCAATGTAAACAAATTCTATTTTTAGTTAAGTAATAACTTTCACAAATTACAGTGTATTAATAAACGCGTTTAAAAGGCGCGTTAATTGATGGGATAAATAATGTATAAGAAAAAATATGAAATTTAAATCCGTTATTTTCGTTACATTTTGGCATAAAGTATTACGTCTGTTGTACACATTTTAAGTATATTTACTTTCCTTCTGATTTAATAGAAGCGTTACCCACAAATTTATAACCGTTGACATTCTAATTTTAGTCATTGTTCCTAAATCAATTGTCGTGCATGTTTAAAGGAGGACATTCACCGTGCCTTGCCATTACTTCCATTTATTTAAAAATGTGTGTGTGTGTGTATATATATATTTTGACTCTTCCAAAGAGCTGTTAATTTCTTTTAAAACTGGATTGAAATCATCGGGGGTTTCCACTTTCCTTTGCGTGAATAATTAACAATTATTAATTCATAGACGTTTCAAATTAATAAATATATTTATATTTTGTAAAATAATGTAACCTTATTCGTTTACCATTTTGTTTCTTAGTTAGTAAGAAATAAATAAAATGTTAGATTGGATAGTAGATAGTGGATAAATAAGCTTTATAAAAGGCACGTTTTAAATTTACGTTTATACATGTTTTGTTTCATTAGGGGTTTAAATAGTACGTATGTAATAAAATACTCTTTAGCATATACGAGTAGCAAATGAATAAAAACGTGTAAATTTAATTGCGGGAGTACGTTTGATTTAAATCTTGCGTTTAGAGTACGCATTCTTAAATAATAAATTAATTAATTATAGTCGTTCAATGTATAGTACCTTGTATACACGTGCAAACGTTACACTTCCCATTTTCTTCATTTGTTTTAAATTTGGTATAAAACTTTGAATAAAATAACGTTCAAATCTTCATTTATTTCTTACATATCTTTCATCCCAATCAACGCAAGTTTTAAATCGCGTATATTTTTCAATTCCATTTCTGGTAAAAGCCGTTTCTTTTCTGATAGAATCCTTTCCCACTATACCATTTTTCAACATATCTTCTCTGGATAATAAATCACGTTCAAAATTTACTTTTACCGTCCCTAAAGCAATTCATATCTTGACGTTACTTTTGCGTAATCCACGCAATCTCCATCGAAATCAATACTCACTGAAATACGAGTTTCCAAATCTTTCTTGCCATTTTTTTCCTTTACGTGATTTGCGCAACTTCTCTTATATAAATGAAACCCATGTTCACAATTCCATCACCACCTCAGTACTGTTACATCTTCATTTTCGCAAGCTATTGGTGAAATAGAACCCACACACTCTCTTTGGCATATATTAGACTCCTATGCAATTTATTTTCATCTCATTGTTGGCCTTCTCTTCTTCCTTGCGTGCGTGAGAATCAGTAGCATCAGGTAATGGCTACAACTTTGTTTCCTTCTTTTGTTTTTTTTCCATTGTTCGGTTCAAGCTGCTCCACCGCATGACAAACGCCTAACTTCCTTCCCCTCCTCTCCGATCTGGTCGTGCATTGCCGAGCATCTCTGATGCAGTTTTAGCCTAGCACTTGAATATTTCTTTTATCGCCGCCTGTATATTTTTATCCTTCTATAAGACAAACATTTCTTTACCATGTAATTTAAAAGGGTTTTTAAATTGTTTAAACTTTGTTAAGTTAAATTGTATTCATTTTACATCTCATTTTTTTGAAATGAAATTTTAAAGTAAATTCAAAAGTAAATTGTTTTCAAATGTTTTTGTTAATAACGATTTAGTCATAATTAAGAAATGTTTTTATCTTAAAGTTAAATTAAGATTTAATGATTTTAAATTAATTAAATTAATGAGGTAATTAAGGAATAATTAGTTAATTTAATTAATTAATGATTAGGGATTAATAAATAATTTGATTTAGGGTTAATCAATTTGAAATTAAAGATCATTAATTAGATAATTAAAGATTTATTAATTTAGCAATAAGTTATAATCAAGGTTAGTTAATCATGTAATTAAGGATTAACTGCATACTTGTTTGAGTATAGAGCACTTCAGTTTGAAGAAAAAAATGTATAATATAAAAGGCATACGCCACCTAAGGTTAGCCCAGCCTAAAATTTTTAAGATAATTCCACTGCTTTGTTTACGCGAGTGTTTAGGGAAGAAGTATTTCCAGACCGTATGCGTTTTTTTTGTTTGTTGGTCACATGTGTTTTAAAATTTAGAAATATTACGTATGAGGATATATGAAAATCGTAAGAACAGTATAAAGTTGTTTTGATTTGGAGATTTTGATATTTTACTTGTTTCCTAACAGAGAAAAATAATAATAATAGTAATAGTAAATAAATATTACATGCGTTACCTTTATGTATCACTGCCGTGAATTGCATGTTGCCCACATAAGATTTGCCACCTTTTTATTAACACGTCATAATATTTTGTTAAAAAAAAGGGTAAAAAAAATAGAGTATAAATTTATTTTGTAAATTTTGTTTTGGAAAAAAAATAAATGGGCAGGCTGAGTTTTTGTTTTAATGGGTCAAGTCGTGTGGTGGAGTGGTCGAGCAATTTGAGTCAATTTTCATTTTATTTTAGCGCGTTCCAATTTTCTTTTATTTAAACATTTTCTTTGTCCGTAATTGGAATTCGCGAACTCATTTTTATTTATTTATCTTGTTTCAAGATCAAAATCAGTTTGTCTCATCTTCCAATGATTGATCGTTCCTTCTGCACTCTTCTTTCGGGGTAGATATCGTTGTTTGAATAAATTCTGCAGCTTCGAGAAGGCGAGTATTCTCACCTTACAAACGTACTTATATATCTATGAATTAATAACAAGTGTAATTGTAGAATAAAATTTTATTTCATTTTATTTGATTGTTATATAAATTGATGATGTTAAAATCCTGTTATTAAACCTACACATCATCAGTTATATTATATACTGTTTTATTTATGTTGTTACACTATTTATTTATGTACTGTTTATCACTGGCAGTTCCCTGTGGAAAAAAATCGTTACGGGCTGAAACGATAGGATTGAACGATATTTATTTATTTATTTAGTCATTTATTTAACTTGGGATTGCGGGTTTGAAATAATAGAACTCGGTTTTCTTGTAAATTACGGATTGAAATGATATATTATCCGTATCACTTGATCTAGGTTAGAAAATATTATACTGACCCGTGGTTATATATATATATTTATATATATATATATATATATATATTTGGAAATATTAAATATTTTATATGTTAAATTCTTTGTTTAAAATTGGATAAAAGTGATTTTTATAAGTATAGTGATATTTTACAAGTTATAGATGTAAATAAATAAATGTTAAGAATATAAAGTGTAAATTTATTTTGTAAAAATTTGATGTGGAAAAAATTAAATGGGATTCAAGTTAAGAGATTGAATATGATGTTTTGGTAAACATTTGAATATAAGTAAATAAAAAAAGGTTAAGTTGGCTATGAATTAAATAATTAAATAAAGTGAATACTAAAAAGGGAATTTGGAATATAGCTAAATTTTGAATATAAAGTGGTAAGTTAAGAAATTGATTAGAAATTTAGTTTATTTTGGAGTGGTAAATTGAACTTAATTATTAAGTAAAAATGTACTTTATAAAAATCATAATTTATTGAGTTATTTAAATGGTTATTTAAAGGTGGAAATATGATTATATAAGTTAAATTGGTTTAATTATTGTTAAAACCATATTGAAGTTTAAATTTTAAGTTACTCAAATGAACTAAGGTATAATCTTTGGGATGTATACTGGATTTTTATAAGAATTATAACTTCACTTTTAAATAATTTAAATGTATTATTTGATTTAAATATAACTATTTTGGAATTTTATAACCACATGTAATAATAACGTTGGTTGTTAAAGAGACCGGAATCGGATATGGGCATATTCTCTGTCGATACCGAAAACCACTTTGACAACCGTGTATGCGGTGGAGATTCCAGAATGAAGTAGGATGGTGGTGACGTTTCCTTTAAGGAAAATACGTGGACCCGACTCCCGTGAGTTGGCATAAGGTGGCTAAAACAGGAGCGATCGACGGATTAATGAGGTAGCACCTCTGATCGGACACACTTCTTCATATGACATTCTATTACTTTGTGATTGTTTGGTGTGCACCTTTGATTTGGGAGTATTGTACGAGGTGGGAGGTAGTAGCAGCTACGTGTTGCCACCGGTCCGGAAGCGTAATTGGTATATCTACCTTGGCATTACCTAGTTGTGCCATATCACCTACCATAGCGAGCCTTGTACGAGTTTGGTTTTCTCCCGTAGCTCGTGTGGTATCCTCTGGTGGCTTCCCGATCAGGAGGGACTATGATATTGGATGGACTACTGGGACTATTACTGTGTTAAGGGGGAGATTGGTTAACTCCTTAATGCTAATTAAAAGTAAGTTTATTTTAATAGAGACACTATTATAATAGCGAAATTATTACTACACAGTAAATAGTTTAACGGATCCTTAGAGGATGGGCGGTCCCAAGCATCCTTTAAGTTACTTGCTTTATATTACAGTTCACTTGAATTAGCTTACACTGTATAAGTATGTATGTCTTGACTCGAGTGTTTATGTTTTATTTTACGCTCGGGTCAGCCTGAGTTTCAGTTCAGACTTCACCTCCAGAGCTAGGACTTCAGCAGATCATCTCTTTTCAAGCTGCCGTCAAGCTTCTGTTCAGTCCTTATTTTAGTCTTTGTAATCAAGACAATTTATGATTGATAGTTTCTGTGGAGGTTTCAAAGTATATTTAGTTTTAAGACTTTGTACTTTATACTTATTTGGACACTATTGATAGTGGCTTCATGAACCACTAAGTTATTTTTAAATTCCGCTGCGAGTATTCTGATTTCTGTGTCTGTGATTTTGTGTTTATTTATTTACCGTGTATTCTGAGATTTGCCAAATTTTATTTACAATGCGGTATTTTGAACAATTCATGTCCGACATGTGCGAATGCGAGTGGTTGAAAATATCAGGTCGTTATAATTTGGTATCAGAGCTTTGGCTCTAGGCAAAATTTAGAATGTATGGTAAACTTGATTTACAGAATCACTTTCATTCAATCTCTTCCTTTTGATTCGATTTCCTTTGAATTTTGGAACGTTCCCTGCGGTTCCAAAATTCATTCGTGTCCCTCACTATTCATCTTCTTTCAATTCTGGAGTATCCTATAACTCCACTTTGGATGAACTTTATAGTGAATTGGCGGTCTCGCCAATATTCTAATAAAGGGGTGAAACCCCTTCACAATTAGCATTGATTCAATAGAGATTTCTTTTTATCCTCGGTTTAGATGTTAGTATCTTTGGTTATTCCAAACTCTATCTCTTCAGATCGAATGTAGATTTACCCCAGAAAATCCACATCGATCTTACTCTTTAAGTCATGGTTGACCTGGTTAAGGTTGCCCGCGATTTATATAAACTTATCTAGTTCCTTATTCTGTTATTTAATCACAGATCTTATGATTCCAAACTTATCTTTAAATCAAAATTCTCTTTGATTTGAGTCTATCAAATTTGAATCTCTATCCTTGTTTCGAAAAATTTATTTGAAAAAAATAAAATCTAATATTATAACAAATATAAATTTTTAGAATTTTTATAATTAATCTAACTAGTTGTCAAGAGATAATAGTCTTTGATTTTATTTATGGTTTTGTAAACCAAGGGTTTTGTCTCGTATAAATAATTGAACTGTAAACAATGTCTTTAAATTAATTTGGAAACAGAAATGAATTTAAAACAAGAACTTGAGAATTCAATTTCCGATGGTTTCAAACCTTGTGTTTAAAGTTTTAAAAGGATGTATTATTTAAATTATTTTCGAATAGAAATTTATTTCCAAAAAATTTTAAAGGTTTAAAAATCAGTGCTCTTCTCTTTGTCGTTGGAAAATAATTTCGGTGATGACTACAACATCCTCGACATTCATTTTCGAGTTTCGAAGTGAAGAGACCATTCTGTAGTCTGGCTACAGTGTTATCTTGAGAATTTTGATTGATTTGAATCTCTAAAATATGACTTGATTTATAATATATATGTAACGACCCAGAATTTTTATTAATTTAAAATTTGAGTATTTAATTAATTTTAAATATTAATAAGTGAATTTATAAGTCGAATAAATTTTTATTTGAATTATTGGATTTAATTGAATAATTAAATCGATAATTTAATACGTTGAATTATGGAAATAATTGAAAATTGGGTTAAATATGATTGAAAATGATTTGTAAAATTTTATTTTATCATGTTGAAGTTAGAATGATATTTTAGAACTTTTAAAATCGAATTAAAAGTTAATTTGTGAAAATTGAATATTTTAATATTTAAATCGACTAGTGAAAATAGTCAATTTTTGAACAGTCTCAGAATTGAACGAAACTAGTTCCATTGGATCCGTAATAGTTAGTTATTACCGGATTTCAATCTTCGTGTCAATCGGAGCTATCGTTTGATCGTGGCAGCTCGAAACGCATCGAATTATTTTTAATTTAAATTTGGCGAGTCAAAATAGCCATTTTTCAAAAAGTCTCGGATTTCGACGAAACCAGTTTCATCGGATCCGTAATGTGATATTATTGCAAGGATTCAAATTTCAAGTCAATTGGATTTACCGTTTGTCCGGTACAAATTAAAACGCCTAGAAATCGACTTAAATCGGTTTAATTTAAATTGAACGTTTATAGCCATAACTCGCACATACTTCCGAATTAGCTTCCGAAACCTGTTCCATTGTGTCCGGAACGCGGGGTAAACCCTAGAAACGCTGGTTACGGCGCGTAAATCGGAGTTCGGAATTTTCGGATGAATAGTGTCGTTCAAAACTCTATAAATAGACCAAAATTCTCACAAAATTAGAAAAAAAAGAAACCCTAACCCTAATCAAAACTGCACAACCGCCACCCCCAATGAATGGCCAGAAAACACCCAACTTCCTCCCTCCAAATCTCCAAATCCGTCGACAATTAGCCTTAGGTTTCAACTAACAAATTGAAGAGGACGTTAAGCTCTATAAGTTCAACGGTAGAGATCGTGTTTGGAGCGACGATGGGGGAGATAAGGGGCCGCGTCCTCCATGGCCTGCGCACGCAATTCGAGCATCATACGGTGGCCGAGCTCGTGGGGATTGAGGCCGAGCATGGTTGTGGTGGAGAGCTTCAAAATGCAAGTCTCTGATCATGTTTTAATCAAGCATGGAGGTTGTAAATTCAAAACCTAGTTTGAGTTTCATGGGTTGTTTGTTGCGTTCTTGTGTACTGGGGATGAAATGTGGGGAGGAAGGAGAGCACGCATGGTCTAGATGTTGCAGGATTTGGATCTAAGGGCTGTAGATGATTAAGGTTTAAATTTTAATTTATGTTGTAATTTTATTAAGTATAAACATGTGTAACTTCAAAAATTCATAACTTTTTCATACGAGGTCGAAAACGCGCGAAACCAGTTGCGTTGGAATCGTATGGACGAGCACTACGCGATGGAGTTGGTTTGGAGTTAGTGAGAATTTTGGGTAAAATTAAACGTCCGTTTAATTTTATTCGAAATAAATCGCTAAAACGGAAATTAAAATCAAGGTGAGAACTTCTCACTCAATCGAATCAGTTTCGATTTTATTTTAAATAGTTAGATTTAAAATATTTGAATGCATGTTTGAATGTTGATTGATATCTATTGATTGTTAAAATAGACATTATGCGCCGTTAGTAAGCGGATGTTATTTATTAAAAACATATACCGCGAATATTTCATAAACAGTGAAATTGGTATTATATATAGTAGCAATATATATATATATATATATATTGGCATACGTATATATTGGAGTTATTGATTTCCCGCATTTTTTAGCGGATGAGACCCTATTACGCCGTTATTAAGCGGATAATATTTAATAAGAACATATACCGCGATAATTTCGTACTGGAGCGAAATTGGTATTGTGCTAATGTTTGTGGATGCAGGAAAACAGGTTGGAGGGATCCAACTGGATTCCTCAACAGTTTTTATTTGATTTCAGATATTTTGATATTTGATTGATTATCATATCGATATATGATATCGTTGTTGTCGTGATTGACTATTTGGTGTGTAGCATCATTGGACCCAAATTTTGGGATTTTAAAATGATTATAAAGTGATTTTTGAAAATATACTATATTTTTAGAATTGATCCATTTTAAATAAATAAACGTTATAATTTTAAAAGTTATAAAATTATGGTTTTTGTGGAATATAGTTAAAAGCTGATTTTTGAGAAATATGGATTAATGATTTTTTTTAAAATAGTTTAAATTGAGATTTTGGAATTTATTATAAAGAGTTTAAATATAGGATTTATAAAATTTGATTATTTTATAAATCAAGAGAATGGGAAATTATAAAGGAATTTAAAGATGTTTTTAAAGAATAATATAAATTGATTTATATTAAGAGATTTATAAATGGACATTTATAAATTGAAATATAGACATTATAAAACGAGTTTTTATAAGTGTTTGAATAAAGTGAAGATGAATTTAGTAAATGAATGAAATTTACAGGATTATAAACAGTGAAGTTATAAATGGAATTTTATAAGCAGTAGGTTTATAAAATTTATTAAGTTATTAAAATAATGATTTTGGATAAATGAATGAATCTTATAAGTTATAAGATTTATAAATTGGAAAGTCTTTAAAAAGAACGATTTTGTAAAATAATCGTTTTATAAGCATTTAACTTATAATATGAATTTTTAGTTTAAAATTGAGTTATCAACTGGAATAGGTTAATAAAAGAATTTATAAAAAGGAAGCTTTTATAAATAAATGGAAATGGAATTTATAAACGTTGTTTTATAAATTCGCAAATGACTTATTTTGATAAGAAAATTGTTGAAACCTATTAATGGAGTTATATTCACGTTTTTGAATAGTGAATAATCCTTTGAATTAAAATGAATAGAAATGATGAAATGTGTTAACGTAGTATCTTCACGTTTTTGAATAGTGAATAAGATGTTAAAGAAATTGTTTTGAATGTGATATTTGAAATAGAATTAAAACGATCGAACGAAGTTTTAATTGTGTTGAGATTCGAAACCATAGATTTCAACATTAATTGTTGAAATAGACGTTTTCGAGAAATGAAAAGGAAATAGTGGACTATAACACTGTTGTTATAGTAAATGATTTCCGAAAGGAAATGTTTTGTATAGTATTGGGATTTATATATCTATTTTAATTTCGAATCCCTATACTAGTGATTTTGGGTGGTCGTAACGATGTTTTACGTAACATTCGTTTTGGGCCCAAATAAATATGTTTATGAGAATGATTTCCTTAAAGAATGAAATATATACTTAATCTCGATTTAAGTATATTGAATATTTTCTAAGAGTTGAAAATAAATAAAATTTGTGAATTACTTATGAATAAATAAGTATGGAAATGTTTTCCAATATAAAGTGAATATTTTGAGAATTTATCTTTTTGAAGATAAATTGAAAAGAAATATTGAAATGAATAATTGAAATCGAATATTCATAGATATTTTGGATTATAAATTCACTAAGGAATTTATAAAAGAAAGTGGAATTGGTTTAAAAATAAATATTGATTTATTTTTGAAGTATGAAATAATATATCTTGTAAAGATATTTTTTTTGGAAAATAAATAATTTGGAAAATTATTTGGAAACTGGTGATGTGTGCATATCCATTGATAGTTCAATAACCGACTATCAATATTTCCCTTTGAATGGGTAATTGATGTGATTTGTTTGAATGTGAATGCTACACTTATTTTTGAATAAGCGCTCACTATTCGGGTTAACCGGGAAAGGACCATAGGGTCGTATAACCCATTCCGAATATGTGATACGTCGTTGTGAATTGCATTGAAGATCGGTGTTGAAGACCCGGTATTTGCGAGAGCGATAGGATGACCTGTCGATTTACTCTGCACCGAGTTGCTCCGGTATAGAGTTCTCCATATGTGATGGTGAATCCGATCAGGATTGTGAATATCCGGATTGCAAGGACTTCTTTGTAAGTGCCTTCGGTTTTGTTCGAGCCCGGAACAGACTTGTATGGATTGTGTTTCTGACATTACAAGTTGAGATATAAAGCCGATTTCATTCAAATATATTTCTGTTGGTGGCGAAGAATTTATTCTTTTAGCTTAACACCCTTCTCTGAGACGTACGAGCTCAGAGGTTATATAGTTGAATGTTATCAGCGATATATTCCCAATTTGGTAATGTGATATGCTGAGTGTTGCTGTAAATGATCATTGTGTTGATTATTGTGATAGGATCGTTTATTTGATCGTCTATCTTAGTGATCATTGTGTTGATCATTTGTTGACCCAAAGCATGGCTTTTGTATAAAGTATGTTTTTGTGGACGTGACTTCGTCGAACCTCACACCCCGGAAATGGTCAAAACAGGAAAGATGCGGCAAGGTTATGAGGGGTAGCACCCTTTAGGGTATGTACATTTCCTTCTGGATAGAGGTGATATCATGGTATGGAGCCCAGATATTTAACCTATGTGGTTACTACGAATTTATTACTTTGTGGTTGTTGGTTTTCGGGATCCCGTGAGAAAGGTCGTTTACGATCGGGGAATGGCGTGCTCGTGTCAGTAGTTACCCAGTTAGGGGTAACCCGGCCTTGTGTTGGCAGAGTTCCGGTTTGGTTCTCGGGGATGTCTTTCCAGAGGCATTCTCATGTGGCAATGGGAAGTTCCTTGGCCTGACCATTTGTTGGAAATCCAATTCCCAATACGAAACTTGTACGGTATTAGTTTTAGAACCTGCCATTCACTTATGGTGGTCACCACTGTTTGGATGGTAGCTATAGTAGGCATAGTTCGAAATGTCTATGTTGGCTAAGATTTATATTCTACTTTCGAAATGAATTTCTTCTACACTATGCACTAGTAATAATATCAAATGTTATTTTAAATGCGTATCAAGCATCTTTGACTATCATAAGGAGAAATCTCCTCCGATTCTGCGTTTGCATTGTGTGTGTGTGCGGGAGGCCTTATGGTAGTCTCATTTTTAAAAGCATTGCGAATTGAATTTAAAAATATTCCCCTATTTGATTTTAAAGATAAATAAACTGTTTTGAGTTCTCACACCAGTCACATGACTGACTTGGAGTTTATTGTTTTCCTTCCTAAACTCTGGGTGCCCACCAATTTCCACACGGGCAGTCAAGAGTTAGGTTTATCAGGATATTCTGGATATTCTGGAATTGCTGGAGGCAAGCTGGATGGCATGGCGTATTCACTAGTTTATATAGTATTTCTTTTTCCGCTGCACTATTTGTTGTTGTTGTTGTATACTCTGATGATATGATGTAATGAAATGTATAAAATGTAATAACTGATATAGTTCTTTGTTTAAAGATTATTCATTTATTATTATATGTTGTTCCGCTGCGAATTGTGAGATTCTGATGTTGTTCTGTTGTTTTCTGTTCCGTTCTATTTTCTATCTATGTTCTCTATTCTATTTTCTTTTTCTTCTATTCTAAAATTTTCTGTTTTCTTTTCCCTCCATCTTCTACCTTTTTCTCTCTTCTTTTCTACTTTTTCTTTTCTTAAATTTTTCTTAAAACCCCTAAGGGTTCGTATTTTCGTTCATCTTGAATTAAACAAAGGAGATTAGTGTCTATTCAAGGAGTACGGACTTACGGGTCTTTACAATATAGATATATGATTTAAATTTGATTTGACATATTATGTACATATATTTGTTTATCTCTAAATGGTCTGAAGGGAATCGGAAAGCTAATTCTTAAATTTTCTTGAGGAATGATTTCAATTATAAAAAAAGAAAATCAAATTTTTGAATAAATGATTCCAACTTGAGATAATTGAATTTGAAAATTTTATTTGTATAATACTAAATTGCATTTCAATATAACTTATCTTGATTTTCAGAAGTTAACAAAGTAATTAGATAATATACAATATAAAAAGATTTTTTAAATAAAATTTGAGTGGTTATAATAAATGTTACACATTTAATTCTAGTTATAAAAAGATTAACAGAGGTAAATAGAATAACAAGTGGTAATGGAATAATTTACAATATAAAATGATGTTAAAGGAACTAAGAATAAATTTAAGCAGTTGTAATAAGTGTAAACATATTTAACATAGATGATAAAAATATATTGAGAGAAATAAAATTAGTTATATAAAAAAATTAATTTATTGAACAAATTTTTGAGTATAACAAACGATTTTCAAACTTATGATTTTAGAAATTTTAATTTTAAGATAATTAGAAGATGAAGTAATGAAATTTGAAATAGTAAAATTTAACCTGAGTGAAATTAAATAGATGAAATCAATTATAAATTTAAAATTGAATTTGTATGGTTTAGATTAATGATTCTAATTTAAGTTTCAATTTAGTTTTCTTTCAAGTTGTTTCTATTCCCCTACATTCTTCCTTTTCGAGGACGAAAAGTTCCGAGTGGGGGAGAGTGTAACAGCCCGAAGTTTTAGCAAGTATTTTTCACTTTTAATTATAAAACTTTGGGGGTTTATTATACAGAAATCTAAATAATGAATTGATTAAAAGAATTGCCCAAAATTTTAAATATATAATGAGATCTCTGAAATTTTGACGTGGTTAAGAATTAACTTTAATTGGAAATTTGGGTTTTTTGTTGAAGATGGCAAATAACTTAGTTTCTAGCAAAATCATGTTTTAATTAAGAAATAAGATTTGAAAAAAAATTAGTGTATAAATAAACTGTTTAATTACGCGATCAAAAGGCGCATTATTGATGGAATATTTTTAACGTATATTTACTACATAAGAGAAAGCGTAAATTTAAAAACGTTACTTTTATTATGAAACTGGGCGTGTGTTTGATTTAATTATTGCGTCGGTTTTTCATGCGTCTAAATTTCTTACCTTGGATATAAATAATCAAATAAAATAAATCAGTAGACATGAATTTTTTAAGTGGAAAAGGAATAAATTTTCTTTCCGTTGACTCCACATATTTATAAAACCATTGATTTTTCAATAACGTTCAAATCAAATATTCTTTTCCGTTTCTTTACTCTAAGAATCAGCACTTTTCTTTGTTCAATTATATAAAATGTTCGCCAATTTTCCATTTTTCTGTACCGTTAAAACAACACAATAATTTTACCTTAGCTATAAATGGATTATATACTTTTTAAAAATAAATAATTTATACTGTTACTTATACACATTTTAGTAATAGATTTCTTGGTAAATGGTAAATGAAGAAAAAAAACCCTAATGTAAACAAATTCTATTTTTAGTTAAGTGATAACTTTCACAAATTACAATGTATTAATAAGCTGTTGAATTACGCATTTAAAGGGCGCGTTAATTGATGGGATAAATAACGTATAAGAAAACGTATGAAATTTAAATCCGTTATTTTCGTTATATTTTGGCATAAAGTATTGCGTCTGTTGTGCGCATTTTAAGTATATTTACTTTCCTTCTGATTTAATAGAAGCGTTACCCACAAATTTATAACTGTTCACATTCTAATTTTAGTCTTTGTTCCTAAATCAATTGTTGTGCACGTTTAAAGGAGGAAATTCACCATGCCTTGCCATTACTTCCATTTATTTAAAAATGTGAATATATATATTGACTCTTCCAAAGAGCTATTGATTTCTTTTAAAATTGGATTGAAATCACCGAGGGTTTCCACTTTCCTTTGCGTGAATAATTAACAATTATTAATTCATAGACGTTTCAAATTAATAAACATATTTATATTTTGCAAAAGAATGTAACCTTATTCGTTTACTATTTCGTTTCTTAGTTTGTAAGAAACAAATAAAATGTTAGATTGGATAGTAGATAGTGGATAAATAAGCTTTATAAAAGGCACGTTTTAAATTTACGTTTATACATGTTTTGTTTCATTGGGGGTGTAAATAGTACGTATGTAATAAAATACTCTATAACATATACGAGTAGCGAATGAATAAAAACGTGTAAATTTAAATGAGGGAGTACGTTTGATTTAAATCTTGCGTCTAGAGTGCGTGTTCTTAAATAATAAATAAATAAATTATAGTCGTTCAATGTATAGTACCCTAAATAGACGTGCAAACACACTTCCCATTTTCTTCATTTGTTTTAAATTTGGTATAAAACTTTGAATAAAATAACGTTCAAATCTTCGTTTATTTCTTACCTATCTTTCATCCCAATCAACGGAAGTTTTAAATCGCGTATATTTTTCCAATTCCATTTCTGGTAAAAGCCGTTTCTTTTCTGATAGATTCCTTTCCCACTATACCATTTTTCAACACATCTTCTTTGGATAATAAATCACATTCAAAATTTTCCTTTTACCGTCCCTAAAGCAATTTATACCTTGACGTTACTTGCGTAATCCACGCAAATATCCATTGAAATCAATACTCACTGAAATATGAGTTTCCAAATCTTTCTTGGCATTTTTTTCCTTTACGTGATTTGCGCAACTTCTCTTATATAAATGAAACCCATGTTCACAATTACATCACCACCTCTGTATTGTTACATCTTCATTTTTGCAAGCTATTGGTGAAATAGAACCCACACACTCCCTTTGGCATATATAAGACACGTACGCAATTTATTTTCATCCAATTTTTGGCCTTCTCTTCTTTCTTGCGTGCGTGAGAATCAGTAGCATCAGGTAATGGCTACAACTTTATTTCCTTCTTTTGTTTTTTTCCATTGTTCTGTTCAAACTGCTCCACCGCATGACAAACGCCAAACTTCCTTCCCATCCTCTCCGATCTGGTTGTGCATTGCCGAGCATCTCTGATGCAGTTTTAGCCTAGCACTTGAATATTTATTTTATCGCCACCTGTATATTTTTATCCTTCTATAAGACAAACATTTCTTTACCATTTAATTTAAAAGGGTTTTTAAATTGTTTAAACTTTGTTAAGTTAAATTGTATTCATTTTACATCTCATTTTCTTGAAATGAAATTTTAACGTAAATTCAAAAGTAAATTGTTTTCAAATGTTTTTGTTAATAACGATTTAGTCATAATTAAGAAATGTTTTTATCTTAAAGTTAAATTAAGATTTAATGATTTGAAATTTACTAAATTAATGAGGTAATTAAGGAATAATTAGTTAATTTAATTAATTAATGATTAGGGATTAATAAAAAATTTGATTTAGGGTTAATCAATTTGAAATTAAAGATTATTAATTAGATAATTAAAGATTTATTAGTTTAGCAATAAGTTATAATCAAGGTTAGTTAATTATGTAATTAAGGATTAACTGCATATTTGTTTGAGTATAGCGCACTTCAGTTTGAAGAAAAAATATATAATATAAAAGGCATATGCCACCTAAGGTTAGCCCAGCCTAAAAATTTTAAGATAATTCCACTGCTTTGTTTACGCGAGTGTTTAGGGAAGAAGTATTTCCAGACCGTACGCGTTTTTTTTGTTGGTCACATGTGTTTTAAAATTTATAAACATTACGTATGAGGATATATGATATTTGTAAGAACAGTATAAAGTTGTTTTGATTTGGAGATTTTGATATTTTACTTGTTTCCTAACAAAGAAAAAATAATAATAATAATAATAATAATAATAATAATAATAATAATAAATATTGCATGCGCCACCATTATGTATCACTGCCGTGAATTGCATGTTGCCCACATAAGATTTGCCACCTTTTTAGTAACACGTCATGATTATTTTTTTTTAAAAAGGGTAAAAAAAATAGAGTATAAATTTATTTTGTAAATTTTTTTTGGAAAAAAAATAAACGGGCAGGCTGAGTTTTTGTTTAGTGGGTCAAGTCGTGCGGTGGAGTGGTTGAGCAATTTGAGTCAATTTTCATTTTATTTTAGCTCGTTCCAATTTTGTTTTATTTAAAAATTTGCTTTGTCCGTAATTGGAATTCATGTACTCAGTTTTATTTATTTATCTTGTTTCAAGATCGAAATCAGTTTGTCTCATCTTCCAATGATTGATCGTGCCTTCTGTACTCTTTTTTCGGGGTAGATATCGTTGTTTGAATAAATTTTGCAGCTTCGAGGAGGTGAGTATTCTCACCTGACAAACGTACTTATATATCTGTGAATTAATAACAAGTGTAATTGTAGAATAAAATTTTATTTCATTTTATTTGACAGTTATATAAATTGATGATGTTAAAATCCTGTTATTAAACCTACACATCATCACTTATGTTATATACTGTTTTATTTATGCTGTTACACTATTTATTTATGTACTGTTTATCACTGTGAGTTCCCTGTGGAAAAAAATCGTTACGGGCTGAAATGATAGGCCTGAACGATATTTATTTATTTATTTAGTCATTTATTTAACTCGGGACTGCGGGTTTGAAATGACAGAACCCAGTTTTCTTGTAAGTTACGGATTGAAATAATATATTATCCGTATCACTTGACCTAGGTTGGAAAATATTATACAGACCCATGGTTATATATATATATATATATTTGGAAATATTAAATATTTTAAATGTTAAATTCTTTGTTTAAATTTGGATAAAAATGATTTTTATAAGTATAGTGATATTTTACAACTTAAAGATGTAAATAAATAAATGTTAAGAATATAAAGTGTAAATTTATTTTGTAAAAATTTGATGTGGAAAAAATTAAATGGGATTCAAGTTAAGAAATTGAATATGATGTTTTGGTAAACATTTGAATATAAGTAAATAAATAAAGGGTTAAGTTGGCTATGAATTAAATAATTAAATAAAGTGAATACTAAAAAGGGAATTTGGAATATAGCTAAATTTTGAATACAAAGTGGTAAGTTAAGAAATTGATTAGAAATTTAGTTTACTTTGGAGTGGTAAATTGAACTTAATTATTAAGTAAAATATTATGGGAAATTTTGCACTTGATTTTTATAAATAAAGCATAGAGAGGTTAGATATATATTTGAAAAATGTACTTTATAAAAATCATAATTTATTGAGTAATTTAAATGATTATTTAAAGGTGGAAATATGATTATATAAGTTAAATTGGTTTAATTATTGTTAAAACCATATTGAAGTTTAAATTTTAAGTTACTCAAATGAACTAAGGTATAACCTTTGGGATGTATACTGGATTTTTGTAAGAATTATAACTTCACTTTTAAATAATTTAAATGTAGTATTTGATAAATATAACTATTTTGTAATTTTATAACCACGGGTAATGATAACGTTGGTTATTAAAAACCGGGATCGGATATGGGCGTACTCTCTGTCGATACTGAAAACCACTTTGATAACCGTGTATGCGGTGGAGATTCCAGAATGAAGTACGATGGTGGTGACGTTTCCTTTGAGGCAAATACGTGGACCCGACTCTCGTGAGTTGGCATAAGGTGGCTAAAACATGAGCGATCGACGGATTAATGAGGTAGCACCTCTGATCGGACGCACTTCTTCGTATGCCATTCTATTACTTTGTGATTGTTTGGTGCACACCTTTGATCTGGGAGTGTTGTACGAGGTGGGCGGTAGTAGCAGCTACGCGTTACCACCGGTCCAGAAGCGTAATTGGTATATCTACCCTGGCATTGCCTAGTTGTGTCGTGTCACCTATCATAGCAAGCGTTGTACGAGTTTAAGTTTCTCCTATAGCCCGTGTGGTATCCTCTGGTGGCTTCCCGATCAGGAGGGACTATGATATTGGATGGACTACTGAGACTATTACTGTGTTAAGGGGGAGATTGGTTAACTCCTTAACGTTATTTAAAAATAAGTTTATTTTAATAGAGACACTATTATAATAGCGAAATTATTACTACATAGTAAATAGTTTAACGGATCCTTAGAGGATGGGCGGTCCCAAGCATCCTTTAAGTTACTTGCTTTATATTACAGTTCACTTGAATTAGCTTACACTGTATAAGCATGTATGTCCTGACTCGAGTGTTTATGTTTTATTTTACGCTCGGGTCAGCCTGAGTTTCAGTTAAGACTTCACCTCCAGAGCTAGAACTTCAGCAGATTATCTCTTTTCAAGCTGCCATCAAGCTTCTGTTCAGTCCTTATTTTAGTCTTTGTAATCAAGACAATTTATGATTGAGAGTTTCTGTGGAGATTTCAAAGTATATTTAGTTTTAAGACTTTGTACTTTATACTTATTTGGACACTATTGATAGTGGCTTCATGAACCACTAAGTTATTTTTAAATTCCGCTGCGAGTATTCTGATTTCTGTGTTTGTGATTCTGTGTTTATTTATCTACCGTATATTCTAGGATTTGCCAAATTTTATTTACAACGCGGCATTTTGAACAATTCAAGTCCGACATGTGCGAATGCGAATGGTTGAAAATATCGGCTCGTTACATACGACGCCATAACCATGTTGTATATATATTATGTATATATTGTTAATTATGATCCATGATGTAATTGATATGGTATGTTATTTTATATTATTATTATTCTCACTCTACAAGTTTCCTGTTAGTTTAGGAAATCCTTATGTGTTGAAATGATACATACTCGAATGATCTTATCGATTAGGGAAAATCGTTACGACATGAAATGATAAACCCAAGCAATTTTATTGATTTTGAAATTTTGAGATTGCATGTTGAAATGATATATACCCATAAATATTAAGTTATTGCGGATTGAAATGATAAATATTCATATCACTTGACCATATGATAGAAAACTATATACGGGTATGATCTATTTTTAAATGACTTCCAAAATTTTGAAATAAAAATATATGTGTTTTAATAGATATTGATTTTCAAATATAGATTTTAAAAAATATATGTAGATATTTTAATTTTATTATGTGCGAAAATTTTATATTTTTTAAAATTATATGTTTTGGAAATTTTAAAATTATAAGTTAAGTTTGAAAATGTAATTATAAAATTTTACTTATAATTTTATTATTTTTATAATATATAAAATAAGATTTAAAGTAGATTTAATAATATGATTTAATTTAATTTAATTTAATAAAAATGTAATTTAACTAATACGTTTTAAATATTTATTTACAATTTATATTATTGTTTTAAAATAGATTTCTGTAATAACTTAAATAAATAGAGGTTAGAGAGACAAACTAAAATTATTTTGTAACTTAATTTGTTACGAATTAAATTTAAAAAAGAATTCATTTGGATTTATTGATTTTGAGATTTTAAAGATATGAACATATAACTTGATAACTAGATTTTGATTTAAGGTAATTAAATGGATATTTTTAAAATTTAAATAAAATTGAAACTGAATATTTAATTTTTATTTAAATTTACAATCTGGAATTTTATTTAAATGGTTATTAAATGATTAAGTGAACGTTTTAAAACTAATAAAATTAAAGTTGAATTTCTAAATATAAACAAATTGTATCAAATTGAGTTATTTCAAATATTTAAATATTTAAACTTTGAAATCTATTGGATTGGAAGTGGTTTAAATTTGTAGTTCAAACCTGAATTTGAAATCGATATAAAGTAAAAAAAATTAACGAGAATTTGAATTGAACCTTTAACCTTTTTAATTGGAATCGTTAAACTGAGATTGATTTAAACTGAATTTTTTGGAACAATAGCTGATTTGAATTTATTTGTAAAATTGGAAGGAACAATTTTAATTTGAAACTATTTTTGATATAAACTCTTTTAAATATATATGCTATTTAAAAAAAAAATTAAATTTATAAACAATTTTTAGTGTGTGTGTGTATAT
Organism: Allium cepa; assembly: GCA_030765085.1. Taxonomy (NCBI): domain Eukaryota; kingdom Viridiplantae; phylum Streptophyta; class Magnoliopsida; order Asparagales; family Amaryllidaceae; genus Allium; species Allium cepa. The sequence continues at coordinate 340,818,816 of CM060932.1, read as the reverse complement.
ATATTAATATGTAAACTATTTCTAATGTATAGACTATTTTAATCCATAATCTATTTTTAATATAAACTATTTTTAATGTATAACTATTTCAATATATATAAACTATTTCCAATATTCAAACTATTGAAGTTGGAACTGTTATAATTTAGATTTAATGGATTTAAATGCAAATACTTTGATATGATGTTTTAACCTATTTTGTGGTATGATTTTGGAAATGAATATGATTTTTAAAGTGAATAATAATTTCGAAAGTGAATATGATTTCGAAAGTGATATGATTTTGAAATGAATATGATCTTTTGATATGAAGTATAAACTGTTTGAAATATAAAATGACCACGATGTGAAATAAGCATTTGGTTGTTAAAGGGTTTGAGATTGGATATTGTCATACTCTCTGCCAATATAGGAAACCACTTTAACAATTGTGTATGTGGTGGAGAATCCAGAACGAAGTAGGATGGTTTGGCAACGTCTATATGAGGTATGAATGCAGCGCTGACTCCCACGAGTCAGCTTGATGTGGCTAAAACAGGAGCTATACCGGGCCAAGTGAGGTCGCACCTCCGATCGAACATGCTTTTTCGATACTATTCTATTACTTTGTGATTTAATTGGATGAACCTTTAATACGGGAATGTAACTCGGGGTGGGCGGTAGTAGCTATGTGTTACCTATAGTCCGGGAGTGCAAAACGGTGGTATCCTACCTTGGGTATTGCATTTCACTTGGACATTTCACTTGAGTTGATTTACTGGCATAAGAATTTTAATCCTGACTCGAGTGTTTTGTGTTTTGATGTTCGGGTCAAACTGAGTGTCACAGCATTTGAGACTCACCTTTGGAGCTTGGAGCTTTGCTTGGAGAACTATCTCTATCTATCTAGCTTTTCAGTTATTCCAGTTATTTCCAGTTATTTATGTTTAGACTTGTCATTTTCTTATGTATTTGAGACTACTTTGTATTTGAGATTTCTGTTGTATCTTGTTTTAAACCTTGATGCTGTAGTAGCTTCATGAACTACTATTTATCTATTCCACTACTTATTGTTGTATTACTCTGTGTCTGCGATTCTATGATTGATGTGACGCCCCACCTCTATACCCACGCTAGACAAGAACATTACTGTGAATGCTGTCAACTAGCACGGAGAATAAGGCTGTTGAGGAGCGACCATCTGTATAATTGCTTTGTGCGAGTACCGATATACCGGATAAAAATATAACTTTTCATCTCAAGAGGAAATCCGACATACCGAAACAAACTCAAAGCTACTACACAGTGGCTATAAAGGTCTTCGGAAACAAATATAGAAATAAACATAACACAAATCAGTCACAGACAATTCATATCACAAAGGCGGAAATAGATATGAATATTACACATAAAAGTGTACATCAGAGTAGTGGTCTAAAAAGATCCACCATATCACAAAAGAATAGTTACATGAACTACACAAAAGAATAAGTATACATTATGGAGTCTATATCTCAAATGTATACAACAAAAACTACTAATCTAATTAGTTAACCAAAAGTCAGAGAAATCAATCCCAAGAGAGAAGTCAAGCAGAAGCACCTGCAACATCTCAGTCTGACCCGAGTATTATTTATAAGAAAATAATAAACGGATCAGTCTAACTATAAATATCAGATAACATGATATAGAATAGGAGATATGACTAAACACATAATAATCACAATGCCAAGCTGTGATATATATAAGTAATTGAAAATCAACAAGAGATAAATCAATATCACGATAATCTACTCAAGATAAAAAGGAATGTCATACTCCTAATTTCATTCACCAAGCCACAATAAATGACATATAAGATATGGCATAGACGTTTAATATCCATAACGGCATACTAATATAAGTATGTAAATGATAATCAACAAACGATTAATCAATATCAAAGAATCTTCTCAAAGATCCAAAAAGGGTATCATACCCAAAACTTGTATTCACAACAAGTTAATGACACACGAATTCACCTATGCACAAGAATTGATAAATCATATCAATAGAAATCACAAAGTTAGGAAAACATAAATTCCAGAAATCAACACAAGAAATCCAGTCAATGACACACAAATTCACCTATGCACAAGAATTGATAAATCATATCAATAGAAATCACAAAAATAGGTGAAGTATAAACTCCAGAATTCGACACACGAAATCCAGAAATTTCACAAAATAAAGGGGGGAGGCTTATCACATGAACGGGAGCATGAAAACTCACCAACAGCTGTAACACATGAACGAGAAGCTATCTCATGGTAGCTAGCCATTAATTTGACAAACGAATGGTCCGAAGACCTGACACACGAATGGTCCGAAGACCGTGGGTTGCTACCCCACCAAATTTGAGTCGAAACTCCATAAAGCAGACAAAGATACATCGCAAAACTGCTAGTCTAAATCACAAAAATGATCGTCATGATCATCGAGAAGTGTCAATTACACTAAGCTAGTAAATATATGAGTTTAGCTTCATGTCTCATAACCACTTGCTTAACTTAAATATTTACGAACAAATTGTAGATGTCCACTAGAAAATTGTCACAAGAGTTTCAATCGAACAAGTCCAAGACTTAACCAACAAAGTAAACGCAAGCGTTTCATACCACTCGTTTTACTAAGTCGTTTAATTAGATTTCTCATACGAGTGAGGTAAAGGTTTGTATATACTAATAGATTGGAAAACTGTTTTATAAACGAATTTGGTATTAAAGTAGAGTTGAAATCATTTGAAGAAAGAGTTTTGATATTTACTACTAGTATAGAAAACCTTTATATTTTAAAAGTGACAAATCACAAAGAAGATTGTAAGAACAATCGATCACAAAAATTCACATACGAAGATGTGAATAAAATCCAAACAAACCGATAAAGAATCCATCGAAATGGATATTCAAAAATCCCTAAAAAGGAGTCATCAAGGTCATAATAAATGATAACAACAAATAGGATCATCACGAATCGATTTAAATTGGAAATTCAATCCAAAAAGGCAAATTGGACTCAAACAGCAGGTTCAGTCGACTGAACAGAGTTTTCAGTCGACTGACCCTGTACCTGGAAATTTTCCAGGTTTAGAAAACTTTCTGTTTTCAGGTTCAGTCGACTGTGCAGAGTTTTTTAGTCGACTGAATCATGCCTGGAAACTTTCGGGTTCCAGGTTCAGTCGACTTAACAGAGTTTTCAGTCGACTGAATCATGCCTGGGCTGTTTTTCAGCCTTATTCAAATGAAGAGCAAACTCTTCTAAAATGCAACCGGACGAACATTGGCCCTAAGGGTTTATGCCAATCGGCAACCCGGCCATATATGCTCCTCGGTGCATCACTAAAAGCATGATCAAACATCCATAAAAGGATTTCACACAAATTTGACTTAAAAACCCAAAAATTGGAGTATTCACAAAACCAATCCAAATCAAGAGCAAATGCACATGAAGAAGTGTTAGGAATTCATACCCAACAACCAAAGATAGTTATAGTCATAGATGTGAGATTAAAATCTCACCTTTTCACAAAATCGAACAAGAAGAAGCTTGAAAGCAAATGGAGAATCAACCTCTCTTCAACACAACCCAATTGAGCTTGAATCTAAGCCCAAAAACAAGAACATTCCCAAAATTAGGTTTAGGAATTTCTGAAATTGGTAAGAGAATAAGTTGGAGAAGAAGAAGAGAAGCTTACCAATGGGTTCTTCTTTAGTTTGGAGCTAGGAATTTGATTTGCAAGAGAAACTAGGGTTTTGGAGTTTTAATTTCCAATCTCTCCCACCATTAATGCTAAGAAAACTGAAATGAGAAGAGAATGAGGGTGAGTGGGGAAGAGTGGCTCAGATTTGAGCATAAGTTAACATAGGGCTGAGCCCAAACCAAACCCAAAGTGAAAAGTAGCAAAAATCAACTTTCTCCAAACATATCGAAGCTTATACTCAAAAAGGTCGCAAACGGCATTTTAAACTCAATGGGAGTGGTCCCGAGTCCTAATTCGACCGTATGCAAAAAGTAGCTTTTCGGACCAAAATCCGACTAACGATAAAATATTTAAATAAAATATTTAAATATAAAATCGATAAATATGCGGGTTGTTACAGACTCCCCTCCTTAAAGAAATTGCGTCCTCGCAATATTACAAGAAGAAGATATATAGTAACAACCATAAAAGCATATTCAACACAAAAGAAGTTTGAAATAAGAAGTTCACCTCAAAGAGCATGAGAAAGAAAGTCCGGGTGTGTTCGCTCGATGTACTCTCTAGATTCCCAAGAACAATCCTTAGGATTTGAAGACCATTGAACTTTAACAAGCGGAACATCTTTATTTCGAAGTCGTTTGACTTCCGAAGCAATGATACGAATAGGATGTTGCTCATAAGTTAAATTAGGCGAAACTTCAATCCCTTCCACAACACCGGGCTCAAGAACAGAATCGGAATCTCGAAGACATTTTCGAAGTTGAGAAACGTGAAACACGTCATGCATAGCAGAAAACTGAGCCGGTAATAAAAGGCGATAAGCCATGGAACCAATACGTTCGGTGATAGGAAATGGCCCAATATATCGAGGCGCTAGTTTTCCCCATCGACTGAAACGTACAACACCTTTCATAGGCGACACACAAATGAACACAAGATCTCCCACAGAGAATTCTAACTTCCTTCTCCGGTTATCGGCATAGGATTTTTGTCTACTCTGGGCTTCTTTCATCCTATGTCGAATAAGTTCAATTTTCTCTGTGGAATCACGAATAAAGTCTGGACCTAAAACCAGCTTCTCACCGGCCTCAAGCCAACAAGAAGGAGATCGGCATGGCCTTCCGTAGAGTGCCTCAAAAGGTGCCATACCAATACTAGATTGGAAGCTATTATTATAAGAAAATTCAACAAGAGAAATATGATCTTCCCAACTTCCACCAAAATCAAGCACACAAGCACGAAGAAGATCTTCAAGAGTTTGATTAACACGCTCGGTTTGTCCATCGGACTGGGGATGATAAGCGGTGCTAAAATTAAGCTTCGTTCCTAAAGCTTTTTGAAGACTCTTCCAAAATCCACTAGTAAACAATGGATCACGATTACAAACTATAGAAGTAGGAACTCCATGTAATTTAACAATCTCTTTGATAAAGAGTTTGGCCAAAAGAGGAACTGTTCGGTTAGACCGAACGGGAATAATATGGGCAGATTTAGTAAGCCTATCTACAATCACCCATAAGCTATCATGACCCGAACGAGAACGGGGAAGGCCATCAATAAAATCCAAGGAAATTTGATCCCACTTCCAAACTGGAATTTCTAAAGGTTGAAATAACCCACCGGGCCTTTGATGTTCGGCCTTAACGAGTTGGCAAGTCATGCAACACTTAACAAAGTTAGCAATATCGAGTTTCATTCCCTCCCAATAATAAAGCCGCTTCATATCCGCGTACATTTTACTACTACCGGGATGAATGGTAAATTTTGAACGATGGGAATCTTCTAAAATGTCTCTACGAAGATCAACAGTATTTGGTACGATAAGTCTACCAAATTTTCGAATGCCGCCACGAGGATCAATATCAAAGTCTTTCAAACCTTCAATATCAATTTTATCCTTAATATTTTGGTCAAGAAGAGCCAATTCAGGATCTAACCTTTGAGCTTCAAGAATGCGGTCTAAAAGAGAAGGATGAGCCTCAAGGCTACATAAAGCAAGAGATGAACATAAATCAGGAACACGGTCTCGAATCTCACAAGTGGATAAGATCTTGAGATCGTTCCATTCGGATATCATCATAGAAACAACAGCTTGTTGTTTACGGCTAAGAGCATCGGCGACACGATTACCCTTACCGGGAGTATAAAGAATATCAAGATCATAAGGAGCAAGGAACTCGAGCCAACGTTGTTGATGCAAATTAAGTTCCTTTTGAGAAAATAAATATTTCAAAGACTTATGATCGGTATAAAGAACAAATTTCTCTCCTAAAAGATAATGACGTCAAATACGAAGGGCAAAAACAATAGCCGCGAGCACTAGATCATGAGTGGCATACCTAGTCTCGATCGGCTTTTAATGATTTAGAAGCACAAGTGATAATACGTTGTCTTTTGCAAGAGATCGGCATCCAAAACAACACGATAAGCATTGGTACAAAAGATAAAGTCTAGGTTCCCCTCGGGAATCCCAAGAATAAGAGTATCGAAAAGAAAGAATTTCCTTTAAATAATCTTCTTTCCCGAAAAGTCAAAACTTTCAAAATTACATTTACCTTTATGTAATAATCTTTCTAGAAAATTTTACATTCTTACAAGTCAATTTATCGTGCCTGACTGTCTCATCAAAGCGTTTAGGAAATTCCTATCGATAACGTTGATCAAGCGCATCGACCAAAATTCTTAAAGCACTCAACGGGCAATACAATCACAAAGTCATCTTTTCTAGGATAAATAAATCTCTTAAAAAGTTTTAAGAATATTCTTTGCTCGTTTTAAGAGCAAAAATCAAATTGCACTTATAATTAAATCTTATGAAAAAGATTTGCAAAATTTTAAATTTCTGTTTCCATCCAAAATCCATAAACAAGAATGGTCTCATCGAAATTTTCATAGAATATTGGATTTATAAAACGGATGAAACAAGCTGGACAAATTGAATGACATAATAATTCATTCATAGGAATCATAACAAGTGCGGAATGCGATAAGTGAAATGCTAACTTCCACAACTTGTAGCAAATGAAAACGGTGGTAAAGTCGAACTAAAAAGACCTTAGCACCACACAAAAGATTACTTAGGTGATAATCCTAAGACAAGTCAACTATACCGGAAAATTCTCAAACTATTTAGATGAGAGAAATAACACTTTCCTCACCATAAGGACTTTAAAGAATAAAATGATGCCATCAAGATGGAATCAAAATCACAAAGAAAAATAGAAATCTGCTTAACAGATTGAGGATGTCGAAGATGAATAGTCCGCTAAGGACATAGGATATGAGCTTCATAACGGTTAAGCCAATCCATTCCCAAAATCATTCCAAAGCCTAAATAACGCATGACATCCAAATCGGCTAGGAAAGGAAAATCACACAAAATAATTTCGACATTAATAAAAAGAAAATTGAGTGTTGCGGATCTACCATCCGGATTCGCAATTCTCAAGGATGACATCAACCCCAAAATTGTTTAAAGGAAAAGAATCAACAAGTTCTTTTTATATAAAATAGGGAGATGGTACCCATATCAAAAAGAACACGAACAAGAAAATCACAAAGCAAATGTCATCAAGGATTGAATGAGAAATACCTTGACCAAGAGAAGTATTGCTAGGGGCTTGCACAATATTTAGCCTTCTCATGTCCTTGTTCAAAAGTTTGGGACATGCAGATAAAAGATGACCCGAGTCTTTGCAATAGCGACAATAAAGGGGTTTCGGGCACTTAATTACATAATGGTCCGTGGAACCACAATTGTGGCATTGTTTACGACTTGGGGTAGGAGTCTTGTCTACCAAAGTTTCTTGTTCCATCTTTTTCTTGCTTTGAAGTATGGGGCAGGCAGATATAAGATGACCCGAACTTTTGCAATAACGGCAAAAGAGAGGTTTCGGGCACTCCCTTGCATAGTGGTCCTTAGAATTACAATTGTAGCATCCTCCACGATCAGGGATTGGAGTCTTTGCTACAGAAGTAGTTTGCTTCACTCTCTTATTGGGATTAGGGCTTTTGAACACAATATGCCTCTTCTTGGAAATCCCAATATCACTATCACTTCCTTTACCAACCTCTTCATATCGAAGAGTGATATCCACAAGCTGATTGAAAGGAACTTCAAGTTTCAAAGGTAAAATCATCTCGGGGTTCTTACTCAACGCATAGATAAACTCTTGATTCTTTATAATATCCAAAAGTTGTTGGGCAGACATGAATGCGCCATCGAGAGAAGGACTACTGGATTGACCAGCACTAGGATTGCTAGAACTAACCATCTCTTCTTTAAGAAAGAAAGAAGGAGAAAAGTTATTCTCGAAATAAATATCAAGCAATCTAGGTAGATAAAACAAGGAATCATAAAAGAAAATAGGATAGGACGGTACAAAGACCCGAATTAAATCCTAAAGCACGACTCCTAAGATGGACTTAGGACGATGATCCTTGTTATATTATTCCATATTGTTCCGAAGTTTGGCTCTGATACCAAGCTGTGACGCCCCACCTCTATACCCACGCTAGACAAGAACATTACTGTAAATGCTGTCAACTAGCACGGAGAATAAGGCTGTTGAGGAGCGACCATCTGTATAATTGCTTTGTGCGAGTACCGATATACCGGATAAAAATATAACTTTTCATCTCAAGAGGAAATCCGACATACCGAAACAAACTCAAAGCTACTACACAGTGGCTATAAAGGTCTTCGGAAATAAATATAGAAATAAACATAACACAAATCAGTCACAGACAATTCATATCACAAAGGCGGAAATAGATATGAATATTACACATAAAAGTGTACATCAGAGTAGTGGTCTAAAAAGATCCACCATATCACAAAAGAATAGTTACATGAACTACACAAAAGAATAAGTATACATTATGGAGTCTATATCTCAAATGTATACAACAAAAACTACTAATCTAAGTAGTTAACCAAAAGTCAGAGAAATCAATCCCAAGAGAGAAGTCAAGCAGAAGCACCTGCAACATCTCAGTCTGACCCGAGTATTATTTATAAGAAAATAATAAACGGATCAGTCTAACTATAAATATCATATAACATGATATAGAATAGGAGATATGACTAAACACATAATAATCACAATGCCAAGCTGTGATATATATAAGTAATTGAAAATCAACAAGAGATTAATCAATATCACGATAATTTACTCAAGATAAAAAGGAATGTCATACTCCTAATTTCATTCACCAAGCCACAATAAATGACATATAAGATATGGCATAGACGTTTAATATCCATAACGGCATACTACTATAAGTATGTAAATGATAATCAACAAACGATTAATCAATATCAAAGAATCTTCTCAAAGATCCAAAAAGGATATCATACCCAAAACTTGTATTCACAACAAGTTAATGACACACGAATTCACATATGCACAAGAATTGATAAATCATATCAATAGAAATCACAAAGTTGGCGAAACATAAATTCCAGAAATCAACACAAGAAATCCAGTCAATGACACACAAATTCACCTATGCACAAGAATTGATAAATCATATCAATAGAAATCACAAAAATAGGTGAAGTATAAACTCCAGAATTCGACACACGAAATCCAGAAATTTCACAAAATAAAGGGGGGAGGCCTATCACATGAACGGGAGCATGAAAGCTCACCAACAGCTGTAACACATGAACGAGAAGCTATCTCATGGTAGCTAGCCACTAATTTGACACACGAATTGTCCGAAGACCTGACACACGAATGGTCCGAAGACCGTGGGTTGCTGGCCCACCAAATTTGAGTCGAAACTCCACAAAGCAGACAAAGAGACATCACACAACTGCTAGTCTAAATCACAAAAATGATCGTCATGATCATCGAGAAGTGTCAATTACACTAAGCTAGTAAATATATGAGTTTAGCTTCATGTCCCATAACCACTTGTTTAACTTAAATATTTACGAACAAACAAATTGTAGATCTCCACTAGAAAATTGTCACAAGAGTTTCAATCGAACAAGTCCAAGAATTAACCAACAAAGTAAACGCAAGCGTTTCATACCACTCGTTTTACTAAGTCGTTTAATTAGATTTCTCATACGAGTGAGGTAAAGGTTTGTATATACTAATAGATTGGAAAACTGTTTTATAAACGAATTTGGTATTAAAGTAGAGTTGAAATCATTTGAAGAAAGAGTTTTGATATTTACTACTAGTATAGAAAACCTTTATATGTTTAAAGTGACAAATCACAAAGAAGGTTGTAAGAACAATCGATCACTAAAATTCACATACGAAGATGTGAATAAAATCCAAACAAACCGATAAAGAATCCATCGAAATGGATATTCAAAAATCCCTAAAAAGGAGTCATCAAGGTCATAATAAATGATAAGAACAAATAGGATCATCACGAATCGATTTAAATTGGAAATTCAATCCAAAAAGGGCAAATTGGACTCAAACAGCAGGTTCAGTCGACTGAACAGAGTTTTCAGTCGACTGACCCTGTACCTGGAAATTTTCCAGGTTCAGGAAACTTTCTGTTTCCAGGTTGAGTCGACTGTGCAGAGTTTTTCAGTCGACTGAATCATGCCTGGAAACTTTCGGGTTTCAGGTTCAGTCGACTGAACAGAGTTTTCAGTCGACTGAATCATGCCTGGGCTGTTTTTCAGCCTTATTCAAATGAAGAGCAAACTCTTCTAAAATGCAACCGGACGAACATTGACTCTAAGGGTTTATGCCAATCGGCAACCCGGCCCTATATGCTCCTCGGTGCATCACTAAAACCATGATCAAACATCCATAAAAGGATTTCACACAAATTTGACTTAAAAACCCAAAATTTGGAGTATTCACAAAACCAATCCAAATCAAGAGCAAATGCACATGAAGAAGTGTTAGGAATTCATACCCAACAACCAAAGATAGTTATAGTCATAGATGTGAGATAAAAATCTCACCTTTTCACAAAATCGAACAAGAAGAAGCTTGAAAGCAAATGGAGAATCAACCTCTCTTCAACACAACCCAATTGAGCTTGAATCTAAGCTCAAAAACAAGAACATTCCCAAAATTAGGTTTAGGAATTTTTGAAATTGGTAAGAGAATAAGTTGGAGAAGAAGAAGAGAAGCTTACCAATGGGTTCTTCTTGAGTTTGGAGCTAGGAATTTGATTTGCAAGAGAAACTAGGGTTTTGGAGTTTTAATTTCCAATCTCTCCCACCATTAATGCTAAGAAAACTGAAATGAGAAGAGAATGAGGGTGAGTGGGGAAGAGTGGCTCAGATTTGAGCATAAGTTAACATAGGGCTGAGCTAAACCAAACCCAAAGTGAAAAGTAGCAAAAATCAACTTTCTCCAAACATATCGAAGTTTATACTCAAAAAGGTCGCAAACGGCATTTTAAACTCAATGGGAGTGGTCCCGAGTCCTGATTCGACCGTATGCAAAAGGTAGCTTTTCGGACCAAAATCCGACTAACGATAAAATATTTAAATAAAATATTTAAATATAAAATCGATAAATATGCGGGTTGTTACAATTGATTTATTTACTACATATGCTAAGTTTTGCCAAATATAAATTAAAAATCTGTTTTTTGAGCAATTCAAGTCTGACATGTATGGATGATTGTAGATTTGAATGATTCGAAATACCAGGTCATTACAATAACCCAATCCAACATACATCGCATGGTAATACAAACACAAAAAGCCACTAATAACAAATATATGAACAATATTCAAGTTTAAAAAGTTAAGCCTGTGATTGGTTTGTCATTTTTGGTTTTGGGTTTTTGTCCGCACAAAAATGTGCAAGACGTTTGTATATCGTCGAAAACGGTTAATTTAAAAAATGAAATTAACATATAAAATAAAAAACAAGTTTTTTCTATTTTTCGTCTTTTGAACAATAATGGAAACATGAGATACAATCTATCATTTCATCGTCCTTCCATCCCCTTCATTGCCCCTCCATTTTTCTTCCACCACTTCTGTCATTGCTTCACCCCATTCATATTTAACATACATATTTGAAAACAGAAAACCCAAAATTTGTTTTCTAAACCAAACACTACCTAAGGTTTTGAAAGATGAAACTTTTACTCACAATAGCTTACTAACTTCAACCGAACTTGTTCTAGAACTTCAAAAACCTTAAGATCTTTTCCAAAAAATTGGAAAAAAGAAGTCTTTAAGCCAAAAGTGTCTAGATGGGCTTGGCCCTAACAAGTTTAGGCTCGGCTATAAAGGAATTTTGGTGATGGTGTGCTTGTTTTTGAGGATAAAGTGGTGAAAAAGAAGATGAAAGAATTTAAACGAGTTTTATGCAAGATTTAGAAGGAAAAGTTACATTTTTGAACTTGAGAAAAGTTTTGGAAGCCATGAAAACTTAAAGAAAACTTGCATGAAGGTTTGAAAATGAAATTATAAATGAGAAAATGATAAAAAGAATTAGGAATTTTCTTATATAAAAGTTGATGAATGAACTACCAATTTACCCTTAAAGTACATAACGGCCTTTCCTTTGTTGCCTCCTCATCAAGCTTGTCTCCCTCTTACCAATATGCATTTAAAACTCAAGTGTACTTATGTCTCCTTATGTTTCATTTTACTTTATGTTTGAAATGAAATAATGTTTTATTACAATTTTCCATCTTATTTTTAAACACTTACATAATAAGTCATATCATACTTATTATAGTTATTTAAGTTAATATATGTGTGTAAATATATTAAAATAAATTCTAACTTATTATAAATTTTTGTGTGTATTACTCAAATGCGCACAATGATTTATGACAACTTTCGGGTGTTGAAAAGTCCAAAATTCGAAAAAAGTTTTCGGTCGCATTTCTATTTTTCTTCGAACTGAATATTTTTGTAAACTATTTTGAAAGACTATTTAACGATCATTATTTATTACTTCAAAAACTTTTATTTTATTTATAAATCCATTAATTAATTATTTAAAATATATTAAATATCCATATTTTAAAGAGGTTAAATTACGGGTTGTTACAACTATCGTATTCTGCTTTTGTACATACAGGGATCTATAACTCTCCATGTTTAACTCTGATAATTTCCGCTGTACAGATTTTATATATTGAAATAATATATGTTATTCCATCTGTATAAGATTTTGTCTATGCCTATTTTCCTTTTTCCCTTAAGAAACCGCCACTTTGGCACTCGAATTTGCGGCACGTGAATACCAAGGATGTATTAGTGTTGATTTCCAATGGTCGAAGAAATGAGTCCTTGCATTTGGTATCAGAGCTTTGGTTTAGCGAAAACCAGAGCCTGACCGGGGTAAGAACTCATCAATGATAGGATTAGTAATATACTAGGATGAGTAAATCATTAGAGATAGTGTTAATAACACCCTAGAATGAGTTGAAAGTATTGCATATATGAGCGCGTATTTGTTAATATACAAAAATGATTTTTTTTTTAAATATGGTAAATGAAATAAATTTACCTATGATTATATTTTGAATATAAAAGATATGTTTTTAAAAGATATATAATAACTTGAATGATTGTTGAAAAACAAGTTAATAAAAAGATGTAAGCCTAAAATGTCTTGTGATTAGAATTTTACAGTTTGACTATAAGATTTTCATTACATAAGAGTAATAAGGGGACGTATATAAAACCTAAGAATTTGGATAATGAGAACTTTTATCGAAAGGGGTTTTGAAAGAAAATTTCCAAAGGATTTAGCAAATTATTCAACCATCAACTGAAATTATGATACCGAAAGGTTATAAAGCAATAATAGAAACTTTCATCTAAAAGGTTTTTGAGGAAGAAGTTTTAACGGATTTTGAATGTTGATGATAAAAATGTTTGGGAACATTTTGGAAATGATTTAACCAAATACCGATGGACTTTCTAAAAGTTGGTCAAGTATGATTTTAAGGAAAATACTGAAGTACTTAGAGAATCATTATCCTTAACTGTTAAATGAATTTCTGATAGGATGCATTAGGATTCATTTAAATATAAACATTGGCATTAGAATAAGTTACTATCCATATCTAAAAAGACTTTGTTTGCACTGGTGGAAACTATTCATGGGAAAGTATTTGAAGGTGGAGTCCACAAAGAGTAAGGCGAAAAAGAAAGACAATTTGATAATCCTATCGAGTGACGAAGAACCCATGCAGTAGCCACATAGAAATGGTGGGCCCATCTTAGAGGAAGAATTAGATTAGTATACTAGACAAAGATGGCTATCTAATGGCCGCAATACCTCCACCTTCTTCTAAATTTATCATTGTTTCAAGCGACGAAGAAGTTGCTCTAGCCTCCGAGGAACCGATAGAGGAGGAGGAATCTGAGCCTATGGAAGATACAAATTCCATGATACCCCCATGAATTAAACAAAAGTAGCATAAACAAGAATATGATATGGGATTAAGATGGTGTAACGACCTGCCTTTTTGGACTGCTTAAATCGACAATAAACCACATACGTCAGACTCAAACCATTCAGAATGGCAGATTGTTATGGCGTAAATAACAAAAAGAAGAGAAAGAAATAAAAGAAACACAGAATCTCACAACGGAATGACAAAATGTAACGACCTGTAAATTTCAACGATTTTTAATAATGTATTTAAATAAATTTTCTTGAAAATAAAACAACTAAATTTAACAATGAAAATTTGATATTTGGAATAACGTCTATTTAAATGTAGCAAATGTTAAATTTTCATTAGATAATATGGAAGTTTATTCTACTGTGTAATTTTCAATTTCAATTTAAAATCAGTTAAATATGATGGTAATAAAATATTTTCAAAATCTGAATATTTTTATAAAATAAAAATGTAAATCATTTTCTGAGTGAGACGTAGTATTTCGTTTCGCTAAATTTGGACTTCTCTAGCTTTGTTTATCTTATTTTCGACGTTTTATCAGCATTTTCAACAGTGGAAAATCGAGTTTTTATAACTCGATCGTATTGCTGATATCATACCATCTTGTTTGTCTCGTCATGCTGATCTTCGTAATATATTATTTGTGCATTTCGGAGTCCAGTACGCAACGAAATCCGTGGAAACGGATAGCCGTGTCACTATCCATTTTGGAGCTTTTGATATTTCGTTACCATTCAATTGTCAAGCGGCTGAAAACAAAGGGTCACCACTTTTCCAATTCTCAGAATTTAATATTATTTGACCCTCACTATTCCTTTTGTTCAACAAAATCTTTGGTTTGTTTCGTTTTCTATCGGTTCTACACCATTTCATTGTGAAGGAAAGATTTATATAAAGGTTTATATACGAAGCGTTCTCATTTTTCCTGTAGCGTGTCATCATCTTGTCTCTGCTCTTTCCATTGTTGCCATCATCCACATTGTCACCCACACCACGTCTCCTTACCACCTCCGCCTTATCAGGCCACCCACCTTCTTTCTTCTTTCTTATTGTCTTCCTCAAAAAAAATTGGTATAATATAATAAAGTGTATATATATATATATGCGACTGTAACTGGTTGCTTCTTCCACCTGATAACGTGTCGCATCCACCCACAAGGCATTAAACCTGCTAGCCGAACCACCTAAAAACCCGCGCCATCAACATAACATTTAGCAACTCCCCTTGCCCGCTCATTCCTTCCGCATGTCTTTGCCCTACCACATCAGCATTTCTCTCCTCCCGGCCCTCTCCACATCGACCCAGCCTCCCATTCCCCTAGGCGGAACGGCCTGCAGCCGACCTCCCATCAGCTACCATCTCCATTTCTAAGACTCCGCCTCAGCCCCACATACAACACCACCCTCATTGCAGACTCGAACCCGCACTCTCCTTCGCCTATACATCTTCAACCCGCCGCGATGTCATCGTGCAACCCGAGCTCTACCCGGAACCACCACCCAAATCCCATGCTCGACCATTCCACACTTCAACCACCCTCCAACCTAGGCAACTCTCATGTCATTTTGGTTTGTATATATATACATTAGCTTATACTTTGATCTTTTAATTTATAGTGTTGAAGTTTATAAAATTTATCTAACCTATATGATCGATTTGTTTACATATGTAAAATTTTGTAAGTTATATATATATATTTATATAAGTTTATATTTGATCTGTTAAGTTATACATATATTTTATATAAGTTTATATTTGATCTGTTAAGTTATATATATATATATATATTTATATAAGTTTATATTTGATCTATTAAGTTGTATATATATTTTAATAAAGTACTTTTACTTGATTTTTATAATAAATTTGGATCTGAAGATATAACAGGGATATACATACATACATACATACATACATATATATATATATATGGAAATATATCTGGAAATATTTATAAAAACTTTTTGTATGTACGGTATGTAATAAAAGATATATAGCTTATAAATAAAAGCTTACCTGTATATATTTTTATACAATGTTGTTTTAATAAGTGTTAAATTGAATTTTGATTTTTAACATCTGTGTGTACACACAACACACACACAAATACATTTTGATTTTTTTTAAATTATATGTGTTTTAAACTGAGTAATGATTTTTGTAACATAATATATATGGATTTTATCTTATGTATGGGTTGAATTAAATATTGATTGTAATATAAAAAAATTATAGTTATGTGTGTGTGTATATATACCTCATATAAATATGTATATACTTTGTTTCAATCGATCTCTAGTACATCTTGACTCACCTTCTCAATATCGAATTTGTCCCAGCAATTCCGAGCTTGTCGTTGTCCCTCTAATGCGTGTCTGTATCAGTGTCTGTATCTATGTCATCTTCTTGTTATCTAACCTCAAAAGGTGGGCAATCACTCACGATTAACATTGTTATATTTAGTAAATTTGTTTTCACTTGAAACGACAACTGAAATATGCTGTAAAATTTGAATTGTTAGTTATTAAAATTTTAAATATGACATGCTATTATCTACAATTGTACACCTGTGATATATGACACCATATCTTGCTGTATATATTATACTTAAATTTGTTATTGATGACATATGCATGTTGTCAATATGTTATATTATTATCATATTTGTTTTTACTTTGCAAGTTCCCTGTTAGTTTAGAAATCCAAGTCGAAATGATACATACCCGAACGATATTATAGATTACGGGAAGATCATTATGGATTGAAATGATAAAACCAAGCCATTTTCATTAAAGTTAAAATTTGGGATTGCAGGTTGAAATGATATTTACCCATAGATATTTAAATTGCGGATTGAAATGATATATATCCGTATCACTTGACCATATGATTAGAAATTATATACGGACACCATTGGTCTATATTTTGAAATGATTCCAATGTTTTGGAAGGAATAATTTTATTGAATGTTGATTTTTAAATATAATGTAAAGATATTTTATTTATAAATTTTAAATTTATATATTTGGAAATTTTAAATTTATAAGTTAGTTTTGTAAATATAAATTTTAAGATTACACTTATAATTTTATTATTTTAAATATAAAATAAGATTTAAAATAGATTTATTAACAAAATTAAATTTGATATAATTTATTTAAATAAAATTTAATTTAATTAGTATAATAGTATGTTTAAAAATTTATTTACAAATTTACATTAATATTTTAAATAGATTTTGCATAATAACTTTAAATAAATAGAGGTTGGAAAAAATAAAATAAAATTGATTTGAAATCTAATTGGTTAATAATTGAATTTAAATAAGAATTTATTTGAATTGATTGATTTTGAGATTTGAAAGGTATGATTTATAACTTGATCTGATGAAAAGTGATTAAACGAATATTCTCAACTTTAAATGAAAATTGAGACTAAATATTTAATATTGACTTAAATTTATAAATTGAGATTTTATTTAATTGTTATTAAAATTATTAAGTAAATATTTTCCAATTTGAATAAAATTAAAATTGAATGTTGAAATATAAATAAAACTTATATTGTAAATGTTTGAATATTTAAACTTAGAATCTTATCGGAATTGAAATGATAATTCAAACTTTGATTTGAAATCGATATAAATTGAAATGATTTATTAAAAATTTGAATTGTCAACCTTTTTAATTGAAGCGGTTGAACTGGGAATGATTAAATTGAATTTTGGAATTTGAGTTGATTGAATTGATTTGGGAAATTGGAAGAAACTAATTTTATTATATATAAAGTATTTTTAATATAAATTATTTTAATCTGTGAAATATATTAATTTATAAATTATTTTAATATATAGAATATTTTAATTTATAATTATTTATATCTACACACTATTTTCCAAATCTAAACTGTTTAAGTTGGAACTGTTATTATTACGAAAGTATTATGATTACAAAAGTGCTATGATTTCAAAAGTGTTATGATTTCGAAAGTGTTAGAATTTTTAAAAGTGTTACGATTCTGAAATGAATATTACTTAAAGTGAATAATACTCGAATTGATATGGTTTTGAAATGAATATGAAATTTAGATATGACATATGAACTATTTGAAATGAAATGGCCATGGTGTGAAATAAGCATTTGGTTGTTAAGGAGACCGGGATCGGATATTGTCATACTCTCTACCAATACCGAAAACCAGTTTAACAACTGTATACATCGTGGAGATTCCAGAACAAAGTAGGATGATTTGGCGACGATTCTATATGAGGTATTAGAGAAGCCTTGACTCCCATGAGTCAGCTTGATGTTCCAAAAACAGGGCTATACCGGGCCAACTGGGGTCATTCCCCCTATTGGGCACATTTCATCGATACCATTCTATTGCTTTTGTGATTAGATTGGGTGCACCTTTGATATGGGAGTATGTCTCGTGGTGGATGGTAGTAGCTGCTAAGCGTTACCACCAGTATAGAAGTGCAAAAGGTATTTCTACCCTAGCATTGCCTCGCGTGCCTTCTCACATGTCTTATCGCACCTTCTACGAGTTTGGTTTGTATAATACTTATGGAGTGCCCTCTGGTAGCCCACTTGCGAGTGAAGTTTAAAGTATCTGTATAGACTACGACATTATATAAAATGTTTTAAAGGGGATATAGGTATCGCCTTAATGCTATTTTAATAGTTTACTTTACTATAGTCGTATTATAATATTGTATATTACTACATAGTAGATAGTTCCATGGATCCTTAGAGGATTGAGATCCCAAACATCTTTTTAAGTCACTTGTATTTCAATCGACATTTCGCTTGAGTTTATTTACTGATGTAAGAATGTTAATCTTGACTCGAATGTTTTGTGTTGTGCTTTATGCTTGGGTCAGATTGAGTGACACGACATCTGACACTCACCTTAAGAGCTTTGCCTGAAGATCTATCGTATATCTAGTCAGCTTTCAGTTGTTTTCAGTTATTTCTATTGAGTCTTGTAGTTACTTTTGTATTTGAAACTACTCTGTATTTGAGATTTCTGTTGTATTTTGTTTTATAATCTGGTGTTTTATAGTAGCTTCATGAACTACTATTTATCAATTCCGCTGCTTGTTGTTGTAACACTCTGTATTTGTGATTCTGTGGTTAATTTATTTACTGTATATGCTAAGTTTTGCCAAATATAAATTAACAATATTACATTTTGAGCAATTCAAGTTTGACATATGCGGATGCAAATGGTTCGAAATAGCGGGTCATTACAGTTGGTACCAGTGCTCTGGTTTAGGCAAAACTTAGCATACGGAATAAAATCAATTGCAGAATCACTTTCGTTCGAGCTTTAATTTCTTCCTCTTTGACTCGGGTTTCGTTTAAATTTCGAAACTTTCCCCTTCGTTCTAAAATTCGTTCTTGCCTTTCCTGCTCGTATCCATTGATAATTGAGCATCCTATAGCTTCAACCACAACTGTCAACTTCATCCTTTTGGTTGACTAATCCCATCGGCGGTCCCGCCAAGCTTAGTATGATTGGTAAAGAGGTGATTTTCCTTTAGAACTGCCTCTATTCATCGGAGATTTCTACGTACTCTGTTTTGATGCTGTTATCTCTTGCTAACCCTGAACTGTTCTTAAGTAGACTACCCGGGTAATTCTCTTGTGATCCAATATCAATTGCCTCAGATTTTGCAGGCAGTTTTATCTTTAGCTTGATTATCAACTGAGTGATTTTGACTCTACCCCGATAGTCAGGGATTATCCTGATGTTTTGGCGAAGTTATTTCTCTTCTCTCCCAAGCGAGAAATGGAATTTTCGTGTTGATCCTATACTTGGAATCCTTATTGACCCTGTTAAGGTCACCTGCGATTAATATTAGTCTATCCACTTTCCTCTTTGTAATTTAATTATCATATCTTCCTTTCGAGCCTATCTTTTTAGTTAGAATTCTCTTGAATAGGGTCTCTCTTAATTGAACCTCTATCCTTGTTTAAGACCCATTAGTGAATCATCGGGTGAGGGAGTGTACTTGTAATTAATATAAAATAATTTATATTGGGTTTTTTGAGTTATTAAGGTTGATTTAGGGTTTCGATCGATTCGTCTGGCCTACGCTATCGATAGAAATTCCAAAACACTTGAACAAAGCAAATTGGCACAATATTGTTTTCGAAATTGGTAAATGATATAATTTTTGTATGGTTATATTTTATAAATGCAAGTATAATTTTCTGAAATTAAATAGTTAAATGAATTGGTTGTTAGAAACGATAATATTTGATTATCGTTTATTGTTTTGTAAACCATTGACTATTGCAACATGATATAAATAAAAGGAATTATAAGACATGGTTTATAAATTTATTTGGAATTTAAATGAATTTTAATTAAGAATTTGAGAATTCAAATTTTCGGTATTTTCAAAAATTTGGAACATATTATCTGAAAGTATTTTCGAATGAAAATTGTTTCAAAAGAATAATTTTAAAAGAATTAAGTCTGTACTCTCTTCATTTTTCACTGGAAAATAATTTCGGTGATGACTGCAGCATCATCGACATCCATTTTCGAGTCTCAAAGTAGGGAGACCACTTAGTAGCTTTGCTACAAATTTGGCTTGGAAAATAGATGTGATTTGAATTTCTTAAGTACGATCTGATATATATAATATACGTACTTATATATTTATTTCAAAATAGTTTGAAGAGAAACCAGAAATTTAATTTTTAAATACTGTGTTAGGTAGTGGTTTTCAATTATTGAAACAATGCAAAATTTGAATAATTGAAATGCTTTTAACATCCCACCTTTTTGCACGCCTTAAATCGACACACGTGCCAATT
Source organism: Allium cepa (assembly GCA_030765085.1). Lineage (NCBI taxonomy): Eukaryota > Viridiplantae > Streptophyta > Magnoliopsida > Asparagales > Amaryllidaceae > Allium > Allium cepa. Next base: position 340,797,893 of record CM060932.1, on the reverse strand, counting down.
CAAACCATATGGAAGGGCGGATTGTTATGGGGTAAATAAGAAAAACAAGAAAGAAATAAAACAAACAGAATCTCACAGTGGAAGGTAAAATATAATAATCAAATATACGGTTCATGAAGCTATTTTTTCAAAATATTTAATTTTACTTACAAATATATATCAGAGTTATACATACCATGAAATATCAATAATGCAGCAGAATACAATAGTGTAGTGGAATAATATAATAGGTAATAGAAATAAAATCTTCATCTTCGACCTCCAGATATAAAGACTTCGATCCTAAAATGCTCGGACTGACCCGAACAATTTGAAAAGACAAAATACTCGAGTCAGAACTGAAAGATCTTATGTAAGTTAAATCAACAGAAATAAATATGAGTGCAGTAACTTACGAGATGCTCGGGATTCACATCTCCTAAGGATCCGTTAAACTATTTACTATGTAGTGTATTTCGCTATTATAATAGTGTCTAATTGTAAAATAAAATTACTTTTAAATAGTGTTAAGGGGTTACCCGTATAGCCCTTAACACAAATAATGCCAAGAGTCTATACAGGACCGTAATACCTCTTGATCGTGAGCTACTAGAGGATACTTCATAGGTACGACACAAATAGAAACTCGTACAAGGCGTGATAGGGTAGGTGACACAGCACAACTAGGCAATGCCAGGGTAGGTATACCAATTACGCTTCCGGGTCGGTGGTAACGCATAGCCGCATCTACCGCCCACCTCGAGCCACATCCCCAAATAAAAAAATCAAAAGTGGCCACCGAATCAATCCAAAAGTCAAAGTATGATATCGAAGGGATATGTCCGATCAAAGGTGCTACCTCAATTAACCCGTCTATCGCTCCTGTTTTAGCCACCTTATGCCTACTCATGGGAGTTGGGTCCACGTATTTACCTCAAAGAAAACGCCGCCACCATCGTACTTCATTCTAGAATCTCCACCGCGTACACGGTTGTTAAAGTAGATTTTCGGAGTTGGCAGAGAGTATGTCAACTTCCGATCCCGGTCTCTTCAACAACCAATCGATATTATAACACAGCGGTCATTTCAAAATAATTTATACTTTAAACCAAAATATAATATCCCTTTCAAAATTATATAAATACGATATCATTTATATTTTTTTAAACCCCAAATCAATATGATATCATTTTTATTCTAAATATATCCTTTTCCCAAAATCATAATAATTTCACACACACACACACACACATATATATATATATATATATATACATATATATATATATATCTTAAACCCCCGAGCTTTGAACAAAATTTCTAATACTTAAATGGTTTAAGTATTAAACCGCTTTACATAACAAAATAGCTTTTAAATTTCACAAATAAATTCCAAATATAGGTTTAAATTCCCAAATAAACCATTTCAACTTCCATATATTTCAAATCTTTAAATATTTCCACCATTTTAAAACTTATTCTTTGATAATTTCATATACATCAATTCCAACTAGTACTATTTAGATTTGAAACGTTACTAAATAAATCAAATATCGTTTTAGTAAAACTTTTAGACTTCAAATAACTGGATACTCTCCAATTAAATTAACTTGATAATATTCAATTTAATAAATTTGATAATCATTTAAATCCTCTAAATAAAAATCAAGTTAAAAAATCATACCTTTTTAAATCTAAATTTATTTACATTCCAAATCCAATTTATTCAAAAATAATTTTTAAATAATTCAATTCAACCCAATTTCATATTTATCTTCCAACTTAAATTTTATTTGAGTCGTTATAAATTCTATATATATAATACCTTAAATAGGTACTTACCCATATAATATAAACCATCGAACTCCATTATCAAACTCATTTTTATTAAACAATTTTATACATAACTTAAATTCAAGAATTTAACTATATATATATAAAATAATATTTATATAACATCAGAATTTGTATTTAATAAACCGTATATTCCTTTCCAAAGCCATAGAAAATCACTTTAAAATATTTCTATATATAGGCCGCAGTGCCTGTATATAATTTTCTATCCTATGATCAAGTGATACAGATATTTATCATTTCAATCCGCAATTTAAAAACAAAAATTACGGTTATATATCATTTCAAACCGCAATCCTGAAAGAGATGAAAATGCATAATAACTTGCAGTTTATGACAATATAAAATACAGCATCTAATCATCCAATATCAACCATCAACCATTTATCGCAATCATCATCAAATTCAACAATAGCATCAGTATAGAACGGAAAATAAATAATGGGTGCTAAATAGCAGTTTAATTCAATAATAAATTAAATAACTATTTAATTGGCAGTTTATATGCAATGAATAATTAATTAACAAATTTAACAGACAGTTTAAATGCAATGAATAAATTAAATACCAATTTAATTTAAATAAATGAAATTAACTTAGATGATGATAAAAAAAATATGCCAAACAATCATAAATAAATTTTAAATCACATCATATATCAATTTAACAAACATAAGAAATTTTAGAAGTTGTGAGTGGGTTAAAACACTCACCTTTTGAATTTAAATCCAATTTAAACCCAAAAATTTGACCGTCTCAGAATTCACCCAAACCAGCGTCAAAAAGTCCCAAATCCCAATATAAACCTAGCGGAGAAAACTGCATGTGAATGCGACCTCGTATGTGGAAGTTATTGCGATTAGAACGATCAACCATAAAAATAATAAAAATAAATAAATAAGATAGTAAATAGAGTTAACCGTACACGTCATCATCTGTATTTTTTTCCACACGCACAGGCAACGTGTTCAAACATCGAACCCTAATAGGACTTGGCCGCCACCCTATAACCAATTGCCGCCGACACTACACCAACGTTCACCTAGATCAGGCTCTACCCCCGACTCCACCGAGCCACGCCGCACCACTGGCCCCACCGCGAATGACTCCGGTCAATCTATGACGCACCGCCACCGCTATCCTCCTCGCCCAAACACCGTGAATCTGAGCGCCTTTGGCCAAAGTAACCATGCCAATCCAAATGTCTTGACACCCTCTACCCATTGCCACCACCCGATAGTCGTAAGGACGAAGATCCACCGTTAAATAGAATAGTGATAAATTGACGGCCAACCCCTCTCCATCATTTGCGGTCAAACGATAACTCAGATCGAAAAACTAATGGCAGCATTGAGATGCGTACATTGAGAGTTTCGTCATATAATTTTTCTATATTTTTCTGAGGACTTCGAATTTTTGACTTTGATTTGAAATGGAATTGGATCTGGAATTTTGTCTGCAATTGAGGAGAAGGAATAGAATAAATTTACAAATGAGAATTTGGGAGGCTAGGGTTTATAGCAAGGTATTTATAGGCAACGTTGAAATAGGATGGATCAGGTAAGATAGATGTACGCGCAAATGACAAAGTGGCCCAAAAAAGCCCCTTTTGTCCCGGAACGAAATTGGATCAACCCATATATCAAAATAGATGTTTTAAAATATTTTAAATGCAATGAAAAAGGTTTCAGGTTCAAATTGTATCGTATGAAGAAGTTATGGTCAAATCAATAATTTTTTTTCAAATTGATTTCAATTTCATAAATTTCAAGACGTTTCGAGTCCGTATGATCAAACGACAAGCCCGATCGCTACGAAACTTGAAATCCTGCAATAATTCACCGTTACAGATCCGATGAAACATGTTTCGTCGAAATCCGAGTCAGTGGCAAAAATGGCTATTTTTATATTAATTAAATAAGTTAAAAATTAATTAATTAAATCAAATTTTCAATTTTATTTCGATAATTGGAAAATTTCAACATTTTTAACTTCTTAATCATTTACAATGATTTAAACAAATTTAATTATCAATTTAGAGGTGAATAATTTACAAATTTCAATATTAACCTCAATTTCATTAAATTATAAATTTAATTTCCACTAATTCTAAATTCACATTTCATTTTATTATTAAATTTATCGTTATCAAAGGATGCAATTTTCATTGGTACACGATTGTTTATATTTATATTCTTAAATTTTATCTAAATTTCCATTTATACAATCTTCTAAGTATTTACTTTTCATTGAATAGCAATTTATCCTATTATCGTGTATTAAATTCCAATATATTGATAAAACTTTATTCCACCCCTTTGTTCAACCTATAGTCATTATTATAAATGGAATTTACATTATCTCTAATTATTAATTACCATCGGTTAAGATCTTAACATTTGTTCCATAAATTTATTTGCACTAAATTAGTTACTGCATTAATTCTTATTTATATAATATTAAGGTTCATTTAACCCTGATTGATTTCCAATATTTTGACAACTTTATTTTGCATTCCTTTTATTCAACCAACTGTCATTTCATAAACCAAATTAACATTATTTCCGATTATTACTTTCATTTATATTAACAAAACGTTGAATTTAGATTAAGTATAATTTATTACCTAAGTTTATTAAACACCTTACATAAACTTGCCTCCTATATTAATTGCATTTATAAGTTCGTTACTTATCAAACCAGATTTATAATTCCATATCCAATGCTAATTTTATTTCATTACATTAATATATGCCTATTTACATTTTAATTTGAATGAATATTATATTCTTAAATGTGTACTTCTTATCAATTTGAACACATTAATTAAGGTTTTTAAATACTTTACATTCTATTAAATTTACAACATTAAATTTACATTCTATTAATTACTTTACATACTTTACGTATTAATTACCCAATTAACATAATTTGAACTTATTCCCCAATCCACCAATTTCTTCTTAAAATAAATTTACGCTTCTACTAATTTATATTCACACTTCCGTTACTATATTAAAAATCATTAAAGTAACATTTATTACCAATATCCACATTATAATTACTTAACTTTTAAATGAACCTTTTTCCCCAATAAATTCATTGACCACTTAATTAGTTAATTTATAATACTTGTTATCATACCCTTAAAATTTTCACTTAAGTTTATGTTATATTCAATTTATATTATTTCATAAATTAATTCAAATTCTACGCTCGTTTTGTTCCATTTGATTTGTAGCCTAATATAACATTTACATTAACCCATTTCATTCAACTTATATAAATTCAGCTTTGACTAACTTTATTGCCTAAATTTACATGCAGTTACTCTAAATAAATTATTGCATTGGATAATTAAATGCTTACCTTTATAAGTTTACATTCCCAAACAATATTTCAATTACTCCAGAACATTGATTTAATTCAATTTACTATTTAATATTATCAATTCATTAAATTAATTCACATTTTTTTCTTTTTTTCTTTCTTTCTTCCTAAATTTAATTTCAAAAATTTAAATTAAATTAACCAATTTATTCCTCAAAATTTACGAGTAGTGTGACGACCCGATTTTCTACTCCCAGAAAATCGCATCATCAATTAAGAAAGAAAGGGATAGAAGAAGAAAAGAAAGAAGAGAAAGAAGAAACAACACTAGAATCTCAACAGCGGAACGAATAAATGATATTAATAACATAAAATATTACATAGTTTACAACCATAATCAGTGTACATAGATATACATCATATACTAGACAGTTATGAACACCTGTCTAGTATGTACAACATAATACAACTCAGAGACAATCACAGAGACACACAGCGGAATACTATATATATCTAACGCAGAAGCCTTCTGCTCCATTTGCTCCTCCATAATTCGTCAAAGCTAACCTGAATCCCTTGGCTACTCGTAAAAATTTGAGTACCCAAGAGTTTATGAAAAACAAAAGATAAACTCTGGGTCAGACATGGGTCTGGTGTGACTAACAGGTTAAAGTTACTTAACTTTGAAAAACCTTTTGAAAAGAAAAGTATCACGTAAGACTTCCCACACATAAACATGGAAAAGTTTTTACCTTACGCTAACCACAACATTTGATAGGAAATCCGATGATATGATAATAGTGTCTAGGGTTTTCAAGTAAATAAGAAATAGCCGAAATTGTTACATTTAGTAAATTCCAGCTACTAGCCACAAAAGTGGGTAATACAATCAAAACCGTTGGCACTTATTCAATTTTTGGATTCCATACAATGGCAGGGCTACTGAGGTACCGCCCGTCACAGTACGTGGCCTAGATCAACGTACCGAGGAGTACTCCCACTCCCCTGCAACACAAAGCCGGACCCATTCCTTACTGAACAGTTCCGAACAAGACAACCCCACAGTTGGTGTACATCCAACTGCCCACACAGCCGAAATAAAAAGGGACCTCTAGACAGGGATCAATCTTGCTCTCCAGTGGGTGCGACACACGAAGCCTTGCTGCACCTCCCCTGTTTTAGCCATTCCCGGTTGATGAGGCTTGAGGCTACGATTACCTTTAGAGGACATATCACTTAGAATGCTCATCGTCCACCTGACGATGTTCTGAAAGCATTCAATCCATACAAGTTCGTTCCGGGTTCGAACGAAACCGAAGGCATTATCTCGTTACACTCATTACGGAATCACCCACAGAGTTAACGACGATAACCCTTGCACTCTAAACCTATATCTCGAATCTATAAGTACTATTCCGTCAAACTCATTACGGAATCACCCACAGAGTTATACTGACATATAGCCCTTACACCCCGAGTCTTTACTTGCTCCACTTAGAATCACGACCTAACGTTATTTGGAATCGATGTGGCTTTCGGATATCCAAATATGGAAACCCGATCCCGGTCTCATTGAAATCCAAAGCGTGTCTTTTAAGGCCAAGTTGTTCTAAAGGTTTAAAACAATTCAATTATCTATATCCATACAAATAGATAAATCATAGATCCACAACAGATAATCAACATTATCATCATATCAGATAAACCATACTATCATTATCCAAAAGATAATCTATATCAACATCACAATGCAACCAATGCATCCAAATCACTCAACATAATTTATCCCATGTCTGAGATTCAAACCAATCAAAGCAAACAATACTATCCAACCATATAAGAAATGATTAACCATACCAATATAATTAATTTAAAATGAATTAAATTAACTACATCATTCAAATTAATTTAAAGTAAATTAAATTAATTATTTCACCAATATCTACTTGCTCATATCACTATTGATAATTTATCGATCAATTAATTAACCATCAATCAATTATTTATTTTAATTAATCATCCCTGATTAATTAAACCTTAATTATATTCAAGTAATTATTCACTAATTAATTTCTTCAAATTAAATTATATTAACAAAATACAGTAATTAATCCTTAATTACTTCATTAATTAGTTAACAATAATTAATTACATTAATCCTTAATTAATTACGTTAATTAATTACCTTTAATCACTTATTATTGATTAATTAATCTTAATTAATCAATCATAATTATATCATTAATTTAATAATTAATGATCTTTCTAATTACATTTTAAAATTAAATTAATTACTCTAAGTAATAAATCTTCATTTAAATTATAACTGTTAATCACCCTTGATTAACTCCATTCAGTAATTATCTACCCTTAATTAATTGTCTCCAATTAATTTCTTGATTAATTTACAAAGTAATTATACTCAAATTACATTTATCAACAAATCACCATCAATTAATTACATATAGTAATCACTCATTAATTACTTCTCTAAGTAATTATTCTTCAATAAATTACACCAAGTAATTACAACTCATCAATTGATTAATTTTAAATTAATTAAACTGAATTAAAAAACTTAAACTAATCAAATTAACTTAATTAATTACAATAAGTAATTAATTCCTTAATTACTTCCATAAGTAATCATACTTAACAACTTACAATTGATTATCTTTAAATTAATTAATCTAATTAATAATTAAAATTAATCACATTAATTAATTATTAAATAATCCTTAGTTAATGACCTTCATTAACTATTAACAATTCATTAATTATTTTCTATTAACTTATTTTAAAATCATTATTAATTACAATTTAATTAATCATTAATAACCCATTAATTAATCCCTAATTAATTAAATAATTAAGTGTTAATTAAAGCTTAATTAAATTCATTATTACCTGATTAATTAATTATTAATCCTTAATTAAAAACTAATTTTATTTAAGTAATTATTCTTAATTACAAGTTAATTAATCAAAGAATAATTAATCCTAACCCTTAAGGTTATACCTTAATTACTTTAAGTAATTATTAATTTCATTAATTTATTAAATAAATTAATTATTCATTTAATTACCCTAATAATTAAATGAAATGCAAACATTAAATTATTTTAACTTTAATAAGTATTAAAATCAATCTAAAACCTTAATTGACAATAATTCCTTAATTACAAAAGAAATTTACAAAAGTTAAAATATTTTCTTTTAAAATTAAACCATTTAAATTTTTTACATTATCAATCAAATTTGGTTTTAAACACTTAAATTTATGAAACTTAAATTCATTTTAAAACCAAGATTCAAAAATAGATTTGAATCAAATTTATACTTTATTTAAACAATAAACTCTTTTAAAGTTATTTAAAACATAATTTGAATTTAAATACGTAATCGTTTCCAACTTTAAGATTCAATTCAACTTGAATCTATAATTTAAATTAGATTTAAAACTTAATTTAAATCTTGCTTCTATTTTTAAATTTAGTTTAAGTTAGTTTTAGACTTTTTTGGAAACAAGACAAGTTTCAAACTTTAACAAACCAATCCCGAGCTAAAAACTAAGATGTCTTAAAATCAATTTAAATTTCAAATCAAACAGGTTTATACAAAAACCTGTAGTAAAAGATTTACCCCAAAACCCTGTAACAAAGCTAAAACCCGAGACCACGACTCCATTACTTCGAGTTCCCAGACCAAATGCTTCGAGCAAACATAATACAATTCCGATACAAACGCGAGAACTTTCTCCCCCAAAACAGCTAACACGCCAATCAAAATCGTGCACCTGCACCACCGCAGCGACCGCCTCCGACCCATCGCGGCCCCCTACGCAAGTCAATGGCCATCTCCCAGTGCCATTCCAACCCTTAAATCAACGGCAGAAACCCCAACTCGAATTTAAGCATTCGAGTTCCCAATACTGAAGCAATGGTCGAAACTGGAATCGCCTGAAATCATTTGCCTCCGATCAACTGGGTGGCTTCACCTCCGTCCACACCTTCAACTATACTCCATCAATCACCAACTTGAATATAAATGAACTCGATTGCCTCTAGAGTCTGCAGCGAATCCAAATTCCAGATGAACACAAATACTAGGTTTTAAAACTTCAACCCCAAATTATTACTTCCTCACTGCATAAATCCATTCAACAAAAATTTTCCTTAGATCTTCACTCATTATTTTGTCACCAGAGAAAATCATGGTCTTCCCAATCTTCTAGGATATCAGTTACAACCCAAAAACCCCATTTTGAATAATACAGAAATGCTTAATCATTTTTCAATTAAAATTCCTGATTTTAATTTTAAAATTCAAGTATTGGTTTGAGAAATCAATTTATATTCTTGAATTAATGAAAACTGGATGGTCTAATTTGCTCACATGCAGTTGTTTTGTTATTACAGTTTCACTTATTCATTTTATTTTTCCATTTTAAATAAAAATTTAAAACTGTATAACATACTTTGTTTAAATCCTAACCTTAACAAAGATTTGAATATAAGGTCATGATTTTGATCTGGATTTACACTTGGAATGCTAGAACAAGCAAGATCAAGCAAAAACATATTTCAACAGAAAACATACATTCAGTAAACATACAGATCACAGGAAATTCCACTTCAATCATCCACTTCAATATGATTATCACAGGAATAGATTAAGCAACTATAATTACTTAAATTATTTTTGTTAAAAATGTTACTCACAGGTCTTAGGAGTAGAGCACATGCTTATGCACTTTCCCTGACTTCAGTTTGAATTTTAAAAACTGCAGATACTTTAAAACTCCATCTTGCTACTGAAATGTTTCCTGACCTATATGCATACTTATATCCAGGTGAGCATATGCAGGCTTCCATAGAGAAGATGCATTTGAATGTTGATTTCAAAGAGGACTGCAGGCTTGTGAAGTTTCAAAACAGAGAGAGTGACCTCCAGATATGCATGCAGGTCTGAATTCTTCTTCTTTTTTAAAAAAAACAGAAAAGAATTTGCAAATTGATTGCAGGTTTGGATATTGTTTCAAACAACAGAAGAGGGAAACTGCAGATCTTATGCATGCAGGTTTGTGTTCCCTTTTTTTTTTCAGAGTTGCAAATTGATTTCAGGCCTTAGCATCGAAGAACTAAATGATTTGCATACTTTGATTTCTGGTTTATGAATAGTTTTTGGTTAGGAGAATACTCTGTTTTAGATTTGGTTAGAGAGGGTTTGCAGGTTGGTTTTGAACAGATTGAACAGATTTCTGTTTTTTAAATGTAGACGGATTCATATTTTGAAATCTGAAATTTTTTCTTAAGTTTGAAGAATAATAGGAAAAGGAAAAATAATGAGGCAAAGAAGATATGTTTATATAAACAAAATTCTTGATTTAATTAAAATAAAAAGAAAAACAAGTTTAAATGAGACACTTGTCTCTATCCTTAACATTTTGTCACAATAGTTTATTTTATAACTAACACATGTCCTTTAAGATGGTAAATAAATTTACATGTGTAATTATGTATTTAAATTTTAATTCTAAATTGTTTATAAATCTTTAAGCCTTTAAATCTTATTTTATTCCATATGTATATATAAATGAATTTTATTTCCTTTTAATTTTAGAAAACAAAACAAAACAAGTTATAAGTAAAAGCTTATTCAAATATTTTTAAGTGTTTATTCTTTTAAAGTTTCAAAACATTGAACTCCAATTTAAATTAAATTATAAACTCCAATTTAAAAATCAAGTTACATATATGCATATATAACTCTTATTAAATTTTAAAATAACAAATCCTATTTCTACAAATCTATTTATGTTCAAAAGAATTTAAGTATTATAATTTTTATTCAAAAATAACAAATTAAGTAATATCAAATAATTTGTAAAAGAGATTATAACAAACTAAAATCATTTGTAATTTACATTGTAAATTCTTATATATGTATATAAATCCCAAGTAATATAAACTAAAACTTAGCTTTTATATTTATCTAATTCTAAATTCATATATTTTTAAGTTAAATAAAATTTCAAAACAAATAAGATTTATCATAACATAAATCATAACATTATTCATTGAATTGCTTTTGAAAAGTCAATTCTTAAATTAAAATTTTTAATTTACTAAAAATAAACTAGAATTAGAAAATCAATTCATTCACTAATTTAAAAATCAAAATTTATCAATTTACAGTATATACAAAAATATATATATATATTATAAAAAGAAAAAAATTTATTTATTTAAAAAAATAAAATCTTTCAACTTAAATATTTATTAAAACATGATTATTAAATCAAATTCCAAATTTGTTATTAAAATTATCAAATCAGATTAAATTTATAACGCAGATTATTAAATTTATATTGCCCAAATTTCCGGGATATCACATTCCTCCCCTCTTAAAAGAATTTCGTCCCCGAAATTTAAAAGCAAAAGTAATTTAATAATCTATCTTAAGATTTTACTTAAAACTCAAGCATATATTATCAAACATATGCTAACAACTATAGCAACCAATTCAAACAAAACAAACCTAATTATCCAGAAAAACCTGGATATAATTTTCACGAGTTTCCCCGGTATAAATATTAGGATACTCGCTCTATAGAATCTAAAAAATCAATACTATTAAGCTATAGAGCTCCTATCCAACTATATCTATCAACAAAACAATATATCAGACTACAGACAAGTCTGAATTAATAATCACATCCTCCTTAATCGCTGGTTCCACAACCAGAGATAAACCATACACGTACTCCCTCAGAGATACGTGAAACACATCGAATTCCAGTTATCCAAACTGGCAATTCAATCTTGGAAATCAAACACCAATCCTCACAAACACAGAAAAGATCCAAAACATCTCGGAGCTGACTTACCCAGTCTTACTCAATCTTATAGCTCCTTAGATCAGAGAAAACTTCCTTAAAATCAAATATCCGACTCAGGAATCCAAATTCCTTCGTCTCTTATCCATCAAACATTCTTGACGATCCTGGGCTGCCTTCAACTCTCCTGATCAGCTCACCCTTCGATGATGTCTCTAGAAACAAACTGAACCAAAACAATCCAACAAAATGATCTCCTCAAGATCAATCCCAAACCAAGAACACCAACTCTACTCCACAAATCTCAGACACTATCTTACTTCTCCTCTCCGTAAAAGACAAAACAAAAGCACTTCCAATCTGCTTCCGCTGCACAACTCTGATCTGAAGCAGAAGAAAAACTCGAGCACAAACTGGACAACATATCTCAGAAATATGGTTCAATAATTCCATAAAAGAAAACTCAGATGCCCCATCTGATCCAAAGCTGCTTTACTAAACCTTCGATTTTACTCCTAGAATCCAGTCGATAAGAAAACTCAGTCTCCAGGTACGGACAAACCTCCCATAGCTCAAGAGAACAATCAAACTATCGCAAGTCACTTTTGCGATCAACCAGTCCAATATCCAAAGAAAACTGTTCTCTCTTTACCCATCAGAACAGCATATGCTTAACTAGCCAATCCATTGAAGAAATGGAATCCATTCTGCTGCTTCTGAACTCTATCTTCAGGAAACTGCTAACCAGAAGACTTTCTTGCCAGCACCCAGAACACTCCGAACTGCACTGCTGACACCGACGCCAAAGATTTCCTAATTCAAAGCTCTTCGAGAAACTCAGGCTTCAAACCGGATAGAAACAACCTGCTGAATCCAGCCACAACATCGAAGCAGACTCACCTCCTTAACTTGTTCCAAAGAAAACATCTTCGAGAACATCCATAGTCACTGCATCTCATCACGCAGCTACTACTTCCTGAGATATCAAGATACCATCATTCTCTTCTGCCCAACCGACAGATCCAAACTCTACTCATCCAACTCATAGATAGACTCCGAACCTTAACAGATTACCTTCATAGATCTATTAAATCCTTACTCCAAGAAAACTCACTTGAGACGGTATTCGATCTACAGTCTTGATAGAATCACTTCCATCCTCATCACCAAACTTCAATCAAGGGTAGTAGTCGTGTTACACGCCCTACTACCTTATCTACCTTTATAACCTATATTGGAAAACCCGAACAGGTAACCCAACAATTAGGTAGAAGTAATTATATAATAAAACTACAAATACGCTCCCTTAAGATAGACACCATCCACAGCCTAGGTATTCACTCAACCTAATGCTCTGATACCACCTGTGACGACCCGACTTTCTACTCCCAGAAAATCGCATCATCAATTAAGAAAGAAAGGGATAGAAGAAGAAAAGAAAGAAGAGAAAGAAGAAACAACACTAGAATCTCAACAGCGGAACGAATAAATGATATTAATAACATAAAATATTACATAGTTTACAACCATAATCAGAGTACATAGATATACATCACATACTAGACAGTTATAAACACCTGTCTAGTATCTACAACATAATACAACTCAGAGACAATCATAGAGACACACAGCGGAATACTATATATATCTAACGCAGAAGCCTCCTGCTCCATTTGCTCCTCCATAATTCATCAAAGCTAACCTGAATCCCTTGGCTACTCGTAAAAATTTGAGTACCCAAGAGTTTATGAAAAACAAAAGATAAACTCTAGGTCAGACGTGGGTCTGGTGTGAGTAACAGGTTAAAGTTGCTTAACTTTGAAAAACCTTTTGAAAAGAAAAGTATCACGTAAGACTTCCCACACATAAACATGGAAAAGTTTTTACCTTACGCTAACCAAAACATTTGATAGGAAATCCGATGATATTATAATAGTGTATAGGGTTTTCAAGTAAATAAGAAATAGCCGAAATTGTTACATTTATTAAATTCCAGCTACTACCCACAAAAGTGGGTAATACAATCAAAACCGTTGGGACTTATTGGATTTTTGGATTCCATACAATGGCAGGGCTACTGGGGTACCGCCCGTCACAGTACGTGGCCTAGATCAACGTACCGAGGAGTACTCCCACTCCCCTGCAACACAAAGCCGGACCCATTCCTTACTGAACAGTTCCGAACAAGACAACCCCGCAGTTGGTGTACATCCAACTGCCCACACAGCCGAAATAAAAAGGGACTTCTAGACGGGGATCAATCTTGCTCTCCGGTGGGTGCGACCCACGAAGCCTTGCCGCACCTCCCCTGTTTTAGCCATTCCCGGTTGATGAGGCTTAAGGCTACGATTACCTTTAGAGGACATATCACTTAGAATGCTCATCGTCCACCTGACGTTGTTTTGAAAGCATTCAATCCATACAAGTTCGTTCCGGGTTCGAACGAAACCGAAGGCATTATCTCGTTACACTCATTACGGAATCACCCACAGAGTTAACGACGATAACCTTTGCACCCTAAACCTCTATCTCGAATCTATAAGTACTATTCCGTCAAACTCATTACGGAATCACCCACAGAGTTATACTGACGTATAGCCCTTACACCTCGAGTCTTTACTTGCTCCACTTAGAATCATGACCTAACGTTATTTGGAATCGATGTGGTTTTCGGATATCCAAATATGGAAACCCGATCCCGGTCTCATCGAAATCCAAAGCGTGACTTTTAAGGCCAAGTTGTTTTAAAGGTTTAAAACAATTCAATTATCTATATCCATACAAATAGATAAATCATAGATCCACAACAGATAATCAACATTATCATCATATCAGATAAACCATACTATCATTATCCAAAAGATAATCTATATCAACATCACAATGCAACCAATGCATCCAAATCACTCAACATAATTTATCCCATGTCTGAGATTCAAACTAATCAAAGCAAACAATACTATCCAACCATATAAGAAATGATTAACCATACCAATATAATTAATTTAAAATGAATTAAATTAATTACATCATTCAAATTAATTTAAAGTAAATTAAATTAATTATTTCATTAATATCAACTTGCTCATATCACTATTGATAATTTATCAATTAATTAATTAACCATCAATCAATTATTTATTTTAATTAATCATCCCTGATTAATTAAACCTTAACTATATTCAAGTAATTATTCACTAATTAATTTCTTCAAATTAAATTATATTAACCAAATACAGTAATTAATCCTTAATTACTTACAGTAATCCTTAATTAATTACATTAATTAATTACCTTTAATCACTTATTATTGATTAATTAATCTTAATTAATCAATCTTAATTATATCAATAATTTAAAAATTAATGATCTTCTAATTACATTTTCAAATTAAATTAATTACTCTAAGTAATAAATCTTCATTTAAATTATAACTGTTAATCACCCTTGATTAACTCCATTCAGTAATTATCTACCCTTAATTAATTGTCTCCAATTAATTTCTTGATTAATTTACAAAGTAATTATACTCAAATTACATTTATTAACAAATCACCTTCAATTAATTACATATAGTAATTGCTCATTAATTACTTCTCTAAGTAATTATTCTTCAATAAATTACATTAAGTAATTACAACTCATCAATTGATTAATTTTAAATTAATTAAACTGAATAAATAAACTTAAACTAATCAAATTAACACAATTAATTACAATAAGTAATTAATTCCTTAATTACTTCCATAAGTAATTATACTTAACAACTCACAATTGATTATCTTTAAATTAATTAATCTAATTAATAATTAAAATTAATCACATTAATTAATTATTAAATAATCCTTAGTTAATGACCTTCATTAACTATTAACAATTCATTAATTATTTTCTATTAACTTATTTTAAAATCATTATTAATTACAATTTAATTAATCATTAACAACCCATTAATTAATCCCTAATTAATTAAATAATTAAGTGTTAATTAAAACTTAATTAAATTCATTATTACCTGATTAATTAATTATTAATCCTTAATTAAAAACTAATTTTATTTAAGTAATTATTCTTAATTACAAGTTAATTAATCAAAGAATAATTAATCCTAACCCTTAAGATTATACCTTAATTACTTTAAGTAATTATTAATTTCATTAATTTATTAAATAAATTAATTATTCATTTAATTACCCTAATAATTAAATGAAATACAAACATTAAATTATTTTAACTTTAATAAGTATTAAAATCAATCTAAAACCTTAATTGACAATAATTCCTTAATTACAAAAGAAATTTACAAAAGTTAAAATATTTTCTTTTAAAATTAAACCATTTAAATTTTTTACATTATGAATCAAATTTGGTTTTAAACACTTAAATTTATGAAACTTAAATTCATTTTAAAACCAAGATTCAAAAATAGATTTGAATCAAATTTATACTTTATTTAAACAATAAACTCTTTTAAAGTTATTTAAAACATAATTTGAATTTATATACTTAATCGTTTCCAACTTTAAGATTCAATTCAACTTGAATCTATAATTTAAATTAGATTTAAAACTTAATTTAAATCTTGCTTCTATTTTTAAATTTAGTTTAAATTAGTTTTAGACTTTTTTGGAAACAAGACAAGTTTCAAACTTTAACAAACCAATCCCGAGCTAAAAACTAAGATGTCTTAAAATCAATTTAAATTTCAAATCAAACAGGTTTATACAAAAACCTGTAGTAAAAGATTTACCCCAAAACCCTGTAACAAAGCTAAAACCCGAGACCACGACTCCATTACTTCGAGTTCCCAGACCAAATGCTTCGAGCAAACATAATACAATTCCGATACAAACGCGAGAACTTTCTCCCCCAAAACAGCTAACACGCCAATCAAAATCGTGCACCTGCACCACCGCAGCGACCGCCTCCGACCCATCGCGACCCCCTACGCAAGTCAATGGCCATCTCCCAGTGCCATTCCAACCCTTAAATCAACGGCAGAAACCCCAACTCGAATTTAAGCATTCGAGTTCCCAATACTGAAGCAATGGTCGAAACTGGAATCGCCTGAAATCATTTGCCTCCGATCAACTGGGTGGCTTCACCTCCGTCCACACCTTCAACTATACTCCATCAATCACCAACTTGAATATAAATGAACTCGATTGCCTCTAGAGTCTGCAGCGAATCCAAATTCCAGATGAACACAAATACTAGGTTTTAAAACTTCAACCCCAAATTATTACATCCTCACTGCATAAATCCATTCAACAAAAATTTTCCTTAGATCTTCACTCATTATTTTGTCACCAGAGAAAATCATGGTCTTCCCAATCTTCTAGGATATCAGTTACAACCCAAAAACCCCATTTTGAATAACCCAGAAATGCTTAATCATTTTTCAATTAAAATTCCTGATTTTAATTTTAAAATTCAAGTATTGGTTTGAGAAATCAATTTATATTCTTGAATTAATGAAAACTGGATGGTCTAATTTGCTCACATGCAGTTGTTTTGTTATTACAGTTTCACTTATTCATTTTATTTTTCCATTTTAAATAAAAATTTAAAACTGTATAACATACTTTGTTTAAATCCTAACCTTAACAAAGATTTGAATATAAGGTCATGATTTTGATCTGGATTTACACTTGGAATGCTAGAACAAGCAAGATCAAGCAAAAACATATTTCAACAGAAAACATACATTCAGTAAACATACAGATCACAGGAAATTCCACTTCAATCATCCACTTCAATATGATTATCACAGGAATAGATTAAGCAACTATAATTACTTAAATTATTTTTGTTAATAATGTTACTCACCGGTCTTAGGAGTAGAGCACGTGCTTATGCACTTTCCCTGAACTTCAGTTCGAATTTTAAAAACTGCAGATACTTTAAAACTCCATCTTGCTACTGAAATGTTTCCTGACCTATATGCATACTTATATCCAGGTGAGCACATGCAGGCTTCCAGAGAGAAGATGCATTTGAATGTTGATTTCAAAGAGGACTGCAGGCTTGAGAAGTTTCAAAACAGAGAGAGTGACCTCCAGATATGCATGCAGGTCTGAATTCTTTTTTTTTTTTAAACAGAAAAGAATTTGCAAATTGATTGCATGTTTGGATATTGTTTCAAACAACAGAACAGGGAAACTGCAGATCTTATGCATGCAGGTTTGTGTTCTCTTTTTTTTCAGAGTTGCAAATTGATTTCAGGCCTTAGCATCGAAAAACTAAATGATTTGCATACTTTGATTTCTGGTTTATGAATAGTTTTTGGTTAGGAGAATACTGGGTTTTAGATTTGGTTAGAGAGGGGTTTGCAGGTTGGTTTTGAACAGATTGAATAGATTTCTGTTTTTTAAATGTAGATGGATTCATATTTTGAAATCTGAAATTTTTTCTTAAGTTTGAAGAATAATAGGAAAAGGAAAAATAACGAGGCAAAGAAGATATGTTTATATAAACAAAATTCTTGATTTAATTAAAATAAAAAGAACAAAAAATTTAAATGAGACACTTGTCTCTATCCTTAACATTTTGTCACAATAGTTTATTTTATAACTAACACATGTCCTTTAAGATGGTAAATAAATTTACATATGTAATTATGTATTTAAATTTTAATTCTAAATTGTTTATAAATCTTTAAGCCTTTAAATCTTATTTTATTCCATATGTATATATAAATGAATTTTATTTCCTTTTAATTTTAGAAAACAAAACAAAACAAGTTATAAGTAAAAGCTTATTCAAATATTTTTAAGTGTTTAAATTAAATTATAAACTCCAATTTAAAAATCAAGTTACATATATGCATATGTAACTCTCATTAAATTTTAAAATAACAAATCCTATTACTACAAATCTATTTATGTTCAAAAGAATTTAAGTATTATAATTTTTATTCGAAAATAACAAATTAAGTAATATCAAATAATTTGTAAAAGAGATTATAACAAACTAAAATCATTTGTAATTTACATTGTAAATTCTTATATATATATATATATATATATATATATATATCCCAAGTAATATAAAATAAAACTTTGCTTTTATATTTGTCTAATTCTAAATTCATATATTTTTAAGTTAAATAAAATTTCAAAACAAATAAGATTTATCATAATATAAATCATAACATTATTCATTGAATTGCTTTTGAAAAGTCAATTCTTAAATTAAAATTTTTAATTTACTAAAAATAAACTGGAATTAGAAAATCAATTCATTCACTAATTTAAAAATCAAAATTTATCAATTTACAATATATACAAAATATATATATTATAAACAGAAAAAAAATTATTTATTTAAAAAAATAAAATCTTTCAACTTAAATATTTATTAAAAGATGATTATTAAATCAAATTCCAAATTTGTTATTAAAATTATCAAATCAGATTAAATTTATAACGCAGATTATTAAATTTATATTGCCCAAATTTCCGGGATATCACATTCCTCCCTCTTAAAAGAATTTCGTACCCGAAATTTAAAAGCAAAAGTAATTTAATAATCTATCTCAAGATTTTACTTAAAACTCAAGCATATATTATCAAACATATGCTAAAAACTATAGCAACCAATTCAAACAAAACAAACCTAATTATCCAGAAAAACCTGGATATAATTTTCACGAGTTTCCCCGGTATAAATATCGGGATACTCGCTCTATAGAATCTAAAAAATCAATACTATTAAGCTATAGAGCTCCTATCCAACTATATCTATCAACAAAACAATATATCAGACTACAGACAAGTCTGAATTAACAATCACATCCTCCTGAATCGCTGGTTCCACAACCAGAGATAAACCATGCACGTACTCCCTCAGAGATACGTGAAACACATCGAATTCCAGTTATCCAAACTGGCAATTCAATCTTGAAAATCAAACACCAATCCTCACAAACACAGAAAAGATCCAAAACATCTCGGAGCTGACTTACCCAGTCTTACTCAATCTTATAGCTCCTTAGATAAGAGAAAACTTCCTTAAAATCAAATCTCCGACTCAGGAATCCAAATTCCTTCGTCTCTTATCCACCAAACATTCTTGACGATCCTGGGCTGCCTTCAACTCTCCTGATCAGCTCACCCTTCGCTGATGTCTCTAGAAACAAACTGAACCAAAACAATCCAACAAAATGATCTCCTCAAGATCAATCCCAAACCAAGAACACCAACTCTACTCCACAAATCTCAGACACTATCTTACCTCTCCTACCCGGAAAAGACAAAACAAAAGCACTTCCAATCTGCTTCCGCTGCACAACTCTGATCTGAAGCAGAAGAAAAACTCGAGCACAAACTGGACAACATATCTCAGAAATATGGTTCAATAATTCCATAAAAGAAAACTCAGATGCCCCATCTGATCCAAAGCTACTTTACTAAACCTTCGGTTTTACTCCTAGAATCCAGTCGATAAGAAAACTCGGTCTCCAGGTACGGACAAACCTCCTATAGCTCAAGAGAACAATCAAACTATCGCAAGTCACTTTTGCGATCAACCAGTCCAATATCCAAAGAAAACTGTTCTCTCTTTACCCATCAGAACAGCATATGCTTAACTAGCCAATCCATTGAAGAAATGGAATCCATTCTGCTGCTTCTGAACTCTATCTTCAGGAAACTGCTAACCAGAAGACTTTCTTGCCAGCACCCAGAACACTCCGAACTGCACTGCTGACACCGACGCCAAAGATTTCCTAATTCAAAGCTCTTCGAGAAACTCAGGCTTCAAACCGGACAGAAACATCCTGCTGAATCCAGCCACAACATCGAAGCAGACTCACCTCCTTAACTTTTTCCAAAGAAAACATCTTCGAGAACATCCATAGTCACTGCATCCCATCACGCAGCTACTACTTTTGGAGATATCAAGATACCATCATTCTCTTCTGCCCAACCGACAGATCCAAACTCTACTCATCCAACTCATAGATAGACTCCGAACCTTAACAGATTACCCTTAGAAATCTATTAAATCCTTACTCCAAGAAAACTCACTTGAGACGGTATTCGATCTACAGTCTCGATAGAATCACTTCCATCCTCATCACCAAACTTCAATCAAGGGTAGTAGTCGTGTTACACACCCTACTACCTTATCTACCTTTATAACCTATATTGGAAAACCCGAACAGGTAACCCAACAATTAGGTTGAAGTAATTATATAATAAAACTACAAATACGCTCCCTCAAGATAGACACCACTCCAGAGCCTAGGTATTCACTCAACCTAATGCTCTGATACCACCTGTGACGACCCGACTTTCTACTCCCAGAAAATTGCATCATCAATTAAGAAAGAAAGGGATAGAAGAAGAAAATAACGAAGAGAAAGAAGAAACAACACTAGAATCTCAACAGCGGAACGAATAAATGATATTAATAACATAAAATATTACATAGTTTACAACCATAATCAGAGTACATAGATATACATCACATACTAGACAGTTATAAACACCTGTCTAGTATCTACAACATAATACAACTCAGAGACAATCATAGAGACACACAGCGGAATACTATATATATCTAACGCAGAAGCCTCCTGCTCCATTTGCTCCTCCATAATTCGTCAAAGCTAACCTGAATCCCTTGGCTACTCGTCAAAATTTGAGTACCCAAGAGTTTATGAAAAACGAAAGATAAACTCTGGGCCAGACATGGGTCTGGTGTGAGTAACAGGTTAAAGTTGCTTAACTTTGAAAAACCTTTTGAAAAGAAAAGTATCACGTAAGACTTCCCATACATAAACATGGAAAAGTTTTTACCTTACGCTAACCAAAACATTCGATAGGAAATCCGATGATATTATAATAGTGTCTAAGGTTTTCAAGTAATTAAGAAATAGCCGAAATTGTTACATTTATTAAATTCCAGCTGCTACCCACAAAAGTGGGTAATCCAATCAAAACCGTTGGCACTTATTGGATTTTTGGATTCCATACAATGGCAGGGCTGCTGGGGTACCGCCCGTCACAGTACGTGGCCTAGATCAACGTACCGAGGAGTACTCCCACTCCCCTGCAACACAAAGCCGGACCCATTCCTTACTGAACAGTTCCGAACAAGACAACCCCGCAGTTGGTGTACATCCAACTGCCCACACGGCCGAAATAAAAAGGGACTTCTAGACAGGGATCAATCTTGCTCTCCAGTGGGTGCAACCCACGAAGCCTTGCTGCACCTCCCCTGTTTTAGCCATTCCCGGTTGATGAGGCTTGAGGCTACGATTACCTTTAGAGGAAATATCACTTAGAATGCTCATCGTCCACCTGACGTTGTTCTGAAAGCATTCAATCCATACAAGTTCGTTCCGGGTTCGAACGAAACCGAAGGCATTATCTCGTTACACTCATTACTGAATCACCCACAGAGTTAACGACGACAACCCTTGCACTCTAAACCTATATCTCGAATCTATAAGTACTATTCCGTCAAACTCATTACGGAATCACCCATAGAGTTATACTGACGTATAGCCCTTACACCTCGAGTCTTTTTTTTTTCAGAGTTGCAAATTGATTTCAGCCCTTAGCATCGAAGAACTAAATGATTTGCATACTTTGATTTCTGGTTTATGAATAGTTTTTGGTTAGGAGAATACTGGGTTTTAGATTTGGTTAGAGAGGGTTTTGCAGGTTAGTTTTGAACAGATTGAACAGATTTCTGTTTTTTAAATGTAGATGGATTCATATTTTGAAATCTGAAAGTTTTTCTTAAGTTTGAAGAATAATAGGAAAAGGAAAAATAATGAGGCAAAGAAGATATGTTTATATAAACAAAATTCTTGATTTAATTAAAATAAAAAGAAAAACAAATTTAAATGAGACACTTGTCTCTATCCTTAACATTTTGTCACAATAGTTTATTTTATAACTAACACATGTCCTTTAAGATGGTAAATAAATTTACATATGTAATTATGTATTTAAATTTAAATTTAAATTGTTTATAAATCTTTAAGCCTTTAAATCTTATTTGATTCCATATGTACATATAAATGAATTTTATTTCCTTTTAATTTTAGAAAACAAAACAAAACAAGTTATAAGTAAAAGCTTATTCAAATATTTTTAAGTGTTTATTCTTTTAAAGTTTCAAAACATTGAATTCCAATTTAAATTAAATTATAAACTCCAATTTAAAAATCAAGTTACATATATGCATATATAACTCTTATTAAATTTTAAAATAACAAATCCTATTACTACAAATCTATTTATGTTCAAAAGAATTTAAGTATTATAATTTTTATTCAAAAATAACAAATTAAGTAATATCAAATAATTTGTAAAAGAGATTATAACAAACTAAAATCATTTGTAATTTACATTGTAAATTCTTATATATATATATAAATCCCAAGTAATATAAAATAAAACTTAGCTTTTATATTTATCTAATTCTAAATTCATATATTTTTAAGTTAAATAAAATTTCAAAACAAATAAGATTTATCATAATATAAATCATAACATTATTCATTGAATTGCTTTTGAAAAGTCAATTCTTAGATTAAAATTTTTAATTTACTAAAAATAAACTAGAATTAGAAAATCAATTAATTCACTAATTTAAAAATAAAAATTTATCAATTTACAATATATACAAAAATATATATATTATAAACAGAAAACAATTTGTTTATTTAAAAAAATAAAATCTTTCATCTTAAATATTTATTAAAACATGATTATTAAATCAAATTCCAAATTTGTTATTAAAATTATCAAATCAGATTAAATTTATAACATAGATTATTAAATTTATATTGCCCAAATTTTCGGGATATCACAAGTAGTTACACTCTCCCCCACTCAAAACTTTTCGTCCCCGAGAAGGAAAAGAAGGGAAAAGAAGGATTAAGAAATCAACACATCTTATTCAAAATATTAACTTTATAAAAAACTAAATTTACAAAATTAATTACTTAAAATAAGATATACAAATTTATAACTATGCAACCTTTTATACTCAAATTAATAAAGTTTGGAAAACATTTTCAAAAAAATTCTAAGTCAAAAATTTATGGAAAATTTCGGCAGAGTCTCCCTTGTGCGGGGAAACTCAGGAGAAAAATGTAACATCAAATATACAATATACAACATATATTTACCAAAATAATATGTAACCCAACCCGGTAAAACAATAATATAACGCTATAAACCATACTCCGAAAATGTACCTATTTGTCGGGCAATTAACGCTTATTTTATGGAACCAAAAGCAGTAGAAATTGCTTCCAAAATCTGTATTTCACTTATATAATCTGAAAAGAGTTAACAATTATATAGAATGAAATATTTAGTGTTGTTTCAATCAATAACAAACAAATCCACACAAACATCAATCACTAGCAACAAAGCATACAACCATCATATAAATCAACCCACATCAATCATTCATTCATATCAAATAGAACAAATAGTTGTTTGGGTTCGAAACTTCAAATTGTACATAATGAAAATAAACTACTAAGTGCATCAATTACTCAACAGTCTTAGATGAAACTAAATAGAATATTTATACCTTCCAAACAGATTTAAAGTACCCTTTCCCAAACTACCATAAACCAAACAAACAACAATCTCAAACAATAGATTAAGTTTACTCTTATTAATTTCATTCATATAACAATTTATCTTTTAATTTACATTATTTATAGCATTCAAGTTTAATTCAATTTTTTGCATAATAATCCATTCAATCACCCTTAATTTAATTATTTCATTAGTTAATACACTATTCACATTTGTTCAATGTTTATTTCAATTTTCATTTATTACTTATTCATATTAAATCAAATTTCTTAGCAGGTAAATTTATTAACTTAAGTAACTTCTGCCTGTTTACTTAAGTTTATTTCTACTTAATTACAATACCTACTTTCCATTATATTTAATTAGTATCATTTCCACTTATACTTAAGTTTATAACACTACAACATCAATTTCTTATTTATTAAGGTGATTCACTGAACCCTTTCATTATATCAATTTTTCTTGTACAAATTTTCCATTATGTATTCTTATTAATTTCAACTTTTAATATTTGGCAAGTTATATATATGCTTTAAGAATGTAATTGAAAAATTATACAAGTTTTTCTCGTTACCTTTAATTAATTTAATGTTCCATAATTATATCCTTTATTTCATAGGTTACACTTCAAATTTCATTTAATACCATTTATAACCTAGCATTTAATCTCTTATTTCCTTTAGAGGTTTCAATTTATTAATTACCTACGTTCCAATTCACTACAGTAATTGAAACTATTAATTAATGGAAACTTAAGAATTAAATACCGGGTTTTATTCAAAATCATTTTAAAATAACAGATAAATGTATATACTTACACTTTATATAACTAATTATATTTAAAACTGTTTAAAATTTATATTAGCTTATCAGAATAAATCTACAATAAAACTAATACAGTGGCCTTCCCACTTTGAAACTCGAAAATTAATGTCAATAATGCATGCATTCATCATCAAAATTATTTTCCACCGACAGAGAGGGTAGTGCAGAACTTATATCTTTCCAAAGTTCTTTTTAAAACAATTCTTTCAAATCATAATAAATATTTATATCAGAGAATACTTCTAATAATATTATTATTATATTCCAAAATTAATTGAAAGAAATTTCAAAACCCTGGAACTTAAGTTCTAAATTCCCAATTTCCTTTTTATTTTTATTTTCAATCTCATTTCAACTATTATTTATAAATTTCTTTACCTAACAACCAATACATAGGAACCAAATATATATATCATTTATAAAACCTTTATTTTATATATATATATATATATATATATAGAGAGAGAGAGAAAATATAATAGGCAAAATTATTTCATTCACCTATATTAAAAACAAATACTATGCCGGTATGTCATATTAAGTGTTTAGAAATCCCTATTGATGTCATAGTGTCCCATGCATCAACCAGAATTTATAAATACAAAGCGGAACAAATTAACACAATATTAAAACCTTTTTATAACACTAACAAATACGCTCTCTCGTATATATACACTCAGCGACTCATCATAGGGTATTACTACCCTATAAGTAAAGAGTGAAACCCCACAAAGCTAAGGTTTATCGCTAAACCAAAGCTCTGATACCACATTGTAACATCTCGCCTTTTCGTACGCTTTAAATCGACACACGTGCCAATTCAAACCATACGGAAGGGCAGATTGTTATGGCGTAAATAAGAAAAACGAGACAGAAATAAAACAAACAGAATCTCACAGTGGAAGGATAAAATATAATAATCAAATATACAGTTCATGAAGCTATTTTTCAAAATATTTAATATACTTACTGTGACGCTCCACCTCTATACGCACGCTAGCCAAGAACACTCCGGAGTAGTGCTGTCAACTAGCACGGAGAATAAGGCTGTTGAGGAGCGACCATCCATGTAATTGCTTATCACACGGTGGCTATAAATAATCTTCGGAAACAAACATAGAAATAATCATATCACAAATCAGTCACAGATATCCATATCACAAAGGCGGAAGAAGATATGAATATATAACTAACACATGAAAGTGTACATCAGAGTAGTGGTCAGTAAGATCCACGATAATACAAAAGAATAGCAACACGTGCTATACAAAAGAATACAACTACGAGTCTATATCTCAAGTGTATACAACAAAAACTGCTAATCTAAACAGCTAGCCAAAAGTCAGAGTGATGAATCCCTGGGAAGAAGTCAAGCAGAAGCACCTGTAACATCTCGGTCTGACCCGAGTATTATTTAAGAAAATAATAAACGGGTCAGTCTAGCTATAAATATCAGATGACATGATATAACATGAAAGATATGGCATAAACATAAACATCCATAATGACATACCACTATAAGTATGTAAATAATGATCAACAGAAGATCAATCAATAAGAGATAATCAATATCACAAGAATCTTCTCAAAGATTCGGAAAGGGCATCATACCCCAAACTTGTACTCATAACAAGTCAATGACATAAATTCTAGAAATCAATGCAAGAAGTCCAGAAATCATAGAAAAGAGAAAGAGGCCTATCACATGACGGTACGAAGACCAAGGGGAGCTACCCCACATGTGTGAATGGAATCACACAGATTGAGGTCAAGACTAACCAAAAAGCAGAAAGGTATGCGTGAATGGAATCACACAAGTGGTGTCTAGTCTAACCTTGCAATGAAAGAGACATCGCGCAATTGCTAGTCTAATTCATAAAGCGATCATCAAGATCAACGAGAAGTGTCAATTACACTAAGCTAGTAAATATAGAAGTTTAGCTTCATGTCCCATAACCACTTGCTTAACTTAAATATTTACGAACAAACTGTAAATCTTCACTAATAAAATTGTCACAAGAGGTTCAATCGAACAAGTCCAAGAATTAACCGACGAAGTGAACGCAAGCGTTTCATACCACTTGTTTTACTAAGTCGTTTAATTAGATTTCTCATCCGAGTGAGGTAAAGGCTTGTATATACTAATAGATTGGAAAACGGTTTAAGAAAAGAGCTTTGTTATTAAAAATAGAGTTGAAATTGTTTGTTAAAAGAGTTTTGATATTTACTACTAGTATTGAAAACCTTTATATTTTAAAGTGACAAAACACAGAAGCAATTGTAGAAACAATCAGTCACAAAAATCGCATACGGAGATGTGAATAAAATCCAAGGAAATCAGCTCAATGTTTTTCAGATAAGATCCCCTACGGAGGGGGGGTGGCAACCCCCCAAGGTGGGGGTGCGGGGGCAACGCCACCGCTTACGGGGTCACGACCTAGTGGTCCAGCGACCTAAAGGGTAAAGGTCATGCGACCTAAAATGGGTTCGCGACCTAACGGAGACGAGGTCATGCGACCTAAAGTGGTTCGCGACCTAAAGGTGTTCGCGACCTAACAAGGTTCACGACCTAACGGAGACGAGGTCATGCGACCTAAAGTGGTTCGCGACCTAAAGGTGTTCGCGACCTAATAGGGTTCGCGACCTAAAGGTGCACGACCTAAGGTCTTTCGACCTAGGGGTATATAGGTAACACGACCTAAAAATGTCACGACCTAAGGGGCCAAGCGACCTAGTGGGTCATACGACCTAAAGGAAACAGGGTCCAACGACCTAAGGAAAACAAGGTCCAACGACCTAAAGGCATGGGAGTCATGCGACTTAAAGGAGTATGCGACCTAAAGAAGCATCAGGTCGAACGACTTAAGGGTGATGCGACCTACGACCTAAGCTCAAATACGAGCTACGAGCTAGCGACCTACGACCTAAGCTCAAATGCGAGCTAAGGCCTACGACCTAAGGCCCTAACGTACTAACATTTGTCGCGACCTAAGTGGTGACGACCTAACAAGGAAAGGCTGAGCGACCTAACGCTGTAGAGGGGATTTAAGGCCAGAAACGACCTACGACCTAAACCCCATACGACCTAACGTGAAACGACCTAACTCCGAAGTGAAAATTCAAGGCAGTGCGACCTAGCGCGATAACACGCGAACGACCTAACGGTTAGGTCGCGAGCGACCTAACTCCGAACACACGAAAATGGCCAGAACGACCTAAGTGCAGAAAATTCACCAAAACGCTAAAAATTGGAGTTTTTCGCCAATCCAATCCAAACCAAATGCTAACATGCATGCAAAAATGATAGGGAATCATTCCCAACAGTCCAATATAGTTATAGGCTAGAATTGTGAGATAAAAATCTCACCTTTGCACTAAAATTTATGAAGATGAAGCTTGAAAGCAAGGAGAAGCAATCCAAAGCTTGAATCCAATATCTTCTACTTGAATTTGGAGTTGAATGTTGGAGTTGCAATTGAATTAGAGCTTGGAGTTTTAATTTCCCATTCTCTTCACCATTAATGCCTAAGCTTGAGTTAGTTAGGAAATTTATGAAGAGTGAGGAGAAGAGAGTTGGAACTTGGGCTTAATAGGCTAAACTAACCCAAAGTCCAAAGCGGGAAAAGTTAGTGAAATTTCACTAACTTCAAACCTATCGATGTTTATACTTAAAAAGTTGTAAACGACATTTCGAACTCAATGGAAGTGGTCTCGAGTCCTAATTTGACCGTTTGTAAAAAGTAGTTTTTCGGACCAAAATCCGATTAACGATTTAATATTTAAATAAAAATATTTAAATATAAACTCGATAAATATGCGGGTTGTTGCACTTACAATATATATCAGAGTTATACATACCATAGAATATCAATAATGCAGCGGAATACAATAGTGTAGTGGAATAATAAAATAGGTAATAGAAATAAAATCTTTATCTTCGACCTCTAGATATAAAGCCTTCAATCCTGAAATGCTCAGACTGACCCGAGCAAATTGAAATGACAAAATACTCGAGTCAGAACTAAAAGATCTTATGTAAGTTAAATCAATAGAAATAAATATGAGTGCACTAACTTACGTGATGCTCGGGATTCACATCTCCTAAGGATCCGTTAAACTATTTACTATGTAGTATATTTTGCTATTATAATAGTGTCTAATTGTAAAATAAACCCACTTTTAAATAGCGTTAAGGGGCTACCCATATAGCCCTTAACACAAATAATGCCAATAGTCTACACAGTACCGCAATACCTCCTGATCGGGAGGCTACCAGAGGATACTCCATCGGTACGACACAAATAGAAACTTGTACAAGGCGCGATAGGGTAGGTGACACAACACAACTAGGCAATGCCAGAGTAGATATACCAATTACGCTTCCGGGTCGGTGGTAACGCGTAGCCGTAGCTACCACCCACCTCGAGCCACACCCCCAAATAAAAAAAATCAAAAGTGGCCACCGAATCAACCTAAAAGCAAAGTATGATATCGAAGGGATGTGTCCGATCAAAGGTGCTACCTCAATTAACCCATCAATCGCCCATGTTTTAGCCACCTTATGCCAACTCACGGTAGTTGGGTCCACGTATTTACCTCAAAGGAAACATCGCCACCATCCTACTTCATTCTGGAATCTCCACCACGTACACGGTTGTTAAAGTGGTTTTCGGAGTTGGCAGAGAGTATGACAACTTCCGATTCCAGTCTCTTCAACAACCAATCGTTATTATAACACCGTGGCCATTTCAAAATAATTTATACTTTAAACCAGAATATAATATCCCTTTCAAAACCACATAAATACGATATCATTTATATATATTTTTAAAAACCCCAAATCAATATAATATCATTTTTATTTTAAATATATCCCTTTTCAAAAAATCATAATAATTTCAAGTATATATATCTTCAACCCCCTAGCTTTGAACAAAATTTTTAATACTTAAATGGTTTAAGTATTAAACCGCTTTACATAACAAAATAGCTTTTAAATTTCACAAATAAATTCCAAATATAGGTTTAAATTCCCAAATAAACCATTTCAATTTCCATATATTTCAAAGCTTTAAATATTTCCACCATTTCAAAACTTATTCTTTAATAATTTCATATACATCAATTCCAACTACTATTATTTAGATTTGAAACATTACTAAATAAATCAAATATCATTTTAGTAAAACTTTTAGACTTCAAATAACTGGATACTCTCCAATTAAATTAACTTGATAATATTCAATTTAATAAATTTGATAATCATTTAAATCCTCTAAATAAAAATCAAGTTATAAAATCATACCTTTTTAAATCTAAATTTATTTACATTCCAAATCCAATTTATTCAAGAACAATTCTTAAATAATTCAATTCAACACAATTTCATATTTATTTTCCAAGTTAAATTTTATTTGAGTTGTTATAAATTCTATATATATAATACCTTAAATAGGTACTTACCGATATAATATAAACCATCAAACACCATTATTAAACTCATTTTTATTAAACAATTTTATAAATAGCTTAAATTCAAGAATTTAACTATATATGTAAAATAATATTTATATAACATCAGAATTTGTATTTAATAAACCGTATATTCCTTTCCAAAGCCATAGAAAATCACTTCAAAATATTTCTATATATAGACCGCATTGCCTGTATATAATTTTCTACCATATGGTCAAGTGATACGGATATTTATCATTTGTATCCGCAGTGTAACAACCCGTTAAATTCAATGATATTAAATGAATCAATTTGATATGTTTTCTAATCTAATTTAAATTGAAATAGAAGTCTTAGGATTTTTAATGGAGTAAATGTAGGGGTTAGCTAGTAACTGTAATTAAAAGTAAATAATTTAAAATGTTTATATGACATAGATTGAAATAACGAAAATTTGTGTTTGTGGTTATAAGTCATAATTAGTTGATTAAAATGGTATTAATGAAATAATAACTAAATTTAATTGCAATATATAAAAATCAGAAAAATTTAATTGGTGGATTAAATTTGTTAAAATTCATAAGTTTTGTAATTTAGTTTAGTAGAACTTTAAATTATAAATGAAGATTGAAATAAACGATAAATTTAATTATGTCAATGGTGACTCAAGACCTAGGTTATAGGAATTGGAACATAATCCAATTTGAATTAAGTAGAAGAAGGATTTGGTTAATATGTAAGTTATTGTTCAAGGTATTGAATAAAAACTTGGAATCCAATCATAATTTAATGATAATAACGTTAGTATTAGAGAATAAATATATTTCAATGCAGTACCCGAATGAACGGAATAAAATGAATATATATTGAATGGAAATGAAATGTAAATTGGCGCATTTGGTTGAAAGTTAATTTTAAGAAACATATAAATGTTGAATTTGTGAATATTAATATAAATATTAACTTGAATGGGATTCATTAATACAAAGATGTAATAAGTGTAGATAGTAAAAATTTAATGGCTGTAGTGGATAAAAAAAATCTAGTAGTAACATAAAATTTATTTGTATGGAAAAAGAGTATAGATTTGAACAAATTTATGAAAATTTGATAAGAACAGTGGTTGTAATCAGTTTGGTTATTTAATGTTTGAAGATAGAGATTTGTAAATCCGTTAATGAATTTATAATGGGAAGGAATGGTAAGAATGTAAAAACTATAAGCATTTGATTCAATTAAGGGAATTAAAGTATAATAAATGGTCATTAATAAATTCAACGTTCTGTGAGAAATCATAATAGTTGTGTAAAATGTGTACAAACTCCGATTTGGAAATTTATTGGATTTATAACGGTTTTGGTATTACATTTATGAGTTTAAAAGTTATTCCATTTTGTAAAGTAATAAAAGCTTATTTAGGTGACTAGAATTTAGCGTAACGACTATTGTGTGTTACCTATTCTTGTTGCTTGTTAATTTAAAATTTTGGGAATCAAATTCAATTTATCCGCCAATTTACCGCAGTTAAAGTGAAATAGATTGGTGAATGAGTAATGTTAAATACAAATAAGATGTAACCAAGAAAATCCCATTTATAATAATTTATGTAGAATAAAGTAAAGAAACCAGGAAATGAAAATGTGAAAATGTGGATGCAATGAGATCTTAAGTAATAATAACTTTGTTAGGTAAGTGATAACGGATTTTTTTTTGTATAACCAAATAAAGATCCAAATTTATATGGAAATTTATTGCAATCAATTGAATTTATTGCAATTAAATGGATTTAATATTTAATAGTTATGTAATTATTATTTGGAAGAAATTAGAGTTATTTGTAATAAGTATGAACCTAATGTTAATTTTTCTTATAGGATTGACAATCGATATGGAATGAAAAGAAGAAAATTTGGGTCAGTAAAATTTGTAATTTATGTATAATAAAATGGATTCTAACGTTAAATACTACGTTATTGAGATTTAAATTAGACTTAAAGAATAATGATGTGAATCAGGAACTAATGTTTATGGCATCTTTATTTTAAGTGAAAGTTGAGAATGTAAAGATTAAAAATCTAAAGTATGGGTTTTGAGAATATAATTTATAAAATTCTTAAATATAAGAAAGTGTAGAAATTAACATTGCAATTAATATACTGTCAACTTTTAATTCACAGCTAAGCCTGTTAAATCTTTTCAATTGATTACGAATCATATAAGAAATAAAATTTGGCCAATTTTAGAATTTAATATAAAATTTGGATTATTTGTAATTTATTTTAATTTAATTAATGAATATAAAAATAGCCATTTTTGTCACGGACTCGGATTTCGACGAAACCAGTTTCATCGGATCCGTATCGATGAATTATTATAGGGTTTCAAGTTTCGTATCGATAGGACTTGTCGTTTGATCGTACGGGCGTGAAACGCCTTGAAATCAATTTTAATAAAATCAATTTGAAATCAATTTGGAAATTTTGTTTTCAGCATAACTTCTTCATATGATCAAATTTGGACGTGAAACTTTTTCCATCGCGTTCAGAATATTTTAAATTACCTATTTGGATATATAGATTTACGAAATTTTGTTCCGGAGACATAGCGGGCTTTTTGGGCCATAATTATTCCGCACGTTCATTCTACGGTCTATCTACGCTACCTCTAACCCTCTATATAAACCCAGATATTCAGCCCTAGCCTTCGCCTAATTTCATTTATCTGCGCGTATTTTCTTCAAGCTTCTCTTCTTCTTCAATGGGGGCTAACCCTAGATCCAGTCAGTTCAAAAATAAAATGAAAATTCAAAATCTCCAGAAAAATTCCCCAAAAATATATGTTAATCTTCTCGAAACACGTAACCCCATAGTGAAATTCGTTTTTCAGTTGGAGTTACCGTTTACCCAGAATAAATTCAAAACTGTCCCAACCGTTCATCATCGCCGTAGCAAAAGTTGTCGGATCGGGAAAACATTTCTGGGTTTTGTAGAGTGGACGATGGGGATCGCATCTATATGGTTTTTGTGTCGATTCAACGGTTAGATCGTCGTAGATCTTCGATTTGGGTTTCGAATTACAAGCGGCGGCTGCTGCGTTGGGCGTTGTTGGGGCGACCAGAGGCCGCGAAGGAGAGGGGGTGGGGTCGCGAGGTGAAGCAAGATGGCCGCGGCCTGGACTGGTGGCGCGATGATCCTCTCGTGGCGGTTGAAATAGGTTGGACGCGATGACAGTGGGCGGCTAGGGTTTAGGTGCGAACGTGAATAGGGGTTCCTGGGCGCGCGTTGAAGATGATGACGTGGAATGTTGTGTATGTAAATGTGTACCATTCTTTGCTATTTTAAAATTTAAATTCAAGTGCAAATTTCGACATAACTCTCGCATACGATCTCCGATTCACGTGAGATTTTTTTTATCAGGATCGTAATTAAATTCTCGACCTGATGACGCTGGTTTGGATGAATTCTGAGATGGTCAAATTTTTGGGTTTAAATCGAATTTAAATTCGATTTAAATTCAAAAGGTGAGTGTTTTAACCCACTCACAACTACTAGAAGCTTTTATGTTTGTTAAATTAATTTTAGAAATGAATAGAAATTTATTTATGAGTATTTGGCATGTTTATTTCACTCATATTTGTTGAATTGCATTTATTAAATTTAATTGTTAATTTAATTTATTTATTGCGTATTAATTGATAGCTACAATTTATTTGTTTGCCTACAAACTGCTAGTTAACAGTTATATAAATTATTACTGAATATAAACTGTTAGATTAATAGTTGTTAAATTTAATCTGAATAAAATTGCCAGTTATTACCTGTTATATATATTATCAAATATAAATTGTTATTGATTGATATTGCTTGATGATTGTGATTGGATGATGGGTGATGTTGATGGATGTTTTATTGTATATCATTAAATTGCAAATTTTCATGCATATTTCCTTTCATTCGGGATTGTGGTTTGAAATGATATATAACCGCAAAATTTTATATTTTTTTAAATTGCGGATTGAAATGATAAAAATCCGTATCACTTGACCATAGGATAGAAAATTTTATACAGGCACCGCGGTCTATATATTACTATTTAAATGTGATTTCTATGGTTTGGATGGAATACGGTATATAATAATCTTAAATTTTATATTGTATAAATATTATTCTTCCATATATATACATATGAAGTTGAAAATTTTGAAATTAAAAGGTGTATAAAAATCTTTATTTAAAAATGGAAGAAAGTTAAGAAAATGGAGTTTAATAATTTATATCATATGTTTAAATGTTAAGTTTGGAAATTTTAAGATATGATATTTATAATTGGATTTTTTTCCAAGATAAATTGAAATGAATATTCTAGTATAATTTGAATTGAAAAAAATATATATTTTATTACTAGAAATTGGAGTTCTTATTTATTTATGGATTTTATATGAATATTCAAGACTAATTAATAGAACAATTGATCTGTTGAAAGAATAAAATCCAATTTTAGTTTGAAATATTGTTACTCAAAATGGATATATGTATATATAATTAAATTGAAGTGGTTTTGGAACTTGAGAGAGATAATATAAATTTTGGTTTAGACTTTAATAAAGAAATGTATTTGTAAAGCCATGAGAACTATTTCTTTACAAAGTAACATTTAAGTTAAAACCATTTAATTCATATACCGTTGAATGTCCAAACCATTCAAGTTTTTTTAGAAGTTATGGTTTTAAATTATGATTTTCAAAATATTATGCTTTGAAAATATTGATTTTCAGACGTTATGAAGTTAAAGCATTATGATTTTGGAAAAGAATTATATTTGGGATAAGTGATAAAATATGGTTTTGGGTTTTGAAGTGATATCGTATTCATGGTTATGAAATGGAATGTTTATTCTGATTTTTAAAGTATAACCTATTTTAAATGACCGCGGTGTTATAATAACGATGGGTTGGCAAAGAGACCGGGATCGGATATGGACATACTCTCTGTCGATACCGAAAACCACTTTGACTAACCGTGTACGCGGTGGAGATTCCAGAATGAAGTAGGTTGGTGGTGGCGTTTCCTGTAAGGTAAATACGTGGACCCGACTCCCGTGAGTTGGCATAAGGTGGTTAAAACAGGAGCGATTCTCAGGCCAATGAGGTCATTCCTCTGATCGGACCCTCCTCTTCGATATTATACTTTGACTTGGATTGATTCAGTGGCCACTTCTATATTTTGATTTTTGGGGGAGTTAGTCCGAGGTGGGCGGTAACTGCGGCTACGCGTTTCCACCAACCTGGATAGCAATTGGTATATCTACCCTGGCATTGCCTAGTTGTGCCGTGTCACCTACCATACCGAGCCTTTACTACGAGTTTCTATTTGTGTCGTACCTATGGAGTATCCTCTGGTAGCTTCCCGATCAGGAGGTATTACGGTACTGTATAGACTATTGGCATTATTTGTGTTAAGGGCTATATGGGTAACCCCTTAACGCTATTAAAAAGTAAGTTTATTTTATAAATAGACACTATTATAATAGCGCAATATACTACATAGTAAATAGTTTAACGGATCCTTAGGAGATGTAAATCCCGAACATCTCTTGAGTTACTGTACTCATATTTATTTCTGTTAATTTAACTCACATAAGATCTTTTTGTCTGACTCGAGTGTTTTTGTCTTTTCAAATTCGCTCGGGTCAGTCCGAGCGTTTCAGGATCGAAGACTTTAGCTTTGGAGGACGAAGACGAAGAATTCGTATTATTATTATTTATAGTATTGCACCACACTCATACTGTTCCGCTGCATTGATTGTATTGGTATGTGTAACTCTGATATTTATTGTATAAAGCAAATCAAGTGTTTGTGAACTGTTTTGAACTGTATATTTATTATTATATTTTATCCTTCCGCTGTGAGATTCTGTTTTGTTTTTATTTCTTCTCTGTTTTTCTTATTTACCCCATAACAATCCGCCCTTGCGTATGCTTTGAATTGGCACGTGTGTCGGTTTAAAGTGTGCAAAAAGGCGGGATGTTACAGTTGGTATCAGAGCTTTGGTTTAGCGATAAACCTTGGATTTGTGGGGTTTGACTCTTTGTTAATAGGGTAGTAATACCCTATGGGAGTCGCTGAGTGTATATATATGAGAGAGCGTATTTGTTAGTGTTATAAAAAGATTTTATATTGTGTTAATCTGTTCCATTTTGTACTTATAAATTCTGGTTGATGCATGGGATGCTATGTCATCAATAGGGATTTCTAAACACTTAATAGGACAGACCGACATAATATTTGTTTTTAATATAGGTGAATGAAATAATTTTGCCTATTATATTTTCCATATATAAAAATATTTTATAAAGATATATATATTTGGTTGCTATAGATTGGGTGTTAGGTAATAAAAATATTTATAATAATTGAAGCTAAGTTGAAATTTTAATAAATCAAATTTGAGATTTTAGAACCTAAGTCCGGGATTTTGAAAAAAAAAATCCTGCTTTCAAAGGATTTATGAAATATAATGATTTGGTTTATAAATATCTTCTTATATAAATATTTAGTATAATTCGAAGGAATTGGTTTAAAGAGGATTTTGGAGAAAATAATTTTGTACTTTCCTCTCTGTTGCTGGAAAATAATTTCGGTGATGGCGGCCGCATCATCGACTTTCATTTTCGAGTTTCGAAGGGGAAAGGCCACTGTAGTAAAATTCTACTGCAGATTTATTTTGAAATTATCTAAAATTTTAATTGTTTTAAAATATAATTGAGATATAAAAGTTGTAGGAAACTAATTATCTATTATTTTAAAATAAATTGAAATTTGACCCGTTATTTAATTCTAAAATTTTTCATTAATTAATTGTTTAAATTATTTTAGTGAAATAAAAGGTAAGAAATTAATGAATTGAAATCTCTAATTTAGGTAAGAGAATTAATGCTATGTTATAAAGGAAGTTAAAATTTTAACTTATAAGTAATGGTAAAGATTTATTGAACAATCAATGAATTAAGAGAATTGAGATAAAACTTGTATAAGTTCAATTGCATTTTCTTTAACATAAATAACTTACCAAGTATAAAAAGTTGAAATGTAAATTAAGAGTGGAATAGAATATTATACAAGTACAATTTTGGAAAAAAATGAAGTATTCAATAAATTACTGTTATAAATAAGAATTTAATGGTATTAACTTAAATGATGATTGGAATTTTACTAAAATTGAAGGTTGTATTATTAATAGGAGATTTTAACCTTAAGAAAGTAAAAAATGAAATTCCTTAATTTATAAAGTTTGATTATAGGGTTATTAACTTAAGTACGCCTTAATTTCCCCTATTCTAATATAATGGAAAGTAGGAAAAATATAAATGACTGCAATCCATAGTTAATGAATGAGTAAAATCTTTCACTTATAGGAATGCAAGTTATAAGGTTAATAAATTAAGTGTAAGTAGAGGGTTACTGTAATTAAATATAATGGAAACTTCAACATTAAATAAATGAATGAGATTAAAGGTAAGTTGAAATTGTAGGTTATAAAACAAATATATATTAATTCAAGGAATGAAAAGAAACTTGTAAATTTTCACTTACATTCTTAAAATATATATAACTTACCATAAAATAAAAGTTGCAATTGCTAGTAAGAAAGTGTAAAGGGAAATCTTACAAGTGAAGCTTGAGGTAATTAAAGTATTCAATTAATTACTGTTAAAACTTAAGCTAAATCGGAAATTTTACTATATAAGAAAGGTAAGTAGAATAAATGGGTGATATAAACTTTAGTCAATAAATTGGAACACAAATATGATAATTTTGTAATAAATGAAAATGAAAATTGTAAGAAGTAAAGGGATCACTCCATAAATGAAAGAAAGAAAATCAAACCATTGAAGCATGAGATAAATGTATAATAAATAAATTTGGGTGTTGGTTTGAATTGTGTTGTTTGATTTATGTTGTTGGGTAAGAAATTTGAAGTGGTTAAATGAATAAGTATCTATCTTTGTTCCATCTAAGACTGTTGAGTAAAGGATGCACTTGATAGTTAATTTCATTTCATACAAATTTCAAGTTTGAACCCAAACAACTATTTGTTTGATGGATTAAATGGTTGCTTTGTTTGTGTATGTATGTTGTTTGTAAGGTTGATGGTTGTTAAATTGTTTGGTTGATTAATGATTGAATCCACTTGAATAGTTCACTTTAAAACAAAAAATATTTGAAATAAGATGTACTGTTTTATTCTTCCTTCTCCCTTCTTTTTCCTTTTCGGGGACGAAAAGTTTTGAGTGGGGGAGAGTGTAACAACCCGTTAAATTCAATGATATTAAATGAATCAATTTGATATGTTTTCTAATCTAATTTAAATTGAAATAGAAGTCTTAGGATTTTTAATGGAGTAAATGTAGGGGTTAGCTAGTAACTGTAATTAAAAGTAAATAATTTAAAATGTTTATATGACATAGATTGAAATAACGAAAATTTGTGTTTGTGGTTATAAGTCATAATTAGTTGATTAAAATGGTATTAATGAAATAATAACTGAATTTAATTGCAATATATAAACATCAGAAAAATTTAATTGGTGGATTAAATTTGTTAAAATTCATAAGTTTTGTAATTTAGTTTAGTAGAACTTTAAATTATAAATGAAGATTGAAATAAACGATAAATTTAATTATGTCAATGGTGACTCAAGACCTAGGTTATAGGAATTGGAACATAATCCAATTTGAATTAAGTAGAAGAAGGATTTGGTTAATATGTAAGTTATTGTTCAAGGTATTGAATAAAAACATGGAATCCAATCATAATTTAATGATAATAACGTTAGTATTAGAGAATAAATATATTTCAATGCAGTACCCGAATGAACGGAATAAAATGAATATATATTGAATGGAAATGAAATGTAAATTGGCACATTTGGTTGAAAGTTAATTTTAAGAAACATATAAATGTTGAATTTGTGAATATTAATATAAATATTAACTTGAATGGGATTCATTAATACAAAGATGTAATAAGTGTAGATAGTAAAAATTTAATGGCTGTAGTGGATAAAAAAAAAATCTAGTAGTAACATAAAATTTATTTGTATGGAAAAAGAGTATAGATTTGAACAAATTTATGAAAATTTGATAAGAACAGTGGTTGTAATCAGTTTGGTTATTTAATGTTTGAAGATAGAGATTTGTAAATCCGTTAATGAATTTATAATGGGAAGGAATGGTAAGAATGTAAAAATTATAAGCATTTGATTCAATTAAGGGAATTAAAGTATAATAAATGGTCATTTAATAAATTCAACGTTCTGTGAGAAATCATAATAGTTGTGTAAATGTGTACAAACTCCGATTTGGAAATTTATTTGATTTATAACAGTTTTGGTATTACATTTATGAGTTTAAAAGTTATTCCATTTTGTAAAGTAATAAAAGCTTATTTAGGTGACTAGAATTTAGCGTAACGACTATTGTGTGTTACCTATTCTTGTTGCTTGTTAATTTAAAATTTTGGGAATCAAATTCAATTTATTCGCCAATTTACCGCAGTTAAAGTGAAATAGATTGGTGAATGAGTAATGTTAAATACAAATAAGATGTAACCAAGAAAATCCCATTTATAATAATTTATGTAGAATAAAGTAAAGAAACTAGGAAATGAAAATGTGAAAATGTGGATGCAATGAGATCTTAAGTAATAATAACTTTGTTAGGTAAGTGATAACGGATTTTTTTTGTATAACCAAATAAAGATCCAAATTTATTTGGAAATTTATTGCAATCAATTGAATTTATTGCAATTAAATGGATTTAATATTTAATAGTTATGTAATTATTATTTGGAAGAAATTGGAGTTATTTGTAATAAGTATGAACCTAATGTTAATTTTTCTTATAGGATTGACAATCGATATGGAATGAAAAGAAGAAAATTTGGGTCAGTAAAATTTGTAATTTATGCATAATAAAATGGATTCTAACGTTAAATACTACGTTATTGAGATTTAAATTAGACTTAAAGAATAATGATGTGAATCAGGAACTAATGCTTATGGCATCTTTATTTTAAGTGAAAGTTGAGAATATAAAGATTAAAAATCTAAAGTATGGGTTTTGAGAATATAATTTATAAAATTCTTAAATATAAGAAAGTGTAGAAATTAACATTGCAATTAATATACTGTCAACTTTTAATTCACAGCTAAGCCTGTTAAATCTTTTCAATTGATTACGACTCATATAAGAAATAAAATTTGGCCAATTTTAGAATTTAATATAAAATTTGGATTATTTGTAATTTATTTTAATTTAATTAATGAATATAAAAATAGCCATTTTTGTAACGGACTCGGATTTCGACGAAACCAGTTTCATCGGATCCGTATCGATGAATTATTATAGGGTTTCAAGTTTCGTATCGATCGGACTTGTCGTTTGATCGTACGGGCGTGAAACGCCTTGAAATCAATTTTAATAAAATCAATTTGAAATCAATTTGGAAATTTTGTTTTCAGCATAACTTCTTCATATGATCAAATTTGGACGTGAAACTTTTTCCATCGCGTTCAGAATATTTTAAATTACCTATTTGGATATATAGATTTACGAAATTTCGTTCCGGAGACATAGCGGGCTTTTTGGGCCATAATTATTCCGCACGTTCATTCTACGGTCTATCTACGCTACCTCTAACCCTCTATATAAACCCAGCTATTCAGCCCTAGCCTCCGCCTAATTTCATTTATCTGCGCGTATTTTCTTCAAGCTTCTCTTCTTCTTCAATGGGGGCTAACCCTAGATCCAGTCAGTTCAAAAATAAAATGAAAATTCAAAATCTCCAGATAAATTCCCCAAAAATATATGTTAATCTTCTCGAAACACGTAACCCCATAGTGAAATTCGTTTTTCAGTTGGAGTTACCGTTTACGCAGAATAAATTCAAAACTGTCCCAACCGTTCATCATCGCCGTAGCAAAAGTTGTCGGATCGGGAAAACATTTCTGGGTTTTGTAGAGTGGACGATGGGGATCGCATCTATATGGTTTTTGTGTCGATTCAACGGTTAGATCGTCGTAGATCTTCGATTTGGGTTTCGAATTACAAGCGGCGGCTGCTGCGTTGGGCGTTGTTGGGGCAACCAGAGGCCGCGAAGGAGAGGGGGTGGGGTCGTGAGGTGAAGCAAGATGGCCGCGGCCTGGACTGGTGGCGCGATGATCCTCTCGTGGCGGTTGAAATAGGTTGGACGCGATGACAGTGGGTGGCTAGGGTTTAAGTGCGAACGTGAATAGGGGTTCCTGGGCGCGCGTTGAAGATGATGACGTGGAATGTTGTGTATGTAAATGTGTACCATTCTTTGCTATTTTAAAATTTAAATTCAAGTGCAAATTTCGACATAACTCTCGCATACGATCTCCGATTCATGTGAGATTTTTTTTATCAGGATCGTAATTAAATTCTCGACCTGATGACGCTGGTTTGGATGAATTCTGAGATGGTCAAATTTTTGGGTTTAAATCGAATTTAAATTCGATTTAAATTCAAAAGGTGAGTGTTTTAACCCACTCACAACTACTAGAAACTTTTATGTTTGTTAAATTAATTTTAGAAATGAATAGAAATTTATTTATGAGTATTTGGCATGTTTATTTCACTCATATTTGTTGAATTGCATTTATTAAATTTAACTGTTAATTTAATTTATTTATTGCGTATTAATTGATAGCTACAATTTATTTGTTTGCCTACAAACTGCTAGTTAACAGTTATATAAATTATTACTGAATATAAACTGTTAGATTAATAGTTGTTAAATTTAATCTGAATAAAATTGCCAGTTATTACCTGTTATATATATTATCAAATATAAATTGTTATTGATTGATATTGCTTGATGATTGTGATTGGATGATGGGTGATGTTGATGGATGTTTTATTGTATATCATTAAATTGCAAATTTTCATGCATATTTCCTTTCATTCGGGATTGTGGTTTGAAATGATATATAACTGCAAAATTTTATATTTTTTTAAATTGCGGATTGAAATGATAAAAATCCGTATCACTTGACCATAGGATAGAAAATTTTATACAGGCACCGCGGTCTATATATTACTATTTAAATGTGATTTCTATGGTTTGGATGGAATACGGTATATAATAATCTTAAATTTTATATTGTATAAATATTATTCTTCCATATATATACATATGAAGTTGAAAATTTTGAAATTAAAAGGTGTATAAAAATCTTTATTTAAAAATGGAAGAAAGTTAAGAAAATGGAGTTTAATAATTTATATCATATGTTTAAATGTTAAGTTTGGAAATTTTAAGATATGATATTTATAATTGGATTT
This sequence comes from Allium cepa, assembly GCA_030765085.1. Taxonomy (NCBI): domain Eukaryota; kingdom Viridiplantae; phylum Streptophyta; class Magnoliopsida; order Asparagales; family Amaryllidaceae; genus Allium; species Allium cepa. The sequence continues at coordinate 340,754,674 of CM060932.1, read as the reverse complement.
TTTTCCAAGATAAATTGAAATGAATATTCTAGTATAATTTGAATTGAAAAAAATATATATTTTATTACTAGAAATTGGAGTTCTTATTTATTTATGGATTTTATATGAATATTCAAGACTAATTAATAGAACAATTGATCTGTTGAAAGAATAAAATCCAATTTTAGTTTGAAATATTGTTACTCAAAATGGATATACGTATATATAATTAAATTGAAGTGGTTTGGGAACTTGAGAGAGATAATATAAATTTTGGTTTAGACTTTAATAAAGAAATGTATTTGTAAAGCCATGAGAACTATTTCTTTACAAAGTAACATTTAAGTTAAAACCATTTAATTCATATACCGTTGAATGTCCAAACCATTCAAGCTTTTTTAGAAGTTATGGTTTTAAATTATGATTTTCAAAATATTATGCTTTGAAAATATTGATTTTCAGACGTTATGAAGTTAAAGCATTATGATTTTGGAAAAGAATTATATTTGGGATAATTGATAAAATATGGTTTTGGGTTTTGAAGTGATATCGTATTCATGGTTATGAAATGGAATGTTTATTCTGATTTTTAAAGTATAACCTATTTTAAATGACCGCGGTGTTATAATAACGATGGGTTGGCAAAGTGACAGGGATCGGATATGGACATACTCTCTGTCGATACCGAAAACCACTTTGACTAACCGTGTACGCGGTGGAGATTCCAGAGTGAAGTAGGTTGGTGGTGGCGTTTCCTGTAAGGTAAATACGTGGACCCGACTCCCGTGAGTTGGCATAAGGTGGCTAAAACAGGAGCGATTCTCAGGCCAATGAGGTCATTCCTCTGATCGGACCCTCCTCTTCGATATTAAACTTTGACTTGGATTGATTCAGTGGCCACTTCTATATTTTGATTTTTGGGGGAGTTAGTCCGAGGTGGGCGGTAACTGCGGCTACGCGTTTCCACCAGCCTGGATAGCAATTGGTATATCTACCCTGGCATTGCCTAGTTGTGCCGTGTCACCTACCATACCGAGCCTGTACTACGAGTTTCTATTTGTGTCGTACCTATGGAGTATCCTCTGGTAGCTTCCCGATCAGGAGGTATTACGGTACTGTATAGACTATTGGCATTATTTGTGTTAAGGTCTATATGGGTAACCCCTTAACGCTATTAAAAAGTAAGTTTATTTTATAAATAGACACTATTATAATAGCGCAATATACTACATAGTAAATAGTTTAACGGATCCTTAGGAGATGTAAATCCCGAACATCTCTTGAGTTACTGTACTCATATTTATTTCTGTTAATTTAACTCACATAAGATCTTTATGTCTGACTCGAGTGTTTTTGTCTTTTCAAATTCGCTCGGGTCAGTCCGAGCGTTTCAGGATCGAAGACTTTAGCTTTGGAGGACGAAGACGAAGAATTCGTATTATTATTATTTATAGTATTGCACCACACTCATACTGTTCCGCTGCATTGATTGTATTGGTATGTGTAACTCTGATATTTATTGTATAAAGCAAATCAAGTGTTTGTGAACTGTTTTGAACTGTATATTTATTATTATATTTTATCCTTCCGCTGTGAGATTCTGTTTTGTTTTTATTTCTTCTCTGTTTTTCTTATTTACCCCATAACAATCCGCCCTTGCGTATGCTTTGAATTGGCACGTGTGTCGGTTTAAAGTGTGCAAAAAGGCGGGATGTTACACGCAATTTAAAAACAAAATTTAGTTTATATATCATTTCGAACCGCAATCCCGAATGAGATGAAAATGCATAATAACTTGCAGTTTATGACAATATAAAATACAGCATCCAATCATCCTATATCAACCATCAACCATTTATCGCAATCATCATCAAATTCAACAATAGCATCAATATAGAATGGAAAATAAAAACAGGTATTAAATAGAAGTTTAATTCAATAATAAATTAAATAACTGTTTAACTGGCAGTTTATATGCAATGAATAATTAATTAACAAATTTAACAAGCAGTTTAAATACAATGAATAAACTAAATAGCAATTTAATTTAAATAAATGAAATTAACTAAGATGATGATAAAAAAATATGCCAAATAACCATAAATAAATTTTAAATTACATCTTATATCAATTTAACAAACATAAGAAATTTTAGAAGTTGTGAGTGGTTTAAAACACTCACCGTTTGAATTTAAATCCAATTTAAACCCAAAAATTTGACCATCTCAGAATTCGTCCAAACTAGCAACAAAAAGTTCGGAATCCCAATACGAATCTAGCGGAGAAAACCGCGCGTGAATGCGACCTCGTATATGGAAGTTATTGCTATTAGAATGATCAACCATGAAAATAATAAAAAAATTAAATAAATACGATAGTAAATAGAGTTTACCGTACACGTCATCATCTCTTTTTTTTTTCCACGCGCACGAGTAACGTGTTCGAACATCGAACCCTAACAGGACTCGGTCGCCACACTATAACCAATTATCGTCGACACTACACCAACGTTCACCTAGATCAGGCTCTGCCCACGACTCCACCTCGCCACGCCGCACCACTGGCCCCACCGTGAATGACACCGGTCAAGCTATGACGCACCGCCGTCGCTACCTTCCTCGCCCAAACACCGCGAATCTGAGCGCCTTTACACCAAAGCAACCATGCCGATCCAAATGTCTCGACACCCTCTACCCATTGCCACCATTCGATCGTCGTAAGGACGAAGATCCGCTGCCAAATAGAACAGTGATAAACGGACGGCTGACCTGCAATAACCCGCAAATTTTACGATTGAGTATTTAAATATTTTATTTAAATATTTCATCGTTAGTTGGATTTTAGTCTGAAATCCTACTTTTTGCAAATAGTCGAATTAGGACTCGAGACCACCCCCATTGAGTTCAAAATGACGTTTGCGACCTTTTTGAGTATAAACTTTGATATGTTTGGAGTTAGTTGAATTTTGATACTTTTTCACTTAGGGCTTTGGTTTTGTTTCAGCCCATTAGACCTAAAGCTTCACCCCTCTTCTCTTCATTACTTCATTTCTATTTCCTAATACTTAAGTTTTAGCAACAGTGGAGAGAGGAAAGGAAAATTAGAACTCCAAGCCCTAGTTTTCATTTGCAAATCAAGTTCTAGCTCCAAATCCAAAGAGAAGCAATGGTAAGTATTATCACCTTCTTCTCCAACTCATTCTCTCTTTGATTTCAGAAAATTCCTAAACCTAATTTGGGAAATGTTTCTCTTTTAAGCTTATATTCAAGCTTCTTGTGTTGAGATTGAAGTGTGGTTGATCTTCCCTTGTCTTCAAGCTTCTCATTCATTGTTTTGGGTTCAAAGGCGAGATTTTTATCTCACATCTATGTCTATAACTACCCTTGACTGTTAGGTATGAATTCCTAACTCTTATTGATGTGCATTTGATTTTGGTTTGGATTGATTTGGTATATATTCCAACTTTTGGTGTTTTGAAAGCAAATTCTATGAAAATCCTTTTATGGGTGTTTGAACATGTTTTTGGCGACGCATCGAAGAGCCTATAGGGCAGGGTTGCCGATTGGCATAAATCCCTTGTGCCATTGCTCGTTCGGTTGCGAATTGGATGTGATTGCACATCAATTATATAGCTAGAAAACTGCCTAAGCACCAGTTAGTCGACTGACCTTTGCAGTCAGTCAACTGGATGTAGCTAATAAGCATTCTGAGGGCTGTTTGCAGAGGCTTGGGGGCTCTGTTTCCTGTAGTTAGTCGACTGAACTCATTGAGCCAGTCGACTGACCTGCTCCTAATTGCCTATTATGCCTATTTTTGCCTATTTTGTTTATGATTCTAATTTTTATCGATTCGTTTTGATTCCTAGATGATGCTATCAACTATTCGACTTTGATGACTTCTAGTATGGAATTTTGGAAATATCCATTTTGATGGATTTGATATCGATTTCTTTGGAATTAATTCACGTCTTCGTATGTGAACTTTAGTGATTGATTGTTTCTACAATCATTTTTGTGCTTTGTCACTTTAAAAATATAAAGGTTTCAATACTAGCGGTAAATATCAAAGCTCTTTTATCAAAATGATTTCAACTCTATTTTAAAGTCAAGCTTTCTTATAAAACCGTTTTCCAACCTACTAGTCTATACAAACCTTTACCTCACTTGTATGAGAAATCTAATTAAACGGCTTAGTAAAACAAGTGGTATGAAACGCTCGCATTTACTTCGTCGGTTAATTCTTGGACTTGGTCGATTGAATTTCTTGTAACAATTTTCGAGTGGAGACTTACAATTTGTTCGTAAATATTTAAGTTAAGCTAGTGGTTATGGGACATGAAGCCAAGCTCATATATTTACTAGCTTAGTGTAATTGACACTTCTTGATGATCGATGATGATCATTTTGTGATTCAGACTAGCGATATGCTACGTTTCTTTGTCCACGTAGGGGATGGTGCCTCCTTTTATTGAGTTTCGTCTGATTTCTTTTATAGGCTAATGACCTATGTATTATTTGGAGCATCGACTCTATTTTTGTGGGCTAGCGACCCATGTTATTTTATGGAGTTCGGTCCATCGGACGTACGTTTGTACTACATTGTTGCACCATCTTATCAAGATCATCAAGTGTACCGTTGTACTACGTCGTTGTTCCGAATTATTCGAGTTTCAGGTTTCTCGGGCGTACCAATATTGTACTACGTCGTTGCACCGGCTCTATGCTTAGCGACCATGGGATAGCGTCCCGTTTGTGATACACGTGTTGGTGAGTTTTCATGCTCCTGTTTTGTGATAGGCCTCCCCCTTTTTATGATTTCTGGATTTCTATTGATGATTTGTAGAATTTGTGATCCACCAGCTTTTATGATTGGCATCGATATGATTTCGATATTTGTGAATTGGTGAATAAAACTAAAGAGTATGACATTCGTTTGATCTTTGAGAAGATTCTTGTGATATTGATTAATCTCTGGTTGATTTTCGATTACATACTTATCATAATATGGCTTTATGGTTATCTTACATTTTTGTCATATCTCTTATTCTATATCATTTTATCTGATATTTATAGTTAGACTGATCCATTTATTATTTTCTTGTTAAATAATACTCGGGACAGACCGAGATGTAAAAGGTGCTTCTGCTTGACTTCTTATCTGGGATTATTATCCTGAATTTTGGCTAACTACTTAGATTAGTAGTTTTTGGTTGTATACATTTGAGATATAGACTCAGTGATGTATACTTATTCTTTTGTGTGGCACTTGTAACTATTCTTTTGTGATATTGTGGATCTTGTTTGACCACTACTCTGATATACAATTTCATGTGTAATATTCATATTTGTTTCCACCTTTGAGATATGAACTTCTGTGACTGATTTATGTTATGATATTTCTATATTTGTTTCCGAAGATATTATAGCCATTGTGTAGTAGCTTTGAATTTGCATCGGTATGTAGGATTCCCTCTTGAAATGCAAGTTATATTTTCATATGGCATATCGGTACTCGCACAAAGCAATTACACGGATGGTCGCTCCTCAACAGCCTTATTCTCCATGCTAGTTGACGGCACTACCCCGTAGTGTCCTTGGCTAGCGAGGGTATAGAGGTGGGGCGTCACAGCTTGGTGTCAGAGCCAAACTTCTGAACAATGTAGAATAATTTGACAAGGATCATCGTCCTAAGTCCATCTTAGGAGTCACGCCTTAGGATTTTAGTCGGGTCTTCGAACCGTTCTATCCTATTTTGTTTGTGACGCCTTGTTTTATCAATCATTATTGTTTGATATTCATTTTGTGAGTAACCGTTTTCTTCTTCTTTCTTTCTTTGTTAAAGAAGAGAAATGGTTAGACCTGGCCGTCCTAGTGTCGGTCAATCTAGTGCTACTCCCCAGGATGGAGTATTTATATCAGCACAACAACTTCTTGATCTAGTAAAGAATGCTCAGGCCGCCGGACCCAATCCAGAGCCTACTCACCCTAAGTCCAGATTTGCACGTTTGTGCAGTGACTATACCAACTTGGGTGGGAATCCATTTAGAGTTTCCGAAAGCGTCATTCAAGTCCAAGCTTGGCTCAAAACATGCGATCTCATCTTTACTCGCATGAATCTAATTGATCTTCACCATGTCCAAGTGGCTTCAAGTATTCTCCAAGAAAGAGCCTTAGATTGGTATGAGCTTCTTATTTCTGAATTTATTGAAGTGGATCTTACTTGGGAGAAATTCTGGGAACGATTCGAGTTAAAATTTGTGCCAGAAGCCGAGAAGGTGACATTGGCTCGTCGTTTCATAGACCTTGTTCAAGGTGAATCTTTCGTGGCAGACTATGTCGCATCATTTGAGTCACTTTCTAAATACGGGGTCGAATATATAAACAACCCATTGAAGAAGAACCAAAGATTTGTCTATGGCTTGAACAAAAATCTCAAGAAGCCATTACTTCTAAAGTTAGAAGTTTCTTTTGATCAACTCGTTGATATCGCTCTTCGACTGGAAGAGGCGGATAAAGAAAGTGATGTTGAAGTTGTGGGTGCCAAACCAAACTTCAATAACAACAAGAAAAGGCCTATTAAATTCAAAGGTCCTTATCCCAATAAAAAAGGGAAGCAAGCAACTCCGGTGGCAAAGACTTCTGCTCCTAGTAGTGGGCAATGCTACAATTGTGGTTCTAAAGACCATTATGCCAATAGATGTCCAAAACCTCTCTTTTGTCGCTATTGCAAAAGTTCGGGTCATCTTTTATCTTCATGTCCTAAACTTCAATGTAGGAAAGAGGGAAAGTTAAATTTTGCACAAGCCCCTAGCAACACTTCTCGTGGTCAAGGTATTTCTCATTCTATCCTTGATGGAATTATTTTATTTCGTGATCAACCTATTCGAGTTCTTTTTGATACGGGTGCGTCCCATTCTTTTATATAAAAAGAACTTGTTGATACTTTTTCATTAAGTGTTGTTTCTTTAATGACTTTTTTGAGAATTGCGAATCCGGTTGGTGGATCTGCAACAATTAATTTACTTTGTAAAGATGTCAAAATTATTTTGTGTGATTTTTCTTTTCGAGCCAATTTGCATGTTATGCGCTACTTAGGCTTTGGAATGATTTTGGGATTGGATTGGCTTAACCGTATGAAGCTCAAATCCTATGTCTTGAGCGGACTATTCATCTTCGACATCCTCAATCTGTTAAGCAGATTTCTATTGATCTTAAAGATTGGGATTCCAGCTTGGCAGCATCTTTATATTCTTTAAATCCTCATGATGATGATGATGATGATGATGAGGAAGATGTCATTTCTCTTATACACGTTGTTCGTGAATTTTCCAACATATTTGAGCCCGTTTTAGGATTACCACCTAAGCGAGCAATTGAGTTCAAAATTAATCTCATCCCTGGAGCTCAACCTATCACTCATCCTCCTTATCGTATGTCCAATAAAGAAAATGAGGAGAAGCGCAAACAATTATCTGAATTGGAGGCGAAGCAATTTATTCGCTCTAGTTCCTCTCCTTGGGGAGCTTCGGCTATTTTTGTGAAGAAATCTGATGGTACACTTAGGCTTTGCGTTGACTACCGCAAGCTTAAAGATCTTACTATCAAGAATAAATATCATTTACCTAGGAGGTAAATCTATTCGATCAACTTAGTGGTGCTAGAGTCTTTTCACAAGTAGACTTAGGAACCGGTGTTCATCAGCTTCGTATTTCAGAGGATAACATTCCTTTGACATCGTTTCGTACTTGTTATGGATCATATGAATGGATTGTTATGTCATTTGGTTTAAGGAATGCTCCGGCTTATTTTGTTGACCTTATGAACCGAGTTTTCTAAGATTTCCTCGATCGATTTGTTCTCATCTTCATTGATGATATTCTTATGTATTCAAAAACCGAGGAGGAGCATGAAAAGCATCTTCGGATTGTGTTGGAAACTCTTAGGAGTAATCAATTAAAAGCAAAATTTTCTAAATGCCACTTTTGGAAATCTCGTGTGAAGTTTCTCGGTCATATTATTTCCGAATCCGGAATATCAGTGGATCCTTCAAAGATTGAAGCGATTCAAAATTGGAAGAGACCGGAGAGTGTGACAGAAATCCGTAGCTTCTTTGGATTGGCGGCTATTACCGTCGTTTTATAAAATACTTTTCAATAATTTCCGTGCCTCTTACTAGTTTGACGAAAAAAGGTGTTAAATACATTTGGTCGGACAAATATGAAGCTTCTTTTCAGAAATTAAAAGAACTCCTTTCCGATGCTCCTATTCTTGTGATTCCCGAGGGAAACCAAGATTTTATTGTTTATACCGATGCTATTCGTGTTGGTTTGGGTGCCGTCCTTATGCAAAGAGAACGTGTTATTGCTTATGCTTTTAGGCAATTGAAGCCAACCGAGACTAGATATGACACTCATGATTTAGAGCTCACGGCTATTATTTTCGCCCTTCGAATTTGGCGTCATTATCTTTTGGGAGAAAAGTTTATTCTTTACACCGATCATAAATCTTTGAAGTATCTACTTTCTCAAAGGGAACTTAATTTGCGTCAACAACGTTGGCTCGAATTCCTTGCATCTTATGATCTTGATATTCTTTATACTCCCGGAAAGGGAAATCGTGTTGCCGATGCAATTAGTCGCAAGCAACAAGCGGTTGTTTCTATGATGATATCCGAATGGAATAATTTCGGGGTTTTATCCACTTGTGAGATTCGAGATCGTGTTTCCGATTTATGTTCATCTCTTGTTTTATGTAGCCTTGAGGCTCATCCTTCTCTTTTAGACCGCATTCTTGAAGCTCAAAAGCTAGATCCCGAATTGGCTCTTCTTGGCCAAAATTTTAGGGATAAAATTGATATTGAGGGTTTGAAAGACTTTGATATTGATTCTCATGGCGGTATTCGAAAATTTGGTAGACTTATCGTGCCAAATATTAGTGATCTTCGAAGATTCTCATCGTTCTAAATTTAACATTCATCCCGGTAGCAGTAAAATGTACGCGGATATAAAGCGACTTTATTATTGGGAGGGAATGAAATCTGATATTGCTAACTTTGTTGAGTGTTGTATAACTTGCCAACTTGTCAAGGCCGAGCATCAAAGGCTCGGTGGGTTATTGCAACCTTTAGAAATTCCAATTTGAAAGTGGGACCAAATTTCCATGGATTTTATAGACGGCCTTCCCCGTTCTCGTTCGGGTCATGGTTGCTTATGGGTGATAGTTGATAAACTTACTAAATCTGCCCATTTTATTCCCGTTCGGTCTAACTGGACTGTTCCTCTTTTGGCCAAGCTCTTTATTAAAGAAATTGTTAAATTACATGGAGTTCCTACTTCTATTGTTAGTGATCGTGATCCATTGTTTACTAGTGGATTTTGGAAGAGTCTTCAAAAAGCTTTGGGAACGAAGCTTAATTTTAGCACCGCTTATCATCCTCAGTCCGATGGACAAACCGAGCTTGTGAATCAAACTCTTGAAGATCTTCTTTGTGCATGTGTTCTTGATTTTGGTGGAAGTTTGGAAGATCATATTTCTCTTGTTGTGTTTTCCTATAATAATAGCTTCCATCTAGTATTGGTAAGGCACCTTTTGAGGTACTTTATGGAAGGCCATGCCGATCTTCTTCTTGTTGGCTTGAGGCCGGTGAGAAGCTGGTATTAGGTCCAGATTTTATTCGTGATTCCACAGAAAAGATTGACCTTATTCGTCATAGGATGAAAGAAGCCCAAAGTAGACAAAAATTCTATGCCGATAACCGAAGAAGTAAATTAGAATTTTCTGTGGGAGATTTTGTGTTTGTTCGTGTTTCACCTATGAAGGGTGTTGTGCGTTTCAGTCGATCGGGAAAGTTAGCACCTCGATATATTGGTCCATTTCCTATCACCAAACCTATTGGTTCCGTGGCTTATCGCCTCTTATTACCGGCTCAATTTTCTTCTATTGATGACGTGTTTCACATTTCTCAATTACGGAAATGCCTTCGAGATTCCGATTCAATTCTTGAGCCCGGTGTTGTGGAAGAAATTGAAGTTTCGCCTAATTTAACTTATGAGCAACGTCCTATTCGTATTATTGTTTCGGAGGTCAAACGCCTTCGAAATAAAGATGTTTCTCTTGTGAAAGTTCAATAGTCCTCAAATCCTAAGGATTGCTCTTGGGAATCGAGAGAATTCATCGAGCGAACACATCCAGACTTACTTTCTCGTGCTCTTTGAGGTGAACTTTTGAGTTTGAATTTTTTTGTGTTGAATATGCTTTTATCGTTGTTACTTTATATTTTCTTCTGAAATATTGCGAGGATGCAATTTCTTTAAGGAGTGGAGTCTGTAATAACCTGCATATTTTACGATTGAGTATTTAAATATTTTATTTAAATATTTCATCGTTAGTCAGATTTTAGTCCGAAAAGCTACTTTTTGCAAACAGTCGAATTAGGACTCGAGACCACCCCTATTGAGTTCAAAATGACGTTTGCAACCTTTTTGAGTATAAACTTTGATATGTTTGGAGTTAGTGGAATTTTGGTACTTTTTCACTTAGGGCTTTGGTTTTGTTTCAGCCCATTAGACCCAAGCTTCACCCCTCTTCTCTTCATTACTTCATTTCTATTTCCTAGTACTCAAGCTTTAGCAACAATGGAGAGAGGAATGGAAAATTAAAACTCCAAGCCATAGTTTTCATTTGCAAATCAAGTTCTAGCTCCAAATCCAAAGAGAAGCATTGGTAAGTATCACCTCCTTCTTCTCCAACTCATTCTCTCTTTGATTTTAGAAAATTCCTAAACCTAATTTGGGAAATGTTTCTCTTTTAAGCTTAGATTCAGGCTTCTTGTGTTGAGATTGAAGTGTGGTTGATCTTCCCTTGTCTTCAAGCTTCTCATTCATTGTTTTTGGGTTCAAAGGCGAGATTTTTATCTCACATCTATGTCAATAACTACCCTTGATTGTTAGGTATGAATTCCTAACTCTTATTCATGTGCATTTGATTTTGGTTTGGATTGATTTGGTATATATATTCCAACTTTTGGTTTTTTGAAAGCAAATTCTATGAAAATCCTTTTATGACGCATCGAAGAGCCTATTGAGCCGGGTTGACGATTGACATAAATCCCTAGTGCCATAGCTCGTTCGGTTGCGAATTGGATGTGATTGCACATCAATTATATAGCTAGAAAACTGCCTAAGCACCAGTCAGTCGACTGACCTTTGCAGTCAGTCGACTGGCTTAAGCTAATAAGCATACAAGGGTTGTCTGCAGAGGCTTGGGGGCTCTGTTTCCTATAGTCAGTCGACTGAACTCATTGACCCACTCGACTGACCTGCTCCTAATTGCCTATTATGCCTATTTTTGCCTATTTTGTTTATGATTCCAATTTTTATCGACTCGTTTTGATTCCTAGATGATGCTATCAATAATTCGATTTTGATGACTTCTAATATGGAATTTTTGGAAATATCCATTTTGATGGATTTGATATCGATTTCTTTGGAATTAATTCACGTCTTCGTATGTGAAGTTTAGTGATTGATTGTTACTACAATCTTTTTTTTGCTTTGTCACTTTAAAAATATAAAGGTTTCAATACTAGTAGTAAATATCAAAACTATTTTATCAAAACGATTTCAACTCTATTTTAAACGTCAAGCTTGTTTATAAAGCTGTTTTCCAATCTACTTGTACATACAAACCTTTACCTCACTCGTATGATAAATCTAATTAAACGGCTTAGTAAAACAAGTGGTATGAAACGCTCGCATTTACTTCGTCGGTTAATTCTTGGACTTGTTCGATCGAATTTCTTGTGACAATTTTCGAGTGGAGACTTACTGTTTGTTTGTAAATATTTAAGTTAAGCTAGTGGTTATGGGACATGAAGTTAAGCTCATATATTTACTAGCTTAGTGTAATTGACACTTCTTGATGATCGATGATGATCATTTTGTGATTCAGACTAGCGATATGCTATGTTTCTTTGTCCACTTAGGGGATGGTACCTTGTTTTATTGAGTTTCGTCTCATTTCTTTTATAGGCTAACGGCCTATGTATTATTTGGAGTTTCGACTCTATTTTTGTGGGCTAGCGACCCATGTTATTTTATGGAGTTCGGTCCATCGGACGTGCCTTTGTACTACATTGTTGCACCATCTTATCAAGATCATCGGGTGTACCGTTGTACTACGTCGTTGTTCTGAATTATTCGAGTTTCAGGTTTCTCGAGCGTACTGATATTGTACTACGTCGTTGCACCGACTCTATGGTTAGCGACCATGGGATAGCGTCCCGTTTGTGATACACGTGTTGGTGAGTTTTCATGCTCCTGTTTTGTGATAGGCCTCCCCCTTCTTATGATTTCTGCATTTCTATTGATGATTTGTAGAATTTGTGATCCACCAGCTTTTATGATTGGCATCGATATGATGTCGATATTTGGGACTTAGTGAATAAAACTAAAGAGTATGGCATTCTTTTGATCTTTGAGAAGATTCTTGTGATATTGATTAATCAATGGTTGATTTTCGATTACATACTTATCATAGTATGGCTTTATGGTTATCTTACGTTTTTGTCATATCTCTTATTCTATATCATTTATCTGATATTTATAGTTAGACTGATCCATTTATTATTTTCTTGTTAAATAATACTCGGGTCAGACCGAGATGTTACAAGAGCTTCTGCTTGACTTCTTATCTGGGATTATTATCCTGAATTTTGGCTAACTACTTAGATTAGTAGTTTTTGGTTTTATACATTTGAGATATAGACTCAGTGATGTATACTTATTCTTTTGTGTGGCACTTGTAACTATTCTTTTGTGATATTGGGATCTTATTTGACCACTACTCTGATATACACTTTCATGTGTAATATTCATATCTGTTTCCGCCTTTGAGATATGAACTTCTGTGACTGATTTATGTTTTGATATTTCTATATTTGTTTTGGAAGATATTATAGCCACTATGTAGTAGCTTTGAGTTTGCATTAGTATGTCGGATTCCCTCTTGAAATGCAAGTTATATTTTCATCTGGCATATCGGTACTCGCACAAAGCAATTACACCGATGGTCGCTCCTCAACAACCTTATTCTCGCGCTAGTTGACGGCATTACCCCATAGTGTCCTTAGCTAGCGAGGGCATAGAGGTGGGGCGTCACAACTGACCCTTCTTCATCAATTTGTGGTCAAACGATAACTCAGATCGAAAGACGAATGATAGCATTGAGGTGCGTACATCGAGAGCTCGTCGTATAATTTTTCTGGATTTTTCTAAGGACTTTGAATTTTTGACTTTGATTTTGAAATGGAATTGGATCTGGAATTTTGTCTACCATTGAGGAGTAGGAATAAAATAAATTTACAAATGAGAATTAGGTAGGTTAGGGTTTATAGCAAGATATTTAAAGGCAAAGTTGAAATAGGATGGATCGGGTAAGATAGATGTACGCTAACGACAAAGTGGCCCAAAAAAGCCCGTTCTGTCCTGGAACGAAATTGGATCAATCCATATATCAAGATAGTTGTTTTAAAATATTTTAAACGCAATGGAAAAGTTTCAAGTTTAATTTCATCTATGAAGAAGTTATGGTCAAATCAATAAAAAAAAATTCAAATTGATTTCAATTGATTGCAATTTCATAAATTTCAAGACTTTACGAGTCTGTATGATCAAACGACAAATCTGATCGCTACGAAACTTGAAATCCTACAATAATTCACCGTTACGGATTCGATGAAACTGGTTTCGTCGAAATCCGGGTCGGTGGCCAAAATGGCTATTTTTATATTAATTAAATCAAATTTACAATTTTATTTCGATAATTGACAATCTCCAACATTTTTAACTTCTTAATCATTTACAATGATTTAAACAAATTTAATTGTCAATTTAGAGGTGAATAATTTATAAATTTCAATATTAACCTCATTTTCGTTAAATTATAAATTTAATTTCCACTAATTCTATTAAATTCACCTTTCATTTTATTATTAAATTTATCGTTATCAAAAGGATGCAATTTTCATTGGTTCATGATTGTTTATATTTATATTCTTAAATTTTATCTAAATTTCCATTTATACAATCTTCTAAGTATTTACTTTTCATTGAATAGCAATTTATCTTATTATCGTGAATTAAATTCCAATATATTGATAAAACTTTATTCCATCCCTTTATTCAACCAATAGTCATTATTATAAATGGAATTTACATTATATCTAGTTATTAATTACCATCAGTTAAGATCTGAACATTTGTTCCATAAATTTATTTGCACTAAATTAGTTACTGCATTAATTCTTATTTATATAACATTAAGGTTCATTTAACCCTGATTGATTTCAAATATTTTGACAACTTTATTTTGCATTCCTTTTATTCAACCAACTGTCATTTTATAAACAAAATTAACGTTATTTCCAATTATTACTTTTATTTATATTAACAAAACGATAAATTTAGATTAACTACAATTTATTACCAAGTTTATTTAACACCTTATATAAACAAGCCTCCTATATTAATTGCATTTATAAGTTCGTTACTTATCAAACCAGATTTATAATTCCATATCCAATGCTAATTTTATTTCATTACATTAATATATGCCTATTTACGTTTTAATTTGAATGAATATTGTATTCTTAGATGAGTATTTCTTACCAATTTGAACACATTAATTAAGGTTTTTAAATACTTTACATTTTATTAAATTTACAACATTAAATTTACATTCTGTTAATTACTTTACACACTTTACATATTAATTACCCAATTAACATAATTTGAACTTATTTCCCAATCCACCAATTTCTTCTTAAAATAAATTTACGCTTCTATTAATTTATATTCACACTTCTGTTACTATATTAAAAATCATAAAAGTAACGTTTATTACCAATATCAACATTATAATTACTTAACTTTTAAATGAACTTTGTTCTCAATAAATTCATTGACAACTTAATTAGGTAATTTATAATACTTGTTATTATACCCTTAAAATTTTCACTTAAGTTTATGTTATATTCAACTTATATTATTTCATAAATTAATTCAAATTCTACGTTCGTTTTCTTCCATTTGATTTATAGCCTAATATAACCTTTACATTAGCCCATTTCATTCAACTTATACAAATTCAGCTTTGACTTACTTTATTGCCTAAATTTACATGTAGTCACTCTAAATAAATTATTGCATTGGATAACTAAATGCTTACCTTTATAAGTTTACATTTCCAAACAATATTTCCATTACTCTATAACATTGATTTAATTCAATTTACTATTTAATATTATCAATTCATTAAGTTAATTCACATTTTTTTCCTTTTTTCTTTCTTTCTTCCTAAATTTAATTTCAAAATTTTAAATTAAACTAACCAATTTATTCCTCAAAATTTATGGTTCGTTACACTCTCCTCCACTAAAAACTTTTCGTCCCGGAAAAGGAAAAGAAGGGAAAAGAATGATTAAGAAATCAACATATCTTATTCAAAATATTAACTTTATAAACAACTAAATTTACAAAATTAATTACTTAAAATAAAATATACAAATTTATAACTATTCAACCTTTTATACTCAAATTAATAAAGTTTGGAAAACATTTTAAAAAAATTTCTAAGTCCTAAATTTACGGAAAATTTCGACAGAGTCTCCTTTGTACAGGGAGGCTCGGGAGAAAAATGTCACACCAAATATACAATACCCAACATATATTTACCAAAATAATATGTATCCCCACCTGGGAAAACAATAATATAATGCTCTAAATCGTAATCCCAAAACGTACCTATTTGTCGGGCAATTAACGCTTATTTTATGGAACCAAAAGCGGTAACAATTGCTTCCAAAATCTGTATTTCACTTATATAATTTTAAAAGAGTTAACAATTATATAGAATGAAATATTTTACGTTGTTTCAATCGATAACAAACAAATCCATACAAACATCAATCACTAGCAACAAAGCATACAACCATCATATAAATCAACCCACATCAATCATTCATTCATATCAAACAAAACAAATAGTTGTTTGGGTTCGAAACTTCAAATAATACAGAATGAAAATAAACTACTAAGTGCATCAATTACTCAACAGTCTTAGATGAAACTAAATAGATTATTTGTACCTTCCAAACAGATTTAAAGTATCATTGCCCAAACTACCATAAACCAAACAAACAACAATCTCAAACAATAGATTAAGTTTATTCTTATTAATTTCATTCATATAACAATTTATCTTATTAATTTACATTATTTATAGCATTCAAGTTTAATTCAATTTCTTTGCATAATTATTCATTCAATCACCCTTAATTTAATTATTTCATTAGTTAATACACTATTCACATTTGTTCAATGTTTATTTCAATTTTCATTTATTACTTATTCATATTAAATCAAATTTCTTAGTAGGTAAATTTATTAACTTAAGTAACTTTTGCCTATTTACTTAAGTTTATTTCTACTTACTTACAATACCTACTTTCCATGATGTTTAATTAGTAGCATTTTCACTTATACTTAAGTTTATAACAGTACAACATCAAATTCTTATTTATTAAGGTGATTCACTGAACTCTTTCATTATATAAATTTTTCTTGTACAAATTTTCCATTGCGTATTCTTATCAAACATTTCAACTTTTAATATTTGGTAAGTTATATATATGCTTTAAGAATGTAATTGAAAAATTATACAAGTTTTTCTCATTACCTTTAATTAATTTAATGTTCCATAATTATATCCTTTATTTCATAGGTTACACTTCAAAATTTCATTTAATACCATTTATAACCTAGCATTAAATCTCTTATTTCATTTAAAGGTTTCAATTTATTAATTACCTACGTTCCAATTCACTACAGTAATTGAAACTATTAATTAATGGAAACTTAAGAATAAAATACCGGGTTTTATTCAAAATCATTTTAAAATAACAGATAAATGTATATACTTACACTTTATATATCCAACTATATTTAAAACTGTTTAAAATTTATATTTGTTTATCAGAATAAATCTGCAATAAAACTACTACAGTGGCCTTCCCACTTCGGAACTCGAAATTGAATGTCAATGATGCGTGCACTCATCACCGAAATTATTTTCCAGCGACAGAGAGGGTAGTACAGAACTTATATCTTTCTAAAGTTCTTTTTAAAACAATTCTTTCGAAACATAATAAATATTTATATCAGAGAATACTTTTAATAATATTATTATTATATTCCAAAATCAATTGAAAGAAATTTGAAAACCCAGGAACTTAAGTTCTAAATTCCGAATTTCCTTTTTATTTTTATTTTCAATCTCTTTTCAACTATTATTTATAAATTTCATTACCTAACAACCAATATATAGTAACTAAATATATATATATATATCATTTATAAAATCTTTATTATATATATATATAGAAAATATAATAGGCAAAATTATTTCATTCACCTATATTAAAACAAATATTATGTCAGTCTGTCCTATTAAGTGTTTAGAAATCCCTATTGATGTCATAGCGTCTCATGCATCAACCAAAATTTACAAATACAAAATGGAACAAATTAACACAATATTAAAACCTTTTTATAACACTAACAAATATGCTCTCTCATATATATACACTAAGTGACTCATCATAGGGTATTACTATCCTATTAGTAAAGAGTCAAACCCTACAAAGCTAAGGTTTATTGCTAAACCAAAGCTTTGATACCACACTGTAACATCTCGCCTATTCGTATGCTTTAAATCGACACATGTGCCAATTCAAACCATATGAAAGGGTGGATTGTTATGGGGTAAATAAGAAAAACAAGAAAGAAATAAAACAAACAGAATCTCACAGCGAAAGGATAAAATATAATAATCAAATGGTTCATGAAGTTATTTTTCATAATATTTAATTTTACTTACAAGATATATCAGAATTATACATACCATAGAATATCAATAATGCAGCTGGAATACAATAGTGTAGTGGAATAATATAATAGGTAATAGAAATAAAATCTTCATCTTCGACCTCCCGATATAAAGCCTTTGATCCTGAATGCTCGGACTGACCCGAGTGAATTGAAAGGACAAAACACTCGAGTCAGAACTAAAAGATCTTATGTAAGTTAAATCAACAGAAATAAATATGAGTGCAATAACTTACGAGATGCTTGGGATTCACATCTCCTAAGGATCCGTTAAACTATTTACTATGTAGTATATTTCGCTGTCATAATAGTGTCTAATTGTAAAATAAATTTACTTTTAAATAGCGTTAAGGGGTTACCCATATAGCCCTTAACACAAATAATGCCAATAGTCTATACAGTATGGTAATACCTCCTGATCGGGAGGCTACCAAGGGATACTCCATAGCTACGACACAAATAGAAACTCGTACAAGGTGCGACAGGGTAGGTGACACGGCACAACTAGGCAATGCCAGGTTAGATATACCAATTGCACTTCCGGGTCGGTGGTAACGTGTAGCCGCAGCTACCGCCCACCTCGAGCCACACCCCCAAATAAAAAAATTCAAAAGTGGCCACCGAAACAATCTAAAAGTCAAAGTATGATATCGAAGGGATGTGTTCGATCAAAGGTGCTACCTCAATTAACCCGTCAATCGCCCCTGTTTTAGCCACCTTATGCCAACTCACGGTAGTTGGGTCCACGTATTTACCTCAAAGGAAACGTTGCCACCATCCTACTTCATTCTGGAATCTCCACTACGTACACGGTTGTTAAAGTGGTTTTCGGAGTTGGCAGAGAGTATGACAACTTCCGATTTCGGTCTCTTCAACAACCAATCGTTATTATAACACCGCGGCCATTTCAAAATAATTTATACTTTAAACCAGAATATAATATCCCTTTCAAAACCACATAAATACGATATCATTTATATATATTTTTGAAAACCCCAAATCATTATGATATCATTTTTATTTTAAATATATCCCTTTTCCCAAAATCATAATAATTTCAAATATATATATCTTAAACCTCCTAGCTTTGAACAAAATTTATAATACTTAAATGGTTTAAGTATTAAACCGCTTTGCATAACAAAATAGCTTTTAAATTTCACAAACAAATTCCAAATATAGGTTTAAATTCCCAAATAAACCATTTTAATTTCCATATATTTCAAAGCTTTAAATATTTCCACCATTTCAAAACTTATTCTTTTATAATTTCATATACATCAACTCCAACTACTATTATTTAGATTTGAAACGTTACTAAATAAATCAAATATCGTTTTAGTAAAACTTTTAGACTTCAAATAACTGGATACTCTCTAATTAAATTAACTTGATAATATTCAATTTAATAAATTTGATAATCATTTAACTCCTCTAAATAAAAATCAAGTTAAAAAATCATACCTTTTTAAATCTAAATTTATTTACATTCCAAATCCAATTTATTCAAGAACAATTCTTAAATAATTCAATTCAACCCAATTTCATATTTATCTTCCAAATTAAATTTTATTTGAGTCGTTATAAATTCTATATATATAATACCTTAAATAGGCACTTACCCATATAATTTAAACCTTCAAACTCCATTATTAAACTCATTTTTATTAAATAATTTTATACATAGCTTAAATTCAAGAATTTAACTATATATATATATATATATATACATATATAAAATAATATTTATATAACATCAGAATTTGTATTTAATAAACAGTATATCCCTTTCCAAAGCCATAGAAAATCACTTTAAAATATTTCTATATATAGACCGCGGTGCTTGTATATAATTTTTTATCCTATGGTCAAGTGATACGGATATTTATCATTTCAATCCGCAATTTAAAAACAAAAATTACGGTTATATATCATTTCAAACCACAATCCCGAATGAGATGAAAATGCATAATAACTTGCGGTTTATGATAGTATAAAATACTTCATCCAGTCATCCAATATCAACCATCGACCATTTATCGCAATCATCATCAAATTCTACAATAGCATCGATATATAACGAAAAATAAATAACAGGTATTAAATAGTAGTTTAATTCAATAATAAATTAAATAACTGTTTAACTGGCAGTTTATATGCAATGAATAATTAATTAACAAATTTAACAGGCAGTATAAATGCAATGAATAAATTAAATAGTAATTTAATTTAAATAAACAAAATTAACGGAGGTGATGATAAAAAAAATATGCCAAACAACCATAAATAAATTTTAAAACACATCATATATCAATTTAACGAACATAAAAAAATTTAAAGGTTATGAGTGGGTTAAAACATTCACCTTTTGAATTTAAATTGAATTTAAATCCAATTGAAACCAAAAAATTTGACCATCTCAGAATTCGTCCAAACTAGCATCAAAAAGTCCGGGATCCTAGTACGAACCTAGTAGAGAAAACCGCGCGTGAATGCGACCTCGTATGTGGAAGTTATTGCGATTAAAATGATAAACCATAAAAATAAAAAATAAATAAATAAATAAGATAGTAAATAGAGTTAACCGTAAACGTCATCATCTCTGTTTTTTTCCACGCGCACAGGAAACGTGTTCGAACATCGAACCCTAACAGGACTCGCCCGCCACCCTATGACCAATTGCCGCCGACACTACACCAACGTTCACCTATGTTAGGCTCTGCCTCCGAGTCCACTTCGCCATGCCGCACCACTGGCCCCACCGCGAATGACTCCGGTCAAGATATGACGCAACACTGCCGCTACGTTCCTCGCCTAAACACCACGAATCTGAGCGCCTTTGGACCAAAGCAACCATGTCGATCCAAATGTCTCGACACCCTCTACCCATTGCAACCAATCGATCTTCGTAAGGACGAAGATCCACCGTTAAATAGAATAGTGATAAATGGACGGTCGACCCTTCTCCATCATTTTGAGGTCAAACGATAACTCAAATCGAAAAACGAACGGCAGCATTGAGAAGCGTACATTGAGAGCTTCGTCGTATAATTTTTCTGGATTTTTTTTGAGGAAATTGAATTTTTGATTTTGAAATGGAATTGGATCTGGAATTTTGTCTGCCATTAAGGAGGAGGAATAGAATAAATTTACAAATGAAAATTAGGGAGGCTAGGGTTTATAGCAAGATATTTATAGGCAACGTTGAAATAGGATGGATCGGTAAGATAGATGTATGCGTTAATGACAAAGTGGCCCAAAAAAGCCCGTTCTGTCCCGGAACGAAATTGGATCAACCCATATATCAAAATAGATGTTTTAAAATATTTTAAACGCAATGGAAAAGGTTTCAGGTTCAAATTGCATCGTATGAAGAAGTTACGGTCAAATCAATAATTTTTTTTTCAAATTGATTTCAATTGATTTCAATTTCATAAATATCAAGGCGTTTCGAGTCCGTATGATCAAACGACAAGCCCAATCGCTACGAAACTTGAAATCCTACAGTAACTCACCGTCATGGATCCGATGAAACTAGTTTCGTTCAAATCCGAGTCAGTGGCCAAAATGGCTATTTTTATATTAATTAAATAAATTAAAAATTAATTAATTAAATCAAATTTTCAATTTTATTTCGATAATGACAAATTTCAACATTTTTAACTTCTTAATCATTTACAATGATTTAAACAAATTTAATTGTCAATTTATAGGTGAATAATTTATAAATTTCAATATTAACTTCAATTTCATTAAATTATAAATTTAATTTCCACTAATTCTATTAAAGTAACCTTTCATTTATTATTAAATTTATCGTTATCAAAAGGATGCAATTTTCATTGGTTCATGACTATTTATATTTATATTCTTAAACTTTATCTAAATTTCCATTTATACAATCTTCTAAGTATTTACTTTTCATTGAATAGCAATTTATCCTATTATCGTGTATTAAATTCCAATATATTGATAAAACTTTATTCCATCCATTCATTCAACCAATAGTCATTATTATAAATGGAATTTACATTATCTCCAATTATTAATTACCATCAGTTAAGATCTTAAAATTTGTTCCATAAATTTATTTGCACTAAATTAGTTACTGCATTGATCCTTATTTACATAACATTAAGGTTCATTTAACCCTGATTGATTTCCAATATTTTGACAAATTCCTTTTATTCAACCAACAGTCATTTTATAAACAAAATTAACATTATTTTCGATTATTACTTTCATTTATATTAACAAAACGTTAAATATAGATTAATTACAATTATTGCCAAAGTTATTTAACACCTTACATAAACAAGCCTCCTATATTAATTGCATTTATAAGTTCATTACTTATCAAACCAGATTTATAATTTCATATCCAATGCTAATTTTATTTCATTACATTAATATATGCCTATTTACATTTTAATTTGAATGAATATTATATTCTTAAATGTGTACTTCTTATCAATTTGAACACATTAATTAAGGTTTTTAAAAACTTTACATTATATTAAATTTACAACATTAAATTTACATTCTATTAATTACTTTACATACTTTACGTATCAATTACCCAATTAACATAATTTGAACTTATTTCCCAATCCACTAATTTCTTCTTAAAATAAATTTACGCTTCTATTAATTTATATTCACACTTCCATTACTATATTAAAAATCATTAAAGTAACGTTTATTACCAATATCAACATTATAATTACTTAACTTTTAAATGAACTTTTTTCCCAATAAATTCATTGACCACTTAATTAGGTAATTTATAATACTTGTTATCAAAGCCTTAAAATTTTCACTTAAGTTTATGTTATATTCAATTTATATTTCATAAATTAATTCAAATTCTATGCTCGTTTTGTTCTATTTGATTTATAGCCTAATATAACATTTACATTAACCCATTTCACTCAACTTATACAAATTCAGCTTTGACTAACTTTATTGCCTAAATTTACATGCAGTTACTCTAAATAGATTATTGCATTAGATAATTTAATGCTTACCTTTACAAGTTGACATTCCCAAACAATATTTCAATTACTCCAGAACATTGATTTAATTCAATTTACAATTTAATATTACCAATTCATTAAATTAATTCACATTTTTTTCATTTTTTCTTTCTTTTAATTTCAAAAATTTAAATTAAACTAACTAATTTATTCCACAAAATTAACGGGTCGTTACATGTTTAAAGTGGGAAATGGAAGTGAATAGTTAAATTAGGATAAAATTTATTTGTATAATGATTAATTACATTCCAATATATATATATATATATATAACTTACCAAAAATATTCAAAAAGTTAAATTATTAATGTGGATATGTAATTGAAAGTCATACAAGAGAAATTTAAATAATAAAAATGTTCAAGCTAAATTTTTCTCAATAAATGTTGTAAATAAAAGAGTAAGGTTTGTATAGTGCTTAATTACACTTAGAAACATTAATATAATTTACTTAGAAAGGTTGCATATAATTGAATAAAGTACAATATAAAATGTAAATAATAGAATGTCCAAAATGAAATTTTGATTAAAGGAAATTTAAAATAAAAATAAATTTGTTATAATAAATGTTGATACACTAAATTTGTGTTATAGGAAATGTTAGTGAAATAAATTGAATAATAAATAAAGAATGCTACTTAAGTAAATGAATCTGAACTTAGGAATAGTAAAACTAAATTATAAATGGAATTAACTTAAGTGAAATCAAATTGATTTATAAATAAGTTAAATAAAATAACTTTTGTTTTCAAAATATAGAATGTTAATAAATTAAAAGTAAATAAATTTAATATAAACAAATTGAATATTATTGATTAAACGAAAAGGATTTAAACCAAATTTATTGAATATTAATCAATTTGAAATTAGTGAAATCCATATACAGTTTTGAATTAACAGTTTAAATAAAATAAATTAAATGGAAATAAATTAAATGGAAATAAAATAAATGGAAATAAACTAAATGGAAATCAATTGTTATTTTTTGTATTTCAAACCTATCATTCTCTTCTGTTACTTTTGTTCTCCTCTCTTGTTCCTTTTCGGGGACGAAAAGTTTTAAGTAGGAGAGAGGGTAACGGCCCCTAATTTTTAAAGGATTTCTATAATGTAATTTACTGATTTTTCGGTGAAATTTTATATAATTAAATTTAGCACTAAAATTTTTATATTTGATATACGTCTATTTCAACATAGAAACTGGTAAAATCTTGTTGGAAAATATGAAAATTATTTTGTTGTGTAATTTTCAATTTCAATTTAAAATCAGTTAATTGGTTAAAAATAAAATATTTTTGGAATTTGAATATTTTAATATAATAAATTTGTAAATCATTTTCCGGGTGAGGCGTCATATTTTGTTTCGTCAAATTTGTACTTTTATAGCCCTATTTATCCTATTTTAGTCGAATTTGCAGCAGTTTTGGCAGTGAAATATTGGCTTGTGATAGAATGGTCATATCGCTGGTATCTTTGTACTGTTTTATTAGTCTTGTCGTGTTGATCTCCGTGGTATAATCATTTGCATATTTTAGTGTCCGGTGTGCGGTGAAAACCGTGAAACGGTCAACCATATAGATATCCGTTTTTGAACCTTGGGTGTTCCTTCTGTCCTTTAGTGTATCCAATGTGAGAAATTGAATAGCCACTTGCATTTATTATTCCTTGAATTCAACCATTGACTATTACTATTCCACATTCCAATTTGTATACTCTGGTTCATTCATTTCGTATTCTTCCTTTATTTATTCTCTGTGAAGTCTGTCCTTATACAATATATATATATTATTAATAATATACGATAGCATATTTTGATGGCTGCCCATTTTCTTTGCCATTTTTCTTTCAACTGGAAGCCACAACCTGCTCAACAATTCCATCAGCCTCCTCCCCTTTCTCCTAGATCATCCACATCACCTCTATCTCCTATTGCCACATCGATCCCCTCCATCTCACCGAACACCGCACCTTGCTTCTCCACTCGACCTACCCTTAGCCACCCTCATTCAGGTATTGTTGAAACCCCTCAGGCCAAAGCACGCACACACTTACACCCCCCCTCCAATTTCACTCCTCCCACTCTCCTCGGCTAGGAACCCACTTCTCCTCCCTCCAACCATGCAAACACGCCACCACCTCCCCCTCGACAGCCCCGTTCGCCACAACCTATCCCCACCAGCCCTCCTACCTCCTGCACCTTTCCCCTCTACTAATGCCAAGCATCACAACCACATGCATATTGCGTTTTTCACTCGAGTTCCATCCCTAAAAACCCAAACTCCGACCCAAGTCCAGCACCTCCTCAATCAACCTACAGCCTTCTCTTCTTGTGTTATATATATATATATACATGTTATATATATACATTGTCAGAAGCCTTATATTTCTCGCTTTCATGTTTTTTGATACTGCCTTTGTTTGAATATATACTGGAGAGAATTTTCCTATATCTATGTTTGAAATACAAAGGTTTGTATATCTTGATGTTTACTGTTGCATTGATTTCACCTATTACTGTGCACATGACTTGTTTGTATGTATGTTTCACATACATATATACAAGTCACCTGATACAAAACATTATATATACGTTAGTGTGTATATTTATAAAATGTGTTGAAAGACAAAGATATTTGTTTATTTAATTTTGAAATTTTAAATTTGTATATACATAAAAATATATAGTTGTTATAATATGTAAGTTATGTATATTTCGTTTATGTATATATATTATAGATTTACATAAGCTACAAATAGTCCATTTGTATATATATGAGTTCCTATATATTCTGTTCCATATATGCATAAGTTATGAGTTCTGTGGTATTATATGTATATTCCTATATATGATTCATTTAGATATTATATATATACAGACGTAAAATACATTTTTTAAGTACAACTTAAAACCATATTTGGTCATATAGAGTGTCTGCATATATATATTATTAGCCTACATATTACATTTAGTTGTAGTTATATATGGTGTCTCATACATAGATTAGTCTACAAATCAATATTTTTAAAATATGTATACATATTTTGGTTTTATATTAAAAAATTTATATAGATACGTTATTTTAAATATGAATTTTTTAATATTGAATATTGGTTTCCGGTTATATCAAGCTGATTTTGATTTATTCTCATCAATTCCTATTTATCAGCTTTGTTCGTTAAATTCGTGTTCAGTTTGCTTCGCTTTGAAATTCGTTGTTTAGATTGGTCGATTTTCGAATTCGTGAATTTATCTGTGTGCTTGTCCTGATTTCTCTAGCCTCGAAAGGTGAGCAATCACTAACGATTAACATTCTTATAATTGATAAATTTAATTCACATTGAAATGACAATTGACATATGATGTTAAATTTTGAACTGTTAATTATTAGATTGTTATTTATGATGTGCCATCATCTGTAGTTATTCACTTATGACATCTGACACATAATCTGTTATTTATATTATAATTAAATTTATCACCGATGATATATGCCTGTTGTTGATCTGTTATATTATTATCATATTTGTTCTCACTCTACAAGTTCACTGTTAGTTTAGAAATTCCCTAAGGGTTAAAATGATACATACCAGAACGATCTTATAGATAAAGGGAAATTTGTTATGGGTTGAAATGATAAACCCAAGCAATTTTCATTTATTTGAAATTTTGAGATTGCGGGTTGAAATGATATATATACGTAGATATTTAAATAACAGATTGAAATGATAAATATCTGTACCACTTGACCATAGGATAGAAAATTATATATGGACACGGTTGGTCTATTTTGAAAAAAATGATTTCCATAGTTTAAAAGGAAATATATAGGTTTTAATGAATATTGATTTTTAAATTTTAATATAAAGAATTTATTTTAATATATGTGTAAAATTAAGATTTTTTAAATTATATGTTTTGGAATTTTAATTTATAAGTTAGTTTTGAAAATGTTTTTTTTTAATTTTACGTATAATTTTATTACTTTAAAATATATAAAATAATATTTAAGATAAATTAAATTTAATAATAAAATTAAATTTAATAACATTAAATTTAATTGGTTTATAATATGTAACAACCCGCATATTTTACGATTATATATTTTAATGTTTAATTTAAATATATCATCGTTAGTTTAATTTAGAGTCCGAAATATAACTTTTTGTAAAATGTCGAATCCGGACTCAAGACCTCTTCTGTTGAGTTTAAAACAACGTTTACAACTTGTTTGAGTATAAACATGGATATGTTTGGAGTCGATTAGGATTTTGGTATTTTCATTAAGGCTTTGGGTTTGGTTCTAGCCCACCAACCCAACAAGATAACCCAAACTCCTCTACCAAATACCCTAACTCCAATCCTGTTCATTCATTCCCTTCATAATTTCCCAACACTCTCAAGCTAAAGAAAAAATGGAGGGAAAGAGGGGAGATTAGAAATTCGTAAGCTCTAGATTCTTAGGAAATTTAAATTCAAGTTCTAATGTGACGCCCCACCTCTATACCCACGCTAGACAAAAACATTACGGTGAATGTTGTCAACTAGCACGGAGAATAAGGCTGTTGAGGAGAGACCATCCATGTAATTGCTTTGCGCGAGCATTGATATGTCAGATAGTATAACAATCCGACATACCGACACAAACTCAAAGCTACTACACAGTGGCTGTAATATCTTCAGAAACAAATATAGAAATAAACATAACATAAATCAGTCACAGATAATTCATATCACAAAGGCGGAATAAGATATGAATATTACACATAAAAGTGTACATCAGAGTAGTGGTCAGAAAGATCCACAATAACACAAAATAATAGCAACATGTGCTATACAAAAGAATACATCAATGAGTCAATATCTCAAGAGTACACAACAAAAACTACTAATCTAAGTAGTAAGCAAAAGGTCAGAGTAATGGATCACTAGAGAGAAGTCATGCAGAAGCACCTGTAACATCTCGGTCCGACCCGAGTATTATTTAATAAGAAAATAATAAACGGATCAGTCTAACTATAAATATCAGATGAAACGAATAGAATAAGAGATATGACTAAACACATAATAATCACAATGCCGAGCTGTGATATATATAAGTAATTGAAAATCAACGAGAGATTAATCAATATCACCAAATCTACACAAGAATCAAAGAAATGTCATACTCCTCATTTCGTTCACCAAACCATAAATATTGGCAATTATATCAATGCCAATCACAAAAGTCAGTGACACACAAATTCACCAATGCACAAATATTGATAAAA
This sequence comes from Allium cepa, assembly GCA_030765085.1. NCBI lineage: Eukaryota > Viridiplantae > Streptophyta > Magnoliopsida > Asparagales > Amaryllidaceae > Allium > Allium cepa. Next base: position 340,726,451 of record CM060932.1, on the reverse strand, counting down.
CTTATCAATGGAAATCACGAAAATTGGTGAAGCACAAATTCTAGAAATCATCTCAAGAAATCCAGAAATCACAAAAAGGGGGAAGGCCTATCACAAACAGGAGCATAAAGCCCACCAACACGTGTATCACAAACGGAACGCTAATTCCATGGTTGCTAACCATCACAAATTGAGCCGAAGCTCCACAAACGGCCCGAAGACCATGGGTTGCTACCCCACCAAATTGAGTCGAAACTCCACAAAACGGGGTTTAGTCTCCCTCGTAGACAAAGAGACATCGCACATTGCTAGTCTAAATCACAAAGATGATCGTCATGATCAACGAGAAGTGTCGATTACAGTAAGCTAGTAAATATATGAGCTTAGCATCATGTCCCATAACCACTAGCTTAACTTAAATATTTACGAACAAATTGTAGATCTCCACTAAAAAATTGTCACAAGAGTTTCAATCGAACAAGTCCAAGAATTAACCAACAAAGTGAACATAAGCGTTTCATAGCACTTGTTTTACTAAGTCGTTTAATTAGATTTCTCATACGAGTGAGGTAAAGGTTTGTATATACTAATAGATTGGAAAACGGTTTTATAAACGAATTTGGTATTAAAATAGTATTGAAATCGTTTGGGGAAAGAGTTTTGATATTTACTACTAGTATAGAAAACCTTTATATTTTTAAAGTGACAAATCACAAAGAAGATTGTAAGAACAATCAATCACTAAAATTCACATACGAAGACGTGAATCAAATCCAAAGAAATCGATATTAAATCCATCAAAGTGGATATTTCCAAAAATTCCCAAGAAAATGTCATCAAAGTTGATAATTAAATGATAACAATAGAAGGGAACCAACACAAGTCGATAAAAATTGGAATTCGTAAACAAAATAGGCAAGCAGGCAAAACGCTGCAGTTTCAGACGTCTGAAACAAGTAGTTCAGACGTCTGAATCTGGAAATATAAAGATTTCCAGAACACAATTCAAACGTCTGAATCAAGTGTTTCAGACGTCTGAAATAGGCATATTTTAGCCTATTTTCTTTCTGTTTGAAATAGAACCATTTCAGACGTCTGAAATTCCAGATTCAGACGTCTGAAACTGGAATTCAGAGCATTTTCTGAACCTCGACCAAAAATGGCCAAACGAATATCGGAAACTATCGAACGAGCAAATGGCGATGACTAAGGAATTACGTCGAACGACAACCCAGCCTAAACGGCTCTTCGATACGCCTCAAATATCAATGTCCAAATATCCATAATAGGATTTTCATAAATTAGACCAAAACACCAAAAATTGGAATATACACGAAATCAATCCAAACCAAAATCAATTGCACATGAATAAGTGTTAGGAATTCATACCTAACAATCGAAGATAATTATAGACAAAGATGTGAGATAAAAATCTCACCTTTGAACCCAAATGAATGAAGGAGAAGCTTTAAAAACAAGCTAAGATCAATTCCTCTTCAATAACAACTCAAGAAGCTTCAATCTAAGCTTAGAAGAGAAACATTTCCTAAATTAGGTTTAGGAATTTTCTGAATCAAAGAGAGAATGAGTTGGAGAAGAAGAAGGAGATGCTTACCAATGGGTTCACTTGAGTTTTGAGCAAGAAGATGGATTTGCTAATGGAAACTAGGGCTTAGGATTTCCTAATTCTTTTTCTCTTCCCCCATTTTTGATGAAGCTTGAATGTATTAGGAAATTATGAAGTAATGAAGAGGAGAAGGGGTTGGGACTGAATACATAAGTGGCTCAGCCCAAACCAAAGCCCTAAGTACATAGTAGCAAAAACCAACTTTCTCCAAACATATCGAAGCTTATACTCAAAAAGGTCGCAAACGGCATTTTGAACTCAATGGGGGTGGTCTCAAGTCCCAATTCGACTGTTTGCAAAAAGTATCTTTTCGGACCAAAATCCGACGAACGATAAAATATTTAAATATAAAATCGATAAATATGCGGGTTGTTACAGACTCCCCTCCTTAAAGAAATTGCGTCCTCGCAATACTTAAGAAGAAAATAAGAAGTAACAACCATAAAAGCTTATTAACACAAAAGAAAATTTGAAATAGGAAGTTCACCATAAAGATCATGAAAGGGTAAGCCTGAACGGGATCGCTCGATGAATTCTCTGGATTCCCAAGAGCAATCCTTAGGATTTGGGAACCATTGAATTCTCACAAGAAGAATATCTTTATTCCAAAGGCACTTAACCTCCGAAGCAATGATGCGAATGGAATGTTGCTCATAAATCAAATCTGGTGAAACTTCAATTTCTACAATATCACCGGGCTCAAGAATAAAAACCGAAATCCCTAAGGCATTTCCGTATATAAAAGACGTGGAGAACGTCAAGAATAGCAGAAAATTGAGCTGGTGCAACGACGTAGTATAATAACAGTACGCCCGAGAAACTAGAAACTCAAATAATTTGGAATATCAGCGTAGTACAAAATGGTACGGCCAATGAAGCAAAGCCCGAATAATTTCGGAACACCGACGTAGTACAAAAACGGTACGTCCAATGAACCGATAAACCGGAACAACGACGTAGTAAAATAATGGTACATCCATTGATCCAGATAAGACGGGACATCGATGTAGTACAATAACAATACATCCGATGAACCGAACACCATAAAAGAACATCGGACACTAGTCCATAAAAGGAATGAGATAAAGCTCAATAAAATGATGTATATCGAAACGTCCGATGAAATTAATAAAAAGATAATTCCATTCGAACAATCATCAAAGAATCAACCACTTGTTGCCTACGACTAAATGCATTTGCAACACGATTTCCCCTCCGGGAATAAAAGAATATCAAGATCATAAGATGCCAGGAACTCGAGTAAACATGAAGTTCCTTATGAGAAAATAAATATTCCAAAGATTTTATGATCGAGGTGGAGAACAAATTTCTCCCCCAAAAATGATGATGCCAAACTCTAAAAGCAAAAACAATAGCCGCGAGCACTAGATCATGAGTGGCATACCTAGTCTCACTCGGCTTTTGATGATTTAGAAGCACAAGTGATAGCACGTTATCTTATGTAAGAGAACGACATCCAAACCAATACGATAAGCATTGGTACAAAAGATAAAGTCTTGGTTCCCCCTCGGGAATCACAAGAACAAGAGTATCGAAAAGAAAGAATTTCTTTTAAATAATCTTCTTTCCTGAAAAGTTAAAACTTTCAAAATTACATTTATCATTATGTAATAATCTTTCTAGAAAAATTTACTATTTTCAAGTCAATATACTGTGTCTGATTGTCTCATCAAAGCGTTTAGGAGATTCCTATCGATAACGTTGATCAAGCGCATCGACCAGAATTCTTAATACACTAAATGGGCAATACAATCACAAAATCATATTCTATAGGATAAGTAAGTTTCTCAAAAACTTCTAAGAATATTCTTTGTTCGTTTTAAGAACAAAAAAATCAAATTGTACTTATAAATAAACCTTATGAAAAAGTTTTTCAAAATTTTAAATTTCTATTTTCATCCAAGATCAATAAATACCAGAATGGACTTATAGAGATATTCATAGAATACTCGATACCTAAAATGGATGAAATAAACTGGACAAACTGAATGACATAATAATTCATTCATAGGAATCATAACAAGTGCGGAATGCGGTAAGTGGAATGCTAACTTCCGCAACTCGTAGCAAATGAAAACCGGTGGTAAGGTCAAACTGAAAAGACCTTAGCACCACACAAAAGATTACTTAGGAGATAATCCTAAGACAAGCTCAAAAATACCGGAATTTTTTTTCAAACTACATGAATGAGAGAAATAACACTTTCCTTATAAGTGGGCTTAAGGAATAAAATGATGCCATCAAGTTGGAATCAAAATCATAAAGGAAAAATAGAAATCTGCTTAACAGATTGAAAATGTCAAAGATGAATAGTCCGCACAGGACAAATAGGATATGTGCTTCACAACGATTAAGCCAATCCTTACAAAAATCAATTCCGAAGCCTAAGTAAAAATATCGGCTCGGAAAGACAAATCACATAAAATAATTTCGACATCAATAAAGACAAATTGAGTGTTGCCGATCTACCATCCGGATTCACAGCTCTCAAAGAACTCATCAAGCCCAAAAATATTTTTAAAGAAAAAGAATCAACAAGTTCTTTTGATATAAAATAGTGAGATGGAACCCATATCAAAAATAACTCAACTAAGAAGACCACGAAATAAAACAATGCCATCAAGGATTGAGTGAAAAATACCTTGACCACGAGAAGTATTACCAGGAGGTTGCACAATATTCAGCTCTCCCTCTCTCCTGCTTTGAAGAATGGGACATGTAGATATAAGATGACCCGAACTTTTACAATATCGGCAAAAGAGAGTTTTCGGGCACTCCTTAGCATAGTGGTCCATGGAACCACAATTGTAGCATTGTCCACGACTAGAGATAGGAGACTTTGCTACCAGAGTTTGTTGCTTCCCTTTCTTGATGGGATTGGGGCCTTCGAATTTAATAGGCCTCTTCATGATGTTGTTAAAGTTCTGTTTGGCACGTACAACTTCAATATCGCTTTCTCTATCGGCCTCTTCAAGACGAAGAGCGATATCAATAAGCTGATCAAATGAAACCTCCAGTTTCAAAAGCAATGGCTTCTTAAGATTCTTATTCAAGCCATAGACAAATCTTTGATTTTTCTTCATCGGGGTATTAATATACTCAACCCCGTTTTTAGAAAGAGACTCGAAAGAGGCGACATAATCTGTCATAGAAGATTCACCTTGAACAAGGTCAATAAAACGCCGGGCCAGAGTTACTTTTTCAGCCTCCGGCACAAATTTCAATTCAAACCTTTCTCAGAATTGCTCCCAAGTGAGATCCGCTTCAACGATTTCAGAAATTAAAAGCTCATACCAATCTAATGCTCTTTCTTGGAGCATGCTAGAAGCCACGTGGACTCGATGTAAATCAATAAGGTTCATGCGAGAAAAGATGCGATCGCATGATTTAAGCCAAGCTTGAATTTCTATAACACTCTCAGATCCCCTGAATGGCCTTCCACCCAAATCGGTATAGTCTCCGCACAAGCGTGCAAAACCGGATCCAGGATGAGTAGGCTCTGGATTGGGACCGGCTGCTTGAGTGTTCTTTACTAGATCAACAAGTTGCTGGGCAGACATAAATACTCCATCCTGGGGAGTAGTACTAGATTGACCGGCACTGGGACGGCCTGGTCTAACCATTTCTCTTCTTAAAGAAAGAAAGAAGGAGGAAAGTTATTCTCAAAATAAATATCAAGCAATCTTGATAGATAAAACAAGGAATCATAAAAGAAAATAGGATAGGACGGTACGTAGACCAGAATAAAATCCTAAAGCACAACTCCTAAGATGGACTTAGGACGATGATCCTTGTTATAATATTCCATATTGTTCCGAAGTTTTGCTCTGATACCAAGCTGTGACGCCCCACCTCTATACCCACGCTAGACAAGAACATTACGGTGAATGCTGTCAACTAGCACGGAGAATAAGGCTGTTGAGGAGCGACCATCCGTGTAATTGCTTTGCGCGAGCATTGATATGTCAGATAGTATAACAATCCGACATACCGACACAAACTCAAAGCTACTACACAGTGGCTGTAATATCTTCAGAAACAAATATATAAATAAACATGACATAAATCAGTCACAGATAATTCATATCACAAAGGCGGAATAAGATATGAATATTACACATAAAAGTGTACATCAGAGTAGTGGTCAGAAAGATCCACAATAACACAAAATAATAGCAACATGTGCTATACAAAAGAATACATCAATGAGTCAATATCTCAAGAGTATAGAACAAAAACTACTAATCTAAGTAGTAAGCAAAAGGTCAGAGTAATGGATCCCTGGAGAGAAGTCAAGCAAAAGCACCTGTAACATCTCGGTCTGACCCGAGTATTATTTAATAAGAAAATAATAAACGGATCAGTCTAACTATAAATATCAGACGAAACGAATAGAATAAGAGATATGACTAAACACATAATAATCACAATGCCAAGCTGTGATATATATAAGTAATTGAAAATCAACGAGAGATTAATCAATATCACCAAATCTACACAAGAATAAAAGAAATGTCATACTCCTCATTTCGTTCACCAAACCATAAATATTGGCAATCATATCAATGCCAATCACAAAAGTCAGTAACACACAAATTCACCAATGCACAAATATTGATAAAACTTATCAATGGAAATCACGAAAATTGGTGAAGCACAAATTCTAGAAATCATCTCAAGAAATCCAGAAATCACAAAAAGGGGGAAGGCCTATCACAAACGGGAGCATAAAGCCTACCAACACGTGTATCACAAACGGAACGCTAATTCCATGGTTGCTAACCATCACAAATTGAGCCGTAGCTCCACAAACGGCCCGAAGATCATGGGTTGCTACCACACCAAATTGAGTCGAAACTCCACAAAACGGGGTTTAGTCTCCCTCGTAGACAAAGAGACATCGCACATTGCTAGTCTAAATCACAAAGATGATCGTCATGATCAACGAGAAGTGTCGATTACAGTAAGCTAGTAAATATATGTGCTTAGCATCATGTCCCATAACCACTAGCTTAACTTAAATATTTACAAGCAAATTGTAGATCTCCACTAGAAAATTGTCACAAGAGTTTCAATCGAACAAGTCCAAGAATTAACCAACAAAGTGAACTTAAGCGTTTCATAGCACTTGTTTTACTAAGTCGTTTAATTAGATTTCTCATACGAGTGAGGTAAAGGTTTGTATATACTAATAGATTGGAAAACGGTTTTATAAACGAATTTGGTATTAAAATAGTATTGAAATCGTTTGAGGAAAGAGTTTTGATATTTACTACTAGTATAGAAAACCTTTATATTTTTAAAGTGACAAATCACAAAGAAGATTGTAAGAAAAATCAATCACTAAAATTCACATACGAAGACGTGAATCAAATCCAAAGAAATCGATATTAAATCCATCAAAGTGGATATTTCCAAAAATTACCAAGAAAATGTCATCAAAGTTGATAATTAAATGATAACAATAGAAGGAACCAACACAAGTCGATAAAAATTGGAATTCGTAAACAAAATAGGCAAGCAGGCAAAACACTGCAGTTTCAGACGTCTGAAACAAATGGTTCAGACGTCTGAATCTGGAAATATAAAGATTTCCAGAACACAATTCAGACGTCTGAATCAAGTGTTTCAGACGTCTGAAATAGACATATTTTAGCCTATTTTCTTTCTGTTTGAAATAGAACCATTTCAGACGTCTGAAATTCCAGATTCAGACGTCTGAAACTGGAATTCAGAGCATTTTCTGAACCTCGACCAAAAATGGCCAAACGAATATCGGAAACGATCGAACGAGCAAATGGCGATGACTAAGGAATTGCGTCGAATGACAACCCAGGCTAAACGGCTCTTCGATACGCCTCAATTATCAATGTCCAAATATCCATAATAGGATTTTCATAAATTAGACCAAAACACCAAAAATTGGAATATACACGAAATCAATCCAAACCAAAATCAATTGCACATGAATAAGTGTTAGGAATTCATACCTAAAAATCGAAGATAATTATAGACAAAGATGTGAGATAAAAATCTCACCTTTGAACCCAAATCAATGAAGGAGAAGCTTTAAAAACAAGCTAAGATCAATTCCTCTTCAATAACAACTCAAGAAGCTTCAATCTAAGCTTAGAAGAGAAACATTTCCTAAATTAGGTTTAGGAATTTTCTGAAATCAAAGAGAGAATGAGTTGGAGAAGAAGAAGGAGATGCTTACCAATGGGTTCACTTGAGTTTTGAGCAAGAAGATGGATTTGCTAATGTAAACTAGGGATTAGGATTTCCTAATTCTTTTTCTCTTCCCCCATTTTTGATGAAGCTTGAATGTATTAGGAAATTATGAAGTAATGAAGAGGAGAAGGGGTTGGGACTGAATACATAAGTGGCTCAACCCAAACCAAAGCCCTAAGTACAAAGTAGCAAAAATCAACTTTCTCCGAACATATCGAAGCTTATACTCAAAAAGGTCGCAAACGACATTTTGAACTCAATGGGGGTGGTCTCAAGTCCCAATTCGACTGTTTGCAAAAAGTAGCTTTTCGGACTAAAATCCGACGAACGATAAAATATTTAAATATAAAATCGATAAATATGCGGGTTGTTACATCTAAAATCAAGTAGAAGCTAAGGTAAGCATCCTCTTCATCTTCTCCATCTCAATTCCTCTTCAATTCTTGATTTTTCCTATAACTTAACTTAGTAAATTCATTGCCATTGATAATAGATTGATGATTCTAAAGGTGTTGTTGAAGAGAAATCAATCTTAGCATGTTTTAGAACTTCTCATTTCTATATTTGAGTTTAAAGGTGAGTTCTTTAACTCACATCTATATCTATAGCTTTCATTATTGCTAGGTATGAATTCCTAACACCTATTTCATGTCCAATTGCTTTTGAGTTGAATTAATTTGGTGAATTTTCCAATTTTGGGTATTTTGAAGTCAAAATCTATGAAAATTGTGCTCTGGATGTTTGAACTTGTTGTTTGGAGTGTATTGAAGAGCCTATAAGGCTAGGTTGTCGCTTGGCATTAATCCCTATCCTTTGTCGCTTGTTCAATCGCTTCCGAATTGATTTGGCCATCATTTGCCTATTCAAATTTCTCTAACATATATATATATATATATATATATATATATATATATATATCTTTTACGTAACTGAAATTTCCATCTATAAAATAAAAATAGAAATTTTCTTTATTGTCATAACAAGATTATCCAAAATTTTGCCTACTGTTTTACATAAAATCTTAATTTGAAGAATAATTTGCATGCATGCCTTACTATAAGTATATATAATAAATTTTAAATTTGCATACGTCTTTGCTATTTGCGAACCCAGGCCCGAGACCACCCTCACGTTGCCACTGGAATCGCCACAACGAACTCATCGCAACCCTCCACAAACGATCGCGTCTGCTACTTTTCCGTTCCCACTGCCTTCGAGATTCATTCGACCATCATTGTCGAGCCCCCTAACCTTCGCGAGCGTGGATTTTCAATCGCGAGCCTTCTAACAACAGTCTGGCTTGAATCGATTCGAGATCGATTTCGATTGGAACGAATAAGATGCCACGACTCGACTTCCCAGCTGCTCATTCTTCCCTGATCCAATCACTCTCGAACTATGGCTATCGTTCGCGTGACTCCATCATCACGATTCGAACGCGGACCATTTCAGTGAAAGGCGATTTATATTTATTTTTGGGTTTCGCCATAAATTTCGATTTTGAACCAAAATGGTTTTCGTTTGGTAAATGAATTTGATTTGTTCTTATAATGCTTAGCTAAATTTCGTTCTGAAGGAGGACATAACGTGCTTTGAATAGAAAAGGGGAAACACGTGTAGATGGCTGCATGCTTTACCTAACATGCTACAGTGATTTGGAAAGGATGGGAAAAAGTTTTGATGTTAAATTAATTGGCTGGTCAAAATATACAGCAATATATATATATATATATATATATATATATATATATATATATATATATATATTAGTTAATTTAAATTGTCCCGAATTTCGCAACTCAAAATCTTGCCCTCCAATCGAGACGTGCTGCTATGCGTTCATAATGTTATACCCCTATTCCGAACGCAATGGAAAAAAATTTCGAGTTCAAACTCGATCGTATAGAGAAGACAACTTTTTAAACCCAGTTATTATATTAAATTTTCGATATAAATTTCAGCGCGTTTATATACCGTACGATCACACGACAAAATCAAACACAATGAAATTTGAAATTCAATAATAATATAATATTAAGGATCCAATGGAACTAGTTTCGTCGAATTTCGAGACTGTGCCTTGGAAGGCTATTTTTAAATATCGATTTAAAGGATATATTTTCAAAACTTGACAAATTACTTTTAAATTCAAATTTAAAGCTTTCATTATCTTCGTTACTATTAATATATATGTTCTAAGCCTTCAAATTATTTTTAACAGGCTCGAAACTCCTGATTCCTTATTTTACCCAGTTTCCAATTATTAAATCCACTAATTTATATTATCCAATAAACAGTGATATTTGAAATTCAAATTAGAATTCAACTTTTAAATAATTAAAATCAATTTAATATTCCAATTTCAAATATCCAAAATTCTGGGTCGTCACATTCCTCTCCACTTAAAAGAATTTCATCTGCGAAATTACTAGTTAAGAAGAATGGTCCAATACCCGTTTCTATTTTTCCTAAAACCAAACAGTTTTTAACAGCTTTCCAAAACCACCTTTTATTTAAGACACATTATCACTCTACTAACTTTCTAAAGTCATCCATAAGTTCCAAACAATATTACTTACTCAACAATTCAAAATTAAATTTTAAACCAAATATTAAATTATCAAAATTTTCTCAAAATTTTTCTAACTTCCTAAATTTTCGAAAAAAATTCGATCGGTACAACTACAAAATGCCCCTACGGGCCCCCAAATTTCAAAAGAAAACAAAAGGCCAAGTGGCTAGATCAGAAAACCATCAAATTTCATATAGAGATTTAAATACATACCTTTTTGTCGAGCAATTCAATTTATCTTCTAAATTCAAAACACCAATTTCCTTTAAAACACCTTTATATCCTACTTAGCAATAATATCCAATTACAGATTTCAAAAACATTTTATTCACTTCTTTCATGAAATTTCAATATTTGTTTTACTTAAACCATACGATGTACACATATCATTCGTATGCAATATCAGATCCGATCGCTCACTTGATCACACAATTTCACATTCGAGTATCGTCCACCCGACTTCCTAGTGCGGCCTCAGATCTGGTTTCTTAATAGAAAACCTTCATTCTCCTTGCATAGCCAAAACTGTGATAGAGAATTTCCAGAATCAATCAAAAATCCATGTCCAGGGTTCGCCGTCGAAAATTGAGTGAAAAATCCCAACTCGGATCGATATAAATATCTTGAAATTCTATGCTCGAATCTGGATCAAATCGCTATACAAATAAAATAATATACGCACATCCTACGTATTTATCTAAATTGATTAATAGCTATATCAAATTCCTTTCTATTCACATTTATTTTGATTTCCATTCACTTACCCACAAATTTCTCATTTCACATTTTACTTAATTCTTCATCCAAATACCCATTAATTCTCAATACCAATTTTACCTAAGAACTTCACCATTTCTTTCTTAATCCTGTTATAAATACTTTTATAACTTCTTCTAATTATTTCCAATTCATCACCTTGGCTTTTATATCCATTTTATTTAATTCCCATTTGAATTTAGTTTATCTATGAATTCTGAATGCTGAAGTTTTATCAATTATCTTTCATTCATATCTAATCTATCTCATTATTTTAAATTTGTTTCCATTTACTAATTTATTCATACCTCAAATACTTTTTGTTTTCAAACCTTTATTATTTTTAGTCTACTTTGAACTAATTCTACAACTTCACTTTACTTTACACAACATAAATTAAATATCATCTGATATCTAATTTCCATTCACTTATTTACCATTTAAATCAATTAGCTTGCTTACAAATTTTAATTTTTATACTTTGTTTTATTTAGTCCAACTTGACTAATTTCCAATTCACACAAGTCAAATCAAATTCCCTTTAAATTTTCTTCTAGGTTTACCTAAATCAAAATATCCTTTGAATTTTAAAACCTAACCTAGATTTTGCAAACAACTCCAATATAAAACATTTTGGCAACAATTCCTCTCTTGGAAACTCGAAAAAGAACACCGATGATGTAGCGATCATCATCAGAGTTACTTTCCAGCGACCGAAAAGAGTTCCGTGCTTTTATCTTTTAAAAACCCTTTTGAAGTATTTTTAAATCCCAAATATCACTAGATTCAAATCGAATTCAAAATTATTTCTGAAATAATATCACCATTATTCCTCCAAAACCTTTGAAAAATCATTTTCAAACTCAAAAAAAATTAAAATTTCCAAATTTCAAATTTCAAATCCTTCCAATCTATATTCAAATATTACTATGGAATTTTATCTTTTCAATTTATAAATTACAATTATAAAATCACATCTACAAATTTCATTTTGTTATATGAATTTATCTTCTTAACTTTGGTTATAGCAGTATTCTCTTATTTCAAATTCCATAGCAATGATAATAATTTAATATTATCATTTTCTAGCAACCAAGCAACCATATGTAACTATAGTAATTTTCGAAAATATTTCTTATATATATATAAAAATAACTTTGGGCAAAATCATTTCATCTACCCTATATAAAGATATTATGTCTAATTGTTCTATTCAAGCGTTTAGAGATCCCTATCAATAATGTTAACTACTCATATTAACCAGAATCCGTAAACTACTTAACAAACCAATCAACATAATATAAAACAATTTATATTCACTAACAAATACATGCTCATATCTATTAATACACTTAAACTCATTCTAGTGTGCTATCGACCCTATCTTTAATGAGTAATCCCTAATAGAGCCAAGGTCCACGCTTAACCTTCCGCTCTTATACCAAAATGTCACGATCCGATTTTTCGACGCCCGAAAATCGACATCAATATGTCCCTTGTATTAAATGTCGAACAATCGAATGCTGGAAAACTAGACTGTAAGGTAAAGAAGAAAGAAGTAGAAGAAGAAATAGAAAAAAATATCAGAATCTCACAATCGCAGTGGAACAACATAAAATATATAACAACATATTTTTATACCAAAGAGTCTATAACTGTATATTACTGACAATCATCAGAGTACAACACAATTCATAAGCTCTCCATCCAGCTCGGATAAAACATCAAATATGTGTGATACGTCTCGCATCCAGCTCGTCTCTTAAGCTCCATAGCATTATATCCTGTAATCTATAATTCTCAGTCTGATCCGAGCATTATAATAAAACAACACCCGAGTCAGTCTGGAAAACCAGCGTGAAAAAACACACTCAATTGGGTTATAAAGGTTTTTCAAAATCCTTTAAAAATCAAAGGTATCTCGTAAGACCACGCCACAAATAAACATGTCGGTTTTTTACCTTACGATAACCAAAACATTTCTTATCAAATCCTCTAATATTATAGTAGTGTCTAAATACAATTACTTATTCAAATAGCCAAAATTGTTACATTCATTAAATTCCAGCATAATAGGTATACAAACAAGTCCGAAGGCACTTATTGGAGATTGGGTTTCCATCAATGGCAGGGTTACTAGGTACCGCCCGTCACAGTACCTGGTCTAGATCAGAGTACCGAGGATTCCCCTCGATCCCCTGCAACACAAGACCAGAGCTACCCCTTACTGGATAGACCGAATAAGATCAACCCGCGGTTGGGATCAGCAACCTCCCATACAGCCGAAAGAAAGGGGACATCTAGATAAGGATGACCTTAACCTAATTGGTTTCTAGCCACTTAGCCTTGCTGCACCTCCCCTGTGTTAGCCATTCCTGGTTGATGAGGCTCAAGGCTATGCGTTACCTTTTTAACACACATTCACTTAGAATACTCACGGTCCTCCTGACGATGTTCTAATAGCATTCATCCATACAAGTCTGTTCCCAGTCCGAACGGAACCCAAGGCACTACTCGCACTACATCCATTTTGGAATCACCCTCAGCATTAATTGCGATTAGCTCTTGCACTTCACTGCTCCATCTTCGACTCAAAGCTCTTGTCTTCCTCATGAAAACGTTCAAACCAGATCGAAGCCGTTTTCGGGAAATTAATCCCGATCCTGGTCCCTTCAAACGATCAGCGCATTGGCCAATATTGATAGTCGGTTATTTAACTATCATATAACATCCACAAATAACCATCAGGCTTTAATAATTTTCCAAATTATTTATTTCAAAATGTCTTCGCAAGATATTTTTCTACACTTCAACCCTTTGAAAATAGTTTTCAAATCACTTTTTCTCTCGTAGGATAAATTTCTACCCAATTGTTTTATTCCCACTGAAAGTCACCAAGTCTTAATACTTTAGGTTTTCAAATAATTTAAATCACTTTATCCAAAAATATATACTTTAAAACATTTAAAATAAAACTACTTAAAAATCTTTATTTAAAATACTAGTTATGAAATTTTATAATAATTTCTTATGTAAAACTTAAGCCAAAACAAATTTTAAAATAAAAGTTATTCTATAAGGTATAAATATTAAATAATTATCTTTTAAATCGTAATACTAGTTAAACCTTTAAAATAATCACTTCTATAATTAACTTAATAAATATTTACTTCAAAAATATTAAAATGATTAAAAAAAAATTTCCCAAACATTCTTTTTAAACAACTTTAAACCTCCAACTTATATATAAAAATCTCCTTTGAAAATATACTTGGCTTTATGGGGAAATACACTTCCACTTTAGTAAAACACATATAATCCTCTATATATCCTACTCGATTTATCCCAATTTAATTTACATCCCAATCCCGTAAATTCTTTTAACATTTTAAAAATAAAACCACTTTTTATTTTTAAACACATTTCCCATCTCCTTATATTCACTTTCAAAAATATATACTTAAATTATTTACATTAAGGCTACTAAAATCACTTAAATAGAAATAATACTTAAGAAATTCTATAAGAGTTTCTGAGTAAAACTTAAACCAAAATTTCCTTTTAAAATCAAGTTATTGTATCAAATATTTATGTTAAAATTCCCTTTTTAAAATCATAATACTAATTTACCTTTAAAAATAATTAACTACCATAATTAACTTAAATAAATATTTAGTTTTCACTTAAAAATAAATAAAATAATAAATTTTCTAAAACATTTTTAAAAACATTTTTAAACTTCTAGTTTATACTTTGAAATCATTTCTTTTAAAATATACTTAGGTTCCAGCAAAAAATTTACTTTCCAACTTTTAAAAATAAAATCACCTTTTTATTTTTAAAAATGAATTGCACCTTTTCTTATAAATTCTACTGGAATCTATACTTTCGAATTTATCCACTGATAAATATTCCACTTCATTTATAAACCCAGTTTACAAATTTCCATTTCTCATTTTCTTTAGATCATAGTTTCCAAAACACTAAATCGATTTCAAACTGATTTCTTGGTTTAAGTTCCCTTTAAAATTTATTACTCGATTTATACAATTCCCAATAATTATTTACTTAAGAATTTTCTTTTCATTTCCTTTAAAAATCCAAACTTTATGTATATATTTCTCCATTTCTCAAAATACCAATATATATTCAGCCAAGCCATAACATTCAATAATTTCAATTCCCAATATAATCTATCACAGATCATCAAATAAATCACATTGCTGAATATAAAATAAATTCAATGTTTTGAGGAATCCAGTTGGATCCCTCCAACCTGTTTGCCTGCATCCACAGATGCTATCACAATATAAAATACCATCCCACTTCGAAGGGAACATCGTGATATATAGGATCATCCGCTATTATGTGAGGTGCGTAGGGTCTCATCCGCTATACTATGCGGGAAATCAATCACTCCATTGTGTGTGTGTGTGTGTGTGTGTGTGTGTGTGTGTGTATAGCATGTCACATCCAGGCTGATAATAAATTATCAATTCAAGCAAACAACCAATAATTTAAATTTAACTATTTAAACTTAAAAGGTAATCCAAATGAGTAAGATTAACTCACCTTTGATTTGCTTGCAATCCATTTCCATCTCGACTTGTTTTCACGATTTTCAACCTTGTATAAACGCTGAATGATTTTATTAATATTCGAACAAATCAAACAATTTATCTTATTTAATAAATTACTTAATAAATGATTTTAAGCCTTTAGACTAAAAATTTAACTTAAACTAATTTTCCTTTAATACATTATTTTTATTAACTAAAATAATTAAATAAGTTCACTAAATAAATAAATCACCTTAATAAAAAAATTATAACCTAGTAAATTGTATTTTCCGTCATTTCAAACTACATATAGAATAATTTATATAGGTTAAAAATCCAATATTACATGAACTTTATACGATTTAAAACATCCTATATTCCCAAATCTTATTTACATATTTTTTTTCCTACTTTACTGTACAAAAATTCATATAACTTTTGAACTGAACTGTAAATATAAATATGTTTCTCTAATATATACACACATACATTTTACTTAACTGAAATTTCCTTCTATAAAGTAAAAATAGAAATTTTCTTTACTGTCATAACAAGATTATCCAAACTTTTGCCTATTGTTTTACATAAAATCTTAATTTGAAGAATAATTTGCATGCATTCCTTACTATAAGTTTATATACATATATATTTTACAAAAATTAAATAAATTTTAAATCTGCATACCCCTCTGCTATTTGCGAACCCTGGCCCGATACCACCCTCACGTTGCCACTAGAATCGTAACCACGAACCCATCGCGACCCTCCACAAACAATCGCGTCTCCCACTTCGCCGTTCCCTCTGCCTTCGAGCTTCGTTCGACGATCGTTGCCGATCAATCGCCAGCCTTCTAACAACACCTGGCTTGAATCGATTCGAGATCGATTTCGACTGGAACAAATAAGATGTCGTGACTCGACTTCCCAGCTCGAAACTCCTAATATGAATTTTACAAGCCTTCAAACTATTTTTAAAAGGTCGAAACTCCGGATTCCCTATTTTACCAAATTTCCAATTATTAAATGCACTAATTTAAATTATCCAATAAACAGTGATATTTGAAATTAAAGTTAGAATTTAACTTTTAAATAATTAAAATCAATTAAATATTTTGATTTCAAATATCCAAAATTCCGAGTCGTCACAGTCCTTGGCTAGTGTGAGTATAGAGGTGGGGCGTCACAGCTTGGTATTAGAGTGAAACTTCGAAATAATGTAGAATAATATAGTAAGGATCATTGTCCTAAGTTTCTCTTAGGAATCGTGCCTTAGGATTTAATTCGATTCTTAGGACCCGTTCTATCCTATTTTCTATTATGGTGCCTTGTTTTATGAATCAAGTTTGTTTGATATTCATTCTGAGAATAAACTTTTTCCTCTTCTTTCTTTCTTTCTTTCTTAAAGAAGAGAAATGGTTAGACCTGGCCGTCCCAGCACCGATCAATCTAGTACTACTCCTCAGGATGGCGTATTCATGTCTGCCCAATAACTTTTGGATCTTGTAAAGAATGCTCAAGCTGTCGGACCCATTCCAGAGCCTACTCATCCAAAATCCGCTTTTGCACGCTTGTACAATGATTATACCAATTTGGTGGAAGGCCATTCATGGGTTCCGAAAGCGTTATAGAAGTCCAAGCTTGGCTTAGATCATGCGATCACATCTTTTCTCGCATGAATCTTATGGATCTACATCGAGCTCAAGTGGCTTCTAGCATGCTCCAAGAGAGAGCATTTGATTGGTATGAGCTTTTGGTTTTAGAAATTGTTGAAGTCACATTTTCTGTTCTTGTTAGAACTAACTATTTTAGTAAACATATTTTGAAAATTATTTTAACATCATTAATTATTATTTAAAAGAGGTTTATTTGGTTATAAAAATCCATTATTTAAATTTTTGAAAATGATTTAAATGTTCGAATACAAAGTGATTAATTTTACGAGTTGTTACACTATCCCCCTTAAAAGAATTTTGTCCCCGACATTATTGTGAAGTGGAAGAAGTAATAACCAACTTAAGAAAATCGATTTACTTACTTGGTTTCCAGTAAATCTGATTAATTATATTTTTTTCTACCATAAACATATGCAATATAAACACTTTAATAACCATATGCAATTATGTAACAAGATTCAACCCAGAAGTAATGTAACAAACATACACCAAAAAATACAGAGAATATACTATAATAAATGCTATGCATCCAATATTTCAAAAAGATAAATTTAGAACTAAATGCCTGGGTTTCATATTTAAAATTTATTTTCAGATTTCTCAAAAGAGAAGTAAATCAAAAACCGAGATCAAAATGTCAAGGAGCGGGTCCTCCAAACAAAACATGTTAAACTCTAGAATCAAAAAAATATGGAGCTTCCACTGGTATTCCAGATCCTCTTAAAATAACAACTAGATCAAACAATATATTTATTTGTCAAATTTTCCAAATATCACTTTTCAAAATCACTGGGATTTAGGTCCTAATAATAACAATTCAAAAATCTTGGTTAATAAATTTTATCTTTATAAACTATAGTATATAAGATTATACAATCAATCAATCAAATTCAATTAAATCAAATCAATCAAATTCCATAAAGGAATAAAGTAACGCTATCAGTCAATCAAATTCCACAAGGAAAATCTAACAATTAACATTATCTTAAAATGTCAAATTATTAACAAACAAATCTTAGCTTAGGTTCAAAACTTTCTTGGTTGCCTAACAATATAAATAATTTCCTTAGTGTATCATTTTGCGCATCCTCCTTTGGTTATTGCCTTGAGGATTACCCATGCTCCTTCGTACAAAATCGAAAATCGCTCTCTAAAATTATTGGTTTCTTAAATATGCTAATATTTCGAAATCAATTAAATTTACTTTTAGTATTTCTATTCAATACCAAATATGTTTATGAATTATTTCACAAATTTTCACCTAAGTTGAAAAATATTTTATAAAGTTATTTCTTTATAAAACACTGAATAATAACTTATTCTACTTTATTTACTAGTATAATACTCTTTTATATCCAATGAGTACACACAAATACAAATTTTATTTCACTTTTCACAATTTAGGTGAAGGTCTGATCAAAATTTTGGGCCTTAAAACCGAGTCAACCTTTCGACCTCTTTAACTTGGAGTGTTAAAATGCACGATGTTTATGGGTTGATGTAGAATAACAAATAGTTTACGACACCTACATGTTTTAAACAAAAGCTATCGTTTTAATAAAACAATGCCTATTAAAACCTTCCTATCCCTTTTACCATAAGGTGTTATGATGGATGATGTTTATGGACTAGCCCAATAACACCAATTAGCTTACACATCTTGGAGGCTTTAAAGAAAATCTATGGTTTTGATGAAACAATGTTATCAAAACCTTCTTATCCAATCTAACTGTAACAACCCTACATTTTGGGATTATTTTATTGTATGTTTTATTTCTCTTAAATTGAATTTCCTTATTTAAAAATATTATTTTATTTATTAAAAATAATAAATTTTGTTATTTAAATATATATATTGATTATTATGTGAATTATATTTCCAAACTTGAATAAATTGAATACATTTCTAGAAATTGAATTTTGGTCAGTCTGGTCAAACTTTGACTTTTAAATTTTAAATTTAAATCTTTAAATTTTTTATTTTTATTTTATTATGAAAATAGATTAAATTTAAAGAATACTGCTTTTTGTTTCGTTGAAATCGGAGTTATATTGTGAAAGTTATGTTATATTCAATATTGGGTGTAAATTGTTTTATTTAACAATATTGTTTATTTTAAATTATATACATAATATTTTTATTTGTCATATCTTATTCAAATTTGTATTATATGTTATGTTACATATATTTTTGTCTTTTAAATTTTTTTAAAGTGATGTTTGAATTTTTCTAAAGCTTACTGAATTTATTTTCAATTTTTAAAGCCTAGTTTCATTTTTTCTGCTATTTTCTTCATTTAAATTATATTTAATTAAAATTTATTTATTTATTTTTGTGAATGCATTTTTATTTTATTTTCTTAACTTTATTTATAAATATTTTTCAACTATATAAAAAGTTTCCAAAGTTTGTTCCATTTATTTTCAAATTTTCAAGACTAGTTTATATTTTCTTTGTTATTTTCTTATTTTAATCATATATAATTAATATTTTTTTAATTGTTATATTTTTTTATTTTAAATGAATTTATATATATATATCAGTTGTATATAAAATAATAAAAAGAAATAGAGAAATGTGAAAGGTTTGTGGCCTTTTATTTCCTAAGGCTATTTGTATTCTCAACTTTTCACATTTCAACCATATCTTTTCATTCAGTTGGTCATATCTCCTCATTTCTTCAGCCGCCTATTTTTTTATCATTTACATAAAACATTTTTCTTCTCATCTAAAAAAAATTCGGTCTCCATTGCTTTGGAAAAAAAATTGGTAAAATTTATTTCTTTTCCATAGTTTTTTATGCTTGAATCCATTGTTTTGCACTTGTTCTTCTTCCTTTTAGGATCGGCCTTGCTTCACCACCAGCCCTACCACCTCCACCATCACCTGGGCATGTCACCACCACCTCCTCCTCACTGGCTAATCCCAGTCAAACCACCCTTGGTGGTAGATCCTTCACCAAAATACCAAAACTCCAATTATATACCACTAGCAGAGCACATCTCCACTTCCATCACCTTCAACCTTCCCTTGGCCGCCACCTACTCCACCACCACCACCTCCAGCTGACCTGAAACACCTCTGCCATGTCAGCTCTTGACCATACCAGAGATGGATGTGCCCCGTTTGCCTCGGCCGAGCCTTGATTGGCATGAATTCCATGTTGTTGTGACCTTTCTTTGTTTTGATTGTTGTTTCATGCTCAACCACCTTTGCACCATCAACAAATACATGTAGGCCGACCCATATCAACCCAAACCTGATCTAAACCGTTGCCTTAGACATGTATTCCACCTATGGCTAAGCCTAAAGAGTGTTGGAAGCAAGTGCAAAGCATTTCGTCTTTGATTTATGTAGTTAATTCTTGCATAGTTTAATCGTTTTTGGTTTGAAAGCATATAATTGTTGTATTGTTTTGTTTGATTTGTTTTCAAGGGAATTGACCTTTGGCTCTCTCACTCAAATATGTGTCATGCTTTCATGCCTCTGAAGATTGTTGTTGCATATTCGTTGTTGTCATCTCCTGCTTAAACCTGTGAGTTATTCTCACCAGATAGTTTTGTACTTATATAACTAGTAAACTGATCCCGTTTGAATCTGTAAAATGCATCACCATATTATATCTGCTATATTATGACTATATGATGTTTACCCATGCTTAAAACACCTGTTATATCATCTGTTACTGTTATATTATGTTGTTCTGTTATTTATACTAGTTTATCACACTCCAAGTTTCCTTTAGACTAGAATCACTATGGGTTGAAATGGTACATACCCGAACGGACTTTAGAATAGAGGAAAATCGTTATGGGCTGAAATGATAGGCCTGAATGATTTTAAATTATTTTCATCTACTTGGGACTGCGGGTTTGAAATGATAAAACCCGGTTTTCTTTGTAAATTACGGCTTGGGATGATATATTACCCGTATCGCTTTATCTAGGCTAGAAAATTATACACAGACCTGTAGTTAAATATATTTTTCTAAAGTTTTTAAAATATGTTTGAAATGTAAGTATTATAGTATTTTGATTTAAACTTGATTAAAAATGATTTTTTTTGTAAAGTATTATTGATTTTCTAAAAATTTATAAGTGAAATAATTTAATGGTAAAGTAGAAATTTGAAATATGAATTATTTTGGGAATTTTGATTTAATTATAAATGGAATTTAAATTAAATATGAAAATATCATAAATTTATGATATTTTGAATTTAAATGAATTTAAAATGATTTTATATATATTAATGATTTTTGAATAAAGTTAAATGTTAAATGAATGAATATTGAGTTGATTTTTGAAATGTAACTTGAACTGGAAATTTGTGAATTTTGTTTAAAAGTGAAATTTTAAGTTAAATAATAAAATGAAAATGGGTTTTATTTGAAAGCGTAAACTTAAATGTTAAGTTCAAATTTAATTTTAAAGAATTGAAATTGAATGTGTGAATTATTATTAAATATTGATTTTTGAATGGAAATTTAACCTTATACAATCATGAATATAAGGATATTTAAATGATTATTTTAAAAGTGAAATTATATGATTTTACAAGATTAAAAAAAGAATAATTGTTTGTGAAATTATATTGAATATTGGGAATGTAATTAACAGTATGTTTAACTGCTATTATTTCTAACGTAAATGATATTACAGCGCTTTTAAGTGCTGTGGTTGATACAAATGAAATATGTATAAATTATAACTAAGTGGTATTACAACACTTGGTAAGTGCTGTGATAGCAGAAAGATAATTAAAATCTAAAACTAAATAAAAGGCAACAGTAGCACTTGATAAGTGTTACGATAGGCTGAAATGAATGTTTGAGGTTTTGATAATTGAGCTCAGAAGTTGTCTAAATTTTAGGAACTGAATATTTGATTTTAAATATAATAACTTCTCTTGTACATGGTTTAAATGAATTGTTTTGATTTAAATATAAACTATTTAAAAGGTGATTTGAAATGATAATAAATAAGTGATATCTTTGAATTAAAAAGAATAATAAATGGATGATATCTTTGAATTAAAAAGGATATTTAAGTGTGTATATTTGGATTTGAATTAAAATAATGATTTGAAATGAATTTTTGAAAGATATGATATTTTGATATATTGAAATGGTTTGGAAACGATTAGATCTTTATTTTTGATAAAGATTTGAATTTGAAATGATACTTTATTTTGAAGTATAAACTATGATTTTTAAATTATAACTACGGGTTATAATAACGATTGGTCGTTAAAGAGACCGGGATCGGATATGGACATACTCTCTGTCGATACCGAAAACCACTTTAACAACCGTGTATGCGGTGGAGTTTCCAGAATGAAGTAGGATGGTGGCGACGTTTTTGAGTATATTACGTGGACCCGACTCCCGTGAGTTGGCTTAAGGTGGCTAAAACATGAGCGATCTCGGGCCAAAAGGGGTAGCTCCTCTGGTCGGACACATTCCTTCGATACTATACTCTTACTGGTGATTGATTAGATGGCCATCCTTCGATTTCTATATAGGAGTGTGTTCCGAGGTGGGCGTATGTGGTTGCTGCGTTACCACTAGCCCGTGTGCGTAATTGGTATATCTACCCTGGCATTGCCTTGTGTGCCGTGTCACCTACCATACCGACCCTTTGTTACGAGTTTGTTTTTCTCCCATAACCCATGGAGTATTTAGGGTAGTCTCTCGATCTGGAGATATGCTGATACTGGATGGACTATTGGGACTATTATGTGTGAAAGGTGATGTGGGCAGCCCATAACGCTATTTAGAAGTAAGTTTATTTTACTGTAGACATTATTATAATAGCGCAATATTACTATATAGTAAATAGTTTAATGGATACTTAGAGGATGGGCGGTCCCAGGCATCCTTTAATTTACTTGTACCTTATTATAGTTCACTTGAGTTGGTTTACATTATATAAGTATATATTATCCTGACTCGAGTGTTTTTTGTTCTGCTTTACGCTCGGGTCAGCTTGAGTATTCACAGCTTTGGATTCTCTTTTTGGAGCTGGTCTTTGCTAAAGATTTTGTCTATCTATTTGTATATCTATTTCTGTTTCAGCTCTTCTAGTTTATCTCATGTATTAGTGAACTTCTATGTAATTGAGATTTCTATTATGTTGTTTTCAGACTTGTATTTTGTATTTGTTATGAGACTCTATTATAGTAGCTTCATGAACTACTACGTTATTTTTATATTCCGTTGCGAGTTATTCTGATTATTCTATTTGTATGATTCTATGTATTTGTTTTCATTTGCCCCAAATTTATTTACAATCTGTTATTTTGCATCATTCAAGTCCGACATGTGTGGATTATTGTCGATTTGAATGGTTCGAAATGGTGGGTCGTTACATTTAGTATCAGAGCCTGGTTTTTGCCAAACCATTGCCTGAGGAGCAAAAACTCATTAGAGATAGGGTAGAAATACCCTAGAATGAGTGAAATCAATCTCAGAATCACTTTCTTTGTGAGAGAATGTATTTTCAAAGTAGAAAATGATTTTTCAAAATGATTTTCAAAATGTTTTCAAAATGTTTTCTAAAGATTTTTCAAGGATTAATTTGATATAAAAAATTTCTTGTTTTAAATGATTTTTCAAATGTTTTCTAACTTCCTTTCTTTCGTATATACCTTGTTAGATTTTTCTTCCTTAAAGATATTCATCCAAGTGAATTCTCTTGTCTTATCTAAATTTATCTTTGGTTTTTCCTTCTCCTGTCCTGAATTCATTCTTGATTTTTTTTAGGATGAATCGAGGAAATGCCAGAGGTAGGGGTCGTGGTATTGCCCCAGCCCCTCAACCTATTGCTCCTGTTCGATTCACTGTTTTCTGTAAGGAATTCACTCAACTTGGTGGAACCCCATTCACCGGTTTAGAAAGCATCATTGAGGCTCAGCAATGGTTGCGAAGTCCTGAGAGGATATTTATTGGTCTTGAGATTACTGATGCCCGGAAGTGTCAGCTAGCAGCATAGCAGTTGCATGAGTCTGCTCTAGATTGGTGGGAGTCTGTCACGACTAACACCGTCGAAGCTGATATTACTTAGAAGCAGTTTAGGTATCTTCTCATGTTTCTTTGAATTCTGTTTTTCTATCTTCTTGGTGCTTTTCTAAGTTTATCTATCATCTATCCAGAGAGGCTTTTGTGGCAAAATGGATGCCCCAAGCCGGGAAATCTCAGCTTTATCGTGAATTTATGGATCTCAAGCAGGGTACCATGTCTTTTGCTGAGTATGAGAGGAAGTTCAACGAACTTTCTAAGTTCGGTCCTAGCCTGATTGACACTCCTCTCAAGAAGAATGAGAAGTTCATATCTGGTGCTTGTCCCGAGTATTATGGTCATCTCATTTCTCATGTCCATGGCACTTTCACATAGCTTATGGATATGGCTATCCGTTACGAGAACCCTACTTCTAAGGGTCCTGCTCCTGCTCTTAATGGTACTCCTTCATCTCAGTCTTCCTCTGCCAATTCTAGGAAGAGAAAGCCTAATTTCCAACAATAGAAGCAGATTTGGCTTAAGAATTTAGGTTTGGGATATTCTTCATGTCCTCCTTCTCATAGGCAACATGTTGACCTTTCTACCATCACTTGCTTCAGATGTGATCAGAAGGGACACTATGCCAATAGCTGTCCTACCTTAGCTGGTGCAGCTGTTTCTCCTCCTGCTGATATTAAGCCTTCTGGTATATTTGCTGTCTCATCTGCCTCTTCTCCAGTTCCTCCACCTGCTCTACTCCTAGTGATGAACAAGGTACTCTTCATTGCAACCTTTCTTTATTTTTGTATCATATTCGTGTTTTATTTGACACTAGAGTTTCCATAGTTTTATTTCTGTGGATTGTGTGATAAGTTTGAGTATCTCCTTTCTCCTGAGTTTGCTTCTGTTCTTTTATGTGTTTCAAATCCAATTGGGGCTCCGTAAACCTTAATAGGATTTGTAAGCATGTGCAACTTTTCTATTCTGATCATTGCTTTAGTGGTGATCTTCATTTGACTCCTGTAGTCAGATTCTATCCGGATATATGGGTGAAGTCACTACTTTACCTCCTAAGCGGGAATTTTTTTTCGTACAGATCGTATTCCTGGAACTCTGTGAAAGGGTTCTATAAATGGTTGGTCATGCATTTTGGTTTGACTAATACTCTTGATTCCTTCATCGATTTGATGAATCTTGTTTTCGTGCTATGCTAAATAAATTTTCTAAATGCCTTGATGGAAAGATGAAGTCCGATTCCTTGGACATATTGTTTCTAGTAATGAAATTTCTGTTGATCCAATCATAATCGCTGCGATCAATGGAAATCTTTCTTTCCTTTTCTTTTCTTTTCATGGTCATTCAATTATTCTATGTTCCCATAATTCATTCCTTTTCGGGGATGAAAAGTTTCGAGTGAGGGAGAGTGTAACAACCATATATTGTGGGATTATTTTATTGTATATTTTATTTCTCTTAAATTGAATTTTCTAATTTAAAAACTTTATTTTATTCATTAAAAATAATAAATTTTGTTATTTAATATATATATTTTGATTATTATGTGAATTATATTTCCAAACTTGAATAAATTGAATATATTTTCTAGAAATTGAATTTTTGTCAATCTGGTCAAACTTTGACTTTTAAATTTTAAATCTAAATATTTAAATTTTTTATTTTATCTTTAGTCATGAAAAAAGATTAAATTTTAAGAATACTGAAATTTATTTCGTTGAAATCAGAGTTATATTGTGAAAGATATGTTATTTTCAATATTGGGTGTAAATTATTTTATTTAACAATATTGTTTATTTTAAATTATATAAGTAACTATTTTATTTGTCATATCTTATTCAAATTTGTATTGTATGTTATGTTACATATATTTTTGTCTTTTAAATATTTTTAAAGTGATGTTTGAATTTTTCCAAAGCTTATTGAATTAATTTTCAAATTTTAAAGCCTAGTTTCCCTTTTTCTGCTATTTTCTTCATTTAAATTATTAAAATTTATTTATTTATTTTTGTGGTTTCATTTTTTTCATTTTGTGTTCTTATCTTTATTTATAAATATTTTTCAAGTACATAAAAAGTTTACAAAGTTTGTTCCATTTATTTTCAAATTTTCAAGACTAGTTTACATTTTCTTTGTTATTTTCTTATTTTAATCATATATACTTAATATTTATTTATATTTTGTTTATTTTTTATATTTTAGTATTTTAACTTAATTTATAAATATATATATATATATATTTCAGTTATATATAAAATTATAAAAAGAAATAGAGAAATGTGAATGGTTTGTGGCTTTTTATTTCCTAAGGCTATTTGTATTCCCACCTTTTCACATTTCAACCATATCTTTTCATTCAATTGGCCATATCTCCTCATTTCTTCAGCCGCCTATTTTTTCTCTCTCATTCATGTAAAACATTTTTCTTCTCATTTGAAAAAAAATTCGGCCTCCATTGCTTTGGAAAAATAATGGTAAAATTTATTTCTTTTCCGTAGTTTTTTATGCCTGAATTCATTGTTTTGCACTTGTTCTTCATCCTTTTAGGATTGGCCTTGCTTCACCACCAGCCCTGCCGCCTCCACCACCACCTGAGCATGTTACCACCACTCCTCCTCCCTGGCCAACCCTAGCCGAACCACCCTTGATGGTAGATCCTTCACCAAAATACCAATACCCTAACTATATACCACTAGCCGAGCACATCTCCACTTCCATCACCTTCAACCTTCCCTTGGCCGCCGCCTACTCCTCTACCACCACCTCTAGCCGACCTGAAACACATCTACCATCTCAGCTCTTGACCATACCGGAGATGGCTGTGCCCCATTTGCCTTGGCCGAGCCTTGATTGGCATGAATTCCATGTTGTTGTGACCTTGCTTTGTTTTGATTGTTGTTTCATGCTCAACCACCTTTGCACCATCAACAAATACGTGTAGACCGACCCATATCAACCCAAACCTGATCCAAAACCTTGCCTTAGACATGTATTCCACCTATGGCCGAGCCTAAAGAGTGTTGGAAGCAAGTGCAAAGCATTTCAGCTTTGATTTATGCAGTTAATTCTTGCATAGTTTAATCGTTTTTGGTTTGAAAGCTTATAATTGTTGTATTGTTTTGTTTGATTTGTTATCAAGGGAATTGACCTTTGGCTCTCTCACTCAAATCTGTTTCATGCTTTCGTGTCTTTGAAGATCATTTTTATATATTCGTTGTTGTCATCTCCAGCTTAAACCTGTGAGTTATTCTCACCAGACAGTTTTGTACTTATATAACTAGTAAACTGATCCCATTTGAATCTGTAAAATGCATCACCACATTATATCTGCTTTATTATGACTATATGATGTTCACCTATGCTTAAAACACCTGTTATATTATCTGTTACTGTTATATCATGTTGTTCTTTTATTTATACCAGTTTATCACACTGCAAGTTCCCTTTAGATTAGAATCACTATGGGTTGAAAAGATACATACCCGAACGGACTTTAGATGTAACAACCCGCATATTTATCGAGTTTGTATTTAAATATTTTATTTAAATATTAACTCGTTAATCGGATTTTGGTCCAAAAAGCTACTTTTTGCAAACGGTCAAATTAGGACTCGAGACCACTTCTATTGAGTTCGAAATGTCGTTTACAACTTTTTTAAGTATAAACATCGATAGGTTTGGAGTTAGTGAAATTTCACTAACTTTTCCCGCTTTGGACTTTGGGTTAGTTTAGCCTATTAAGCCCAAGTTCCAACCCTCTTCTCCTCACTCTTCATAAATTTCCTAACTAATCAAGCTTTGGCATTAATGGTGGAGGGAATGGGAAATTAAAATTCCAAAACTCAAATTCAATTGCAATCCATCTTTCTACTCCAAATTCAAGAAGAAGACATTGGATTCAAGCTTCTTGTGCTTAGATAGAAGAAGGATTGATTCTTGCTTGCTTAAAACTTCATTTTCATTGATATTTGGTGCAAAGGTGAGATTTTTATCTCACAAATCTAGTCTATAACTATATTGGACTGTTGGGAATGATTCCCTATCACTTTTGCATGCACATTTGCATTTGGTTTGGATTGGATTGGCGAAAAACTCCAATTTTTAGCGTTTTGGTGAATTTTCTGCACTTAGGTCGTTCTGGCCATTTTTAGGTCGTTCGGAGTTAAGTCGTTCGTCCCTAGGTCGTGAGTCGTTCACGAGTTAACCCTAGGTCGTTCTGGCCATTTTTAGCTCGTTCGGAGTTAAGTCGTTCATCCATAGGTCGTTTACGAGTTATCCCGATAGGTCGTTGGACCTTATCTCGTTAGGTCGCTCCTGGCCTAACCCTTAAGTCGTGCAACTCTTAAGTCGTGTAACCCTTAAGTCGTGCAACCCTTAAGTCATGCAACTCTTAAGTCGTGCAACTCTTAAGTCGTGCAACCCTTAAGTCGTGCAACTCTTAAGTCGTGCAACCCTTAAGTCGTGGAACCCTTCAGCCACGCAACTCTTAAGTCGGTCACGAGTTATCCTGTTAGGTCACGACCTCTGTTAAGTCGGCCATGTTGGGTCGTGAGTCATCGTTAGGTCGCGAACACCTCTAGGTCGCAACCACTAAGTCGCTTGACCCCTTAGACCCCTAGGTCGCAGCCGTTAGGTCGTATGACCCTTGAGTCGTTAGGTCGTTAGACCTCATTTTGTCTTCACTAGGTCGTACCGTTTTGGTCGGGGCGCTGCCCCCTGGACCCCCGCGACCTGACCGGGCAGGTCGAACCCCGTAAGCGGTGGCGTTGCCCCCGCACCCCCACCTTGGGGGGTTGCCACCCCCCTGGACCCCCCCTCCGTAGGGGATCTTATCTGAAAAACATTGAGCTGATTTCCTTGGATTTTATTCACATCTCCGTATGCGATTTTTGTGACTGATTGTTTCCACAATTGCTTCTGTGTTTTGTCACTTTATAATATAAAGGTGTCAATACTAGTAGTAAATATCAAAACTCTTTTAACAAACAATTTCAACTCTATTTTTAATAACAAAGCTCCTTTCTTAACCGTTTTCCAATCTATTAGTATATACAAACCTTTACCTCACTCGGATGAGAAATCTAATTAAACGACTTAGTAAAACAAGTGGTATGAAACGCTTGCGTTCACTTCGTCGGTTAATTCTTGGACTTGTTCGATTGAACCTCTTGTGACAATTTTATTAGTGAAGATTTACAGTTTGTTCGTAAATATTTAAGTTAAGCAAGTGGTTATGGGACATGAAGCTAAACTTCTATATTTACTAGCTTAGTGTAATTGACACTTCTCGTTGATCATGACGATCATTCTGATGATTTAGACTAGCAACTGTGCGATGTCTCTTGTTGCGAGGTTAGACTAGACACCACTTGTGTGATTCCACTCACACATACCTTTTTGCTTTTTGGTTAGTCTGGACCTTAATCTGTGTGATTCCATTCACACATGTGGGGTAGCTCCCCTTGGTCTTCGGACCGTCATGTGATAGGCCTCTTTCTCTTTTCTATGATTTCTGGACTTCTTGCGTTGATTTCTAGAATTTATGCCATTGACTTGTTATGAGTACAAGTTTGGGGTATGATGCCCTTTTCGAATCTTTGAGAAGATTCTTGTGATATTGATTATCTCTTATTGATTGATCTTCTGTTGATCATTATTTACATACTTATAGTGGTATGTCATTATGGATGTTTATGTTTATGCCATATCTTTTATGTTATATCATGTCATCTGATATTTATAGCTAGACTGACCCGTTTATTATTTTCTTAAATAATACTCGGGTCAGACCGAGATGTTACAGGTGCTTCTGCTTGACTTCTTCCCAGGGATTCATCACTCTGACTTTTGGCTAACTGTTTAGATTAGCAGTTTATGTGGTATACACTTGAGATATAGACTCATAGTTGTATTCTTTTGTATAGCACGTGTTGCTATTCTTTTGTATTATCGTGGGACTTACTGACCACTACTCTGATGTACACTTTCATGTGTTAGTTATATATTCATATCTTCTTCCGCCTTTGTGATATGGATGTCTGTGACTGATTTGTGATATGATTATTTCTATGTTTGTTTCCGAAGATTATTTATAGCCACCGTGTGATAAGCAATTACATGGATGGTCGCTCCTCAACAGCCTCATTCTCCGTGCTAGTTGACAGCACTACTCCGGAGTGTTCCTGGCTAGCGTGGGTATAGAGGTGGGGCGTCACATTAGAATTGGAGAAAATCGTTATGGACTGAAATGATAGGCCTAAATGATTTTCAATTATTTTCATTTAAGTGGGACTGCGGGTTTGAAATGATAAAACCCGGTTTTCTTTGTAAATTACGGGTTGAAATGATATATTACCCGTATCACTTTACCTAGGCTAGAAAATTATATACAGACCCATAGTTAAATATATTTTTATAAATTTTTTTAAATATGTTTGAAATGTAAATATTATAATATTTTGATTTAAACTTGATAAAAAATGATTTTTTTTGTAAAGTATTATTGATTTTCTAAAAATTTATAAGTGAAATAATTTAATGGGAATTATTTTGGAATGTAGAAATTTGAAATATGAATTATTTTGGGAATTTTGATTTAATTATAAATAGAATTTAAATTAAATATGGAAATATGATAAATTTATGATATTTTGAATCTGAATGAATTTAAAATGATTTTATATATATTAATGATTTTTGAATAAAGTTAAATGTTAAATGAATGAATATTGAATTGATTTTTGAAATGTAACTTGAATTGGAAATTTGTGAATTTTGTTTAAAAGTGAAATTTTAAGTTAAGTAAATAAAATGAAAATGGGTTATATTTGAAAATGTAAACTTAAATATTAAGTTCAAAATTAATTTTAAAGAATTGAAATAGAATGTGTGAATTTAATTTGTGAATTATTATTAAATATTGATTTTTGAATGGAAATTTAACCTTATACAATCATGAATATAAGGATATTTAAATGATTATTTTAATAGTGAAATTTTATGATTTTATAAGTTAAAAAAAAAGATTAATTGTTTGTGAAATTATATTGAATATTTGGAATGTAATTAACAGTATGTTGAAATGCTATTATTTCTAACGTAAATGATATTACAGCGCTTTGTAAGTGTTGTGGTTGATACAAATGAAATATGTATAAATTACAACTAAGTTGTATTACAACACTTGGTAAGTGATGCGATAGCAGAAACATAATTAAAATCTGAGACTAAATAAAAGGCTACAGTAGCACTTGATAAGTGTTACGGTGTGTTGAAATGAATGTTTGAAGTTTTGATAAATGAGCTCAGAATTTGTCTAAATTTTGGGAACTGAATATTTGATTTTAAATATAATAACTTATCTTTTAAATGGTTTAAATGAATTTTTTTGATTTAAATATAAACTATTTAAAAGGTGATTTGAAATGATAATGAATAAGTGATGTCTTGTAACATCCCGCCTTTTCGCACGTCTAAATCGACACACGTGCCAATTCAAACAATTCGGAAGGGCGGATTGTTGTGGGGTAAATAAGAAAATGAGAAAGAAATAAAACAAAATAGAATCTCACAGCGGAAGGATGAAATACAATAATCAAATATATAGTTTATAAAGCTGTTTTACAAAATATTCGATTATACTCACAACATTTACACATACCAATAACAATGCAGTGGAACGATATGAGTATAGTGGACTAATAATAATGATAATAAACCTCCGTCTTCGTCCTCCAAAGCTAAGGTCTTCGAAATCCTGAAACGCTCGGACTGACCCGAGCGAATTGAAAAGAAAAAACACTCAAATCAGAATTAAAAGATCTTATGTAAGTTAAATCAACAAAAATAAACATGAGTGTAGTAACTCAAAAGATGCTCGGGATTCACATCACTTAAGGATCCGTTAAACTATTTACTATGTAGTATATTTCGCATAATAATATCTAATTATAAAATATACTTACTTTTTTCTTAGCATTAAGGGGTTACCCATATAGCCCTTAACACGTAATAGTCCCAGTAGTCCATCCAATATCAGCGCATCTCTAGATCGGGAGATTACACTAAATATTTCATGGGCTACGGGAGAAAACCAAACTCGTACAAGGCGCGATAGGGTAGATGACACGGCACAACTAGGCAATGCCAGGGTAGATATACCAATTACGCTTCCGAGCTAGTGGTAACGCGTAGCCGCATCTACCACCCACCTCGGACAAACTCCCCCCTAAAATCAAAAATCAAAAGTGGCCACCGAATCAATCCAAAGTCAGAGTATAGTATCGAAGAGGAGTATCCGATAAAAGGCGCTAACCCCCTTGGCCCGTCAATCGCTCCTGTTTTAGCCACCTTATGCCAACTCACGGGAGTTGGGTCCACGTATTTACCTCAAAGGAAACGCCGCCGCCATCCTACTTCATTCTGGAATCTCCATCGTGTACACGGTTGTTAAAGTGGTTTTCGAGGTTGGAAGAGAGTATGACAACTTCCGATCCCGGTCTCTTTAACAACCAAACGTTATTATAACACCGCGGTTATTCAAAATAATTTATACCTTTAAAAACCAGAATGAAATATTTATTTCAAAACTATATAAATACGATATCATTTATATTTTAAAGACCCAAATCAATATGATATCTATCTTATTTCAAATATATCTTTTCCAAAAATCATAGCCTTTTCAAAACCTTATACCTTGAAACCATAGCTTTGAAACATAACTTTTAATACTTAATGGTTCAAATACAATATTACTTTATAGAATAAACAGCATCTTTAAATTTCACAATAAATTTTCAATATCAATTTGAACCTCCAAATAAACCATTTTTAATTCCCATATGTTTCGAAGCATAAATATTCTATATTTCAAAACTTTATAGTTCATATATTTAAATCTTTAAATATTCCACCTTTTTAAAATGGATTCTTTGATAATTTAATATTTATCAAATCCAATTCCTATTATTTAAATTTGAAATACTTACTTACTAAACAAATATTATTCAGGTAAAACCCTTAAACTTCAATAATAGGATATTCTTTTAATTAAATTAACTTGATAATATTCTTTAAATTAATTTGATATTCGTTTAAATCCTCAAATCAATAAATCAAGTTATAAGATTATACATTTCAAATCTTAATTTATTTACATTCAAAACAAATTTTTCGAGGAAAATTCTTAAATACTTTAATTCAAATCATATTCGCATTTGTCTTCAACCTTACTCTTATTTGAATTATTATAAACTCTATATACAATAGAATTTTAAATATATACTTCACCATATTATATAAACGAAAACAACTTCATTATTTAGATTATTTTAAAATTCGAAACAAATTTATATATAGCTAAATTCAAGAATTTTACTATATATATATATATCAAAATTTAATATTTATTAAGCCGTATTCTTTCCAAAACCATAGAAATACATTTCAAAATAATTTTATATATATACCGCGGTGCCTGTATATAATTTTCTATCCTATGGTGAAGTGATACGGATATTTATCATTTCAATCCGGAATTTAGAAATAAAAATGCAGTTGTATATCATTTCAAACCGCAATCCCGAATGAAATGAAAATGCATAGTAACTTGCAGTTTATACAATATAAATACAACATCCATTCATCCATCATATCAATCATCAAACATTTATCAATTTATCATCCAATTCAAACAATCACATCAATAAATAATAATTAATTACGGACAGTTAATTTTTTTAATAATGAATTAAATATATGTTTAACAGTAGTTTATATGCAATAATAAATAAATTTAACTAGCAGTTTATAAGCAATAATAAATTTAACTAAATTTTTACTAGTAGTTTATATGCAAAAATGAATTAAATAACAAGTGAACTATATGAATGAAAATTTACTGAGATAATGATGAAATATATGCCAAACGTCTATAAATAAATTTCTAAACACATCATAAATCAATTTAACAAACATAAGAAATTTTAGAAATTGTGAGTGGGTTAAAACACTCACCTTTTGAATTTAAATTGAATTTAAATCCAATTTAAACCCAAAAATTGGACAATCTTCAAATTTGCCCAAACCAGCGTCATCAAGTCCGAAATTTTATTACGATCCTAACAAAAAAATCGCACGTGAAACGGAGTTCGTATGTAAGAGTTATTCACGTTAGAACATATTGAAATCAAAATTTAAATAAATAAAAGAAAATAACCTCTCACCCTCCATGTCATCAAAATGCGTGCAAACCCTACTGTTGCATAAAGCCCTTCCAGCCGCCACCGATACACCCATCTTCCCCTAAATTTCGCTGCTAATTCGTGCAAGATCGTGATGATTAGATATCACCATTGGATTTTCCACCTCAGGCCGCACGCATCCATGGCTGCAACCCCAATTCCGGTCTCCCCAAATGCGTTCACCGCCCTTATCTACGGCCAAAACTGGCGATCATTGCAACCTTATAGCCCAGAACGAACCATGGATCGAAAGCATACAATCCCCTCTACGCAACTGCACCACCCGATCGTCACAAGGTCGACGATCTACCGTTAATCCTCCACGATGACACATGAATGGCCGTGAAGAAAACCCTGATTTCTGAACAAACCGAAACCCGAATCGAAAAACGAATTGCCCCATCGAATTACGCTGTCGAGAGCATCAACATATAATTTTTTTGAATTTTTCTGAGGACTTTGAATTTTTTACTTCGATTTTGAATTGAAATCGGATCTCGGGTTTGCAGCCATTGGAAAGGAGGAGTTGAGAAGAAGATACGCATACAGACAAATGAGAATTAGGAAGGCTAGGGTTTATAGCGGGACATCTATTGGCAAATTGAAATAAAATATATGGATCGGGTTGATAGATATACGCGTTAACGCTAACGTGGCCCAATAAATCCCGTTCTGACCCCGAAACGAAAATGGGTAAACCCATATATCAAAATAGGTGTTTTAAAATATTTTGAGCGCGATGGAAAAAGTTTCACGTCCAAATTCCCTCGTATGAAGAAGTTATGCTGAAATAAATATTTTCAAATTGATTTCAATTAAATTGATTTTAAGGCATTTCAAGCCCATACGATCAAACCACAAGTCCGATCGATACGAAACTTGAAATCCCACAATAATTCACTGTTACGGATCCGATGAAACTTGTTCCATCGAAATCCGAGCCAGTGGCCAAAATGGCTATTTTTCCATTAATGAAATAAATTTAAAATAAATAAATTAAATCAAATTTCGCGTTTAAATTCTGAAATTTGCAATCTTTATCACTTTATAATTCTCAAACATTTACAATGATTTAACAATTTTTAAATGTCAATTTATTAAAGATTAATTAATACAAATCTTCAATTTCATAAAATTCAAAATCATAGATAAAATTTCCATTAAATTGAATTAACTCATAATTATTCCATTCATTAATTTCAAATAGAAGGGTTTACCATTGGATTTAAAACTACTACATAAATATTTCCCAATTTCAACTTAATTTTTAAATTAACGTAATAATTAAATATTTGCTTTCATTCATTTGCAATTAATCCAACTATTATAAATTAAATAAATTAACTCACTATTAAAATTCAAATTCTATAATTCATAAATTTTATCATCTTGATTTACTTATTAATTTACAATTCTTTAAAACAATTCCCATCTCAATTTAAAGTAACTTAATTCACCAATTATAATATTTATTTCAATTTCTTAAAATAACCCTTTTATTATAAACTGAATCCAATTTATTTTAATAAGTTTCCAATTAAATAGATTAGATTCAATTTCAACCTTTAACTTACACTTAAGTTTAGGTTATATTCAATTTATAATGCCTTACTTTCTTAGTTATTACTTTGCATACTTCTCGTATTAATTTCTCAATTAATCATAATTATTAAAGTAACGCTTATTATCAATAACGACATTATAATTACTCAACATTTAAATGAGCGTTATTTCAAATAAATTCATTAACCAATTAATTAGGTAATTTATAATAGTTGCTATCCTACCCTTAAATTTATTACCAAATAACATACTACCTAATTGCATTCACTTATGTTCTACCAAACCTACATTTAGATTTTATTTCCAGTAATTAATTAATATTTACATCCATTTATTACAATTTACTTCCATTTGTACAGTTGCAATTCATTTTAGTTATTATTTTATTAATACTATTTCCAATTTTAATTCTTTCAGTACTAATTACACAATCATATCTAATTAACAAATTAAAATGTTTTCCACTATTTCTATTTACACGCCATTATAACCTAAATAGTCGTTTCAATCACATTTGAATCGCATTTTACTTCTTACGATCTTTTTCTTTTATTCATTGGTTAAATGTTTATTTTAATTATTCCTTTATTACTTACAAATCTTATTTCATTCTTTAATGCCATCATTTAACAATTATTACATAAATTTCATTTATTTATATTCATGCTATTCATGTTCAATTCAATTCCTATGCACATTAATTCATTTACTAAAGTTTACAATCATTTATTACTTACCTTCTTATTATATTAAATTAGTAGCATTTTCATTATACTTCTGATTATAACATTTCATTAGTTAATTTAATATTCTCGTTTGTTTCTTATATTAAACTTATAACCAAGTATGACAAAGATTCACAATTTCAATTGATTGCAATTAAATTTTGAATTTGTAAATCTTAATTTCAATTGCTACATTTAAATTTCTAACATCTGCTTCATTATAACTTCTATAATTTTTATTTCTTCATAAATTAAATTGCAAATTTTAAATTAAACTAACAAATGTATTAATCAAAATTTACGGTCGTTACACTCTCCCCCACTCCAAACTTTTCATTCCCGAAAAGGAAAAAGAAGGGAAAAGAAGAGCTATGAAATCAATATATCTTATTCCAAACATAAATTTTATAAACAATTAAATTTACAAAATTTGTTACTTTAAACAAAATATACAAATTTACAGTCATTAAATCTTTTTATACTTAAATCAATAAAGTTTGGAAAATATTTTAAAAATTTTCTAAGTCCAAAATTTTACGGAAAATTTCGGCAGTCTCCTTTCTACGGGGAGGCTCGGGAGAAAATATAATACGATTATAATAATATACAACATATATTTTCAAAAATAATATAAAATTTTAACACGGGAAAAATAATATAATAGGCTATACCGTAATCCGAAAACGTACCTATTTGTTGGGCAATTTACGCTTAATTATGAAACCAAAAGTAGTAGTGTTTTCTTCCATAACCTGTATTTCACTTATATAATCCAAAAGAGTTAATAATTATACAAAATGAAATATTAAAGTTGTTTCAACCATAAACAAACAAATCAATACAACCCAACAACTACTAACAACAAGGCATACGACCATCACATAAAATTTTACACAAAACAAACATTCATTCATATCAAACGAAGCAAGTAGTTGTTCGGGTTTAAAACTTTAAATGGTATAGAATGAAAAATGAACTACTAAGCGCATCAATTACTCAACAGTCTTAGATGAAACTAAATAGATTATTTATACATCCAAACAGTCTTAAAGTATCCTCACCCAAACAACCATAAACCAAACAACAACAAATCCAAACAACAAATCAAATTTATTTATTTTTTATTTCATTTCATACATTTGTTGTTTAATTATTTTTTTCTTTTTTTCATATAATGATTTCTTATAATTCACATTTATTTCTTGCAAAATTTCATTTACTTATTTAGCGCTTACATTTCTATTATATTAAATTTTTGGAAATACTTCCATTTCAACTTAAGTTTATAACTCTATAACATCAATTTCTTATTTCTTAAGGTGATTCATTTTTTTCCCACTCTTAATATTATTTATTTATCATATTCATCTTTCCATTTATTCAATCTTTCTTAAACTTATTTTCATTTCTTTATAATTGTTCTATTATAGTAAATTAGTGGCCTTTTAGTCATAACTTAGATTTATAACAATTATAACATTAGATTCTTATTAATAACAGCAATTTATTGAACACTTCATTACATACTCCTATTTGTACAATTACATTTTCTTATTAAACATCTCAACTTTTAATATTTGGTAAGTTATATATATGTTTTTATGGATGTAATTTGAAAGTTATATAAATTTACTCTATTTGTTTTGATTAATTTATTGTTCAATAATTTTCCCTTACTTCATAAGTTACAATTTCAAATTTCATTTAATACCATTAATAACCTAGCACTAAATCTCTTATTTCATTTAGGGTTTCAATTATTAGTTAAATTCCGTTTCACTATATTAATTAAACTATTAATAAGAATTAAATACCGGGTTTAATTTCAAATTATTTTAAAATAATAGATAAATATACTTACAACTTATCTATATCCAAGTATATTTAAAAAAATTAAAAATTTACTTCTGTTTATCAAGAATAAATCTGTAGTAAAACTACTACAGTGGCCTTCCCACTTCGAAACTCGAAAATGAAAGTCGACGATGCGTGCACTCATCACCGAAATTATTGTCCAGCGACAGAGAGGGGAGTACAACTTATTTCTTTTCAGAATTTCTTTAAAACCATACTTTCAAATTATATTCAAATATTTATATCAGAAAATATTTCTATATACAATTATTATATTTCAAAATCCTTTGAAAGCAATTTTCAAAATCCCAGACTTAAGTTCTAAAATTTCCAAATTTCATGATTTTATTTTCATCTTATTTTACCTATTATTTATAAATTTTATTCCTAACAACCAATATATTGTAACCAAATATAATCTTTATAAAATTTATTACTTTATATATAGAAAATATAATAGACAAATTATTTCATTCACCTATATTAAAAATAAATATTGTGTCGGTCTGTCCTATTAAGTGTTTAGAAATCCTTATTGATGTCATAGCGTCCCATGCATCAACCAGAATATATAAATACGAAACGGAACAAATTAACACAATATCAAAATCTTTTTATAACACTACAAATAAGCTCTCTCATATATATACTATCAGTGACTCCCATATGGTATTACTAACCTATTAGTAAAGGGTCAAACCCCACAAAGCTAAGGTTTATCGCTAAACCAAAGCTTTGATACCAGATGTAACATCCCGCCTTTTTGCACGCTTTAAATCGACACACTTGCCAATTCAAATCGTTCGGAAGGGTGGATTGTTATGGGGTAAATAAGAAAACGAGAAAGAAATAAAACAAAATAGAATCTCACAGCGGAAGGATAAAATATAATAATCAAATATATAGTTTATAAAGCTGTTTTACAAAATATTCGATTATACTCACAACATTTATCAGAGTTACACATACAAATAACAATGCAGCGGAACAGTATGAGTATAGTGGACTAATAATAATGATAATAAATCTCCGTCTTCATCCTCCAGAGCTAAGGTCTTCGAAATCCTGAAACGCTCGGACTGACCCGAGCGAATCGAAAAGACAAAACACTCGAGTTAGAACTAAAAGATCTTATGTAAGTTAAATCAACAGAAATAAACATGAGTGCAGTAACTCAAAAGATGCTTGGGATTCACATCTCTTAAAGATCCGTTAAAATATTTACTACGTAGTATATTCCGCTATTATAATAGTGCCTAATTGTAAAATAAACTTACTTTTTTCTAAGCATTAAGGGGTTACCCATATAGCCCTTAACACATAATAGTCCCAGTAGTCCATCCAACATCATCGCATCTCCAGATCGGGAGACTACTCTAAATATTCCACGGGCTACGGGAGAAAACCAAACTCGTACAAGGCGCGATAGGGTAGGTGACACGGCATAACTAGGCAGTGCCAGGGTAGATATACCAATTACGCTTCTGGACTGGTGGTAACGCGTAGCCGCAGCTACTGCCCACCTCGGACAAACTCCCCCCTAAAATAAAAAATCAAAAGTGGCCACCGAATCAATCCAAAGTCAGAGTATAGTATCGAAGAGGAGTATCCGATAAAGGGCGCTAATCCCCTTAGCCCGTCAATCGCTCCTGTTTTAGCCACCTTATGCCAACTCACGGGAGTCGGGTCCATGTATTTACCTCAAAGGAAACGTCGTTGCCATCCTATTTCATTCTGGAATCTCCACCGCGTACACGGTTGTTAAAGTGGTTTTCGGGGTTGGCAGAGAGCATGACAACTTCGGATCCCGATCTCTTCAACAACCAAACATTATTATAACACCGCGGTTATTCAAAATAATTTATACCTTTAAAAACCTGAATAAAATATTCATTTCAAAACTATATAAATACGATATCATTTATATTTTAAAGACCCAAATCAATATGATATCACTCTTACTTCAAGTATATCTTTCCCAAAAATCATAGCCTTTTCAAAACTATATACCTTGAAACCATAGCTTTGAAACATAACTTTTAATACTTAATGGTTCAAATACTATATTACTTTATAAAATAAACAGCTTCTTTAAATTTCACAATAAATTTCCAATATCAATTTGAACCTCGAAATAAACCATTTTTAATTCCCATATATTTCAAATCTTAAATATTCTATATTTCAAAACTTTATATTTAATATATATTTAAATCTTTAAATATTCCACTATTTCAAAATGGATTCTTTGATACTTTTTTCCTATTATTTAAATTTGAAATATTTACTTACTAAACAAATATTATTCAGGTAAAACCCTTAAACTTCAATAGCAGAATATTATTTTAATTAAATCAACTTGATAATATTCTTTAAATTAATTTGATATTCGTTTAAATCCTCAAATCAATAAATCAAGTTATAAGATCATACCTTTTAAATCTTAATTTATTTTCATTTCAAAGCAAATTTTTCGAGGAAAATTCTTAAATACTTTAATTCAAATCATATTCACATTTATCTTCAACCTTACTCTTATTTGAGTTATTATAAACTCTATATACAATAGAATTTTAAATATATACTTCACCATATTATATAAATGAAAACAACTTCATTATTTAGCTTATTTTAAAATTCGAAACAAATTTATACGTAGCTAAATTCAAGAATTTTGCTATATATATATATATATCAAAATTTAATATTTATTAAGCCGTATTCTTTCCAAAATCATAGAAATACATTTCAAAATAATTTTGTATGTATACCGCGGTGCCTGTATATAATTTTCTATCCTATGGTCAAGTGATATGGATATTTATCATTTCAATCCGTAATTTAGAAATAAAAATGCGGTTGTATATTATTTCAACCCGCAATCCTGAATGAAACGAAAATGCATAATAAGTTGCACTTTTTACAATGTAAATACAGCATCCATTCATCCATTATATCAGTCATCAAACATTTATCAATTTATCATCCAATTCAAACAATCACATCAATAAATAATAATTAATTACTGACAGATAATTTTTTTTCAAAAATGAATTAAATAACTGTTTAATTGTAGTTTATATGCAATAATAAATAAATTTAACTAGCAGTTTATATGCAATAATAAATTTAACTAAAATTTTACTGGCAGTTTATATTCAAAAATGAATTAAATAATAAGTGAATTATAAAATGAAAATTTACCGAGATAATGATGAAATATATGCCAAACGGCTATAAATAGATTTCTAAACACATCATAAATCAGTTTAACAAACATAAGAAATTTTAGAAATTGTGTGTGGGTTAAAACACTCACCTTTTGAATTTAAATTGAATTTAAATCCAATTTAAACCCAAAAATTGGAAAGTCTTTAAATTTGTCCAAACTAGCGTCATCAAGTTCAAAATTTTATTACGATCCTAACAAAAAAAATCGCGCGTGAAATAGAGTTCGTATGTGAGTGTTATTCATGTTAGAACATACTGAAAAAAAAATTTAAATAAATAAAAGAAAATAACCTCTCACCCTCCACGTCATTAAAACGCATGCGAACCCTACTGTCGCGTAAAGCCCTTCTATCCGCCACCGAAACACCCATCTTCCGCCAAATTTCGCCGCCAATTCGTGCAAGATCGTGATTGCAACAACCCGCATATTTTACGATTGAATATTTAAATATTTTATTTTAATGTTTTATCGTTAGTCGGATTTCAGTCTGAAAAGTTAATTTTTGCATACGGTCGAATTAAGACTCGGAACTGCTTCCATTGGGTCCAAAACACCGTTTGCGATCTTTCGGAGTGTAAACTTTGATATGTTTGGAGTTAGTGGAATTTTGCCACTTTTTCACTTTGGGCTTTGGGTTTGGTTTAGCCCATTAGAACTATTAATCTAGCTCAACCCCCTTCTCTTCATAACTTTACTTTCATTTCCTAACACTCAAGCTTCATCAAAAATGGAGGAAGGAATGGGAAATTAAAAGTCCAAGCTCAAGTTCATTTGAAAATCTAACATCTAACTCCAAATTCAAAGAGAAACCATTGATTCTTCCTTTGCTTTCAAGCTTCTTCTTCATTGATTTTGTGTAAAGGTGAGATTTTTATCTCACATCTTTGTCTATATCTTTGATTGTTGGGTATGAATTCCTAACACTTATTCATGTGCATTTGCTTTCGGTTTGGATTGAATTGATGAAAATCCCAATTTTTAGTGTTTTGGGTTCAAATCTTTAAAAATCCAATCTTTGATGTTGGAACACGTTTTTGGTGATGCATCGAGGAGCCAATAGGACCGGGTAGCCGATAGGCGTAATCCCCTAGCGTTCGTGCTCGATCGGTTGCAAATTGAGAGAGATTTTGGCATTTTTGTTGCTTAGGCCGTTCGGCGTGCACATAGGATTCTCGGCCTGCAGATTAGGTCGCCCTGCACTTAGGTCGCTCTCATATAGATCGCGCCATGCTTAGGTCACTGCTCGGCCATGTTATATCATGCAACCCGTAGGTCGCTTGCATCTTAGGTTGTTAGGTCGTCGCTCAGCCTTGCACCTCCTTAGGTCGTTAGATCGCTTGGCCTTCTTCTCAACTTAGGTCGCGACAGGATAGGTTGTTAAGTCACTCGACCTTCTTTCCTCTCTGGTCATTAGGTCGCTCGGCTTGTCCTCATGCCTTAGGTCGCGCTATAGCTTAGGTCGCTCGGCCTGTTAGGTCGTTCCAACCCTTAAGTCTCTCGGCCTATTCTTCTCTTAGGTCATTGCATCACTTAGGTCGTTCGGTCTGTTGTGCCGCTAGCTCCTTAGGTCGCTGACCACATAGGTCGTTCGCTTTACCCTTCTCGCCTTGCAGTTAGGTCGGCCCCCCTTAGGTCACAACCAACTTGGGTCACGCCATGTTAGGTCGCGCCATGCCTAAGTCGCGCCATGTTTTGTTTCTCTGTTAGGCCGCATGTTATTTCTTAAGTCGCTGATCTCTTATGTTGTATGTCGGGTAGTCGCATGCGTTGAGCCACTGATTTTTTGTGTTGACTTATGTTAAGTCGTAATTCGTGGCTGTTAAGTCGCAAGGGTATTTCCACTTTGATGGATTTATAATTGAATTCTTTGGATTTCATTCACGTCTTCGAATGTTAAATTTTGTGACTTATTATTTCTATAATCATTTTTGTGATTTGTTACTTTATTTCACTCGTGTGAGAAATCCAATTAAACGGCTTAGTAAATCAAACGGTATAAAACGCTCGCATTTACTTCGCCGGTTAATTCTTGGACTTGTTCGATTGAATCTCTTGTGACAATTTTCTAGTGGAAATTTACAATTTGTTCGTAAATATTTAAGTTAAGCTAGTGGTTATGGAACATGAAGTTAAGCTTATATATTTACTAGCTTACTGTAATTGACACTTCTTGATGATCGTCGATGATCATTTTTTTTGTGATTTAGACTAGCAAATGTGCGAT
This sequence comes from Allium cepa, assembly GCA_030765085.1. Taxonomy (NCBI): domain Eukaryota; kingdom Viridiplantae; phylum Streptophyta; class Magnoliopsida; order Asparagales; family Amaryllidaceae; genus Allium; species Allium cepa. The sequence continues at coordinate 340,682,179 of CM060932.1, read as the reverse complement.
GTCTCTTTGTCTGAGGGAGACTAAACCCCGTTTCTGTGGAGCTTCGGCTCAATTTGGTGGGGTAGCGACCCACGGACTTCGGCCGTTTTGTGGAGCTTCGGCTCAATTTGGTGGGGTAGCGACCCACGGTCTTCGGCCGTTTTGTGGAGCTTCGGCTCAAAATTAATGGTTGGTAACCATTGAATAGCGTTCCATTTTGTGATACACGTGTTGGTGAGTTTTCATGCTCCCGTTTTGTGATAGGCCTCCCCCCTTTTGTGGTTTCTGGATTTCCATTGATGATTTCTGGAATTGTGTTTTCACCAATTTTCGTGATTTACATTAATAAGTACTATCAATATTTGTGTATTGGTGAATTTGTGTGTCATTAACTTTTGTGATTGGCATTGAAATTCTGGTCAATATTTATAGTTTGGTGATTTGCTAAATAAAGAGTATGACATTCCTTTAGATCTTTGAGAAGATTCTTGTGATATTGATTAATCCCTAGTTGATTTTCAGTTGCATACTTATTACAGTATGGCTTTATGGTTATCATGTGTATATGTCATATCTCTTATTCTATATCATTTTATATGATATTTATAGTTAGACTGATCCGTTTATTATTTTCTTATTAAATAATACTCGGGTCAGACCGAGATGTTACAGGTGCTTCTGCTTGACTTCACATCTGGGATTATCACCCTGACTTTCGACTGACTACTTAGATTAGTAGTTTTTTGTTGTATACATTTGAGATATAAACTCATTGATGTATCCATATTCTTTTGTCTATCACTTGTAGCTATTCTTTTGGGATATTGTGGATCTTGTCTGACCACCACTCTGATGTACACTTTCATGTGTTATATATTCATATCTATTTCTTCCTTTGTGATATGGATGTCTGTGACTGATGTGTGTTATGTTTATTTCTATACTTGTTTCCGAGGAATATATACAGCCACTGGGTAGTAGCTTTGAGTTTGTATCGGTATGTCGGATTTCCTCCTGAAACCAGATGCATGTTGTACTATCTGACATATCGGTGCTCGCGCAAAGCAATTACGCGGATGGTCGCTCCTCAACAGCCTTATTCTCCGCGCTAGTTGACGGCATTACCCCGTAGTGTCCTTGGCTAGAGTGGGTATAGAGGTGGGGCGTCACAGCTTGTTATCAAAGCCAATCTTCGTAACAACGTAAAATAATCTAGCAAGGATCATCGTCCTAAGTCCATCTTAGGAGTCATGCTTTAGGATTTAATTCGAGTCTTCGTACCGATTCATCCTATTTTCTTTATGATTCCTTATTTATCTATCAAGATTGCTTTATATTCATTTGGTGAATAACATTATCCTTCTTCTTGCATTCTTTCAAAAAAGAAGAGAAATGGTTAGACCTGGTCGTCCCAGCTTTGGTCAATCTCGTGCTACTCCCCAAGATGGAGTATTCATGTCTGCCCAGCAGCTTCTTGATCTACTAAGGAATGCTCAAGTAGCCGGATCTAATCCAGAGTCCACTCACCCAAGGTCTGGGTTTGCATGTTTCTGCAGCGATTATACCAATTTGGGTGGAAAGCCATTCAAAGTTTCTGAAACCATTATTGAAATCCAGGCTTGGCTGAGAACGTGCAATCGAATCTTTTCTCGCATGAATCTTATTGATCTTCACCGTGTTCAGGTGGCCTCTAGTATGCTCCAAGGAAGAGCATTAGATTGATATGAGCTTCTGATTTCTAAAATAAATGAAGCAGATCTTGCTTGGGAGAAATTCCGGGAATGATTCGAATTAAAGTTTGTGCCAGAAACTGAAAAAGTAACATTGGCTCATCGTTTCATAGACCTTGTTCAAGGTGAATCTTCCGTGACAGACTATGTCGCATCATTCGAGTCACTTTCTAAATTTAGGGTCGAGTACATAAACGCCCCATTGAAGAAGAACCAAAGGTTTTTCTATGGCTTGAACAAAAATCTCAAGAAGCCATTACTTCTAAAATTAGAGGTTTCTTTTGATCAACTCGTTGATATCACTGTTCGTCTTGAAGAGGCAGATAGGGAGGGTGATGTTGAAGTTATGAGTGCCAAACCAAACTTCAACAACAAGAAAAGTCCTAATAAGTTCAAGGGTCCTTATCCCAACAATAAGAAAGGGAAGAAAGCCTCTTCGGCAGCTAAGACTTCTACCTCTAGTAGTAGGCAATGCTACAACTGTGGTTCTAAGGACCAATATGCAAACAAGTGTTCAAAGCCCCGAGCTTGTCGCTATTGCAAAAGCCTGGGTCATTATTTATCTTCTTGTCCCAAACTTCAAAGCAAGAGGGAGGGAAAGCTTAATGTTTCTCAAGCCCCTGACAACACATCTCATGGTAAAGGTATTTCTCATTCTATCCTTGATGGCATTATTTTATTTCGTGATCATCCTATTCGAGTTCTTTTTGATACGGGTGCGTCCCACTCTTTTATTTCAAAAGAACTTGTTGATACTTTTTCTTTGGATGTTTTGTGTTTAGTGACTTCTTTGAGAATTGCGAATCCGGTTGGTGGATCCGCAACAATCAGTTTATTGTGTAAAGATGTTGAGATTATTTTGTGTGATTTTTCTTTATGAGCCGATTAGCATGTTATGCGCTACTTAGGCTTTGGAATGATTTTGGGAATGGATTGGCTTAACCGCTATGAAGCCCAAATCCTATGTCCTGAGCGGACTATTCATCTTTGACATCCTCAATTTGTTAAGCAGATATCTATTGACCTTAAAGGTTCGGATTCCAACTTAGTTGCGTCTTTATATTCTTTAAATCCTCATGATGACGATAATGATGATGAGGAGGATATTATTTCTCTTATTCACGTTGTTCGTGAATTTTCCGACATATTTGAGCCCGTTTTAGGATTACCACCTAAGCGAGCAATTGAGTTCAAAATTAATCTCATCCCTGGAGCTCAACCTGTCACTCGTCCTCCTTATCGCATGTCCATTGAAGAAAATGAGGAAACGCGCAAACAATTATCCGAATTGGAGACGAAGCAATTTATTCGCTCTAGTTCCTCTCCTTGGGGAGATTCGGCTATTTTTGTGAAGAAATCCGATGGTACACTTAGGCTTTGCGTTGACTACCGCAAGTTTAATGATCTTGCTATCAAGAATAAATATCCTTCACCTCGGATTGACGATCTGTTCGATCAACTTAGTGGTGCTAGAGTCTTTTCACAGTTAGACTTAGCTACCAGTTTTCATCAACTTCGTATTGCAGAAGATAATATTCCTTTGACATCGTTTCATACTCGTTATGGATCTTATGAATGGCTTGTTATGCCATTTGGTTTAACGAATGCTCCGGCTTATTCCGTTGGCCTTATGAATCGAGTTTTCAAAGACTTCCTCGATCGGTTTGTTCTCATCTTTATTGATGATATTCTTGTGTATTCTAAAACCGAGGAGGAGCATGAAAAGCATCTTCAGATTGTGTTGGAAACTCTTGGGAGTAATCAATTAAAAGAAAATTTTTCTAAATGCCATTTTTGGCAATCTCGTGTGAGGTTTCTCAGTCATATTATTTCCGAATCCGGAATTTCCATGGATCCTTCAAAGGTTGAAGCGATTCAAAATTGGAAGAGATCGGAAAGTGTGATGGAGATCCGTAGTTTTCTTGGATTGGCAGGTTATTACCGCCGTTTCATAAAGGACTTTTCCAAAATTTCCGTGCCTCTTACGAGTTTGACAAAGAAGGGTGTTAAATACAGTTGGTCGAACAAATGTGAAGCTTCTTTTCAGAAATTAAAAGAACTCCTTTCTGATGCACCTATTCTTGTTATTCCCGAGGGGAATCAAGATTTTGTTATTTATACCAATGCTAGTCGCGTTGGTTTGGGTGCCGTTCTTATGCAAAGAGAATGTGTTATTGCTTATGCTTCTAGATAATTGAAGCCAGGCAAGACTAGATATGCCACTCATGATTTAGAGCTTGCGGGTATTGTTTTCGCCCTTTGTATTTTGCGTCATTATCTTTTGCGAGAAAAGTTTATTCTTTACACCAATCATAAATCTTTGAAGTATCTATTTTCTCAAAAGGAACTTAATTTGCGTCAACAACGTTGGCTCGAATTTCTTACAGCTTATGATCTTGATATCCTTTATACTCCCGGAAAGAGATATCGTGTTGCCGATGCACTTAGTCATAAGCAACAAGCGGTTGTTTCTATGAAGATATCTGAATGGAATGATCTCGGAATTCTATCCGCTTGTGAGATTCGAGATCGTGGTCCCGAATTATGTACATCTCTTGTTTTATGTAGCCTTGAGGCTCATCCTTCTCTTTTAGACCACATACTTGAAGCTCTGAAGCTAGATCCTGAATTGGCTCTTCTTGGCAAAAATTTTAGGGATAAAATTGATATTGAGGGTTTGAAAGACTTTGATATTGATTCTCGTGGCGGTATTCGAAAATTTGGCAGACTTATCGTGCCAAATATTAGTAATCTTCGTAAAGACATTTTAGAAGTTTCTCATCGTTCTAAGTTTACCATTCATCCCGGTAGTAGTAAAATGTACGCGAATATGAAGCGACTTTATTATTGGGGGGAATGAAATCTGATATTGCTAACTTTGTTAAGTGTCGCATGACTTGCCAACTTGTCAAGGCCGAATATCAAAGGCCTGGTGGGTTATTGCAACCTTTAGAGATTCCAATTTGGAAGTGGGATCAAATTTCCATGGATTTGTAGACAGCCTTCCCCATTCTCGTTCGGGTCATGATAGCTTATGGGTGATAGTCGATAGACTTACTAAATCCGCCCATTTTATTCCCGTTCGATCCAATTGAACCGTTCCTCTTTTGGCCAAAATCTTTATCAAAGAAATTGTTAAATTGCACGGAGTTCCTAATGCTATTGTTAATGATCGTTATCCATTGTTTACTAGTGGATTTTCGAAGAGTCTTCAAAAAGCTTTGGGAACGAAGCTTAATTTTAGCACCGCTTATCATCCCCAGTCCGATGGACAAACTGAGCGTGTGAATCAAACTCTTGAAGATCTTCTTCGTGCATGTGTTCTTGATTTTGGTGGAAGTTGGGAAGATCATATTTCCCTTGTTGAGGTTTCCTATAATAATAGCTTCCAATCTAGTAATTGTGTGGCACCTTTCGAGGCGCTCTATGGAAGGCCATGTCGATCTCCTTCTTGTTGGCTTGAGGCCGATGAGAGGCTGCTTTTAGGTCCAGATTTTATTCGTGATTCCATAGAGAAGATTGACCTTATTCGTCATAGGATGAAAGAAGCCCAGAGTAGGGAAAGATCCTATGCCGATAACCGGAGAAGGAAATTAGATTTTCTGTAGGAGATCTTGTGTTTATTTTTGTTTCACCTATGAAGGCTATTGTACGTTTCAGTCAATCGAGAAAACTAGCACCTCGATATATTGGTCCATTTCCCATCACCGAACGTATTGGTTCCATGGCTTATCGCCTTTTATTACCGGCTCATTTTTCTGCTATTCATGACGTGTTTCACATTTCTCAATTATGGAAGTGCCTTCGAGATTCCGATTCTATTCTTGAGCCCGATGTTGTGGAAGAAATTGAAGTTTCACCTAATTTAACTTATGAGCAACATCATATTCATATTATCGCTTTGGAGGTCAAGCGCCTTCGAAATAAAAATGTTCCGCTTGTTAAAGTTCAATGGTCCTCAAATCCTAAGAATTGCTCTTGGGAATCTAGAGAGTTCATCGAGCGAACATATACGGACTTACTTTCCCGTGCTCTTTGAGGTGAATTTCTTATTTCAAATTTTTCTGTGTTGATATGCTTTCATGGTTGTTACCTTATATTTTCTTCTTAAATATTGCGAGGACATAATTTCTTTAAGTAGGGGAGTCTGTAACAACCCGCATATTTTACGATTTTTTATTTTAATATTTTATCGTTAGTCGGATTTTAGTCCGAAAAGTTACTTTTTGCATACGGTCGAATTAGGACACGGAACCGCTTCCATTGGGTCCAAAACACCGTTTGCGATCTTTTTGAGTGTAAACTTTGATATGTATGGAGTTAGTGGAATTTTTCCACTTTTTCTCTTTGGGCTTTGGGTTTGATTTAGCCCATTGGCCAAAACTATTAACTTTAGCTCAACCACCTTCCCTTCATGACTTTACTTTCATTTCCTAACACTCAAGCTTCATCAAAAATGGAGGAAGGAATGGGAAATTGAAACTCCAAGCTCAAGTTCATTCGCAAATCAACATCTAACTCCAAATTTAAAGAGAAGCCATTGATTCTTCCTTTTCTTTCAAGTTTCTTCTTCATTGGTTTTGTGTAAAGGTGAGATTTTTATCTCACATCTTTGTCTATAACTATCTTTGATTGTTGGGTATGAATTCCTAACACTTATTCATGTGCATTTGCTTTTTCTTTGGATTAAATTGATAAAAATCTCAAATTTTAGTGTTTTGGGTTCAAATCTTTAAAAATCCAATCTTTGATGTTGGAACACGTTTTTGGTGGTGCATCAAGGAGCAAATAGGACCCGGTAGCCGATAGGCATAATCCCCTAGCATTCGTGCATGATTGCTTGCAATTTGAGAGTGATTTTGGCATTTTTGTTGCTTAGGTCGTTCGGCCTGCACATAGGATTCTCGGCCTGCAGATTAGGTCGGACTGCACTTAGGTCGCTCCCTTATAGGTCGCGTCATGCTTAGGTCGTTGCTCGGCCATGTTATATCAGGCAACCCATAGGTCGCTTGCATCTTAGGTCGTTTGGTCGTCGCTCGGCCTTGTACCCCCTTAGGTCTCTTGGCCTTCTTCTCAATTTAGGTCGCGACAGGTTAGGTCGTTAAGTCGCTCGGCCTTCTTTCCTCTCTGGTCTTTAGGTTGCTCGGCTTGTCCTTGTGCCTTAGGTTGCGCTATACCTTAGGTCGCTCGGCCTGTTAGGTCGTTCCAACCCTTAAGTCGCTCGGCTTATTCTTCTCTTAGGCCATTGCATCACTTAGGTCGTTTGGCCTGTTGTGCCGCTAGCTCCTTAGGTCGCTAACCACATAGGTCGTTCACTTTACTCTTCTCGCCTTGCAGTTAGGTCGGCCCGCCTTAGGTCGCAACCAACTAGGGTCATGCCATGTTAGGTCGCGCCATGCCTAAGTCGCGCCATGTTGTGTTTCTCTGTTAGGCCGCATGCTATTTCTTAAGTCATTGATCCCTTAGGTCGTATGCCGTGTAGTCACATGCGTTGAGCCACTGATATCTTGTGTTGACTTATGTTAAGTCGTAGGTCGTGGCTGTTAAGTCGCAAGGGTATTTCCACATTGATGGATTTATAATTGAATTCTTTGGATTTCATTCACGTCTTCGAATGTGAAATTTTGTGATTTATTGTTTCTACAATCATTTTTGTGATTTGTCACTTTATTTCACTCGTACGAGAAATCTAATTAAATGGCTTAGTAAATCAAATGGTATGAAACGCTTGCATTTACTTCGCTGGTTAATTCTTGGACTTGTTCGATTGAATCTCTTATGACAATTTTCTAGTGGAAACTTACAATTTGTTCGTAAATATTTAAGTTAAGCTAGTGGTTATGGGACATGAACCTAAGCTTATATATTTACTAGCTTACTCTAATTGACACTTCTTGATGATCGTTGATGATCATTTTTTTGTGATTTAGACTAGCAAATGTGCGATGTCTCTTTGTCTACGAGGGAGACTAAACCCCCTTTCTGTGAAGCTTCGGCTCAATTTGGTGGGGTAGCGACCCATGGTCTTCGGGCCGTTTTGTGGAGCTTCGGCTCAAAATTAATGGTTGGTAACCAAGGAATAGCGTTCCATTTTGTGATACACGTGTTGGTGAGTTTTCATGCTCCCGTTTTGTGGTAGGCCTCCCCCTTTTTGTAATTTCTGGATTTCTATTGATGATTTCTGGAATTTGTGTTTTCACCAATTTTCGTGATTTAAATTGATAAGTATTATCAATATTTGTGCATTGGTGAATTTGTGTCATTAACTTTTGTGATTGGCATTGAAATTATTTTCAATATTTATAGTTTGGTGATTTGGTAAATAAAGAGTGTGACATTCTTGTTGATCTTTGAGAAGATTCTTGTGATATTGATTAATCCCTAGTTGATTTTCAATTGCATACTTATTATAGTATGGCTTTATGGTTATCATGTGTATATGTCATATGTCTTATTCTGTATCATTTTATATGATATTTATAGCTAGACTGATCCGTTTATTATTTTCTTATTAAATAATACTCGGGTCAGACCGAGATGTTACGGGTGCTTCTGCTTGACTTCACATCTAGGATTATCACCCTAACTTTTGGCTGACTACTTAGATTAGTGGTTTTTTGTTGTATACATTTGAGATATAGACTCATTGATGTATCCATATTCTTTTGTCTAGCACTTGTAACTATTCTTTTGTGATATTGTGGATCTTGTCTGACCACCACTCTGATGTACACTTTCATGTGTTATATATTCATATCTATTTCTTCCTTTGTGATATGGATGTCTGTGACTGATTTGTGTTATGTTTATTTCTGTACTTGTTTCCGAGGAATATATACAGCCATCGGGTAGTAGCTTTGAGTTTGTATCGGTATGTCGGATTTCCTCCTGAAACCATATGCATGTTGTACTATCTGACATATCGGTGCTTGCACAAAGCAATTACGCGGATGGTCGCTCCTCAACAGCCTTATTCTCCGCGCTAGTTGACGGCATTACCCCGTAGTGTCCTTGGCTAGAGTGGGTATAGAGGTGGGGCGTCACAGTGATGATCAGATGTCACCATTGGATTTGCCATCTCAGGCCGCACGCATCCATGGCCGCGACCCCAATTCCGGTCTTCCCAAATGCGTTCATCGCCGCCCCTATCTACGGCCAAAATTAGCGATCGTTGCAACCTTGTAGCGAAGAAAGAACCATGGATCGAGAGCATACAATCCCCTCTATGCAACTGTACCACCCGATCGTCATAAGATCGACGATCTACTGTTAATCCTCCACGATGGCACACGAATGGCCGGGAAGATAACCCATATTTCTGAACAAATCGAAACCCGAATTGAAAAAATGAATTGCACCATCGAATTACGCTCGTCGTGAGCATCAACATATATTTTTTTTGAATTTTTCTGAGGAATTTGAATTTTTTACTTTGATTTTGAATTGAAATCGGATCTAGGGTTTGCAGCCATTGGAAAGGAGGAGTTGAGAAGAAGATATACGTACATAAAAATGAGAATTAGGAAGGCTAGGTTTTATAGCGGGACATTAATAGGCAAATTGAAATGAAATATATGGATCGGGTTGATAGATATACGCGTTAATGCTAACGTGGCTCAAAAACGCCCGTTCTGACCCCGGAACGAAATTGGGTAAACCCATATATCAAAAGGTGTTTTAAAATATTCTGAATGCGATGGAAAAAGTTTCACTTCCAAATTCCCTCGTATGAAGTTATGCTGAAATTAATATTTTCAAATTGATTTCAATTAAATTGATTTCTAGGCGTTTCAAGCCCATACGATCAAACGACAAGTCTGATCGAAACGAAACTTGAAATCCAACAATAATTCACTGTTACACATCTGATGAAACTTATTTCGTAGAAATCCGAGTCAGTGGCCAAAATGGCTATTTTTCCATTAATTAAATAAAGTTAAAATAAATTAATTAAATCAAATTTCGTGTTTAAATTATGAAATTTGCAATCTCTATCACTTTATAATTCTGAAACATTTAGAATGATTTAACAATTTTTAAATTTCAATTTATTAAAGATTAATCAATATAAATCTTCAATTTCATAAAATTTAAAATCATAGATAAAATTTCCATTAAATTGAATTAACTCATAATTATTCCATTCATTAATTTCAAATAGAAGGGTTTACCATTGGATTTGAAATTATTACATAAATATTTCCCAATTTCAACTTAATTTTTAAATTAAGTAATAATTAAATATTTGATTTCATTCATTTGCAATAAATCAAACAATTACAAATTAAATAAATTAACTCACTATTAAAATTCAAATTATATTATTCATAAATTTTATCATCTTGATTTACTTAGTAATTTATAATTCTTTAAACCAATTCCCATCTCAATTTAAAGTAACTTAATTCACCAATTATAGTATTTATTTCAATTTCTTAAAATAACCCCTTTATTATAAATTGAATCCAATTTATTTTAATAAGTTTCCAATTAAACGGATTAGATTCAATTTCAACCTTTAACTTACACTTAAGTTTAGGTTATATTCAATTTATAACGCATTACTTTCTTAGTTATTCCTTTACATACTTCTCGTATTAATTTCTCAATTAATCATAATTATTAAAGTAACGCTTATTATCAATAACGACATTATAATTACTCAACATTTAAATGAACGTTATTTCAAATAAATTCATTAACCAATTAATTAGGTAATTTATAATAGTTGCTATCCTACCCTTAAATTTATTACGAAATAACATACTACCTAATTGCATTCACTTATGTTCTATCCAAACTCACATTTAGATTTTATTTCTAGTAATTAATTAATATTTACATCCATTTATTACAATTTACTTCCATTTATACAGTTGCAATTCATTTTAGTTACTATTTTGTTAATACTGTTTCCAATTTTATTTCTTTCAGTATTAGTTACTCAATCATATTTAATTAACAAATTAAAATATTTTCCACTACTTCGATTTACACGCCATTATAACCTAAACATTCGTTTCAATCACATTTGAATTGCATTTCACTTCTTACGACCTTTTTCTTTTATTCATTAGTTAAATGTTTATTTAAATTATTCCTTTATTACTTACAAATCTTATTTCATTCATTAATTCCATCATTTAACAATTATTGCATAAATTTCATTTATTTATATTCATCTATTCATGTTTAATTCAATTCCTTTGCACATTAATTCATTTACTAAAGTTTACAATCATTTATTTACTACTTACCTTCTTATTATATTAAATTAGTAGCATTTCCATTATACTTCTGATTATAATATTTCATTAGTTAATTTAATATTCCTGTTTGTTTCTTATATTAAACTTATAACCAAGTATGACAAAGATTCACAATTTCAATTGATTGCAATTACATTTTGAATTTTTAAATCTTAATTTCAATTGCTACATTTAAATTTCTAACATCTGCTTCATTATAAGTTCTAGAATTTTTATTTCTTCCTAAATTAAATTGCAAAATTTAAATTAAACTAACAAATTTATTAATCAAAATTTATGGGTCGTTACATATCTTTGAATTAAAAGGATAAAGATAAATGAAATCTTTGAATTAAAAACAGTATTTAAATGTATATATTTGGATTTGAATTCAAATAATGATTTGAAATGAATTGTTGAAAGATATGATATTTTGATATATTGAAATGGTTTGGAAATGATTAGATCTTTATTTTTGATAAAGATTTGAATTTGAAATGATACTTTATTTTGAAGTATAAACTATGATTTTTAAATTATAATTACGGGTTATAATAACGATTGGTTGTTAAAGTGACCGGGATCGGATATGGACATACTCTCTGTCGATACCCAAAACCACTTTAACAACCGTATACGCGATGAAGTTTCCAGAATGAAGTAGGATGGTGGCGACGTTCTTGAGGTATATTGCGTGGACCCGACTCCCATGAGTTGGCTTAAGGTTGCTAAAACTGGAGCAATCTCGGGCCAAAAGGGGTAGCTCCTCTGGCCGGACACATTCCTTCGATACTATACTCTTACTTGTGATTGATTAGATGGCCATCCTTCGATTTTGATATAGGAGTGTGTTCCGAGGTGGGTGTACGTGGCTGCTGCGTTACCACCAGCCTGTGTGCGTAATTGGTATATCTACCTTGGCGTTGCGTTGTGTGCCGTGTCACCTACCATACCGAGCCTTTACTACGAGTTTGTTTTCTCCCATAGCCCATTGAGTATTTAGGGCAGTCTCCCGATCTGGAGATATGCTGATACTAGATGGACTACTGGGACTATTATGTGTGAAGGGTGAAATGGGTAGCCCAGAACGCTATTTAAAAGTCAGTTTATTTTACTGTAGACATTATTATAATAGCGCAATATTACTATATAGTAAATAGTTTAACGGATCCTTAGAGGATGGGCGGTCCCAGGCATCCTTTAAGTTAGTTGTACCTTATTACAGTTCACTTGAGTTGGTTTACATTATATAAGTATATATTGTCCTGACTCGAGTGTTTTGTGTTCTGCTTTACGCTCGGGTCAGCCTGAGTGTTCACAGCTTTGGATTCCCAGAGCTGGTCTTTGCTGGAGATTCTACCTATCTATTTCTGTTTCATCTATTCTAGTTTATCTCATGTATTAGTGAACTTCTATGTAATTGGGATTTCTATTATGTGGTTTTCAGACTGATATTATGTATTTGTCTTGAGACTCTGTTATAATAGCTTCATGAACTACTATGTTATTTTTATATTCCGAGCAAGTTATTCTGATTGTTTTGTTTCTATGATTCTATGTATTTTTTTTCATTTGCACCAAATTTATTTACAATATGTTATTTTGCATCATTCAAGTCCGACATGTGTGGATTATTATCGATTTGAATGGTACGAAATGGCGGGTCGTTACACTAACCCATTGAAAATAATGTCAACTTATCCCTTATCTTATCTAACGATAAAAACTCATTTGTCCAAAACAATTATTTTACCAAAAATACTTTTTATTTTTTAAATAAATTCCCTACCAAGGGAACTTAAAAATGAAATACCCAGTTTTCAACTTCAAAAACTCGGTTTTTTGGCTAGCATACTGCATATATTTATTTTATGAAATAACTTCAAACAATGACTCAAAATTTTTTTGAAATCATTTAAAATAATTTCGGCATCTAAATTTTTCCAAAACTCTTTAGAATGTTATTTTAAAAGAAAAATTGTAATACTAAGTGTATTAAAAAAGGGTAAAAAACATATGTCCTTTTAAACATCATATACTAAAATCCTAAAACAATTTGCTCTTAGCTTTATTTATAAACAATTCTACTTAAATGTACTCATTTAAAAATCATCATTTATCGATTTTAAAACAATATTTATTATCTCCAAGTATAATAATAAATTTAAATACCTTTATAAATTTTAAAACAATGTTAATCGTCATATGGGATGATTTACAAAATTCTTTTTTAAAATCTAAAACAATATTAATTATCCGAAGAATAACTAATCAAATTTATAATTTCCTCAAATAAAGAAATCGCTTATCTTTAATAAAATAGTTAATTACTTCCAAAACACTTTCATCAAATTAGTTAATTTACTTTAAACTCATTTATTAAATCAATTAACTAACTTAGAATATCTTTTCTCAAATGATTTATTAAATTCAAACAATCGTTAATTAAAATGAATAATTAATCTCAACTACCATTAACTAAAATGATTTATACAACTTATATACTACTAATTAAAATAAATAATTAGATTCAAATGATCATTATTTAAAACGATTAATTACATTTCAAATAACATTAATTAAAATTATTTAGTTAAATTCAAACATGATTAATTAAAATGATTAATTAAATTTCGAAACACTATTAGTTCAAACAATTAATTAAAAAATCATTAATTAAAATGATTAATTAAAGTTCGATATAAATAATTAAATTAATCTAATTAAATTAAAATCTGATTAATAAAAAAGATTAATTGATTTTTAAACATCATTAGTTAAACGATTAATAAATTTAAAATATCATTAATCAAAATGATAATGAATTTTAAGCATCTACTTTTGTGAAAACATAAGCTCAAGTTTAAACACACATACAAGGGTTTAGGGGATGATATTTAGTAAATGACTGTATAGCAAAAATTGCAATAATGACATTTAAATAGTTTAAATGGAATATCCATATTAATTTCAACTAAACAATCAATCAAACAAATATAACTATCATCAAAGAAATTAACATAGTTTATAGCGCAACATATATGATATAGTAAATTTGGGTGTGAATTAAACTCATATTTAAATAATTCTCCTTTATCATAACTAAATTTTGTCATATATTTATCCTATAAATGTATTATCCTACCATTTAGATTATATTAAACAACTTTTTATTAAATGTTCACTTTTAGCTTAACACTGTTAAAAGATAACTTTTAACTTAACCCTTCCACCTAACATCTTATAGTCAAACTTTGAAACCGAATTCATAAGGGATTTATTCTCAAGGTTCCCTAATTCCTATTTACCTAACCTATACCTTACTAAGGAATATCTCTTATGAACTATTCAACAAAAGTTAACGCTCAAACGGGATGAGCATAACTAAATAAATCCTAAGTTATAATAATAAAAATTATCAACTTCTAATTATCAACTCACTAATATAACTATATTAATTTTGAAAATCATTCTTGAATATATAAAATATATTCCTAGGTAAAATTATTTCTTTACCTTTTTAAAACAATACTGTATTGGTAGGTATATTCAAGTATTTAGGAATCCGTATCGAGCATACTAATCAGACACATTGACCAGAATTCATACACCACTCAATGGATCATACAACACCATATAAAACATTTTTATAACACTAACAAATAAGCACTCAATATATTTATTATTTATATTCTCAGACGTATCCTAGGACATTACTAATCCTATCCTTAGAGATTTTACCCCAACAGGGCTTAGGTTTCTCTAAACCTAAGCTTTGACACCAATTGTGATGACCCAACTTTCTGACTCCTAGAAACGACACTTAATACATCCATATTATTCATGTACCATTGCTCAAGCGTTCAAAAGACAAGCTGTCATAGAGTAAAATAAAGAACAGAACAACATAGAATATAATAACCTCACAACGGAATTGTTACATATATTACTAAATGTTACAGTACAAAAGGTTATTCTTTACATGGGGCTATCAGAGTTAAAAAAAAGTACTACATCTAATAAATTTGCAGCTATTCATTCCAACTTTACATCTTTCAGATACTAAATACTGCAATATAATCATACAGTGGAAATACATAACTAGAGAACTAAGAAGCCGCTTGCTCGTTCATCGTCTTCAAAGAGCTCCAAAGGGAAACCTGTTATTCTCGGACTACTCATATATGGTTGAGAACTCGAGAGTACAAGGAAAATAAATAACTCGAGTTGGACAATATGTCTATTATGAGTAAAGCACCGAAACAAGTGGGGTTATATTTAATAATAATATATGGGACCATGCCACTAACGAGGAATGGGTTTTCTCCCACATAAACAATAACCAAACATAAGAATGGAAACGAAAAATAGAAAATAAATCCAAACATAGATGATAGGCAAAAAAAGTATAAAGATCCAGATTTGACAGAATGGAAATAGTCTGAACAAAATCCAAACTGGACAGAAATGGATAAAACAAGATGATAGTCGAGACTTGATAAAATAGGCAAAACCTATAATTAAACATCATGAAGAATGGTTGACTCTTCTCGCTGAAATTAAAGAAAAACAATTCGAATGTACGAATCAAATAAGGAAAGGAAAATTTCCAACATTGACTAGGAGGGTGCAGACCCTTTGAAGTATACCTCTAGTAATCTACTTTTGAGAAGGTCGTATACTCGGTCACCTCCTCGGGAAAAGTACCAGCTGGACCCCACCAAACCTTCCCGAGTATTTGAATATGCAATGGTCCGTTTTTCGTATCCTTTGAATCGACAATAAAACACACATGTCCAACTCAAATTGCACGAATAAGCAGACCATTAAGGGTAGAAAGAAAATAATGACAGAATAGAATCTCAATGAATGGAATAACATATATTATTTCAATAATAATCTTTACAACGAAAATTTTAAAATACAATATCAAAGTCTAACCTAGATTCAGCCTGGACTGTTATAAACTTCTGTCCATACAAATGATGAAAACAACAAAACAAACGCAATAGATGAACTGTATACTAGAATACGTCCATATGATGATGAAGATCTCCAGCTCTTCTATGGAAACTCCAACCGTCTTCAACTCAACCACAAAATACCCGGACCAGGCTTGATAAACCAGCGTGAGATACTTGAAATTTTAAATGCATAGAACATGATGATGATATCAAAACCTTTGAAAAGAAGGGTATCTCATAAGACCACGTCCACATATAAATACGGACAGGTTTTTTACCTTATGATGACCAAAATACTTTTATACCAAATCATTTGATATTATTTTTAATGAAATTCCTTTGAAAACACCTTCCAAATAAACTTATTCAAATATGGTATCAATACCCAGACTAAGTCTAAGGTAATATATCCGAACCGGGTTAACGTAATATACCGAATGGAATATATGATACCAAAAAGGGGTAGCTGAAATGTTTGCAAGTCATTATATCTATTTTGGAAATACAATCAAAACCGTAAATCTCGTATTGGGATTGGATTTCCAACATGATAGGGAACTAGTGACCTTTTCTCCGATCCACGCATAACGAACATAGTTCTCGCGGTGCCTTAATCATTTTTCTCAAACTAGCCACTTGAAACTCTACTTGCTATACTACCACTAATAACTGGCAGTTTCCTGCTTTTCTCAAGCTAACCACTTTATCAAAATGGGGAAAAAATGTCTTAAGGGACATATCCCCCAAAGCGCCCAACGTATTGGGCACCACCATACATACTCACTTATTTTGAATTTGTGTCTGTCAGACCACGTAGTATCCCATATCGTCTTCTAGGAAGTGAGGCTAGTGAGACTACGCTCAATTTCTTCAAAGCCACGATTTTCATAAAAAACCACGCTTTGATCATAACAGGTTCCACTTTGAATGCCACACTACCATTCCTTTGATCACTTTTTGACTCCAACAAGCATACAACCTCTGAGTTCGTATGTCTTAAGGATGGGTGTTAAGCTAAGAGAAATTGCCTTCTCCACCACCAAGAAGATGTACATTTGTAAAAGTCAAACGTTTTGTCTCAAAAATTCAACTTCGGACATTCGTCTATACAGGTTCATTCTGGGATTGAACGAAACTGAAGGCGCTCTCTTACTACCACTAGTACCGAGTAGTCCTTGCATTTCGAAAATACCTCCACAATGACGAGACCACTGCGACAAATAACTCTATAATGGGAGCGACTTAGAGCATGTCAACAAGCAATCCTCACGCTACGAAGATCTATGGTCTTCAATAATCATCATCTTCAACATGTTTTCACTTTCAAACATATACATTGGTTCGAACTAGTTTTTGGATAGGAATTACTCAAATCCGACCCCGCTTCCTTCGAAGCCAATCATCGCTTTAAAAGATGTTAAGTTGATAAGTGGATATTAGTCATCAATCAATTACTTCATCTTTTATTTAAATCAAATATCTTTCTTAGATATATTATTCTCAATTTATTCCATTTTCTTTTCAAGTGTATATGGAATAATTGAGCCTCGTTTATCAAATCATTTGGTTTATTTAAACCTTTCTTATGTCCTTGAATAATTTAAAATCATTTTCTCTTTTACTTAGGAAAACTTTCTAAACATTCAAGTTATAACTTCTAACTTAGGGAAAATATTACCAAATAATTTATTAAGTCTTAATCAAAGATTTCCTTCTTAACTTCAAATCATATACTTGCACATCGAAGATTTTCATAACAAAGTACAATTGCCATCTTAAATATGGTAAGTTTCACCTTTGGGGACTGGTGGCAAGTAATCCTATATCATGAAGATCTGTGTTTTCGATGATCTTTGTCTTCAACATATTTTATTTTGAAAATTTGTTTGAAGAGGTTTTTGGATAGGAATCATCCAAATCCGATCCCAGTTTTATGGATTGGAATCACCCAAATCCGATCCCGTTCCTTCGTGCTAATCATCGATAAAAGATGTTATGTGGTTAATTAGTATTCTAAATCTTTTTCCTCTTTATCTTAAAAAAACTTATATATGATCTTTTAGTGCCTCTGGCCTTTCCTTTCGATCTATCCCCCCCCCCTCTTCTATAAGATAAAGCGAAGGCCAAGTAAGTTCTGGGCACCGGTTTCTCCATTCCTAACCTTAGTTATACTCATTATTTTACCGTTTAGCTTTCACACGCGAGACAAATGCACTAGTCGTTTCTACATACTCAGTTTGTTAGCTTTATTTTGAAATTAATTATAAGATTCCAAATTGTCTTTTAAACTCTTAATTTCCCTTTTCAAAAACATTCATAATTCATTCTAGGAAAAATCGTTAAGTTTAAACTCATATTCAAAAGGTTATAGAATTCGCAGCATAAAAGTGCTGTGGAAAGTGCTATATAAGCTTATTTGATTTAAACAACTTCTTAATATTTGAAATTCATATTTTCCATTCCAAATCTCTTCAAAACCATTCTAATATATTTATCAAATTTATTTCTTATTTTTAGTCATCTAAAAATATCATTTAGAAAGAAATCTCTTTTTGGATTACGAATTTCAAAACCGTGATGTCTTTCGAAATTTTTTTTGGACATATTTCAAACTCTATTTGATGAAATCTAGATTTTTTTATTTGCTGGAAAACTATTATCATTGTGGGCCAAAGAATTTTTATTTCGAAGAAATTCGACTCATAAATTATTCTCTGCGTTAATTTGAAGTTACGGGCCAAAATTTACGAACTGCCACTATACGACGATCTCGATTTCGACCAATTTTATGAATTGCTTCGGAACTTGTCCGAAACACTTCAAATTTGTTCTAAACCATATTTAAAATATTTTGGGTCATTTAGAACAATATTTTCATCATTACAAACTCATTTTTCATTTCATTTCATATTATATTATTATTATATCATTTCCAATCTTTTTAGATATTTTGAAATCATTAAGAGGCTAAATAATCTGCATACGTACATTTATATGGATTTAATTTCCATTGAATTATCTATACTTACTAACCATTTCTCTTATTATATATCAAACCAAGCTATCATCCATATCACAAACATATAATCAACCATAATATCAGCCAAGTTATCGTCCAACATATAACAAACTTTTTATATAGTTAACTTGAAATATTTTTAGAAATTAGTAAATTAGAATATGAGTACTCACTATTAGTTTTACTCCACCAATCTTTTTCTCAGACTTTCCTTTTGATTCCGACAACACTTCTTTCTCATTTTCTAGCTCCGAAGCTTCCCGATCTCCTTCGTTCTTCTTGAATAGGTTCGGCCTAAGCTACGTATGGCTCGGCCATGCTTCTTAGGGGCTGATACTCATGGCTTGAAGGTGAGGAGGGTGTGGCTGTGGGTCGTGGGGTGGAAAGGAGGAGTTTGAAATGGATATTTCTTTAGCAAATAATTTTAGAATACTTTGACATTATTTTATTAAAAGGAGAAGCCATTAAAGAAGTGAAGAAAAGCTTGAAAAAGGAGGAAGAAAGGTGTGAAAAAGAGTGAGAAAGTGGAGCTTATTTATAGAAAAAGTTTTGGATTAAAATAATATTTTGAAAAAAGACAAAAGTACCCTTAATTACATTTTAAGCAAAGTAACACTTACCATCATCATTTCAAATCATGTTTTATCATTTTCACTTAAGAGGTAAGTAAGGAATATAATAATTATATTTGGTTTGATTTGATGTTTACTTTTTGCTTTAAAATGACATGTTTGTCTTTTTGTGCGTACTTTTTTTTAATTATAATCTAGAATTTTCTAAGCATTTTTAGTAAAAGTAAGCTTGATTGGTGAATTAATTAATACTTATACTATTTGATTATATGTTCCTGTATAATAAAATAAAGTGCGACAATGTTGCGACAACTTTTACCAACAAAATGTTTTACGGTCACATTCTGACGCTTTAGTTAAACTATCTATTTATGTAAACCAAATTTAAAAATAAATTTGTATAATGTTATTTAAAAATATAAAAACTCATAAATAAATTAAAAAATTTATTTAACCATTGAAACTTACTTTTCTAAAATCAATATTTTGTCACTTTTGTCGATATAGGCAAATGGTACTATTTTTATATATACTTATTTTTCCAAATACTATTGAATATTATTTGAATCATATAACCTTACCTAATTTATAATTAAATTCACTTTAAATAGTATATTTTAAAGTGGTCAAATTCGGGGTCGTTATATTCTCCCTTACTTAAAAGAATTTCGTCTTCAAAATTACCCAAAACAAAAGTTTGCCTAAAACATTTATCTTTATAAAAAAGTTTTCCCACAATCTTTTAACCTAATATATTTCCTTTAACACTAATACTATTTATGAATCATTTCATAAAACTGTTACTTAAGTTTATGACATCTTATAACTTATGTAAATCAATTATATTTTAAAGACTTAAGTCCAAATCCTTAATTAATGCTAGGATTCATTAATAAAACATTTTTTAGGTTATAATTACCGTTTTCAAGAGTCATTATTTTACTTAAGTGTATAGATAGTTCATGACTTAAACCTATATTTTTTTGATATACCTTTGCATCCTAAGAGTATATAAATCCTAAATTTCAAATTGATTTTACATAAATCTGTCTGTCTAACAAATTTAGACTTTGTTGTAACTTACTATTATCTCAATTTCATAAGCTATAAAACTTATTTCTTATTTAATACTATTATTAATTTTCTAGCTTTGAAAAAAAAAATTAAAACCACCCCTATTTAAATCCTCGAACTCTTAAATATATTTTTTTCTTTATAAATCGGATTTATAAATTATCCTTGTCTTATTTCATTTACTCAAAATATTTCACAATCTTTTACCAAAAGTTCTCATAAATTTCTTAGCTCTGAGTTAGGTAGGATTTGAAAATTTTCCACTGTCCTAATTCGTCGGAAATTCCGCTTTATTTTAGCAATTAGCGATTCCAATTTATCTTTAGTTTAAACACTTTTGTGAAGGTTATTAATCAATGATTCACATTCTTTAACTTAAGAAAATTATATAGATGAGTAACTCCAAAACAATCCAAGGAATTGGATATTACCAATAGTATCAGATATCCTCTTAACAAGAAGAGTAATACATAACAGAAGTGCTTACCATCCGAACACATCACATGCCCATTTTCAGTTTATTTTCGAGTTAGTCGAATTAGTTATCATAAGATACCTCTTTTTATTTGAAATAATACCATTTTCTAAATCCTTTAGAGATTACTTTATAAAACCTATTTTATAATTCATTTTATCTTATATTAGTTAACTTCAAATCCTTAATTAATTCTAGGATTCATTAATAAAACATTTTCTAGGTTATAACTATCATTTTCAAGAGTCATTATTTTACTTAAGTTTATAGATAGTCCATGACTTAAACCTATATTTTTTTTAATATACCTTCACATCCTAAGAGTATATAAATCCTAAATTTCAAATTGATTTTACTTAAATCCGTCTGTCTAACAAATTTAGACTTTGTTGTAATTTACCATTATCTCAATTTCATAAGTTATAAAACTTTTTTCTTATTTAATACTATTATTAATTTTCTAACTTTGAAAAAAAACAAATTTTAAAACCACCCCTATTTAAATCCTCAAACTCTTAACTCATAAATTTTTTTTTCTTTATAAATCAGATTTATAAATTATCCTTGTCTTATTTCATTTACTCAAAATATTTCACAATATTTTACCAAAAGTTCTCATAAATTTCTTAGCTCTGAGTTAGGTAGGATTCGGAAATTTTCGGCTGTCCTGATTCGTTGGAAATTCTGCTTTATTTTAGCAATTAGCGATCCCAATTTATCTTTAGTTTAAACACTTTTATAAAGGTTATTAATCAATGATTCACATTATTTCTTTAACTTAAGAAAATTATACAGATCGAGTAACTCCAAAACAATCCAAGGAATTGGATACTACCAATAGTATCAGATATCCTCTTAACAAGAAGAGTAATACTTAAGAGAAGTGCTTACAATCCGAACACATCACATGCCCATTTTCAGCTTATTTTCAAGTCAGTCGAATTAGTTATCATAAAATACCTCTTTTTATTTGAAATAATACCATTTTCTAAATCCTTTAGAGATTATTTTATAAAACCTATTTTATAATTCATTTTATCATATATTAGTTAACTTCATTTAAATTACCATAATTCTTTTCAGTTCTCATTCCTTTTATATTATTTTTCCTTTTGCATAACCATTTTCTATTATTTATCTTATATTATTTTTATCTTATATGTCCATTCCTTAAATAAATCTAATTCTCAAACACCTTATAGTCAAATCGTGAAACTTATTTCATAAGGTATTTGACTTGAACTTTTAAATAAAAAAACTGATCAATTTATGATAGTAACTTAACATTACCATTTCTTAATTAATTATTTTGGAATAAGTATTAAAGATTTTAATCACCTTATCAGATTTCATACTTATCGATTATCTTTATGAAACATCTTATAGTCAAAATGTGAATTCTAATCACAGGATGTTTATATTTAATTTCATAATCCTGATTTCTAATTATACAACATTCAAAATATATACTTTATATTAAAAATATAATCCTTGGTAAAATTATTTCATTTACCAATTTTTTCAAAATCAATGTGTTAATTCGCCTTGTTCAAATGTTTAGGAACCCTCATTGATAAAGATGATTAGGCATATCGATCAAAATCCATAAATCGCTCAACAGGTAAATCAACATAAAACATTTTTATATCAAATAACAAATATGTAATCATATATATAACACACTCAAACTCATTCTAGATTGTTACTAACCCTATCTCTAATGAGTCATTCATCCTAGAGTACTACTAACCCTATCTCTGATGAGACTTAACCCAACAAAGCCAAGATTCTCTCTTTATCTTTAGCTCCGATGTCAAATGTAATGGGCCATTTTTCGGTGCCCTTTGAATCGATAATAAACCGCACATGTCCAACTCATATTGCACGAATTAGCGGATCAATAAGGGTAGAAAGAAAATAATGACAGAATAGAATCTCACACGAATGGAATAACATATATTATTTCAATAATAATCTTTACAGCGCAAAAATTTAAAATATAATATCAGAGTCTAACCTAGATTCAGCCTGGACAGATATAAACTTCTATCCATAGAAATGCTTAGAACAACAAAATGAATTCAATAGATGTAGAGGATAATGGAATATGTCTATATGATGATGAAGACCTCCAGCTCTCCTCTGAAAATTCCAACCGTCTTCAACTCAACTTGAAAATACTCGGATCTGACCCGATTATTAAAAATACCCGGATAAGGTTTGATAAACCAACGTGAGATACTTGAAATTTTAAATGTACATGTCATGATGATGATATTAAAACCTTTGAAAAGAGGGTAGCTCATAAGACCACATCTACATATAAATACAGACGGGTTTTTACCTTATGATAACCAAAATACTTTTATACCAAATCATTTGATATTATTTTTAATGACATTCCTTTGAAAACACCTTTCAAATAAAATTATTAAAATAAGGTATTAATACCCAGACTAAGTCTAAGGTAATATATCTAGGCTGGGTCAACGGAATATGTCGAATGGAATATAAGATACCAGAAGGGGTCGCTGAAATATTTGCAAGTCATTACAGCTATTTTGGGAATACAATAAAAACTGGAATTCTCGTATTGGGATCGGATTTCCAACATGAAAGAGAACTAGTGGCCTTTTCTCTGATCCACGCATAACAAACATAACCCCGTGATGCCTTAATCGCTTTTCTCAAACTAGTCACTTGGAACTGTACTTACTATACTACCACTAATAACCGGTGGTTCCCTGCTTTTCTCAAGCTAACAACTTTAACAAAATGGGAAAATAAATGTCTTGAGGTACATATCCCCTAAAGGGCCAAACGTATTGGACACCACCATACATACTCACTTATTTCGAATTTGTGTCTGTTAGGCGACATAGTATCCCATACCATCTTCTAGGATATGAAGCTACGCTCAATTTATTCAAAGCCGCTCTTTTCATAAAAAATCACGCTTTGATCATAACAGGTTCCACCTTGAATTCCACATTGCAATTCCATTGATCACCATTTGACTCCCACAAGCATACAACTTCTAAGCTCATATGTCTAATAGTAGGGTGTTAAGCTAAGAGAAGTTGCCTTCTCCGCCACCAAGCAGATGTACATTTGTAAAAGTCAAACGTTGTGTTTTAGAAATGCAATGTCAAACATTTGTCCATACAAGTTTATTCTGGGATTGAATGAAACCGATGGCACTCTCCTACTACCACTAGTAGCAAGTATTCCTTGCAATCCGAAAAAAATATCCACAATGAGGAGACCATTACTACAAATAACTCTATAACGAGAGCGACCCGGAGCATGTCAACAAACAGCCTTCACGCTATGAAGATCCACGATCTTCAATAATCATCGCCTTCAACATATCTTCACTTTCGAACATATACATTGGTTCGAAGTGGTTTTTGGATAGGAATCACCCAAATCCGACACTGGTTCCTTCAAAACTAATCATCGCTTTAAAAGATGTTAAGTTCATAAGTGGATATCAATCATCAATCAATTACTTCATCTTTTATTTAAATCAAATTTCTTTCTTAGATATAGTCTTTTCAGTTTATTCCATTTTCTTTTCAAGTGTATATTGAATCGTTAAGCCTTATTTATCAAGTCATTTGGTTTATTTAAAACTTTGTTAAATCTTGGAATAATTCCAAATCATTTTTTATTTTACTTAGGAAAACCTTTTCAAATCATTCTTTTAATCTTAATCAAAGATTTCTTATATTCAAGTTATAAATTTCAACTTAGGAAAAATATTCCCAAATCATTTATTACATCTTAATCAAAGATTTCCTTCTTAACTTCAAATCGTATTCTTGCATATCGAAGATTTTCATAACAGGGTACTATTGCCGCCTTAAATATGGTAAATTTCACCTCCAGGGACTAGTGGTAAGTAATCCAACATCATGAAGATCTTTGTCTTTAATATATTTTATTTTGAAAATTAGTTTGAAGGGGTTTTGAATAGAAATCACACAAATCCGATCCCGGTTTTTCGGATAGGAACCATCCAAATCTGATCCCGGTTTCCTCATGCCTTAATTGATAAAATATGTTATGTTGTTAAGTAATATTCTAAAAAAATTCTTTTTATCTTGGAAAAACGATAATATGGCTTTCCTTTCGGTTAGTTCCATCCCTCATCTAAAAGATAAAGTGAAGGCCAGATAAGTTCAGGGCACTAGTTGCTCCATTCCTAACCTTAGTTACACACCGTGTTTTTCCGTTTAGCTCTCAAAGGAAGGACAAATGTAATAGTCATTTCCGCATATCTAGTTTGTTAGCTTTATTTTGAAATTGATTATAAGATTCCAAATTATCTTTTAAACTCTTAATTTTATTTTTTAAAAACATTCATAATTGATTTTAGGATAAATCGTTAAGTTTAAACTCGTATTCAAAAGGTTATAGAATTCGATGCATAAAAGTGCTTTGGAAAATGCTATATAAGCTTATTTGATTTAAACAACTGTTTAGTATTTGAAATTCATATTTTCCATTCCAAATCTCTTCTTAACCATTTTAATAGATTTATCAAATTTATTTTATATATAAAATCATTTAAAATAATCACTTACAAATAAATCCCTTTTTGGATTCCGAACTGCAAAACTGCGATGTATTTTAGAAAATTGGTTTGGACATATTTCCAACTCTACTTAATGAAATCTTGATTTTCTTTATTCGGTGGAAAGCAATTATCATTATGGACCAAAGAATTTTTATTTCGAAGAAGTCCGACTTATAAATCATTCTCTTTGTTAATTTGAAGTTATGTGTCGAAATTTACGAAGTACCGCTACACGACTAGTTCGATTTTGACCAATTTTGTGAATTGCTTCGGAACTTGTCCGAAATACTTCAAATTTTTTTTAAACCATACTTAAACAAATTTAACTCATTTAAAACAATATTTTCATCATTACAAACCCATTTTTCATTTCATTTCATTTTATATTATTATAATATCATTTCCAATCTTTTTAGATATTTGAAAATCATTGAGAGGCTAAATAATCTCCATACACACATTTAATAGGATTAAATTTCCATTGAATTAACTATACTTACTAACCATTTCTCTTATCATTTATCAAACCAAGTTATCATTCATATCACAAACATATAATCAACCATAATATCAACCAAATTATCATCCATTAAATCATCCAACATATAACAAACTTTTTATGTAATTAACTTGAATTTTTTTAGGAATTATTAACTTAAAATATAAGTACTCACTATTAGTTCCACTCCATTAATCTTTTCTATAGACCTTCCTTTTGATTCCGGCAGCACTTCGTTCTCTTTTTCTACCTTTGAAGCTTCCCGATCTCCCTTCCTCTTCTTGAATATGTTCATCCTAGGCTATGTAGGGCTCGACCATGCATCTTGGGTAGTGGTACTCATGGCTTGAAGGTGAGGAGGGTGTGGCCGTAGTGTGATGGCCCTACTCCCAAACACATAGAGTTTTTTTTTGCATACAAATGGAGTTCATCATTAAACCCCATTTCTACTATATTTAAATATTTAGATAATTTCCAAATATTTTTCCCAAGACCCTGGATTACCAATATAATCATATCAGTACACAAAACATATTAAGAGAATTATATATTTGATGATATATAATTGTTTCCCTAAATTTTGTTCTACTGCAAGAGATATATTTTTGGGCAATTATAATACTTGTATGTATAATACTGCAATGCACCGTGCATTTTTTTCCCATGGTTTCTAAACTTTCTGCCTAAATAAGTCTATTAACACTAAAATGGCATTTGATTGTTCTTATGATAATTATCAAATTCTTGTATGAAATCACTTCAAAAATTATACATGCAGGCATGAACATTGGAACTAATTCCTATTTACCATTTCAGGTTGAACAATTAAAGCCATATTGCATTTTTAAGTTCATCATGGTGCAGACTTGAGTACTTGGTGTTTTATTGAAAATACTTGGAGTCTTTTGAGTGTTGCTAGGAGTTTTTTTTTTGAAATCAAATACACAAATGCATGTCATAATTGATTCTTTCTCCATAATTCATGCACAAACCTGTATCACTTACCTGCCATGCACAAATTCATTTCTCTTGAATACCCCTACTGAAATCTTGTGAGCTCATTTTTTTTATCAACCACCTTAGCTCTTTAATTTTCATAAATCACAATGTAAATTCAGGCAATAAAAATCAGAGATTATCACATACACATATCATAAAATCAGTAGTTAACCAAACATCCTCGATATTCATTCAAAATAGGTGTAACAACCCGCATATTTATCGATCGTATATTTAAATATTTTATTTAAATATTTCATCGTTGGTCGGATTTTTGTTCGAAAACCTACTTTTTGCAAACAGTCGAATTGGGACTCGAGACCCCTTTCATTGAGTTCAAAATGCCATTCGCAACCTTTTTGAGTATAAGCTTCGATATGTTTGGAGTAAGTTGAATTTTGCTACCTTTTCACTTAGGGCTTTGGGTTGGGTTCAGCCCACTAGCCAACTTAATACCCCAAACTGAAACCACTTCTCCCCATTCACTCTCACTTCCTCCTCTTTTAAGTTCTAAAGAAAAAAATGGTGGAACGGAATGGGAAATAGAAATCCAAAACCCTAATTCATTTACAAAATCCAAGATCTAGCTCCAAATTCTAAGAGAACCCATTGATAAGCATCCTCTTTATTTTCTCCAAATCTTTCTCCATTCCATTTCAGAAATTCTAAACCTAATATAGGAAATATTTTACTTGTAAGCTTAGATTGAAGCTTCTTGAGTTGTTATTGAAGAGGAATTGATCTTAGTTTGTTTTATATGCTTCTTCTTCATTTGTTTGGGTTCAAAGGTGAGATTTTTATCTCACGTCTTTGTCTATAATTATCTTCGATTATTAGGTATGAATTCCTAACACTTATTCTTGTGCAATTGATTTTGGTTTGGATTGATTTGGTGTATATTCCAATTTTTGATGTTTTGAAATCAAAATCTATGAAAATCCTTTTATGGATATTTGGACATTGATATTTGAGGCGTATCGAAGAGCCGTTAAGGCTGGGTTGTCGCTTGGCGTAAATCCTTAGTTGTTGTTGCTCGATCGATCGCTTCGGGTATCCATTTGGCCATTTTTGGCCTAGGTTCAGGGAATGCCCTGAACCCCAGTTTCAGACGTCTGAAACGTAGTATTCAGACGTCTGAATATTATTCTGGGAAGATTTCTATTTCCAGATTCAGACGTCCGAATATATGATTTCAAACGTCTGAATTGGTTCGTTTGGAACCAGAAAGGAAATAGACTAAAAAGTGCCTATTTCAGACGTCTGAAATCAAGGATTCAGACATCTGAATTATATTTTGGAAAATATTTTATTTTCCAGATTCAGACGTCTGAATCCATGATTTCAGACGTCTGAATTTGCAGTCTTTTGCCTATTTAGCTTGAATTTCCAACTTTAATCGATTCGTGATGATCCTATTTGTTGTTATCATTTATTATCGAGGTCGCTCGATCCTATCCTCCCTTAGGTCTTCACTAGGTCGTACCATTTTGGACGGGGCGCTGCCTCCTGGAACCCCACGACCTGACCGGGCAGGTCGAACCCTGTAGAGGGGGTGTTGCCCCTGCACCCCCACCTTGGGGGGTTGCCACCCCCCTGGACCCCCCTCCGTAGCGGATCTTATCTGAAAAAACATTCAACGGAACTTTCTTTGTTGAGATGCTGAGTTGACCATTCATCGAGACAAACTATCTTGGGCTTCTCGGTCGATTTTATGGATTTTCGAATATGTATTTCGATGGATTCTTTATCGGTTTCTTTGGATTTTATTCACATCTTCGAATGTGACTTTTTATGATTGATTGTTTCTACAATCACTTCTATGATTTGTCACTTTAAAATATAAAGGTTTTCTATACTAGTAGTAAATATCAAAACTCTTTCTTCAAATGATTTCAACACTATTTTATAACAAAGCTTGTTTTCTCAAACCGATTTCCAATCTATTAGTATATACAAACTTTTACCTCACTCGTATGAGAAATCTAATTAAACGACTTAGTAAAACAAGTGGTATGAAAGCTTGCGTTTACTTCGTCGGTTAATTCTTGGACTTGTTCAATTGAATCTCTTGTGATAATTTTCTAGTGGAGATCTACAATTTGTTCGTAAATATTTAAGTTAAGCTAGTGGTTATGAGACATGAAGCTAAGCTCATATATTTACTAGCTTACTGTAATTCACACTTCATGATGATCGATGATGATCATTTTATGGTTTAGACTAGCAATGTGCGATGTCTCTTTGTCCACGTGGAGGACTGTACCTCATTCTATTGAGCTTCGTCTCGTTTCTTTGTGGGCTAGCGGCCCATGTACTTTTAATATGTTTCGATTCATTGGATGTACCGTTTGCACTACATCAATGTCTTTGCTCTTGATTCATTGGATGTACCGTTTGCACTACATCAATGTCTTTTCTTTTGATTCATTGGATGTACCGTTTGTACTACATCAATGACTTTGCTTTTGATTCATTAGATGTACCGTTTGTACTACATCAATGACTTTGCTTTTGATTCATTGGATGTACCGTTTGCACTACATCAATGTCTTTGCTTTTGGATTCATTGGATGCACCATTTGCACTACATCAATGTCTTTTCTTTTGGATTCATTGGATGTACCGTTTGCACTACATCAATGTCTTTGCTTTTTTGATTCATTGGATGTACCGTTTGCGCTACATCAATGTCTTTGCTTTTTGGATTCATTGGATGTACCGTTTGCACTACATCGATGTCTTGGCCAACCTTTTCTTGTGATTGCTGGATTTCTATATGACGATTTCTGGAATTTATGTTTCACCACCTTTTTCAGTTGGCATTGATATGGATGTCATTTATTGTGGTTTGGTGAATTAAATAAAGAATATGACATTCTTTTGATGCTATGAGATTCTTGAGATATTGTATGACTTTTGTGGATTTTCTAATGTATACTTGTCGTAGTATGACATTTTTGGTTATCATACGTCTTTTTATTATATCTCTTATTCTATATCATTTCATCTGATATTTAAAGCTAGACTGATCCGTTTATTATTTTCTTATTAAATAGTATTTGGGTTAGACTGAGATTTTACAGGTGCTTCTGCTTGACTCCTTATCGGACCATCATCTGATCTTTTGGTTAACTACTTAGCTTGTAGTTTTTGGTTGTGTACAATTTGATATATAGACCCCTTGATGTATACATATTCTTTTGTCTAGCACTTGTATCTATTCTTTTGTGATATTGTGGATCTTGTTAGATCACTACTCTGATGAACACTTTTATGTGTTATATATATTCATATCTATTTCCTCCTTTGTGATATGAATTATCCGTGACTGATTTATGTTACGTTTTTTCTATATTTGTTTCCGAAGATATTATAGCCACTGTGTAGTAGCCTTGAGTTTGTGTCGGTATGTAGGATTTCCTCTTGAAAAGAAATGCATGTTATACTATCTGACATATCGATGCTCGCACAAAGCAATTACACGGATGGTTGCTTCTCAACATCCTTATTCTCCATGCTAGTTGACAGCATTACACCGTAATGTTCTTGGCTAGCGTGGGTATAGAGGTGGGGCGTCACAATAGGTTTACTTAAGGACCTATTTTAATCCAAATACTCAGAAAACTCCCTACAATTGACTTCAACTACAATACGTAATCTGGCTAATAAGTTCATTACAGAACAACTGCAAATTTAAAGCCGGTTTCTTCTATTTATACTAGTAGCTAATGCCTTCTTCGTCCATCAAGCCAACTTCAATTTCCTGCAAGCAATTCACTGAGCTGCCCCAATTTTAATCAGACACCCAGATGATTGCAAGGGAAACCAAAAGGGTCAGTTTTCACTGGTATGAGCATTTATCAAACTTTATACTCATATTCATAATTTTTGGTGAACATGCAATATCTACCTAATTTAGCAGGTTTCATACTTTGCATATTATTGGTTGGTACCAAATGATACTAAAACACATTCATTCATTCAAACAATACCCAGTAAATAATCAAAATAAATATATTATTCTTGATTCCTTTTTTTCTCCATTTCTGAATAAGTAAACTCAGATTTTATACTCCCAATTTCACCCAGCAATTAATCAAAGCATAATATTTAAACTTGATTAATTTAATTCCATGTCTGGATATTTATAACCCAGAATTTTAAACCCCATTCTCCATTTATTTTATGGTCTTTAACTCCCTGTCAAATGAACACCATGTATGCATTGTGAAGGAAACTCCCAGGTTATTTAATTTATTCCAACACAGAAAGGCCTCAGGGTGCAATTGCACCATGCATATACTTACTCCCACCTGAAGCAAGCAGATCATTGACTAACTCCCAAATGACCAATTTAATTTTTCTTTCATTCATTCATAGGATTTATTAATTTAATAAATCCCCTCCAGTTTCTGCTTATTTTGTTAAGCTTCCATTTTTGAATTCAATCATAAAAACTTCTAATTCATTCATGTTTCAAAAAGGCATATTTACTTTTATACTTTCTGGTTCAACCCCATATTCTCCATTTATTTTCCTTATTACAGAAAATACAACATGCCTATGGTTTTCCTAAAAATAATTTAAGCATCATGATCCTACTATCTTTCTTCTATATTATTGTGAATATATGGATAAGGGTTTTATTAAGGAAATCCCTCAAAAACCCATAAATTCTCTGACTTATGATTTGAATATTTAGTTTCATGCTTCATTCTCTAAGAAATAAACATGAGCTAGATCACTGTCTTGTTGCCTATTTCCTAAATAATTTAGATCCATACTTCATAATAATAAAATAGAACAAAAATGCTCGAACCATTTTGACTTTGAAAACTCACATACAGATTAAAACCCCAGACAAGAATGCACAAACAAACATCCATCTCACCCATAACAAATCATTTCAGAGATTTTAAATGATTTATAACATTTTAGGCTGCCTATAAGAGGACTTAATGCCATTGCATACAAAGGGATAAATACTCACATAGTGTTTTCTTTTTACTGCCTTAATCCCCTGAACAAGAAATCCTCCAAAGTTTCAAGCTAATGTTTCACCTATTTTATTTTGTTTTGTTTTGATCCCGAGAGAATGATGGATATGGTTATGTGCAGGTTTTATAAAACCATTTTAGGGTTTAAGAAAAATGGGTAATTCCCTTGATGCCCTTAGATATTCATGCACAAATCATTTCCCAGTGTGGTCCTTAATTGGGAATGCACACATCTGGTTACCTCAATTAGTTATTTCGGGAATCAAGCATTTTAAACACTTCATGCCATTTTCATGACTCTATTTTACTCATGCCATATGCATGTGACCCCTTGTTTTATTTTTATTTCTTCTAAGTTTAAAGAAACTGCAAACCCCCTTGTGTTTTCTACCTAGCTACCATCTCCATTCAATCATGTATACTATCATACATAATCATGTGATGTAAAAATTATTCACACTATGTTGTTTGCTTGAAATAAATATAAGATATAAAATTCATATTTGATCCTATATTTTTTTTTATTCTGCCTTTAGTTAAAACAGCAACTCCTTATACACCTTTATGTGATAAAAATCACATATATCATGCTAATTATTTCTAGCATAAATAAATAAGACGTTTAAGCTTTATATTAAACTCCATTTTATTCTGTCTTTAAATAAAACAGAAAACACCCCATATATTAAATATATGTATTTATATAATTCTTTGGACATGGAATTATATTTGTTCTAAGTCCCAATTTTTAATCACCTTAACTCCTTGCATTTTATCAAACAGAAACTCCTATGCACATTTTATTTATTTATTAACAAGCTTTTCTATTTTAATGCATCATTTATTTTTATAATTTCAGAAATTCTTAAAATAAATGTAACTTTCATTTTTATTTTATTTTAGGGTCATTACATACCCTCCCCCTTAATGGAATTATGTCCCCATAATTCCTTCTAATTCTCCAAATAAAAGCACTAATCCATAATCTCTTTTAACTCCATAACCCCATACTCACATTTTATGAAAGCAAGCAATATATAAAAATATTCAAAAACCATCATAAAGCTACTTAAACATACCTATCCATCAGAAAACAAATTGGGGTATTTAGCCCTCATTTTGTCTTCAACCTCCCATGTACAATCATTGGTGTTCAAGCTCCATTGAATTTTCACCAGTTTGATCACCTTGTTTCTCAACCTCTTTTCCTCCTTAGCAACAATCCCCACTGCCTCATTTGCATAGATCAAGTTCTTATGAATTTGAATTTGAGTAGGTGACTCTAAAATTGCTCCTTCATCATGTACCCACTTTCTCAATTGAGAAACATGAAATACTGGATGTACACCACTCAATTCTTCTGGTAACTTAACCTTATAGGCCATAGCAACAATTCTCTATATGACTTCATATGGTCCTACAAATCTTGGTGAGAGCTTACCAGATTTCCCAAACCTGAATACCTTCTTCATTGGTGATACCTTCATAAAAACATACTCTCCTACTTCAAACTCCATTGACTTCCTCCTTCTATCTGCATAAGACTTTTGTCTTGATTGTGCTGCCTTCATCCTATGCCTAATTAACTCAATCACGTTGGAAGTTTCTTTAACATGATCTGGCCCCAATATTACACCCTCTCCCACATCCAACCAACAGGTAGGAGACATGCAGGGTCTCCCATAAAAGGATTCAAAGGGAGCCATTCCTATTGTTGACTGATAGCTGTTGTTGTAAGTGAATTCTGCCAAGTGGATATGATCCTCCCAATTACCCCAAAATCAAGCATACATGCTCTCAGTAAATCCTCCAATATTTTATTCACTATCTCTGTCGGCCCATCACTTTGAGGATGGTAGGCAGTGCTTAAACAAAGTTGAGTTCCCATTGCTTCTTGGAAGCTCACCCAAAATCTTGAGGTGAACAAAGTGTCTCTATCACTTACAATGGTCTTTGGTATGCCATGTAACCTCACCACTTCCTTAATAAATAATCGTGCAAGCCTATGTGCATTTCTGTCTGACCTGACATGGATAAAGTGAGCAGACTTGGTTAGTCTATCAACAATTACCCATATACTATCATTATCTTTCTTAGTTCTAGGCAAACCATCGAAAAAATCCATGGAAATACTTTCCCATTTCCACTGAGGTGCCTCCAAAGGTTGCAACATGCCAGAGGGCTTTTGATAGTCTGCGTTGATTTGCCGACAGGTTAAACACTTTGCCACATATTTTGCCACTGCTTGTTTCATTCCTGGCCACCAGTAGCTCCTTTTCAAATCATGATACATTTTAGTGCCACCAGGGTGTATGGTGTACTTGGTTTTGTGATGCTCATTCATGATTTCTTCCTTTAATTCTGCAAAGTCTGGTACATAGATCTTTTCATTTTTCCTCAAATATCCATTGGGATCTATTTTAAAATTTTCTGACTCGATGTGATTTAATAACATTTCTTTCTTCTCCTTTAAATTTTGATCCTGCTCTTGCATGCCACTAATTTTCTCCACCAGGTTAGATTTCACTGTGATTAATCCCAGTGTACCATACTCCACCATATCACCGTGCTCTTTAAAATTCACTCCATCCTTGCTATATATATCTGCCTCCCCAAGCACTGCAAGGTCTTTAAACT
This sequence comes from Allium cepa, assembly GCA_030765085.1. Taxonomy (NCBI): domain Eukaryota; kingdom Viridiplantae; phylum Streptophyta; class Magnoliopsida; order Asparagales; family Amaryllidaceae; genus Allium; species Allium cepa. Next base: position 340,647,404 of record CM060932.1, on the reverse strand, counting down.
CATCAATCATCAAACTTGCTAATCTAATACGATTTCTACTCAAAACATCTGCCACTCTATTAGCTTTTCCAGGGGTGTACAAAATATCTAGATCATATGCAGCTAGAAATTCCATCCACCTTGCTTGCCTCATATTCAAATCTTTTTGAGAAAATAAATACTTCAATGCTTGATGATATGTGAATAATTTAAATTTTGCCCCAAGCAAATAATGCCTCCAAAGTTTTAATGCAAACACTATTGCAGCTAATTCTAAATCATGAGTTGCATATTTGGTCTCATTGGGTTTAAGCTGTCTTGATGCATATGCCACCACCTTGCCATGTTGCATGAGCGCTACACCTAACCCAGACCCACTAGCATCAGTGTATACAACCATTCCTTCATCTACCTCTGGGATTTGCAAGACAGGAGCCTCCACCAATGCTTGCTTCAATTTTTCAAAGGCTTGATCACACTGCTCAGTCCACACATATGGTTGGTTCTTCTTTGTTAGCTTGGTCATTGGTGTGGCTATTCTTGAAAAATCCTTGATGAACCTCCTATAGTACCCAGCCAATCCTAAGAATGATCTCACCTCAGTCACTGTTTTGGGTCTACTCCATGATTGAATTGCAATGACCTTGCTTGGATCCACACTCACCCCTTGCTGTGACACTATGTGTCCTAAGAATTTCACTTCATGTTGCCAAAATATACACTTTGAATACTTGGCTTTTAATTCATGTTCTCTAAGCTTGGATAATACTAAAAGTAGGTGCATAGCATGATCATTTTTTGACTTTGAATAAATTAATATGTCATCTATAAATACCAAAACAAATTTATCCAAAAAGTCTCTAAAAATTCTATTCATCAAATCTACAAAATAGGAGGGACCATTGGTTAAACCAAATGACATTACTAGAAATTCATAAAGGCCATATCTTGTTTTAAAGGCTGTGTACTCAATGCTTTCCTCTGCAACCTTCATTTGGTGAAATTCAAAGGCTAAGTCTAGCCTTGAAAATATTTTAGCTTCATGAAATTGATCAAATAGATCATCTATTCTAGGCAGTGGATACTTATTCTTGATGGTCACCTTATTTAAATCCTTATAATCCACACACATCCTCATTGTTCCATCATGCTTCTTGACAAAGAGCACTGGGGAACCCCAACTAGAACTGCTTGATCTTAAGAACCCCTTCTCTTCTAATTCTTCTAGTTGGCGTTTTAATTCCACTAACTCTTTTGGACCCATTCTATAAGGCTTCTTAATTATTGGGCTAGTTCCTGGCATTAATTTTATTTTGAATTCAACTGGCCTGTTTTGAGGAATTCCCCTCACTTCTCCAAACACATCTATATATTCATTGACTACTGTAATTTCCTCTATTTTTAATTCCTGTTGAATTTCATTAATACTCCAGATTTTATTAAAACATGTATTCTTTGCTATTTCACTTAGAATTGTAATTATTTTGCCTTTATTTGTCTCCAAAGAAATAGTAAGATTTTCTAAATTTAAAATTTCTTTGTTTTTCATTAACCAATCCACCCCTAAAATAACCCCAATACCAGGATAATTTAAACTATATAGATCTGAATTAAATTCATAACCCCCTATAATTAATTTCAGACCCATACACTTCATCCCTAACATGCAATAACTCCCTATGGGGCTGTGTACAGTTAAGGGTTAATCAATAGAAACACAAGCAAGTGCTAACTTCTTTGCAATTTCCAGAGATATTAGTGAATGTGAGGCACCAGTGTCATATATTACTGATATTGGTTGGGTATGGATTAAAATTATACCTTCAAGTTGCCCGACATTTCCAGTGTTGTTTGCTGCCAAAGCTCCTACCCTTGCTGTTCTTCTATTTGTCTCTGGGCAATCCTTCTTTAGATGACCCATCCTTCCACAATTATAGCAGCCTCCTCTAGGTATTTTAGGGTCAGGGCATTGGTTGCTATAATGTCCATCTTTTCCACAACTAAAACAATGAGTGAGTTTCTTTCTTTTAGGTGCTACTGCTCCTTCCCCCTTCTTAACTCCTTTGTTTGCATTTTTCTTGTCATAAGGTTGCACCTTGTCTTGACCTCCCTTCTTCTTATTGAACTTCATGTTCCTGAATTTCGCTCTTGTGGTGTCATGTTGCTCAAATGAGAGAGTTAGATCAATTACTTGATCAAAGGTTTTATCCTTGTATGGCAACATTGCCCTTGATAGACTAGGGTTCAAGCCTTGAATGTACCTTGCATTCTTTGCTTCTTCATTCCCTATTAACACCATTCCATACTTAGATAATTGTAACGACCCGAAATTTTCGATAATTAAAATAACTAATTTAATAAGATTTCGTGATTTAGAAAAAAATTGTAAGTCGTTTGGAATAATAATAACTGGAATGAATTGCAACAATAATTATCCAAGTAATTATTTATAGATTGAATGGAGTTCTAATCTAATTGAATTGACCCAAATGTTATAACTTGGTTAAGGGAATATATGGAAAAACCAATGCAAATAAGTGAATAAGAATTGTGAATTATTTAGGTAGTAATACAAATTTTAATAGATTGGTTTCGAAGATTTGAATAATAATAAGTACTGAAAAATAAATGCAACTTAGTGAATGCTTTTGCAATCAATAGTTGGATAGGATAATAAATGTTGAATTCATTAGGTATAATAGAGTAATTGATTGATAAGTAAAATCTAGTTCAAATCAAATAATTGAATATTGAACAAGTAAATTGTTTAAAGTAAATATTTAAAACTTATTGAATAATTGAATAATGGAAATTGGATAACTGATTAATGGAAATGGTTATTCTATAATTTGAATTAGTTTTAAATGTTAAATCTTATAAGTTCGTTTTGAATATTTCAAAATATAGTGATTTAAGAATAATCAAATTCGTTTAAATTTAATATTACAAATGTTTGAATAATTAAATTCCTAATTTGATATGATTAATTTGATATTGAAATTTAATATATGAAAATAGAGTGAATAATTGAAATTTGATTTAATATGATTCAAATTGGTTTCCAAAGTGAATGTAAGTTATATTGGGATTATAATAGAGTTAATAAGATTTTAAATATTTAAAACTTATTGAATAATTGAATAACTGTAAATTGGAAATAGTGTTCTAAGATGTGAATTGGTTTTAGAAGTTGAGTCTTATAAGTTCAATTTCAAATATTTCAAAGGATAATGAATTATTGGATAATCAAAATTGTTTAAATTTAATATTTGGAATTTATTGAATAATTGAATAATGGGTTTAATATGATTAAAAATTATTGTAAAGTTTTATTTTATCATATTAAAGTTAGAATGATGTTGTAGAACTTTTAAAATCGAATTAAAAGTAAATTTGTGAAAATTGAATATTTTAATATTAAATTGACGTGTTAAAATAGCCATTTTTCAAACAGTCGCGGATTTCGACGAAACCGGTTTCATCGGATCCGTAATATCATATTATTGTAAGGTTTCAAATTTCGTGTCAATCGGATTTACCGTTGTCCCGGGCAAGCCAAAACGCATAGAAATTAGTTGAATCGGTTTAATTTAAATTTGATCGTTTATTTCCGTAACTCGTACATATGATCGAATTAGCCTCCGAAACACATTCCATTGTGTTTGGAACGTGGGGTAAACCTTAGAAACACCTGCCGGCACGCTTCGTTTGGAGTTCGGAAAATTTTCGGTGAATACTGTTTTTGCAATTTTCTTTAAAAGGACCTATCCTCTTCCATTTGCTCCAAACCCTAAATCTTTTTGTCCAGCCGCCACTTTCATTTTCAAAGGCCAGAAATTGTCGAACTTCCTCCTCTATTATCTCCAAATCTACAAACAATTAGCAAAAGTCGTCAACTACAAAGTTGTAGAGGGCAGCAGGATCTAGCTATCCAACGGTGGAGATCGGAAACGTAGCCACGGATCGACAGGAAATCACGTTCAAAGCTGCTACGTTTTTTACATTTTTCGAGGCAAGATGGGGGGCCGAGTTGGGCCGCACTCTGGCCAATGGTGGAGCTCGTGGTGGCGAACAACGTGGCACTCTCCGATCGTCTTCAAGTTGTTCAGTTTGGTCGTGAAAATTGCGGGAAGAACGGGGGCTATGGGTTGTTTATACGTGAGTTTTCATGTAAAGAGAAAGAAGATGCAGCAGCGGTCCGGTCTGCAGATGCTTGGATGAACGGCCTGGATGCAGTTGAGGGTTTGATATTTAAAATAAAAGCTGAAATTGTATATTTAAATTCGTATAAACTTTAAAATAGCATAACTTTTTCATACGAGGTCGAAAACGCACGAAACTTTTTGCGTTGGAATCATATCAGCACTATGCAATGGAGCTAGATTGAAATCATTTGGAGATAGTGAAAATTTCGGGTAAAATTAAACGCTCGTTTAATTTTATTGTAAATAAAGCGCTGTAACTACATTGAAATCACGGTGAGTGTTTATAACGCTCACAATGTACTAAATATCTTTATGCCAGTTAAATTTGACATTATGAAGTGTTATGATTTTATTTGTCGTTGTTTGATAAATTTAATTGTCATATAGATTGTCATTTGAATTAACCGTTGAAATTTAAAGTGACAGTTAAATTGAAATTAAAATTGAATTGCGATTAAATTACCTGACATTGATAACTATGAAATTGCTATGAATTGTATTGTCTATTGGATGATGTATTTCGATGGATGTTATTGGTTGATATTTAAATGTTTGGATGTTTATTTGCTTATATATGTACTGTTATGCATACATATGACACTGTGATTTGGTTTAAGTGATATGTATTCATCCCTGACATTTAATTGAAATAACTAATCACTTGGCCATAGGATAGAAAATTATATACGGACACCGAATTGGCTAAATTAATAATTTTTAAAATTGTCGATTTGAAATTTATTTAAATGTTTTGATTTAAAAGTTATAAATAGAAATCAATTTATAGAAATCAAATTTATCGAAAATTGAGTTTGGAATGTTGAAATAAATTTTGGTTAAAAGAAATTGTCAAATAATTAAAGTGGAGACTTTGGAATTTAGAATCGAGATATGATTGAATTTCGAAAATTGATTTGTTTAAAGATTGAACCTTAATTCGAGCTTTGAATATTACTAAGTAAAAGCGATATAAAATGATATTTTGAAATTGAGCTTGAAATTGGATCATATTTGTAATTGGGATTTAAATTTGAATATTGAAGGATAAATTTTGTTAAGTGTTATAAATTGATATTTTGAAAAATCAAGCTAAAAGTCGATATAAATTGAAATTGAATAAATTGAAGGTGAATGTAAAATTGAATTAATTTGAAGTCAAAGTTGACATTGATTTGAATTGAAATCGAAATTGAATCAGTAAAATGGAAATTGAAATTGATTTGAATTGGGAAGTTATAATTGAAATGGTTTGGTTTTGAAGCTGTTTTATTTTGTTTTCCAAATTACTCAGTTATATAAACCATTTTGAATACTTAAACTATTTTAATATATTTTAAGTCTACTTAACCCAATTTAAATTATTTTAAACTAATTTATCTATTTAAATCCATTTTAAGACTTTAAGTATTTTTAACTACTTTAATTATTTAAACTACTTTTAAACTACTTAAAACTATTTTTCTAAAATTTCAAGCTGGTCAATAAGGTGAAATGTTTATATTTAAATCTTGAATTTAAATACGAATTGGGTTAAATGAAGTTGCAACCTAAATTGAAATTCGAAATGATTTTGAAATCGAAAGGAGATATTGAGACGAAAATTGATTTTTGAAACGGAATCTTACATTTGAATAGATACGATGATATTTGAAATGGATTTGATTTTTGAAGCGAATATGATATTTTGATATCAATTATGAATCGATTTGAAATGTAAAGGAGCCATCGGTGTAATAATACGTAGTTATTAAAGTGACGGGGATCGGATATGGACGTACTCTCTGTCGATACCGAACACCACTTTAATAACTATTATACGTGGAGTGTTGATCCAAAATGAAGTGGATGGTTTAGTGAACGCGTTGACTGAAGAAAGAGAACGATATTGGATGACCCCTGACATGGCTAAAACAGGAGCCGCGTCGGGCCATTGAGGTTCGCCATCTCTAGCGGACACACTTGTTCGATACCATATCTATTACATTTGTGATTCGATTTGGGTGCACCCCTTGATTTGGGAGTGTTGTTTCGCAGTGTTGGGGTAGCTGCTGGCTATGCTCAACATCAGTCTGGATCATGCAACTACTAGTATCCTAGTTGGTATCGCCTCATGTACCTTGTCATACTGATTATCCTATTCGCGACCACTGCGTTATGTTTTGTGTTATACCTATGGGGTACCCTCTGATAACCACCAGTTTACGGTGAGGCTTACGGTGCTGTATAGACTATGGCATTATAAAAATGTGTTAAAGGGGATTATGGTAATGCCTTAACGCTATTTTGATACTTTATATTACTGATAGTCATTATCTACTTAGCGTACATTACTACATAGTAGATAGTTTAACGGATCCTTAAGAGATGGAAAATCCCATACATCTCTTGAGTTATTGCACACACGTTGACACTGGATATGAGATGTCAAACCCCGTAAACATCTATGACGCCGTTACACTCATATTTATTTACGATTGATTTAACTTTCATAAGGATATTTTAGTCCTGACTCGAGTGTTTTGTCTTTTCATTACGCTCGGGTCAGTCCTGAGTTTTTCAGATTTTTGAAGATCTATTCTGGAGGATGAAGACGAAGATTTGGTATACTATTACTATTATTATCCTTGCATCATGCTTTCTGCTGCATTATTTTAATTGTTCTGTTGTATATGTATAACTCTGATAAATGTTGTATAAATAATTGTCAATGTATAGTAAACAACTTCATGAACTGTATATTTGACTATTATATTTTATTGTTCCGCTAAAAGATTCTGTGTTGTTTCATTTCCTTTATTTCTCCTTCCCTTTTATTTCTTAATTACCCCAATAACCATCTGCCCTTTTGAATTGTTTGGAATCGGCATGTGTATTTGATCGTCGGTTTAAACTGTCCAAAAAGGCGGGTCGTTACAACAATCCTTCAAATTTCTGAGTGTACTCATTCACACTCATGCCTCCTTGCCTTAATCTAATAAAGTCTTCTAGCAGTGTGGCCTTGGCAGATGCTGGGACAAACCTAGCCTTAAGCATGACTTTGAATTCATCCCAAGTGATGTTATTCTCTGGCCTTCCTGTTATCACAACCTCCCACCAATCCAGTGCAACCCCCTTCAACCTCCTTGAAGCTATCTGTCTCTTCCTTTGGTCATTGACTTGCATATCTGCAAAGACTCTCTCCATAGTTCTTATCCAAGTTTGAACACCCATAGCTCCTTCAGTGCCTTCAAAATCCTTTCCTCCCAAATTGGTGCATGTCTTAAGCAGTTTGGAGAGCTCCTCATGAAGGTTGTCATGCCTTGGTGCTACTCCATCTCTCAAAGCTCTCACAAAATCCTCCATGTTTATCACAGGTGGCTCACGTGATGGTCTTGCACCTATGTGATGTCTTGCTCCTACCATATTGCTATAAATATGATTTTTATGTTAGTTTGTTTACCTCTATCATTTTTATGGTGTCTTTACTTTGTTTATTTTATTTCGGTGCACATTGTGCGTGTATCACACGCACACATTTTATTCAGACATAAAACAAAAGCATCCAACACCAATAATTCAAACAATGCATTCAAACATCCATATGCATACAATAATATTTACTATGTCATTTAAAACATAGCTTTGATACCAAACTGTGATGGCTCTACTCTCAAACACATAGATTTTTTTTTGCATGTAAAAGGAGTTCATCATTAAGCCCCATTTCTACTATATTTGAATATTAAGATAATTTCCAAATATTTTTTCCAACACCCTGGATTACCAATATAATCATATCAGTACACAAAACATATTAAGACAATTATATATTTGATGATATATAATTGTTTCCCTAAATTTTGTTCTACTGCAAGAGATATATTTTTGGGCAATTATAATACTTGTATGTATAATACTGCAATGCACAGTGCATTTTTTCCCCATGGTTTCTAGACTTTCTGCCTAAATAAGCCTATTAACACTAAAATGGTATTTGATTGTTCTTATGATAATTATAAAATTCTTGTATGAAATCACTTCAAAAATTATACTTGTAGGCATGAACATTGGAACTAATTCCTATTTACCATTTCAGGTTGAACAATTAAAGCCATATTGCATTTTTAAGTTCATCATGGTGCAGACTTGAGTACTTGGTGTTTTATTGAAAATACTTGGAGTCTTTTGAGTGTTGCTAGGAGTTTTTTTTTGAAATCGAATACACAAATGCATGTTATAATTGATTCTTTCTCCAGAATTCATGCACAAGCCTATATCACTTACCTGCCAGGCACAAATTCATTTCTCTTGAATACCCCTACTCAAATCTTGTGAGCTCATTTTTTTATCAACCACCTTAGCTCTTTAATTTTCATAAATCACAATATAAATTCAGGCAACAAAAATCAGAGATTATCACACACACATATCATAAAATCAGTAGTTAACCAAACATCCTCAATAGTCATTCAAAATAGGTTTACTTAAGTACATATTTTAATCCAAATACTCAGAAAACTCCCTACAATTAACTTCAACTACAACATGTAATCTGGCTAATAAATTCATTACAGAAAAACTGCAAATTTAAAACTGGTTTCTTTTATTTATACTAGTAGCTAATGCCTTCTTCGTCCATCAAGCCAACTTCAATTTCCTACAAGCAATTCACCAAGCTGCCCCAATTTTAATGAGACACCCAGATGATTGCAAGGGCAACCAAAAGGGTCGGTTTTCACTGGTATGAGCATTTATCAAACTTTATACTCATATTCATAATTTTTGGTAAACATGCAATATCTACCTAATTTAGCAGGTTTCATACTTTGCATATTATTGGTTGGTACCAAATGATACAAAAACACATTCATTCATTCAAACAACACCCAACAATTAATCAAAATAAATATATTATTCTTGATTCCTTTTTTTTCTCCATGTCTGAATAAGTAAACTTAGATTTTATACTCCCAATTTCAACCAGCAATTAATCAAAGCATAATATTTAAACTTGATTAATTTAATTCCATGTCTGGATATTTAAAACCCAGATTTTTAAACCCTATTCTCCATTCATTTTATGGTCTTTAACTCCCTGTCAAATGAACACCATGTATGCATTGTTAAGGAAACTCCCAGGTTATTTAATATATTCCAACACACAAAGGCCTCAGGGTGCAATTGCACCATGCATATAATTACTCCCACCTGAAGCAAGCAGATCATTGACTAACTCCCAAATGACTAATTTAATTTTTCTTTCATTCATTCATAGGGTTTATTAATTTAATAAATCCCCCTCCAGTTTCTGCTTATTGTATTAAGCTTCCATTTATGATTTCAATCATAAAAACTTCTAATTCATTCATGTTTCAGAAAGGCATATTTACTTTTATACTTTCTGGTTCAACCCCATATTCTCCATTTATTTTCCTTATTACAGAAAATACAACATGCCTATGGTTTTCCTAAAAATAATTTAAGCATCATGATCCCACTATCTTTCTTCTATATTATTGTGAATATATGAATAAGGGTTTTATTAAGGAAAGCCCTCAAAAACCCAGAAATTCTCCTCTGACTTATGATATGAATATTTAGTTTCATGCTTCATTCTCTAAGAAATAAACATGAGCTAGATCACTGTCTTGTTGCCTATTTCCTAAATAATTTAGATCCATACTTCATAATAATAAAATAGAACAAAAATGCTCGAACCATTTTGACTTTGAAAACTCACATACAGATTAAAACCCCAGACAAGAATGCACAAACAAACATCCATCTCACCCATAACAAATCAGTTCAGAGATTTTAAATGATTTATAACATTTTAGGCTGCCTATAAGAGGACTTAATGCCATTGCATACAAAGGGATAAATACTCACATAGTGTTCTCTTTTTACTGCCTTAATCCCCTGAACAGCAAATCCTCCAAAGTTTCAAGCTAATGTTTCTCCTATTTTATTTTATTTTATTTTGATCCCGAGAGAATGATGGATATGGTTATGTGTAGGTTTTATAAAGCCATTCTAGGGTCAGGTAAATAGGCACGAGGAAGAAGTTGCAAAAAAATTTAGTTTCAGGGACAACAAGTTTGCTTTATAGTTTGAAGGACACTTTTTAGTGTAAACTGAAAATGATAGTTACAACTATCATTCTGCGATTTACACTAAAAAATGTCCTTCCGGCTAAAAAACAAACTTCTTGTCCCTGAAACTAAATTTTTCTCTAACTTTTTCCTTTAGCCTAAAAACCCCTTCTAGGGTTTAAGAAAAATGGGTAATTCCCTTGATGCCCTTAGATATTCATGCACAAATCATTTCCCTGCGTGGTCCTTAATTGGGAATGCACACATCTGGTTACCTCAATTAGTTATTTTGGGAATCAAGCATTTTAAACACTTCATGCCATTTTCATGACTCTATTTTACTCATGCCATATGCATGTGACCCCTTGTTTTATTTTTATTTCTTCTAAGTTTAAAGAAACTGCAAACCCCTTGTGTTTTCTACCTAACTACCATCTCCATTCAATCATGTATACTATCATACATAATCATGTGATGTAAAAATCATTCACACTATGTTGTTTGCTTGAAATAAATATAATATATAAAATTCATATTTGATCCTATATTTGTTTTTATTCTGCCTTTAGTTAAAACAGCAACCCCTCATACACCTTTATGTGATAAAAATCACATATATCATGCTAATTATTTCTAGCATAAATACATAAGACATTTAAGCCTTATATTAAACTCCATTTTATTCCGTCTTTAAATAAAACAGAAAACACCCCATTTATTAAATATACGTATTTATATAATTCTTTGGACATGGAATTATATTTGTTTTAATTCCCAATTTTTAATCACCTTAACTCCTTGCATTTTATCAAACAGAAACTCCTATGCACATTTTATTTATTTATTAACAAACTTTTCTATTTTAATGCATCGTTTATTTTTATAATTTCATAAATTCTTAAAATAAATGTAACTTTCATTTTTTATTTATTTTAGGGTCATTACACGTGGGTTGTGGGGGTGGAAAGGAGGTGTTTGAAGTGGTCCTGGTATAGTTTTAAGTGGATATTTTTTTAATGAATAATTTTAGAATACTTTGGCATTATTTTACTAAGAAGAGAAGCCATTAAAGAAGTAAAGAAAAGCTTGAAAAAGGTGGAAGAAAGGTGTGAAAAAGAGTGTGAAAGTGGATGCTTATTTAAAGAAAAAGTTATGGGTTAAAATAATATTTTACAAAAAGATCAAAATACCCCTACTTACATTTTAAGCAAAGTAACACTTAGCATCACCATTTCAAATCAAGCTCTATGTCGTTTTCATTATCATCAGCTGGTGTTTTCCCAAAGCCTGGTCCTTTTCTGTTGTTAGCAAAAATTTGATTTCCCAATAACATGTTGAATGATTTTTCTCCTCTTGAAAAGTTATTCAAAGATTTCTCAAGATTTTGGACTTTGGTTTTTAGTGTTGTGTTTTCAGTTACAAGTGAGGTGCATCTATTTATAAAATCCTTTTTCCTAGTGTCAATGGATTTCTTAAGACTCAAGTTTTCTTTTTCAAGATTCTCAAAGCTATTCTTAAGTCTTGATAATTCTGAATCTAAAATTTTACATTTTTTACAGTCTAGGTTTTAATATTTTCAAGTTCAGTTTCTAACCTAGAATTTTCATAGACATTTCTTTCCTATCAGATTTCATTTTTTCAATTTTAGATTCAAGAGTATCAACTATTTTAGTAAGATCGCAACACATAAAAAAAAGTTCTTTATAAGAATAGTCGCCTACCTCACTAGATTCCTCTGAGCTTGCTTCTGAATCTGATTTTTCCATAAGACACAAGTTAGCCTCCTCTGAGCTACTATTTGAAACTTCCTCTCCTTCTTCATCATCCTAAGTCGCTGCAAAGGCCTTCTTCTTCTTTTTCTTTCCTTTGTTGTTTTTGAGAAGTGGGCATTGTTGTTTGAAGTGGCCAGGCTTGTTGCAGTTAAAGCACGTCAGTTCATTATCGGAATTGTCAGAATCTTTTGGCCTATTTCCACTTGTTTTCTTTTTGTGTGGCCTGAATCTTGACCATTTTCTAAGATTATTGACAGTCATTGCAAGCTCTTCAATTGGATCTTCTTCTTCTTCATCGCTCTCTTCTTTGCTCTTTAAGGCAATCGTCTTCTTCTTTGATTCGGAGTTGTTGCGTTCCTTCTTTGCTTTTAGCTCAAGCTCATATGTCATCAAGTTGTCGATCAACTCCTCCATACTTAGTTTACTCAGATCTTTCGATTCTTGTATTGCCGTGACTTTTACCTCAAAGCTCATCGGTAAGACTCATAGCACCTTCCTTACAAGCTCTACCTCAGTGAATACCTTCCCAAGCGCTCTAGCAATGTACACCAAAGTTGAAAAGCGTCCAAACATGTCTTTTATGCCCTCGTATTTGTCCATCACAAAATTCTCGTATTCATTGCTGAATAGGGCTAGAGGAGACTCCTTGACTTGAGAAGTTCCTTCATGTGTCACCTCCAAGGTATGCCAAATTTCCTGTGTAGTTTTACAATGAGAAATTCTATTGAATTCAGTCTTATCAAGAGCACAGATCAAAGCATTCATGGCTTTAGCATTTGTAGTTTTTTATTTCTTATCGTTAGCATCCCACCTATCCTTAGGTTTAGGAATCTCAGTATCACCAACAGTTATAGTGGGAGATTTATAGCCAGTTTCAATAATGTCCCAAACATCATAATCAACAGAACTAAGATAAATGCCCATCCTAACTTTCCAATAAGCATAATCATTCCCATTAAACACGGGTGGCCTAGCAATAGATTGCCCCTCAGAAAAAGCATTATTTGACGGATTCATGACTCTAGAGTTAAAGAAAAATACCGTGCTCTGATACCACTTGAAGGATCTCGATTAACCCTTGAGGGGGGGTGAATAGGGTTATAGAAAATTTTCTCGAGTTAAACGCAAAAACAAACTGCAGAGAAATAAATATGCTGAAAAGTAAATCACACACAAAATTTACCCAGCTTCGGCAACCCCTGCCTACTGCTGCATTCCTAGATTTCTATTAGAATTAAACAGTCTCCCTCTTACAAACACTCTAACAGACTTGCACACTCTGCTACCACCTATAGAGTTTTTCAAACTCGCACACCCTGCTCACTGAACTAATTCTAACTAGATAATCTGACGCAACCTAAAACCTAGGTGGTGATTTACCAAGATTTGATTCAAAATCCTAAAAGAAAATTTAAATTTAAAACAAACTTGAAAACAATTTTAAACTTAAAACCCTAATTGAAAAATAAACTAAAGCCTTTTAAAACAAGGCCGGCCCAATTTTTCTTCTGCCCGTTCCTTTTTCTTTTGCTATTTTATAACGGTGGCTCTGTTGTGTCTTCGTTCGATCTGAATTAGGGTTTCGTTCCCTTGAGAAAATTAGGGCTTTCTTCAAATTCGATTTCTTTGGTTTGTATTGCTCTTTGCTCGCTGCTTCTCTGATGATCGGCTACTTGCTTCACTTGAGCCCGTTCACAGCTGCTCCTCTGTTGATCGAGTTGGATAGATTGTGGTATGTAATCTCTTCCCTTTCGTTGCTAGTTCAATGCTTGCTTGAACTCGATTAATTGATTATTTTGTCGATGATGATTGTGGGTTTATATTTGGATTTGATTCGATTTTTCTACACTTTTCCGATGATGATTTAGGTAATGTATTTATATGAATTCCGAGACCCTAGAATTTGTTCGTATCAATTCGACACTTTCCTAATTCTTGTTTTCCTGATATTGTTACAACTTGATACGCACAGTTTTGATTTTGTAACGTTCGATTTATCTTGTTTGATACAGCAGAAACTTTCCTCTTTTACTTTTCTTTGACTATTTCAAAGATACACACCTGAATTTTTTAAACACGAATTTTATCACTTGACTTCGAGTTTGTTTCCATTTGTTCATCTCGACTTGTTTGCGTCTGCATTAAATTCGAACTTTACTCCTGATCTAAATCACATTGTTTCTCGACTTTGGATACTGTCTTGATGTTGTCTGGTTGTTCACTGGTAATCGACGTTTGTGTAGTTTCCACTGTCGTCTTTGCTGCACTGAGTTGTCTGATGTCATTACTACTTCCATGTATCACTGCTCTGACTCATGTATTGTAGTCTTCATGTATGCACTGTTTCAAGTATGCTTGTTCTCTGCATTTACTTCAAATGTGTTGACTTTTGTCAGATGCTATTTCATGTTTCACTTGGTTATTGCGGTCCTTTGTGGTTTCAAACATGTGAGTTGCACTATGTTTTTGATGTTGGCCTTCATTTTTGAAACTCTGTTTTGTACTGAGTCTTGATATAATTTGCATCTACACGCTTGTAGTTGTGTAGTTGCACTGCACTGTTGCCTTGAGTAGTTGTTGACTGCATCATTGAAGTATGTGTGTCTGACCATGTTGCTTGCTGTTACTTACTTGGTGCATTGTGCTCTGTTGTTGTCTCTGGTTCATTGGGCTGCACATGTTTCTCTGGCACATATGTTTTCATTTGAAGCTTGTTGTGTTGGTTTGTACTTGCTGTTGACTTTGGTTTTCATACACATCTACATGCTTTACTGCAGCCTTTGCACTTGGTCCTTGACCTTTGTTGCCTCTTTGTGTATGCACTTGCATACTGCTGCTTGTTGTTTGTGTACTTGAGTCAGTGCTGTCCACTTCATGTTGTCTTGAGTATTTGGTTCCTTACTTTTCATTGTTGCTTGGATATTGAACTGCTTTATGTTTGAAGTCGTAGCCTGTACACCTACCCTGTGTTGAACCCAGTTTCAAAACTCGGGTTTGACCTTGTGCTCGTGTCGTGATTTTATTCTTATTGCACATGAGTTGAACCCGACTTTTCATTTGGGTTTGACCTGTGCTCACCTGTCCCTGTAACATCATCAAGTGTATACGATATGCACGGCCTTGTGGCATGTACAGTGATACACTGTGCATGTCACAAGCTGTTCGTGTATGATAAATTCAAATTTAAATGACGACGAACAACCCAAATAACTGAGGAAAATAATATTTTCAAAATCATCTTTTATTTTATATTGCAGAAATATTTCTTTTTCAATTTTACTGCATTAGTGTATATTTTTTCAGTTTGCTCAGATGCTGGATTCTAACTGGAATGAAGTTGAAGATAAACTACGAGTGTGAGTGATATGTAGTGAGGAATTTATGTAAATAGAATTGTGATGTAATTAGAATCAAAATTGTATATGTATAATGAGAGCTTGAATTTGTACTATTCAAATGTAATAAATATTTGTTTGAATAAAATTTCTGTTTGAATTCAAATTCTGTGTAATTTATTTTATTCAACAAATATTTATTTAATCTATGAAAAATAAAATAGTACATTAACAAATACATTTAAACTAATGTATATATGTTTATTATCATCAAACAAAAATCATATAAGCGCATATTTAACAATCTCCCCCTTTTGATGATAACAAACATATATTTAAGATTTTGACTGTGTTACATGTATTTGGTCAATGATATACTCTAATTGCTCCCCCTATTTAAATGCTTCCTCTCTACACGATGCTCCCTCTACATATATGCATACAAATAGAAATATACAAATGAGCCTAGATGCAAATGGAAAATTATTTGACCTTTGCTTGATTTTATTTGACAAAATCTTAACTTTTCTCTCCCCTTTTGTTATCAGCAAAAGAATAATAGTGTTAGAGAAAATAGAGATAAAGTGATCGATATTAATCCAACATTGAAACTCAAATTGAATATAAATATTAAACTTTAATAAAAATCAAACAAAAATCATTACTACCCTTGTTAGGCGCATATTCCACTTTTAGAATGATGGAAATGATGTTCTCATATAAAATCATACAGTATCAACTTGTAGTACATTTATATCAGGAATTTGGATATCTACTAATCATGCATAACCGTTAGGATTTTTAAATGAGATTAGTAGTATTCCAATTTAATTTTAAAAATGAATTCAAGTATCTTTTAACCACGCATGACCGTGAGGACTTTTAAATGGGATTAGAATCAACTTGTTTATTTAATAAATCAATTTTGATATGCGTTCCATACATGCATAACCCTAAGGATTTTTAAATGAGCATGGAAGCACATAATAAATTCCAAGTGATTCACCCACGCATAACCGTGAGGACTTTTAAATGAGAGTGAATACTTTGGTATTTATTTATTTTTACTTAAAAATGTAAAATGAAAAAAAAGAATGATCCATGATTATAGTACCACATATCGACAAACTATATTGAATTTTTGATAAACAATGGTCGATAGAAATATGATAGAAATAGAAATGGTCATGGAATCTTTACCCAACAAAAAGTTTTTATAACTCTTGTTTGAATTCCTAAAGAAATTTTCCAAATATACCGTCTTGAGTAATGTATGTTAAATATCAACACTTATCACCTTTTCAATCACTATTTATCGTTTTGATAATTAGTAGGGAGTCGGATTAGTCAAAATTTGTCATTTAAAATCAAATAATTTTTTCAAAATGACTAATCTGAAAATATGGTTAAAAATGATTTTGTCGAAGGGGTTATATGAGAAAATTATTTTGCTATTTGAAACTTATTTGTAATGAAAAATATGCAGATATTTTCTTTGAAAAGAAGATGCAGTTACTAAATGTGTCCCCATAAATCACGTTCAACTAGTAGATTTTCTGTCAACTAGATTACCAGTATGATCTGCATCTGACTTTCTCTTTCACTTCAAAACATCACTGCTTAAATTTGATCGACCAAACCATGAAGTGTGCATCAAAAATTTCAAACTCAATTTTAACAACAATTTAAATGACATTCTTTGAATTTGAGTTGAAGACGTGTAAATAATAAAAAAACGTGAATATATAGTTAGCCAAATTATAACCAAAAGTGTTAATATCCAACAAAAACACTATGTTTAATCCAAATGTATATGTATGAAGTAATTCAAAGAATAGTGTTTTTTGGCATAAATATAATTGGCCAACTATGTTGAACAAGTCAGAATCAAAAAATCATCATCTTTACAACATCTCAATATTGGCTGATTTCATTCAGAATACGGTGTAGATTATCACATTTAATATATCGATCAAATAAATATACCTTCACCTGTTTTACCTTTGCGGTAATTTTTCGTGGTTGTCCATTGTGATTCTGTCACCTTTGTACTAGGCTAAGGAACTTTGCTTTGTTGCCCGTTGTGTTTCTGGAACAGCCAAAATCCAGAGAACACAATTGTTGTTCCTTAGCCTGCCACCATACCTACACGATGAAAGATTTTTGTGACCTATTTGTTTTTATAGGTCCATGATTGTTAGTGGCTGAAGCATTGTGAATAAATAATCCCTTTGGAACCCAAACTTGTTTAGTCCTTTTATTCTTTTTCCAATAGACATGAAATTTGTTTGTAGAATTCTTAGGAGCCCAAACTTGTATAAATATTGTGTTCTTGTTCCTATGACTACAATTTTCAACACGATGTCCAATTATTTCACATCTAGCAAAGACGATCTTACCTTTTGCCTTATCATCAGCTTGTGTTTTCCCAAAGCCTAGTCCTTTTTTGTTGTTATCAAAAATTTGATTTCCCAATAACATGTTGAATGATTTTTCTCCTCTTGAAAAGTTATTCAGAGATTTCTCAAGATTTTGGACTTTGGTTTTTAGTGTTGTGTTTTCAGTTACAAGTGAGGTGCATCTATTTATAAAATCCTTTTTCCTAGTGCCAATGGTTTCCTTAAGACTCAAGTTTTCTTTTTCAAGATTCTCAAAGCTATTCTTAAGTCTTGATAATTATGAATCTAAAATTTTACATTTTTTACAGTCTAGGTTTTGAATATTTTCAATTTCAGTTTCTAACCTTGAATTTTCATTGACAAGTTCTCTCCTATCAGATTTCACTTTTTCAATTTTAGATTCAAGAGTATCAACTATTTTAGTAAGATCACAACACATAAAAACAAGTTCTTTATAAGAATATCACCTACCTCACTAGATTCCTCTGAGCTTGCTTCAGAATATGATTTTGCCATAAGACACAAGTTAGCCTCCTCTGAGCTACTATTTGAAACTTCCTCTCCTTCTTCATCATCCCAAGTCACTGCAAAGGCCTTCTTCTTCTTTTTTTTCCTTTGTTGTTTTTAAGAAGTGGGCATTGTTGTTTGAAGTGGCCAGACTTGTTGCAGTTAAAGCACGTCAGTTCATTATCGGAACTCTCAAAATCTTTTGGCCTATTTCCACTTGTTTTCTTCTTGCGTGGGCTGAATCTTGACCATTTTCTAAGATTATTGACAGCCACTGCAAGCTCTTCGATTGGATCTTCTTCTTCATCGATCTCTTCTTTGCTCTTTAAGGCAATCATCTTCTTCTTTGATTCGGAGTTATTGCGTTCCTCCTTTGCTTTTAGCTCAAGCTCATATGTCATCAAGTTGTCGGTCAACTCCTCCATGCTTAGTTTACTCAGATCTTTCGATTCTTGTATTGCCGTGACTTTTGCCTCAAAGCTCATCGGTAAGACTGGTAGCACCTTCCTTACAAGCTCTACCTAGGTGAATACCTTCCCAAGCGCTCTAGCATTGTACACCAAAGTTGAAAAGCGTCCAAACATGTCTTTTATGCTCTTGCCTTTGTCCATCACAAAGTTCTCGTATTCATTGCTTAATAAGGCTAGACGAGACACCTTGACCTGAGAAGTTCCTTCATGTGTCACCTCCAAGGTATGCCAAATTTCCTGTGCAGTTTTACAATGAGAAATTCTATTAAATTCAGTCTTATCAAGAGCACAGATCAAAGCATTCATGGCTTTATCATTATAGTTTTTAATTTCTTATCGTTAGCATCCCACCTATCCTTTGGATTAGGAATCTCAGTATCACCAACAGTTATAGTGGGAGATTTATAGCCAGTTTCAATAATGTCCCAAACATCATAATCAACAGAACTAAGATAAATGCCCATCCTAACTTTCCAATAAGCATAATCATTCCCATTAAACACGGGTGGCCTAGCAATAGATTGCCCCTCATAAAAAAGCATTATTTGATGGATTCATGACTCTAGAGTTAAAGAAAATTACCATGCTCTAATACCACTTGTAGGATGAACCCTAGAGGGGGATGAATATGGTTATAGCAAATTTTCTCGAGTTGAACGCAAAAAAAAACTGCAGAGAAATAAATATGCTAAAAAGTAAATCACACACAAAATTTACCCAGCTTCGGCAACCCCTGCCTACTGCTGCATTCCCAGATTTCTATTAGAATTAAACAGTCTCCCTCTTACAAACACTCTAACAGACTCGCACACCCTTCTACCGCCTATAGAATTTTGCAAACTCGCACATCCTGCTCACTGAACTAATTCTAACTAGACAATCTGACGCAACCTAAAACCTAGGTGGTGATTTACCAAGATTTGATTCAAAATCCTTAAAGATAATTTAAATTTAAAAAAAACTTGAAAACGATTTTAAAATTAAAACCCTAATTGAAAAAATAAACTAAAGCCTTTTAAAACAAGGCCGGTCCAATTTTTCTTCTGCCCGTACCTTTTTCTTTTGCTATTTTAAAATGGCGGCTCTGTTGTTTCTTCGTTCGATCTGAATTAGGGTTTCGTTCCCTTGTGAAAATTAGGGCTTTCTTCAAATTCGATTTCTCTGGTTTGTGTTGCTCTTTGCTCGCTGCTTCTCTGATGATCGGCTGCTTGCTTCACTTGAGCTCGTTCGCAACTGCTCCTATGTTGATCGACTTCGAAAGATTGTGGTATGTAATCTCTTCCCTTTCGTTGCTGGTTCAATGCTTGCTTGAACTCGATTGATTGATTATTTTGCCGATGATGATTGTGGGTTTATATTTGGATTTGATTCGATTTTTCCACACTTTTCCGATGATGATTTGGGTGATGTATTTATATGAATTCCGAGACCCTAGAATTTGTTCGTATCAATTCGACACTTTCCTAATTCTTGCTTTCCTGATATTGTTACAACTTGATACGCACGGTTTTGATTTTGTAACGTTCGTTTTATCTTGTTTGATACGGCAGAAACTTTCCTCTTTTACTTTTCTTTGACTATTTCAAAGATACGCACCTGAATTTTTTAAACACGAATTTTATCACTTGACTTCGAGTTTGTTTCCATTTTTTCATCTCGAGTTGTTTGCGTCGGCATTGAATTCGTACTTTACTCTTGATCTAAATCACATTCTTTCTCGACTTTGGATACTGTCTTGACGTTGTCTGGTTGTTCATAGGTAATCGACGTTTGTGTAGTTTCCACTGTCGTCTTTGCTGCACTGAGTTGTCTGCTGTCATTAATACTTCCATGTATCACTGCACTGACTCATGTATTGTAGTCTTCAAGTATGCACTGTTTCAAGTATGCTTGTTCTCTGCATTTACTTCAAATGTGTTGACTTTTGTCAGATGTTATTTCATGTTTCACTTGGTTGTTGTAGTCCTTTGTGGTTTCAAACATGTGATTTCAACTATGTTTTTGATGTTGGCCTTCATTTTTGAAACTCTATTTTGTACTGAGTCTTGATATAATTTGCTTCTACATGCTTGTAGTTGTGTAGTTGCACTACACTGTTGCCATGAGTAGTTGTTGACTACATCATTGAAGTATGTGTGTCTGACCATGTTGCTTGCTGTTACTTACTTGGTGCATTGTGCTCTGTTGTTGTCTCTGGTTCATTGGGCTGCACATGTTTCTCTGGCACATATGTTTTCATTTGAAGCTTGTTGTGTTGGTTTGTACTTGCTGTTGACTTTGGTTTTCATACACATGTACATGCTTTACTGCAGCCTTTGCACTTGGTCCTTGACCTTTGTTGCCTCTTTGTGTATGCACTTGCATACTGCTACTTGTTGTTTGTGTACCTGAGTCAGTGCTGTCAACTTCATGTTTTCTTGAGTATTTGGTTCCTTACTTTTCATTGTTGCTTGGATATTGAACTGCTTCATGTTTGAAGTCGTAGCCTGTACACCTGCCCTGTGTTGAACCCAGTTTCAAAACTCGGGTTTGACCTTGTGCTCGTGTCATGATTTTATTCTTATTGCACGTGAGTTGAACCCGGCTTTTCATTTGGGTTTGACCTGTGCTCACCTGTTCCTGTAACATCATCAGGTGTTTACGATGTGCACGGCCTTGTGGCATGTACAGTGATACAATGTGCATGTCACAAGCTGTTCGTGTATGTTAAATTCAAATTTAAATGACGACGAAGAACCCAAATAACTGAGGCAAATAATATTTTCAAAATCATCTTTTATTTTATATTGCAGAAATATTTCTTTCTCAATTTTACTTCGTTAGTGTATATTTTTTCAGATTGCTCAGATGTTGGATTCTAACTGGAATGAAGTTGAAGATAAACTACGAGTGTAAGTGAAACGTAGTGAGGAATTTATGTAAATAAAATTGTGATGTAATTAGAATCAAAATTGTATATGTATAGTGAGAGCTTGAATTTGTACTATTCAAAATTGTAATAAATATTTGTTTGAATAAAATTTCTGTTTGAATTCAAATTCTGTGTAATTTATTTTATTCAACAAATATTTATTTAATCTATGAAAAATAAAATAGTACATTAACAAATACATTTAAACGAATGTATATATGTTTATTATCATCAAACAAAAATCATATAAGCGCATATTCAACAATCTCCCCCTTTTGGTGATAACAGACATATATTTAAGATTTTGACTGTGTTAAATGTATTTGGTCAATGATATACTCTAATTGCTCCCCCTATTTAAATGCTACCTCTCTACACGATGCTCCCCCTACATATATGCATACAAATAGAAATATACAAATGAGCCTAGATGCAAATGGAAAATTATTTGACCTTTGCTTGATTTTGTTTGACAAAATCTTAACTTTTCTCTCCCCCTTTTGTTATCAGCAAAAGAATAATAGTGTTGGAGAAAATAGAGATAAAGTGATCGATATTAATCCAACGTTGAAACTCAAATTGAATATAAATATTAAACTTCAATAAAAGTCAAACAAAAATCATAACTACCCTTGTTAGGCGCATATTCCACTTTTAGAATGTCGGAAATAATGTTCACATATAAAATCATACAATTGTATCTACATGTGGTACATTTATATCAGGAATTTGAATATCTACTAATCATGCATAACCGTTAGGACTTTCAAATGAGATTAGTAGTATTCCAATTTAATTTTAAAAATGAATTCAAGTATCTTCTAACCACGCATGACCGTGAGGACTTTTAAATGGTATTAGAATCAACTTGTTTATTTAATAAATCAATTTTGATATGCGTTCCATACATGCATAACCCTAAGGACTTTTAAATGAGCATGGAAGCACATAATAAATTCCAAGTAATTCACCTATGCATAACCGTGAGGACTTTTAAATGAGAGTGAATACTTTGGTATTTATTTATTTTTACTTAAAAATGTAAAATGAAAAAAAGAATGATCCCTGATTATACTACCACATATCGACAAACTATATTGAATTTTTGATAAACAATGGTCGATAGAAATATGATAGAAATAGAAATGGTCATGTAATCTTTACCCAACAAAAAGTTTTTATAACTCTTGTTTGAATTCCTAAAGAAATTTTCCAAATATACCGTCTTGAGTAATGTATGTTAAATATCAACACTTATCACCTTTTCAATCACTATTTATCTTTTTGATAATTAGTAGGGAGTCAGATTAGTCAAAATTTGTCATTTAAAATCAAATATTTTTTTCAAAATGACTAATCTGAAAATATGTAAAAAATGATTTTCTCGAAGGGGTTATACGAGAAAAAATTTCTGCTATTTGAAACTTATTTGCAATGAAAAATATGCAGATATTTTCTTTGAAAAGACGATGCAGTTACTAAATGTGTCACCATAAATCACGTTCAACTAGTAAGTTTTATGTCAACTAGATTACCAGTATGATCTGCATCTGAATTTCTCTTTCACTTTAAAACATCACTAGTTAAATTTGATCGACCAAACCATGAAGTGTGCATCAAAAATTTCAAACTCAATTTTAACAACAATTTAAATGACATTCTATGAATTTGAATTAAAGCCGTGTAAATAATCTAAAAACACGTGAATATAGAGTTAGCCAAATTATAACCAAAAGTATTAATATCCAACAAAAACACTATGTTTAATCCAAACGTATATGTATGAAGTATTTCAAAGAATAGTGTTTTTTGGCATAAATATAATTGGACAACTATGTTGAACAAGTCAGAATCAAAAAATAATCATCTTTACAACGTCTCAATATTGGCTGATTTCATTCAGAATACGGTGTAGATTATCACATTTAATATATCGATCGAATAAATATTCCTTCACCTGTTTTACCTTTGCGATAATTTTTCGTGGTTGCCCATTGTGATTCTGTCACCTTTGTATTAGGCTAAGGAACTTTGCTTTGTTCCCCGTTGTATTTCTGGAACAGCCAAAATCTAGAGAACACTGTTGTTGTTCCTTAGCCTGCCACCATACCTACACGATGAAATATTTTTGTGACTTATTTGTTTTTATAGGTCCATGATTGTTAGTGGCTGAAGCATTGTGAATAAACAATGCCTTTGGAACCCAAACTTGTTTAGTCCTTTTATTCTTGTTCCAATAGACATGAAATTTGTTTGTAGAATTCTTAGGAGCCTAAACTTGTATAAATTTTGTGTTCTTGTTCCTATGACTACAATTTGCAACACGATGTCCAATTATTTCACATCTAGCAAAGACACTCTTACCTTTTGCATTATCATAAGCTTGTGTTTTCCCAAAGCCTTGTCCAATTATAATATTTTTCTTATTTTAAATTTAAAATTAAAATTTTAAAATTTTATTTTTAGTGTCAAAACAATTTTGATTATTAGCCCAAGACCAAACTAAAATTTGGGTCTTTTCTATTGGGGACAACTTTTTGGTACTAAGCTTAATTATTAACCCTAACATGACTAATTTAGACTACATAGGCTATTGGGATTTGATATCATTATTGAAACCTGGCCAACCCTCAGTGGAAGTTATGAGTGAATTTCAATTTCTTTTACCCTATTGGATCTTTATTGGGCCTACGAAGTCTAATTCGTTTAGAATATTTCTAAATTTTATATAAACAAAATCTCTTATTTTGTTTAAATATGAAAATTATATACAATTTTATTTAATTTATATTCTGATTATATATAAGTACACATAAGTATCATATACATATAAGTATATGTGTTAATGTATAGCATGATAACCCATGCAAGGTATAACATGCCTGTATATATATGTTGGAATTTACATCGCAACGGGTATATTGGCTTATCCTATATGTACTATATGTTGTTCAAATATAGGCATGTATGTAAACTTATTATTTACGTAAATATTATTAATCTACATATAGATAACTTTTATATATAAGTAAAATATTAATATTATATATGTGAGTGTACATGTATTATCGTAATAAATATTAAAATAGTATATATAAATAATATACAAATATTTTTTTAATTATGAACTAATATATATGTGTGTGTGCGCGCGCGCGCGTGTATATTACAAAGACAAAATAATTATTTATATATAATCATATTTATAATATCTAAATATGCGTGCGTGTGCTTGTAGTTATATTTATCTATTTAAATCTGTGAATACAACACAAAAATATTTATTATAAATTTTATTACGTTAAAATTATATATATATTGATTAATTAGTCAAAAACAATAAAATATTAATAAAAAATAATTTCAAGAGATATTATTCAACTTTTAAATTTTCATAAAATCCGGCATGATATTTTAAGGTCTGAAAAAAATTTCCATAAATTTTTCTTAGTAAAATTTATTTTTATTAATTAATTATTTTCATCGGTATATTATAATAATTTCTAAAAATATAAAAAGTTATATTTAAATTCTCATTTGCTGGATAGGAGTGTACTTCATAGCACAATAATTTTATAAAATTTAAAAGTTAACTTTTGAAACTTATTTATTTTCTATGATTATTAAATAGTATATTAATTTTAAATAACATTAATAAGAGTAAATAACTATAAAAATAATAATTAGAGCTGTTAAAATTATAACTGCAAATATATATGTACAAAATATATGTCCAATTATTAGCATGAAAGGATGATATAACTAAATACAAACCATATAATTATGCTTAAATAGCATGTTAATATGTATATTTTAATTTATAAAATAATTCTTATTATAAATAAAATATTTGGCTGTGCATATCTAATCAGTATGAAATTCTTTTTCTAAACGAATGCATACATATAACGAATCAGTATATGACAACATCAATACATATAAGAATCGTCACCTAACTACAGTATAATAATAATATTAAAATATTATTCAGAAATTATAAACCGTATAATACAGTAAAAACGTACCTAAAACTAATGCCTTGAAGTACACCTAGGTAATGATGAACTCTCACTCCTTTGAAATTTTCGATTTTGCAGGCTCCTAATCCTTAAATCTTTAACTATCAAATAGTGATTGTCTTTTGAATTGATTTGAACTGGATTTGCTTGAGCTCTTGGGGGATAAAATTGGCTAGCATCGGAAAAGGATGGCGGCAAAAAAGACCATTTTTAAATTAGGGTTTGAGGTTTTTAAATAGTGGATAGGAGAGAGAGAGAGAAAATAATGGTTCATGTCTCATACCAATTCTCACTAAATCTAAGCCATCCAATTCTAACATGCAACGACCCGTGATTTAATCGCAGTAAACAGGAATATTTGATAAATTTTTAAATAAATAATTAATGGATTTTATAACTCAAATAAACCTCTTTTATGTAATAACTTGTAACGACCTAGAATTTTAGTCATTCGAAATTTAGAAATGTGCATTGATTTTAAATATTCAAAGTAAATTTTAAAAGTTGAATAACTTATATTTCAAATATAATAATATATTTGGATAATTAAATTTTTGATTTAAACTACATAAATAATTGATTTCGAATTTATTGTGAATGAAAAAGATTTATAATGTTTTTTTAAATTCCATTTGAATTAGAATGATGTTGGTAAACTTCTAAATTTGAATTAAAAGTTAATATATAAAAATTGAAAATTTTTATATTTAATTAACATGTAAAAATAGACATTTTTGACACTATCTTGGATTTCGACGAAACCAGTTTCATTGGATCCATAATGTTATATTTTTGTAGGATTTCAAATTTCATGTCGATCGGACTTACGGTTTGGTCGTGCGAAGCTGAAACGTGTAGAAATTTATTTTAGTCAATTTTAATTAAAATAATTCGATTTGAAAACCTATCTTCCAAATACGATGGAATTGGTTATTAATATATATTTCATTGTGGTTCATAATACGGGTAAACATTATAAATGCCTGGCAGCATGCTTCTATTGGAGTTCGGAATTATTTCGTATGAATAGTGCGCAAAATTTTCTATAAAAAGCCACACTTTTTTCTCTTCTTCACAAACCTACGGTTTAATTTTCAAAGCCAGCCGCTGCTAAATTTTCCATTGTCAGAATCATTCGACCTTTCCCCTCATTTATCCCGTCATTCACGCCCACATAGCCTGCGACGTCAACTAAGAAAATGGAATGCTTGGAGAGACGAACACATCCAATGGCTATGATCGAACATCGTACGGTAGATCGCTAAAATTTTGGCCATGAAGTCATGGCATTACAGCATGAATCTCGAGGCGTAGGAGGCGCCAAGTTCGACCGGTTTCTTGTTGATGTTGGAGCTCGCGTAGAGCTTCAACTTGTTGGTACTCGATCATCTTCTAGTTCGTCGTAGGTGGCGCGACAATTCACTTAATAATAGCGACCAATAGGTTTCTCTCATGCGAACGTGTGAGGAAAAAGGAGGAAACACATGGCCTAGATCTCATCTCTAGAAGCGAACGGCCACGATGAGTTTAAGGTTAAATAAATAAATAAGTAAAGTTGTAAATTATATTATGAAATCTGTAATCTTATAAATGTTATAACTTGTTCATACGAGGTCCGTTTTGCACGAAACAAGTTGCATTGGGTTCGTTTTGATGAATGCTGCATGATGGAGCTTGTTTGGATTGATTGGATCTAGTGAAAATTTTGGATAAAAGTAAACGTTCGTTTAATTTTATTCGAAATAAAACACTACAACGTCTATTGGAAGCAATGTGAGTACAACTCACTCTTTCTGACTCACTTATACTATTATATAAGTAGGAATAAATTTATATTGTGTGGATGGATGATTGTTTGGATGATATATGATATATTGCCTATGTATATATTGATTGGTTTGGATATATTCCTGCATATTTTAGTGGATGAGACCCTATACGTTTCCGTGTATGAGTGGATGACCTTTTGTACGCGCGTCTGCCTCCAAGCAGACATTGTACATATTTTCTCTTATATATTTGTTGTAGGTGACAGGTTGGAGGGATCCAACTGGATTCCTCACCAGTGTTGATTTTATTTACAGATTTTTATACATATGTTGTTTTCATGTGATATATGGTGTTTGGATGCCGTGATTAATGTGAATCACCTTATTTAGCGCTTTTGTAGCATCGGGCCATATACTGGAATTTTAAAAACATTAAAATGGTGATTTCAAATTTAAAAGGAATTTCAAAATGATTTTGAAAATATATGTTTTGTTAGTTTTTAAATCGTAATAAATTTATTTTAAAATAAATAAAAAGTTACAATTTTATGTTATAATAATTATGATTTTTGTGAAATATATGTAAATATGATTTGTGAAATATACTTAAATATGATCTTTTAAGTTATATAAGTTTTTCATAATGATTTGTAAATTACTAAAAGAAAAGGTTTATTTAACTGGAATCAAAATATGATATTTGAAATATGGAATTAACTATTTGGTAAATAAGTTAAATGAGAATTTTGAATTTATTATAAATGGTTTATATATAAGATTTATAAAATTGATATTTTGTAAATGAAAGTAATGTTAGTATAGACGAGCTTTATAAGTGTTAAAATGAAGTTATAAATGGATCGTATAAGTAAATAAGATGATTTATAAATTGATGAAGTTATGAAAAGGAATGAATTTGTAATAAGAGATTTATAAGTAAATAAACTTATAATTTTATTTTGGCATATAAATGAGATTGGTTAATAAAGAAATTTTATAAATTAAAGTTTATAAAATATAAATGTGAATTATAAACATGGTTTTATAAAAGTGAAATCAACTTATTTTGATATAGAAGTGATTAAAGGAATTGTGTTCATGATTTTGGACAGTGGATAATCCTTTAAATGTGTAGAAGCAATGAATTTGGTAAAGGAATTTCATTCACGATTTTGGAAAGTGAATAATCCTTTAAATAAAATGATTATTTTGGGAAGTGATATTTTAAAATGGCGTTTGAATGGTCTAAAAATAAGGTAAAATGTGAATTCACTTATTTAAAAAATTAATTAGTATATGGAAATGTTTCCCAAATATTGAAATATCAAAATGGTTTCGGAATTATATCTTTTTAAAGATAATTTGATGTATTAAATTTGGAATGATTAAATAAATCAGGCCTAGTGACTGCTTTAGTTCTAAATTTATAAATTTGGCCATTTTAGTTCCTTGACTTGATGTGGGAACTATTTAGTCATACACTTAGTACGTAGCCATCTGTGTAGGCTTAATCATCGTTTGTGTTGAGAATGTTGATTCATGTAGTGCAGAGTGATTACTCCAATCTATCAAGCTTCCTTCTTGGCCAAAGGATAGATGTTTGAAAGTTGGAGACGTGATAAGTCTATGAGACTTAGTTTCTATGTGGGATTGAGAAACGCTTTTGCGATGTTGGTGCAAAGAGACTGGGATCAGATTTATCTAAAAACCACTTCGGACCAACGTATATGAGTTCGATTGTGCAAGTTATCGATGATATTGATATTTAGGATTTTCATAGAGAAGGATTGCTTCTTGATCGTTTGGGGTTAAAATCCCAATATACATTCATTAGCAGTAGTTTCTTCGTTATGAAATATCCAATGCAAGGATTATTCGCTACTAATCCTAGGGAATTCCCGACAGGATGTAGTAGGAAAGTAACTTTGGTTTGTCCTATTCCTGGACAACTTTTATGGACGAGTGTTTGACATTGCATTTCTAAGATTACGTACATTAGTTTTTACAAACGTACATCAGTGGTGGCAGAGAAGGCAACTTCTTTTAGCTTAACACCCTCCTTGAGACATATGAGCTCAAGGGTTGTATTTTTGTGGAAGGCAATTAGTAGTCAACAGAAATAGCAATGTGGCATTCAAAGTGATGTGATATACGATATTCAAAAAGTATCGTTACCTCAGACCCCATCAATCGAAAATAACCGAAACAGGGTTAGATGTAGCAAGGCTAAATGAGTGAATCCCAATTAGGATATGATCATCCCCTTGTACATATATTTCTTTCCGTTATTACATTTGGGAAGTAAATTAATGTAGTTTGTATGCTATGAGGGCCCTCGAAAAGGTCGGTAACTATCGGGGGATGATATATTTGGTACTACCTAGTTATAGAGGTAGGCCGATCTTGTGTTGGTAGAGGATCCTTTGTGATGGTCCTCGGTACATTCCTCTAGAGATGTACTGCCGGAAGGTAGTCCCTTCACCTGGTCATTTGTATGAAAATTCTAACTCCTCTACATACCTTCTATTTTGTTGGTAGAGCCTAGTATGCTGGAATTTAATCGATGTAACAATTTCGGTTATGATTAATATTATTTGTGAAATAAACATTATTATAATATAAAATAATTTGATATGAAATGTTTTGGTTATCCGAAGGTAAAAACATGTCCGTGTTTATTTGTGGGCGTGTCTTACGAGATACTTTTTCTTTGAAAAGAAAAGCTTTGGCAATTTAATAAATTCAGTTTAAGTGTGTTTCTCACGCTCGTTTACCAAACTGATCCAGGCGTTCTTCCCTTTAAATGTTCGGGTTAGACTAAGTATATTTACATATTCATATTTGGTGCTTTTGAAGCTTCAGCAGGAGAGCTGGAGATCTTCAAATAGTATTCCTGTATACCTTTATTTTTCCCACTGCTTTGTTATTGTTCAAATTATCGACAATTGTAAGGATATGTTATTATAACTGTCCAGGCTGATGGTTAGTGATTGATTGTTGAACTCTGATTGATGTATGTATATACAGTTTCTTTTTTATAAAGATCATTGATATGATATTATATGTTTTCCGTTACGATGTGAGATTCTGTGTTGTTCTGTTTGGTTTTCTCTTCTTCTCTTATCTAATCTTCTTCTTTCTTCTTTTCTTCCTCATGACTTTCCGTCAGTCTATGCTTTTTGGGTCAGACATGTGTAGTTTATCATCGATCCAAAGGTCATGGATTTGCGGGTCGTCACATAACTAGTGCTGGAGAAGTTATTTTAAATTTTGGTTTAAAATAGTTATTTGGAGAAAAATCGAAAATGTGACCGAAAATCGTTTTTGTAGATTTTCGAATTTTCATCATTTGAAAGTTATCGAAACTTGTGATGCACACTAGAGTATATTTATACACACTTATAAAAATAGTGTATACTTTGGGTAAAGAAGTAACTACAGTAAATAAGTTTAAATATTTAGAGTAATAAAGTAAATTTGGTATTTCTTGTGAAATATAAATAAATAAATAAAAAAAGGTAAAAAGTAGCATCATGTCATGTTGAAAGAAGTGAAGTGATGTTGATGAGAGGGGATGGGTGATGTGGCATTACAATATGGAGGGTAATGGTCAAAGGGTAAAATGGTAATTTCCTATATTTCAATTTATATAAAAACAACTTCTTTTTCATTTTCGATTTTATTTTCACTTTCATTCATTTCCAAAACCATTATCTTCTTTTTCCAAGCTTGCATCTTTCCTTCCCATGGCTTCACTAAAGTTTGTAAATTAAAAATCTTTCCTTTTTCCATTTTTAATTTAAACCAAGCTAAAAATACTTCCTTTCTTCTGTACACCTCCTCTCTTTCAAAACAAGACCAAAAACACCCTCCTCAACCATAGGTTGAGCCCTCCTTCATCTAGATCGAGCCTATCTCCCCTCCTAAGACTACTACAAATCAAGTTTTTAAAACAAAAAGTTAGATTCGGGTATTGTTGCAAAGTTACAGTAATTTTGGTTTGGATCCATGTTGATTTTCGTGAGTAAATCTCACCTTTAAAACCAAATATTTAAATTTTATTATTCATGATAATAATACTAGTTTGTTGGTTACTTATTTGATAAGTTTGGAATGATTCTGTTTGGTTTGGTTCCCGCTTGAAGTAGATGATATATGCGATGATTTATCGTTGACTTGAAATGTGGTCGAGGAGTTTAAGTAATTATTTGCAAGTGATGATCCTTACTTGTTATATGGATGTTATTTGCATTTGTATATATGTATGTGCTTGTGTATATGGAATGTATGTTTAATCTAACATTAACACTTAAATTTGTTTACGTTCGACACTTAGTCCTGTATGTTTTTAAAACTAGTTTACTTCCTTATTTTCTAAATGTTTTTAAAAAAAATTCCGAAGTTTACTTTTTTTTCAAACCTTTATACAAGTTTATAATGGGGTTAGCTATAAGTGAAAAAGATTTAAAGGCTGTTTTGATGTATAAAATAAGTTGAAAAGTTAAGGTCCATATAGCGATAGTCGCTATGGATGTTGTTCGTAAATCAATAATTTTTGTGTGAACTAAAAAGAGTTTCTATTCTAAATATTTTGAAAAGTCTTTTAAAATATATTATAAGTTTAAAAATTAATTTTAAAATATTTAAAATATTTTCAAAAATTATTATTTAATTATTATTTAAATAAAAGGTAAAATGACTATTTAAATAAAAGGTTTAATTATTTTTATTTTTTATTTAAATAAAATATTTAAATATTATTTAAATATAAGGTTTAAATTTATTTTTAATTAGTTAAATAAAAAAAATTAATTTTAAATCACTAATTTTCTAAAGGTTGGTTATGTTTAAAAGCAACTGCCTGTTGAAGAATGTTTAAATATAAAGGATTTCTTTGTTTATGCCATTAAGTTGCCAAACGAATATGATAAGTAGTGATAAAATGTTAACATGTTTTATTGAAAGCATGTCACCTTTTATTTAGCAATAAAATCTTATGAGAAGGCTTTCCTCTATTTGTGAGATCTAGAACCAAATTTTTCTATGTGAGGGATAGAGAAGTCGAAATGTATGAAACGTAATAAGTATGAGAGAGTTAGTTTTGATAAATTGGTTATTAATTAAGTATATGGAAGATATTTCATTGTGTACTTAACAACAAATTCTGAGGTGTGGAAACTTGTCTCTACCCTGAGAAGTAAGAATGAATGTCGAGGCAAGGATAGTTTTCTAACTTGTCCGACTTCATTGTTAATCAAGGGATAGTACTGTTTGAAATCGAAAAGTAGGGATGAGTATTAGATGTCTTATTTTTCATATAAAAATCTATGCTCACCCCAGATAGTGGATTTTTCGATTATCAATAACTTAACTAATTTAAAATTATCAAATATTGGCTTGGAGAGACCAGGATTGGATAAGCATAAGTTATGTGAAAACCATTTCGAACCGACATCAGCATTCGAATCGAAAACATCTTGAAGATGATGGAATCGCAAATGAAGTTCTATGAAGTGCAAAGGCTACTTGCTACCAATCCCGAGGATAACTCCAAAAAGGATGTAGTAGAAGTAGTTCCTTTGGTTTATTCATATGTTGGAC
The DNA here is from genome assembly GCA_030765085.1 of Allium cepa. NCBI lineage: Eukaryota > Viridiplantae > Streptophyta > Magnoliopsida > Asparagales > Amaryllidaceae > Allium > Allium cepa. The sequence continues at coordinate 340,614,366 of CM060932.1, read as the reverse complement.
AACTTGTATGGACGAATGCTAGCATTGCATTGTCGTTTGGAGAGCAGTGTTAGCATTCCATATGGGATTGCTATATAAAAAGGTAAAATATTGCCTCAAGACTCACAACTAGGAATGGCTAAAATAGGAGATATGCTTCCGGGCTATGTGTGTCGCACCCATTAAGGTATGGTCATCACTCGATCTAGATCAATATTTCCAGATTATGTATGCTAGTGACCCGAGTACGGTTGTTGATCACAACTAGGTTGAAGACATATTTGGTACTGTCAAGTAATGGGGAAGGCCGATTTTGATTTGTAGAGGGTCCATGCGAGGCCCCTGGTACATTTATCTACAGGTTTATTGTGGCAGGCAATACCCCAGTAGCCTTGTCATTAATGGAATCCAGTTTTCAATAAGTGCGGTAAGACTTAGTTATGCACAAATATGTTGGAATGTGAGACGTAAACATTCCATCTATGTTCAATATTTATTTTAAACCCTAGACATTACTGTTATATCACTGGATTTTCTATCAAAATGTTTTGGTTATCCCAAGGTAAAAACCTTTTCGTGTTTATGTGCGGTGTAGTCTTATCAGATACATTTATTTTTAAAAGAGTTTTATAAGTATAAATATTTAGTTGTTTGGAGTTTACTCACACCAGACCCATGTCTGACCTGAAGTTTTTCTTTCTTTCCTTAAAACTATTAGGTACTCAAATTATATGGTAGCCAAGTAGTCCAAATTCTTATGGATGCATTTTGGAGGAGCAAGGAGCAATGGCTTCGATATTTCTGGTTATCTATTTTATTCCCGCTATGTATGTATATTTTGTATCAGTATTGTGGGGGCAGGTAGTTATAACTATCCCCATTTGAAGTTAGTACCTGTTGTAACTTTGATGATTCATTTTGAAAGTGACCGTATGTACTATCCTATGATCTATTATATATGGTTTCCTTACGTTGTGAGATTCTTTGTTTCTTTCTTCTTTTCTTTTCTTTTTCCCCAACGCCTTGTCTTTCAGAAACCAGATGATCGGCATATGAATACTGTGGATGTACTAAGTGTTTTCTTTAGGAGTAAGAAAGGAAGCTCGTTACATGAACCTATTTTAGTTGCTCCTTACAATCCTCATCACGATCGAAATTATCAACCTATCATCATGGGCCAATATCCTATTTAAGCCAAAATAAATATTATTAGCTAAATCTAATTTAATTGCTTATCGATATCACATATCGATCGATATACATATAACTATTATAAATATATTTGATAATATTTATTACTTAAATCATATTAAAATTTATAATTAATATTTCATATATATTCAAAAAATATAACAATTATAAACTAATTAAATCGTTTGGTCTAAAGAGAATTCATCATTTCGATTGTGCGACTCGTCAGATTTAAATTTGGTTAACGATTAACATCAAACTATTCAAATGTTAATGTTCACATGTCACTTAGCAGGTGGTATGACATTTTGACTAAATATATTGCTTACTTAGTTTTGTTAAAATCTAATTTCACTTTATTAAGCATTACCTGGTTATGACACTTATTTACATGTATTTTCTTCGTCAAAATTCCAGTGTCATCCATATTCAACTCTATACTCCAAACACAAAGTCCTTGGTTAAATAATAATTATTATTTAACCAAAATGCTCTAGACTTAGACTTTAACTTTGAGTTGGTCGTGATACTAACTCCATATAACGGAGGAGATAAATCCTCTCTTGAATAGCGCTTTAGTTCCAAACCTCCATTCAACCTAACTATTGTCACTCGATGGATGTTGTGCCGTGATTTGATTATATTCAAAGTGAAGCTTTCATAACGAAGATCAACAATATTATCAAGTCGAGAGAACTGTGTAAATCAGTCGTATCAATTTTTACCGTTTGACCTTAGTTATGTTAGCCAACAAAAAACTATCGAGTGAGTCATTCCACAATTATCCAATAACTATCAATACGTAACCCCTAGGTATCTCCAGCAGTCATGAGTAATACACTGTCCAATATTTGGAGTGCGTTACATACTCTAGTCTTAAAGGATACATCGATGTCTAGTCTCGATACATCTTGACTAGGAACATTTAAAATGGTAAATTTGTTTTCATTGTGATAAATTACTCATGGTTACAACACTTTTTAACTACTATCGCAAAACATACAGGTTATGAATATTCTATTAAATAAACTTTAAACTACATTAATTAATTTATATAACACATTATATCAAGTATATGATAGAAAGAAAACACTCTTATTTTGAACAAGATTGGTCAATGAGTCAGATATATGTAACGAATTACATAATTGCCCCTATGGCATACCCCTAACTCTATCACCATCCGTTGTTTAATGATGTCATCTTCTCAAAGGTTTCCCTAACCATATCTGGCCCAAGTATAAGTTTCTCACCCACTTCCTACCAATATGAAGAAGCATTACACAGATCGTACAACGCTTTGTACGGTGCCATATCGGTACTAGACTAATAACTATTATTGTATGCGAACTCCACCAAATGCAAATGATCGTCCCACGAGCCTTCGAAAATGAATATGTAAGCTCGCAAGCGGTCCTCTAATTTATGGTTTACCCTCTTGGTCTACCCATTAGTTTGCAGATGATAAGCTGTACAAAGGAGGAGCTCGATCCTTAATGCCTCTTTTCTTCCAAAATTCGCTAGTGAATAAAGGGTCTCAATCACTCAAACTACACTTTGGCACACTATGTAGTTATAAAACCCATTTTACATACAACTCAGCCAATTTGGATGTCATTCTACCAGACTTGACAGGTATGAATTGAGTACTCTTCGTCAATCTATTGACTAAAATCCAAATATCATCATACCCCGCTCAAGTCCTCTGCAATCAATCAATAAAATCCATCGATACTTGCTTCCATATCCACTAAGGAACCTCAAGTTGTTGTAGTAATCCATTTACTTCTTCTGCTCTGCCTCCACTTCCTAACAGTTCGTACGCTTCGATATAGATTCCCTGACATCCTTCTTCATTCCTTCCTGATAATAGGTCTACTTAATATGATGGTACATTTTATTGTCATAGGGATGTATAGTCAATAGGAATGATGGAACTCTCTAGCACCTCATCTCTCAACCCATCGACATCGGATATAAATAATGTCCCATCCTTATGGAGCCAACCATCAAGATCGATTCTGTATTCCTCTTCTCTTCAGACTCTACCCTTACCAGTTTCACCATGATCTTCATTAGTCCAACATCTCATTTTTGACTAGTACTGATTCACTCAATCAAATTAGATTTGATTGTCAAACTTGCTAACATCTCTAGCTCTAACTCACAATGAGGCCTAAAGTCATAGCCAGTAAAATACTCCAACTGCTTCCACTCTAGGAACATTGTTCCAAGTGGGCATGTCTTCTACTCAAAGCAATGGCCACTACATTAACCTTACCAAGCATATAGGAAATGATAAAGTCATATGAGGCTAAGAATTCTGACCATTGCTGCTGACAGAGGTTGAGATCTTTCTGAGAGGAATGGTATTTCATGATTTATGGTCCATGAGTAGCTCAAACCTTTCTCCTGATAGATAATTCCTCCAAATCTAAAAAGCAATTACTGTCACTGCCAACTTCAAGTAGTGAGCTGGATACTTCCTTTCATGTGAATTCATCTTTTGACTAGCATAGGTGAAAAAATTTCCCCATTGCATCAACATCGCACCTAATCCAATACCATAGGCATTTATCTATACTATCAGCTTTTCATTTCCACTCAGAATGGTCAATATAGGTGCACTCATCAACATCTCTTTCAATCTCACAAATCCATGCTCATACCTCACATCCTAAAAAAAGTTAGATTCTTCTTCGTTAAACTGGTCAATGGTGCGACTAACTTCAAGAATTCCATGATAAAACATCTATAACATCCCGCCATTCTTAGCGAACTCCTCACATCCATAGTGTTCTTGGGTTAGCTCTAACCCTGAACCGTTGCCACCTTGGAAGGTTCTACTGTGATGCCCTGTTCAGAGATGACATGACCCAAGAATCTCACTTATCTCTTCTATAAGTGACACTTCAAAAACTTTGCTTTTAACATGTTCTTCCTCAACACTTAAAGCATAATCCTTAATGCACCTTATGTTCCTCTTTAGTCTTAGAGTGGATCAGAACCTCATCCACAAACACAAGCATGAACTTATTTAGTTGTTCCCTAAAAACATGATTCATAAGATCAATAAAGTATGCCAGAGCATTGGTTAGCTTGAATGACATAACCAACCATTCGTAGAAACCAGATGGCGTACGGAATGCAGTAACCAACACACTCTCTTTCACTACTCTCATCGAGTGAAATCCCATCGATAAATACAATTGAGAGAACACCTTCATGCCATAGAGATGATCGAACAAGTCATCAATACTGTGGAGTTGGTATTTGTTTTTCCTTGTCACCTTATTCAGCTCATGGTAGTCTACACACTAACTCAGAGAGACATCAATCTTAATGGCCAATACTACGGGTGCACCCCACTTAGATATGCTCCTACAAAAATACCTTCTCATCAATAGGTCATTCACTTGCACTACTAAATCCTTTTGCTCTCTATGTGCCATACGCCTTAAAGGCATAACTATCGATCTTGCGTCCTCCTCCAGATTTATACTTAACTGAACCTCTCTATATGGTGGTAATCAAGTCACTTCCTAAAATACATCTGAATATTCTCTATCTATAGGCATAGATGACAACTTTTTATGTGAGATCTTGAGTGAGTACAGATAACTAATCATCACCTCATTATCCCGTAGGCAGCCTATCTCCAATCTATGCCCATCATCCACCCCCATTGTAACCAACGACCTCTCACAATCTAGCAATAATCCATATCTCTACAACCAATCCATCCCTAGTATAACATTGAACCCCACGAATCCCAAAACAAAGCAATCACAAAAAAAACATCATGACTCAATAAGGCTAAATTTATACAAATCATGCAAAGTCTATTCGATCCTCAAACAAGGTTCATCACGATCAAAGCCCAGTCAACTATTCCGGGTTTTAATCACAATCTATCTACCAAATCATTAGATATAAAGGAATGTGAAGCCCTGGTATCGAACAAACATGTATAGGAACATTATAAATGAAATGTATACCTTGAATAAAAATGCTCTTCCCTTTCTCTTTCGTCAAGAGAGAACTAGACAAAGTCGAACAGCTTCCAAAGCATATGCCTTCACTGCCTGCTTTTTCTTTACTAGTTGAGGAAAATTCTTCTAAATATGCCCTACCTAATTACCGTTGTAGCACGTCCTTCCTTCAGCCTTATAGACTTTAATATGGTGACCCTTCTTACACAGTTATAGCAAGTAGGCTACCACTTTCCCTTCTTTTGGCTACCCTTGCCCTGCAGCTATTTTCTCTCACCTTTCGATTTCTTCTTGCCTCCACCGCCTTGTTGCGGTTTTGACTCCTCTTCGACCACATCATCTGATTTGGACTTAGGGTATAAACTCTACTAATGAAGAGCTTTCTCGACAGATCTCTCAAACAGCTGATCGATATGGCTCACCAACTTCTCCCCCAAATAACTGTCCAAGCCCATCAGAAATTTCTCATTCTTTCTTAATGAAGTGTCGATGAAAGGCATCCTATATTTCAACAAGGCATCGAATTTAGTGATATGATCGAAGATAGACATACCACCCGCTTTAAATAAGCAAATATCCTGAATAATACCGACTTCTAAGCAACTGGAATGAACTTCTCCTCAAATCGGGTTTGAAATGGTCCCAATTAAATTGATCCTCAGGGGTAGTAATAGTAATGGCATTTTACAAGTTCATAGCCCGCCCTTGAAGCTGTCCAAAGGACAACTTCCATTTCATAGCATCATCAATTTCTGTATAACCGTAGATGCTTTTGTAGGTGTCCAACCAATCTAACACTTTGATAGCTGATTCCGTTCTAAGAAATGGTTTGTCTCCCAATGTAGAATATCCTTAATTAGCTTAGTAATGTCAGTTCTTAGCACCTGCACATGAGCACCACCACCAATATCAAAATTTGGAGCAACCGCTTGGGCATTCTATAGCATGTTCACCATCATCCATTGAACATAGCTTGCAAATCTAGGTTAGCAGCCCCCAAACCTGCTCCTTCTTTGACTCTCGAAACGGAGTTCCTCATAATGTTTCTTATTTACTGACTCATTCTTGATCTGTCACAAGAATGATCAGTCCTTCAAAAAGAAAACTGCATCACTAGTACTCATGTGTGTGTTCAACTTATATACTATATGTACTACTATATATTTTGAAAACCAAAATATATAATAATTATGCACTCTCTCATAACTATATATACATGCTCGATCTAATCTAGGGTGATAACTCCTTCCCTATCTCTACTAGACCACAATTTCAACTCGGGTTAATCATATAACCTAAGTTCTGATACTAAATGTGACGACTATCCTACACCATCGTCACCCAATATAACTAAATAGTGCACTACAGCCATGCCCAATTGATGTAGGATGATCATCAAGGGTTGGTAAAGAAGTAATATATCATAGGATATGTTGTATATCTCATAACACATGGAATAAAATAAATAAACATTACAGATATAAAATCAGAGAGACAGTAATAACTACGTGAACCAGATATCATAGCATGGGTCCATAGAATTATACAACACAATAATAGAGTTTATACAAAATGGAAACAAACTTAAATAACTATCTCATAATAGTAAAAAAAATACTGTCTAGGCTCCACAATGTTACATGATGGAGTAAGCATAATATCCATATATAATACAAGAAAGCTCCATCCTTTTAGTCATCTACACAGCTACTGCGTCTCATCTGCACCTGCTATCTAGTCTACTCATTTAAGAGTACCTGAGATAATAAAAAGCAAAGGATAAAAATCTCGAGTCAGAAAACTGTCTGTTGTAAGCGGCAAATGAATCTCAAAATACTACACAAGTCAATATAGTAAGGAACAAGGGCATACAAATCATAACGTACTTATCCTTGCAACCAAAGAGTTAGCACATAACATCTATAATAGCTACTCTACCGGCATCATCGGAATGTACGACATCCTTAATACAGTATCGGGCGTCTAGGTATGCATGTCCTAAATACCTACATCATATGATAGCCCTAGAGCGATAGACTACGAGGGAAGTAATTAAAGCAAACATATCATCCATTGAATAATCCTCGCTACCAGTCAATGTTCTTGGATGCAAGACAACTCCTATGGCATAATCAAAAGCCAAAGCCCCAATCAAATCACAGCTCCATAGTGCTCAATCCATGCCACTTTGTAAGGCTAGGAAATAGACCCACGGTCATAAGATCCACTTATGAAATCTCTTCATTAAACCCACACTTTAGGTTATCGCTTCGGCTCTAGTCATAGAGCTGTTATCATCGAAACCTAACTCCATCAGCTATCGAGTTATCACCATTGCGGTTCTAAAGCTATCGCATCGAAGCACCCGAATATCATTTCATTCCTTAACCATCAGTCTTTATTGTGTTACCACATCACCCTCTAATGATGGATTAATGAAATAACACTCTCGGCATGACCTAAAGACCCTACACCGATTTCCTTCCAAGTGGCTTCCCACCGGGTGGTTTTCCACCAAGTGGTTCCCACCAAGTGGTTTTCTAATAAGTGGTCCACACAGAGTGGTTTTCATTGACTCCTCTCCTTCGCTCCAAACCTGATGCAAATTGAACCCAAGGCTCCTCCCATGCTATAGAGCCCTACCTTTAAGTTTCATCCAATTTTGACCATCTTTGCATTTGATTTGCCCAATTCGACAACCTCTTTCGTAACTACCTAAAAACACTAGCAAATCATATCAAAGCATAACATACAAAAATGAAATATCGTACATATACAGTCATTCATACATCCAATCCATCAATACATGATAATCAAGCAAATCCAACTCCAAATCTAACCTTTACATAAATATGTCAATATGAACAAAAGGGGATAAAAACCATTTTAAAACCTTTAAATTTCGGCCATAAACATATGAAAGTTAAATTAAAGTTACAAAACATTTTAAGATCAAAGTCATGTTAAAAACATCATTTTTAGCAATATAAACATGCATAATATAGTGAGAGGTCAAGAAGAACCCACCAAATATCTAAAATATCGATTCCTCTCCTTAAATCTAAAAGGGACAGCAAAGGAGATGAATGCAAATCAGTTAAAAATGATAGTCTCTGATTCCTCTATGCGAAAACACACATCTAATAATGATTTAGGCTAAGATTAATGAGAAAAATGTAGGCTTTTTGATGATATTATGGTTAATAGAGGTCTAGAACTATTTTGGTGAAGATGGAAATAACTTAGATCGGTCTCAGCAGCCTTCCCCTAGCAAAATTTTAGAGATGGTTTAGTGAGATTAAGTACGGCTATAGTTAAGTACCCACTAATATGACTAATATGAGCTAGCAGCAGCAAAACCTTAAAACAGTCGTAGCTTTCAAATGATAAGTCCATTTGTAAAGACCCTGGATTTTGGCCCAATTTTTTTTAATAAGTATTTAATCTAATTAAATTAAAAGGTGAACTCATCATTTTAAAAAGATTAAATCTTTTGAAATAATTGCGATTTTTTTATATAAATTTGTATTTTAAAAGGAGATTGATTTGAAAATTTAAAATAAATCTCTTAAAAATATTTAAAATAAAATTTATCTTGATTATTGAATTAAGATACTTTGCCTTGTTAACATTTGATATAAAAATATATATAGACGATAACTTTTAAATTAAAATCAAATTCTATCAATATAAAATATGAGTATAAAATATAAACATAAGTAAGTCAAACTTATGAATCTAATTTAAATATTGATAGTTAAAATACAAATACAAATAAATATAAGTATAAGTAAACCATATGAATATTGATAGTCAAAATATAAAATACAAATGTAAAATATAAAGCAAGAATTAAGTAATTTAAGTATGCATACAACATAAGCTGAAATAGAAAAAGAAACGAAGCTCAAATTTTTATTAAAACCAAAAACTGAAAGCACTTAAAAATAGATTCAAGACAGTTCAAACATCAGGCTTTCAAATGAAAATAGAAATTGTTCTGTTCAAAAGGATTTCCAGGTGAGTAAACATGAAATCTAAAGCTTCAAGTTTAATTTAAAACAATCCACGATTTATTGATAATCTGATTTGTATGTGTGATGAACTTGATTATAATTCTGTGTTTCTATATCTGCTCTGTATATTGTTACAGGTAAATATTTCTTACCAAACTCAAATTTATGCTCATCAAATTATTGTACAACTTTCTATTTCAATCAAAACAAGATTTTTAAAACTTAAACAAGTTTTTTTTCAAAGCTAGTTAAACAGGTTAGTGGAATATTTTTACTAGAAGCCTTGATTACAGTTAATCAAGCAATAAATTGATAAATTCATTTGTTATGAAAAGCTAATTCAAGTTTATAACTTGAATGCTTATTGAAATTTATGATGTTTAAAACAAAGACGAAGATTTTAAATTTAGTAATTTAAGAGCAGTTTGTATTTGAAATAAAATTGCATTTTTACCAAGTTCAGATGATTTATCCAATAATTATAGTTGAAATTTTGTTTGAAGCTAATATAAACATCATTGATCTCAAGAAAATTATCAGAGAAATTTTCCAGTGCTTAAATTAAAGGAGTGAGATCATTTTAGGGTTTATAGTTCTTATGTGATATGACCAGTAAATGTGTCGAGTTCATCATCAACACGCGATCGAGCTGCACGAGTTTTTGGAAGTTGGTGGTTTAAGTGTTGTTGTCATGTGGGCGAAAGTTTGGGTGCCGCAGGTGGCTGGAGCGGCGGCGGCGAGACGTTTTGCCGTAGAGGTTAGTTACAGTTTTTTTAGCGTTTGACCAAATTTCGATTTGAAAACTTTGAAAATGATTCGAGTTGGCTTTTCGTGTTTGTGGGTGATTTGTGACATGCCGATGGCGTTGGGGTTCGCCGAAGCCATGTAGCGCCACCGCGCACGTGTACAGCATGGCTTATGTGTCAGTGACGTTGATGGCATCTGACTCGAGTCGTGCTTGAGTAAATAGGTGGGTTGCTTCGGGTTTTATGTCGAGTTCGAGAGTGAGTGATCTGATACTATAATCTATACTTAATTAAAACTTAAACTATAGAAAAAAAGAAAGGAGAAGAAGATGTTGCGTACAGGGAAGTGACTCGGGGAAAGGGGTGTTCAACTCGAAGTGTAACTCGAGTATTATAGGGATAGTCCCGGGCTTCAAACTGCAGCATTTTATAAGAAGGTTAAGAAAATTTGTTTAAACACTATGAACTTAGAAAATGTTTAACAGCTAAGCTAAGATTTTATTCAAGATTAATTATTTTAGTCAAAGCTTAACAATGTTCTTAAACTCTTAATTATTTTAATTAAGTAATTAATTTAGTTAAGTATAAAGTTAATTAAAATTGAGTTTGCAGTTAGTAATATAATTGATTTTCAAAATTTGGAGGACTTTTAAATGTTAACTAAGTTGAATAATTAAAATTAAATTAATTATTTCTAGAAAGTAATTAAGAATAATTACTTTATAATTGTAATTAAAGATTGATAAACTAATGATTAAGTGATAAATAAAATGTAATTAACTACTTAAGTTAATTAATGAATGATTAATAGTTAATTAATTAAGGAAATTGATTAGGAATTAATAATTGATTAATTAAGTAATTAATGGTTAATAAATGGGTAATTAAGTTTTATTAATTAATAATTAAAGTTAATAATTAATGATTAAAGATAAATAATTAAGTAATTAAGACTTAATAATTGATTAAGAAATGATTTATTAATTAAATAATTTGAAATGGAATATGTAATTAATTGACAATTAATGATTAATTTAACAGGGTTAAGAGATTCTCGAGTAATTAATTTTTAATTAAATTAATTACAATAAGACTCAAAGATGATTGCTTATGGATAATTGTGTATGTAGAATATTTGATTTGTGATATTTATTTGGTGATATTCTATGATGCTCTCTGATATGCTTTGATATATCTATGATGATTTTGTATGATTTATCTGTGATAAATGTTATGTGAATTCAAGTGTTGAATTTAAACTGTTTAAACTATTAAACAACTTGGCCTTTAAAATGGCGTTTGGATTTCGATGAGACCGGGATCGGGTTTGCTACATTACAGCATGATAGGGGGTTTTAGCTTTGCGTTAGGTGGCGAACGGGAGACTCTTACCCCCAACATGTCCCCAGGGGTAGTATAAGGCCATTTGGGGTTGGTTGCGAGTCGAGAGGCTGGCCGTAAAAGCAAACCCGAGGTATCACTGTGACTCACAGTGGGGCTGGGATGGTTGAAAAGCCTACCGGTCGAGTGAGCCGCTGTCGATGGTTGCAAAGCCTAGATCGTCATAGTTGGTATAAGTGCACTAGGTTGAGCGAATACCTAGGCTCTTGAGTGATTTCTTTCTTGAGAGAGCGTATTCGTAATTTTGATATATATATATATATATATATATATATATATATATATTTCTACCTAACTTTTGGGTTACCTGCTCGGGTTTTCCAATATAAGTTATAAAGGTGGATAGGGTGGTGGTGTGTGTAACACGACTACCAATGGTTGGAATTTGAATGGTTGAGGTTGGAGGTGTATCTGTCGAGACTATAGACCTATTACCGTCTCGAGTGAACTTTGGGTGGTGTAAGGAAAACTGTTAAGGTTCGGAGTTCATCTTTGAATTGTAAATTTGGATGAACCAGAGTTTGGATCTGCTGGTTGGACGGAAGCAGTTCATGATATCATGATACCTCAGGATGTAGTAGCTGTGTGACGAGACACAGTGACTATGGATGTCTCCGAAGATGTTTCTTTGGAACAAGTTAAAAAAGTATGTCTGCTTCGGTGTTTTGGCTAAGTTCAGTAGGGTGTTCCTGTTTAGTTCGAGGTCTGATTTTCTTGAAGAGCTTTGGATAGGAAGTCTTTGGGCATCTGGGTTAGCATTGTAGCCCGAAGTGTTCTGTGTCGTCGAGGAGATCTTCTGGCTTAGCAGTTTTTCTTGGGGTAATTTCAGAAGTGGTAGAGTTGATCCATTTCTTCGATGGATTGGTTCGATAAGTATAAAGCTGTTCTGAATTGTGATGAGAGAACGGTTTCATTGGAAATTGATTTGGGTAGGATTTCTAGAGTGTCGTGTGATAATTCTGGAATTTACTTGAGTAGTCTTTTACATGGAATTGAGACTTCTCAAGAGAAGGTTGGAGATATCGATGCAGTCCAAGATTTTCCCTGATGTATTTGCGGAAGTTAAGTGTTTGCTTCCCCATCGAGAGATAGAGTTTCGCGTTGATCTGATTCCAGGAGCGGTGCCAGTGATTCAGCCTAGTAGGAGGATGACTCCTAGAGAGAGGGAAGAGTTAGTTAAGCAGATTCAGGATCTTTTGGAGAAGGGATTGATTAGGACCAGTTTTTCTTGTTGGGATTCTACTGTAGTGTTTGTCACTAAATCGGATGGATCGCTAAGGTTCTGTGTAGATAATCGAGTCTTTCGAGATGTATTGAATAAGTTTATTCTGGTATTCATTGATAATATTATGGTCTTCTCTAGTTCTGAAGAAGAGCACAAGCAGAATTTGAGGATAGTGATGGAGACACTGAGGAGACATGTTTTGAAAGTGAAGTTCTCTAAGTATCATTTTTGGAAATCGGAAGTCAAAATTTTAGGACACGTAGTTTCTGGCGAAGGTATCTCTGTAGATCCAGCGAAGGTTGAGGCTATTCTGGAATGGAAGCAATCGAAGTGACCAACGGAAGTTCGCATTTTTCTAGGATTAACTGGCTACTACAGAAAGTTTATCAAGGATTATTCTAAAATTTCTTCGCATCTGACCATGTTGACAAGGAAAGGAGCTAAGTTAAATAGACACCCTGGTGTGAAGAAGCATTTCAAGAATTGAAGAAGAGGCTAACCAGTTCCCCAGTGCTTGCGATTCCGAATGAGAAAAGAAAATTTAAAGTTTATACTGATGCTTGTATAGTTGGTCTGGGAGCAGTGTTGATGCAGAATGGAAGAGTAATTGCATATGCGAGTCGGCAATTAAAGTCGCATGAGAGAAACTACGCTACGCACGATCTTGAATTGTTAGCCATTGTTTTTGCTTTCAAGATCTGGAGCCATAATCTTTTGGGAGAGAAGTTTGAGTTATTCATGGATTACCAACCATTGAAGGATCTTAATCTGAGGTAGCAGCGATGGTTCAAGTTTCTGACATCATATGATTTGGATATTCTGTATACCTCGGAAAAGGCGAATGTTGTAGCCGATGATCTTAGAAGGAATGCAGTTTTGTTGTGGGAAGTTATTCCATCTCTCCAGGATAGAATCATAAGTAAGCAAATGGAGGATAGATCTTCTGAGGAACTGATTCTTGAAACCAAGGATGGTCGGTATTCTGATTTCAAGGTGGATAATCAAGGTGTTTTGAGGATTAATGGTCGTTTGTGCGTGCCTAATATAGATGGATTGAGGCAAGAAGTCTTAGTTGAATGTCGTCGCTCCGGACTGAATATTCACCTAGGAATTTCTAAGATATAAGTTATGAGAAGAATATTCTAGTGGCTGAGCATGATGAGGGATGTAGCAGCTTTCGTTAATAGTTGTGCTATCTGTCAGCAAGTTAAAGGAGATTAACAGAAGTCAGCCGGTTTATTGCAACCTTAGGAAATCCCAGAATGGAAATGGGAGATGATTTCGATGGATTTCATCGACGGTTTGCCAAGAACCAAGAAAGGTAACGATGGTATATGGTTTATTGTGGATCGGTTAACTAAGAGTGCTCATTTTATACCGATTAAGGCAACTCGTACTACAGTTTCTCTGGCAGAGATTTTCTTGAGGAAAATAGTCAGATTGCAAGGTGTTCCTGTTAGCATAGTAAGTGATTGTGATTCTATCTTTACCAGCAAATTCTGGAAGCTCTACAATCAGTTATGGGAACAAGTTTGAGATTGGGTACAGCCTATCAACCTTAGACAGATGGACTGACGGAAAGATTGAATCGTATTCTAGAAGATATGTTGCGAGCTTGTGTTTTGGATTTTGGTGGATCTTGGGAAGACCATCTCCATTTGGTGAAATTCTCATATAATAATAATAATTACCAAGCGAGTATTAAGATGGCACCTTATAAAGCATTGTATGGAAGACCGTGTAGATCCCCCATTCTGTTGGATAGAGTGGAAAAATCGTCTAGTGCTTGGTCCAGATTTGATTCGTGAAGCTTTCGCTAAAGTTGAGATTATCAAGAAAAGGATGAGAGCTACTCAAGAACGTCAGAAGTAGTACGCAGATAAGAGAAGGAGACAATTGGAATTTGAGATTGGTGATTTTTGTTTTTGTTAAAGTTTCCCCGATTAAAGGAGCTATTAGATTTGGAAAGATGGGAAACCTTGTCCAAGATATATTGGACCATTTCGGGTATTGGAAAGGATTGGTACTGTAGCTTTCGGAATTGATTTGCCAGAATGGATGTCTGGAATTCATAATGTATTCCATGTATCCCATCTAAGGAAATTTGTTCATGATCCATCATTAGTTGTAGAACCAGTAGTTCAGGAAGATTTAGAAGTCGAGCCATATTTGACTGTGATCAGGAATCCAGTTCGGATTGTTGATCAAGACAAGAGGCAACTAAGGAGTGAGGTAGTGAAGAGTGTCAAAGTGTAGTGGAGCGAGGATCCCAGAGATTGCACCTGGGAAAATCTGGATAGTTTCAGGAAAGCTTATCCAAATTTGTGTCCAGATAACTAGTGATGTTTGTTAGGATGAATTGTTTGGTTGTTTGCTAATGTGTGAACGATATGTATGTTTGAATGGTTGATATAAAAGCTTTTGAATTATCTTTTGTTTTAAATTTCGGGGACGAAATTCTTTTAAGGGGGGAGGAATGTAACGACCCTAGATTTTGGCGCTATTTATTTTAATAAATATTTAATCAAATTAAATAAAATGGTGAAATCATCATTTGAAAATGATTAAATCTTTTGAAATAATTATCATTTGTTTATATAAATTTGTATTTTGAAAGGAGATTGATTTGAAAATTTAAAATAAATGTCTTAAAAATATTTAAAATAAAATCTATCTTGTATAATTGAATTAAGATACTTTGCCTACTTAACATTTGGTATAAAAATATATATGGAAGATAACGTTCAAATTAAAATCAAATTCTATCAATATAAAATATGGGTATAAAATATAAAAATAAGTAAGTCAAACTTATGAATCTAATTTAAATATTGATAGTTAAAATACAAATACAAATAAATATAAGTATAAGTAAACCATATGAATACTGATAGTCAAAATATAAAATACAAATGTAAAATATAAAGCAAGAACTAAGTAATTTCAGTATGCATACAACATAAGCTGAAATAGAAAAAGAAACAAAGCTCAAATTTTTATTCGAATCAAAAACAGAAAGCACTTAAAAACAGATTCAAGACAGTTCAAACTTCATACTTTCAAATGAAAATAGAAATTGTTCTGTTCAAAAGAATTTCTAGGTGAGTAAACTTGAAATCCAAAGCTTCAAGTTTAATTTAAAACAGTCTAAGATTTATTAATAATCCAGTTTGTATGTGTGATGATCTTGATTATAATTCTATGTTGCTATATCTGCTCTGTATGTTGTTAAGTTACATATTTCTTTCCAAACTCAAATTTATGCTCATCAAATTATTGTACAACTTTCAGTTTCAATCAAAACAAGATTTTTAAAACTTAAACAAGTTTTTTTTCAAAGCTGGTTAAACAGGTTAATGGAATATTTTTACTAGAAACCTTGATTACAGTTAATCAAGCAATAAAATGATAAATTCAATTGTTATGAAAAGCTAATTCAAGTTTATACCTTGAATGCTTATTGAAATTTATGATTTTTAAAACAAAGACGAAGATTTTAAATTCAGTAATTTAAGAGCAGTTTGTATTTGAAATAAAATTGCATTTTTACCAAGTTCAGATGATTTATCCAATAATTACGGTTGAAATTTTGTTTGAAGCTAACACAAACATCGTCGATCTCAAGAAACTTATCAGAGAAATTTTCCGGTGCTTAAATTAAAGGAGTGAGATCATTTTAGGGTTTATAGTGCGTATGTGATATGATCAGTAAATGTGTCGAGTTCGTCACCAACACGCGTCGAACTGCACGAGTTTTTGGAGGTTGGTGGTTTAACGTGTTGTCGTCGTGTGGGCGAAAGTTTGGGTGCCGCATGTGGCTGGAGCGGCGGTGGCGAGACATTTTGCCGAAGAGGTTAGTTGTAGTTTTTTTAGCGTTTGACCAAATTTCGATTTGAAAACTTTGAAAATGATTCGAGTTGGGTTTTCATGTTTGTGGGTGATTTGTGACATGCCGGTGGCGCTGGGATTCGTCGGAGCTCAGTAGCGCCGCCGTGCACGTGTACGGCATGGCTTCGGTGTCAGCGATGTTGATGGCATCTGACTCGGGTCGTGCTTGAGTAAATAGGTGAGTTGCTTCGGGTTTTATGTCGAGTTCGAGAGTGAGTGATCTGATACTATAATCTATACTTAGTTAAAACTTAAATTACAAAAGAAAAAAAAGAAAGGAGAAGAAGATGTTACGTATAGGGAAGTGACGAAGGGAAAGGGGTGTTCAACTCGAAGTGTAACTCGAGTATTATAGGGATAGTCCTCGGGCTTCAAACTACAGCATTTTATAAGAAGGTTAAGCAAATTTGTTTAAACACTGTGAACTTAGAAAATGTTTAACAGTTAAGCTAAGATTTTATTCAAGTTTTAATTATTTTAGTCAAAGCTTAACAATGTTCTTAAACTTTAAATTATTTTAATTAAGTAATTAATTTAGTTAAGTATAAAGTTAATTAACAATTGAGTTTGCAGTTAGTAATATAATTGATTTTCAAAATTTAAGGAGGACTTTTAAATGTTAACTAAGTTGAATAATTAAAATTAAATTAATTATTTCTAGAAAGTAATTAAGAATAATTACTTTATAATTGTAATTAAAGATTGATAAACTAATGATTAAGTGATAAATAAATTGTAATTAACTACTTAAGTTAATTAATGAATGATTAATAGTTTATTAATTAAAGAAATTGATTAAGAATTAATAATTGATTAATTAAGTAATTAATAGTTAACAAATGGCTAATTAAGTTTTATTAATTAATAATTAAAGTTATTAATTAACGATTAAAGATAATTAATTAAGTAATTAAGACTAATAATTGATTAAGAAATGATTTATTAATTAAATAATTTGAAATGGAATATGTAGTTAATTAATAACTAATGATTAATTTAAAAGGGTTAAGAGATTCTCGAGTAATTAATTTTTAATTAAATTAATTACAATAAGACTCAAAGATGATTGCTTATGGATAATTGTGTATGTAGAATATCTGATTTATGATATTTATTTGGTGATATTATATGATGCTCTGTGATATGCTTTGATATATCTATGATGATTGTGTATGTTTTATCTGTGATAAATGTTATGTGAATTCTAGTGTTGAATTTAAACTGTTTAAACTATTAATAACTTGGCCTTTAAAATGGCGTTTGGATTTCGATGTGACCAGGATCGGGTGTCATTTATGATTATCTGAAAACCACATCGATCCAAATTAAACGTTCGGTCGTGAAATCTCAAGTGAAGATCGAGATGGTGTTTTCAGAATGCAAGGGCTATTGTCGTTGACTCTGAGGGTGATTCCAAAATGAATGTGACGAGACAATGCCTTCAGTTTCGTTCGAACCCGGAACTAACTTGTATGGATTGAATGCTTTCAGCACATCGTCAGACGGACGATGAGCATTCTAATAGATATGTTCTGTGAAGGTAATCGCAGCCTCAAGCCTCATCAACTGGGAATGGCTAAAACGGGGGATGTGCAGCAAGGTTAGATGGGTCATGCCCAAGCAGGACGAGATATACCCTGTCTAGATGTACCTTTTTATTTCGGCTATATGGGCGATTGCTAGCTACAACTACGGGGTTATTGTAACGATCCTAGATTTTAATTTGATTTAAATTGATAATTTAAATGAATTTTTGAATTAAAATTTGTAAAAAAATTGATTTTTAAATGATGCGAGTTTCCCCGATCTCAAATAAAAATGTGTTAAATTACTTGCATTTAAATCTTATATTAGTGGTTTGAAAAATATATATTAAAGTATATACATGGACACAAGTACGAAATGAATAAATAAGTGAATTGTTAATTTATTATTGATGGTTAAAATATATATAATAAATACAAGACAATAAATAAGAAGTAAATAAAATATAAGATATAACAATATAAAGTAAATAAATATATATATATATATATATCTTAATCTCATGTTAATAAATCAATACAAAATAATACAAATGGAGTAGGCTACAAAAGTAATAAGAGTAAAATAAAAATAGAAGTTCACTTATTTTGTAAAGTAAAATAATTCATACTTAAGCTATGAATAAAAAAAAAAATAAGAACATTGATATATAAAATATAATCAATAAGTATTCAAACAAATAAAATAAGAAACAAAGCAAAAGAATAGATTCAAACAGATACAAATATAAGAGATATAACTAAGCTTGCTAACAAATATAAAAGAGATCAGTAATAAATAAGCAAAGTAAAACAAAACTAAAGCAATGTACAATAGCATGTTAAGGAAAAACAAGAGGAAAAAAAATAAAATAAAATAAAAATCTACTTAGCTAACAAATAAACAATTAATGCAAACATATCAGCCGAGCAAATACATGCAAGTAGAAAACAAATAAATAAAAATAATAACAACGTACAAAAGTATACGAAAGAAGAAATAAGTAAACAAAGTAATAAAACAAAAGTACAAATAAAAGAATTAAGGCATAAGCTTATAAAAACAAAGTAAAATAACAAGACAAGGCAATAGAACAAAAATAGATAGTTAAGTGCATTCAAATATGCAGACAAATAAAAGAGTAAGTAAATAAACATAAAGTAAAATAAATATCCACAAAACAAAAATAAAAGCAAACCTGAATAAATACAAGCAAATATAGAACTAAGTATGTAGGCTAGTGTACAAAGAACAAGTAAAAGGAAAATAAGAAAAGGATGAAACATCACAAAGTATATATTTTACCTAAGCAATAAAGCAAAGTACATCAACCTTTAAAGCTTCCATCTCTGCTCAGAAATAAGGTACTAAGTGATTAATGCAACATGCCTCCGATACAATTCAGCCATGCTTATTGAATGAACAAAGAAATAACATTGTATAAACATCACCTTGTATAAACAATATTTTATCACCTGCAACTTGTTTACATTTATTCACCTGCACACTGTCTTTTATATGCATCATTGCCTTTATACCAACCTTCTCCCCTCATTTTAGTTCGAGCACCATCATAACTGAAAGAAAAAAAATTTAATATAGCAGTTTCAAAAAGAGTATTCTCTGTTCCAAGCATGTACAGAGTGCATGCAGTTTTAAAAAGCAAAGCAAAATTTGTAAAGCAACTTCAAGAAATGCAAAGCTTCAGCTCAAGTTTCAATTTGCATTCAAAACTTCGAGTAGCAGTTCAAAAGAATAAAGATAAAACTGGGCAAGGCAAAGGCAACTCAGGCCTAAGATTCTTCTCTGTCTTTCTTCTCTGTCAAGTGAGTAATTCAAATTTTTTTTAATATGGTTAAGTATTCTTTTTGACTGGTTGCTTGGATTAGTTATGAAGATAATCCAGTAGTTATGTTTTATTAAAATACTGTGTTTGTGTGAATATAGGTAGATGGTCCTGTATACATATGTTTGTATATAGTTGTGTGCATGTGCTATGAATCAGTGTTGCTCTGTTTAGATTCCAGGCTCCAGTGCTTGATTCAAAAATCAATATCCCTCAGCCCCATATATGTTTGGATTTAAGATTTAAATAAAACTTGTATGTTTTGTCGTAAAGAAGGTTTTAAAAATTTGTTTAAGTTAAATAAAGATTGAAATGTCTCTGGAAAAGCCAAGAACTGAGAAACATCATCATATATACAAAAATTCGAATGTCTTAATTCTCGAATTCAAACATATAATTTGAATTCTTATACCTAGGCTTGATTTTTAAGGCAAGAATTGGAATTTTTAGATCACGAATTCAAGAGGGGTTGGGTTTTGTTCAAATTTCATTGTTTGGGGAAATTCTGGTGAACACGTCAAGGAGGAGGGTCGGGGTTGTTCGAGGTGGTGGAGAAGCCTACGGTGGTGGTAGGAAAAATGGCCAGAGGTGATGGAAGCAACGGTGGCGTCGGCGGTGAGGGATCAAATTTTTTAAACCTAGTTTAAATGAGGGGTCGCAAGTTGATTCGTTCTTCCTCCATGATGCGTCGAGTTTGTCGTGGTTAGAGGGAAAGGTAGAGGGGACATGGATGGATTTGTTGCTGGAGTTTCACGTTTTCTGGTGATGGGTGTCGCGAGTACGGCGCGTTGACAGGTGGAAGGGGTGTTCGCTGTGTGTTTCCAGGTTTGGAGAATAAACTCGGTTTCGTTTTTCGAGGTGACTAGGTGGTTTGGATGATCGTGGTGGGATGCGAGGGTGGTTTGTGACTTGCAGTGATCATCGGTGATGATCGACGTCGTCGATCGCGACTGTGCAGGTGCACAGGCAAGTGGAGTTGAGCTTGTGGGGTTTTAAGTGTCTGGTTTGATTGTCTCGGGAAGAAACTCGAAGCGATTGAGTGTGTGACTCGAAGCGAGACGTCAATACGAAGTAAAACACTTAGAAAATTTTTGTATAGTAGGGTAAGAATTTGGGAAATCTCGAAGCAGAGCTCGAGTTTGTGAGGGTTTGGCTCGGGGAAATCATGATGGGACTCGGGTATAAGGTGTGGTACAGGTTTCAAACCCTGTTTCTATTTTAAACTTTAAAAAAAAAATGTTCAAGTAGATTCTATAAAATGATTTGGAAATAAATAATTGAGTTTAAACTATTTTGAATTCCTTTCAGATGATTAATATTACTTTAACATGAAATCTTAAACGCAAATTTAAAATGAATGTTTTCAAACTTAAGGAAGTAATAAATAAAATCATTAATAAGAATAAATTATCTTTATATTTAATGAAACATATTAATTTGTAATTTATTAATTATTAAGTTGATTTGAATGAGTAATTATGAAATTGGTTTAAAGGTTAATTTAATTAATATGGAAATTAAAGAATAATTTATTTGATTTTAAATTTATAATTTAGATTAATTTATAATCAGGGATGATTTATAATAATTAACCTAAGAAAATTTCTTAATAAAGTAATTAAGAAATGTAATTAGTTAATGAAGATAATTAACTAAGGATCATTAAGTATTAATTAAGGCGATTAATTTTAATAATAAAGTGGATTGATTAGTTTAGATAATCAATTATAAATGGTGTAAGTATAATTACTTTATGGTAAGTAATTAAAGGTTAAATTTCTTTAACTAATTAATTAGAATTAATTAATTTGGAAATTGGTTTAAGAGTTGATTAAATTAATGTGATAAATTAAGAATAATTTAATAAATTAAAGTGTCTGATAAATTAATTTATATCAAATGATTTGGAATTAATAAATCAGAATTGGATAATAAATTCACAAGTAATTAATTTAATTAGAGATAAATTGAATTAATTAGGATTAAACAATCCTGTTTATAAATGATTATTGAATGCTTGACCTTACTTATGAATGATTATATTGTATGAAATGCCTTGAATTGATTGTCCTATCTGATATGTGATGCTTTGTTTTGAGCTGTGTATATTTATTTGCATCTATATATTATCTGTGATCTGTGAATGAAGATAAGCGTTATAATTTATATCGCTTATCAGATATATTGTTGTATTTGATCTGTCATGATTGAATGATGTGCACTACTGTGTATAACCCCTGGACTACACCATACACACACCAATATGGATTTCACGGGGAAATCGGTTAAGTCACAGATAATTTAAATTTAAATTTAATGTTTTTGAAATTAAAGTTTAAATTTCAAATGTTTTGAAAATGGATTTGGGTTAAACGGTAAAGCTTTTGGAAAAGGTTTTCACAGATAAAAGCTATTTTGAATAACTCGGTAAAATCTCCAATTTAAATAATTCAATTTGAATTTGAATTCGATATTTGGAATTGAATTCGATAATTGGAAATTATGGTTAAAAGATATTATAAACATGTTTGTATGAATTTAAACCATTTTTAAAGGTATGATTTTGGGAATTTGAATTTAACCAAAGAATTTCAACTCGTATAAATGAATCAGATTTCCAAAATGAAAACTGTTGTTTTCAAATGATAAACACTTTTAGATAAGAACTGGGATTCCAGTTAATTAGGGGAATTTCAAGATTTAATAGAGAAATGATTTTTCCTAAGTTATGAATGAATTCTTTTTGAAAGCTATGAATTAAATCTGTTTATTTTTAACATGTTTAAATTGATGATTTGTTTAAAATCAAATTGAAATGAAATTGTTTTGAAGGCTATAAGTTAAATCTTTGATTTAAAGATTTAACGAGTTAATCAAATTGAAATGAAAATTGATTTGGAAAAATCTGTGAATGAATCTTTTGTTTAAAAGATTAAAATGTGAAAATTGTTTAAACCGTTAAAGGTTGTGAAAATGAATCTTTTTGTTTAAAGATTGAAATGGTAATTGGATTAAACCATTTGAACGAAAGTTTTGAATTATTAAGTTGTGACTTAATTGAAATCCCATTATCCATTTGCTTTTGAAATATCGTGCTCACTATTCGGTTTAGCCGGGAAAGGACCTTTGTGTCGTATAACCCATTCCGAATATGTGATTCGACGTTATGGATAGCATTTGAAGACCGGTGTTGAAGACCGGGTATTTGCGAGAGCGATAGGATGACCTGTCGATTGACTCTGCACCGAGTTGCTCCGGTATTGAGTTCTCCATATGTGATGGGAAATCCGATCAGGATTGTGAATATCCTGATTGCAAGGACTTCTTTGTAAGTGCCTTCGGTTCTGTTCGAGCCCGGAACAGACTTGTATGGATTGTATGTCTGACATTACAAATTGAGATATAAAGCCGATTTCTTTCAATTATATTTCTGTTGGTGGCGAAGAATTTATTCTTTTAGCTTAACACCCTTCTCTGAGACGTACGAGCTCAGAGGTTATGTAGTTGAATGTTATCAGTGATATATTCCCAGTTTGGTAATGTGACATGCTGAGTGTGGCTGTAAATGATCATTGTGTTGATTATTTGTGATAGGATCATTTGGTTGATCGTCTATCTTGGTGATCATTTCTATGATCATTTGTTTGACCCAAAGCATGGCTTTTGTATAAAGTATGTTTTTGTGGACGTGACTTCGTCGAGCCTCACACCCCGTGAATGGTCAAAACAGGAAAGAAGCAGCAAGGTTATGAGGGGTAGCGCCCTTTAGGATGTGTGCATTTCCTTCTGGAAAAGGGTGGTATCATGGTATGGAGCCCAGATACTTACTCATGTTGAAAACACTTTACGATTGTGTGAATTGATTACGAGATCTCGGTGAAAGGTCCCAAAGGACCGGGGGATGGCATATTCGGTCAGTTGTTACTCAGTTAGGGGTAACCCGGCCTTGTGTTGGTAGAGATCCGGTTTGGTTCTCGGGGATGTCCATCCAGAGGCATTCTCATGTGGCAATGGGAAGTTCCTTGGCCCGATCATTCGTTGGAAATCCAAAGAAACAATACGAGACTTGTACGGTATTAGTTGTAGAACCTGCCATCTAATATGGTAGCTATAGTAGGCATAATATAATGGTACCTATGCTGGCTAAGATTTATATTCTACTTTCGAAATGATTTGTTCTACACTATGCACTAGTAATAATATCAAATGTTCTTTTTAATGCGTATCAAGCATCTTTGACTATCATAAGAAGAAATCTCCTCCAAGTCTGCGGTTGCATTGTGTTTGTGGCGGGAGGTCTTATGGTAGTCTCATTTTTAAAAGCATTGCGAATTGACTTTAAAAATATTTCTTTGAATGTTTTGAAAGATAAACTGTTTTTATTGCTCACACCAGTCCCACGACTGATCCGGAGTTTATTGTTTCTTTCCTAAACTCTGGGTTCTCATTATTTTCTACACGAGCAGTCTAGAGTTGGGTTTTTCAGATAGCTAGGTTTAGTAGATTATCTGGAGTTAGTTCAGTCTTTGGATCGCACCAGTCTTGCTTATGCTAGGTGAATAGTTATTGGGGGTTCGAGCTATTGCTGGATTGATTCTTGGAAATAGAGGTGCAGTTCTCGGAGTTCTCTTTTGAAGACTATTTTAGAGTTATTTGTTCCGCTGCTAGATGTTATCTATTTTCTTTCCGCTGCTGTTTTATTGTATCATATCTCTGATGTATATTGATATCTATTGGATCATCTGTTGTATTAGATATTGTATCAAAGCTGTATATCAATGTATTATTCTTTTATTCCGCTGTGTTGTTTACTTAATATTGTTATAAGCTCCGGCGAATCGGATTTGAACGGTCGAATCTATGGCATTCGAATACGATATGAAGTATGGATGTCGATTTTCGAGCGGGAAAAATTCGAAACGTTACATTTGGTATCAGAGCTAAGGTTGAACTTTAGCTCAGGAGTGTAATACATTAAGTAGCTCATTAGAGATGGGATGAAGTATCCTAGAATGAGTATATCCCTAAGATATCTGTTTGAAAGTCTCAGTAAATTCTCTTGCTATCCACTGATAGTGAGTATGAGTACAAGAAGAGAACGAGATAGGGGACAGGAGAATACGACTATAAATGGTCGATGCACTGCAACAGTGGAAACAATCTTTCTCTATCAAATTTTCTTTGATTCGTTTCCAAATTCTTTTGATTTGCCTTGTGGCAGTTGCAAGAAAGAAGTTTCGGTGTGGTGATGCTCTACGAATCGTTGCAGAAAATTATTACTTCGTACTTCACCGATTTCTTATCGGCTTTTCGATTTAAACTCTAATAAATGAATTAGAAATTGGAAATTTTAAATAAATTGGAAATTTTAATTGAATTAAATTGATTAATAGAATATGAAGAATGATTAGAATTGTATCGATAAAATGATTTTGTTTAAAACCAAAATTTGAAATTTTATTATAATTTCTTGTATCTATTATTGATATTCTGATTTGGTGAGCCAAATGCAGAACTGATATCCAGTTTGATCTGAAAGATATTTCTCTATCTTTCATCTATCTGTGTTGTTTTCGTGCCTGCGAATTTCGAGGACGAAATCCTTTTAAGGGGGGAAGTTTGTAACGATCCTAGATTTTAATTTGATTTAAATTGATAATTTAAATGAATTTTTGAATTAAAATTTGTAAAAAAATTGATTTTTAAATGATGCGAGTTTCCCCGATCTCAAATAAAAATGTGTTAAATTACTTGCATTTAAATCTTATATTAGTGGTTTGAAAAATATATATTAAAGTATATACATGGACACAAGTACGAAATGAATAAATAAGTGAATTGTTAATTTATTATTGATGGTTAAAATATATATAATAAATACAAGACAATAAATAAGAAGTAAATAAAATATAAGATATAACAATATAAAGTAAATATATATATATATATATATCTTAATTTCATATTAATAAATCAATACAAAATAATACAAATGGAGTAGGCTACAAAAGTAATAAGAGTAAAATAAAAATAGAAGTTCACTTATTTTGTAAAGTAAAATAATTCATACTTAAGCTATGAATAAAAAGAAAATTAAGAACATTGATATATAAAATATAATCAATAAGTATTCAAACAAATAAAATAAGAAACAAAGCAAAAGAATAGATTCAAACAGATACAAATATAAGAGATATAATTAAGCTTGCTAACAAATATAAAAGAGATCAGTAATAAATAAGCAAAGTAAAACAAAACTAAAGCAATGTACAATAGCATGTTAAGGAAAAACAAGAGGAAAAAAAATAAAATAAAATAAAAATCTACTTAGCTAACAAATAAACAATTAATGCAAACATATCAGCCGAGCAAATACATGCAAGTAGAAAACAAATAAATAAAAATAATAACAACGTACAAAAGTATACGAAAGAAGAAATAAGTAAACAAAGTAATAAAACAAAAGTATAAATAAAAGAATTAAGGCATAAGCTTATAAAAACAAAGTAAAATAACAAGACAAGGCAATAGAACAAAAAAAATAGTTAAGTGCATTCAAATATGCAGACAAATAAAAGAGTAAGTAAATAAACATAAAGTAAAATAAATATCCACAAAACAAAAATAAAAGCAAACCTGAATAAATACAAGCAAATATAGAACTAAGTATGTAGGCTAGTGTACAAAGAACAAGTAAAAGGAAAATAAGAAAAGGATGAAACATCACAAAGTATATATTTTACCTAAGCAATAAAGCAAAGTACATCAACCTTTAAAGCTTCCATCTTTGCTCAGAAATAAGGTACTAAGTGATTAATGCAACATGCCTCCGATACAATTCAGCCATGCTTATTGAATGAACAAAGAAATAACACTGTATAAACATCACCTTGTATAAACAATATTTTATCACCTGCAACTTGTTTACATTTATTCACCTGCACACTGTCTTTTATATGCATCATTGCCTTTATACCAACCTTCTCCCCTCATTTTAGTTCGAGCACCATCATAACTGAAAGAAAAAAAATTTAATATAGCAGTTTCAAAAAGAGTATTCTCTGTTCCAAGCATGTACAGAGTGCATGCAGTTTTAAAAAGCAAAGAAAAATTTGTAAAGCAACTTCAAGAAATGCAAAGCTTCAGCTCAAGTTTCAGTTTGCATTCAAAACTTCGAGTAGCAGTTCAAAAGAATAAAGATAAAACTGGGCAAGGCAAAGGCAACTCAGGCCTAAGATTCTTCTCTGTCTTTCTTCTCTGTCAAGTGAGTAATTCATATTTTTTTAATATGGTTAAGTATTCTTTTTGACTGGTTGCTTGGATTAGTTATGAAGATAATCCAGTAGTTATGTTTTATTAAAATACTGTGTTTGTGTGAATATAGGTAGATGGTCCTGTATACATATATGTTTGTATATAGTTGTGTGCATGTGCTATGAATCAGTGTTGCTCTGTTTAGATTCCAGGCTCCAGTGCTTGATTCAAAAATCAATATCCCTCAGCCCCATATATGTTTGGATTTAAGATTTAAATAAAACTTGTATGTTTTGTCGTAAAGAAGGTTTTAAAAATTTGTTTAAGTTAAATAAAGATTGAAATGTCTCTGGAAAAGCCAAGAACTGAGAAACATCATCATATATACAAAAATTCGAATGTCTTAATTCTCGAATTCAAACATATAATTTGAATTCTTATACCTAGGCTTGATTTTTAAGGCAAGAATTGGAATTTTTAGATCACGAATTCAAGAGGGGTTGGGTTTTGTTCAAATTTCATTGTTTGGGGAAATTCTGGTGAACACGTCAAGGAGGAGGGTCGGGGTTGTTCGAGGTGGTGGAGAAGCCTACGGTGGTGGTAGGAAAAATGGCCAGAGGTGATGGAAGCAACGGTGGCGTCGGCGGTGAGGGATCAAATTTTTTAAACCTAGTTTAAATGAGGGGTCGCAAGTTGATTCGTTCTTCCTCCATGATGCGTCGAGTT
This sequence comes from Allium cepa, assembly GCA_030765085.1. Lineage (NCBI taxonomy): Eukaryota > Viridiplantae > Streptophyta > Magnoliopsida > Asparagales > Amaryllidaceae > Allium > Allium cepa. Next base: position 340,586,578 of record CM060932.1, on the reverse strand, counting down.
TGTCGTGGTTAGAGGGAAAGGTAGAGGGGACATGGATGGATTTGTTGCTGGAGTTTCACGTTTTCTGGTGATGGGTGTCGCGAGTACGGCGCGTTGACAGGTGGAAGGGGTGTTCGCTGTGTGTTTCCAGGTTTGGAGAATAAACTCGGTTTCGTTTTTCGAGGTGACTAGGTGGTTTGGATGATCGTGGTGGGATGCGAGGGTGGTTTGTGACTTGCAGTGATCATCGGTGATGATCGACATCGTCGATCGCGACTGTGCAGGTGCACAGGCAAGTGGAGTTGAGCTTGTGGGGTTTTAAGTGTCTGGTTTGATTGTCTCGGGAAGAAACTCGAAGCGATTGAGTGTGTGACTCGAAGCGAGACGTCAATACGAAGTAAAACACTTAGAAAATTTTTGAATTGAAATTTTGGTATACTAGGGTAAGAATTTGGGAAATCTCGAAGCAGAGCTCGAGTTTGTGAGGGTTTGGCTCAGGGAAATCATGATGGGACTCGGGTATAAGGTGTGGTACAGGTTTCAAACCCTGTTTCTATTTTAAACTTTAAAAAAAAATGTTCAAGTAGATTCTATAAAATGATTTGGAAATAAATAATTGAGTTTAAACTATTTTGAATTCCTTTCAGATGATTAATATTACTTTAACATGAAATCTTAAACGCAAATTTAAAATGAATGTTTTCAAACTTAAGGAAGTAATAAATAAAATCATTAATAAGAATAAATTATCTTTATAGTCAATGAAACATATTAATTTGTAATTTATTAATTTTTAAGTTGATTTGAATGAGTAATTATGAAATTGGTTTAAAGGTTAATTTAATTAATATGGAAATTAAAGAATAATTTATTTGATTTTAAATTTATAATTTAGATTAATTTATAATCAGGGATGATTTATAATAATTAACCTAAGAAAATTTCTTAAGAAAGTAATTAAGAAATGTAATTAGTTAATGAAGATAATTAACTAAGGATCATTAAATATTAATTAAGGCGATTAATTTTAATTATAAAGTGGATTAATTAGTTTAGATAATCAATTATAAATGGTGTAAGTATAATTACTTTACGGTAAGTAATTAAAGGTTAAATTTCTTTAACTAATTAATTAGAATTAATTAATTAGGAAATTGGTTTAAGAGTTGATTAAATTAATGTGATAAATTAAGAATAATTTAATAAATTAAAGTGTCTGATAAATTAATTTATATCAAATGATTTGGAATTAATAAATCAGAATTGGATAATAAATTCACAAGTAATTAATTTAATTAGAGATAAATTGAATTAATTAGGATTAAACAATCCTGTTTATAAATGATTATTGAATGCTTGACCTTACTTATGAATGATTATATTGTATGAAATGCCTTGAATTGATTGTCCTATCTAATATGTGATGCTTTGTTTTGAGCTGTGTATATTTATTTGCATCTATATATTATCTGTGATCTGTGAATGAAGATAAGCGTTATAATTTATATCGCTTATCAGATATATTGTTGTATTTGATCTGTCATGATTGAATGATGTGCACTACTGTGTATAACCCCTGGACTACACCATACACACACCAATATGGATTTCACGGGGAAATCGGTTAAGTCACAGATAATTTAAATTTAAATTTAATGTTTTTGAAATTAAAGTTTAAATTTCAAATGTTTTGAAAATGGATTTGGGTTAAACGGTAAAGCTTTTGGAAAAGGTTTTCATAGATAAAAGCTATTTTGAATAACTCGGTAAAATCTCCAATTTAAATAATTCAATTTGAATTTGAATTCGATATTTGGAATTGAATTCGATAATTGGAAATTATGGTTAAAAGATATTATAAACATGTTTGTATGAATTTAAACCATTTTTAAAGGTATGATTTTGGGAATTTGAATTTAACCAAAGAATTTCAACTCGTATAAATGAATCAGATTTCCAAAATGAAAACTGTTGTTTTCAAATGATAAACACTTTTAGATAAGAACTGGGATTCCAGTTAATTAGGGGAATTTCAAGATTTAATAGAGAAATGATTTTTCCTAAGTTATGAATGAATTCTTTTTGAAAGCTATGAATTAAATCTGTTTATTTTTAACAGATTTAAATTGATGATTTGTTTAAAATCAAATTGAAATGAAATTGTTTTGAAGGCTATAAGTTAAATCTTTGATTTAAAGATTTAACGAGTTAATCAAATTGAAATGAAAATTGATTTGGAAAAATCTGTGAATGAATCTTTTGTTTAAAAGATTAAAATGTGAAAATTGTTTAAACCGTTAAAGGTTGTGAAAATGAATCTTTTTGTTTAAAGATTGAAATGGTAATTGGATTAAACCATTTGAAAGAAAGTTTTGAATTATTAAGTTGTGACTTAATTGAAATCCCATTATCCATTTGCTTTTGAAATATCGTGCTCACTATTCGGTTTAGCCGGGAAAGGACCTTTGTGTTGTATAACCCATTCCGAATATGTGATTCGACGTTATGGATAGCATTTGAAGACCGGTGTTAAAGACCGGGTATTTGCGAGAGCGATAGGATGACCTGTCGATTGACTCTGCACCGAGTTGCTCCGGTATTGAGTTCTCCATATGTGATGGGAAATCCGATCAGGATTGTGAATATCCGGATTGCAAGGACTTCTTTGTAAGTGCCTTCGGTTCTGTTTGAGCCCGGAACAGACTTGTATGGATTGTATGTCTGACATTACAAATTGAGATATAAAGCCGATTTCTTTCAATTATATTTCTGTTGGTGGTGAAGAATTTATTCTTTTAGCTTAACACCCTTCTCTGAGACGTACGAGCTCAGAGGTTATGTAGTTGAATGTTATCAGCGATATATTCCCAGTTTGGTAATGTGACATGCTGAGTGTGGCTGTAAATGATCATTGTGTTGATTATTTGTGATAGGATCATTTGTTTGATCGTCTATCTTGGTGATCATTTCTATGATCATTTGTTTGACCCAAAGCATGGCTTTTGTATAAAGTATGTTTTTGTGGACGTGACTTCGTCGAGCCTCACACCCCGTGAATGGTCAAAACAGGAAAGAAGCAGCAAGGTTATGAGGGGTAGCGCCCTTTAGGATGTGTGCATTTCCTTCTGGAAAAGGGTGGTATCATGGTATGGAGCCCAGATACTTACTCATGTTGAAAACACTTTATGATTGTGTGAATTGATTACGAGATCTCGGTGAAAGGTCCCAAAGGACCGGGAGATGGCATATTCGGTCAGTTGTTACTCAGTTAGGGGTAACCCGGCCTTGTGTTGGTAGAGATCCGGTTTGGTTCTCGGGGATGTCCATCCAGAGGCATTCTCATGTGGCAATGGGAAGTTCCTTGGCCTGATCATTCGTTGGAAATCCAAAGAAACAATACGAGACTTGTACGGTATTAGTTGTAGAACCTGCCATCTAATATGGTAGCTATAGTAGGCATAATATAATGGTACCTATGCTGGCTAAGATTTATATTCTACTTTCGAAATGATTTGTTCTACATTATGCACTAGTAATAATATCAAATGTTCTTTTTAATGCGTATCAAGCATCTTTGACTATCATAAGAAGAAATCTCCTCCAAGTCTGCGGTTGCATTGTGTGTGTGGCGGGAGGTCTTATGGTAGTCTCATTTTTAAAAGCATTGCGAATTGACTTTAAAAATATTTCTTTGAATGTTTTGAAAGATAAACTGTTTTTGTTGCTCACACCAGTCCCACGACTGATCCGGAGTTTATTGTTTCTTTCCTAAACTCTGGGTGCTCATTATTTTCTACACGAGCAGTCTAGAGTTGGGTTTTTCAGATAGCTAGGTTTAGTAGATTATCTGGAGTTAGTTCAGTCTTTGGATCGCACCAGTCTTTCTTATGCTAGGTGAATAGTTATTGGGGGTTCGAGCTATTGCTGGATTGATTCTTGGAAATAGAGTTGCAGTTCTCGGAGTTCTCTTTTGAAGACCGTTTTAGAGTTATTTGTTCCGCTGCTAGATGTTATCTATTTTCTTTCCGCTGCTGTTTTATTGTATCATATCTCTGATGTATATTGATATCTATTGGATCATCTGTTGTATTAGATATTGTATCAAAGCTGTATATCAATGTATTATTCTTTTATTCCGCTGTGTTGTTTACTTAATATTGTTATAAGCTCCGGCGAATCGGATTTGAACGGTCGAATCTATGGCATTCGAATACGATATGAAGTATGGATGTCGATTTTCGAGCGGGAAAAATTCGAAACGTTACAGTTATTTTGTTCGGGACTGTTCAGTAAGGAACGGTTCCGACCTTGTGTTGTAGGGTCGGGAGTGATCCTCAGTACGGTGATCTAAGCCCCGTACTGTGACGCGCGGTACCCCAGTAGCCCTGCCATTGATGGAAATCCATTTTCCCTACAAGACCCTACGGTTTTGATTTGTATTACCCACTTTCGTGGCTAGTAGCTGGAATTTAATAGATGTAACAATTTCGGCTATTTTCTATTTACTTGAAAACCCTGGACACTATTATAATATCGCTAGATTTCCTATAAAATGTTTTGGTTAGCGTAAGGTAAAAACTTACCCGTGTTTATTTATGGGGAGTCTTACGTGATATCTTTATTTTCAAATATTTTTCAAAGTTAAACAACTTTAAACCGTTTACTCATACCAGACCCATGTTTGACCCCAAGTTTATATTTTTTATTTTTCATAAACTCTTGGGTACTCAAATTTTTATGAGTAGCCAAGTGATAGGTTTGGGTTTTGATTTCTGGAGGAGCTTGGAGCAGGAGTTCCAGACGTGTGTATATATCTATCTAATTCCCATGTGTTAGTTGATGTATGTTGTATATTGAGATGTATGTAGTGACAGATGTACGTATGATTGTCAGGTGTATGATATTGTATAATTCTGATATATGAAAACTATGTAACAGTTATGTGATGTATTATATTTTGTTCCATTCCGCTGTGAGATTCTGATGGTGATGTTCTTTCTTTCTATTCTTTTCTATTTCTATCCCTTTCTTTCTTAATGATGATACGTCTTTCTGGGAGTAGAAGGGTAGGTCGTCACACCATTTTTCTATTATTACCACTCTACAGAATGGAAAACCATCATCCTGATGCAATGGTAGTAATTTCAAACACTAACTCGGTTCCTACCAAACGTTGTAGTCCATAGAAGATTTTAGGGTCAAAAATGGTCACATAGAAATTCGATAAAAATTTATGGATGCCGAAAATGTGACGATCCACATTTTGGAAGGTTTAAGTTGACAATAATCCACACTGACTTAAATAATCTGAAACATAGATATCCTTGGGGTTAATTAAGAAAAATAAGAAAAGAAGGAGAAAAAAACACAGAATCTCACAGCAGAACGACAAATATAATATTCAAATAAATAGTTAATGAAGCTGTTTATATTATACATTTAATCATAATCTATACAATATTTATCAGAGTTATATGTACACTAAGAATAAATAAATAATGCAGTAGAATAGCATGACGCAGAGGATAATAATAGTAATAATATACCAAATCTTCGTCTTCATCCTCCAGAAAAATGATCTTCAATGCGTTGAAAAACTCAAGACTGACCCGAGCATAATGAAAACAAAACACTCAAGTCAGGACTAAAATATTCTTATGTTAGTCAAATCGATATCGCATGTGACACGAATGCTATGGCATCAAAGATGTTTATCGGGTTGCACATCTCTTATTCAGTGTATAATGTGCATTGAATAACTCAAGAGATGTTATGGGTTTTCCATCTCTTAAGGATCCATCAAATTATTTATATATAGTAGAATACGCTACATAGATAATGTCTAATCAGTAAAATAAATAATTTTCTTAACGTTAAGGCTTTACATTAATCCTCCTTAATGTGTTTTTAAGCATTGGCCTATAGTTTACATTTGACACGACCAGTAGCACGTCGGTAGTCAGTGATCCACCGTGATATGACAACACTAAACCAAAATCATAGGGGTCTTGTATAGGGATAAAAGTATGACAAGGCACATGAGGCAATGCCCAAGGTAGAATACTACCAGTTCGGGTCGTGAGCTTGTGGTAACGCATCGTAGCCATGATCGCCCACTGCGTCCATCCATCCTATATCAAGTCAAAGGGAGGTTATCCTAAAATCAAGGTGCACCAATAGAAACCAACATCAAAAGTAATAGTATGGACCAAGTCCAAGAAGAAAATTGAAGAACGGATGTCCGCTAGGGATAGCTAGCCTGCTTGGCCCTGTCAAACCGTTCTGTTTTAGTCATTTCAAATTGGCATAATTGTCGTGGTCTATCCATCATTTTTCTCTTTCTTCAAATACAGCAAACAACGCCAAATCTAACCACTTTGTTTTGGAGTCTGCTCCACATACACAGTTGTTAAAGTGGTTCCAATATTAATAAAGAGTATGTCATAAGAGGTCATGGTCTCTTTAACAACCAAACGTCATTTTACACACCGGTTGGTACTTTATTTTTTTGAAAATAATTCATACTTGATTTTAAAATATCATATTCGCTTCAAAATCAAATTCATTTCCATATCATCATAATTACTCAAAATATACTATTTTAGTTCAATATCATGTTCGTCTTAATATCTCGATTTTAATTCAAATTCAAAATTGCTTTAAATTCTCATTTGGGTTATAGCTTCAGTTTAACCCATTTCGTATTTAAATTCAAGATTAAGTATAAACATTCCACCCTTTTTGACTAGTCTGAACTTTAGAAAATAGTTTGAATAGTTTTAAAATAGTTAAAATAGTTTAATATAAAATATTTTGAGTATTGAAAATGGTTTATATAGTACAATAGTTTGGAAAGTCAAAAAATTTTGTATATTTAAGAAGATATATTATAAACAGTTTATATTAAAATAATTTATTTGGAAATAGTTTCAAAGTCAAACTGATTCAATTTCAAATTTTCCAATTCAAATCAATTTTAATTCCCATTTTGATTTAATCGATTCAATTTTGATTTCAATTCGAATTTTACTTCGATTCCAACTCCAATTTGAATCAATTTCAATTCAATCCCAGTCTAATTTCGATCTCAATTCCAAATTAATTTCAATTTCGACTATCCAATTCAATGGTAAAGTTTCAACTCAATTCTCAAATTTAAACCATTTCAACTTATATCAATTTCGAGCAACATTTTCAAAATATCGATTTAAATCATTTAAATCAAATTTAACTTCGATGTTCAATTCAATGTTCAAATCACTTAAAATAATTCGATTTCGATCCAAAGTTTGAAATATCAATTTAAATTACTTTTACTTAGTAGTATTCAAATGTCGAATAAAATTCCAATCTTTTAAAACAAATTAATTTCCAAAAATCAAATCATATTTCAATTATAACTTTAAAATCTCAACTTGGATTATTCAAACAATTACTGTTTCCAAATTTAAATTTCAACATTTCGAGCTCAAATTCGAAAATAATTGATTTCCATAAATTCAATTTTTACTTCTTAAATCAAATCATTTTAAATAATTTCGAATTGAGAAATTTCAAAATCGTTTAATTTAACCAAATCTGGTGTCCGTATATAATTTTCTATCATGTAGCCAAGTGAATCAGTTATTTCAATTAATTCAGGGATGGATATATACCATTTCAACCCAAAATAAATGTCATAGGTATATATCATTCAACCTATTTCTTAATTTATTCAAAATAAGTCAATTTATAGTTTTATATGTTTTAAATAATATGAAGGATGATACTAGATATATCAAAATAAATAAACATCCAAATCATCTAAAATATCAACCAATAACGTCCATTACAATCAATCATCCAACAGCCAATATAATTCATAATAATTTCATATTTATTAATATTGGGTATTTTACTGGCAATTAAATTCCAATATCAAATTTAACTATCAATTTCAGTTTTAACAATTAATTTAAATGGCAATTTAGATGACAATTAAATCTATCAAACAACAATCATTAACTTTATATCACTTCATAATTTCAAATTTACCTCGCATAAAAAATATTCTAGTACTTCGTGAGCGTATAAACACTCAACTTTTATTTGAAACGAAAAATTTTCTTAGCTTCGAATAAATCCCAAACTAACTACGTGATGTACACTTTGTCGATATGATTCCAACGCCCCTTATTTCGTTCGAATAGGACCTCGTTACGAGAAAGTTATTAATAATTTAGCATAACGATATTTAAAATTTTAATTAACATTAAAAAAATTAGCGAAATCTGACCATTACCCCTCCTTCCTCCCTACTAGCGCCGCTACAGGCACGAAGAACCCGTGTACACGAAAAAAAACATTCAGCTGCACGCAGCACGAGGCAACCAGGCGACGATCGAAGACCGCCACGATGTGCGCCATTCAAAGTTCTGCCATCGCCTGGAGTACGACCCTCTCTGGTGCCACCGTACATGCGCATATCGAGGAAAACTGTTGCGATATCATAGCTAGATCATGGCGAATCTAAGACAAAACCATCCGTTGGATGTGTAGAGCTCGTCGATCTTTACAACTTTGCTTTTGAAGTTTTTGATTTCGATGAATGGATTGGAAGAAATCGAGGTGAGAAGACAGAGGATTTTCAATAATTAAAATGTTTATAAGACACGGCCGATTCTTATGCTAACAATTGAATGAAGAAAGAAATGATACAACTTATTATATTTATGTCCGACCCAATTTGCCCATGAAAATTCCATACTCCAAACGATGCATATCGCCTGACATTCCTACCACATTCCGAACACAATGGAACTAGTTTCGAAGCCTAATTCGATTATATTCAGAAGATGGCTTTTCAAAGTCAATTAATTTTAATCGAATTCCTTAAACTAATTTATGCCTGTTTCAAGCTTGTACGGCCAAACGACAAGTCCGATTGCTACAAAACTTGAAATCATACAATAATTCACTATTACGGATCTGGTAAAACTAGTTTCGTTGAAATCCAAGACAGTGGCCAAAATGGCTATTTTTACTCATCAATTAAAATAAGTAATTTCCAAAATTAATTTTTAATCGCTTTAAATTCAATTTTTAAGTTTAATAATCTTCATTGCTGTTTAAATAAAATTTAAATCAACTTTTAACATTATTTTCATCCATATTAAATCAAGAATTCAATTAGTTAAATAATTGCAATATTAAATTTAAACAATTTAATTATCAAATGAGTCCTCATATATCAATATTAGTTATTCAACTTATAAAATTTAATTTTAAAACAAATTCAAATAATAAAATAACTACTTTCATTTTATAGTCATTCAGTATTAATTATTCAATTCCACTATTGATTATAAATCATTCAATATATAAAATTTAATTGCAATACTTGTTATTGCCAAAATCTTCGGAATTAGTTATTTCAATATTTAATCAAGTTCATTTTAAAGAAATTACATAAATAAACATTAAATTTTTATTTCCAACCATTTTTATTCAATAATCATATCAAATTTAATAATTTAAAATAATTAAAAATATGAGTTGCTATAGAAAATGTCCCTAAGAGACATTTTTCAAAATTTCAAAGTCATATAACCTCATAAGAATAAAATAAAAATATTTTACGATCCTACGATATGTGAAATATGAGTCGTTATAAGTATGCTTGCCTTTTGATTTTGGACTCTTCGTGTACAAGGCCAGCACTCAAACCATGAACAGATACTACCAAATAATTTTAACGAATCTTCCCTTTCCAAAGGCTATGATAGGACAGGTGGTCTCTCCAAATGATCAAATAGGGCTTGAAAAGCGTCCTTACATTCTTGTGTCCAGCTAAAGTTCCTCTTTCCTATTTTTAGGACATCAATAGAAAGTAATACACTTGTCTGTAGCCTTCAAACTAAATCGACTTAACGTGGCTATCTTCCAATTCAAGCTCTACATCATTTTTATTGTTTTCGAGGCTTCATCATTCCTCAAGGCTTCAATCCTTTCTAGATTGGCCTTTATGCCACTTGAATTTGCTATGAAACCTAAGAATTTTCCTGATGCAACTCCAAACGAGCATTTCAGAAGGTTTTTCATCCCATATCTACGGAGTTCACTAAACATTTCTGATAGGTCCTCAAAATGATTCATTGATCGTTATGACTTCACCAGCATATTGTCTACACAGACCTCCACTGTATACCTTATCTAATTTCTAAACATCATATTTACTAGTCTCTAGTAGTTTACTTCGTCATTCTTCAGATCGATCAGCATAACAACATAAAAATACAATCTGAGGTCGGTTATGAAGCTGATATGTTCTTGGTCTGGGATATGCATTGAAATTTGGTTATAGTCTGAATAAACATCCAAGAAAGATAGCAATTCATGGCTGGATGTAGAATCCAGCAGTTGGTCAATCTTTAGTAGTAGAAAGCTATCTTTTGGGCATGCCTTGTTCAAGTCTGAGTAGTTAATGCACGTCCGTCATTTCCTGTTAGGCTTTGGACTAGGACTAGATTGAATACCCATTCAGGGTATAGAGCATCACAAATAATGCCTTTGGATTTTAGCTCATCCACTTCTTCCTTGAGTGAACCAGATCGCTCCGGTTCTAGGCTGCATTGATTCTGCTTTACAGACATCTAGTGTTTACATTCAATGTGTGGTATGCTATCTTCGGTGATATTCCACATATATTGGAATGCATCCAAGCAAATACATCCAAGTTCGCATGGAGGAACCATGTCAACTCCTTCTTCATCTTCATACTGATTTGAGATTCGATATTCAGGACCCGAGTAAGATCATCCTAATCAACTGGGATGTTGATCATCGACTCAACCGGGGCCGCTCTTGCATCCTCTACCTCTTTCCTTGAATCCATAGATTTGTGAAATCTGCTATGTCGACCAAGCCATTGCTTAGGTGGTGATTTCATGCGTTAATTAACTTGACACAAAGTGTATTTTCCACGCATTTCCTTTTTCACATCGCTTCACTTCTCTCAGCTCCACGATGTAGCACTCACGCCCTATATTCTGGTCACCTTGAATGGCCCATATCCCATTCTTTGTAGGGAATTTCATCGTTAGACATCATGGGGCGATGGCTGCTTGGAAGCTAGCAAGTGATGGCCGGCCTAAAAAGGCATTACATATAGAAAATATGTCCATTGTAATAAAGGTCATAACCCATACCCTCTTACGACCACCTTCACTTAAAACCACCAATAAATCCATGCACCCAACAGGCTCTATGGCCTCTTTGGTAAATCCCTGAATCCAAAATTTTCATGGCTTCAGGTCCTTACCGTCCATCATCATCTTGTTATAAGCTTTTTTTAACAAGATATTAACAGTACTTTCTTCACAGTTGCTAGCCCAAGCATAGCCGTTGTTACTAAAGGATCAAGCATAGACACTTCGACCCCATCCGCATCACGGTTTCTAAACATAATGTCATCCTTCATGGTCTTTAATTTTTTTGCTGGAGCTCCATCTTCGAAGGCAAAGCAACTCCTCTGCACAACATACTTTAAAGAATTCCCATACATTTCAATCTCATTCCAGCTTTTCTCAGCTGGATGAGGCCCGCAAGTTATTGTTTTTATAATAAGTCATTTTCCAAGCTACCTAGGCTCATCACCACTTGGCCCGGTTGGCGCAATTGCCCTTTGGGCTAAGCGTTTACATCATCATCCAAGCTAACAGCACCTCCTACACCAGTTACGACTAGTGGGATCGATACCCACTTGAAGAGATGGATCTGTATCGATCCGTGGTTATGTATTTTAAGCTCTGTCCAATCTACTTTTCAAGGTCCCGATCTCCTTCCTTTTCATTTTCTGCTTCCCTTCTCTGTGATTATCATCATATCGAGAGGTTCTTCTGAATCGAAAAGTGATAACTCACTCATGTTCCTTCTACAATCCCGAGACAACGGTCATCAAATCCAGATTTTCCTTTATATATTTCCTCATTATCCAAGCTTTCATGCAACCTGTTGTTCAGCTCTTTCATAATCTTATCCACCTCAAACTAGGTAGTTATATCTAAAGCGCTTTGACTTCAGTAGTGTTGGGAGGAGTAATTTCTTCAACATATTGAGAATGGCATTTTCAACTCAATTAGTGGTTTTGGAAGTGGTTGATTTTTCCTTAGTATTTCTTAGAGATATTACTTTGGTAGACGTAGATCCTATGATAGACTTTGGAAAAATTTGAATAATCATAGATGTTAGGAATATAACCAATAGATATACTTTGGGGATTAAGGCAATCCAAATATTGAATATAGATCTGAATAGTGAGAGATCGAAACATTCTCAGTGAAAGCATCAAAATTTATACGCCATAAGTTGGCATTAACACCTAAAAGATTTGTAGAGGAGAATAAAATGAAGAAGTTAAATGAAAATAAGAGAAAACAACACACAACAATTTATAGTGGTTCGAGAAATCATTGGTCTACGTCCACTTGAGCTTTTTTAATGATTCTGCAAAGGTTTTTACAAACGTGATCATATGGATCAGTGATCTATCCACAGTGATGATTCATTGAGCTTTGAATGATTCCTTTATGTTGTCTGATGGCTCGCCCCTCATTTTGGACCTTGGACGAGAGCTAACTTGATGTCAATTGCATGCATTTCTGAGTAGATCCTTTAGTTCAGCGATGAACTAGGGTTGTTTAGATCGTGCTACTTGTCTTTGCCTATATAATTTGAATGTATTAACATAGGTCCTTAAGGTGATGCCGGTTCTATTTGACATGGTCTTCAATGGTCTTGAAATTCGGTTGAGTCTGGACAAGCTTTGATGTGCTTTTGGCTATATCTTTGAACTTCACCTTAGGTTTTAATTTTCGAGTTATCATTCATGGATCTCTGGTTTTCTATTTGACCATTCAACCATTCTGATTCGTTTGGATACGGCTTGGTTACAAAGCTGGATAACAATTACCTAGTCTTGTTTGTAAAAGCAATTCTCTAGGATCTACACACATTCAAGAGAGGTTGTAAGATTTATAATCTGAAGCAAGGTGAGAGCAAATTGCTTAACAGTTTCAAAACCTAATTCGGTGAAGGAGTGACATAAACCATAAAATTGGTGAGGATTGGTGAGGATGAAAAGCTAATAACATTTATTGAAGGAATATTTCTAGTACCCTTCTTTGAAGATCATAAAAATGAAAAGCTATAATAGTATGGAAGAATTTCTAGAGGGTGATGTGTAATATATTAATGTTGTTGATGTTGGTTTGAAGCGAGGTCAAAAATGTTCAATAGTGGCCATTCCAGTGACATCTCTACTAGTTATTATTAGAATAATAATAATGCCCAAAAGTAGAATAATAAACAAGGAAATATCACTAGTCAGTGACAACACAATAAGAAATGAGTAATGCATGCCAAGTAGTCTAAATATAGAATTTGTCTCAGCTTGCACTTCTTAGGTAATATTTAAGGGTATATATTTTAATGTTATGGAAGAGTAAGTTTAGTATATGTTGGGATTTTGAGTACTCAAAATAATTATATATTTGCTTATTCATGACGCATATTTAACGTTTGCAAACTTATTCAAAATGATAATAAGCTATCTAGTTCGTTTTTTGTCTATATGTGCATCCATTTACATAGGATTACATAGGTTGATAGAAGTCCTTGAAGAAGTTTTTGTGTTCGCAATAATGGGTATTGGACCAATATGTCAAACAACTAGTTTACATAGTGCTCTTAGTTTATATAGGATAGTTAAGTTCTCAGTGTTGTTAGTATGGGACACTAGGAGGTCACATACATGTGCCCATTGGTGGATGACATAGAATAACTCGTTAAAATGCTTTTATAGTTACATGTATTTATTTTGAATAAAAGATCTTAACATGATAATGTGCATTAGTCTTTTAAATTGATATTAAACTTATGTTTGAAAGTTATATGTAACGACCTGGAAATTTTAACGATTTTATTACGTAATTAATTGAAATTTTTCATGAACATAAATTATAAAATTTTGAAATTGAAAATTAGATATTTTAAATACATCTAGTTAAATGTAACAAATGTCAGATTTTCATCAGAAAATATATAAGTTTGTTTTTTTTGTAATTTTGTTTAAAATTAAATCAGTTAAAATTGATGAAAATAAAATATTTTTGAAATCTGAATATTTTTATATAATAAAAATGTAAATCATATTTTGAGTGAGACATTATATTTCCGCCAAATTAGAACTGCTCTGCTCCGTTTATCTTATTTTCGGCAATTTAGTGATAGTTTGGCAACGAATATCGATTTTTGATAGGATGATGGTATCATTCATATCTTTGTACCATTCTGTTCGTTTCATCATGCTGATTTTTGCAGCATATTCATTTGTGCATTTCGAAGTTAGATACGTGGTAAAATCCATGAAACGGTTTGCCGTACCCGTACCCATTTTGAATCTTCCATTCATTTGCCTATCTGTTGAAACTAGTACACACTGGCTATTAATATCTTCCAGAATTTAACATCCTGACTTTTATCCAACTTATTATATCTCCGAATTGTTCATATACTTTCTTCCTTATTTCTTTTTGTAGCTAAGAAAAATAATATCCAAATAATGCAATTATACTTGTCGTCGTATTTTCTTTCTTATTTTCATGCTCCATTTCACCCTGGTAGCACGCTAGCCTTCTACCCTCTTCTTCACAGCAAGTATCCACAACGCTCAGCCACTAGCCCATCCACCTGATACCTTCCGCTTTATCGCCATTGCTATCGACTCGTATGCCACCCTCTATCGGCCTCGTCACCTTTCACTTAACCCATTTTCACATCTCCTTCACCCTCTTCTACCTCCACAATAAAGCTCCTCCCTTCCCTAAAACCCATCAACCCCCTCTCCATCACCTTATGCGCTGCCCCATACTCCTCCACGACCCATCTCCTTCCCAAAGCAGCTCACCTCCATATCATGACCCAAATGCCATGACACCCTACAACAGCTGCTTGTGCCACCATCTCTTCCTATTTTCCCACCATTAGCCTCAACCTGGCCACCTCCACTCCCTGACCAGACCCGAGCAACCCTCCACATCACCACTTGCCTACTCCAGCCAATCATGCACCAAAACCCAAGATCATCTTTCCCAGTCACCAACGCCGCAAGACCACACTCTGCTCCATACACTATTCGCCTTCAAAGCACTCCTGTCGTAGCCTTACATCATCCGAGCAGCCTTTCTTTTGATTATATACCAAAAAAAATCATAAATATTAGTTTTAAGTATTGTTTTAAAAATAGAATACACATAGAATTTTGAATATGTGCTTAAATTAAGTATTGATGTCAAATCATATATATAAAGATTTTATTTTATATATGTGTTTTAAAAATTGAATATTGATTTTTTTGGTTATATATATATATATATATATATATATATATATATATATATATATAGTTTCCATCGAATTCAAATTAAAACTATATAGCTTGTTCTGTTCAGTTTATTGCTTTGTTTGTTTCCATTACTATCAGGAGATTTTTCCGCAACTCTAACTTGTCCGTGCGTATCTGTGTCACTGTTTCCATTCACATTGTTCTATAGCCTCAAAAGGTGAGCAATCACTCACGATTAACATTCCTATATTTAGTAAATTTATTCACATGAAATGACGATTGAATTATGCTGTTAAATTTGAATTGTTGGATATTTAATTGTTAACTATGGTATGCCATTTTCTGCATTTGTTTACCAATGACATATGACACCATAACCTATTATATATATTATATTTAAACTGTTAATGATGATATATGTCTGCTATTGATATGTATGTCATCTTACATTATTATTTGTTCTCACTCCGCAAGTTCCCTGTAGTTTAGGAATTCCCTATGGGTTAACATGATACATATCCGAACGATCTTATAGATTAGGGGAAATCCTTATGGGTTGAAATGGTAAACCCAAGCAATTTTTATTGATTTTGAATTTTGGGATTGTGGGTTGAAATGATATATACGCGTAAATATTTCAATTGCTGATCGAAATGACAAATATCTAGACCACTTGACCATATGATAGAAAATAATATACGGACACTATTGGTCTATTTTTTTAGAAAATGATTTTCAAGGTTCGAAAGGAAATATATGGGTTTTCATAAATATTAATTTTTAAATATAATTTAAAGATATTTTATTTTGCAAAATTTAGATTTTTAATAAATTTAGAAATTCTAAGTTTATAATTTAGTTTTGAAATTATAAATTTAAGATTTTACTAATAATTTTATTATTTTAAATATATACAAAACAAGATTTAATATATAAATTTAATAATAAGATTTAATTTAATAAAATTTAATTTAATTAGTATAAATGTTTAAGTATTTATTTAAAAGGATATTTTAAAAATAGATTTTGTAACAACTTTAATCAGTTAAGGTTCGGAAGAAAATTGAAATTGATTTCAAATTTTATTTATTTAAGAATTATATTTAAATAAAATTTATTTGAAACTTATTAAATTTGAGATTTTAAAGATATGCTTCTATAACTTGATTTTTGATTAAAGGTGATTAAATGAATATTTTTAAATTTAAATAAATTGAAATTGAATACTTAGTTTTGATTTCAATGTGTAATTGGAGATTTTATTTAAATGCTTATAAAAAGTGATTAGGTGAATATTTTAGAATAAATATAATTGAAGTTAGATATCTAATTATTTACTTTATTTAAATTTGTAATTTGAGATTTTATTTGATTGTTATTAAAACTGACTGAGTGAATATTTCCTAATTTAAAAAAAATTAAAGTTGAATTTTTAAATATAAATGAAATTTATTAAATTGAGTTATTTCAAAATTATTTGAATAATAACTTTGAAACCTATGAATTGGAAATGGTTTAAAGTTGTAGTTCAAACCTTGATTTGAAATCGATATTTATTAAAAATGGTTTAATGAGGATTTGAATTGAATCTTTTACCTTTGTAATTGAAATTGTTGAATATAGATTAATTTAAGTTGAATTTTTGGAACTAACGTTGAATTGAATTAATTTGTGAAAATTGAAAGAAACAATTCTAATTTCAATACTATTTTTAATATATAAGTCATTTTTAATATATATAAAATTTAATCTATAACCTATTTTTAATATAGAAACTATTTCTATATATTACCCATTTTTAAATATAAACTATTTTTAATCTATAAACAATTTTAAATATATATAGATATATATATATATATATATATATATATATATTAATCTTAAGATTGGAACTGTTATGATTTTGATTTATGAATTTAAATGCGAATATTTTGATATGATAGTATAACCTATTTTGTGGTTATAATTTTTGGAGTAAATGCGATTTAAAGTGATATGATTTTGAAAGTGGTATGGTTTTGAAATGAATATGATATTTTGATATGTAGTATCAACTATTTGGAAGGATTGGAAAAGTGATTTTATAAAATGACCACGGTGTGAAATAAGCGTTTGGTTTTTAAAAAGACCGAGATCAGATATTGTCATACTCTCTGCCAATACCGAATATCACTTTAACAACTGTGCACAAGGTGGAGATTCCAAAATGAAGTAGGATGGTTTGGCGACGATTCTATATGAGGTACTAATGCTGCTCCGACTCCTACGAGTCATCTTGATGTGGCTAAGATAGGTGCTATACCGTACCAAGTGGCGTCGCACCTCCGATCGAGCATGATTCCTAGATACCATTCTATTACTTGTGATTTGATTGGGTGCACCTTTGATTTGGAAGTGTGTCTCGAGGTGAGCGGTAGTAGCTGCTATGTGTTACCACCAGTCCGAGAGTGCAAACGGTAGAATCCTACCATGGCATTGTCTCGCGTGCCTTGTCACGTGCCTTATCATGCCTTCTACGAGTTTGTTTTGTATCGTACCTATGGAGTGTCTTTTGTGTAAACCATCGGTTTGGTGGAGCTTACGGTACTGTGTAGAGTACGAGAATGTATAAATGTGTTAAGAGGAATACGGGTAATGCCTTAACACTATTTTAGTATTTTACTTTACTGATAGACATATTATAATAGTGTATGTTACTACATAATAGACAGTTCTACGGATCCTTAGAGGATGGAAATTCCAAACATCCTTTAAGTTACTTGTATTTCAGTTGACATTTCACTTAAGTTGATTTACAAGTATAAGAATGTTAATCCTGACTCGAGTATTTTGTGTTTTGCTTTATACTCAAGTCAGATTGAATGTCACAACATTTGACTCACCTTTAAAGTTTGGAGCTTTACTTGAAAATCTGTCTCTTATCCATTCAGATTTACAGTTATATCAGTTGTTCCCAGTTGTTTATGTTCAGACTTGTCAGTTGCTTATGTATTAGAGATTCATTTGTATTTGAGATTCTGTTGTATTTTGTTTCAGACTCTAATGTTTTATAGTAGCTTCATGAACTACTATTTATCTATTCCGCTGCTTATTGTTGTAATACTCTGTGTTTGTGATTCTGTGACTGATTTATTTACTTTATATGTTGAGTTTTTCCAAATATAAATTAACAATATTTTGTTTTGAGCAATTCAAGTCTGACATGATTGGATGATTGTCGATTTGAATCGTTCGAAATAGAAGGTTGTTGCATTATATTTTAAGAGTTGTTTTAGTCATATTTAAGTTTATGTTGGTTGTAGTTGGGTTCAGAATGGAACACACAAAGTGGGACATTGCTTTAGAGAGGACCCATCACCCTCGATACATGAAGTTTAACGTCATCATTGATGGAATAACATGAAATCATGACATCATTAGCTAAAATGATATAGCCAATTGATGTTGTTCTCGGACCAAATCTTGTAACCTCGATGGTTATAGTTCATTACTAATGAAGAATGTTGAGGGAGACTTGATTTGAACCTAGACTAAGATATCATAGTTGTATATTGATAAAGAAGAGAAAAGCTCTTACAATGTATCATTTCTTATGGTCATAGACACTAATTTATGTTATCTGAATGTCACTGTAGTTCAACCGTCACACCTGACAGTCACACTACTGCTCACTTCCACTACTTTCACAGTAAGAGCTATTTAGACATTATATGAGTATGGAAAGAGTAATATTATTTAATCACAATACATGCCATGTAATTGCTACATAACTAAAAAGAGATTATGAGTTACATTAGGTGTAATACGAATGACATAGGTTTTAAATTTAATACACAAGTTAAAATAATTTTTACTTTGATGAAACAAGTTCAAGACGGGTTAACGTTGAAAAAGTGTTTTAGAACTCTAGATACATTAGTGTAAAAGTGAGTATCATTTTTTTATGCACAAATTTATTAGTTTGTATAAATATATTTCAATCAGTGGAAACTATTTTAAATAATTTTAAAATAATATGTCACAAGAAATGATGCAAATCCACATAGGATAAAGCAGTAGAGGGAGGGTTAGAAAACAAAAGGCAGTTTTCAGTTATCGTTCGCATTTTTTCCTTTACCGCTCCACTCTGCCTTACCATACACTCCACTCCACTCTATATTATATTGAAAGCGATATCATCTTATTTTAGCAAGATGAACTTGTAATAATGAAAACAAGTATGTTTTCAGCGTCGGTTACATAACTAGGATATGAAGTGAATCTTGCATTTTTCAAATTTAAATATATTCAAACATAAAAATTAGATCAGTCATCTCTTGAATTAGAAAATCATGGGTGAAGTTCGATAAAAAGAAAGCTAAGGGTTAAGGGGGTTATCAAGGGTAGACTAAATGACGACTAGTCATGGTTATTGATGGTGGAAGTTATAATTTTTGGCTTGTTCATAGTAATTTTAATCAAAGAGAAACTTAGTTGAATTTGTGTGCTTGTTGATCGTTCACGAATGAAAAGGAAGGTTGTTAAACCAAATTAACAAGCATGTCTAAAGGATCTATGTAGCCAATCGTTTGTCTTTAACATTAGAGTTATGGATGTAATTGTTACCTGGCACCTTGGCCCGGCTACAAAACGAATGATGCAGAAGTTATAATTGAACGTAAGTGAGCATAATGTCAAGGATTGGTCCACTTCAAGTTATAATGGCGATTATTCTAAGTCGACCTCGATGAGAAGGGGTCGATATGTGATGGATGATGGGTCGGTGCTTGGAGTGTGGTTTGGCTGTTCTCGATCGGTTATTCTCGATCAGTACATGCACTAGGTCAAGTCGGCAATAATGATTTGGTCGAAGTAGGTCGGCTATAATGAAAGACTACATTGGGGTCGATATTGATGTGGTCGGCATCTTTAGGAGGTTCGGTTTGGATGGTTCGGCCTTGGCGGGTCGGCCAAGGTGCATGAAGAAGAAGTGGTTCGGCCATAACTATCAAGTTTGGAAAGTACGATCGGCATTTTTTCACCTCGGCTCAAACCATCACTTACCCCGAATCACTTACAAGAAAATTCAAGCTCAGCCAAAGTGGGTCGGCGACTACCGTTCGGCCTTGAAGATTCGACGTATCTAGATCGGTATAGGTGGTTCGGTAGACGTGGGTCGGCATGGCTCATTCGGTCCACCTCACCTCCAACTATGGGCCGAGCTACCTTGGTCTTGGGCTTGCACAGGGAGTAAACCCTACCTCATCTATAATAGAGAGGAAGGGGTACAGTTGAAGGGACCTTTATTTCCAGAACTCCAGGGGGACTCTGTCATTTTCTGTACTCGCTTCTTTTTTGTTTAAACTTGTATTCAAGCTGTTTGTTTGTGGATTGTATCTCTACTCAATTGATTGGAAAATTAATAAAGATCATATTCAAAGTGGACGTAGGCAATTACGCCGAACCACTATAAATTTGGTGTTCTCGTTTTTTATTGTTCTTTTCGCAGTCAATTACATTACTTCTATGTTTAAATTTACTTTCTTCATTAATTCCTCTACATAACTCTATTCAAGTGTGTTATTGACCAATTCTGGTGCTAATAGTAATCTTCTAACTTTTGACATTGTTTAAATTCTAATTTTCCAAGTTTTCTTTGATTTAAAAATGGAAATAATCTCTCTAGCGATTACTTAACAAACTAAAAATACTTTATGTATGTATATGTATGTATGCATTTGTGTGTGTATAGATATACACACACACACAATTATACCAAAAATATTATGTAAAAAGTGCATACAAAGTCCATCTATATTGAGCGGTCCATTGATTCATGAGTAGTTATACATGACTAGGACAAATCTAAAAGAAAAGAAAATTACAAAGAATGTGAAATAATCCATTCCACTAAACTATGCTAATTCCAGGAGTAGGTGAAGGACTATAAAGGTTCAAGGGAATTTGACCAAGCTGGAGTTGGCGCATTATGAGGTTGGGTTTTAGAGAAAATTTCAAAAAAGCAAACTTTGTTTATTATAGCATAAGACTTTATTTGTGCTTTTATAAATAATACTATAGGTATATTAGATCGAATTTCATATCTTCATTTAAAATATAAAATTTTGTTTTCTAATTAATATTTAACGACGTCAAAATTATTAATTACAAGATTTTTGTTAGTATTTAAATTTAAATATTCAAATTAAAAACATGTATTTAGAAGGGATCTATTTACATAATAAATTTACATAATGTGTTTAATGCTAAGGATTATACATGGCCTACAACTATGTATATACTAATAAATTGTAGCGGCCCGTCCTTTCGACCCCCGATTGTTGACACTAATACATCCACGGTATTCGTGTGCCGAGCGTCCAAGTGCCGAAAGGACGAACTGTTAGAGTGAAATAAAAATGAAAAATAAATAGAATAAGGAAGAAGAGAATACAATATCAGAATCTCACAACGGAACGATAATATATAATATCAAAGGAACAATACAAAATGTTACTTCGATAAAGAATTTTCGAAGTTATCAAGACCTAAGTACCATCATAAGCTTGGACAGTTATAACAACCTGTCCTCATAAATTCTTATATGTACAATATAGTAATGCAGCGGAAATATGAATACAGTGGTAAGTAAAACATTCAGCTCAATTTCCCGAGCTCCCAAGAACATCAACAAAAACCTGCCTTTCTCAAACTACTAGAAAGAGCACACGAAGAATTTAAGGAAAACAAAAACCAAGCATCAGATATAAGTCTAGTTTGAGAAGCACAAGAAATATGTGTACAACATATAATAGTACTTCTAAGGCCGCATGGAATGCCAAAATGATTATCCCCTTAAAAGAACCACCATCTAATAGGTACATAAGTTTGATATAATAGATAATGTCTAGGGTGTAGAATATAAATATTATAACATAGCTAGAATGATTAAATTGATTACATTCAACAGCATATTCGAAGTACAATCAAAATCGATAAGGAACATTTGCATAACGGATTTTCCACGGAGATCTCTTCGGAGAAGTGAATCCAAACTCTATGCATAAGTTTCAAAAAATATCTTCCAAGCATCATATAGGTCTAGATATGATATGTCATAAGGTAAACAGAAGAGGCTCAACGTTCGAACATAAACACGAACATCATGAACCAAATATCATCAACTCCTACCAGCCAACAATGGATAAGTATCCCCAGAAATGGAGTTGATATCCTAACATAGGTCGCTAACCCCAGGTCATGCATCCCACTCTGTTTTTAGCCATTATCGATGTCGAGGTTACGTTCGGCATCTTTCACATGAGTCTTCATCACTCGAAAAGAACACAAATCCCAAGTCGGATCCTCAAATCTCAAACAGATCCCAAAACAACACATGAATTCCTATATCTCAACAGATCTTGGAATCATACATCGATTCCCGCATCCTAAATAGATTGTGAATAACTACTTATATTCGAACATCTTAAACAGATCTCGAATCTCCACATAGGTACCTGAATCTAGAACCAATTCACTTCTAAGAGATAGAACATGTCTCAGTCTTGAAGTATTTTTCGATAAGTAAAACAATTACCAATCCCGGTCTCTCCAAGACTGAATCGATGAATTTGGTCATTCAATGAAAATGAGAGTGATCGCGTATGGAAACCAAGTCTTGTATACTTATCACGCTTCTGATATTTTGCTCTCACACTATCCCTCGATCAAGAGTGAATCTGGTAGGTTATAGCACTATTGCTCATATCTCTACATGAACATCAGCCTTAATTCTCAAAGATAAACAAGCCTATTTCATCGGCTTTTAGTGCTAAGTATACAATTAAATGTTTTCCATAAACGAGGAAATAAACAAATCACGATCAAGTAATACAAAGTACGATCACGTATCGTAATCTTCTTTTAATCCCCTTATATTTAGTTAATCTTTTATAAATTAAAACCTCTTTTATTAGTAAAACTTCTTTTATATAGCAAAATATTGTTTATGAATTCCTACTATGCATTTGTACTCTTTCAGTACTTAAAAATAAATTCATATACTTATCTCAAATGGTATAAGTATATTCATAAATCATTAACAAGATTTCTTATTAATAATTTCCTTCAAAATATCCATTGTAAGGATCTAAGTATTTTTCACAAATCTATTCAAAAGGTTTAAGACTAATGTTACTCAAACATTGTCACTACAAACCCAAAACTATTCCACTTATGCTTATCTTTAAAACATCCATTTAAAGATATATTTACATTCATAAGCATAATAAAAATTGGTAAAAGATGAATGTAATTAACACACTGTCACAACAAACCCAAAACCATTTCACGTATGCATATCTTTAAAATATTATTTTTAAAGATCTATTTACATCCCTAAGTGTAATCAAAACGGGTTAAAGACGAATGTAATTAACACATTGTCACAACAAATTCAAAACCATTTCACTTATGCTTACCTTTAAAACATTCTTTTTAAAGATTTATTTACATTCCTAAGTGTAATCAAAAAGGGTTAAAGACGAATGTGATTAACACATTGTCACAACAAATCCAAACCATTTTCCTACTTATTAATTCCTTTACAAACCTTTGTTTTGTTGAATATGCTAGTATATGATTTTTTTTAATGATAATAAACATATATATATATATATATATTTAAATGTATTTGTTACTGTACTATTTTATTTTTCACATAATTAAACAAATATTTGTTGAATAAAATAATTAACACAAAATTTAAATTCAAACAGATATGTTATTCGAACAAATATTTTATTACAATTAATTTTTGAATAGTACAAAATTTAAGCTCTCACTATTTATACAAAATTTCAATTACAATACAATTTCAAACTACAGCATAATCTTTCACTATACAATTGTTACATACATTTGCACCTTACAACATATCACTCGTTTACTGGTATTTGATCTTCAACTCTATTCCAACTTGAATCTAGCATCTGAGCTATCTGAAAAATAAACATTGACGCGGTAAAATTGAAAAGAAATATTTTTGCAGTGTAAAATAGAATGTGTTTTTGAAAATATTATTTGCCCCAGTTATTTAGCTTGTTCGTCATCATATTTATTTTGAATTCATCAAACACGAAAAACCTGTGACATGCACAGTGTATCACTGTACATGCCACAAGGCCGTGCACACCGATGTACACTTGATAAAACTGTAGGGACATGTGAGCGCAAGGTCAAACCCGAGCCATATGCTGGATTCAACTCGGGTGTAATACAAAAGCATCACAAAATTGTCGAGTATAATTTCTCATGCAATAAGAATCCAAAGACAGACCATGCTAACAAGTTCATAATGTGTACACATCAGAACAGACTCGACAGTGGAGTCATGAAGCAATCAACCCAGACTTGTATAGACCAGTTCAAAAAGACAAGTCAGTGGAAAAAAAGCAATGCATCATTAAGATACATGCATTACACAATACACAATGGAATATGCAAGCACTGAAGTGGATAAGCAACCATAAAAGGACCAAAAAATCAACGTAGACAGCAGACTCCATGATGCAACAAGTCAGACTGCAAGAGGAACCAGCACACATGCATCAGCAAGTACACCAGCTTCCAGAATGCAGGTGGAATACAAAACAAAATGAACCGGAGGTGAGTGTGAAGACCACCATTGAAACAGAAGCTCAAACAACCCAAAGAAATATGAAAACCAACTCAATGTACACATGAACATGTACACAAGCGTGTCAACACAACCAGACTCAACAAACTGTCACATAAGCTAAATGTACAAACCACCAATGAATTGATGAATACATATACATCTAACCAGACCACTCTAAGATCATGGAGATCAATATCAAGTGCAGATCACATACTAAATCAGTTCCAAAACAACCAAGCAAGCCAGAGAAGGCTACACAAAGACCACATAAACATATATACATATATGCACATATATATATGTATGCACATATATGAGTTCAAAAGAAATAGCATATGTTCAACCAAGTGGATCAACACCTCAAGTACAAAGCAGCGCAAGTCGATGCAATAGAATAGTAGAATGGTCAGAGCAACCCAACATGTCAACAAGCTCCAAGCAGACCACATATGAGCACAATACAAATGAACATAAGCCCAGACTCAATATCAAACTACCATACATATGTATACACACATGTATACACACAACATATGCATATGGCAGCATATGACGCAATACAGCAAAGTGGACAGTGCAACCAACTGCACAAGGACTATGGTTTGAAATCTCCTATATCTCGCCCGAGATCTCGCTCGAGATCTCATTTTCACGCTTAAACGAGACGAGACATCAAATCTCCTCCATATCTCCCTCGACACTCATCTCATCCAAGATATTAAAATCTCACCCAATATATGGATCAGAATCTCAATCCGAGATCTCACCCGAAGTTATACATTTTTCCTATTTTCCATAATAATTTTTATTTTCATATTGATTCAAAAGATACTACTCAATCCAATTATAATTTACCAACTTCTTGAACATATTCTTTACTTTTTATCTTAATGAGTCATAGTGACAGGTTTCACTTCTTTATTAAGTTCAAATAAAAGGATATTATTCAATCATTACCAAATCAATTAAGCTAATCAGCTTCTACTCTTCTAAAAATATTTCTTTTTCCATGTAAATCAAGTACGTTACCATTTTTGTTTTTACAAAAAAAGTTATAATCGTTAAATTAATTTTTGACACATCAATTTTAAACACATAAGTACATCAGAGATATTCCCAAGATGCATTATAAGACCCGAGATTTCAATCCGAGATGTACACCCTATACCTACTCATCTCGTCCGAGATCTCTCCCGATACGAGATAACTTGTGTAAAAATTCCGAGACGAAACGTGACCGAAATCCGATATTTAAAACCATGACAAGGACAAATGAACACACATGAAAACATGTATCAAGACCTTACTGCATTGCTACTACAATAAACTTCAATGACTCAAAGTTTATATGGAATTACAAGTGCAAAAATCAAATGCACAAGTGACTCGAAGCAGATGAAGCAATACTTTCAGCATGAACACACAAAGATGAATGCAGCCATAAGTGCACAAGAAAACAATGAAGCAACCAGACTACAATGCACCAGATCAGCTAAATCCGGGCATCAAGTACACATGACTCGAAGAAATGCAAATACAGACCAGAAACAAGAGCAGACAACAAAACATACATGCATATAAACCAAGGCTAACATAAGCAAACATGTATAATAGTGGACGGAGCACAACAACATAGTTGAAGATCATGGAAGACCAATATGAAGTGTAGAATCAGTTCAAAGCCGTGGACTAACTGGCCGGAGCTAAAAAAATTATATGTATGCATATATGTAACTATATACACACATATTAGCCCAAGTTCAGGGAATATACTCAAAGTATACAAAACAGAAACAGTTCGATAAGTCAAGGCAGAGATGAAAGAATACAAATCAAGCCATGAGTCAAACATTTTCAAAAGGAGGTATATACAGTAAACTGAACAAGTCAAAATTTCTAGATTATCTAAAGAAGTTCAAAGTCCTAAAATGAGAGATGTCAATAGAGAAAAGAATGGAACCAAATCCAAAGCAAATGCAAGCTATGATAATCAAGCAAAGAAATATTCGAATTGAACCGGTCTAAACAAATCACATGTATTCAAGTAAAATCGAACGGCCGAGCTAAAGTAACTGACGAATTCAAAAGATATATTCGAATGATAATTTAGGGAATTAAACCTTATTTGCGCCAAAATTGGTCACAAACCCCGAGTGTTGTGAAAGCACCAGTGTTGGAATATAAATCAGCAATATTCAAATACAAATCACAGATCTAAGCAGCAAAACAGGAATTATAAACAAGGACACACGATTTATAGTGGTTCGGCTATCTCCGGCCTACATCCACTTCAAAGGTTTTCTCTTTTTATTGATGTTCTTCGCTGATTACAATTGATTACCGTGGATTACAATGGATTATAGCTCTGAAATTCGAGTACAATGATGGTAATGGAGTGCAAAGCAGAGCCTGGTGGAATCTTGGTGCTTCAGAGCCTTGATCTTGCCAAAGAGAAATCGATCCCTTTTTTGAATGACCTGGGGCTCTATTTATAGGCGTAGGAGGCTGATATTTCTCCTAAAAGTCAGGTGGACCGCTTCTGGCACATGAGGAGGCCCACATGGCCGAAACCTGGAGATCCGGGCCCACATTGGGATCGATTCGACCCTTGGTTCGAATCGATCAAGAAATCGTCCAATCGTGATGAAACTTGGCGTGGACATTCTTCGACATGTAGACGAACTCCTATAAAAATTTCATGGGATTTGGATCAGTGGTTTGAGAGTTATCATCGATTCGAAATGATGTTTCTCGGTACGCTGTTTGGCTCGAATCGATCAATTCGAATCGAGTACTTCGAATCGATCTAAGGGCGTGTAAGTGGGTTGACGTGGCACGCCTTCTTCGAGTCGATCCATGTTTTTCGCCGAGTTGATTGGGTCGACTCCGAGTTCTTTGTCGTGCTCACTGGATGGCTTCGTGTGTTGGATTCGAAGGTCTGCTTCGAATCGATGGAATGGTACTCGTTTGAATCGATCCAAATGCGTCACTTCGGATCGATTCGAAGTCTCCTTTAACATGTTGGATTCGAAGAGAGGTCATCGTGATGGATTCGTGGGAGATGGAGTCGAAGTCGATGGTGTCGAAGTAGGTATTGGCTGATGGATTCGAGCGTCGTCTCTTCTTATGGATTCGAACATGGTGGGTTCAAACTAGATGGGTTCGAACTGAGCAACGTCCATCCCTCTTAACTCGAATCCATCATAACTTGAGCGTACGACCTCGGATTGACTTAAATTTGAGGTGCGGACTTCTATGATCTCTCTTATCATGTCCTATCAATTGTGGCCCGATCCGGACTCGGACAAAATTCATCGATATCCATGGTTATCCTGAAATGCATGGTCGACATTCGAGAATAATAATCATCGATTTTTGGTAAATCTTGGGTATCTCAACTTTGCCAAAAGTTGGGATAACACTTTGCCCCCCAAAACATGCCTTTTTGTAAAAGGTATGTTTTGAACGGTCTTAAATCAAGTGTAATAAATTCATGTTTCATTCATAGTTGTAGTATTATCAATCAAGTCTATGGCTGTTCGAAGCCAAATCAGCATTCGTTCTTTCTGTAGAAGTTGAGAATGAAGCTTCGCAGTCTCTCCGGACTATCATTGGCTACTCTGAATCCTTACTAAGTCCATTCTAGACTTAGTGATTGAATAGAAAGATCCTATTGCACTCTGGTCCCAGTTAGGACGTATAGCGATGTCATGGTCGTTCTAGACCGATCATAGCCTCTCTGGGCTCTTGCTGGATCCCATCCTGTCACTCTCCGGTGAAGGGGAAACAACGCTTAAGTGAGTTGATCCTGTCGCTCTCCGGCGAAGCAACTCACTTCTTGCACTCCGGTTCAGTGTATCTGAACATTAAGCGATGTCTTGGTCGTTCGAGACCGATCATAGCCTTTCCGGGCTCTTACTGGATCCTATCCTGTCACTCTCCGGTGAAGGGGAAACAGCGCTTAAGTGAGTTGATCCTGTCGCTCTCCGGCGAAGCAACTCACTTCTTGCACTCCGGACCCCGTCTCTCCGGGTAGGGTCATAAAGCGATCATGTTTATATTGGTATTTAATGTTCATCCCTTGACTCTCCGGTCAAAAGGTTTATTGCAAGAAGTTCTAATTTATTCATTTAATATTCAAGTTCTAGATGTTCAATCTCAAACATCAGAAAAAAGCTAAGAATTGCCTCTCCGGGCATATCGGTTTATCTCCATCTCAGAGCATGCCTAGGGATCTCTCCGGTTCCCGTACATGTGTAAGTGGAGTAACCGTTTATTCTGAAAACAAATCTAAATGAAATTATTTGACCGAAGTCCAAATCCTGGACTTGGCCCTTACCATCTTTAATCAGTTGATGACGAGTCGTGATCCTGATCCAGGATCGTTCCTGTTAGGTGGAGGCGGTAGTCGTTCAGGTCTTGCTGCCGTTGTCCGTTCTCTGACAAATTGTGGCAATCTACCACCCCTAGCATGTTCTTCCACCTCATCCTTCAGGTGGCGGCATTCATCTGTAGTGTGCCCATCCAGCTCATGGAATAGGCAGTATTTTCCCGTCATGCGCTCCCGCTCAGTGGGGTCCCTTATAGGTGGCTTTCGATAGGGGAGTTGCCCCCGAGTTTCAGTGTAGATTCTTTATAGGCCTGCAGTCAGATCCGTGTATTGCCTGAATCTTGGTTCTCGGAATTTCTTCCGTTTATCAGGACCATCATGTCTGTCATCCTGTTTCCTTTTTCCTTTGTCTACTACAGGCTGTTCTCTGGGGATTTCTTCGCTCCGCGCGGTATTTATTTCTCGACTCTCGGCTCATGATTCTTCTAATCGGATGAACTTCTCAGCTTTATGAAAGAATTCTCCAAGATCTTGCGGTGGATCTTTAGTTAGAGAATCTTTAAATTTGGTGCCTTCCGCGAATCCTGCCACCGTCGCCATTAAAATCATTGATGGATCTTGGCGGTCCACAGAAGTCACTGTCACATTGAATCTCAATAGAAAATCTTTTATGGACTCTCCGGTCCTTTGCTTGATTGAAGCTAAAGTCATCACACTCTTGGGTCGCGTTACGTGGACCCTGAATTGTCTCATGAAGCAATCAACAAGCTCGCTCCATGTTCTGATTGATCCAGTCTCTAGTTGTCTGAACCAAAGTGCAGCCAAATCTGTCAAATATAGAGGGAAGCATCGTGCCATTACTTCCTCGGATGCCCCCAGCACTTCCATGTGCCTAATATATCTGGTAATATGTATGGTCGGGTCTGACCTCCCGTCATAAGGTTCTAGCGTTGGTAGTTTGAATTTTGGAGGGTTCCTTGCGTTTCGGATATTCGGAGTGAACGGACTCCTACTCACTTCTTCCAGCCCTCCGCTAGGCAATCCTCCTCTCATGATTCTTCGCATGAGGCCAATCATTCTCTCGTCTCCTTCCAGTGGTTGACCTTTTGTTAAACTTCTATCATGCCCCCTGAGCCTTGAAGGGAATTCTGGTACATATTCTTCTGGTGGCTCGTTAGCATATGCATTGGCTCCAGCTTGTTGAGCTCCGTCTGTTGGTCTTCCAGTATCGGACCCTGTGGGTCTGCCCCCAAGGCCTTGTTGACCATCTTCAACTCCTTCATTCTGGCCTTGAACCGGTCCTTCATTAGCTTCTGCAATCCTGATTCCTTGTCCCGCACTCGTAGCTTTTGTAGTTGGTCCAAGGTTTTGCATGTTTGTCGCCCTCATTTGCTCGAGGAAATTCTGCAGCATCTCCTGTTGACTCTTCATCATGCTTTCGCGCAATGAATTAGCCATAGCCTCCATCTCATCTCTAGTGATGTAGACGGAAGCTTGTCCTTCTCCTGATCCTGAGGATGCTTCTTGGCTTCCTCCTTGTTGGCTCCTATCAACTCTTTGTCTTGTTTGTCGAGTCATTGTTTCTGAATCGGATTTCTTCGAACTTTTGAATCTGAATTCTGAATCTGTTGCAGCAGGTGCTAGTTCCTTCTCAGTGAAAGCACCAAAGTGTTTGCGCCAAAATTGGTCACAAACCCCGAGTGTTGTGAAAGCACCAGTATTGGAATATAAATCAGCAATATTCAAATACAAATCACAGATTTAAGCAGCAAAACAGGAATTATAAACAAGGACACACGATTTATAGTGGTTCGGCTATCTCCGGCCTACGTCCACTTCAAAGGTTTTCTCTTTTTATTGATGTTCTTCACTGATTACAATTGATTACGGTGGATTACAATGGATTATAGCTCTGAAATTCGAGTACAATGATGGCAATGGAGTGCAAAGCAGAGCCTGGTGGAATCTTGGTGCTTCAGAGCCTTGATCTTTCCAAAGAGAAATCGATCCCTTTTCTGAATGACCTGGGGCTTTATCTATAGGCATAGGAGGCTGATATTTCTCCTAAAAGTCAGGTGGACCGCTTCTGGCACATGAGGGGGCCCACATGGCCGAAACCTGGAGATCCGGGCCCACATTGGGATCGATTCGACCCTTGGTTCGAATCGATCAAGAAATCGTCCAATCGTGATGAAACTTGGCGTGGACATTCTTCGACATGTAGAAGAACTCCTATAAAAATTTCATGGGATTTGGATCAGTGGTTTGAGAGTTATCATCGATTCGAAATGATGTTTCTCGGTACGCTGTTTGGCTCGAATCGATCAATTCGAATCGAGTACTTCGAATCGATCTAAGGGCGTGTAAGTGGGTTGACGTGGCGCGCCTTCTTCGAGTCGATCCATGTTTTTCGCCGAGTTGATTGGGTCGACTCCGAGTTCTTTGCCGTGCTCACTGGATGGCTTCGTGTGTTGGATTCGAAGGTCTGCTTCGAATCGATGGAATGGTACTCGTTCGAATCGATCCAAATGCGTCACTTCGGATCGATTCGAAGTCGCCTTTAACATGTTGGATTCGAAGAGAGGTCATCGTGATGGATTCGAGGGAGATGGAGTCGAAGTCAATGGTGTCGAAGTAGGTATTGGCTGATGGATTCGAGCGTCGTCTCTTCTTATGGATTCGAACATGGTGGGTTCGAACTAGATGGGTTCGAACTGAGCAACGTCCATCCCTCTTAACTCGAATCCATCATAACTTGAGCGTACGACCTCGGATTGACTTGAATTTTGAGGTACGGACTTCTATGATCTCTCTTATCATGTCCTATCAATTGTGGCCCGATCCGGACTCGAACAAAATTCATCGGTATCCATGGTTATCCTGAAATGCATGGTCGACATTCGAGAATAATAATCATCGATTTTTGGTAAATCTTGGGTATCTCAACTTTGCCAAAAGTTGGGATAACAAACCCTATATATATCATTCACATCATCAGCATTAAAAATCATCGATTTCAAGCATATCAATAAGAGTAACAAAGCAAAATCACATACCTGTATTATTCGATTCACACTCGGTTGAGAAGCAGCTGCGAAGGAACGAAAGCAATAGAAGATTCGAGCATCATTTCCTACAATCATGGAGCATTTAGTTCGATTAAATTCAAGGCGACTTCAAATACCAGAGCTCTAATTTCTTGAAGAGGAACGAACGCAGCCATTTTTCACAAAGCCAAGAATACGGGCCGAAGGCATACACGAAGATAAAAAGAAAAGGGGATTCTCTTTTATTTTTAAATTGGGCTGGTCCTTGTTAATATTTTGGGATTTAATATAATATAGGGTTCTGTATTTTTGTTTAATTTGCATTTTTCTTTTGAACTTTTGTAAAATTCTAGTCGTGTGACTAGGGAGCAAACTACGGTGGTGTAGCTTGAAAATTTGCAACTCAGTGGCTGAGTTGTGATAGGGTTTTGAGCGTAGAGTTAGGTTACTCGATAGCGGGTATTGCAAGTTTATGTATGTAAGCATCTGACTACTTGATTTCTAGTCGAAACCTTGAGGGCAGCACATAGGCAGGTTTTGTCGAAGGTGGGTAAATCTGTGTTGTTCTATTTCTACTTTTATTATTCTGCTATTATCTGTGCTGCAATTATTTCATATATTTCTGCATTAAATTTTTATAATTGTTAGTATCACACTATTTACCTCCCCCCTTCCCCCTCTAGGGTGAAATCGATCCTACATGTTTTAAAGATTTAGGTTCAATAATAAGTTAAGTTTGATGGTCGACTAATCGATTATCTAGTTATAACAGTTGCTTATACAAATCAATGTTTGTATACTTAACTCGTATACGACATTCCCAACTTAACTATTCCTCATTCAAGAGGGAATCCCAATAGATTAGAGCTCTATTGCTTCGTCCCTGTTCGACATCAATCTTTAACTCTCATAAATAGATAAACCTACTTCATCGGCTTTTATAGTTAAGCTAAGTTAATTACCTTTTCTAGACAATTAAGTAAACATTAAGATTAACTGTAACATTCCACGTTAAATTACAATTATATATGAAAATAATTTAATTAAGTTACATACATTTGAAGTTCTAAAACAAAGAAATGTTTGTAAATGGGGCAACTAATTAGTATTATTTGGAATACAAATATATTTGTGTAACAAATAAATTAGAGAGAGAAATTATATAAAATCAATTAATAGGGAAGATTAATTGACAATGCTTGTTTAAAAGGAAAATTAATATTCAATTAATTAGTAGAGGTGATTAATTGACAGGAACTGACAAGAAAGGGAACATATATTGTAGCAACTTGTAACGACCCGGATTTTTCATTGTTCGATTTTGAATATTTAAATGGTTTTAAATATTAAATTTGAATTATAGATTGATTTTGAATATGAAAATTTGGGTTTATTTATAAAATAAATTCAGAATTTAAATATAGCATTTATTGGATAATTTAATTATTGAATTTAATAATTAAATATTGGTTAAATTATTGTGTCCTGAGTTTTAAGCTCAAAAAAAATATAATTTAAAGGCTTATAAAATTCATATTAATTATAATAAAGAGGATAAAAGTTTTAAAATTGAATTTAAAAGTGATCTGTTCAATTTTGAAAATAGTTTGTTCAAATTGACATTTAAAAATAGCCATCCGGGACATAGTCTCAGAATTCGACGAAACCAATTTCATCAGATCAATAATAATGTATTATTATCGAATTTCAAATTTTATGACGTTTGGAGTTATCGTTTGATCGAACGAGATAGAAATGCATTGAAATTAATATTGAAATTCAACATAATAATTAGGTCCAAAAAGCTATCTTCTCCATGTGATCGAATTGGGACTTGAGATTTGTTCCATTGGTTTCGGAATAGGGGTTTAACATTATGAACGCCTAGCCGCATGCATTAATAAGGGTTCAAGATTTTGGGTTGCGTAGTCGAGACGATTGGAAAATTTAAATAATAAGCATATAATTGACTTGACTAATATTTTCACATCAGCACATTTTCCCCCACTTCAAAACATTGTAACCATCTTCAAACACGCTACCTTTTTTTCAAAATATCATGTCTCCCTTTTCAAATTAAAACCTACTTACTTCAGTCCCTTTACAAATCAAAATCACGTATATGTCTTCTTTCCTCCTCCAAACAATTCAAACTGCAAATCAAAAAAAGAGAGAAGGGGCTGCAATCGAGTTGCGAGCTAGGGAGGGCGATGGAACGCTCATGCAAAGGCGCTTAGTCATGGGCAAAGTTGGGAGTAGGAGGAAGAAGGAAGGCCGCGAGTTCCTGCAGGAGTTCGGCGATGGCTAGGGGTACACGGCTCAAGTCAATGGTGGAGGCATGATACAAAGCGGCGGCAGGGTGGTGGGAGCCTGGTAGAATGTGTGACGCGGCGAGGTTTGGGGCCGTGGTGGTTTGTCGAAGTCAAGCATGAGCAGGTAGTGGAGTCACGAGCTCGAATTGGAGGCGAAGTGTGGTAAGGGGGCAGCAACGATGAGGCACGATCATCTATTTGGTGGACGGCAATTGTTAGAAGTGGTCGAACTTTGGATGATGACTAGCCTTGAGCTCGAATTCGAGCAGTGGAGTCGTGGGTCTACGCGCGAACAACAGTGATGGTCGCGGCACGCTGGTGGTAAACGTGGGGTCCTAGATGGGCGACTTTGATTTTTGTGGTATTGGCCAGTTTATTTTGTAAGCCGATTTGTTTAACAAGCTGATTGAAAACTTATATGAATTGGTTAACCGAATTTCTACAATTAGTAAATTTAATAATTTTGTCTAAAATTTTACATAGCTAGTAAAATTTAATTTTTTTTACAAGGTTTAAATCGAGGGAAAGCTGTGCAGAAAAATATAAATTTGGGACGGACTGAAATTTAAAAATCAAGGTGAGAAAATTCTCACTCATTTGGAATTTTCCCATTTAATTTTAAATTGTTAAAATAAATCGTTGGATGCTTGGTTGAATTTATTAATTAATATATGTTGAAGGATGTTACATTACATATATATAGTAGTGTGTGTGTGTGTGTGTGTGTGTGTGTGTGTGTGTGTGTGTGTGTGTGTGTGTGTGTGTGTGTATATATATTAGTATTTGGTGTGGTATTCCCGCACATTATAGCGAACAAGAACTTATCCGCCCTGCAAAATAGCGAATGACCCTATATACTGCGATATCCCCTTTGAAATGGGATTGGTATTTTTTCTATTTTTTGTCTGACATCTGTGGGTGTAGGGAAGACAGGTCGGAGGGATCCAACTAGATTTCTCAAATATATTAGTATTTTTCATATATATAAAAGGTTGGATTATTATGTGTTGTAAATTTTTAAATGTTATGATGGCATGGAAAGTAATTTTGAACATATTAAATACCATAAACATTATTTAAATTTTTGAGGAATTAAAGGAGTTTGGTTTGAATTAGAAGTGATGAATTTTTGTTCGTATTAAATAATGGAAGAAATAATTTTCAATAGAGAATTTAAAATAAATTATATAAAGTAATTTTTGAGGATTGGATTTTAAAATGATATTAGAAAAATATAGTAAGAAGTTGAAATTTATATAAAAAATATATTGGCAAAATAAATGAAATTTATAAGAAATTGAATTTATAGAAATGGAAATTTATAAATGAGATTATTTTAGTAAAAATCAAAGGATTTATAGAAAAATTATAAACGGTGTTTATAAATAAAAGAAATCGATATCAAATGATAAATTGGAATTATAAATTTAGAGGGAGAATTTATATTTGAATATGAAAATAGGGTGAGAGGAAAATTGTGGATACTATTTTGAAATAAGAATGGTTAAGGAGACCGAAATGGTAGTGATGTGATAGAAATCGAGAAGGGTTATAAATTGAAAATTTGGTTATTGAGGTTTAAAAATATATTTTCATTAATAAGTTAAGTTTTTATTTTTAAAAAGGGAAAGTTTATTTCTTAAACTATGTAATCTAAAATCGGTTAGTATTTAAATACTTTAGAAGTTAATTTTTCACATGCTTACTATTTATTTAATAAATCCCAAAATTTTAAGCCTGCTTTGAAAATTGATGTATAAAGAATATTTCTAATTATTTGAACATGCCTTAAAATAAATTATTATTATTAGTCTTCTAAATACTTATTATTATATATATATGTACAGAGTTTTGAATTATTTTGAATTTATTTATAAACCTTCTCGGAAGTCTAGAAATGGGGTTATTCATTAGATGGGATAATAAGAGAATTCTCCAAAATGGAATTCGAAAGAAAAGTAAGAAAATACCTAAAGTGGTTCAATAAAAATGAATTTCAAAATGAAAATAGAATTCATAAAGAAGTATAAAGGGAAATTGATTTTATAAGCTAGTAAAATTTCGAACGAAAGCTTTAGGAAATTAATTAAAGAATTCCATAATTTATAGAATACGTTATAAACTAGTCAAGGAATTTACAAATAAAATTGTAAAAGATTTTGTGAATTGGGAAGTAGGAAATATATGTAATACTTCCTAAGTGTGAATATAAAATTAAATGGGGAAAAGTATTCTAAGTGTTGAAAAGGGGTGGAAATATTCCGTTGAAGATATAAGGAATTGAAAACCATTTCCAAATATTGAAGAACTGGGAGTAATAACTTATAAAGATATTTTGAAATAAATTTTAGGAAATTTATAATAAGTTGTGATGATTGTTTATGGATGTGTATTGATAGTTAAATAACCGACTATTAATTTTGGCCAATTTCATTAATCGTTTCGAATAGACCGGGATCAGATTTAATTATCCAAAAACCACTTCGATCCGGTTTGAACATTACGAATGAATATAGTAAAGATGATGAAGACGATGATTTGGTTTGTCTAGACCCAGGACAACTTATATGGAGGAATGCTATCAAAACATTATCATTGGAGGACGATGAGCATTCTAAATAGAATTGTGTTCCTGAAAGGTAACGCTTAGCCTCGAGCCTCAACGACCGGGAATGACTAAAATATGGGAGATGCAATAAGGCTAAGTGGATCGCACCTAATTAGGGTATGTTATCACCTTTTTAGATGTCCTCGGAAACCTATGAATTATGAATAAGGTTGTGCCTGAAAGAAGGAGCATTTGGTGGTAAGGGTGGGAACACCCGGCTTGATAGCATATTTAGTCTATCCAGGTTAGGGGTAGGCTGGTCTTGTGTAGAAGGGAATCCCGACGTGGTCCTCGGTACATTGTTCTAGAGGTGTAATGTGGTAGGCGGTACCCCAGTGGCCCAATCATTCAATGGAATCCATCCTTCAATAAGCGTCGTACAGTTTTGATTATGCCCGGCTATGCTGGAATGTGAGATGCAAGCATTTTAGCTATTTTCTATTTACTTTCTATAGACACTACTACAATATCAGACGATTTTGATAAAAAAATTGATTATTGTAAGGTAAAAACCCACTGTTTATTTGTGACGTGGTCTTATGAGATACCTTTTTTTTGTAGGATTTGAACAAATAATTCAACTGAGTGTGTTTTCTCACGCTGGTTTTCCAGGCTGACTCCGGTATTATTATAATATAATGCTCAGGTCAAATTGAGTATTACAGATTCAGGTTAAATGTTATGGAGCTCATGGGACGAGCTGGAAGAGTTCAAACGTATATCACGTGCATGGTTATTTACGCTGTGTGAGCGCAAGTTATTAAAATTGTCTATTTGATGTATTGAATTGTTGTACTCTGATAGTGGTATGTAGATCAATAGTACAGTTCTTGTATTTAGAATCTGTTATTATATATATTATATTTTGTTCCGCTGCGATTGTGAGATTCTATGTTGTTGTTTATTTTCTTCTACCTTTTTATTCTTCACCTCCAATGAACTGGTATTTCCGGCACTCGACTACTCGGCATTCTATACAGTGGATATATTAATGTCAAAATTTCGAGGGTCGAAAATCTCAGGCCGTTACACTTGGTATCAGATCTGAAGGTTAAGCAAGAACCTTGGCTCTGGTGGGGATTACTCATTAGAGATAGAGTCCGTAATACTCTAGAATTAGTTTGAGTGTATTAATAGATATGAGTGTGTATTTGTTAGTGATATAAAATGGTTTTATATTGTGTTGGTTAATCTATCGAGTGATATATAAATTCTAATCGAGTAACGGGACGCCGCTAATTCGATAAGGAGTTTCTAAACACTTGAACACGATTAGTTGACACTGTATGATTTTGAAGTTTGTAAATGAAATAATTTTACCCAGATTATATTTTGATGAAAAAGAAATAATTTTCTGAAATTATTATATATAGTTGGAGTGTTTGGATGATAATATTATAATCAAATAAGAGTCTAAAATTTGGAATGGTTATATATATAACCAGATGGAGATTGTATAAGTATGAATTATACAAATGGGTCCAAACCAGAATTTGGAAAAAAAATTAGACCCAGGAGATTTTTGGAAGTATTTTCCAAGATGTTTGAAATAAATAATAGTATTATTTTTTTGGAGATACTTTTGAATAGAAAAATGTTTTAAATGGTTTTTGTAAAGTGATAATAGCACTGAACTCACTTTAGTCGCTGGAAAATAATCCTGCTGATGACTGCACAACATCATTGGTATTCATTTTCGAGTTTGTAAGTGACTAATTGCTACCGTAATTGATTTGTTCAGATTTATTGGGCAAACCAGTTTTGTTTTGGGAATTCCGAGGGGAATTTGTTTTGGATAAAAAAACAGGTTTGGTTTAAATTTAAAAAGTGTGATTTTGGATATTCGTGATTTCAAAAATGATTTGAAATAAGTACCGGGTGTTTAAAAATTCTGAAATCCTTATTTAAATAATATAGAAATCGTCAGGAGATAAGTCATTAACTTATAAATTGAGGATGATTATAAATAAGAAAAGAAAAATATGGGATTTGAGTTTGGAAAATGAATATTAACTTGAGAAAAGTTAAAATGGACAAAATTAAACTTAAGCAAAGCAAATGGAATATATAAATAAAGTAATGGCAATAATAAAAATTAACTAAATAGTTAATTAAAATGGATGGTATAAATTGAATTCAACTTATGAAGTTAAATAAATGGAATTGGTAAAGGAAAATTTATAGGGATTTGAATTTAACTTAAGTTAAACAAAAAATTGAATTGGAATAAATAAATTTCAAAAGATTATAGAATTTGGAATTTGTAAAATAAAAGTACATATTAAGCTATAAAGTGATGTAGATCTGGAGTTAAAATTAAAATGTGAATGTCCTCGAGTATAAAATTGATGATAATGTGAAAAATAAGTTATGTAACTTAAAAAAATTGATAAATGCAATAATGAAACCAAAAAATGAATTGATGTTTTGGTAAGGGAAATATATCCAACGTGAATTATGAAAATGAATTGAGCTTAAGAAAAATTTAATAAAGTGATTTTTGAAATAAAAATCAGTCATTGAGCTATAGATTGGAAGTGAACTAATTAGATAATTAATTAGTTAATTGGCTATAGAGTGGGTATTAACTGGGTTAAATCTATTGGATTGTGGATTAAAAGTGAATATAGGGATTGAAAGTTGAGTTATAAATAAATTCAATTTGAATGTAAATAAATTGAAAACAACTTGGAATATTTATTAAATAAATTCGAATATTGAAATTAAAATTTAATCTGGAATAAGTGAGTGAACTAATTAAATTAATTAGTAAATGGAATGGAATTTAATTGAATGAGGATCAGTCCGGATTTTAAATTGGAATTTGTTGCAATACAAATAGAACTAAAGTTATATTACAGAAATGATGGGAAATAAACGAATTAACTTAAGTTAATAATTTTGATAGAAGCTTGGCTTTAATAAATTTATGAAATGGCTATTTAATAAAATAGCGTGGAATGGTTCCGGGTTTAATCAAATGGATTTGAATATAGTGCAACTGAATTGATCGTGAATGAGTTTGAAATGGAATAGAATTAGATATAAATTGAGCTAGAATCTAATTAAAATAGATAAAAACTAAAGTGGATATTTTATTAAGTAAATATCACTAAATTTTCAAAGACAAATTTGTCGTTTGACGTAAACCGAAGTAAATAAAATTCTATGAATAAATAGAATGTGAATAAAATTGATTTTTAATCAAATAGGAATGTTATGAGTTTATTTTGTTTAAAAATGAGTTGAATGCAAATAATTTTGGTGTAAATCATTTCGAATTGAATTGAATGGTATGAAAATCGAGTGAAAGCAATTAAATTAGTATTCGAACCTAAGAAATTGCTTATGATATATGTTTAGCATGCTAGTTTATGAAACTTATGTGTTTACACTAGTAAAATAAATGAAATGTAACGGAATTTCATATATTTGGTACTTATGTGTTTAAATTGAGTAAATGCGGGTACCTGTAGCTATTTTCTTGACTTTGATTTTGCAAATTGCAAATTGCAAACTAAAATAAGCCACTTGCTTAAAAATGCTAAAATAAGATATGTTTTCCGATTAAATACTAGAAAAATATATAATGCTGCTATATATTTTATTTTTCGACCATGGTCGATGAACATATATTTATATCTCTTGTCATATTACAAAAGGCTCTCTGTATAAGAGAGGCTCTGCCAAAAATTTTCAGAAATTTTGGGTGTTAGAAAGATTTTGAAAATTTTTGGAAAAAATTTTGTTAATGGAAATCGATTCCCAATTTATAATCGAATAAAGGATTTTGGTTTAGGATGGAGAAGTAATTGTTTTGGATATAGGAAAAAGATTAGAAAAGTGAAATACAGAATTTTCACTAAGTGGGTCTTAATAAGTTAATGGGTTTGGAGCATTTTTCTCCGTTAGCAATTTCGAAGACGAGATTATTTTAAGGGGGGAGAAATGTAACTGCCCGGGTTTCTCGTTGTTTGATTTTAAATATTTAAATGGTCTTAAATATTGAATTTGAATTATAGATTTATTTTGAATATGAAAATTTGGTTTATTTATAAAATAAATTCAAAATTTAAATATAGCGATTTATTGGATAATTTAATTATTGAATTTAATAATTGAATATTGGTTAAGTTATTGTGTCTTGAGTTTTAAGCTCGAAAAAAAAATTAAAGGCTTATAAAATTCATATTAATAATAAAGAAGATAATAAAAGTTTTAAAATTGAATTTAAAAGTGATCTGTTCAATTTAAAAATAGTTTGTTCAAATTGACATTTAAAAACAGCCATCCGAGACACAGCCTCGGAATTCGACGAAACCAGTTTCATCCGATCCATAATAATGTATTGTTATCAGATTTCAAATTTTTTGGCATTTGGAGTTATTATTTGATCAAATAAGACAGAAACGCATTGAAAATTAATATCGAAATTCAATATAATAATTGGGTCCAAAAAGCTATCTTCTCCGTATGATCGAATTGAGATTGAGATTTGTTCCATTGGGTTGGGTATAACATTATAAACGCCTAGCGGCATGTCTCGATAGGGGTTTAAGATTTTGGGTTGTGTAGTCGAGACGATTGGAAAATTTGAATAATGAACATCAACACTTTTTCCCCCTTATTTCAAAACACTATAACCATCTTCAAACATAGTATCTTTTTTAAAAAATATCATGTCTTCCTTTTCAAATATCACATCTCCCTTTTCAAATTAAAACCTACCTACTTTGGTTCCTTTATAAATCAAAATTGTGTATACGTCTTTTTCCCCTCTAGACAATTCAAACTACAAATCAAAAAAAAAGAGGAGGGGCTTCGATCGAGTCGCGAGCCGAGGAGGGCGATGGAGCGCTCAGGCGAAGTAGCTCAGGCATGGGCGAAGTCGCGAGTAAGAGGAAGGGGGATGTCCGCTAATTCCTTGAGGAGTTTGGCGATATCCAGGGGTACGCGACTCAATTCAATGGTGGAGGCATGGTACGAAGCGGCAGCAGGGTGATGGAAGCCTGGGAGAATGGGCAACGCAGCGAGATATGGGGCCATGATGGTTGTCTGAAGTCAAGCGTGAGCAGGAAGTGGAGTCACGAGCTCGAATTGGAGGTAAAGTGTGGTAAGGGAGTAGCAACGATGAGGCACGATCATCTAGAGGCAGCAGTTTGGTGGACGGTAATTGTTCGAAGTGGTCGAACTTCTGATGGTGGCTGGCCTTGAGCTCGAATTCGAGCAGTGGAGTCGTGCGTCTGCGCATGAACGGCAATGATGGTCGCGGACAGCTGGTGGCACACGTGGGGTTCTAGACGAGTGACTTTGAGTTTTGTGGTATTGGCCAGTTAATTTTCTTAGCTAATTAATTTAACAACCTAATTGAAAATTTATATGAATTGGTTAAACGAATTTATATGATTAGTAAATTTAATCATTTTCTCTAAAAATTTAGGTAGCGAATAAAATTTAATAAATTTATTTTATGAGGTTTAAATCGAAGGGAAGTTGTGCAGAAAAATACAAATTTGGGACGGATTGAAATTTAAAATCAAGGTGAGAAAATTCTCAAACGTTTGGAATTTGCCGATTTAATTTTATACAGTTAAATATCGTTGGATGCTTGGTTGAATTTACTAATTAATATCTGTTGAATGATGTTACATTACACACACACATATATATATAGTAGTGTGTGTATATATATTAGTATTTGGAGTGATAATCCCGCACATTATAGCGGATAAGACCCAACGCCTCGTATAGTAGTGGATGACTATATATACCACGATAATCCCCTCGAAGTGGGATCGTATTTTTTATTTGTTGTCTAACATCTGTGGGTGTAGGGAAAACAGTTTGGAGGGATCCAACTAGATTCCTCAAATATATTAGTATTTTCCATATATATAAAATGTTGGATTATTGTGTGCTATAAATTTTTAAATGTTATAATGGCATGTAAATCAATTTTGGATATATTAACCACCATAAATATTATTTTAAATTTTTAAGGAATTAAAGGAGTTGGTTTGAATAAAAAATAGTGAATTTTTTATCGTATTAAATAATGTGGGAAAATAATTTAAATAGAGAATTTAAAATAAATTATATAAAGGAATTTTTAAAGACTAGATTTTAAAATGATATTAGAAAAATGTAGAAAGAAGTTTGGCAAAAATAAGTGAAATTTATAAGAAATTGAATTCATAGAAATGGAAATTTATAAATGAGATTATTTTAGTGAAACTCAAAGGAGTTATAGAAAAATTATAAATGATGTTTATAAATAAAAGAAATCGATATCAGATGATAAATTGGAAATATAAATTTATAGAGAGAAATTATGAATATGGAAATAGGGTGAGAGGAAAATAGCGGATACTATTTTTGAAGTAAAAATGGTTAAGGAGACCGAAATGGAAGTGATGTGATAGAAATCGAAAGGGATGTATAGCTTAAAAGTTATGTGACCGAAATGGAAATAAAACGGTAAAAATGGTTAAGGAGAGTGAAATTGTTATGGAGATCGAAATATCAGTTATTAGGTTTTAATCTACTAAGGAGTAGATGCGTACAATTCATGCACAGAGGTGGGAGTATGATAAACCTAGTGAACTTAATATAAAAGTAAATGGAAATAAAACGGTATATGTAGAATTAAGCTTAAAGGTGTATAATTATCCATTCACCAGAATTTTAGTTCTAACCCCCTCCTCATAACATCCTACAGGTTAGATAGATGGCAAAGACTTTCCAGCTTTAAGACACTTGTTTAGAAAGTGTTATTATATTGGTGATTATTTACTTACTATTATATTTTAGTCAATTCCGTTGTGGGATATTTAATTGAGCTCTGATATATTTGTCTTTTCCTATTTGCAGAATACCAGATTCCCAACTCTGATTTCAATGGGCTTGGGTTTTAGCATTTTTGCAAAAAATCCAGACCCATTGGAATTGGGTTGTTACATTTGGTATCAGAGCCTAGGTTTAGGATTCCTAGGTAGATATAGAGTGAACGTATTTGTATTTTTGAATAATATATATATATATATATATATATATATATATTACATACTAAAATCCAAATTGTCCCCAACCATAAATTTTAACATATGGAAAGTTTCTAGAAGTATATTTGGGTATAGTTTGCTAGTTGGGTTTGAGATGACCCAAGTATGTAGAGCCCTATGTTATTACTGATTTATAGCATACAAGTAAGCCATGTTTTGAGAGAAAATTTGTATCCATATGTTTTAGGAAGTAGGGAAGTTCCATAGGGATAGTAGGGAGAGTGTTTTTATTTTCGGAAGAATAAGTTTTAGTATG
Source organism: Allium cepa (assembly GCA_030765085.1). NCBI lineage: Eukaryota > Viridiplantae > Streptophyta > Magnoliopsida > Asparagales > Amaryllidaceae > Allium > Allium cepa. The sequence continues at coordinate 340,541,942 of CM060932.1, read as the reverse complement.
AAGAAAAACCACTTTATGTCTAACCCAATAAAAATGAAATTTATGAATTAAAAAAGTTGAAATTTTAATTATTAATATATTTGAGGAAGTAAATATTGGGTTTTGGAAAAAAATAAGTAGTATGAAATTTAAATTGGTTTTATACGACGTAAATTTTGTCAAAAGTGAAATTATGAAGAATTATAGAACATGTATAGCTCGCTAGTTTCTTTCTAGGTAAACAATGATTTTAAATATAAAAAATAGATTTTGCTAAGTATCGAAAATGTAGGTTACAACATTTATTGTTGTAATAAAAAATTTCAGTAAAAACAAAGGAAGTATATACTATAACACTATTGTTATAGTAGTGACTCCTAAAGTAAATGTTTTTACGTAGCACATAGGATTCATTAATATTTATTTTAATTGAATCCATTTTACGCAACATCTATTTTGACACAAATGAGTTTTAGAGATAATTTCTAAAGTGGTTTGTATGTACACTTATTATTTAAATAAGCACATGAAAATAATTTCTAGTAATAAAGAATTCTAAAAATGAGTTCTTTTGAAAATAATGTACGATAAATTAATGAATTTAGTAGGAAATAACTTATGCAAGTAAATATAGAGTAAACATACCTTAATATATTGGAATGAAATGAATAATGATATAATTTTCTATGAATCACAAATAAAGATGTTTTGTGCAAGTTATAATGAATACGTGAAAGAGATGTACAAGGTATGGAAAGCACCATATTTTGTATAGCCTATTTCGATAAAATATAAAATAAATTCCTTATAATTTCACATAAACATGAAATCCTCCTATAAAGGGTTCATAGAAGGTTTTAGCGTTAATGGTTTCTCATAAGATAAAGTAATTCCAATATATTAAGGTATAAAACCATTAAGTGTAGTAAGTTAGTAACTCATTCAAGGTTAAGTGACCGGAAGATAGGAAAGTTAAGAGGTTTTTGATAAAATAATTTTTCTTATTTACCCTAGTTTTAGTAAATTTGAAAATTTATGAAAAAAAGAAGGATGTTTTGAAAATATGTGAGGTCGTTTTTTTAAAAGTCAAGAAAAAAGAAAAATGTTTTAAGAACAAGCAAGACATGTTTAAAAAAAGATGGTTTGGTAGAAAAGTAAATAATCTTTTGAAAAGATAAAATTTAAAAGTTTTAATTTTTGAAGGAAAATTGATAAATATCAAACCAAAGCAGACTTTTAAATATGTAGTAAATAGGAATCATTTCCTAGGTGTAACGAAAAAGGTATAAGGGTATAGAAGTAATTACTCTTAGTAACAATAAAAGTTCTCGTAAGGTGTATAGGACACTAGTAAAAACCTAGAAATGTTGCTTCATGTGTGCAAACTACAGAAGAATAGTGGAATGATTTTAGTAAGATGATAAAGACACATGTGATTGGGATAGGTAGACCTTATTTAGGAAAAATGAAAGGTAAATAAAAAATTTCACCAAGCTTAGTTGTCTTTTTAGATAGAGACGTCTTAGATTGAAAACCTTATCCATTGCAGTAAATGAGACTTAGTTATTCCTTTTTGCATGGAATAGAAGAGAAGAATAGATCTTATTCGTCATGAGTAATACAACGTAAGTTGGTAACAAGTAATAGGCGGCAGGATGAGCGTATGAGTTAATTGGATTCCTAAAGTAGGACATTTCTGTGTCAAAGTGAACATGGTCCTAGACCTCCTTGCCCTAGATGATAGTTGTATTTAGCTGTTGTATATAAAAAAAAAGAGTAAAAGCATAATAAGATAATTAAAAGAAAAATAAAAAATTTAAAGAAAGCGATAGAAACGTCAACATAAAAATTTAGAAAGAGATATTTTCTTATGTAAATTGTGCTTGGGGAATAATTTTTCTTTTTTAGAATAGTAGCCTAAATCCCAAGTACGGAGGAAGATGTGCGCAAAAGAAAATCGAAGGAATATGAAGTTTTTCCATTTTCCACCTTCCTTATAACATAAGAAATCGAATTTGGAAAATTAGAATTTTCTAAAATTCGAAAATTAAAAGTTGTGTGTTAGGTATGGACGTAAAAATTTGTTGAACTATGCACCTATTCAGTAGGAGTGTGGGAAAAATTGAATGAAAATTGGTTTGAGTTTTCAAAAGATTGCATTCATATAGAAACTGCAATTATATTTAGGATGTGTGCATCATGTTTTAAAAGGAATTTATAAAAGAAAAAGCATTCATATAGGAGGTACCGTATAGAAATTCTTATACATGCATATATTTTATGATGTATTGCACTTTGCACTTTGCACTATGCACCGGTTGTTGCAAAATCAGATGTACACAAAATGGATGTGATTAATACGAGAGATTACATAACTAAACCCTTATCGAATTTCGGGGATGAAATTTCCTAAGGAGGGAGAATGTTACACCCCGCGTTAAGTTACAATTATATATGCAAATAATTTAATTAAGTTATATACATTTGAATTTTAAAACAAAGAAATGTTTGTAAATGTGGCAATAATTAATATCATTTGGAATATATAAATATTTCTGTAACAAATAAATTAGAGAGAGAAATTATATAAAATCAATTAATAGGGAAGATTAATTGATGTTGTTTGTTTAAAAGGGAAATTAATATTCAATTAATTAGTAGAGGTGGTTAATTGACAGGAACTGACAAGAAATGGAACATATATTGTAGCAACTAATTGATATGATTAGAAACATATATGTTAGTGTAAGAGAATAAAATGGAGGAAGACTAATTTATGCAAGTAATTAACTGTCAATTAATAAACATGGAGACTTATGGTAATATATATAATTAAGATTATGATTCAAAATTCAATTGTAGAATATATGCATACAATAATTATGGGAATAAAATAAACTAATATGCATATATGTGACGAATTAACATGTTGTTGATTGGCAAATTCATTTGGTAAGAAATCACAGTGTAGGGGTGTAACGACCCGTATTTTTAGCTATTTTAATTATTAAATTTAAGGTGATTATTGAATGAAAATGGTTATTAATGTAATTTGTTGAATAATTTAATATTGAAAAATATTTTAATAATTAAATTCTAAATTTAATATGATAGAAAATGATGTCGTAAATTGATTTAAATTTTTATATAAATAAAAATTAAGATTATTTATGTTTAAAATTGGATTTAAATGTGAAAAATTAAAATTTGAATATTTCATATTTTAAATTAACGAGTGAAAATAGCCATTTTAGCGACTGTCTCGAATTTTGACGAAACCTGTTTCATCGGATCTGTAATAGTGAATTATTATAGGATTTCAAGTTTCATAGCGATCGGACTTGTCGTTTGGTCATGCGAGCTTAAAACACGTAGAAATCAATTCAAAGGAATACGATAAAATAAATTGACTTTGAAAAGCTATCTAACACGTACGATCAAATTAGGCCTCGAAACTAGTTCCATTGCATTCCGAATGGGGTAAAACATTATAAACGCCTGGCGGCACGATTCAATTGGAGTTCGAACGATTTTGAACCTAACTACATAAATACGCAATCAAATCGAGACAGTTTTATTATTATTTCAATTTTTGAAAACCTAGCCGTCACTTTCTTTTAATGGCTGAAAATTCACCAACTTCCTTCCTTAATATCTCTCAATCTGTTCAACGAAATCAAAAAAATTCAAAAGAAAAGTTGTAGATCTCGGCGAGCTCTTCAAAATCATATGGCTAATTGTTGCTAATACGTCATAGATTCGCCAAAATCTCAATCCAAAGTCGCGATAGTTTTCACGTGTTTCGAGGCAAACGAAGGCAGCTGGATAGAAGGCACTCGCGGTGGAGGTGGAGTGGACCGAGGTGCTCGAGATGGTCACCCTTGATCAAAGTATGATTGTTCCTCGTGGTGTACGAGTGTGAGACCATAGCGCGCATATGAGTTTACTGATGCCTTTCAATTTAGGAAGAAAGGTACATATTATTTTATTTTTATTTTTAATTAATTATTTTATATGAAAATTTAAATGTTCTAACGCGGATAACTTTTGCATACGAACTCGGGTCGACGTGCAGTTTTTTCCGTTGCGTTTGTATCAAAATTTCGGACAACGTGGAACTTGTTTGGTCGAGTTCTGAGACTATTCAAATTTGGGCCTTTATTGGATTTTAAATCGTCGATAAATCAAAGATGAGTGTTTATATGCTCACAATTGACTAAAATAAATTTTTGTTAGTTAAATTTGTATTCTAAAGGGATATGAAATTCATTGGCTGTTGTTTGGTAGGATTATCCTTTGTATTGATATATGAATTAATTGATAGAATTTAAATTGACCGTTAAATAAATTTAAATTTAATTGATAGTATTATACTCGATATTGATAATTATAAAATTATTGTGAATTATATTGACTATATGGATGATTGGTTATGATGGATGCTATTGGTTGTTAATTTGGATGTTTATTTATTTAATATTTCATGCTATCGTCCTGTATATAATTTATAGTATATAACACTGTAACTCAATTATTTCGAATAAATTAAAAAATAGGTTGAAATGATATATACCTATGACATCTATTTGGATTGAAACGATCTATATCCATTCTTGGAAGTAAATTAAAATAATTATCCACTTGGCCATAGGGTAGAGAATTATATACGGACACCGGGTTGGTTAAATTAAATGATTTTAAAAGTTGTTTTGAAATTATTCAAATGAATTGATTTTTAGAATAAAAATCAAATTTATGGAAATTGAATTGTTTTGAATTGGAGCTCGAAATGTTGGACTTTAATCTTGATAAACGAGTTGTTTAATTAATCGAAGTTTAAATTTTTAAGTTATAAACGAAATACATCGTAAATTTCAGAAATGGATTTGTTTTTAAAGATTGACTTTTACTCGAACTTTGAATATTTCTAAGAAAAGTGACATGAAATAATATTTCAAATTTGAGATTGGAATTAAATTAAAATTGAAATTTAGATTTAAAATTTGGTGTTTAAAGTAAAATTGATTTAAGTGTTTAAATTGATATTTTGAAATCGAATTTGGAATTGGGAATTGAAATTGGAAATTGATTTGAAATCAAAATTTAGATTTTTGAAATTGGAATTCAAATTTATTTGAAATTTAAATTTAAATTGATTTGAGATTGGAACTTTAAATTTATGTTAAATTGGATTTGGAATCAAGATTGGAAATTTATTTGGAATTGGGATTGATAATTAATTTGAAATTGAGATTTAAATTAGTTTGGAAATGGAAACTTAAATTGAAAGAAATTTGTAAATTGAAAGAAATTTGTGTGGAATCAAAATTTATTCTAGTTGAAATTGGACTTGAATCGATTAAATCGAAATAGAATTTGGAATTTATTTGGTAGGAAATTGAGAAGTAGACCGGTTTGACATTGGAATTAATTTTTTTTAGTATAATGATTTGAAATCTATATTCTTTAGTTATTCAAATTATTTTGATTTTCCAAACTATTTTACTATATAAACCATTTTTATATTCAAATTATTTTCGATTAAACTATTTAAACATTTTCTATTAAACTATTTAACTATTTAAACTACTTTTAAAAATTCAGACTGGTTAAAGGGTAAATCGTTTATATTTAAATCTTGGATTCAAATGTGAATTGGGTTAAAGTGAATATAACTAAAACTGTAATTCGAATCAAGTTTTAACCGATATATCGAGTTGAGTTGATATTTTTGAGTAAACACGATGATTTCGAAATGAAATTGATGTTGAAGCGAATATATGATGATTTCGAAATGGATTTGATTTTGTAACGAATATGATATTTTGATATCAAATACGAATTGTATTCGGAATGTAAAAGTACTAACCGGTGTGTAAAATGACAATTGATTGTTAAAGAGACCGGGGCTTCTTATTGAAATACTCTCTTTCAATATTGGAACCACTATAACAACTGTGTACGTGGTGGATGATATCCAGAATGTAATGGTTGAATTGGCGACATTTACTGGAATGAAGTAAGAGAACGATGATGGTTAGCCTTGACATTCGTGTCATAATTAAAAAGACTAAAACAAGAGCCTATGTCTGACCAATAAGGTTAGCTACCTCTAGCGACGTTGATTCCTCGTATTACTATTGTGATTTCGGATTCGATGGGTGCACCTTATTTGTCGTTTGGATTGATTGTCGCAGTCGGCCACGGATGGGTTACAACCAACCAGAAAGGGTAAACTGGTAGAATCCTACCTTGTATCCCTATTCGAGCTCATTACGATTTTGGTTTAAAACTGTAAAATGTGTTAAGGTGGATCAGTGTAAAGCCGTAACGCTATTTTGATATTCGTTTTACTGATAGACATTTATCTATTATAGCGTAAACTATTATATATAAATAGTTTAATGGATCCTTAGGAGATGGAAAATCCTATAATATCTCTTAAGTTATTGCACTCATATACTGTGATATTGAGTTGACTTACATAAGAGTATTTTGGTCCTGACTCGAGTGTTTTATCTTTTCATTACGCTCGGGTCAGTCTTGAGTTTTTTTTTAGCATATTGAAGACTATTCTCTGGAGGACGAAGACGGAGTTTTGGTATATTACTATTATTATTGTCTCTGCATCATGTTATTCTGCTGTATTGATTATTTATCCCTAATGTATAGATATATCTCTAATAAATGTGCATAGATTATGACCAGATGTATAGTAAACAACTTTTGAATTTTTATTTGATTATTATATTTTATCGTTTCCGTTGTGAGATTCTTTTTTTGTTTTCTTCTTCTCTTCTTATTTTTCTTATTTAACCCCATTGATTATCTACGTTTCGAATTGTTTAAGTAGGACATGTATGGATTATTGTCGATTTAAACCTTCCAAAATGTGGATCGTCACAGTTGGTATCAGAGCGAAGGTTTAGCGATAACCTTGGCTTTGTAGGGTTTGACTCATTAGAGATAGGGTAGTAATACCCTAGAATGAGTCTGTTTGAGCGTGTATATATGTAAGAGTGCGTACTCGTTAATGTTATAAATTGTTTTATATTGTGTTTACTTATTTGTTGAGTTGTTTATGAATTTTGGTCGATGTGCGGGACGCCGTATCATCGATAGGGGTTTCTAAACACTTAAACGAGGCAAGTCAACATAATATTGTTTTAAATCGGGTAAATAAAACAATTTTACCTAAGTATATTTTATATATATAAAATGATAATTTTAATTGAAATTATTGTTGGCGATGATAATATTTAATTATCATCGATTATTGATTGAATTAAAAATTATGAAATATTGATAATCAAATAGAAGTGAAATATAATTGCTATTGAATTGGTTAAAATGACCAAGTGTAAGTTAATGAAGTAGACCAAGTGTAAATTAATGATACAATTTGGTAATAAGGTGAGAAAATTTGTATAAGTATATTTATAATATTGCTTATATATAGAAATGATTAAAAATTGAGAATTTTGAATTTAAAATCCTTTTGTTTTCAAAATTATTTTTCAAAGCCTTAAAAATTAATAATAGTATTATTTGAAAGAGTGTTGGATAGAAAAATATTTTGAAAGATTTTTGTTTTTGAAGAAAATAAAAGTATTAAACTCGTTTGGTCATTGGGAAATAATTCTGGGAATGACTACAGCATCACCGGTGTTCATTTCTAAGTTTCTGAGTGAGAATTGCTGCCAAAATAAATTTATTTTCGATTAAAACAAGTTTTGACTAGAAAAAAGATATATTCTATTTGTGATTTAATAAGTACATGAAAATAATTTTGAACTTAAAATTTAAAATAGTGTATAAGAAATAAGTTTGTAACTTATAAGTTTGAATGGGAAAAAGAAAATTTATAACTTGTAGATTTGAACAGGGAAGTAAAAATAAATTTTAAAATGGTTAAACATTTTAATTAAGCAGATAAAAGAAATTGAATTCGAGAAATAAAATAAATTGATTAACTTAATAAATTTTAATTTAACTAAGATAGTGAAATGAAGTAAATAAGATATATTTAACTCATGGAAGCTTAAATAAAAATAAATTGCATTTAAAATGAATTAGATAAAATGAAATTTTGAATGAATAAATTGTATAATTTATAGATCTGAGAATATTAAGTTATGACAAATTCTAAATTTGTTGAATTTGAATGATAAGAGAAGAAAAAAGGTTTAACTTAAATAAGATTAAATAAAATGGGCAATAGACTAAAATAAATTAAATTTAACTTAATAAATTGAATTGGGTATTAAATGAAATTAGATAAATTAGGAAAGTGGATTAATTTCATTTGAGCTATAAAATGAATTAAAAATGAATATGAACTTGAATTTTTAAATAAAACGTAATTTAAGTGTGTAATAAATTGAATAAAAATAAATGAATCTAAGTAATAAATTAATTTGGTTAATCGAATTTAATCTAAACTGGATAGAAATAAATAAAATGCAAGAGGAATGAGTTTAAAATTTTAATGTTAACTAATATAGTATGGAATAAGTTACTGGAATAATTGTAAATTGAAATTAACTTAAGAGAGGTTAAATGAATTGATTGTGAAAGAAAAAATTATTAATATGAATTGTGATGTAAATTGAATTTACTTTAGTAAATTAATAATATGAATTTAAACAGATAAAGTCAACCAATGAATTAATAATAATTCAAGATATAAAGTAACAATAATCACCATGATTGTGTTGTACAAATTATTTACAATAAATTTAGATGGTTTATAAATGATGTTAGTACATAATAAAAAATATATATACTAAGGGGAAGTAAAATAGATTTAGCTTAAGCATGGTTAAGTGGAATAAATTTTTATAAATGAATTTATATACCTATGTTTATAACAAAAAGTGAAACAATTGGAGTTTCACAAATTGAATTGAATAAAATTGAATATAATGAATGTGTAACGAGTGTTAATAAATTGAATGAAATATCAATGGAACATGCATCTAATTGAATAAAAGTTGTTGAATGCAAACAAATTGAATCGAGCCAATTAAATGTTAATAAAAATTTAATGTAATAAGAATGAGAATGTATAAATTTAATTATTGACATTGAAATGTTAAATTTTGATAGTTATGAACTGAATTGAATAAATATTGATTTGTCGGATGATTTTTGTTGTTGTAAATCATTATTTAATTGTTTTGGATGCATATGATTGTTGTTGTGGTTACGTATTTGTGCTCATGTTTGAGATTTGGATTCAGAATGCATGTTTTATACTTATTTGAACTTATGCATGTTCTACATCTTCTTATAAGTGACTAACATTCCAAATTGAGTTGAGATAGGTACATACGAAGACCGTTTGGGGCTTATATGAGGATTTATATGTTTTTTGTTGCTTAATACGAGCGAATTCGCTTGTGTTATAAATAATAAGGTACGTATCTCGGATTAAATACCGCGATTTTATATTTTTGCCCTTCGGGATGCCTCATCATTGAGATGAGATGTACATTTGACATATATTGGTTATATTTGTGTTATATATTGAATTGTAAAAAAATTTCGATCGAGCCGCGCAAAGGAGACTCTGCCGAAATTTTCCATAAATCCGAGAGTTAGAAAATTTTTGAAGTTTTACAATTTTTTACAACTTGTTTTTATATACAAATTATATTTTCCGTAAACCGATAGCGGAATGACGTAGTAAAAGCGTAGTAAAGATTTTCTTTTAAGATTTTAAAGTTATAAGTGGCTATTTGAATAAAATTTATTATATGTTTAATTTTTTACTTAATGCCATTTCGAGGACGAAAAGTATTGAGTGGGAGAGTATGTAACGACCCGTATTTTTAGCAATTTTTAATTATTAAATTTAAGGTGATTATTGAATGAAATGGTTATTGATATAATTTGTTGAATAATTTAATACTGAAAATTATTTGAATAATTAAATTCTAAATTTAATATGATAGAAAATGATGTCGTAAATTGATTTAAAATTTTATATAAATTAAAATTAAAATTATTAATATTTAAAATTGGATTTAAATGTGTAAAATTAAAATTAGAAAATTTTATATTTTAAATTAACCAGTAAAAATAGCCATTTTGGCGACTATCTCGGATTTCGACGAAACCAGTTTCATCGGATCCGTAAAGTGAATTATTATAGGATTTCAAGTTTCATAGCGATCGGACTTGTCATTTGGCTGTGCAAGCTTAAAACGCGTAGAAATCAATTCAAAGGATACGATAAAATAATTTGACTTAGAAAAGCTATCTTCCACATACGATCAAATTAGGCCTCGAAACTAGTTCCGTTGCATTCGGAATGGGGGTAAAAAATTATAAACACCCGGCAGCACGTCTCGATTAGAGTTCGGAGGATTTTGGACCTAACTATATAAATATGCACACAAACCGAGACAGTTTTATTATTATTTTAATTTCTGAAAACACTTTCTTTTAATGTCTGAAAATTCACCAACTTACTTCCTTAATATCTCTCAATCCGTTCGACGAAATCGAAAAATTCCAAAAGCAAAGTTGTAGATCTCGGCGAGCTCTTCAAATTCACCAAGTTGATAGCTGCTAATACCTCACGGATTCACGAATTCACTGAGTCTCAATCCAAAGTCGCAACGGTTTTCGCGTGTTTCGAGGCAAACGAAGGCAATTTGATGGAAGGCGTTCGCGGTGGAAGTGGAGTGGACCAAGGCGCTCGAGACGTCACCCTTGATCGAAGTCTGATCATTCCTCGTGGTGTGCATGCGTGAGACCATAGCGTGCATATGGGTTTACTGATGCCTTTCAATTTGGGAAGAAAGGGATGTATTATTTTATTTTTATTTTTAATTAATTATTTTATATGAAAATTTAAATGCTCTAACACGGATAAGTTTTGCATACGAGCTCGGATTGATGTGCAGTTTTCTTCGTCGCGTTTGTATCAAAATTTTGGACAACGTGGAACTGGTATGGTCGAGTTCTGAGACTGTTCAAATTTGGGCCTTTATTTGGATTTTAAATCGTCGATAAATCAAAGATGAGTGTTTATACGCTCACAATTGACTGAAATAATTTTGTATTAGTTAAATTTATATTCTGAAGTGATATGAAATTTATTGGCAATTGTTTGGTAGGTTTATTTTATCATTTATATTGACATATGAATTAACTGATAGAATTTAAATTGACCATTAAAATAAATTTAAATTTAATTGGCAGTATTATACTCGATATTGATAATTATAGAATTGTTGTGAATTATATTGACTGTATGGATGATTGGTTGTGATGGATGCTATTGGTTGTTAATTTGGATGCTTATTTATTTTAATATTTCATGTTATCATCCTGTATATAATTTATAGTATATAACACTGTAAACTGAATTATTTCGGATAAATTAAGAAATACGCTGAAATGAAATATACCTATAACATCTATTTGGATTGAAACGATATATATCCATTCCTGGAAGTAAATTGAAATAATTATCCACTTGTCCATAGAGTAGAGAATTATATACGGACAACGGGTTGGTTAAATTAAATGATTTTAAAAGTTGTTTTGAAATTATTCAAGTTAATTGATTTTTACAATAAAAATCAAATTTATGGAAATTGAATTATTTTGAATTGGAGCTTGAAATGTTGGACTTTAATCTTGATAAACGAGATTGTTTAATCAATCAAAGTTTAAATTTTTAAGTTATAAACGAAATACGTAATAAATTTCAGAAATGGATTTGATTTTAAAGATTGATTTTTACTCGAACTTTGAATATTTCTAAGAAAAGTGATATGAAATAACATTTCAAATTTGAGTTTGGAATTGAATTAAAATTGAAATTTGGATTTAAAATTTGGTATTTAAAGTAAAATTGATCTAAGTGTTTAAATCGATATTTTGAAATTGAATTTGGAATTGGGAATTGAAATTAGAAATTGATTTGAAATCGGAGTTTAGGTTAATTTGAAATTGGAATTAAAATTGATTTGAAATTGGAATTTAAATTGATTTGAGATTAGAAGTTTAAATTTATGTTAGAACTTAATTTATGTGAAATTGGAATTTAAATTAATTTGGAATTGGGATTGGGAATTTATTTGGAATTGGGATTGGAAATTAATTTGAATTGAGATTTAAATTAATTTGCAAATGGAAATTTAAATTGAAAGAAACTTGTAAATTGAAAGAAATTTGTGTGGAATCGAAATTTATTCGAGTTGAAATCGGACTTGAATCGATTAAATCCAAAAAGAATTTGGAATTGATTTGGGTAGGAAATTGGGAAGTAGACCGGTTTGACTTTGTAAGTAATTTTTTTTTTATTATAATTGATTTGAAATCTATATTCTTCAATTATTCAAATTATTTTGATTTTCCAAACTATTTTACTATATAAACCATTTTTATATTCAAATTATTTTTGATTAAACTATTTAAACATTTTCTATTAAACTATTTAACTATATTAACTATTTAAACAATTTTCAAAAATTCAAACCGGTTAAAGGGTAAATCGTTTATATTTAAATATTGGATTTAAATGCGAATTGGGTTAAAGTGGATTATAACCAAAACTGTAATTCGAATCAAGTTTTGAAGTGAAATCGATATATCGAGTTGAGTTGATATTTTTGAGTAAATATTATGATTTCAAATGAAATTGATGTTGAAGCGAATATATGATGATTTCGAAATGGATTTGATTTTGAAACGAATATGATATTTTGATATTAACTACGAATTGTTTTCGAAATGTAAAAGTACCAACCGGTGTGTAAAATGATGATTGGTTGTTAAAGAGACTGGGGCCTGTTATTAAAATACTGTCTTTCAATATTGGAACCACTTTAACAACTGTGTATACGGTGGATGATATCCAGAATGTAGTGGTTGAATTGGCGACGTTTACTAGAATGAAGAAAGAGAACGATGATGGATAGCCTTGTCATTTGTGTCATAATTAAAATGGCTAAAATAGGAGCCTATGTCTGGCCAATGAGGTTAGCTACATCAAGCGACTTTGATCCCTCGTATTACCATTGTGGTTTCGAATTCAATGGGTGCACCTTATTTGTCGTTTGGATTGATTGTCGCGGTCGGCATGGATGTGTTACGACCAGCAAAAAAGGATAAACTAGTAGAATCCTACCTTGGGATTGCCTCACATGCCTTGTCATATTTATCCCTATACGAGCCCATTACGATTTTGGTTTAAAACTGTAAAATGTATTATGGTGGATCAATGTAAAGCCTTAACGCTATTTTGATATTTATTTTACTGATAAACATTATCTATTATAGAGTAAACTATTATATATAAATAGTTTAACGGATTCTTAGGAGATGGAAAATCTCGTAATATCTCTTAAGTTATTGCACTCATATACTGTAATATTGATTTGACTTACATAAGAGTATTTTAGTCGTGACTCGAGTGTTTTGTCATTTCATTACGCTCGGGTCAGTCCTGAGTTTTTTTAGCATATTGAAGACTATTCTCTGGAGGACGAAGATAGAGTTTTGGTATATTACTACTATTATTATCTCCTGCATCATGTTATTCTGCTGTATTGATTATTTATCCCTAATGTATAAATATAACTCTGATAAATGTATATAGATTATGGTCAGATGTATAGTGAACAGCTTTTGAGTTTTTACTTGATTATTTATTTTACCTTTCCGCTGTGAGATTCTGTGTTTTGTTTTCTTCTTCTCTTCTTATTTTTCTTATTTAACCCCATTGGTTATCTACGTTTCGTATTGTTTAAGTCGAATATGTGTGGATTACTGTCGATTTAAACCTTTCGAAATGTGGGTCATCACAAAGGGAATCTTATTTAAAAGAAACATCACATTTAAAAATGTATGTTTCCATAGATTGCAAGAGAGAAGGGGAAAGTGATTAATGAAAAGATTGTTGGAGAATCAATTTGAAATAAAAACAAATGCAGAAGAAAACATATTAATATAATGTCTATAGACTGAGTGTACGCTTTAGATTTTAGGGTTTTATATCTAATGGTTAGCACTGATTTGAACCACTATAAATATATGTGTAGAGCCACATTTCTATTCTCATTATTTTTCTCTTGCCTATAGAAGCTCTGCCATTTTCCTATCTTTTCTACATTTTCTTAATTGCAAAATTTTAGATCTAGTTCACACGAATTTAGATCTAAATAGAAAGAGAATAGAATTAATTGGGGAATTGGGAATAGGTTCAAATCAAAAGGCTATGTCAAAGGTAAAACCCTAGATCTGTGTTTTATTTGCAATTTCTGATCCAAATCTCTTCCTTTTCTCTTTCAAATATTATTGATCTGTAAATATATCGTTTATAGTTCCAAATAGGGATTAGAAGGGAGGTGAATATAGATGTAGGGACAGATCTAAAACAAAAATAGGGAGATTCGAAAAGCTAGCAATGTGAGTGGATTTAATTATATCTTTTACTTTTATGATATATTATCATTAAATTCACCTTAAATAATTAAATTCAGCATTTCAGTAATTAATTCTGCTAATTATTTATGCTGAACTGTAAGAAATTTACAGTTATTTACATCTAATTTGAAGATATAATTTAGCCTAAATGCTAGTTTCCTTTTATTCTCTTTGTACGCGAATAATGTTGATAAAATGAAAATTCGCGATTATGGATTAAAATGGTAAAATACTAGATTAGACCTAAAATAAGAAAAGTTGGAATAAAATTGGAAAATTGGAATTCTACAATAAATTACGGTAAAACAGGAATGATAAATTAATCTAATAATTTGATTTGGAAGTAAGTAATAGATTAATTGGTTGGTTTAGAAAATATGATACATTTCTATAATTTAATATTTAAAAGATAACGATAAACATAACTGCAATAATAAAAGAAAGAAAAAGGAAACTAGTGTAAAATAGAGAAACAACTATATTTTACACTATTCCAAAATAATAAATGAAATACCTTGCAATTGCGAATTATTTTTTATAGTATTATTTAGTGTTAAAATATGGAAATGGATTTTTAGTATAGTTTTCACACCCAGCCAAATAAAATAGAATTACTTCCTAGAATAGAAGAAAATAAGGTAAAGTATGAAAGGAATAAAGTAAATTATTAGAAAAGAATTTGAAGCTTTAAACGATAATGAACCTAGATCTGCATTTACTCTGCAGACTATACAATAAGACAGTTATTATGATAAGTGAATTACATAGCATAAGAGAATTAAAGAGAATGCTATATCATAATAAAAGAAGACAGCCTAGAATAGAAGAGAGACACTTGTAATCATATACATATTATAAAAGAAGATAAAAGTGACAATTACAAGTAAAATTATAACATAGGTTATAATTAAAGTAGAAAGAACGGAAGGAGTTATTCAAGATTTAAATTAAGTTAATAAGCAAATAAAACAGAGATAATAATAGATGCTTATTTAATAAAATTAAGACTTAAATTGAGTTAAATAAGCAAGGTAATAAAAGTGGCAGTGCCAACAGCATTCCCTATTAGATCAATGGTGGTCTCACATTAGCCAGAAGTAAGACGAGGGCAAGAATATGCTAATTAGGGTAACTAAGTAGCCAATAGAATAAGAAAATTAAACTAAATGCAAATTAAAAGATTAGACTTAGGGTCTAATAAAAGTGTGAGATGCGTTTGGAGTAGCCCAAAGGTTGAGCAGTTCATCACTTATTTTAGCAAAGGAGAAGCACGTCTAACTTAGTTATTTTGGACTAGAAGGTAGTACGAGACTTCAACGGGACGTGAGGATACTCTAAGATGGCCCTGTAGGTAGGCCTAGCGAAGCTGCATCCCCGAAGACAGGTTTGTAGTTGTTCCATCTAGAGAGTATGCCTTAACTACTTTTTCATGACAGGACCATTGTAGGCAGTCAGAAGGGGTGGGTGTTAGGAGTAGATATTTGTATATCCCAGTACTTGCAAGTAAGCTTAGTGGGTAAGACCCAAAAGGATAGTCGCATGCGGATATCGGCCAGCGTCAAAACTAAGAGCGAGTTCGGGAAAGAATAGAGTTAAAACCAAAAGTCCAATGATTCTTTCACTATCGAGACATCGGACGAGAGGCACTTCCAATTGGATGTTAGATTGTTTGCAGTAGGCCATGACCACTTAACTCTTTAGAGGTCTTTCGATTAGTTGAGGGGTGGCTGCGTGGGGCCATAGCCACGATAAGAAAAGAGACAGACCAACTAGAATATTGTATTATAGGCCTAATGAAGCTGTCCTTTACAGATATAGAGAATCCCCGACCGAATTCCGTTCAAAGTTGACCTTGTTGGGGCGATTCAGAGAGTAGATAAAACGATTACGTACAATCCTCAATGTATGCACTGGGTGGTACGTTGCGGATGTCCGAGCGTTATATAGACTAGTGTGGACGTAGTTTTACGTTTTCATAATAGACGACGGAACATCTGTATTGTAGGCCTCATGAAGCTGTTCTTTATAGATGTAGTCATAGAACGCTATAGGAACAAGATGGTGGAGTCCTTCGCGAGGAGGATATAGAAGGTACTATGGGCGGAACCAAGGACCAATATGTTCATTGGGCATATAGCTACATATATATCAGTATTAATGTTTTAATCTACTAAGGAGTAGATAGGTACGATTCATGCACAGAGGCAAGAGTATGATAAACCTAGTGAACCTAATATAACAGTAAATGGAAATAAAATGGTATATATAGTATTAAGCTTAAAAGTGTATAATTTATCCATTCACCAGAACTTTAGTTCTAACCCCTCCTTATGACTTCCTACATGTTAGGTGGATGGCAGAAACTTTCCAGCTTTAAGACACTTGTTTAGAAAGTATTATTATATAGCTGAGTATTTGCTTACTATTATATTTTAGTCAATTATGTTGTGAAATATTTAATTGAGCTCCGATATATTTGTCTTTGCCTATTTGCTGGATACATATTCCCAACTCAGGTTTCAGTGGGCTTGGGTTTTATCATGTTTGCGAAAAAACCAGACCCACTTGAATTCAGGTTGTTACATTAACACGTTTCCAAAATTTCAACCTACATCACTTCTCGTTAAAGAGTTAAGCCAGGTAAGTTTGGGCACTAGTTGCTCCAAGTCTTACCTAGACAACTCATTCTTGAATCTTACGAACAGACAAGTTTACCCATCGATTTATAGTATAAAGCATAGTTAATCACCTTTCTCAAAACTTATATATATAAAATAATACTTTAGAAATACTTCTCAATAGGTTTTAATTATCTATGTATAATATTACTTGAAAATAACTAATTTGAAAGTTTGATTAAAAACATATTTTACATTTTGTAGCAAGTTACTTTCAAAATTCATAAATAATCATTTGGACTATATTTAAACTTCTACTATTTTTTTCGTGCTCAAATACATTTTATAAGAACTTCCATCAAAATAATTTATAAAGAAATGAATTTAGAAACCATTTAAATCACGAAAAACTAGCCAAAACGTCACATTTTAAACACTTAAAATTAAAAGCGACTTACTACAGCATTTATAAGTGTTATTAAAAGTCCTTGTTAAAACAACTATGAATAACATAATCTTTGCAACTAGTTTTAATTACTCAAACAAATGATTGATACTTGATATTATTATACTAAATACTACCATTAGGGTAATTAAAATCAATGGAAAGAAAGCCCTAAGAATATCTTTCTATTTATTTACAAAAATTCTTGAAAACAAGGGATTCCAAAGTGCACTTATACAACTATTCTTGTTCCAAACACTTTCAAACTTACTTCAATTTAACATACAAGTTAAACATCATTTATACATCAAGTCAAGGCCACGCCACATGTTTAAGATGGTAATAGAAGTGAGGTAATGCAATATAAAGTTATCATTTGCTTTTAAAAGCAAGAGGGGCCCAAAATTTATAATTTTACTTAGCTAATGTCGCTTTAATTTTATAATTTGCATACAACATATATATACACAATATATACCTAAGAGATAGTGAGATAACTCACTTAGATCCATGCCTAACCCAAGCACAAAGCTACAAAAACTGAAAAACCACCTCCTTCCATCAACACAAGCCTAAAGGTCCAACCTTTAACACTTCCAAACCAAAGCCACCTCCTTCCTCCTCCTCCATACTCACGTCGCATCCAAGATCCCCCTCTTCCTCTCACTCCTTCTACGTCTTACTTGCTAATCATGCTTCCCATGATGTCTTTAGTGCAAAGCCAAAGTTGGAAAGAGTTTAGAGAAGAATTTGCTAACTTTTGAAAAAGTAAGAGAGTAATCAGTGGATTCGTACTTAAGCACTTTGACCATTTTCAACCCTCCTACTTCATCTCAAGCTTAGGTATTTATTTTTGATTATGAAGTGAACCCCTCCCTCTATTCATATGCTTCAAATGGTAAAGCATAAGCTTACTCTCACACCCTTGGAAGGGTTACCTCCCATCACATCTACTTTATTATTTGCTTAACACTAAAGCATTTCCATTTATGCCTACTTTTACTTTATGTCACTTCTCCTTTAGGCTAATTACCATTATACCCTAACTATAATACCTCTTTTCCTATAGGATGCTTCTAGAACCTTCCAAGCTTATGAGAAAAGGATAGTGTTTATACCTCTTATCCTATAGGAAGCTTCAAATGGTAAAGCCATAAACTTGAAAATATTTTTAATTTCTAATTAACTCCTTAGTGATTAATTAGACATGTGCAAAAAATTTCAACAACTTCTGTTGAGAAAATAGTTGTTTTTCAATAAAACAATTTTCGGTCATATTGTCCATATTTTTCTCAAGTACATATATTTGTACACATTTTTCCAAAACAAGTTCATTAGTTATGATTTAAAAGGAGGTTAAAAGATTACTAAATCATTTCATTAACATCTAATCAAAGGTTCAAATATTTAAATAACATTTAAATATTCAAATATTTAAATACGAAGTGTCCGAAATTCCGGGTCGTTACATAAATCAATAGATCTATGATGGACATCTGAAATAATGGAATGACATATCATATTCCATATTAAATACTTACTTACGTATGTGACTGGTTATAATTAGAATGGAAACCTATAGAGGGTGAAAGATAGATCTATAATAGAACTCTATTACAAACAATATTTTAGGACATATACGATATAAAATATTTACATACAAATATGGAAAAATAATATATACGGGAATTCTATTTCAGCGGACTAATAAACCAATAACTAAACTATTTTGGTTTAAGACCTATATGATGTGCATGAATATATGCGCGCGTGTGTGTATAACCACCTTTAATTAAACTAATTGAAAATAATACTTTATTTTGAAACTAAGTTTAAAAGTATAAAAATAGTTTTTTGTAAAGAACCAAACGTACAAATATATATACATACATACATACATACATACATATATATATATATATATATGACAGTGTCAGATTTAGATACTTAAACCAAGAAACAAAACCACTTAGATCAAACTGGCAATGATCACCTTTAACTATCAATTTCACAACTTAGCGAAGTTTTTCTCCAATTTTATGAATGGTTTGTGTAACGATCCCGTTTCTAAGCCAAATTTAATTTAGTAATTAATATAAATTTTGAAATTAATTTGTGAATTAGTTTAAATTCTTCCAAAACAAATAGGATATGTGTTTGTTTTATATATATAAGTAGACTGTAATTTGAAATTGATTTGAAATTCAAAAATAAAATATCTTAAAAATAAATTGGATTTAAAACTCTATATTTTAAAAACAAATATATATATATATGTATATATGACTTTTATGTATTGTACAATTGTGTTTTAAATCATTTCTTTTAAAAAGTTATATAAATATATAAAAGGAAAATTGAAAATATACTATTAATACATATATCAATATAAGGAAATGCATTTAACAAAAATATAAAATATAAAACATGTATATATGTATAAAACTAAAATAATATAGTATAAAGAATTATATAAAAATATTAAGAACATGCAAAATTACAAATGTAAGTATATTAACATATAATTTAACAAGTGTAAAAATTTACATCATGCAATTGAACAAGTGTCCTATTTTTTATTTTCTTTTTATTTTTAAAAATAGTGAAAACTAGAATATATATACATCATCACTCTTCTCTTCCTAATTTTCTTTTCATTTCAAAAACTACAAACTAAAAGAAAATCAAACGTAGTAACTCAAACTAGAGGATAAAATAAAGCAAATAACCTCTTCAAATCTTAAAACCTGAAGGAATCAAAGAAAACAAAGAAAATCAAAAATTCAAAGTTCAATTCAATAATCAAGAAAGTAAAGATCAATCTAAGTTCCAGTCTCGAAAGGATCAAATCTAGAAACAAGTTCCCAGTTTTCCAAATTCAAATCATTTGTAGGCTTTATATCTTTGTTTTCAAAATCCTGGTGAGTAAACTAACTCTAATCTGATCTATAACTTGATTTTTATGAAGTGAAGCTATGAAAAGTGTATGAATGTATGTAGATATGTTTGCATGTATACAAATATGTGTGTGTGTGTGTGTGTGTGTGTGTTTGTGCATGTCTGGGTATAGGCATTGATCCCTCTGTTCAAAGTTTACAGGATTTAAACCTATTCAAAAACCAAAACCTCTTCCTCTAAATTTTTTTTAGGCTTTAAGATCTAAACAAAATATGTTTGTAAAATCAAGATCTAGGTTCCAAAAATATTTTTAAGGAAAATTTGAAGATAGTTTAACTGGGAAGAAGATATACAGTAAAACTTAAAACATGTCATAATTCAAGTGTCATGTTTCCTTGATTCACCTATATCTTCCAACTCGCCTTCGAAAACCATGATTTTTGAAAATAAAATCAAGATTTTTAATTTTGTTTTAGGGGAGGATTTGTGGGATGAACGGAAATCCTATATTGGGTAAACTCTGGTGATCGACGAGGTGAGGTAGGTCGTGGTCATGGCAGAAGGAAGCTTATGCGTTTGGGATCATGAGAAAAATACTTGGTGAATTTATAATCCACCGTGGTGGCCGAATGACGTTGAAGTAGGGTTTATGGGCTTGGTTTGGTCGACGTTATTTCTAAAGCTCATGCGATGCCGTGGGTGGATCGAAATCGATCGGAGGTAGTGGAATCGAAGCGTCATGCCATGACGCAGCTCTGGGCGTGATCCCGTGATTTCTGGTGACTGGAGGCAGCCATGCAGGTGGTTCTTGGATGAACTATTTTGTTCCAATAGAGTTCGATCTTGCTCGAATCTGATTTCGTGGACGTGACGAGGTTCTGGGTGGTTGGACGGTTAGAGTAGGTCATCGTTGACTTATCGATGGTCGGAGCCTCGGTCGGAGATGGCCAGAACTCCTGTGCACGTACACAAGTATATGTGTGTCAGCGATTTGGAGAAGAAGAAGTTGACTCGAGTTTGAACTCGGGGAGATGAAGTTGGAGCTCGGGTCTGCTATCGGGTAGTTACTCGAGTATGAAACAGTTTTTAAAATATTAACATAAAAACAATGTTTTGAAAAAAAATAAAGAAGTGGCTTAGGAAGAACTCGTCGAAACTTGCATTTGTCTCGGGGGAGCATTCGGGTTTGTCTCAGGTTAGTTAGAGTATTAACTAAGTTTTTGAAATTTTAAAATAAAGAGTAGTTTAAACAATTTCTTAATCATCTCTCTTAAAAATAATCGTTTTGTTAAATTTGGAATTAGTTAAAGGTTTTAAAATAAAATTATTTTAAATTAATTAAGTTTAAATGTTTTAAATATATATAACCTTTATTTTTAAAGTTTGTTTTAAGTAAACTTAATAATGTAATTAAGGAGTTAATTAAGAAGATAAAATGTTTTTAAAGGTTAATTAACTTAAAGGTCTAAGTTAATTGGTTAATGATAATTAATTCCAAAGGTTATTAATAAGATTTAAATGATAATTAAAGCAATTAATTAAGATAAATGGTTTATCTTTTAATTAATTAAAGGCTTAAGTAATTAAAGAATAATTAATTAATGAAAGTAATTAAAGGATAATATTTAAAAGATAATTACTTAATGTAGGTAATTAAAGATTGATTAAGTTAATTAATTAATAAATAAGGTTAATTAATTAATAATTAAAGGTTAATTAATTTAATTATTAAGGTTAATTAAATAATGATTAAAGGTTAATTAAATTAATAATTATGGATTAATTAATTAATGATTAAGGATAATTAATCAGTGGTTGAAGGATAACTAAATTTTTTGATTAACTAATTCAATAATTAATTAAAATGGTTTGTAATTACTTAATGTTAATTAAGTAGGGTTGGGTGATTAATTCATAAGTAATTAATTTATTTGAGTAAATTAAATTAATTATAACCATCTGATCAATTAATTTTTCTTATCGATGATTGGATTATATTGAATGCGTTGAATTGTTTGATATCTCTGATATGTGATATTTTTTATATGAATTGCTTTGGATTCAGCTGTGATTATTGTAATTTATTTATCTATGATGAATTGCTGTGTGAATGTGAATTTCTGAATTGAATTGAAATTGTTTACTTAAACAACTTGGCCTTTATAACGGCATTTGAATTTCGATGAGACCGAGAATCGAATTCCAAATGGTTATCCGAAAACCACATCAAATCTTTAAACGTGGATCTTTTGTTTGAAAGATTAAAAATGGAAATTTGTATCCATCTGTTTTGAAAAATAAGCGCTCATTATTCGGATAAGCCGGGGGAGGACATTAAGTCAAAAAACCCATTTCAAATAATGATACGACGAAATGGAATCACATTTGAAGATGGTGGTTGAAGACCGGGTATTTTCGAGAACGAAAGGATTGCCTGTTGATTGTATCTGCACTGAGTTGCTCCGGTATTGAGATTTCCCTATGTGGTGGGGAGTCCGGTCGGGATTGGGGATATCCGAATTTGCAAGGACTTTTTTCTTAATTGGACGATGTGCCTTCGTTCCATTCAGACCCAAGATGGACTTGTACGGATGTATGTCTGACATTACACTTTGAGATGTAAAGTTGGTTTCTATCAAATACATTTCTGTTTGGTGGAGAAGAATTTATCCTCTTAGCTTAACAACCTTCTCTGAGAGCTCAAAGCTCAGAGGTTATGTAGTTGATGGTTACTAGTTCAGATAGTAGATGTGGATCTAGAAGTCTTTGGTTTGGAAGCTTTTGGTTTTGAGCTTTTGGGTTTGGACTTTTGGACTTTTGGACTTTTGGAGCTTTGGAATGAAGATGCAGTATGTTGGATTCTCACTCTCGCTCTCTCTCTCTCTTTTGGAAGACCCCGTTGTGTTATCTTTTCCGCTATTGTGTTGTACTCTGTTGTATATATGGTGCTCTGTTGTTGGTCGTTTGTTGTTGAAATCTTGTAATCAATGTTATGTATCAATGAAATAATCATTTTTTTCCGCTGTGTTGTTATCATCTATTGTGTTGTATCTCCAGCGATACGGACTCCAAGATTTGAATATCCAGCATTTGAATATGGGCGATGTATTGGATGCCGATTTTCGAAGGTTGAAAGTCTGGGTCATCACATTTGGTATCAGAGCTAAAGGTTGAGTAAGAACTTTAGCTTTGGAGTATAACTCATTAGGTGACTCATTAGAGATAGGGTTAGAAATACCCAAGAATGAGTATAACCCGAGAAACCGGAAACCCAAAATCTTCTTATTTATGATAAAATTGTTAGAATTCTATTCGACACAGGAGCCATGCATAGTTTTATTTCCCAGCAAACCGTAGAAGAGTTAAATCTTGAACCCGAATTTGTAGACGAACCTATTTGTGTGAAGAACTCGGTTGGAGGCCCTACGAATCTTTGTTGATGTTGTAGAAAAGTTCCTATTTCATATTCTCATCATCAGTTTCCTATCATCCTTTTTGTTCTTGACTTTAATGAATTTGAAATTTTGCTTGGAATGAATTGGTTAACAAAATATGAAGCTAAATTAGATTGTACCAATAGAACAATTTTGGTCAAAACCAAACTTGGGAATTTTGTTGTGATTTCTTGTGAGGATCCAAGTCCGTAGAGAGAAAAGCTAATGTATACTTTAAGGTACCCTGACCTGATTTGGAATCCGTATCTATTGTTCGAGAATTTCCTGACGTATTTGAAGAAATTAAGTCTTTACCTCCGCATAGGAAAATCGAATTTAGAATTGGCTTGGTTCCCAATGCATGTCCAGTTGTGCATGAAAGTCGTAGGACAGCACTAATGGAAAGAGTAGAGCTAGTTAAGCAAATCCAAGATTTACTAGAGAAAGGATTTGTACGACCTAGTCGTTCCATTTGGGGTTCAGCTGTTGTATTTGTAGCCAAGTTCGATGGATCTTTGAGATTGTACATAGATTATCGTGATCTTAATAAGTTAACCCTTAAGAATAAGTTTCCTTTGCCTCGAATCGACGACCTGTTTAATCAATTGCATCGTGCTCGATTCTTTTCCAAGATGGATCTATCCCAAGGATTCCATCAGCTGAGAACTTCGGAAGGCTGTATTCATTTCACTGCTTTTAGGGGACTCGATACATTCTACGAATGGTTAGTTATGCCCTTCAGACTAACCAATGTCCCTGCATATTTCGTAGACCTGATGACCTGAGTTTTTCGAGAAGTACTGAATAAATTTGTTCTCGTATTTATTGATGATATTCTGATCTATTCCAAAACTGAAGAAGAGCATGTCGAACACTTAAAATTAGTTTTGGAAATATTGAGGAGGAATATATTTTTTGCCAAGTTTTCTAAATGTCATTTTTGGGTTAAAGAAGTTAGATTTCTGCGACATATTGTAACAGAAGAAGCAATTTTTGTAGACCCTGGTAAGGTTTTTGCTATCCTAGATTGGAAGCAACCCTCAACTCCAAAGGAATTCAGAAGTTTCCTGGGATTTGCCGGATACTACCGAAAGTTTGTCCAAGATTTCTCTAAGTTAATCAGTCCATTAACTAAGCTGACTATGAAGAATGCCAAAATTATTTAGATTCTGAAGTGCAAGGAAGCATTCCAGGAATTGAAGAAAAGGTTGACCACTGCTCCCGTTCTTGCTATTATTAACGAAAATAAAGGTTTATCTGTTTACACACATGCTTGTGGTGAAGTAGTGGTGATGTTCTAATGCAAAAGGGTAGAGTGATTTCCTATGCAAGTAGACAATTGCGACCATATGAGAAGAACCACCCAACCCACGATCTTGAGCTTTTGGTAGTTATCTTTGCTTTGAAAATCTGGCGTCATTATCTTCTGGGTGAAAATTTTGAAATGTTCACCGACCATAAATCTTTGAAATACCTCTTTACCCAGAGGGATTTGAATCTAAGACAGTAACGTTGGTTGGAATTCCTAGCGTTATACGACCTGGATATTCAGTATACACCTGGTAAAGCCAACGTGGTAGCTGATGCTTTGAGTAGAAGGCATGTTGTTCTTGCTTATCTGGTTATCACCCCTACTCTTCTTGAGAAGATTGCATGTAAGCAAAAAGAAGACAAGTTTCTTCGAGAAATTTATAAGAGAATACGTCGAGGCGAAAATTCCAGCTTTGGAATCGATAATAGTGGAACTATAAGGCTGAAAGGGAGGATTTGTGTCCCAAACATCCCGTATCTCAAACGAGAAGTGTTGGACGAATGTTACAAATCCAAGTTTAGTATCCATCCAGGGGTTAACAAAATGTATCGAGATATTAAGAAGACTTTCTGGTGGAAAATGATGAAGAGAGATATATCCATTTATGTTAGTCGTTGCGCATCGTGTCAACAAATAAAGAGTGATCAAATGAAGAGAGCGGGTTTACTCCAACCACTTGAAGTGCCTTAATTGAAATGGGACCAAGTGTCTATGGATTTCATAGGTGGTTTGCCATGAACTCGAAAAGGTAACGAGGCGATTTGGGTTATTATGGATCGTCTGACCAAGACTGCCCATTTTATCCCAATTCACTCCACCCGAACGGCAGCGAATTTTGTAGAGTTATATGTAAAGGAGATTGTTCGACTCCATGGAATACTAAGCAGTATAGTGAGTGATCGTTACCCAAACTTCACTAGCATATTTTGGGAGGCATCCCAAGCTGCACTAGGAACCAAGTTGAACTTCACTATTGCTTACCACCCGCAGTCTGATGGGCAAACTGAGAGAATAAATCGAACCTTGGAAGATCTTTTGCGTGCTTGTATTCTTGATTTTGGAGGTTCATGGGAGGACCATTTGAATTTGATTGAGTTTTCATATAATAATAGTTATCAGGCCAGTATTAGAATGGCTCCTTTTGAAGCATTGTATAGTCGTCCATGTAGATCACCTGCGTGTTGGATTGAGTCGGGTGGTAGGCTTGTTCTTGGCCGGACATGATAAGAGAAGCTTATGAAAAGGTTGATTTCATTCAAAAGAAATTGAAAACTGCCCAGAGTCGACAGAAAAATTATGCCGATCATAGGAGAAGAACTTTAGAGTTCCAGGTTGTAGATTCAGTTTTCTTAAAGGTTTCTCCAATGCGTGGAGCTTTGAGATTTGGAAAGTCGGGTAAGCTGGCACCGTGATATATTGGTCCTTTTCCTATACTTGAGAGGATTGGTCCTTTGGCTTATCGAGTGCAGTTACCTAATTGTTAGCTGGCATACATAATGTGTTCCATGTTTCACACCTTCGGAAATATGTACACGACCCAAATCATATTATTGAGGAGACCGCTCAACAGGATTTAGAAATTAAACCAAACTTGGCAGTGAAAAGAGAACCATTGATGATTATTGGTCAAGATGAAAAACGGCTAAGGAATAAAGTGGTGAAATTAATGAAAGTGCAATGGAGTGGAGATCTGAATGATTGTACTTAGGAAGCAGAGAAAGTATGTAGAAGTCCTATCCAAAGTGTAGAATAGATATTTCGGCTTGATCTGGTAAGCCATTTCTCTATCTTTTTGTGTGTTCATATGTTCTTTGTTTGTCTCCCTGTCTATCAAATTTCAAGGACAAAACTTCCTTACGGGGGAAATTTGTAACGATCCCGTTTCTAAGCCAAATTTAATTTAGTAATTAAAATAAATTTTGGAATTAATTTGTGAATTATTTTAAATTCTTCCAAAACAAATGGATATGTGTTTATTATATATATAGACACACACACACACAAATATATATATATAAGTAGATTGTAATTTGAAATTGATTTCAAATTCAAAAATAAAATGTCTTAAAAATAAATTGGATTGAAAAATCTATATTTTAAAACTAATATACATATATATATATATATATGTATGTATGTATGTATGTATGTATGTATGTATGATTTTTATTTAGTGTATAATTGTGTTTTAAATCATTTCTTTTAAAAAGTTATATAATACAAATAAAAGGAAAATTGAAAATATAATATTAAAACATATATTAATATGAGGAAATGCATTTAATAAAAATATAAAATATAGAACATATATATAAGTATAAAACTAAAATAATATAATATAAAGAATTATATAAAAATATTAAGAACATGCAAAATTACAAATGTAATTATATTAACATACAATTTAACAAGTGAAAAATTTTATATCATGCAATTGAACAAGTGTCATATTTGTTATTTTCTTTTTATTTTTTAAAATAGTGAAAACAAGAATATATATACATCATCACTCTTCTCTTCTTATTTTTTCTTTTCATTTCAAAAACTACAAACTAAAAGAAAATCAAACTTGGTAACTCAAATCAGAGAATAAAATAAAGCAGACAACCTCTTCAAATCTTAAAACCTAAAGCAATCAAAGAAAACAAAGCAAATCAAAGATTCAAAGTTCAATTCAATAATCAAGCAAGTCAAGGTCAATCTAAGTTCCAGTCCCAAGAAGATCGAATCTAGAAACAAGTTCTTGGTTTTCCAAATTCAAATCATTTCCAGGCTTTGTCTCTCTGTTTTCAAAATCTTAATGAGTAAACTAACTCTAATCTGATCTATAACTTGATGTTTGTGAAGTGAAGCTGTGAAAAATGTTTGAATGTATGTAAATATGTTTGCATGTATACAAATATGTGTGTGTGTGTGTGTGTATTTATATATATGTGCATGTCTGGATACAGGCATTGATCCCTCTTTTCAAAGTTTACTGGTTTTAAACCTATTAAAAAACCAAAAATTCTTCCTCTAATTTTTTTAGGCTTTAAGATATAAATAAAATATGTTTGTAAAATCAAGATCTAGGTTCTAAAAGTATTTTTAAGAAAAATTTGAAGATAGTTTGACTGGGAATAAGATATACAGTAAAACTTAAATACATGTCATAATTCAAGTGTCATGTTTCCTTGATTTACGTCTATCATCCAACTCGCCTTCGAAAAACATGATTTTTGAAAATAAAATCGAGATTTTTTATTTGTTTTTGGGGAGGATTTGTGGGATGAACGGAAGTCCTATTTTAGGTAAATTCTAATGATCGGGGAGGTGAGGGAGGTCGAGGTCATGGCTGAAGGAAGCTTATGCATTAGGGATCATGAGAAAAATACTTTGTGAATTTATAATCCACCGTGGTGGCCGAATGACGTTAAAGTAGGGTTTAAGGGCTTGGTTTGGTCAATGTTATTTCTGGAGCTCATGTGACGTCGTGGGTGGATCGGAATCGATCGAAGGTGGTGGAATCGAAGCGTCGTGCCATGACGCAACTCTGGACGTGATCGCATGATTTCCGGTGACCGGAGGTAGCCATGCGAGGTGGTTCTTGGATGAACTATTTTGTTCCAGTGGAGTTCGATCTTGCTCGAATTTGATTTTGTGGATGTCACGAGGTTCTGGGTGGTCGGACGGTTAGAGTAGGTCGTCGCCGACTTGTCGATGGTTGGAGCCTTGGTCGGAGATGGCCAGAACTCCTGTGCATGTACATAGGTATCTGTATGTCAGAGATTTGGAGAGAAAGAAGTTGACTCGAGTTTGAACTCGGGGAGATGAAGTTGGAGCTCGGGTCTGCTATTGGGTAGTTACTCGAATATGTTTTAGTTTTTAAAATGTTAAAATAAAAATAAAGTTTTGAAAAATTAATAAAAAAGTGGCTCGGGGAAGAACTCGGGGAAACTTGCGTTTGTCTCAGGGGAGCACTCGGGTTTGTCTCAGGTTAGTTAGAATATTAACTAAGTTTTTGAAATTTTAAAATAAAGACAAGTTTAAACAATTTCTTAATTATCTCTCTTAAATAATAATTATTTTGTTAAGTTTGGAATTAGTTAAAGGTTTTAAAATAAAATTATTTTAAATTAATTAAGTTTAGAATGTTTTAAATACATATAACCTTTTTTTGAAGGTTATTTTAAATAAACTTAATAATGTAATTAAGGAGTTAATTAAGAATATAAGATGTTTTTAAAGGTTAATTAAGTTAAAGGTTAAAGTTAATGGGTTAATGGTAATTATTTCCAAAGGTTATTAACAAGATTTAAATGATAATTAAAGTAATTAATTAAGATAAATGGTTTATCTTTTAATTAACTAAAGTCTTAAGTAATTAAAGAATAATTAATTAGTGAAAGTAATTAAAGAATAATTACATAATGAAAGTAATTAAAGGATAATTACTTAATGTAGGTAATTAAAGATTAATTAAGGTTAATTAATTAATAATCAAGGTGAATTAATTAATAATTAAAGGTTAATTGATTTAATGATTAAGGTTAACTAAATAATGATTAAAGGTTATGTAACGCCCCACCCCAAGACCCACACTAATAAAGGGTATTACGGAGTAATACTGTCTGCTAGTGTAGGGAATAGGGCTAGTTAGGAGCGACCATCCGTAAGCTTTGTCTTAAACAAGTATTGGATACGTCGATTGGGTGCATTGATTTTTTTTTTCTTTACCTTTTTCTTGTGGATCGACATACCCAATAAATGTTTAATATAAAACTATGGTGGCTAATGGATCTATCCAGAACAAAATACAACAACAAATATACAACATATCACAGAACAGTAGACGCATATATATACAGATACATCATCAGTACGCTACATAGTGGTACATAGTGAGTGGTAACACGAACCACATATATATACATCATGTCCCAAAAGAATATACATAGATCAGAGTACATAAAAGATAGTTAAACGACAACACAAAAGGTGGACTAGCATCCAAAAGATAGCAAAGTAGACCATAGCGAAAGTAGCTACATGGGAATCTACCACAGGTGGTTAACTTGTAACAACTCGGTCTGACCCGAGTACATAAAATACACGGGTCAGTCTAGCTTAAAGAAACTGATTAGAGAATGATAGGTGGAGTATAAGGATAATAAATAATAATTCTTCTCAATAGAGAAGAAGCAGCAACAACATATGTCATCTCATAATTCATGAGATGATAACAACTAGAATATCATACGAAATTCTCATAAAAAGGGGTAACAACAACAACATCGATTAAATCATGCATAAATGCCTCATATCATCGGCTTCAACATCGACATAATAAAAGGCTTCCATCAACAACAGTAAGCTAGGCTCCATGGCTAAGCCATATATGAAATCTCAATCAACAACAAAACAACAAGATGGAAACTGCATCATAGCACCAAATAGAATACCTAAGTTCCCAACAACCACATAATGTATTCACCATATGAAAATCTTCAAATAGCACATAGGCTATATATATAACTCCAAGAACAATAATATGGTGAACATATGGAAAACAATAAAATCTAAAAATCAATAAGAATGAAATCTAGAAATAGCAACAACAACGGTATGGATCCATAACAACAACAATTGCACGTGCATATAATAAGTGCACCCCCTCCCCCCGGCATTTCCAAGTACTATACTAGTGCGCTTATTAACGTTGGCCCCCCCGGTCTGATGTAAATATGTGGCCTCCCGAACGAGTGCTAGTGGCCCCCCCGGCCTAGTACTGGCAACAACAACGAAATGTGTTACTAACTTCCAATGTGTGTAGCTTCAAAGGAACAAGTCCGGAATTAACCAGTTCAACAAACTTACGTGTCACATACCACGTGGTTTATTATACCGTTTAAGTCACTTCCTCATTCTCTCGAAGAGTGCAAAATATGTGTTCTTTTATATAGAAAATACTTACTTCGAGAAAATGGGTTTTTAAACGACTTTGGAAATTATTTGGAAATTATTGCTTTGAAATTCTCTTTATTATAGAGAAAACATATATATATAGATTTAAAATTAATTATAAACTTTTATAAAACATTTACTTTGAAAGCTTTTCCATTTTAAAAACCATTCCTAAAACGGTTTAGAAAACACGTGCATAGAAACAGCATAAATCGATAAAAATTCAATAAAATTAACATACGACAAAACCCAAATGAAACCATCAATTCACAGTGCAAATTTGCATTGATGTTGCTTTTCTATTAGTTGGAGTTAGCCTTTTAAAATCATCAAAAAAAAGTGCTCGAAATCATCGAATTGAAAAACAATTTGACGGAAAATGCTCAAACATTGTACAACAACTCAGGCCTATGGCTTGTTTTGCCGGTTTTCCCCTTTTAGACTCAAAATTTGAGAAAACATCAAACATAAAAGTTGAAGATAATTGTCATATCTTAAAGTCAGAAAATGAATCAACTAATTCGGACATTCGAGTCAAAAGTCATGACAATTCTAATTCTCAGGTATAAAATTACAAAACTGTGAACAATGTGCATAACAACAGAGCGGCTTAAAGTGCCATTTTGACCCTGTAGAATCGAGAATTTGATAGATTATAAAACATGAAAGTTGAAGAGAATTACAAAAGATAAGAGACCGAAAAAGAATCAGCTAATTTGGAAAATCCAGCCAAAAGTTATGACGATTTGAATTCTCAGATCCAAAATTACAAAACTGTGGACAATGTGCATAACAAAAGGGCTGCAGTTTAAAGAGCCATTTTGACCACGTAGAACCAAGAATTAGATAAATCATAAAACATGAAAGTTGAAGAGCATTGAAAAATCTTAAAGACAGAAAAGTAATAACTCAATTTGGATAATCGATTCAAAAGTTATGATGATTTTATTTCTCAGGTCCAAAATTACAAAACTGTGAACAATGTGCATAACAATAGGGCTGCGGCTTAAAGAGCCATTTTGACCCTGTAGATCATAGATTTTGACAAATCATAAAACATGAAAGTTGAAGAACATTCTAATAGAGAGAATTCAAAAAAAAAAAGAATCACCTGATTCGGACAAATGGGCTAAAAGATACACCCAAAACAAGTATCAGGTCTGGATTTGTTGTCGCTGTCTTTTGCTCTCAGGACAGCGACAAAGAAGTGCATCAAATTAAACTCAAAAATTCATAAAACTCAAAAAAGGAAACTTTTAGCTAAATCCTAAGCTTTCCAGAACATCCAAAGTCATCGAATTTGGATAAGAAACGAGAGAGATATTGTTAAATTAGTTTAAGGTTCAAACTCTGGAATTTTTTTCTAGCAAACAACAAAGAGGACAACATACAATTG
The DNA here is from genome assembly GCA_030765085.1 of Allium cepa. Classification (NCBI taxonomy): domain Eukaryota; kingdom Viridiplantae; phylum Streptophyta; class Magnoliopsida; order Asparagales; family Amaryllidaceae; genus Allium; species Allium cepa. The sequence goes on along the minus strand of CM060932.1, from coordinate 340,509,472 downwards.
CCATTCAAGCTTATTTAACGTAGAAGTGTGAGCTAATACTTACCTTAGGATTTGTTTGCAGCAAATTGACAATTTAGAAAGCAAAAATATTGATGCTTTAGACTTGAATAAGCTTTAGAAACCTGTAGAGAAGAAGATAACAAACATGCAAACTAGAAAATCAATTACAGTAAAAAACATTTCCTCAAAAACATAAGATGGATGAAATAAGTTAGGGTTTTAGAGAGATTACCTATACGAGATTTTAATTCCTTAATTTTCTTATGATTTAATTTAGTTTGGAGGCTTGGATTTTCAAAATTCTAGAGACGAAGCCATTGTTTTCTCTGGTATGGAGTAAAAGAATACAGGAGGAGGAGGAGAAGAAAAATGTACGTACAGGGAAAACTTCTGCCTCCTTCTAGACTTGGGTCTTGGGTTTGGATCCTAAACTAACCTTACCCACTAAGCCTATTTTAACTTATAATATGATAAGTATGTTATTAATTAACATATATTTAGCAAATTTTACTATTTTAACACATAATTTACCAAACTAATTACATTCTTTATGTTTTCAACTTTAGAAAAATCAAACTAACATATTTTATGTTTAATGAAATGTCCTATCAACATATAAAAGTTATTTTAGCTATTAAAATTAATTTCCATCATTAAAAATTTTATTTTGATTAGATACTTAGATTTACACTATTATTTACACAAAACTAATTAGCAAAAATTACACAAAAATCATTTCCTTATCCAATTCATCATAAAAACTATATTAAGATTATTCTTACACCCAAATGTTGTTTTTAAATAAAATTCCATATTTTTATTTACAATATTTACCATATTTAATTTTAATACATCATTAAAATTAACAAAAATCACTATTTGACCACTATTTCCACAATTATTACATTCTACCAAAATAAAACCATTCAATGTTCAATATTATCCTAAAATAACTTATAATTTTTTTTCAAAACTTTATTCTCTCATTTTTATATTTACTTACAACAAATAAATGCTGAATTAATTGCTTTTATCTTTTATTTAATTAATTCACCACCAAATTAACATAATTCCATTATCCACATTTAATTTTCAACCAAACCATCTTATTACCATTTTATTTCACCAAGTACACATTGTTTATTATATAATAAACAATTTTTAACAAAGTTTTACGTCTCCAAATTTATTTTATTCCTTCATTTTAAACTATAACCATCATTATAATTTATTTTCACAGGTAATCACAAAACCAAGGTTGTTACAGACTCCCCCCATATAAAAATTGCATCCCCATAATTTCTTAAAGAAGAGTTGTATTCAACATAATTTATTTAATCTAGCAAAGGAAAATAGATAGGCTTGAGTTAAAAATTCTCACACTCAACACGAGAAGAAAGGAAATCAGGATAGGATCGCTCGATAAATTCCCTGGTTTCCTATGTACAGTCTTTTGGATTAGCGGACCATTGAATCTTTGCAAGCGGAACATCCTTATTTCAAAGGCGTTTGACCTTCGAAGCAAGCATACAGAAAGGAAGTTGCACAATAGATAAATCAGGTGAGATCTCAAGCTCTTACAGATTGGGAGGATCAATAACAGAATCTGAATCATGAAGGCACTTTCGAAGCTGAGAGACGTGAAACACGTTGTGAATACCAGAAAACTGGGCTGGAAATGATGCTCTATAAGCAACTGGGCCAATACGCTCAGTAATAAGAAATGGTCCTATATAGCGAGGAGCCAATTTCCCGGTCCTACTAAAACGCGTTACCCCTTCGAAGGAGATACACGAATAAAAACGAAATCACCAACCGAGAACTCGAGAGGCTTCCTACGATTGTCCGTATAGGATTTCTGACGGCTCTGTGCCTCTTTCATTCTCTGACGAATACGAACAATCTTCTCAGAAGAATCACGAATAGAATCTGGGCCAAGAATAAGCTTCTCTCCAGATTCCAACCAACAAGAAGGTGATCGACATGGCCTTCCGTATAAGGCTTTGAAAGGAGCCATACCGATACTGGACTGAAAACTATTGTTGTAGGAGAACTCCACAAGAGGTAGGTGATCCTCCCAACTACCACCGAAATCTAGAATGCAAGCACGAGGAAGATGCTCAAGAATACGATTTACCCGTTCAGTTTGTCCATCAGACTGGGGGTGATATGCTGTGCCGAAGTTCAGCTTTGTTCCCAAAGCTTGCTGAAGACTCTACCAAAAATGACTCGTGAAAAGCGAATCATGGTCACACACAATCAAACTAGGAGATCCTTGAAGTCTCACGACTTCCTTGATATATAACTTGGCCAAATGAGGAGCACTCTTATTAGACTTAATAGGAATGAAATGTGCTGATTTGGTAAGGCGATCAACAATAACCCAAATGCTAGAATGGCCCGATCTCGAACGAGGTAGGCCGTCAATGAAATCCATCGAAATCTGATCCCATTTCCACAATGGAATCTCTAAAGGCTGAAGGAGACCAGAAGGGCATTGATGTTCAGCTTTTATGAGTTGACAAGTCATGCAATTACTTACATAACTTGCAACATCACGCTTCATGCCTTCCCAATAATAAAGGCGATGCATATCAGCATACATCTTACTACTGGCGAGATGAATGGTATACTTAGAACGATGACAATCATCAAGAATGTCACGCTTAAGTGCAGAATCAGAAGGCACGACAAGACGGTTCTTCTTGCGAAGACACCTATGACAATCAAAGCTGAATTCCCACAACTCCTCATCACGGGACCCAGACTCACAAATCTGATAAGGTGCACAAGATCGGGATTACACCGCTAAGCATCGGCAATACGATCCAATAAACTGGGTCGAGCTTCCATACTGAATAATAAAATAGGAGAATCAAAAGAAGGAGCTCGATCACGAATATCACAAAGGGATAAGGTCTTTAGAACATCCCACTCGGCTAGCATCAAAGAAAAAACAGTTGAATGTTTGCGACTAAGCGCATCAGCAACACGATTACCCTTACCAGGGGTATACTGGATATCAAAGTCATAGGATGCAAGGAACTCGAGCCAACATTTTTGCCTCATATTGAGCACCTTCTGAGTGAAGAGATATTCCAAGGACTTATGATCGGTGTATAGAGTGAAGTGCTCGCCTAACAGATAATGATGCCAAATCTTCAAGGCGAAGACGATGGCGGCCAACTCGAGGTCATGAGTGGCATAGCGTACTTCATTTGGTCGTAGTTTCCTAGAAGCGTAAGCAACTACCCGATCCTTCTGCATAAGCATGACACCGAGGCTACGTCTACTAGCATTTGTGTAGACAACAAGATCCCGATTCCCTTCAGGAACCACTAAAATAGGAGCATTAGTGAGAAGCTCTTTCAACTGCTGAAAAGAAGCTTCGCACTTGTCGGACCAAATAAATCAAATGCCGTTCCGAGTAAGGCTGGTGAGAGGAAGCACAGTGCGGGAAAAATCCTTAATGAATTGGCGGTAGTAACCCGCTAATCCAAGGAAGCTGCGAATCTCATGAACATTCTCAGGCCTCTTCCAATTCTGAATGGATTCGATTTTCGAAGGATCGACCGAAATACCTTCAGAGGAAATAACGTGGCCTAAGAACTTAACCTTATTCTCCCAGAAGTAGCACTTGGAGAATTTGGCTTTAAGCTAGTGATGACGAAGAGTACTCAAGACAATTCTCAAGTGATTAGCATGCTCGGCTTTAAACTTCGAATAGACAAGGATGTCGTCGATGAACACAAGGACGAACTTATCGAGATATTCATGGAATACTCGATTCATAAGATCGACAAAGAAAGCAGGAGCGTTCGTCAAACCAAATGGCATAACAAGCCACTCGTAAGATCCATATCGAGTGCGGAAAGCTGTAAGAGGAATCCTTTCTTCCACAACTCGGAGCTGATGGAAGCTAGTGGCAAGGTCGAGCCGAGAGAAAACCTTGGCGCCACTCAGCTGATCGAACATATCATCGATCCTAGGTAATGGATACCTATTCTTGATGGTCAACTCGTTAAGCTTGCGATAGTCAATGCAAAGCCTAAGAGTTCCATCAGACTTCTTCACGAAGACGACCGCGGCACCCCACGGTGAAGAACCAGACTGAATCAACTTCTTAGACTCAAGCTATAAAAGCTGCTTCTTGAGTTCCTCATTTTCTTTTGCAAACATCCTCGTGGGAGGACGACTAACTGGCTGCGCGCCTGGAATGAGATCAATGTGGAAGTCAATCGCCCGCTTGGGTGGCAAGCCCAAAACAGGATCAAATACATCAAAGAAATCACAAACAATAAGAATACGAGATATATCATCATCATCTCGTGAATCGAGAGAAAATAAAGATGCTTCGAAATTATCCACATTCCGAAGAACAAGTGATAGCTGAGTAGATGAATCTGGATGTCGAAGATATAAAATTCTCTCAGAACAAATAATCCTGGCATCGTATCGCATTGGCCAGTCCATACCCAAAATCATATCAAATCCAAAATAGTGAATGACGTGCAGATTTACATAGAAAGGAAAACCATAAAGAACAGTCTCAACATCATCACAAAGCATGCTAAGGGTTGCGGATCCCTCAATAGGATTTGCAATCCTCAAATAAGTAATAAGGCAAGAAACATCCAACTGTATATCATCAACAAGCTCCTTCGATACGAATGAGTGTGACGCACCCGTATCGAAGAGGACTCGTATAGAACGATCATAAAACAAAATGGAACCTTCAAGAACAGAAGAAAGGGTACCTCTAGGCTGAGAAGAACCACCAGAAGCATCAACAACATTAAGCTTGCCAGAACCAGAAGACTTTGGCTTGCTAGGGCAAGAAGAAGACCAATGTCCCTCTTTCTTGCAATTACGGCAAATGCGAGGCTTGGGACAATCTCTAATCATATGATCATAAGAGCCACAATTGTAACACAACTTCTGAGTAGGAGGTTTTCCACTAGGCTGAGAACTAGGATCAGATCCAACGGGCTTCTTCTTCTTGGAAGGGAAAAACTTTCGCTTATGAGATGGGAACTTCTTCTTATTGGGGTTATTGCGAACCTAAAACTCTTTACCACTCTCGCACTCCTTCTCGATGGCTTCGAGATGAAGCGCCGAGTCAACCAACTCCTCAAAAGAATACTTAAGTTGGTTCAAATATTTCTTGAGGCCAGAAATAAACTTGAGATTCTTCTTATAAGAAGTGCTAATGTATTCGAGACCATATTTGGACAAGGCCTCGAAAGAAGAAACATACTCTGAAACAGAAGACTTCCCTTGCTTCAACTCAAGGAAGCGACGGGCTAAGAGAGCTTTCACGGATTCAGGAACGAACTTAAGTTCGAATCGTTCCCTAAATTATAGCCATGTAAGAGTAGACTCATCAATCTCAGCAATAAGAAGCTCATACCAATCAAGAGCACGCTCTTGCAACATACTAGATGCTATAAAAATTCGGTGGTGGTCAAAAATCTCCATGCGAATAAAAATGCGCTTGCATGTACGAAGCCATGCCTGGACCTCAAGAACAAACTCTGAGCCTTTGAAAGGCTTGCCTCCAAGATGAGGAAAATCACTACACATGCACGCAAAAGCAGACTTGCGCGAAGGAGATGAAGGAGTTGGAACTAGAGGCTGAGTGCTTCTAAATAACTCCATAAACTGATCGGCAGACGTAGAAACGCCATCTGGATGCGAGCCGCTGGATTGCCCAGCATCCGAGCGTCGTCCTCTGCCTCTTCCAGCCATTAGCTGAAAGTTAAGATAAGATGAAGATTATTTACATGGTAGATGTCATTAATTCAAATATGGAATACTACAAAATTAAAATGCATTCCTAGACGTATTCCTAAACCTCTATCTACCCCACAGGACACGGAAGAACAAAGGCACGATGATTCAGGGATTCGTAACACTTGTATTACACTTTGATGTATCGTAATATGTGTTTATGTTCTTTGTTTATCATATTTTGTTCTGAACCATGCTCTGATCCCAAGCTGTAATGCCCCACCCCAAGACTCACACTAACAAAGGGTATTACGGAGTAATACTGTCTGCTAATGCAGAGAATAGGGCTGGTTAGGAGCGACCATCCTTAAGCTTTGTCTTAAACAAGTATCGGATACGTCGATTGGGTGCACTGATTTTTTTTCTTTACCTTTTTATTGTGGATCGACTTACCCAATAAATGTTTAACATAAAACTATGGTGGCCAATGGATCTATCCAGAACAAAATACAACAACAAATATACAACATATCATAGAACAGCAGACACACATATATACAGATACATCATCAGTACGCTACATAGTGAGTGGTAACACGAACCACATATATATACATCATGTCCCAAAAGAATATACATAGATCAGAGTACACAAAAAGATAGCTAAACGGCAACACAAAAGGTGGACTAGCTTCCAAAAGATAGCAAAATAGACCGTAGCGAAAGCAGCTACATGGGAATCTACCACAGGTGGTTAACCTGAAACAACTCGGTCTGACCCGAGTACATAAAATACACGGGTCAGTCTAGCTTAAATAAACTGATTAGAGAATGATATGTGAAGTATAAGGATAATAAATAATAATTCTTCTCAACAGAGAAGAAGCAACAACAACATATGTCATCTCATAATTCATGAGATGATAACAACTAGAATATCATACGAAATTCTCATAAAAAGGGGTAACAACAACAACATCGATTAAATCATGTATAAATGCCTTATATCGTCGGCTTCAACATCGACATAATAAAAGGCTTCCACCAACAACAGTAAGTTAGGCTCCATGGCTAAGCCATATATGAAATCTCAATCAACAACAAAACAACAAGATGGAAACCGCCTCATAGCACAAAATAAGACACGTAAGTTCCCAACAACCACATAATGTATTCAACATATGAAAATCTTCAAATAGCACATAGGCTATATATATAACTCCAAGAACAACAATATGGTGAACATATGGAAAACAACAAAATCTAAAAATCAATAAGAATGAAAACTAGAAATAGCAACAACAATGGTATGGATCCATAACAACAACAAATGCACGTGCATATAATAAGTGGCCCCCCGGCCTTGCCAAGTACTATACTAGTGCGCTTATCAACGTTGGCCCCCCGGCCTGATGTAAATATGTGGCCCCCCGACCAAGCGCTAGTGGCCCCCTCGGCCTTGGCCCCCTGTAACAGCCCGCAAATCCGTACCCCTTGAGTCAACACTATTCTACATCAATCAACTCAAGTTGTACAGAAATACGAACCATTTGGGTTAAAGAAGAAGAGGTAGAAGAAGTAAATAGAAATCAACAACAGAATCTAACCATCGCAGCGGAATAAAATATAATAGATAATAAATGGTTTTTACTCAAAAATCAAATATCTCTGTTTATTTATTACATCATCGGAGTACATCAATCACAGTTCAACATCAATATCATACAATGGATACACAACAACTCAACACAGCGGAATATACATATATAAACAAGTACAGAAGCACGTATCGTCATCCTGCTTGTCTCCTGAGCTCCACAGCATCATATCCTGTATTCTATAACACTCTGTCTGACCCGAGCATTACAGTTAAATAACACCCGAGTCAGTTTGGAAAACCAGCGTGAGAAAATCACACTCAATTGATTATTAGAGTTTCAAAAGTCCTTTGAAAACAAAAGCATCTCGTAAGACCACGCCACAAATAAACATGTCGGGTTTTTACCTTACGATAGCTAAAACAATTTTATAGAAATCCTTTGATATTATAATAGAGTCTATATACAAATACTTATAAAATAGCCGAAATTGTTACATCTATTAAATTCCAGCTACTAGCCACAGAGTGGATAATACAAACAAAACTGGTACAAGGCTCGTAGGGAGAATGGATTTCCAACTACTGACTAGCCACTGGGGTACCACCTGTCACAGTGCATGGCCTAGATCACTGTACCGAGGAGTACGCCCGCTCTCCTACAACACAAGACCGGGACTACCCCTTACTAGATAATCTCGTGTGAGATCACCCCATGGTTGGGATCAGCAACCGCCCACTAAGCCGAAATAAAAAGGGACATCTAGGCAGGGATGACCTCACCCTGCTTGGGTGCTACCCACCTAGCCTTGCTGCATAACCCCTGATTTTCAGTCATTCCCATTTGATGAGGCTAAGTGTTACCTTTTTAGAACATATCCCTTAGAATGCCCATCGTCCACCTGATGATGTATCGAAAGCATTCATCCATACAAGTCCGTCCCGGGTTCGAACGGAACCAAAGGCACTACTCCTGCTACATCCATTTTGGAAATATCCTCAGGATTAGTAGCGACTAGCCCTTGCACTTCACTGCTCCATCTTCGAATCCAAACTCGTTTTCCACGAAAACGTACAAACCGGATCGAAGTGGTTTTCGAGAAATAAATCTCGATCCCGGTCTCTTCTAAACGACCAACGCATTTGTCCAATATTGATAGTCGGTGATTTAACTATCAATTTATATTCACAAACATCCATCAAACAATAAATAATTCCCAAATTATTTATTAATCTCGAAATATCTTTATAAGATATATTTTCATTTTCAACCCTTCTTGAAAACAATTTCAAATCATCTTTCTCCTCAAAATAAACTTCGCAAATATTTTTCTATCTCCACTGAAATCACCAAGCACAAAACTAGATTTTAAAAATAATTTTAAAAAAACACTTTATTGTAAAATATATTTAACATTTAATTTAGGAAAAAATTTCTTTAATACTTAATTTAAAACAATGCTCTAGAAATAACTAAAATAAGGTTACCTTATAACTATACATTAGATTTTCTTCTTTAAAATATCGAATCATTCTTTAAATAATTATTACGATCATAGACTAAAATAAAATACTTACTTTGGAATTTACTTTAGAACATTTAAGTTAAGACTACTTCAATAATTGGCTAAAATATATACTATATAAAATTTAAAAATAAAGTTACTTTATAAAATATAAAACTAGGTTTTCACTTTTAAAAACATAATACTAAGTCATTCTTTAAATAATTACTGCCATAATAGATTGAAAGAAAATACTTACTTTAGAAATTTAAATATTTAGAAATGATAAATTTTTCGAAACTCGCTTTTTTTAAAAACAACTTCAAAACCTTTAATTTATACTTAAAATTTACTTTAAAAACGCACTTGTTATCCAGGGAGAATTTCAAATCTCAATCACTTAAATCAATTTTTCCAAATTGATTCCCAATTTATTCCATTTGAAATAAATTTCTCTACTTATCAGGTCATTTCAAAATTCATTAGTTATGGACTTACTATTAATGTTATTATTTCCCGTTTAATTTTAAATCTTTTAACTGAAATAACAAATTTTAGTTTTTTCTCAATTTCTCCTTTATTCTTATTAAACATCTAAATCTTAAATTTAAAATAAATGTTTTGTTCTTTTTAAATTAATAATACTGAAGTTTAAAATTGATTAATCTCCTGTTTATTCCAAATTTCCCTTTCATATACGGAATTTATTTATTAGAATTTGAAACTACTATTATTCTTATCCAATTTATTCTTCATTTATTTAAATTTTATATAATTATTTCACTTACAAATTCTCTCCATTTTATTTCCAAAATCCAATTCTATATATTTTGATAACTTAGTGTACAGGAATATATTCAGGTATATAATAACATCCAATATTCCAATTAACAATAATATTCATCACATAATATAAAATAATCACAACAGATGGTATTAAGTAATTTATATAAATGTTGAGGGGTCTAGTTGGATCCCTCCAACCTGTTTTCTGTGCATCCACAGATGTTAGCACAATATAATATGCCAATTCCAAAATTTACCATACTATAGCACATCAATCAATTCAATCATTCAAAGAATTATTTAAATTTAATGTAACGACCCGCTATTTTGGACTATTCGCATCCGCACATGTCGGTCTTGAAAAATTCAAAATACCGAATTGTTAATTTAAAATTTGGCAAAACTCGGATATACAGTAAATAAATAATCACAGAATCACAGACACAGAGTAATAATATGCAGCGGAAGTAAAAGAGATAGTAGTTCATGAAGCTACTATATAAATATATAAGATACATCAGAGTTTACACAAGTTACAACAGAAGTCTCGAATACAATAGTCGAATACAATAATCAGATTACATCACTGGAATCAACTGAATATCTGAAAGCTAGGAAGATAGCTGGATCTCCAAACGAAGCTCCAACTCCAAAGGTGAGCCTTGAAAGCTGGTACTCTCAGTCTGACCCGAGCGTAAAGCAAAACACAAAACACTCGAGTCAGGATTAATATTCTTATATCAATAAATCCAACTCAAGTGAAATAACAATTGAAATACAAGTAACTCAAAGGATGTTGGAATAACCGTCCTTTAAGGATCCGTTAAAACTATCTACTATGTAGTAATATACGCTAAATAGATAATGTCTATCATTAATATAAATATCAAAATAGTGTTAAGGCGTTACCATTATCCCCCTTAACACATTTTATATAAGCATCATAGTCTATACAGCACTGTAAACTCCACCGTAAACTGGTGGGATATCAGTGAGTACTCCATAGGTATAACACAAAACAAACTCGTAGTGGTCGCGTATATAAGGATACAAGTATGACAAGGCACATGAGGCAATACCCAAGGTAGTGAAACTACCGTTCGCCTGATCCGGACTGGTGAGAACGCATCGCCGCAGCGATCGCAACACCGCGAAACAACACTCCTGAAAAGTACGAGGGTGCACCAATCAATCACAAGTAATGAGTAGTAGTTACGAAGAAGTGTGTTCGCTCGAGGTGGCTAACCCCATTTGGCCCGGCACAGCTCCTGATTTTAGTCATTTCAAATTTGACACAAGTGTCAAGGCTATCCATTTTCGTTCTCTTTCTTCAGTCATCGCGTACATCATTCCACCACTTCATTCTGGATCTTCACTCCGCGTATAGTTATTAAAGTGGTTTTCGGTTTAGATAGAGAGTATATCCATAACCGATTCCGGTTTCTTTAATAACTTTCGTAATTATTACACCGATTGGTCATTTAGTAAATTTCAAACCAAACCAAATTCAATTTCAATTTCAATTTATAACTCAACATTTCGTTGTCTTTCTAAATCAATTTCCAAAGTTTACGTTTCAAAACTTCCAAATTACCATTTCAAAATCTTATAATTCGATTTCAACTTTTGTTTTACAATTCAAATATTTATTCAAGTTCGTATATAAGTTTCATTCCGAAATCATTTAAATTAATTTGATTTAACATTTAAATCAATTTATATTCATTTATCGATTTCATTCAATATTCATTAAGTAAATTCGTCACTGAAAACAATTTCCATTTAATTTCCAATTCATTAAATCAATCACTTACGTTCAACTTCATTATATCAACTTATTAATTGAATTCAATTAGATTCGTCAAATCAATTCTTTAAATTACAAGTCTTACGTTAATTTCAATAAACCCATTCAATTCGATAAATCACATTTTATTTCTTATTAAAGAAATTCAATTTCACTTATTTATTGTCTTCGTTACAAATTTCAAACTTAATTAATAAAGAACTAAATTTCATATATTCGAGAAGTTTAATTTCACTTATTAACTTACTTAAATTTTCAAACTTTAATCAATAAAGAAACTCAATTTCATTTATTAACGAAGTTCAAATCCACTTATTCAAAAGTTCAATTTCTCTTATCAAAGAATTAAATTTTTATTCAATTAACACATAATTCAATCTTCTTTAATTATTAAATAATTTCAATCTTAATTACTAATAATTTCAAAATTAATAATTACAAACTTGATTATCAATTCAAACTTAATTATTAAATCATTTCCACTTAATTATGAATTCAAACTTAATTATCAAATCATTCCAATCTTAATTATAAATTCAACTTAATAATTTCAAACTTAATTATAATTCCAAACTTAATTATAATTTCAAATTTAATTATTAATTGATTTCAAACTTAATAATTTTCAAAACTCAATTATTACTAATTCTAAATTATTTATTAATAATTCCAAATTTAATTATTAGATAATCAAATTTCAAACAACGTTCATTCGTCAATTACTACGTTAATATTTGTTTCAGATTTCAATCTTTACATTTCTTTTCGTAAACAAATTCCACTTCCTTTCAAACTTATTCCTTATTCGAATAAAATCATTATTTTATTTTTAAATCAAATTATTGACCAATCGGATTTTATTTAATTTTCTATCCTAGGTCAAGTTCATTTGGGTATTTATCATTTCAACCCGATTCCAATTCCAATTCAACAATCCAACATAATAAAGGGAACTTGCAGTGTGATAACAGGGATGGTGTCAAAGTAAATAACAAGCAATAACAACAATCAAACACAATCCAATAATCAATTCAAATAATCCCGAAATAATCGTATTAATTCGCATTGTTGTTTGTGCGAATTAATATAATTATCTCTAGAATCTACACTATCATTTCATGTAGATTAAAGATTATTACATTAATATCAATACGGTTCTTCACTTGATATTCATTATTCAATTTCAAACTACATCAATTTATACAACATACATTCAAAGGGGTCATATTATACAAATTTAACTAATCAAATTCAACACATATCAATTTCAAATTGTTAACTATCCTACGTCAATTTCAATTGCATAATATTTATCACTTAATACATTACAATTTACATCCAATTATAAACAACAATCAATCAATCAATTCAACCAAACTTGATTATCATCGCATAAATAATTAACAGATAATGGTGTCAGATGTCATAGGCGAACAGATAGAGGTAATAGCATATATAACAGTGTAAATAACTAACAGCAGCATATTTCAATTGTCGTTTCAATTGAAATCAAATATAATAAATAAAAGAATATTAATTGTGAGTGATTGCTCACCTTTCGAGGCTAGAGAGAATAGGAGATGGCACAGATACGCACACTGATACAGACACTGAAATGGAGTTACAAATCCAAGCATGATTCTCAAAGGAAAGTAAGATTGGCACGAATCGACGAGCAAAACTGTTAAATAGGAATTGCCGAAATAAATCAAAATATTCAACATAGCAACAATTACAAAACATGTCCTACGTAAAAGTTTAACAATATAATTCTATGTGCTACCGAGATCGAAATGGTCTGAAATTTGGTATGAATAAAGATCAAAACTTGTATTTCAAAACTGCAAAGAATCACTTGATTCCGACGTAAGACGGAGAAGATACGATGCGTCAAACATGAACTCAGGTCGTGTTTGCAGCAGTGTAAAATAATTTAAAGTACAAAAGAACATCTGCCTGGGTCTAACTTCTAGATCCTCGACCACTAATCAAACGATGTCGGATTTTGCTGGAATTTGACATGTATAAACTAGGTAACTTAAACTCCTTTTTAAAAATAGAATCAACCCATTCCGATAAAACATGAGTGAGATACGATGCGTCAAACATGAACTCAGGTCGTGTTTCAAACAGTGTAAAATAATTCTAAGTACAAAAGAATATCTGCCTGGGTCCAACTTCCAGATTCTCGACCACTAATCAAACGATGTCGGATTTTGCTGGAATTTGACATGTATAAACTAGGTAACTTAAACTCCTTTTTAAAAATAGAATCAATCCATTCCGATAAAACATGAGTGAGATACGATGCGTCAAACATGTACACACAGCAGATTTAAAATTTATTTGCACTTTCATATAGTACGTATAAACACCTACATACATATAGGACATATGTACAAGCTTTTATATGTACTGAAACATTATATATATAATCTTAACATGAAACAAATTATATAGCATTTTCGTATCTCAGGTTTTATAGTTCCAATACTTCAAATAGACTATCAACCACAACTGCATATATACGTTACTACTCTCAGGTAATAAACCAAACAATATATATATAATCTACCTAATCCATATACTAAACTGTTATAAAATAAAATATGTACCATCACTTTTATGCTACAATATAAAATCATCAACAGTTTATAAACAAAACCATTCGCACGTACATATTACATAACAGCAAACATATAAATAAAACTATAACTTAAATAATTATATATTCTTACCTAATCTCTGAGATAGGATGGTACTCGGCACAAGAGGAGAAAGGTTGAAGACGAAGCGCAGAGGAGATGCTCGAGATTTCTAGCCTGGGTTGGTCAGGCAGCAGAAGTGAATGGGTGGAAGCCGAAGTTTCGTGGACTAGTGATGCGGGTGGTTGCTTGCCTCGGCAAGGGTGGTGGCTACCAATGAGGAGGTTCGAATGATGGGGATGGCAGTGGCCGGTCAGTCACGCGGAGGTGGGGACGGCGATGCTTGGCGGTGCGGTGGGCGGAGGAGACTAACTGGAGGCCAGCTTGATGTAGGGTGTGCGTGGAAAAGTGAGGTGGCACTAGTGGAGGCAGTGGGTTGTCGCTGAGGCTGATGGCGGGGCTTTGGAGGTAGGCTGCGACAGAAGGTGGTAGTCGGTGTTCTTGGCCGAGGCTAGGGAGGAGATAGGTGGCTTCTGCTCGGTGTTCGCGGCGGCAGGAGGCTGCGGAGGTGGTGGGAGGAGTGACAGATCGGAGCAGGTGTGTGCGTCGGAGACATGACCGAAGGTGGTTGCTATGTGGTGCAAGGGCTGGGCGAGGTGATGGGAGGCTAAGGAATTATGGTGGCGGATCTGGTTGCAAGAAGTGGGGCAAAAGGTGGAAAGGCAGATGGAGTTTGTGTTGGAAGTGGAGAGAGAAATAATAGAGAATGGGAGAGGAGAAGTTTAAGACTTGCTGTAAAATGATTTTTGCCAGAGGAGAAAATGAGCAAGAGAGGTAGAGAAGAAGGAAACAAAATGAAAGAGGAGTAAGAAAATATGTGTCCAAACATGAACGTGCATCTTTAATCTTTAATTCAATTAAAGACTATCCATTTCCTAACCACTTGTGGCATTTAGAATTCCAAGGAATGATAAATGAAATGACTATTGGTAAAACCTTGCGTGTAAATATGGATGTCACAGGCTTTATAAATAATGCAAATAATGCTTGCTTTTGTATAATAAAATATGTATTCTTCAAGAAGAAGACAGCATGAAAATTTTGAAAGCAACGTTTCAATGTGCAAACTAGGGAATAGTGATAGTCATTGTGAATATAAAAAGGCAAGTGCTGTTTGAGTCGACACTGCAAATATATGAAAAGTCACGTGGAAACCAACAGACTCAATTAACGAACCACAACGGTTAACCGTTTACAGATTTCGCGGCGAACCGGGTTTGGAAAAATAGAAGTGAATATCCCGTAGAGTTCAGAACGACGAAACGATCAAAACAGTATACTGATATCAGCGGTTCGATTGTATTTTTAAAATTTTCAAATTTTCTACTACGGAAAATGCATAAAATTCGCAGAAAAATAAGAACGACGGAGCTAAAGAAGTCCGAATTTGGAAAAACGAAAAATGACGTCTTGCTCAGAAGACGATTTAGAATTTTTCTATGTAAAAATATTTCGGTTTCGAAAACGGTTTATTTTCATCGATTACTAACTGATTTAGATTGAAGTAAATTTACGCACGAAATGAACTTCCATATTTTCGAACGAAAATTTACCAGTTGCTATGTTTAATTAGACGCATGCCAAATACGAAGTTTGGTTGGCAACGGAAATCGTTTGTGAAAATTTGAAATTCTACACCAAATAAGCGATTTTAAAAATTTTTAACTGGGTCTGAATTTCAGGGTCGTTACATTCTCCCCCACTCAAAACTTTTCGTCCCCGAAAAGGAAGGAGGTAGGAGAATAGAAACAAGCAGAAGAAATAGACTTGAATTACAAAATAAACAATTAATTTAAACCATAGAAATTTCAATTTAAATTAATTTATATTTAACAATTTAACTTTAAATTCAAGATTTTCGTAAATTTGATTTGATTTCACATATATTAATGTTAGCTACAAAAGATTCCTTTCAAATGAAATTCAATTTTAATTCAATTAGTTCAAGATATTCTCTTAAGTTGATTTAATTCAATTTATTAATTTTCAAAACAAAATTTTCTTTTATTAATCATATCTATTATTTATTTAACTTATTATTCTATTTATCTCACAAACATTTATAATTAAAATTAAATTGAATAACATTTTCTTAAATTAACAATTTATAAAGACAATTTATATTATATAGTATCCAATTTTCTTAAATTAACAACTTCAAAGATCATAAATTTGAATATTCGTTTATTATAATCATATTTTATTTGACAAATTTAATTCTTCTTTATTCAGATTATTATTAAATTTATTCTACTTAATCTATCTTATCACATATATATTAAGTATATTTACATTTAATATAACAACTCAAATTTATTTAAAATTTTCTTTGATTTCATTTTATATTGTATACTATTCAATTACATAGTTAACTTTTGAAAATTTAGGTAAGTTATATTGAATGCAATTGAGTATTATCCAAATAAAATTTTCCAATTTAGTTACTTCAAGCTAAGTATTTATATAAAAGAATTTGGTTTCATTTTAAATTGTAAAATCATCCTTTAACAAATTTTAAGAATTACTTTCCGATTAGCTTCAACAACTTGAGATAAAATAAATATATATATTCATAATATATCAAATCAAATTTAAATCTTCAATAGATATTATAAATCAAGTAAGGTTTAGAAATTCAAATTAATTTATTTTTCAAAACAAACCGTAGCAAAGCTACAGAATAGTCTCTCCACTTCGAAACTCGAAAATGAATGTCGATGATGCGGCCGTCATCACCGAAATTATTTTCCAGCGACAAAAGAGAAGAGCTCGAATTTAATCATTTTAAATTCTTTGCAAACCATTTCTATTCGAAAATATTTTAAACAATATACATTTTAAACTTTTAAAACCCTAGTTCGAAATCACCGGAAATTAAATTCTCAAATTCTAATTTAAATACATTTCAAATTTCAAACAAATTATACCCAAATTTTATAAATTCATTTATTTATGTTATGAAATAGTCAATGATTTATAAAATAATAAATGAAAATTAAATTTTAACATTTCGGACAACAGATTCATTAACATTTTAATTTTTGAAAAATTTATACTTATATAATATAATCATACAAAACTATTTGTTTACCAAATTTGAAAACAATATTGTGTCAGTTTGCTCTGTTCAAGTGTTTTGGAAATCCTATCGATAGCGTTGATCAAACGAATCGATCGAAAATCCAAATCAACATCAACGACTCAAACAACACAATATATGTAAAACATTTTTAATATTAATTTTCAAAGACACTTCCTTGCTTGATGATACAACAATGGATTTCCAAATGAGTATGGGGATTCAAAATTGATAGAAATCAAATCAAAGAGAATTTTGATTCGATAATAAAATTCGAACAGAAGATAAGATAATTCAATTAACAGAATCGGGAGATGGATATGCTTATGTAATTCACGGGCAACCTTAACTGGGTCGACCGTAACTTCGAGAATAAGATCGATGCTGAATTTCGAGGTAAATCAACATTCGATCTCAAGAAATAGAATTCAGGTATTGTAGGAGATAGATAGCATCGTAAACCGAGGATACAGAAATCTTCGGTAAATCGATGTCTATTGTAAATGAGTTTCACCCATTTACAGATAAATTTGGGATTGGTGAGACCGCCGACTCACTATAAAGATCATTCGAAGTGGAGTTATGGGGTACTCCAGAATCAAAAGAAGATAAATAGTGAGGATATGAATGAATTTTGAAACCGCAGAGAACGTTCCAAAATTCAAAGGAATTGAGTTAAAAGGAAAAGATTGAAACTCGAATGATAGTGATTCTGTAAATATATTTACCATATATGCTAAGTTTTGCCTAGAGCTACCAAAAGCTCTGATACCAACTGTAACGACCCGCTATTTTGAATTTTTCAAGGCCGACATGTGCGGATGCGAATAGTCCAAAATAGCGGGTCGTTACATTTAATCATTTAAATCTAAATTTAACTGAGTGAGATTAACTCACCTTTTCCTTTAAATTTGCAATCCACTTCATTCTCGGTTTGATTCCACGATTTCAGACCTTGTAAAAATAATTTATACAATTTATTAAATTATTTAATTGGCTAAAAATTTATTCAACTTTTCATTTTATTTTTAATAAAATCCAATCAACTAATGATTTAGTTTTAACCTTGTACAGTACGATTTATTAACATCTAAGATAATCTACTAATAATTTACCATAAACAAATTAAATTAACTAGCCATCAAATTTTCAATTTGATGAATTTTAGTTAACCAATAATTTAATTAACTAATAATTTGTTTTAAACTAATATTTCCTTTTGAAACCCATATACTAAAAATAATTTAATGAACTAATGGTTTTAGTTTTAACTAATAATTTGGTTTTAAGCTAAAAAAAATTCCCAATTGAAACTACCTATATATATGTATATATACTTGAATTGAAAATAATAATTTTTATATCATACTGTGGATTTAAAAATCTTACCTTACGTATATAGATTTTAAACAAAATAGCATCATAAACCTTACTGTAAAATAATTTCCTTTTAACAACACAAATTTAGTAATTAAATAAATCACAGAGTCATACCATAACTGCCTTGTCGCTGATCTTTGCCCTAACCCCCAGATCCATTTGTTCGAAATCGCGCAACCCTAGCTCCAGACGAACCTCCATGATGCAAAACACCACATGTGGCAAATGAAACCCACGCGAGCGTAGTTCGCCCTCCTATCGTCGCTGACCCACCCATTTTCCAGCGGTGCCTCTCTCAATCGCTCGCATACGCGAAACCCCAAAATCCATGAACACGGAACCCTTGCAGCAACAAAACAAAGAAATACCTCAGCCCTTAAATCGTGTTTCCCCCTTTTCGACGACATCACGAATTGAAATCGAACTTAATTGATTTTTTTTTTATACTTGCTGAACGTTGAACACGAAGAGGAGAGGAACGCTCGGCATTTCAATGAAAGGAAAGCGAATTGATTTCGTAGAGAGGATGCAGCCATTTCAATTCTTTTCTTTTTCTTAACTGAGGGGTTTCGATTATGAAGGATAAGGCTTCGGCCAAATTTATTAAAGTGGAAATGAATCTGAAGTAAGGGGTAAAAGAAAAAGAAGCTTGCGTTAGAAGCTAGGGGGTGAGACTTCTATAAAAAAAATTGACTAAGTAAATTAAATTTAATTAGATTCCTTTATGCATTTACGGGTTGTACGATCAAACGGTAACTCCGAACCCTGCGAAAGTTGAAATCTGACAATAATATAATATTACGGATCCAATGGAACTGGTTTCGCCCAATTCCGAGACTGTGCCTCGGAAGACTATTTTCCAATTCAATTTAAACGATATATTTTTAAAACTGAACAAATCAGTGTCAAATTCAATTTTAAAACTTCTATTATCCTCAATATTATCAATATAAATTTTATAAACCTCCAGATTATTTTTAACAAGCTTAAAACTGAAGATTCAACATTTTACCGAACTTCAAATTGTTTAATTGAATAATTCAATAATTTAATTATCAAATAAATTGTAATATTCGTTATTCAAATTAAAATTACTCTATTGAATACTTAAAATCAATTAAATATTCCGATTTTAAATGCTCGAAAATTCCGGGTCGTCACACTCACTCGGCCTGGCACTGGCAACAACAAGGAAATGTGTTACTAACTTCCAATGTGTTTAGCTTCAAAGGAACAAGTCCGGAATTAACCAGTATAACAAACCTACGTGTCCCATACCACGTGGTTTATTATACCGTTTAAGTTACTTCCTCGTTCTCTCGAAGAGTGCAAAAATATGTGTTCTTTTATATAGAAAATACTTATTTCGAGGAAATGGGTTTTTAAACGATTTTGGAAATTATTTGGAAATTATTGCTTTGAAATTCTCTTTATTATAGAGAAAACATATATATATAGCTTTAAAATTAATTATAAACTTTTATAAAACATTTACTTTGAAATTTTTTCCATTTTAAATACCATTCCGAAAACAGTTTAGAAAACACGTGCACAGAAACAGCAAAAATCAATAAAAATTCATTAAAATTAACATACGGCAAAAGCCAAATGAAACCATCAATTCGCAGTGCGATTTTGCATTAATGTTGGTTTTTCTATTAGTTGGAATTAGCCTTTTAAAATCATCAAAAAAAAGTGCTCGAAATCATCGAATTCAAAAACAATTTAACGGAAAATGCTCAAACATGGTAAAAGAACTCAGGCCTGTGGCTTGTTTTGCCAGTTTTCCCCTTTTAAACACAAAAGTTGTGAAAACATGAAACATAAAAGTTGAAGATAATTACCATATCTTAAATTCTGAAAAATAATCAACTAATTCGGACATTCGAGTCAAAAGTTATGGCCATTCTAATTCTCAGGTATAAAATTACAAAACCGTGAACAATGTGCATAACAACATGGCTGCGTCTTAAGGAGCCATTTTGACCCTGTAGAACCCAGAATTTGATAAATCATAAAACATGAAAGTTGAAGAGCATTGCAAAAGCTAAAAGGTAAAAAAATAATCACCTAATTTGGATAATTTGCCCAAAATTTATGACGATTTGAATTCTCAGGTCCAAAATTACAAAACTGTGGACAATGTGCATAACAACAGGGCTGCGGCTTGAAGAGCCATTTTGACCCCGTAGAACCAAGAATTAGGTAAATCATAAAACACGAAAGTTGAAGATAATTTCCAAATGTAATAGACAGAAAAAGAATCACTCAATTTGGACAATCGAGTCAAAATTTATGATGATTTTATTTCTCAGGTTAAAAATTACAAAACTGTGAACAATGTGCATAACATTAGGGCTACGGCTTAAAGAGCCATTTTGACCCTGTAGATCATAGACTTTGACAAATCATAAAACATGAAAGTTGAATAACATTCTAGTAGAGAGAATTCAAAAAAAAGAATCACCTGATTCGGACAAACAGGTCAAAAGATACACTCAAAACAAGTATCAGGTCTGGATTTATTTTCGCTGTCTTTTGCTCTCAGGATAGCGACAAAGAAGTGCATTTTTGACCAAATTAAACTAAAAAATTCATAAAACTAAAAACATGAAACTTTTAGCTAAAAGCCTAAGCTTTCCATAACATCCAAAATCATCTAATTTGGATCAGAAACGAGAGAGATATTGTTAAATTAGTTTCAGGTTCAAATTCCGGAATTTTTTTCAAGCAAACAGCAAAGAGGACAACATACAATTGGCATTCAAGCTTATTTAAGGTAGAAGTGTGAGCTAATACTCACCTTAGGATTTGTTTGCAGCAAATGGACAATTTAGCAAGCAAAAAGATTGATTACAGTAAACAACCCTTCCTCAAAAACATAAGATGGATAAAATAGGTTAGGGTTTTAGAGAGATTACCTGCAGGAGATTTTAATTCCTTTATTTTCTTATAATTTAATTTAGTTTGGAGGCTTGGATTTTCAGAATTCTAGAGAGGAAACCATTGTTTTCTCTGGTACGGAGTAAAAGAATACTGAAAGAGGAGGAGAGGAAAAATGTACGTATAGGGAAAACTTTTGCCTCCTTCTAGACTTGGGTCTTGGGTTTGGATCCTAAACTAACCTTGGCCACTAAGCCTATTTTAACTTATAATATGATAAGTATGTTATTAATTAACATATATTTAGCACATTTTACTATTTCAGAACATAATTTACCAAACTAATTACTTTCTTTATGTTTTCAACTTTAGAAAAATCATACTAACTTATTTTATGTTTAATGAAATGTCCTATCAACATATAAAAGTTAATTTAGCTATTAAAATCAATTTCCATCATCAAAAATTTCATTTTGATTAGATACATAAATTTACACTATTATTTACAAAAACAACATTTTAATCAGCAAAAATTACACAAAAATCATTTCCTTATCCAATTTTTCGTAAAAACTATACTAAGATTATTCTCACACCCAAATGTTGTTTTCAAATAAAATTCCAATTTTTTATTTACAATATTTACCATATTTAATTTTAATACATCATTAAAATTAACAAAAATCACTATTTGACCACTATTTCCACAATTATTACATTCTACCAAAATAAAACCATTCAATGTTCAATATTAACCCAAAATAACTTATAAATTTTTTTCAAAACTTTATTCTCTCATTTTTATATTTATTTACAACAAATAAATGCTGAATTAATTGCTTTTATCTTTTATTTAATTAATTCACAACCAAATTAACATAATTCCATTATCCACATTTAATTTCCAACCAAACCATCTTATTACCATTTTATTTCATCAAGTACACATTGTTTATTATAAAACAAACAATTTTTAACAAAATTTTACATCTCCAAATTTATTTTATTCCTCCATTTTAAATTATAACCATCGTTATAATTTATTTTCACAGGTAATCACAAAACCAAAGTTGTTACAAGTTAATTAAATTAATAATTAAGGATTAATTAATTATTAATTAAGGATAAATAATCAGTGATTAAAGGATAATTAATTATGTGATTAATTAATTTAATAATTAATTAAAATGGTTTGTAATTACTTAATGTTAATTAAGCCGAGTTAGGTGATTAATTCATAAGCAATTAATGTATTTGAGTTAATTAAATTAATTATAATCATATGATCAATTAATCTTGCTTATAGATGATTGGATTATATTGAATGCCTTGAATTGTTTGATATCTCTGATATGTGATATTCTGTGATATGAATTGCTTCGAATTGAGCTGTGATTACTGTAAGTTATTTATCTGTGATGAATTGCTGTGTGAATGTGAACTTCTGAATTGAATTGAAATTGTTTTCTTAAACAACTTGGCCTTTATAACGGCATTTGAAGTTCGATGAGACCGAGAATCGTATTCCAAATGGTTATCCGAAAACCATATCAAATCTTAAAGGTGGATCTTTTGTTTAAAAGATTAAAAATGGAAATTTGTATCCACATGTTTTTAAAATATGCGCTCATTACTCGGATAAGGCGGAGGAGGACATTAAGCCATAAAACCCATTTCGAATAATGATACGACGAAATGGAATCACATTTGAAGATGGTGGTTGAAGACCGGGTATTTTCGAGAATGAAAGGATTGCCTGTTGATTGTCTCTATACCGAGTTGCTCATGTATAGAGATTTCCCTATGTGATATGGAGTCCGGTCGGGATTGGGGATATCCAGATTTGCAAGGACTTTTTCCTTAATTGGACAAAGTGCCTTCGGTTCCATTCAGACCCAGGATGGACTTCTATGGATGTATGTCTGACATTACACTTTGAGATGTAAAGCTAATTTCTATCAAATACATTTCTGTTTGGTGGCGGATAATTTGTTCTCTTGGCTTAACACCCTTCTTTGATACATACGAGCTCAGAGATTATGTAGTTGATGGTTACAAGTGATATATTCCCAATTTTGTAATATGGCATGCTAAGTGCTGATCATTGGTTGATTGAAGCATGGCTTTTGTGAAAAGCGTAGCTTTGTGGGACGAGACCTCATCGAACCTCATACCCTGAAAATGGTCGAAACAGGAAAGGATGCAGCAAGGTTATGGGGTTCCACCCCTCAGGGTATGTGCATTTCCTTCTGGATAAAAAGTGGTATTCTGGTGTGGAGCCCAAATATTTTGCTTATGTGGTTGTTGGTGTTGAGGGCCCTCAATAAAGGTCGGTTACGGCCAGGGGAAGGCATACTCGTGACAGTTAGTTACCAAGTTATAGAGGTAACCCGGCCTTGTGTTGGCAGAGACCCGGTTAGGTATTCAGGGCGTCCCTCCAGAGGCATACATTTTCGGATAAAGGAAGTTCCTTAGCCTTGGCCATTTTTTGGAAATCCAATCACTCAATACGAGCCCTGTACGGTTTAGTTCCAGAACCTGCCATCTAACTTGGTAGCTACAGTAGGCATACTATAATGGTACGTATGCTGGCTAAGATTATATTATACTTTCAAAATGTTTTCCAAACTATGCACTAATAATAATATCAAAAGGATTTCCGTGTATCAAGCATGTTTGACTACTATAAGGAGAAACCTCCCCCAAGTGTGCGATTGCATTGTGTGTGTTCCAGGAGACCTTATGGTAGTTTCATTTTCCAAAAATCATAACGGATTTCTTTTTTCTTCTTTTTGTACAAACAATTGTTTTATGTTTGCTCACACCAGTCGCATGACTGACTCGGGGTTTATTTTTCCCTTTTCTAAACTCAGGGTGCCATTAATTTTCCACACGGGCAGCCTAGAGTCAGGTTGATAGTAGATTATGGAGCTAGTTCAGATAGTGGATGTGGATCTAGAAGTCTTTGGTTTTGAGCTTTTGGGTTTGGACTTTTGGAGCTTTGGAATAAAGATGCAGCATGTTGGATTCTTGCTCTTGCTCTCTCTCTCTCTCTTTTGGAAGACCCTGTTGTGTTATCATTTCCGCTGTTGTGTTGTATTCTGCATTCTGTTGTATATATGGTGCTCTATTGTTGTTGGTCGTTTGTTGTTGAAATGTTGTAATCAGTGTCATGTATCAATGAAATAATCATTTTATTTCCACTGTCTTGTTATCATCTAATGTGTTATAGCTCCAACGATACGGACTCCAACGTTTGGATCTCCGGCATTTGAAAGATGTATTGGATGCCGATTTTCGAAGGTTGAAAGTCTGGGTCGTCACAATTTGCATGGTCAGTTAATAAAACTTAGTCCAACATGAACTCAAGGTGTAGTGATTTGACTATTAAATGACGTAAATTTCTTTTGAAAAAATTGTCATAATTTTCCTATATTTTAGGATTTATCTAAGTTATTTTAATGGATAATTGGAAAGTACGATGATAAGTGGAGAAAATGGAGATTACTTACTGCCAAAGTGCACCAAAATAACATTTTGTGTTTTTCTCAATGAGCTAAGATATTTTCAGAAAATATCTTTCTTAATTTCATCTCAGTTAATTAACATGTCTTCTAAAAAGCCATATTTAACATATCCTTTCAGTAATATTAGCTTTGAATTCAATCCTTGAAACATAATATCAATAAATTAATTTTGGCCTTTGATATATATATATATATATAACAATTACAATTTTTGACAAAAATTACTATTGAAGTAATTATTTTTATGGCTCATTATCAAATATATAGATATATATGCACGTGTGTGTGTGTGTGCATATTCACTACTTTTGATACCCAAAAATAATAATTAGGTCATACATAATTTACATTATTTACTCCATATAAGTTTGTAGCTTTTATGGGTTATTTTATTAAATTTATTTAGTTGAACAGTTGTAGTTACAATTATGAGAATCCTAGGTTTAACACTCCATCCCTGGTAATATTTAAATCTGGTATGCACTTTGCTAAAGTATAATAGTAGATGTGATCAGATGGTAACGAATAATCTAGGTAAAGTCTTACTTCATAATCATAAAGCTACACAGTACAACAATGACATATTATGCGCATTATGTCTCTTCGTCATCACCATCACTTATAAGTCTAAAGGTTGATCAATGGTCAAAAATCGAATAATCTCCATATTAAATTGAGAAGTTCAGTGTTCGTAGTCACTCGGTTTAATCTTATAGTATTTATCAAGTAGCTATACTACTTTGGCCAAAGGCTTAATGGCTCCTAACAACTACCAATTATGTGACACTAACCTCTTGTATCGAAGGAGATGAATCATCTCTCAATTAACATTTCAAACATGAGATTTAACACCTACTAAAATGCGGATGTCACTCGAACATTTATAATTTGATTTCCTATAATAAAGTATGGTCTCTATAAATAATATCCATGGTTCCTATATTCAAAAGGCTACTATACTTTATCACATGAGATCTTCTATTCGACTTAGACAGAATAACCTATAGAAGACCCTTAGAGAGTCATTTTATAATTATTCTCTAACAACGAAAAATATAAATATTTTGGTACCCCTCAATAGTCATGAATAAATAAGTTCTCATCATTTAGACAGCATCACTTGCACTAATCTTATCGGTGGTTAATATCCCATCCTTGAAATACTTATGGCCAGGACCATTTTAAGGATAAGTATTTGTTTTTATGGTCAAATGCTCATGGTTAAGCGGTCTTTCGTAACTACGATTGACTAAACAATTTGTCCTATGGAGTTCTACTTGTACCATAAAATTTATTCATAGCATTACATATGTATGTATGTATGTATATATGTACAGATATATACATCCATACATACATACATATATATATATATATATATATATATTTGTCTGCCTATGTGTGTGTGTTGATAAAAACAAATATAATAGAAAAAATTATCAAAATTCATATCTTTATTTCGAACAAGATTTACTATTAGTGTTAATTACGTAATCCAAAATTACTTAGTTGCCCCTAGAGGACCCTTAACTATATTAATCTCCAACTAGAATTTAGGGCCAAATTATGTTGTCTCATACATATGGCTTCAATCGGTCATCCTAGATTAAACCAGAAAGACCCTTACTAAGTGGATGTTCAATAGCGTCTTTTGTATATACTAGATCAATAACTATATTTCCATCGCATATAAACTATCTTATCATATAGTAATCATGGGGAATATGTCTAAATCTCTTAATTCCTTTGTAGTATGAACTGTTGCATTGTTATCGCAATGCATATGCATTGAATTGACAAGAGTCACCCCAACTTCTATATGATTTGTGCATCCATACTAGAGACATCATTCTAGGCGATGTATCACCAACCTCCATATTTGAACATGCAAGAACTTCTGGCTTAGAACTTTTCCAACTCACAACACCTTTAATTAAAGGTGAACAAAAATCAGGAGGTTGACCACCTATCAATAATGACACTTTAAATGCTTAAGTTTAAATACCTTTTAATGTGGTGTTTTTCACTCTAATACATTATGAACAGTTCCCTAGTGTTTCATAAATACTTGAGAATACTCTTAGCATATGTCCAATGATTTTCTTCGGTATTTGGCCTATATATACTTACTACACATAATGAATAACCATAATAGGTCATACAAATAACATGATGTATATGACTGATTATTATTGATCCATAAGGAATCCTTCTAATACACTCTCTTTCCTCATAAGTAGATGGGGATTTTCAGCATAGGAAGGACAATCCAACTTATAGGAACATTTTATTGCTTGGAATTTACTATACTAAATCTCCTTTGTATCGTTGATTAAGATAATCCACCTCGACCTAACATGGTATATCTTTATACCAAGTAGGTAAGATGCCGCTCCAAAACCCTTAGTTAAGAATTTATATGATAACCATGATTTAACTGACTGTAACATGGAAATATAGTTACCAATTAGTACTAGGTTGTCCACATGTAATATAAGAAATGCCACAACACCTTTTCTTCTTTCTTATAGGCACACACTTCCTATGTATTTTGAATGAAACCAAATTGTGTGATTATCTTATCAAATTACTCGTTCCATATCCCAGATGCTTATTTAAGGTCATAGATTGGCCTTAGGAGTCTATAGGCCTTACAATCTCTCTCACTAAGCTCAAAATCCTATGATTATAATATAAAAATAGTTTCTACTAAATAACTATTTTGAAATTCTGTTTTAATATCTATTTCCATATCTTGTAGTCATAGTATGTGATAATCCCAAGTCGATTCTAGATGCGCTTAAGCATAATGATTAATGAAAAGATTTTTATAATAATAAATATGGTTATCTTACTGACCTCACGTTATAAGTCTCTAATTTTCCATCTACTTAATCTTCTTGAAAATCCACTTCCAACCAATGGATTTTACACTTTAATATACATCTGCAAAGTTTAAACGTTTTTGGTGTTCATGAAATCCATTTTGTGCTTCATAACATCAAGCAATCAAGCAAACTCTCACTCCATTGCATATCAGTAACTAAAGGGATCATCATCATAAATGATCAGATCCTCTTTGGTACCATCGATGAGAAACATTTAGCATCTCCATGGTGCACAAAAGATCCACGCTTACTTTGTGTCTCTTAAGGCATTATAGAATCGATATTATATGTACGATGAGTTCCCAATTTTGGGTCATGGATCTCACCAATAGCCGATATTTTTATGCTTACTAATTACATGTGATTAACCATTTTAATTAATATTAAGCGAAGTAATAGTCTTAAAGAATAATTTTTAAAGCTGAATGAATAAGGACTCAAGATCTATTCCATTATGTTCGTAACGTTATTTATATATGAAAATGATATAAAATTTGTTAAAGTCGGATAAGATTGATAAAACGAAAAGTAAAGAAAATATAAAGGCAAAGTGATCATATGGCCAGAATTGCCTTTATATTTTTGAAATAAAGCCATCTTGCTCGTTACTTTATTTCTTCACCTTCTTCATCTTCTCAAATAAAGAAAACTAAGTGTTTTAAATGAGAAATCATCATAACTCCTTCATCTATTAACCAAAATTACAAAATAGATACCTTAATTCAAGTAAGATGATTTTCTACAAATCCATACCTTCAAGTTCACATTTTGGATAAGTATGGAGCCATATTTTATAAATAAAAGGAGAGCTTCAAAATGGTTTCATTAGAGCATGGATTTCTTGATATTGGGTGAGTGGGATTTAAACTGTATGATGTGTGATCATTATTTATGCTAATAAATCATACTAATGTCCAATGTGGGTTAGGCTTGAATAATGAATTGGAATTGGGGTTTTAGAAATATTAATTTTGTTTATCGAATGCTTTAAAAGTAGTCGATTATGTAATAAATGTGTTTAGTAATTTAATATGAGTTTAGGAATGGTATATCTTATCTCGGTAAACCTACGAATGATGTTGGATGAAACAGAGATTTCGATAATTATAAAAAACTGTCATTCGTAATACTCAAAAATGCATGCACTACGTCATCCGGACCCTCAAGTACCAAATATGATGACTCTTAAGGGTGGTAAAACAAAAAATAAATTACAGCATATATCATGTGCTTGCATAGAAATTCATGGTAGAATGATAAAATATAATACCAAGTATATATAGAACAAGGCTGTAAATATCATAACAATATAAAAAAATAGGATCGGAATACATAACACTCTAAACATATGTAGTTCAAATGATATAACATCCTAAAATAGTATGTCTCATATGCAATATAAAGTCTAAGATGTCCATATATAAAATACTATATATATGGTCATAGTAATATAAAGTTATAGCTCCATAACCTACTCTAGCTAGCATTGTCCCATGTCCATAGTCCATACCTACTCAAGAAATGGATAAAAAGGAAAAGATAGAAAGGGTCAGACATAAAGTCTGGTGAAAGGGAAACAACACTGCTGAAGATGATATCTGATACGCCAATATGACATGAATAACATACTAAGTGTTGCCTCGGAATATCACCAATAGGTAAACCAACAATACGTAAAATGAATGAGCAAGACCATTGGAGTAATTTTGTACCATACTTATCCCTAAGATTCCTCTACATCCAACAAGTTAGCACAACTAACAATAGTGCTAATACAATCATCGTACACCTCATACAAAGGCACATGTAAACCCATGCGCACAAACAGCAAGCTGAATCTCCAAGGTAATGTTGGGTCGTACTCATAACGTAAACATTGAGTAAAGTCATATCATACTCCAATCTTAACTCTAGGATTACATTGTATCATACCCGCATACGTATCTAAAACCGATACTAATGAGTCAATGTCTTTCTATCAAACTACCAGATATTGGAGAAAACAAAGTGGTCGTTCCACCTTATGGTGATAAACAATATAGATGAGTATGCCCTTCTCTCTCTAACCATCACACTTGGTGAAAGCCATGGATGTACACCAACAGTCTTGAAAGAAGATAACAATACATAAACCATAGTATGGGCCTTAGGAATAAGTAGCGTCTTATTGTACTCAACCTCACTTTGCATATATTTTTTAACGACCTAGGGTTTGGTCGCTTTAACTAGGCAAATATATATATATATATATATATATATATATATATATATGTATATATATATGTATGTATGTATGTATGTATGTATGTATGTATGTATGTATGTATGTATGTATGTATACAATTTATGTAATCAATAAAGGGATTTTTATTGATAAATAAACTCTTTTTGATTAATTAATAATGATGGAAAAATCTTTTTCAAAATATGTTTACCAAATTAAATAGTTCGTAGAAAAATGGAAAATGTGACCGAAGAATGTCTTCCCAAATTTCAACCTTTCGATGCCGGAAAGTTGTCGGGTACGTTGTTCGTCATTATGCACTATATGTACATATATAGGAGTTAATTAACCAAACAATAATAATACACTAATAGTATGTTATCTTATGTTAATTATGTTTCACGAGTGATGTGACAAGACATGTTTTAAAATAATAACTTATATATATACTAAATCATATCATTATCTCTTGTCATTTCCTTAAGTACCATCATCATTACCTATCATGATTAGAGGATGTGACTAGAGAGGGATGAGATGTGACATATGAGGGGGAGAAAAGTGGTGATGTGACATGTCAAAATGACGACATGTTACGATATTTTAACCAATGGATTAAATGGTAATTTCCCTACTTTTCTTCATCTATAAATACACACCCATACACAAACATTTCTATTTACATTCTCTCCTTCATTTTCTAAAACTTCCTCTCTAAAAATTTCCATGGCTTCCAAATCATTTCTAAGTATTTAAAAATCCTAACTTTTCACTTTAAATCTCTTCTGAATCTAGTTTAAATTTTCCTATATTCATTTCTTCACTTTATTCTTCAAGAAACCAAGCCTATTCCCACCCAAACCACTAGGTCGAGCCTCACACCATCAGGTCGAGCCATTTGAAGCTCAAACTCCAAAAAATTTTCACTCTTCTTTGCTCATGTGTTATTTCCAAAGTCTAGTCGAAGTTCGCTTATATTTGTGGAGATCCGGTAAGTAAACACTTTAAAAAGGTTTTTTGACTTACTGTGTGGTGTTATTGTGATGATAATATCATGTGTATATTGAATGGCTATTATGTTGGTTGATGTTGATTTGATGGATGTTGGTGTTTGGTGTTTAATTTGAGATTTGAGTGCGGTATTGTCAAGTTAGTAAGCATGTAAACATATATTTTTAGTATTTCATTGTGATGTTAAAAAGTATGGTAGTATGGATGTATGGTTGTGATCCAAGAACCAAAGTATGTTGCGTTGAGCTAAAGTTAACAACTTTGTATGTTGCGATGGAGGTGAGATCCGATTCGAAATCGAAAAAAAAAACTATATTTTCTTGTTCAAAAGTTTGAACATCGTTTAAATTTTCTATCTTTATTTCTATGTTTCAAAAACATTAAAAGTTATGTTTCAAAACATGAAATAGAAAATAATCAAGCAAGTTTTTCGCTTAAAGTATGTTTAAGCGAACTGCGCTCATAGCGATAATCGCTATGGATGAAGTTCGACAAAATTTTCGATTTTCGTTTTAAAATATTTTCGTAATGGTTTTGCAAAGTTTTCCAAACTTAATTAGTAATATAAAAGCAGGTTAAGTTTTTTAAATTAATATTTTATTATTTAATAAATTAATTAACAATAATTAGTACTTAATTGATAATTAAGTAAGTAATTAATGGTTAAGCAACACTTAAAGAAGGTTAAAGACTAACTAGTGATTAATAAAGTTCTAAACTAGTGATTTATGAAGTTGAGAAGTAATTTAATGGCTAATTATTATTTAATTAAGTTAAATAGTTATTATTTAATGATTATTTAATTGACTTTTAATTAATTAGGGTTTAACTAATAATGAATTGTTTTAACCTTAACTAAGATGCATTAAGAAGTTAATTAGGGCTCAACTAAGTTCATTAAGTTAATTAAATTTCAATTACGAATCTTGATTTAATTAAGATATAATTAAGGTTTAAGCCAACTAAATATACTTTAATCTTTTCAAAACTATTTTTAAACTTAATTGGTTATGTTTTAAATCAATCTTCTTCTCAAGTTAAGTGATTTTAAATCAAAGGATCTCGTTGTCTGGACCATTAGGTAGCTAAATGAATTAAAGTAGTGATTATAAAATGTTGACATGTTTTACGGAAAGTAAGTTGACTTGTGGTTAGCACAAATGCTGAATATAAGTAACGTGATAAACACAGGGAGGTTAATTTCGATAAGCGGGTCAGGATAACTTAAGTATATGGAGTGTATGTCCATATGTAAATCTTGCACCTGATAGTGAAGTTGTTCGATATCAAATAACTTGACCATTTAAAATTATCGAATGTTGGTTTGAAGAAATCGGGATTGGATGATGAATAGTTATTTGAAAACCACTTCGAACCGATGTAAAGCGTTCGAATTGGATCTATCAAAGTCATGATCAAGATTCAAGACTTGAAGTGCAAGAGTTATCTTGCCATTAACTTTAAGGGTGATTCCAAAATGGGTGTAGTGAAAGTAGTGCCTTCGGTTCATTTATCTCCTGAATGACTTGTATGGATGAATGCTGACATTGTGCTAACACCGGGAAGGCAATGTTAGCTTTCCAAGATAGAAGCATTGTAGGTGAAAGGTAATGACATAGCCTCAGGCCTCATCAATCAAGAATGACTAAAACAAGGGATATGCAGCAGGGCCATGTGATCCGCATCCATTTGGGTATGATCATTTCCATCTAGAATGAGTCCCTATGCAGATATACTATGTCCCAAATGGTTGCTGATCCCAACAAAAGGGGTGATCATATTCAGTATTATCCAATGGGGATAGGCTAGTCCTGTGTTGGTAAGGATTGTTAAGTACGATCTCGGTGCGTTAACCTAGAGATATATTATGGCAGGCGGTACCCCAGTAGTCTTGTCATTGTATGGAACCCAATCTCCAATACATGCCTTTATGGTTTTAGTTGTATACCTATATATGTTAGAATGAGAGATGCAAGCATTTTAGCTATTTTTTATATTTATTTTAAACCCTTAGGCATTATCATAATATCACTTGTTTTGAATAAAAAGTGTTTTTGGTTGTCGTTTAGTAAAAACCCATCCATGTCTAGGTGCGACGTGGTCTTATGATACCTTTTGTTTGTCAAAGGAGTTTTCAAAGAAAAATATTGTTATTTGAGTTTACTCACACTGGACCAATGTCCGACCCAGAGTTTATTTTTCTATTCCCTAAACTCTTGGGTACTCAATTTTTATGAGTAGTGAAGTGATCCAGGTTTCTTTTGAAAGCATGTTGGAGGAGCTGGAGCAGGTGGCTTCATGAAAAGCTATTATTAGTATAAATTATACCGCCGTGTATGTAGGTATGGTCCAAGTATTTTTTGGACAATCAGTTGTAAATTATCCTAGTTTTGGAACTTGTATTATTGAACTCTGATGTAATATTTTGTCTATGACTATGTAATATGCCACAT
This sequence comes from Allium cepa, assembly GCA_030765085.1. NCBI lineage: Eukaryota > Viridiplantae > Streptophyta > Magnoliopsida > Asparagales > Amaryllidaceae > Allium > Allium cepa. The sequence goes on along the minus strand of CM060932.1, from coordinate 340,475,897 downwards.
TTCTATTATATGTTAATCCCTACATGATAAAATTTGGTGTTTGATTAGTCTACTTCTTATCTTTCATATTTCTTCAACACATAATGACTCGTCTTTCAAATGCAAGAATGGCGGTTCATTACATTTTGTATCAGAGCTTAAGGTTAAGCGAACCTTTAGTTATCTTTAGGTTAGGGTCAACTCTGAGAGAGCATATTTGTAAATTTACTCTTATATATAAGTATATATCCCTGATAGGTAGATCAATTTTGATAGTTTGACTAGTGCTTTCCTTTTTGGAATTTATCTTGTCAAGGTATTCTAAGAAGTATCTTGCAATGCCCAAGTGTTAAGGGATTGAGTCTATCGTAGAAGTCCAAGTTTGGTATGAAAAGATTTTCAAAGCTCTAGATCTATCAGATGAGCAGAAGATATTTTTAGCATCATGGAAATTGCAGGAAGGAGCCGCAGCTTAGTGGGACTTGCTCACGCCAATGTTCCTAAAGAGGAGTTTGCTTGGGCTCGTTTTAAGAAAGCATTTGAAGATCGGTTCCTGCCTGTAGCTGGTAAGACTCAGATGTACAGAAATTTCTTGGACTTGAAGTAGGGAGATTCATTCGAGGTAGAATATGAGATGAAGTTCAATGAGCTATCTTGTTTTGGACCGAAATTGATAAACACCCTGCCAAAAGGAAAATAAGATGTTCATTTTGGTAATGAAGGAGAATTTCCATGAGAGGATGATTGCCCATGTTAAGGGTTCATTTATGGACTTGGTAGATATAACATTAAGGTGTGAAGTTTTGGACAAGAAGAAGCGTACCCCAATAGCACAATTGATAATGTCGGCAGCAACAATTCAAACAAAAGGAATTTCAACTCGAATTGGAGTAAGAAGGGTAAAGGAAAAGGAAATCCGGGAGGGAATAAGGGGAACAAGTTTAAGGATATCACTTGTTATCTATGTAAGCGGAAGGGTCGTATTGCCAAATTCTGTAAAGACCCAAAAACTTTTAAGCAGCTAGTACGACCTATCTCTCCAATGGTCCAGAAGCCATTATGCTTCAACTGTCACCAACCTAGACATATGATAAAGGACTGCCCACTCACGAAGAAGGTGCAATAGGCTAAAGTGTGTGCGATTAAGGACGAGCCATCAACCTCGAGAAATGTGAAGGGAAAGGGCATTCTTGAAGGTACCCTATTAACGAATGGTATTTTTGTTCGACTTTTGTTTAATACTGGTGCCTCCCACGGTTTTATCTCTTTAAAAGCCATAAAGAAATTTCATTTTTTCCTAAATATCGTAGAAAGCCCTATTTGCGTATCTAATCCTATAGGAGTTGTAACCCATTTGAACCTAGTGTGTGAAGACATGCCAATTTCTTATCTTTCCCATCATTTTACTTGTGATTTATTTATCTTCGATTTTAAGGGATTTGACCCCATTCTCGGTATGGATTGCTAATCAATATATGGGGCTATTTTAGACTGTAGACAAAGAACAGTAACATTAGAGACCAAATTGGGAAATATTGCTAAGGTACCTTGTGAGGACCCTGGTATTCATATGTATAGTTTCCTGTATACCTTGGAAGCATCTCAAAAAGGGATAGGATCCATAGAGGTTGCTAAGAATTTTCCCGATGTGTATAAAGAAGTTATGAATTTACCCCCACATAGGGAGATAGAATTCTACATTCATCTAGTTCCTGGTGTAAGATCCATAGTTCAACCTAAGAGAAGAATGACTCCAAGGGAAAGGGAGGATTTAGTAAAGGAAACCCAGGACTTGTTGGATAGGGGATTGATTAGACCTAGTCAGTCGAGCTGAGGGACAGCAATAGTCTTCGCGACTAAGTCGAATGGATCTTTAAGATTGTGTATGAACTATAGAGAGTTGAATAAGTTAACTATTAGAAATAAATATTCCTTTCCCCGTATCAATGCTTATTTGACCAACTTCATGAGCTACGGTATTTTCCCAAATGCATCTAGCTACCGAATTCCACCAATTAAGGTTTACTAAGGATAGTATATCCTTAAATGCCTTTAGGGGCCCAGACTTTTTCTTTGAATGATTGGTTATGCCATTTGGGATGACCAATTCACCCGCATATTTCATGGATCTTATGAATCTGTTTTTCGAAAGGTTCTAAATAAGTTCGTGCTTTTTATTATCGATGACATTTAAATTCACTCCAAATCAGAAGAGGGACAAAGATATCACTTGGAAGTTGTTTTAGAAACCCTAAGGAGGCATGTTTTGAAAGCAAAGTTTTCTAAATGCCATTTCTGGCAATCAGAGGTAGTATTTTTAGGGCATGTTGTATCGGGAGATGGTATCTAGGTGGACCCGATAAAGGTGGAAGCAGTACAGGAATGGAAGCGAACTCGGACTCCTACCAAAGTTCGCAGTTTCTTAGGATTTGCCTGTTAATATAGAAGATTCATTGAAGATTATTCTAAAATCTCCTCACATTGGACTAATTTGAAGAAGAAAGGTGAAAAGTTTGAATAGACTCTAAAATGTGAGGAAGCATTTGGAGAACTGAAGAAGAGACTGACTAGTGCGGCAGTTCTTGTTGTCCCTGATGGGAATAGTAGGTTTGCGGTGTTTACCATGGATGGGGAGTTGGATTGGGAGTTATTCTGATGCAAAAAGGAAGGGTGATTGTGTATGCTAGCAGGCGGTTGAAGCCACATGAAAAGAACTATGCTACGCATGACTTAGAGTTATTAGTTCTGGTCTTCGCATTGAAAATATGGATGCATTATTTGTTCGGTAAAATTCTTTCCTTTCTTCTTGATCTCTTTCTTTCTTCCTTCTTTCTTTAGATATTCTAGTAAGTAGGATTTTCTTCTTCTTCAATCAGCGGAAAAGTTCGAGATCTACACTGCTCATAAGTTCTTGAAGTATTCACCCAAAAAGACCTAAATCTCAGACAGCAAAGATGGTTAGAGTTCTTGGCGGCATACAACTTGGACATTCATTATATGCCGGGAAAAGCTAATGTAGTTATGGATGCCTTAAGCAAGAATGCAGTTTTTTCTCTTTTGGAAGTTACCCCAACTCTTCAACTAAGGATGATGGAGAACAAAGGAAGGATAGTGTTATGGAGAAGTTAATTCGAGGAGTCAAGGAAGGTCAATGTACAGATTGTGAGATGGACCACCAAGGTGCTTTAAGAATCAAGGGAAGATTATGCATTCCAAATATAGATGGACTAAGACAGGAAGTGTTGTCGGAATGTCACAAATCTAAATTGAGTATTCACCCTAGAGTTCATAAGACGTATGAGGACATATGGAGAGTCTTTTGGTAGCTAGGAATGAAGAAGGATATCTCCACTGTTGTAAGTAGATGTGCGAGCTGCCAAGAAATTAAGGGAGATCATCAAAAGTGGCTGGATTACTTCAACCTTTAGATATTCCAAATTGGAAATGGGTGATTATATCAATGGATTTCATAGATAGTTTACCCGAAACCAGAGAAAATGAAGGAGTGTGGGTCATTGTGGACCGGTTAACAAAGAGTGCACTTTTTGTTAGGGTCATGCCAACTAGAACGGCAGCTTCATTGGTAGGAATTTATATGAGGGAAATAGTTCGTCTACATGGAGTTCTAATAAGCATAATAAGTGATTGAGATCCTATCTTCAAGTGCCAATTCTGGGAAGCTCTACAAACAACTTTGGGAATGAAGTTAAGTCTAAGTACTGCCTACCATCCTCAAATCGATGGCCAGACTAAAAGAGTTAATCGCATTTTGGAAGATATGCTGAGAGCATGTATTCTTCATTTTGGAGGATCATATTCACTTAGTTGAGTTCTCTTATAACAACAGCTATCAAGCTAGCATTGGAATAGCGTCTTATGAAGCTCTTTATGGGAGACCGCAAATCTCCTGTATGTTGGGTAGAATCTGGAGATTATTTAGTGCTTGGTCTAGATATGATTCAAGAGGCGATGGAGAAAGTTGAAATGGTTAGAAAAAGGATGAAGGAATCTCAGGATCACCAAAAGAGTTATGCTGACAAGAGAAGGAAGGATTTGGAATTCGATGTCGGCGATGCTGCGTATGTGAAGATATCTCCCATCAAAGGAGTCGTTTGATTTAGAAAAGCTGGAAAGCTAGCACCGAGATACATTGGACCTTTCAAGATCATGGAAAGGATTGGACCACTCACTTACAGAGTTAAGTATCCTAAAAAGTTTTCAGGAGTTCACAATGTGTTCCAAGTGTACCCTTTAAGGAAAAGCGTGCATGATCCATCTTCAGTGGTAGAAACGTCAATTCAGGATGACTTGGAAATAGACCGAAGTTGACGATAATTAGACATCCAGTCAGTATTGTGGATCAAGATGTGAAGAAATTGCACAGCAAAGTAATTCAACTGGTTAAGATTCAATGGAGCGATGATCCTAGAGATTGCACTAGGGAAACTATGGATCACATAAAGGAAGTTTATCCTGGACGATAGGATAGTTGTTGTATTCGTGTCAAAGATGTACTGTATTTTGGATGCTTGCTTACCTTTTGTACAAATTTTATGGTATGAATATATGATTCCTTTTGTGTTAACTCTTGTTAGTAATTTCAAGGAAGAAATTATTTAAGGGAGGTAGAATGTGACGTCCCAAGGTTTGGTCACTTTAACTAGGCAAATATGTGTGTGTGTGTGTGTGTGTGTGTGTGTGTAATTTATATAGTCGATAAATGGATTTTTATTGATAAATGAACTCATTTTTATTAATTAATAATGATGGAAAAATCATTTTCAAAATATGGTTACCAAATTAAATAGTTCGTAGAAAAATGGGAAATTTGACTGAAGAATGTTTTCCGAAATTTTGACGTTTTGACACCAGAAAGTTGTCGCGAACGATGTTCATCTTTGTGCACTATATATACATATATAAGAGTTAATTAACCAAACAATAATAGTATATTATCTTCTGTCAAGGCAGTATATGGGCAGATTTATCCCGCCTTCTGTCAATGCAGTATACAGGCGGATTTAACCCAACAGACTTCACCATTATCAAGGCCGATGAGTGCGGAGCAATGATTGCCGATCCCGGAAGTCAAGTACAGGGATTGGCATAGTTTGGACCGGCATGACTTGGTGGAAGGCTAGCGGTCGGCATAGCTTGGATCGATATGGCTTGGTGGAACCCCAAGGTTCGGGATGCTTGGTTATACGAGGGATCGGTATGGTTGAAGTAAGGTGTGGATCAGCATTATTGCTAGTGTATGGATCCGTATGGTCAAAGTAAGGTGTGGATCAGCATTATTGGTAGTGTATGGATCGGTATGGTCAAAGTAATGAGGGGTCAGCATCTTGAGAATTCAGCATATCACATGAACGAGAGGGATCGACGTGCGGCATCTTGGAGGGTTCGGTATATTGTATGAAAGAGAGGGATCGGCGTGTGCCATCTTGGAGGGTTCGGCATTCATATGAAAGAGAGTGATCGTCATGCGCTTACTTGGAAGGTTCGGCATAGATGAAATAGAGGGGTCGGTATGATTTATTGGTTTGGAAAGTCATACTTCAACTCGTTGGCAAGGATTGGTATGCGTCAAGAACCAAGTGCACTCTTGCATTCAACAATCAATAACTCGAGCTCCTTTGGTTCAAATGAGAAGAGAATTGAAGGGCTAACATATTTCACCATGAAGAATCCACCAAAGGAATCGCTGCCCAAAAACCAACTAAAGAAGGGATTGGTATCGATCCTTCCTCATGGAGATTTGAGTCTAGCGACACCTATGGTGGTCCCATATGGATAAGGAGGTCATGTAGCCTAAGTTTCACCTACAAATACAATAGGCATAGCTTCAGATAAGGGGCTTCTTCATTCTTCTTCTCTTCATCTTCTATATAGACCATACTCTGCCATTTCTATTCTTTAATTTCATATATTTGTAACTGTAAGTGGTAGTATAAACTAATAAAAGAAAAATCTTTGGAGTGGATGTAGGCCGGAGTTAGCCGAACCACTCTAAATATATGTCTTTAATTACTTGCTTTCTGATTGTTTTAGTTTTTTTCTTCCTTTATTTCTTTCATATTTCTATGACTGGACTGGACATTGGTGTTTTCACATAATTGGTGTTGGTGGCCATTTTTGACGCCAACATTTCGGTGCTTTTATTGAGATGGACTTGCACCCGCTAATTTGGTAGCTTAGATACCTGGATTTAGAAAGAAATGGCTAGGCAATCAACTAGGAGAGTGCTATTGGAAAGGAGTCACCATGGAGGGAGTGAGGAGGTTTCATCAGGAGTTGGAGCTAATCAAACCTCAATTTTTATTACCAGAAACGAGATGGAAAAAATGATGGATGTTATGCAGGAAGGGATGTTGAAGAGACAGGAGGAAATGATGCAGAACCTACTCCGACAGATTGGACAAGCTAAAGTGAAAAACCAAGAAAAGGGAGTAGCAGGAAATGCTAGAAATATGGGCCATGGAGTTGGAACGGCTGGAGCTGAGGAAATCCACAATCAGAACTACAGAACGGAGCTAATAGGCATTGGTATGGAATAGAGCAATCGGGGGCAGTCCCCTGCCAACTAAAGGGATTGGAACCGATCCCTCTAGTGGGATTGTTATCGATCCCCAAAGGCTTGAGGGCATTCCCTCGGGTCTGGGTGATCATGAGGTTGTAGGACCTATGATCAATCCCATGGAGCCTGATGCGAACCATAATTTAGATGTGCGACCGAAGGAATACGTTCTAGAATTCCCTGGTAGACTCGAGGGGCAGCTTGGCCATGATGATAGGAGACTACCATTGGAAGACAATGACAGGCTTGCGGAGATGATAAGGCGAGCTGTGCATAGAGAATTAGTGAATAGGGATCTCGAAGATGTAAATAAAAGTCTATTTGCTCTAATAACAGGCAAGCTAGGAATCCACCGGAGTTTAAATTAACAAGCTTGAGACATATGATGGAAAAATTGTACCCGTTGTTCATTTGAAGAGGTACGTATGACACATGGAAGTACTAGGTGCATCGAAGGAAGTAATGGCATGGTGCTTCCTATTGTACTTAACGGATATAGCTGCACTATGGTTCAGACAGTTGCAAAGAAGCTCTATTGGCATGTGGCTGGAATTGATCGAAAGGTTAATAAGGCAGTTTAGGGTTCACATCTCGAGATGTAAAAATGTGATGTGTTTGGCAACACTGAAGCAAAGGACCGTAGAGTCCTTGAGGAGTTTCTTAGCATGGTTTAATGCCAAGGTGGCATCGGTGGATCATCCAGATCCATTCTTGATTTTGTTGGCAGCTTAATCTAGAATTACTGATGGCACGGAGTTCAAGGATTCACTAGCGGGGGATCCACCTATGGATCTCGTAGAGTTTTATCATGAAGCAAAAAGGTTCCTACGGTAGGAAGACGCACGAGCAAACAAAGCGGAGGTGAATGTTGTGCAAGGTGGAGGTACGCCCGTGGAAGGTTCAAACAAGGATAAAGGAAAACAGAAAGTAAAGGATGGCTTTGACGGATCGAAGCATCCACGAAGGGAGCTGAGATTCACCTCTTACACGGAATTGACTGAAACATTAGAACGGATATATCTGGATACTAGAGGGTAAATCCCCTATTGAAGGCCAATGAGGAGAGAGCCTACAAACGATGAAAAGAAATATGAAAAATACTATTTGTTCCATGGGCTGAACAAGCATAGTAAAAAAGACTGCAGGCACTTAAAGGATGAGGTTGAGGGACATATCCAGAATGGCAGGCTGTTACAATACGTGAGAACTTGGGCAGCAGCCGTAGAACAGGAGCAATTACCATCTACATCAAACGGGAAATGCCCAGGATCGAGGCGTCAATTTGTCATCAATTGTCAAGAATGGCAAAGAATAAGTGATAAGCTCCACAATAAAATAGCTAGGTCCCTTACACATGTACGAGATTAAGGACGGTCCTTAGGCATGGTCTGAGATGCCAATGAAACATCACACCCGAAGAAGCATGCATTGTAATGTTTATTTTTTATTTTTGTTTCTTTTGTGCATTTGGTTATGAAACTACTTGAATACAAATTCTGCCATTGGAAATTTTGAGTAACATCCGAACAATCGCATTTCGCCTCAACGGCACTCGATCTCGAACGATCACATTTTGCCTCGAACGGTACTTGATCTCAAATGATAACATTTCTCCTCGAACGACACTCGATCTTGAGCGATCACATTTCGCCTCGAATGACACTTGATCTCGAACGATCGCATTTCTCCTCGAAGGGCACACGATTTCGAACGATCGCATTTCGCCTTGAATAGGCACTCGATCTCGTGCGATCGTCATCAACCTGGGACGGCTACGTATTTAATTAACGGTCCCAAACGGTCATTACAAACAATTGGGCAAGATTATTGATTTTTTCATAAGTCATCAATGGGTTTGAAACATTAGACTTAAGTCAATTCAAAACATGCCTTCCTATCGTAAGGTGTGTTTTGGGGGGCAAAGTGTTAACCCACCTTCTGTCAAGGCAGTACACAGGCGGATTTAACCCAACCGACTTCATGATTATCAAGCCCGATGAGTGCAGAACGACTATTGTAGGGCCCGAAAGTCAAGCACAGGGATCGGCATAGTTTGGACCGGCATGACTTGGTGGAAGGCTAGGGGTCAACATAGCTTGGATCAACATGACTTAGTGGAACCCCAAGTATCGGCATGGTTAGTTACGAAGGATCGGTATAGTCAAAGTAAGGTGTGGATCGGCATGATTGGTAGTGTATGGATCGGTATAGTCGAAGTAAGGAGGAATCGACATCTTGGAGGGTTCAGCATATCACATGAAAGAGATGGATCGGCATGTGGAATCTTAGAGGGTTTGGCATATTGTATGAAAGAGAGGGATTGGCGTGTGCCATCTTGAAGGGTTGGGCATTCATACGAAAGAGAGGGATCGACATATGCTTACTAGGAGGGTTCGACATTGATGATGGTAGAGGGGTCGGTATGGTTTATTGGTTTGGAAAGTCATACTTCAACTCGTTGGCAAGGGATTGGTATAGGTCAAGAACCAAGCGCACTCTTGCATTCAACAATTAATAACTCGACCTTCTTTGGTCCAAATGAGACGAGAATTGAAGGCTAACATATTTCATCATGCAGAATCCACCATAGGAATCGATGTCTAAAAATCAACTAAGGAAGGGATTGGTATCGATCCCTTCCCTCCTTATGGTGATTTGGGCCTAGTGACCCATATGGTGGAACCATATGGATAAAGAGGCCTTATAGCCGAAGATTCACCTATAAATACAGCTGGCATGGCTTCAGAAAAGGGGCTTCTTGATTCTGCTTCCCTTCATCTTCTACCTAGGCCATACTCTGCTAGTTTTATTCTTGAATATCATAGATTTGTAACTATAATCAGTAGTATAAACTAATAAAAGAAAAATCGTTGCAGTGACATAGGCCGAAGTTAGCCGAACCACGTGAGAGAAGGGGTCTACCGAGTTTTGAGCCAGATATTTGCAGCCTACACCTATAAATAGCGACCCTAGACCTATAGAAAAGGGATTTTTGGGTTCTCTACGCTTACATTCTGCCGAAATCACTTCTATACTTCAGCTGTACTATTGTAATCTCATGTAATCAGCGAGTAAATTTCAATAAACATCATTCATTTCATAGTGGACATAGGAAATACGCTGAACCACTCTAAATTTGTGTGTTTATGTAATTTATCTTATCTACTGTTTGGTATGTTTGTTAGGTCTACCTTATTTTACATTTATTTTCTTCATTTTATCTATTCAAACACATCTGAAGTGTGTTGTGCTCAATTTTGGTACAAACACTTTAGTGCTTTCACAAAGAAAACCTAGCTTTTCTCCTGCTCATTGGATCTATTACCGATATCGGATTGTAAGAATATAAGGAGAAGATCTATATCTCAAGCCTGGAAGTTCTGCTAACCTATTCAGATTTGCACCAAGTCTAGGAGAGAACTTCACTATTCACCATGGTCGCTACCAGGACTACCTAAACCGCTGTAGATCCAAAAGGATGGGATAGGCAGAACCCGGCACAACTTCCCTCTACTGACTAGAATGCTGCCAGACCTTCGAATCCACAAGGACCTGTCACCAAAGAGGAGTTCCAGCTATTGATGCAAGAGCTGACTCAAAGCCACCAACAGCTTACCAATAAGCTCTGTGCCAACGTCGAGTTACCAAATCGGCTGAACCATGAAAGATGAAGGAGATCCAGAAGGGATCAGGCTTCCTACTCATCCACAAAAAGTTCAGCATCTTTTGATTACAATCATAGATCCACTTGCCCACGGCTGGATGGAAGCTAGACACAGGCTACTGGACATCAGCGCACTTTGAATCTTAGGAAACCGAGAGTTGGTCCATCAACCAGCCATCAGAATGGACCCTCCTCCCGAGGAGGGAAGGTTCCTTGCCATACTACTGACAACCGCACTACTACCGCTGCTATTGAGTTGGTAGTTGACACTCGTAACTAAATGAGTCCAAATCATCGCCAACGTGATTATACTCCTGAGCCTTATGTTTCTGAAGACCTAGAGCCAAGGATGCGAGATACAGACTATCGACCGTGCCTGACTCCTCCTCGCATTGTGGAACCCGACCACACATTGGCTTAACATGCCCAGAATGTCCAAATGCCAGACATCTCGATAATGATCCGCCATATGATCCGTGAAAGCTAAGGCCTCACCAACGTCGACTGGGGAATCTCCCGGAGTCATACTGCTTTCGTCGATGACAGCTTCTACGTTGAACCGCCTCGATGATTCAGAATGCCAACTCTACCTGTTTATGAAGGGATCTCTGACCTTACCCAACTCATTTTAAAGTATGAATGGTTAATGAATGTCGTGCATGTTGATGATGCGGTTAAGTGCCAAAGTTTTCCAATTTCCCTAGGGGGCATCGCAACTATGTGGCTTACTCGCCTACCACCCCGATCTATCTCATGTTTCGACCAATTGGCAACGAAGTGTGTTGAACCGTTTCGCATGCATGTCACAAGGCCCAAAGATGTTAATACCTTGTCCAACGTCACTCAAGCTTCCAGAGAGACACTCAGACGTTATCTGAAGAGGTTTCATGCTACGTGCGCTGAGATTAGTAATCCTACTGACAACTCCATTCTGATGGCACTGACTAAGGGGATCAATCCCGAATCTGAATTTGGCAACTGGTTGGCTGGAAAAACCCCTACGTCATTGGACCGTTTCTATTCCAAGGCAACTTAGTACTTGAGAATAGAGGATGCAAAATAGTCTAGGAAAAAGGATGATGCAATGCCTAATGTGGAAGGAATCCAAAACAATGTCACTGTAAAACAAACCGGGGAGATTTCACAAAGGTGCAATTACACATATAGAATAAGCGGAATCAGTAGAAAGGCAATGGAAGTCAAGGTAGGAAGCGAGATCAGAATCGCGGACCACGACATAGTGCTCTCATGTTTGACACATATACTTTTTTAAATACGTCTCTAGAAAATGTGTACTCACAAACTTGTAATACTATCCAATATAAGAAACCTGCTCCGAAGAAATCGCCAGAGAAATAGATTCAAATGGGGAAGTTTGGTAGGTTTCATGATAGTTAGGGCCATAACACGAACGAGTGTCGTCATTTATAGGATATTATCGAGAAGTTGATACGAGAAAGAAAGTTGGAGCAGTTTGTATGGGCACCGCAGTCTGGAAGTGCAGGCCCATTGAATCAAAACCAAATCCAAATCAGGTTAGACCATAGGAACCCGCTCGTACTGGCGGGAGGTTAGTGATTAACACCGTTAGTGATGGTCCTCATCCAGTGGATCAGAGCTGGAGGGAAATGGAGTCGTATGCCAGCTCTATTAGGTATGCGAGCTTCAAATGTTATAGTAATTTGGTGGACGGGGCTCCGGCCAAACAACAGAAAGTAATGATAGATGATGTCGTATTTCAAGATAGGGTTCCGGATAGAGTCGAAGCCCCAACCATTGATCCACTAGTCATTTCAGTTCATATAGGTCCTTCTTCGATGAAAAGGATCTTAGTGGACAGTGGAAGTTCAGTGAACAGACTGTTTAAGTGAGCTTATGATCAGATGAAGATGAAAGCAAAAGATTTGAAGCCTTGTCAGTTTCATATGCATGGCTTCAATGGAAATTTGACCATACCCACTGGGATGGTGGAGCTACCAGTGGAATTGGGGGTTGGAAAGCGCCGGAGAGCTCGGATATTGCAGTTTATTATGTTGGATATTGACTCACCACAAAATGCTTTCTTGGGCCGAGTAGCCCTAGCTGAGTTCAGGGCCGCTATCTCCCCTTGGTGCCTCACTTTGAAGTCCTCCACCAACAATGGAGTCAGAGTCGTTCAGGAAGACCAGGCTGTTGGACGAGCCTGTTACGTTGCAAAGCTGAGGAAGGTGCAACGAAAAGAGAAAGGAAAGGGCGTAGAGGAATCTCTCTACGTCTGCTTTATGGGCAATTGACTGTTAACGCCTGGCCCAGGGCTCCGGCACCATAACCAATTTCTAAGAGATCTTGACCCGAGAGATGCCGAAAGTGAAGACGAAGTCAAAGATAGTCGGGATTCTCCAGTGGATCTGACGATCGATGTTCTGATCGATAATGATGACAATTCTAAAATGGTAAAGATTGGATCCCAGCTATGCCAACAGATGAAGGAGGCATTGGTTGAGTTTCTCCAAGAAAACCTCGACGTGTTTGCTTGGATGCACTGCGACATGTGTGGGATCTCGCCGGATAACGCGAGCCACAGATTGAATATTGACCCGTCGCATGTCTCGCTCAAGCAAAAAAAGGCGTGGTATGGATCCAGAGAGATCTGTCGCTCTTAAGGAAGAGGTGGATAAACTCAGCTCGAACGGGTTTATCCGAGATGCGTTATATCCAGACTGGGTTTCCAACCCTGTACATGTCAGAAAACCTAACGGAAAATGGAGGACAAGCGTTGATTACTGAGATGTGAATAAAGCTTGCCCTAAAGACAGTTTTCCACTTCCCCGGATCGATCAGCTCGTAAACTCAACGGCCGAACATAAACTCTTGTACTTCATGGATGCAGATTCTGGTTACAACAATGCACTTACCTAATCAGGAGCAAATTTGTCACCGATTTAGGACTCTACTGTTATGAAGTGATGCCATTCGGACTTAAGAACGCCGGGCAACCTATCAGAGACTCATCAATCGGATGTTCGCTAACCATATCGGAAAGACCATGGAGGTATATGTAGATGACATGCTGGTAAAGTCACGATTCTGCACGAATCATATCAAAGACCAAGAAACGATGTTCAACATCCTCCGAGAATACAAAATGAAACTCAACCCATTGAAGTGTCACTTTGGGGTCGCGTCTGGAAAATTCCTTGGATTCATCGTCACTGCACGGGGAATCAAATCCAATCCTAAGAAAATTTGGGCAATTAGAAATCATGAGACTCTAAGGACTATAAAGCAAGTTCAGAGCCTCAATGGTAAGGTAGCAGCACTCAGTAAGTTCATTTCAAAATCCATCGACAAATGCATTCCCTTCTTTGATCTAATCAGAAAAGGGAAACAGAACTTTGAATGGACTATAGAGTGTGAGGGAGAATTCCAAGCACTAGTTCAACACTTGTCCACACCACCCATTTTTTCAAAAACTATTGCTCATAAGAGACTGTACATCTACTTGACGGTGTCTGAAAACGCAACCAGTGCCGCTTTAATTGAGGGAGAGGACCGGATACAACGATCAGTCTATTACATCAGCAAACAATTGATCGGAGCAGAGAGAAATTATCTGAAGCTGGAACATTTGGCTTACCGTCTTGTCATTGCCTCGAGGAAACTCCATCCGTATTTTCAAGCTTATCCTATCACTGTCTACTTCGACCAGTCATTACAATAGGTCCTTCGCGGCCTGAGACATATGGTAGGTTACTCAAATGGAATATCGAGCCGAATCATTTCGACATCGCTTATACACCAAGGTGGGCTATTCATGGGCAAGTGCTAGCAAAATTCATCGCTGAATTCACTATCTCCGAGGACTTGCCTGAAACCAGTGAATCACCCAAACATTTTTGGAAGCTACACACTGATGATGCATCAAATGACCGCTGCTTTGGTGTTGGGGTTGTACTTGAAAATCCTGAAGGTTGATCTATATGCTACACTTTAAAGTTCGATTTCCGTGCGACCAACAACGGCCGAATGCGAAGCCCTGCTCGCCTAACCAAATCTTGCCAGAGAGTTAAGAATTATTTTTATGGAGATTTACGACGATACACAATTGGTCGTGTGCCAAGTTTGGGGGGAGTACCAAGCTAAAGACCAGAGACTGGCCGCTTATCTCTCTCGGGTCCAAGAAATATTAAATCAGTTCAATTATTATGTCATATATTGGATACCCCAAGAACACAATCATAAGGCCGATTCCTTAGCAAAATTGGCCAGTATCGGTGAGGCACAATAAATGGGACTTGTTCCCATTGAGATGTTATCTTCCCTGAGTATTGATCAGATGGAGACCGACTGGATACTTGAAGTCAGACCTGATAGGAGTCATGGATGACTATATTAAGAAACTATCTTGAGCATGAGACCTTGCTAGAGCGCAGGAGTGAAAAAAGATAAATTCTTCGAAAGGCTTCACGGTTCACTATTCAGAATGGAGTCATGTATAGAAGAGGGTACTCTGTTCCTTTACTCCGGTGTATCGCCCATGATGAAATCAATCGAGTATTACATGATGTACACGAGGGAGAATGTGGCGATCACACCGGGGGGCAAGCTCTTGCTAAGAAAGTGCTCTGATATGGGTATTATTGGCTGACCATAAATCACGACTTATCAAATTATGCCAGTAAGTGTGAAAGATGTCAGGAACATGCTCGGATTCCAAGAGCCCCGCCTATTGAAGTAAATCAGATGGTCAGTTCTTGGTCATTCGCAATATGAGGCATCGACATTATTGGGTCTCTACCACTAGCTAAAGGTGGCGCGAAGTACGCCATCATTGCAGTTGATTACTTTACCAAATAGGTGAAAGCCAAGCCCCTTTCTACTATCACAACAAAGAAAGTTATCAACTTTGTTATATCTGTCGATTTGGTCTTCCACATACCATCATCACCGACAATGGAGCCCAATTCGATAGCATCAAGTTCAATAATTTATGTCAATGATTCCCTATCCAGAAGAAATTCTCTGCAGTTGCGCACCCTCAAGCGAATGGACATGTTGAAGCTATTAATAAAGTTATAAAGTCCATTCTGAAGAAACGATTGGAAAAGGCCGGGGGCAAATGGGTCGATGAACTTCATATGGCTCTATGGGATTATCGAACAACCTACAAGTCCATGATCGGCCATACTCCATTTTCACTTTCCTACGGTTCAAAAGCTGTTATTCCGGTTGAGTTGGAAGTGCCTTCTCATCGTGTGAATATTATGACCGAAGACAAACGCTATATTACTTGCCGAATCTTTGGATTTATTGGATGAGAAGCGAGAAATGGTTGATTTGAGGGTAGCCGTGTACCGAAATCGAGTCGCCCGATTGTCAAATGCCAAGGTCCGACCATGAACCTTTGAACTCGGTGATCTCGTCCTTAAGATAATTTACCGAGTCCCTTCATATATGAAACCAACGTAGGAAGGGCAGTTTGTTATCGAACGAAGACTCAGAGACGGAACCTTTAAATTACCAACCATTGATGGTCTCCTTTGTCGAGAGCCTAGAACAGCGAGAGTCTTCGTCGCTACTACACATAACAGGCGTTATTTATTCATTCAGTTTGCTTTTCATTTTCAATTTTTTTATGCATTTCGAAAGTTTAATTTGTATTAAGGCAAATGACTTTGTCGAATTTTCTTATTTCAGCAATGAAATGAAATCTCTTTGAGCCAGAGCAATGATTCTTAAAATGCATCGCACGACCATCACCATGCCTGGAGAGCTGAGTTCCACTCTACAGTGGGACTTATTCAAATAGGGAATGACTGTTATATGACCAGTCATTCGCTAAGTGAAACCTGAGCTTGGATGCAAGTCGTCACACTAAAGCCAGAAAAGGATTGACACACGACCATCGTCTAACTAACTCCGGCTCCCAGAGTGTGAGCTGGAGTATAAACTTACAAATGCGGGCTCGAAAAGGGTGGATCCGTCCACCTAACGACTTCGCCCATGTTTAAACCAAGGTCGAGGAGGATGGATTCGTCCATCTAACAACCTCACTGTTCACTCAGGGTGGATGCGACCCGTCGTCCATAATCTTGATAAATCTATTGTTATCGAAGTGCGAACGAAATCCTAAAGTTCAAAATAGATGTGATCGACCGTCCGTTAACCAATTCCAGATTCCTAGAACACGAATTGGAGTATAAACATCAAAATGGGTTTAACCGACCACCCATCAGCTCACCCTATGTCCGCAAAGCGTGGATTGGAGTATAAACACAAACCGGGTATGAACCGACCACCCATGAGACAACTCCAAGTCCTAGAGTGCGGAGCGGAGTATAAACACAAATGGGGTGTGATCGATCACCCACGAATCAATCTAAGTCCCCAGAGTGCGGACTAAATTCTAAGTATCAAACGAGTGTGACTGACCACCCGTGGAATAACTTGAGTTCTTGGAGCATGGACGTGTCTTTAAAGATCAAACGGGCATGACCGACCACCGACGTACAAGTGCAATCCTCAGAGTGTGGATGCGATTACCAATAGATGAGCGAGTGTGATCCAATCACTCGAACCCGTCACTTTTCAACTTCATTCCCACTAAGTTAAGCTTGACATATCGAAGGTGGAAAACGACTGCCTAAAATTTAAGTACCAGCTGCTGATCGAAACAGTACAATATTGAGACCCGACTTAACCTTCGGTTATAACTCGAAGCCATAGCTTCAAGACTTAACAATAAACTCAGGTCTGATTCATAGACTAAGGCCTCACAAGTACATTGGATGGAAGTTCGAGTGCTAAAGCACTTAATCAAATAAACACAAAACGGTGCTTAAGACAAAATGGAATTTTATTTTAACTATTCTTTGGAAAAGAAGGATAAGTACAAAAAATATTCCACGAAATCCTACTAGCAGGAGCCGAACCAGCATCTATACACGGCCCACGGGAAACAAAAGAAAATTCCTATCTATCTTCCAAAAAGGAAGCAAGAAGACATGTCTATTCTCTCGATTTCTTCTTCTTCGGCGTTGACCCGTTGGAGCTACTACTCGGGTGCTTCTTCAAGCCTTTGAATTTTGATGGTTGATCTCCAACCGGAGGAATTATGGTGACCTCTTCCTCCGAACTCACAGGAATTGGAACACTTTTTGAATGCGGAGTCGGAGGGATAGAAATGCTCTCAATGTTGGAAGATGAGGGAGGCATGTCGGTGATGACAATTGTGCGACCAAGAGAAATCATTCACAGAGGAGCTGGGCCACGACCCGCCATACCATCTCCAATTACACTGGCCCACGCAGTTGCTTCGATCTTGGAATTGATCTCGACTATTATCTCTTCCTTATGAATGGTTTGAGCGTCCATGGAAATGCTGCCAGTTGGGCCCGAAGAGCTGACCATGAATGCGCCTCCACCCATAACGAATGGCAGGTCAGTAAGCGGGTTACTTTGATGCTTAAGGAGTTCCTCCATCATCTACTCATAAAAAGTATAAGCGCCCCCTACACTCCGTTAATTGATCCTACGGCCGTTGTTGTGGTTGCCTCTGTTATAAGGGCCTCCTGCTCATGATGCGGATCTTGAGTTGCAGGGGGCATGGCTGATGCCACTCCTATTGTTGAATAGAGATAAGGAAAAGGTGTTAATAACTACTTCAAACAACACTCCCGACTTTGAGTAAACGCGAGCAATGTTCAGAGTACCTTCCTCAGAATGGCTCGCTGGTGGAGTCGGAACAGTTTTAAGGACATGCTCGTGAGCTGGAGACAACTGCTGATCAGGGTTGTATGTGGGCACAGATTGAGGATCAACCGCAGGAGTAGATTTGAGCAGGGTTGGCATAGGAATTTCAGAGCCTTCATCATGATGCTCAATGCCGAACTCTCTCCAGCCTCCGAATGTTGAGCACCGAGTCTCTCTTTCTCCAATGTGATAGTGACGTCATGATGAACTCTTCTCTCATCCTTATTCAGTATCCGATTCTCTAATTCAAAGTCATCAATGGATTCAGTAAGGTGCTCTGCTTTTTCATCTTCAACCAAGCGGCACCAAGCATTTTATAGATGTGGTGGATAATTTTCGATCCAGCTTAGATTTCGATGCTTCGAAACATTGGCATTATACATAAAGAGGAGATCTTCACTGTCACCCTCCAATCTTGCCTCTACCATTCTCACTTCACCCTCAACCCTGGCTTCGGCTTTCTGAACCTTTAGCGTTGCGGCTTTATTTGCATTTTCTTTCTCTTTAACAAATTCAGCAAGTTTGGCTTTAAGCTCCTCAAGCTCTTTAAGCGCGACATCTCTTTCGACCATAACTATGGTGGTCCGGTGCCCCATTTCCTCAACCAGGGCTAAATGTGTTCACCTCATCTCCTCCATCCTCTGGGTTGCTTCATCGGCTTTTTCATTAGCCTCCATTTCTGAATTTCTCGCAGATTCATTTTCATCGTTAAGCATTTGAATTATGTTGTCCTTCTGAGCGAGATTAGTTCTTAGTTTCTCGATTTTCTTCGCCCACTCAAAGGCTGCCATTGATACTTTATATGTGGTCTTCATCCATTCCCGATATTAGCCATAAACATCATGTATCCAGTTGTGCATCGTCTGTTCTGCCTCGTTGGGGATTCTCTTTAAGTGCGGAGGAAAGATGAAGCCGTCAAAGTAGATATTCGAAAATCCTTTTTCAACTTAGCGATTCTAATCGCTCCTTCCCCAGTGGGCTCCGTGATGGCTTGCTCAGTGACGATAGGAGTTTCGGTTTTGGTCTCCAATGCTTTTGGTCAGGCCTGGCTGCTTTAGGAGTGGTATTTGGCGTGAATATTCAAGGGGTTGTTTGCTAGAACCAGAAGGTTGTGTTGGTCCTCTAGGTGGCGGAGAACGTGATAGGGAACAGCGCCTATACTCCCTCTCCCTTTCCCTCTCGTAGCGCTCCCTCTCTTGACTAGAGTAACCGTGATCGTGGTCTCTATCAGCCTCATCTACGAGACTTGGAGTACGAACTAGATGAACGGTGCACGGAGCAAAGGCTACCAAGCATAGATTCTCGCCTCAACATCGTACCTGTAAAATGAAAAGAGAAACAGAGTTGGTCGTCTCCATAGATGAATAACTTGTGACTAGAAATTGTGTGGTGTCGTAAAGTGTGAGTATGCATGTGAAAACCCCCTAACCAACCGGTTGTAATAGCCGTACTCGACGGAGTTGGCTCCCCTACGTCTAAGGTGCTTTGAAGCCCCTCTAATTCGGTATCTTGGTGCAAAGACAAGTCGTCTGGAATGGGGATGTCCCCCAGTCCCACAAAATAAGTCTCCATCTACGAGGAAGGAATCTCATGTCTGGTAACAGGCAAAGGGACTACGACGGTTTTGTGCCTGACAGATTTTCGAGCAATAGACTTGCCTCTTCTTTCCTGCTCTATCAAAGACTATGCGAAGTCCCAGCTACAGGCTTATCTCCAACGGTCAAATTCTCGTCACTGCCCTATTTAGTAAATATTACCCTAAGAGCTCTCCTTCGAGCTTGCCTCACCAGGACCATCTTAAGAATTGCCTGCAAGTCTGATATTTTGGTCTCTGTCAATTAGCCCCACGGTCACCAGATTCTCGTCTGTAAGGACTTCATCAATTTCTCAGTGTTCGGGGGGTATTTCTTGAAGGGCTCATACTATCTCCTTAAGATGAGCACCTTTAGGTCATGGAACTGAAGCTGTAAAAGGAAGAAAGTGTTAGACTTGGCATTAACTACTATTATCTAATTAGTCAGCAAAGAGGCTAAGGCACTTACGTCTTGCTAGCCACCTTTTGGCAAACCCCGATGGACACGGAACATAGAACCATTCGGTCTTAAGGTAACTCAACTTGCTTCAAGCCTCGGTCACTACTTGGCAAATTCAAACTGCTTCTAGAAAAGCAAAAAAAGGCTTATCCCCGTGACTCTTTATATTGAATAAGTAACTGATTTCCTCAACCGTCGAGGGACAGAAGAGCTACTCCATGAAGATGACAAACAAAATATTAAGCAATGTGTATCCATTCGGATGCAACTGAGACGGAGTGATCCTCAAGAAAAGTAAAACTTCTCGGATAAAATGGTTAAAAGGAGGAACCATCCACGCTGCACATATAAATCTGTTGTAGGATGTATACCCTTTCAGGGGGTTGCGGGCTGTATCTTTTGACCTCGGGAGTAAGACATCGTCCAGCGACAACCCGTGCCTTAAACATATTCTGCCCAACATATCTTCAGAAATATTAGAATGGATGGAATCTTGTGGATGTGCAATGAAGACTACTCCTGGTAGCTCATCTGAAGCAGGGCTAATAACGTTGTCTGCAATAGCAGGCTTTTCGTTTATGGGGAGAAGTGGGATCTGGACATCCTGTAAATGTGAGCATCCAGGTTCTAAAGCTATTGAACTCGGTAAAATTCATCGTTAGACAGCAATAATCCTGTGTTTTCCCCAGTGTGAAGTGCATGAATGTGTTGTGCAT
Organism: Allium cepa; assembly: GCA_030765085.1. Classification (NCBI taxonomy): domain Eukaryota; kingdom Viridiplantae; phylum Streptophyta; class Magnoliopsida; order Asparagales; family Amaryllidaceae; genus Allium; species Allium cepa. Next base: position 340,455,197 of record CM060932.1, on the reverse strand, counting down.
TGTAATGCTACATAATACTTAAGAAATTCTACATAATTTGAGGATGGTTCAAATGACAAGACTTTGAGATTCAACCGGAGTAACAGTCATCGCTGACCGTCATAACCATGCTATCCAGACTTTGAAGAGCAAACCAAATTAGAATTTGTAAAATTGTCAAATTACAGTTCCATCGATGAGCTTCAAAGGGCAGTCAGATATGCAATAAAACGGTTAAGTCCAATTATGTAAGGCAGAAGCTCGTCGAAGTCAAATATTCCAGTGTAATAAAAATCTCGTATCCATTGAGGTCAAAACTCGGATCAATCATAAGAAGCTTCATTTGTATCGACCACCAGGAGCACAATTCTTATCGATCATCGGAAACAGTGGTTCGCATCGATCATGTAATGCTATTTCGTATCGATCATCCAAAGATCACTTCGTATTGATGTAAAATTTTATACATCGTATCGATCAATAGCAACACATTCATATCGATCGTTGGGCCCAAGTTTTCATATCGATCGCTCCAGATCGATATGAATGCCAATCATCAATCGATCGATGTGAATGTCCACCGGCCATTGATACGAAGCAATCCCCTCATTCGACACGAACTTTTTCTTTATCCACAATCGAAATGAATATGCCTCTCGTGTCCATCATCCTTTGTTTCTTCTTCTCCAAACAGTCCAGACTCCGGCTCCTCCTCCCACAACCATGCTCCAACCCAAACCCGGCCTCATCATCATCAGAATTGGCCGCGATTATGGACGAATTGGCATTAAATCTCGAATCTTATCGTTTTAATATGGGATTATTCAACTAATTACCTAAATAAGAGTATCGATTTAAGGGATTAATAAGCTATGGTGATTTAGGGACGAAGGCAGTTTCTATTTCTCGATTTTTCTATCCATATGAAAGCGAAAGTAAAATAAAGACAAATGAAATTTTTTTAAGTCCCAACTGTATTTATATGGACTCAAAATTAGAAGGAAACATTTCATCTCCTAATGTTAATAACCGGTGAGAACGGTTACCCCCATTAGTGATACGAAAAACCTACTTCGTATCCATCCATCGCCAAACTAAAGCCGCAGCTGTTCGTAACCATCGACTAAAACCAGTTTAAAGCAAGTTTTCGTACCCATCGATACGAATTATGCAACAACAACTTGTTTGAGCTATTCGGATCCATCGCATGGTTGTTCGTATCCATCGATGGTTCATAAATGTGGAATGAAAATTTCGTATCCATCATTTTAAAGACCATAGAAGTTCATAACCATCGATACAAAGAAATTCTGAAGAACCGACTATTTTATATTGATAGCCGTCGATAAGAATGTCTATCCCAACTTCTCAAATCGATCCAGGAGAGGGTCGATACGAAGGGAAACACTATAACAACCACCAAACGTTATTGCAACTTGAATTTCACATCGATCCAGAAGAGGATCGATATGAAACTCGATCCAAATATATATAAAAAAATCGATAAAAAAACTTGACAACGACTCGTGAACGTGCAGACGTTAACGAGAGTCAGGTTAAGATACGTTCATGTATGACGAACTAACATTCAATTTTCAAAATTGACAGGAATTGAATGCTCACCTAGTGGAAATTACAAACAATAGCTTGCTAACACGCGACACTTGGTTACAACAATGCATAGCACAATCATTGGCAGTCAATAATTCAGTATTTATATTACCGAAAATCAGTCAAAGGTTACATATTTTGATGAAAAGACAACAACTATTCAACAAGTCGGGCAGAACTTTTCAGAATGAAGATCACAGCTTTTTAAAGCACGTCATGTTCTCATAAGACGTACTTTGGAGGGCAAATATTATCCCGCCTTTTAGCAAGACTGTGACACCAAAAAATTAAATGGATACCAAAGACAGTACGTCCCAAAGATCGGTTATACATAGGTCTACTATGGATACTAGTAAATTTTGTCCAAGTCTAGACCTAGTTATAATCGATATGATACGACAAGCAAAGCTATGAAAGCTAACGTTTCAAATTTTAAGTCAATCGGAGCCCGTATGCTCAAGATGTGGGCGATTAAAATCGATAGAATCAACTTCGTTCGTATCCATCATGTTCATATCCATCCAAGATAGCCTTCTTCAAATCCATCAGAAATGACATGTTAGTCCAATTCGTATCAATCCACTACTTAGAATGTTTCGTATCAATCAGTTACATATCGATACGAAGTTGGCATCCTCTATTGATACAAGACAAACCAAGGATTATCGGTACGAAGTAGCTGTGTGTAATCGATACGAAGTAATCTCTATACCATCGATACGAAGCGGAGCGCAAAGCATCAGTACGAACTGGCCTTCCAACCATCGATACGAAGTGACTTCAAGAATCGATAGGAAGAGCACTTCCTGGGAGCGATACGAACAAAGCACGAGTCAAATGGAAGAAATAATCACTCGGCATAAAAAATGGATCGATCTTGGAATCTAACACCATATCACTACTTATCGATACGAGCCAACATGGATATGCATCCATCAATACGAATAGGACCGATATTAACTCGGTAGCCTTTTGCAAAATCCAAACTTAGATCGATCATAACTCAAAATCTACAAATCCAAATGCCACCAACTTTTAACAAGAGCTTACGTACTGCATCAAGATTGTGCCTGATCGATCTCAGCCCAAAATGATCATTTCTTGATCGATACAAATTCCATATGTATCGATCATAGATCGAGTCCAAATGTCCGTGGATTGATCACGTGTGCCCATCCATGTGAGAGAAGGGGTCTACCGAGTTTTGAGCTAGATGTTTGCAGCCTAAACCAATAAATAACGACCCTAGACCTACAGAAAAGGGACTTTTGGGCTTCTCTACGCTGACATTCTGCCGAAATCAATTATATACTACAGTTTTACTGTTGTAATCTCTTGTAATCAGCAAGTAAAGTTCAATAACATCAGCCATTTCATAGTGGACGTAGGCAATACGCCAAAACACTCTAAATTTATGTGCTTCTACAATATTTCTTATCGACTGTTTCGTGTGTTTATTAGATATACCACATTTTACATTTATTTTCTTAATTTTATCTCTTCAAACACATCCTAAGCGTGTTGTGTCCAATTTTGGTACAAACGGATCTTATGAATCATGTTTTTCGAAAGGTTCAAAATATGTTTGTGCTTGTTTTTATTGATGACATTTTAATTTACTCCAAATCAGAAGAGGAACATGGATATCACTTGGAAGTAGTTTTAGAAACCCTAAGGAGGCATGTTTTAAAAGAAAAGTTTTCTAAATCCATTTTTGGCAATCGAAGGTAAGATTTTTAGGGCATATTATATTGGAAGTTGGTTTCTCAGTGGACTCGATAAATGTGGAAGAGTACAGGAGTGAAAGCGACCTCGGACTCTTACTGAAGTTTGCAGTTTCTTAGGATTTGCCGGTTATTTAGATGATTCATTCAGGATTATTCTAAAATCTCCTCACATTTGACTAAGTTGACTAAGAAAGGTGAAAAGGTTGAATTCGAGGAATCAAGGAATGTCGATGTATAGATTTTGAGATGGATCACCAAGGTGTTTTAAGAATCAAGGAAAGATTGTGCATTGTGGATATAGATGGACTGGGACTTGAAGTGTTGTCGGAATGTCACAAATCTAGATTGAGTATTAACCTGGGAGTTCAAAGTATTTGTAAGGACATGAGGAGACTCTTTTTGGTGGCCAGGAACGAAGAAGGATATCTTCATCTTTGTGAGCAGATGTGCGAGTTGCCAACAAATTAAGGGATATCATCAGAACACGGCCGGATTACTTCAACCTTTGGAGATCCCTAAGTGAAAATAGGAGATGTTATCAATGGATTTCATATATAGTTTACCCAAAACAAGGAAAGGAAATGAAGGAGAATGTGTTGTTGTGGTCTGATTAACAAAGAGTGCACATTTTATTCCAGTCAAGCCAACTAGAACAGTAGCTTCATTGGTAGAAATTTATTTGAGGGAAATAGTTCGTCTACATGGAATTCCAATAAGCATAGTAAGTGATCGAGATCCTATCTTCAAGAGCCATTTTTGGGAAGCTTTACAAACAGCTTTAGGAATGAAGTTAAGTCTAAGTACTGCCTACCATCCTCAAATCGATGGCCAAACCGAAAGTGTTAATCACATTTTGGAAGATATGCTGAGAGCATGTATACTTGATTTTGGAGGATCATATTCACTTGATTGAGTTCTCCTATAACAACCATTATCAAGTTATCATTGGAATGGCGTCTTATGAAGCTCTATATGGGAGACCGTGCAAATCTCCTAAGTGTTGGGTAGAATCTGGAGATTATTTAGTGCTTGGTCTAGATATGATTTGAGAGGCGATGGAGAAAGTTGAAATGGTTAGAAGAAGGATGAAAGAAGCTTAGGATTGCCAAAAGAGTTATGCTGACAAGAGAATGAAGGATTTAGAATTTGAAGTCGGCAATGCTGTATATTTGAAGATATCTCCTATCAAAGGAGTCGTTCGATTTGGAAAAGCTGGAAAGCTAGCACCGAGATACATTGGACCATTCAAGATTATGGAAAGGATTAGACCACTCGCTTATAGAGTTGAGTTTCCTGAAAAGTTTTCACGAGCTCACAATGTGTTCCAAGTGTCCCTTTTAAGGAAAAGCGTGCATGATCCATCTTTAGTGGTGGAAACGTCAGTTCAGGATGACTTGGAAATAGAACAAAACCTGATGATGGTTAGAAACCAGTCAGTTTTGTGGATCAAGATTAGAAGAAATTGCATAACAAAGTGATGCGATTGGCTAAGATTCAACAGAGCGATAATTCCAAAGATTGCACTAGGGAAACTATGGATCATGTAAAGGAAGTTTATCCTGGATGAATGTTAGGATAGTTATTGTGTACATGTCATAGATTTATTATGTTTTGGATGCTTTCTTACCTTTTGTACAAATTTTATGGTATGAATATATGATTCCTTTTGTGTTAACTCTTGTTAGTAATTTCAAAGACGAAATTACTTAAGGAGGTAGAATGTAATAACCTAAGGTTTGGTAGCTTTAACTAGAAAAATTTATATATATAATTTATAAAGTCAATAAATGGATTTTTATTAGTAAATGAACTCATTTTAATTAATTAGTAATGATGGAAAAATCATTTTAAAAATATGTTTACCAAATTAAATAGCTCGTAGAAAAATGGAAAGTATGACTGAAGAATGTTTTCCGAAGTTTCGACCTTTCGACACCGAAAAGTTGTGAGGAACATTGTTCGTCTTTGTGCACTATATATACATATATAAGAGTTAATTAACCAAACAATAATAATACACTAATAGTATATTATCTTATGTTAATTATGTTTAGCGAGTGATGAGACTAGACATGGTTCTAAAATAATAACTTATATATATACTAAATCATGTCATTATCTCTTATCATTTCCTTAAGTACCATCATCATTACCCATCATGGCCTAGGGGATGTGACTAGAGAGGGGGAGATGTGACATATGAAGGGGAGAAAGTTATGGATGTGATATGTCAAAATGATGATATGTTATCATATTTTAAACTAATGATAAAATGGTAATTTCCCCACTTATCTTCATCTATAAATCTAGAATGGCAGGCTGTTACAATATGTGAGAACTCGGGTAGCGACCATGGAACAAGGGAAACTACTGAATCTGTAATAAACACAACAATAAAATGGCAAGGTCACTTACATATGTACGGGATTGAGAACGGCCCCTAGGCATGCTTTGAGATGATAATGAACCATCACACTCGAAGATGCATGCATTGTAATGTTTAGTTTTTTTTTCCTTTTTTGGTACTTGGTTATGAAACTCACTCGAACATGAAATCTGACATTAGCAATTTTGAATCCCATCCGAACAATCACATTTCACCTCGAACGGCACCCGATCTCGAACGATCACATTTCGCCTCAAACGGTACTTGATCTCGAATGGTCACATTTCTCCTCGAACGGCACTCGATCTCCAACGATCTCATTTCGCCTTGAACAGACACTCGATCACTTGCGATCGTCATCAGCCAAGGACAGCTACGGATTTGATTAACCGTCCCAAATGGTTATTACTAGCAATCGAGCAAGGTCATCGATTTGTTCATAGGTCATCAACGGGTTTCAAACATTGGACTTAATGCAATTCAAAACATGCCTTCCTCGTAAGGTATGCTTTGGGCGGTAAAGTGTTAACCCGCCTTCTGTCAAGGCAGCATACAAGCGGATAAAACCCAACAGACTTCACGATTATCATGGCCAATGAGTGTAGAGCGATGATTGTAGGGCCCGAAAGTCAAGTACAGGATCAACGTAGTTTGGATCGACATAACCTGGCGGAAGGCTTGGGGTCGGCATAGCTTGGATCGGCATGACTTGGTAAAACTCCAAATATCGGCATGGTTGGTTATACGAGGGATCGGTATGGTCAAAGTAAGGTGTGGATCAGCATGATTGGTAGAGTATGGATCGGTATGGTCGAAGTAAGGAGGGATCAACATCTTGAAGCGTTCAGCATATCACATGAAAGAGAGGGATCGGCATGCGCAATCTTGAAGGGTTCGACATATTGTTTGAAAGAGAAGGATCAGCGTGTGCCATCTTGAAGGGTTTGGCATTCATACTGAAGAGAGGGATCGACATACGCTCACTAGGAGGGTTCGACATTGATGAAGGTAGAGGGGTCGGTATGATTTATTGGTTTGGAAAGTCATACTTCAACTCGTTGGCAAGGGATCGATATAGGTCAAGAACCAAGCGCACTCTTGCATTCAACAATCAATAACTCGAGCTCCTTTGGTCCAAATGAGATGAGAATTAAAGGCTAACATATTTCATCATGAAGAATCCACCATAGAAATCGCTGTCCAAAAATCAACTAAGGAAGGGATCGGTACCGATCCTTCCTCATGGAAATTTAGGCCTAGCGACCCATATGGTGGGCCTATATGGATAAGGAGGTCCCGTAGCCGAAGTTTCACCTATAAATACATCAGACATGGCTTCAGAAAAGGGGCTTCTTCATTATTCTTCTCTTCATCTTCTACCTAGGCCATACTCTGCCATTTTTATTCTTGAATTTCACAGATTTGTAACTGTAATCAGCAATATAAACTAATAAAAGGAAAATGTTTGGAGTGGACGTAGGCCGAAGTTAACCGAACCACTATAAATTTGTGTCTCTATTTACTTGCTTTCTGATTGTTTTAATCTTGTTCTTTATTTATTTCTCTTCATATTTCTATGACTAGACTGGGCAATGATGTTTTCATAAAATTGGGTGTTGGTGGCCATTTTTGATGCCAACATGTAGTTTCTTGTATACCTTGGAAGCATCTCAAGAAGGGTTAGGATCCATAGAAGTTGTTAAGAACTTGGCCAATGTGTTTGAAGAAGTGAGGAATTTACCCCCACATAGTGAGATACAATTCCACATTGATCTAATTCCTGGTGCAAGACCCATAGTTCAACCTAAGAGAAGAATGGTTCCGAGAGAAAGGAAGAACTTAGTAAAGAAAACCCAGGTTTTGTTGGAGAGAGGATTAATCAGACCTAGTCAGTCGAGCTAGGGATCAGCTGTAGTCCTCGTCGTTATGCGGATGTATCTTTAAGATTTTGTGTGTAATATAGAGAGTTGAATAAGTTGATTATTAGAAATAAGTATCCCTTGCCTTATATTGATGACTTATTTGACCAACTTCATGGAGCTACGTTATTTTTCCAAATGGATCTAGATACCATATTTCACCAATTAAGGATTGCTGAGGATAGTATATCCTTAACTGCCTTTAGGGGCCTAGATTTTTTCTCTGAATGGTTGGTCATACCTTTTGGGCTGACCAATACACCCACATATTTCGTGGATCTTATGAATTGTATTTTCCAAGAGGTTCTAAATAAGGTTGTGCTTGTTTTTATTGAAGAAATTTTAATTTATTCCGAATTGGAAGGGGAACATAGATATCACTTGGAAGTAGTTTTAGAAACCCTGAGGAGGCATGTTTTGAAAGAAAAGTTCTCTAAATGCCATTTTTTGCAATCGAAGGTAAGATTTTTAGGGCATATTGTATCGGAAGATGGAATCTTAACTGATTGATAAAGGTGGAAGCAGTACAGGAATGGAAGCGACCTTGGACTCCAATCGAAGTTCGTAGTTTTTTAGGATTTGCTGGTTACTGTAGAAGATTCATTCAAGATTATTCTAAAATATCCTCATATTGACTAAGTCGACTAAGAAAGGAGAAAAATTTGAGTGGACTCCAAAATGTGAGGAAGCATTTGGAGAACTGAAGAAGAGACTGCTCAGTGCGCCAGTTCTTGCTATCCCTGATGGGAATAGTAGGTTTACGATGTTTACCAATGCATATGGAGTTGGATTGGGAGCTATTCTGATGCAAAATGGAAGAGTGATTGCGTATGCTAGCAAGTATTGAACCCACATGAAAATAACTATGCTGCAAATGACTTAGAGTTATTAGCTGTGGTCTTCACATTGAAAATAGGGAGGCATTATTTATTGGGTAAAATACTATCCTTTCTTCTTGATCTCTTTCTTTCTTCGTTCTTTAGATATTCTAGTAAGTATGATTTTCTTCTTCTTCAATTAGGGGAAAAGTTTGAGCTCTACACTAATCATAAGTCCCTAAAGTACCTTTTCACCCAAAAAGACCTAATTCTCAGACATCAAAGATGATTAGAGTTCTTGGCAGCATATGACCTAGACATTCTTTATACTCCGGGAAAAGCAAATGTAGTCGTGGATGCCTTAAGCAGGAATGCAGTTTTGTCTCTTTTGGAAGCTACCCCGACTCTTCAACTAAGGATAATGGAGAACCAAAGTAAGGATAGTGTTATAGAGAAGTGAATTCGAGGAGCCAAGGAAGGTCAATGTATAGATTTTGAGATGGATCGCCAATGTGTTTTAAGAATCAAGGGAAGATTGTGCATTCTAGATATAGATGAAATAAGATAAGAAGTATTGTCAGAATGTCGCAAATCTAGATTGATTATTCACACTGGAGTTCATTAGATGTATAAGGACATGAGGAGAGTCTTTTAATGGTCAGGAATGATGAAGGATATCTCCACCTTTGTGAGCAGATGTGCGAGTTGCCAACAAATAAAGGGATATCTTCGTAAAACGGCTGGATTACTTCAACCTTTGGAGGTCCCAAAGTGGAAATGGGAGATGTTATCAATGGATTTCATAGATGGTTTACCCAGAACCAGGAAAGGAAATGAAGGAGTATGGGTGATTGTGGACTGGTTAACAAAGAGTGCACATTTTATTCCGATCAAGTCAACTAGAATGGCAGCTTTATTGGTAGAAATCTATATATATATATATATATATATATATGAGGGAAATAGTTCATTTACATGGAGTTCCAATAAGCATTGTAAGTGATCGAGATCTAATCTTTACGAGCCAATTCTGGGAAGCTCTGGAAACAGCTTTGGGAACAAAGTTAAGTCTAAGTACTGCCTACCATCCTCTAATCGATGGCCAAACTGAAAGAGTTAATCGCATTATGGAAGATATGCTGAGAGCATGTATTCTTGATTTTGGAGGATCATATCCACTTGGTTGAGTTCTTTTATAAAAACAGCTATCAAGCTAGCATTGGAACGGTGCCTTATGTTGTTGTACGAGAGACCGTGAAAATCGCATGTGTGTTGGGTAGAATATGGAGATTTCTTAGTGCTTGGTCTGGATATGATTCGAGAGGCAGTTGAGAAAGTTGTAATGGTTGGAAGAAGGATAAAGGAAGCTCAGGATTACCAAAAGAGTTATGCTGACAAGAGAAGGAAGGATTTAGAATTCAAAGTCAGCGATGCTGTGTGTGTGAAGATAACTACCATCAAAGGAGTCGTTCGATTTGAAAAGCTGGAAGGCGGGCACCGAGATACATTGGACCATTCAAGATCGTGGAAAGGATTGGACCACCCGCTTACAGAGTATAGTTGCCTGAATAGTTATCAGGAGTACACAATGTATTCCAAATGTCCCCTTTAAGGAAAAGCATGCATGATCCATCATTAGTGGTAGAAACGTCAGTTCAGGATGACTTAGAAATAGAACCGAACCTGATGATAGTTAGACATCCAGTAGGTATTTTGGATCAAGATGAGAAGAAATTGAGCAAAAAATTGATGCGACCGGTTAAGATTCAGTGGAGCGATGATCCCAGAGCTTGCACTTAGGAAACTATGGATCATGTAAAGGAAGCTTATCCTAGATGAATGTTAGTATAGTTGTTGTATACGTTTCATAGACGTATTGTGTATTGGATGCTTGCATACCTTTTTGATCAATTTTATGGTATGAATATATGATTCCTTTTGTGTTAACTCTTGTTAGTAATTTCGAGGATGAAATTCTTTAAGGGAGGTAGAATGTAACGACCTAGGGTTTGGTCGCTTTAACTAGACAAATATATATAGTCAATAAATGGATTTTTATTGATAAATGAACTCATTTTAGTTAATTAATAATGATGGAAAAATCGTTTTCAAAATATGTTAACCAAATAAAATAGTTCATAGAAAAATGGAAAATGTGACCGAACAATGTTTTTCGAAATTTTGACCTTTCAACACCGGAAAATTGTAGAAAACGTTGTTTGTCTTTGTGCACTATATATATGGATGTATGTATGTATGTATGTATATAAGGCTTAATTAACCAAACATTAATAATACATTAATAGTATATTGTCTTATGTTAATTATGTTTAGCAAGTGATTTCCTTGAGTACCATCATCATCGTTACCCATCATGGCTTAGGGGACGTGACTAGAGAGGGGGGAGATGTGACATATGAGGTGAGGAGGAGAAAGGTGGTGATGTGACATGTCAAATGATGACATGTTATGATATTTTAAACTAAGGATAAATGGTAATTTCCCCACTTTTCTTCATCTATAAATACACACCCATACACACACATTTTTATTTACATTCTCTCCTTCATTTTATAAAACTTCCTCTCTAAAAATTTCCATGGCTTCCAAATCCTTTCTAAGTATTTAAAAATCCTAACTTTTCACTTTAAATCTCTTCCAAATCTAGTTTAAACTTTCCTATATTCATTTCTTCACTTTATACTTCAAGAAACCAATCCCACACCCACCCCAAACCACTAGGCCGAGCACCACGCCATCAGGCCGAGTCATTTGAAGCTTGAAACTCCGAAAAAAATCTTCACACTTCGAAGCTCATGTGTTGTTTCCAAAGTGCTTTGTATTTGTGGAGTTTTGATGAATAAACTACTCTATTTTGGAAAAAAACTTTTGACTTTACTATGTGGTGTTATTGTGAGATAATATGATGTGCAGATTGAATAGTTATTTCGTTGGTTGATGTTGATTTGATAGATATTGGTGTTTGTTGTTGAATTTGAGATTTGAATGCAGTATTGTCAAGTTAGTAAGCATGTAAACATATATTTTTATATGTGTTTCATCATGATGTCAAAATGTACGGTAGTATGGATGTATGATTGTGATCCAAGAACCAAAGTATGTTGTGCTGAGTCAAAGTTAACTTTGTGTGTTGCGACGAACGTGAGATCTAATTCGAAATTGAAAAAAAAACTATGTTTTCTTAAAAGTTTGGAAATTGTTTCAAAGTTTCTATCTTTGTTTCTATGTTTCAAAACATGAAATAGAAAAGAATCAAGCAAGTTTTTCACTTAAAGTATGTTTAAGCGAACTACGCTCATAGCGATAGTCGCTATGGACGCAGTTCGACAAAATTTTTGATTTTCATTTTAAATCGTTTTCTTGTGAAATGGTTTTGCAAAATTTTTGCAAACTTAATTAGTAATATAAAAAGAGATTAAGTTTAGTTAAATTAATGTTCTTTATTTAATAAATTAATTAAAAATAATTAGTATTTAATTGATAATTAAGTAAATAATTAAAGGTTAAGTAACACTTAAAGAAGGTTAATGACTAATTAGTGATTAATAAAGTTTTGAATTAGTGATTAATGAAGGTAAGAAGTAATTTAATGATTAATTGTTATTTAATTAAGTTAATTAGTTAATTAATTATTATTTAATAAGTGATTATTTAATTGACTTTTAATTAATTAAGGTTCAACTAATAATGAATTGTTTTAACCTTAACTAGAATGCATTAAGAAGTTACTTAGGACTTAACTAAGTTCAGTCAATTAAAGTTTAATTACGAGTTAATCTGGATTTAATTAAGATATAATTAGGGTTTAAACCGATTAAATATACTTTAATCTTTTCAAATCTCTTTTTAAACATAATTGGTTATGTTTTAAATCAATCTTCATTTCAAGTTAAGTGATTTTAAATCAAAGGATCTCATAATCTGGATCATTAAGTAGCCAAATGAATTAAAGTAGTGATTATAAAACGTTGACACGTTGTATAGAAAGTAAGTTGACTTGTGTTTAGTACGAATACTGAATATCAGTAACGTGATAAACACAAGGAGGTTAATTTCGATAAGCGGGTCACGATAACTTAAGTATATGGAGTGTATGTCCATATGTAAATCTTGCACCCGATAGTGAAGTTGTTCACTATCAAATAACTTGACCATTTAAAATTATCGAATGTTGGTTTAAAGACACCAGGATCGGATGACGAATAGTTATCTGAAAACCACTTCGAACCAACGTAAAGTGTTCGAATTAGATCTATCGAAGTCATGATCAAGATTCAAGACTTGAAGTGCAAAGGCTATCTTGCCATTAACCTTAAGGGTGATTCTAAAATGGGTGTAGTGGAAGTAGTGCCTTCGGTTCGTTCATCTCCTAAACGACTTATATGGATGAATCTGGCATTGTGTCAACATCAAGAAGGCAATGTTAGCATTCCAAGAGAGAAGTGCTATATGTGAAAGGTAACGACGTAGCCTCAGGCCTCATCACCCGAGAATGACTAAAACAAGGGATATGCAGCAGGGCCATATAGGTCGCACCCATTAGGTTATGATCATTTCATCTAGTACGAGTCTCTACTCAAATGTACTATAGTCCCAAATGGTTGCTGATCCTAACCAAGGGGGTGATCATATCCGGTACTGTCCGGCAAAGGATTGGCCAGTCCTGTTGACAGAGATCATTGGGTACGATCTCGGTACGCTAATCTAGAGGTGTACTGTGGCAGACGGTAACCCAGTAGCCTTGTCATTGTATGTAATCCAATCTCTTATGCATGCCTTTACGATTTTAGTTGTATAACTAAATATGTAGGAATGTGAGATGAAAGCATTTCAGCTATGTTCTATATTTATTTTAAACCCTTAGGCATTATCATAATTTCACTAGTTTTATATAAAAAGTGTTTTTTGTTATCTTTTGGTAAAAACCCGTACGTGTCTAGGTGCGGCGTGCTCTTACGATACCTTTTGTTTTTCAAAGGAGTTATCAAATAAAAATATTATTATTTGAGTTTACTCACACCAGACCCACGTCTGACCCAGAGTTTATTTTTATTTTTCTAAACTCTTGGGTACTTAATTTTTATGAGTAGTCAAGTGATCCAGGTTTGCCCGAAAGCATGTTGGAGGAGCTGGAGCAGGTGGCTTCATGGATAACTATTATTATTATAAATTATTCCGTTGTGTATGTAGGTATGGTCTAAGTATTTTGTGGACAAGCAGTTGTAAAGTATCCTAGTTTTGGAACTTGTATTATTGAACTCTAATGTTAAATTTTGGCTATGATTATGTATATACTACATTTTCTATTAGATGTTATTCCCTGCGTGATAAGATTCGGTGTTGGATTAGTCTTCTTCTTTCTCGTTTCTTCAAACCATGATGACACATCTTTGAGTGCAAGAAACGCGGTTCATTACATCTTTGATATCCTAATGACCGGATAATAAAGTCATACCTAATGTTGGAACCACGTATAAATCACATCAATTATAACTGCTTAGTTATTCCTCTATAGGTCATCCAAATATCCCAATTCTCAACGCACTTCCTGATCGCACCTTTAGATCATCTTTCGATCAACACACATCATAGTATGTACCTAAAGTCTTAACCCCAAGCTACACATGCTCCTATGGTGAAGAACTCCAAAACATCGCTTTTTTGTCACACCGGACAACATGAGTCTCGTCCGAGTCATTAAAGTCCTGCCTAAATGTCACGTAACTGAGAAAACCCAAGTATTATCCCATTGTAAATCCAATCTACAAAATTTACATTACGAGTCGACTTCCACCAATTTCATTCAATTGGTTATGGATTCAATCAACCGAACTGACCTAATTTAGGCCTATTTCTTTGTGTGTTGAAAAATCATCACTTTTGGTCCCAACTCAGTCAACTGACCATCCAATCAATCGATCGAAAACCTGTACGGAATTTAACCTGGACCTTGGTGGGGTTAAATCCCCCAATGGAATTCATTCCACATCTTTATTCCATAGGACCACTGTTGTGACGCTCTACCCCAAGACCCACATTAACAAAGAGTATTACTGTGTAATATTGTCTGCTAATGCGGAGAATATGGCTGGTTAGGGGCGACCATCTATAGTCTTGTCTTAAATATCTATTGAATACGTCGAATAGTGATCTATATTTTTTTTCCTATCTCAAGCGGATTGACATATCCAATAATTGCTTAATACAAAACTACAGGTGGCTATAGGATCTATCAGAATAAAATACAACAACTCAAATGCATAACACATCACAGAACAGCAAACAGATATACACACACACACACACACACACACACACATATATATATATATATATACTGATACATCCCAATATAATACAAATAATATATCATAAGTGGTATGAAGACCACACTATACACACGAGTCAAAACAATAAACATATCAGAGCAGCGACAAAAAGACTACAATAAAAAAGGCTAGTAGATAAGTCCATGCGGAAGCAAAATAGGCTAAGTCCATAAGGGTACCTACCCTGAAACACCTCGGTCTGACTCGGGTATAAAATACAAGCGGGTCAGTCTAGCAAAACAAATCAGTTCATAAGGATAAGTGATAATACGAGCATAAGGTAAAGGGTAAGATATCCTCTCGAATGGGAAGTAACAATAATAAGAGCATGCCTCTACTTCAAATAATGTAATTACACTATGTGTATGTCCCCGAAATAAATAAACTCACCAAAAAACATTAAGTGTAATAAATGCCTCATATCATCTGTGAAATCCCAAAAGACACTAAAATGGTTTGAATGAACCATATCTCCAAAATAGGAGAATCCCAAATCTCAAACTCAAAACTTGCCATAAATGGCAATCACAAAAATATTCTTTAAACATAGAAGTCTCAAACACAAAATACGCCAAAAATGGCGATCTCATATATGTCCAAATAGGAGAGTATAAATCTCCAATTAATGCCCAAGTTTTGGCAAACCCGAATCCCAAATATAGAACTCGATAAGGAGTTCAATTTCCAAAGATGTAATTGCGATATATAATATCTCGAACGACTCAAATGACCAATAATGTAAAGAGGCGATGCACTTGGAAAATCATAAGGAAATCAATGAAATCGTCTCAAAGATATAGCACGTGCTTATGGCCAAAGCCCGCCAAAACTGTTCTCCTAGAATAAGGTGCCATGTCTCTTAGACAAACGTCCCAAAGGACAAATAAATACGTCTCTTAGACAAACATCCCGAAGGAAAACATCTTGAAGGACAAATACGTCGTAATAACAAGCGTCTCTTAGACAAATATCCTGAAGGACAAATGACCCGAAGGTCCAGTACTAGCAAATACATCTCGTAGACAAATGTGTCACAAACTCTCGGATAGGAACCCAAACAGTGTTAACGTGTGTCCCATAACACACATTCGCACTAAATGGTTTACTAACCGCTAGTAAATTTCACACTCAAAGTAGTAAAAAGTTTACTTCGTCTCATTGGTAAACTCGACCCAAATGTTAAACGATCAAACGAACAAGTCAGGAATTAACCGATAAGATAAATGCATGGGTCCTATACAATATGTTTTACCAAACCATTTAATTCTCCTTCTCATTCGCACGAATAGTGCAAAAATGTGTATTTTATATATAAAATAATTTATTTGAGAAAACAAGCTTTTAAAACCATTTTTTGAAACCAACATTGAAGACAATATTCGAAATAGCTTAAAATAATTTAAAATGCCAATTTCTTTTAAAAATTATTTCGAAATTATTCGTAAAAATCCGTGCTCAAAATCAAAGAAATCACTCAAACCGTCATTCAAATTCAATTAAAAATTGTATTTCAAATTCATCACAACTTGGCTAGCTTATTGATAGGCATCATGGCCTTCAAAACATTTTTGAAATATCATAAAAACATGAAGTAAAAGTCAAAAATCGGACGGAAAACGACATAAAAAATGCATAGACAAGATAATACCTAGGTCTTAAATCTTCTCTAAGTTCAACTTTCAAACATGAAACAAGTGGCCAAACTACCTCTGATTGAACTAAAAATTAGTGTGCATATAGTAGAAAACTTCAGCTTTTAAACAAAAAAGTATCAGTGAATTCCGACTGAGATGTAAAAGTTACACTGTTTCAAACATAGACTCAGGCTATGCTTGCAATAGCTCAAAAAAATGTGCCCAGACCTGAAAATCATCTTGGGTTCAACTTACAGGCCTAAAACAGAGGACTAAACGACTTCATATTAAGATGAAATTCGGTATACACATACTAGAAAACTTCATCTTTCAAAAAAAAAAAGAATCAATGAATTATGACTGGAATGAAAAAGTTACGCTGTCTCAAACATGGACTCAGACCATGTTTGAGACAGAAAAAATGTACAGGCCTGAAAACCATCTCGGGTTCAACTTTCAAACATGAAACAGAGGAACAAATGACCTCGAATTGAGCTGAAAATTGGTATGCACAATTTTTAATACTCATAATTGAAATTAAAAAAAGAATAATAGAATTTTAACAAGATTTGAGAAAGTTATGATGTCACAAAGTTGAACCCTGGCAGTGTTTTCACGTAAAAGTCTAGGCAGAAACATGCTCTGGATCAATGTTCGGCGGCATATTTTTATAAGCTACATAGGTCAAAATAACCTGAAATTTGGTATGCACGATGTTTAACATTCGTAAATTAAAATACAAAAGAATCACATAATTTGAATAAGGTATGAGAAAGTTATGATGTCTCAAAGTTGAACCCAGACAATGGTTTCACTGTAAAAATTTGGAGCAAAACATGCTCCGCTGCAACTTTGAGCACAGATATCTATTAGTTCCAGGACAAGTTTGAGCATGAAAATTTATACGCATAATCTATAACATACAGGATACAATCTGGAAAAATTGATGCGGAATTTCATCAATAGAGTTGAAAGATATGGATATACAAAGGAATAACCAAGAACAGATTTCACAGAAAATAATCAACTACAAGAAATTATTTAAGCCACTTTTGCACAGTTTTTGGCTAGCAGAGCATATTTTCAACTAGAGTTCATGAGTAAGCAACTCACCTGAGCAAAATGAAGATTAGTTTTGTGCAAACTTGGAGGTTGAAGGCTTGTGGCTAGAGGGAGCTTCAACAACCTGTAAAACATCGGTACAAGGACATGCAAACCAGAATAGAAATTACACACAATCAACTTTCTCAAAATATGAAATTGATGGAATAGTGATTACTTGTGAAAAATTGCTTTAATTTGATTAGAAACAACAAAAGATTGAAGAGATTTGTAGATTTAGAGCCTAGGTTTTGAAAGAGGAAGCTTTCTCTTAATTTTCTTCTAGTTGTAGGTTTTGCCCGTACGTACAAAAATAAGTTTGAGGAGAAGAAAAATTTCTTTTCTTATTTTGGCTAGAATTAAAATGGGCTTACACCCAATACTTAGCCAAATAAAAATCTAATTAAAATCCAATTTCACAAATACACTTATATTAACAAATCAAAACAACATATATTAACAGGATTTCAACACGATAAAATTATACAAACATATTTTCATTTTTAATAAAACATTTTACAACTAATAAAAAGATAACTTAGTTATAAAGATATTTTTATTATTAAAACCCTTATTTTTTAATAATAACCAATTTTCACAAATATTTACATAAAACCCCATTTTTAACTTCAAAAAGTACACAAAATAATTTTCTTGTGTAGGAAAATGCAACAAATCATTTTCCATCATTTTTATAACGAAAACTTATTTTTAAACCAAATTTATTCTTTTTATTTAAAATAAACACATTTTAAAATCAAATACTTCCTTTAAAAATTATTAAAAGAAGCATTTGGTAATAATTGCAAGAATTATTGCACGTTCACTAAATAAAATCATATTTCACTCACATTTCTCACAAATAACCAAGATAAAAATTTTAAAACTTTATTTTCACAATTTATTTCCAAAAACCATTATTTATTTCAAATAAACAATTTAAATCCCCAGTTTATTTTTAATTCACAATATTAAATTATAACCACCGTTATAATTTAATATTTACTAGTAATCACCAACACCAGAGTTGTTACAGGTTCAACGCTTATAAAAATTGCGTCCTCACAATTTCTAAAGAAGAGCTGCATTCAGCACAAATTATTTCATCAAGCAAAGGAAGATAGATAAGCTCGAATTTAAAATTTCTCACCCTAATACAAGATGATAGAAAAACAAGATAAGATTGTTCGATTAATTCTATGGTTTCCCAAGTGCTAATATTAATGATGGCGGACCATTGAATTTCTATGAGGAATACATCATGATTTCGAAGGCGCCTTACCTTCGAAACAAAATCATAGAGAGGATGCCATACAAAAGATCAATCAAGTGAGATTGATTCCTTGGGAGTTTCTCAAAAAGAGTCGAGATTTAATAAAAATTTATCCCGATTTTAACCAACTAGATAATTGTCGACATGATTTTCCGTATGACACAAAAGGAACTACATTGATGAAAGATTGACAACAATAGAGGTAAGAAAACTCAACAAGAGGTGGTTTCTTCAAATGCCACCAAACTCAAACGACCGCATAAATGCAAGTCGTTAGATAATTGCACAAAGGCAAGACAAACACAAGAAATGGATATTATATTCCAATTTTACCAAACAAATATTTTTAAGGTTATCAAAATCCTTTTACTACATAATCAAATTCTCAAATTCCAACATTTTGAAAATTTTCAAAACCTCTATCAAAAATAAAATTAATCTCCAAACTCTTCATTTAAAGTGAACAAAACGCCTCGCTCTTAAATTCTACCAATATATATATATATATATATATATATATATGAGTTTGAAACATATATTTATACTAAACATCAACTCAATTACATTCACAAAATTGGTAGAATACACATGACCACAAAGAAAACAAGTAAATTTCAATTTCATACCTGCTGTAAAGAAAGCAAATTATGACCCAGCAAACATAAAATCAGAGAAATCTTATAAAATAATAGTTGTTGTTTTTTTTGGCATGGCCGACGGTTTTATAGTGGACCGACCACTATTTATTACGAACGTAATAAAGTTGAAGTACAGGAGTAAGGTAAAGGCACCTTAGCTACAAAAAATGAGAATATAAAAATACAGCACAGGAGTATGACAGACACGTCACAGCTACAAGAAATAAATAACAAGGCTAGTTCTCCTCCGCAGAGGAAGAATCACCAACGCCCTCATCAAACCTGGAGGAATCCAGAGAACCACCCCCGAGAATACCAAAATTGGGGCGAAAAAGAACAGCAAGAGAGGGATCATAACAGTCGATGTCAGAAGAGTAAACAAAGGAACGATCCCAGGCAGTATCAGCTAGAAGAAAAGAATTAATCTTAGCAA
Source organism: Allium cepa (assembly GCA_030765085.1). Classification (NCBI taxonomy): domain Eukaryota; kingdom Viridiplantae; phylum Streptophyta; class Magnoliopsida; order Asparagales; family Amaryllidaceae; genus Allium; species Allium cepa. The sequence goes on along the minus strand of CM060932.1, from coordinate 340,435,328 downwards.
ACGAACCATCCATGTCAAGAAATAAGGACTCACCAGAAGTACTGTAATAAAGGCATCGAAGATCCAATAAATCATCAGATACATATCTAAAATAGGTGTCATCCACAGGGTTGAATCTCATATCAGTACGAAGATCAACCCAACAATGTTCAGACTCAGCCCAAACAACGCGCGGCGGAGAGAGAACAGGATCAGCAGGGAGAACAGTGGGATCATCAGCAGGAGGAGCAGGACGCACCAAGGAAGGACCAGAGTCAGTAGCTACCAGAGAGGCTTTGGGAACCCATATTCTTGACGGAGGCCGAGGCAGAGGGATCTTAGGAGCATCAGCAGGAACAATAGATCGCACGCAGGCAGAGGCAATATGACCAAAAGAATGACAGGAGGAACATATATCAGGGACCCAACCATAGCGAACACGAACATCCACCACGTGACCAACAGCTAACTGGACAGGAATAGAGGTAGGAAGAGGCTTATGGGGTGTAATCTTAATCAGGGCCTTGGCGTATACAAGCTTATCGCGCGCAACTGTATTAGAGTCAAAACATTTCAATTTACCTATATTGCATGCAAGCCAATTCAAGCCAAGCAACGGTTGTAAAGCATATGGTATGTGGGAGAAATAAACCCAAACAGGGATAGAAAATACTTGCTCACGAACGTTAGCTACCGTCGGCGACCAGGGGGTAATAATAAAAGGCTGTCCATCAAAGAAGGAAGGCTCAGACTCTAGAACACGACAACGTTCCTCAGAGGAGGAGAACAATAGGTAGTACAAGGAATCAACCATCTTAACTTTAAGCCCACCCTGAAGTCTCAAGGCCCTACGACAAACACCAGTCACATCATGAAGACGATGTTTAGGGTCCAAAAAGAATCCAACTACGTATCCCAACCAAAAGTCAAATCCGGCTTGCATAACACGGGGGGGAGGGATCATCACTCCGTTTTCCTCAACGACGTCGAACTCAACTGGTACATAAACACCCGCATTTCGGGGCTTGGAAGTAAAAAGAGAAGACCAAGTTCTGGTAACAGGCGAACATGATGCATCAGGGCGACACACATCAACAGCAGAGTTGGCCTGAGGATTGGGGCATTGTGCATTACAGGGAGAAGAAACTGCGTGCATGCTAACGCCAGGATTAAGATTGTTGGTCACTGGAACAACAGAGGTAATGACAGTATTCCGTAAGGAGCCACTAGCTGTACCACCATTGGAACTGGCAAGGGGAGGCCCAGGACTTACCAAAACAGATGGCAAGTCAGGATTATCATCACACAGAGGGGAGGCCGTACTTTTAACACTGAAGTTATTTCCAGATCCCGTTGTTGCATTTACACAAACACTTGACATGCTACAATATGGCTCAACAGTCTTAACCATGGCATTGTCATTACCTACCAAACCACCAAAAACACGGTCACGAACCAAAGAACCCGTGACAAGATCACCCAATACGCAACCAGACTTAACAGCGCAACTCACACTGGATCCGGACAAGAAGCGCGGCGAGCCAGAAATGGACGATGTCGTAGTCACTGCAAGAGGACAGGTCTCATCAGCAGATGCTTCATTCAAGAGAGGGGGGTCAGAAGGCACTATGGGAGACCTAATGCTAGCGCATAGGGGGGGAAACACGGGACGAGTAAAGGTCAGGGGGAACGAATTCTTCAGCAATCATTTTGAAACGCCTGCCTGAACGAGTAGAAGAGGGGGAGGGGATACGTTGAGAAATGTTTAAGGGAGGTGAAGAGGACATGTGGAGGAACGGGGGAACGGAGAGGGATTCACGGCGAAGGAGGAGAAGGCACAAAAGACAGAATAAGCCTGGCACCCATTAACGCAAGAAACGACAAAACGGCGAAGGATGATAATAGTTGTTCTACTTAGTATAAGATTGAAGTGATATAAAGATCATCCAAATCAGATTCAAGGTCTAAAAGTTATGCAAAATTTACTTTCAGTTCAATTTTTATAAACTTATAAGACAGAAATGTTTATTGACCTTCAAACCTATTTTAGAAAAATATAAAGCAAAATTTTCCAATGTGGTAAAAAGAAAATTATATATTTCTAAAAGCACTTTCATTTACGAAAAGATTGAACTCATTTGGAGTTATACAACACGAGAAAATTATACAAACATATTTTCATGTTTAATAAAACATTTTACAACTAATAAAAAGATAACTTAGCTATAAAGATATTTTATTATTAAAACCCTTATTTTTTAATAAATAACCAATTTTCACAAATATTTACATAAAACCCCATTTTTAACTTCAAAAGTTACACAAAATAATTTTCTTGTGTGGTAAAATGCAACAAACCATTTTCCATCATTTTTATAACGAAAACTTATTTTTAAACCAAATTTATTCTTTTTATTTAAAATAAACACATTTTAAAATCAAATACTTCCTTTAAAAATTATTAAAAGAAGCATTTGGTAATGATTGCAAGAATTATTGCACGTTCACTAAATAAAATCATATTTCACTCACATTTCTAACAAATAACCATGATAAAGTTTTTAAAACTTTATTTTTACATTTTATTTCCAAAAACCATTTTTTATTTAAAATAAACAATTTAAATCCCTAGTTTATTTTTAATTCACAATATTAAATTATAACCACCGTTATAATTTAATATTTACTAGTAATCACCAACACCAGGGTTGTTACAGACTCTGCGCTTATAAAAGTTACGTCCTCGCAATTTCTAAAGAAGAGCTATATTCAGCACAAATTATTTCATCAAGCAAAGGAAGACAGATAAGCTTGAATTTAAAATTTCTCACCCCAACACAAGATGATAGAAAAAAAGATAAGATTGTTCGATTAATTCTATGGTTCCCCAAGTGCTAATATTGGGGATGGCGGACCATTGAATTTCTATGAGGAATACATCATGATTTCGAAGGCGCCTTACCTTCGAAACAAGATCATAGAGAGGATGCCATACAAAAGATCAGTCAAAGGAGATTGATGCCTCAGGAATTTCTCGAAAAGAGTCAAGATTTAACAAAATTTTATCCCGATTTTAACCAACTAGATAATTGTCGACATGATTTTCTGTATGACACAAAAGGAACCACATTGGTGAAAGATTGACAATAATAGAGGTAAGAAAACTTGACGAGAGATGGTTTCTTCAAACGCCACCAAACTTAAACGACCGCATAAATGCAAGTCGTTAGATAATTGCAAAAAGGCAAGACAAACACAAGAAATGGATATTGTATTCCAATTTTACTAAACAAATATTTTTAAGGTTATCAAAAATACTTTTACTACATAATCAAATTCTCAAATTCCAACATTTTGAAAATTTTAAAAACCTCTATCAAAAATAAAATTTAATCTCCAAACTCTTCATTTAAAGTGAATAAAATGCTTCGCTCTTAAATTCTTCCACTATATATATATATATATATATATATATATTTGAAACATATATTTATACTAAACATCAACTCAATTGCATTCACAAAATAGGTAGAATACACATGACCACAAAGAAAACAAGTAAATTTCAATTTCATGCCTGCTGTAAAGAAAGCAAATTTTGACCCAGCAAACAAAAAATCAGACAACTCTTATAAAATAAAAGTTGTTCTACTTATTCTAAGCATCCAGTGATATAAAGATCATACAAATCGAATTTAAGGTTTAAAAGTTATGCAAAATTTGCTTTCAGTTCAAATTTTATAAACTTATAAGACAGAAATGTTTATTGACCTTCAAACCTATTTTAGACATAATATAAAGCAAAATCTTCCACTGTGGTAAAAATAAAATTTATAGCTTTCTAAAAGCATTTCATTTAAAAAAAGATTTAACTCATTTGGAGTTATAAATATCAAGTTATCACTGTTTTAGTACAGCACTTTTTCAAACAAAATTTCAGTTTTTAAATCAATTTGAAATTTTCCCAAACCATTTTAGCCTCAAATTACATTTTCAAACAAGATTTTTGCTATATTTAGTAAATAATCTTCTTTTACCCCGAAAAGCTAAGACATAAAAAATTACGATCAACTTTATGTAATCATTAAAAAAAACAATTCATTAAGTGGAAATACTTTCATCACTTTCCAAAATCTACCATTAAAACAATTAACTATGAAAACTCATTTTGAAAGAGATAACTAATCTCTTTCATTATCAAGAGATGATTATTGATTATCCACCAAATAAATTTTTGGGATATATATATATATATGAAGTTCAAATTTATTCTCACAATTTAAAATGATTATACTACATGAATTGTTCATTTATTAAAACAACCCAAATTCAAATTTCCACTTGTCATAAAAATTAAATTCTCATCTAATTATCAACATAAAACTAATTAAAGTTGATAATTGATTCAAACTGGTTTTCAAAAGAATTTTGCAATTTAAACCCACAATTTTTAATACCATTTAAGTTTAAAACAAAAACTAGCTAACAAATTTATACTAAATGTTTTAAACTAACACTTCTTTATTTTCTCTTAAGATAGAGTTTTAAATCTATCATCTACTATTACTCAAATAACTAAGTGACAAAACAAATTTTTATAGTCATCATTAATAACTTGTACTAAACTATTCAATTAATATTTTAAATTTTTTGAACCAAAGTATCATTTTACCTCAAATACATCATTTTATTAATCAAAGCATCATATGATATTTTCTTCTACTTAAGATATCCCCTTAATTAGAATTATTCACCTCTACTTTCCCAAATTACAATATTCAATTTCTTAAATTTAAATAATATAAGAGTTTTGCTTTGCCATTGATTATAATGAATGACCCCATCGATTGGCTGCAAAGTTGATCAAATGATCAAAACTGCCTTGTCACTCATCAAACACTCACTATGGTTCAATGGTTTCATTAAACATCTAAAATAAAATTAATAGTCCACCATATTAATTATTTTCAAACTTTACTTATTAAAACTCAAGTTACCGTATCTGACTGTCTCATCACAATGTTTCGGAAATTCCAATCGATAATGTTGGCCAAACGCATCGACCAGAATTCTTAGAGCACTAGACGGACAACCCAACACAAAAATTCATTTTTTTAAAAAGAAACACCTCATATGTAATACTTAAAATATTCTTTGATTTTCCCAAAAAATTCAATTTCTCTTAGAAACATATCTTCAATTTCTGAAAAATTTGAAAACGCAATTTATTACTTAATCTCAAAATTCAAGGAACACAAATAGAGCTCATCGAGATATTCCTATAATACTCGATCCTCAAGATTGATGGAATAGACTGGAGTGTTCATTATTCCAAACGGTATAATGAACCACTCACAAGACTCATAATAAGTGTGGAATGCGGTAAGAGTAACGCTATCCTCCGCGACTCGTAGCTCATGAAAAACCGATGTAAGGTCAAGCCAAGGAATGACCCTAGTACCACACAATGGATTAAAAAGAGAGAAATGAAACATATGAGTAAGGTTAAGATATCTTCTCGAATGAGAATAAGAACACTAACAACATATCATTACTTCGAGTGAAGTAATTTTAAAAAGTATATCAACAATTGAGTATCCAAAGAGAATATTTCAAAAGGAGGCAAGAACGATAATATCAAATAAATTCAATAAATCGCCTCATTTACCTAGTGGACATCCTCATGAGAGGATGACCGAAAGACTAAGAACCGGGAATGAAGACAGTACAATATTCAATGGCCCGATTGGGTGTCATACCCGAAACGAACTCACAGAAATCAACAGAGTCACAATGATTGGAATTCGAGATATATCATCAACATACTCAAGAGTGAATATAGATACTTCAGAATCATCATTAACATTCAAAGAACAAGAAACAACAAATCGGCCAAAATTAGGATACCTAAATATAGGATCCTTCAAATCATAGAATATGGCTTGATAATATGAAAGCCACTCCATCTCAAACCATTCCAAACTCTAGATAGAAAAATAGCATGCTAATTCGCACGAAAAGATAAGTTACAAGGAACGATCCTAAAATCCTCAAACATCGTACCAAATGTTGCGGATCCCCTCAATAGGATTGTCGCAATCTTAAAGAAAACACAAGATAAGAAAACCCGTACCTAAGAGGACTCAAATAGAACAATTACAATTAGGACTACTCCTAAGATAAGATATTATAAATTCTATTATGGAATACTATGGAATAAAATATATTCCTAGACATATCCAAAATTCTATCCAAAAGGACACGATAAGGTAAAGTACACGATGATTAAGGGACTCGTACACTCGTACTATACTTGGATGTATCGTAATTACTATACTATACTTGGATGTATATGTTCTGTGTTTATCATATTTTGTTCTGAACTCAGCTCTGATACCAAGTTGTGACGCCCTACCCCGAGACCTATATTAACAAAGAGCACTGCTAATGCGGAGAATAGGGCTGGTTAGGAATGAACATCTATAGTCTTGTCTTAAATATCTATTGAATATGTCGATTAGCGCTCTATATTTTTTTCCTTTCTCAAGTGGATCAACATATCCAATAAATGCTTAATACAAAACTACAGGTGGCAATATGATATATCAAAACAAAATACAACAACTCAAATGTATAACACATCACAGAGCAACAAATAGATATATATACATATATACCGATACATCCCAATACAATACAAATAATACATCATAAGTGGTATGATAACCACAATATACACACAAGTCAAAACAATATACATATTAGAGCAGCGAAAAAAAGACTACAATAAAAAGGGCTAGCAGACTTGTCCATGCGGAAGCAGAATAGTCTAAGTCCATAAGGGTACCTAACCTGAAACGCATCGGTCTGACATGAGTATAAAATACATGGGTCAATCTAGCTAAACAAATCAGTTTATAAGGATAAATGATAATATGAGCATAAGGTAAAAGGTAAGGTATCCTCTTGAATGAGAAGAAGAAATAATAAGAGCATGCCTCTACTTCAAATAATGTAATTACACTAAGTGTATGTCCTCGAAATAGGTAAATTCACCAAATAACACTAAGTATAATAAATGCCTCATATCATCGGGAAAATCCCAAAAGACACTAAAATGGTTCCTATGAACCATATCTCCAAAAGAGGAGAATCCCAAATCTAAAACTCAAAACTCACCATAAATGGAAATCATAAAAATATTCTTTAAATGGAGAAGTCTCAAACACAAAATACGCCAAAAATGGCAAACTCATATATCTCCAAATAGGAGAGTACAAATCTCAAATAAACGCCAAGTGCTGGTAAACCTAAATCTCAAATATAGAACTCGATAAGGAGTTCAATTTCCAAATATGTAATCGCCATATATAATATCTCAAATGATTCAAATGGCCAATAAGGTAAAGAGGCGATACACTTGGAAAATCACAAGGAAATCAATGAAATCATCTCAAAGATATAGCACGTGCTTATGGCCGAAACCCACCAAGTATTGTTCTTCCAAAATAAGGCGCCACGTCTCTTAGACAAACGTCCCGAAGGACAAATAAACACGTCTCATAGACAAACATCTCTTAGAAAAACATCTCGAAGGACAAATGATCCGAAGGTCCAGTACTGGCAAATACGTCTCTTAGACAAATGTGTCACAAACTTCGGATAGGAATCCGAACAGTGTTAACGTGTGTCCCGTACCACACGTTCGCACTAAATGGTTTACTAACCGCTAGTAAATTTCACACTCAAAGCAGTAAAATGTTAACCTCATCTCATCGGTAAACTCGACCTAAAGGTCAAAAAGATCAAACGGACAAGTCAGGAATTAACCGATAAGATAAACGCACGTGTCCCATACCACGTGTTTACCAAACCGTTTAATTTTACTTCTCATTCACTCGAATAGTGCAAAAACAGTATATTTTATATATGAAATAATTTATTTGAGAAAACAAGCTTTTAAAACCATTTTCCAAAATCAACAATGAAGATAATATTTGAAGAATCCCTTATTATAAAGAATAAATAGATTTTGTAGCTTAAAATATTATATAATAATTATTTAAAATTCCAATTTATTTTAAAAATTATTTCAAAATTATTCGGAAAAATTCGTGCTTCAAATCAAAGAAATCACTCAAACTGTCATTCAAAGTCAATTCAAATTCAATTCAAATTTGAATTTAAAATTCATCACAACTTGGCTAGCCTATTGATTGGCAACACGGCCCTTAAAAAAATTTAGAAATATCACAAAAATAAGAAGTAAAAGTCAAAATCGGATGGAAAAAGAACATAAAATGCACATGCAAGACAATACCTAGGTCTGAAATCTTCTTTGGGTTCAACTTTCAGACATGAAACACATGGCCAAACGATCTATGTTGAACTAAAAATTGGTGTGCATATAGTAGAAAACTTCATCTTTCAAATAAAAAAGTATCAGTGAATTCCTAATGGAGATGTAAAAGTTACACTGTCTCAAATATGAACTCAGACTATGTTTGCAACAGTTCAAAAAAACGTTTCCATGTCTGACGACCATCCTGGATTCAACTTACAGGTCTAAAACAGAGGACCAACCTACCTCAAATTGAGTTGAAAATTGGTATGCACATACTAGAAAAATTCATCTTTCAAAAAAAAGAATCAATGTATACGAGTGGAAATGAAAAAGTTGCACTATCTCAAACATAGACTCGGGCCATGTTTCCAATAGAAAAACAAATGTACAGGCCTAAAACCATCTCGGGTTCAACTTCCAGGCATGAAACAGGGAAACAATTAACCTCGGATTGAGTTGAAAATTGGTATGCACAATTTTTAATACTCATACTTAAAACTGGAAAAAGAATCACTGAATTTTAACAAGTTCTAAAAAAGTTATGATGTCTCAAAGTTGAACCCAGGCAGTGTCTTCACTGTAAAAATCTGGGCAAAAACATGCTCCGGATCAATGTTCGCCAGCATATTTCTATAAGCTACATAATTCGAAATAACCTCAAATTTGGTATGCACAATGAGTTACACTTGTACTTTAAACTGCAAAAAGAATCACATAATTTGAATAAGTTATGAGAAAGTTATGTTGTCTCAAAATTGAACCCAGACAATGATTTCACTGAAAAAATTTGGAGCAAAACATGCTCCGCTGGCAACTTTGAGCACAGATTTCTATTAGTTCCAGGACAAGTTTGAGCATGAAAACTTATAGGCATAATCTATAACATACAGGCTACAATTCGGAAAAATTGGGGCGGCATTTCGTCACCAAAGTTGAAAGACATGGATATACAAAGGAACAACCAAGATCAGATTTCATAGAAAATAATCGACTACAGGAAATTGTTTAAGCCACTTTTGCATAGTTTATGGCTAGAAGAGCGTGTTTTCAGCTAGAATTCATGAGTAAGAAACTCATTTGAGCAAAATGAAGATTAAATTTGTGCAAACTTGAGAAAGCTGAAGGCTTTTGGCTAGAGAGAGCTTCAACAACCTGTAAAATAGCAGTACAAGGACATGCAAACCCAAATAGAAATTACACACAATCAACTTTCTCTAAATTTGAAATTGATGGAATAGAATTTTTTATGTAGTGATTACCTATGAAAAATTGTTTTAATTTGACTAGAAACCACAAAAGATTGAACAGATTTGGAGATTTGGAGCTTAGGTTTTGAAAGAGGAAGCTTTCTCTTGATTTTCTTCTGGTTGTAAGTTTTACGGTACATACAAAAATAAGTTTGAGAAGAAGAAACTTCTCTTTTCTTATTCTGGTTAGAATGAAAATGGGCTTAGACCCAATACTTAGCCAAACAAAAAATCTAATTAATACCCAATTACACAAATACACTTATATTAACAAATCAAAACAACATATATTAACAAGATTTCAACACAATAAAATTATGCAAACATATTTTCATGTTTAATAAAGTTACAACTAATGAAAAGATAACTTAGTTATAATGATATTTTTATTGTTACAAACCCTTATTTTTAACTAAATAACCAATTTTCACAAATATTTACATAAAACCCCATTTTTAACTTCAAAAATTACACAAAATAATTTTCTTGTGTAGTAAAATGCAACAAACCATTTTCCATCAATTTTTACAAACAGAATTTATTTTTAAACAAAATTTTTTTTTTTTTATTTAAATAAACACATTTTAAAATCAAATTACTTCCTTTAAAAAATTATTAAAAGAAGCATTTGGTAATAATTACAAAAATTATTGCACTTTCACTAAATAAAAGCGCACTCATATTTCTCACAACTAACCAAGATAAAGTTTTTAAAACTTTATTTTCACATTTTATTTCCAAAAACCATTATTTTTTTAAAATAAACAATTTAAATTTCCAGTTTATTTTTAATTCATAATATTAAATTATAACCACCGTTATAATTTAATATTTACCGGTATCACCAACACCAGGGTTGTTACAACTGTTCCGACCTTTCTCGCCCCCGTTGTCATGCTTTATGGCATAGCGACCTTGTGTCCTCTACCTTCCGTACTCGAGTTTGTCACTGATGATTCACAATAAGACAAATGATGACAAAGGCAGTTCGACGAATCACCCCAAAACTCCTATACTTTACAAATCATAGCAACATGAAGTATTCAACTAACAATACAACAAAATCGTATGCTAACAACAATCATTCTCAAGCAATCATTAACACACAACATTATTATTCTGTGATTTCATTCAAGTTATCTTCATTTATTTAATTCATATCTCGGTTTATTAATTCAATTCAATGTTTTATTCGGTTTAACTTACATACTTCAACAAGCAATCAACAATTGTCATTCAATCCAGGGACAAAGTACTCGTGGCTAAGCCCTAACCCAACCAGGCAATTAAACAAGCATAAAATTGTAAAAGAGCTCATATATAATAGAGAATCATTCTCACTCATCCAATGTTAGAAGAAATCCCCAAATTCACTTGAAACGCACTCCTTCAAATCTCTATTCCAGAAATTCTGAGATGAATGCGTCAATTCTAGAGAAATCCAGTTTATGGGTATTGTAGATTAAGATCTAACTTGAATTTAGAGTATTTTTTGTGAAGGAAAGAAGAAGTTATGGCAAGGAAACGGAGTTATGGCTTGGGGAAGATGAAGAAGAGGAATAAGGAGGCAAAATTGAAAAATGAGAAAGTAAAGCCTCGTATTTCGAGAAATTGCATTCGACTTTCCCCTAACTTATTTACAAGTTCGCCCCTTTCGACTTGATTTCTTCTGTTATTCAATTCCTTCGAGTCTTGTATGTTTTTCAAATGTAAACGACATTTTGAACACAATGAACCTAGTTACGGGTCCTGCTTCCACCGTCATCAAAAATTCGATTTTAATGCCCAAAATTACTCTTAATTCAATTAAACTTGTTTTAACTCATTAAATGATTTTAATCATATTCATAATACTTTTAAAAATCTTGGTCCTTTTCTCCTTATTTAAAAGGATTTTTTCCCAGTAGTTCTCGAAAGCAGAACAATGTAACGCTCATCGAAACATCATAAGCATATGATGACAACAACAAGCAAGCATAAGTCAAACATGTCCTACTTAATACCGTGATTGTGCTAAAAGAAGGCATGTTCTATAAATTACAGTGAATCATACCGGTAAGTAGCTCCGGGTGGGAAGTTCAAATTTCTTCTTTCGGTTCCTAAGTGTTATCCACAATGTTATCACTCCATTGACCCCGTACAAGCTCAAATGCCTTCCTTCTAAGATTCTTTATACTATTCTTAACAATAAGGATCGACCCTCTTGGTATAGCTGCCTCTAGCTAGACACTGACAATGAAATATCACTACTCTACCATACTCAATCTTGTTCAGCCCAAGGCTTTAGCCCAAACACCCTCAGAATCTGCTCATTGTTCTAGTACGGAGCTCGATATTTCATTATTTGGACCTTTGTCAAACTGCAAATGCCACCATTATGACTTCGTTAACCTAGCATTCTGAATTAATGCAACTAGTTCACATGCAGTACACTTAGTTCAAACGTTCAGATTAGATGCAGTTCAGTTCAGCCCACTAGCCACTTCATCTTTTCTCAGATTTCTCTAGTCTTGCGTAGTGGTGTATGCATCACGAAGTTTGCCTCGTTTAGCACTCAATCATTGTTAGAGGAAATTAGTCATTTCCTGCTTCATGGCTACATCCTGCTCCATAGAGTTTATGCTCAGACATCTCCGTCTCATTGTTGCATTCATAATTATTCGGAGACGTATTATGTTAGTTCAGGTTAGCTTTTCAACCCAATTCATCTTCATGTTCAGACATTTTCATTCTCCATGTCAATACACTTTTCAACACTGGTTCAGTCAGAATACATTCAACTCGGACCATGTCCTGCGTTTAAGAGCTAATGCGATTCAGGATGTCGTCTATTTTAGCAAGTAGAGCTACCGCAGTTTAATTCAGTACACTCTTCAACTCAGTTAAGCCCGAACACATTTATGTTGTTTATCCAATTTAGGGTGCAACATATCATTTAGTACTTAAACAGATGTGTATATAATAGTTTTTTCCCACGGTTAAAGATAAGCTATAATGATGTAGTATTAGCTCTTGATTTGGTTGTCTTATTGTCTTTATACTTAATCATCGTTCTGATGATCCAATTATAAGCTACACTATTTCATATCTAGTTTAGCTTTTTTGCCAGCTACCAGGTTTGTTCGTTGTTTTAATCTACTTAATTATAAATAATATCGAGTGCTCTTCTCAATTTGAGTATCAATTTTTCATATGAAAAAAAGGGAAGCGACTACTGAAACAAAAATAAGTACTTACATGAAGGTTGGGATCAAGTGACCTAACACTCGAACGTTCCTAATTAATATCTTACAGTTAACCATTAATAAATTATACTTATTATCAATAAACTTTAACTAATAGTTAGTTAATAACTTTTGAGATATTTAATTATAATATTTGTTAAATAATTTATAAATCTTTAAACAATTTGTAGTACATAAATATACGATAATAATAAATTTTAATAAGTCAAAGGAAATTTTTTGAATAATGATCAAAAGTAAATTAGAAATGTTTAAAAGCAAGACGTAAGTTTTTTCTTTTTTATCTTTGTTTTGGGACCTCCTGTATAAATAAAACAAACAATAAAAGCAAATTACTCCTAAATTTTAGCTTTTGAATTCATCACCAAACAACTACTGAAACAAAATTGTTAAATAGATTTACTAATTACATAATATAGAGTGGAAATTGTGATCCACCCTTATTTTTAAACTAAATGCCTAAAAAAACCATTTTCAAAGTTTTATAAAACACGTCTGTTTTCAACAAAAATATGCATTTTAAAGTGCACATAATTACAGTTAAAACTGCAAATATTTACAATTTAAAATACAAATAGATGCAATTTAGAAACTGCAAATATTCAAAGTGTATAATATGTACTTTTGCAATGTGGACTGCAAATTTTATTTTATCAAAATTTGTAGTTAAAACTGCAAATACAGTGCATATATTTTCAACTCTAATTGCAATTTGAAATGCACACTTCATTGAAATCATTAAATGAGTTTTTCCGTAAAACCCATCTTTGTCAAAGGACGAAAATGAATTTTAAAAATTAATGTTTAAAAAAAATCTGTAATATATCTTTATTAATAGTTGTAACAATTTTGATATCATACTAGTATCGGCATGAACTACAAAAATGTCCTATCTTAATTTCGCTAAAAAATTGAATCAAACTTCTTTTACAAATTCAAATTTCTAACTTACAAATATTACCGAATCTTAATATTCCTTAAAGATAGAATCTAACAAAATCAAAACTTTCCTCGTATTGCCAAATTTTAATACCATTTAATTTAACATATTCTATTTATAGGAAAATAATTCACATAAAACGCATCTCATTATCACACACGAAAAGCATGCTATAACACTGCTCATAACATATTAGCGAAATGTACTCATAACACAAATGGTTTCATCGCGTACTTTTAGGCACACTTAAAAACAACAGGTAACAAACGGATAACAATGACATACATCAGCCTACACATTAACAGATTTAAAAATGCTAGACAAGCATTTTATCCTCCACGTTTTATTATTGAACTGAATCACAACAGAGGGAACCTGGCCAGAATTATCTACACGACATAACAGACATTAAGTGGACTACAAATACTGTATAATTATAAAATCATATTATAAGTTTACATTTTTTTTAGCAGTTTCGGAAATAATAGTAAAGTAACATTAGTACGAGTAGCTTGTGACATCTTCAGTCACAATTTAGCAGTTTGTGTCATATGTTGCAAGCCCCAACAGCTCTGGACCTGTCAAACGAGGGTTGTTTTCAAAGCTGCACAAAACAAATAAAATTATTAGAAAATTTTAAAATACATGATGTATATTCAAGATGCGAACATCTAAATTTGAATCAAAAAATAATTAGGAATATGATTACGTCCAATATTGATCCCAAAGTTTTGCTTACAACCAAATCAACTACATACTTTACCACCACATTAACTTGGTTGTTGTTTTTGAAGAAATGGATTTTTTTTTTTTTTGGAACACTGTTCCTTGCTAATGCCAAAATCTGGATTCATAATCTTTCTTATGCCAAGCGACACAACAATCAAAATATGGTCTCATCCACATAGCATTTTAGTGACCATTGCATTGAGACATTACTGAGTATTTGTGTTTCTAACGATACTAATTCAATTACTTGCAAACAGGATAAAAAAGACTGGCTGTTCCTTGTAATTCATTTGGGTAAAATCATACTTCCAACTTTCTTCCTCTTCGTGTCAGTTTGCCAATTAAGGGTACAAGTTAGAAATATGATACTTGGATCAGACAACTAGTGCTAATTTTTATTTCTAATGTTGTAGATAAAACAAAATGCCAAATGTAGCTCTCTGGTTTTTCCTATATACATCAGATATGTGCGACGGTAAAGAGTGCTGTCCTGCTATACGTGGGAAAAAACATCAAATGTCATCATATCAATTATCAAATATACAAAACTGCCTTTGAATCAGTGGTTTATCAATATGAAATTAACCACTAAACATAAAGTAGGAATGCGTTAATGAAGTTTCATTAATGCACATAACAAATAACTTTGGTAATTTGTTGCAGGTTATATATGGGTGAGAAATTGAGGTGCTTCAGACGCAATGTTTAAGAGAACGGAATGAAATCTACAATCGCCAAAATCTATTGTTCCCAAAATCATCTATCCCAGTACTCGTTCATATGTCAGCCATTGATTTGTGCATGATCAAATTAAAACAATGTAGGATGGATCCCAATCATTGATTAAATCAATAAAATTAACGGTTTAGATGCATGTGCACATGAGGATAGGAAGAATGGGGACGGATGATTCCATCCAGGTTAGAACTGCCTTTGATTCAGCATTTATTTGACATGTAAGTATGCCATGAAACATAAATCACGGATGGGAAAGAACCAAAAAAAGTACTTACTTGACCAAGGGAATATGCTGGAAAGGTCCAGAAGTAGGAATTGTTCCACAAAGATTGTTAAATGAGACATCACTGGAAGCATAAGAAAATGGGTGAGACTTAAATGTTACGAGATATTACCGTCTTAAAAATTAGACTATGAAAATTGCAGATAATACACTTACACGACTTTCAGGCCAGATATACTAGTAAGCTCCCGTGGAATTTGTCCAGTCAACTGGTTGTTGTTGAGCCGTCTGCAGAACATATATTCTTATGAGCCATGCTACAGTTCAGTTTATATGTTGTACCATCATATTTTTGAAGAGGAAAAGATTGTCTGATTGCAATAATTAGTGATTTAGGTGAAAAAACTGTAAGAATGAATAAGTAGGCTTATGTATATTTGTACAAAGAATTAGGAGAAAGCATCAACTCACAAGAACACAAGAGATTTAAGTTTTCCCAACGATGGAGGAATGGTTCCAGATATATTGTTGTTATATAAATCCAAGCTAATGAGACTCTTTAAGTTACCAAGCTCAGCAGGAATTGTTCCTTGAAGGTTGTTTTTATATATTTCCCTGTACAAATGGAAAGAAGCGATTCAGTATAGCTTCATTCGATTCAAATCAAATAGATTGCTACAAGGGTCCCACCATATTCTAGGATCCCAAAAACCATAACCTGTTATTAATTTCCATAATATTTGTACATGGATAAGAAAATTTAACATTTTTATAGAAGTTAAGAAAAAATATTATTGACAAAGGTTCTAACAAAGATAACTATACACTGAAGGTAAACATTTTGATCATTGTAATAGCAGCTCATTAACCCAAACTTTCGTGTCAGTGGTTGATTAAAATTTCCACGTATTTGTTCCGTTTGATGTGGATATCTTGTTATGAATCAAGAGTTTCCCTCTAAAAATCCAAAACAAGTAAGATGTTACTGAAATAAGTGGGTTTCCGTAAGCACAGGAGCTTTATAAGATATGGGTATATAGACACCGACAAGCAACCCACTAAATTATGATCTACAAACTGAGCACTGACAAGTACGTAAATAACAGCCTTAACATCATATTCACTTTTGAAGATTACTTATAATCTAAAAGCCCAAATTTACTTACAAATACTGCAAGTGTTCAAGTTTTCCAAGTTCCGGTACAAGATGACCAGACAAATTTGAATTTCCCAGGTCCCTGTAGAAACAGCGAATATCTAATTAGCTTCATCTAAAGGAGGACAAATAATTTAGGAATATGCACAAGAATCAAAAAGGAAACACCAAACAACAGTAATTCTATAGGGAAAGATAAATAAAAAGAAAATTGGATAAACAAGAAGAAAAACTGTGGAAATAAGATTAAAGATCATGACAGCCGACAAAAAAGCTAGAAATATAAACAATAACTGATGAACGCTAGCAGTCAGCAGTGATGCAGTAAAATGCACCTAAAATATATTAGAAAGAAATTAACAACATTTGTTACTACTTTGCTGCACAAAGACTTATTTGAGTATATGATCTGTCAAATCATCCAATATGCATAAACTTCAACAGGATTCTAAGTTCATGAACAAACAATTGAAACTTTCTGCTTCTAAAATGCATTCAGATATAAAACAAATTATTTGCGTTTACTAACCAATTAACCACGAGTGTATAATTTGGAAGTTCTATCCCCAATAGTTTGTAATTAGGGCTGTCAGTGGATACCCGAAAAATCCGAAATTCATCCGCATCCGTATCGGAAAAATGGATAAATACCCGCCGAAAAAAAGGATGCGGATGAGAATACGGAGACATCCGCATTCGAAAATTATCTGTCACATATTTTTCAACATTATAGTTTAAACTGTGTGTATTTTAATACAATGAAAAATATTTATTTGTTAGAAGTTTATATTATATGCACTAGATGCATATTAACTGCACAAAACTAATTATTATCATCATATTTGTTTATTTATAACATTTTAATAATCAATGAGATTGAAATAATTCATGTTAAACTAAAAAAATTAATGTTAAACTAAAAAATTTCATCTATGTTTCTTGATTTATCGATCGTTAGCGAATGAGATAACTATCTGATATCCATCCATACCCGCAGATGCAGATATCTAATATCCAAAAATGATTTCGGATGCGGATATGATACTATTGCATCCGAAAGTATCGGTTTTGTTTGTAAGGTATGGTATGATGCACAATGTTTTTTGCACACAGTTGGAAAACCAACTTCGTACATGCTTTTTTTTTTTTTTACTTGCAAAACTTTTCTAAGAAGAAAACAGGTGATATATAAATCAATTGACCCAGTATTAATAGACTACCATATGGACTCGTAGCTAATTACCAAGAAAACACACAAAAGTTCTAATAAAAACAAGTGAAACATTAATCTGTCAACGGCAGAATAACTAAATCTTGATTACGACAAACTAACTAATCAATTAACAAAATAATAGGAAAGAGGGTTTTTTGAAAAATCATACACCCTAGTGACGCGATTATCCTGATTGCAAGTAATATGAAACCAAGTACAGGGATTCACAAGAGTCGGATCCCAACTCTGCAAAACATTATCAGGATCAGATAAGCTCCTTCGAAATGCAACGAGAGCATCCCCTTCGGAGTTAGACGAAACCAGAGGCGAGAGAATCGCTGCCATGCTGAAGAAAAGGACTAGAGCTGAAGCCGCCATCGATTTCGAAACTAGGGTTCGGTCTTGATTTTAAACTTATTTAATTTGTTTCGGGAGAAATGAAAAGTGAAGAATGGTGGACTTGCAATGAAATGAGTCGTGATTTTGCTTTTTGTTGCGTGTGGTGGGAATTAGGTACGGTTTAGTATGTTATTATTACCAAATATTAGTTTGACCGTCTGCTTTTAATGGCTTCGGAAATAGACGCTTATGCTTCCCTGATTTGGAGTTAATTGTTTGGAAGCCATTACCGACAACAAAATTAAATTCACAGCTTTTACTTTGCTCCGCTGTTTAGTCGATCATCAAAATTTATTTTCAAGAGCTACAAGGATACAGGCTAAGGTTGTTATATTACTCATATAACCTATATGAATCTCACATATTTTTCATGTTTTAAAAATAAAATATGCATTTAAAATTTTATTTTTTTCCTTTGACGAATAATCATTCTTATCATGTGTTCTTGGGTCACAAGTTAACGATCCTCCTTCAAAAATGCTAGCCTAAGCTGCTATAATGATATTTGCTTTGTTATTGGTCTCATATTACTTGTGGGACTCGCTTAACATTTAATTAAAAAAAATTAAAAAAATGAATTAACTTAGCTAATAGGAAGCGATTGTGGATAGAATATGAAAAAGATGAGTGAATTTAGAATAGCTCTTTGTTTTATCCTAGGAACGTGTTTAGAAATTCCTAGTAAAATTTTGCATAATTAGTTTTAAAAATATAGTTTTTGATCAAAAAATTGGATGTTTAGTAAAAAATATAACTTTTCGATCAAATATATTAAGGTAAATCCATGTTACTTAAGTGGATTTCTTTCACAGTTATTTAACAGTTTGTTTCTTTATTTAGATAAAATTTCTTGTTAGATGCTAATATAACGCATGGTTGTTAATATCTTATAACATCTATTTACTTATATTTTTTATCGAAATTTAATCATTAACAAATCATGATATATGGTTGTGTAGTATTGATGCCATGCTCATAGTTAATCTTATAGGATATAATATTTTTGAAAAATTATTCTAATATTGATTGTTTGAAACTTCATTGAAGTTTGTTTTGATTGCTTTATCGAACAGGTGGATTCCATACATGTCAAATCATATAGCAGTAGAGAAAACTGAGCTCTTAAGGAGTGTTCTAAGAGAAATTATTAAACATAATTAATGTAACACCCCTAATTTTAAATAACATTATTCATGATATTTAATTAGATAAATTAAATAAAACAATGGAATGTTAAGTGATAAGGGGATTGAGATTTGAATAAATTTAAGTGATTGTGCTTATTACTTTAATTGGGCTAAAGAATGGTTTATAGAGGAATTAAATTAGTTAAGGGTATAATGGGATCTAACTCACCTAACCTCTCTCTCTCTCTCTCACACACACACATACACACACATATATATATATATATATATACATATATGATTGCCCTTAAGCCATTCGTACTC
The DNA here is from genome assembly GCA_030765085.1 of Allium cepa. NCBI lineage: Eukaryota > Viridiplantae > Streptophyta > Magnoliopsida > Asparagales > Amaryllidaceae > Allium > Allium cepa. Next base: position 340,415,664 of record CM060932.1, on the reverse strand, counting down.
ATGTTCGTTTCCTCACAGAAATAAAAACGTAAGAAGAGAAGTTAAGGCTGGCCATTAAAAAAGAAAAGAAGAAGAAGAAATCCAAAGAAAAAGAAGAGAAAAATAAAAAGGGAAATCAAACTCATCTCAATCCATTTCCTTATCAAAGATTAAGGTGAACGATAATTTCCATCTCTATCTGTTAAATATATGTTTTGGATTTAAGTTTAAATTCGTATATATGATGTTTGATAATGATATGCTTGAATTATGGTTTATTTAAATTTAAACAAGATTGTTTAATTAAGGGTTCACACGGTTTTAGATCAAAACCATGTGATATTGATGTTTAAATGCCATGGAAAAAAAAAATATGTTATGCAAAACATGATTTTAGAGTTGGGTTTTAAGTTTGATAATTTTCCAAATTTTGGAAAGATTATTATGAGTTTTTGAATGAAAATATAGCACGTTGGCTTTAATAATTTATTTTAGAAATATATTGAGAATTTAGATTTGAAATTTTGATGTGTTAGATAACATGATCAAAGTAAATTTCTGTGAATTCTGAGGATTTTTCTTAAGTAATTTGATATACAAAATAAATTACTTTGAGAAGAGGATCAAAATGATTTACGTGTAAATAAAGAGGAAGGTTTTATTTGCAAAAGTTTAAGTTTAATACTTATCCAAGATAAAAAGGCGGTTAGTTTTGAAAAGCATGGGAAAAGTTAAGGCAACCAATAAGAAATTTACGCGTATGCAGATTAGTTTATGTAAATTGCTATTTAACCCAGAAAAAACAGGTTTCGCCTCTATTCAGAGTACCTTTCGCCCTTACCTTTCGCCTTCGACTATGTCGAAACCCTATTAAGCTAAATTAAATACACATGGTATCATCTAGGTGATACGTAGTGGGTTGGAGAAAGGCAAAAGGTACGGTGTCGAAAGCATAGCTTCCAATGGAGTCGTTACCTTAGTTTGTTTTGAAAAGATAAGTGTCTGCATTTGTTTTACTAAGCTTTCGATTTAGTCGATACAAATGTTTTTGTAAGAAGTTTATAATGGCTTTGGAAAGGGTTGCCATGTTTGTTTTAAAAGAAAAAGGGGTTTCGAAAGAGTTCCTTTAATTATAAATCAATGCTTTCAAGAGAAGGGGGTTCCTACCTTGTCGAAGCTCTGCCGTCGATTTTTTTGCCTTTCAAGTGTATTGAAGTCATCAATACCGTCAGAAGGTATTGTTTGTTTTAAAGCTATATTAAGCCACTTTATAAATGTTTTCGAAAGGGTTAGGGGATTTGTAACAACCCGCATATTTTACGATTCTTTATTTAAATATTTTATTTAAATATAGCATCGTTGGTCGGATTAAAGTCTGAAATGCTAATTTTTGTAAACAGCCGAATTAGGACTCGAGACCACTTCCACTGTGTTCAAAATGGCATTTACGACCTTTTTGAGTATAAACATCGATATGTTTGGAGTTGAGTTACATTTTGCTATTTTTCTATTGGACTTTGGGTTTGGGTTTCAGCCCATTAACCCAACATAATATCCTAACTTCACCCCCTTCCCTCTTCATTCATTTTCATTTCCTAACACTCTCAAGCTAAAAGAAAAATGAGGGAAGAGAAGCTTAGGTAAGCATCCTCTTCATTTTCTCCAACTCAATCTCTCTTCAATTTTCAGAAATTTCTAAACCCTAACTTAGAAAATATTTATCTATGATCATAGATTGGAGCTTCTAAAGTTAAAGTGAAGAGTGGTTGATCTTCCTTTGTTTTAAAGCTTCTCATTCGTTATTTTTGGGTTTAAAGGTAAGTTCTTGAACTCACACCTATGTTTATAGCTTTCATGGTTGTTGGGTATGAATTCCTAACATCTATTCCATGTTCATTTGCTTTTGATTGGAATTGATTTGGTGAATTTTCCAATTTTGGTATTTTGAAGTCAACATCTTTAAAAATCCTATCTTGGATGTTTGAACATGTTATTTGTGGCGTATCGAAGAGCCTATAGTGTTGGGTTGTCGATTGACATAAATCCCTAGCATCCATCGCTCGTTCGATCGCTTCCGGTTTGGATTTTCTCCCCTTTTGGGCTAGGCAAATTTTTGCCTAGCAGGAAAATTTAGACGTCTGCTTGAAAAATCCAGACGTCTAAAAGGGTTCTGGAAATAAATAAAAATGGGCAGAGCTAAAATCCAGACGTTTGGAATAAAATCCAAACGTCTATAACAAAATTCAAACGTCTGAAAGTGTTCTGGAATTAAAAAGAGAAAGGAGAAAAGCATATATTTTTCCAGAACCCAAATCCAGACTCTAAATCATGAATGGCTCTAAATCATTATTGTTATCGTACGTTTTTGTCATATGCCTTATCCTATCTTATTTTATATGATATTTATAGGTACTCTGATCCATTTATTATTTTCTTCTTAAATAATACTTGGGTTAGACCGAGTTATTTCAGGTGCTTCTACTCGACTTCTTATCAATGTCCGTCATCTGATTTTTAACTAACTACGTAGCTTGGTAGTTTTTGTTTTATACATTCGAGATAGAGACTCCTTGATGTATACATATTCTTTTGTCTAGCATTTGTACTTATTCTTTTGCGATGTAGTGGATCTTACATGACCACTACTTTGATGTACACTATTATGTGTTATATTCATATCTGTTTCCGCCTAGTGCTATGAATATCTGTAATAGATTTTTGTTATGCTTATTTTATATTTGTTTTCGAAGACTATATAGCCACTATGTAGTAGCTTTGAGTTTGTACTTGATATGTTGGATTTCCTCTTTAAATGAAATATGTGACCTTCTATCTGGCATATCGGTACTCGCACATAGAAATTACACGGATGGTCACTCTTCAACAGCATTTTTCTTCGTGCTAGTTGACGGCATTACCTCGTATTGTCCTTGACTAGTGTGAGTATAGAGGTGGGGCGTCAAAGTTTTCGAAGCTATCCTTCAATATTTTAAATGTATGCTTTCGACTCTGTTGAAAGAGATGGTTTCGACGCCATCATAAATTCCCCAATGTTTTTATATCGTAAAGAATGGTTTCGAAAGAGATTCTTTCGTTTATATTTATTTTGACCCAAATGATATTTCAAAAAGGTAAACCCAATGATGTCGAAATGGGGACTTTCAATGCTTTAGGAAGAGATATTTCCAATGGTTTCGAAGCTATTCTTCTGATAATTAAATAGTAACACTTTATGATACTAGAAAGGTTTCAAAAGAAGGATTTTAAAGTGCTTTTAAAGGTAGAAGCCTAATATTTTGAAAATAGATATATGCTTTCGAAGGAGGCTATCCAGTGAGGTCGAAAGCAAGGTTTCGAAGGTTTTGAAAGAATAGATTTCAAAAAAATAACCCAATCTTATTTAAAAGAAAAAACCATTGCATATTAGTAAACAAAATATTTTGAAATGGAACTTACGAAGAAGTCTAAATGGGTTAAAAGGATTAACCAAGTTATATTGTTTGGTTCTTCATATATGTATATATTCACTTTATAATAAATCCAAAAGCTGTACTTTGGAAAAAGGTATAATAACTAGTTGGGTTGACCTAGTAGTGAATAAATAAAAGATATTGGTAGGGTCCAGTAGGTTAACATAAATCCACGAAAACTGTGTAAGGGAAAAGATATTGACAGGGGCTAATAGGTTCATATTTATCCCATGAAAACTATGTATAACTAAAGATGTTAGTTAGATAGGTTTATAATAATCCCATGAAAACTATATCCGGATAAGAAAATGAAATATTGACAAATAAATAGTCAATAGGTTCCTAGTTAGCCCATGAAAACTAGAGTAAAAAAGATATTGACCGTTAGTCAATAGTTTCCTAGTTAACCCATGAAAACTAGGATAAAAGAAATGATATTGGAGTTACCAATAGGTTAATAGTAATCCCATGAAAACTATATAATTGGACAAGGAGTCCTTAAAAGTTTAACCGATTATTAGTTAGCCCACGAAAACTATTAGGTTGATAGTAATCCTAGAAATTATAATTATGACGGATAGTCAAAATGAATTGGGGATAGGTAATCCGAAATTGATTCAATTATGTTGCATATCATCACCTAATAATGTTTTGAATTGAATTAACCATTGTGGATGCAAGGGCATAAAAAATGGTTTATAAAGGTTTTAAGATACTAGTGAGGGAAAACCCTTTCTGCTAAACGACGTGGTCTCACTAGATATCTAAATGATTTGAGATGGTATATTATTTATACCAGGCTTTATATCTGACTCAAAGTTTACGTTGTCCCCTTGAACTCCCGGGTACTCAATTGATTTTGAGCAGTTTGGGATTTGAGGTTTTCAGATACCTCTTAAGACTAAAAATCTTCTAGAGTCGTGCAGAAGGCATGTAGTTATTTAAGTTCTTTTTCATGTGATTCTGCTGTATTGTTTTATTAAGGAAAAGTTGTTTATTGCTTATTATACACTCTGACCACCAAGGGCGCATCTTCATATGTCGCTCTTGGAGTATATTGTAATAATTATATATTTTTTGAATGTGGTTAACGTTGTGGGATTATGTAAAGAACGTTGAAATGAGTTTGGAATGGAATGTGAAAGTTATTTTGAAATTTTAAACTTTTTCCATATCCATGTGTTTCTGGTATATCAATTTATCTAACATTATAGTATTTGGTCGTCGAGGATTAATAACTATAGATGACTGCAATATCCGTAGCTGTTAATTTTGGGCCTCCAAGTGGGGAATGTTACAAGTTTGTATCAGAGCATAGGTTTACGAAAATTTAAGTAATTAAAACTTAAAATATTTTCAAAACATAATCCAATGAATCAAAAATTTGATCGGGGTTTGGGTTAACGCGATGGTAAAGTACTATATATATATGTATGTATATGTATGTATGTATGTATATATGTGTATATATATACAAGTACATAATTCCCCTTTCTCTTGGACCATTCTTCTGTATCTTACTAAGGCTCGTATACTGATTTACGAGAAAGAAGATATGGAAGCAGGAAACGGAAGAGGAAATTTAGGTCAAGGAAGCACCACAACTGATGGGAATGCTCGACCTAACACCCGGAGGAACCAAGGTCGACAGGTTAACGCTAATCAAAATGCGGAAGCTAATGTGAGTGCTGGGAATCCGCCAGTAGATGTAGGGATGATGTATTAGTTCCTTGCTAATATAATGCAAGCAAGAACTGCTGGAGTGGCTGGAAATATTAGAGGAGAAAATCCTATAAGTCCCGTTGGGAATAATTATGCCAAGCTAAACCGAGACTGCACCAGTTTGGATGGAAACCCATTTATGGGAACAGAAGATGCTATAGAAGTGGAGAATTGGTTGTTACACTGTGAAAGGATATTCTCTGATTTGGGTTTAGAAGATGCGCAGAAGAGAAGTTTAGCCATTAGGCAGTTGCAAGGGTCAGCACTTCATTTGGTGGAATGGTGTGACTGCTGGAGTTTCGAAGGAAGAGTTAACTTGGGCTGATTTTCGAAGAAGATTCGAAGAGAGGTTTATTTTTGAAGTGGCCAAGTCAGCATTGATGAGAAAATTTATGGATTTAGTTCAAGGAGACATGTCAGTTATCGAGTATGCAAATAGATTTGATGAGCTATCCCGGTATGGATACGCTATTATAGACACCGACATCAGAAGGAATGAAAGGTTCATTCGAGGACTAAGGCTTGAGCTTGCTAAGGCGACCCTGACTCATAACCGTGATCCATGTAACGTGGTGGTGAAGATGGCCATTTGCCATGAGGAGATGCTTGCTATTTGTGCTAAAGAGAAGCCAATTGAATCCCAGAGTTCTCAGGGAAAGAAGAGGAAGTTCATCAAAAAGAAAGGAGCCTAGAAGGGAGATTCAACCAAGAAAAAGCTGATTTAGTCTACTACAAATGCGATAAGAAGGGTCATTTTGCAAATGAGTGCCAATCAGGCAAGGGGTAGAAGAAGGCTGGGGATAAGAAGCATATTAAGTGTTATAACCGCGATCAAGTTGGGCATTACAAGAACCAGTGTTAGAGCTAGTTAAGGTAGAAAAAGGAAAGGTTTTTGCTATTTGACCACAGTCTTCTTCCAAATCAACCGCAGCAGATAAGGGAAAGATTGTGACGGAAGGTACATTATCCAAATTACTCCAATTAGGATACTATTTGATACCGATGCAACACATTCATTCATATCCCAGAATTTGTTTAACAAGTTATGCTTAGAACCCACTTACCCTATTTCTTCCTTAATCGTTGCGAATCCAATAGGAGAGTATGCAACTCTAGGGATGAATGTGACCAGTTAGAATTGGATTTTGTTAGTCATATGTTTTTCATGTAGTTTGTATGTTTATGATTTCGAAGATATCAGAATCATTTCGGGTATGGATTGGTTGGGTACATATGAGGCTGGGATACTTTGCTAGGATGGGGAAATATCATTAAGGCATCCAAATAGTCAAAACTAAATCATCTTCTTAGTAGAGAGTTCTAACCGAACTGGTTATGTTGTGTTAAGTGTGATGGAAGCAGCAGAAGAGCTAGGTCAAGTCCGGGTTGCAAGAGAGTTTGCAGATGTATTTGAGCTAATTACAGGACTACCACCGAAATGAGCTATTGAGTTTCAGATAGATCTTATATCAGGAGCTGAACCTGTCAGTGGACCACCTAGCAGAATGACACCAACTGAGATGAAAGAATTGAAGGTGCAGCTAGTGTATCTAGATGGAAGGAATTTTATTAGACCAAGCAGTTCGCCTTGGGGAGTGGCCGCGGTTTTCGTAAAGAAGTCAGATGGGTCATTGTGAATGTGCATAGATTACCGTAAGATGAACGAAATGACGATCAAGATTAGATATCCTTTGCCATGAATTGACGATCTGTTTGATCAATTGAATGGAGCCAGAGTGTTTTCCCAATTAGATTTGGCGAACGATTTCCATCAGTTGAGAGTGGCAGAGGACGGTATTCCTTTGACAGCATTTCGAACTAAGTATAGTTCGTATGAAGGGTTAGTGATGCCATTCGGGTTGACGAATGGACCTACTTTCTTTGAGGACTTGATGAAGCGAGTTTTTCGAGAATACATGGATAGGTTCGTGTTAGTATTCATAGATGACATTTTGGTGTACTCGAAAGGTAAAAGAGAGCATGAGAATCATCTGAGAGTAGTGCGTAAAACGCTAAGGTAGCATCAGCTAAATGCGAAGTTTTCTAAATGTCATTTTTGGAAGGAGGTCAAATTTCTTGGTCATGTAATTTCGAAGGAAGTTTTGGCAGTAGATTCAGTTAATATCGAAGCTGTCAATAATTGGAGGGGACCAAAGACGGTAATCAAGATCAAAAGTTTTCTAGGACTTGCTGGCTATTACCGGAGTTTATCAAAGATTTTTCACGGATAGCAGCACTTTTGACTAAGTTGACCAGTAAGGATGTGAAGTTCATTGGTCCAACAAATGTGAGGAAGGGTGCCTTAAGTTAAAACTTGTTGACCAACGCGCCAGTGCTAGTTGTTCCAGATGAAAACGAAGGGTTGGTGGTGTACACTGATGCATGTGGAATAGGATTAGGAGCTGTATTGATGCAGAATGGTAAGGCCATTGCCTACGCTTCTCGACAGCTTAGACCGCACGAAGTAAGATATCCTACTCATGATTTAGAGTTGGCCACGGACATCCTTGCAATGAAGATTTAGAGACATTATCTCTTAGGGGAGAGATTCGAGCTACACACTGATCATAAGTTCTTATAAAGAGTTGAATATGCGACAATAAAGGTGGCTAGAGTTTTTGGCTGGTTATGATTTTGGTGTAGAAGATACTCTTGGAAAAGGGAATAAGGTAGCGAATGCCCTTAGTAGGAAACATCAGAATGTTGTGTTAGCTATGTTGGCAGAATGGAAGGATTTAGAAGTTCTGGCTATGCATAGTATAAAGTCGAGATCGACTACTGATTCTAGTCAGACTACTGCTATGTTAGCCTATTTAGAGGTTCAACCAGTGCTGATCGAGAGGATAGCTTTTAAAGTGAAAGAGGATCTAGAGATAGCTGAGAAAATTAGAAGACTCGAGATGGGTCCGAGAGCGATGATCCTAAAGATTTTGGCATTGACCAGAAAGAATGGTTGAGGAAGAAGGGACAATTATGTGTTCCAAGAGAACTTGAGAAGAGAAGTTCTAGATGAGTGTCATCGATCCAAGTTTACGATTCATCCTAGAGGAACCAAGATGTATCAAAATATGAAGAGAAGCTTCTCTTGGGAAGGCATGAAGAGAGATGTTGGCTTATGGGTTAGACAATGTGCTAACTGTCAACAAGTGAAATTCGAACACAAGAAGTCAAGTGGATTGCTTCAGCCTTTAGAGATTCCATTTTGAAAGAAGGATTCTATATCCATGGATTTTATAGACGGGTTGCCAAGGTCGAACAAGGGAAATGAAAGCATGTGGGTCATAATGGACAGATTGATCAAGAGCACCCATTTCATTTCGGTCAAGATAACCAAGAAAGCACCTATTTTGGAAAAGTTGTCCATGAAGAACATGGTTAGACTTCATGGAATTCCTAATGGCATAGTCAGCGATAGAGATGCACTATTCACTAGCGAGTTTTGGAGAAGTCTACAGAGAGTATTCGGTACCGAGTTCAAGATGAGTACAACATATTACCCACAGACAGATGGGCAGACTGAGAGAGTCAATAAGATACTCGAAGATTTATTGAGAGCTTATATCTAGACTTTGGTGGATCTTGGGAAGATCACCTGCATTTGATTGAGTTTTCTATAATAATAGTTTTCAGACTAGTATAGGAATGACCTCTTTTGAAACTTTGTATGGAAGGCCATGCAAATCACCTGCATGGATGTTAGAGATCGGAGATAGATTAGTCTTAGGTCCAGCTATGGTTAGAGAGGCGTCAAAGAAGATTGAGTTGATCCGAGATCGGATGATGGAAGCTCAGTCAAGACAGAAGAGTTACACAACTAAAAGGCATAAAGACTTAGAGTTCTCAGTTGGAGATAGAGTTTTTATTAAGATGTCACCAATGAAGGGAGTGATACGATTTGGAAAGTCAGAGAAGCTGGCACTGAAATATGTTGGTCCATTCCAGATTATAGAAAGGATTGGAAAGCTCGCATACAGAGTAGAATTGCCGAGAAATATGGCAGGTGTCCATAATGTATTTCATGTGTCTCATATTCGCAAGTATGTGCATGATCCAGAGACTACTTTTCCTCCAACAGAATTGGATGAATTGGTAGTAGATCTTAATTTGACAATTGTTAGATAACCAGTTCAGGTTGTAGCGAGAGATGAGAAAAGATTAAGGTCCAAGACAGTCAAGTTGGTGAAAGTTCGGTGGGGCGGTGACGAGAAGGACTGTTTTCAGGAGATAGAAGACATGATTAAAGTTACTTATCCTGATCTATTTTAAATGGTATGTCTATATTAGAATTATGTAGATGACAGCTAGTAAAATAAACCATTATAGTTGTTAGGAGTAGTTACAGATGATTGCTATGATTGGTATTTAGTCCTTACTGAATTTCGAGGACGAAATTTTTAAGGAAGGGAGCCAGTAACACCCCTAATTTTAAATAATATTATTCAGGATATTTAATTAGAAAAATAAAATAAAATAATTTAAATGTTAAGTGATAAGGGGATTGAGATTTGAATAAATTTAAGTGGTCGTGCTTATTACTTTAATTGGGCTAAAGAATGATTTATAGACGAATTAAATTATGTAAGGGTGTAATGGTATTTAACTAAACCTAACCTCACCTTTATACATATACATATACATATACATATATATATACACACACACACATATACATACACATACATACATATATATATATATATATATATGATTACCCTTAAGCCATTCACACTCATGTTCATTTTCTCACAAAAATAAAAACGTAAGAAGAGAAGTTAAGGCCGACCATTAAAAAAGAAAAGAAGAAGAGGAAATTCAAAGAAAAAGAAGAGAAAAATGGAAAGGGGAATCAAACTCATCTCAATCTATTTCCTTATCAAAGATAAAGGTGAATGATAATTTCCATCTCTATTTGTTAAATATATGTTTCGGTTTAAGTTTAAATTCCTATATATGATGTTTGATAATGATATGCTTGAATTATGGTTTATTTAAATTTAAACAAGATTGTTTAATCATGGGTTCATACGGTTTTAGATAAAAACCGTGTGATATTGATGTTTAAATGCCATGGAAAAATTATATGTTATGCAAGACATGATTTTAGAGTTGGGTTTTAAGTTTGATAATTTTCCAAACTTTGGAACGATTATTATAAAATTTTGAATGAAAATATAACACGTTGGGTTTAATAGTTTATTTTAGAAAATATATTGAGAATTTGGAGTTGAAATTTTGATGTGTTAAATAAAATGATCAAAGTAAATTTCTATGAATTTTGAGGATTTTTCTTAAGTAATTTGATATACAAATTTTTTTTGAAAAGAGGATCAAAATGATTTACATGTAAATAGAGAGGAAGGTTTTATTTGCAAAATTTTAAGTTTGATACTTTCCAAAATAAAAAGACGGTTAGTTTTGAAAAGCATGGGAAAAGTTAAGGCAACCAATAAGAAATGTACACGTAGGTAGATTAGTTTATATAAGTTCCTATTTAACTCAGAAAAAAAGTTTCGCCTCTACTCAAGGTACCTTTCACCCTTACCTTTCACCTTCGACTACGTCGAAACCCTATTAAGTTAAATTCAATGCACATGGTATCATCAAGGTGATATGTAGTGGATTGGAGAAAGATAAAAGGTGTGGTGTCGAAAGCATAGCTTCCAATGAGGTCATTACCTTAGTTTGTTTTGAAAAGATACACGTCTACCTTTATTTTACTAAGCTTTCGACATAGTCGATACAAATTTTTTGTAAGAAGTTTATAATGGCTTTCGAATGGGTTGCTATGTTTTAAAAAAAAGGGATTTCGAAGGAGTTCCTTTAATTATAAATCAATGCTTTCAAGAGAAGGGGATTCCGACCTAGTAGAAGTCCTACCGTCGATTCTTTTGCCTTTCGAGTGTATTGAAGTCATCAATATTGTCGAAAGGTATTGTTTGTTTTAAAGTTATATTAAGCCACTTTCTAAATGTTTTCGAAAGGGTTAGGGGTTTCGAAGCTATCCTTCAATATTTTAAGTGTATGCTTTCGATTCTGTCGAAAGAGATGGTTTCGACGCCATTATATATTCCCAATGTTTTTCTGTAGTAAAGAATGGTTTTGAAATAGATTATTTCATTTATATTTGTTTTAACCCAAATGATATTTTTAAAAAGGTAAACCCAATGATGTCAAAATAGGAACTTTTAATGCTTTAGGAAGAGATACTTCCAATGGTTTCGGAGCTATGCTTCTGATAATTAAATAGTAACACTTATTATATTAGAAAGGTTTCGAAAGAAGAATTTTAAAGTATTTTTAAAGGTAGAAGCCTAATGTTTTGAAATGAGATATGCTTTCGAAGGAGGCTATCCAGTGAGGTCCAAAGCAAGATTTTGAAGATTTCAATAGAATAGTTTTCAAAACAAATAACCCAATCTTATTTAAAAGCAAAAACTATGGCATATTAATAAACAAAATATTTTGAAATGGAACTTATAAAGAAGTCTAAATGGGTTAAAAGGATTAACTAAGTTATATTGTTTGCTTCTTCATCTATGTATATATTTATTGTATAATAAGTCCAAAAATTGTACTTTGGAAAAAGGTAGAATAACCAGTTGGGTTGACCTAGTAGTGAATAAATAAAAGATATTGGTAGGGGCCAATAGGTTAACAGTAAGTCCATGAAAAATGTGTAAGGAAAAGATATTGGCTGGGGCCAATAGATTCATAGTTAGCCCATGAAAACTATGTATAATTAAAGATGTCAGTTAGACATTTTATAGTAAGCCCATGAAAACTATATCCGGATAAGAAAATGAAACATTGATAGATAGTCAATAGATTCCTATTTAGCCTATAAAACTAGGGTAAAAGAAAGATATTGACTGTTAGTCAATAGGTTCCTAGTCAACCCATAAAAACTAGGATAAAAGAAATGATATTGGAGTTACCAATAGGTTAATAGTAATTTAATGAAAACTACATAATTTGACAGGGAGTCCGTAAAAGTTTAACTGGTTATTAATTAGCCGATGAAAACTATTAGGTTAATAGTAACCCTGGAAATTATAATTATGACAGATAGTCGAAATGAATTGGGGATAGGTAATCCAGAATTGATTCAATTATTTTGCGTGTCATCTCCTAATAATGTTTTGAATTGAATTAACCATTGTGGATGTAGGGGCATCGAAAATGATTTATAAAGGTTTTAAGATACTAGTGAGGGGAAACCGGTTCCGCTAAGCGGCGTGGTCTCACTACATACCTAAATGATTTGAGATGGTATATTATTTATACTAGGCTTTATTTCTGACTCGAAGTTTATCTTTCCCCTTAATCTCTCAGGTAATCAATTGATTTTGAGTAGTTTGAGATTTTAGATTTTCAGGTACCTCTTAAGAGGAAAAAGGTTTTGAAGTCGTTCAGAAGGCGTGTAGTTATTTAAGTTCTTTTCATGTGATTCTGCTATGTTGTTTTGTTAAGGAAAAGTTGTTTATTGCCTATTATACACTCTGACCACCAAGGGGGCATCTTCATATGTCGCTCTTGGAGTATATTGTAATAATTATATTTTTCTGAACCGGGTTAACGTTATGTGATTATGTAAAGAATGTTGAATTGAGTTTGGAATGGAATGTGAAAGTTATTTTGAAATTTTAAACTTTTTTCCTTATCCATGTGTTTCTGATATATCAGTTTATCTAACATTACCGTATTTGGTCGCCGAGGAGTAATAACTATGGATGACTACGACATTCGTAGCCGTTAGTGTTAGGCCTCCAAGTGGGGGATGTTACAATTATGTATTTAACTCGTGAAAATTAATTCTGTTGAAATAAAAGTATATTTTTTTGTTTTGTTTTACTATAAGTGTATTTTACATTCATGTATAATGTTACAAGTGGGCCTTAGGATACGAATACCAAACTTTATGATCAAGTGGTGTGCTGATAGTCATGAGTGAGTTCGTAATCATGTGCTTTGAATCAAACACGCAAAAACTTATCCTTAATTGTTCATAGTCGTAGGTGCTTTATGAACGGAATGTTGCTGCATTTGTGAAACTACTGACACTCTCTATATTGACTACTTGGGACATCGATGGGCTACATATGAGTGCCCATTAAGAAGAAACACATAAGGATTCGCCGAGATGTTTCAATGGGTAACTGTATCTAGGTTAAATATTAGATTTCTCAAGATGATGTACTATAGTCTTTAGACTTTAATATTTTATTAAACTCATCCGAGAAGATCATACATTAATTATAAGAAATCATACGACCTCTATCATGTAATGACTATAGTTGGGTGCGTCTAATACACATGAAGTGAGAGATTGTGCAAGGCAATTTTGCCTCTTTGATATATGTAGGTTAGTTCCATGTGTAACCCCCTCAAATTTATTTTTTAATATAAAAAATATTAAATGGTAAAATGGAAATTTTGCTTAAAAGGATAAAATAAGAATTTCTATGAATGAATATTTTAGGCGACAAAACTTACACCGTTTTGTGAAGCATATTTTTATAGTTAAGTTTCACCATCAGAATGTTAAAATCGGACATACAGATTGGAAATCATAAATGAAATAATAATTTTGTTTAAGATGAGGCTGGTAGGACTAATACCCCATTAATGCCAAATATGGTACTAATATCCTTTCCTAAATCAAAAGGAAACATATGTTTGTTTCTTTTTCATCTTCATCTTATCCTAAAAATAAAGGAACCCTAAACCTAAAATCCAAGATCAGCAATTACTTCATCAAATCTTGACCAATTTTAATTAAATTTGGGTCTAAAGATATTAAGGCGAAGAGGGCAGTAAGGAAATACTAAAACTAAAGCATTTCATTAAGTTTGGAGATTAGGGAAAATCCAACTGAAGAGAAGATGAATTCCACTAAATTATGGGCTAACTTTGTTAATTAATGAGTGAGAATTTATTTACTTTTCTATATAATATCGCATATACTTTTATTTCATCTTCACAGCCTATGTTAGGTTGATGGCCATCGTTGATATAAAGTAAGCATAGACGTATGTTGAATTAAAACGTTGACATTATTGTTTGGGTTTAGAAATGATAATTGGCCGTTAAGTTGAAAAATGGTCTGTATTGATGAAGGAAGAAGATAATGATTAAGATAAGTTAAATACGTATACGAGATCGACAAGAAAAATTAACCAATATAGATGGATAGAGTTTGGATTAAGAATATAAATCGATTAATAGTATTATTAAATTATAGTTCTAGTATAAATGAATGAATGGATAGCTACAAGGGATGATATAACAAGGGATGGGCTATACAGATAATGAAGTTGTAGGATATAGTAGTAAAAGATGAAGAAATAAATGGGATAATTGAGATAAAACGACCTTAAAAACGTTGAATAACCTCCTCATAGTGTGCTTAGAACTACACGATGTTGCAAAATGAGGATGGGAAAGTGGTTAAGCGAAAAGCATAGAAAAAATACTAAACTCGTATGTGACAACATTTTATGTGCCTAGACAAAAAGTCAGACGTCTGAAATTAAATAAAATAAAGTAGAATTAGTTCATTTTTTATCCCATTCTAACATGAAATCAGGATCTAGTTGTCTGAATTATTGGTTCAGTCATTTGAATCAAGGGTTTAAGTGTTTGAAAAGCTGATGAAATTTTTCATCAACAAATCAAACATTTGACATGTGTAGCTAGACATCTAATAGAAATTCAAACGTTTGAATTAGCTAATTAGATGTCTGAATATCTATAGAAAGCACATGTTGAACCTGGACCCACAAGGGCTAGCAAAAACGGTTAAGGATTCTTTAACTCGATCGGATAGCAGTTGAATAATGTATATGTATATAGTATATGTATATAGATTAATATACATATTTTGGATGTGTAGCAATACTGGTAACTCGATGATAAAGTGTGTAGATATGTTAATATTATAAAACATATCAGCCAGGACAGGGTATGTTGATTTTGTAAAGCATATCAATAGCAAAGTAAAGCTACGAGGGTATATAAATCTTGTAAAACATATCAATTAGAGCATCACACATTAAATAGTTGTAAACCATATCAGAGGGTATGTTAATATCGTAAAACATACCAGCAGAAACATGGCACATCAAATAGTTGTAAAGCGTATCAAACAAAATGTTATGATTATAGTCTCAAAAAATGATACCGTGGAAATGATATGGATGATATATTAACTGATAGTGGAAAAAACCTAAGATGGTTACTTTAGGAGTGGTCTATGAAAATGTTTATTGGTAGTTGGTATTATATAATTAGAGATATGTTCTCACTCAGCAGGCTTGTGTTTGTCTCCCTTTGTATTTTCGTTTTGTATCCATCTATGGTAGGTTGACAGAGGTTAGGAAATATTAGACGTGAGATGGAGACGATAGAGAACACTAGAGTTAAATAATTTATCTCACTTATTAGTTATCCACTGGCTCCGTACATTATGTATCTATGTTGATCTACTTATTATTATGTGTTATTTTTGATTGATGTAATAACACTTATGTCTATTTTCAGTTGGTTCAGATAGTTCTCTTATGTTGTAATATATTTTATTTACTCCCGCTGTGAGTTCTTAAAGTATAGTTAAAAATAGAAAACTTTGCCTATTATTATATCATATTTTACCCTAACGATTCATCATTTACTACTTTGGGGATTTGAGCGTCAATTGAGACGTAGGCAAGTTGTTACACTTGGTATCAGAGCCAAGTTACATAATTACTATAGGTAAAGAAAGGGTTATGTGAGATGCCCTAATACTAGTGCAGAATAGATTTTAAGGATATCATATTTTTCTAATATATCAATTTAGAATCACAATCATGGGTAGATCATAATATATGTGCAGAATAAAAGGTAGTAAAGTAAAAAAGAGTGACATTAGGATTTTTTTTTATACTGGTTTGGATTCTCAATCCTACTTCTAGCCTTGTACCCCGTATATAATTTCCACTCTAAAAAAACCTTGCAATTCTATAGCTAGCAAGTATACCTATACAATTTGGATTTGAATAAGGAGGAAAGCACACATATCTAGAATTTCCATGCATAGCAGGACACAGCAAGTGTGACGCCCCACCCTAAGACTTACGTTAATAAAGAGTATTGCTAGGTAATACTGTCTGCTAATGCAGAGAATAAGGCTGGATAGGAGCGACCATCTATAGCCTTGTCTTAAATATCTATTGAATACGTCGACAAATGTCGTATTTTTTTCTACCTCAAATATCCAATACATACTTAATACAAAGGCATATGTGGCTATATGATCTATTAGAACAAAATACAACAACTCGAATGCAAAACACATCACAGAACAGTAGATCATCACATATATATACACATATACAGATACATCACAGAGTATACAAAATGATACATGTCAAATAGTATAGCAACCACAATATACAAGCGAGTCAAAAGAATATACATACTAGAGTTGCAACCAAAAAGGACTACACAAAAAGCTATAACAAAATTGTATGATCTAGATTAACCCTAGAGGGGGGGTGAATAGGGTTATAGCAAATTTTCTCTTAAAAACAAACTGCAGAAATAAATATGCTGAAAAGTAAATCACACACAAAATTTACCCAGCTTCGGCAACCCCTGCCTACTGCTGCATTCCCAGATTTCTATTAGAATTAAACAGTATCCCGCTTACAAACCTCTACTAGACTCGCAAACCCTTTTGCTCCCGCTCACAAACACTCTCATAGACTCGCACACCCTGCTCCGCCTATAGAGTTTTGCTTACTCGCAAACTCTGCTCCGCCTATAGAGTTTTGCAAACTCGCACACCCTGCTCACTGAACTAATTCTAACTAGACAATCTGATACTACCTACAACCTAGGTGGTGATTTACAAATTCTTTGACTTGAAAAGAAAAAACAACTTCAAAAATACAAGCAGGAGCAAAAATTAAAATATAAACTTGAATCCCTAATTTTTGCTCAAATAAAACTTAAGAAACCCCTTTTAAAAAATTAAACCCTAATTAAAACTAAATCCCCCTTTATAATAAACAAGGCCAGCCCCTTGTTCTTTAACCCGATCTTCTTCTATTCTTTGACCCGTTCCTTCTTTTGACTCGTGAAAAAATTGGCGGCCCTCTGTTGTATTCTTTGTTCGATCTGAATTTAGGGCTTCGGCTCTTGCGATCTAAATTGGGGCTTTTCAATATTCGATTCCTCTGATTTGTGTTGCTCGTTGCTCGCGGTTGTTCTCTGATGATTAATTCACTGTTTTGCGTTGCTTTTGCTCGCTCGTTCTCTGATGATCAATTCACTGGTTGACTTGCGAGATTGCGAATCATTTGCAGCTGCTCCTTTGATCGAGTTCGATAGATTGGTATGTATTCTCTTTCGTTGTTGGTTTAATTGTTTTCTTCTCTGTTGAACTCGATGCCGATGATGAGATTTGGTGTTTGGTATTTATATGAATTCGTGACACTTGTATTTGCTCGTATTAATTCGATACTTTCCTAAATTATGCTTTCCTGATTTTGTTACACCTTGATACACACGGCTTTAACTTGAGAACGTTCGATCCTTCTTGGCAAAGAACTTTCCTCTTTTACATTGTGACTTTTTCAAAGATACGTTTTTGAATTTTTTAACATGATCAACACAGTATTGTTGAATTTCGTGGTCATCACATCTTCGTCTCTGGCCATCTTCTCTGGTCGGTTTAACACGAGCTTCACTTGAGCATTTTCTCATTGGAGTTTGTACTTGCACACTGCACGTAGCTTATTGAAGTGTCTGCATTTTTAATCTTTCGACTTTCACTATTTCTTTGATATTGTTTCTGCTGCAGCATGGTCATGGTTTTGTTGATTTTGTTTTGTGTCTGTATTGAGTTCTTCGGTTTCATATTGGCATTGGCTGTTGTTATATTTGTTGGCATTGTCTTCTGTCCATGGTACTGTTCATGTTGAGTTGATATATTTGTTGTGTTGTCTCTGCTTCTTTTGTTGTCCACTGCAGTTGCTATGCCTTTGATACAAATGCTTCACTTGATATATACTGGTGTCATTGATCTTTACATCCATTCTAGTTGTTTGGTTGATGTGCATTTTTCATGTAACTGCTGGCTTGTTCTTGCATTGCTGTGCATACTCGTTGAACTGGTTTTCTTGTGCATTGTTGATTAGTTGATCTTGTGGTCTTCATTTGGTCTGCACTTTGGTCTGTTGGTGGCATTTCTTTTGTGGTCTGCACTACTTCTTTTGAGTCACTTCTATACTTGAGCATGTATTACTTATTGTCTTCATAAAATTGTCACTGTGCTTCTTTTGTTGCTCTGACTTGATGATGCTGGTGCTTGTGTTTCCAGTGATATGTCTTGAACTTTTCTTGAGTATGTAGTGTTCAATTGAGATGTGTCTGACCATGTTGATCCAATTTCACCATGCATTGTTTCACATCAGTTTTCACAGCTGTACATGTGAGTTCATGCTTTGATGTTGTTTCAGTCTTCATGCACTAATCCATTTGGAGTTGGTCTGTAGTTGTCACTGAACATGTCCACTGCAGTTTCTTCATTGATGCATTTGGACTTGACTGTGTTGAATTCTTGTATACCACTCCACGACTCTGCATTATTTTCGGCCATCACTGTTGCACTTGCTCATTTGCACTGCTTCACCATTCTTGTTGCCTCTTGCAATATTGGTTTGGTTGTGCACTTGCTTGAGTTTCACTAGTACATGTACATTGCTGGAATGACTTCGACATTGTTTTGATGCTCTGTTTTTGACTTGTGAACTGCCCTGTGTTGAATCCAGTTTCAAAAAACTCGGGTTTGACCTTATGCTTGTGTCGTGATTTTAAATATACTGCACGTGAGTTGAACCCGGCTTTTCATTTGGGTTTGACCTGTGCTCACCTGTCCCTGTAAATCGATCAAGTGTATATCGATGTGCACGGCCTTGTGGCATGTACAGTGATACACTGTGCATGTCATATTGTTCGTATATGATGAATTCAAATATGAATGATGACGAACAACCCAAATAACTGAGGCAAGTCATATTTTCAAAAATCATATTTCATTTTATATTGCAGAAATATTTCTTTTTCAATTTTACTGCGTTAGTGAATATTTTTGCAGATTGCTCAGATGCTGGATTCAAACTGGAATGCAGTTGAAGACAAAATACGAGTGTGAGTGATATGTAGTGAGGTTATTATGTAAACTGAATTGTGATGTAATTGTGATGTAATCAAAAATGTATATGTATAGTGAGAACTTGAATTTGTACTATTCAAGATTGTAATAAATATTTGTTTGAATAAAATTTCTGTTTGAATTCAAATTCTGTGTAACTTGTTCTGTTTGAATTCAAATTCTGTGTAATTTATTTTATTCAACAAATATTTATTTAATCTATGAAAAACAAAATAGTACATTACCAAATACATTTAAATGAATATATATGTTTATTATCATCAAACAAAAACATATAAGCACATATTCATACAATCTCCCCCTTTTGATGATAACAAACATATATTTAAGATTTTGACCGTGTTAAATGTATTTGGTCAATGATATACTCTAATTGCTCCCCCTATTTAAATGCTTCCTCTCTACATGACGCTCCCCGAACATATATGCATACAAATTGAAATATATAAATGAGCCTATATGCAACTGGAAAATTATTTGACCTTTGCTTGATTCTATTTGACAAAATCTTAACTTTTCTCTCACCCTTTTGTTATCAGCAAAAGAACAATAGTGTTAGAGAAAAATAGAGATTAAGTGATCAATATTAATCCAACATTAAAACTCAAATTGAATATAAATATTAAACTCCAATAAGAATCAAACAAAAACCATAACTACCCTTGTTAGGAGCATATTCCACTTTTAGAAATGATGGTAATGATGTTCTCATATAAAATCATTCAGTTGTATCTACTTGTGGTACATTTATATCAGGAATTTGAATATCTACTAATCATGCATAACCGTTAGGACTTTTAAATGGGATTAGTAGTATTCCAATTTAATTTTTAAAAAAATGAAATCAAGTATTTTCTAACGACGCATGACCGTGAGGACTTTTAAATGGGATTAGAATCAACTTGTCTATTTAATTAATCAATTTTGATATGCGCTCCATACATGCATAACCGTAAGGACTTTTAAATGAGCATGGAAGCACATAATCAAAAATCCAAATAATTCACCCATGCATAACCGTGAGGACTTTTAAATGAGAGTGAATACTTTGGATCTTTATTTATTTTTACAAAAAAATGTGAAATGAAAAACAAACAATCCCTGAATATAGTACCACATATCGACAAACTATGTTGAATATTTGATAAACCATGGTCGATAGAAATAATGATAGCTATAGAAATGGTCATGGAATCTTTACCCAATAAAAAGTTTTATAACTCTTGTTTGAATTCCTAAAGAAATTTTCCAAATATACTCTCTTGAGTAATGTATGTTAAATATCAACACTTATCACCTTTTCAATAACTATTTATCTTTTTGATAATTAGCAGGGAGTCGGATTAGTCAAAATTTGTCATTTAAAATCAAATAAAAATGACTAATCTGAAAATATGGTCAAACATGATTTTCTCGAAGGGGTTATATGAGGAAAAAATTTTCTGCTAAATGAAAATTATTTAAAATGAAAAATATGTAGATGTTTTCTTTGAAAAACGATGCAGCAAATGAATGTTTCAAAGATTAATCACGTTCCACTAGTAATTTTTCTATCAACTATATTACTAGTGTAATCTGCATCTGAATTTAAATTTCACTCAATATTCACTCGTTGGATGTCAAAGACCAGATTGTGAAATTTCAACAAACTATCTCAGAATGAAATTTGAAATGAAGCCATGTTAACACTCAAACAAATATCATAGTGTTAATTTCAGAAACCGTAGGATAAACAGTTATATTCGTGAGTAATCAACAGTCAATCAACATCATAATTATTTCAAAAACAATTTCTTGAAGTTTCAACAATTTCTTAAAATCCTTTTTAACAGCTTTCACATGAAATTTGAAATCGTGCAAATTTACAAGCAGTGACCAAAATGTCAAAACAAATATATCTACGTGTAGCATGAGTAATCAAAGATCAATAAAATACCATCATTTGACCGAACAAATTTATATGGATTAGTTCAAAGTTGAAAATCTAATTGGTCATCATTTAAGCACAAATCAAGGTCATAAATAAGAACAAGTCAAAAAAATCATATAAATTAAGAACAAGTCAGAATTAAAGACATCATTCATTTCATCATCACATTACTGGCTGATTTAATTCAGAATACAGTGCAGATTATCACATTTAATATATCGTTCAAAACAAATTTACCTGTTTTACCTTTATGATAATTTTTCGTGGTTGCCCATAGTGATTCTGTCACCTTTGTACTAGGCTAAAGAACTTTGCTTTGTTGCCCGTTGTGTTTCTGGAACAGCCAAAATCCATAAAACACCGTTGTTGTTGCTTAGCCTGCCACCACACCTACACAGAAAAAGATTTATGTGACCTATTTGTTTTTATAGGTCCATGGTTGTTAGTGGCAGAATATTTTGAAAAATAATTTTGTGAAGACCCACAACTATTTATAATTGCTCCCTTTGGCACCCAAATTTGTTTTACTTTGAGAGATGTTATATTTGTGCCTTTTGGAACCCAAATTGGTATAGTTTTTACATGTTTGGGTCTATACCAACAATTATTGAGATTGTGTCCATATTTCCTACAAATTGTGCACATTGAATTTTCTTGATTAATCTTGTTTTCAACAATTTTAGATTGATTATATCCAAGCCCTTTTCTATCCGTGTTAACAGTTTGCTTTCCTAATAGCATATTCAACGATTTTTCACTTTTTGAAAATTTATAAAAAGTCGTTGACAATTGTTGGACTTGTGTTTTAAGAGATTCATTTTCGTTTAACAATTGTGTGCACTTTTTGATAGAATTTTCTCTCCTAGTATTTCCGTTCTCTTTCAAAATCAGAATTTCATTTTCAAGTGATTTTATATTAATTTCTGATTTTTTAATTTCTTCTTCGAATGTTGGACACTTTATCACACTTAGGGATCCCACTTTGATAGGTTTTAACTAATTGGTCAAGTTGTTCATTTAATTCTATCAAAGTGTCTTTTTGTGATTCAAGTTTGGCATACTTCTCTCTAAGTCGTTCAAAACAACCATTCACTTTGTGGAAATAAATAAGTAATTCAGAGTGTGTGACGACCGCCCATGACTCCTGCACTAAACAAGGAAATAGTGCGCTGTAAAGTGTGCCAGGCAGCCATGGATGATCATCAAGGTAAGATAAAACAATAAACTCTATCATATTACTCACATCGCATGGATAAAATACAATAGAAAAGTATACATAGTGAAGCTCCATAGAACAGAATCTCATCATATAAACTCATAATAGTTTGGTACAACAGTCTGAAAAGTCAATACAGCAAGCCTCACTCACTCAGAGAATCATACAAGCAGCGGAACATCCAGTACATATAGTAAGAAAAACAATATGCAAAAGCCTCCAGCTCGTCTTCGTCATCAACAGCGTTGGTCACTAAGAACAGCACCTGTCACCTGTTACCTAGTCTGCCCATCCCAAAATGGATGAACAGCCCAAGGTAATAAGAATTTAACATAAAACCTTGAGTCAGACAAAAGTCCTAGTGAGCGGTAAATCAACTATCAAACATACCAAAAGAGCATAATGGGAAAAGGAATAAGAACCCAACCATCCCACTCCACCTCTTTCTACAGTGATAGCCCCCAGACCCACTAAGCAGAAATAAACATAGCAAAGCAGACATTTAAAGTAGAACAATTATCACTCGAGTCAAGGTCGATGTTTTCCAAGCACAAACCCCCAAGGCCTAAACTAAGATCAGATAAGCACCCACAAAACATCGCTCTTGAGACCGAGTGACGATACAACCAAAGCATCCAAACATCCATGACTCTGGATATCACTGTTATCATTGCCTCGATATCACCGTTAATTGAATGACCGGCTCATTCTTTCATCCGTCCGTCAAGGGCTAATGGTAACCCCGGTTCTAGATAGAACTCCGCACGTCGTCGTGACCTGTGCCTAGGACTATCGAATCTGCCCAGATTACTCGACCATCAACTATTAGTCGATTGGGACTATCGAATCTGCCCAGTGTACTCTTGCTTTGAGCCTGCTAGAACCTTCAACAACGATGAGATCTCAGCCTTCTAGTCATCCTCCTTGACGACTATTTCCATACTAGCTCAAGCGCCTCTTGAGCCAACCATTATCAACGAACTCGAACCATATCACCGAGTTATCAACATGCTTGGGATGATCCCGTTTGGATTAAACCAAGGCTATCTCACATCATGCTTTGCTTCATCGCATCATAGCAAAGTCCCATCTCAACATCATGCTTTGCCTCATCGCATCATAGCAAAGTCCCATCTCAACATCATCATCAAATATATCCATATGAGCTTTATCATCCGCTTCATATGCCACGAGCAGCTTTCCTTATTCAAGAGCCTTTCCACTTAGCTTTTGAATCATCTTCGACCAACTTGTCCAAATCAAATCATCAATCAACTAATTTATAACAATCAATTAGATCAATCATTAATCCAAGTAATCAATCATTCAAACAAGATCTAAATAAACAGTTATAACAATAATGGCAATTTCGTAAATAAAGAGTCCAAATCTAACAAGCATGAATTCTAAGTAATATCTTGATGAATGAACTAGCATAGGTTAACATGTAGTAAAGTGGATATCAAAGCTTTATGAACGATGGATCTACATGCAGACTTAAGGAAAATGCATGAAATCACTATCTTTAACACATAAACAAGCCAACGATCCAATATACTCCTTTGGGTCCGTGTGAGAGATAACCATCACTCACCGAATCACCTAAACACCTCAAAAGCAACACACTTCAGATCTAGACAGCAAAGGATCTAGCTTGATCCGACAAGATTTCCCTTCAAACGATGAAATCTCCCTTTGTTGGATGTAGATCTTCAACTTTGGCTCTTGGATCTTTGATTTGATCTTCGATCTTGGATGGATGTATGCACTAGATTAGAGTAGAGAAAAGAAGTGAAGAAGTGTTGTAGTCGAGCCCTCAAAATAGCAGCACTTCGTCGCTTCAAAATCTGGATCCCAAAAAGTGAGATAAGCACTTCTATTTATAGGCCAAACCTATGAGTCGTTCGTCCCCCCTTAAGTCGGTCACGACTTAACAAGGCCCCACGACTTACGACTCATCAACCCCACGGCCTACCGACTCAAGCCATCATGCGACTCACGACTTAAAAACATTGCCAACCCAACGACCTACGACCTAACCATGAAGCCGACCCAACGACTCAAGCCTATGAGCGACCTAAAACATGCACGACCTAACTCCTTAGGCCTTCACGCGACCTACGACTTAACACACACGATTTAACACTTAGGCACGACCTAAGACTCAACAGGATACGACTTAGCGACTTAACACACTGCCGCATTTCTACCTAAGTCCTAAGTCGTTTGGACGACTCAACGACTCAACGGCTCAACGACTCACAACCTAAACTAAACCCAGCAGCTAACTCTCTTAAGTCGCCGATTCTCTTAAGTCGTTCAACCGATCTATCTACTACCCGACCTAAGCTATCACCCTTAAGTCGCTCGAACGACTTACCCTCCTTAGGTCGTTAACTCCTAAGTCGCTCACCTATGCCGCTACTATCCTTAAGCCTTAACACGTACTAACTTCCTTAAGTCGCTACCCCTTAAACCGTTAGTTCCCTTAGGTCGTCCACTCCTAAAGGTCGTTCCAATTCCTAAGTCGCTCCACCGACTTATGCTACGACACGACCTAACCCTGGACGACTCATCTCTGGACGACTTAAGCTCCAAACGACTTAACAACACTAACGACCTAAAAACAACAATTTACGATCCTTCGATCCGTAAAAATATGGGTCGTTACATTCTCTCCGCCTTAGGAATTTCACCCCCGAAATTCCAAACAAACAAGAGCAACCAAAACTATTCTGCATGCCTACCATCCATAGCAATCATCAAACCATGCATCCAATTACTAGCCTAGCATGCAGAATTCTAAAGTTAGAACAAGTTACAAATTCATGAGATGTCACGACACCTTAGGGCCATACCTCGAAGAGTTCAGGATGGCTGCCTTCATCCTCTCTTCCTCCTCCCATGTACAGTCGTTAACATCATCACTCCATTGTACCTTGAGAAATTTGACTACCTTCCTCCTAAGCTGTTTCGTTTCAGTTTCCACAACACGAAGCGGCTTACGAGGTCTTCTAACAACTGGATCAACTTCTAAATCTTCATAGCCATCAGCAGAAACCACTGTATTTGGGTCGTGCACATACCTCCGTAGATACGATACGTGAAATACATTGTGCACACCCGACATCTTTTCCGGTAACTCCAATTTATACGCGAGCTTTCCAATTCGCTCGATGATCGGGAATGGTCCAACAAATCTCGGAGTCAATTTTCCTTTCTTCCCGAATTGAATAACATTCTTTAGTGGAGAAATCTTTACAAAAACCCTATCGCCTACGTCGAATTCCAAATCCTTACGACGCTTATCGGCATAACTTTTCTGACGATCTTGGGCTGCCTTCATTCGTCGCCGAATGATCTTTCTACAATCCTAAGTCTGTCGAATCATTTCTGGCCCAAGTATCAACTTTTCTCCTGTTTCCAACCAACATGTCGGAGAGTTACACGGTCTTCCATACAATGCTGCATACGGTGCCATACCAATGCTTGACTGGTAACTGTTATTATACGAAAACTCCACCAAATGAAGATGATCTTCCCATGATCCTCCGAAGTCCAAAACACATGCTCTGAGGAGATCTTCCAAAACTCGGTTGACTCTCTCGGTCTGACCATCTGTTTGGGGGTGATAAGCTGTACTCAAACATGACTCGGTTCCAAAACTTCCTGGAAGCTCTTCCAAAATCCACTAGTGAACAATGGGTCTCGATCGCTCACTATGCTTTTCGGAATACCATGGAATCGAACTATCCACTTAACATATAGCTCAGCCAATTTCGATGCAGTCCTTGTTGATCGAACAGGAATGAATCTTGCACTCTTAGTCAATCGATCTACGATGACCCAAATCCCTTCATTTCCCGCCCTTGTTCTAGGTAGACCATCGATAAAATCCATCGATATTTGCTCCCACTTCCATGTAGGAACTTCTAACGGCTGAAGCAATCCACTTGGCTTCTTCTGCTCGGCTTTTACCAACTGGCAGTTCATACATTTGGAAATAAAATTTCCAACATCCTTCTTCATACCTTCCCAGTAATAGGTTCTCTTCATATCCCGGTACATCTTATTTCCACCTGGATGAATTGTCAACTTCGAGTGATGACTTTCCCTCAGAACTTCATTCCTCAATTCATCTATATCGGGAACAACCAGTCGTCCTTATTTCCGAAGCCAACCCTCTCGATCGATTTCGAATCCTTTATCCTTTTCTGGGTCCAATCCAAATTCCAAATCACGGATAATCTTGACAAGCTTATCGTCTCGCTTTTGGCTCTCGCCAATCCTTTCCACAAGAGTAGGTCTTATCGATAAGTTTGCCAACATCTCAGGTTCCAATTCACATCTAGGCCTGAAGTCAAATCCAGCCAAATACTCAAGACTCTTCCATTCTGAAAACATGGCTCCCAATCCTGCATGTCTTCGACTTAACGCATCTGCCACTGCGTTACCCTTTCCCGGAGTATAGGCTATACCAAAATCATATGATGCTAAAAACTCTAGCCATCGTTGCTGCCGGAGATTCAAATCTTTTTGGGAGAAAAGATACCTCAACGACTTATGATCTGTAAACAACTCGAACCGAACTCCCAATAGGTAATGTCTCCACATTTTCAGAGCAAATACAATCGCCGCTAACTCCAAATCATGAGTCGGATAATTCCTTTCATGCGGCTTCAGTTGTCGACTTGCATACGCAACAAATTTATCCTTCTGCATTAGCACTGCTCGAAATTCAGTACCACATGCATCGATGTAAACCACCATCTCATCATTTCCATTTGGAATAGTCAAAACAGGAGCACTTGCTAGTCGCTCTTTCAGGATTCCGAAAGCTTGCTCACACTTAGCATCCCATCTGAATACTTGATTCTTTTTCGTCAATCCTGTTAATGGTGCAGCTATCTTGGAAAAGTCTTTGATAAACCGACGATAATATCCTGCTAATCCAAGAAAACTTCTCACATCATGCATTCTTAGGTCTAACCCAATCCTGGATCGCTGCCACCTTGGCGGGATCAACCGCTATTCCACTTCCAGAGATAACATGGCCTAAGAACCTCACTTCGCTCTTCCAGAAGTGACATTTCGAAAACTTAGCCCTCAACTGTTGTTTCCGCAGGATTTCCAAAACAATCCGCAAGTGCGTCTTGTGCTCTTCTTCAGTTCTGGAATAAATCAAAATATCATCCATGAACACAAGTACAAACTTGTTCAACTGATCCCTGAACACTCTATTCATAAGATCCACAAAATATGCTGGTGCATTGGTCAATTCAAACGGCATTACCAGCCACTCATAGAAACCGGATGGTGTCCTAAAAGCAGTCTTCGGCACACTATCCTTCGCCACTCTCAACTGGTGAAATCCCGTTGCCAAATCCATCTGAGAAAACACCTTAGCTTCGTGAAGCTGATCAAACAAGTCATCTATTCTTGGCAATGGATAATTGTTCTTCTTAGTCACTTTATTCAGCTCACGATAATCCACACACAACCTCAACGATCCATCCGCTTTGGTTGCAAACACAACTGGTGCATCCCATTCGGACACACTACGCCGAATGAATCCTTTCTGTAAAAGGTCATCAACTTGCACCTTCAACTCTTGCTATTCCCTTGGCGCCATTTGCCTAAGAGGCATCACAACAGGTCTGGCTCCCTCAACTAGATCTATGCGAAACTCGATCTCTCTATGCGGCGGTAACCCTTTGACCTCATCAAAGACATCCTCAAATCCATTCACAATAGGCACCGATGACAGTCTATCCCGTGAAACAACTAGCGAATACATGAAGCTCATGAAGACGCCTTCTTCATGCTTACATCGTATCACAACCCTTCGCCCCTCCACATTCTCGACTGTCACCTCCAGCCTCTTACAATCAACCCTTGCTGCATACTTCCTAAGCCAGTTCATACCCAAAATAATTCCGAACCCCGCAAAGTTCAGAACAAAACAATCACAAACAAAAGAGCAATCATGACTCGACACAACCAGACCACGGCATACCATACACAAACAAGACGAACCCCCAACTGGATTAGTCACAACCAATGGTCTATCAACAATACCCAGTTCCAAACCCAACCGGCCTACAAGTTCATTACAAACAAAAGAATGCGACGCCCCAGTATCGAACAACACTCTAACTGGAACACCGCAAATGGAAAGAGTACCT
Source organism: Allium cepa (assembly GCA_030765085.1). Lineage (NCBI taxonomy): Eukaryota > Viridiplantae > Streptophyta > Magnoliopsida > Asparagales > Amaryllidaceae > Allium > Allium cepa. The sequence goes on along the minus strand of CM060932.1, from coordinate 340,386,944 downwards.
TGTACCACCACACTCTTTCCTTTCTCTTCCGTAGTATGAGCTTTTGAAGATGATGTGTAACGGCCCGCCTTTTCGCACGATTTAAACAGACACACATGCCGATTCAATCCATACGGAAGGGCGGATTGTTATGGGGTAAATAATAAAAACAAGAAAGAAATAAAAGAAAACAGAATCTCGCAGCGGAAGGATAAATATAATAATAAAATATACAGTTTATAAATCTGTTTACAAAACATTCTTATAATACATATCAGAGTTACACATACCAACAACAATGTAGCGGAACAGTGTGTAGTGCACTAGTATAAATAATAATAATAATATACATCTTCGTCTTCGTCCTCCAGAGCTAAATCTTCAAATCCTGAAACGCTCGGACTGACCCGAGCGAATTGAAAAGACAAAACACTCGAGTCAGAACTAAAAGATCTTATGTAAGTTAAATTAACAGAAATAAATATGAGTGCAGTAACTCAAGAGATGCTCGGGATTTACATCTCCTAAGGATCCGTTAAACTATTTACTATATAGTATATTGCGCTATTATAATAGTGTCTATTTGTAAAATAAACTTATTTTTAAATAGCGTTAAGGCATTACATTTTCCACCTTAACACAGTTATATATTCCCATAGTCTATACAGTACCGTAATCTCCCCCGTACTGGGCGTCGTCAGAGGGCACTCCATAGGTGTGGTACAAAACCAAAATCTTATAAGGCGAGCTAGGGTAGGTGACACGGCACAACTAGGCAATGCCAGGGTAGGTATACCAATTACGCTTCCGGGCCGATGGAAACGCGCAGCGCGCAGCTGCCGCCCACCTCGGACAAACTCCCTACATCAAAGAAATCAAAAGTGAAGGTGGCCACCGAATAAAATCCAAAGTCATAGTATAGTATCGAAGGGAAGTGTCCGATCAGAGGTGCTACCTCATTAACCCGTCGATCGCTCCTGTTTTAGCCACCGTATGCCAACTCACGGGAGTTGGGTCCATATACTTACCTTACAGGAAACGCCGCCACCAACCTACTTCATTCTGGAATCTCCACTGCGTACACGGTTAGTCAAAGTGGTTTTCGGTATCGACAGAGAGTATGTCCATATCCGATCCCGGTCTCTTTGCCAACCAATCGTTATTATAACACCGCGGTCATTTAAAAAATAATTATTCTTTTAAAACCAAAATAAAATATCCATTTAAAACCCATATAAATACGATATCATTTATTCTTAAAACCCCAAATCAATATGATATCATTTTATTTTCCAATATATATTCTTTTCAAAACCATAGGGTTTTCCAAAATAAAATATTTAGAAATCAAAACTCTTGAATATAATATTTCCAAATTATACTACCTTGACAATCATAACTTTGAAATAAGTTTCCATCTCTTAAGTGGTTAAATATCAAACTACTTTTATAAAACAAAATAGCTTCTTTAGATTTCACAAATCAAATTCAAATATCGATTTAAACTTCCAAATACCATTTCAATTCTTATGTTCCAAAGCTTTAATTATTTCACCATTTCAAAAAAACAAACTCATTTAAAAATCCCATATATATTAAATTCAATTACTTATTATTTAGACTTGAAATCTTTACTTAATGAATTCAATGTAATTTAAGAAAACATTTAACTTCACATAACTGGAAAAAAATCTTTCAATTTATTTTATATTCATTTAAATAAACCTGATATTCATTCATTTAAATCATTCTACACAAAAATCAAGTTATAAAATCATATCCTTTAAAAATTCTAACTTTTTATTAAATTTTCAATTTAACTTAATATTCATGTTCAAATCTTATTCTCTTTTAAGTCATTTAAAACTCCAGAAATTTAATTTTAAATAAATTCTTAATCATATTGATCTCGAAAATCAACTAAATTTTATACTTCAAATCAAATTCATACAAAGCTTAAAAAACCGAAAATTACTATATATATATAAATAACCAAATCAATATCCCATAAACCATATATATAGCTTTACAACACTATGAAAATCATTTCAAAAATAATTTTTTATATATATATATATACCGCGGTGCCTGTATAAAATTTTCTACCCTATGGTCAAGTGATACGGATGTTTATCATTTCAATCCGCAATTTAAAAATAAAAATGCGGTTGTATATCATTTCAAACCGCAATCCCGAATGAAATGAAAATGCATGATGACTTGCAGTTTATATAATATAAATATAGCATCCATTCATCCAAATATCAATCATCAACCATCATTTGCAATCATCATCCAATTTCAAACAATCATCGATATAGAGCATATAAATTATACAGGTAATAAATAACAGGTATTAACTAATAGTTTATATTCAATAATTAATTTTATAACTGTTAATCTAGCAGTTTATATGCAAATAAAAATTTAATAACTGTTGAACTATATGCAATAAATAAAATAAATTAACAGTTAAATAAAATAAATGCGACTTAACAGAGATGATGAATAAAGCATGCCAACAGTCATAAATAAATTTCTACTCATATCAAAAATCAATTTAACAAACATAAGAAATTTTAGAAGTTGTGAGTGGGTTAAAACACTCACCTTTTGAATTTAAATCGAATTTAAATCCGATTTAAACCCAAAAATTCGACGGTCTTCAAATCTGTCCAAACCAGCGTCAAAAAATCTGGAATTCAATTACGATCCTAACAAAAAAAATCGCGCATGAAACCAAGTTCGTATGTGGAAGTTAAATGTATTAACGCGTTTGAAAAATCAAAATCAAATTAAATTCAAACAAAATAAACCTACCTATTACCACCTGCCACGTCAGCGTTTCCTGCGCACCCCTAGTGACTAATCTCACCAAACCCATGTTCCAATTTTGCAAATAGATGAAGAAATCAAAAAGCCCCAATTCAACCTTTTGGGTTTCGAATTTTACACGTTTGACCGTGATTTCTGGTTGACTCAAGCGACTATTGCAAAAACAGAGACTGCGCTTAGTTCCGTAGATGAAAACTACAACATAATTTTTGAAATTTTCTGAGAAATTTGAATTTTATTTGATTTTTGAATAGAATTGGATCTGAAATTTGCATCCATTTAGGAAGAGAAAGAATTGAAGAAAATGAACGCATAAATAAAAGAGAATAGATGGAGGCTAGGGTTTATATAGATAGGTTAGAATTAGAGTAGATGGATCTGATAAACAAACGCGCTAAACGATAATTTAAATTAACGTAATAATTACAAATCACCATACTATGAAGACATTTACATTATTTCCCATTTATTACTTTATTTAACACAACCTTAATTTACGTCTATTGCAATGTTTTCAAATTTAATTGAATGAACTAATTATATCACTCCTAATAATTGTTGTAAGACTCTAAATCCCACATTTGTAATGTATATATTATTTCCACTCAAATATTATAGATATATACAGAGTATAGGTTTCCATTAAATCATTATTTATTATATATATTCAAATTAACTAAATTCACTATTGAAGTCCGTTTATATTTATTACCAAATATCCATTTACCTTTCCCAATAAATTTGAATCCCATTCATTTAATATAACAAATCAAATTTCCATTCACACCTTATTATCAACCCACAATTTATTGCAATTCATTATCTTAGATAGATTTTATACAATTAATATCAACTTTACATTAAATTTCTATCCAATGAATACTTATTCATTAATCAATTCAATATTTACTTTTCTTTCCCTCTATTTGATACTTAACCTAGTATACATTTAATGGGTAAACATAATATTGAATTATAATGCATTTCTCATGCATGCTTCATTTCATATAAATTCCTCTTTATTAACCAAGTCACATTAACAAAACAAAATAATTTTTTTTTATTTCAATCGATTACCAGTCTAGACTTAATATATTAAATAAACGGTTAACCTAAAACGATTGTTACCCCTTTAGCATTCAAATTCACTTACGACTATTATTAACACAATGTTGCCATTTGATTTATATATATTTAAATAAATTATATGAATGGGTAAAACTTTAAAAATTATCTTACCTGCAAATTTACTCACAAACATCCTAAATTACCAACTTGCAATTTATTTTTAATTACTACATTTGCATTGATTATATCAAGTTGAGATTTAATACGTATTATTTCCTCAAATAAATAAATCTTTGGATTTAAATTCCTAAAACCATAAATTATGTCCTACCATAAATCTATGCTTTTATTATTTTACGTTCACACTCCCGTTACTCTATAATAAATCACCAAGTAACGATATCCTAAACCAACATTAATTTATATATCAATCCTTATAACTCAATAAATTTGTCAAATTTGAATAACCTTAACAATACTTACACATATTATCTTACTTACAATAATGTAATATTAAACGTTGAATTTCATTTATTTTTCAATACTTCAATTTAATTAATAAATACTGCTCCTATACTTAAATCTATATTAACAAATCATTAGATTTGGATCGATAGAAATCGGTTTACCAAAGCTTACGTACACATTACGTAAATAAACAACTATATAAATTTGCCACCTATTAGCTCTAAATTTTATTCTTAAGTTTGTTACCTATCAATTTAGATTATACTTCCATCTATAATGCAAATCCAAATCTTCTCTAACTGCATAAATTAGGGCAATTTATTGCAATTGATTTCCCATTAAACTTCATAAATTAACAAATTGAAACCTAAATAAAAACGTTTATTTATTTAAAAATCTTGTTGTTTAATTGAATTGACCATTCACGGATATAATTTACATTGTTCTCCAATTATTACTTAAATACATCACCCAACGTTAAATCTATATTCAATACAATTTGTTACCAAAATTAATTTAACGAAAACAATTATGCCCTTAAAATTTCTCTTCATTCATTAATTGCTAATTGTTATTCAATTAAACCAATTCATTTGATTTCCCTATTATGCATCAATTATAAACCCATCATCTTAAAGGTGATGTCTACATTTTATACTATAAATTTACCCTTTTATATTCCAATATCAATGAATGCTCACATACAAATTTAGATCTTAACTCCAATTAATTATTCCATTTAATCCATTGATTTATTAACTTTAATTACCGCAATTCATTGTCTTACATAAATTTGAATCTATTTCCAAATTTTCACTTTTCCAATTAATTGAAATATAAAATTAAATTTGTAAAATTTTAGTTACCCTTGATCCATCAAATTTCAACATTCTCTTTCATGTAAACAAATAAGATTTCTGTGTCTTCCTAAATTTAAATTAGAAATCCTATAATTTAATTCATTTTAAACGTCGAATTTACACCGGTCGTTACACTCTCCCCCGCTCAAAACTTTTCGTCCCCGAAAAGGAAAAGAAGGGAGAAGGAAGAATTTAATAATAGTACATCTTATTCAAATATTAACTTATAAACAATAATTTACAACATTTGTTACCTTAAATAAAATATACCATTTTAAAATCATTATGTTTGTAAAAAAAAAAATTCTAAGTCCAAAATTTACGGAAATTTTTTTGGTAGAGTCTCCTTTGTACGGGGAGGCTCAGGAGAAAAGATAATATCAAAATATAACAATTATATTACATATATTATCCAAAATATTATATTCCAACTCCCGAAATATATATAAATAGCGCTATAAACCGTAATCTGAAACGTACCTATTTGTCGGGCATTTTACGCTTAAGTTATGGAACCAAAAGCAGCAGCAATTGCTTCCACAACCTGCATTTCACTTATAAAGATCCAAAGGGTTAACAATTTATATAAAGTGAAATTAAGCGGTTTCAAACACTAACAACCAATCAGTACAACAACCATCAAAACAACATACACAACAAATCCAAAATAACCATTCAACAAACAAACAAATAGTTGTTCGGATTCAAAACTTGAAATTGTACGGAATGGAAATAACTATCAAGTGCATCATTTACTCAACAGTCTTAGATGGAACAAAATAGATTATTTATTCATCCAACAATTTCAAATTCCCTTACCCAACCAACCATAAATCAAATAATAGAATTCAAACCAACAAACCAAATTAACTTATTATAAATTTATTTCATACCTTAGCTGTTTAATTTCCTTTCTTTCATTACGTCATTTATTTTCATTATATTTCTTTCTATTTTGTTTAGAAATTAACTTCAACCCTTTTCTTAAGTTTACAATTTCCCTTTATTATTACACTCATTTATTTTCACTTACTAATTACTATTATTCATTCATTTATTATTGCATGACCTCTTTTATTTACACTTTAATTACTTAAGTTTATAATCATCTATTTGTCATACTTACCTCTATTATATTTTACTTGGTAAAATTTCAATTATAACTTAAGTTTATAACATTAAATTCTCATTTAACAGCAATTTCATTGAATACTTTTACTACTTGTATAATATTCTATTACAATCTCTTATTAAACATTTCAACTTTTAATATTTGGTAAGTTATATATATATATATATATATATATGTTATTTAAGGATGTAATTGAAAGTTATGCAAATTTTTTTACAATTCTTTTAATTAATTAATGGTTCAATAATTATATCTTTGTTTTATAAGTTACATATTTCAAATTACCTTCAATTCCTTTTATTCTATTGTTTTTAATTATAGTAACATTTTAATTACACTTAAATTTATAACCTTATAACATCAATTCTTATAAATAAAGAATTTCATTAATTCATTTACTAAGGTTTACAATCATTTACATACATTACTTATCTCCCTATTATTAAATTTTTACTTTAATTAAAGGTTCCAATTATTAATTACTAACCTTTCATTTCACTACAATAATTGAAATAATTTATTAACAGAAATTTAAGAATTTAGATACCGGGTTAAATTTCAAATTATTTTAAAATAACAGATAAATATATTCTTACACTTATATCTCAATTTATATTTAAAACAATTCAAAATATATATAAATATTTTTTTCAAAAAAGAATCGGTAGTAAAACTACTACAGTGGCCTTTCCCCCTCGAAACTCGAAAATGAATGTCGATGATGCGTGCACTCATCACCGAAATTATTTTCCAACGACAGAGAGGAAAGTACAAAACTTATTTTCTCCAAAATCTCCTTTAAACAAATCTTCCGATTATATTGAAATATTTATATAAGAAAATACTTATAAACAATATTATTATATTCCAAAATTTATTCGAAAGAAATTTCAAAACCCTGGATCTTAAGTCCTAAATTTTCAAATTTCATTGATTTTATTTTTCAATCTTATATCTATTATTAATTATACACTTTATTACCTAACAACCAATCTATTACAGCCAAATATAGATATTATTTTGAAAAATTATTTTATAGAAAATATAATAAGTAAAATTATTTCATTCACCAATATTAAAACAAATATTATGTCGGTCTGTCCTACTAAGTGTTTAGAAATCCCTATTGATGTCATAGCGTCCCATGCACCAACCAGAATTTATAAATATGAAACGGAACAGATTAACACAATATAAAAACCTTTTTATAACACTAACAAATACGCTCTCTCATATATATACACTCAGCGACTCCCATAGGGTATTACTACCCTATTAGTAAAGAGTCAAACCCCACAAAGCTAAGGTTTATCGCTAAACCAAAGCTCTGATACCAGATGTAACGGCTCACCTTTTCGCACGATTTAAACAGACACACATGCCGATTCAATCCATACGGAAGGGCGGATTGTTATGGGGTAAATAAGAAAAACAAGAAAGAAATAAAAGAAAACAGAATCTCGCAGCGGAAGGATAAAATATAATAATAAAATATATAGTTTATAAATCTGTTTACAAAACATTCATATAATACATATCAGAGTTACACATACCAACAACAATGCAGCGGAACAGTGTGTAGTGCACTAGTATAAATAATAATAATATACATCTTCGTCTTCGTCCTCCAGAGCTAAATCTTCAAATCCTGAAACGCTCGGACTGACCCGAGCGAATTGAAAAGACAAAACACTCGAGTCAGAACTAAAAGATCTTATGTAAGTTAAATTAACAGAAATAAATATGAGTGCAGTAACTCAAGAGATGATCGGGATTTACATCTCCTAAGGATCCGTTAAACTATTTACTATATAGTATATTGCGTTATTATAATAGTGTCTATTTGTAAAATAAACTTACTTTTAAATAGCGTTAAGGCTTTACATTTTCCACCTTAACACAGTTATATATTCCCATAGTCTATACAGTACCGTAATCTCCCCCGTACTAGGCGTCGTCAGAGGGCACTCCATAGGTGTGGTACAAAACCAAAATCTTATAAGGCGCGCTAGGGTAGGTGACACGGCACAACTAGGCAATGCCAGGGTAGATATACCAATTACGCTTCCGGGCCGATGGAAACGCGCAGCGCGCAGCTGCCGCCCACCCCGGACAAACTCCCCACATCAAAGAAATCAAAAGTGAAGGTGGCCACCGAATAAAATCCAAAGTCATAGTATAGTATAGAAGGGAAGTGTCCGATCAGAGGTGCTACCTCATTAACCCATCGATCGCTCCTGTTTTAGCCACCTTATGCCAACTCACGGGAGTTGGGTCCACGTACTTACCTTACAGGAAACGCCGCCACCAACCTACTTCATTCTGGAATCTCCACCGCGTACACGGTTAGTCAAAGTGGTTTTTGGTATCGACAGAGAGTATGTCCATATCCGATCCTGGTCTCTTTGCCAACCAATCGTTATTATAACACAGCGGTCATTTGGAAAATAATTATTCTTTTAAAACCAAAATAAAATATCCATTTAAAACCCATATAAATACGATATCATTTATTCTTAAAACCCCAAATCAATACGATATCATTTTATTTTCCAATATATATTCTTTTCAAAACCATAGGGTTTTCCGAAATAAAATATTTAGAAATCAAAACTCTTGAATATAATATTTCCAAATTATACTACCTTGACAATCATAACTTTGAAACAAGTTTCCATCTCTTAAGTGGTTAAATATCAAACTACTTTTATAAAACAAAATAGCTTCTTTAGATTTCACAAATCAAATTCAAATATCGATTTAAACTTTCAAATACCATTTCAATTCTTATGTTCCAAAGCTTTAATTATTTCACCATTTCAAAAAAACAAACTCATTTAAAAATCCCATATATATTAAATTCAATTACTTATTATTTAGACTTGAAATCTTTACTTAATGAATTCAATATAATTTAAGAAACCTTTAACTTCACATAACTGGAAAAAATCTTTCAGTTTATTTTATATTCATTTAAATAAACCTGATATTCATTCATTTAAATCATTCTACACAAAAATCAAGTTATAAAATCATATCCTTTAAAAATTCTAACTTTTTATTAAATTTCCAATTTAACTTAATACTCATCTTCAAATCTTATTCTCTTTTAAGTCATTTAAAACTCCAGAAATTTAATTTTAGATAAATTCTTAATCATATTGATCTCGAAAATCAACTAAATTTTATACTTCAAATCAAATTCATACAAAGCTTAAAAAAACCGAAAATTACTATATATATATAAATAATCAAATCAATATCCCATAAACCATATATATAGCTTTACAACACCATGAAAATCATTTCAAAAATAATTTTATATATATACACACCGCGGTGCCTGTACAAAATTTTCTACCCTATGGTCAAGTGATACGGATGTTTATCATTTCAATCCGCAATTTAAAAATAAAAATGCAGTTGTATATCATTTCAAACCGCAATCCCGAATGAAATGAAAATGCATGATGACTTGCAGTTTATATAATATAAATATAGCATCCATTCATCCAAATATCAATCATCAACCATCATTTGCAATCATCATCCAATTTCAAACAATCATCGATATTGAGCATATAAATTATACAGGTAATAAATAACAGGTATTAACTAACAGTTTATATTCAATAATAAATTTTATAACTGTTAATCTAGCAGTTTATATGCAAATAAAAATTTAATAACTGTTGAACTATATGCAATAAATAAAATAAATTAACAGTTAAATAAAATAAATGCGACTTAACAGAGAAGATGAATAAAGCATGCCAACAGTCATAAATAAATTTCTACTCATATCAAAAATCAATTTAACAAACATAAGAAATTTTAGAAGTTGTGAGTGGGTTAAAACACTCACCTTTTGAATTTAAATCGAATTTAAATCCGATTTAAACCCAAAAATTCGACGGTCTCCAAATCTGTCCAAACCAACGTCAAAAATCTGGAATTTAATTACGATCCTAACAAAAAAAATCGCGCATGAAACGGAGTTCGTATGTGGAAGTTAAATGTATTAACGCGTTTGAAAAATCAAAATTAAATTAAATTCAAACAAAATAAACCTACCTATTACCACCTGCCACGTCAGCGTTTCCTGCGCACCCCTAGTGACTAATCTCACCAAACCCATGTTCCAATTTTGCAAATAGATGAAGAAATCAAAAAGCCCAATTCAACCTTTTGGGTTTCGAATTTTACACGTTTGACCGTGATTTCTGGTTGACTCAAGCGACTATTGCAAAAACAGAGACTGCGCTTAGATCCATAGATGAAAACTACAACATAATTTTTGAAATTTTCCGAGAACTTTGAATTTTATTTAATTTTTGAATAGAATTGGATCTGAAATTTGCATCCATTTAGGAAGAGAAAGAATTGAAGAAAATGAACGCACAAATAAAAGAGAATAGATGGAGGCTAGGGTTTATATAGATAGGTTAGAATTAGAGTAGATGAATCTGATAAACAAACGTGCTAAACGATAATTTAAATTAACGTAATAATTACAAATCACCATACTATGAAGACATTTACATTATTTACCATTTATTACTTTATTTAACATAACCCTTAATTTACATCTATTGCAATGTTTTCATTTAATTGAATGAACTAATTATATCACTCCTAATAATTGTTGTAAGACTCTAAATCCCATATTTGTAAGTAAATATTATTTCCACTCAAATATTATAGATATATACAGAGTATAGGTTTCCACTAAATTATTATTTATTATATATATTCAAATTAACTAAATTCACTATTGAAGTCCGTTTATATTTATTACCAAATATCCATTTACCTTTCCCAATAAATTTGAATCCCGTTCATTTAATATAACAAATCAAATTTCCATTCACACCTTATTATCAACCCACAATTTATTGCAATTCATTATCTTAGATAGATTTTATACAATTAATATCAACTTTACATTAAATTTCTATCCAATGAATACTTATTCATTAATCAATTCAAGATTTACTTTTCTTTCCCTCTATTTGATACTTAACCTAGTATACATTTAATGGGTAAACATAACATTGAATTATAATGCATTTCTCATGCATGCTTCATTTCATATAAATTCCTCTTTATTAACCAAGTCACATTAACAAAACAATTTTTTTTTTATTTCAATCGATTACCAGTCTAGACTTAATATATTAAATAAACGGCTAACCTAAAACGATTGTTACCCCTTTAGCATTCAAATTCACTTACGACTATTATTAACACAATGTTGCCATTTGATTTATATATATTTAAATAAATTATATGAATGGGTAAAACTTTAAAAATTATCTTACCTGCAAATTTACTCACAAACATCCTAAATTACCAACTTGCAATTTATTTTTAATTACTATATTTGCATTGATTATATCAAGTTGAGATTTAATACGTATTATTTCCTCAAATAAATAAATCTTTGGATTTAAATTCCTAAAACCATAAATTATGTCCTACCATAAATCTATGCTTTTATTATTTTACGTTCACACTCCCGTTACTCTATAATAAATCACCAAGTAACGATATCCTAAACCAACATTAATTTATATATCAATCCTTATAACTCAATAAATTTGTCAAATTTGAATAACCTTAACAATACTTACACATATTATCTTACTTACAATAATGTAATATTAAACGTTGAATTTCATTTATTTTTCAATACTTCAATTTAATTAATAAATACTGCTCCTATACTTAAATCTATATTAACAAATCGTTAGATTTGGATCGATAGAAATCGGTTTACCAAAGCTTACGTACACATTACGTAAATAAACAACTATATAAATTTGCCACCTATTAGCTCTAAATTTTATTCTTAAGTTTGTTACCTATCAATTTAGATTATACTTCCATCTATAATGCAAATCCAAATCTTCTCTAACTGCATAAATTAGGGCAATTTATTGCAATTGATTTCCCATTAAACTTCATAAATTAACAAATTGAAACCTAAATAAAAACATTTATTTATTTAAAAATTTTGTTGTTTAATTGAATTGATCATTCACGGATATAATTTACATTATTCTCCAATTATTACTTAAATACATCACCCAACGTTAAATCTATATTCAATACAATTTGTTACCAAAATTAATTTAACGAAAACAATTACGCCCTTAAAATTTCTCTTCATTCATTAATTGCTAATTGTTATTCAATTAAACCAATTCATTTGATTTCCCTATTATGCATCAATTATAAACCCATCATCTTAAAGGTGATGTCTACATTTTATACTATAAATTTACCCTTTTATATTCCAATATCAATGAATGCTCACATACAAATTTAGATCTTAACTCCAATTAATTATTCCATTTAATCCATTGATTTATTAACTTTAATTACTGCAATTCATTGTCTTACATAATTTTGAATCTATTTCCAAATTTTCACTATTCCAATTAATTGAAATATAAAATTAAATTTGTAAAATTTTAATTACCCTTGATCCATCAAATTTCAACATTCTCTTTCGTGTAAACAAATAAGATTTCTGTTTCTTCCTAAATTTAAATTAGAAATCCTATAATTTAATTCATTTTAAACATCGAATTTACACCAGTCGTTACATGATGGCACAGCCCCCAAAGCATAAGCTTGCACAATCTGCTTGTCCTTCCTCGGTTCCGGACAATTCTTCCTGATATGCCCCGGCTTGTCACAGTTGTGGCACTTCACCGACACTCTAGGATTCTTACAATCTCTGGAGAGATGTCCCTTCTGCTGACAGTTGTAGCAGGTCACTTCACCCTTCGGCTTCTTCTGGCCATCCCTACCCTTCTGTTGTTGCTGCTTCCTCTTCTTGTTCTCACCTTGCTGTGGTTTAGATTCCTCCTTGGTCACAACAACAACAGATCCTCCTTTAGGAAACAGATTCTCATGCCTGAGAGCCTTCTCCACAAGCTTCTCAAACGGATCGTCCAAATGATCCACCAACTGCCTCCCAAGATAAGTGTCCAAACCTGTCACAAACTTCTCATTCTTCTGACAGGGAGATTCAATATATGACCGAGCATACTTGGACAAAGCTTCAAACTCCGAAACATACTCAAGAACTGGTCTTCCACCTTGCTTGAGTTCCACAAATCTCTTAAACAGAACGGATTTCTGAGCTGTAGAAATGAACTTAGCTTCAAATCTGGCTTGGAATTGCTCCCAAGTAATTTCTTCCTCCGGAGTATCAATGGTGATAGAGTTCCACCAATCAGAAGCTCTTCCCTGAAGCTGTCTTGATGTAAGCTTCCTTTTAATTGCATCCTCAATTCCCAAGTCACCAAAGATCCTTCTACAAGCATCTATCCATCTCTGGACTTCAATGGTTGATTCTGTTCCCAAGAAAACCTTTCCTCCAAGAGCAGTATAGTCTTTACACAACTTAGCAAAATCCACCGGTTTTGGAGCTTGAACTTGAACTCCAACATCTACCGTTGCCCCCGGAGCTGGCATCCTCCTCATGATCGAAGTCATCATGGCCTCAAACATAGCAGCATAATCAGCAGCCCCCTCAGAATCATGGCCTTCCCTAGCAGCTGGTCTCCCTCTTCGACTCATTCTTAATATCTATAAAAGAATGATTAGTACACCTTGAGAAACAACTGCATAAGAGGTTCAAATCCTTCTAAACTACTATATTATATATAGTAATCATCCATCAAAATACAATTACATCTCTCATACGTAGTTACGTCAGCGAGCATTGGCTAAAATCGATTAACCAAAGCTCTGATACCAAATGTGACGACCGCCCATGACTCCTGCACTAAACAAGGAAATAGTGCGCTGTAAAGTGTGCCAGACAGCCATGGATGATCATCAAGGTAAGGTAAAACAATAAACTCTATCGTATTACTCACAACGCATGGATAAAATACAATAGAAAAGTATACATAGTGAAGCTCCATAGAACAGAATCTCATCATATAAACTCATAATAGTTTGGTACAACAGTCTGAAAAGTCAATACAGCAAGCCTCACTACATATCACTCAGAGAATCATACAAGCAGCGGAACATCCAGTACATATAGTAAGAAAAAAATATGCAAAAGCCTCCAACTCGTCTTCGTCATCAACAGCGTTGGTCACTAAGAACAGCACCTTTCACCTGTTACCTAGTCTGCCCATCCCAAAATGGATGAACAGCCCAAGGTAATAAGAATTTAACATAAAACCTTGAGTCAGACAAAAGTCTCAGTGAGCGGTAAATCAACTATCAAACATACCAAAAGAGCATAAAGGGAAAAAGGAATAGGAACCCAACCATCCCACTCCACCTCTTTCTACAGTGATAGCCCCCAGACCCACTAAGCAGAAATAAACATAGCAAAGCAGACATTTAAAGTAGAACAATTATCACTCGAGTCAAGGTCGATGTTTTCCAAGCACAAACCCCCAAGGCCTAAACCAAGATCAGATAAGCACCCACAAAACATCGCTCTTGAGACCGAGTGACGATACAACCAAAGCATCCAAACATCCATGACTCTGGCTATCACTGTTATCATTGCCTCGATATCACCGTTAATTGAATGACCGGCTCATTCTTTCATCCGTCCGTCAAGGGCTAATGGTAACCCCGGTTCTAGACAGAACTCCGCACATCGTCGTGACCCGTGCCTAGGACTATCAAATCTGCCCAGAGTACTCGACCATCAACTATTAGTCGATTGGGACTATCGAATCTGCCAGTGTACTCTTACTTTGAGCCTGCTAGAACCTTCAACAACGATGAGATCTCAACCTTCTAGTCATCCTCCTTGACGACTATTTCCATACTAGCTCAAGCGCCTCTTGAGCCAACCATTATCAACGAACTCGAACCATATCACCGAGTTATCAACATGCTTGGGATGATCCCGTCTGGATTAAACCAAGGCTATCTCACATCATGCTTTGCTTCATCGCATCGTAGCAAAGTCCCATCTCAACATCATGCTTTGCCTCATCGCATCATAGCAAAGTCCCATCTCAACATCATCATCAAATCTATCCATATGAGCTTTATCATCCGCTTCATATGCCACGAGCAGCTTTCCTTATTCAAGAGCCTTTCCACTTAGCTTTTGAATCATCTTCGACCAACTTGTCCAAATGAAATCATCAATCAACTAATTTATAACAATCAATCAGATCAATCATTAATCCAAGTAATCAATCATTCAAACAAGATCTAAATAAACAGTTATAACAACTATGGCAATTTCGTAAATAAAGAGTCAAATCTAACAAGCATGAATTCTAAGTAATATCTTGATGAATGAACTAGCATAGGTTAACATGTAGTAAAGTGGATATCAAAGATTTATGAACGATGGATCTACATGCAGACTTAAGGAAAATGCATGAAATCACTATCTTTAACACACAAACAAGCCACCGATCCAATATACTCCTTTGGGTCCGTGTGAGAGATAACCACCACTCATCGAATCACCTAAACACCTCAAAAGCAACACACTTCAGATCTAGACAGCAAAGGATCTAGCTTGATCCGACAAGATTTCCCTTCAAACGATGAAATCTCCCTTTGTTGGATGTAGATCTTCAACTTTGGCTCTTGGATCTTTGATTTGATCTTCGATCTTGGATGGATGTAAGCACTAGATTAGAGTAGAGAAAAGAAGTGAAGAAGTGTTGTAGTCGAGCCCTCAAAATAGCAGCACTTCGTCGCTTCAAAATCCGGATCCCAAAAAGTGAGATAAGCATTTCTATTTATGGGCCAAACCTATGAGTCGTTCGCCCCCCTTAAGTCGGTCACGACTTAACAAGGCCCCACGACTTACGACTCATCAACCCCACGGCCTACCGACTCAAGCCATCATATGACTCACGACATAAAAACATTGCCGACCCAACGACCTACGACCTAACCATGAAGCCGACCCAACGACTCAAGCCTATGCACGACCTAAAACATGCACGACCTAACTCCTTAGGCCTTCACGCGACCTACGACTTAACACACACGATCTAACACTTAGGCACGACCTAAGACTCAACAGGATATGACTTAGCGACTTAACACACTGCCGCATTTCTACCTAAGTCCTAAGTCGTTTGGACGACTCAACGACTCAATGGCTCAACGACTCATGACCTAAACTAAACCCAGCCGCTAACTCTCTTAAGTCGCCGATTCTCTTAAGTCGTTCAACCGATCTATCTACTACCCGACCTAAGCTATCACCCTTAAGTCGCTCAAACGACTTACCCTCCTTAGGTCGTTAACTCCTAAGTCGCTCACCTATGCCGCTACTATCCATAAGCCTTAACACATCCTAACTTCCTTAAGTCGCTACCCCTTAAACCGTTAGTTCCCTTAGGTCGGCCACTCCTATAGGTCGTTCCAATTCCTAAGTCGCTCCACCGACTTATGCTACGACACGACCTAACCCTGGACGACTCATCTCTGGACGACTTAAGCTCCAAACGACTTAACAACACTAACGACCTAAAAACAACAATTCTACGATCCTTCGATCCGTAAAAATACGGGTCGTTACAGAGTAAGTGATTTTGATACCTCGCTTGGCTTCATATTGTGCTCTCTGTTTTTTAATTTTTGATTTAGAGATGGATTTCCGTATTTGCGGCTCCTCCTTTTGAATTTCTTCATTATTAATGCCAGCTCGGTTGCTCCATCATCATCATCCTCATCACAACTGCTATTTACCACTCCTGTTAAGCACATTTCTTTAACTGAGTTGGTTGTGGAGGACATCTCATTGCTGTTGACTTTTTCTCCGTATATTGCCTCAAAAGTATTCCAGATTTTCTGTGCATTTTCACAATGAGAGACGAAATAAAAATTATCACGATTAATATGAGAATATAATATATGCATAGCAAGAGCATTAATCGAGATAATTTCCTTATTTGTTACATCACACCCATTTTCAATAATATCCCAACATTTAATATTAACAGATTTTAAATAAAATTCCATTTTCGATTTCCAGCTTAAAAAATCTGTTCCATCGAAAATAGAAGGGATAATATTGGAACAACCCTCAACAAAAGTATTATTTGGTGGATTCATGACTCTAGAGTTAAAGAAAAATACCGTGCTCTGATACCACTTGTAGGATCTAGAATAACCCTAGAGGGGGGGGGGGTGAATAGGGTTATAGCAAATTTTCTCGTAAAAACAAACTGCAGAAAGAAATATGATGAAAAGTAAATCACACACAAAATTTACCCAGCTTCGGCAACCCCTGCCTACTGCTGCATTCCCAGATTTCTATTAGAATTAAACAGTATCCCGCTTACAAACACTCTACTAGACTCGCAAACCCTTTTGCTCCCGCTCACAAACATTCTCATAGACTCGCACACCCTGCTCCGCCTATAGAGTTTCGCTTACTAGCAAACTCTGCTCCGCCTATAGAGTTTTGCAAACTCGCACACCCTGCTCACTGAACTAATTCTAACTAGACAATCTGACACTACCTACAACCTAGGTGGTGATTTACAAATTCTTTGACTTGAAAAGAAAAAACAACTTCAAAAATACAAGCAGGAGCAAAATTAAAATATAAACTTGAATCCCTATTTTTTGCTCAAATAAAACTTAAGAAATCCCTTTTAAAAAATTAAACCCTAATTAAAACTAAATCCCCCTTTATAATAAACAAGGCCAGCCACTTGTTCTTTAACCCAATCCGCTTCTATTCTTTGACCCGTTCCTTCTTTTGACTCGTGAAAAAATTGGCGGCCCTCTGTTGTATTCTTTGTTCGATATGAATTTAGGGCTTCGGCTCTTGCGATCTAAATTGGGGCTTTTCAATATTCGATTCCTCTGATTTGTGTTGCTCATTGCTCGCGGTTGTTCTCTGATGATTAATTCACTGTTTTGCGTTGCTTTTGCTCGCTCGTTCTCTGATGATCAATTCACTGGTTGACTTGCGAGATTGCGAATCATTTGCAGCTGCTCCTTTGATCGAGTTCGATAGATTGGTATGTATTCTCTTTCGTTGTTGGTTTAATTGTTTTCTTCTCTGTTGAACTCGATGGCGATGATGAGATTTGGTGTTTGGTATTTATATGAATTCGTGACACTTGTATTTGCTCGTATTAATTCGATATTTTCCTAAATTATGCTTTCCTGATTTTGTTGCACCTTGATACACACGTCTTTAACTTGAGAACGTTCGATCCTTCTTGGTAAAGAACTTTCCTCTTTTACATTGTGACTTTTTCAAAGATATGTTTTTGAATTTTTTAACATGGTCAACACAGTATTGTTGAATTTCGTGGTCATCACGTCTTCGTCTCTGGCCATCTTCTCTGGTCGGTTTAACACGAGCTTCACTTGAGCATTTTCTCATTGGAGTTTGTACTTGCACACTGCACGTAGCTTATTGAAGTGTCTGCATTTTTAATCTTTCGACTTTCACTATTTCTTTGATATTGTTTCTACTGCAGCATGGTCGTGGTTTTATTGATTTTGTTTTGTGTCTGTATTGAGTTCTTCGGTTTCATATTGGCATTGGCTGTTGTTATATTTGTTGGCATTGTCTTCTGTCCATGGTACTGTTCATGTTGAGTTGATATATTTGTTGTGCTGTCTCTGCTTCTTTTGTTGTCCACTGCAGTTGCTATGCCTTTGATACAAATGCTTCACTTGATATATACTGGTGTCATTGATCTTTACATCCATTCTAGTTGTTTGGTTGATGTGCATTTTTCATGTAACTGCTGGCTTGTTCTTGCATTGCTGTGCATACTCGTTGAACTGGTTTTCTTATGCATTGTTGATTAGTTGATCTTGTGGTCTTCATTTGGTCTGCACTTTGGTCTGTTGGTGGCATTTCTTTTGTGGTCTGCACTGCTTGTTTTGAGTCACTTCTATACTTGAGCATGTATTACTTGTTGTGTTCATAAAATTGTCACTGTGCTTCTTTTGTTGCTCTGGCTTGATGATGCTGGTGCTTGTGTTTCCAGTGATATGTCTTGAACTTTTCTTGAGTCTGTAGTGTTCAATTGAGATGTGTCTGACCATGTTGATCCAATTTCACCATGCATTGTTTCACATCAATTTTCATAGTTGTAAATGTGAGTTCATGCTTTGATGTTGTTTCAGTCTTCATGCACTGATCCATTTGGAGTTGGTCTGTAGTTGTCACTGAACATGTCCACTGCAGTTTCTTCACTGATGCATTTGGACTTGACTGTGTTGAATTCTTGTATACCACTCCACGACTCTGCATTATTTTCGGCCATCACTGTTGCACTTGCTCATTTGCACTGCTTCACCTTTCTTGTTGCCTCTTGCAATATTGGTTTGGTTGTGCACTTGCTTGAGTTTCACTGCTACATGTACATTGCTGGAATGACTTCGACATTGTTTTGATGCTCTGTTTTTGACTTGTGAACTGCCCAGTGTTGAATCCAGTTTCAAAAAACTCGGGTTTGACCTTATGCTTGTGTCGTGATTTTAAATATACTGCACGTGAGTTGAACCCGGCTTTTCATTTGGGTTTGACGTATGCTCACCTGTCCCTGTAAATCGATCAAGTGTATATCGATGTGCACGGCCTTGTGGCATGTACAGTGATACACTGTGCATGTCACATTGTTCGTATATGATCAAATATGAATGATGACGAACAACCCAAATAACTGAGGCAAGTCATATTTTCAAAAATCATATTTCATTTTATATTGCAGAAATATTTCTTTTCCAATTTTACTGCGTTAGTGAATATTTTTGCAGATTGCTCAGATGCTGGATTCAAACTGGAATGCAGTTGAAGGCAAAATACGAGTGTGAGTGATATGTAGTGAGGTTATTATGTAAACTGAATTGTGATGTAATCAAAAATGTATATGTATAGTGAGAGCTTGAATTTGTACTATTCAAGATTGTAATAAATATGTGTTTGAATAAAATTTCTGTTTTAATTCAAATTCTGTGTAACTTGTTCTGTTTGAATTCAAATACTATGTAATTTATTTTATTTAACAAATATTTATTTAATCTATGAAAAACAAAATAGTACATTACCAAATACATTTAAATGAATATATATGTTTATTATCATCAAACAAAAACATATAAGCGCATATTCATACAAAAATGAGCTAGCAGAATAGTCCATGCAGAAGCAGAATAGGCTAAGTCCAAATGTACCTAACCTGAAACACCTCGGTCTGACCCGAGTATAAAATACATGGGTCAATCTAGCTAAGCAAATCAGTTTACAAGGATAAGCGATAATATGAGCATAATGATAGTTTGATAATATACTCAAGTGAGAAGGGACAATTAAAGTGTATGATTACATTAAGTGATAATATGGTATCACTACACAAAGATATAATCTCAAAAGAGATAAAATAACGCACAAAACGTTAAAAGTAGCGAGCCTCATATCATCTGCATTCATAAAACATAAAATATGGTTTTATGGAAAAACCTAAATGCGCCATCTTGGCAAACCCAAACATGCATAAAGAGAACCCATCTCAAACATGCCATAAGGAAAATATATCTCCAAAGAGGAGAATAAAATCTCAAGTAAACGCCAAAAGGTAAATCTCATATAACGCCAGTGTAGGCAATTCAAATCTCTAAAATAGAACTTCCAAGAGTTCAAATTCCCGAAAGGTAATCGCCACATATATATATTGAATGGTTCAAAGGACCAATTCCAGAAAAGGGCGATACATTACAAAAATCACAAACATCAATGAAATCATCTCAAGGATATAGCACGTGCTTATGGCTGAAGCCTGCCAAGTACTATTCTCCCAATATAAGGCTCCACGTCTCATAAACAAACGTCCCGAAGGAAAATAAATACGTCTCTTAGACAAACATCTCAAAAGACAACATCCCGAAGGACAAATACGTCGCAATGGACAAATACGTCTCTTAGAAAAATGTCCCAAAGGACAAATGACCCGAAGATCCAGTACTGGCAAATACGTCTCTTAGACAAATGTGTCACAAACTTTTGGATAGGAATCTGAACAGTGTTAATGTGTGTCCCATACCACACGTTTGCATTAAACGATTTACTAACCACTAGTAAATATCACACTCAAAGCGATAAAAAGTTTACCTCATCTCATCGGTAAACTCGACCCGCAGGTCAAATGATCAAATGGACAACTCAAGAATTAACCGATAAGACAAACGCACATGTCCCATGCCACATGTTTTACCAAACCATTTAATTCTCCTTCTCATTCGCTCGAATAGTGCAAAAACCTGTATTTTATATATAAAATAATTTATTTGAGAAAACAAGCTTTTAAAACCATTTTTCAAAATTAATTTTGAAGATGATATTTGAAAATTGCCTTGTTATAGAGAACAAATAGATTTTATAGCTTAAATAATTTAAAAATATTACATAATAATTATTTTAAAAACTATTTCAAAATTGTTTGGAAAAATCTATGCTCGAAATCAAAGAAATCACTCAAAACTGTCATTTAAAGTCAATTCAAATTTGAATTTAAAATTCATGAAAACTTGGCTAGCCTATTGATAGGAATCATAGCCCTTAAAAAAATTCAGAAATATCACAAAAAATGAAGTAAAAGTCAAAAGTCGGACGTAAAAAGAACATAAAAACACTTAAGCAAAATAATACACAGGTATGAAATCTTCTCTAGGTTAGACTTTCGGACATAAAAAAGGTGGCCAAACGACCTTTGGTTGAACTAAATATTGGTGTGCACAAAGTAGAAACCTTCATCTTTCAAACTAAAAAAGAACCAATGAATTCTGACTGGAAATGAAAAAGTTACGCTATCTCAAACATGAACTTAGGCCATGTTTCCAACAGTTCAAAAACAAAATGCCCAGGCCTGAAAACCATCTTGGGTCCAACTTACAAGCTTGAAACAGAGGACCAACATATTGAGTTGAAATTTGGTATGCACATAGTAGAAAACTTCATCTTTCAAAAAAATAAGAATCAACAAATTCCGCCTGGAAATGAAAAAGTTACACTGTCTCAAACATGGACTTCTGCCATGTTTGCAATAGTTCAAAAACCAAAAATGCACAGGCCTGAAAACCATCTCGGGTTCAAATTCCAAGCATGAAATAGAGGAATAAATTACCTCAGATTGAGCTGAAAATTGATATACATATAATATAAAACTTCAGCTTTCAAACTAAAAAGAATCATGCAATTTGGCTAAAGTATGAGAAAGTTATTATGTCTCAAAGTTGAACCCAGACAGTGTTTTTACTGTAAAACTCTGGGCAAAACCATGCTCAGGATCTAAGTTCGGAAGCATATTACTATAAGTTATATAGGTCAAAATAACCTAAAATTTGGTATTCTTGTAGTAGAAAATTTTATCTTTCAAACAAAAAAAGAATCAAGCAATTTTAGTACGGAATGAAAGAGTTATGCTATCTCAAACATGAACTCAGGCCATGTTTGCAGCAACTCAGCAAACAATTTCTACAGGCAAAAATTTGCTTTCGAGTTGATTTTCTACTACTATTTTGAACATCCAAATGATAATATTTTTTAACCAAAATTTGCAGAAATGAATTTCAACATGCAAGCTACCTAATGAAAGAAATCCGGCAGTATTTCGTTGTCGAAATCAAAAGTTACAGGCTTTCAAGGAGGCAGTATAAAATAGATTTCAAACAGAGAAACCACTACAAAAATTTATCAACAAAAGCTAATTTTTTTTTTGTACAATTTCTTGCAACTCTGAGCTTGGCTCAGCTAAGACTTGTGAATATTACAACTCACCTTGCTGTAGTTGTGCAAAAACTCTAATATTGGCAGAAAGTTTGAAGCTTTGGAGCGATTTCCTGCCTTTAAGAACCTGTAGAGAAAAGATATGGTACATGCAAAAGCAAAACATACAGTAAATTAGAGAAACGTCTACTGTAATTAGAAACTTGATGAAATAATATGGTTTGGTGTTAGATTACCTCTGTATTATTATTCTAGATTGAAAAAGACTTCAATTTGCTTAGATTTTATGAAGAAATTGGCTTGAATTGTAATTTTTTGAAAAGGATTTTTGTTTATCCTTTTCTCACTTTCTCAAGTTAGGCTAAGTGCTATGTGGGCTAATGGACCCAAAAAAATAAAAAGAAATTAATATGGCCTAAGTTTATTAAACAACATTTAACCAAAAATGTGCACATATCACATATACACAAAAACAAAATTGCATTTTCTCTCAAGTTTTACATAAGAAAAAAATCTTGTATACATATAAAATAAAACATTTTCTATCATATAAAATGATAAGTTTATATTTTAAAACATTTTTATTATTAAAAACCTTTAATTTACAATAATACATTATTTACACCAATAAATGAATAAAACTCTGTATTTAACTTCTAAAATTCACCAAGAATACTTTTCTCACTTATAAAAACATTTCAAACCATTTCCAAACTTTATTTATAGCCAAAACGTATTTTTAAACTAATTTCCATCTTTTATTTCAATAAACAACCTTTAAAAATAAAATACTTCTCTTAAAAATTATTAAAAGAAGCAAAAGGGCAATAATTAATGTAATTATTGCATTTTCTGTAAAATTAAAATCATTTTCTATTTTTAAAGCCCATATTCCATTTATTATCACTCCAACAAAATAAAATAAAGCTTGGAATTTCATTTTCTTATTTTAAATTCCAAAACTCATTGTTTATTCCAAATAAACAATTTAGTTTCTCCAATTTTAATTTAAATCACAATATTAAATTATAATTATCATTATAATTCAGTATTGACAGGTAATCTCTAAACCAGGGTTGTTACAGCAAGTCTGTTGACTTTTCATGGTGGAAAAGCACCTATATAATCCTTACTTTCTACTAGTGGTAGGATACACCTTTACAATTCAAGTAGTTTTTAAATAATCTACAAGAAATCATATCTTTCGAATATAAATTCTCGGTCCTTAGTACAATGGTCCATAGACATCTAGTAGTAGTTTATAATTGAAATCATTGAGGAATATGATGGGATTTGAGATAGAATGATGGAGACTTCAAGTAAAAACTCTCTTATCTTTTTTAGTTTGTGAATCCATGAAGAATGATAGTGAAAAATACGAATTTAAAGGGTAAATTCATACAGTAGTAAGAGAAATAATTAGCTATGTTGTACAGAAGAAAGATTGAGATAAAGAATTGATTGTAAAATTTTGTTTTCTCTGGACTTTATATAGAAATGAAGAGAAGCTTCTTTTGGCGAAAGGGAAAAAGGATGTTTCTTTTCATTTAAATTCAAAGGTTGAAACAATGGCTAGTATGTCGACAAAGTTTCAACTAGTATATCGACAAATCTAGGTCTGCTATGTCGACATATATTTTTAGGATATGTCGATATATGCAAGTTAATTTTGATATACTCGTTATAAAAATTGTTTTAAACTTATAACTGTTAAAAGTGGTATTATACTTCTGTAGAAAAGGTTCCACATATTGAAACATATTTTTAAAGAGTGATTTTATAGATTTACTACGGGGTCTTTAACAAATATTTCTACAACTCTATACACACTGTTTTGACCGATTAAATACCTTATGCTCTTTATCTTCGCTTCTTGGGCATCTTATATCTCCCTAGCATCATCCTTGAATCTTCTATGTTCTCCTAGCCTTGATTCCTCTTAGTCTCCTTGATCCATGTAACACCCCATAAAATTAACAGCAATTAATAAATAATTAATAAGACTCAAAAATACAATTTGAGAAAATGTTAGAATTTGGCCACGAAACTTGCATTATTATGTTCATGGGGATTTTCTGAGCAACTTTTGCACTTGAAGTTTTGCGATCGAAGTTCAAACTAAGAAGTTATCAACGTTTGAAGTTTTCGAAACAAAAATCCTATCGAAGATCGGTCGACCGGTCCTGAAGTGGCGGCTAGGGTTTGAACCTTGACCAAACGGTCCGGATTTAATTATTTTAATCTAATAGTTATGATTGATTCAAGAGTTTATAAATACAGGCCTAACCTCTCACTTCCCTTCTCATATTTTCTGATCAAAGCAGCGAAGCTCTTCCATTTCCCTTCTTTGCTAGTTCTAAAATTTATAAAATATTATACACACACATAAATCGGAGAAGGGTAGAAAATAAAAGAGAAGGATAGAAGAAACAATTCAACATTGCGAAAGAAAAAGGTTAATGTCATTCTTATAATTCCATATTCCCTTTAACTCCAAATTTCTTTTCAGATCCGTAACTCTAATAGTATGGATATACCTCATTATACATATTTGGATTTGAAAGGAGGAGTAAAATCAAAGGAATGGCTTCGTATTTGGGAGATTTGGAAAGCTTGAAGGAGAATGGGATATTAAATGATTTATTTATAACATTAAAATTTATATTATTGAATTTTATTTTATTATTATGTCTACACAAGATCTGATGAGTTGTAGGCTTAAAGTGAACATATATTAATATTGCCTACATATTCTGTAAAATAGGTAATTAGAGTAGGAATGTTATTTACACCCTTATTCGGAAATTTGGAAATCAGTCCCTAAATTTGTTAAAGTTGAATGCCGATAAAGTTGTAATTTTTTTTCTTCCAAATTTGTAGTTAGAGTTGTAAAAGGTTAACATTAGTTTATAATGCATTAATTTGACTTAGAATATGATTTTTTATATTTTAATTTATTGGGAGCAGGGCACAATTTAGTGTATCTATTACCATGTAAATTTCATAAATTACCCAATTCTAAAAATATGTATAAAAAGTGTGTCATTTGAATTAACAAGTAATATACCAAAAATGAAATATATGTGTAAAGTATGGATATTATTCTCCGTAGTTTGCACTGTATATTTCAATAAAAGAAAAAGAAATAATTTCTTGTAATTTTAAACGGAGCACAGTCTCACTTTGGATAATTTATGGAAAGTTATAATGGTAGTCCTTCTAAATTAATATTCTAAAGTAACTAAGCATAGGAATTAACGTGTTAGGAATATATATATATATATATATATATATATATATATATATATATATATATATATATATAGAGCTGCGCCTACCGATTAAAAATATAATTATATTTTTATAGCATAATATACATCAATTTTCACATTAGTTATACTTCATTCGACTAGTTAAATTAGAGGTGTAGATGGAAAGGAGACGGTAACTCCAAAATTAATAGGGCAATAATTGTGTAGTTAATAGGGGGTTACAAGAATTAAATAGGGACGTAAATGCGGTTAATGCGACCGGTTAAAGGATTTAATATGACTTTTATGGGAAAATGAAATAGGCATAATATGTTGAATTATAATGAATTAATAAACATTATTGTTAGAGATTGTCCAAATAAAATAATAATGACCATTTCTTACGTACAACTGACATTTATTAAATATAAGAAATAAGTGGATGATGTAGAAATCAAATACCAGAAGGCAGTATAATTTTCATACTAGGAAATTATAAAGCCTTAATTATACATTTAGGGTAAGCATGAATTCATGGGCCTAGTCCAATAGTTAGGCCTATGATAATTTGTTTGATTAGTGAATTGGGATACGAGGTCAGTAGAGTTACATAATAGAAGTCTCCCCTTTACCCAAAGGCTACTAGTAGTTCTGTATACTTACTACAGATGTAGGACATCTCCAACCATAGGAATTGTAGGGAAGAGACACGCATTGCGTATTGGTAGGAGAAAAGATACCAAGGTTCGCCTTGGATTTGAAGTATTAAATGGCCCAATACGTTTAAGGAAATGGAATCTGCTTCATTTCCAATAAGAGGCATTAGGTAACCGAAATGGGCATTTTCCTTAACTTACATTAAGTTGGTTATATAGGGTTTCAGCTGTGGAAGTTCGGTAGGCTATGTTAGTATCGTTGTTGGACTGGTACTTAGTAATAGGGTTGGCATATAGGTTATGACCACCAGCGGTCCCGAGCGGTTGGCAGCAATGACTTGGGTTATGCCCTGACGTAATTCGCTTCCTACTAGTGTAGAATCCGTATAAGATACGCACAGACCTCAAGATTAGTTAGTTAGTTGTTTATTAGAGGTGGGCTAGTTAACCTTTAGATAAGTCTTTGAGATGCATTAGTTATACGACAATTGTTGTATAAAGCCATATCTAAGTGTCATCGATCTTAGTAGTTAGAACCGGCTGGCAAGCATTTAGATTGTGGAGGACTCGCTTTGGGGTTGAGGTAATAAATGACCGTTGGGTCTGCCTCCTCCCCATTTAAGAAGTATTAAGTGGCCGGGGTTTCTGTGGGTAGTACCTCGTTTAGATATATATGTATATAAGCTTATATAATTATACCTCAGAGAAGGTTGGATATATCATACTCGCATATAGGATTGAATGGATTAGCAGTAAATAATAGACATAACATTTAATTGGAAATCAATCAGCATAAATTAATGTTATGGATAATGTATGTAATTTTCTAGTGTCACCAAAATGTTGTTCTGATCCTCTCCTCATTACAACCCATAGAATAGATTTAGAGGGACAGACTGCTAGTGAAAGACGGGAACTGAGATGGTGGAGTCTTCTTTTTTATGTTTGGCGCTAACAAGGCAATTAGATATCCAAGGAATACTATTTATTCTAAAATACTAGATTTAGTTAATATTTATGTTCTATTATATTTTTCTATTCCATTGTGAGTTTATATTGATCTTTCTTTGATATACTTATGTTGATTACGGGTTACTAAAACCAACGATTTGTACCTTAATGGACTTGGGTTTTGATTTACTCGATATTCGTTCCCATTAAGCATGGGTTGTTACACTCTATGTAACGACCCACCTTTTTTGACGGTCTAAATCGATAGACCACGCATGTTGAACTAAAACCATTCAAAAAGGAGGATTGTCAATGGGGTAAATAAGAAAAAAAAGAAAGGAATAAAAACAAACACATAATCTCATAACGGAATGACAAAATATATAATCAAATAAAAATTTCATGAAGCTATTTTATAAACAGCATTTGGTTACACCTTTATAATACAATCAGAGTTATACATACAACAGGTATAATAGGATAATGCAGCGGAACAACATGATGCAATTGAAAATTTATAATAATATAATATATCAAACACCATTTTCGTCCTCTAAAAATAAAGTCTTCAATGCACTGAAAAGCTCTGGCTAACCTGAGCGTAATGAAAAGAAAATACACTCAAGTCAGAACTAAAAGATCTTGTGCAAGTTAAATTAACGATAAGTAAATATGAGTGTAATGGCTTCAGAGATGTTTATGGGATTTTACATCTCCTATGAAGTGTATGCGTTCGTGCTGTAATTTAAGAGATGTTACGGGATTTTCCATCTCCTAAGGATCCGTTAAACTATCTATATATAGTAAGATACGCTATATATGTAATGTCTAATTAGTAGGGTAAATAATTTTCTTAGCATTAAGGCTTTACGTTGACCCCCCTTAACACATTTTTAAGTAGGTAGTCTATACAGGTCCTATAACACAACCAGTAACGTCGGTAACCAGTGAGTCCCATATAGGTACCATACTAAAACAAAATCGTAGTGGGCGCGAATAAGGATAAAGATTATGATAAGGCATGTGAGGCAATGCTCAAAGTGGGATGCTACGAGTTTAGGTCGCAGGGCTGGTGGTAACGCATTGTAGCTACGACCGTCCACCACGTCCAACACCCCCAAAATCAAACCAAATCAAGGTGCACCGATCGAGCCAACATCAATATAGTAATATGAAAAGGTGTGTCAGCTAGAGGTAACTAGCCCACTTGGCCCTGACAAGCCGTCCTATTTTAGTCATTTCAAATTGGCACAAGTGCTGGAATCATCCATCATCGTTCTCTTTCTTCAAATCCAACAATCGTTCACCCAATCCAACCACTTCATTCTGGATCATCCACTACATACACAGTTATTAAAGTGGTTCCAATATTGATAGAGAGTATGCCAATGAGACGACCCGGTCTCTTTAACAACCAAACGTCATTTTTCACACTGGTTGGTTCTTTTACGTTTCAAAATATGTTCATATTTGATATCAAAAATATCATATTCAATTCAAAATATCCTTCATTTCAAAATCATCATATTTACCCAAAAATATGTCATTTTCACTTGGAAATATCATTTCAAATTCCAATTTAGGTTATAGCCTCATTTAACCACATTCGCATTTAAATCAATGATTTAAATATGACATCTCAACTTGAATAGTTTGAAAATTTAGAAAATAGTTTGAATAGTTTAAAAATAGTTTGATATAAAAAGGGTTTGAGTATTGAAAATAGTTTATATAGTAAAATAGTTTGGAAAATCTAAATAATTTGAATATTAAAAAGATAGATTTAAAACAGCTTATATTAAAATAAATATTTTTGAAAATAATAACAAATCAAACCGTTTCTTTTCGTTTCCACCAATCTGGAACCCATGTCAAATTCCAAATCAACAATACTCAATTTTCAATCTTTCAATTTAATTGACTCAATTTCAATTTAGTTTCACATCCACTTGATTTCAATTCCAATTCGAAATAACTTCCAACTTTCGAAAACATTCATTTTTAACTTCAAATTCAATTCCAATTTTAATTTACTAATTTAAATCACTTAAATCAAATTAACCTCATTGTTCAATTTTTAAGATACGAATCTTTAAAATAATAAAATTTTTAAAATTAAAGTCATATATCGATTATAACTTCACATTTCCAGTTCGATTCTTTAAAACAATTTCTTTTAACCCATTTCGATTTCAACGTTTCAAAGCTTGAATTAGAAATTAATTTGATTCGTATAAATCCATAATTTATTACCTTTTAAAAACAATTTTATTTAACCAAGATCCAAATTCAATATTTTAAAACCATTTAATTTGACCAAACCGGTGTTTGTATATAATTTCTACCTATGGCCAAGTGATCATTATTTCAAATTTTAATTACAGGGATGGATATATACCATTTCAATCCAAATCAAGATGTCATAGGTATATATCATTTCAACATATTTCTTAATTTATTTGAAATGTTTCGAATGACAATTTATAGGATGTCAAATAATAAATAGGATAATAATAGGGAAAAATAAAATAAATAAACATCCAATCATCCAAAATGTCAACCAATAGACATCCATCAAAATCAACATTCAATCAGCCAATAAATCACAACAACTAACTGGTTATCAATATCAGGTATTTAACTATCAATTAAATTTCAATATTAATTTAAATGGTAATTCAATTCAATATAAATTCAAATTAAATTTAAATTACCAAACATCAATCAATAAAATTCTTATCACATCACAAACTCAATTCAACTAACATAAGAAGGTTTAGTATTTCGTGAGTGGGTTAAATCACTCATCTTTTGATTTCTAGTCGATTTAAAATCCAAATAAAGCCCAAAATTTGAACTGTCTCAGAATTCAACCAAACTAATTCTTTATTGTCCGGAATTTTGATATAATCGCAAAGGAAGAAACCGCGCATCAATCCGTGTTCGTATGCAAAAGTTATGCGTGTTAGAACGTTTGAATTTAAATTTAAATAAAAAACAAAAGGGTGGAATAGTAATTTCAATTATCTTCCACAAACCCTAACTGCTAATAGATCGTTCACGAACCCAATACGCTTCAGCCACCGATATTCCCCTGCCCACCACGCCGCATACGAGCACCGAGACCACGATCTAACATTTCTACTCCACTCCTCAGCCCACGTAGCATCCCCCAATGGCCATGCGGCCAACTCCGAACGCCGTCCATGCTCCACTGCCGTCTAGCTTTGGGTGTGAATTTTGGCAAATTTAGGCGTCTTTGGCGAGATGTAACTGTACAGATGAACTCACCTTGACGACCACTACACACTGCAGCTTCTCAATCGTCGACGATCCACTGTTGAAACCAAAACCCTAATATGGACGGCTGAAACTTCTTCGTCGAATTATTGCCAAACAAAAACCCCAATCGAAAAACGAATCTTAAATCTAGATTAGGTTCGTCGAGAGATTTCCAATGATATATAATTTTCTATGGTTTGGATAGTTTGAATTTTCGATTTGATTTTGAAATTGGGGATTAGGTTTTTGGAATTGAAATTGAAATTAGGGTTTTCTTCCATTGGTAAGGAGGAGATGAGGAAGAAATGTACGTACAAACAATAGAGAATAAAATGCTGCTTGGGTTTATAACAACTTATATATAGATGGAGATGGATTGGAATGGATGGATAGATCGATTTGGATTGAAATGATAACAACGACCCGAAAAGCCTGTTTCGTTCCCGAAACGAAAATGTTTCATCCAATATATCGGACCATAGGTTTTCAATATTTTAAAATTCACTGAAACTGATTTCAAATCCAAATTCCATCGTATAAAGAAGTTAGCATTTAAAATCAGATTATATTCATTCAAATTCCATTAATTGATTTCTACGCGTTTCAAACTCGCATGATCAAACGACAAGTCCGATCGATACGAAACTTGAAATCCTATAATAATTCACTATCACGGATCCGATGAAACTAGTTTCATCGAAATCTGAGATAGTGGCCGAAATGGCTATTTTTACCAGTTTATTATATTTTAAACTCCAACATATTCTTTTATTTTGATTTACATTCTTATTATTAAATCAACCAACACCTTATGAATTTATTTAACATAAGTTTACATCATATATTCTCAACTCTACAGTTAACATCTTTTCTTTTATTAATTGAAATATTTCAATTACATTAATTTTATTGATTTCCAAATAAATTTCAAATTGATTTAATAAATTAAATGATACTAAATCAATTGTTACAACTTATTAATTTAATCACATTTATAAATTTATGTTTACAAATAAAGATTATAACTACTTACCACATTACTGATTTAATATTCTATATTAATCAATTTCAATTAATTACATGTAATTTCTCTTTTTAATACAACATTCATTTTATTCCCCGCTAACCTTTATTATTACCATTAATTGAAATTACGTTAAAATAATTGCCAATAACATTCAGTAACATTATTAAATTATATTATAATAAAAAAATCTATTTATAAGTCATAAATTTTGATTTCTTACAATATTAAATTCTAAAATCTTATTAAATTGAATATTTTAATTATAAAAAATATGGGTTGTTAAAGTCTACTTGATTCCTTTTATTCTCCTTAATATGCTTGATTCCTCTTATTTTGGTTCATTTTCAGGTATAGTCCATTCATATTTGTATACCCCTGCAATATATCTAAGCACTATATCTATTTTTC
This sequence comes from Allium cepa, assembly GCA_030765085.1. NCBI lineage: Eukaryota > Viridiplantae > Streptophyta > Magnoliopsida > Asparagales > Amaryllidaceae > Allium > Allium cepa. Next base: position 340,354,307 of record CM060932.1, on the reverse strand, counting down.
TTGTACTATAATTTTCACAGCTTGAAATGTCATTATTAATAATATTTATATAGCTGATTTCATCAAAATCAATACATGTGGTTCGAATAATCTCTCATTTATCGACAATGACAACCACATAAATATTCCTTGAAATAATAAATAATAAGGTTATCTCAACTTTGTTATAAATCCCCTTAAATTTATTATCTCCCTCTGAGTTGATGCGTCTGTTACTCCCTTTATGTTTTTAACTAATATATCTAATATATCCCTTATATATGTTGACAACCATCTAGATATTCCTTGGTATAAAATATAATAATGTTATCTTAACTTTCCCTCTAAATTTATTATCTCCCTCTGAGTCGATGCATTCATTACTCCCCCTATGTTTTTGACTAATATATCTCTCCTCATTTATCATTAACAAAAATGAGTTAATTACAAATGAGATATACATATAATTACCTAGTTAAGAAGTATAGGGTAATACATATGTGAGTATTCTAAATTAATGATAACTAATTAACATACTAGGAAAAACTTTGCATAACCATTTAAATTAAATATACATATAGTTTTTATAGTTCTAAAAAAGAACATATTCCTAGTTCTCAATGTAGTTTAATGAATGTAATTTATACTAGTGGCTTTGTTAAAATTTCAACTATTTGATTTTTGATATTCATAAATATAGAGTTATATTTCCTTTACCTACATAAACTTTTAGAAAATAATGTCCTATGTATATTGTATTTTGTTCTAACATGATTAAATAGATTTTTAGATAAATTTATTGTGCTCGTACTATCACTGGTGATTGATGAATATATAGGCCAAATTCTTTCAAAGTTTGTTGCATGAATATTACTTATGAACATGCTAATGCTTTTAGATATCCAGTATGCTTCTATTGTGTAAAGATAGACAAAACTCTTATTTGAACTAAGAAACAAATGAATGTCCTAAAAAGTGACAGGTCCCAATTGTATTTTTTGGGTCATATTTGCAACATGCATAATATGTATCGTTGTAGATATTAAGTTAAAAGTATCTTTCTTTGGGTAAAATAGTTCATAATTAAGGTGTTATTAACATATATTAGATTTTTTTAAATAAGCTTGAAGGTGGGTTTCCCATTTTACATTGTACCACTCTATTTAGTTGAGGGGTTCTAGGAAAACAAATATTGTGAATTATACCTTTCTTTTTACATAATTTTGAAAGCTTTCATTTTCGAGTTCTCCTCCGTGATCACTTCTTATAGTCTTAATTTTACGGGATTTTTGGTTTTGAATTCTTTTACTAGAAATTTTAACATTTCAAAAGCCTTATTTTCATGTTTTAAGAAATTCATCCATGTATATGTTTAAAAAACATCTACGATTATAAAAAAATTATCTGTTCCGGTTTATCGATTGTACTTGAGATGGTCCAAGAGATTAAGAAGAAGAAGTTCTGATAGGTATGAAGTAAATATCATATCATTAAACTTAAATTATTTTTTATGGAGTTTTCCACTTGAAAAGCATCACAAATATTTTCTTTTTTGATGTTTATCTTTGGAAAGGTCTCTTACAAGTTCATATCCAGCAATTTTTGATAGGTGCTTAAAATATAAATATCAAAAATGTTTATGCCAAATCCAGGGGTCGTTTGATTCAGTTATAAGACATAGGTTATTGTTTGAAACTTTCATACTTAACATATAAAAGTTTCCTTTCCCAATTCCTTCAAATATAGGTTTAGATTCTTGATCTAAGATGTCATATATGTCTTTTTCAAAATTTATTCTAAAGCCTTTATAACATAATTAACATATACTTAGCATGTTATGTTTTAAATTCTTAACCAGAAAAACATTCAAAATAACAGGAGTTTTAGAGTAACCACATTGTTGATGCCAACGACGTACCCTTTTGAGTTATCCCCAAATTTTAGTTTTCCACATCTTTGTATGTGATATATGTTAGTAGTTCTAGATTTCTAATCATGTGTCTTAAGCTTTTGCTATCCAATATCCATTTGTCCTTCACATTATGTCCCATTTCATTATATAAAACATACCTCTTTATTTTCTGTTTCTAAATTAGTGTTATTTGAAATTGTGTCAAAATCTTCCCTGTTGCTATGAATGCTCACTTCCTTTTCTCGATTGAATCAGTTTGGGTGGGTTCATTGATTTCTTTAGATTTTATCTATCTCGCTTTGGATGTTTAACTTTTCACATGCAAAACATTTAATAGTGCTTCCATTTCCTTAATTGTTTGCATTTTGGTCCATGCTTCAAAATTTGTTCCTTTTATGTACTTCAAGAATTTTTTGTAATTCTTGCCATGAAAGTGATTTCGTCGTCGTCGTCTTTGTCGGATCCTTAATTCTCTATTGTAGCAATAAAAGTTAGAGACTTCTTTTAATTGCTCGATTTTATTTCCTTCCATATAACTATACTTCATGTGATATTAAATTACCAATTAACTCTTCTACTTTAACTATACCAATACCATTAGCATCATCGCTAAAGTCTTTTGATCCTAGTCAGTAGAAAATGAGTTTAAGATCTTACAGACTTTACACTCTTTGGTGACTTCTTTTCTAATGATGTTAGTGCAATTAATATATTCTAAAATCTAGAATACATGTGAGAAATAGATTCATTTAGTTTCATCTTAAAAAGCTGGAATCAATTTGTTAACATAGAAACCTCAGTTTTGTTTTATTTTACAAATGCCTTTATGTGTGACTTGCAATGTTCTCCAAACTTCATAAACACTTTTACAAAAAGATGCTTAATCAAACTCATTTTTATTTAGGCGTAGAATAAAATATTCATAGCCTTTAAATTATTAAGTGTTTGTACCTTTTACTTATTATTCCATTGAGCATAATTACTCTAGGGCCCAATGTACTCAGTTCACATGATATTCCATATTTCTAAACCATTAGATTGTAAATAAATTTTCATTTTATATGACCAATATGCATAATTACTACCATTAAATATTGGTAATTTTACAGTGGACTGACCTTTTACAAATGTGTTAAAGAGAATGTTATTAGTGTTACTAGCCATTTTTACTTTTCAAAAATTAGGTGATGTGATTTTGAAAATCAATTGCTATGATACCAAAAATCAGTTATGTGAGATGCCTTAATAATTATAGTGGATGTGTGACGCCCCACCTCTATACCCACGCTAGACAAGAACACTACGAAGTAATGCTGTCGACTAGCACGGAGAATAAGGGTGTTGAGGAGCGACCATCTGTATAATTGCTTTGTGCGAGTACCGATATGTCAGATAGTAATAATATAAGTTTTCATCTCAAGAGGAAATCCGACATACAGATACAAACTCAAAGCTATCACACAGTGGCTATATAAAATCTTCGGAAACAAATATAGAAATAAACATAACACAAATCAGTCACAGACAATTCATATCACAAAGGCGGAAATAGATATGAATATAACACATGAAAGTGTTCATCAGAGTAGTGGTCAAAAGGATCCACAATAATACAAAGGAATAGATACAAGTGCAAGACAAAAGAATAAGTATACATCATAGAGTCTGTATCTCAAATGTATACAACAAAACTACTAAACTAAAGTAGTTAGCCAAAAGATCAGATGATAGTCCGATAAGGAGTCAAGCAGAAGCACCTATAACATCTCGGTCTGACCCGAGTATTATTTAATAAGAAAATAATAAACGGATCAGTCTAGCTATAAATATCAGATGAAGTGATATATAATAAGAGATATGACATAAACATATAATAATCACAATGCCAAGCTGTGATAAATAAGTAATTGAAAATCAACAAGAGATTAATCAATATCACAGTAATCTACTCAAGATAAAAAGGAATGCCATACTCCTAATTTCATTCACCAAGCCACAATAAATGACATATATATCAATGCCCATCGTAAAAGTTGGTGAAACATAAATTCCAGAAATCAACACACGAAATCCAGAAATCACAAAAAGGTATGTGTGAATGGAATCACACAAATGGTGTCTAGGCTAACCGAAAAAGTATGTGTGAATGGAATCACACAAATGGTGTCTAGCCTAACCAAACAGCAAAAAGGTATGTGTGAATGGAATCACACAAATGGTGTCTAGGCTAACCGAAAAAGTATGTGTGAATGGAATCACACAAGTGGTGTCTAGCCTAACCAAACAGCAAAAAGGTATGTGTGAATGGAATCACACAAGTGGTGTCTAGGCTAACCGAAAAAGTATGTGTGAATGGAATCACACAAATGGTGTCTAGGCTAACCAAATCACAAACAAAGAGACATCGCACATTGCTAGTCTAAACCATAAAGATGATCGTCATGATCAACGAGAAGTGTCAATTACACTAAGCTAGTAAATATAAAAGTTTAGCTTTATGTCCCATAACCACTTACTTAACTTAAACATTTACGAACAAACTGTAAATCTCCACTAGAAAAATGTCACAAGAGGTTCAATCGAACAAGTCCAAGAATTAACCGGCAAAGTAAACGCAAGCGTTTCGTACCACTCGTTTTACTAAGTCGTTTAATTAGATTTCTCATACGAGTGAGGTAAAGGTTTGTATATACTAATAGATTGGAAATCGGTTTGAGAATACGAGCTTTGTTATAAAATAGTGTTGAAATCATTTGAAGAAAGAGTTTTGATATTTACTACTAGTATAGAAAAACTTTATATTTTTAAAGTGACAAATCACAAAGAAGATTGTAGGAACAATCAATCACTAAGATTCACATTCGAAAACGTGAATAAAATCCAATGAAATCGATACTGAATCCATCGAAATGGATATATCTAAAATTCTCAAAGAAAAGGTCATCAAAGTCGATAATAAATGACAACAACAAAAGGGAGACAACACGAATCGATTAAAGTTGGATATTCAAACGGATTAGCAAAATAGGCTAATCTGGCAAAAATCATCAGGTCGGTCGACTGGACTCCCTGAGTCGGTCGACCGAACCAAAGGCTGGAAACCTCTCGGGACAGCAGGTCGGTCGACCGAACCCTGAACTCGGTCGACCGAACCTTAAAACAGAAAGTGCTTATGCACTTGGAAGCAGGTCGGTCGACCGGACCAGAGGGGTCGGTCGGTCGAACCTGTTTCCAGCCTCTTCCCTGCCTATAACAAATGAGGTTCAATCTTGACCAAATTGCATTTTTCTCGAGCAACGGCGCTAAGGGATTATGCCAATCGACTACCCGGCCCTATATGCTCCTCGATGCATCACTAAAAACATGTTCAAACATCAAAGTTAGGATTTTTAACGAATTGAACTCAAAACACTAAAAATTGGAATATTCACAAAAGCAATCCAAATCAAAATCAAATGCACACGAATAAGTGTTAGGAATTCATACCTAACAATCGAAGATAAATATAAGCATAGATGTGAGATAAAAATCTCACCTTTGAACCCAAACGAATGAAGAAGATGCTATGAAGCAATGGCAAGAACAAGCACTCTTCAATTCCAACTCAACAAGCTTGAATCTAAGCTTAAAGGAGAAACATTTCCTAAATTAGGTTTAGGAAATTTCTGAAATCAAAGAGAGAATGAGTTGGAGAAGGAGAAGAGGAAGCTTACCAATGGGTTCTCTTGAACTTTGGAGCTAGGAGATGGATTTGCAAAGGAAGCTAGGGCTTGGAGTTTTAGTTTCCACTCTCCACCTCCATTGTTGTAAAAGCTTGAAGAGTTAGGAATTAGAAATGAAGTGAATGAAGAGGAGAGGGGTTGGAACTGAATACATAAGTGGTTAATTGGCTCAGCCCAAACCAAAGCCCTAAGCAGGAAAGTAGCAAAAATCAACTTTCTCCAAACATATCGAAGCTTATACTCAAAAAGGTCGCAAACGACATTTTAAACTCAATGGGAGTGGTCTCGAGTCCTAATTCGACTGTTTGCAAAAAGTAGCTTTTCGGACCAAAATCCGACGAACGATAAAATATTTAAATATAAAATCGATAAATATGCGGGTTGTCACAGGATGGATCTTAAGGATATTATAACATTAGCGAGGGGTGAATAGGGTATTTAAACATATTAGTAATTTAATTTGTATTTATCTTATCAATGCAAAACAACAATCACCGACAAATAACAATATAAATGTAGAATAAAAAATAGTAAAGTAAAAGGAGTGACACTAGGAACATTTGTACCGGTTCCTATTCCTAATCATATTTCGAATCATGCACCCTATTGAATTTCCACTAAATACACACACACACAAATGGCAAATACATCTATACAACTTGGCATTGAATCAGGTGGCAAGCACACTATCCTGATTTTCCATAGGTGGTAGGACACACCTAGCCTCTTGACGTTTCATGTTAAGAACACCTATGAAACCCTGACTTTCTATAGGTGGTAGGATACACCTTTACAATTCAAGTAATAGTGAGTAGTTCTACCAAAAATTGTATCTTTCGAATACAAAATCTTATATTCTTCAGTACAGTGATCCTATGGACCTCTGAGAGCAGTTTCTAATTGAAATCTTTGAAGAATGGGATAGGATCGAAGATATTATGATAGAGAATTCAAGTGTGAATCCTCTAACCTTTTGTAGTTTACGAATTCATAAAGAATGAGTGAAAAATATGAATTCACAACATATATTCGTATAGAAGTAGAGAACCTGTTTGCAAAGTAGTAGAGAACAAACTAAGAGAAAAGAATGAGAACTGATTGAAAAATTCATTTTCTCTTGCCTTTACATTGAAAATGAAGAGGAGTGTCTTTTGGCAAAGGGTAAAAGGATGCATCTTTTCATTTAAATACATAATTTGCAACAACGGTTAGAAAGTCGACATAGTGTCAAATAGTATATCGACATATCCATGTTGATTTGTAAAAAACATGTAAGCAACTACTATATCGACATATATTTTCAGGGTATATTGACTTATGCTAATCTATTTTAAAAACTCTTTGTAGAAATTATTTTAAACTTTGTAACTTTTGAAACTAATATTGTAATTCTGTAGAAAAGAACCTAGAGATAGAAATAAAGATTTTTAAAGAGAGATTTAAAAGATTTTCCATGGGTTCTTTAACAAATATTTTTAAAACTCTTTACATGCAGTTTTGACTCAGTGAATGTCTTATGCTCTTCAGGTTTGTTTCTTGAGCATCTTGTATCTCCTTAGCATCATTCCTAAAACTTCTTTGTTCTCCTAGCCTTGATTTCTCTTAGTCTCCTTGATCTGCTTGGTTCCTCTTATTCTCCTTGATCTACTTGATTCATTTTAATCTCGTCCATCTTGAAGTATAGTTCATTCATATTTGTATATCCTTATATTATATTTGAGTAGAGTATGTGTATTTTCTATATCATAATCTTTAGAACTTGAAAAGTCGGTAATAATAATATTTATATGGTTTTTGTTATCAAATACAATATATGCGGTTCTAATATTAAGAACGTATTGAGAGGGCATACTTGTATTTATATATTTAAGAAGAAAAATAAAGTACATATGCACACACCACTTTGTTTTCAAGTTATATATATTATTTAAAGGATTTGTTATGAATCTTATTTATAGATAGTTTAGATGGATAACAATACTAGCATGTGTGCATGAGATGCAGCCTCAGAGGTTCTTGATGTGAACGTTCCACTTTGGTTCTACCGGTATCTTCGGGCTGAAGCACAAACCAATACCATCCCGAATGTGCCTCTATAATAGACATAAGGAGTAGTCCATGTTAATCCACCTATCATGGAATTTTCTAAGCTATGTGAGAATTTCCAAAGCATGAGCAGAAAGCTATATGCGGGGATCAATTATTTTGTGGATACAAAGGCCTAGCTATGCACATGTAAGAGGATCTATGGAATGTCGGGTCTAGATGATGTTAGGAGGAGACTCTTGCTTTCTGGCATTTGCAAGGAGAGGGTTTAAACTGATGGGATATTGTAGTAGTTGGGAAAAATGAAGAGGAAATATCTTAATGCGATTTCAAAAGGCATTTTTAGGCTAAGTTCTTGTTAGTAGCTGAGCAAGGGGCTCAGTTAGTAAAATTTATTCATCCACGGCAAGGAGACACGTCTGTGATGGAATATGTGAATCAGTTCAATGAAATGGCTATGTTTGGATTTTGCCTATTAAATACTCTTGCAAATAAAGTTTTAAAATTTACAAAGGGACTAAGGCAACCGCTTCAGGATTCAATTCTTAGTTACATTCCTATGGGGGCAACATATGACAATCTGGCAGACATAGTATTGCTAAATGCTATCTCCAAGAAGTTTCTACTTCTTTCTCTCTTCCTTAACTACTTCTCGGAGATATAGGATTAGCATAGGAAAAATAACATACTTCAACTACAACTAACGCGAATATATGAACTATAGGATTAGCCCATGCAATAGTTCTCCCTAACCATAGGCTACATAAAAAGTGCAACAATAAAGGTCATCTCGCTAAGAACTATAGGATTAGCATGGGAAAACTAAAGTGCTTCAACTGCGACTAACTTGGATATATGAAGTGTCAAATCCTAATTTGGAAAATAGCGAATCGACAATGCAAGCTTATGCACTTGAGGCGGTTCCCAGTGCTAGCAAACCACCAACAGTAGCGGATAAAGGAAGAAAGTCATTATGGAATATACGCTACTTATCTTTGATTTTTCCCATTTGTACTTTATTCGATACTAGAGCATTTCATACTTTGAAATCTAATAGCTTAGAAGATGGTTTGCATTTAGAGACTCACATTATGCATGAACTTATTGTATTTTGAATTCTATTGAGAGAATCCACCTACTTATCTATGATTTGCCAAAATTTGAAATTAGTTATATATGATGTGGAATTCCTACGTGATGTGTAATGTATGCACTTGGTTTTTCAAGGTATGGACTTATATTGGTAATGACCTAAATGCTACATTATGGGGAAGTGTCAGATTGTAATAGTAGAGTGATTAGCATGAGGAGCAATGGAGGGTTCACTTAGATGTATAATGTGATCCTTATAGCTATATGATGTTGAGTTACTTGTATTAATTGGACCTATTGCATAATGAAATAACTTATGTGCCTATTGTTCAGAAATTCCAAGATGTACTTGATGATGTTTTAGGTTTTTGACCCCGAAGGGAAATTCAATTTCATACTGATCTCAAGAATGATGTTAGACATGTTGTGTAACAACCCTCTCCGAAATGGGCTTAATTTCGATCCAATAAAAGCTCATCGAAACTTAAATCCATTCCAAATCTAGTTGTTGGTTTGTAAAATTGATACAATGAACAATATAAGAGCTATATATCTATGCTTTCAAAATCTCACAGCGGAAGGACTAAAATATAATAATAGAAATAAGTACCCATTTCATAAAAATCAAATCTCAGAAACACATCATCCCAAAATATCCATAATACAATCTCTCAAAATAAAACATCCACATGTCTGAAATCTACGTGCATCTGAATACATCAAAAACACAGATAAATAACAAAACCACCACAAATCTTCACCGTCACATCCATCTTCTCCATCAGCATCTTTCACCTTAACATGTGGGTTGTAATGAGGAGGGAGTCAGAACAATAATGTTTGGTGAACGAAAATATTAAGTCTTAACATAATAGTTTTGGGGAAGTATCATTTAGATAAGTAATATGTCTTATGCATCCTATACTTTATCCTACTAAGTATACCCCCACTGTAAGCCAAAGAGATTGCCAGTTCAACTCCATAACTCTAACGCAAATGCAACACAACTACGGGGCCTAATGGCCCATCTCCATAAATCATGTTCTAACGATGCAAGAGAAAGCATCTGAGCCACTTAATACCTCTTTCATGGGAATTATGTAGACTCTGACCATTTAATACCTATATCCTAGTAAAAACTCCATCATTTAATACCTAATCCCAAGGCAGACCTCTCTTTGGTACTTTCTAACTGATATTGTAAGAACCCCATCAGGCCATTTAATACTTCTTTTATGGTAAGAGGAAGAATCTACAATAGCCACTTAATACCTCAACCCTGAACTAGATCCCTTCCATAGTTTCCACTACTCACCTAAAAGATAATCCTAACCTTCAATACTTCTTGAGTGGGAAAGAGGCAGACCCTACAATAGCCATCGAATACCTTTAAACCAAAAGCGGGGCCGTACTGGGATATCCGTCATATGATCCATAACCCAAACTGTGACATCTCACATGAGTCCGACCATTCGTAGGCGCTGGTATCAAATTAGCTAGCTAACTTACCCTACAGAATTGGAGCTAACTACGCGTCCACTATGGGTACTTATTATAGGCGATGTCTCACATCAGTCCAAAAATCACACTGATTGTAGCCAGATTAGTTGGGCAGACTTCTATATGCTTTTAACTGATCTTGCATCCATATAACTTAGTCATATTTCTCTCTATATATATTCTGCCATATACATACTACATACATACCTATATATATTAATATTATACCTCATTCGTATTTGCGCATTAAGGCCATATAAGGAAAATTCCTTATTTTGCCTTTAATTATGGATTAATTTCCATAATTATCCTTAACTTCCTTCTTATAGGGTTTAATACTATTTATTAACCATTTTATTCTATACGATGGGATTTACGCATTGCTATTTATACATTATTAATATATTTGCACGTATGTAAATTTTAGTTTAACTAAATATTCCTAAACGTGCATACACATGTTTTGTTCTAAGATTTTTGCTTCCTATACTAATTGTTAAAACGTAAGAACTTCCATATCCATACAAGCCTTAGTTCCATACAATAATTTACAAAATAGCTAATATTCTTAGCTAGACAATACGGACTTGTATATATACATATTCAAAAATGGAATCAAAAGACCAAGTATTTTACATTAATATAATAGAATCAACACCTTTATTTCAAGGAAATAAAACTTTACAGTTTAAACCCTGTATATTATATTCAACATTTACATATACAAACTTGAAGTGGAAAGGAATTCATATTTGTCTAAATTATGGAAATAGGCCATGCGAACTACAAATAGGAAAATCCATACTTTGCATACCATTTCCTAATAATTTTCTTCTTTGGATCCTTTATCGCAACAACCTAAATTAGATGTGGAAGTTAAATAGAGCATAAATTATTTAAATTGCAAACAACAAATTAAATTCTACTATATTAACATAAAATGATTGTAATTCCAATCAACCTAAAAATTAACATTTCTGCTTTGGATTTGATTCACGCCTTCACCTAACTCCTTTAGATTTTTTCTTTTTCGAAATAAAACAATTCAACTGTATACAAATTAGACTCAGAATACATAGACGAGGGAAGAATTGAAATAGAAAAATATATATCTAAAACATATTGCTATTAAATCTGATTGATTTTGAATCGAAGAATTAAAGAAGAAGGCTAACGGAGTTTCGCTAGCATTTCAATTTTATTATGAATAAAAGTAAGGGGGCTATCCTCTTATTTATAGTGCTTGGTATGTGCTGGACCATAGGATTTAAGTTGGCTTAAAATAATAAAATCTCGATCATTCCTGGCTAATGCAAACCCTAGCCGACATAAACCAACCGATCAACCAACCCAGTGTAGACGGTTGATCGACCTCCTATGTTTGGCCATAGATATTTCGTTGCCGTTTTTTTCCTTTCCCATTTTATTACCCAATAATAATGTCTTCCTTAAATGTTAACTTTTCGTTAATGCTAAAATATTTATTGATGTTTTTAGTTTCAAATGTTAACATTATTAAATTTTTAAATATAAATTCGTTTGAATTATTTCAAATTCGGAACTTCAAACATCGGTAACTTTTCCATTCGAGCTCCGAATGGAAAACTTTATATATGAAAGTTGATTAGAAAATCACCACGCATAATGGTATGACTTTTATAGCCAAATCCGATGTTTGAAAATTTTACCTTTTGGCCTTATTTCAATTAATTAATTTTTATGGGTTGTTACATTCTCCCACCTTACAAATGATTACATCTCCAAAATTCCTAAAGGACAGATAGTGTAACGCGCACTATACAACCATTTTATGCACCAAGTTATCAACATAACCATCTACTCAACTAAAAATTCAATGTGATTATGTATACAACGTGCTATAGGTAAGCTCAATCCTAGCCTAAATGCAAGATCATGACAGATAAGCATGTATGCAAGCATCCTAAATGTGCATAAGATTTTATATGAGTGAAAAAATAATAGCAAAAGTGTGACAACCATCCCCTACCATCCAATTTAGCAACATGATGCAACCAAAACCTATACAACACTGAATTTTGGAGAGATAAAGTTTACCAGAGGAAAGCTCAGGACGAGAAGCCTTTATCTTCTCTTCAGCTTTCCACATGCTTTTCCGCTGGATTATCTCCTCATTGCAGTTGGACCAACATAATTTCTTTGTTATGGAGCTTCCTAACTCCATGGAGCTTCCTATCTCCATGCTCTACTATGCATCTGATGGCATAGGGTATTTTCAGCTCCGTTTCTATATCTGCTAACTGATTAGGCTATACTATAGTGGTTGGTGTCGTGCAAAAATTTCTTCAAATGCGGTACATGAAAGACATCATAGACTTCCACTAATTTATCTGGAAGCTCTGCTCGATACACCAGTTTTCCTACCCTTTCCAAAATCAGGAAAGGCCCAACAAATCTTAGTGCCTACTTCCCCGATGTTCCAAATCTCATTACCTTTCTAAGAGGGAAAATCTTAAAAAATACCATGTACCCAATCGAAAACTCCAGCTCCTTACTTTGCCTGTCAACATATCATTTCTGATGATACAATGTGACCTCCTTTTGCCGCCTAATCATATCTACTTTTTCCAAGGTCTCGCTGATCAAATCGGTCCAAGTATAATTTTGTTTGTAGTTTTCCACCAACAATTTGGTAGCTTGCATGGCCGCTTATATAATGCTTTAAAGGGTGTCATGCCAATCATTGTTTGTAACTATTGTTGTATGCGAACTCTACCAATGGTAACTGCTGCTCCCAATGTCCTACAAAATCCATGTTGCAAGCTCTCAATAGCTCTTCTAAAATTCTATTCACCCTTTCTGTCTGATCAACAGTTTATGCATGGTAAGCGGTGTTAAGATTTAATGGAAATTCTAAGTGGGTTGCAAAATCCTCCAAAATTCAGCGGTGAATATCGGGAATCTATCACTGACAATGCTGACCAAAACACCATGTAGTTGTACCAGTTCTTTGATGTAGATTTGCTCCAAAGATGTTGTAATCCTATTAGTTCTTACAGGAATAAAGTGGGTACTTTTAGTAAGCATATCCACTAACCCAAATGGCTTCATTGTCTCTTTGACTCATAAGTAACCCATCTATAAAGTTCACTGATATATGTCAACAATAATAGTCCTCTAGGCTTGCCTTGTTCCGCCTTTATCTTTTGGCACATTAAACATCTAGAGACATACTCTGCTAGCCTTTTCTTCATCCTCGACCAATATAAAATTTATTTCATATCCCTATACATTTTATCTCCACTAGGGTGATTAGTCATCCTAAAATGGTGACACTCAGCCAGCACTTCCACCAAAACATCCTCCATCATAGGAAAACATAGGCATTTATCCATCTTCAGCCATCCACTTTTATCTATTGCATACCCCGATATGGGGGAAATGTTCTTCACTAGTTAGCTTGCCCAAATATCAACTATTGCCTTATCTTTCTTTCGTTCTTGCCCGATGCGGTCTATTAATGCTGGCCTTATTTCCATTGCTGCCAGACAACCTAGAGTGAGTTTTGATGGCAGTTTCAAATTGAACTTTGAGAGAAAATCCAACTTACTCCACTCATGTATAATACCGAGAGTAGCATGCCTTCGGCTAAGGGTGTTGGTAATAACATTTTCTTTTTCGAGGGTGTACTGTATCTCAAAGTCATATGATGCTGTAAACTCCATCCATATCTCCACTACCTAAGATTCAAATCCTTTTAGGAAAACATGTATTTAAGGAATTTTTGGTCAGTGAACAACACAAACATTCTCCCAAAAGATAATGCCTCCATATCTTCAAAGCAAAAGCGATAGCCGCTAACTCTAAGTCGTGAGTGGGGTCATTTTCTCATGGTCCTTCAACTGCCCGCTTGTATAGGCTATCACTCCACCTCCTTTCATAAGAACAGCTCCTAGCCTCATACTAGATGCATTAGCGTGAACAGTGAAAGGCTTCGTCCTATCTGGAATAGTAACTACTGGCGCACTGGTCAACAGATCCTTCAGCTTCTCAAATGCTTCCGTGCATTTTTCATCCTATGCAAAAAATAAAATTTTCTTGGTCAAACGAGACAGTGGGACTACTATCTTTGCCAAGTCATTGATGAATTTTCTATAATAACCCACTAACCCAAGAAAACTCCTAATTTCCGTGGCACTCTTCAGAATCTTCTATTCTTGAATAGCTCCCACCTTAGAAGGATCAACGGACAATCCCTTCTTGAAGACAATATGACTGAGAAATCTCATCTTCTTCTTCCAAAAATGGCACTTTGAGGATTTGGCTTTTAGTTGGTACCTTCCCAATGTTCCAGCACCTCTCTTAAGTGATTTCATGCTCACCTTCACTTTTATAAAACACCAGAGCCACAAGAAAACCTATCTTTGGTTGCACTTATTGGTAGCGTTTATAGTGTGAATGCAACTAATATTATCCTCTTTATAATTTCTTTTATGCGTATTTATTTTTTCAACTCTACTAGATTTTGCCGCCTTCCCCGCCCAATACCAAAGCTAATCATGTTTTTCCATTTACTACCTAATCCATTGTTATGTTTCTGCCCTCATTCAAAAAAAAAACTGCTCTCGCTTCTACTATCAGGTTTCCTCCATTTGGCTCTACTTCTCTTTGTCAATCTGCTCCCCTCCACCTAGTCGTTCCACTCTTTTTTTAGTCTACTCCCATTTACTTCCTTGAGATAAGTTCACAAGCCCTAAATTAACAAATCGAAGTAATTGCAAAAACCCTAATTTGGACGAGATATTTTAATTTTCATACTATGTTGGCTGTTACTACAAGAACCCTAATTACTATATTTTGCTATTATCCATCTAGTTGACGATAGAATGAGGAAATGTCTTGTGAAACCAATCACGAATTTTGCATTTTTCCTTTAATTAGTAGTAGCCATTGTTCTACCTATTTGTAAATTGAGTTGGGTCATTGGAAGTATTTATGTGTGATGAAAACTAAACATGCAATCACTTGTCCACTTGCATATACTTAGATTTGAGCCACTCTTGATATGATTATGTTTATTAAGAAAGTTTTAATTGGCTATTATCGTACTATAAAGAGAAACTAGTAAATACGAATTTCTTTTAGTATTACATATATCTATTGCCTTCTTAATGGTTGTGAGATTTTTCAAATAATACATCTTATAAAATATCATATATTTTATTACTGGTATGCAGTCTATTATTGGTATTGTTGTCAATGCCTTTTCTACTTGCTTTAGTAAATTTCTTTTCTATTATAAGCTATTTACCATATTTTAGGAGTGAAACCTCACACTTTTGGAACATAAAGGACATGAAGCATGGAAATACCATAAAGCACAATTGCATATCATAGTGATACCACATGTGATGACCCGGACTTTCAACCTTCGAAAATCGACACCCAATACATCATCCGTATTCGAATGCTAGAGATTCAAACATTGGAGTCCGTATCACTGGAGCTATAACAAATTAGATGATAACAACACAGCGGAAACAAAATGATAACTTCATTGATACACAACATGGATACAACATTTACAACAAGTGACCAACAACATCAGAGCACAACATACACAATATAATATAGTGGAAACAACACAACAGTGGAAGAATATCATCAAAAGGGTCTTCAAGAGAGCGAGTCCAACATACTGCATCTTCATTCCAAAGCTCCAAAAGTCCAAACCAGAAAGCTCAAAACCCAAAAGCTTCCAAACCAAAGACTTCTAGACCCACATCTACTTTCCTACTTAGCTCCAAAATCTACTGATATCCTGACTCTAGGCTGCCCATTATTTATAATAAATGTATGTTGCTAGCAAGTAAATATAATGTAATATACATTGGACAAAGAGGGGTAATGTACTGTGATTTTACTACCTCAGCCTTACATTTAAGTAATTGGTTATTATTTTTACACAATAAAGTTATTTGGTAGAAATAGGGAGAATATCTTAGTGTAATTATCACATGATAACAACTTTTGTATATTTGAATCAACGAGGAGTTTGATGACATTAAGAAAATCTTGATATATTTAAAATCTTTAAGCAGTATCGAATATTCTTGAGATTATCAATTTGATAAGATAAGATGAATAAATATTGCTATAAATGCTATTATTTATTTATTGATCGTGATAGGTTCCAAAAGGAGAAGCACAAATTTTGTACGATCATGATGTTTATACTTTGGCATATCTTACGTTTTGTCCTGTAGAGGAATTTTAATGGTAGTATCATGTACTCTCGAAATACTATCTATGAAATGTTATGTATAAAACTGTTATATGTTTATTCGTGCATGAACAGGCATAAACTTGATTATGTTTATATAGAATATACACCGATTATCTAATATGTTTCTATGATTTCTATTTGAATTTACGTACCGTGTTCAATATAATATCATTGTCATAAATAATAATAGAGAAATTAGATAATTAGATAATTGGGATATCAAATACCTATATTTTCAACAACCTGACCATAGCTTTAAAAAGCTAGTTGATTTTCAATACGAAGACATTCCTATAAACTCTTAACTTAAAGCATATCCATATTTATTAGTGTACCTTTAGTTATAACAAGTAGACACTTCATTAAGTCTACTTTAGTATGCTTTATTATTTATCCATCATCATACGATACATAGGCTTGGATAATAACCCTTGTTTAATTGGGTAACCTAATTAAATTATATTAGGAAGTACCTAAATATTTATTAATTATTTTTACAGGTTTTCGAAAGGCAATGACTGGATCCAGACTAATAGCGTTATATATTGACCAAGGTTGTTGCATTTTCACTAGTTGAGCATACTTTGGTATTGTTGTATAAAAGGTAAGTTACTTAATATTAACAATTCAGTCCTGGTTATAAATGTTAAGACAATGGTTTCATAGTTTAGTTTCTGTTAAATGAATTATGTCTATTAAATTTGATATTTAATAGTTTCATAAATGGACGATTGCTCAAGCCATGAATTGGTTTTTTGCTTAAATATTTAATTTTATTATTCGTATACTTATAAAAATTGAATAGGATCATTCAAATATGTTTTCTTTTAAGAAAATACTTAAAATTTTCATTTATATGCAAATAAGTATGTTACAAATAAAGAGACTTCTACTCATTCAAATATGTAGAGAAAGACTGCATATTTATATCGCTTTTATCTTACATTTTTTATTTTATGTTCGAGTGTTCCATAAACATATGTCTTAATTAAGACAGGTTGGAAATTTAGGATTTTTAGCATGAATACAGATTAATGTGTGTTATTAAACATTAGTTGAACTAATGTGGTGATTCTCATTTTATTTAATGTTATGCTCCAAGAGGCAGTTAAGAATTGTTTGCAAGTTGCTTGGGCATTTTCAGTTGGCAACTTAAATTTCTGTTTATAGCTTGCCAAGATATACATATATGCCTTAAAATGATCAGGCTTATGATCTTCCTCAAAGAGCTACTATAACTTATAATTGTATATTTTATCATATGATCTATAACAAGTTCACATTTGAGAAGTAAAGTCTTTTGAATTTAAAATTTTACATTTGGCTATAACTTGTGATCAGGAGAATGGATTAGCTAATCAATACTTGTGAAAATTGAAATTTTAGGTTAACCGAGAGTGGGTTTCTACAGCCGATGCCATTTTTAATTCGCATAGCATGATCCACTTTTTTTGTTTTTTCTAATTGGTTTTCTACTTGTTAGTTCTAATTTTAGGTTTCTTTGCCATTAAGATATAAAGTAAACTAATCAAAATGAGCTCTTATGTCTTTTATGTTACGAGAAAAGCACGTAAATATGATTTTCATGTTACTCGTACGTCATAAGTTTACAAATTGAGATTATAAGCATTAATGAAAGATTTCTACATTGCGTAATGTTTATTAATTTTTGCATATAATATATACTATTATTGCAACAATTTTTGGGTTTTAATTTCAATGTATAATTTTATGTATATTCAACCAAAGATATCCAATACACGAAATTTACATAACCTTATGTATTTACTTTGAAAGTCTTTGTTGCTTCTTCGAGTTCACTAGATCGTATCATGGTTTCATAGAGTGTACAAACATGGAATGAAGAAAACCATGGTATGCCTATGTCAAACCATTTTATACCCATGATTTCTACTAAAAACATCTTAATAAATTATAGTTAAATGATAAAAACTATTATATTCGGAAAAATTAGAGTTAGTTGTGCACAATAAAAAATATAGGTGATATAATTGTTTACTTGAAACTCTTTGCATGTTGCTAGATACATGTATAAGTAAATAGTTTTGAGTACAAAATTGTTGAGATGGTCTTTCACTAAATCCCTATCACATATTCCTTTAAGAATTAAGCTTTTTTTCTCATATTCATAGATACCAAGATGTAAATGGAACATTTGCATTGATCAGATTCAATGATAATTTCCTTGCATTTCTATTTATTATCAAGTGATAATTTGGCAGTATATTTAAACCACTGCCAGCCCATGCATTGTTAGTTAAATGTAACAACCCGTATGTTTGGACTATTTAAATTGACAATAATCCACACATGTCAACTTAAATAGTACAAAACACGAATCATTAATGGAGTATATGTATATAAATGGGAATCATCACAGAATCATAGACAGATACAATATAATAGAATAACGCAGCGGAATTACAACAATGTCATAATAGTAGTTCATGAAGCTACTAAGTAAATACAACAATGTGTCAAGCAAATGGTGAAATAGAAATACATAGATGTATGATATAATATCATAATAGAATAGATAAATACTGATAAAGATAAATGATAGTCATCAAAGTCTTCAGCTTCCAAGTAGCACAGCAACTCAAATCCTCAGACTGACCCGAGCATAAGCACAAACAAACACTCGAGTCAGGACATATATTCTTATGCAAGATAATATGATTCAAAATTTGAAATAATAATAACTCAAACATGAATTGAATAAACATCTTTCAGGACCCGTAAAACTATTGTCACGACCCGAAATCCAATGTTCAAAAATTGACATCAAATATCTCACTTGTATTCGACTGCCAAAGATTCAAACATCGAACTCCAGTCGGATGGAGCTTATAACAACATTAGATGAATATAAAAATAGCGGAAACAGAATGAATAACATTCATTACATCACAGTTACAACATCATCATAATATCCATTACAACATCAGAGTGTTTTTAAACATATATCACAACTCTATATAGAACATCATAATAGAACCACAAGTGATCATATGCCAAAAAGTCTTCAAGGAAATAAAGTGACAGCGAACTTCCAAAACTAAGCACCTTGAGATCCAAAAGCTTCCAAAATATCTCAAAGATAAAGGCCTCCAAAAACCAATAGCCTCCAAACCAAAAGACTTCAAAATTCAGCAACATCAAAACACAGAAAACCTGCTACTAGGCTGCCCGTGTGGAAATTATGGGCATCCAGAGTTTAGAAATGAAACATTAAACTTCCGATCAGTCGTGGGACTGGTATGAGTAAACAAAAAAAGTTGCTTTTAAATAAACAAGATTTCTAAAAGAAATTCCGTATGCTTTTTGGAAAATGAAACTACCATAAGACCTCCCGCCACACACACAATGCAATTCGCGGAATTGGAGGAGATTTCTTCTTATGATAGTCAAATATGCTTGATACGGGAAAAATTCTTTGATATTATTTCTAGTGAATAGTGTAGAAAGCCATTTCGTAAGTATAATATTAATCTTAGCCAGCATACAACCATTATTGCATGCCTACTATAGCTACCATGTTTTATGGCAGGTTACCGCCACGCTGTATGGCAGGTTATACAACTAAAACCGTACAAGGCTCGTATTGTTTCTTTGGATTTTCCAACAAATGGTCAGGCTAAGGGACTTCCTACTTCCACATGAGTACGCCTCTGGAGGGACGTCCCGAGAACTTAACCAGTTCTCTGCCAACACAAGGCTGGGTTACCTCTGTAACTAGGTAACTACTACACGACTATGCCATTCCGCGGTCATTTGCGACCTTTATCCGAGGGCCCTCTATCACAAAGCAACAACCACACAGAAAATGAGATTGCAGCAACCACATAGGTAAAGTATCTGGGCTCCATACCAAGATACCACCTTTTTCCAGAAGGAAATGACATACCCTAAAGGGTGCGACCCTCATAACCTTGCCTCATCTTTCCTGTTTCGACCATTTCCGGGGTGTGAGATCCAATGAGGTCTCGTTCACAAAGCTATGCTTTACACGAAAGCCATGCTTTGATCACAAATGATCATCGACACACAACAGTACTTAGCTTGCCACACTACCAAATTGGGAGTATATCACTGATAACCTTCAACTACATAACCTCTGAGCTCGTACGTCTCAGAGAAGGGTGTTAAACTAAGAGAATAAATTCTCCGCCACCAACAGATATGTATTTGAAAGAAATCTGCTTTATATCTCAATGTGTAGTGTTAGACATACAACCATGCAAGTCTGTTCTAGGTTCGAACAGAACCGAAGGCACTTCGTCCAATAAAGGAAGAAGCCCTTGCAAATCCGGGTATCCACAATTCCGATTGGACTCCCCATCACATGTGGAGATCTCTATACCGGAGCAACTCAGTGCAGAGACATTCGACATGTTATCCTATCATTTTCGAAGACACCCGGTCTTCAATACCGTCTTCAAATGCTATTAATTTCGTCGTATCATTATTCAGAACAGTTATATGACACAAAGGTCCTTTCCTGGCTAAACCGAATAGTGAGCGCTTAATTTTAAAACATGTGGATGTATCAATTACACAGATTCACATTCAGGGTTCAACGTGGGTTTCAGATAACTAACTGAAATCCGACTTCCTGTCGCATCGAAGTTTAAATGCCGTTTTACGGGCAAAAGGGTTTTCACATAAATACAGAAACAAATCACAAATCACAGTTTAGCACAAAGCAATTCGTATCACATAGTATCACAATCACAACAGAAATATCAATCCAGTACACAACATTTGATAATAGTTAATCATCTTTAATTAAAGTGAGTGTGATTTAAGTGAATTAGCCACATAACTATTTTTTATTATTATTTTAAATCAATGATTAATTATTCTTAATGATAAATTAATTAAATCTTAATCAACTTTATTAATTAATTATTCCTTAATTAATCATCTTAATTAACTACTAATTATAAATTAATTAACTTTAACTATCTAATTAACAATTCTTAATTACAAATAAATTGGAAACTTAATTATTAATTAACCAATCTTTAATTACAAATTGATTAATCTCTAATTACTTAGTTAATTACAATTATATATTAATTAACCATTCTTAACTACCCTTTTTAAACAATTAATTAATAATAATTATTTATCTTAATTAACATTTAAAAATCTTCCTTAAAATTTGAAATCAATTTATTACTAGCTTAGAAAACTTTCAATGTTAATTAAATTTAAAACTTAGCTTATATTAACTACTTAGTTAAAGTATTTATTGGATTTTAAAAACATTCTAAAGTATTAAGTTAAATAATTAAAACTTATAATAAATTCTTAACTTAAATTGTTAAACATTTATTAAGTCGACAATACTTAAAACTTGATGAAAAATAATTTGCTTAACTTTACTTTTATTATATAGCAAGTTTGAAAACCAAACCGAGTACTTTCCAGGTTTTACTCGAGTAAACACTCGAGTTTTCCACAATTTCTCCCGAGTCAATCTTCTCTTCCTTACGTACGTTCTTCTTCCTCTTCTTTTATTTTAAAACTTAAGTTTAAACTTAAATAACTATTTCCAGGCTCGAGAATTTCACGTCCAACCCGAAGCAAACTCTTCGTTTACTCGAGTAACAACTCGAGTCACTCTCCACCTAACACTCTGATACATATCTACGCCGTACACGTGCACGGCGTCTCGTCGTCGCTCCAACGAACTCCACTCCCTTCGGCAAGTCACGAATCACCCCTACATATGAAATCAAAACTCGATTCGACACCAAAATTTCCAAATCGAAATTTAGCATTTCGCTCGAATTCCTGAACTCAACCCATCCAACAAAATCACTTCGCCCCAATTGCTCCGACCACCAGA
This sequence comes from Allium cepa, assembly GCA_030765085.1. Taxonomy (NCBI): domain Eukaryota; kingdom Viridiplantae; phylum Streptophyta; class Magnoliopsida; order Asparagales; family Amaryllidaceae; genus Allium; species Allium cepa. The sequence continues at coordinate 340,331,913 of CM060932.1, read as the reverse complement.
AAAGCTCCAACTCCGTCACACCACGTCAACCCCCTACACTACCATCCCTCTGGAGCACGTACAACTCGATGCATCAGAGGTGACGAAATCACCTCGTTTCCAGACATGTCCAAAACTCGAACATAAACCCTAAATTCACCTCGTACCATCAATTTGTGCGATAGAAAAATTATTTGACAATTTTATCGAAACCATCGATTGCCAAACTTGCTTCAAGCAAAATCTTAACATTCAAAATTGGTTTGATCATCAGAAAATGGTTAAAATGAATATTCTGTTCTACTGTGAACTGCTCGTGGCATACACAACTAAAAATCACCATATTAGTTTTAAATATCCTATCTTTGGCTATTAATTCAAGTTATACAATCAAATCGATGTTTTAAAATATTTGAATTTATCATATATTTGTCTTTTTACAGTAAAACTGGATTTACATAATAAATTCCTCATTATTATGCTTAGAACAAATTTTGGACCAAAATTTAAGTTTAAACAAACTTATTTTGTTTAAAACTGTAAGCCTATAAATAGTTGGATTAAGATGTTTTAAAGTTTGATTAATTATCAACTCTGTAACTAAAATCCAGGAAGAACAGACCATACAAAATTCACAGTACACATATAGGTACAGAATTTCTTACTTAAAAATATACAGCAAAATACAACATTTATTTATGAAACAGATGCACAAGTTTAAATTCAAAAATGATAAGTTTACTCACATGAAAACAAGTTTGAACAGAGAACACTTCTTTTTTGAAAAAAAATGCAGTTTTGATTTTTCTGTTTTTGTTCAGCAGATTTGTATTTGAGTTTGTAAATATAGTGATGCTTATATTTATTTTCTTTTCTCTGATTTGGTAAGTTGTCTTTTTGAACGAGCAGGAATAAGAAGATACACATATATATAGAAGAAAGGTTTTATACAGGGGTAGGTATTATCTGGTATAAGCTCATTTCTTTTGGTCAGATTTTTTTCTTTTGCTGATTAAACAAGATTTATTTCGGAGCTGAAATGATTTTTCACACATTTCAAATGATCATATTTTGTGCTAGAATAGATAACATTTAATGCAATTGTTTCCCATCCTGTTTACTTACTTATGCTATTTGAATTTTTGTATGTACATTTTTTTTTTACTTCTTGCATACACAAAATTTACATACGTACAAACATGTCTGGTTTTTCTTTGCTTAATAAAAAAATTGTTTTAGTTATTTGTATTGGTTTAATTTATGTTGCATACACACAAACTCACTTATTTCTAACATAAGCCCTTGTTTTTTTATTTTTATTCTTAATCTTAACTATCAAACCCTTTATGTCATATTTGCTTTATTAATAAATACATTACCCATTAATGATATTTTATTATCTTCTTGCTTGCATAATATACATACATACCTTCCTGGGTTTGCTTAGTTGTGAACGAGCAGGCACTAGAAAATATACACATATATATAAGATTTAAGTTCAAATGATTTTTAAAACATTTATTATTTCAATCAAAATAAATTGAAGTTTTATTCATATAATTAACAAATATTTTATTTGTTTTGAAACTTTTCAAATTAAATTCCAAAAGTTCAAATAAGTTACCAAATTTAAATTAATAAATTTTGGGATGTTACAGATATCCCCCCTTAAGAAAATTTCGTCCTCAAAATTTAAAAGAGGAAGAAAAGAAACAAAGAATACACGAATTCAGAAAAGGATAGAGAAAAGGCGTACCAGTTTAAGCCGAGATATCCACTCTGCAATTGGGATATGATTTATGCATGCTATCTTCAGTTTCCCAAGTGTAGTCGTTAGGATCGCCACTCCACTGAACTTTAACTAGTTTCACAACTTTGTTTCTCAATTTCTTTTCATCACGATCTGCAATCTTTATCGGTTCTCTTTTAACTGTTAAATTGGGAGTGATTTCAAGATCCTGTTGAGCAACTTCTTCAATAATACTATCTGGATCGTGCACATACTTCCGAAGATTAGAAATGTGGAACACATCATGCACGCCAGATAACCTGCTAGGCAACTGCACCGATAGGCTAAAGAACCGATCCTCTCCAGAATGGGAAAAGGACCAATATATCGTGGTGCCAGCTTACCGGTCTTCCCGAACCTTAATACTCCTCGCATTGGAGATACTTTGAGAAAGACAGAGTCTCCAATCTGGAATTCCAAATCCCTTCTTCTGCGATCATAATAACTCTTTTGACGACTTTGAGCCGTTCCCAATTTCTTCCGTATAAAATCAACTTTCTCTATGGCTTCTTTAATCATATCCGGTCCAAGGACAAATCTATCACCTGCCTCAATCCAGCATGCGGGTGATCGACATAGACGACCATATAAAGCTTCAAAAGGAGCCATCTCTATACTGGCCTGATAGCTATTGTTATATGATAATTCGACCACATGTAAATGGTCCTCCCAAGAACCACCAAAATCAAGTATACAAGCACGCAATAGGTCTTCCAAGATTCGGTTAATCCTCTCAGTTTTCCCATCAGATCGTGGGTGATAAGCAGTGCTGAAATTCAGTTTTGTTCCCAATGCGTCTTGAAATGCCTCCCAAAATCTACTAGTGAATATCGGGTCACGATCACCCACTATACTGCTAGGAATACCGTGGAGATGGATAATTTCTTTCACATATAACTCGGCTAAACTTACTGCCGTGCGGGTAGATTTCACTGGCAAAAAGTAGGCTGTCTTAGTCAAATGGTCCACAATGTCCCAGATTGCTTCATTGCCTTTCCGAGTATGAGGCAACCCGTCGATGAAATCCATCAATACTTGGTCCCATTTCCACTTGGGTACCTCTAAAAGCTGAAGTAAACCCGCCATTTTCTTTTGATCGCTTTTGATTTGTTGGCAAGTAGCATAGCGACTCACATATATAGATATGTCCCTTTTCATTGTCTTCCACCAGAAAGTTCTTTTGATATCACGATACGTTTTATTGACTCCTGGATGGATGCAAAGTCTAGATTTGTGACATTCATCTAAAACTTCACGTTTCAGATCAGGAATGTCCAGGACACAAATCCTGCCTTTCATCCTTATAACTCCATTATCATCAATTGCAAAACTAAAATTTTACCTCGACATGTTCTTCTATGAATTTCCTGAAGAAACTTGTCTTCAGTTTGCTTGCTGGCGATCTTTTCAAGGAGAGTAGGAATGACAATAAGATATGCAAGAACAGCATGTCTCCTACTTAAAGCATCGGCAACTACATTGGCTTTTTCGGGCGTATATTGAATATCTAGGTCATAAGATGCCAGAAATTCCAATTAACGTTGTTGTCGCAGATTTAGATCTTTTTGGGTGAAGAGATATTTCAAAGATTTGTGGTCGGTGAATAATTCGAATTTTTCACCCAGAAGATAATGTGGCCATATTTTCAAAGCGAAGATAACAGCTAAGAGTTCCAAATCATGGGTTGGGTAGTTTCTTTCATGAGGACGTAATTGTCTACTCGCGTAAGCAATTAACTTCCCATTCTGCATTAGTACCGCACCCAAACCATCACCGCAAGCGTCGGTATAAACAGATAATCCCTGATTCCGTTGATAATAGCGAGAATAGAAGCCGTGGTTAATCTCTTCTTCAACTCCTGAAAAGCTTCGTCACATTTCGGAATCCAATCGAATTTTGCATTCTTAATCGTTAGCTTAGTCAACGGACTAGCTATCTTAGAAAAGTCTTGAACAAACTTTCGATAATAACCTACTAAACCCAAAAAGCTTCGAACTTCTTTTGGGGTAGTGGGTTTCCTCCAATTAAGAATAGCGGAAATTTTGATAGGATCAATAGAAATTCCTTCTTCATTAACAATATGGCTGAGAGATTTAACTTCTTTGACCCAGAATTGGCATTTGGAAAATTTTGCGAATAGAATATTCCTCCTTAATATCTCCAAAACGATTCTAAGATGCTCGGCATGCTCCTCTTCGGTCTTGGAATAGACCAAAATATCGTCAATAAACACAAGCACAAATTTATTCAATACTTCCCGGAACACACGGTTCATAAGATCTATGAAGTATGCTGGAGCATTAGTTAGCCCGAAAGGCATGACTAACCATTCATAGAACATATTAGGACCCCTGAAAGCGGTCAAATGAACACAACATTCGACGATTCGTAGTTAATGGAACCCCTGGGCTAGATCCATCTTCGAAAAGAAACGGGCGCCGTGCAATTGATCAAACAGATCATCAATTCTAGGTAGAGGAAATTTATTCTTGAGAGTCAGCTTATTGAGATCGCGGTAATCCACACACAATCTCAAAGATCCGTCCGATTTAGCAACAAACACGATGGCTATACCCCATTCAGAAACACTAGGACGAATTAACCCTTTATTTAGCAAATCATCAGTTTGCTTGACTAATTCAACCCTTTCCCTGGGTGCCATCCTGTGACTTGCATGAATGACAGGACGAGCATTGGGTACTAGGTCAATTCTGAATTCTATTTCTCGATGTGGAGGTTAGGATTTCACTTCTTCGAACACGTCTGGAAAATCTCTAACAATGGGTATGGACTCCAGACTGGGTTCGGGATAACCCAAGTTATACATCAACCCATCTCTTTTAGGACTAGGGTCCTCACAAGAAATCTCAATAGAATCTCCAAATTTGGTTTTAATCGAAATCAATCGATAATTGCAATCCAATTTGGCTTCATATTTTGCTAGCCAATCCATTCCGAGTAAGACTTCAAACTCGTTAAAATCAAGGACAAAGAGACCGATAGGGAATTGGTAGCAAGAATATGAGATAGGAACGTCTCTACATCGAAGACAAAGGTTTGTGGGACCTCCAACTGGATTCTTTATGCATCTAGGCTTATCAACAAAATCAGGTTCAAGACTTAATTCATTAATAGCTTGCTGAGAGATAAAACTGTGTGTAGCGCCCGTGTCAAACAGAACTCTAACAATGCTATCATAAATAGTGAGATTACCTTCCAGAACTCCTTTCCCCTTTTTTGCTTTGGAAGATGTAGGGTTGTCTATGACTATGTACACCTTGGCTGTTTGAGCTTGCTTCATGACTGGGCAGTCTTTAACTTCGTGTCCCAATTTCTAACCATAATAACATTTCCTGGGTTTTGCTTGACCGGATTGATTGACTTGTTTCTTAGGCTACATACATCTGCTCGAATAATGGCCCTTTTCTAAGCAATTAAAGCAAGTAAAATTCTCTGCCGTGCTTCCCTGATTGCTTTTCTTTTTCTCCTTACCTTGCCATGGTTTCTTGCCTCCAAATTTCCTCTTCTTCCAGTTTTGATTGCTCAAATTTCCTTTCTCCACCGAGGCTTCTTGCATGTCAAGTGTAGCATATCTGTATCCCATATCAACCAAATCTGAAAAGAATTCTTTGACGTGGCCAGTCATCCTTTCGTGGAACTTCTTATTCATCCCACGAATGAACCTTTCATTCTTCTTTAAATGTGTGTTCACCAATTCTGGACCAAAACGAGGCAATTCATTGAATTTGTTTAAATACTCCTCGTATGACAAGCTCCCCTGCTTTAAGTCCATGAATTCCTGGTACATTCGAGAAATTCCAGCTGATAGCATATAGCGCTTCTCAAATACTTCTTTAAATATCTCCCAAGTAAACTCGTCTTTTGGCTTATCTACAATAACTGTCTCCCACCATGCTAAGGCTTCTTCTTGAAGTTGCCAAGAAGCTATGAGTCGCATCTGATCGTCTTGCAACTTTAGCCCTCTAAAGATTATTTCACATGATCTGATCCATGCTTGAGCCTCAACAATCGACTCCTTGCCGGTGAGCGGCTTACCACCAAGCCTTGAGAAACTCTTATATAAATCAGCCAGATTCGGCTGATGCTGAATAGATAAAACTGCTTCTGCTGTTGGGGGAACTTGGCTAGGTGCTGTGGCATTTCCTCGCCCCCAGCCCTTCCGCTTCGTCCGCTCATCCTTACTATCTGTAATTAGTGAGAAAATTGGTTTAGATATTCGAACGAGATATCTTAAGGAATATCAGCAATTAAAGGAAATAGACTAAGAAAATTTAGGGTTTCGGTCTCGGTTATACTCATTCTAAGGTATACCTTACCCTATCTCCGATGAGCCATCTAATGTGTTATACTCCGAAGCTAAAGTTCTTACTCAAACTTTAGCTCTGATAACACATGTCATGACCCGAAATCCAATGTTCAAAAATTGACATCAAATACCTCACTTGTATTCGACTGCCAAGGATTCAAACATCGAACTCCAGTCGGATGGAGCTTATAACAACATTAGATGAATATAAAAACAATGGAAACAGAAGGAATAACATTCATTACATCACAGTTACAACATCATCATAATATCCATTACAACATCAGAGTGTTTTTATACTTATCACAACTCCAAATAGAACATCATAATAGAACCACAAGTGATCATATGCCAAAAAGTCTTCAAGGAAATAAAGTGATATCGAACTTCCAAAACTAAGCACCTTGAGATCCAAAAGCTTCCAAAATATCTCCAAGGTAAAGGCCTCCAATAACCGATAGCCTCCAAACCAAAAGGCTTCAAATCCATCTAACACCAAAGCACGAAAAACCTGCTACTAGGCTGCCCGTGTGGAAATTATGGGCACCCAGAGTTTAGAAAGGAAACAATAAACTCCGGGTCAGTCGTGGGACTGGTATGAGTAAACAAAAACAGTTTCTCTTGAATAAAGAAGATTTCTAAAAGAAAATCCGGTATGATTTTTGGAAAATGAAACTACCATAAGACCTCCCGCCACACACACAATGCAATTCGCAGAATTGGAGGAGATTTCGTCTTATGATAGTCAAATATGCTTGATACGGGAAAAATTCTTCGATACTATTACTAGTGCATAGTGTCAAAAGCCATTTCGAAAGTATAATATTAATCTTAGCTAGCATACAACCATTATTGTATGCCTACTATAGATACCATGTTTTGTGGCAGGTTATTTCCACGCTGCATGGCAGGTTATACAACTAAAACCGTACAAGGCTCGTATTGTTTCTTTGGATTTTCCAACAAATGGTCAGGCTAAGGAACTTTCTACTGCCACATGAGTACGCCTCTGGAGGGACGTCCCGAGAACCTATCCAGTTCTCTGCCAACACAAGGCCGGCTTACCTCTGTAACTAGGTAACTACTACACGACTATGCAATTCCCCAGTCGTTTGTGACCTTTATCCGGGGGCCCTCTATCACAAAGCAACAACCACACAGTAAATGAGATTGCAGCAACCACATAGGTAAAGTATCTGGGCTCCATACCATGATAACACCTTTTTCCAGAAGGAAATGACATACCCTAAAGGGTGCGACCCTCATAACCTTGCCGCATCTTTCCTGTTTCGACCATTTCCGGGGTGTGAGGTCCGATGAGGTCTCATTCACAAAGCTACGCCTTACACGAAAGCCATGCTTTGATCACAAATGATCATCGAACCCAGCAGTACTTAGCATGCCACACTACCAAATTGGGAGTATGTAACGACCCGTAAATTTTCGATAATTAAAATAGCTAATTTAATAAGATTTCGTGATTTAATGTATAAAAAAAAATTGTTGTAATTCGTTTGGAATAATAATAACTGGAATGAATTGCAACAATAATTATCCAAGTAATGAAAAATAAATGTTACTTAGTGAATGCCTTTGCAATCAATAGTTGAATAAGATAATAAATGTTGAATTCATTGGGTATAATAGAGCAATTGATTGATAAGTAAAATCTATTTAAATCAAATATTGAATATTGTACAGGTAAATTGTTTAAAGTAAATATTTAAAACTTATTGAATAATTGAATAACGGAAATTGGATAGCTGATTAATGGAAATGGTTATTCTATAATTTGAATTAGTTTTAAAGGTTAAATCTTATAAGTTCGTTTGAATATCTTAAAAGATAGTGACTTGAGAATAACCAAATTTAACTAAATTTAATATTACAAATGTTTGAATAATTAAATTCGAATTTGATATGATTAATTTGATATTGAAAATTTAATATATGAAATTAGAGTGAATAATTGAAATTTGATTTAATATGATTCAAATTGGTTTCCAAAGTGAATGTAAGTTATATTGGGATTATAATAGAGTTAATAAGATTTTAAAATTGGAATTGTTGGATAAATTGAATAACGAGTTTATTATGATTAAAAATGATTTGTAAAATTTTATTTATCATATTAAAGTTAGAATGATGTTGTGGAACTTTTAAAATCGAATTAAAAGAAAATTTCTGAAAACTGAATATTTTAATATTAAATTAACGAGTTAAAATAGTCATTTTTCAAACAGTCTCAGAATTGGACGAAACTAGTTCCATTAGATCCGTAATAGTTTGTTATTACCGGATTTCAATTTTCGTAGCAATCGGAATTTTCGTTTGACCGTGGCAGCTCGAAACGCATCGAAATTGTTTTAATATTAATTTGGCGAGTTAAAATAGTCACTTTTCAAACGGTCTCAGATTTCGACGAAACCAGTTTCATCGGATTCGTAATGTCATATTATTGTAAGGTTTCAAATTTCGAGTCAATCGGATTTACCGTTTGTCCAGAGCGAGCCCAAACGCATAGAAATTTGATTAACCGATTTAATTTCAAATCGATCGTTTATTGCCGTAACTCACACATACGATCGAATTAGCTTCCGAAACCTATTCCATTGTGTCCGGAACGCGGGGTAAACCCTAGAAAGTCCAGCTGGCAAGCTTCATTTGGAGTTCGGAAAATTTTCGATGAATAGTGTTTTGGCGATTTTCTATAAAAGGACTCCCACTTTCTTTATTTTGCATAAACCCTAGGGTTTCAGCTCTTAGCCGCCACCTTCATTTCAATGGCTAGAAAATTTCGAAACTTCTTCCTCATTTTACTCTCAATCCATCAACAATTAGCAAAAATTCTCAACTACAAAGTTGTAGAGGGCATCAAGATCTAGCTATCCAACGGTGGAGATCGGAAACGGAGCCACGGATCGGTGGGAAATCACGTTCAAAGCTGCTGCGTTTTTCACGTTTTTCGAGGAGAGATGGAGGGCCGAGCTCCACCCCATGGTAGGCGCAGGTGGCTCTTGTGATGCGCGTTCGTTTGGCGTTGGTTGATATTCTTGGAAGCGATCGTGGAGGGTGTAGAATTAAACCCTAGTTTGCACGTTTGGGTTCTTGAGCACGACTAATTTCTGAAGCATGAACGTGCGTGAGGAAGAAAGCAAGTCACGGCCTGGATTAGCTCTGGGAGAATCAACGGTGATGATGGATCTGTGGTTTAAGATTTGTAAATTATATTTATATTAATTCGTGTAATCTTTAAAATAGCATAACTTTTTCATACGAGGTCGAAAATGCACGAAACTTTTTGCATTGGAATCGTATCGATGAGCACTACGCAATGGAGCTAGATTGGAATCATTTGGAGATAGTGAAAATTTCGGGTAAAATTAAACGCTCGTTTAATTTTATTCGAAATAAAGCGCTGGAACTACATTGAAATCAAGGTGAGTGTTTTATAACGCTCACAACGTACTAAATATCTTTATGCTAGTTAAATTTTGACATTATGAAGTGTTATGTTTTATTTATCGTTGTTTGATAAAAATTTAATTGTCATATAGCTTGTCATTTGAATTAACCATTGAAAAATTAAATTGACAGTTAAACTGAAATTAAAATTGAATTGCGATTAAATTACCTGACATCGATAACTATGAAACTGCCATGAATTGTATTGTCTATTGGATGATGTATTTTGATGGATGTTATTGGTTGATATTTAAATGCTTGGATGTTTATTTGGTTATATATACTGTTATGCATACATATGACACTGTGATTGGTTTAAGTAATATATACTCATCCCTGACATTTAATTGAAATAAATAATTACTTGGCTATAGGATAGAAAATTATATACGTACACCGAATTGGCTAAATTAATAATTTTTAAAATCGTCGATTTGAAATTTATTTAAATGTTTTGATTTAAAAATTATAAATATAAATCAATTTATAAAAATCGAATTTATCGAAAAATTGAGTTTGGAATGTTGAAATAAAATTTAGTTAAAAGAAATTGTTGAATAATTAAAGTGGAGACTTTGGAATTTAAAAATCGGGATATGATTGAATTCCGTAAATTGATTTGTTTAAAGATTTAACCTTAATTCGAGCTTTGGATATTACTAAGTAAAAGCGATAAAAGGATATTTTGAAATTGAGCTTGAAATTGAATCATATTGTAATTGGGTTTTAAATTTGAATATTGGAAGATAATTTTGTTGAGTATTATAAATTGATATTTTGGAAAATCAAACTCCAAATCGATATAAATTGAAATTGAATAAATTAAAGGTGAATGTAAAATTGAATTAATTTGAATTCAAAGTTGACATTGATTTGAATTGAAATCGAAATTGAATCGGTGGAATGGAAATTGAAATTGGTTTGAATTGGGATGTTATAAATTGAAATGGATTGGTTTTGAAGCTGTTTTATTTTGTTTTCCAAATTACTCTGCTATGTAAACCATTTTTGAATACTTAAACTATTTTAATCTATTTTAAACTACTTAACCCAATTTAAATTATTTTAAACTAATTTATCTATTTCAAATCCATTTTAAGATTTTAAGTATTTTTAACAATTTTAATTATTTAAAACTACTTTTAAACTCCTTAAAACTATTTTCTAAAATTCCAAAATGGTCAATAAGGTGAAATGTTTATATTTAAATCTTGAATTTAAATATGAATTGGGTTAAATGAAGTTGCAACCTAAATTGAAATCCGAATTGATTTTGAAATCGAAATAAGATATTGAGACGAAAAATGATTTTTGAAACAGAATCTTACATTTTAATAGATACGATGATATTTGAAATGGATTTGATTTTGAAGCGAATATGATATTTTGATATCAATTATGAATCGATCCGAAATGTAAAAGAGCCAACGGTGTAATAATACGTAGTTATTAAAGAGACCGGGATCGGATATGGACATACTCTCTGTCGATACCGAAAACCACTTTAATAACTATTATATGTGGAGTGTTGATCCAAAATGAAGTGGATGGTTTGGTGAACGCGTTGACTGAAGAAAGAGAACGATTATTGGATGACCACTGACATGACTAAAACAGGAGCCGAGCCGGGCCATTGAGGTTCGCCACCTCTAGCGGACACACTTCTTCGATACCATATCCATTACATTTGTGATGCGATTTGGGTGCACCCCTTGATTTGGGAGTGTTGTTTCGCGGTGTTGGGGTAGCTGCTGGCTATGCCCAACATCAGTCCGGATCACGCAACTACTAGTATCCTAGTTGGTATCGCCTCATGTACCTTGTCATACTGATTATCCTATTCGTGACCACTATGTTATGTTTTGTGTTATACCTATGGGGTACCCTCTGATAACCACCGGTTTACGGTGGGGCTTACGGTGTTGTATAGACTATGGCATTATAAAAATGTGTTAAGGGGGATTATGGTAACGCCTTAACACTATTTTGATACTTTATATTACTGATAGGCATTATCTACTTAGCGTACATACTATATAGTAGATAGTTTAACGGATCCTTAAGAGATGGAAAATCCCGTAACATCTCTTGAGTTATTGCATGCACGTTGACACTGGATATGAGATGTCAAATCCCGTAAACATCTCTAACGCCGTTACACTCATATTTATTTACGATTGATTTAACTTTCATAAGGATATTTTAGTCCTGACTCGAGTGTTTTGTCTTTTCATTACGCTCGGGTCAGTCCTGAGTTTTTCAGGTTTTTGAAGATCTATTCTGGAGGACGAAGACGAAGATTTGGTATACTATTACTATTATTATCTTTGCATCGCGATTGTCTGCTGCATTATTTTATTTGTTCTGTTGTAAATGCATAACTCTGATAAATGTTGTATAAATAATTGTCAAAGTATAGTAAACAACTTCATGAACATTTTATTTGACTATTATATTTTATCGTTCCGCTGCGAGATTTTGTGTTGTTTCATTTCCTTTATTTCTCTTTCTTTTCTTTTCTTATTTACCCCAATAACCATCTGCCCCTTTGAATGGTTTGGAATCGACATGTGTATTTGATCGTCGGTTTAAACTGTCCAAAAAGGCGGGTCATTACAGTTGGTATCAAAGCCTTGGTTTAGTGATAAACCTTGGCTCTAGTGGGGAATAACTCATTGAAATAGAGGTAAACTATATGAATGAGTTGAGTGTATATGAGAGAGCGTACTTGTTATTTGATATAAAATGGTTTTATATTGTGTTAACTTTGTTCCGTTGAGTATTTATGAATTCTGGTCGATACTTGGGACGCCAAGGCGTCGATAGGAATTTCTAAACACTCGAATAGGACAAACCAACACAATATCGTTTTGGAATATATTTTATATAAAAGAATTATTTGAATATTTATTCATTTTGATTGAATTGATTGTTAGGAGATGATAATATTAGATTTTTATCGTTATTGTTTGATCAGTCAATATTTACAACAATTGATAAAATAACAATGGATTTAGGAAAATGAAATCTTGTAAACACAATTCATATTGAATATAAATGAATTTTAACTTGGATTTGGGAATTTAAATTCCGGTGTTTGAAATTGACTTACAAGAATTTGAAAAATATAATATGAGTATTATATGGTAGTATAATTGAGTTGAAATTGTTTTCGAAGGATTTTTTTTTATGATAAGTGTTATATTCCCTTCTCTTGACGCTAGAAAATGATTTCGGTGATGAGTGCACGCATCATCGGCGTTTATTTTCGAGAGTCCGAGTGGGGGAGACCACTTAATAGCTTGTCTAAACCTTGTTTTGATTCAAATTTTATTTTATTTTGTATTCTCTATAGTATGATTTGATATATAAATTATATAAGTATATATATTATTTCAAAACTTGATTTGAAATGAAACCGGGATTGGAATTATTAAGTCCTTTAATAATTAATGATTTTTTTTAAATTATTGAAATGAATTTAGACTTGAATCATTAAGGAACTTCTGAATTGTGAAATGAGAAATGAACCTAAGAGCTAAGTGAAAATATCAATTGAAGTAGAAATCCATAGAATTAGGAAATTATGAACTTAAAATAAAATTGAAACTGTAAAACTCGCATAGTATTAAATTTCATTCTATAGCATAGATATAACTTACCAAAATATTTAAGAAGTTCAAAAATGTTATATGAATTGTTAATTGGATAATATACAAGTATAGGTTTGAATAATGAAATATGCATTAAATTAATGGTTTGCGAATATTAATAAAATTGTTAGTAAATAATTGGAATTTAAATTAACATTTAAAGGTGATTCACAATTATGTTAATATAAAATGGAAATACTATATGTGAATAAAAATGTGAAATTAAATTATAGTGAAATTTAAGTAATGACTTAAGAATTAATTAATTGAAAATTCAACTTTAAATGAAAGGAAGTTGTATGTTGTTTAACTACATTCTATTTGCATAACTATAACTTACCAAATACTTAAAAGGTTTAAAATGATAATAAGGATAAGTAGAGAAATAATATACCAGTGTGAGAGTGAATAATAAAATGTGAAGATCTTTTGATAGTTGTAAATATAAAAGAAATTTAAGCTGTAAAATGAATAATATATATAAGTGAATGAATAAAATTTAAAATTAATGAAATATAAAATTGGTAAATGGAAACTAATTAAATTTGAATATAACTAAATGTCAATAAACTTGGAAGTGTATGAAATTAAAAATTGACTTGGAAATGTATAATTGATTTAGTGTAGATTCTGGATGGTTGTTAATGTTTGATATGCATTGGTTGTTAGATGGATGAAAATTGATTAAGTAGAATTCATTAGTGTTAATGGAATTGAATAAACAGAATAAAATATTAAATAATAAAATTCAAATTTGAAGCAAAGTGAAATTAAGTATAATTGAATTCAATTTAAATTGAAGCAAATTGACTTGAATTTAAAATGTGAATGAAACAAACTTGAATAAATCGGAAACAAATTGAATGTAAACCTATTGCATAGATGAATAAGAAAATAAATGACTTTGTGTTTATGATTGTTCTTTAGAAAATTTGGAGTTTTGATAGTTTGTACTTTGAAATAATAAAAGCAGATTTTTGGGAAAAATCCAAAATTGTCCAATATATGCTGAAACGAAAACAACCATAACTTTTAAATGGCTAAACGGAATTCGACGATCTTGGACTTTTCGAAAAACTAAGAAACTATGGCACAACTTTTATTTAGATAACTTGAGAAAATTCCTTCATCTACTGGGTTAAAAAACTTGAATGTTATTCGCTGTCCTGTGTAAAAATAAGTAAAATCAGTAGTATACACCCTTAGTATTTTCGCCATACCTTTTGACTGGTTTATCGGATTTTTATGATCTTGCACTTTCTGAAAAGCTAAGAACTTAAGCTAAAACTTTTGTTTTAAGTGTTTTGTGTTTTTATGTCGTTTAGAAGGTCGAAAACGTGGGTGAACGTCGCTGACCTGCGCAATTCATTGCCCAGGCTGAGGCGTATCCTCTAAGTAAAACAGCCATAATTTTTGAACGTATGGTCCAAATTTGATGATTTTGGACATTCCAGAAAGCCTAAAATGAATGCAACAACTTTTGTTTAGATTCTGTTGCCGAATTTTATCGTTAATTGACCTAAAATTTGGATTTGTTTGCTGTCCTGAAATTGGAATTTCAGTTTTGAAGCTAAATATGTTATATATATGTTGTGCAGGCTAAGTATATCGATCTATCTTTATTTGCATGGTTCTAACTTAGTTATTGAGTGTTTAGTAGGTGCGGATTGCGCTTGCTTCGCATTGGGAGCTCGCTTTCGCGCTATATTAGCCGTATATACTTGCTAACAATATATAAGGTACATATCTCGGATTACTTACCGTACTTTTACACTTTTTACCTGCGGGATGCCTCATCACTTGATGAGATGTATATTTGTGATATATATACGGCCATTTTTTTCGATCGAGCCGCGCAAAGGAGACTCTGTCGAAATTTTCCGTAAAATCCGGGTGTTAGAAAATTTTTCAAGTTTTAAAATTTTTTGTAACTTGTTTTGATTACTAACTTTTAAAGTTAGGAAGCCGTTTGGAGTAACTTAGTGGAAGCGTAGTTATGACTTTATAAATGGAATTTCATTGTTTATAAGTGGATAATTTTTAATAAAATATATCAAATGTTGAATTCTTTACTTAGTTCCTTTTCCCTTCTTTTTCCTTTTCGGGGACGAAAAGTTTTGAGTGGGGGAGAGTGTAACGACCCGTAAATTTTCGATAATTAAAATAGCTAATTTAATAAGATTTCGTGATTTAATGTAAAAAAAAAAATTTGTTGTAATTCGTTTGGAATAATAATAACTGGAATGAACTGCAACAATAATTATCCAAGTAATGAAAAATAAATGCTACTTAGTGAATGCCTTTGCAATCAATAGTTGAATAGGATAATAAATGTTGAATTCATTGGGTATAATAGAGTAATTGATTGATAAGCAAAATCTATTTAAATCAAATATTGAATATTGAACAGGTAAATTATTTAAAGTAAATATTTAAAACTTATTGAATAATTGAATAACGGAAATTGGATAACTGATTAATGGAAATGGTTGTTCTATAATTTGAATTAGTTTTAAAGGTTAAATCTTATAAGTTCGTTTGAATATCTTAAAAGATAGTGACTTGAGAATAACCCAATTTAACTAAATTTAATATTACAAATGTTTGAATAATTAAATTCCGAATTTGATATGATTAATTTGATATTGAACATTTAATATATGAAATTAGAGTGAATAATTGAAATTTGATTTAATATGATTCAAATTGGTTTCTAAAGTGAATGTAAGTTATATTGGGATTATAATAGAGTTAATAAGATTTTAAAATTGGAATTGTTGGATAAATTGAATAACGAGTTTATTATGATTAAAAATGATTTGTAAAATTTTATTTATCATATTAAAGTTAGAATGATGTTGTGGAACTTTTAAAATCGAATTAAAAGAAAATTTGTGAAAATTGAATATTTTAATATTAAATTGACGAGTTAAAATAGCCATTTTTCAAACAGTCTCAGAATTGGACGAAACTAGTTCCATTAGATCCGTAATAGTTTGTTATTACCGGATTTCAATTTTCGTAGCAATCGGAGTTTTCGTTTGACCGTGGCAGCTCGAAACGCATCGAAATTGTTTTAATATTAATTTGGCGAGTTAAAACAGTCATTTTCCAGACGGTCTCGGATTTCGACGAAACCAGTTTCATCGGATCCGTAATGTCATATTATTGTAAGGTTTAAAATTTCGAGTCAATCGGATTTACCGTTTGTCCGGGGCGAGCCCAAACTCACAGAAATTTGATTAACCGATTTAATTTCAAATCGATCGTTTATTGCCGTAACTCACACATACGATCGAATTAGCTTCCGAAACCTATTCCATTGTGTCCGAAAAGCGGGGTAAACCCTAGAAACGCCAGCCGGCAAGCTTCGTTTGGAGTTCGGAAAAATTTCGATGAACAGTGTTTTGGCGATTTTCTATAAAAGGACCCCCACTTTCTTTGTTTTGCATAAACCCTAGGGTTTCAGCCCTTAGCCGCCAACTTCATTTCAATGTCCAGAAAATTTCGAAACTTCTTCCTTATTTTCCTCTCAATCCATCAACAATTAGCAAAAACTCTCAACTATAAAGTTGTAGAAGGCATCAAGATCTAGCTATCCAACGGTGGAGATCGGAAACGGAGCCACAGATCGGTGGGAAATCACGTTCAAAGCTGCTGCCTTTTTCACGTTTTTCGAGGAGAGATGGGGGGCCGAGCTCCAACCCATGGCAGGCGCAGGTGGCTCTTGTGATGCGCGTTCGTTTGGCGTTGGTTGATCGTCTTGGAAGCGATCGTGGAGGGTGTAGAATTAAACCCTAGTTTGCACGTTTGGGTTCTTGAGCATAGTTAATTTCTGATGCATGAACGCGCGTGAGGAAGAAAGCAAGTCACGGCCTAGATTAGCTCTGGAAGAATCAACGGTGATGATGGATCTGTGGTTTAAGATTTGTAAATTATATTTATATTAATTCGTGTAATCTTTAAAATAACATAACTTTTTCATACGAGGTCGAAAACGCACGAAACTTTTTGCGTTGGAATCGTATCGACGAGCACTACGCAATGGAGCTAGATTGGAATCATTTGGAGATAGTGAAAATTTCGGGTAAAATTAAACGCTCGTTTAATTTTATTCGAAATAAAGCGCTGGAACTACATTGAAATCAAAGTGAGTGTTTTATAACGCTCACAACGTACTAAATATCTTTATGCTAGTTAAATTTTGACATTATGAAGTGTTATGTTTTATTTGTCGTTGTTTGATAAAAATTTAATTGTCATATAGCTTGTCATTTGAATTAACCGTTGAAAAATTAAATTGACAGTTAAACTGAAATTAAAACTGAATTGCGATTAAATTACCTGACATCGATAACTATGAAACTGCCATGAATTGTATTGTCTATTGGATGATGTATTTTGATGGATGTTATTGGTTGATATTTAAATGTTTGGATGTTTATTTGCTTATTATACTGTTATGCATACATATGACACTGTGATTGGTTTAAGTAATATATACTCATCCCTGACATTTAATTGAAATAAATAATTACTTGGCCATAGGATAGAAAATTATATACGGACACCGAATTGGCTAAATTAATAATTTTTAAAATCGTCGATTTGAAATTTATTTAAATGTTTTGATTTAAAAATTATAAATAGAAATCAATTTATAAAAATCGAATTTATCGAAAAATTGAGTTTGGAATGTTGAAATAAAATTATGTTAAAAGAAATTGTTAAATAATTAAAGTGGAGACTTTGGAATTTAAAAATGGGATATGATTGAATTCCGTAAATTGATTTGTTTAAAGATTTAACCTTAATTCGAGCTTTGGATATTACTAAGTAAAAGCGATAAAAGGATATTTTGAAATTGAGCTTGAAATTGAATCATATTGTAATTGGGTTTTAAATTTGAATATTGGAAGATAATTTTGTTGAGTATTATAAATTGATATTTTGGAAAATCAAGCTCCAAATCGATATAAATTGAAATTGAATAAATTAAAGGTGAATGTAAAATTGAATTAATTTGAAGTCAAAGTTGACATTGATTTGAATTGAAGTCGAAATTGAATCGGTGGAATAGAAATTGAAATTGATTTGAATTGGGAAGTTATAAATTGAAATGGATTGGTTTTGAAGCTGTTTTATTTTGTTTTCCAAATTACTCTGCTATGTAAACCATTTTTGAATACTTAAACTATTTTAATCTATTTTAAATCTACTTAACCCAATTTAAATTATTTTAAACTAATTTATCAATTTCAAATCCATTTTAAGATTTTAAGTATTTTTAACAATTTTAATTATTTAAAACTACTTTTAAACTCCTTAAAACTATTTTCTAAAATTCCAAAATGGTCAATAAGGTGAAATGTTTATATTTAAATCTTGAATTTAAATACGAATTGGGTTAAATGAAGTTGCAACCTAAATTGAAATCCGAATTGATTTTGAAATCGAAATAAGATATTGAGACGAAAAATGATTTTTGAAACAGAATCTGACATTTTAATAGATACGATGATATTTGAAATGGATTTGATTTTGAAGCGAATATGATATTTTGATATCAATTATGAATCGATCTGAAAGGTAAAAGAGCCAACGGTTTAAAATACGTAGTTATTAAAGAGACCGGGATCAGATATGGACATACTCTCTGTCGATACCGAAAACCACTTTAATATCTATTATACGCGGAGTGTTGATCCAAAATGAAGTGGATGGTTTGGTGAACGCGTTGACTGAAGAAAGAGAACGATTATTGGATGACCCCTGACATGACTAAAACAGGAGCCGCGCCGGGCCATTGAGGTTCGCCACCTCTAGCGGACACACTTCTTCGATACCATATCTATTACATTTGTGATGCGATTTGGGTGCACCCCTTGATTTGGGAGTGTTGTTTCGCGGTGTTGGGGTAGCTGCTGGCTATGCCCAACATCAGTCCGGATCACGCAACTACTAGTATCCTAGGTGGTATCGCCTCATGTACCTTGTCATACTGATTATCCTATTCGTGACCACTACGTTATGTTTTGTGGTATACCTATGGGGTACCCTCTCATAACCACCAGTTTACGGTGGGGCTTACGGTGCTGTATAGACTATGGCTTTACAAAAATGTGTTAAGGGGGATTATGGTAATGCCTTAACGCTATTTTGATACTTTATATTACTGATAGGCATTATCTACTTAGCGTACATACTACATAGTAGATAGTTTAACGGATCCTTAAGAGATGGAAAATCCCGTAACATCTCTTGAGTTATTGCATGCACGTTGACACTGGATATGAGATGTCAAATCCCATAAACATCTCTAACGCCGTTACACTCATATTTATTTACGATTGATTTAACTTTCATAAGGATATTTTAGTCCTGACTCGAGTGTTTTGTCTTTTCATTACGCTCGGGTCAGTCCTGAGTTTTTCAGATTTTTGAAGATCTATTCTGGAGGACGAAGACGAAGATTTGGTATGCTATTACTATTATTATCTTTGCATCATGATTGTCTGCTGCATTATTTTATTTGTTCTGTTGTAAATGTATAACTCTGATAAATGTTGTATAAATAATTGTCAAAGTATAGTAAACAGCTTCATGAACTGTTTATTTGACTATTATATTTTATCGTTCCGCTGCGAGATTCTGTGTTGTTTCATTTCCTTTATTTCTCTTTCTTTTCTTTTCTTATTTACCCCAATAACCATCTTCCCTTTTGAATGGTTTGGATCGACATGTGTATTTGATCGTCGGTTTAAACTGTCCAAAAAGGCGGGTCGTTACAGAGTATATCACTAATTACCTTCAACTACATAACCTCTGAGCTCGTAAGTCTCAGAGAAGGGTGTTAAGCTAAGAGAATAAATTCTCCACCACCAACAGATATGTATTTGAAAGAAAACTTCTTTATATCTCAAAGTGTAGTGTCAGACATACAACCATACAAGTCTGTTCTGGGATCGAACAAAACCGAAGGCACTTCGTTCAATAAAGGAAGAAGCCCTTGCAAATCCGGGTATCCACAATTCTGATTGGACTCCCCATCAAATGTGGAGATCTCTATACCAGGGCAACCCAGTACAAAGACATTCGATAGGTTATCCTATCGTTTTCGAAGACACCCGGTCTTCAACACCATCTCCAAATGCTATTAATTTCGTCGTATCATTATTCAGAAGGATTATATAATACAAAGGTCCTTTCCCGGCTAAACCGAATAGTGAGCGCTTAATTTTAAAACACGTGGATGTATTAATTACAAAGATTCACATTCAGGGTTCAATGTGAGTTTCAGATAACTAGCTGAAATCCGACTCACTGTCGCATCGAAGTTTAAATGCCGTTTTACGGGCAAAAGGGTTTTCACATAAATACAGAAACAAATCACAAATCACAATTCAGCATAAAGCAATTCGTATCACACAGTATCACGATCACAACAGAAATATCAATCTAGTACACAACATTTGATAATAGTTAATCATCTTTAATTAAAGTGAGTGTGATTTAAGTGAATTAACCACATAACTATTTTTTTGATTATTTTAAATCAATGATTAATTATTCTTAATGATAAATTAATTAAATCTTAATCAACTTTATTAATTAATTATTCCTTAATTAATCATCTTAATTAACTACCAATTATAAATTAATTAACTTTAACTATCTAATTAACAATTCCTAATTACAAATAAATTAGACACTTAATTATTAATTAACCAATCTTTAATTACAAATTGATTAATCTCTAATTACTTAGTTAATCACAATCATAAATTAATTAACCATTCTTAACTACCCTTTTTAAACAATTAATTAATAATTATTATTTATCTTAATTAACATTTAAAAATCTTCCTTAAACTTTGAAATCAATTTATTACTAGCTTAGAAAAATTTCAATGTTAATTAAATTTAAAACTTATCTTATGTTAACTACTTAGTTAAAGTATTTATTGGATTTTAAAAACATTCTAAATTATTAAGTTAAATAATTAAAAATTATAATAAATTCTTAACTTAAGTTGTTAAACATTTATTAAGTTGACAATACTTAAAACTTGTTGAAAAATAATTTGCTTAAATTTACTTTTATTATATAGCAAGTTTGAAAACCAAACCGAGTACTTTGCAGGTTTTACTCGAGTAAACACTCGAGTTTCCCACCATTTCTCCCAAGTCTCCTACCATTTCTCCCGAGTCAATCTTCTCTTCCTCACATACGTTCTTCTTCCTCTTCTTTTATTTTAAAACTTAAGTTTAAACTTAAATAACTGTTTCCAGGCTCGAGAATTTCGCGTCCAACCCGAAGCAAACTCTTCGTTTACTCGAGTAACAACTCGAGTTGCTCTCCACCTAACACTCTGATACATATCTACGCCGTACACGTGCACGGCGTCTCGCCGTCGCTCCGGCGAACTCCACTCCCTTCGGCAAGTCGTGAATCACCCCTACATACGAAATCAAAACTCGATTCGACACCAAAATTTCCAAATCGAAATTTAGTATTTCGCTCGAATTCCTGAACTCAACCCATACAACAAAATCACTTCGCCCTAGTTGCTCTGACCACCGGAGAAGCTCCAACTCCGTCCACACCACGTCAACCCCCTACACTACCATCCCCCTGGAGCACATCAGTGGTGACGAAATCACCTCGTTTCCAGACATGTCCAAAACTCGAACATAAACCCTAAATTCACCCCGTTCCTTCAATTTGTGCAATAGAAATTTTTTTGACAATTTTCTCGAAATCATCGATTGCCAAACTTGCTTCAAGCAAAATCTTAACATTCAAAATTGGTTCGATCATCAGAAAATGGTTAAAATGCATATTCTGTTCTACTGGGAACTGCTCGTGGCATACACAACTAAAAATCGCCATATTAGTTTTAAAATCCTATCTTTGGCTGTTAATTCAAGTTATACAATCGAATCGATCTTTTAAAATATTTGAATTTATGATATATTTGTCTTTTTACAGTAAAACTGGATTTACAGAATAAATTCCTCATTATTAAGCTTAGAACAAATTTTGGACCAAAATTTAAGTTTAAACAAACTTATTTTGTTTAAAACTGTAAGCCTATAAATAGTTGGATTAAGATGTTTTGAAGTTTGATTAACTATCAACTCTGTAACTAAAATCCAGGAAGAACAGACCATACAAAATTCACAGTACACATATAGGTACAGAATTTCTTACTTAAAAATAAACAGCAAAATACAACATTTATTTATGAAACAGATGCATAAGTTTAAATTCAAAAATGATATGTTTACTCACATGAAAAACAAGTTTGAACAGAGAACACTTCTATTTACAAAAAAATGCAGTTTTGATCTTCCTATTTTTGTTCAGCAGATTTGTATTTGAGTTTGTAAATATAGTGATGCTTATTTTTTTTTTCTTTTCTCTGATTTGCTAAGCTGTCTTTTTAAATGAGCAGGAATAAGAAGATACACGTATATATAGAAGAAAGGTTTTGTACATGGGTAGGTATTATCTGGTATAAGCTCATTTCTTTTGGTCAGATTTTTTTTCTTTTGTTGACTAAACAAGATTTGTTTTAGAGCTGAAATATTTTTTAACACATTTTGAATGACCATATTTTGTGCTAGAATACATACATTTAATGCAATTGTTTCCCATCCTGTTTACATACTTATGCTATTTGAATTTTTGTATGTACATTTTTTTGTTTTTCTCTTCTTGCATACATAAAATTTACATACATACAAACTCGTCTGGTTTTGCTTTGCTTAATAAAAAAATTGTTTTAGTTATTTGTATTAGTTTAACTTATGTTGCATACACACAAACTCACTTATTTCTAACATAAACCCTTGTTTTTTTTATTTTTATTCTTAAGCTTAACTATCAAACCCTTTATGTCATATTTACTTTATTAACAAATACATTACCCATTAAAGATATTTTATTTTATTATCATCTTGCTTGCATAATATATATACATACCTTCCTGGTTTTGCTTAGTTGTGAACGAGCAGGCACTAGAAAATATACATATATATTCACATATATATAAGATTTAAATTCAAATGATTTTTAAAACATTTATTATTTCAATCAAAAGAAATTAAAGTTTTATTCATATAAATTAACACATATTTTATTTGTTTTGAAACTTTTCAAATTAAATTCCAAAAGTTCAAATAAGTTACCAAATTTAAATTGATAAATTTTGGGATGTTACAACTATCATATATATAGTAGTATACGCTAAGTAGATAATGTCTAACAGTAACATAAAGTATCAAGATATTGTTAAGGCGTCACCATTATTCCCTTAACACATTAACATAGCATCATAGTCTATACAACACTGTAAACTCTACCGTAATTAGAGGGCTATCAGGAAGTACTCCATAGGTATAATACAAAACAAATTGTAGTGGTCGCGTATATGGATACAAATATGACAAGACACATGAGGCAATACCTAAGGTAGTGAAACTACCGTTTGCCTGATCTGGACTGGTGAGAACGCATCGCCACAACGATCGCAACACCGCGAAACAACACTCCAAATTCAAGGGTGTGCACCAATCCAAAACAAGTAATGAGTAGTTTATGAAGAAGTGTGTTCGCTAGAGCTAGCTAGCCTCGTTGGCCCGGCACGACTCCGGTTTAAGTCATTTCCAATTTGACACAAGTGTCAAGGTCATCCATTATCGTTCTCTTTCTTCAATCATCAACGTACATCATTCCTACCACTTCATTCTGGATCACACTCTGCGTATAATAGTTATCAAAGTGGTATTCGGTTTAGACAGAGAGTATGTCCCTAACCGATCCCGGTCTTTAATAACTTCGTAATTATTACACCGATTGGTCATTAAATAAATTCCAAAAAAAAATTAAATCAATTTCACTTAAAATTTGAAAGCCAACATTCCATTTGACCCTCTATATTAATCTCCATAAATTAAGTTTCAAAATTACAAGTTTCCAGTTTCAATTTTCTACTTGGTTACACAATTCAACTTCAATTTGATTCAAAACAATTCAATTATTGATTTTACATTCACATATGGTTTTCAGTCAATAATCATTTAAATTAAGTTAATTTAACATTTCAAACAAATTCATTTTAATTTCCAATTTATTAAACCATTCGCCTAAGTTTGCCTACATTATATCCAAACTTATAAATTTAATTTAATTGAATTCGTCAAATTAAATTCTTTAAATTGCAAGTTTTATATTAATTTCAATAAATAAATCACATTTTGTTTCTTATTAAAGAAATTCAAATTCACTTATTTACTCATCTAATTAAATAATCACAAGTTAAATTTCTTCGGTGAACAAGTTCAAATTTGTTTAATTACTAAACAAATTTGAAAACTTAGTTCAATAATTTATAAAAATCTAAACAACATTCTTTTATCAAACATTTGGTAATATTTATTTCAATTATTAAATATTAACATTTTTCAATTTCACTAGAATTAAAATTTTCAAATTTAATTAAAATCCTACATTATTTTATTTAAATAAAATCTTTATTTTATTTTAAGTCGAATTGTTTGACCAATCGGGTTTTTATTTAATTCTCTATCCTACGTCAATTGTTTTATTTGAGTATTTATCATTTCAACCCGATTCCATTTCAATTCAAAATTAGAAACATAGTAAAGGGAACTTGCAGTGTGATAATTGGGATGGTGTCAAAGTAAATAAACAAGCAATAACAACAATCAGTAATAATCTAATAATTAATTTAAATAATCCTGAAATAATCGTAAATTTACATTGTAATTTCATGTAAATTAATACAATTATTCCTAGAATCTACACTATCATTTCATGTAGATTAAAGATTATTGCACCATTATTTCATGCGGTTCTACACTTCTTATCTACTTTATTCAATTTCATACTTCATCAATTTTACACGACATAAATTTGTCTACAATGTTCAAGGTGTCGCTAACTTTATTTTTACGTGTCAACTAATTAGACATTTCAAAGGTTATACTATACAGGTTTTAATATAATCAAATTTAAGTACATATGTCAATTTCAAAGTGTTAACTACCATCCGTCTAATTTCAAGTGTATATTATTTATCACTTCATGCGTTAAAATTAACATCCAATATTAACATCAAACAATCATCAATATTGTCAACCTACTTGATTATCATTGTATAATAATATAAGTCGTGAAATTTATTCACCTTTAGTGGTTAGAGAAAATGAATGATGAAGCACGAAGAGGCACGAAAAGACTTGATTCAAATGCAGCACAAACATGAACAATTGAATAAGCTGCAACCATCGATAAGAAAGAAATAGTATTAATTTCAATATGGACGTTCATATATATATATAATCATATATATATATATATATACATATTTACCAATTAATAAAGAAAAGAAGGAAAGCTGAGAAGCGAGTGCTTGCTGCAAGGTGGAAAGCTTCAACTAGTTGTTGTACAACAACAGAAAGGAAAAATTTGTTACTGCTATTCAGCTTCTTAAATCATATATACACTGTACATATATGCAGTCAGCAAATATGGAAGCACAGTAGACAACTTGATTATCAAGCACAGTAGACAACTTGATTTACCAAAGCAAAATATGGAAAGCACAATAAACATTTTTTTATAAAATAGAGACTGTTTCTTTTTTTTCAAATGAACGCATGCAACATCTTCCATCAAGTGGTCTTGGCATGGGCTGGGCGACAGCAAGGCGAGGGGCGGTGCAGTGGTTCGGTCAGCGACGACAAGGCAGGGGTGACGCGCGGTCTGGAGTGAGGGGACGCGCTGGAGTTCAGGTTGGGCGAGGTGATGGGGAAGTGGCAAGTAAGGGGCGTAGTTGCGGAGTTCGGTCGCGGCTGGTAGTGCGTATGGTCGGAGTGCGACGCAAGCGAGGGCGGTGCAGCAGTGGCAGGGGACGGTCGGCTGCATGGGTAGGGGTTTCGTACGGTTGCACTGGAGGGGTGCGCGACGATCGGAGAATGGGGTGACGGTTGGAGGAGGGGGACGTGTGTGGTTCAAGCGGTGGAGTGGTGGCACAGTCGGTTGCGACTGGAGGTTGTAGAGGGGGTGGTGAACGAGTGAAGGTTGCGCTCTGGAGGCTACGACTGGAGGGTTTATGGTGGAAGGTGGCGGTCGTAGGGTGGAGCGAGGTGGAAAGGCGGAAGCGCGTGTGAATGGATGAGGACGTGGAGTTTGGTTTCAAATTTTTTCATGACAGAGGAACCAAAATAAATATATAAAGAGAAGAAGAGAAAGAGGAGTTGGTTTCTTTACCTGATGGAGATGTGATGCAAACAAAGGTATGGACGCAGGCGGATTGATTTTTATATAAAAGCAGGGATACGAAGGGATGCAATGAACAAATGAACAGAGAATATTTTTGTGCGAATTACGAGATATCTTGCATATTTTACCACGCTAACCACCAGCTGCCAACCACCCATTAATTTCACTTCAGCCAAAATTTTATTTTCAAAATTTAAATGCATACGGGCTGTTAACTTGGGCTGAATATTATTTAAACGATCCGCTTGGAACGGTTAAATTACCGTGATGATTTACATCGAACTCCGATTTGTACA
Organism: Allium cepa; assembly: GCA_030765085.1. Lineage (NCBI taxonomy): Eukaryota > Viridiplantae > Streptophyta > Magnoliopsida > Asparagales > Amaryllidaceae > Allium > Allium cepa. The sequence continues at coordinate 340,305,092 of CM060932.1, read as the reverse complement.
AATGAATATACCATTCTGATCGGCGTGACGAGGCGCTTACAACGGTACAAAGATATTGACGATACGATAGTTCTATCAAAACTCAAAATTTACACCGATTAAATTGTTTGTTTGACAAAACAATTTAAATGATGCAGACGACGACGGAATTAGATGAAACGGAATGCGACGTCTTGATCAGATAAATTTTTACAATATTACTGTGTAAAAATATTTAGATTCGGAAGATGAAAATTTACGCACTTCGAAATGAACTGATATACAATAAAAATGCGAACGAAATTTGCTGCGATATTTTACGACGAAACTTTTCATATATTCATAACAACCTAGACGCATCATATATACGATGTTTGGACGTCAACAGAGAGCGTGTATAAATTTCAAATTTTTATAGTAAAATAGTGGATTCAGAGTTTTAAATTGGGTCAGAAATTCAAGGTCGTTACAATCTCCCCCACTCCAAACTTTTCGTCCTCGAAAAGGAACGAGATGGAAGAAGTAGGAAAGAAACATGAAGAAAATCAAGATAGATTTTTTTAGAGAAAAATGAATTATACCTGAAATTAGTAATTCGGGGTTTGAATCTTGAATACTATCCTCAGTTTCCCATGTGCAATCTCGGTCATCTGCACTTCACTGAACTTTGACGAGATTGACCGACTTCCTTCTAAGTTGCTTCATCTCACGGTCGACTATCCGAAGTGGCTTTCGCTCAATGGTCAAGTCAGGCTCTATGACTAACTCTTCCAACTGAGTAGTGGGAATGGTCATAGATGGATCGCGCACAACTTTGCAAAGATGTGAGACATGAGACACATTGTGCACACCGCCAAAATTCTCTGGTAATACGATTCTATAGGCCAAGGTTCCTACCCTCTCCGTAATCTCAAACAGGCCACCAAATCTGGGAGAAAGCTTTCCCTTTCTTAAAATCGAATAACATTCTTCAAAGGTGGCACTTTGAGGAATACTTCGTCCCCTACAGTGAATTTGAGATCTCTCCTTCTTCTGTCAGCGTAGCACTTCTGTCTATCTTGTGCCGTCTTTATCTTTCTCTTGATTTCTTCAACTTTCTCGGAAGCTTCCATAATAATTTCTGGACCAAGCACTAATCGATCTCTAGACTCGATCCAACAAGCTGGCAATTTGCATGGCCCTCTATATAAAGCTTCGAACGGTGCCATACCAATACTTGCCTGATTTATTAAAGATAATTAAATTCCAATTCAAATATACCTTTTCAAACTGAAATTCGATTTTACCTGACAACTATTATTATAGGTGAATTCAAACAAATGGAGATGGTCTTCCCAGGATCCACTATAGTCTATAATACAAGCTCGGAGAAGATCTTCCAAAATCTGATTCATCCTCTCAGTTTGACCATTTGTCTGAGAATGATAAGCTGTGCTCAGATTCAATTTAGTGCCCAAAGTATCTTGAAATGCCTTCCAAAATTTAATAGTGAAAATATGATCTCTATCGCATACGATACTAGACGGTACATCATGAAGTTTAACAACTTCCCCCATATATATCTCGGCCGAACTCGAAGCTGTACGAGTGGTCTTGACTGGAATAAAATGAGCGGATTTTGTCAGCCTATCGACAATTACCCAAATGCTCTCGTTACCCCTTCTGGTCCTTGGTTGCCCATCAATAAAATCCATGGAAATCTGCTCCCTCTTCCAACTTGGAATCTCTAGTGGTTGAAGTAATCCTTCCATCTTTCTGTGATCGGCCTTAACTTGTTGGTAGGTGGTGCATCTACTAACATAGGTAGAAATATCATGCTTCATCCCACTCCACCAATATAACTTCTTCATATTCTAATACATTTTTGTGACTCCTGGATGAAATGAAAGTGAGGATTGATGGTTTTCTCTCAGCACTTCCTGTCTTAAGCCGTCAACATTTGGAATAAAAATTCGGTTGTCGATCCTCAAAACTCCATTACTATCAACTTATGCTCCCATTTTACTGTTAGCATTCCCAACTCTATCGAGAACTATTTCCTTGATACGATAGAGCAAAGTGTCCTCGTATTGTTTAGCTATAATGCGCTCCATAAGAGCTGGGGAGACAATGAGCTAAAATAACATTCCTTCTACAAGATTACATCATATCATTGCTTGGTTTTTGCTTAAAGCATTATCTACGACGTTTGCTTTCCCTGGGGTGTAGTTAATATCGAGATCATATGCAGCTAAGAATTCGATCCATCGGATTTGTCTCTGATTCAAATCCTTTTGTGAGAAAATGTATTTCAATGACTTATGGTCTGTAAATAATTCGAATTTGGTCCCTAAAAGATAATGCCTCCATAGCATTAGAGCAAATACAACCGCAAGAAGCTTTAAATCATGAGTTGCGTAATTTGCTTCATGGGTCTTTAACCGACGACCAGCATAGGAAACGACCTTTCCATTCTGCATTAAAACTGCTCCTAATCCATCATGGCAAGCATCAGTATAGATGGTCAAACCTTCGCTTCCATCAATAACTATAAGAACTGGGGCAGAGGTCAGCTTCCGCGTCATCTCATTGAAAGCTGATTCGCACTTTTCACTCCAATTAAATTTGACATCCTTTCTAGTCAGTGCGATGAGCGGTGCGGCAACTCGAGCAAAATTTTCTATAAATCTAAGACAATAGCCGGCCAAGCCCAAGAAGCTGTGAATATCTTTAAGAGTTCTGGGAGTCTTCCAATCCTGCAAATTCAAAGGATTCGAGTTTAGATAGAGATAAGATGTTTGGATAGATCGACAAATAAGGATAGAACTTACATTGATTACAGCGATCTTAGCTGGATCGACCGAAATCCCATTCTTCGAGACAATATGGCCAAGAAATCAAACTTCATCTCTCCAAAAGTGGCATTTCGAGAACTTGTTTTTAAGCTGATGACTACGAAGAGTTTCAAGGACAAAAGACAAATGTGACCTATGCTCTTTCTCATCTTTAGAGAAGACGAGAATATCATCAATGAAAACAAGAACAAACTTGTTAAGAACATCACAGAAAACTCTATTCATCAAGTCGACGAAACAAGCTGGAGCATTAGTTAGGCCGAATGGCATAACCAAACATTCAAAGAAACCATTTTCAGTGTGGAATGTTGTCTTTGGAATACTCTCCTCAGCAATTCTGAGTTGGTGAAAACCGGTTGCCAGATCGAGTTTAGAGAAAACTTTAGCTCCATGGAGCTGGTCGAATAAATCATTAATTCGGGGTATTGGATATCTATTCTTGTGCGTGAGCTTGTTTAGCTCTCTATAGTCCATACACATTCTGAGAGAATCATCTGACTTTGTGACAAATACAACTGCAGCTCCCCATTCTGAATGACTTTGTCGTATTAAGCCTTTAGCAAATAAATCTTCAACCTGAGCATTCAATTCTGCCATCTTTTTAGGAGCCATTCTCCTGGAAAGGAGAACTACTGGTCGAGCACCAGGGATAAGATCAATGTGGAATTCGATTTCCCATGGAGGTGGTAGAGAATTGACTTCTCCAAACACATCAGGAAAAAGCTGAACAATCGAGGTAGAGCTTAGATCATTCGGATGAGAGTCAAGAGAGAATATATAAGTTCCAGCACACTCCTGAGGAGATTTTCCTTCAATAATTAAAGGTTTACTCTTGTCATCAATTAGAGGGACGGTTCGAGCTTTGCAAGAGATAAAGGCTTCGAACTTTCGTAGCCAATCAACACCTAATAAGATATCGAATGCCTCGAATCCAAGGGCATAGAAATCTGAAGTGAAGCGATTCACGTCATACATAAGCGTGACATATTTGCATACCCCTTTGAGGTTAGCGGGTCCTCCAATAGGATTGATACACATAAGAAAGTTGAGGCAAGGATGGGTTTCAATTCAAGTTTATTACACAAATCAATAGATATGAAGCTATGTGTTACTCCGGTGTCAAATAGAACTTTAACAAGTAAAGCATGCAACATAAAAGTACTCTGCAATGTACCTTGGTCATCCTGAACTTAAGGGGTAGGGGTGGTAATAGCGAAAACTCCAGATGGGGTACCCTTCTTTTGAGTTGGGCAATCTTTCTTAAAATGTCTTGGCTGTAAGTAAATGTGACATACATCTCTCTTGGCCATCTGTGCTGGTGGCGGAATAGCTGCTCCCTTTGGGGATGGGCAACTACTAGCATAATGACCCTTATGATTGCAGTTGAAGTAGGTGATAGAGGATATGTCAATGGGCTTCTTCTGAGAATAGCCAAGTCCGGTTGTCTACTGCCAGTTCTTCCTTTGCTGCTCAAAATTCGGCTTCCTCTTCCCAGTCTGACTAGAGGATGGCTGAGCAACTGGTGTCTTGGTGACTGATGTACCCCTCCACTTTCCCTTATACCTAAGGGCATAATCCATCAGCTCGGTGAAAGTGCCATGGACATGAGCTGTGAGGAGATCGTAATACTCTAGACGTGCTCCATAGATGAATTTCTTGTTCTTCGGAAGTGGTGTATCAATCAAGCCGGGTTCGAACTTGAAGAGTTCGTTAAACTTCCTTTCAAACTCGGAGAAAGTCATGCTACCCTGCTTGAGGTCCATAAATGATCGGTAAAGCCGAGCCTTCCCGGCTGCTGGCATCCACTGAGCCATAAAGGAATACCTATTTACAAGCGAGACAAAGATGAGTCAAGATTCAAAGAGATAGAAGGAATTTATTTGGATGAAATTTTAGTTAGATTTCTACCTAAACTGGGCCCAGGTGATAGTTTCTTCGTCAGTACAGGAGGTTACTGACTCCCACCAATCTTGTGCCGCATCCTGAAGTTGCCAAGCGGCCAATTGACGCTTCTGCACGTCAGTAAGCTCAAGACGAGTGAAGATCCTTTCCAGGCTCTTCAGCCACTATTGCGCTCCAATGATGCTCTCGGAACCAGAGAATTTGATGCCACCAAGCTGAGTGTATTCTTTGCTAAGAGTAGAGAATTTGACTACAGGAGCTCGGGCATGTGATGCGGGAGCATTTCTTCTACCCCCACCTCTAGCGTTCCTTCTGGTACTCATCTTGGAATACCAAAAGCGATTTTAGAATCAAAGATAGAAATTTATAGAACTTAAGGAAATTCTAAGTCAAACGAATTTAATAAGGACGATGGAATCAGAGGATATAGATTCTGAAATGATTCTCCTCATTCTAGGGTATGGTTACCCTATCTCTAATGAGCTTACAACTCCATAGGCTAAGGTTTCGGGAATCACTGCGTTGATACCAACTGTAACAACTTGTATATTTGGACCATTTAAATTGACAATAATCCACACATGTCAACTTAAATAGCACAAAACACGAATCATTAATGGAGTACACGTATATAAATGAGAATCATCACAGAATCATAGACAGATACAATATAACAGAATAACGCAGCAGAATTACACCAATGTCATAATAGTAGTTCATGAAGCTACTAAGTAAATACGACAATGTCTCAAGCAAATGGTGAAATAGAAACACATAGATGTCTGATACAATATCATAATAGAATAGAGCAATACTGATAAAGATAAATGATAGTCTTCAAAGTCTTTAGCTTCCAAGTAGCACAGCAACAGAAATCCTCAGACTGACCCGAGCATAAACACAAACAAACACTCGAGTTAGACATATATTCTTACGCAAGATTATATGGTTCAAAATTTGAAATAATAATAACTCAAAGATGAATGGAATAAACATCTTTCAGGATCCGTTAAACTATCATATATATAGTAGTGTATGCTAAGTAGATAATGTCTAACAGTAACATAAAGTATCAAGATAGTGTTAAGGCATCACCATTATTCCCTTAACACATTAACATAGCGTCATAGTCTATACAGCACTATAAACTACTGTAAACTAGTGGGCTATCAGGGAGTACTCTATAGGTATAATACAAAACAAATCGTAGTGGTCAGGTATAGGGATACAAGTATGACAAGGCACATGGGCAATACCCAAGGTAGTGAAACTACCGTTTGCCTGATCCGGACTGGTGAGAATGCATCGCCGCAACGACCGCAACACCGCGATACAGCACTCCAAATTTAAGGGTGCGCACCAATCACAAACAAGTACGAGTAGTTTACGAAGAAGTGTGTTCGTTAGAGGTAGCTAGCCTCGTTGGTCCGGCACGGCTCCTGTTTAAGTCATTTCCAATTTGACACAAGTGTCAAGGTCATCCATTATCGTTCTCTTTCTTCAATTATCAACGTACATCATTCCAACCACTTCATTCTGGATCACACTCCGCGTATAATAGTATCAAAGTGGTATTCGGTTTAGACAGAGAGTATGTCCCTAACCGATCCCGGTCTCTTTAATAACTTCGTAATTATTACACCGATTGGTCATTTAATAAATTCCAAAAAAAAATTAAATCAATTTCACTTAAAATTTGAAAGCCAACATTCCATTTGACCCTCTATATTAATCTCCATAAATTAAGTTTCAAAATTTCAAGTTTCAATTTCAATTTTCTACTTAGTTACACAATTCAACTTCAATTTGATTTAAAACAATTCAATTATTGATTTTACATTCATAGATGGTTTTCGTTCAATAATCATTTAAATTAAGTTAATTTAACATTTCAAAACAATTTCATTTTAATTTCCAATTTATTAAACCATTCACCTAAGTTTGCCTACATTATATCCAAACTTATAAATTTAATTTAATTAAATTCATCAAATTAAATTCTTTAAATTGCAAGTTTTATATTAATTTCAATAAATAAATCACATTTTATTTCTTATTAAAGAAATTCAAATTCACTTATTTACTCATCTAATTAAATAATCACAAGTTAAATTTCTTCGGTGAACAAGTTCAAATTTGTTTAATTATTAAATAAGTTTCAAAGCTTAATTCAATAATTTATAAAGGTCTAAACAACATTCTTTCATCAAACATTTGGTAATATTTATTTCAATTATTAAGTATTAACATTTTTAAATTTCATAGAATTAAAATTTTCAAATTTAATTAAAACCCTACATTATTTTATTTAAATAAAATCTTTATTTTATTTTATTTTAAGTCGAATTGTTTGACCGATCGGGTTTTTATTTAATTCTCTATCCTAAGTCAATTATTTTATTTGGGTATTTATCATTTCAACTCGATTCCATTTCAATTCAAAATTAGAAACATAGTAAAGGGTTCTTGCAGTGTGATAACTGGGATGGTGTCAAGTAAATAAACAAGCTGTAACGACCCGTAAATTTCGACCATTTAATTTGTTAATTTTATTTTATTTTTGTAATTTAATGAAGAAAGAAAATGAAAATTTTACATTTTATATTGGAGAGAACGTTAGAAATTAAAAGTTGAAATGACAATAAAAATCAATTCCTGACAATTGAAATGAAATTCAATTAAAGAAATAGTAGAGAACATTATAGTTTGCTAATTTAATATGATTGTGTAATTAATACTGAAAGAAATAAAATTTGAAATAGTATAAATGAAATAACAATTGAATTGGATTGCAACTATATAAATGGAAGGAAATTCTATTATGTGGATGTCAATATTGAATAAATGAATGGCAATAGAATTCTAATGAATGATAATAATGAAAAAACGTATACAATCAATGTAGGTAAATAATTTCAATATTGTTGAAATTTATAAACGTTTCTTTGATGATAATTACTAACATAACGGAAATGTGAACGTAAAGTAATTTATGTATATATATTTGGCGATTAGATCAAACCAATCTATAGAAATCAAATTTTTAAGTTAATTGGAGGGAATATGTAATAAATGCATTTATGTGTAAGTGGATGAAATTTATTTCTACAACTAATGGGATATTGGAATAAGACGGAAATTGTTAATGTAATAAGAGTAGGCCAATAATAATTTTTCCCGTACATTGACAATCGATGAAATAATGTAATACTATTCATAATAAGGGCAATTAGATTGATGATATAATGGAAAGCCTATTAAATGGAAATATTGGAAATAAAATCTGTAATTTCTAAATTTTGGAAGTTTGAACCAAGGGTAGTAATTATTGAAATAATTAATTGGGGGTCAATTAGAGCTTAATAAACCTTAATGTATATTAATGAAAATGCGGCAATAGTGCAAAACTTTAATCATTTACCCATCCATTAATGCATTGATTTAGGTCTCAATCAAATAGCAACATTTGGCTGGTTATTAATAGCTTTTAAGTGAAGATAAAATGTTAATAAAAACAAGTATTTTAAGATTAACCATCTATTTAGTATATTAAATTTTAACTAATAATCAATTGCAATAAATAAAAATAGTTATTACATTTAACATTAATTGAAGTAATATTTGAAATTTATGTCAATTCCGTTTATAATAACTATTGGTTGATGTAGCATTGAAATCAAAATTTATTTAATTATTAGAATATAAATTATAGTGATTGAGTTTATTTCAAATAAACGAAAATTAAAAATCTAGATACTACATTTATGGAAATCAAAACTTTATTTAAGTGAAATGAATTTTTTTTTGGATTTAATGGCAATTAAATGAAATAGGAATAGTTAAACAATACGCCAATTGAAAGAAAAGATGATATGAGAAATTTTGTAATAATTTTGAATCCAATATTTAATTCATCTATTTGACTGGAATGAATGGAATAATTTTTAATTTAACTAAATGGAATTTTGAGGATTTTATTTATAATTTTGTGAATTCAATGAAATTAATTATCAAAGGTGAGATTAACATTTGACTTGATAAATTTATCTTCTCTATACTGACATTTAAATTTGTTAAAATCATTGTAAATGTTTGAGTAATATAAAGATGATAAAATTGTCAATTTTAGACTTTAAATATATAAAATTGGATTTAATCAATTAATTTAATTAATATAAAAATAGCCATTTTGGTCACGGACTCGGATTTCGACGAAACCTGTTTCATCGGATCCGTAACAGTGAATTATTGTAGGGTTTCAAGTTTCGTAGCGATCGGACTTGTCGTTTGATCGTACGAATGTGAAACGCCTCGAAATCGATAAATTGAAATTAGTTTTGAAATCAATTTGAAAATATTGATTTCAGCATAACTTCTTCATACGATGGAATTTGGACGTGAAATTTTTTCCATCGCGTTCAGAATATTTTTAAACACCTATTTGGATATATGGGTTTAACGAATTTCGTTCCGGGGTCAGAACGGGCTTTTTGGGCCAATTATCGTTCAGCACGTTTGTTTATCGGATCCATCTACTCTATTTCTAACCTACCTATATAAACCCAGTTATAAAACCCTAGCCTACATCTATTCTCATTTGTTTATGCGTTCATTTTCTCAGCTACTCCTCTTCCAATGGCTGCAAACCCTAGATCCAATTTCAGTCCAAAATCAAAAGTCAAAAATTCAAAGTCTCAGAAAAATTTGAAAAAATTATATGTTGTAGATTTCATCGATACGAATCTGCACGTAGTTTCTGTTTTTGCAATCGATGCACGAATCATCCTGAAAATTCAGTCAAAGGTCAAAATTCGCGAAGCATACGTGTCGTTTTGTGCGTTTTCAATTGGGGCAGAAATCGAGCAATCTGTTTCTGGGTTTCGTAGAGGGCAGCAAGTGGAGTCTATTGATGGTGGTCGTTTTCCTTATAGTGAGGTGTGGTGGCCGAAATCGTTGTTTAGGGTTTGGGAACCGGAGGCGGCGGCGCTACCTCAGAGACGATCGCGCGCGGGGGGGGGGGGGGGGGGGGGGGGCAGATGGTTGCGGCCGGCGAGGGAAGCTCTATGGTGGTAGCGGCGTGATGTATGGGGGCCCTACGGCGGCGAAAACGGCGGTCAAAGGAGGTCGCCTATGGGTTCGAACGCGACTATAGTTGCGTGAAGGAGAACCATGCGCGTGCGTGCTCGGGGTAGTGACGTGGAAAGTTTTTGGAGTGAGTTTTTTTTTTCTGTTTTAATTTTAATTTTGTTTTCTAATCGTTTAAATCGAATAACTTTTGCATACATAATCCGATTGACGCGCGATTTTTTTTGTTAGGATCATAATAAAATTCCGGTTCTGTTGACGCTGGTATGAACGAATTCTGAGACCGTCGAAATTTTGGGTTTAAATCGGATTTAAATTCGATTTAAATCCCAAAGGTGAGTGTTTTGACCCACCCACAACTTCTAAGTTTTCTTATGTTTGTTAAATTGATTTAAGATATGAGTATAAATTTATTTATGACCGTTTGACATGTTTTATTCATCATCTCAGTTACATCGCATTTATTTAATTTAACTGTTAATTAATTTTATTTTTGCATATAAATTGACAGTTAAAATTTATTTATTTGCATATAAAATGCTAGTTAAACAGTTATTAAATTTATTACTGAATATAAACTATTAGTTAATACCTGCTATTTATTACCTGTTATATTTTATATGCTCTATATTGATGTTTGTTTGAATTGGATGATGATTGTAATAAATGTTGATGATTGATATTTGGATGAATGGATGTTCATTTATATTAACTGCAAGTTGTTATGCATTTCATTTCATTCGGAATTGCGGTTTGAAATGATATACAACCGCATTTTATTATTAAATTGCGGATTGAAATGATAAGTATCCGTATCACTTGACCATAGGATAAAAAATTATATACAGGCACCGTGGTATATGTATAAAATTATTTTTGAAAGGATTATATGGTTTTGGATATGATACGGTTTGGTAAATATTAAATTTTTGACCTTATATAAAATCTTATTTTTATATACATATATAGTTAAATTTTTGAATTTAAGCTATGTATAAATTTGTTAAATAAATTAAATAAGTTGAATAATGGAGTTCTAATGATTTAAATCAATCTAGATTGGAAGGTAAATTAAAAATTAAATTGGAATTGAGCGTATTTAAGAATTAAACTCTATAAGTGATGTAACTTATTTAAACTTGGAAATTTTAAGGGTATGATACTTATAACTGGATTTTTATTCAAGATAAATTAAATGAATATATCTAGTGTAAATAATTTGAAGGAAATATTTAATTGTTAGGAATTTTGAGTTTTATTTTATGGATTTATTTTATGAATATTTCAAAACTAAATAATAGGACAATAAATTGTTGAATGGAATTTCCAACCTTAAGTTTTGAAATTGTTAAATACTCAAAGTTAGGAATATATTGAAATTGAAGTGGTTTATTTAACTGAAAGTGAATTTAAATTTTATGGATTTAGACTAAATTTTAAATGAATAAATTTGTACAGCCGTGAAGATTTTTTACTTTATAAAGTAATATGAAATCAACTATTTTATTCTATATACTGTTGAATATCCAAAACCATTCAAGTTTTAGAAGTTATGGTTTTAAAGCTATGAATTTCGAAGTATTATGTTTTGAAAGTTATAATCCAAATGTTTGGTTTCCAGATATTGTAAATTTTAAGCAGTGTGATTTTGGAAGGGAAATATATTTGAAATAAAAATGATATTATTGATTTAGGGTTTTTAAAAATAATATCAAAATGAGTTGTTTTGGAAATGGAAATGATATAGTATTTATGGGTTTTGAAATGGATAATTATTTTCTGGTTTCAAAGCATAAACTTTTAAATGACCGCGGTGTTATAATAACGTTTGGTTATTGAAGAGACCGGGATCGGAAGTTGTCATACTCTCTGCCAACCCCGAAAACCACTTTAACAACCGTGTACGCGGTGGAGATTCCAGAATGAAGTAGGATGGTGGTGGCTTTTCCTTTAAGGTAAATACGTGGACCCGACTCCCGTGAGTTGGCATAAGGTGGCTAAAACAGGAGCGATCGAAGGGTTAATAAGGTAGCACCTTTGATCTGACACATCCCTTCGATATTATACTTTGACTTTGGATTGATTCGGTGACCACTTTTGATTTTATTTGGGGGTGTGGCTCGAGGTGAGCGGTAGCTGCGCGCTACGCGTTACCACCAACCCGGAAGCGTAATTGGTATATCTACCCTGGCATTGCCTAGTTGTGCCGTGTCACCTTCCCTATCGCGCCTTGTATAAGTTTGGTTTTCTCCCGTAGCCCGTGTGGTATCCTCTGGTGGCTTCCCGACCAGGAGGGACTATGATATTGGATGGACTACTAGGACTATTACATGTTAAGGGCTATATGGGTAACCCCTTAATGCTAAGAAAAAAGTAAGTTTATTTTATAAATAGATACTATTATAATAGCGAAATATACTACATAGTAAATAGTTTAACAGATCCTTAAGAGATGTGAATCCCGAGCATCTCTTGAGTTACTGCACTTATATTTATTTCTATTAATTTAACTTACATAAGTTCTTTTAGTTCTGACTCGAGTGTTTTGTCTTTTCTATTCGCTCGGGTCAGTCCGAGCGTTTCAGGATTTGAAGATTTTATTCTGGAGGACGAAGACGAAGATTTGTAGTATTACTATCTACTATATTATTCCACTCACTATTTAATTCCGCTGCATTGATATTATTGGTATGTGAACTCTGATGTTTATTGTATAAAGAAGAATCAAATGTTTTGTAAACAGGTTTATTAACTGTATACTTATTATTATATTTTATCCTTCCGCTGTGAGATTCTGTTTTGTTTTATTTCTTTCTCGTTTTCTTATTTACCCCATAACAATCCGCCTTTCCGTATGGTTTGAATTGGCACGTGTGTCGATTTAAAGGGTGCGGAAAGGCGGGACGTTACACAAGCAATAACAACAATCAGTAAAAATCCAACAATTAATTTGAATAATCCCAAAATAATTGTATTAATTTACATTGTAATTTCATGTAAATTAATATAATTATTCTTAGAATCTACACTATCATTTCATATAGATTAAAGATTATTATGCCATTATTTCATGCGGTTCTACACTTGTTATCTACTTTATTCAGTTTCATACTTCATCAATTTCACACGACATGAATTTGTTTACAATGTTCAAGGTGTCGCTAACTATATTTTTACGTGTCAACTAATTAGACATTTCAAAGGTTATACTATACAGGTTTTAATATAATCAAATTTAAGTACATAGGTCAATTTCAAAGTGTTTACTACCATGCGTCTAATTTCAAGTGTATATTATTTATCACTTCATGCGTTAAAATTTAACATCCAATATTAACATCAAACAATCATCAATATTGTCAACTAACTTGATTATCATCGTATAATAATATAAGTCGTGAAATTTATTCACCTTTAGTGGAGAAAATGGACGACGAAGCACGAAGTGGCAGGAATAGACTTGATTCAAACGCAGCACAAACAAGAACAATCGAACAAGCTGCAACCATCGTTAAGAAAGAAATAGTATTAATTTCAATATGGACATTCATATATATATATATATATATATATAATCATATATATATATATACATACATACTTACCGATTAATAAACAAAAGAAGGAAAGCTGAGAAGTGAGTGCTTGCTGCAAGGTGGAAAGCTTCAACTAGTTGCTGTACACCAACAGAAAGGAAAAATTTGTTACTACTATTCAGCTTCTTAAATCATATATAAACTGTATATATATGCAGTCAACAAATATGGAAGCACAGTAGACAACTTGATTATCAAGCACAGTAGACAACTTGATTTATCAAGCAAAATATGGAAAGCGTAGTAAACATTTTTTTAAATAAAATAGAGACTGTTTCTTCTTTTTATCAAATGAACGCATGCACCATCTTCCATCAAGTGGTCTCGGCATGGGCTGGGCGACGGCAAGGCGAGGGGTGGTGCAGTGGTTCGGTCGGCGACAGCAAGGCAGGGGTGTCGCGCGGTCTGGAGCGAGGGGACGCGCTGGAGTTTAGGTGGGGAGAGGTGAATGGGAAGTGGCGGAGTAAGGGGCGCAGTTGTGGAGTTCGGTCGCGGCTGGTGGTGCGCACGGTCGGAGGGCAACGCAGGCGAGGTGTAACGACCCGTAAATTTTCAATGATTAAATTTGGTTATTTAATAAAAAATTTGTTATTAAATTTAGATAGAAATAAAAAATTTATAATTTATATTGAAGTAAATGTTAAAAATGAATTGTAGCAATGGTTATAAAAATTAAATTTTGACAATTGAAGTGAAATCCCATTTATGAATAGTGTAAACTGTTACATTTGGTTATAAAATAGAAGATGAGTAAATAAAAGTAACTTTTGAATTAACCAATGCAATAGTATATTGCTTAATAGTAACTGAACGTAAATTAAGGAAATAAGGTCATGGCAAGTTGATAAATGACAAATTTAGTGCAATTCCAATTTATTGAAACAATTGTAAGGTTTAATTGATTGTAATTTGTAAACTGGGAAATAGATTCAAAGTTATCTTAATTGATGAAATAATATGTAAGAAATTGCAAGTAGATAGAATCAATAATAGAGAAGTAACTATAATAAATTGTTGGGTGATAATTAGAGATGAGTGTAAGTGTTGTATAAATAAAAGATTGTATAAATAAAAGAAGTTTGTAATTTGTTAATGAATTTATAACAGGTAAATTGGTGGCAAATGGTTGTTACCTGTTAATGCACCAAATACAAATAAAGATAATTAAATGCACTTTAATGATAATTAATATAACAACGGAAAGGGTGAATAGACATGTAAGTTTATTTATAAGGCAGTAATTGATGTAATAAAAAGCATGAAACCAAGTAAATATATTTACTTAGAATATTTAATTGTAATTTATGTATATATTGGGCAAAGATTATTAATTTAAATGTAATAAAGTGGATTAATTGGAATTACATAAAAAGATTTTTAATTTAAATGTAATAAAGTGGATTAATTGGAAAATATTAATGTGCCAAGATATAGCCTATGCTAATTTAAGTTAATAATTAATGAATTGAATGAAAGGCCAATTAATGAAAATAAAAAGGAAATTTGATTTGTGAGTAATAAAAGCTTATTAATGTGACCAAAGATTAGCGTAACGATTATTGTATGTTACCTATTTATGTAGAGTGTTAATTTACAATTGGAAGTCAGTTACAATAATTATAATTTAATATTACGTTAATGTTAATTAAGGTAATATTTGTAAGTAATGTTAAGGTTATTCATATTGGACAATTTGTTGAATTATAAGTATTGGAAATAAAGCTTTATCAATATATTGGAATTTAATTGAATTAATTGCAATTAAATGAAAATAAAATATCTAAATATTACGTTATTTGAAATTAAGATGGAACGTGAGAATATTTAATGTAATAGTTTTGAATCCAATGTTAAATCCATCTATTTGAAATTTATGAATGGAATAATCATTAATTTATTTAATAGGATTTTTGGAAAATAAATTTATAATTTCTGAATTTAATGAAATTATGGTTAATACTGAAATTGATAAATTAATCAACTCTAAATTGACATCTAAATTTGGTTTAATTAATGTGAATGATTAATAAAAATAAAAAGTGATAAAAATTATCGATTATAGAAGTGAAATTAAAAATTGCATTTAATTGATTGATTTTTAATTTATTTAATTAATGTAAAAATAGCCATTTTGGCCATTGACTCGGTTTTCGACGAAACAGTTTCAACGGATCCGTAATGATGAATTATTTTTGGGTTTCAAGTTTCGTAGCGATCGGACTTGTCGTTTGATCGTACGGACTCGAAACGCGTTGAAATCAATGAAATTGAAATCAATTGAAATCAATTTGAAAAATATTGATTTTAGCATAACTTCTTCATACGATGGTGAAACCTTTTCCATTGCGTTTAAAATATTTTGAAACATCTATTTTGATATATGGGTTGACCCAATTTCGTTCGGAGTCAGAACGGGCTTTTCGGGCCGCTTGATCGTTGAACGCGTATATCCAATCGTGTCCATCTATTCTATTTCAATCCTACCTATAAATACACTATTATAAACCCTAGCTTACCCCTATATTCTCATTTTTCTACGCATACAGTTCTTCTTCACTTCGTCATTTCAATGGCAGACAATTCCAAATCCAAGTGCAATTCAAAATCAAAGTGAAATTTCAAACTCCTCAAAAAATTTCAGAATTTTTTTATATCGAAGCTCTCGATGTACGCAGCCTAGATCAGCAGTTCGTTTTTGGTTTTGAATCACCATTTGTCAAGAAATCGCAGAACCATTTTTGGCCGTTCAACGCGCGTCGATGAACATCGACTGATCGACGAACCATTTATGGGTTTTGTCGAGAGTCTATAGCGTAGTTCATCTATTGTGTTTGTTCGGGTTATCAACGGCTGGATCGTTAGAAAATTTCAGCTAGGGTTTGACAAATTTGGGCGGCGGCGACCGTGTTTCACACGATCTCAGCGCGATGTGGGGTGTTTGGCGACCAAGCGTGGAGGAGGCGAAGTCGTCGGCCGTGCTAGTGGGGTGCGACGTGGACTAGAAAGCGATATGGCGGCGCGTTTGAAAAATTCGCGTGCGTGGGTAGGGTTTCCTACATCCGCCTATTTTCTATAGCGCGAAGATGTATGCGTGATGACGTGGCCTTGGTTAGTAATTAATTAATTTATTTTAAATTTTGTTTTCAAATCTTCTAATTCGTATAACTTTCTCATACGATATCTGTTTCACGCGGGGTTTTATCCGCTATGTTCGTATTGGAATTCCGGATATTTTGACGCTAGTTTGGACAAATTCTGAGGCTATCCAATTTTTGGGTTTAAATTGGATTTAAATTCAATTTAAATTCAAAAGGTGAGTGTTTTAACCCACTCACAACTTCTAAAATTTCTTATGTTTGTTAAATTTATGTAGGATGTGATAAGAAATTTATTTATGACTGTTTGGCGTATTTTTAATCATCATCCCGGTTAAATTGAATACAATTGAATTAAATTGTTAGTTAATTTATTTATTGTATATAAACTACCATTTAAAATTTCATTTAATTTATTATTGAATATAAACTGCTAGTTGATACTAGTTGTTTATTACCGTTATATATTGATGCTTTTGATTGAATTGGATGATGATTGTGATTAATGGTTGATGATTGATATTGGATGAATGGATGTTGTATTTTATATCGTTTTAAACTGCAAATTTGTCATGCACTTCATTTCATTCGGGATTGTGGTTTGAAATGATATATAACCATATTTTTATTTTAAATTACGGATTGAAATGATAAATATCTGTATCACTTGACCATAGGGTCGAAAATTATATACAGACAGCATGGTCTATATATAAAAATATTTTAAAAGGTTTTCTATGGTATTGTAAAGAAATATATGGTTTTATGAGATAGTGATTTGGATATTTTATAAATGTTATTTTATGTATAGTTAAATTCTGGGTTTTCAGCTACGTATAAAATTGATTTGAAGTATAAAATAATTTAATAATTAAGTTTGATTTTATTAAGATAAAATATGATTAAGCATTTATTTAAATTAAATTTCTGGAGTTTATAATGACTTAAATGAGAATAAGTTTGGAAGATGAATATGGAATTTATTGGGAATTTAATAAAATTTAGAATTTTAAAGGGTATGATTTTTATTACTTGATTTTTGTTTAGAGTGATTTAAATGAATATCAAGTTGATTTAAATGAATATATCAAGTTAAATAAATTGAAAGGATATCCAGTTGTTGAAGTTAAAAGTTTTACTTAAATTATATTGGATTTATTAAGTAAACACTTCAAATCTAAATAATAGTAATTGAAATTTACATATATATGGAATTATCAAAGGAATAGTTTTGAAATGGTGGAATATTTTAAGCTTTGAAATATATGGAAATTTGAAATGTTTTATTTGGAGGTTCAAATCGGAATTTGGAATTTATTTGTGAAATTAAAGAAGCTATTTTACTATATAAAGTACTTAAATATTTAAACCCTTTAAGTAATTGAAGTTATGTTCAAAGCTATGGGTTTCAAGGTATATAGATTAAAGTGCTATGATTTTTGGAAAAAGGATATATTTTGAAATAAAAATGATATCATATTGATTTGAGTTTTAAACGTAAATGATATCATATTTATATGGTTTTGAAATGGATACTATTTTCTAGTTTTGAGGTATATATTTTTTCTGAAAAGAGCATGGTGTTATAATAACGTTTGGTTGTTAAAGAAACTGGATCGGAAGATGTCATACTCTCTGCCAACTCTGGAAACCACTTTAACAACCGTGTACGCGGTGGAGATTCCATAATGAAGTAGTATGATGGCGGCGTTTCCTTTGAGGTAAATCCGTGGACCCAACTTCCGTGAGTTGGCATAAGGTGGCTAAAACAGAAGCGATTGACGGCAAATGAGGTAGCACCTTTGATCGGTCACATCCCTTAGATATTATACTCTTACTTTTGGATTGATTCGGTGGCCACTTTTGATTTTTTTGATTTGGGGGTGTGGCTCGAGGTCGGCGGTAGCTGCGTGCTACGCGTTACGCGTTACCACCGGCCCGGAAGCGTAATTGGTATATCTACCCTGGCATTGCCTAGTTGTGCCGTGTCACTACGCTATCGCGCCTTGTACAAGTTTGGTTTTCTCCCGTAGCCCGTGTGGTATCCTCTGGTGGCTTCCCGATCAGGAGGGACCATGATATTGGATGGACTACTGGGACTATTATTGTGTTTAAGGGGGAGATTGGGTAACTCCTTAACGCTATTTAAAAGTAAGTTTATTTTACTATAGACACTATTATAATAGCGAAATATTGCTACATAGTAAATAGTTTAACGGATCCTTAAGAGATGTGATTCCCGAGCATTTCTTAAGTTACTGCACTCACGTTAGACACTGGATAGGAGATGTCAAATCCCGTAAACATCTCTGACGCCGTCCACTCATATTATTCACCGTTGATTTAACTCACATAAGATCTTTTAGTTCTGACTCGAGTGTTTTGTCTTTTCAATTCGCTCGGGTCAACCTGAGAATTTTAGGAATTGAAGGCCTTATTTCTGGAGGAGGAAGACAAAGATAGTATTAGTACTATTATTTACTATAGTGTTCCACTGCATCACATTGTTCTGCAGCATTGTTATTATTCTTTGGTATGCGTAACTCTGATATATATTGTATAAGAATAATCAAATGTTTTGTAAAGCAGCTTCATGAACTATTTATTTGATTATCATATTTTATCGTTCCGCTGTAAGATTCTATTTTGTTTTTTCTTTCTCTACTTTTCTTATTTACCCCATAACAATCCGCCCTTCGGTATGGTTTAAGTCTGACGTGTGTGGTTTATCGTCGGATTTAACGCATGCGAAAAGGCGGGACGTCACATCTGGTATCAGAGCTTTGGTTTAGTGATAAAGCTTAGCTTTGTGGGGTCTGACTCTTTACTAATAGGGTAGTAATACCCTATGATGAGTCGCTAAGTGTGTATATATGAGAGAGCGTATGTTAATGTTATAAAAAGGTTTTAATATTGTGTTAATCTGTTCCATTTTGTATTTATAAATTCTGGTTGGTGCATGGGTCGCTATGACATCAATAGAGATTTCTAAACACTTAATATGACAGACCGACATAATATTTGTGTTTAATATAGGTGAATGAAATAATTTTGCCTACTATATTTTCTATATGTAAAATAAAATTTTATAAATAATATATATATTTGGTTGCAATATATTGGTTGTTAGGTAAAGAAATTTATAAATAATAGTGGAAATGAAATTTAAAAATAAAATAAATGAAAATTGGAAATTTAGAACTTAAGTTCTAGGGTTTGGAAAATTCTTTTGAATGATTTTGAAATATAATAATAATATTATTAGAAGCATTTTCTGATATAAGTATTTCAATATAATTTGAAAGAAATGTTTTAAAAAGAAATTTTGGAAAGAAATTAGTTTTCTACTCCCCTTTCTATCGCTGGAAAATAATTTTGGTGATGAGTGTACGCATCATCGATATTCATTTTTGAGTTTCAAAGTGGGAAGGCCACTGTAGTAGTTTTGCTACAAATGTATTTTGATAAACAAAAGTGAATTTTAAATTGTTTTATATATAATTGGATATAAGTTGTAAGTATATATTTATTTGTTATTTTAAAATGATTTTAAATTTAACCCGGTATTTAGTTTTTAAGTTTCTGATAATTAACAGTTTTGATTAGTGTAGTGAAATGGAATGTAACTAATATAAAATTGGAACCTTTAATTAAAATAAGAGATTTAATGCTTAGTTATAAATGGGATTAAAAGAAATTTGAAATTGTAGCCAATGAAACTAAGAATATTATTATTGAATATTAATTTAATTTAGAAGAAGAAGAATAAACTTGTATAATTTCCAATTGCTTTCTTTAACATATATATAACTTATTACCTATAAAAGTTAAAATGTTAAAAGAAAATGTAATGGGAAATTTTACAAGTAGACTAGAAGCAATGGAAGGATTCAATGAATTCCCTTAAGTAATAAGAATTTGGTGTTCTTATTGTCATAAACTTAAGTATAATTGAAATGCTACTAATGTAATTGTGACAAGCCAGAAATTTTAACGAATTAAATTGGAATAATTAATCGATTTTAAATATTTAAAAGTTAATTTTAACTTGAATTTCAAAATATCAATATTTACTTGAGAATTAAATCATTGAATTATATAGTTTAAATATTTAATCATATAATTTGAAATTGGGTAAAACGCTGAATCCGGAGTTTTAAGCCTGTTAATAATAATTTGAAGGCTTATAAAATTTATTTTGATAGCATTGAAAGTAGTGAAAGTGTTGAAATTGAGTTTGGAATTGTTTTGTTCAATTTTGATATTTTATCGTTTAAATTGGAATTTGAAAATAGCCTTCCGAGGCACAGTCTCGGAATTCGACGAAACCAGTTCCATTGGATCCGTAATAGCTAGTTATTATCGGATTTTAATTTTCGTAGCCATCGGAGTTGTCGTTTGACCCTGGCAGCTCGAAATGCTTAGAACGATTTTAATCGATTTAATTTAAAATTTATCGTTTACTTCTGTAACTCGCGCATACGATCAAATTAGCCTCCGAATCATGTTCCATTGGGTTCGGAATGCGGGTAAGACCTTATAAACACCCGTCGGCATGTCTGATACGGAGTCCGAAATTTCGAGTTATGCTTAACGAGACGTTTGTAAATTTTATAATATAATAAAATTAAAAGTACACTTGTCAGAGATATTTTTCTAATGCGTACCCAAGAAGCTTTCCAACCCTATATTTTATTCCATCCTCTCTTCCTTCAACAGAGAGGAAACCGAGCCTCCCTCTTTCCTTAATTTCCTAAACCAATTCGTTTATATATATATATATATATATATATATATATAAAATAATGGCCGAAGCCCTCGAAGGAAGAGGCGAGGAAGTCGCGAGCTCGAGCATGATCACATGAGGGAAGGTCATAATCGATCGAGGGGTGGCTGAAAGCAGATAGCGTTGTCGTCTTCAGTTAGGGCATGGTCGCGATGGGGTTTCGGGTCTAGGCGCTCGTGCGAAGCAACCTTGGTCGGCGGGGTTTGGGCAAGGATCGAAGGGTGTCGCGATGTTAAAGGCATGGAGATTGGCGAAGTTCGAAGGGCAGTGGGTAGCCGGTGTTTGGGTCGCATGCTCAAAACACGCTGATGGTAGCGACGACTTGATCAATCGAAGTCAGAGTACGAATAGCTGTTGAAAGAAGTGCGAGTTCGTAGGATTGGCAAAATGATGCTTCGAGATTTGCAGTTATTCGGCAAGAGTTTGTGCGTTTCCGAAGCCAGTAGAGAGGTACCATCGTTTTTCTTTTACTAAATGTTTACATTTACAGGTTAAAGGAATAATAATAATAAAAGTAAGAACAAAGTATAAGTATAGATTTATATATATATATATATATATATATATATATATACACACACACACACACACACACCTACCTAATAAATATAATCGTACGGTTAACTTTAAACGAGCTTTACTTTTCTGGAAATTAGAAGCCAGTAAATATATATATAGATAAACAGTAAGGTTGTTCTGTAATTAGTTAAATTTGATTTTAGAAGCTGGGTTGTTGGAAAAATATATATATATTCACATGCCTATTTTAATTATAGGTAAACAGGAAAATTTTATATATATAAAAAAAAAACTTTGAAATTTTATATGATTTTTTTTTAAAGTGTTTGAAAATTTATAAAAGCTAGAATTTTGAAATCTATAATCTATTTTTAAGTAAAGGGTTTTTAAAGGAAAATTAGTTAATCAAACGTATACAATGATAATTTATCTTTAGGGTATGTCAATTGATTAATAAAACCATACAATGTTTATACAAGGTCTGAATCGTGAAGAAAACAAGATGGTTGGTTTGGATTGCAAAATCAAAGGTGAGTAAATATCACTTTGTTGGATTTTTGTTTAAATTTAAATTGTTAAATTTAAATAATTGGTTGACTAATTTGAGTTGATTGAATGTGTGCTAATGATTTAGTGACTTGTATTTTGGTTGGTTCTCGAGTGAATTGTTGTTTGACTCGAAGCATTTGGGGTTTAAACTTAAATAATAAGTAAGAGAAGGGTTCGTTTTAAAGTTAATGAGGGTTTAATGATTGGTGATTCATTTAAATAGGTAGGATAATTTAAATGGATAATTAAATTAATTTATGAATTGAGTTACTTAATTATGTTTAAAGAATTTAGAATAATCGATGGATGTTTAGTAAATAATTACTCGACGAAGTTAATAAAATATAATTACTTTGTGTAAGTCATCAAGAGATTAATCAAGATAATTAATTAAGAAGAAATTGATTTATTTAATGAAGTATACGAAAGATAGTTAATTATCGGTTGAGAGAATGATTAATATTTATGATTTAAATAATGATTAATTATTTAAGATAATTAAATTTGGATTAGAATAAGTTGAACATAATTGGAAATCATAAATTTATATGATCAACGATGTAGTTAAAGATAGATGAATTAATCAATAAGTGACTCATGAGAAATTAATTAATATAAGCAATTAGAATTAGTGTGATTAATAATAGTTAATTAATTCGTGAAGTAATTAAAGATTACTCAGTGATTTGGTAAAAATAATTAATGTCGTGAAATTAATTAAAGATAATTACTTAATGTAATTGAAAATAATTAATCCAGGATGATTAGTTAAGATGAATAATGAAGGGTTGATTTATTAATTGTTTTAGAATTAATTAATGAAGGAGTCAAAGTGATTGAGGTTTGAAATTCAATTGGAATTAATCGAATTGATTTGTATGTGATTAAGCTTTGCTTAGGAATGATTGAATGGTATTGAATGCTTTGAATGTGTTGATATGTCTAATATGATATGTCGTGTATTTTATATCTTGGGTTAGAATAACATGAGTTTCAAAGAGACCGGGATCGGGTATTGGATGATACCCGAAACCACTTCAAATTTTTATAAATTGATTTGTGGAATCAAAAGGGCAGGAATGAAATGATTTAAGTGAACTGGATTATCTAAGATTGGTACTTAGAAATTTATATGTGAAGTAAGTGTTGCCTATACTAAATTGTGAATTGGATAAATTGATATAAGTTACCCGGGTTTTATATAAGTTGTTTGCTTTGGTATTCCATGTTAGTTGGGTTTACTCACGCTGGTTTCCAGCCTGACCCGGGTGTTACTTTGGTGTAATGCTCGGGTCAGACCGAGTATTACAGATTTTCAGGTTAGGACGTTCTGGAGCTCAAGAGGCGAGCTGGATGGCAATATCGTATAGAGTATTTCCACTGTATTTATATTATTGTTAATCTGAGACATGATAATTGTAAATATTCAGTGACTGTATATAATGTGAAACTCTAATGTATATTAAATGCAATCGACAGATATAATATCCTTTTGTAGACTGTTATTATTTATTATTATTATATTTTATCTGCTGCGATTATGAGATGTTTGGTGTTTCTGTTCTTCTTCTTCTATCCCTTTCTTCTTTTTCATAACTATCTGGAATTTTTGGGTTTGAAAATTTTGGGTCGTTACATTTGGTATCAGAGCGGAAAGGTTAAGCGAGAACCTTGGCTCTGGTGGGAATTACTCATTTAATAGAGTCTGTAGTACTCTAGAATGAGTTGAGAATATATATATGAGAGCGTACTTGTTATTTTCTTATAAAAAGATTTTAAATGATTTTATATAAAAGTATATTTTGGTATGTAAAAGGAATATTTCATTCTAATAAATATTAAGACGATTGGTTGTTAAATTATTGGAATTAAAATTTAGAAGTAATAAAATACAACCAAAATTGAAATCTTGAATTGGAATTAAATTAAGTAAAAACGAAAATACAACCAAATCAAAATTTAATTAATTGATAATGATATATTTGCTATTAAGTAGCCAAATGAAGTAAATTGGAATTTAACTTTGGGAAAGTTAAATAAGTGTAGAAAAAGCAACCAAAATTGGAAATTTCAAGATGAAATTGAAATTTAACTTGGAAAGTTAAATGGTTGATTTGAATTGGGAATTTGTGCGATCTCAAAACGGGTTTGAGATTTAAAAATTGGAAATGGATGGACATTTTAAAATAAATTGGATGTTATCATCCTATTGTTAATAAAATCTTTAAATTGAGAATGGTATTGTATAAATAAAATAAATTTGAATAATTGAATTGTAAAATAAACTTGTTTAAGAACTGGCTTCAAACTGGAAGATAACATTGAATAATAAATTAAATTTTGTAAACAAATAAAATTGTATTAAACCTTGAAATACATAAATAAAAATAATTTAAAATGAAATCTTGAGAATTGGACTCTGAAATTAAATAGATTTAAAACCTTAAAATAAAAGTTAAATTGGTTTAAAGAGTTAAACCAACCTTTGAGGATTTAACTCGAATTTATATAATTCGAGATGGGTTAAAGTTGAAATTTAAATTCCATTAGTACAAATTGAATTTAGTTTGAACTAATTAGAATTGAAGTTGCCTTGGGATTAAATAAATTTCAATGGAAATTGGAGTTATTCAAATTGGAATTGGATCAATTTAAATGGAAGTGTAAATTTACATTGAAGTGATGGGGAAGTGAACAGTTTTGACTCTGGACTATTTTCAATATAAATTGTTTTGATATAAATTTATTTTTCTAAGCTATTTAATATATACAATTTTCCTTTCTTAAAGCCAAATTATTTTATACTTGGTTTACAATTATTTTTGAAAGTTATTTAACTATTTTTCAACTGTTTTCTAAACTAATTACTACTTTTCAACTATTTCACAAACTAATTTCTATTTTACAACTATTTTGCAATTATTTAAATTTTTTGAAACTATTTAACTATTTTCCAACTATTTCACAATTAGTTAACTATTTTATAGCTATTTTGTAAACTAATAATTATTTTTCAACTACTTATCTATTTTTAAAATTTTCAAGCTATTTTCTAAATATAAAATGGTCGGAGTTTAAACTGTTTATGATTAAATACCTAAATGAGGTAAGAATTGAAGTGATAATTCAAATAGGGATTAAGGCAAATGAGAATAAGTGAATAAAAATTAAATGAATGTGAATAGAAAGGAAATTTATTTGACTGATAATCGATGAAGATAATTACGTAGGATGTACGTATATTATTCTATTCGCATAGTGATTTGATCCAGATTCGAGCACAGAATTTCGAGATACTTTATCGATCCGAGTTGGGATTTTTCACGCGATTTTCGACGACGAACCTGGATATGGATTGTTGATTGGTTCTGGATATTCTCTATCATAGTTATAACTATGCAAGGAGAATGACAGTTTCTGATCAAGAAACCAGATCTGTGTCCGCACTAGGAAATCGGGTGGACGATACTAGTTCCGAAGTGAAATTGTGTGATCGAGTGAGCGATCAGATTGGTATAGCGTACGGATGATAAGTGTACATCGTACGGATTTGAATGAAATTGATATTGAAAAGAGTAATCAAATTTGAATATTTGATTTTGAATAAACAAAGTTATATATCTTTGTTATATTAGATAAATCTTTCCTTGTTAAATCTATTACCGAAAGAAAAGGATTTTTGATGATGTTAGAAGTATAAAAGGAATTTTATACAAGTTTGAAATGATCCAAAGTTTTAAAAATTATATACATATGTATATATATATATATATGTAAAGGATCTTATGAGGATTTTGGAAAAGGTTTTGAGAACTTTTGGATTTGGAAAAGCTTTTGATTTTTGGGTAAAATCAATATGAGAATTTGGAAAGCCTAGTTTGAGAATTATCGATTTTGGAATAATCGATTTTGTATAAATGAGCTTTGTATGAGATCATACTAGGTGTATGATTTGAAGATACTATATGTGTATAGTATAAAATGTTTTGATGATGGCTCTGGGGAAAAAGGCGCTCCCTTGAAATGAACTTCTCAGGAGTGCCACCGGGTGGTGCTGCCTTGAGCCCCCAGGCGGGGATCTAAAGTTGATCCTGTGAGGAGTTCGGACAAAACTAGTTCCTGAGGATTATTGGGTAGCGAAAGTCGAGGGTGATGAGCCTACAATGGCATTTGGGTTATGCTGTGACGATAGTGTAACTCGATGTCACTGCGATCTACTGTGAGGACCATAGCGAAATCGTGTGGAGGATGAGTGCCAACAGTCTACACTTGATTTTGCCGGGAAGGCAACGCAACGTCGGTAGACTGCGATCTATGGTCAAGTAGAGAAGTTTCATTTTTGGCAGCGAAATTCGAGGGCGCTGATGCCATAGTTATATGGGTTTTTGCTATGATAGCTACGTAACCCCAGTTGTAGCTGCGATCTGTCGTGGGTTCCGTGGTGTAATCGAGGGGCGCGGAGGCCTACAGTTATCTATGGATTTTGTCTGGATGGCAACGTAACCATTGGGTTAACTGCAACCATGGATGCGGGTGATGATTTCCAGAGCATTCTCACCAAAGATATTTCCTCTATTTCAAAATGCTTTCAATATTTTCAATAAAATTATTTTCCAAGTATTTTCACTGGGTGTTGAAAACGGGTTTACCAAGTACTTATAGATTTTCAGTCCTACGCCTGATCAACGTATGGCTGAATTTCTGTGAGAACAAGGATGGACTGGTTGAGACATCGAGTTATCAAAAGTATTTTTATAAAAAATTATTTTAATAGTATGATGTGAATTTAAAAGCATTTCTAAAATTTTTAAATAAGGATATTGGAATTTTGGGAAATCAAGGAACTGGAATTTTAATGAAGTGAATTTGTAATTAAAATCAAATATTGATTTAGAAGTTGAAAGTAAGCTAATTGGCTAAATAATTATTTGATTGTGTATGTTAACAAAGTTTAACTCGGAGAAATAAAATGGATTGTAAGTTGATAATGAGTTTGGGGATGAATTCAAATTGTAAATAGAATTCGACTTAGATTTGATAATGAAATAAATAAGTGGAGATGTTGTAAAAATAAATAGAGTTTGATCGAAATAGTGATGGTTTGAATTACAAATAAAATTCAAGTGTGTTATAAATAATATTAAACATAAACTGCAAGTAAATTAGATATAATGGAAGTGTTGTCAAATGAGATGAAATTGAATTATAATAGGAATGGTTTGCGTTGCAAACAAAACCCAGGTAAGTAGAAATAAATTGAAAATAGCCTTGTAATTAGTTAAATGAGTTGTGAACGAATTGAATTTGGGAATTTAATTTATAATGACTAATCAAATGAAATTATAGATTGAAATGAGATTTGAATGAAATAAATCATGTTAAGGTGAAAAGAAAATTTATTTGCAATGATGTGAGCTCAAGTTATGAAGTTGACATGATTTGAAGAAAGTAAATTAACTTAAGTTTAAAATGAATAGAAGTTTGGCTTCGAGCAGAAGTAAAAGATTATAAAGGTCTGGGTTAAATTAAAATTGGAAATGATTATTAATTTATAAGTTTGAATGTGCCAAGCTTAATAAATTGTTTTGAATGAATCCAATGCGTAGAGGAAATGAAATGCAATGAATGATTGGTGAATAAGTTAGAACTGAAATAGAATTAAATATACAATGAGTTGAAATCAATTTGAAATAGTTATAAACTAGAATAGGCTATTAAGCGGATATCGTCAAATTTACACATAAACGGTTGTCGTTTGACGTAAACAGAAGTAATTAAAATTCTAAAATTGATAGAGATTTAATAAATTTATTTTTGAATCATTTGAAGTAAATATGAGTTTGTTTGGATTAAAAATCAATTGAATATAAGAAATTGAGTTGTAAACCATTAAAATTGAATAAAATGGTTTATAAGTTTGGTTGCAAGCAATTGGATTGGCTTTAAAATCATATAAATCGCTTATGATAAGAGTTTGGTGTTTGATGCTTTTGTAATGCTTGTGTTTTACCATTAAAGTAAGTGACATTCTAATAAATTCTCTATATATGGCACTTACATATTTAAATTGAGTAAGTACAGGTACCTGAAAGCCGTTTGGCTGGATTTTGATGCACTAATTACTAAAATAAGTAAGCCGCATGCTTAAAACGCTAAATAAGGTACGCCTACGCAATAAAAATAGGAAATATGAACTGTTTTTGCTTTTTCCAACCGGGTGGGTCGATGTATATATATTTATATCTCTTGTCAAATTGCAAAAGCTCCTCCGTACAAAGGAGACTCTGCCAAAAAATTTCGAAAATTTTGGGAGTTAGAATTTTTTTGGAAATTTGGGAAAATATTGTTAACGACAAACAATTTCAAATTGGAAATTAAAGTGAATTAGTAGATGAAACTACTATGAATCAGTTATAAATGAAAGTTAAAATTCAATGCTCAAATTAAAGATGAATTGAATTCATATGAAAATGTGAAAAACTAATTTGAAATAGGTATGAAACTTCTATAAGGAAATGTATAAAATGATTAAAAATGTTACAATTGGATATTATTGCTTGGTAAGATATGCATGTATTAAAGGGAAAGAAAATTGGATTTGATTCCAAAAGATCAATGTGAATTGCCCGACAAAAAGGTATGTATTTAAAATTTCTGAATGAAATTGGATTGGGTTTTTGATCTAGCCACTTGGCTTTTGTTTTCTTTTGGAATTTGGGAGCCCACAGAGGCCTTTTGTAGTAGTACCGAGCTAGCCGCGCAAAGGAGACGCTGGCAAAAAATTTCGAGAATTTAGAGAGTCAGAAAAATTTTGAGAAAATTTTGATAATTCAAAAGTTGGTTAAATTTAAATTTAAATGATTGAACAAAAAGGTTAGTATTTGAAACTATAAAAGGTTTTAGGAAGTTGGTCAAGGTGATAGTGGGCCTTTAATAACAAATAGTTGGTAGGATGTTGAATTGTGAGTTTTGGGAAAGGTAAACGGGTATTGATCCATTCTTCCTAACTAGTAATTTCAGGGACGAAATTCATTTAAGGGGGGAGGAATGCGACAACCCGGAAATTTTAACGAATTAAATTGGAATAATTAATCGATTTTAAATATTTAAAAGTTAATTTTAATTTGAATTTCAAAATATCAATATTTACTTGAGAATTAAATCATTAAATTATATAGTTTAAATATTGAATCATATAATTTGAAATTGGGTAAAACGCTGAATCTGGAGTTTTAATCCTGTTAATAATAATTTGAAGGCTTATAAAATTTATATTGGTAGCATTGAAAGTAGTGAAAGTGTTGAAATTGAGTTTGGAAGTGTTTTGTTCAATTTTGATAATATATCGTTCAAATTAGAATTTGAAAATAGCCTTCCGAGGCACAGTCTCGGAATTCGACGAAACCAGTTCCATTGGATCCGTAATAGCTAGTTATTATCAGATTTCAATTTTCGTAGCCATCGGAGTTGTCGTTTGACCCTGGCAGCTCGAAATGCTTAGAACGATTTTAATCGATTTAATTTAAAATGATCGTTTACTTCTGTAACTCGCGCATACGATCAAATTAGCCTTCGAATCATGTTCCATTGGGTTTGAAATGCGGGTAAGACCTTATAAACACCTGTCGGCATGTCTGATACGGAGTCCGGAATTTCGAGTTATGCTTAACGAGACGTTGGTAAATTTTATAATATAATAAAATTAGAAGTACACTTGTCAGAGATATTTTTCTAATGCATACCCAAGAAGCTTTCCAACCCTATATTTTATTCCGTCCTCTCTTCCTTCAACAGAGAGGAAACCGAGCCCCCCTCTTTCCTTAATTTCCTAAACCGATTCGTTTATATATAAAAAAAAGAAAATAATGGCCGAAGCCCTCGAAGGAAGAGGCGACGAAGTCGCGAGCTCGAGCATGATCACATGAGGGAAGGTCACAATCGATCGAGGGGGGCTGAAAGCAGATAGCGTTGTCGTCTTCAGTTAGGGCATGGTCGCGATGGGGTTTCGGGTCTAGGCGCTCGTGCGAAGCAACCATGGTCGACGGGGTTTGGACAAGGATCGAAGGGTGTCGCGATGTTGAAGGCATGGAGATTGGCGAAGTTCGAAGGGCAGTGGGTAGCCGGTGTTTGGGTCGCATGCTCGAAGCATGCTGATGGTAGCGACGACTTGATCGATCGAAGTCAGAGTACGAATAGCTGTTGAAAGAAGTGCGAGCTCATAGGATTGGAAAAATGACGCTTCGAGATTCACAGTTGTTCGACAAGGGTTTGTGCGTTTCCGAAGCCAGTAGAGAGGTATCATCGTTTTTCTTTTACTAAATGTTTACATTTACAGGTTAAAGGAATAATAATAATAAAAGTAAGAACAAAGTATAAGTATAGATTTATATATATATATATATATATATATATATATATATATATATATATATATAGACACACACACACACACACACACACACACACACCTACCTAATAAAAATAATCGTACTGGTTAACTTTAAACGAGCTTTACTTTTCTGGAAATTAGAAGCTAGTAAATATATATATATAGATAAACAGTAAGGTTGTTCTGTAATTAGTTAAATTTGATTTTAGAAGCTGGGTTGTTGAAAAAAATATATATATTCACATGCCTATTTTAATTATAGGTAATCAGGAAAATTTTATATATATGTATATAAAAAGACTTTGAAATTTTATATGAATTTTTTTTAAAGTGTTTGAAAATTTATAAAAGCTAGAATTTTGAAATCTATAATCTATTTTTAAGTAAAGGGTTTTTAAAGGAAAATTAGTTAATCAAATGTATAAAATGATAATTTATTTTTAGGGTATGTCAATTGATTAATAAAACCATACAATGTTTATACAAGGTATGAATCGTGAAGAAAACAAGCTGGTTGGTTTGGATTGCAAAATCAAAGGTGAGTAAATATCACTTTGTTGGATTTTTATTTAAATTTAAATAATTAGTTGATTGATTTGAGTTGATTGAATGTGTGCTAATGATTTAGTGACTTGTATTTTGGTTGGTTCTCGAGTTAATTGTTGTTTGACTCGAAGCATTTGGGGTTTAAATGGTTTTAAATTTAAATCATAAGTAAGAGAAGGGTTCATTTTAAAGTTAATGAGGGTTTAATGATTGGTGATTCATTTAAATAGGTAGGATGATTTAAATGGATAATTAATTAAATTAATTTATGAATTGAGTTACTTAATTATGTTTAAAGAATTTAGAATAATCGATGGATGTTTAGTAAATAATTACTTAACGAAGTTAATAAAATATAATTACTTTGTGTAATTCATCAAGAGATTAATCAAGATAATTAATTAAGAAGAAATTGATTTATTTAATGAAGTAAATGAAAGATAGTTAATTATCGGTTGAGAGAATGATTAATATTTATGATTTAATTAATGATTAATTATTTAAGATAATTAAATTTGGATTAGAATAAGTTGAACATAATTGGAAATCATAAATTTATATGATCAACGATGTAATTAAAGATAGATGAATTAATCAATAAGTGACTCATGAGAAATTAATTAATATAAGCAATTAGAATTAGTGTGATTAATAATAGTTAATTAATTCGTGAAGTAATTAAAGATTACTCATTGATTTGGTAAAAATAATTAATGTCGTGAAATTAATTAAAGATAATTACTTAATGTAATTGAAATAATAAATCCAGGGTGATTAGTTAAGATGAATAATGAAGGGTTGATTTATTAATTGTTTTAGAATTAATTAATGAAGGAGTCAAAGTGATTGAGGTTTGAAATTCAATTGGAATTAATCGAATTGATTTGTATGTGATTAAGCTTTGCTTAGGAATGATTGAATGGTATTGAATGCTTTGAATGTGTTGATATCTCTAATATGATATGTCTTTTATTTCATAACTTGGGTTAGAATAACATGAGTTTCGAAGAGACCGGGATCGGGTATTGGATGATACCCGAAACCACTTCGAATTTTTATAAATTGATTTGTGGAATCAAAAGGGCAGGAATGAAATGATTTAAGTGAACTGGATTATCTAAGATTGGCACTTAGAAATTTATATGTGAAGTAAGTGTTGCCTATACTAAATTGTGAATTGGATAAATTGATATAAGTTACCCGGGTTTTATATAAGTTGTTTGCTTTGGTATTCCATGTTAGTTGGGTTTACTCACGCTGGTTTCCAGCCTGACCCGGGTGTTACTTTGGTGTAATGCTCGGGTCAGACCGAGTATTACAGATTTTCAGGTTAGGACGTTCTGGAGCTCAAGAGGCGAGTTGGATGGCAATATCGTATAGAGTATTTCCACTGTATTTATATTATTGTTAATCTGAGACATGATAATTGTAAATATTCAGTGACTGTATATAATGTGAAACTCTAATGTATATTAAATGCAATCGACAGATATAATATCCTTTTGTAGACTGTTATTATTTATTATTATTATATTTTATCCGCTGCGATTGTGAGATGTTTGGTGTTTCTGTTCTTCTTCTTCTATCCCTTTCTTCTTTTTCATAACTATCTGGAATTTTCGGGTTTGAAAATTTCGGGTCGTTACATTTGGTATCAGAGCGGAAAGGTTAAGCGAGAACCTTGGCTCTGGTGGGAATTACTCATTTAATAGAGTCTGTAGTACTCTAGAATGAGTTGAGAATATATATATGAGAGCGTACTTGTTATTTTCTTATAAAATTTTTTTAAATGATTTTATATAAAAGTATATTTTGGTATGTAAATGGAATATTTCATTCTAATAAATATTAAGGCGATTGGTTGTTAAATTATTGGAATTAAAATTTAGAAGTAATAAAATACAACCAAAATTGAAATCTTGAATTGGAAATAAATTAAGTAAAAACGAAAATACAACCAAATCAAAATTTAATTATTGATATATTTGTTATTAAGTAGCCAAATGAAGTAAATTGGAATTTAACTCTGGGAAAGTTAAATAAGTGTAGAAAAAGCAACCAGAATTGGAAATTTCAAGATGAAATTGGAATTTAACTTGGAAAGTTAAATGGTTGATTTGAATTAGGAATTTGTGTGATCTCAAAACGGGTTAGAGATTTAAAAATTGGAAATGGATGGACGTTTTAAAATAAATTGGATGTTATCATCCTATTGTTAATAAATCTTTAAATTGAGAATGGTATTGTATAAATAAAATAAATTTGAAAAATTGAATTGTAAAATAAACTTGTTTTAGAACTGGCTTCAAACTGGAAGATAAAACTGAATAATAAACTAAATTTTGAAAACAAATAAAATTGTATTGAACCTTGAAATACATAAATAAAAATAATTTAAAATGGAATTTTGAGAATTGGACTCAGAAATTAAATAGATTAAAAACCTTAAAATAAAAGTTAATTTGGTTTAAAGAGTTAAACCAACCTTTGAGGATTTAACTCGAATTTATATAATTCGAGATGGGTTAAAGTTGAAATTTAAATTCCATTAGTACAAATTGAATTTAGTTCGAACTAATTAGAATTGAAGTTGCCTTAGGATTAAATAAATTTCAATGGAAATTGGAGTTATTCAAATTGGAATTGGATCAATTTAAATGGAAGTGTAAATTTACATTAAAGTGATGGGGAAGTGAACAGTTTTGACTCTGGACTATTTTCAATACAAATTATTTTGATATAAATTTATTTTTCTAAGCTATTTAATATATACAATTTTCCTTTCTTAAAGCCAAATTATTTTATACTTGGTTTACAATAAATTTTGAAAGTTATTTAACTATTTTTCAACTGTTTTCTAAACTAATTACTACTATTCAACTATTTCGCAAACTAATTTCTATTTTACAACTATTTTGCAATTATTCAAAATTTCTGAAACTATTTAACTATTTTCCAACTATTTCACAATTAGTTAACTATTTTATAGCTATTTTGTAAGCTAATAATTATTTTTCAACTACTTATCTATTTTTAAAATTTTCAAGCTATTTTCTAAATATAAAATGGTCGGAGTTTAAACTGTTTATGATTAAATACCTAAATGAGGTAAGAATTGAAGTGATAATTCAAATAGGGATTAAGGAAAATGAGAACAAGTGAATAAAAATTAAATGAATGTGAATAGAAAGGAAATTTATTTGACTGATAATCGATGAAGATAATTACGTAGGATGTACAAATATTATTCTATTCGCATAGTGATTTGATCCAGATTCGAGCACAGAATTTCGAGATAGTTTATCGATCCGAGTTGGGATTTTTCACGCGATTTTCGACAGCGAACCTGGATATGGATTGTTGATTGGTTCTGGATATTCTCTATCATAGTTATAACTATGTAAGGAGAATGATAGTTTTTGATCAAGAAACCAGATCTGTGTCCGCACTAGGAAGTCGGGTGGACGATACTAGTTCCGAAGTGAAATTGTGTGATCGAGTGAGCGATCAGATTGGTATAGCGTACGGATGATAAGTGTACATCGTACGGATTTGAATGAAATTGATATTGAAAAGAGTAATCAAATTTGAATATTTGATTTTGAATAAATAAAGTTATATATCTTTGTTATATAAGATAAATCTTTCCTTGTTAAATCTATTGCTGGAAGAAAAGGATTTTTGATGATGTTAGAAGTATAAAAGGAATTTTATACAAGTTTGAAATGATCCTAAGTTTTAAAAATTATATACATATGTATATATATATATATATGTAAAGGATCTTATGAGGATTTTGGAAAAGGTTTTGAGAACCTTTGGATTTGGAAAGGCTTTTGATTTTTGGGTAAAATCAATATGAGAATTTGGAAAGCCTAGTTTGAGAATTATCGATTTTGGAATAATCGATTTTGTATAAATGAGCGTTGTATGAGATCATACTAGGTGTATGATTTGAAGATACTATATGTGTATAGTATAAAATGTTTTGATGATGGCTCTGGGGAAAAAGGCGCTCCCTTGAAATGAACTTTTCAGGAGTGCCACCGGGTGGTGCTGCCTTGAGCCCCAAGGGGGGGTTCTAAAGTTGATCCTGTGAGGAGTTCGGACAAAACTAGTTCCTGAGGATTATTGGGTAGCGAAAGTCGAGGGCGTTGATGCTTACAGGGGCATCTGGGTTATGCTGTGACGACAGTGTAACTCGATGTCGCTGCGATCTACTATGGGGACCATAGCGAAATCGTGTGGCGGATGAGTGCCAACAGTCTACACTTGATTTTGCCGGGAAGGTAACGCAACATCGGTAGACTGCGATCTATGGTCAAGTGGAGTAGAGAAGTTTCATTTTTGGCAGCGAAATTCGAGGGCGCTGATGCCACAGTTATATGGGTTTTTTCCTGTGATAACTACGTAACCCCAGTTGTAGCTGCAATCTGTCGTGGGTTCCATGGTGTAATTGAGGGGCGCGGAGGCCTACAGTTATCTATGGATTTTGTCGGGATGGCAACGTAACCATCGGGTTAACTGCAACCATGGATGAGGGTGATGATTTCCAGAGCATTCTCACCAAAGATATTTCCTCTATTTCAAAATGCTTTCAATATTCTCAATAAAATTATTTTCCAAGTATTTTCACTGGGTGTTGAAAACGGGCTTACCAAGTACTTATAGATTTTCAGTCCTACGCCTGATCAACGTATGGCTGAATTTCTGTGAGAACAAGGATGGACTGGTTGAGACATCGAGTTATAAAAAGTATTTTTATAAAAAAATATTTTAATAGTATGATGTGAATTTAAAAAGCATTTCTAAAATTTTTAAATAAGGATATTGGAATTTTGGAAAATCAAGGAACTGGAATTTTAATGAAGTGAATTTGTAATTAAAATCAAATATTGATTTAGAAGTTGAAAGTAAGCTAATTGGCTAAATAATTATTTGATTGTGTATGTTAACAAAGTTTAACTCGGAGAAATAAAATGGATTGTAAGTTGATAATGAGTTTGGGGATGAATTCAAATTGTAAATAGAATTTGACTTAGATTTGATAATGAAATAAATAAGTGGAGATGTTGTAAAAATAAATAGAGTTTGATCGAAATAGTGATGGTTTGAATTACAAATAAAATTAAACGTAAACTGCAAGTAAATTAGATATAATGGAAGTGTTGTCAAATGAGATGAAATTGAATTATAATAGGAATGGTTTGCGTTGCAAACAAAACCCAGGTAAGTAGAAATAAATTGAAAATAGCCTTGTAATTAGTTAAATGAGTCGTGAACGAATTGAATTTGGGAATTTAATTTATAATGACTAATCAAATGAAATTATAGATTGAAATGAAATTATTAATTCAAATGTAATAAAGTGGTTAATTGGAATTACATGAAAAGATTTTTAATTTAAATGTAATAAAGTGGATTAATTGGAAAATATTAATGTGCCAAGATATAGCCTATGCTAATTAAGTTAATAATTAATGAATTGAATGAAAGGCCAATTAATGAAAATAAATGGGAACTTTGATTTGTGAGTAATAAAAGCTTATTAATGTGACTAAAGGTTAACGTAACGATTATTGTATGTTACCTATTTATGTAGAATGTTAATTTATAATTGGAAATCATTTACAATAATTATAATTTAATATTACGTTAATGTTAATTAAGGTAATATTTGTAAGTAATGTTAAGGTTATTCATATTGGACAATTTGTTGAATTATAAGTATTGGAAATAAAGCTTTATCAATATATTGGAATTTAATTGGATTAATTGCAATTAAATGAAAATAAAATATCTAAATATTACGTTATTTGAAATTAAGATGGAATGTGAGAATATTTAATGTAATAGTTTTGAATCCAATGTTAAATCCATCTATTTGAAATTTATGAATGGAATAATCATTAATTTATTTAATTTAATAGGATTTTTGGAAAATAAATTTATAATTTCTGAATTTAATGAAATTGTGGTTAATACTGAAATTGATAAATTAATCAACTCTAAATTGACATCTAAATTTGGTTTAATTAATGTGAATGATTAAGAAAAATAAAAAGTGATAAAAATTGTGGATTATAGAAGTGAAATTAAAAATTGCATTTAATTGATTGATTTTTAATTTATTTAATTAATGTAAAAATAGCCATTTTGGCCACTGACTCGAATTTCGACGAAACTAGTTTTATCGGATCCATAACGGTGAATTATTATAGGGTTTCAAATTTCATAGCGATCAGACTTGTCGTTTGATCGTACGGACTCGAAATGCCTTGAAATCAATGAAATTGAAATCAATTGAAATCAATTTGAAAAATATTGGCTTTAACATAACTTCTTCATACGATGGAATTTGGACCTGAAACCTTTTCCATTGCGTTTAAAATAATTTAAAATATCTATTTTGATATATGAGTTGACCCAATTTCGTTCCGGAGTCAGAACGGGCTTTTCAGGCCACTTGATCGTTGAACGCGTATATCCAATCGTGTCCATCTATTCTATTTCAACCCTACCTATAAATACCCTGTTATAAACCCTAGCCTACCCTTATATTCTCATTTGTCTGTGCGTACAATTCCTCTTGACCTCCTCATTTTAATGGCAGACAATTCCAAATCCAAGCGCAATTCAAAATTAAAGTGAAATTTCAAACTCCTCAAAAAATTTCAAATTTTTTTATATCGAAGCTCTCTATGTACGCCGCACAGATATGCAGTTCGTTTTTGGTTTTGAATCACCATTTGTCCAAAAATCGCAGAACCATTTTCGGCCGTTTATCGCGCGTCGATGAACATCGACTGATCGACGAACCATTTTTGGGTTTTATCGAGTGTCTATAGCATAGTTCATCTATGGTGTTTGTTCGGGTTATAAACGACTGGATTGTCAGAAAATTTCAACTAGGGTTTGACAAATTTGGGCGGCGGCGACCATGTTTCACGCGATCTCGGCACGATGGTGGGTGTTTGGCGACCAGGCGTGGAGGAGGTGAAGTCGTCGGCCGTGCTAGTGGGGTGCGACGTGGACTGGAACGCGATATGGCGACGCGTTCGAAAAATTCGCGTGCTTGGGTAGGTTTTCCTGTGGCCGCCTATTTTCTGCAGCGCGTGAAGATGTATGTGTGATGACGTGGCCTTGGCAAGTAATTAATTTATTTATATTAAATTTTGTTTTCAAATCTTCTAATTCGTATAACTTTCTCATACGATATCCATTTCACGCACGGATTTCTCCGCTAGGTTCGTATTGGAATTCCGGATATTATAGCGCTGGTTTGGACGAATTCTGAGGCTGTCCAATTTTTGGGTTTAAATTGGATTTAAATTCAATTTAAATTCAAAAGGCGAGTTTTTTAACCCACTCACAACTTCTAAAATTTCTTATGTTTGTTAAATTAATTTAGGATGTGATTAGAAATTTATTTATGACTGTTTGACGTATTTTTAATCATCATCCCAGTTAAATTGAATATAATTGAATTAAATTATTATTTAATTTATTTATTGCATATAAACTACCAGTTAAATTTTCATTTAATTTATTATTGAATATAAACTGCTAGTTGATACCTGTTGTTTATTATCCGTTATATATTGATGCTATTGATTGAATTGGATGATGATTGTGATTAATGGTTGATGATTGATATTGGATGAATGGATGTTGTATTTTATATTGTTTTAAACTGCAAATTTGTTATGCATTTTATTTCATTCGGGATTGCAGTTTGAAATGATATATAACCGTATTTTTATTTTAAATTACGGATTGAAATGCCAAATATCCGTATCAATTGACCATAGGGTAGAAAATTATATACAGACACCATGGTCTATATATAAAAATATTTTAAAAGGATTTCTATGGTTTTGTAAAGAAATATATGGTTTTATGAGATAGTGATTTGGATATTTTATAAATGTTATTTTATATATAGTTAAATTCTGGGTTTTAAGCTATGTATAAAATTGATGTGAAGTATAAAATAATTTAATAATTAAGTTTGATTTTATTAAGATAAAATATGATTAAGCATTTATTTAAATTAAATTTCTGGAGTTTATAATGACTTAAATGAGAATAAGGTTAGAAGATGAGTATGGAATTTATTGCGAATTTAATAAAGTTTAGAATTTTAAAGGGTATGATTTTTATAACTTGATTTTGTTTAGAGTGATTTAAATGAATATCTAGTTGATTTAAATGAATATATCAAGTTAAATAAATTGAAAGGATATCTAGTTGTTGAAGTTAAAAGTTTTACTTAAATTATATTGGATTATTAAGTAAACACTTCAAATCTAAATAATAGTAATTGAAATT
Source organism: Allium cepa (assembly GCA_030765085.1). Classification (NCBI taxonomy): domain Eukaryota; kingdom Viridiplantae; phylum Streptophyta; class Magnoliopsida; order Asparagales; family Amaryllidaceae; genus Allium; species Allium cepa. Next base: position 340,265,481 of record CM060932.1, on the reverse strand, counting down.
TATATACATATGGAATTATCAAAGGATTAATTTTGAAATGATGGAATATTTTAAGTTTTGAAATATATGGAAATTTGAAATGGTTTATTTGGAGGTTCAAATCGGAATTTGGAATTTATTTGTGAAATTAAAGAAGCTATTTTACTATATAAAGTAATTTAATATTTAAACCTTTTAAGTAATTGAAGTTATGTTCAAAGCTATGGGTTTTAAGGTATATAGATTGAAGTGCTATGATATTTGGAAAAAGGATATATTTTGAAATAAAAATGATATCATATTGATTTGGGTTTTAAACGTAAATGATATCGTATTTCTATGGTTTTGAAATGGATACTATATTCAAGTTTTGAGGTATAATTTTTTTTGAAAAGACCGAGGTGTTATAATAACGTTTGGTTGTTAACGAGACCGGGCTAGGAAGTAGTCATACTCTCTGCCAACTCCGAAAACCACTTTAACAACCGTGTATGCGGTGGAGATTCCAGAATGAAGTAGGATCGTGGCGGCGTTTCCTTTGAGGTAAATACGTGGACCCAACTTCTGTGAGTTGGTATAAGGTGGCTAAACCATGAGCGATTGACGGGCTAATGAGGTAGCAACTTTGATCGGATACATCCCTTCGATATTATAGTCTGACTTTTGGATTAATTCGGTGGCCACTTTTGATTTTTTTTTTGATTTGGGGGTGTGGCTCGAGGTCGTCGGTAGCTGCGCGCTACGCGTTACCACCGGCCCGGAAGCGTAATTGGTATATCTACCCTGGTATTGCCTAGTTGTGCCGTGTCACCTACCCTATCGCGCCTTGTACGAGTTTGGTTTTCTCCCGTATCCCGTGTGGTATCCTCTGGTGGCTTCCCGATCAGGAGGGACCATGATATTGGATGGACTACTGGGACTATTATTGTGTTTAAGGGGGAGATTGGGTAACTCCTTAACGCTATTTAAAAGTAAGTTTATTTTACTATAGACACTATTATAATAGAGAAATTTTACTACGTAGTAAATAGTTTAACGGATCCTTAGAAGATGTGAATCCCGAGCATCTCTTAAGTTACTGCACTCACGTTAGACACTGGATAAGAGATCAAATCCCGTAAACATCTTTGACGCCGTCCACTCATATTATTTACCATTGATTTAACTTACATAAGATCTTTTAGTTCTGACTCGAGTGTTTTGTCTTTTCAATTCGCTCGGGTCAGCCTGAGCATTTCAGGAATTGAAGGCCTTATTTGTGGAGGACGAAGACGAAGATTGTATTATTACTATTATTTACTATAGTGTTCCACTGCATCACATTGTTCCACTGCATTGTTATTATTCTTTGGTATGTGCGACTCTGATATATATTGTATAAGAATAATCAAATGTTTTGTAAAACAGCTTCATGAACTGTTTATTTGATTATTATATTTTATCGTTTCACTGCAAGATTCTATTTTGTTTTTTTTCTTTCTCCACTTTTTTTATTTACCCCATAACAATCCGCCCTTCTATATGGTTTAAGTCTGACGTGTGTGATTTATAATCGGATTTAAGGCATGCGAAAAGTTTGGAAGTTAGACGAGGGCAGTGCAGTCGAGGGCAGGGCGATGGCATTGGCAGGGGACGGTTGGCTGCATGGGTAGGGGTTTCGCACGGTTGCACTTGAGGGGTGCACGACGGCCGGAGGTGTGTACGACGGCTAGAGGAGGGGGACACGTGTGGTTCAGGCGGTGGAGAGGTGGTGCAGTTGGTTGCGACTGGAGGTTACGAAGGGGGTGGTGAACGGCTTAAGGTTGTGCGCTGGAGGCTATGGCTGGAGGAGTTATGGTGGAAGGTGGCTTCAGATTACCAACTTTTGGGAACTAGCAAGTGCTTTTAGGCAAAACCCAATAGGCATTCTCTAGGCTTCAAAATTATATTAGAAAACACTAAACACAAAAAAATAACCTAAGAAGAAGTAGAGTCTGACTCTAAACACAAAATATATCCCAAGAAGAATTACAACAAATCATATAATAATTTTAATATATAGGTAATCTTAATGAAAATTTCCATCTGTATATAAATATGGTTTGTAAAAATATTTCTCGATTGATGGAATAAGTTAAAACTACATAGAGACAAATGTTTTTTGAGGCAAACAGAGCACAACTGAGTTATTTTAGGTATGTTCCTCATCTCCCATCTAACTTAACAAGGTCCTTCCAATTGGTCATAAGATTATACAATTAGCTCTTTGTGCTAACTCATGTTCTTTTACTTTGAAGGTGATTGCATTGTCCTACAAATAATTTAGGAAAATACTAATACTACACGTGTGCTATCGAGAACGCTATATAACTCTATGTTTTAATATCATTGTAAAAACTGATTTATTGCCTCTGATCATTTACTCTTAGATTGTTTAGAAAGAAACACTTGCCTAGATAAGAAGCTAATTTCTTTTATAAAATTTCATGATATATTTATTCATCCTTATTTAATGTATGTAAGAAATGATCATTTACTTTTTAAGTACGTTAAATGTTGAAAATTGGCAATTGAGAATAATATATATTTATTTTAAACCTTGTTAAGTTTAAATAGAATGGGTTGTTAATAAAACAAGTTCTTTAAGGTTTAAATATACAATAGAGCATTCAAATTGATGTTCTAAAAAATTGCCCGAACAAAATTGGAGATGCTGTCATTGTTAATATAGGTAGTATAAAACATGCCTCACCATTTAATTTAGCAACAAACACACAAAGTTCTCCACTGTATCCTCTAGTTGTATGGGTAGTTGGGATTAAATATTTTACAGCTAGAATTATATTTTGGTATGTATATATGTATGTACGTATTGTTCGAATTTCAATATTCTATAGGATAGATTAATCATGAAACCCTATATCTGAATATGTGACCTATATTGATTTAATTGAGAAGACATCGGAAGAAGTTAAATCAAATAGTGAAAGGAGTACCTAAATCCATAGTTTCTAATTGAAAGAGAAGAAGAATTGGTTTGATTATAAAAATTGATACAAATCCTATATCAAACATTAGCTTTTCATGGAAGAGGGTTAGATAGTTACTAAAGTCATACCTGATATCATGAGCTGATTAAGAAAAAGAGACGGATCTGAAAGATAAGAGAAAGATCCGATCTTCCAAATTATCAGACTTTGTGTCTTTATTTCTCTTTAGAAGAGGGTTAGGAGAAAAACCGAAAACTGTGTAATTTGGGGACCATAACCCCTTATTTATAAAAGTGTGATATTTTCAATTTGGCCCTTCAATAAATTGAAAAACACTTCGTCTCCGTGCATTTTTTCCATGAAAATTAGATCTTTACGCCTTAATTATTTTTTTTTACTTTATGTGATCACTTTAATTAGACTATAAACCAAAATAGCACAATATATTTTATTTTACATATATGGCCTACATGTTGGAATTTTCGAACAATCTTCTCCTGGGCCATATATGTAATAACCTTACAAATGTGTATAACTTTATGAGCTCCAAAGTTTTCTATTTATATCATAAGGTGTTTTCGAAACAATCTCGTCCATTAACTATACTATCAAAGAATCAAAGCGCCTTTTGTTACTTTTAGTGTAACTAAACCAATCAATGGTCACATATACCAACATAATCAAATGACATAGATCAATCATGGATGCATAGCATGATAATTACATGAGATGTGATATATACATGCCTATTTTCAACTGGTCCTACTTTAGTGAGATCAAAATGTTCAGTATTTGAACAGTCTAGAGTGCAAACAAAATTTTATTACTTTATTTCTGATAAAAAAAAGAAACTTGATAGTTTGTAACCGAAGTATAAAGCAATGTGTCATATGAAAGTACTAAATACAAACTCCCCCTAAAAAAATATCCTTACATAAAAGTTACACTAGTTGAGCAACATACTCATGAAAGACCTTGAATGATAATCCTTTTGTAAGTGGATCCGCCATAATGGAGTTTGTCACAACATGCTCTATAAATTACAATTTATATTTTTCTCCCCTTATTTGAAAATAATTTGTTGTTTATTATCACAATATTACTTTAGTGGTTATTCAATTCCTTTTTTTAATATTCCTTAACTTTATGGCAAAATTTTGTAATTATTTTCCATCGTTGGATGCTCCATAACATAAACTAAATGTTAGTTCCAAAATAGAAGAGACTATAAGTGTCTGTATGACAGCTTTCTTTATATAGCCACCAAAAAAATATGATTACTTGAAGTGGATCTTTTATACTCTTGGCATCAAAATATTCGAATAGTAATGCTTTATATCTTTAACCAATCCGATCTTTTATCTATGAGCATGTAACCTTTTGTTCCTTAAAGATATCTCGTAACCATTTTAGTTACTAATCATTGATCCACTTTCAATGTCAGTAGGATATCTGCCAAAAAATACACGCAATATCCATATGTGTATATGCCTTGGCATGCATTAGACTCCACACTACAAATGCATGAGGAATCTTTTGTATTTCTTAGGCTTCAAGGATGTTCTTATATTACTATATAAGATAACATTTGTCTATTTTGGCAAAAGAAAATCAATTGATTTGCAGTTTACGTACCAAGCCTTTTTTTAAGCCTTATCTACCTAGCCTTTTTGTGATAATCTAAATATCACTCCATATATAATAATTGTGTATTTAAATCCCTAATACAAAAGAGCAATCCATATTTTTTCTTAAGTTGTTTCATCAATGTCCCTATCGAGAAACACGACTTTAATATCCTTCGGATATTGCTTAAAATCATAATCTGCAACAAGTTCCAAAGTAATTCTAAAGAGTCTTTCTAGTAAAACCAAAAAAAAAGTCTCTTTAAAAATAAAACAATTTTTTTTTGAGTAATCTTTTCTATAATGAGCCTTATACCTTTCCACATTACTCACTTGATCCCTTTTATTTTGCATAGTTACTCAAAACCAATGATCATGTTACTTTAAGATGGTGGAAAAGACCTTAAACTTTATTGTTCTTGTAGATTTACACTATATATTTATACCTTAATTCCACATTTTGAATTAGTATTTTGTATGGATTGATGTAAGTCTAAAAAATCATCTTCACCAATCCAATATTTATCTTTATGGAGAAATACTACGTAGTCATCCGGGATAGTATTTTTTCCTTTTCAAGTTAATTTCTTCAGCGACCTTGCATTTTGAGATTGTTGAGTGTGTTTTCTTGAAACGAAAACCTTAACTTGAGAAAATTTTGTTTAACATTGTCTTATTATGGTTCCCAATTTACTTCTTGTTAATGAAAAGAAACAAATCCTATACATTATCCAAAGAAGTAACTGTAGTAGAATCAAAGATAATGATTCTCTTTAAAGACAATGATCCATATTATATTTCTTCCCCCAAACTCAACATCCTCAAAAACTGTTGCATTCCCATCTTAAAACTTTTCCTTAGTAGGGTTCAAAAAACTATAACTTTTAAGTCGCTTAGAATATAGATAAGGTATTTTCAATCTTTAGCGCATCGATCAAGAATTATTTAGTAAGTTGAAACATATAATCATATTCATCACCAAATCAAAATTTGAGACTCATTATTAACGGTATTCATCATAAATAGATATGGGCTATATTTTAAACATCAGGAGCTTTAATTCCAACAATGTTTAAATTTATTCATAAATCAATCTTATTATTTCTAAATGAACGATAATAACCTAGTCTGTACGTATTAGAAATAAAAAACCAAAATCTGTCTAAATGACACATAACAAATATATCAAATAAATCCAAACAATATAACTGAAATATCAATAATAACTTGAAATGTCTAGTATACTTTACTTTATATGTTTGTATATCTCATTAAAAAACAACTATAAATATACCTGTGTGTTATTTCTTTTCTTTTAGATCCTTAACAACTTCATTATCCTTATTTATACATTTATTTACAATGTAAGTTAAATGAGTACTTTTAGTCGTACATGCTTCAACCTCTCTTCTTCTTACCACAATGCTAAACGAGCTCAATAAGATGTCATTTTATTCTTAAGAAAATAATATTTAATAATAATCTTAAAATGATTAGACTGTGAACAAAGAATGTACGGAAAAAATAACAATAACTTGAGTGGCTTTAACTTTTGAAGCAATATTTTCCATATAGTACTCATCTATGCTTCCATTATTTTGACTTTATAGAATCAAGCACTGTAAAGCGTGCTTGTTTCCCCTTATCATTTTAAGAAAATGCTTTTCGATCTTAGTAAAGAACTTATGGATACCACATTCTTGAAAGCTTTTGAAATATCATACCTTATAATCATTTAACTCTTGCGATTTGAATTATGACACCTCTCAATGTTCGTCATAACATTGTAAGAACACTCAACTGTAAAAGGGGTGGTTGTGATCCTCCCAATTGCAATAGCTAGATCCATGAAGTCAAGAAAAAATAATATGTTCTCCTACTAATCCTTAGAGTTAGTCTCAAACCAGATGAGAACATTATTAAAATTGCCTGACACTTTAGTCAAAATAGTTAAAAATTGAACAAAAAATAAAGATTGAATGTATATGCTCACATCCAAATGCCAACCATAGTAAATTAAAATAATTGGTACGTCTCTTCTCAACATACCAAGCACAACATTAATATTAAGTCTCTGAACAATAATATTAATTGTAAGTGGTACTCTTGTTGTAATAATCAAATACTAACAATAAATTTAAGTCAAATAACAATCTTCCTTTGGATCGATTAGTTATTCACTCGTAAAACCATATAATTGTAACATATTTATCATTATGCATGTGTAGATGATGCGTTCAAATATTAGTCTTTCTTTAGACCGGTTAATATCCGCATGAATAAACACACACAAATATCAAATTTTTTCATGAATAACTAAAATAAAAGAGATCACTTTGGTAACATGTTATTCATCTAGCTTACTTGGAACATAGGATATTTATAATTAGTTTGCAAAGAGACACCAAAAATAAATTTGAACTCATTTCTTGTGTATGTACAATATATTTCAAGTTCTATAAAACACTCCTGAAAATACCTTAGGTCTACATGACATTTGAAAAACTAAAAATTATAATCGTAACACAACACATTTTAATCATAGCTGTTATAATCTTTTACTTTTAAGTATATGGCCACATTCATGACATTTCCTAAACAAATATGATACGAAGTATCATAAATAAACCACATAAAAAATGTCACGAATGACCGCCAGAATTAAATGCCACATAAAATTATATATAAACGACACAGTATATGTCGTGCTAAATAAAATGAATGGATGCAGTAGCTATGCTGTATATTTGAACTGTGACATAGCTATACAGAATGCTACTGTATCACTTTATCTTTAGTTTATTATTTGAATGCTTAATTAAAAGTCAATAACCATGTATTTTGGAAAAATATGAAAACTGGTGCTTCTTTTATTTTATGATAACCAAAGCATGTTTTCAACAAGCATGGGTCAAACATGTAAAATATCAGTAACTATCAAACATGAATGCATCAAATAATAAACCATATGTCTTTTCTTATTCCAAATACAAACATGCTGCAGCATTAAATTTGTTACAACTACACATTTACTGCATTTATGATAATAAGTTAATTAATTTATTACCATAACAACCGCAATTAATGCATTTATGATAAAAATAAATGCAATTGACCATTATGTAGTCCAAAATGTAAATTAGTGCTATGTTAAAATTTATTTCAATAATAAAATAAACATACACTTTAAAGGTGCATACTTTATTTCTAGTTAATCAAAAAATTTGAAACAACAAAAATATCTTTTATATATATCCAAATTACTTGATCAAAAGTTGATTAAGGTAAATTAATCATAGAATTGGATTTATATTACTTGCATAACTAGTTCTAACTTATATATATGTATAGTTTGGCTTACATCCCTGTTAAGTTTCAAAATAGAGAAAACATCCTCTCCAAAATAACCTCACGTTTGCAGTCCCTATTTTCAAATCCGCCTACGCCTAAAGACCAAAATACGCTTTACGTTTTTAGCATTTCAAACGCGCATAACTTTTTGTAGAAACATCGGATCAACATACCGTTTTCACCAAAAAATCACAAATTTTACAATCTTTAAAATGAGGTCCATTGTTGATACTAAAAAAATTAATATCTTTAGTAAGGCTGCAATTATTCCATATATTTGCAGAGAATTCTGCAATTTTTGAAAAACATCAATTTTTCTTCAATATCAGCAATTATTCCATATAATTACAGACTTTTATGTAATTACATGGAATAATTGCAAACTTTTATGTAATTACATGGAATAATTGCAGACTTCTCTGCTATTATTCCATATAATTGCTGGCTTTTCTTTAATTATTCCGTGGGGGAATTAATTTAAAGGACAAAGATTTGTATATTTTTTGCCTCAAGGATACGACCTCAATATTTTTACCACAAGGACAAACATTCTTTAAAAATTATTCATAAGGACAAACATTTTTCAAAATTATTCATAAGGACAACAAAACTGCTACCGAGCTAAAAACTGATACCTAAAAACTGCTACCGATAACTACAAACTGATCCCTAAAAACTGCTATCGATAACTAAAAACTGATACCTACAGAAAGTTGTCCTTCGGAATAAAATATTGAAGGTTTGTCCTTAAGGCTAAAAAGCTGTGAAATTTTGTCCTTGACAATAATTTCCTGTTATTCCGTATACTTGCCATTTTCTACGATTAATGAAATAATAATCAATTTTCCTTCAAATCTCAGCAATTATTCCATGTAATTGTAAACTTTTATGAAATTATATAGAATAATTACAGACTTCTATACAATTATATGGAATAATTGCGGACTGTATGGAATAATTGCAGACTTTTCTACTATGATTCCATATAATTGCAGATTTTTCTGCAATTATTCTGTATACTTTCCATTTTCTACAATTACATGAAATAACCATCAATTTTTCTTCAAATGTCAGCAATTATTCCATATAACTGCAGACTTTTATGCAATTATATGGAATAATAGCAGACTTTTATGCAATTCTGTGGAATAATTACAGACTTTTCTGTTATTATTTCATATAATTACAGACTTTTCTATAATTAAATGGAATAATTGTAGACTTTTTTACAATTATTTCAAGTAATTGCAGAAAAGTGCAAGTATACCATATAATTGCAGACTATTCTACAATTATTGCATATAATTGCTGAATTATCTACAACCATACAATATAATTACAGAAAACTGTTCTACGGATAACTTTTCATGCTGTTGCTTTTACATATGCATAATGCCACTCATTAGAAAGATAATAAAATTTGTGATTTACTAGTGAAAACGGTTTGTTAATCCATCGTCTCTACAAAAAGTTATTGCGTTTTAAAGATTGATAATTAATGGGGTGCAAATTTTAATTATGGATGTGAGAATAAAATCCGCATATGAAGAACCAACGTTCAACCATAGAGCAGAGGGGTATTTTAGGGAAGAAAATTACAGTATTTGAAAATAGGGATGTAATTTATATCTTTTTTAGGGAGGGTGTTTTGTATATTAAGTTTGATTTCAGGAATGTGTCCCTTATTTTCACTTATACATATATATCCATACTAAGTACAAACATTGTAAAAAAGACCGTACATATTATATCCAAAGTATTTCTGACATTAAAATTCATAATTTATTTAAAAATATACAAGATTAAACATGTGGATGCTTATCCAACATAAGTTCTTTCCGGAATTTAGAGAAATTTAGATTATTTTCCATAATTTAATGATTTCAAAATTCTAAGTTATTTCATTTGTAACTTATAGATCATTTAGACTTACATTTCTACACCAAAACAGTTTCACAAACCAGCTTTTAAAATTAAAATATATAGAAAAAATTGATACTAAATCAAATCCAAATCATTAAAAAAAATCCTTAATACATAGATCAAGAAGATCGGAAACTTAAGTGGAATTTAATGACTTTTAAATGAATTTCAATTTAGAACTTACTCATAATTAAAAAACAAAAAAATTCCCACTGAAATCAATGATGGACGGCTCTGATTCCACTTGTAAGGATTTTAATATACTTAGGGTAGATTAATCATGCAAGCCTAGATCTGAATAGTTGATTCATATTGATATAATTGAGAAGAAATTAAAAGAAGTTAAATAAAGTAGCAGAAATCATACCTAAATCCATAATTCTCGATTGGAAGAGAAGACGAATTGGTTCGATTATCAAAATTGACACAAACCCTAGATCTGACATTAGCTTGAGGGTTAGAGAGTTAATGAACTGATTATGAGATAGATCTAAAAGATAAGAGATGAAGTTGATCTTCCAAATTATCATAACTCTGCATCTTTATTTTTCTATAGAAGAGGGTTAGGAGAAAAATAAAAAACTATGTAATTTGAGAACCATAACCCCTTATTTATAAAAGTGTGATATTTTCAATTTGGCCCTTCAACAAATTGAAAATCACTCTGGTCTCTACGCATTCTTTCCATGATAATTAGATCTTTATGCCTTAAATAAGATTTGCTTGCAAACTCTAAGGAAGTATGCACCAAACCCACAACACATACTTTAGATAAATCACAATGATATGTAGTTGGTGGGGATTGAACCCTCGATCTTTAAGGTGAGCGCCGCATTTTCTAACCACTGCACTATCTAGAGGGTTACGCCATAAATATTTTATCATTTTATTTGATCACTTTAATTAAGCTATACACCAAAATAGGACAACACATTTTATTTTACATATGTGGTCCATATTTTGGAATTTTCCAACATGTATAAGCCAATACATTCTCTCTTTTAACAATCTGGATTTTTATTAAAAAACACAGTGGTTATGCCCATGTGATAGATGTGATTAAATACAATATACTAATTGATATTTATATTGCGTATACTCGTGGATATTTGTATAGCATGTCTATACTACCATCTATCATAAGGTGCAGCTGGTATTTATTAGGAAGCAATTGAATTAGAGACCCAGATGTGAGATAACGTGCTTTTAATTCTTCTCACATTCTAAAAGAAAATGTAAAATCTGCAATAAATATATACACATATATAAACACATATATTCGTGTATTTAAGGTTTGAGAGGGAAGTGGTAGCATGCCGTGTATGTGTGCATGCACGTACACACCTATGAGCAATATAGTTGGTTGGCAGAGATTAAGCATGTGAGACTTTTAAGCTTATGCTGGCTATCTATATAAGTTTAAAAGTGGTTAATGACATAAAATTTGCTTTCTTGACAAGCTCAACTAACCCATTAAACACTGATAGGAAGATTGGTTGGAAAATTGATATAATTTTCTAACATTTTTATATGTAATAACTCAAGGGATTTTAGCTAGGCTTTTTGCTTTTGACATTCTTAGAAACCAAAATAAATATCCTATTTAAGCAGCCTAACTAACTGGCTTAAATATTATACTAATTTGGAAATGCTAATAGAAGTAACCTGTTTGTCGTTATGATTGTTTCTAGTAATAATAAGGCACATAATATGTTCTCATAGCACTATTTGATTTTTCATTTGTACATAAGCATTTGTATTTCGTAAAAGCTTGTTGTTACATTGTTTGTTTTCTCAAATTTTAACTACATTTTATTATGGTTTTACGAAGATACTAAATTCTGGGAGTTTTCCTCTTAATTCAGCTTTGTATTCTTAATGTTGAATGGCTAAGAAAAAGCAATACGTCTTCAATTGCTAGCTCTGTTAGCCAGACATCATTTAGGACCAACCATTCCATCATCTCAACAATTGTTAATCAATTTTCACTTGTAGAAACTAATAGCTTCATCCATTTTTTGCTTATTAGATTGAATCAATGGTAATGAATTCAATGTTTATATGCCTGCACCAAATCTATGGTTTTTACTAATAGAAAAGATAAATGAGAGAAAAGGTTTCCTATTAAAGGCTTTGTTATTATCATTATTCTGTTTTGGTCTCTACTTGAAAATTCGGAGATTCCATATAAAATAACACGCAAAATTTAGTATTTGTACCGTTTTTGCAGCTATAAGTGATTATAAGCAATCACTTACTAGAATTATTATCAGTTCTAGTAGAAAAAAATTAACTAAGTTTTATAAGAATAACTATGTTTTACTAAGTTTTATAACTTGCGCTACCTTGCTCTGACCATGACTTTCAATGAACCTACTTCAGATCGGAGACTGGCTTGCTTTCTGTTAAAAGACAGTATACATGTGGATTTAACTCAACAGACTTCACGATTATCAAAGTCGATGAGTGCAGAGCGACGATTGTAGGGCTTGGCAGTCAAGTATAGGGATCGACATAGCTTGGACCGGCATGACTTGGTGGAAGGCTAGGGATCGACATAGCTTGGACCGGCATGACTTGAGGGAATTCCAGGAATTGGCATGGTTGGTTATATCAGGGATCAGTATGGTCGAAGTAAGGTATGGATCGGCATGATTGGTAGTGTGTGGATCGGTATGGTCGGAGTAAGGAGGGATCGACATCTTAGAGGGTTTAGCATATCACATGAAAGAGATGGATCAGCATGTGGCATCTTGAAGGGTTCGGCATATCATATGAAAGAGAGTGATTGGCATGCGGCATCTTGGACGGTTCGACATTCATACAAAAGAGAGGGATCGACATGCGCTTACTTGGAGGGTTCGACATTCATACGAAAGAGAGGGATCGACACGCGCTTACTTGGAGGGTTCGACATTCATACGAAAGAGAGGGATCGACACGCGCTTACTTGGAGGGTTCGACATGGATGAACATTGAGGGGTCGGTATGGTTTATTGGTTTGGAAAGTCATAATTCAACTTGCTGGTAAGAGATCGGTATACATCAAGAACCAAGTGCACTCTTACATTCAACAGTCAATAACTCGAGCTCCTTTGGTCCAAATGAGATGAGAATTGAAGGGCTAACATATTTCATCATGAAGAATCCACCATAGGAATCACTGACCAAAAATCAACTAAGGAAGGGATCGGTGTCGATCCCTCCTCATGGAGATTTGGGCCTAACGACCCCTATGGTGGGCCCATATGGATAAGGAGGCCCTGTGGCTAGAGTTTCACATATAAATACAGCAAGCATGGCTTTAGAAAAGGGGATCTTCTTTCTGCTTCTCCTGATCTTCTGCCTAGGATATACTCTGTCAATTTTACTCTTGAATTTTACAGATCTGTAACTGTAATCAACGGTATAAACTAATAAAAGATCATTGGAGTAGATGTAGGCCGGAGTTTGGCGAACCACTATAAAATTTTGTGTGTTCCTTTACTTTTTCGGCTATTGATTCTATGATCTGCGTACTTGTCTTTCTATTTGGATATCGCTTCGGGAAGTTGTGCTTTCACCTACTACTGGCTGTTTGTGACCAATTTTGGCCTAAACATTTTGGTGCTTTCACTGAGAAGGCTTGCACCCGCGGATTTGGAAACTAGGATCTCAAATTTAGAAGCTTAGATACTTAGATCTAGGAAGCGATGGCTAGGCAACCAACAAGGAGATAGTGAATAGATAGGAGCCATCATGAAGGGAGTCGGGAGGCTTCCTCAGGAGCTAATAAAACCATAATCTTCATTACCAAAGACGAGATGGAAACAATGATGGATGTTGTTTGCGCAAAAATTAGCCACAAACAGACAATTATATGCAGAAGCACCATTGCCCAATCACGGATCATAGATAGTATATGATGTAGAGAATATAATATGAAGAATAATCGTATTAAAATGAAAGCAAGTAAAAGAGACAAGATTTATAGTGGTTCGGCTAACTCCGACCAACGTCCACTCCAAAATAATCCATTTATTATACTGAAATTTGATTACAGTTACAACCCAAGATTCTAGAATAAAAATTGCGGAGTGTCCCTTAGGAAGAAGATGAAGAGGAACAAAATGAAGGTCCCCTTTCTAAAGCCAAGCCTGCTATATTTATAGGTGAAACTTCAGCTACAGGGCCTTCTCACCAACATGGCCCCCCATAACGATCAGCCATCCCAATTCGTCCAAAAATAACAATCGGCCTAACACTACCGATCGTTATTCCTTCACTTAATTCAATGCCAATCCCTCCCTGAAGCGTGCAGATCCATCGCCTTCCAAGAAACTACACCGATCCATCTATCTTGAAGCATGTCGATCCCTCTACCTTCATGAAAATGTCGATCCATCTCTTGCCCTTGAGTATACCTACCTCTCCTTGTGTAACCTGGAAGGTATGTCGATCCTTTCTGGTCTATGAAGATATGCTAACCTTTCCCATGCCGATCCCTTTTATGCCGCTCCATGTCTTACCGATCCCTTCCGTGCCGACCCCTTCCTATGCCGAGCCCAATCATGACTATCCCTTCCTATGCCGATCCTTTCCATGCCGACCCCTTCCTACGTCGAACCCATATGATACCAATCCTTCCCATGCTAAGAACCAAATTATATTGAACCTTCCATGCCGACTGTTATTACGTCTCACATGCCGATCCCTTGCAAGCACCATGCATTGTTTATCTACTAACTCCGATCAATTTTGGCTTCATTTAACCATTTATACTTGATTTATAGGACACACACTTATCATTCTGAAATTGTCGGCTTTGATGATCGTGAAGTCTAATTGGGTTAAATATGCATGTCTACTGCCTTAGCAGAAGGCAGGTTAACACTTTGCCCCCTAAACATGCCTTGCAATAGGAAGGTGTGTTTTAAATTGCCATAAATCCAATGTTCGAAGCCAGTTGATGACCTATAAAGAAATCAATGATCTTGATTGGTTGTTAGTAATGATCGTTTGGGATTGTTAATCAAATTTGTAATCGTCCCAGGCTGAGGATGATCGCACGAGATCAAGTGTCTGTTCGAGTTGAAATGTGATCGTTTGGGATTTTGTGTTGTTCAAGGCGAAATGCAATCTTTCGGGATGTGCCGTTCAATGCAAAATATGATCGCTCGAGATCGTGTGTCATTTGAGGTGAAATGTGATCGTTCGAGATCGAGTGCCATTCGAGGTGAGATGTAACCATTCAAGATCGAGTGTCATTCGAGGCAAAATGCGATCGTTCGAGATCGTGTGCCATTCGAGACGAAATGCGATCGTTTGAGATCAAGTGCCCTTCGAGGCGAAATGTGATCGTTCGAGATCGTGTGCCGTTCGAGGCGAAATGCGATCTTTGGAGATCGAGTGCCGTTCGAGGCGAAATGCGATCCTTCAAGATCGAGTGTCGTTCGAGACGAAAAGCGGTCGTTCGAGACGAAAAGCGATCGTTCGAGATCGAGTGCCGTTTGAATCCCGTGCCAACGAGTCCTTGAACTCTATGCCATCAATAATTCCAAATACAGCTGCCATCAAAATCATGGATAGGTCTAGATGATCCACCGATGCCACCGTGGCATTAAACCGTATTAAGAAACTCCTCAGGGACTATCCGGTCATCTGTTTCATGTTTCCGAACTCATCACGTTTTGGGTCTCGAGGTGTGAACCCTAAACTACCTCATAAACCCTTCAATCAATACTGTCCGTGTGCTGATAGAGCCGCTTTCCAACCTTCTGAACCACAGTGCAGCAATATCCGTTAAATACAAAGGGGAGCACCATGCCATGACTTCCTCTGATGCCCCTAGTACTTCCATGTGTCTCATGTATCCTGTCAGATGAACATCGAGATCCATTTTTCCATCATAAGTCTCAAGCGTTGGCAATCTAAACTCTGGTGGATTCCTAACTTGCCTAATATTTGGTCATTGTTTCCATTTCATCCTTAGCGATGTAGATAAATGCTTGATTAGCACCAGCTCCTAAGGAAGCCTCCTGACTCCCTCCATGGTGGCTCCTTTTCGGTAGGATTCTCCTTGTTAACTGCTAGGCATTACTTCCTATCCCAAGTATCCAAGCTTCAAAATCTAAACTCCTAGCTTCTGAATTCGTTTATGCATGCCTTCTTAATGAAAGCACCAAAAAAGTTCGCACCAAAATTGGTCACAAACATCCAATTATATGCGAAAGCACGAATGTACAGTCATGGATCACAGATAGTATATGATGTAGAGAATATAAAATGAAGAATAATCAAATTAAAATAAAAGCAACTAAAAGAAACAAGATTTATAGTGGTTCGGCTAACTCCAGCCTACGTCCACTCTAGAATAATCCTTTTTATTATACTGAAATTTGATTACAGTTACAATCCAAGATTCCACAATAAAAATGGCGAAGTATCCCTCGGGAAGAAGATGAAGAGGAACATAATGAAGGTCCCCTTTCTGAAGCCAAACCTACTGTATTTATAGGTGAAACTTCGGCTACAGGGTCACCTCACCTACATGGGCCCACCACAACGATCGGCCGACCCAATTCATCCAAAAATAACGATTTTCCTAGCACTACTGATCGTTATTCCTTCACTTAATTCAATGCTGACTCCTCCCTGAAGCATGCTAATCCACTGCCTTCCAACCAACTACACCAATCCATCCATCTTGAAGCATGTCGATCCCTCTACTTTCACGAAAATGCCGATACATCCCTTCCTCATGAGTATACCGACCCCTCCTTATGTAACTTGGAAGTATGCCGATCCTTCCTGGTCTATGAAGATATGCCAACCCTTCCCATGCCGATCCCTTTTATGCCACTCTATGTCTTGCTGATCCCTTCCATGCGGACCGCTTCCTATGTGGAGCCCAATCATGCCAATCCCTTCCTATGTTTAGCTCAATCATACTGATCCCTTCCCATGCCAATCCCCTCCTATGCATATCCCTTCCATGACGACCACTTCCTATGCCGAACCCATATGATGCCAATATTTCCCATGCCGATCCTTTCATATACGTATACAGTGGAGCACACCTATCCATCCCAAGAACCAAACTATGTTGAACCCTCCATGCCGGCTGTTATTGCTTCTCATATGTCGATCCCTTCCAAGCATCCTGCATCATTTATCTACTAAGTCCAATCAATTCTGGATTCATGTTAATATTAGTACTTGATTTCTAGGCCACACACTTATCATTCTGAAATCGCCCGCCTCAATAATCGTGAAGTCTATTAGGTTAAATCCGCCTGTCTGTTGCCTTGGAAGAAGGCGGGTTAACAGATGCTACGCAGGAAAGGATGTTGAAGAGACAGGAGGAAATGATGCAGAAACTACTTCGAAAGATTGGACAAGCTGGAGTACAAAACTAAGGAAATGGAGTAGTTGGGAATACTAAAAATATGGATCATGTAGTTGAAAAAGCAGGAGATGACGAAATCCAAAATCAAAACCAGGGAAATGGAGCTAATAGGCAAATGAGTGGAATAGAGCAGTTGGGGGCAGTCCCCTGCCATCTGAGAGGGATCAGCACATATCCCTTCAGAGGGACCGGTACCGATCCCCAAAGGTTCGAGTGCATGCCCTCGATCCAAGTGATTGTGATGCTGGAGGACCTGCGATCAAACCCATGGAGCCTAGTGCGAACTAGAATTTAGATGCGCGTTCGACGGAATACGTTCTAGAATTCCCTCATAGACTTTGGGGGTAGCTTGGGCATGATGATAGGAGACTACCATTGGAAGACAATAATGGGTTTGTAGAGACGATAAGGCGAGCTATGTGTGGAGGATTAGTGAACAGGGATCTCGAGGATGTAAATAGAAGTCCATTCGCTCCAAATATCACGCAAGCTAGGAATCTGTCAGAGTTCAAATTACCAACGCTTGAGACATATGATGGAAAAATGGATCCCGCTGTTCATTTGACAATGTATATGAGACATATGGAAGTACCAGGTGCACCGAAGGAAGTAATGGCATGGTGCTTCCCCTTGTACTTAATGGATATAGCCACACTATGGTTCATACAGTTGGAAAACGGCTATATTGGCACGTGGACGGAATTGATCGAAAGGTTTATGAGGCAGTTTAGGGTTATATCTCAAGACTCAAAAATGTGACGAGTTTGGCAAAACTAAAACAGAGGACTGAAGAGTCCCTAAGGAGTTTCCTAACATGGTTTAATGCCACAGCGACATCGACGAATCATCTAGATACATCCATGGTTTTGACAGTAGGTGTATCTAGAATTGCTGATGGCATGGAGTTTAAGGATTCACTGGCTTGGGATCCACCAATGAATATCGAAGAGTTTTATCATGAGGCAGAAAGGTTCGTATGATAAGAAGATGCACGAGCAAACAAATCAGAGATGAATGTTATGCAAGGTGTAGGTACGTCCGAGGATGGTTCAAATAAGGATAAAGGCAAACAAAAAGTAGAGGATGGCTTTGATGGATCGAAGCATCCATGAAGAGAACCGAGATTCATACACAGAATTGACTGAAATATTGGAATAGATACACCTGGATACTAGGGGAAAATCCACTATCGATAGCCAATGAGGAGAGAGCCTGCAAACGATGAAAAGAAATCAGAAAAATAATGTCCATTCCATGAGCCGAATTGGCATAGTACAAACGATTACAGGCACTTAAAGGACGAGATTGAGGGACATATCCAGAATGGCAGGATGTTAAAATACGTGAGAACTCGGGCAACGGTAGTGGAACGGTAGCAACCATTATTTGCGTCGAACGGGAACTGCCTAGGATCGAGGTGTCAACTTGTCATCAATTGACTGGAATAGCAAAGAATAAGTAGTAAAATCCACAATAAAACAGCGAAGTCACTTACACATGCATGGGATTGAGAACGGTCCCAAGGCATGCTCTGAGATGACAATGAACCATCACACCTAGAAATGCATGCATTGTAGTGTTTACTATTTGTTTTTGTTTCTTTCTTTTTTGGTACTTGGTTATGAAACTCACTCGAATGTGAAATCTGACATTGGTAATTTTGATTCCCATCCAGACGATCACATTTTTCCTCGAACGACACTCGATCTCGAACGACACTCGATCTCGAACGATCACATTTCGCCTCGAACGGCCCACGGTCCTGAACGATCATGTTTTGCCTCGAACGGCACTCGATCTCGAATGATCTTGAACGGCACAAGGTCTCGACCGATCGCATTATGCCTCGAACAGCACACGATCTCGAATGATCGCATTTTAGCTTGAACGGACGCTCGATCTCATGTGATCCTCATCATCTTGAGATGGCTACGAATTTGATTAACAGTCCTAAAATATCATTACTAACAATCAGGCAAGATCACTGATTTGTTCACAGGTCATCAATAGGTTTCAAACATTGGACTAAAGGCAATTCAAAACATGCCTTCCTATCGTAAGGCATGTTTTGGGAAGCAAAGTCTTAACCCGCCTTCTGTCAAGGCAGTATACAACCAGACTTAATCTAACAGACTTCACGATTATCAAGGCCGATGAATGCAGAGTGACGATTGTAAGGCTTGTAAGTCAAGTGTAGTGATCAGCATAGCTTGGAACGGCATGACTTTGTGGAAGGCTAGGGATCGACATGGCTTGGATCGTCATGACTTGATGGAACCACAGACATCGGCGTGGTTGGTTATAAGAGGGATTGGTATGGTCGAAGTAAGGTGTGGATCGATATGATTAGCAGTGTGTGGATCGGTATATGGTTGAAGTAAGGCGGGATCGGCATCTTGGAGGGTTCAACATATCACATGAAAGAGAGGGATCAACATGCGGCATCTTGAAGGGTTCGACATACCATATGAAATTGAGGATCGACATGTGGCATCTTGGAGAGTTTGGCATATTGTATGAAAGAGAGGGATCGGTGTGTGCCATCTTGGAGGGTTTGAAATTCATATGAAAGAGAGGGATCGACATGTGCTTACTTAAAGGGTTCAATATGGATGAATGTTGAGGCGTCGGTATGGTTTATTGGTTTGGAAAGTCATACTTTAGGTCATTGGGAAGGGATCGATATACATCAAGAACCAAGTGCACTCTTGCATTCAACAATTAATAACTCGAGCTCCTTTGGCCAAATGAGACAAGAATTGAAGGGCTAACATATTTCATCATGAGGAATCCACTATAGGAATCATTGCCCAAAAATCAACTAAGGAAGGGATTGGTGCTGATCCCTCCTCATAGAAATTTGGGCCTAGCGACCCTTATGGAAGGCCCGTATGGATAAGGGTCCCCTGTAGTAAGAGTTTATCCTATAACAAGCATGGCTTCAGAAAAGGGGATCTTCTTTCTGCTTCTCTTGATCTTATGCCTAGGCTATACTCTGTCAATTTTACTCTTGAATTTCAAGGATTTGTAACTGTCAATAGTATAAACTAATAAAAGATCATTTGAGTGGACGTAGGCCGGAGTTTTCCGAACCACTATAAAACTTGTGTGTTCCTTTACTTTTTCGGCTATTGATTCTGTGATCTGAGTGCTTGTCTTTCTATTTGGATATCGCTTTGCGAATTGGGCGCTTTCATGTACAACTGGGTGTTTGTGACCAATTTTGGCCCAAACACTTTCCTACAACTACGACCACCAGTCTACATACAGTAGAAAACATATTCACTTTAGAAGCAATAGAGGTACGCGACTACTACCCACCTCTGCTTATGCCAATGCCATTGCATATGCCTTTTATGCATATGCATCTTATTATTTCTATGCAACTCGCCTCTACTTTTAGTTTGTAGATAAAGTATTTGTTAGAAAATATTTTGCATAATATAAGCTATGTCGTAACAACCCGACTATTCAACCCTCAAATGTCAATACTAAAACATCCACAGTATTCGTGTGCCAAGCACCCAAGTGCCGGAAAGGCAGAAACTTAGGGTAAAATAAAAGAAAACGAATAGAAAAAGACAAGAAGAATAGAACATCAGAATATCACAGCGGAATGATAATATATAACATCAAAAGAATAGTACAAAGAGGTTCTTTGAATACGAGATTTCCAGAGTTACAAAACTTAAGTACTATCATTAGCCTGGAAAATTATAACTACATGTCCTCACAATGATGATATATGTACATTGCTAATACGGTACAACAAAAATAGAAATAAATAGATAACAAAAGCCTTCAGCTCATCTTCTGAACTCTGAAGCGTCCAAGGTAACATCTGATACTCAGCCTACTCGAAAGAGTACGTGATGATTTTAGGGAAAACAAAAACTAAGCATTAGACATAAGTCTGGTATGAGAAAAATCAAAATACATGAATATATGTAACAGTGACTATTAAGAGCGTACGAATTTCCGTAACGGTTTTTCCCTTAAAAGAAACCAACCATTTATTAAGTTTAATATAATGATATGATAGATAATGTCTAGGGTATAGGGTATAATAATATCATATAGCCGTGGTGCTTACATTGGTCACACCACAACATATTAGGTTACATTCAAACTGCTAAGGTTCGTTCGCACAATGGATTTTCCATGGAAATCTTTTAGGGAGCCAAATCTAATCTCCATGCATAAGGATTAGAAACCACATTTCGAGTGTGTATATCTTTAGATAAAATATACCACAAGGTAAACACAAGTGGCCCAGCATCCGAACATAAACATGAACAACATGAACCAAATATCATCAACTATTCCTCGCCAACAATCCATAAGTATCTCTAGATATGGAGTTGATAACACCTGACATGAGCCGCTAACCTTAGGTTATGCATTCTACTCCGTCTTTAGCCATTTTCGATATCGAGGTTATGTTCGGCATCTTTCACACGAGCCTTCATCAGTCGAAAAGAACACAAAACTCAAATTAGATCCTCACATCTCGAATAGATGTCGAAAATATATATGGATCCCCATATCTCAACAAATCTCGGAATCACACATGGATTTCCATATCCTATATAGATCACGGTCATTTACATGTGTTCGAGCATTTTAAACAGATCTCGAATCTCCACATAGATTCCCTTTCTTCAATCACTTTCAAATCATAGAACCAACATATTAGTTTTGAAGTGGTGTTCAGTAAGTAGAACACTTACCGATTCTGAACTCTTTAAAACCAAACGATGACTTTCCAATAAACTCAATTTCGGTTCTTTCAGAAGTAAGTAACAACTAGAGATGTTTCAAACCAATACTCCTCCGTGGGTTTTATTATTGGTATAAAATTGTGAAGCCTTTCGATTACTTCCTAAGTTAATATTAAGTCAAGTTCGATAATCGACTAATCGGTTATCCCGTCAAAACAATTACTTATACAAATCATGATTCGTACAGTTAACTCATTTTTGACTTTCCAACTTAACTATTCCTCATCCAAGAGTGAAGCCAGAAAAGTTTGGTACTTGTTGCTCCAAGCCTTGCCTAGACACTCCATTCTTGAATCTCACAAATAGATTTGTCTACCTTGTCGACTTTTAGTGCTAAGTATATATTAATGATTTCCATACACAATATATAACCAAATCGATTAACACATTTCCGACATTTTCCACTTACCTATTCCTCGGTTAAGAGGGAAGCTTGGCAGGTTAAGGCTCTATTGCTCCAACCCTACTTGACATTCATCTTAACTCTCATAAATAAATAAGATTACTCCATCGCTTATTAGTGTTTGGTATAGTTAATTACTTCTCAAATAAGTAATTAAAAATTGATCTATTTGGCCATTAAGCAATTATTAACCCCTTTTTATATACATTTAAAGTACTTAGAAAAACTTATAATAGGTTTTAAACCATTTATCTAAAATATTACTTAAAAATAACAAGTTTGTAAATCAACAAAACTTCAAAAAAGAACATGTTTTATTCTAAAATTTCTTTCTTTAAAAATTCACATCTAATTCTTAAAAATTCATAAGTTTCTCAAACTACTTTTGAAATACTCTAAAAATGGTTAGGAAATACTTTAAAAGAATGAAACAAATCGCTTGAACTTAAAGTCCTTTTCGAAACAACTGAAGCCCAAAAATCAAGGTTAAACGGGGTAGTTTTGCAATAGTGATGTTTTAGCCATTTTCAAGATGTTACTTAACCTTTTACTATTCAAACTTTTAATGAAAACAAATATATATATATATATATATAAAACAATGCAAATATGGCAAGAAATCCTTATTGTTCTCTCTACAAAGTTCCATAACAATTACAAAAAACAAGACAATTCTGAATGCATCCATAGCGACTATCACTATAACTGTACTTCCAAAATCCAAGTCATATCTCAACCTATGTTCAACTACAACCTATATGCTTTGTTCAAGGCCTAGTAATATGTCATAGAAGTCCATTCAAGTCCATTTCAACCCATATATGGATCCTATGTGCCACTTGTTTTCAAAATGAGAATCAAAATCAATGTTTTCAACATATGTCACTTACAATTCAAACAACTTTAACACAATAAAACTCATATACGAGTTATATTATCAATCCAAGTGGTGAGTTTGCTCACTTAAACTCAACGAACAACCAAGCTTAAGCACTCAAGTTCAAACCCAAGCTAGTAAACTCTTTTCTCTCCTTCCTTTCTTTGCTTTGCCTTTCTCCTTCGCCTCCTCTAGCCTCCTAATGCTCACGGACTAAGGGTTTGGGAGGAGTTTGGCTTTGATTTTTCACAATCTAACTAGGTAGAAGGCGATGTCATGTGGTGGAAAGACTTTCCTTAAAGTTTAAGGTGATTTAAGATGGTTCGCAAGTTATTTGCTTTAGAAATTAAGAAGAAGATTACGAAGACATTGAAATTTTAGCTCAAAGCTTTGGAATATTTGTGATATATTTCTTAAGGTATCCCTTTCCTTATATAGGCATAAGAATGATGCTCTTTAATCTTGCCTTCACCGCCCCCCCCCCCCCCCCCCGGCCATGCCATGAAAGGCTCATCTCCTATCACTTCTCCTTTTTGTCTCTTCATCTTTTTGGCTAATTACTTTATACCCATCTCATGATATCTCTTATCCTAATAGAACGTCTAGAACATTCCATGCTTTATGAAGAGGAGTTTATGTTAAATAGTTTCTAATGTGTTCATTTGATTATTAGTTAAGTTCACGATAGTTCGAAAATCTTATATCGATCAAAAAGCTGTTTATCGATAAACTGATTTTCGGTCACATTATCGATTTTTCTTCGAAAAAATATTTCTATAAACACTTTTCAAAAACAAGTTTCTTAACGTTATTTATTAATTAAATTACGTTAAACAAGGTTAGAAAATCATATTTATAATACTTAACTATTATTCAAAATGTATTAATATTCGAAGATGAAGTGTTCGGGTTTCCAGATCGCTACACATGTTTTAGCTAAAAAGGTATATTATTGTATACTTGCATTAAATTGGTAACTATTCTAATATTTTATAAGCATTTATTGCAAGTAGTTTCTATTAATGAATTTTATTGGTATAACACTAGGAATTTTTCATAGAAAAAACAAAAGCAAACTTGATATGAGAATAATGTTCTTGTATAAGTAGGTAAATTCAAAGTTTGTATGTGCATTGCATATACGAACTACTACTAAAGTAGAATAATGCATAGAGGACAAAGAAACCATACAATATGACTTAAGTTTGATGAAAATTAACTAAGTTCATAATAATAATAACAACGATACTAAACTATAGCCTGATGATAATTAACTATGTTCGTTATAATTTAATAATAATAATAAATATAATAATAAAACTAAGTATTATAAAAATTAAGTAAGTATATAAAAGTTAACTAAGTATATAAAAGTTAACTAAGTATTATAAAAAATTAACTAAGTTAACCAAGTTCTTTACAAATATATAAGTTTACAACATCGACAACGATAATAAATTAAGTTTGATAAAAATTGAATAAGTTTATTATAATAGTAGTAGTAGTAGTAGTAGTAATAAAATACAGTTTGATGAACATTAAGTTTATAAGAACAATAATAAATTAACTAAGTTAACCATGTTTTATTAAGTGAAAACAAGGGACACATCCCTAAAATCAAACTTAATACACAAAACATCCTCCTAAAAAAAAAGATATAAATTACATCCTTATTTTTAAAAACTACAATTTTCTTCCATACAATACTCCTCTCCTCTACTGCAGCAATGCTGATTCTTCATATATGGATGTAATTCTCACATCCATAATTAAAATTTGCACCCTATTAATTATCAATTTTTAAAATGCAATAACTTTTTGTAGAAATGACGAATTAACAAACCGTTTTCACCATTAAATCACAAATTTTATTATCTTTCTAATGAGTGGAATTTTGCATATGTAAAAACAACGGCAGGACAAGCTATTCACGAATCTAGCTATATAATTGTAAAAACAACGGCATTGTGTATATGCAATAGTTGTAGACAATTTAACCACCATATGCAATGATTGCAGAAATATTTACAATTATATCATATAATTATAGAAATGTCTACAATTACATGCAATAGTTGCAGAAATTTCTGCAATTATACACAATATTTGTAGAAATGTCTGAAATTATATGCAATAGTTGCAGAAAATTTAGCAACAATATGCGATAATTGCATAGTTGTTTGCAATTATATGCAATAGTTGCAGAAATGTCTGCAATTATATGCAATAGTTGCAAACAACTCAGCAACTATAAGCAATAATTGTGTAATTGTCTGCAATTATATGCAATAGTTGCAGAAATGTCTACAATTATATTGATAGTTGCAAACAAGTCTGCAATTATATGGTATAGTTGCACATTTGAAGAAAAATTGATGACGTTCAAAATTTACAGAATTCTCTACAAATATATGGAATAATTACAACCTTATTGCATATGATTTATTTGGTACTAACAATAGATCTCATTTAGAGATCATAAATTTTTTGATTTTTTTGGTGAAAACAGTATTCCGATCCGATGTTTCTACAGAAAGTTATACGCGTTTGAAATTATAAAAACGTTAAGGTTATTTGGGTCTTTCTGCAAGCGTGAATTTGAAAACAGGGATCAGAAACTTATTAAAAAGCGAAGGGATGTCTTATGTATTTGTAAACTTTATTAGGGATGTACGCCAAACTTTATCAAGGATGTATGCCAAACTTTCTACAGAAAGTTCTTTACAAATATACAAGTTTATAACAACAACAACAATAAATTAAGTTTGATAAAAATTAACTAAGTTTATTATAATAATACTAGTAATAATAATTGTTTGCGCCAAAATTGGTCACAAACCCCAAATGTCGTGAAAGCACTAGTGTATGAACACAAACCAATGATATTCGAGCACAAATATCAGATCTCAGCAAATATCAAACAACAATACAAAAATAGTGAACAGAGACACAAATTTTATAGTGGTTCGGCTATCTCCGGCCTACATCCACTCTAAAGTTTTATCTTTTATTGATTATCCTTGATGATTACTGATGATTACAGTAGTAAATATGAAGAATTTCCAGTACCACAGCAGTATTGAAGCATAGAAATGAATCCGGCAGCGTCTGGAGGTTGAAAGGCCAAAGATCCAAGCCATCCCCTTTTCTGAATGACCAGGGGCTCTATTTATAGGCGCGGGATGCTGATATTTCGCTGAAAATCCGAGAGACCATTTCTGGCACGTGAGGGGGCTCACATGCCCGGCCTCAGGACATTTGGGCCCACTTTGGGATCGATTCGAACTCCATCCAAATCGATCAGAAAATCATCCAATCGAGGCGAAATTTGGTGTGGACATCCTTCAACATGTATGTAAGCTCCTGTAAAAATTTCATTGCATTTGGATCAGTATACCTTGAGTTATGATCGATTCGAGATTGGGGCTCCGTCTGTTCTGTCTGGTTCGAATCCATGCTTCGAATCCATCTCCTTCGACTCCATCCAAAGCGTGTGCGCATCGATGACGTGTCGTGAAATCTCAGGGTTGATCCACCTTCGTCGCCGTGTTGAACGTTTCTTCCTTTGTTCGTATCGATCATTTCGAATAGATACGAACATTGACCCTAAGTCCTTCGAATCCATGAAGTCGACTCCCCGCGTATCCTTCTCGAACGCCCTCTTCGTATCGATAGGTACGAATCCAGAATCAAAACTGCTACTTCCTTTTCGTATCGATCCAACGCTGATTGATACGAAGGACTTCTGCACATCCATTCCATTATTCTACAACGATGCGAAGTGCATCGATTCGAAGTAAACTCCTACATTTCCTTTAGATCGATACGAACTGTATCGATTCGAACCAATATCTTCCTGATCGATACGAAGCGCATCGATACGAACCAACCCCTATATACCTATGGATACGAAGGAGACCTATGCCGTCATCGAGTCGAAGTCCACCTAACCCTTTCTTCCAATTGGTACGAAGTAACCGAGTCTTGTCCATGCCAATCGATACGAAGTGTATCGATTCGAAGTCCTTCACCCTGCTTTGCCTTTGATCGATACGAAGTGTATCGATTCGAACCGTCCTTGCGTGTCGATGGATACGAACAACATGTTCATCCTACCTTGCATCGATCATATCTCCTTCATTCGAACTCCGATTAACCTGAAATTTGAAACATAGCCTTTACTAGTCCTCAACATCATCTCCAATCAATTTCGTCCCAATCGGAGTTCAACCAAATTTTGACGACATCGATCGCAGCCTTGCTTTCAATCGATCTCCAATCCCGATATCCATCATTCCTTGCCAATTTGTTGATATTCCAGCTTTGACCAAAGAGTGGGATAACACTTTGCCCCCCAAAACATGCCTTTTGATAAGAAGGCGTGTTTTGAATAGTTTCGATTCCAATATCTAAAGTCCATAGCCATTTCGCCAGAGTATGTCATCGTTGACTGCTCCGAGTTGATACCAAATTCCAAATGTAATAACCAAAGCCTTAGCCAACCCCTTATCCATCTGAACTCGACAACTGAGTCCTAATCCATCCTTATCCAATAGCCAATAACCGACTCCAGGACCTCTCCGGGTCGATATCCGAATCCATAACCTCTCCGGGTTCTTGCCAAGCGCAATCCACACTTGATGACCTTGGTCCAGTGTCCCTGGACGTTGAGCTAACCTCTCCGGGTTCTTGCCAAGCGTAATCCACACTTGACGACCTTGGTCCAGTGTCCCTGGACATTGTACAAAGCCATGGCTTAAGTCCTAAGACGAATCCTGGTCTCTCCGGACCCTTGTTGAGCATAGTCCATACTCAACGACCTGAAAATAACAATTGATAATACAGGGCCTAAGTCCTAGGCCTAATCCTGGTCACTCCGGACCCTTGCCGAGCATAGTCCATACTCGACGACCTGAATGAGTCAATTTACCACGTTCGACCAAAGTGACTCACCCCTTTCCAGGCATAATCCATACCCGACGACCGTTTATCAAAAACCAGATAAAAATCCAATCAAAATGCAAATCCAAAATCCAAATCCAGAGTCCAAATAAAAACCAGAAAACCAGAAATCCAAACCAACATCCAAAACCGAAAACAATTTTCCAAAGGAAAATCCAAATCAAAAAAGCAAGCAAAATTTTGGAGCTCAATCCGAACTCCAAAACCAAAATCCAAAAAGAAAAGCAGTGTCCAGTCCAAAAGCAAAAGATAAATTTCACAAACCATAGCATCGCAGTTTATCATCATTCAGAGCATGCCTAGGGGCTATCTCCGTCCCCATGCATGTGTAAACGACTTGGTTGCTTGCCAGTGGTTCGCTACTTATTTCACATTATCCTGGTCAATGGATGATCAATCGATCATCATTCCTGGGCCTCCCACGATCGTGGCTTGAGGTAGGCGGCTCCTGTTCTACCGTTGCATTCCGTCCGACATATTATGGCAACAGTCCCTTCCTGACATGCTCTTCGATTATATCCTTTAAATGCCTGCAACTGTTGGTGTCGTGTCCATCCAAATCATGGAAGAGACAACGCCTTCCTGATGTCCTCTCCCGTTCTGATGGTTCCCTCTTGGCCGGCCTTCTGTAGGGAAGGCGATTCCGAGTATGCTGGTATATCCGCCCCAGCGTCTCGTTTAATCCCGTGTAAGTGGAAAACTTCGAATCCTTCCATCGCTTCCTATCTTTTCCAGAATCATCGTCCAACTTCCTTTTTCCTTTGTCTTTATCCGAACCTTTGCTGGATGGTCCTCCACTCTCAGTTGCATTAACCTTTTTCAACTTTAAATCCGTACTCGCATCTTCCTGCCGAAGGAACCTCTCTGCCTTATGAAAGAATTCGTCGAGATCCTACGGTGGATCTCGTATTAGAGATACCTTGAAATCTGAATCCTCCCTGACTCCTGATACTGTTGCCATTAAAACCATCGATGGATCAGGCCGATCCACCGAAGTAACTGTCGCACTGAATCGAGTTAAAAAAGCCCTAAGCGATTCATCCATCCTTTGCATTACCGATGTTAACGTCATCACATTCTTTGGCCTCTTGGCGTGAACCCGAAACTGTCCCAAAAATCTTTCCATCAATTCCCTCCAAGTCCTGATAGACCCTTCTCCCAGCTGCCTAAACCACATTGCAGCTAGGTCTGTCAAGTATAGTGGAATGCATCGTGCCATTACTTCCTCCGATGGCCCCAGCACCTCCATGTGTCTGTTGTACCTCATCAAGTGATCAGTTGGATCTGCTTTGCCGTCATATACCTCCACGCTAGGTAGCTTGAACTTAGGTGGATTCTGAGCCATCCTTATTTCCCGAGCGAACGGACTCCTGTTCACTCCTTCCAAGTCTCTGTTGGTCAAACCACCTCGCACAGTTCTTCTAATGATCTCCACTAATCCAGTATTGTCTGTTAGGGATTGCCCCCATGCCCCCGAGGGAACTCCGGCACATACTCTTCATGGGGCTCACTAGAAGCAATGTTAGTCCTGGCCTGTTGAACTCCTTCCAAAGGCCCTCCTGTGTTAGATCCTATGGGCCTGCCCCCAAGCCCCTGATGATTGCCTCCTGGCTCAGTATCCTATCCTCCATTGGGTTCCACAACCCTAGTCCCTTGTCCTGCATCCACAGCTGCTGTAGCTGTTCCTAAGTTCTGCGTCCCTACAGCTCTCATCTGTTCAAAGAAAGTCTGCATCATTTCCGGTTGACTTTTCAACAATCTCTCCTGCAATGAATTTGCCATAGCTTCCATCTCATCTTGGGTTATGTAGATCGAAGCCTGTCCTTCCCCAGCTCCGGAGGATGCTTGTTGACTTCCTTTCTGTTGGCTTCTCTCAACCCTTTGCCTTCTACTATTTTGCCTTGTCATTGTCCTCAAGTCCAAACTTTTCAAACTCTTCAAATCTGAACTTTAAATCCGATGTAGCGGGTGCTAGTCGCTCTCAGTGAAAGCACCAAAGTGTTTGCGCCAAAATTGGTCATAAACCCCAAATGTCGTGAAAGCACTAGTGTATGAACACAAACCAATGATATTCGAGCACAAATATCAGATCTCAGCAAATATCAAACAACAATTCAAAAATAGTGAACAGAGACACAAGTTTTATAGTGGTTCGGCTATCTCCGGCCTACATCCACTCCAAAGTTTTATCTTTTATTGATTATCCTTGATGATTATAAATGATTACAACAGTAAATATGAAGAATTTTGCAGTACCACAGCAGTATTGAAGCGTAGAAATAAATCCGGCAGAGTCTGGAGGTTGAAACGCGAAAGATCCAAGCGATCCCCTTTTCTGAATGACCAGGGGCTCTATTTATAGGCGCGGGATGCTGATATTTCGCTGAAAATCCGAGAGACCATTTCTGGCACGTGAGGGGGCCCACATGCCCGGCCTTAGGACATTTGGGCCCACTTTGGGATTGATTCGAACTCCATTCAAATCGATCAGAAAATCATCCAATCGAGGTGAAATTTGGTGTGGACATCCTTCAACATGTATGTAAGCTCCTGTAAAAATTTCAGTGCATTTGGATCACTGGATCTTGAGTTATGATCGATTCGAGATTAGGGCTCCATCTGTTCTGTCTGGTTCGAATCCATGCTTCGAATCCATCTCCTTCGACTCCATCCAAAGCGCGTGCACATCGATGACGTGTCGCGAAATCTTAGGGTTGATCCACCTTTGTCGCCGTGTTGAACGTTTCTTCCTTTGTTCGTATCGATCGTTTTGAATAGATACGAACATTGTCCCTAAGTCCTTCGAATCCATGAAGTCGACTCCCCGCGTATCCTTCTCGAATGCCCTCTTCGTATCGATAGGTACGAATCCAGAATCAAAACTGCTACTTCCTTTTCGTATCGATCCAACGCTGATCTTTACGAAGGACTTCTGTGCATCCATCCCATTATTCTACAACTATGCGAAGTGCATCGATTCGAAGTAAACTCCTACATTTCCTTTTGATCGATACGAACTGTATCGATTCGAACCAATATCTTCCTGATCGATGCGAAGCGCATCGATACTAACCAACCCTTATATACCTATGGATACGAAGGAGACCTATGCCGTCATCGAGTCGAAGTCCACTTAACCCTTTCTTCCGATTGATACGAAGTAACCGAGTCTTGTCCATGCCAATCGATACGAAGTGTATCGATTCGAAGTCCTTCACTGCTTTGCCTTTGATCGATACGAAGTGTATCGATTCGAACCGTCCTTGCGTGCCGATGGATACGAACAGCATGTTCTTCCTACCTTGCATCGATCATATCTCCTTCATTCGAACTCCGATTAACCAGAAATTTGAAATATAGCCTTTCCTAGTCCTCATCATCATCTCCAATCAATTTCGTCCCAATCGGAGTTCAACCAAATTTTGATGACATCGATCGCAGCCTTGCTTTCAATCGATCTCCAATCCCGATATCCATCATTCCTTGCCAATTTGTTGATATTCCAGCTTTGACCAAAAAGTGGGATAACAATAATAAATTATAGTTTGATAAAAATTAAGTTTATAATAATAATAAATTAACTAAGTTAACCATGTTTTATTAATAACAAAAACAAAAACAACTATATTATAAAAACTAACTAAGTTCATAGCAATAACAGTGATAATAATAATAAAATATAACTTTTGATAAAAATCATTTAATTTTATAGTAATAATAATAAATTAACTAAGTCAACTAAGTTTTATAATTAATTACAATAACAATAATAATAACAACTTAGTTTATAAAAATCAACTAAGTTAACTAAGTTTTATAAAAAACTAGATAAATTTATAAAAATTGACTAAGTTTATAAAAGTAATAAATTAACTAAGTTTATGATAATAATAATAAATTAACTAAGCCAACTAAATTTTATAATTAATAATAATAACAACAACAATAATAACAACTAAGTTTATAAAAATTAACTAAGTTTACCAAGTTTTATGAAAATTGAATAAGTTTATAAAAATAACTAAGTTTATAATAATAGTAATAAATTAACTAAGTTTACAATAATAATAATAATAAATTCACCACGTTTATGAAAAGTTTATAAGGTTGAGATAATTTGTAAGAATTAACTAAGTTAATAAAGTTTAAGTTTGAGATAATTTATAAGTTTAAGTTAATTAAAATATGATATTTTAAGTTTTAGCAATTGAGATAATTTATAAATTTGAGTTAATATAAATAAAGTTATAGATAATTTAGTCGATCTTTATGAAAATTTTATCAAGCTTTATAAAAATTAACTAATTTTTATATAATTTGACTAAGTTTTATAAAAATTAAATTAATTTATACAAATTAATTAAGTTTAATTAGAATTTAACTAAGTTATACAAAATTTAAATAAGTTTATTATAAAATTAACCAAGTTTTATGAAAATTTAACCAAGTTAAATAAGTTTTATAAAAATTATTTAAATTTAATAAAAGTTTAACTATGGTTGTTTGAATACCTTAAATATGTATATCACTTTCCTAACCATTTGTTGATAGTTAAACTTGTCTACAGGTTGCTATCTTTTTCAGAGTAAAGATCAGCTACGGTAAGTAGTAATGGGTAATTAAGTAATGAACATGGCTCTAATTGTTATATGTATTATAAAATTTTGTTAGTATTAGTGTAAACTTGTTTATGAGTGGTCATGGATTTTATGTGAATTTGCTCATTTTGTCGAAAAACTATTATCAAAATGGTTGGATATCATATTTGATTATGCGATTAACGTGTTTTCAATTATTTGAATATGATGCTGTGTGATTGATTATTGGTTGATTATGTCATCGATTGATGTTTTCAATATGATTATTATATGATTGGTTGCTGATGTTGTAAGTCGTAAATTGAAAACGATAGCGTGTAAAGTGTACTGCAAAACAGTCAATAACTTATGGTAGCATTTTAAAAATTCTAGGGAAATGAATGTAAACTGCTACAAAAATATACTACAACAAGGTGCGAAGCTACGAAAAATGTATAGTAGCCAATACCGTTATAGAAAATCATAGAAGGATGCAAGTAAAAACGCTACTAAAAATGTTAACTTAGGTATTAGTTAACAACGCTACATAAATAATTTTTTGCAGTGTTTCAAACGCTTCGATATGCCAAGTTTTGGCACTGTTTTCTACAACGCTACTATAAGTTTCAGACTTTAGTAACTTGTCGTATCGTAGCATTTATGGAAATGCGACTAAAATTTTTGTTAGCATTATTTCGACACTACGAAAGGCCTTTTTGGTGTAGTGTAGAATATTGTCTACGAATACTATAACGAACTTATTTAGATGCCCCCTAAAGACTCTACTCATCAAATCTACAAAGTAGCAGGGGCATTTCAAACCAAAATGCATTACTTCCCATTCATATAGACCGTCTAAAGTGCGAAAAGCATTCTTCTGTTTGCTATCCTCAACTATCCTCAATTACTGGAATCTGGAGGCCAAGTCCAACTGAGATAAGATTTTGACTCTAACAAGCTATTCAAATAAGCCATCTATTCTAGGTAAGGGATACCTATTTTTTTGGTCAGCTTATTAAGCTCTCAATAGTCAACACAAAGCCTTGAAGACCGTCTGCCTCAGTGGCAAAGAGAACAGGTGCTCCCTATTCTAAAATACTATGGGAAATAAACCCCTTCTACAATAGCTCTGAAATCTGCTTATCTAACTCCCGCCTTTCTTTAGAGGACATATGACTTAATGGCAGAGTGACAGGTGTAGCGTCCTTCTCCAAAGCAATCCTGAAATCGATCTCCCTTCAGGTGGGAAACCAAAGATTTCTTTGAATATGTCTGGAAAGTCTTCGACTACGGGAACAGATGAGAGCTCATCTTATGATAGGCTAAGAGAATATAAACAGCTTAACTCGACTGAATTTTAGGACGCACAACGAACATCAATATCTCTCTCCTTACAACTTCTTAACCAAATGATCCTCCTATCACAATCCAGACAACCCTATAGTAAGATAACCAATCACCCCTAGGATAAGTCCATACGCCTCGAAACCTAGAAATACGCATTACACATAAAATCAAAATTACATATTTCCACTATTAGGTCCATACAAATTGAAGAAAAATGTATCAACTCTTAGTAGGATCTGACATGACTACTGGTTAGTGACAAATTGTGCTTTTAAACTTAAGGAGTTGACTACATTTTTATCAATGAATGAATGTGATGATCCCAAGTCAAATAAGGTACTAGTAGTATGTTCGGAGATAATAGTTGTACCTTCCATCACAGCTTTTCCCTTGTCTCTAAAAGGAGGTCTACTTGAGATAGGTACAACTTCGATGACATAAGCTTGCCCACCTTGTCCCTCCTTTGCTAGCTTCAGGCACTAATTATTGTAATGTCCTTCCAAATGGCAGTGATAACATCTCTTCTTGAATTCTTCCCTCATCAAACTTACTTTGTAGTTCTTAGCAACATGCCCTCTCTTCCGATACTTACGACATATCATGCCTCCTTTCTTGATCTTACCCTTAACTTTCTTGTCATCCCAGAATCCCCCTTTCTTTATTCCACCTTGATTTTGCACATGTCTTACCTTCTCCTTCTCATCAATACCAACAGCCTGAAGCAGGGTCATTTCAACTATCATCTCATAAGTGGCGCCTGTAGGTACCTAGGTTAAAAGCAGCTCCCTTAGTGGAGAATTTAGGCCTTTCACAAACTTCATAGCCTTCTTTGTAGGAGTGTCAATCAAACTTAGCTAATTCCATGAACTTATTGACAAGATCCTTCAACGTGGAGTTTCCTTGCCTCAGTTTTCTAAACTTCTCCAATTGCAAACTTACTTCAACTACGGACATTACTCGCGACTCGAAGTGAGCGTTGAATTTAGCCCAAGTAATTCTTTCCTAGGCATTCTCTTTAAATACTATGGTCCACCAATCCAATGCCTCCCATTTAAATGCCATGCAGCTGTCCTCCTCTTAATCTGATCTTCCCATCTTAGCTCTTGGAATATATGTTCACAGTCGTTAACTGAAGCCTTTGTTTCAACAAAATCTTTAGCCTTTGTATATGCCCGTCCTCCTATATTTTCAAAGTCTTTACATATTTTGGGAAAGTCTAATAGGCGGGGTGCTGATTCATTAAGTGGAGCAACTGGTGTCGCTGTTGTAGTATGTTGAGGAATGGGTACTTGCCTCATATGCCTTAGGTATGGGTACTTGCCTCATATGCCTTAGGTATTGCTTAAACCATTCTGAGATATCCCCTTTTGGTGGGTATTTCATGGGTGGTATGGTTCCCAACCTTCGAGCAGTTGTTTTCAGCCATAATCAACTATCTATAAGTTTGAGCTTTAAGTTAGCATTTTCCTAAGATAGTATTATTTGATGAAATAAAAATTGCCCAGTGTATTTGCGCATGTTTATAGATATATGTGTGTTTATTTGTATATATATATAGTAGGTTTTTGAAAAATACTTTCAAAAGTAACAAATACACACTCTCACGTATACCTATTCCAGCCGATCTGGTAACCTAAGCTCTGATACCAAATGTAACAACCCTTTCCGAAACAGGCCTTATTTTGTACCCTATAAAAGCCCATTGAACCTTAGGTCGACTCCAAAACTAGATGTTGGTTTGTAAAATTGATACAATGAACAATGTACAGAGTTATCTATCTACGAATTTTAGAATCTCACAGCAAAAGAAATAATATATAACTTTAGAAATAAGTACTCATTTCATAAAATCCAACTCTCAGAAATACATCATCCCAAAATATCCATAATATAATATCTCAAAATTAAACATCAACATATCTGAAATCTGAGTAGATCAGAATACATAAAAAACATAGATAAATAAATAAATTACCACAAATCTTCACCCATACCTCCGTCTTCTCCATCGGCATCATTCCCCTAACTTGTGGGTTGTAACGAGAAGGGAGTCAGAACAATAATGTTTGGTGAATGAAAAGTTTAAGTCTTACCATAATAGTATTTAGGCGGTATCATTTAAATCAGTAATATGTCTTATGCATCCTATACTTTATCTTACTAAGTATACCTCCACTGTAAACCGAAGGTTTTTCTAGTCCAACTCCATAACTCTAACACGGATGCAATGCAACTACGGGGTCTAACACACCAGAATATTATACTGGTTTAGAGTTACCCTACATCAAGTCTCACACAATTTCCTATGCAGATTTCCTTTCAAATATAATATAGATATGACAACCTTGATTTTAAGGCCACGAGATACACCCTCCTGTCTCTGAGTCCAAGGAAAACTCTCTTGATTTAACCAGGTGACAAGATCACCTAATTGATTATGGGCTACAATCACACCCAATTGATTTACGGGACACAATCACACCCTTTCCAATCACACTTTGATAGAGAGAGACTCGATACACTTCTTTAATTACCAATGATGCTATAACTACGAATAGCACTGAGATCATTGAGAGAGAGTGGCAGAGAATCAAACTAGAGATGATCGAGTTTGATTCACTTAGAATTTCAGCAGAGTTTTGTCAAATCATTTGAAATATAAGAGAATATTTGAGTGGAAAAGGAGTGAAGAAATGAAGAAAAACTAACCTAAAATTCGTTGAAAACAACTTGTATTTATAGGGGAACAATGATCATGTCCATTCATGAAAAGTTACGACGAATAAACACTTCTTTTGAAATTTAAAATTTGAAACCTACGGCTTCCATGTTGACATCGGGGGATGAGGGATGTCGACGTGCCTATGTTATTTTTGAAAATAGATTTTGCTTTAAAATGATTTCTACTCTAAAACTTGTCGAACCAATTTCTAAATTTTGTAAACCATTTTGAATATAGTTTAAACATATACAAGAGTTTTAGAAAGTAATCTTAAAATATATATCTATAATATAAAAGTAACATTAAAAACTAAAGTATAGATTTCTTTAAAATATATTAAATCTAAAATATTCAAATCAAGAGATAGTTTAAAAAACAAGAGATGATTTTGAAATTAATATGATTAAAAATAGTTTTTGAATTAAGGCTAAAATATTTAAATTGATAAAGATGACTTTAAAAAGAAGTTTTCAAAAAATAAATCATTTTGAAAATTCTGTGGATTCCATTCCACTAGAGAAGGTTGTGGGTTCCATCCCACTAAAGAGGCCGTGGGTTCCATCCCACTATTGAAGCGAGAATGTGGATTCCATTCCACAATTAAAATCTAAATAAAAAATTTAGCACTGTTATGAAGTTTTAACATAAATCTAGACTCTATTACTTATCTTGATATCTTGAACTCTTGATAATCTTGATACTCATGAGTCTTCAGTCTTGATTTCTACAATCTTGAATTCGTCGGTCTTGAATCTCTATACTCAATCTTGAATATTTATACTATACAATCTTCATTCTCAGTACCAATATATATATATATATATATATATATATATCTTACATATACATATATATCTAGACAAAGATATTAGTATTTATATTTTATAACAAGACCTAAGGTTGTTGTCATCAAAACCATCATCTCAGGAACTAACAATCTCCCCCTTTTTGACGATGACAACCTATTTTATAAAATCTACTCCAACAAACTTCGATTCTGCTCCAACTCCCCCTTGTTCCAATAACTCACCTATAATCTACTAACTCCCCCTTAATCTAAGCTTATCTAAGCTATTTTATAATTCTTCCCTTTTGTCATCAAC
Organism: Allium cepa; assembly: GCA_030765085.1. Classification (NCBI taxonomy): domain Eukaryota; kingdom Viridiplantae; phylum Streptophyta; class Magnoliopsida; order Asparagales; family Amaryllidaceae; genus Allium; species Allium cepa. The sequence continues at coordinate 340,227,475 of CM060932.1, read as the reverse complement.
AGAAACTAATCCTAAACTACATAACTCCCCCTTAAACTATGGAACTAAATGCTAATAACGAGTATAATAAGTGAAACATAAATCTAATTTTATTATATATGATGTTACGCTACACATATATATGAAACATAGACACAAATATATACAAGTATGCAAAATATAAAAACATCAATATAATAACAATCTAACGAGATTCCTTGACAACTGGTGACTTGTGAATCAAACAATTAGGATAAACAAAAGTTTCCATGTTTTTCGAACAAATTACCATTTTTGTCAAAACAGACTTCTCAGACGCAAGTAACTTTATCGTCTTCGTCCATTTGCGCTTCTTCCTCCTCCTCCTCTTCTTTTTCTTTGTCTTCCTCTAGTGGATTATGAATACATATGTTAGAGGAATCATCATCAATCACAATAGGGTCTGCATGATTATCCATTAGAAATTTTTGCAAATTTCTAAGGATCTTGGACCAAAATTAGGAGAAGGGAAGGAAAAGATTGTATTTTGGTTTGATTTAGAAGAGGAGGCCATTATTTCATATTTTCAGAAGTTTATTACAAAGAAAATGAAGTAAGAAGATAGAAAAATTTGAAACGTTGATTATATAACCACCAAACTGATTTTAAAGGGAAAATCAAAATTTAAATTTTACCGTTGTACATCGACATGGTAGGTCATGTCGACATCCTTTGAAGAATTTGAAAATTTTATTTTTCCTTATTTATTTAAATATTTTTTTTTACTATATCTATATTCTATATATCATTTATAGAACAAATATCTAGTTCTCTTCTTAATTTAATAAAGGATGATTGATTCAAGAGTTTGGTCAGAATATCAGCTATTTAATTCTCAGTGTTGATAAATTTAAGAGAAACAATCTCTTTACTTATATTATCTCTGTGAAAATGATGTATGATATCAATATGTTTTGTTCTGACATGATGAGTAGGGTTTTTGGATAAATTTATTACACTTGTATTGTCACAATAAATTGGTGACTTTGAAACATTTAATCCAAAATCCTTTAGGGTTTGTTGCATATAGATAAGTTGAGAACAGGCCAAAGCAACAGAGATATATTCTGCTTCAGTTGTTGATAGTCAGAAGTATTTTGATTTTTACTAAACTAGGAAACCAGAGAATGTCCTAAAATGTGACAAGTTCCACTTATACTTTTTCGGTCTGATTTACAACCAGCATATTCAGCATCACAATATGAGATTAAATCAATGAATCACTTTTAGAGTAAAAAAGGCCGTAGTCTAAAGTGTGTTGAGCATGTTTTAGTATATGTTTAACATATTTTAAATGGGTTTCTTTAGGTTGAGATTGGTACCCTGCACAGAGACGGACACTATACATGATATCAGGCCTACTCGTAGTTATATAGAGTAGTGATCCAATAATTCCCCAATATAGTTTTTTATCAACATCTTTTGACATGTCTTCTTTAGTTAAGGCTTCATTGGTTGCCACAGGAGTGGGTATTCCACTCGCAAAGGTCATACCAAACTTACTAACTAGATCCCTAGCATACTTTTCTTGACTAATGAAAATACCACTATCTAATTATTTTATTTGCAATCCTAAAACGAAAGTAAGTTCACCCATATGACTCATCTCAAACTCTATTGTCATATTTCAGATTACTCTTTTTTCTTTTCATTGTTTGTTGATCCAAAAATGATATCATCTACATAAATATGTATTAATTGGATACCATTTTTGTTTCTTGTAATAAAAAGAATATTATCTACTTTACCAATTTTAAAATTTGATTGTAATAGGTAAGATCTTAGTCTATCATACCAGGCTCTAGGAGCTTGTTTTAGACCATATAAAGCTCTCTTTAATTCGTAAACATGATTTGGAAACTTTTCTTCTTCAAAAAGTGGAGGTTGTTCAACATAAATGTAATGACCCATAAATTTTTAACAATTTAATTACGTAATTAACTGAATTTTTGTGAAATTTAAAACTATAAAATTTTGCAATGAAAATTCGATATTTGGAATACGTCTATTTATACATAGTAAATGGAAAATTTTCATTGGAAAATATGGAAGTTAGTTTTGTTGTGTAATTTCAATTCAATTTAAATCAGTTAAATTTGATTGAAATAAAATATTTTCGAAAACCTGAATTTTTTTATATAATAAAATTGTAAATCATTTTCTGAGTGTGACGTTATAATTCGTTTCTAGACTTCTCTAGCCTCATTTATCTTATTTTTCGACGTTTTAGCAGCATTTTGACAGCGAAATATCAAGTTTTAATAGAATAATCATATCACTCGTATATGTGTACCGTTCTATTCATCTCGTCGTGCTGATCTCTGTAGTATATTTACTTCTGTAATTCGGCGTCTGGTACGCGGTGAAATCGGCGAAACGATTGATCGTACCGGTATTCATTTTGAACCTTTTGGTTCCTTATGTCCCTTCATATATATCTATAGTGTAAACGTATAGCCATTAGTTTTATTATTCTCTAAATTGCATGTTTTGACTATTACTATTCCCATCGCAATTTATTATATTCTGGTTTCTTTCACTCATTTGTTCTCTTCTTCTACCATTCTATTTTATATACATAAATAAAATAAAATATATAATACCAGATTTGTATGTTAGCTTTTTGAGATAACCCAGCATCATCTTCTTCTTCGAAGCTTGCTCTTATCTTTGTGACCCTCCGCCTTCGATTCTCCACAACCACCGCATCCATACCCCTCCTCTCCACCCGTGGAGCCACCACACAACAGTTCTATTCACGTTCACCCATCCGAAGCTTCATAAAACCTCTCTCTTCACCCCGCTCCACCATGATTGAAACCATGCATGCCTCCACGCACACAGGACCCACCACCATCATCCGACCATATCCCTAGCCATAGCACAAACCAAACAATTTCAAGACCACTAGTGCCTGCCACGGCACACCTCGCCATCTCCATACACCACGCATATGCGACCACAGCGAAATACTCACGCCTACCCATCCCCCCTCTCCCATGATCGACCTGACCCACCACCATTCGCTTTGCTTCACGCCACTCGCCCCGCTGCCACAGATTGCACCACTTTCCGATCGGCCTCACTACATAGTCGACAGTGCCCAATACAGCCCGACCCCAGCAATAAACCATCCCTACCTCGCTATCACTCCACCTTATGCAGCCTTCGACCCACATCTCCACCTTTGCCTGTACCTCCGACCCGATACACCCTCCCCCGCCTATGGCCGTGCCACTCCATCATCCTCTCCACATCTTCTCACTACATAGGCACAACACATCTCTGACCTGACCTTCCACCTCCGTGCACGGCCAGCACCCACATGCAAGAAACTCGACGCTCCTCTCACCCGATCGACCACTGCACCACCCAAAACCCGCCTCCTCTTGCATTTTCCCTTCACCCAAGTCTGCTGTCCATCTCAATGTCGAACATACACGCCACTCCAGTAGCTTATGTATGTCATATATGCACGTATATAGTTGCTTGTATATATTTATATTTGCGTTTTTTTATACATATTATGTTTAAATATTTGTTATGGATATTTTGAATTTTAACATTTGGGTTTTATTAAATATTGATTTTTTTATATAACATGAAGATTTTAAATTTTAAATATGTACTTTAATATAAATTAGATATGTAGATATTTGATTTTAAAATGTATATAGACATTAAAATGTAATATATATAAATATTTTGATTTGAATTGATGTGCTTAAGAGATATGATTTTGAAATATATGTATATATATAGTTTTGATTTTAATATATACGCGTTTAAATTTAATATTGATTTTCAAATATATATATATATATATATATATATTATAGAGATTTCATTTTAAATATGTTTTAAATTTTAGATCTTTTGAAAATATATAGCTGCATATATTTCTTCATCGGATCCATCGAGTTCTAGATCATGTCTGCTTTGCTTTGCTTTGGATTTTTCGTAGATTCGTGATTCAAAAATTCATAACTTGTCGTGTTGTCTAATTTCTCTTGCCTCAAAATGTGAGAAATCACTCACGATTAACATTCTTATATTTGGATAATCCAATTCATATGAAATGACGATTGAAATATGTTGTTAAATTTGAATTGTTATGTTATTTAATTGTTAAATATGATATGCCATTATCTGTAATTGTTCACCTACGATATATTGCGCCATAACCTATTGTATATATTATATTTAATTTGTTACTGATGATATATGGCTGTTGTTGATATGTTATATTATTATTTTATTTGTTCTAACTTTGCCAGTTCCCTGTTAGATTAGAAATTCTTTATTGGTTGGAATGATACATACCCGAACGATATTATAGATTAAGGGAAAATCGTTATGGGTTGAAATGATAAACCCAAGCGATTTTCATTGATTTTTAATTTTGGGATTTCGGGTTGAAATGATATATACCCGTAAATATTAAATTTAGTTTGCGGATTGAAATGATAAATATCCATATCACTTGACCATATGAAAGAGAATTACATACGGACACCAATGGTCTATTTTGAAAAATGATTTTTTAGAGTTTGGAAGGAAATATATGGATTTAATAAATACTTATTTTAATATAAGGTAAAGATATTTATTTTGTAAAATTTTGATTTTTAAATTATATGTTTGGAAATTTTAAATTTATAAGTTGGTTTTGAAAATATAAATTTTAAGATTTCCTTATCACTTTGTATTTTCAAAATATATGAATAAGATTTAATACAAAATACATTTAATAATAAGATTTAGTTTAATAAATTTTAATTTAATTATTATGTAATATGCTTAAGAATTTATTTAAATTTATATTAGTACTTTAAAAATAAATTTTAATAACTTAATGTAATAAAGGTCGGGAAAGTAAATTAATGTTGACTTAGAATTTAATTTGTTTAATAATTTAATTTAAATAAGAATTGATTTAAACGTATTGATTTCGAGGTCTTGAAAGATATGATTTATAACCTGATTGGATAAAAAGGATTAAATGAATATTCTCGACTTTAAATAAAATTGAGACTGAATATTCAATATTGATTTAAATTTATAAATTAAGATTTTATTTAATTGTTATTAAAATGATTAAGTGAATATTTTCCAATTTGAATAAAATTAAAGTTAAATGTTGAAATATAAATGAAACTTATATTGAAATTGTTTCAATATTTAAACCTTGAATCTTATTGGAATTGAAATGATAGTTCAAACTTGGATTCGAAATCAATATAAATTAAAATGGTTTATTGATAATTTGAATTGAATCTTTAACCTTTTTAAATTGAAAGTGTTGAACTAGGATTGATTCAAATTGAATCTTTGGAATTTAAGTTGATTTGAATCGATTTGTGAAATTGGAGAAAACTATTTTTAATATATATAAATTTTTTTGATTTATAACTATTGTAGTATATATACTAATTTCAATATCTAAACCGTTTAGTTGGAATTGTATGATTTCAAAAAAATGTTATGATTTCAAAAGTGTTATGATTTCAAAAAAAAGTCATGATTTCAAAGTGTTACGATTTCAAAAGTGTTATAATTTTGAAACTGTCATGACTTTGGAAATGAATATTATTTAAAGTGAATAATGATAACGAATTGATATGGTTTTGAAATGAATATGATATTTTGATATGAAGTATGAACTATTTGAAATGAAATGACCACGGTGTGAAATAAGCATTTGGTTGTTAAAGAGATCGGGATCGGATATTGTTATACTCTCCGCCAATGTCGAAAACCAATTTAACAACTGTGCACGTGGTGGAGATTCCAGAACGAAGTAGGATGGTTTAGCGATGATTCCATATGAGCTTTTAGCATAACCCTGACTCCCATAAGTCAGCTTGATGTGGCTAAAACTGGAGCTATAACGGGCCAAGTGGGGTCATTCCCCCTATCGGGCACATTTCTTCGATACCATTCTATTGCTTTTGTGATTCGATTGGGTGCACCTTCGATTTAGGAATGTGTCACGAGGTGGGCGGTAGTAGCTGCTATGTGTTACCACTAGTTCGGGAGTGCAATTGGTATATCTACACTGGATTGTCTCGTGTGCCTTGTCACATGTCTTAACACGCCTTATATGACTTTGTTTTGTACCATACCTATGGAGTGCCCTCTAAGTAAACCTCACGAAGAGGCTTATGGTACTGTATAGACTATGGGAATATATAAAATGTGCTCAAGGGGATATGTGTAACGCCTTAACACTATTTTAATAGTTTAATTTACTATAGACATATTATAATAGCGTATATTACTACATTGTAGATAGTTCCACGGATCTTTAGAGGATGGAAATCCCAAACAACCTTTAAATTACTTGTATCTCAATTGACATTACACTTGAATTGAATTTATTAATATAAGAATGTTAATCCTGACTCGAGTGTTTTGTTTTTTGCTCTATGCTCGGGTCAGACTTAGTGTCACAGCATTTGAGACACAACATTGGAGTTTGGAGCTTTGCTTGAAGATCTATTTGACATTTAGTCAACTTTCAGTTGTTTCCAGTTATTTCTGTTTAGTCTTGTCAGTTACCTTTGTATTTGAGACTACTCTGTATTTGAGATTCTGTTGTATTTTGTTTCAGACTCTGATGTTTTATAGTAGCTTCATGAACTACTAGTTATCTATTCCGCTGCTTATTGTTTTATTACTCTACGCTTATGATTCTATGATTTATTTATTTACTATATATGCTGAGTTGCCATATATAAATCAACAATCTGTTGTTTTGAGCAAATTCAAGTCCGACATGTGCAGATGTGAATGGTTGGAAATACCGGGCTATTACAGTTGGTATCAGAGCTCTGGTTTAGGAAAAACTTAGCATATAGGGTAAATTTAATTACAGAATCACCTTCGTTCGAGCTTGAATTTCTCTTCATCGATTCGGATTTCCTTTGAATTTTGAACCCTTCCCCCTCATTCTGAAAATTCATTCTTGTCTTCTCCTGTTCGTGTTCTTTTGATACTGGAGCATCTTATATCTCCAACCTCAATAGTCAACTTCATCAATAGCTGTAATTAATCACATTGGCGGTCCTGCCAACCTTAGTATGATTTGTAAAGGGGTGAACTCCTTTACAACAAGCGTTGATCCACTGGAATTTCTACGTCCTCGATTTAGATGCTATTATTTCTTGCAAAGCCCAAACCTTCTCTAGTAGACAATCAGGGTAATTCCTTTGTAATCTTGACTCCACTCCGATAATCAGCGATTATCCTAATATTGGGTGAAGTCACTTCTCCACCTCCTCAGTGAGAAATTAATTCCGCATCGATCTTATCTTTGGAGCTTGACTTGTTGTCCTGGTTCTCATTGATGATATTCTCGCCTTCTCTAAGTCTCGGTCGGCCCGGTTAAGGTCACGTGATTTATTTAAATCTATCCATTTTTCCACTTTTGAAATTTAATTATCTTATCTTCCTTTTGATCCTATCCTCGTAGTTAGAATTCTCTTGATTAGGGTCTCTCTAAATTTGAATCTCTATCCTTGTTCTATGATCCAGTCTTGAATCATCGTGTGAGGGAGTGTAGTTATAATTAATATAAAATGTTTTATTTTGTGTTGTTTGAGTTGTTAAGTTTGATTTGGGGTTTTGACCGATTCATCTGGCCAATGCTATCGATAGGAATTCAAAAACAGTTGAGCAGAGCAAACTGACACGATATTGTTTTCAAAATCTGTAAATAAAATAATTTTGTGTATGATTATATTATATATATAAAGGTATAATTTTATGAAATTAAATAGTTAAATGAATTGGTTGTTAGAAATGATAATATTTGATTATCATTTATTGCTTTGTAAACCACCGACTATTGCAACATGATATAGATAAATGAAATTATAAAACATGGTTTATAAATTGATTTGGAATTGAAATGAATTTAAATTAGGAATTTGAGAATTCAATTTTCGGTATTGTCAAAAAAAATTGGTTTTTAAAGTTTTGGAATATATTATTTGAAAGTACTTTCAAATGGAAATTGTTTCAAAAGAATAATTTTAAAGAAATCAAGTCTATACTCTCTTCATTTGGCTGCTGAAAAATAATTTCGGTGATGACTGCCCTTCATCTACATTCATTTTTGAGTCTCATGGTGGAGAGACCACTTAGTAGCTTTGCTACACCTTTGTTTTGGAAATGGATTTGATTTGAATTTTTGATATGATTTGATGTATAAAATATATGTATTTGTTTCAAATTTGTTTAAAGTGAAACTGAAATTTAATTTTTAAATTTATGTTATGTGATGGTTTCAATGATTGAATGAAGTAAAATTGTGAATAATTGGAACGTTTAAAAAGGAGAAATAGAGTTTAAACACCTTAAAACAGTTAAAGTAGGATAAAATTATTTGTATAATATTTAATTGCCTTCTAATATATAATTTACCTAAAATTTTCAAAAAGTTAAATGTTAGGGTGAATACGTAATTGAGGTTATACAAGAGAACACTTAGGTAATAAATTATTCAAATTAAATTCTGCTTAATAGAAATATCATAAATAACAAGTAAATTGGTATAGTGCTCAATTACATATTAAACATTAATAAAACTTACCTGAAATATTCAAAAGTTTAATATGTAATAAGAATATGTAGTTGAACGGTACACAGTAATAAATGTAAGTACCAAAATATCCAGAATTTAAAATTTTGTAAAAGGAATTTAAAAAAAAATTCGTTGTTAAAATGAATGTTTAATATATGTTATAAGGAATGTCAGTGAAATAAATTGAATAATAAAAAGGAAATGCTATCTAAAAAAAATATAAACTTAATAATAGTTGAAATTAAATTTGAGGTGAAATTAGCTTAAGTGAAGTCAAATGGATAAATAAACGAGTTGAATAAAATAAATTTTTTTGAACGAAAATTTTGTAACAAATGTTAATAACTTGAAATCAAATATAATGATTGAAATACATTAAATTGAATCAACAAAGTATGATTATAATGAATAGTTATTGATTAAATAAAATGGATTGAACCCAGATGGGTTGAATAACAAACAATTTAAAATTTAATTAGTTTTAAATTAGTTGTTGTATTTTGTATTTCAATATGTCTTTTCTTATTGGTTGTTTCTATCCTCCTATCTCGTTCCTTTTCGGGGATAAAAAGTTTTGAGTGGGGGAGAGTGTAACGACCCGTAAATTTTAATGATTTAATTAAGCAATTAACTAAATTTTTGTGAAATTTAAAACTATAAAATTTTAGAATGAAAATTCGATATTTGGAATACGTCTATTTAGACATAGCAAATGAAAAAATTTCATTGAAAAATATGAAAGTTAGTTTTGTTGTGTAATTTCAATTTCAATTTAAATTTAAATCGGTTAAATTTGATTGAAATAAAATATTTTTGAAACTTGAATATTTTTATATAATAAAATTGTAAATCATTTTCAGAGTGTGAAGTCATAATCCGTTTGTCAAATTTGGACTTCTCTAGCCCCGTTTATCTTATTTTCGACGTTTTAGCAGCATTTTGGCAGCAAAATATCGAGTTTTGATAGGATAATCGTATCACTAATATCTATGTACCATTCTGTTCATCTTGTCGTGCTGATCTCCGCAGTATATTCACTTCTGTAATTCGACGACCGGTACGCGGCGAAATTGGCGAAAAGATTGATCGTACCGGTATGCGTTTTGAACCTTTTGGTTCCTTGTGTCCCTTCATATATCTATAGTGTAAACGTATAGCCATCGGTTTTATTATTCTCTGAATTCCTCGTTTTGACTGTTAGTATTCACATTGCAATTTGTTATATTCTGGTTTCTTCACATTGCAATTTGTTGTATTCTGGTTTCGTTCACTCATATTCTGTGGGTCCTGCTCTCTTATTCTACCATTCTATTTTATATCCATAAATAAAATAAAATATATAATATCAGATTTGTAAATTAGATTTTTGAGACAACCCAGCGTCATCTTCTTCTTCAAAGCTTGCTTTTATCTTTGCGAACCTCTGCCTCCGATTCTCAACAACCATCGCAACCACACCCCCTCCCCTTTGCCCGTGGAGCCACCACGCAGCAGTTCAACCACGTTCACCCTTTCGAAGTTTCACGCAGCCTCTCTCCTCACCCCGCTCCACCATGACTGAAATTATGCAAGCCTCCATGCACATAGGACCCGCCACCATCATCCGAGCCTATCCCCAGCCATAGCACCAACCAAACAACTCCCAGACCACCTGTGCCTGCCACGGCACACCTTGCCATCTCCAGACACCATGCATATGCGACCACAGCCAACAACTCACGTCTACCCATCATCCCTCCTCTCCCATGCTCGACCTGACCCACCACCATTCGCTTTTCTTCGCGCACTCGGCCCGCTACCACATATTGCACCACTTTCCGATCGGCCTCACTACATAACCGATAGCGCCTAGTACAACTCGACCCCACCAATAAACCATCCCCTCCTCGATATCCCTCCATCTCCTACTGTCTCTGACCTGCATCTCCACCCTTGCCTCCGCCTCTGACCTGATAACACCCTCCCCCACCTACGACGGAGCCACTCCAGCATCCTCTCCACGTCTTCTCACCATGCAGGCACCATACCTCTCAGACCTGACCTTCCACCTCCGTGCACGGCCAACACCCACATGCAAGCAACTCCCCGCTCCTCTCACCCGAACGACCACTGCACCACCCAAAACCCACCTCCACCTGCATTTTTCCTTCACCCAAGCATGTTGTCCATCTCATCGTCGAACATACACACCATTATAGCAGCTTATGTATGTCATATATGCACGTATATAGTTGCTGTATATATTTATGTTTTCGTTTTTTATACATACTATGTTTAAATATTTGTTAAGGATATTTTGAATTTTAATATTTGTGTTTTTATTAAATATTGATTTTTTTATATAACATGAAGATTTTAAATTTTAAATTTTAAATATGTGCTTTAATATATATTAGATATGTAGATATATTGATTTTAAAATGTATATAGATTTTAAAGTGTAATATACATTGATATATTGATTTGAACTGATGTACTTAAGAGATAATGATTTTGAAATATATATATATATATATATATATATATATAAAGATTTTGATTTCAATATATAAGAGTTTTAAATTTAATATTTTTTTTCAAATATATATATATAAAGATTTTATTTTAAATACGTGTTTTAAATTTTAGATCTTTTTGAAATATATAGCCGCATATATTGCTTCATCAGATCCATCCAGTTCAAGATCGTGCTAGCTTCGCTTCGCTTTGCTTTGGATCTATCGTTGAGTTCGTGATTCAAAAATTCGTAGATTGTCGTGTTGTCTAATTTCTCTCGCCTCGAAAGGTGAGCAATCACTCACGATTAACATTCTTATATTTACAAAATTTAGTTCACATGAAATGAAGATTGAAATATGCTGTTAAATTTGAATTGTTAAGTTATTTAATTATTAAATATGATACGTCATTATCTGCAATTGTTCACCTATGATATATTGCAGCATATCCTATTGTATATATTATACTTAATTTGTTACTGATGATATATGCCTGTTGATATGTTGTATTATTATTTTATTTGTTCTCACTTTTCAAGTTCCTTGTTAGATTAGAAATTCCCTATAGGTTGAAATGATATATACACGAACGATACTATAGATACAAGAAAAATCATTATCGGTTAGAATGATAAACCCAAGCGATTTTCATTGATTTTGAATTTGGAATTTCGGGTTGAAATGATATATATCCGTAAATATTAAATTTAATTTGCAGATTGAAATGATAAATATCCGGATCGCTTGACCGTAGGATTGAGAATTACATACGGACACCGTTGGTCTATTTTGAAAATTTATTTCTTAGACTTTGGAAGGAATATATGGATTTTAATAAATATTTATTTTAATATAAGGTAAAGATATTTATTTTGTAAAATTTATATTTTTAAATTATATGTTTGGAAATTTTAAATTTATGAGTTGGTTTTGGAAATATAAATTTTAAGGTTTTTTATCACTTTATATTTTCAAAATATATAAATAAGATTCAATAAAAAATACATTTAATAATAAGATATAATTTAATAAATTTTAATTTAATTATTATATAATATGCTTAAGCATTTATTTAAATTTATATTAGTATTTTAAAAATAAATTTTAACAAATTAATGTAATATGGAAAGTAAATTAATGTTGACTTGGAATTTAAATTGTTTAATAAATGAATTTAAATAGGAATTGATTTAAACTTATTGATTTTGAGGTTTTGGAAGCTATGATTTATAACCTGATTTGATAAAAAGGGATTAATGAATATTCTCGACATTAAATAAAATTGAGACTGAATATTTAATATCGATTTAAATTTATAAATTGAGATTTTATTTAATTGTTATTAACATGATTAAGTGAGTATTTTCCAATTTGAATAAAATTAAGGTTAAATGTTGAAATATAAATGAAACGTGTATTGAAATTGTTTAAATATTTAAACCTTGAATCTTATTGGAATTGAAATGATAGTTTAAACCTGGATTTGAAATCGACAAAAATTGAAATGGGTTATTGAAAATTTGAATTGGATCTTTAACCTTTTTAAATTGAAAGTGTTGAAATGGGATTGATTCAAATTGAATCCGTGGAATTTAAGTTGATTTGAATCGATTTGTGAAATTGGTGAAAACTATTTTTAATATATACAAAGTTTTTTAATTTATAACTATTTTAATACATGTGTATATATATATATATATACACACGCTAACTTCAATATCTAAACCTTTAAGTTGGAACTGTATGATTTTAAAAAGTGTTATGATTTCAAAAGTTTTATGATTTTAAAAGTGTTATGATTTCAAAACTGTTATGATTTCAAAAGTGTTATGATTTAAAAAAATGTTATGATTTCAAAGTGTTATGGTTTCAAAAGTGTTATAATTTTGAAAGTGTTACGATTTTGGAAATGAATATTATTTAAAGCGAACAATGATAACAAATTGATATGGTTTTGAAATGAATATGATATTTTAATATGAAGTATAAACTATTTGAAATGAAAAGATCATGGTGTGAAATAAGCGTTTGGTTGTTATAGAGACCGGGCTCAGATATTGTCATACTCTCTGGCAATACCGAAAACCACTTTAACAACTGTGCATGTGGGGGAGATTCCAGAATGAAGTAGTATGGTTTGGTGACGATTCCATATAAGGTTTTAGCGCAACCCTGACTCTCGTGAGTCAGATTGATGTGGCTAAAACAGGAGTAATATCGGGCCAAGTGGGTTCATTCCCCCATCGGGCACATTTCTTCGATACCATTCTATTGCTTTTGTGATTCGATTGGGTTCAACTTTGATTTGCGAGTGTGTCACGAGGTGGGCTGTAGTAGCTATTATGCGTTACCACCAGTCCGGGGGTGCAATTGGTATATCTACCCTGACATTGCCTCACATGCCTTGTCACATGCCTTATCGCGCCTTCTATGACTTTGTTTTGTACCATATCTATACAGTGCCCTCTGAATAAACCTCACAGAGGAGCTTACGATACTATATAGACTATAAGAATATATAAAATATGTTAAGAGGGATATGGGTAACGCCTTAACACTATTTTAATAGTTTACTTTACTATAGACATATTATAATAGTGTATATTACTACATAGTTGATAGTTCCACGGATCATTAGAGGATGGAAATCCTAAACATCCTTTAAGTTACTTGTATTTTAGTTGACAATTCACTTGATTTGAATTTATTAATATAAGAATGTTAATTCTGACTCGAGTGTTTTGTGTTTTGCTCTATGCTCGGGTTGGACTGAGTGTCACAACATTTGAAACTCACCTTTGGAGTTTAGAGCTTTTATTGAAGATCGATCTGACATCTAGTCAGCTTTCAGTTGTTATCAGTTACCTTTGTATTTGAGACTACTTAGTATTTGAGATTCTGTTGTATTTGTTTCAGACTCTGATGTTTTATAGTAGCTCCATGAACTACTATTTATCTATTCCGATGCTTATTGTTATATTACTCTATGTCTATGATTCTATGATTTATCTATTTACTGGATATGCTAATTTTTTCAAATATAAATTAACAATCTGTTATTTTGAGCAAATTCTAGTCCGACATGTGCGGATTCGAATGTTTCGAAATACCGGGCCGTTACAATAAACATCCTCTTTAACAAAACCATTAAAAAAAACTTTTGACATCCATTTGAAATGATTTGAAATTGTCGTGGTTTGCAAAAGTAAGTAGAATTCTAATGGATTCTAATCTTGCTATGAGTGCAAAGGTTTCATCATAGTCTATTCCTTCTTCTTGACAATAACCTTGCGCGGCTAACCGAACTTTATTTCTAATGAATTCACCTTATTTATTTTATTTTTATAAACCCATTTAGTTCCTATCATAGTTTTGTCCTTAGGTCTAGGAACAAGTTCTCATACATCATTTCTGGTGAATTGATTCAGTTCTTCTTGCATAGCAAGAATCCATGAATCATCAAATGAGGCTTCCTTTGGATTTTTGGGTTCAATAGTTGATATAAAAGCTATATTACCCATCTTGTTTAGTTGATTTCTAGTTCTTACAACATATTCAATATGTCCTAGTATATTTTCTATAGGATGATCTTTTAAAAGCCTGATCCTTTTATTAGGATGAACAGTTTCACAATTTATTTCTTTTGATTCAATATTTAAAGAAACAAAATCATCTTCATCATTTATTTGAACAAAATCTTTGAAATTTTCATCAAAAGATATATGCATTGTTTCTTCAATGGTGTTAGTTTTTAAATTAAAAACTCTATATGCTTTACTTCTATTAGAATATCTGATAAATATTCCTGTGTTGGATTTAGGATCAAAATTGTCCTTTGTATTTAGAATAAAGTATTTACTTTTAATAACATTAAAATAAGATACCTTTTGTTTCTTAAAGTTCATATGGTGTTTTATTGGTTAGAGGTCTAATTAAAATCCTATTCAAAATGTAACATGCTGTAGCGACTGCTTTAGCCCAAAATTTCTTGATAATTTACTATCTGAAAGCATAGTTCTTGCACACTCTAGAATCGTCCTATTATTATGCTCTACCACTCTGTTTTTTTGTGGAGTTCTTGGAAAGGAAAAATTATGATTTATTCCTTTTTATTACTGAAATTATCAAAATTTTCGTTTTCAAATTCTCCACCGTGATCGCTACGAATAGTTTGATTTTAAAGAAAGTTTATTTTGAATTCTTTTTGCAAAAGGTTTAAATAAATCAAAAGCATCACTTTTATGTTTCAGAATAATTGTCCATCTAAATCTAGAATAATCATCTATAATTAAAAAACATATTTACTGTGATTTATTGACTGAGTTTGAGATGGACCAAACAGATCTAACTAAAGTAACTCAAGAGGTTTTGAAATTGAAATCATATCTTTCAATTTAAATGAACTCTTTCTAAGTTTTCCTAATTGACAAGCATCACATATACTATCTACTTTAATATCCATTTTAAGAAGACCTCTTATTAGATCAAGTTTTGAAAGTCTAGATAAGAGTTTGAAATTCAAATGCCCAAATCTTTTATGCCAGATCAAAGGATCACTAGTAGTAGCTAAAAGACATAGGTTATCATTTGAGATTTTCATATTGAGTATAAATATTTTTCTTCCTAAATCCTTTAAAGATAATATTTGATTTATTATCTTTGATGTGACACTTATCCGTTTCAAATTTAATTTTGTTGCCCTTGTCACATAGTTGACTTATGCTAAGTAAGTTTGTTTAGATTCCTAACTAATAGAACATCAGAAATAGTAGGAGTTTTTGAGTTACCGACATTGCCGATGCCAATAACATAACCTTTTGAATTATCTCCAAAGTTGACTAGTCCTACATCTTCATAAATTTGTCATTCAGTGTCTCCGAATTACCAGTCATGTGCCTTGAACATCTACTATCAAGTATCCATTTGTTCTTCTTGATTTGCGCCATTTTTCCATTGAGTGTTGATTCTTCAGAAGCCATATAACACATCTATTCCTGCACAACACATCAATTTGGTAGATAAATTAATTTTCTATAATAAAAATATGCATACTTATGAGATAATGATCATTTGGACAGTTGTGAACTAATGTTAACAGAATCTCCAAAAATTGCCATTTTAAACTTTTTCAAAATTCAGATTATGATAACTTTGAGAACCAATGCTCTGATAGCAAATGTAGGAAATGCATATTACAGATCTTACGGCTGGATTAACACTAGAGGGGGAGGGGGTGAATAATGTTTAATGGATTTTATGGAAATTTTGAATCTTTTCAAATTAAGCACATATAGATGCAATTTCGAAAACACAGAGACAATCACAGAATTAGACACAGATGCAAATAGCAAATAAAAGCAGTAAAGGAAAGAACACGCTAGAATTTTATACTGGTTCGGAGTTACCCCACATCCACTCCTATATAATTTCTTGTGCAGATTTCTTTTCAAATATAATGTCGATAATACAACCTCAATTTCAAGGCCATGAGATACACGCTCCTATCTCTAAGTTCAGGGCAAACTCTCTTAGTTTAACCAGGCTACAAGATCACCTAATTGATTTATGGGCTACAATCACACCCAACTGATTTATGGGCCACAGTCACACCATTTCCAATCATACTTTGATAGAGAGAAACTCGATACACTTCTTTGATTACAAATGATTCTAGAACTCTGAATAGCACTGAGATCTTTGAGAGAAAGTTGCAAAGAATCAAACTAGAGATGATCGAGTTTGATTCACTTAGAATTTCAGCAGAGTTTTGTTAAATCATGTGAAATATAAGAGAATATTTGAGTGGAGAAGGAGTGAAGAAATGAAGAAAAATTAAGTTAAAATTTGTTGAAAACAACTAGTATTTATAGGAGAACGACGCTCATGTCCATTCGCGAAAGTTTATGACGAATAGACACTTCATTTGAAAATTTGAAAATTGAATTCTACGGCTACCATGTCGATATGGGGGGATGAGGGATGTCAATAGTCCTATGTTATTTTTGAAAATAGGTTTTTCTTTAAAATGGTTTCTATTCTAAAACTTGTCAAAACAATTTCTAAACTTTATAAACCATTTTGAGTATAGTTTAAACTTATAAAATAGTTTTAGAAAGTAATCTTAAAATATATAATCTATAATATAAAAGTAATATTAAAAACTAAGTATAGATTTCTTTAAAATATATTAAAGCTAAAATATTAAAATCAAGATATAGTTTAAAAAACAAGAGATGATTTTGAAATTAATATGATTAAAATAGTTTTTGATTTAAGGTTAAAATATTTAAATTGATAGAGATGACTTTAAAAGGATTGTTTTGAAAAAATAAACCATTTGAAAATTTCATGGATTCCATTCCATTAGAGAAGGTCATTGGTTCCATCCCACTAACGAGGTCGTGGGTTCCATCCCAATATTAAAGCGAGAAGGTGGATTCCATTCCATAATTAAAACCCAAATAAAGATTTTAGTGCTATTATGAAGTTCTAACATAAATCTAGATTCTATTACATATCTTAATATCTTGAACTCTTGACAATATTGATAATCATGAGTCTTCAGTCTTGATTTCTACAATCTTGAATTTATCGGTCTTGAATCTCTATACTCAATCTTGAATCTTTATACCGTACAGTCTTCATTCTTAATACCTGCATATATATATATATCCTATATATGTAGACAAAGATATTAGTATTTATATTTTATAACAAGTCCTAAGGTTGTTGTCGTCAAAACCATCATCTCAGGAACTAACACCCATTGCACTCAAACCAACCTAATTTGTTTTTTACTGATCATCCTAACTCCATGCTTTATTATGCGTGAATGGTACAGGATGCTATCGGCTTTGTTTTTATACTTGCTAACTGATCGAGCTCCACTACAGCGTAAGTGTTATGTAGACATTTCTTTAAGTGCGATCTTTGTAAAAGATCACAGACTCCCACTAAATTATCTGAGAGCTCTACTTGATACGCAAGTTTCCTACACTTTCCAAAATCGATGAAGACCGAATATATCTCAGCCCCAACTTTCTCGATGTTCCAAACCTCATAACCTTCCTAAGACTAGAAACCTTAACAAATACCATGTCTCAAACCGAAAACTCCAACTCTTTTCTTTGCCCATCAGCATAGGATTTTCGATGGTTCTATGCAGCCTTTATTTGCCGTCTAATCATCTCTTACTTTTCCAAGATCTCGCCAATCAAATCCAGTCCAAGTAGAATATTATCGGTAGTTTCCACCAAGAATTTGCTGACTTGAATGGGCTCTCGTATAAGGCTTAAAAGGATGCCATGCCAATCATCACTTGGTAACTACTATTCTATGCGAACTCAACCAATGGTAAATGCTACTCCCATTGTCCTCCAAAAATCCATGATGTAAGCTCTCAACAGACCTTTTAAAATCTCGTTCACCCCTTGTGTCTGACAATCGATTCGTGGATGGTAAGCGATGTTAAGATTCAATGTTGTTTCTAAAGTTGACTGCAAAATCCTCCAAAGTTATTTGTAGTAGTTTATCGAATATAAAAGTTGAATAAGCTGAGAAAGAAGAATCACTACCCATTATCTCACATAGATTATTTGTTTAATCAGTTAGAGGAACGAAGAAATTTTCTCAGCTTGATTTAGCCATTGATTTTCAACAGTTGAGAGTGGCAAGTGATATTTTTGCTAAGATAGCTTTTCGGATGCTAGACCAACTATTCGAGTGGATGATCATGCCATTTAGACTGTCCAATGGTCCATCTTATTTTGTTGATTTAATGAGTATAGTTTTCAAGAAGCAATTGAATAAGTGCATGGTTGTTCTTATCGATGGTATTCTTGTTTATTCAAAAAGCGAGGAGAAGCATAAGAAACAATTGAGGGTTGTATTTGATGTATTGAGGATGTATCAATTAATGGCAACATTACTCTAGTGTCATTTCCAGAGAAGAGAAGTTCGTTTTCTTGGCTATATCGTTTATGAGCATGGACGATCTGTTTATCGGAGAAAAGTGAAAGCGGTATAGGATTGGTATGTATCGAAGAATGGTATAGAGATTTGGATTTCCATAATTTAGTTAGGTATTGTAGGAAGTTCATTAAAAACTTCGCTAAAGTTTTGGCATCGTTGACATGACATACCAAGAAGAACCAAGTTTTCTTGTGGAATGCAGAATGCAAGCATGCTTTCATTTATTTAAACGAGTTATTGATTAATGCACATGTATTGACGATTCCAGATGGCATTAATCCTTTTACTATGCATACCGATGCTTATAGTACTAGGCTTGGAGTTGTACAGATGTAGGATGGTAGGGTAGTAGCATATACTAGTAAGTTAAAGACCTACAAGAGAGTATATCCGATCCATAATCATGAGTTGGCAGCGATTATTTTTGCACTTAAGTCTTGAAGACACTATTTATCGATAGAGAGATTTGAGTTGTGTACTGATCATAAATCTTCCAAATACTAATTTTTCCAAAAAGATTTGAATTGAGGCAAAAAAAGGTGGATGGATTTTTTGGTTTCATACGATTTCAATATCTCATACACTCTATGCAACGAAAATGTAATGCAAGATGCTTTGAGTAGGAAGCATGCAATATTGAATTCCATGTTGTTAGAGTAGAGGTAGTTAGGGTTTATTTCTGGATTTGATAGCAAACCATCTTCAAAGATAGTTCCTAGTTATTGGTAGTTTCAGAGGCTAGATTAACACTTATGAATTACATTAGTTGTTGTCCAAGAACTGACGAGGCATTAGCAGGTATTTTGGAGCAGTTGGAGAATGAAGTGAAGTCTTCTCATTTAGACATATAATTTATTAACTCAAAGGTGTATCAACAGCAGGATGAAAGTTTATGTATGAGAGTAGTTAGAGAGCTGATTGATGAGTATCAAAGTATCGCTATTCTAGGATGATTATTCATCCAAGTGGAGACAAAATGTATAAAGATATGAAGAGGGTGTTTTATTGACCAAAGACGAAGAGACAGGTGGAAAAATACATTACTAGATGCTTGACTTGCCAAAGAAATATGACTGAGCAAAAGAAGCAGACCAGAATATTACTTCCTCTAGATGTCCTATAGTGGAAGTGGAAATGCATATCGATGGATTTCGTAGATGATTACGTAAGAACAAAAGGGAAAATGAGAGTATTTGGGCATTGTAGATCGTTTGACCAAATACGTTCATTTCAGTGTGGATTATGCAAATACTAGTGTAATTAGCTACATTATATGGAAGAGAGGTAATTAGACTGCATGGAGTTCTAGTGAGCATAGCAAGCGATAGAGATGCGTTTTTTACTAGCAAAGCCTTCACAATGCTTTAGCGATTGATTGAACCTCAGTATTGCATATCGCCCACATATAGATGGACAAACTAAGAGGTTGAATAAAGTATTTTAGGATTTATTGAACGCATGCATTCTTGATTTCAGTGGAGATTAGGAATTTCATTTGCCATTGGTAGAGTTTGCCTATAATAATGGCTATTGGGCAAGCCTAGGAATGGCATTGTTTGAGACTTTGTAGAGACAACAATTGTGATGCCCCACCTCTATACCCACTCTAGCCAAGGACACTAAGGGGTAATGCCGTCAACTAGCATGGAGAATAAGGCTGTTGAGGAGCGACCATCCACGTAATTGCTTTGTGCGAGCACCGATATGCCAGATAGTACAACATGCAGTTGGTTTAAAGAGGAAATCCGACATACCGATACAAACTTAAAGCTACTACACAGTGGCTATATATATTCTTCGGAAACAAATATAGAAGTAAACATAACACAAATCAGTCGCAGACATCCATATCACAAAGGCGGAAGTAGATATGAATATATAACACATGAAAGTGTACATCAGAGTAGTGGTCAAACAAGATCCACAATGTCACAAAAGAATAGCTACAAGTGCTAGACAAAACAATATGGATACATCAATGAGTCTATATCTCAAATGTATACAATAAAAAAACTACTAATCTAAGTAGTTAGCCAAAAGTCAGGGTGATAATCCCGGAGGTGAAGTCAGGCAGAAGCACCTGTAACGTCTCGGTCTGACCCGAGTATTATTTAATAAGAAAATAATAAGCGGATCAGTCTAGCTATAAATATCAAATAAAATGATATAGGATAAGAGATATGACATAAACATATGATAACCATAAAGCCATACTGTGGTAAGTATGTAATTGAAAATCAACTAGGGATTAATCAATATCATAAGAATCTTCTCAAAGATCAAAAAGAATGTCATACTCTTTATTTTTTTTCACCAAACCATAAATATTGACAATTATATCAATGTCAATCACAAAAGTTAATGACACACAAATTCACCAATGCACAAATATTGATAACACGTATCAATAAAAAAATCACTAAAATTGGTGAAACACAAATTCTAGAAATCATCAATGGAAATCCAGAAATCACAAAAAGTGGGAGGCCTATCACAAAGCGGGAGCATGAAAACTCACCAACACGTGTATCACAAAACGGAACGCTATTCCATGATTGCTAACCATTTATTTTGAGCCGAAGCTCCACAAAATGGTCCGAAGACCATGGGTCGCTACCCCCACCAAATTGAGCCGAAGCTCCATAGAAACGGGGTTTAGTCTCCCTCGCAGACAAAGAGACATCGCACATTGCTAGTCTAAATCACAAAAATGATCATCAACGATCATCAAGAAGTGTCAATTACAGTAAGCTAGTAAATACATGAGCTTAGCTTCATGTCCCATAACCACTAGCTTAACTTAAATATTTACGAACAAACTGTAAGTCTCCACTCGAAAATTGTCACAAGAAATTCAATCGAACAAGTCCAGGAATTAACCGACGAAGCAAATGCAAGCGTTTCATACCACTTGTTTTACTAAGCCGTTTAATTAGATTTCTCATACGAGTGAGGTCAAGGTTTGTATATGCTAGTAGATTGGAAAATGGTTTAAGAAACAAGCTTTGTAATAAAATAGAATCATTTTAATGGAAGAGTTTTGATATTTACTACTAGTATTGAAACCTTATATTTTTAAAGTCACAAAGCACAAAAATGATTGTAGAGACAATCAATCACCAAATTTCACATACGAAGACGTGAATTAATTCCAAAGAAATCGATATCAAACCCATCAAAATGGATATTTCCAAAAATTCCAAAATAGAAGTCATTAATGTCGAATAATTAATAGCATCAACTAGGAATCAAAACGAATCGATAAGAATTGGAATCACAAACAAAATAGGCAAAAATAGGCATAATAGGCAATAGGAGCAGGTCAGTGGACTGGTCCTCTGCAGTCAGTCGACTGAACCATAACCCGAGAGTTTTCCAACTCTGCAGTCAGTCGATTGACTGCAGGGGGCTAGTCGACTGGCTGTAGCTGGAAAGGTTTTCCAGCCTATCAAATGGAGGAGCAAACTCACCCCATTTGCAACCGGTCGAGCAATGGACTTAAGGGGCTTTTGCCAATCGATAACCTAACACCATTGACTCTCTGATTCACCACCAAAACATGTTCAAACATCCATAAAAGGGTTTTCATAGATTTTGCTTCCAAAACACCAAAAGTTGGAATATATACCAAATCAATCCAAGCCAAAATCAAATGCAAATGAATAAGTGTTAGGACTTCATACCTAACAATCAAAGATAGTTATAGACATAGATGTGAGATAAAAGTCTCACCTTTTCACAAAAATAAGGAAGGTGAAGCTTGAGAGCAAAGGAAGAATCAACCACACTTCAACACAACCCAAATGAGCTTGAACCTAAGCTCAAAAGAAGAACATTCCCAAAGTTAAGTTTAGGAATTTCTGAAATTGAAAGGAGAATGAGTTGGAGAAGAAGAAGATGATTGTAACAACCCGCATATTTATCGAGTTTACATTTAAATATTTTTATTTAAATGTTAAATCGTTAATCGGATTTTGGTCCGAAAAACTACTTTTTGCAAACGGTCAAATTAGGACTCGAGACCACTTCCATTGAGTTCGAAATGTCGTTTACAACTTTTTAAGTATAAACATCGATAGGTTTGGAGTTAGTGAAATTTCACTAACTTTTCCCGCTTTGGACTTTGGGTTAGTTTAGCCTATTAAGCCCAAGTTCCAACCCTCTTCTCCTCACTCTTCATAAAATTTCCTAACTAACTCAAGCTTTAGCATTAATGGTGAAGA
The DNA here is from genome assembly GCA_030765085.1 of Allium cepa. Lineage (NCBI taxonomy): Eukaryota > Viridiplantae > Streptophyta > Magnoliopsida > Asparagales > Amaryllidaceae > Allium > Allium cepa. Next base: position 340,204,178 of record CM060932.1, on the reverse strand, counting down.
GAATGGGAAATTAAAACTCCAAGCTCAAATTCAATTGCAACTCCATCATTCAACTCCTAATTCAAGTAGAAAATATTGGATTCAAGCTTTGGATTGCTTCTCCTTGCTTTCAAGCTTCATCTTCATAAATTTTAGTGCAAAGGTGAGATTTTTATCTCACAATTCTAGTCTATAACTATATTGGACTGTTGGGAATGATTCCCTATCACTTTTGCATGCACATTTGCATTTGGTTTGAATCGAGTTGGCGAAAAACTCCAATTTTTAGTGTTTTTGGTGAAATTCTGCACTTAGGTCGTTCTGCCTATGCTAGGTCGTTCGCGTGGAAAAGTCTCGGCCTCAAAATAGCTCGTTTCCGACCTTAAAATGGCCTACAACGTTAGGTCGCTCGGCACTCGGAATTAGGTCATAGGTCGTATGGCTCTTAGGTCGTAGGTCGCGGGCTTTTAGGTCGTTAGGTCGCAAACACTTAGGTCGTTTCTGGCCTTAAATCCCCTATATAGCCTTAGGTCGCTCGCTCTGGCTACTTAGGTCGTAAGTCGTGGGCCTTTAGGTCGTAGGTCGTCAGGCCGTTAGGCCTTAACTCGTGTGGCCTTGGTTCTTTAAGTCGCTCGGCCTTGCCTTCCATTTTTAGGTCGCATGACCTTCTAACCCGCTAGGTCGTTGGACCTATAACCCGTTAGGTCATTGGGCCTATAACCCTTAGGTCGTTAGGCCGTTAACCCACTAGGTCGCATGACCTATAACCTGTTAGGTCGCTCGACCGTTTACTCCGTTAGGTCGTATGACCTTGTTCCACTAAGTCGCTCGACCCTTAGGTCGTAACACTTTAGGTCGCACGCCTTTCACACCATTAAGTCGCGAGTTTAATTAGGTCGCTCGGCCTTAAAACGTTAGGTCGCTTGACCTGTGCTATTGTTAGGTCGCGAGTTCCTTAGGTCGCTCGTCTCCCTTAGGTCGCTTGAACTGTGCTTTTGTTAGGTCGCGAGTTCCTTAGGTCGCTCGTCTCCCTTAGGTCGCTTACCTGGTTGAGTCGCACCTCACCTTAGCTCGGCCATGATTAGGTCGCGAGTTTCCTTAGGGTCGCTTACTCCTTTAGGTCGTGACTCTTTAGGTCGAAACCCTTTAAGTCGCTCGATCCTATCCTTCCTTTGGTCTTCACTAGGTCGTACCGTTTTGGTCGGGGCGCTGCCCCGCACCCCGCCGGGGGCGCTGCCCCCTGGACCCCCGCGACCTGACCGGGCAGGTCGAACCCCGTATAACTCTGCGTAGGCGATCCTATCTGAAGAACATTCAACCGAACTTCCTGAGCTGATTTCCTTGGATTTTATTCGCATCTCCGTATGCGATCTTTGTGACTGATTGTTTCTACACTTACTTATGTGTTTTGTCACTTTATAATATAAAGGTTTCAATACTAGTAGTAAATATCAAAACTCTTTTAACAAACAATTTCAACTCTATTTTTAATAACAAAGCTCTTTTCTTAAACCGTTTTCCAATCTATTAGTATATACAAGCCTTTACCTCACTCGGATGAGAAATCTAATTAAACGACTTAGTAAAACAAGTGGTATGAAACGCTTGCGTTCACTTCGTCGGTTAATTCTTGGACTTGTTCGATTGAACCTCTTATGACAATTTTATTAGTGAAGATTTACAGTTTGTTCGTAAATATTGAAGTTAAGCAAGTGGTTATGGGACATGAAGCTAAACTTCTATATTTACTAGCTTAGTGTAATTGACACTTCTCGTTGATCTTGATGATCGCTCTATGAATTAGACTAGCAATTGCGCGATGTCTCTTTCATTGCAAGGTTAGACTAGACACCACTTGTGTGATTCCATTCACACATACCTTTCTGCTTTTTGGTTAGTCTTGACCTCATTCTGTGTGATTCCACTCACACATGTGGGGTAGCTCCCCATGGTCTTCGGACCGTCATGTGATAGGCCTCTTTCCCTTTTTATGATTTCTGGATTTCTCGTGTTGATTTCTGGAATTTGTGTCATTGACTTGTTATGAGTACAAGTTTAGGGTATGATGCCCCCTTCGAATCTTTGAGAAGATTCTTGTGATATTGATTATCTCTTATTGATTGATCTTCTGTTGATCATTATTTACATACTTATAGCGGTATGTCGTTATGGATGTTTATGTTTATGCCATATCTTTTATGTTATATCATGTCATCTGATATTTATAGCTAGACTGATCCGTTTATTATTTTCTTAAATAATACTCGGATCAGACCGAGATGTTACAGGTGCTTCTGCTTGACTTCCTCCCAGGGATTCATCACTCTGACTTTTGGCTAACTGTTTAGATTAGCAGTTTTTGCTGTATACACTTGAGATATAGACTCATAGTTGTATTCTTTTGTATAGCACGTGTTGCTATTCTTTTGTATTATCGTGGATCTTATTGACCACTACTCTGATGTACACTTTCATGTGTTAGTTATATATTCATATCTTCTTCCGCCTTTGTGATATGGATATCTGTGACTGATTTGTGATATGATTATTTCTATGTTTGTTTCCGAAGATTATTTATAGCCACCGTGTGATAAGCTATTACATGGATGGTCGCTCCTCAACAGCCTTATTCTCCGTGCTAGTTGACAGCACTTCTCCGGAGTGTTCTTGGCTAGCGTGGGTATAGAGGTGGGGCGTCACAATGATGCTTACTAATAGCTTCTCTTTGGATTTGGAGCTAGAACTTGATTTGCAAATGAAAACTAGGGCTTGGAGTTTTAATTTCCCATTCCTCTCTCCATTGTTGCAAAAGCTTGAGTATTTACTAAATAGAAATGAAGTAATGAAGAGAAGAGGAGTGAAGCTTGGGTCTAATGCGCTGAAACAAAAAAAAAACAAAGCCCTAAGTGAAAAAGTAGCAAAATTCCACTAACTCCAAACATATCAAAGTTTATACTAAAAAGGTCGCAAACGCCATTTTGAACTCAATGGGGGTGGTCTCGAGTCCTAATTTGACTGTTTGCAAAAAGTAGCTTTTCGGACACTAATCCGACCAATGATGAATTATTTTAAATAAAATATTTAAATATTCAATCGTAAAATATGCGGGTTGTTACATTAACCGCATTCGTAATTTGATTTTCTTTCAGTTTCTTCAAATTTATTTCATTTAAATTTGATTCGTTAAATTTAATTTTCTAAATTTCAATTGTTTCACTTTAATTTAACAAAGTTTCATTAACTTATTTCATGTGCAATTAGTTAACATGCAATTTATTAAAGCTCATTTCATTTGTATTTAACTTATTTTCATCAAATTTTAATTTAAATCCAATTACTCACATTAATTTTTTCTTATCCTCGTTTATCTTTATCAATTTCTCACATTAATTTTTTTCTTCACACTTAAATTACATTTCATTTTAAAATTCAAGTTCATTTTCATTTGATTAATTCATTTTTATAGCTTAAAATGAAATTAATTCACTTTACTAATTTATCTAGTTTCACGTAATATCTAATTCAATTTTATTTAATATTACATTAAACTTTATTTTATTTTAATTCACTTGTCATTTTATTTTACTCTGTCAAAGTAAATTTTTTCTTATCATTCACATTCAAGAAATTTGAATTTGTCTTTAGCTTTCTAATTCTCAAATCTATAAGTGATACGAATTAACTTCTTAAAATTTCATTTCGTTACTTTATCAACTTTATTTCAAATGCAATTCATTTTTTATTTAAACTTTCATGGTTTAACTATATTTTATTTACTTTATTTCACAAACTCAATCAATTTAACGTTTCATAGGTCAATTATTTTATTTCATTTCTCGAATTAAAATTTATTTTATCTGCTTAATTAAAATGTTTAACCATTTTAAAATTTATTTTTTTACTTCCTTATTCAATTCTACAATTTATAACTTATTTTTTCTCTATTCAAATTTATAAGTAACAAACTTATTTCTTATATATTATTTTCAATTTTAAGTTCAGAATTATTTTCATATACTTATTAAATCACACTTAGAATATTTATTTTTTCACAATCAAAACTTGTTTTAATCAAAAATAAATTTCTTTTGGTAGCAATTTTCACTCAGAAACCCGGAAATGAACACTGGCGATGTTGCAATCATCCTCATAATTATTTCCTAGCGACAAGCGAGTTTAATGCTTTTATTTCTTCAAAAATCCTTTCAAAATATTTTTCTAGTTAAAAATCTTTCGAATAATATTAGCATTAATTTTAAAGTCTTTGAAAACAATTCTGAAAACAAAAGGATTTTATATTCGAAAATTCTCAAATTTTAAAATCATTTCTATATATAAGCTATGTTATAAATATACTTATACAAATTTCCTTACCTTGTTACCAAAATATTTCATTAATTTACAACTTGGTCATTTAACCAATTCTCATTTTAATTGATTTCAATTCAATTTAATTATCGAATGTTTCATAAAATAAAATTCATTAATTATTCGTTTTATTTTAACTCAACCAATAATCGATGATAATTACACATTATCATTTCCTAACAACAATTTCATTAAAAATTATCACTTTATTTATATACAAAATATAATTTAGGAAAAATTAATTCATATACCCGATTTTAAAACAATATTTTGTCGACTTGTCTCGTTTAAGTGTTTAGAAACCCATGTCGATGACACGACGTCTCGCACATCGATCAGAATTCATAAACAACTCAACGTATAAGTAAACACAATATAAAATATTTTATAACACTAACAAGTGCGCTCTCTCATATATATACGCTCAAACAGACTCATTTTAGGGTATTACGACCTTATCCCTAATGAGTCAAACCCCACAAAGCCAAGGTTACTTCTAAACCTAGCTCTGATACCAACTACGATGATCCACATTGGGAGGTTTAAATCGACAATAATCCACACATGTCCAACTTAAACCATCCGAAACGTAGATAATCAATATGGATAATTAAGAAAAATAGGGAAAGAAGAAGAAAACAAACACAAAATCTCATAGCGGAACTATAAAATATAATAGCAAATAACGGTTCTTGAAACTGTTTACTATACATTCGATTATAATCTATACAACATTTATCATAGTTATATATGTACAACTAGGATAAATAACAAATGCAGTAGAATATCCTGATGCAGGGGATAATAATAATAATAATAATATACCAACTTCATCTTCATCCTCCAGCAGCGGATCTTCGATACACTGGAAAAACTCAGGATTGACCCTAGTGTAATGAAAAGACAAAACAATCAAGTCAGGACTAAAATACTATTATGTAAGTTAGATCAATATCACAAATATGAGTACAATAACTAAAGAGATGTTAGGGGATTTTCCTTCTCCTAAGGATCCGTTAAACTGTTTGTATATAATAGTGTACGCTATAAAAGATAATATCTATCAGAAAAATAAATATCAAAATAGCGTTAAGACTTTAGATTGATCCAACTTAACACATTTGTACAGTTCTAAACCAAAATCGTAATGGGCTCATATAGAGATAAATATGAAAAGGCACGTGAGGCAATGTCCAAGGTAGGATTCTACCAATTTACCCTTTCTGGCTGGTCGTAACCCATCCATGGCCGACTGCGACAGTCAATCAAACAACAAAAAGATGCACCCATCAAATACAAAATCACAATAGTAATACGAGGGATCAACATCGCCAGAGGTAACTAACCTCATTGGTCAGACATAGGCTCCTATTTTAGTCATTTTAATTATGACACGAGTGTCAAAGCTATCCATCCTCATTCTCTTACTTCATTCCAGTGAACGTCGCCAATTCAACCACTACATTCTAGGTATCATCCACAGCGTACACAGTTGTTATAGTGGTTCCAATATTGGCAAAGAGTATGCCAATAAGAGGCCCCGTTCTCTTTAAAAACCAAACGTCATTTTACACACCGGTTAGTTCTTTTATATCTTGAAAACAATTCATACTTGATATCAAAATATCATATTCACTTCAAAAATCAAATCCATTTCGAAATCATCATATTCGCTTCAAAACCATATTTTTACTTCAAATGTTAATTCAATTCGATATATCAATTTCACTTCAAAACTTGATCTGAATTAAAATTTTGGTTATAATTCACTATATACCAATTCGCATTTAAATCCAAAATTTAAATATAAACATTTCTCCCTTTAGACCAGTTTGAATTTTAGCAAATTGCTTAAATAGTTTTAAAATAGTCAAATATTTAAAATAGTTTAATAGAAACTAGTTTGAGTAATAAAATGGTTTATATAGTAAAATAGTTAGGAAAATTAAAATGGCTCGAATATTAAATGAAAATAGATTTGAAATAGTTTATCCTAAAATAATTTATTTAAAAATAGTTTCCAAGCCAAACTGATTCAATTCCAAAATTTCCAATCCAAATCAATTTCGATTTACACGATTCAATTCCGATTTCAAGTCGAATTTAAATTCACTTCCAAATTAATTTAAATTCCAATTCCAAATTAATTTCACTTCCAATTTCAAATCAGTTTCAACTCCAATCCCAAATTTTCAATCATTTCGATTTATATCAATTCTGAGTCCATTTTCAAATATCGATTCAAAACACTAAAATAAATTTTTTCTTCAATATCAAATTTTAAATCCACATCTTTAAATATAATTCGAATCCAAGCTCAATTCAAAATATTGTTTTATATCACCTTTTCTTAGCAATATTCAAAGTTCGAATAAAATGTCCAATCTTTTAAAACAAATCAATTTCTAAAATTCACATCATATTTCGATTACCACTTAAAAATCTCAAATTTGATTATTTAAATAATTTCATTTACCAAATTTAAATTTCATCATTTCTAGCTCTAGTTCAAAAAATAATTTGATTTCCATAAATTCGATTTTTATTCCTTTAAGACAGATCATTTAAGTAATTTCAAAACAAATTTTTTTAAAATCATTTAATTTAACCAATCAGGTGTTCGTATATAATTTTCTATCCTATGGCCAAGTGAATCACTTATTTCAATTTAAATTCCAGGGATGGATATATATCATTTCAATCCAAATTCAATGCCAAAGGTATATATCATTTCAACCCATTTCTTAATTTATTCAAAATAATTCAACATAGAGTTTTATATATTGTAAATAGTATAGAGGATGATAACATGATATATTAAAAATAAATAAGCATCCAAATCGTCCAAAATATCAACCAATAGCATCCATCACAATCAAACATCCAAATATTCGATATAATTAACAATAATTTCATGGTTATCAGTATCGGGAGTTTTTACTAGCAGTTTAATTCTATTTCAATTTAACTGTCAATTCGAATTCTATCAATTAATTCAGATGTCACTTTGATTTATCAAACAACTATCCATAATTTAGACCACTTCACGATATAATTTAACTAACATAAAAATATAAATTAATCAATTGTGAGAGTATAAAACACTCACCTTAATTAGAAATTAAAAATATTTCAGCTTCAAATTCATTCCAGATCCAATCCACGCAGTAGACGACGTTGATACGAGCGCACTGCAACATGTTTCGTCTGAAACAGACCTTGTATAGTAAAGATATGAATTTATTAACATCAAGATAATTTAATTAAAATAATAATTATTAACTTAACCTCAATTATCTGATAATCACGTAATTAGCCATCGACCCTTCTTCCAGTTACATGCCCTGATACCCTCCTCTGCTAATTGAATGTCGCATGCCTCCCAAGATAACCGGAGGTCATCATCTCACTATCGTGGGTGCGCCACCACCCTACGCAACCCCTAGCTCCGGTCCCACGCCTTCTGTTACCGCTACCAATCATCGCCATAGCCTCGCCATGTCGTTCTCCTCCCTTTGCACACATGCTAGTGGCTCTTAATCCCGCAACTTTGGTCGGCGATTTTGGTTCGATCAGTTTGAGAATTTTTTCTTCGATTCGAGAGCAGCAGCAGTTTTTTGTCTTGATCGGGGCTGAATCGAAAGGAGAAGAAAGAGGAAAGAAATATGGTCGGTAAGGAAATGTGGGTGTAATATTTTATATGTATATATATATATATATATTAGAAAATATCTCATCTATAAACACCTGAAATTCTAGAGCTCCAAATGAGACGTGCCGCTTGGTGTTCCTAATTTTTTACCCCCATTTCGAACACAATGGAACTAGTTTCGAAAGCCAATTCGATCATATGTGAAATATAGCTTTTCAAAATTAATTATTTTAATTAAATTTCAAAACTAAATTTGTATACATTTTCAAGCTCGCATGGACAAACGACAAGTCCAATTGCTATGAAACTTGAAATCCTATAATAGTTCACTATTACGGATCCGATGAAACTGGTTTCTTTGAAATTCGAGACAGTGACCAAAATAGCTATCTTTACTCGTTAATTAGAATGAAAAATTTCCAAAATTTAATTTAATCACTTTATATTCCATTTTAAAAGTCAAAAACCTTCATTCATATTTAAATAAAATTTAAATCAATTCTCAATGCCATTTCATTCATATTAAATCCATAATTGAATTATTCAAATAATTTCCACTATTAAATTTAAACAATTTAATTATCCAATAAATCAATATTAATAAATCACTAAATTTTTACTTTTACCCATATTTATCTAATAATTACATTAAATTTAATAACTTACAATAGTCAAAAGTACAAGTTGTTATAGACATTCTAAGTGGAACTTGTTTTGTGAAAAGCAAAACGTGGCTTTGTGAAAAGCAAAGTGTGGCTTTGGGAAGAAGAGTGTAGCTTCATGAGCCTTACATCCCAAGAATGATACGGGATACTATGTGGTCTGTAGGACATATATTTCAGGCTATCGGTTTTATTGATGATGGAGTAGTCCAGTAGTGTCTGGACCCTCAATGGTTTAAATGGGTGGGTATTGGAGGCTCGACTGAGAAAGAGCAAAGCCATCGAAATATGCTGCTCCATAGTAGTGTAACAATGTAGTAAGAATGATTGCTTGAGAAAAGCGAATAGTCATCGGAGACTAGGATGTTATGCATTGATTTTGCATCAGAGGAATTTGTCAATAGTTCCCTATCATCCTCATATGAGCTTTACGGTTTTGGTTATATTTCCAAAATAGCTGTAATGCTTTTCAAACATTTTAGCTACCCCTTTTGTATCATATACACCGTTTAACATTGTCCAGGTGTTGGTACCTTCTTTATCTATTCATTTGAAAAGTATTTTAAACCAATGTCATTAATGATAATATCAAATTTGTTTTGGTATGAAGTATTTTGGTTATTATAAGGTGAACACCTTTCTGTGTTTATATGCGGCGTTCTTACAATATACCCTTCTTTTCAAAGGTTTTGATTGGCATCAATCTGATCTATGACACTATCATATAAATTTATAATTCGATTTTTCTCACACTGGTTTATCAAGCCTAATCTGCGTATTTTTAAATACTCGAGTCAGATTCGAGTAGTTTCAGGTTTAACTAAAGATGCTTGGAGTTTCCAGATGAGAGCTGGAGATCTTCATCAACGTAAGGACATATTTAATTTTTCTACTGCATTTGTTCTGTTGTTTTTCTGTATTTATAAGGATAAAGGGTTTATAACTATCCAGGCATAATCTACATTACACTTTGATATTGTATTTAAATTTTTTCCACCGTAAAAGATTTTGTGGTTAATAATATATGATTATTCCATTCTTGTAAGTCTCTGCTTTCTTATCTGTTCTGTGTCATTTCTTTTTACCTTTGATCAATCTGCCTTTCCGGCACTTGAATTTGCGATACGTGAATACTTAGGATGTATTAGTATCGATTTTCGAAGGTCAAAAAGGCAGGTTGTCACATTTGGTATTAGAGCTTAGGTTGAGCAAACAACTAGGCTTTGGTGGGGGTAAAACTCATTATATATAGGGTTAGTAATACCCTAGAATGAGTGACTTATTAGAAATGGGGTTAGTAACTTCCTAGAATGAGTTTGAGTGTACTATATATATGAGTGTGTATTTATTATTGGATATAAAAATGTTTTGTGTTGATTAACCTGTTGAGTGGTTTATAAATTTTGCTAGGTGCATAAAGAGCTTCATATAATCGATAGGGATTCCTAAATACTCAAACAAGCCAGATCGACACACTATTTTCAAAAGGATTATATTTTATATACAAAATAATTTAGAAATGTGTGATTTGGGAAATTCATAAGATGTATCCCTTTGGAAAGTTCAATGAATAAGGTCTTGATCTGTTTGGTGATGATTGGAATAATCTTCTATGTTTTGATTGGTTGTTGGCTTGGGCGAACAGTATTGTATGCTTTGTAAATTATTCTTCTTATCATTGAAGGATCAAGGCAAGTTCGAATCCATACAAGTCCGAATCAAGTTATTTGAATAAAAAGGTTTTTAAGTCAAGAAGTAAATTATATGAAACTTCTAATGATATTTGGTATACCACTTAAGGTTAGAATCACTTTTTATATGCCGGGTGATGATTATGGAAAAATCCAAAACAAGCACAAAGAATACATGTAGAAAAAGAACCAGAAGAAAAATTAAACTAGGATCTTATGCTAACATCTACATTTACAAATGTAGTAAGGAAAGGCATTATGCAGTTCAGCGTAAGGATATGAAAACAAAGGAAAAGAAGAAAGAAGAATATTTTAGGGATGACATATTCAGTTTCTAGTGTAAAAGGCAAGGACATTCTCTACGTAAGTGCCCTAAATCAAAGAAGAAATCCAAAATTCGGTCAGAAAGCGCATAGAGTTTGCTACCATTGGAAAGGACTAGGACATATAACCAATGAGTGTCTCAAACGGACTTGCAGTGGGTTCTATGAAGGAACACATTTAATGAATGACCGTCCGAAGAAAAAGATAAGGTTGGATGACTTAGGTACCAAGGATAAAGCATTGTCCATCTCAAAAGGGATCCAAGAATAGTGTGTATAGCAGTTCAAGTATATATATATATATATAATGGTGTATGAAAGACTGTATTCCCTAAAGTTTATTCCATAAAATCTGTTATATAGGCTACGGTTAAGAGTAGGCGTATAAATATGATGTTAATTAATAAGTCTCTTTTTGTTTTTATTTCTCTGTGCATTTCTTCTATCTTATATCAGATCAATTTAATAAGATATTTGGGAATAAAAGGTGTTAAGGAATGTTATAAAGAAATGGCTTGATGAAAGCGTTTAAACCGAAGTTAAAATTTTAGGAAATGTTTTCATAAAGATTTTAGGAAGCTGTTAAGCGCTTATGTTGTACGTAGATCATTTCATAAAATAGTTTTGATCTAATATTAGAGTATGGAACTATAAGGTGTTTACATTAGTCCAAAAGTCCAAAAAAAGGATTTGGCACTCGATTCTTGACGACGAGCATTGATGATGGTTTGGAGTTGGGTATTTGCATTTCCTATTATAGTTAAGGGCAATGTAAAAAAATGAAAGATTCCGATTTAAGAGCCTGATCAGGGTCTACACTAGAGGATCGAAGGATAATGCTGGTTCAAAATTAAAAGTTGTATATTCGAATACGAGATCTAATCAGATGTTGCATACATATGATCTGTGTATATCATATTGAATTGCGTTTAAAAATACATGTTTTGGGTTTTGGGTTGTAATTTCGGGGATAAAATTCTTTTTAGAGGGGAAGTATATAATGACCCGTAATTTTATGACTTTAAATTGGAATACTTAATTAATTCTAAATATTCAAATATAGGATTATTAAATGTAAATAATCATGTTTTATATGATAAATAATAATGGTGATCTTGTTTTGGAAAAATGTTTACAAAAAATATATTTTTAGAGAAGTACCAATAAAACGACCCAAAGTCATTTTATCGATAAATAGCTTTTTAACCATCAGAAATCGCTAACGAAACTGAATACCTACACCTATTTCTCCACTTAAGCAAGAATATGAAGTAAATTATTTATTTTACTTTTGGAAATAAAATATCTTAATGACATCGTCAATGATATCATCATTTATGAATAATTTATTTTTGAATTTAAATGATTTAATGATTTTTTTAAAATCAAATGAGACACTTTTATTTATTAAATAACAAAAAATGTTATTTAATTTTTTATTACAAATATATATAGTTTATTTGAAAAGTAAAAATATGATCGGAAATTGTATACCAGAATATTAACGGTTTGATGAATAGAAATTGTTCTAAGTTATTGCAACGTTTTTTGTTGTCTTGTGCATATACGTGCACTTGTATATACATATCATACACACGCACAAACATATATATGCGTTTTACCATTTACATTTATATTTTCATAAGTAAAATTATAAATGTCGTGATATTTTCATACAAAAGTCAAAATGATCCATCTCTTCACCTCACACACACATGGGTGGACAAGAGAATATGGGATGGGTGACATCATGGAGGGGCATGTGGGGTTGCATGAGCATGAGGTTGAGGGGAAGGAAATATTTCCAACTTTTTTCCTATAAATACAAGGCTTTACTTTCTCATTTCTTCACCTCGTTCTCTACTTCTTCTTCTCCTTCCTAAGCTACTCTGATGGCTTCTCTTCCATAGAAAAATATTAAAGAAAAATATAGCAAAGAGAAATATATATATATATATATATATGTATATATATATATATATATATATATATGATAACACATCATTTCAAGATCAAAACTAGTCCAAGTTCCTCCACTTCCCCTCTAAAACCCATGGCCCACCCTAGTTCAACCATCAAGGCTGAGCACCACCGTCATCCAAGTCAAGGTCGAACTTCCAAGGGCAAGGAGGAGATTTAGAGAATCTAATCAAAAAGAAAAGAGAAGGAAGTGCTGTCGGGGTATCGCTGGATTTATTTCCTGAAGCTTCAAAAAAAGATCGGTGGGGTGGAAACCGATAGTGAATACTCAATATTCATATTTATTAATTAACATCTATAATTGTTTCAACTATGATAATATTACGATTTAATATCTTGGATGATTTATATGGATGTTTTGAAAATGGTTGATTATATGGTTGATAACTTGGTTGTGATAAATATAACCAATAATGGAAAAATCATAATTATCCACAATATAAATGGTTAATTAATCAATCGGAGTTAATTCATTGAAAAAAGCTCTATCAATATGTGTATATGAGTTGGTAAGCCTCTTTATAGTTTTGAATATAAAAAGGTTGAAAAATGTTTATTGTAGTAATATAATATTATAATATGGAATAATGTGGAAACTGAGTTTTTAATATAGTAAAAATAGTTTGAAATGATTTAAAATGTTTTACTATGGTATTTTAAATATTTCAAAAAAATTCGGCAAAGTTTAATGAAGTTTGAAAATTTTAGCCAAATCAAGCTCATCTTATAGCGGTTGTTCATAATTTTCCGACCTGAAAGTTAAATCAATATGTATAATGCAATATAATTCGGTGTACTTTGAAATAAGAATTTTCTTAACCCATTAGAATATTGTTTTAAAATAAAATAAGAAAATTAAGATTTTATTTGGTAGAGTTTGAGATATGTCCAAATCAAGTTTTCAAAAACATTGCGTTTTGGTAGTTTGGAAATCAAAGGGGAAAATTCTTCAAAATGAATAATTATAAATTTTTAAAAATATAAAGTAAATTCCATAAATATGATATTTTAAAAGAGTTTCGAGTAGAAAAATTGGACATATATGAGATGGAATATATATTTAGAGCCGAGAAACTTTAAAAACACTATTCACAACGGTTTTTGCGACGGTTTTCGGTAACTTTTGCAAATCAAGGTTTTAACAAAATTATTCTTCCCCAACATTTTTAGCAATCTTTTCCAATGAATAATTAAGTATTTTGAAGATGATTTGGAAGTTTTATAATTATTTTAAAGGAGTTTAAAAGAAATGGTTAAAGGAAAATTGTTTTAAACAATATTTGGAATAATATTAAGTAAATGAAAATCATCTCTAAAAGATCAGATAAAGGATTTAGAGTTGTTCATATAACTTCATCGCCTTATGGTTGACAGAGAGATAGTCTCTTAGCCCTAGCTCGATAACCAACGTCTAGGTTCTGCTCTAACAATCCGAACTGTCCCGATGATGGGAGTAGTTAATTTGATCTACTTGGACCAAATTTTCTTAGGTTAAAAGAAAAAAGATTTAAAGTTTTTCAAAATTTAAAAAAGATTTTAAAATATGATTTTGGTGGTATAGAGAATACCCTAGTAAAACTCTGTATTGAATTCTAAGAAAGGAACTCGTACTATCCGTGTGAATTTAAACGGCGATTTCACCGTTATTCGATGACTAATAAAGGTTTGAATATGGAAATTGGTATTGAGTATAATTAGTCTAATCTCTATGGATCCATTTCTACTAAGTACTAATTGGTGTGGGTTTACAGTAAATGGTGTCTCAAATAACATCGTTTTTGACCCATTTAAAAGTTATGATTTGAAAATAACATCCAATTTCAATATATTTATGCATATAATAGTTATATAAGTTTAATTTATTTAGAGGTATTATAATTTTATTAACTTACATAATATATACATGTATCTTTGTGAATTAAATCATATTTAATTAATTTTAGTTCTTTAATTTAATTAACTGATTAAATTAAATTTTATATAAAATTTTAGAAATTTAATTTATTCGTCTTTAGCCATTTAAGAAGAATATCCAACTATAACCCCTATAGGTTTACATATATTAGATATATGTATATGTATGTATGTATGCATGTATATTAATTAACTATTTAATTAATTGTACAATTAAATGTTTATGAAATATTTGACAATTTTTAAAAATTCAATTTTATTAATTTCTTAAAATAATTTTGAGAAAATAAAAATATTTTAAGTTTTTAAACTATAACCTTTATTGTTTTATTACATATATATCAACATATATAATTTAATTAATAACATTTAACTAATTATTTATCAAACATATCATTTATTAATTAAATAATTTAACAAATTCTGAAAATTTTATTTTAATTTTTCTTATATAATTTAAGATAAATTGTAACAACCAGATATTTTCAACAATTCGCATCCGCACATGTCGGACTTGAATTGCTCAAAATACCACGTTGTAAATAAAATTTGGCAAATCTTAGAATATACAGTAAATAAAAATCACAGATCACAGACACAGAGTAATAATAGTGCAGCGGAAGTAAGAAATGGTAGTTCATGAAGGTACTATGTAAATATATCAGAGTTAATAAGATACAGCAAAAGAAATAAAGTACAAAAGAAGTCTCAAGATGATAACCAAGTACAAAATGAATACAATACTGGGATCAACAGGATAACTAGAAGTGAAATAGATAAAACTAGACAAGCAGATAATCTCCAGCGATTCCAAATCTCCAGAAAGTGGAATCCCAATCTGTGAATACTCAGGCTGACCCGAGCGTAAATAAAAATACAAACACTCGAGTCAGGACATACATACTTATACAATGTAAACCAACTCAAGTGAACTATAGTAAAAGTACAGGTAACTTAAAGGATGCCTGGGACCGCCCATCGTCTAAGGATCCGTTAAACTATTTAATATGTAGTAATATTGCGCTATTATAATAATATCTACAATAAAATAAACTTACTTTAAAATAGCGCTCCGAGCTTACCCATATCACCCTTTACACATAATAGTCCCAGTAGTCCATCCAATATCATGATATCTCCAGATCGGGAGACTACCAGAGGATACCACACGGGCTACGGGAGAAAAACAAACTCGTAGTAAAGGCTCGGTATGGTAGGTGACATGGCACACAAGGTAATGCCAAGGTAGATATACCAATTACGCACACGGGCTGGTGGTAACACAGCAGCCACATACGCCCACCTTGGAACACATTCCCAAAATCGGAGGGACACCCAAACAATCACAAAAGCAATAGAATGGTATCGAAGAAATATGTCCGACCAGAGGAGATACCCCTTTTGGCTCGAGATCGCTCATGTTTCAGCCACCTTATGCCAACTCACGTAAATTGGGTCCACGTAATAAACCACAAGAACGTCGCCACCATCCTACTTCATTCTGGAATCTCCACCGCGTACACGGTTGTCAAAGTCGTTTTCGGTATCGACACATAGTATGCCCATATCCGATCCTGATCTCTTTGCCAACCAATCGTTATTATAACCCATGGTTATAACTTAAAAATAATATTTTATACTTAAAAATAAAATATCATTTCAATCCAAATCTTTATCAAAATAAAGATTAAATCATTTCCAAACCATTTCAATATATCAACATACTATATCTTCAAATTCAAATATTCATCAAAATAAATATCAAGTCATTTCTAACCATTTCAATATATTAAATTATCATATCCTTTCTAAACTTCCTTTCAAATCATTTTAACACATAAATATCATATCTTCCAAAACTTCATTTTCAAATCATTTTAATATCAAAATATCATATCTTTCAGAACCTCATTTTTAAATCATTTTAATATTGAAATATCATACCTTTTCAAAACAATATTATCAAATCATTTTAATATCAAAATATCATATCTTTCAAAACTTTATTTTCAAATCGTTTTAATATCAAAATATCATACCTTTTCAAAACATTATTATCAAATCTTATTTGAATTCGAATATAAATATCAAACTTAATCACCCTTTAAAGTTTAAAGATAACATTCATTTATTTCAATTCAAATTGCCTTTAAATAGTTTATATTCCAATTTACTTAGTTCATTTAAACTATTTAAAAGTGAAGTTACTATTCTTTCAAGTAAAATATTCAAATTTCAAATTTTCAAAGTTTCAAGTCATTCTGAGCTCGTTTACTAAGTCAAAACCATAAACATTTAAAATTTCAGCCTTTCGCAGCGTTTAGAAAAAGCTGTTATAAGTTACATGTGAAAACATTTTAATTTAAACCATTTAATCGTTATAAAATCATATTTAACATTCAAAAATGTTCATTAAAATTCTCTTTATATTTATGATTTTATAAATTAAACTTTTACAGAAAAATCCAATTTTTTTTAAACAATTTTACTTAACAAATTCAAATGTACAATTTTCTTATTTTTACATTTGACACTTTATTAATAATTTCATTTTCAAATTATCATTTCACAAATTAAAACTAAATTTCCAATCTATTTAATTAACGTAAACCTTTAATTAAAAACTAGATTCACATTTCCAAGTCAAGTTTTATTATAAAATTACACTTTTAAGCATTCCTTCATTTAACCATTTTAATACATAAAAATAATCAATAACATTTATTAAATCATTTAAATTCACATTTAATCAAATCATCATATTTACCATTTTCCAAATATATATAATTGAATTTCCATTTTATTTATATAACTTAAAATTCCCTTTTTAAACCAAAAACCCAAATTTCCAGACTTTAAGTTATATTTCAATGATTCAACTTAACCATTTATTTATTTAACACTTTCCACTTATACAAAAATCATAAATCCTTTATTTAAAACACTTTAAAATATATTTAAATCAAATTATCATAAATTTACATTTTAAACCACTTAAAATTTTATTTATATAATTTAAGTGTCATTTTAAAAGCCAAAGTCCAAATTTCCAAATTTAAGTTATATTTCAAAATTTCACTTTTACCATTCACTTAAATTACATTTTTAACTTCTAGAAAAATCCAAAAAAATGTTTTAACATTAAAAATCCAATTTAAATCAAATTTCATAATTATTCACTTTTAAAAATATTTAAAATATTCAAAAATACTTTATAAAATAACCATGGGCATGTATATAGTTTTCTAACCTAGGTCAAGTGATACAGATATATATATATATATATATATCATTTCAATCCGCAATTTAAAAAGAAAAATCCAGGTTCTATTATTTCAAACCACTGTCTCAAGTTAAAATAAAATAAATAAAAACCGTTCAGGCCAATCATTTCAGCCCATAACGATTTTTTCCTATTCTAAAGTTCGTTCGGGTATGTATCATTTCAACCCATAGTGAACCTAATCTACAGGGAACTTGTAGTGTGATAAACAGATATAAATGAACAGTTAACAACATATAACAGTAACAAATGAGATGACATGTAATTGGACAGGTTTAACATCATACATAAATAATAACAAGCAGTTATAACATCATTTATAATTCTACACATTCAAATGTTGTAGCTTCACAATTGCATAAGTATATAGCGTCGTGTGAGATTTACTCACCTATAAATGCTGGAGATAACAAAACCAATGACACAACGGAATCAAAAGCACGATGACAAGACTACGGACTTGAGTGGAGAGTGAATCCAAAGCTAAAGAGCTTGTGTTACAACCTAAAACAAAATCAAACAAATTATAAATTTCAATGCAACTTGAAATGGAATAACTTTGAATTAAAAAGAGATTTGAATGTAAAGTCTTTTGCCTTGCTTTCTCTAATATTTTCCATGGCCTAGAGATGTTGTTAGGCTCTGGTTTGCACAAGTTTGGCTCAGATTTGGTCATGTGAATGCACGGCCAATGTGGTGAAACATGGAGGGGAAGTTACATAGCGAGAAGGTGAAGGGTTTAAGGCAAATAATATGGTTTTGGTCAACAAAAGGGCTCGGCCTTGGAGTGGTTTGGCTTGGCCATTCAAGTTCAGGTCTGGACAGTGGTTTAAATGATGAGTAGGGATCTGGACACAGTGGTGGTGGTGGCTAAAGGTGGTGGCCGAAGTCAAAAATGAAGGGGAGATGAAGGTAGGCTCGACTATGTAGTTGTTTTTGGAGTTTTTGACATTGTTTTGTGGTGTTAGCTTCAAGGGGAGGTCACGACCATCTATGATCAGAGGAGAAGGATGGTTAGGTCGTGGATGATATAGGAAGGAGTTGGTGTGATGGTCAGTGGTGATGGTGGAGGGTATAGGTCGAGCAAGGCAAGAGAAGCCAAAGGAAAACATTGAAAATCCAAAGGAAAAGTAAAGAGAAAAGAAAAATGGAAGAAGCCATTACCCCAAACTTCTTTGGCCGTGAAGATAAAATGAAAATGAAGGTTTTCACATGAAACACAAATGAGAAACTCTCGGCTACACTAAAGAAAAGGTACGGCCAAAATAGTGCAAGTGGAAGTTCATGGGAAAATGAAGAGTTTTGGCAAATGAAAGATCATAAGTTAAAAGCTTAAGTCTTTTTAATTTTCCATTCTCTTTAAATTAAATAAAAACAAGTGAACTCATTAAATGAATTTAAAAACTGAAACAAAGTAAATAAAAATAAAAATAAATAATTAAGTCTAAAGAAAATAGAAAAAGAATTAAAGAAATTGCTTAAACTTCAAAACAGGGTTCAAAATTTACAATTAGATCATCATTGGCTTTGGAAAAATATCTACTTCATTTTAACAATATTCTAAAGCAAAATTTTGAAATAAAATAATATTTAAAACATATTCAAAGTGAAATAAATAATTAAATTTAGAGAAAATAGAAAAGAACTAAAGAAATGTTTAAAAATTTAAAACAGGACATGAAAATTACAAATAAATATCACTAGCCTTATAAAATTTCTATTTCACTTTAAAACAAATAAAAGTACAATAAATAAAATAAATGAAAAAATAAATAAAGTGGGAATGAGAATAAATAAGTTCTTAAGAAAAATATAAAGATAAATAAAGAATTACTTTAATTATTTGAAACCTGGAAATTTGAAATTGTAAACAATATACAACTTTTACTGGAAAATGTCAATTACACTTTCAAAATGTTTTAAAACCAAAATATATACATAGCATTATATTTTACCCATATAAACATAACTTAGAGCATTACATGACCAAATAAAATATTATCTATAAAATTAAAAATAAACAATTTTGTTAAATACAACAATTTCACACAATAGTTAAAAAGGCATAACTTTCACATTATAAATCAGATTTCAACGAAACGAAAAGAAGTGTTCTTAAAATTTTATTTACTTTCATAATAAAAGATAAAATTCAAATTTTAGAACTTTCAAATTTTAAAGTTAAATGTCAAAGTTTGACCATATTGACTAAAATTCACTTTTTGGAAAATATTCTTTATAGTCATGCTTTGGAATGATAATTCATACCAAAATCAAAGTTTATATTTAACATAACAAAATTTAATCATTCCAAATAAGTAAA
Organism: Allium cepa; assembly: GCA_030765085.1. Classification (NCBI taxonomy): domain Eukaryota; kingdom Viridiplantae; phylum Streptophyta; class Magnoliopsida; order Asparagales; family Amaryllidaceae; genus Allium; species Allium cepa. The sequence continues at coordinate 340,184,003 of CM060932.1, read as the reverse complement.
ATAAGTTTTTAAATCAAAATTTTAATTAAAATAATTAAAATATACAATTAGAATAATTGCAAATACAGGCTTGTTACATAAATTTTCAACTATAACCTTTATAATCACATATACACATGTCACTATATATATACGCATATTTTAATTACTTAACTTTTAATCAATGACTTAATTAACTAACCAAATTAATTACATAATTAATTTTTTTTGAAAAGTATTAAATCCATTTCATAAAATAAATATAATTTATTCTATAACATTCAAAAAATTCCCTTCTATATTTTAAACTCAACGTTTAAACTTCAAATATGTTTTAAATTTTCAAGTCTTGATTTGAAAATTAGCCAAATCCCTAAAGTTAATTTAGACCTTACATCTGGGCTAACCTTTTGACTTACTCCCCTTATTGAGCTAAACCAGTAGCTAGGGAGGGGAGAATACTTGATTATCAAATGCTAAGTCTGAACAATAATATTGATACCCATTAGCTAAAAATGTTTATTGAGTGGCCCTTGATGTTAGCTAATTAGACTGCACAGGCTATACCGGGTTTGATACCATTAAAGGGCGACCGTAAACTAGCATTCTTCACTAAGAAAACAGGCCTTGGATACATTATCTTAACTTTATCTAATGAAAGAAGAAGTGAGGGAAGCAAGTGTTAACGAGCTGGGGGTCGCCTTCTCACTTCGCTCATTAAGAGCCTCCAACGAATAGTTTGGATTAGTCCTTCCATTATGCTCCTTCGGTTGCCTCTCCAGGTCGAGCTTTCATCCTATTTTATTGGTCAACCACTGGTTCCTTTAGTCCTTCCACACCGTCCTTAGAATTTGGAATTCTCTATATATTGGATCACCCTATCCATGAGTCCAAGGACTAGAACAAGTCAAGGAAACTAAACTCTTTAACAATTCCGATTCCACTAGCGCCTAAGCTCACTTCTTGGTCATTTGATAGCGGGTGAAATAGAAAAATTTAGAAAAATCCTCCATTTGGATTATTTTTAATGAGCCTATGAAGTTTATTAAGTAGCATTAGATTCTATCTAATCAATAAATAAAATCATATTTTATTTATTGATTAGATAGAATCCAATGCTACTTAATAAACTTCTAGTTTTTTTTTGGAATTGTTAACAAGAAAACTTGTCAACGCCCTAAGGTAGAATTAAAAGTGTAGAAATATCCTTCTAAGCTTCTTTTGATTAAGTAGAAAAGGTTAGGATCTTATTGCTTTCATTGATTAACCTTTCGAATAGGTCTTTGTTGTGATAACTCTTCCTTATCTGACCTTTCACCAAATCAAAACACTTAGACCATTTTCTTTTAAGTCCTTCGAGCTTGCTGAAGTTGTTTGGTTAACCTTTCGTAACCTCCTTTCGAAATGGTTGTGAAACACAGAAGGTTGTCAATAAGGATTAAAGAATATGGTTTGACTGGACGGGTTTCGACTTCGTCGAAAGCTTGTCTTTTAAATGGCTTGGGTTCGATCCTAAAATCTAAGGAAAACTAGCTAAGTCTAAGGTTTCGACTCACTAAAAGTAAGCGTTTAGTGAGTAGTGGTTTGGAGCAAAGGACTTATGTGTATTGGTAAGTGAGAGGTTTCGACTCACTCGAAAGGTATCCTTTCGATTAAGTTGACGCAAGTAGAACATGTGTTGAATCAAATAAAATGTTGGATCATAGGTTTTGATTGTTGACAAGACACAACAATTCATGAATCTACGACTACGATAACATCTAGACTCAATGACTCAAAGTATGGTTCATATAGTTATATATTTTAACAAGAGTCATCAAATATGTATATAGAGTCTAGTTTAGTGCTTTGTTAAAATCTTTCCTCAAGAATCATCATTCACATTCAAATAAACTTGCATGCATATTTTAATCAAAATCAAGTTTTCAAAAAATGCAAGGAGCGAGGCTCGAACTTGGGTCACTATTTTAGAAGGCAAGTGCTCTAACCAAATGAGTTGTGGTGATTTTTGATTATCAATAGAATTCAGTCGATTGAAGAAAATCGGTCAGTCGATTGAATAACTATAAAACAGCCTATTGAACTTGTGCACTGTTTTTCTACTATCTTTGAATATTCATTCGACTGATCGATTTTGCTCAGTGACTAACATGGTTCCAACTGCTACATTTTGAAAAAACACTTCCTTTTCGAATAGCCTTCTTCCTATGCGAAGAGCTGCAGCCATTACTATTCGTTGAGAACACTTCACCAGTAGTTGCAACTCCTTAACTACTATATATATGCATAAATTTCAAGATCAAACAACTTCACTTACTTGCTTATACTTGAGTCATATTTTCTGAATTAACTACCCTCTTGAATTCATACATTCATTGTTTACAATCACAATTCTATATTTCTAAAAGCAATTTGAAACTTCCTAATCTTCGTATACACACAACTACACACATCATACTTAAGGATAAGATTATAGGAAGGGTGTACTACAAGTGACAGATCCATGTTATTCAGAACACACAAAGTCAAGTTAAAATCTAGTTTGTAACAAAATCCTGTTCGATTGCTCAGGCGGTCAAAGTCCTGTTCGATTGCTTAGGCGGTCAAAGTCCTGTTCGATTGCTCAGGCGGTAAAGTCCTATTCTGTTGTTCAGGCGGTAAATGTCCTCTACGGCTGTTGAGGCGGAAAAATCCTGTTCGGCTGCTCAGGTGTTGTTTACCTATTCCTTCGGGTTAAGTGACGGGTAATTGATAGAAATTTCAGAAGGAAGTCTGAGACTGGATGTAGAACGGGAAGTTCGAACCAGTATAAAAACTCCTGGTGTGCTTATTCTTATTTACTTTGCTATTATTATATGTTTCTGCATTTAGATTATAATTCATTCCATATTACACGATCCTAAGTGATAACTAGCTACTAAGTAGTCACATTCATAAAAGTCTCAAAATAGTTGCATAATCACCAATATCAAAATCTTGCCTTCATTAAACTAATGATATACAAACTGATCAATTTCCCCTAATCTGATTTCCAAATTAGGGTTTAAATATTTAAAAATTTAAGAAAGTAAAAGAAGAATTTGAATGAATTTAGATCCTCCAAACAAGACCTCTTGGGTCTTATTTATAGATGTAGGTTGGCACCTTTCGACTCAGTGTTTTCGACCTGGTCGACTGGTGGCCTTGTAGGCCTTTCGTCTTCATTGACACTTGAGCATCCCACTGCACCTATTTGAATGCTTCCGTCTTCATCAAAACGGGGTAGATGCGCCTTTTCCTTCTGTGTTGTTTGGTTGTCACAAGAAGGAAAGGTATTAGCTTCCGACTCTGTCGATAGGTAGTTCCTTGGACTTTCGAAACTGTTGAAATGTTGATGGTTTCGACGCAGAATTTAGCTTTCAAATACATGCTTGAGAATTGATGCGGCACCTTTCCTGGTTGCTAAAGGCCACGACCGGTTCGAAAGGCTTGATTATGCTTTCGAAAGGGTTGCTCTGATCAAGGAATCTTTCTAAGTAGTTTGAGTGAAAGAGAAACCTTAGGTTTTGAAAGGTTTGGCGCGCATGAAGGGTTGTTAACTACAGCCTTCGGAAAGTATTCCTCTTATTATTCAAAATGTCTTCTTGTAGGCGAAAGCATCTGTTTCTAAAAGAAAACATTAAAGAGAAAAGGAGCTTTCGAGCACTTTGACACCTTCAAAAGCTTGTAACATATCTGGCTTTTGGCCGTTGAATCCCTTCGACTCCTTCGAAAGGCTTTGTTGGTGCTGTCATCTCTCGTTCCATTTTTCCTTCTATTCATTTTGGTTTTGACAAGGTTGAAGTGAGAAAAGGTGGTAATTCTTGCCCCTCCCCCTTGCGAAGGGATGCCTCTGACTTTCTAAGTTAACCATTTCAAAACCCTTAATGTTTCCTGCCTTTTCATATTCTTGTGTAAATCTTGGCAGTTTATTTAAATTTGATCGTATGATTTGCCGTCCATCATGACTTTTTCTATAAACCAAGTTCCTTTCTTCCCCTCTTTCATTCATCTGCAATTAGAAGAAACTTCTAGCAAGAATCAGAGTTTTTAAATTCTCAAATAACTCATATTTCCAACAAATAGAGGTTTGAATCCAAAGTAAGTTTTCATTATTTCTGCTTAACTTTTCATATTAAACTTCGATTTCGACATTCTCCTAATTTGAATTCGAAATTCTGCTTGAATCTTGTAGAAATAATTTAAAGTTTTTCATTCATGAAAATGTCCATCGAATTGTTTCCATGGCTCATCTTGTTTCATTTCTTACTTTAAATCATTTTTTGAATTCATTGAAAAATTAATTTTTAAATTTTCAGTTTTATCATTATTATTTTTCTTAAAAGGTTTGAAAATAAATTTCGGTAATTTTTAAGACTATCGATTGTAAATTCGCACTTAAATCAACTCTGTTATTGATTTTTTGAAGTTCTATATTAAAATTGAATTTGGAGAAGAAGGAGATTTCTAGTTACTTCATAGAGAATATTTTGCAGTATGAACCATATTTTGGCACTGCAATATTACCTTCCTACCCCTTCAAAAGGGGTTGAGGCGGCTAGTTTTTTTTGCTTCCTCAACCTCTTTCGATAGGGTTGAATGGTAATCCAACACATCTCTTAATTGATCTCCTCGAAAGGTTGAGGTTATTAACATGAAGTGGACTTCTTCGAAAGCATAGTTATTCTTTTGTATATTCTGGTACCTTTCAAGAAGTTAGCAAGTGCGTCTTGCTACATAATTGTCTAATGCATACTTTCAAAACCGTAACCTTTATTTTATAGATTTTGAAACCTTTAGTACATGCTTTCTTCACATTTATTTCAGGGGATGTCGGAGTTAGAAATTCATCATTCATATTCTATAAATTGGGTTGAGAATATTATACTTTGTTTGGTTGAAATCAAATCAAATGTTTCGACTCAATTAAAACCTACCGTATTTACCCAAATTTAATTGTTGATATGCTTTCAAAACCATATACCCCTTTCGACTTGCTTGAAACCTCTTGTAAGTAATGGGGGAATTGAGCATTATTTTATACAAATGTTGTCGAAACGTCTCAAAGCCTTTTCATTTATATCAACGTTACTCAAATTCAAACCATTTGACCCAACTGGCATATGGGTTTCGACAACATTCGAACTCTGTTTGAAAAACTAAGTTTATGGGTTTCAAAAGTGTCGAAAGGTTCTATTGTCTTGTTTATTGAATATTGATAGCATAAATTTTTATTCATATTGGTTGTGTAAGTTTCGGTTACTTCCTTCAATAACAAAATTATCCTTGAGCTTTCAACATTGTTGAATGGTGTTTGTTGGGTGTCAACTTTTATTCTCCCTTTCGACTCTACGGAAAGCTCAAAATATTTCATTTTTCTAACTCTAACATTCTTTCAAGAATATGAAATTTCATGTTCAGCTTGATATTCAAATTATTGTAATTGCTTTCCAATATCCTTGAAAAAACGTTAATTTTATAATAAATTATAATTTCTAACTGAAATGATTTCACTGGCAGCATCATGGGCATGAAAAAGTCTTCCCAAAAACCAAAAAAGGACACTATACCTGTTAGCACCAAAATTGGTCACTAACACCCAAATGTAAATGAAAGCACCAGGTACCGGCCACAGATAATAGAGATAATATATGTTGAGAGTAATAATGTGAGGAATAACAAAAATCAAAATAAAAGTAGTAAAGACACAAATTTTATAGTGGTTCGGCTAACTCCAGCCTCCGTCTACTCCAGAAATTTCCTTTTTATTGCTGTAATAATCGATTACAGTTACAAAATGGTATACTAGCCTTAGCCTTTAGAAAGTAGAAAGTCAGAGAGCAGGAGAGAAGAAGATCCTTTTTCTGAACCTCTGCACGCTGTATTTATAGACAAATCCTGAGTTGTTGGGCCTTCTGAATGGCATAGGCCCATCAAGGCCTTCCACCGAGCCACACACCTCTACAATGCCGAGCCATATACCTCCACAATGCCGAGCCACATACGTTCACAATGCTGAGCCAGATACCTCCATAATGTTGAGCTACATACCTCCACAATGCCGAGTCACATACCTCCACAATGCCAAGCCATACCGACCTTAACATAACACGGAGCCATATCACCAATGTCGATCGACCTTTTCCTTACCAATGCCGAGCCATCCACCAATTCCGAGCATGGTTCGATGCCGAACGACATCCAATGCCGAGCAACTTCCAATGCCGAGCGAGGTACCATGCCGAACGACATCCTATGCCAAGCGACTCATGATGTCGAACGATGCCTAGCGCCGAGCGGCAACCCATGCCAGGCCACATCTTTTGTCGAGTGACTCACGATGTCGAACGGTATTCTATGCCGAAGGATGTCCAATGTCGAACGATGCCTAGCGCCTAGCGGCAACCCATCCCGCACCACACCTTTTGCCGATCGGCTACCAATGCCGAACCATGCCTTGTGCCGAGCAGCAACCAATGCCGAATCACCCTGCTCTCTCCTTAGTGTCGAGCTATGCACATCGAACCTATTCCAGACCGACCATCTATCCATCCAACCTGTTCCATTCAATCGTATTCCAATTTCGACAAATGAACAGTCGATTTGGTTAAATCCGTATGTCCGTGGCCTTGTAAAAAGGCGAGTTAACACTTGCCCCCCAAAAAATGCCTTGTTGTTGGAAGGTGTGTTCTCAATAGCCTCAAATTCAACATCCAAAGTAAATGTTTCATCCATATCCAATAACCAATAACTGAATCCATGACCTCTTCAGGTCAATATCCATATTCTTTGCCATTCATAGCCAATATTCATATATGTAACCTCTCCGAGTTCTTGTCATGCACAATCCACACCTGACGACCGTGGTCCAGTGTCCCTGGACGTTAAGTAATTGCCATGGCTTTAGTCCTAAGCCGAATCATGGTCGCTCCGAACCCTTGTCGAGTATAGTCCATACCCGACGACCTGAAATAGTAACCGATAGTATGGGGCCTAAGTCCTAGGCCGAATCCTGGTCTCTCTGGACCCTTGCCAAGCATTATCCATACTCGACGACCTGAATAGTAACCGATAACATGAGGCCTAAGTCCTAGGCCTAATACTGGTATTTTTGGACACTTAGCGAGCATTGTTCATGCTCGACGACTTGAAATAGTAACCGATAACATGGTGCCTAAGTCCTAAGACGAATCCTAGTCTCTCCGGACCCTTGCCGAGCATAGTCCATGCTCGACGACCTTTTAGCCAAAATCTAAAGGAAAATATGATCAAAATCCAATCCGAAATCCAAATCCAAACCAGAAAAAGAAAATGTTCAAGTCAAAAGGAAAAGGTAGATTTCATAAACTGAGGCATCTCGGTAAACCATCATCTTAGAGCATGCCTGAGGGTTATCTCCAACCCTGTACATGGTTAAGTGGTTTACCGATTTCCTAGAGTTTGTTACTTATTTCAAACCATCAAGATTAGTTGATGACCAACCGGTCATCATTCCTGGGCCTCACGCCCTCATCGTTCAAGGTAGATGGTGGTTGCTCCTGTTCCACCAGCGCATTCTGAGTTTCGACATATTGTCGCAACTGACTATTCCTAATATGCTCCTCGATTATGTCCTTCAAATGCCGGCAGCTATTAGTATCATGCCGGTCCAGGTCATGAAAAAGACAGTTCTTCCCCGATGCCCTTTCGCATTCTAAGGGCTCCCTACTTGCGGCCTTCGATACAAAAGGCGATCTTGCATATCCAAGAATATCCGTTCCAATGTTGCGTTCAGTCCTGTGTAAGTGGAAAACTTTGGTTCTCCCCAGCGCTTCCTTTTCCCTTTATCCTTGTCCTTACCCGAGCTTTTGTCGGGTAGTCCTTCATCCTTAACCATGTTTACTTCCTTTGACCTCATGTTCAAAGATGCATCTTCTTGTCAGAGAAATCTCTCTGCTTCATGGAAGAATTCCCCAAGATCCAACGGTGGGTCCTATATCAATGATACTTTGAAATCCGAATTATCTCTAACTCCTGATACCGCAGCCATTAGAACCATTGATGGATCTGGCCGATCCACCGAAGCAACTGCTGCATTAAACCGAGTTAAGAATGTCCTGAGCGATTCATTCGCTCCTTGTTTAACCGACGTCAACGTCATCATGTTATTTGGCCATTTTATGTGAACTCAAAACTGACTTAAGAACCTGTCCACTAGTTCCGTCCATGTTCCAATGGATCCATCATCTAGCTGCCTGAACCAGATGGCAGCCATATCAGCCAAGTGCAGGGGGCAACATCGGGCCATAACCTCCACTGTTTCCCCCAGCACTTCCATATGCCTAGTGTACCTCATCAAGTGGTTAGTTGGATCCGTCTTCCCGTTGTACACTTCCAAAGTGGGCAGTTTGAAATCGGGTGGATTTCTAGCCGTCCTGATGTTTCGGGTAAACGGACTTTTGTTGACTTCCTCTGAATCCCTGTTTGTCAGACCTCCACGAATAGTCCGCCTGATAATGTCAGCCAATCCAGCATTTCCATCCAAGGGTTGCTCCCTATCCATGTTTCCAGACTACACTCCAAGTCCCCGAGGAAATTCTGGCATGTATTCCTCATCACATACTCCTATATTCCTATTGGCGTCGGGCCGTATAGCATCATCCAGTATCCCTCCATGAACTTGTCCAGCATTATTTGGTGGATGTGCCCCCGAGTCTTGGTCCATCCAGATTGTTAGTTGTTTGTTGACGGGGAGCTGCCCCTACTGAATCACTTCATCCACCTGGTGGTTGTGTTCCTCTGGTCCAGTTCCAAGAACTTGAGCACCTGCAGTTCCTGGTTGTTCGAATTGCCTAAGAAGAGCCTGTATCATCTCCTCTTGCCGTTTCAACATCTGTTCCTGCATAAAATTCATCATAACCAGCATCTCGTCCCAAGTTATGTAGACGGATGCATGATCCTCTCCAGCTCCGGAAGAGGCCGCTTGACTTCCTTCCTGATTGCTCCTTTCCACTGCTTGCTTCCTTGGTGGTGGTCTAGCCATTGCTGTCCAAAATCCGAGTTCCAAAGCTTTTCAATCCAAAATCCAAGCTCCAAAATTCCCAAGTGCTAGCTTTCTCAGTGAAAGCACCAAAATGTTCGCGCCAAAATTGGTCACACTAACACCCAAATGTAAATGAAAGCACCAGGTACCAGTCATAGATAACAGAGATAATATATGTAGAGAGTAATAATGTGAAGAATAACAAAAATTAAAATGAAAGCAGTAAAGACACAAAATTTATAGTGGTTCGGCTAACTCCGGCCTATGTCCACTCCAGAAATTTCCTTTTTATTGTTGTAATAATCGATTACAGTTACAAAATGGTAGACTAGCCTTAGCCTTTAGAAAGTAGAAAGTCAGAGAGCAGGAGAGGAGAAGATCCTTTTTCTGAACCCCTGCACACTGTATTTATAGACAAATCCTGAGTTGTTGGGCCTTCTGAATGGTATAGGCCCATCAAGGCCTTCCACCGAGCCACACACCTCTACAATGCCGAGCCATATACCTCCACAATGCCAAGCCTCATACTTCCACAATGCCGAGCCGGATACCTCCATAATGCCGAGCCACATACCTCCACAATGCCAAGCCATATACCTCGACATTGCCGAGTCACATACCTCCACAATGCCGAGCCACACCGGCCTTAATACAATGCTGAGCCGTATCACCAATGTCGAGCGACCCTGTCCTTACCAATGTCGAGCCGTCCACCAATGCCGAGCGAGGTTCGATGCCAAACGACATCCAATTCCGAGCGACTTCCAATGCCGAGCGAGGTACCATGCCAAACGACATCCTATGCCGAGTAACTCACAATGCCGAACGATGTCCAATGTCGAACGATGCCTAGCGCCAAGCGGCAACCCATGCCGAGCCGCATCTTTTGCCGAGTGACTCACGATGCTGAACGGTATTCAATGTCGAACGATGTCCAATGCCAAACGATGCCTAGTGCCGAGCGGCAACCCATCCCGAGCCACACCTTTTGCCGAGCGGCGACCAATGCCGAACCATTCCTTGTGCCGAGCAGCAACCAATACCTAATCACCCTGATCTCTCCTAGTGCCGAGCCATGCACATCGAACCTATTCCTGACCGACCATCTATCCATCCAGCCGGTTCCAGTCAATCGTATTCCAGTTTCGACAAATGAATAGTCGATTTGGTTAAATCCGTCTGTCCGTGGCCTTGTAAAAAGGCGGGTTAACAATACCAGTAATGGAATCTTCTCCCAAGAAGATTGGAGAAACTTCCAAACACTCCTTAATATCCACCTAGGATGAGGTGGATGAAATTCTCAACGACTTCGACATTACTGGATGGAAGCCATTCCCCCGAGTGACAATGACACCATTCACAGCCCTCCTAAAGGGTACTTTGCCTATACTGCTATCCACATTTGGCATGGAGGCTTCTTACCTTTCTCAAATTTCTTATCCAAATTCTTGACCTATCTAGGCATTGCTCTTATACAGCTATCACCAAATGTATATACATATCTTTTATCCCTAGAGCTCATGGCACTGGAGCCCAAAATTCCTTCACTTAATGCTGTAGTTTTAAAGTCTCTTGTTCGATTGGTTAAGCTCAGAAACCCGGATAACCAAATCTTTAGTGTCAATCCAACCAAAAGGCTAATATCCAAGGGGGTAAACAAACTCAAAGACTGGGAAACTCAGTTCTTCTTCGTTAAATGCTTTCCCAACATCTATAGGTTTTTCTCTTCCCTCCGTAAGTTGATCATAGTATTTATTTTTTATTTAATTACTTTTCTTTGCTAATCTATGCTTCCTTGCCAGGTGCTCCTGTTAAAGAGCTAAATCAAGAAGATAAGAAAACTGTAAAGTCGCTAATTGCCGCTTCAAGTAGGATAGGAAATAGATTAACCCTGTTGAATCCTTCAAATTTTCAAAAGCATTCCCTCCTACCAGCGGAGCAGAGGGTACTCGATCAACCTCCTTTAGTTCAACACACATCTCGAAGCAAACGCTTCCTTTCTTTGGGTGATACGAAGAATTTCTCTCCAATGTCTCCAATTTGTCCTGATCACTCCGGTAAGTTAAAGCATAGTACTTGTAGTTTGTTGTTGTGTTACCTTTTAAATTACTTTTTTGACTTGTATTTTTTTTTGAATTTTCAACAGCCGCTTCTCAGGTTGAACCAATTATAAGTGATCCAGTTCCCCCTACTTTACTTCCTGTTTGCGCCAAAATTGGCCACAAACCCCAAATACCGTGAAAGCACCAGTGTATGAATAAAAATCAGCAATATTCAAACACAAATCACAGATCTAAGCAAATAACCCAAGAATGCTTGCACAAAAATGAGCAAACACCTCCAAGTCGTATGATTTAGTTGATTTTATGTTATTCGTAGTGATTTGGGTGGTTTATGCAAATACGTAAAAAGCAGGGACTAAACTGTAAAAGACACACAAATTTATAGTGGTTCGGCCAGAATGTGCCTACGTCCACTTTATATGTCATTCTCCTTTTCCGATCCGATTACAAGTACAAAGCTTTGATTACAAGTATATCAAAGTTGTTTGAAAGTTCCTTCTAGGCTTGAGCTCTCAAACTTGTCCCACATTGTTGTACCCCTGCCCCTCTATTTATAGAGTGAGGCTGGGGGTAGGGGTTCTGGATGTATATAGCTGCTGGTGGACCTGGGCTGATGCAACCTGGCCTGGCAAAGTTGGTTCGGCAACACCTTGGTTCAGTAGTACTTTGGTCCAGTAGTAGAGGAGAGAGGGGTTGGTTCGGTGTGGTAGATTCGGTGATGGTTGGAGCGGCAGTTGGTTGGTCCGACGAGGCCTTGGACCGGTGGAGCTTGGTTCGGTGGAATGGTAGTGCATCTGGTTCGGCATGTAGGGGAGTGGCACCTGGTTCGGCATGTAGTGGAGTGGCATCTGGTTCGGTAGTACCTTCTTCCTACCTTGCATCGATCATATCTCCTTCATACGAACCCCGATTAACCTGAAATTTGAAACATAGCCTCTCCTAATCCTTATCATCATCTCCAATCAATTTCGTCCTGATCGGAGCTCAACCCCGATATCCAACATTCCTTGCCAATTTGTTGATATTCCAGTTTTGACCAAAAAATGGGATAACACTTTGCCCCCCAAAACACGCCTTGTGATAACAAGGCGTGTTTTGAATAGTTCCGAATCCAATTTCCAAAGTCCATAGCCATATTGCTAGAGTATATCATCCTTGACTGCTCCGGGTCGATATCCAATTCCAAATCCAATAACCAAAGCTTGAGCCAATTCCATGTCCATCCGAACTCGGCAACCGAATCCCAAACCATCCTTATCCAATAGCCAATAACCGAATCCAGGACCTCTCCGGGTCGATATCCAAATCCATAACCTCTCCGGGCTCTTGCCAAGTGCAATCTACACCTGACAGTCGTGATCCAGTGTCCCTGGATGTTAAGCTAGCCTCATCGTGTTCTTGTCGAGCGTAATCCACACTTGATGATCTTGGTCCAGTGTCCCTGGACGTTGAGCTAACCTCTCCGGGTTCTTGCCAAGCGTAATCCACCCTTGACGACCTTGGTCCAGTGTCCCTGGACGCTGTACAATGCCATGGCTTAAGTCCTAAGCCGAATCCTGCTCTCTCCGGACCCTTGTTGAGCATAGTCCATACTCAACGACCTGAAAATTACAATTGATAATACAGGGCCTAAGTCCTAGGCCGAATCCTGGTCACTCCGGACCCTTGCCGAGCATAGTCCATACTCGACGACCTGAATGAGTCTATTTACCACGTTCGGGCAAAGCGACTCACCCCTTGCCAGGCATAATCCATACCCGACGACCGTTTATCAAAAATCAGATAAAAATCCAATCAAAATCCAATCTAAAATCCACATCCAAAATCCAAAGCCAAAATCCAAATCCAAAATCCAAATCAAAACCAGAAAACCAGAAATCCAAATCAGCATCCAAAACCGAAAATAATCATCCAAAGGAAAATCCAAATCAAAAGGCAAGAAAAACCAAGAGCTCAATCCAAGCTCCAAAACCGAAAACCAAAAAGAAAAGCAGTGTCCAATCCAAAAGCAAAAGATAAATTTCACAAACCATAGCATTGCGTTTATCATCATTCAGAGCATGCCTAGGGGCTATCTCCGTCCCCGTACATGTGTAAATGACTTGGTTGCTTGCCAATAGTTTGCTACTTATTTCATATTAACCTGGTCAATGGATGATCAACCGACCATCATTCCTGGGCCTCCCACCATCGTAGCTTGAAGTAGGTGGCGGTTGCTCCTGCCCCGCCGTTGCATTCCGAGGTCCAACATATTGTGGCAGCTGTCCATTCCTTACATGCTCCTCAATTATGTTCTTTAGGTGCCTGCAGCTGTTGGTGTCGTGTCCATCCAAATCATGAAAGAGACAGTTCCTTCCTGATGTCCTTTCCCGTTCTGTTGGTTCTCTCCTAGCCGGCCTCCGGTAGGGAAGGCGATTCCGAGTATCCAGGTATATCCGCTCCAGCGTCTCGTTCAATCCTGTGTACGTGGAAAACTTTGGATCCTTCCATTGCTTTCTAGCATTTCCAGAACCATCGTCCAACTTCCTTTTTCCTTTGTCTTTATCCAAACCTTTGCTGGATGGTCCTCCAACCTCCACTGCATTAACCTTTTTTAACTTTAAATCCGTACTCGCATCATCATGCCGAAGGAACCTTTCTGCCTCGTGAAAGAATTCGTCGAGATCCCGTGGGGGATCTCGTATCAGAGATACCTTGAAATCCGAGTTCTCCCTGACTCCTGATACTGCTGCCATTAAAACCATCGATGGATCGGGCCGATCCACTGAAGCAACCGCGGCACTGAATCGAGTTAGAAAGGCTCTAAGCGATTCATCGATCCTTTGCTTTACCGATGTCAATGTCATCACGTTCTTCGGTCTCTTGACATGAACCCGAAACTGTCCCAAAAACCTTTCCACCAATTCCCTCCAAGTCCGGATAGACCCTTCTCCCAGCTGCCTAAACCACATCGCAGCTAAGTCCGTCAAGTACAAAGGGAAGCATCGGGCCATCACTTCCTCCGATGCCCCCAGCGCCTCCATGTGTCTGGTGTACCTCATCAAGTGATCCGTAGGGTCTGTTTTGCCATCGTATACCTCCACGCTAGGTAGCTTGAACTTAGGTGGATTCTGAGCCATCCTTATTTCCCGAGCAAACGGACTCCTGTTCACTCCTTCCAAGTCTCCGTTGGTCAAACCACCTCGCACAGTCTTCCTGATTATATCCACCAATCCAGTGTTGTCTGTCGGGGGTTGCCCCCGAGGGAATTCCGATACATACTCTTCATGTAGCTCGCTAGCAGCAACGTTGGTTCTAGCCTGTTGAACTCCTTCCAAAGGTCCTCCTGTGTTGGATCCTACGGGCCTGCCCCTAAGTCCTTGTCGATTGCCCTCTGGCTCTGCATCATGTCCTCCATTGGGTTCCATAACCCTAGCTCCTTGTCCTGCATCCATGGCTGTTGTAGCTGTTCCTAAGTTCTGGTCCCCTACAGCTCTCATTTGCTCCAAGAAAGTCTGCATCATCTCCTGTTGACTCTTCAACAACCTCTCTTGCAGTGAATTTGTTATGGCTTCCATTTCATCCCGGGTTATGTAGATCGAAGCTGGTACTTCCTCACCTCCGGAGGATGCTTGTTGACTTCCTTCCTGTTGGCTTCTCTCAGCCCTTAGCCTTCTACTGTTTTGCCTAGCCATTGTCTTCAAAATCCAAACTTCTATCCGATGCAGCGGGTGCTAGTCCTTCTCAATGAAAGCACCAAAGTGTTTGCGCCAAAATTGGCCACAAACCCCAAATACCGTGAAAGCACCAGTGTATGAATACAAATCAGCAATATTCAAACACAAATCACAGATCTAAGCAAATAACCCAAGAATGCTTGCACAAAAATGGGCAAACACCTCCAAGTCGTATGATTTAGTTGATTTTATGTTATTCGTAGTGATTTGGGTGGTTTATGCAAATACGTAAAAAGCAGGGACTAAACTGTAAAAGACACACAGATTTATAGTGGTTTGGCCAGAATGTGCCTACGTCCACTTTATATGTTATTCTCCTTTTCCGATCCGATTACAAGTACAAAGCTTTGATTACAAGTATATCAAAGTTGTTTGAAAGTTCCTTCCAGGCTTGAGCTCTCAAACTTGTCCCCTATTGTTGTACCCCTGCCCCTCTATTTATAGAGTGAGGCTGGGGTTAGGGGTTTTGGATGTATATAGCTGCTGGTGGACCTGGGCTGATGCAACCTGGTCTGGCAAAGTTGGTTCGGCAACACCTTGGTTCGGTAGTACTTTGGTCCGGTAGTGGAGGAGAGAGGGGTTGGTTCGGTGTGGTTGATTCGGTGATGGTTGGAGCGGCAGTTGGTTGGTCCGGCGAGGCCTTGGACCGGTGGAGCTTGGTTCGGTGGGATGGTAGTGCATCTGGTTCGGCATGTAGGGGAGTGGCACCTGGTTTGGCATGTAGTGGAGTGGCATCTGGTTCGGCAGTACCTTCTTCCTACCTTGCATCGATCATATCTCCTTCATACGAACCCCGATTAACCTGAAATTTGAAACATAGCCTCTCCTAATCCTTATCATCATCTCTAATCAATTTCGTCCTGATCGGAGCTCAACCCCGATATCCAACATTCCTTGCCAATTTGTTGATATTCCAGTTTTGACCAAAAAATGGGATAACACTTCCCATGCGTCATCTTTGTCTCTGGCTATTGTTGGGTCAAAGATGGCAGCTAAAAGAAAGTTGGGTAAATCGGCCGTGGCAGAACCATCCCCTAAGAAAGCCAAGATCATTGAAGTTCCCAATTCTCCACCACGAGAAGAGGGGGAGTTTGTAAATATTGACAAAACTCTGAAGAGTCCAACTACCAAAGCTTCTCTTGATCAACCTAAGAAGGTTCCCGCACATCTCGTTCCCTTGTCACACATCATCATTTCAAGCCCTCCTCGTGTAATTGAACGAACGCAAAAAGACTTGGGGACTTCGACCTCCTCTCAGGAGTTGCCCTCTTGCAGACCTACGTCACCTATGCGTACGAGTGATTTTGAAAAAATGGTTCAGTCTATCCCAAATTCTGTATCTTTTGCTTCTATTCACCTGCTTTTTGTTTCTAACCAAATAGATCACTGTCGCTCTCTAGTTAAACAACAGCTTCTGGTATGGTTCATATCACTTAACCTCATTGTTATTGCTTTTCCTTAAGTTTCGACTTATGTTGTACTTTTCCATTCAGATTTCCAAGAGTTGGCTCTCCCTATAAGAAGGTGTATTTAAATCTTCTGCAGAGACCTCAAGGCTTCGAGAGGAATTTTCAAACATAAATAGCCAAGTCTCCTCCCTGTGTGCGGATAAAAATGAAGCTATGATGGAATTAGAGAGATTGGGAGCTTCTTTCTCCCAATCGGAATCAATTATCTCTGAAGAAAGGAAAGCATGTCAAGAAAATTTAGCCTAACCCTCCACTCTCTTCTCATATTATATGGAGGTATAGTGAAGCTTTTCCATTTATTCTCTTCCACTTTCTTTCTAAATTATAAAAACAAGATATTTGTATTTATATCCATACAAATCGGAGAAAAATTGAAATATAATAAAAAGATGAAGAGAAGAGAATCAACTATACGTGTATTTGAGGTAATTTATATATTTATCTATTTTCTCTCCTAATCCCAAATTTCTTTTCAGATCTATAATTCTAATGTATGTATGTACCCTTTTATACGTATTTCTTAGATTAAAAGGGACTTGGAGATGAATCAAAGGTTCTACTTCAGATTTCATGATCTGGAAAGGTTTTAAAAGGTGAATGGGAAATTTAATAGAGTGTTATAATATGAAAATTACCCCGTTTGAGTTTATTTGACTTTTATGCGTAATTGGATAATTGTATATGAGTTATAGGCAACGAATTGGATATGAACTAAATATAATAAGTGTCGCCTACATATTCTTATTTATTAATCCATTTAGAATTGTTTACAACCTGATCTGGAAATCAGTCCTAAAAGTACGAATTTAGAATATTGATTTAAATGAAATTTATTCCAGATCTAAAATAGGTTGTATAATAATGTTATGAATTGAATTATTACGATAATCTTGTTGGAATATAAACTTTTATATGTTTGTAATTGTTGGAATTTACATTCATTTAATATTTTTAAATTACTTTGATTTCTTTCCCTTTTAGAAAAATACAGCATTTGATCTAACAAAGAATAGATGCACATAGAAAGAGAAAGAGATACGTGAAGTATGAGTTCATTGTAGTTTACACTATCTATTTCAGTAATAAAAAGAAATTTTTATTCCTTGTAATTTCAAACAATGTGATCTTTTAAAGTTAAATCTTTTGTTTGGACTAGTTTATGGAAGTTATAGTGGGTAAACCTTCTAGATATGGTTCCAACAATTGAACATGGAAAAGAATATTCTAGTGAAGATATATAACTAGAATATATTTGATAAAAGTAGAAATTTGTACATAATTTACCGTGCTTATAATACTTAAAATAAAACTTGGCCAATAACGATGATTACATGTAATATTCACTTTTAGGGTAAATAATTAATGAGAAATGAATTTCAAAGGTTGTAACTTCAATAAATGGGAAATAAATGGTAATATATATGGGAGTTGCAGTATTTTGATAGAGTAAATGGATTAACGAGACTGAAAAAATGGAATAGATATAAAAAGTTACTAATTTGAAATGAGTAATCATACATAAATGTCTTAGGAAATGTCCGTTAGGATTTATGGACAAATTGATATTTATGAGCATTAAAAGGGATTTACTGGTAGATAACTATTTAAGGTAAATCTTATTGCCTTAAATAAAAAGAGAATTAGTAAGCTAAGTCCAGTTTCTATCTAACATGATATAATTATAGACTTAGGATGGTTAATTGGACTTAGTAGGTTAGTGATGTGAGGTCAGTAGAGTCACTCGACGAAAGACTGTCGTTCACTTTGAGGCTACTAGCAGTCGGGTGCACTTACTACTGATGCGATATATCACTAATCTTAGGACTAGTGATGACGTGAGATATTGGGCTTAGTTTCTTAATTAGAAAGTATTAAATGGTCCAAATTTGGAATTAGGAGCGGTGAGGGATATTTCCATATAGTTCGCTTCTGGTTTGAAGTATTAAGTGGCTATGGGGTCCGCCTCTCTCCTAAATGGAAGTATTAAGTAAACTAATGGGATTCCTAATAAATAAGGATGTCTCTAAAGGGTTTGCTTCACTGTTGAGGTATTAAGTGGCTGAAGGGTCTGCCTCCCGACCGAAAGAAGCAACCTAATAAGTTTTCATATTTATAATTCAGAGTGATAATGGGTATCTCGGAAAGGGTTCGCTTTAGGTTTGGGGTATTAAGTGACTGTAGGATCCACCTCTTTCCTATAAAAGAAGTATTAAGTAGCCTAATGAGATATCCATGCAATGTCAATTAGATAGTACCAATGAGGAATCCGCCTTGAGGCTAGGTATTAAATGACAAAAGCCTACCTATAAATAGGTGTTAAATGGTCAGGGGTCATCCTAATTTTTATTAATGAGATATTAAATAGCTTGGGTATAGTCTCTCACATTGCTAAGGCCATAATAATGATAGTATCATTGAGGAGCACACCTTGGAAATAGGTATTAAATGATGGGGTCTGCCTTAATTAAGGTATCAAATGACCAGAGTCTACCTATTTTCCAATAAAAGGTATTAAGTGGTTTGGGTACTATCTCTTATATAGCTATGATTTCATCGGCGATAGATGCGGTAGTAGTTGGACATTAAATGTCGAAGCCTTAAACAGTGGTGAAAGGTCTTTGCAGCTAGGACCCACCGGCCATTGACAACATTTTTAGGAAACTACCTTAGAAATATGTCCTAAATGATGGCGTCTACCTTGATTTAGGTCTTAAACGACGGCGTCTACCTTGATTGAGATCTTAAATGGCCGAGTCTGCTTATTTCTCTTTTAATAGTATTATAGAAGCCCGCTTCATATTTAGAAGTATTTGGTGGGAAATAGGTTTGGAAGTATTGGGTGGTTGATAAGGCTTCATCGTTATTTTGTACCTTGGGAAGGGGTAAGTAAGTAATCATATGTACAGTGCAAGGTTAGATTAGAATTGCTAACCTTAATGGATGTAACTGTTAAATGGAAACTAATTGGTATAAATTTATATTATGGACAATTTATAGATTTTCCAATCACTAAAACATTGTTCTGTCCCCCCTCCTCATTACAACTTACATGATACACTTAGAGGAAAAGGTCATTGGACATGGATGTGCTTTATTGTTGGGGAAGACTTCTTTTTCTCTAATGCTCGATGCTGATGTGACAATCTGCTATCCAAGAAATACCATTAATTCTAAGGTAGTAGTCATAATCAGTATTCTTGTCCTATTATTGTTTCCTCCATTGAGTTTAGATTTCTGTCAATCTCTGATAATGCTTTTTCTTATTTGCAAGTAATAAATCCAACGATCTATGCTTTGATGGACTTGGGTTTCAATTTTTGTTGAAATTTAGGTCCGGCTAGATAGGAGTTTTACATTTGGTACTAGAGCCTTGGTTAGTAGATCAGAAAAATTAGGATAAATTGAGAGAACATTTTCACACTTTTTTCCTTCCCCTATCTTGAGGCCCGAAGCTAAGCGCTACAGATGCTACAGTCACATATAGTATTAACTTCCGTTGATAAAATATGGTAATGTTAATGATATCCATAATATCATAGGCACATTAATATGAAATAAAACCACAGATTTCAAAAACAACTTTTCTCATTACATTTTAAAACCATATTTCATATTTAGTTACATAATCCTAAACGATTCCTAGGTTTTGATCATATATAATTATTACAAATTATGCCAAGAGCAACATATGAAGATGCCCCCTTCGATGATCAGATTACTAAATTGACATCCCGGTCTTATATACAACATAGCGGATATAAAACTAAATAGCTCCAACATAGCTATCTTTGCCTCCTACACATCCTTGGAAGCTTATTCGTCCACCTACTAAACTTGAAAACCTCAACCACCAAATTAATTTTTAAGCACTCAAGAGTTTAAGGGGGAAAATATAAACTTCGAGTCATACATAAAGCCTTGTGTGAATAATATTATTACAGCTCAGTTTTTTGATATAAGTGAGACCATGCCGCTTAGTGGAACGGGTTTCCCCTCACTAATATCCCTATTGAAAACATATCTTTTGCAAATCAGAACCCGGCAATCAAACTGAATGAAACAATAATAACAAGTATATATATCTATATGCATAATAATTAGGAAATCAATGTACTATCTTTCCATGCTATAGTTTTACTTGGCTAACTGTTAAGCAATGGCTGAATCGGACCTACAAGACATAACTAAAAACCTAACTTCTGTTAGACACAATCCTAGGCTGATTACCCTTAACTTTCTAAGACTGGGTTGACTGCCCTTAATTTTCTTGCTTTTCTAGGAGCAACTGACCTAACAGTTTTGCGGGCACGCCAATAACCTATCTTTACTCTATATATTTCTTTCGGTGTGTAACCTTAATTCAGTCCCGTCTGTGGCAAGCCCTACAGACTGGAATTTAGGGCTTATTTTAGCTAGGGGATAATAGGTAAAGTATAGGCCGCGACCCTGCACCAGTCCTATCTGGTCCTAATATCTGAAACATAGACTAAGGGTTAACTACCCTTTTTATATTTTATTTCCTATCTTAGGGTTAACTACCCTGTGAAAATTTTATTTCCTTGTAAACACCCTTTACAAATGATTTACCCCTAAAATCATACTTTTTATAAAACAAGGAAATCATATACTTCGCTTTTCTCAATACACTTAAGCCATGATATATGTGTGTGTGTGTGTGCGCGCGCTTTACACAAAACAATGTTGATGAAATCTGATGAGATTATCTATCCCTCCAAAGTAAGTTAAAAAGCCTTTTAACTTAAATGATCTTAGGTTATGCAACCAAGGGATTCTAAACCCTTGTTTAAAACTTTAAACAACCCCTTTCAAAACCATTGAAAGTACCTCTTTCAAAATAAGTTAACTACTTTACGCTGAAACACTGGGCCAAAAGGTCAAAACATACCTTTCAAAACCATTAAAAATAGACCTTTCGAAATCATTGAGAATAACTCTTCGAAAGCTTTATTAAAACCTTAGACATCCGCTTTTCAAAACCCTTTAAACTTTCCTTTCGAAAGCATTAGAAACCTTCCACTTAACTACTCAAAGTAAACCTTTCGAAAACATTGGGTACCTCCCCTTCGAGACCTACATTATATACCTTTCAAAAGGATTAAAATTCCTCATTTAAAACACACATTCGAAAGTATTGGGTTCAAGTAAAAGTTTGTGGAACATAGCTTCAAAACCATTCTTTTCGAAACCTTTGGGTTTAGCTTTCAATATATCTAATGGTCTTAAATGAACTGGGGCCAAAGTATTGCTTTCGAAAGCATTATTTCTATGTAAAAGAAAGTGGATGGTTTCGAAACCACCCCTTGCAAAAGCATGGAGAAGCGGCTGTAAAATTTAAAAGCAAAATACCCTTTTGAAAGCATTGATTCAAAAGGTTGAATACGGCAGCGTGGGTTTCGAAACCCTATGAAAGCTTCATTTTAAAATAAAAACGTAGCAACCTCTTTCGAAAGCCCTTTTTCCAAAACAAAGGCATATATGACTAAGTTGGAAGCTAATTTAACTCTTTCGAAAGCTTCATGTGTAACCAAAATAGTTCCAAGTTTATAAGGCCTGCTTTCGCCCCTTCGAAAGCATGGTTTCAACTTGGTTAGGAAGTGTAGGGTCGAAAGGTAGTTGATAGAAGTGGCGAAGCAGTAAACTCTTGCAAAACTGATAATTAGCCTTTTTATGTAATTTCTTTCCAACCAACTTACCTTATTTATCGACATATAATTGGTTACCAATTCTATTTCAAAACCTTTTTCTAAAAGTGCTGTCGAATTCAGTAATTAATAATTTGAAACATTTAGCAAATTGTCCCTTCTCCTTTTCGAAACATGTAAAACATTTAAGTCCCATACCATAAATAATTTTATATCCATAATAAAATACTTAGGAAAATTTTCTAAAATTTTCCATAAATCACTTTTAGTAAGCTTAAATTTCAGACCCCAAAGCTAACATATAACAACCGAAAATAATTTAAACCCAAATTTTAACCATTCTCCTTCCTAGAAAATTCAGAATAAATCCACAAAAATTTAGAAAATTATGAAACTTGAAACCCATCTTTAAAATAATGTTTTTGACCATATATAAAAAACCAATTCGGATCTTAACTAGAAACTGAAAACTATAAAAATGAGATGTAAGAATTATTATTCACCTTTGCTTGTTGTTAAGGAGGTTGATATTTGCCCTTGGATTAATTTGCTTAAGCTTTCCACTTGCTTCCTTGCTCATCTTCCTTTTAATTCCTTCTAATGTTGGCCGACCAAGCTCTATCTTTAGTTTTGTTTGCGACCGTTGTAAATGAAAATAGGATAAGGGTTTAGGGTATAAGAACATAACCTATTCCTATTTTGCCCTTATTTATTACCCCTTCTTACTTTATTTTAAATATTCGTTTATTTATACGTTACTTAAGGCACGACTGCCTTATAATTGTACAAATCTCAATCTCCTAACCACTTTAATCTTTACATTATTCTGTTTAATTTATCTAATTAAATCTCCTGAATACTGTTATTAAAATTAGGGGTGTTACAGACTTCTCTCCTTAAAGAATTTTGTCCTTGAAATTCAGTAAGGGCTAAATACTAAACATAGCAATAATCTATAACATCTCTTAACTATTATACTAACATACTGGATTAGCAAACAGTCTATATAAAGTAATATTGAACATACCCCTATAGCAGATCAGGATAAGTATCCCTAGTCCTGTCCTTTGTCTCTCAAGTATAGTCCTTCTCGTTGTCGCTCCATTGAAGTTTCACCAACTTGACTGTCTTGTTTCTTGACCTCTTCTCATCTCTCGCTACAACCCAAACTGGTTGTCTAATGAAAGTCAAATTCGGTTCTACTATGCTATTAGGGAAATAGTAGTCTCTAGATTATGCACATACTTATGAAGATGAGATATATGAAACACATCATGGACACCTGCCAAACTACTCATCATGTTTACCCTATATGCCAGCTTTCCGACCCTCTCCATAATTTGGAATAGACCAACATATCTCGGTGCTAGTTTCCCTGACTCTCCGAACCATACCACACCCTTCATCAATGATACTTTAATGAAAACTCTATCTCCAACTGAGAACTCTAGATCCTTACGCCTCTTATCTGCGTAACTTGTTTGTCTAAATTAGGCTTCCTTCATCCTTTCTCGGATCAACTCAATTTCTCTATCGCCTCTCTTACATGATCTAGACGAAGACTGATCTATCTCCAATTTCTACCCAACATGCTAGTGATTTGCATGGTCTTCCATATAAAGCTTCAAAAGGCACCATACCTATACTAGTCTAGTAACTATTATTATAGGAAAACTCAGGCAAATGCAGGTGATCTTCCTAAGATCCACCAAAGTTCAATACGTATGCTTTTAACAAATCCTTGAGTACCTTGTTGACTCTCTCTGCCTGCCCATCCATCCGGGGATGATCCGCAATACTCATCTTAAGCTCAGTGCCTAACACCTCCTATAGACTCTTCAAGAATTCAAAATTAAACAAAGCATCTCTGTCACTGACTATACTACTAGGAATCCCATGCAGTTTAACTATGTTCTCCATAAACAACTTATCTAAACCAGATGCTGCCCTGGTTGACTTAACTTGAATGAAATGGGCACTCTTGGTTAACCTGTTCACGATGACCCATATACTTTCACTTCCTCTATTCGACCTTAGCAACCCGTCTATAAAATCCATGGATATCGAATCCCATTTCCAAACTAGTATCTCTGAAGGTTAAAGCAATCCACTCGGCTTTTGATGTTCGGCCTTCACTTGTTGACAGTTCGCACACTGCTTAACCCATAAGCCAACATCCTTCTTCATACCTTCCCATTAGATGCTCCTCTATGTATCCTGATACATCTTAGTTCCTTCAGGACGAATTATAAATTTGGATCGATAACATTCCCTAAGAACTTCTTTCTTTAAGTCCTCGACATTCGGAACACACAATCATCCCTTCTTTCTCAATCATCACTTCAGGTCAAGACTAAAATCCTTTAGATCATTGATTTCTGTCCCAACCTCAAGCCTTCTAATCTTCTCGGCTAGTAATGGATTTTTTTTTTCTTAGAAGCAATCCTTCCGACCAGTATAGGTCAAACTTCCAAACATGAAAACATGGTTATGCTCTGACTAGAACTAACAACTGATCTTAACTACATACTACAAGTAATCAAAGCTTCTAAGTCTTTCCATTCTGCCAACATAGCTAACACAAAATTGTGATATCTTCTGCTAAGAGCATCCGCTACCTTATTTCCTTTCCCAGGTGTGTACTCTATACCAAAATCATGAATTGCTAAAAACTCAAGCCACCTTTACTGTCCCATATTCAACTCCTTTTGAGAGTATGAATACCTTAAGGACTTACAATCTGTGTATAGCTCAATTCTCTCCCCTAAGAGAAAATGTCTCCATATCTTCATTGCGAAGATCACTACAGCCAACTCCAAATCATGAGTAGGATATCTCACTTTATATGGTCTGAGCTTTCATGAAGCGTAGACAATGACTTTACCGTTCTGCATCAACACAGCTCCTAATCCGGTTCCGCATGCATCGGTATACACCACCTACCCTTGATTTCCATCTGGAACCACTAACACAAACGCATTGGATAGCAAATGCTTTAACATAAAGAATTCTTCCTCACATTTGTCAGACCAAATAAACATTGTGTCCTTCCTAGTTAGCTTAGTCATAGGAGCTGCTATTCGAGAGAATCGGTAATAGCCAGCAAGTCCAAGAAAACTTCTAATCTCAGTCACCCTCTCTTGTCTCTTTCAGTTATTAACAGCTTCGATCTTGTCTAGATCAACTGATAATCCCTTCTCTAAAACCATGTGACCAAGAAACTTAACCTCTTTCTTCCAAAAGCGACACTAGGAAAACTTCGCTTTCAGCCGATGCTACATCAACGTCTCAAGCACTACTCTAAAATGATCTTCATGCTCTCTTTCATCCTTAGAGTATAATAAATTATCATTTATATATACCAACATGAACCTACCCAAGTGCTCATGGAAAACTCGATTCATCAAATCCATGAAGAAAGCTAGTGCATTCGTTAACTCGAATGACATTACTAACTATTCGTACGAACCATACCTCGTCTGAAATGTTGTCAATGGAATACTATCCTCTGCCACCCTTAACTGATGGAACCCTGTCACCAATTCCAATCAGGAAAATACTTTGGCTCCACACAACTAATCAAATAGATCGTCGATTCTCAGCAAAGGATACTTATTCTTGATCTTCTTCTTGTTCAACTTACGATAGTCGATACATAACCACAATGACCCATCCGGTTTCTTCACGAACACCGCTGCCGCTCCGCAAGGCAAACTGCTTGGTCTGATTTCTCACCTAGATCTATCAGCCGCGCCTTCAATTTCTTCATCTCGGTCGGTGTCATCCTACTAGATGGTCTACTTACTGGTTCTGCTCCTGACACCAAATTTATCCGAAACTCAATTGCTCTTTTCGGTGGTAATCCTGTAACCAGTTCAGAAAGTCTACGAATTCTCTTGCTACTTGAACCCAACTTAACTCTTCTTCTACTTCCATTGCTTTTAATGAAGCACAAGCACTCCGGTCAGAATTCTCCACCGAGAATCTAATTTAGTTATGACTATTAGGGTGTCTTACCGATATTTCCTTATCTTGGAAAAATAGCCTCATATTAACCTAACCAATCCATACCCAAAATGATCCTAAAATTTATGAAATCAAAAATATACAAAGTGCATGCAAACTTATGACCTAACAAATCAAGTTATAACTAGTCACATCTCATTCCCATAGTTGCATAACCTCCTAACGTATTCACAACCCTTAAGGAAGTAACAAGGTATATGGGTTCTAAACATAATCCATCAACCAAACACTGATATACAAATGGATGCGATGCACCGGTATCAAATAGTATCTTAACTGGTATACTCTGTACTAAAAGTGTACCTTCCATCATAGTCTTTCCATGCCTAGCAGCAATTAGCCCAGCAGACGATTGCCCAACAACAAAGACTTCTCACCTGTCCGCCCTGACCGGTTCTGGACACTGATTCTTATAATGCCCGATCTGGTCGCAGTTCAAGCACTTCACTCCCTTCCTGTCTACGGCCTTCTTCCCTTTTCCTGTACGTCATTCATGAGCATAGTGTCCCTTCTTGTCACACTTATAACTAACCACACTGGCATTCGCCTTCTTAGCAGCCTCTTTCTTTTTAGCGCCCTTCTTTTGAAAAAAACTTCCTCTTCTGGTTTCGCCTACTTTGAGCTTCCCCTGCTTTGTTACCATCATGAAGAGCAAGCATCTCCTTCTGCCTCAAAGCCATTTCAACTACTATATCACATGGGTCCCTGATGTGTGCTAGAGTCGCTTTAGCTAACTTGGGTTTTAGTCCGCGGATGAACTTCTCATACCTTTTGAGAACCGTATCAACCGTAGCATATCCATACCTCGATAGCTCTTCAAATCTGGTTGCATACTCAAGTACAGTCATGTCTCCCTGCTCTAACTCCATGAACTTTCTGAGAAGAGTAGATTTAGAACCTTCGACACAAACCTCTCCTCAAACCTTTTTCTAAATTCAGCCCAAGTCATGGCTCCTTGTCGACTCCCACAGTAACACTGTTCCACCAGTACAGTGCTGCTCCTCATAACTGTGTAGAAGAAAGTCTCCTTTTCCCCTCATTGTTATGCCCTAAATCAGTAAAAATCCTTTCGAAATGAAGTAACCAATTCTTCACTTCAATTGCATCCTTATCCCGGTAAACGGTTTTCCTCCAAGCCTAGCATTATCTCTGCTTAGTACAACATAGTTATTGACTACTGGAGCTCCCTGATTTCCTTCTTTAGCATTTCCTCCAACTTAACCTACAACAACTCCAGCTTGCACCATGTTCACGAAAAACTGATACATAGCTCCCATATCAGCCTGCGGCATTCTAGCACCCACATTGGCATTTGCATTTGGGTTAGCATTTGTCGATCGACCCGGTTTTCTCCTATTGGGTCGAGCATTTCCGTTAGTTGTGGTGCTTCCCCCGCCAATGTTAACTCTTCCACTTCTAGCATCCATGTCTTACATTCGTAAAATCTGCATTCGAGACTCTATAAGATACAGAAGAATGGCCTAAGAGAGATGGTAAAATGGAGATAAAGCGTATACTCATATATAGCAAATACAAGTACGTTTCTACAACGTTATCCCATACCCTATTCTTTTCTCCAATTCCTTAGTATTATGTTTTTCAAAAGCATTTCAAGTTCAAAGTTTCTTTTATGTTTTTCATAAATCTATGTTCTGATACCAAGCTGTAACTTCCCCTATCTTAAGGCCCGAAGCTAAGCGCTGTAGATGTTGCAGTCATCTATAGTATTAACTTTTGGTGACAAAATATGGTAATGTTAACGGTATCCATAATATCAGAGGCATGTTAAGAAATAAAATGATAGATTTCAAAAACAACTTTTCTCATTACATTTCAAAACCATATTTCATATTCAGCAACATAATCCCAAACAATTCTTAGGTTTCGATCAAATATAATTATTACAAGTACGCCAAGAGCGACATATGAAGATGCCTCCTTGGATGATCAGAGTACTAAATAGACATCTCTGTCTTGTATACAACACAGCGGAAATAAAACTAAATAGCTCCTACATAGTTATTGTTTCCTCTTGCACGTGCTCGGAAGCTTATTTTTCACCTACTAAACCTGAAAAACCTCAAGTCTTAGTCTACGCAAAGTAATTTTGAGCACCCGAGAGTTTAAGGTGAAAAACATAAACTTCGAGTTAGACATAAAGCCTGGTGTGAATAATATCAGTATATCTCGATTTTCTGATATTAAGTGAGACCACGCCGCTTAGCAGAATGGGTTTCCCTTCATTACTATCCCTTTTAAAACACATCTTTTGCAAATTAGAACCCTGCAATCAAACTGATTGAAACAATAATAACAACTATATATATTTATATGCATAAAAATCAAGAAATCAATAGACTGTCTGTCCATACTATAGTTTTACATGGCTAACTGCTAACCACTGTCCAACTCAGGCCTACCAGACATAACCAAAAATCTAACTTCTGTGGGACACAATCCTAGGCATACTGCCATTAACTTTCTAATATTGGGCTGACTGCCCTTAATTTTATTTTTCTGCTCTATAGGAGCAATTGACCTAAGGGTTTTGCGGGCTCATAAGTAACCTATCTTTACTCTGTATACCCTTTTGGTGTGTAACCTCAATTTATTCATGTCCGTAACAAGCCCTATACACTGGAATTTTGGACTTATTCTAGCTAGGGGCTAATAGCTAAAGTACAGGGCCGACCCTACACCAGTCCTGTCTGGTCCAATATCTGAGTCATAGACTTAGGGTTAACTACCCTTTTCATATTTAATCTCCTGTCTTAGGGTTAACTACCTGTCAAAACTTTATTTCCTTGTTAACATCCTTTACAAATTATTTACCCCTGAAATCATACTTTTTATAAAACAAGGAAATCATATACTTTTCTTTTCTCAAAACACTTAAGCCATGATATATATATATATATATATATATATATATATATACACACTTTACACAGAACAATGTTGATGAAATCTAACGGGATTATCTATCCCTCCAAAATAAGTTAAAAAGACTTTTAAATTAAAAGATCATAGGCTATGCAACCAAGGGAAACCATTCGAAACCCTTGTTTAAAACTTTAAACAACCCCATTTGAAACCATTGAAAGTACTCCTTTCAAAATAAGTTAACTACTTTACGTTGAAACACTAAGCCGAAAGGTTAAAACATACCTTTCAAAACTGTTAAAAATAGACCTTTCGATATCATTGAGAATAACCCTATGAAGCTTTATTAAAACGTTAGACATCCTCTTTTCAAAAACCTTTAAACTTACCTTCTGAAAGCATTAGAAACCTTCCACTTAATTACTCAAAGTAAACCTTTCAAAAACATTGGGTACCTCCCCTCGAAACCTACGTTATATACCTTTCGAAAGCATTAAAATTCTTCGCCCAAAACACACCATTCGAAAGTATTGCGTTCAAGTAAAATTTGTGGAATATAGCTTCAAAACCATTTAAAACCATTCTTTTCGAAACCTTTGGGTTTAGCTTTCAATATATTTAATGGTCTTAAAAGAAATGGGGCCAAAGTATTACTTTGGAAAGCAATATTTCTAAGTAAAAGAAAGTGGATGGTTTCGAAACCACCCCTTTCGAAAGCATTGATTTGAAGGGTTGAATGTGGAAACATGGGTTTCGAACCCCTTCAAAAGCTTCATTTTAAAATAAAAAGGCGGCGACCTCTTTCGAAAGCCTTTTTTCAAAAACAAAGGCATATATGACTAAGTCGGAAGCTAATTTAACTCCTTCAAAAGCCTCATTTGTAACCAAAATAATTCCAAGTTTATAAGCGTTATATCTATACCTTCGAAAGCATGGTTTCATCTTGGTTAGGAAGTATTGTGTCGAAAGGTAGCTGATGGAAGCAGCAAAGCAGTAAATTCTTGCAAAACTGATAATTAGCTTTTAAATATATTTTCTTTCCAACTAAATTGCCTTATTTGTCAACATATAATTGGTTGCCAATTCTTTTTTAGAAATTTTCTAAAAGTGCCACCGAATTCAATAATTAACAGTTTAAAACATTCGGCAAATCGGCCCTTCTCCTTTTTGAAACTTGAAAAACATTTAATTCCTATACCTTATATAATTTTATATCCATAAGAAAATACTTAGGAAATTTTTATAAAACCGCCCATAAATCACTTTTAATATGTTTAAACTTTAGACCCCAAAGCTAACATATAACAACCGAAAATAATTTAAACCGAAATTTAAACCATTTTCCTTCCTAAAAAATTCATAATAACTCCATAATAACTTAGAAATTATGAAACTTGAAACCCATCTCTAAAATAATTTGACCATATATAAAAAGCGCATTTACTATGGATGTCGTTTAATAGGTTTTATAAATCCAAACTTATCTATAATCTATATGAAGGATCATAATTCATCAACAAGCATATATATTCATTTAAACAGGAAAATCATGACATATAATTTGCAAAACCAATTTGGATCTTAACTAGAAACCGAAAATAATAAAAATGAGATGTAAGAAATATTATTCACCTTTGTCGTTAAGGTGGTTAAGATTTGCTCTTGGATTAATTTGCTTAAGTGTCCCACTTGATTCCTCGCTTATCTTCCTTTTAATTCCTTCTAATGGTAGCCGGCTAAGCTCTATGTTTGGTTTTGTTTGTGATCACTGTAAATGAAAATAGGATAAGGGTTTAGGGTATAAGAACATAACATATTCCTATTTTTCCCTTATCTTATTACCCCTCTTACTTCATTTTAAAATTTCATTTGTTTATACATTACTTAAAGCATGACTACCTTATAGTTGTACAAATCTCATTCTCTTAACCACTTTAATCTTTACATTATTCTATTTAATCTATCTAATTAAATCTCCTGAGTCATGTTATCAAAATTACGGGTGTTACAACTTTCCTATTTGGTAATATATATTTTTACACTAGATTCTAAGAGTTCCAACAATAGAAGTAGTTGCAGTTCCACGCTGAAGGAATAGATAAAGCAACTATGGGTTGGAAATATCTTAGAGCTAGGATTTTAAGCAGATTCTGAAGTACCCCACGGAGTGCTGATGATGCGTAATGCGTTATTAATGAAGAGCACGTGTGCGACATATGGTAGAATCCCGGAGACTGAAAGTGGTCAACTTGATGGTTGAGATTCTAGCTACCTTATAATCTTGGATTTTGAGTTCCAGTTGGAGATACACATTTATTCCAGATAGACGAAAAATTAGAGTACGTATGTTGTAATTGTCCGTAAGCAAGTTTTTGCTAGGGTGCATTCATTGATCTCCTCTTTAATGACAAACTAGAATTTTATTTTGATAATTAATTTTAGTTTCTTAGTCTAAAACCCATGAGAGAATTTTTATAAAGTATATTTTAGCAATGCCTTAGATTTTGGAAAAAAGTTTTCAAACGATTTCTTTTCCCAAAAATTTATTTTGGAAATTTTGTTTTGGGAAGTTTTTGAAATTTTAATTTTTCAAAGAAATTCGTATACCACTTAGTTGGTCATGTTAAGAAATTCTTAGTTGATAAAAGGTTAATTCTTTAGATCCTTAAATATTACGTTTATCAGTAAAGGCTTGATTTTGATTCTTAGCAAGGAAATAGTTTTCCAATTTGGGAAAATTGTTTTTAAAAAGAAGTTTTCGTAAACCCTGAAATATATTTATATATATAAATTTGATTTTGAAGGAAATTTTGGTATGAAATGGTTTATATTATTTAGAAACAAGTATAAAGGAGCGTATATTTGGCTCAGTGATTTCTCAGTTTATAAATCAAGGTTTTAAAATCTTCTCTCATTAAGGTACAGATAAAATGGGAATGACATCCAATTTATTGGGTATGTAGTTTAAAGTGTTTATGTACCCATCAGTTGTGGAAAGAATATTTCCATGCAAAGTAGGTAGGAAATAGCAATTGGAATATTTTTAGGTTTTTGGAATTATTGTTAGTCGCAGTAGTTTTGTTAGGACTACTGTGAATTGCGGGAGCATGGTTCGGGACGAGGCGGTAGGCATTGACACTTCATGATAAGGGTAGAAAATTTTCGGATCGTGTCGTCTCTAAGAAGACGATGTGAAACGATTATAATTATCTAATCTAACCTAATTAGGTTTAGGTTCAATTAACGTCCAAAGCCCATCTTGCGGTTGACCACCTAGTGGCAAACCTATAGCAGTCTACCAGCTAACGAGTTTTGGCACAACCTGGATCTGGAATGGGGCTATAAAAGTCATGTTCAAATTTCCCCAATTGCATTCTTTCTTTTCTCCTTCCTCAACAAGCCCAACCCAATCTCCTTCCTCCCCCTCATCTAAGTATCAGCCTCTCTCTTATTCGTTCCTCCCTTAAGCGATTCCATTTTTCCCTTGGAGCAACAATCTTGGCTCCCCCTCGTGTTGGTCTTGCACGTTAGATCCTGCCCCACCACCACTCCAGATCTAAACCCTATTTCCTCCCTCCGACCACTTCTTAGCCGAGACACCTTTCCGCACTACCGGTTACCTCTCGCACCATTATGGTGTCAACCTCAAGAGGCCAATTGGCTAGACCGAAATGAGCAGAAGGTTTCGCCACTTTTGGGCTGGAAGAGCTATTCGTTGCGGTAGGATTTGCACCAATCCTCTGCTTCGAGACTTTTGAGCAGGAATGTTACTTGTGTTGCATCTACCTTTTCGATGGAGGCAATAGTTCGATTAAATCGAAGGTGAAGGGTGTCTTGGTTGAGCCGACTAATGATGATCTCGCTAAGATTTAGGAGGCCGCCGTGAATGATACCGACTTAGATGATTTTGATGTGACCGACTTAAAGATTTGACAGCAGACCTTTTCCCTAGATGTTGGTGTTTGGAAGATGGATAATCTACATCTGATTGGAAAGATATGATTGGATTTATCCCACGGCGCGGGAGACCACCTATGCTAGTATTGGCGCTATCACCATCAATTGGACCTGATCCTTTTCATTCAATTTTTTGGTCATGGATCAGCACTCCACAGACTCACTTTCTATATTTTCATCTATCCACTCTCATATTAGGTAGTACAGTGAACCTACATGGAGAGGTAGTTTAGTAGAAGGTTTCTTCTGCCATCATTAGATCATTCCTTTGGAAGATGGCAATTCCTAAGACGTCGGCAACACCAGCAGTGCCAGCGGCATGATATTGGGTGCATAGCCACAATGTTACAACCATTCAAGGGTCACATCAATGGATCGAGCTCCAGCCGTAAAGCAAGGCATCTTGTAGTCTGTACGCATTGTTTCAAGAGTTATGGTGTTGTTTTCATTTCCTTTCGAGCATTTGTTCTTTTCCTGTAGGTTGTTGGATTTGAAGCTGTTAGTTGTCTCTTGTAAAAGGCACACATGATATTATGATCTTCTACTTATTTACCGTGTTATTGCCTTTGGATATGCGAACTGCTCCTATTTATGCATAGCAAAAGACGCAGTATAAATATGAGAATCTTAAAAAGACAGTTGACTACCAGTAAATGGAATATAAGACTAGAAGTTTAGAATAGTTGGAAATTTTAGCAAAGGATATAATAAAATTGTTTTGATTTCACGGGTCATTGCTTATGCTCCTTAAAAGCTAAATTTTTTGGATAACAGATGTGATGACATTTTTCAATGAAATGTCAAATTTTATGGGTAAAGTTTAGTTGTAGAATTTTACAATTTGGTTTATGCACTTAACATATAACCGACTTCCGACTACGCTGAAAATGTAGCTTGGACTATCAAAATTTTTGAGAAGAAAATATTTTAAAAAGTTTTCCCTTGATTTGTAAAGTTCACCTTTGAAAAAAAAGTTTTGTGTTTTTGTTAATTTGACTCTTAAATTTCTTTTAGAGTTTTTGTCCAAAATTTTGATTTCGAGGGAAAATGTGCATTTAAATATTTTACGATTTAATTTTCCAATTGATGTACAAATTTGAAAAGCGAGAAAGATTTTTGTGAAATATTTGATTTTGAAGGCTACATGTTAGGCGTACGGAAGGCAAATAGAGTTAGAATTTGCGAATTTAGCGATTAGGATCGATGATGCGATAAATGCAAGCGATAACAAGTGAAAAGCTGTTTCAATCTTGGAATTTTTGTTTTCATACCTTATCGACGACGCACATGAGTCTATTTTTAGACTCAATTCCATTTTAGAGCTTGAAATAAGCCTCCTTATGCGTTTTGTGCGTGGGAAATTTGGGGTAAATTCGGGCAGCGAGGAAATACCTACTATACTATGGGATTAGGAGGATTATAGAGTGGTAAGAATGTTAAATTCTCCGTCTAAATTTCTTTTTCCAACATAGGAGTAAAGTCAAGGAAGCGATTTTTCGATGCGATAGATTATTGGATGGTAGGAAGTGGATGCAAAATTGGTTGCTTCAAACTTCTATTTGTAGGAGTATGGGGATTTTGGTTGAAAAGAATTTTTAAAAAGATGCATAAATATAGGACTGCCAATATATACATAGGTTGCTTGCACCACCATTTCAAAAGAAATGCATTCATATAGGGGGATTTGATTTAGAATCATTTCGCATACATATTTTCTATGCAGTGATATAGTAATACACTATGCACTTATGCACGTTTGGTTGCAAAATTGGTTGTACACTCACTGGTTGTGTATTTTAGGATAGTTAGGAACCAAAACCATGACTTAGTCATTGGAGAAATTTTGAGACGAAATTCTTTTTAAGGAGGGAAGAATGTAACACCCTGTAATTTGGCATTGGTTATTTAGTTAGTTAGTTAAATAATTAGGCCCTGAAAATGGAATTTATGCAAAGGATGGAATTTGACCATAAAATTTGCACCACTACATTTCTAGTGAAATTCTAAGCAACTTTCATTTTAGAGTTTTGCAATCTGAGTCCAAACAAAGAAGTTACGGATGAAAATGAATTCGGAATGAAAATAATTAAATAATAAAAATTAACATTTAGTTAATTAGTTGGGGCTACAGTTCGACTTGCATATTAAAGTAGTCGACCAAGGGTAGTCGATCACTAGAATGGAGATGGTAAACCGCTTCATGTGTGGCGGCTCCAGTAACCCTAGGTCATGTGCGGCCCAGATTTAATATTCTAAATCGAATAGTTGAGGTTGATTCTAGCGCCTATAAATTCAGGCCTAACCCTCCTCTTCTCATATTTTTATGAAGGCGGTAGTGAAGCTCTACCATTTCTTCTTCTCCACTTTCTTTCTAAATTATAAAAATAATACATTTGTATTTATATTCATACAAATCGGAGAAGAATGGAAATCTAATAAAAAGGAGAAGATAAGAGAATCAACTATAACGTATTTGAGGTAATTTATATATTTATATCTATTTTCTCTTCCAATCCCAAATCTCTTCTCAGATATTCTAATGTATGTATATAACCTATTATACATATTTCATGGGTTAAAAAGGATTTGGAGATGAATCAAAGGTTCTACTTCAGTTTTGGAGATTTAGATCGCTTTTAAAAGGTGAGTGGGAAATTTTATAGATTGTTATAATATGAAATTTATCTCATTGGTGCTTATTTTATTTTTATGCCAAATTAGATAATATGAGTTATAGGCAAAAAATTGAATATGATATGAATATAATAAATATTGCCTACATAATCTTATTTATGAATTGATTTAGAACTATTTACAGCTTGATCTGAAATCAGTCCCAAAGTATGAATTTAAAATATTGATTCGAATGAAATTTATTCCAGAACCGAGATAGGTTATATAATAATGTTATGAATTTGGATTATTACCCTAGTCTTGTTGAATGCAAACTTTTCTATGTTTGGAATTGTTGGAATTTAGATCCATTTAATATTTGTAAGTTAATTTGATTTCTTTCCTTTTTAGAAAAATGCAGTGCTTGATCTAACGAGGAATAAATGCAAATAGAAAGGGAAAGACATGTGTAAAGTATGAAATCAATGTAGTTAACACTATCTATTTCAGTAATAAAAAGAAATGCTTATTCCTATTAATTTCAAACAATGTAATTTTTTAAAGTTAAATCTTTTGTTTTGGACAAATTTATGGAAGTTATAGCAGATAATATTTTTTGATATAATCCAACAATTGAACATGGAAAAGAATATTATAGTGAAGATATATAACTAGAATATATTTAATAAAAGTAGATGTTTGTACGTAATTTACTACGCTTATACTAATTAAAATAAAACTTGGCTAATAACCACTCTTACACCTAATATTCACGTTTAGTATAACTAATTAATAAGAAAGGAATTTAAAAGGTTGTAACTTTAATAAATGGGAAATAAATAGTAATAAATGTGGGAGTTGCAATAATTTGATAGGGCAAATGGATTGATGAGACTGATAAAAATGGAATAGATATATTACTGATTTGAAATTAGTAGTCATATATAAATGTCTTAGGAAATGTCCATTAGGATTTTGTGGATAAACTGACATTTATGAGCATTAAAAGGAGATTTATGGGTAGATAAGTGTTTAAGGTAAATCTTACTGCCTTAAATAAAAAGAGAATTAGTAAGCTAAGACCAATGTTTACCTAAGATGATATAAGTAAAGACTTAGGATGGTTAATTGGACTTAGTAAGTTAGTGATACGAGGTCAATAGAGTCACTTGATGGAAGACTGTCCTTCACTTTGAGGCTACCAGCAGTCGAGTGCACTTACTACAGACGTGAGATATCACTAATCCTAGGACTCATGACGATGCGAGAGATGCGGTCTGCTTTCTTAATTTGAATGTATTAAATGGTCCAAATTTGAATTAGGAGTAGTAAGGGATATCGCCATAGGGATTCGCTTTTGTTTGACATATTAAGTGGTTGTATAGTCCTTCTCTCTCCTAAATGGAAATATTAAGTAACCTAGTGATATTCCAAATAAATAAGGATGTCTCTAAAAGGGTTTACTTCTTTGTTGAGAAATTAAGTGGCTGAAGGGTCTGCCTTCCTACCGAAAGAAGTAACCTAATGAGATTCCATATTTATAATTCGGTGTAATGACCCGCTATCTTGACCATTGAAAGTCGACATCGAACACTACCATTGTGTTCCACTGTTGCGCATCCAATTGACAAAAGGGCAGATTGTTGGGGTAAATAAAAAGAAAATAACAAAGAACAAAGAAAAATAGAATCTCACATAACAAAGACAGTAGAAACTGTCTCTTAAAAAATACAAAGTGTAACGACCCGTGAATTTCTTTAATTTAATTTGTCATATTAATAAGATTTTGGAATTAAATTTATAAAGAAATATAATTGTTATAATTTGTAATGAAGTAATCATTAAGAATTAACCTATGAAATATTATATTGATTAAAATAGACTTAATTAAAAAGGTTGAATTGAATAAATCCTATTTAGTGGAACCTAATTTATTGGTATGCAAATTTATAATAAACGAGTTATTGCAAGAAATTGAAATTTAAATAGAATTCTAATGAATGAAAGTAGTGAAAAGATTATACCCGGATGTAATTGTATATGAGAAATAAAGAAAAGTATTAAATGGATTAATGTGATAAAACATTGTTAACGGTATTTGATTATAAATTAAGGAAACGTGTTAGTGCAAGTTAATATTTAATGAACTTGAATGGACGTTGCAATTTAATTAAAATTCAAATATTATGACTTAGCTATAAATGGAATATAATAAGAACAAATGCAATTATTGTATTTATGGGTGAAATAATATATTGATTTATTTATAACCGAATGTAAATTAATGCAATTATGTTAATGTAAGTTTATGAATAATTTATTTAGCGTAATCCAAATTAATTGAAATAACTGTAAGGTCATAATTTGTGGTATCTAGTAAATTTGGAAATTTGATTCCAATAAATGCAATAAAGTATTGAAATGTATATTGTTTCCATAGGATGATATAAAGAAACGAAAACTTGCGACCTATGCTTGGAATAACGACCAAAATAAGTGAAATAGGGATAATGTAAGTATTTGATTAATTAATGAAATGATACAGTGTTAATGATAATTAATTAAAAATTTGTGTATATATGGAATTTTAACCTGTGATTGTTAAGTAATAAACTTATAAATGCAAGTAAAGGAAAATAGGTAACAATCTATATATGTTATTTATTTTACTAAGTATGTTAAATAAAATTTGGAAATCAAATTGCAATTAAGGGAAATTTAGTAGTACGTTTATTTGGAATTCATTGATGTAGTAAAGAATGGCGCCAAGGTAGATTAATTTATTTGATTTAAAATCTTAATGAATGGGTGAAATTAAAAAATTTCCACATGATTAAAGTATGGTAGTTATTACACAATAAGTGGAAATAAAATAGTTAATACAAATAAAAGTGAAACGGAAAATATCAGTGTAATGAAATGTAACCAAATGTAAATATGTTTGTTGAATAATAAGAATGGGAATCGGGATATATTTATTTGAATGTATAATTTAGGAAACTGGGTTTATGGCAAATTAATGAAATTAAATATCTGATTTTTGCGTTAATTGAAATCAATATGGAATGTAAGAATATTAAGGTAATAGTTTTAAAATCCAATGTTAATTTTTTTTCATAATATGAATTGGTTGATTTAAAAAAATGGAAAAAACCAAGATCTTATTTAATTGAAATGAAAAGTTCAATAATTGGATTAATTGTAATTAACTGAAATTGAATTTATCTAAATAATACGTTATCTGAAAAGAAGATGGAATAGGAGAAAATTTATGTAATAGTTTTGAATCCAATGGTAAACGTAATAATTTTTGGTTAACTTAATTAAATGGAAATTTTGGTAATTTTATTTATAATTTTAAAACTTAATGGAATTTGAAGTTAACACTGAAATTTATAAATTTATCAACTTTACATTTACATCTGAATTTGTTAAAACATTGTAAATGATTAAGGAATCAAAGATGATGAAATTTGTCAATTAAAGAATTGAAATTTAAAATTTGATTTAATCAATTAATTATAAATTTATTTAATTAGTGTAAAATAGCCATTTTGGCCACTGACTCGGATTTCGACGAAACAAGTTTCATCAGATCCGTAACAGTGAATTACTGTAGGATTTCAAGTTTCGTAGCGATCAGACTTGTCGTTTGATCGTACAGACTCGAAACGTCTTGAAATAAATGAAATTGAAATCAATTGAAATCAATTTGAAATATATTGATTTTAGCATAACCTCTTCATACGATGCAATTTAAACCTGAAATTTTTTCCATTGTGTTTAGAATATATTAAAACACCTATTTTGATATATGGGTTGACCCAATTTCGTTCCGGAGTCAGAACGAGCTTTTTTGGGCCACTTTGTCGTTCAGCGCGTTTATCAACCCGATGCATCTATTCTTTCTTCTAGTTGTCTATAAATACCCTGCTATAAACCCTAGCAGCCATATTCCTCATTTCTATACGTACATAAACTGCTGTGCTTCTCTTCCTCAATGGTTGTAAACCCTAATTCAAATTCAATTCAAACTCAATTCAAAAATCAACTTCAA
This sequence comes from Allium cepa, assembly GCA_030765085.1. Lineage (NCBI taxonomy): Eukaryota > Viridiplantae > Streptophyta > Magnoliopsida > Asparagales > Amaryllidaceae > Allium > Allium cepa. The sequence continues at coordinate 340,144,537 of CM060932.1, read as the reverse complement.
AAATTCAAACTCCTCCGAAAAATTTGAAAAAAATATATATCGAAGATCTCAATGATACGACCCTACGACTACTGTTCGTTTTTCGAGACAGTGACCGGATTGATCAGAAATCGCAGTCAAAGTCAAATTGGGCGTTTTTATTTTGGGCGACAATTGGGAAATCGGTTTCTGGGTATTGTAGATATCGTCATAGGCTTCGAGATGGTGGTGGTCGCTTGACTTGAATCGAAGCATGGTGGCCGAAATTGGCGTTTTAGGGTTCAAAATCACCGTTTTTCATGTGGCGGCCGGAGGGACTTCGCGCGACCAGACTATGGTCAGCACGTGCGGCCGTATGAGGCGAGGGCAATGGTGGTGGCGGCGTCGATTTTAGTGGTCGATGGCGGCCTATTTTTTTGTCAAAGTTGGATGTTGTCACGGTTACATGCGTATGGGTTAATTCCTGATGCATGCGTGATTTGGGAAAGAGACGATGACGTGGCGTGGAGGTATGGTCTATTTTGTTTGTTTTAATTGTTTTGTTTAAATTTTGTTTTCAACACTCTAGCGTTATAACTTCCGCATACGAACTCCGTTTCACGCGTGGTTTTCTCCACTAGCTTCGTATTGGAATTCCGAACACTTTGACGCTTGTTTGGATGAATTTGGAGGCTGTCCAATTTTTGGGTTTAAATTGGATTTGAATTCAATTTAAATTCAAAAGGTGAGTGTTTTAACCCACTCACAACTTCTAAAATTTCTTATGTTTATTAAATTGATATATGATGTGATTTAAAATTTATTTATGGTTGTTTGGAATATTTTTAATCATCATCTCAGTTAATTTCATTTATTTGAACTAAATTGCTATTTAATTTATTCATTGCACTTAAACTGCCAGTTAAATTGTAAATTAATTATTTATTGCATATAAACTTCCAGTTAAACAGTTATTTAATTTATTATTGATTATAACTGTTAGTTAATACCAGTTATTCATTATCCTTTATATATTAATGATATTGTTTGGATTGGATGATGTTTGAGATAATAAGTGTTTGATGATTGATATTGGATGAATGGATGTTATTTATATTGTTATAAAATGCAAGTTATTATGCATTCTTATTTCATTCGGGATTGCGGTTTGAAATGATATATAACCGTAATTTTTATTTTTAAATTGCGGATTGAAATGATAAATATCAGTATCACTTGACCATTGGATAGAAAATTATATACAGACACCGTGGTCTATATATAAAATTATTTTTGAAATGACTTCTGTGGTTTTGTAAAGAAATATATGGGTATATAGATATTGATTTTAGATATTATATAAATGCTATTTTATTATTGAATTTAGCTATGTATAAATTTGTTTTGAATTATAAAATAAGCTAAATAATGAAGTTTGATTTCTTTATATAATATGGTTAAGTATCTATTTAAAATTCTATTGTATATAGAGTTTATAATAACTCAAATAAAATTAAGGTTGAAGATAAATGTTAATATGATTTGAATTAAAGTATTTAAGAATTGTCCTCGAAAATTTTGATTTGAAATGTAAATAAATTGAGATTTAAATGATATGATTTTATAACTTGATTTTGATAGAGGATTTAAATGAATATCAAATTGATTTAAAAGAATATTATCAAGTTAATTTAATTAAAAGAATGTCATGTTATTGAAGTTTAAGGGTTTTACTTAAATAATATTTGTTTTATTAAGTAAACATTTCAAATTTAAATAATAGGAATTGGATTTGATATATATTAAATTATCGAAGAATCCATTTTGAAATAGTGGAATATTTAAAGATTGAAATATATGAATTATAAAAATTTAAGTTTTGAAATATAGAATATTTAAGCTTTGAAATATATGAGAATTAAAATGGTTTATTTGGAGGTTCAAATTGGTATTGGGAATTTATTTGGGAAATTTAGAAGCTATTTTATTATATAGAGAAATTTAATATTTAAACCATTTAAGTATTATAAGTCATGTTTTCAAAGCTATGGGTCTCAAGGTATATAGATTGGAAAGTGTTATGATTTTGGGAAGGATATATTTTGAAACTAAATGATATCATATAGATTTGGATTTTAAAAGAAAATGGTATCATATTTATATGGTTTTGTAATGGATATTATATTCTGGTTTTTAAGAAAGCTTAAACTATTTTGAAAAGACGGCGGTGTTATAATAACGTTTGGTTGTTGAAGTGACCGGGATCGAAAGTTGTCATACTCTCTGCCAACCCCGAAAACCACTTCAATAACCGTGTACGCGGTGGAGATTCCAGAATGAAGTAGGATGGTGGCGGCGTTTCCTTTGACGTAAATACGTGGACCCAACTCCCGTTAGTTGGCATAAGATGGCTAAAACATGATCGATCGATGGGTTAATGAGGTAGCACTTTTGATCGGACACATCCCTTTGATAATCTACTCTGACTTTGGTTTTATTCGGTGGCCACTTTTGATTTCTTTGATTTGGGGGTGTGGCTCGAGGTGGACGGTAGCTGCGGCTACGCGTTACCACCGACCCGAAAGCGTAATTGGTATATCTACCCTGGCATTGCCTAGTTGTACCATGTCACCTACCCTATCGTGCCTTGTACGAGTTTGGATTTCTCTCATAGCCCGTGTGGTATCCTCTGGTGGCTTCCCGATCAAGAGGGACCATGATATTGGATGTACTACTGGGACTATTACTTGTTAAGGGCATATGGGTAACCCCTTAATGCTAAGAAAAAGGTAAGTTTATTTTACTAATAGGCATTATTATAATAGCGAAATATTACTACACAGTAAATAGTTTAACAGATCCTTAGGAGGTATGAATCCCGAGCATCTCTTAAGTTACTACACTCATATTTATTTCTATTAATTTAACTCACATAAGATATTTTAGTTCCGACTCGAGTGTTTTGTCTTTTCAATTCGCTTGGGTCAGCTTGAGCATTTCAGGATTCGAAGACTTTAGCTTTGGAGGACGAGAACGAAGACTTATATTACTATTATCTGCTATATTATTCCACTACACCATTTTATTCCGTTGCATTGTTATTATCCTTTGGTATGTGACCTCTGATATTTATTGTATAAAGAAAAATCAAATGTTTTGTATAACAGTTTTATGAACTGTATATTGATTATTATATTTTATCGTTCCGCTGCAAGATTCTGTTTTATTTTTCTTCTCTTCTTTTCTTATTTACCCAATAAAAATCCGCCCTTTTGTATGTTTTGAGTCTGACATGTGTGGTTTATCGTTGATTTAAAGCGTGCGAAAAGGTGGGGAATTACATCTGGTATCAGAGCTTTGGTTTAGCGATAAACCTTAGCTTTGTGGGGTCTGACTCTTTGCTAATAGGGTAGTAATACCCTATGAGAGTCGTTGAGGGGGTGTGTGTGTGTATGTGTGTGTGCGTGTATATATATGAGAGCGTATTTATTAGTGTTATAAAAAGGTTTTAATATTGTGTTAATTTGTTCCGTTTTGTATTTATAAATTCTGATTGATGCATGGGACGCTATGACATCAATAGTGATTTCTAAACACTTAATAGGACAGACCGACACAATATTTTATTTTAATATAGGTGAATGAAATAACTTTGCCTATTATATTTTCTATATATAAAGTAATAAATTTTATAAATATTATATTTGGTTGTAATATATTGGTTGTTAGGTATTGAAATTTATAAATAATAGTTGAAATAAGATTTAAAATAAATAAACAAATTGGAAATTTAGAACTAAAGTTCTAGGGTTTGAAATTTCTTTTGAATGATTTTGAAATATAATAATAATATTATGAAAAGAAGTATTTTCTGATATAAGTATTTCAATATAATTTGAAAGAAATGTTTTTAAAAGAAATTTTGGAAAGATAAAGTTGTACTCCCCTCTCTGTCGTTGGAAAATAATTTCGGTGATGAGTGCACGCATTATCGACATTCATTTTCGAGTTTCGAAGGGGAAAAGCCACTGTAGTAGTCTACTGCAAATTTTTTTTGAAAAAAAATTATTGTTTTAATTTTAATTGGATATAATAAGTTTAAGTATAAACCTTTACCTATTATCTTTAAAATGATTTGAAATTAAACTCAGTATTTAAATTGTTAGGTTTCTGTTATTTTACAGTTTCAATTAGTGTGGTAAAATGGAAGTTAATCAATAATTGGAGCCTTTAATTAAAATAAGTAATTTAATGCTAGGTTATGAATGAAATTAAAGGTAATTTGAAATTGTAACCTATGAAACAAAGAATAATATTGCTGAACATTTAGTTAATTAAAAGAAATAGAAATAAACTTGGGTAACTTTCTATTACATCCTTAAAGGCATATATATAACTTACCAAAAGATATAAAAGTTGAAATGTTAATAAGAAGATGTTATAGATATTATACAACTAAGAAATTTGAGGTAATGAAAGTAATTAATGAAATGCTTTTATAAATAAGGATCTAAAGTTATAATTATTATATACTTAAGTTATGACTGAAAGGCCACTAATTAAATATAATAGAAGGGTTATAAAGAAATGATAATAAACTTAAGTAAGTATTAAAGGCATTTATTTTGAAAATAAGCAGAAAGATGAACACTATAAATAAATAAATTAAGCAGTGAATAAATGAATGCAATAAAATAAAAGAAAATTTTCATGAGATGAATAAGTGAAAATGAGATTTTGTAAGAAATGAATAAAAGTAAATGAAAATTTGCAAGAAATAAATGGTAAAAAAATTCATTATATGAATAAAAAGGAAATCAAACAACTATAGTATGAAATGTAATTAACAAGAATAAACTTAGTTTATTGTTTGTATTTGTTGTTTGTTTGGTTTATAGTTGTTTGGGTAAGGATACTTTAAATCTGTTTGGAAGGTTTGATAACTATTTAATGTCACCTAAGACTGTTGAGTGAAGGGTACGCTTAGTAGTTTATTTTTCATTCCGTACAATTTAAAATTTGAACCCGAACAACTATTTGTTTTGTCGATATGAATGAATGATTGATTTGTATGGGTTCTATGTGATGGTTATATGCCTTCTTGCAAGTGATTGTTGATTGTATTGAATTGTTTGTTGTAGTTGAAATAACCTTAAATATTTCATTTTATATGATTGTTAACCTTTTTGGATTTTTTCAAGTGAAATACAGGTTATGGAAGCAATTGCTACTACATTTTGTTTCATAATATAAGCGTAATTTGCCCGACAAATAGGTACGTTCTCGGATTACGGTTTATAGCATTATTATATTATTTTCCCGAGTTGGGATATATATTATTTTGAAAAATATATGTTGTATATTGTATTTTTGATATTATATTTTCTCCCGAGCCTTCCCGTAGAAAAGAGACTGTGCCGAAATTTTTGTGAAAATTTAGGACTTAGAAAAAATTTTGAAAATGTTTTCCAAACCCTACTAATTTGAGTATAAAGGGATTTAATAGTTATAAATTGATGTTTTATTTAAATTATTAAATTCTGTAAATTATTTTTTTATAAATACAATATTTAAGTAAGATATTGTAACGATACGGATTTTTCGCGCTCGAAAATCGACATCCATACTTCATATCGTATTCGAATGCCATAGATTCGACCGTTCAAATCCGATTCGCCGGAGCTTATAACAACATTTAGTAAACAACACAGCGGAATAAAAGAATAATACATTGATATACAGCTTTGATACAATATCTGATACAACAGATGATCCAATAGATATCAATATACATCAGAGATATGATACAATAAATAGCAGCGGAAAGGAAAATAGATGACATCTAGCAGCGGAACAATATAACTCTAAGATAGTCTTCAAAAGAGAACTCCGAGAACTGCAACTCCATCTCCAAGAACCAATCCAGCAATAGCTCAAACTCCCAATGACGATGCACCAAGCTCGCCAAGACTGGTGTGGTCCAAAGACTGAACTAACTCCAGATAATCTACTACATCTGACTATCTGAAAAACCCAATTCTAGACTGCTCGTGTAGAAAATAATGAGCACCCAGAGTTTAGGAAAGAAAACAATAAACTCCGGATCAGTCGTGGGACTGGTGTGAGCAACAAAAATAGTTTATCTTTTAAAACATTCCACAAAAGATTTTCAAAGTCAATTCGCAATGCTTTTAAAAATGAGACTACCATAAGACCTCCCACCACACACACAATGCAAACGCAGACTTGGAGGAGATTTCTTCTTATGTTAGCCAAAGATGCTTGATACGCATTAAAAATAACATTTGATATTATTATTAGTGCATAGTGTAGGAAACATTTCGAAAGTAGAATATAAATCTTAGCCAGCATAGGTATCATTATATTATGCCTGCTATAGCTACCTCCTGAGGAAGCAGGTTCTACAACTAAAACCGTACAAGATCGTATTGTTTCTTTGGATTTCCAACAAATGGTCAGGCCAAGAAACTTCCCATTGCCACATGAGAACGCCTCTGGAAGGACGTCCCCGAGAACCTAACCGGATCTCTGCCAACACAAGGTCGGGTTACCTTTCAAACTAGGTAACAACTGACACAAGTATGCCATCCCCCGGTCCTTTGGGACCTTTAACCGAGCGCTCGTAATCAACATCACACCATAATAATAAGTGTTTCAACATGAGTAAGCATCTGGGCTCCATACCATGATACCACCCTTTTCCAGAAGGAAATGCACATACCCTAAAGGGAGCTACCCCTCATAACCTTGCTGCATCTTTCCTGTTTTGACCATTCCGGGGTGTGAGGTTCGACGAAGTCACGTCCACAAAAACACGCTTTATACAAAAGCTGTGCTTTGGGTCAACAAATGATCATAGAAATGATCACCAAGATAGACGATCAAACAAATGATCCTATCACAAATAATCAACACAATGATCATATCACAGCAACACTCAGCATGTCACATTACCAAATTGGGAATATATTGCTGATAACCTTCAACTATATAACCTCTGAGCTCGTACGTCTCAAAGAAGGGTGTTAAGCTAAGAGAATAAATTCTCCGCCACCAACAGAAATATATTTGAAAGAAATCAGCTTTATATCTCAATTTGTAATGTCAGGCATACTGTCCATACAAGTCTGTTCCGGGATCGAACAGAACCGAAGGCACTTACAAAGAAGTCCTTGCAATCCGGATAATCTCTAATCACGTCCGAATTTCCCATCACATATGGAGATCTCTATACCGGGGATCAGCCAGTGCAGAGACAATCGACAAGAAACCCTTTCGTTTTTGAAAATATCCAGTCTTCAACACCGGTCTTCAAATGCAATTCATAACGACGTATCACATATTCGGAATGGGTTATACGACCCCAAGGTCCTTTACCGGTTAACCCGAATAGTGAGCGCTTATTTTTAAAAAAAAATAAGTATGGCATTCAATTTCAAGCAAATCACAACAAATACCTAATTAAAGGTAAATATTGATAGTCGGTTATTGAACTATCAATAGATATGCACAACATCACCAGATTCCAAATAATTTTCCAAATTATTTATTTTCCAAAAATATCTTTACAAGATATATATTTTCCATTCTTCAAAAATAAATCAATATTTATTTTTAAACCCATTTTCCAAATTTCATTTATAAATTCCATAGTGAATTTACATTCCAAAATATTTATGAATATACGATTTCCATTCGATTTCTAATATTCATTTTCAATTTATCTTCAAAAAGATAAATTCAAAATATTCACTTAATATTGGAAAAACATTTCCATACTTATTTATTCATAAGTAATTCACAAGTCTTTTTATTTTCTACACTTGAAAAATATTCAGTATACTCTAATCGAAATTAAGTATATATTTCATTCTTTAAGGAAATCATTCTCTTAAACATATTTATTTGGGCCAAAACGAATGTTGCGTAAAACATTGTTACGACAACCCAAAATCACTAGTATAGGGATTCGAAATTAAAATAGATATATGAATCCCAATACTATACAAAACATTTCCTTTCGGAAATCATCTATTATAACAACAGTGTTATAATCTACCATTTCCTTCTATTTCTCGAAAACGTCTATTTCAACAATGAATGTTAAAATCTATGGTTTCGAATCTTAATACATTTAAAAAACATCGTTAGATCGTTTTAATTTTATTTTTAAAACGTCACATCCAAAACAATTTCTTTAACATATTATTCACTATTCAAAAACGTGAATATACTTGTTAACCAATTTTATCATTTCTATTCATTTTGTTTTACAGGATTATTCACTGTCTAAAACATGAATATAACTCCATTAATAAATTACAACAATTTACTTATCAAAATAAGTCGTTGCGGACTTATAAAATAATGTTTATAAATTCCATTTCTATTTATTTTATAACACTTCCTCTTATAAATTTCCTTTATTAACTTATTCGATTTACAACTCAATTATATACCGGAAGTCCATATTATAAGTTAAATGCTTATAATTTATTTGTTTACAAAATCGTTCCTTTAAACTTCATAATTATAAATCTTATAACTTATAAGATTCATTTATTCATCCAAATCTATTCCTTTAAATAACTTCACAAATTTTATAAACCTACTGTTTATAAAATTCCATTTATAACTTCACCGTTATAATTCTATAAATTTCATTCATTTATGAAATTCATTCACAATTCATTCTAACACTTATAAAAGCTCGTTTTACAATTCCAATATTTTAATTTATAAATTAACAATTTATAAATCTTTTATATAAATCAATTTATATTATTATTTCAAAACGTCTTTAAAGTCCTTTATAATTTCGTCATTTTGTTCTATAAAATAATCAAATTTCATAAATCCTATATTTTCAACTTTTTATAATAAATCCAGAAATCCCGGTTTAAACTATTTTATAAAATCATTAATCCCTTATTTTCAAAAATCAACCTTTAACTATATTTCTCAAAAATCATAATTTTATAACATTAAAATTATAACGTTTATTTATTTAAGATGAATCAATTCCAAAAATATTTTATAAACGTATACTTTCAGAGATCACTTTAGAAATCCCTTAAAATCAAAATCGTTATTTTTAAACTTCAAAATTGGATTCGATGATGCAACACATCAAATAGTCAATCACGACTTTTAAATATCATATATCGATATGATAAACAATCAAATATCACAATATTTGTGAGGAATCCAGTTGGATCCCTCCAACCTGTTTCCCTGCATCCACAGACATTAGCATAATACCCATTCCACTTCGAGGTGGAATATCGCGGTATATGGGATTTATAAAATATTATCCGTTTAATAGGCAGCGCAATAGGGTCTCATCCGCTATACAATGCGGGAAATCATCAACTGCAATATATACATATGCCAATATATATATTGCTATATATATATAGATATATCCTACTATAACTAATGTCATAACCAAATAGCAATCAATGAATAACTGTAAATCCAACTTTAAATTTTTGAGTGAGAAGTTCTCACCTTTGCTTTTATTAGCAATCCATTTCCCATCTTGACTCGATTTTCTTGATTTATACCTTGTATAAATATTATACACAATTTATTAATATTTGAACATGTAACGACCCGTAAATTTTCGATAATTAAAATAGCTAATTTAATAAGATTTCATGATTTAGTGTTAGAAAAAAAAATTGTAAGTCGTTTGGAATAATAATAAATGTTGAATCCATTGGGTTTAGTATGATTAAAAATGATTTGTAAAATTTTATTTTATCATATGAAAGTTATAGTGATGTTACAGAACTTTTAAAACTGAATTTAAAATTTATTTGTGAAAATTGAATATTTTAATATTTAATTATCGACTGGAAAATAACCAATTTTTGAACAGTCTCAGAATTGGACAAAACTAGTTTCATTGGATCCGTAATGTTATATTATTGTAAGATTTCAAATTTCAAGTCAAACGGATTTACCGTTTGTCCGGGGCAAGCCAAAACGCATAGAAAATCGTTTAATCGGTTTAATTTAAAATTGATCGTTTATTGCCGTAACTCACACATACGATCGAATTAGCTTCCGAAACACGTTCCATTGCGTTCGGAACGTGGGGTAAACCTTAGAAACGCCTGCCGGCACGCTTCGTTTGGAGTTTGAAAATTTTTCGGTGAATAGTGTTTTTGCAATTTTCTATAAAAGGACCCATCCTCTTTCATTTGCTCCAAACCCTAACTCATTTTGACCAGCCGCCACTTTCATTTCAATGGCCTGAAAATTTCGAAACTTCCTCCTCATTTTCCTCTCAATCCATCAACAATTAGCAAAAACTCTCAACTACAAAGTTGTAGAGCACGATGAAAGCTTCAAATCCATACGGAGATAATCAAAAACGGAGCCACGGATCAACGGGAAATCGTGTTGGAAGGAGCTGCGTTTTTCACGCAATTCGAGGCACAGGGGGTGGCCGAGCTTCAGGCTATTGACGGTGAAGATGGAGCTCGCGAAGGCCTTCGAGATGACAGGTCCTGATCGTTCTGGAAGTCGTCGTGGAGGTCGTGAAAATTGCTTGATGTTAGGCGGCTATGGGTTCATGTTGTGCGCGCGAATACTGGAAGAGAACGTGATGAAGGAAGGTGGAAATTGGCGGTCCAGATCTGATGGTAGAGGGAGGGACGGTCAGATTTGATTCTGGGTAAAAAAAAAAAAAAAATAATATATATATATATATATATATATATATATAGAAATTGTAGATTAAAAATTAGATTTAATTATCGTTCAATCTTTAAAATAGCATAACTTTTTCATACGAGGTCGAAAACGCACGAAACTTTTTGCGTTGGAATTGTATCGACGAGCATTACGCAATGGAGCTAGACTGGAATTATTTGGAGCTAGAGAAATTTTTGAGTCAAATCGAACGTCGTTCGATTTGATTTAAAATCGAAAATCAAGGTGAGTGTTTTATAACGCTCACACCGTACTAAATATTTTATGATAGTTAAATTTGATATTATGAAGTGTTATGATTTTATTTGTCATTGTTTGGTAAAAATTTAATTGTCATATAGCTTGTCATTCGCATTAACCGTTGAAAAATTAAATTGACAGTTAAATTGAAATTAAAATTGAATTGCGATTAAATTACCTGACATTGATAACTATGAAACTGCCATGAATTGTATTGTTTATTGGATGATGTATTTTGATGGATGCTATTGGTTGATAATTGAATGTTTGGATGTTTATTTGCTTATATAGATCCTGTTATGCATACATATGATACTGAGATTAATTTAAGTAATGTATACTCATTCCTGACATTTAATTGAAATAAAAAATTACTTGGCCATAGGATAGAAAATTATATACGGACACCGAATTGGCTAAATAAATAATTTTGAAATCGTCGATTTAAAATTTATTTAAATGTTTTGATTTAAAAGTTATAAATAGAAATAAATTTATAGAAATCGAATTTGTCGAAAAATTGAGTTGGAATGTTGAAATAAATTTTGGTTAAAAGAAATTGGTAAATAATTTAAGTTGTGACTTTAAAAAAAAATAAAAATTTGGATATGATTGAATTTCGAAAATCTATTTATTTTAAAGATTGAACATTATTTCGAGCTTTGAATATTACTAAGTAAAAGTGATATGAAAATGATATTTTGAAATCGAGTTTGGAATTGAATCATATTTGGAATTTGGATTTAAACTTGAATATTGTTGGAAATTTTGTTAAGTGTTATAAATTGATATTTTGAGAAATCAAGCTCCAAATCGATATAAATTGAAATTGAATTAATTAAAGGTGAACGTAGAATTGAATTGATTTGAAGTAAAAGTTGACATTGTTTTGAATTGAAATCGAAATTGAATCGGTAGAATGGAAATTGAAATTTATTTGAATTGGTAAGTTATAATTGAAATGGATTGATTTTGAAGCGAATATGATATTTTGATATCAATTATGAATCGATTTGAAATATAAAGAGCCAAAGGTGTAATAATACGTAGTTATTAAAGAGACCGGGATCGGATATGGACATACTCTCTGTCGATACCGAAAACCACTTTAATAACTATTATACGCGGAGTGATGATCCAGAATGAAGTGGATGGTTTGGTGAACGCGTTGACTGAAGAAAGAGAACGATTATTGGATGACCCCTGACATGACTAAAACAGGAGCCGCGCCGGGCCATTGAGGTTCGCCACCTCTAGCGGACACACTTCTTCGATACCATATCTATTACATTTGTGATGCGATTTGGGTGCACCCCTTGATTTGGGAGTGTTGTTTCGCGGTGTTGGGGTAGCTGCTGGCTATGCCCAACATCAGTCCGGATCACGCAACTACTAGTATCCTAGTTGGTATTGCCTCATGTACCTTGTCATACTGATTATCCTATTCGCGACCACTACGTTTTGATTTGTACCTTGAGTATATGGATTGCCCTCTGGTGACTTCCGGTTTTGGGGAAACTACGGTCTTGTATATGCTTTTGGGAATAAAAATGTGTTAAGGGGGATTATGGTAACGCCTTAACGCTATTTTGATACTTTATATTACTGATAGACATTATCTACTTAGCGTATATTACTACATAGTAGATAGTTTAACGGATCCTTGAGAGATGGAAAATCCCGTAACATCTCTTAAGTTATTGCACGCACGATGACACTGGATAGGAGATGTCAAACCCCGTAAACATCTCCGACGCCGTTACACTCATATATATTTACGATTGATTTAACTTTCATAAGGATATTTAGTCCTGACTCGAGTGTTTGTCTTTTCATTACGCTCGGGTCAGTCCTGAGTTTTCAGTTTAGGTTGAAGATCATTTCCTTGGAGGACGGAGACGAAGATTTGGTATATTATCTACTACTATTATATTCATTCCATTCCGCTGCATTGTTGTATGATATTTGCTGTGTATGTAACTCTGATAAATGTTGTGTAATAATAATCAAATGTATTCATTTCAAATGTATTCATTTAATTAATAGCTTCATGAACTGTTATTTTATTATTATACTTTAGCCTTCCGCTGTGAGATTCTGTGTTGTTTCATTTCCTTTATTTCCCTTCCTTTTCTTTTCTTAATTACCCCAATAACTATCTGCCCTTTTAATGGTTTGAAATCGACATGTGTATTTGATCGTCGGTTTAAACTGTCCAAAAAGGCGGGTCGTTACAGTTGGTATCAGAGCTTTGGTTTAGCGATAAACCTTGGCTCTAGTGGGGAATAACTCATTGAAATAGAGGTAAACTATATGAATGAGTTGAGTGTATTTGAGAGAGCGTACTTGTTATTTGATATAAAATGGTTTTATATTGTGTTAATTTGTTCCGTTGAGTATTTATGAATTCTGGTCGATACTTGGGACGCCAAGGCGTCGATAGGAATTTCTAAACACTCGAATAGGACAAACCAACACAATATCGTTTTGGAATATATTTTATATAAAGGAATTATTTGAATATTTATTCATTTTGATTGAATTGATTTTTAGGAGATGATAATATTAGATTATTATCGTTATTGTTTGATCAGTCAATATTTACGACAATTGATTAAATAGAAATGGATTTAGGAAAATGAAATCTTGTAAACACAATTGATAATGAATATAAATGAATTTTAACTTGGATTTGGGAATTTAAATTCCGGTGTTTGAAATTGACTTACAAGAATTTGAGAAAATATAATATGGGTATTATATGATAGTATAATTGAGTTGAAATTGTTTTCGAGGTTTTTTTTTATGATAAGTGTTATATTCCCTTCTCTTGATGCTAGAAAATGATTTCGATGATGTGTGCACGCATCATTGGCGTTTATTTTCGAGAGTCCGAGTGGGGGAGACCACTTAATAGCTTGTCTAAACCTTGTTTTGACTCAAATTTTATTTTGTTTTGCATTCTCTATAGTATGATTTGATATATAAATTATATAAGTATATATTATTTCAAACCTTGATTTGAAATGAAACCGGGATTGGAATTCTTAAGATCTTTAATAATTAATGATTTTTTTTTATGATTGAAATGAATTTAGACTTGAATCATTAAGGAACTTCTGAATTGTGAAATGAGAAATGAACCTAAGAGCTAAGTGAAAATATCAATTGAAGTAGAAATCCTAAGAATTAGGAAATTATGAACTTAAAATAAAATTGAAACTGTAAAACTCGCATAGTATTAAATTTCATTCTATAGCTTAGATTACCAAAATACTTAAGAAGTTCAAAAATGTTATATGAATTGTTAATTGGATAATATACAAGTATAGGTTTGAATAATGAAATATGCATTTAATTAATGGTTTGCAAATATAAATAAAATTGTTAGTAAATAATTGGAATTTAAATTAACATTTAAAGGTGATTCACAATTATGTTAATATAAAATGAAAATACTATCTGTGAAAGTAAATGTGAAATTAAATTATAGTGAAATTTAAGTAATGACTTAAGAATTGATAAATTGAAAATTCAACTTTAAATGAAAAGAAGTTGTATGTTGTTTAACTACATTCTATTTGCATAACTATAACTTACCAAATACTTAAAGGGTTTAAAATGCTAATAAGGATAAGTAGAGTAATAATATACCAGTGTGAGAGTGAAAAATAAAATGTGAAGATCTATTGATAGTTGTAAATATAAAAGAAATTTAAGCTGTAAAATGAATGATATATCTAAGTGAATATATAAAATTTAAAATTAATGAAATATAAAATTGGTAAATGGAAACTAATTAAATTTAAATATAGTTAAATGTCAATAAACTTGGAAGTGTATGAAATTAAAATTGACTTGAAATTGTATAATTGATTTAGTGTAGATTTTGGATGGATGTTAATGTTTGATATGCATTGGCTGTTAGATGGATGATAATTAATTAAGTAGAATTCATTAGTGTTAATGGAATTGAATAAACGGAATAAAATTGTAAAATAATTAAATTCAAATTTGAAGCAAAGTGAAATTAAATATAATTGAATTCAATTTAAATTGAAGCAAATTGACTTGAATTTAAAATGTGAATGAAACAAACTTGAATAAATCGGAAACAAATTGAATGTAAACCTATTGCATGGATGAATAAGAAAATAAATGACTTTGTGTTTATGATTGTTTTTATAGAAAATTTGAAGTTTTGATGGTTTGCACTTTGAAATAATAAAAGCAAATTTTTGGGAAAATCCAAATTTGTCCAATATATGCTTAAACGAAAACAACCATAACTTTTAAATGGATGAACGGAATTCGACGATCTTGGACTTTTCGAAAAGCTCAGAAACTATAGCACAACTTTTGTTTAGATAACTTGAGAAAATTCCTTCATCTACTAGGTTAAAAACTTGAATGTTACTCGCTGTCCTGTGTAAAAATAAGTAAAATCTGTAGTATACACCCTTAGTATTTTTGACATATCTTTTTACTGGTTTATCGGATTTTGATGATCTTGTACTTTCTGGAAAGCTAAGAACATAAGCTAAAACTTTTGTTTTAAGTGTTTTGTGTTTTGACACAGTTTAGAAGGTCGAAACCATGAGTGAACGTCACAGACCTGCGCAATGCATTGCTCAGGCTGAGACGTATACCCTAAGTAAAATGGCCATAACTTTTGAACGGATGATCCGAATTCGATGATTTTGGACATTCCGGAAAGCCTGAAATGAATGCAACAACTTTTGTTTAGATTCTATTGTCAAATTTTACCGTTTATGTGACCTAAAGCTAAGATTTATTTGCTGTCCAGAAATTGAAATCTCAGTTTTGAAGCTAAATATGTTATATATATGTTGTGTAGGCTAAGTATAGCGATCTATCTTTATATGCATGGTTCTAACTTAGTTACTGAGCATTTTAGTAGGTAGCAAAGGGGTTGCGCTTTGTTGTGGAACTCGCTTCTACGCTAAACGCATAATGTAAGTAAAATGCTAATAAATGCTAAATAAAAGGTACGCTTACGGTTTTATATGATATTGGTGATATTTATATGTTGTTTCCCCACGTATGGGATGCCTCATCATTGAGATGAGATGTATATTTGTGATATATATGCTATTATATTTTTTCCGATCGAGCCGCGCAAAGGAGACTCTGCCGAAATTTTCCGAAAAATCCGGGTGTTAGAAAATTTTTCAAGTTTTAAATTTTTTTATAACTTGTTTTGATTACTAACTTTTAATGTTAGGAAGCCGGTTGGAGTAACTTAGTGGAAGCGTAGTTATGACTTTATAAATGGAATTTCATTGTTTTATAAGTGGATAATTTTGAATAAAAATATATCAAATGTTGAATTCTATACTTAGTTCCTTTTTTCCCTTCTTTTTCCTTTTCGGGGACGAAAAGTTTTGAGTGGGGGAGAGTGTAACGACCCGTAAATTTTCGATAATTAAAATAGCTAATTTAATAAGATTTCATGATTTAGTGTTAGAAAAAAAAATTGTAAGTCGTTTGGAATAATAATAAATGTTGAATCCATTGGGTTTAGTATGATTAAAAATGATTTGTAAAATTTTATTTTATCATATGAAAGTTATAGTGATGTTACAGAACTTTTAAAACTGAATTTAAAATTTATTTGTGAAAATTGAATATTTTAATATTTAATTATCGACTGGAAAATAACCAATTTTTGAACAGTCTCAGAATTGGACAAAACTAGTTTCATTGGATCCGTAATGTTATATTATTGTAAGATTTCAAATTTCAAGTCAAACGGATTTACCGTTTGTCCGGGGCAAGCCAAAACGCATAGAAAATCGTTTAATCGGTTTAATTTAAAATTGATCGTTTATTGCCGTAACTCACACATACGATCGAATTAGCTTCCGAAACACGTTCCATTGCGTTCGGAACGTGGGGTAAACCTTAGAAACGCCTGCCGGCACGCTTCGTTTGGAGTTCGAAAATTTTTCGGTGAATAGTGTTTTTGCAATTTTCTATAAAAGGACCCATCCTCTTTCATTTGCTCCAAACCCTAACTCATTTTGACCAGCCGCCACTTTCATTTCAATGGCCTGAAAATTTCGAAACTTCCTCCTCATTTTCCTCTCAATCCATCAACAATTAGCAAAAACTCTCAACTACAAAGTTGTAGAGCACGATGAAAGCTTCAAATCCATACGGAGATGATCAAAAACGGAGCCACGGATCAACGGGAAATCGTGTTGGAAGGAGCTGCGTTTTTCACGAAATTCGAGGCACATGGGGTGGCCGAGCTTCAGGCTATTGACGGTGAAGATGGAGCTCGCGAAGGCCTTCGAGATGATAGGTCCTGATCGTTCTGGAAGTCGTCGTGGAGGTCGTGAAAATTGCTTGATGTTAGGCGGCTATGGGTTCATGTTGTGCGCGCGAATACTGGAAGAGAACGTGATGAAGGAAGGTGGAAATTGGCGGTCCAGATCTGATGGTAGAGGGAGGGACGGTCAGATTTGATTCTGGGTAAAAATATATATATATATATATATATATATATATATATATATATATATATATATATATATATAGAAATTGTAGATTAAAAATTAGATTTAATTATCGTTCAATCTTTAAAATAGCATAACTTTTTCATACGAGGTCGAAAACGCACGAAACTTTTTGCGTTGGAATTGTATCGACGAGCATTACGCAATGGAGCTGGATTGGAATTATTTGGAGCTAGAGAAATTTTTGAGTCAAATCGAACGTCGTTCGATTTGATTTAAAATCGAAAATCAAGGTGAGTGTTTTATAACGCTCACACCGTACTAAATATTTTATGATAGTTAAATTTGATATTATGAAGTGTTATGATTTTATTTGTCATTGTTTGGTAAAAATTTAATTGTCATATAGCTTGTCATTCGCATTAACCGTTGAAAAATTAAATTGACAGTTAAATTGAAATTAAAATTGAATTGCGATTAAATTACCTGACATTGATAACTATGAAACTGCCATGAATTGTATTGTTTATTGGATGATGTATTTTGATGGATGCTATTGGTTGATAATTGAATGTTTGGATGTTTATTTGCTTATATAGATCCTGTTATGCATACATATGATACTGAGATTAATTTAAGTAATGTATACTCATTCCTGACATTTAATTGAAATAAAAAATTACTTGGCCATAGGATAGAAAATTATATACGGACACCGAATTGGCTAAATAAATAATTTTGAAATCATCGATTTAAAATTTATTTAAATGTTTTGATTTAAAAGTTATAAATAGAAATAAATTTATAGAAATCGAATTTGTCGAAAAATTGAGTTGGAATGTTGAAATAAATTTTGGTTAAAAGAAATTGGTAAATAATTTAAGTTGTGACTTTAAAAAAAAATAAAAATTTGGATATGATTGAATTTCGAAAATCTATTTATTTTAAAGATTGAACATTATTTCGAGCTTTGAATATTACTAAGTAAAAGTGATATGAAAATGATATTTTGAAATCGAGTTTGGAATTGAATCATATTTGGAATTTGGATTTAAACTTGAATATTGTTGGAAATTTTGTTAAGTGTTATAAATTGATATTTTGAGAAATCAAGCTCCAAATCGATATAAATTGAAATTGAATTAATTAAAGGTGAACGTAGAATTGAATTGATTTGAAGTAAAAGTTGACATTGTTTTGAATTGAAATCGAAATTGAATCGGTAGAATGGAAATTGAAATTTATTTGAATTGGTAAGTTATAATTGAAATGGATTGATTTTGAAGCGAATATGATATTTTGATATCAATTATGAATCGATTTGAAATATAAAGAGCCAAAGGTGTAATAATACGTAGTTATTAAAGAGACCGGGATCGGATATGGACATACTCTCTGTCGATACCGAAAACCACTTTAATAACTATTATACGCGGAGTGATGATCCAGAATGAAGTGGATGGTTTGGTGAACGCGTTGACTGAAGAAAGAGAACGATTATTGGATGACCCCTGACATGACTAAAACAGGAGCCGCGCCGGGCCATTGAGGTTCGCCACCTCTAGCGGACACACTTCTTCAATACCATATCTATTACATTTGTGATGCGATTTGGGTGCACCCCTTGATTTGGGAGTGTTGTTTCGCGGTGTTGGGGTAGCTGCTGGCTATGCCCAACATCAGTCCGGATCACGCAACTACTAGTATCCTAGTTGGTATTGCCTCATGTACCTTGTCATACTGATTAGCCTATTCGCGACCACTACGTTTTGATTTGTACCTTGAGTATATGGATTGCCCTCTGGTGACTTCCGGTTTTGGGGAAACTACGGTCTTGTATATGCTTTTGGGAATAAAAATGTGTTAAGGGGGATTATGGTAACGCCTTAACGCTATTTTGATACTTTATATTACTGATAGACATTATCTACTTAGCGTATATTACTACATAGTAGATAGTTTAACGGATCCTTGAGAGATGGAAAATCCCGTAACATCTCTTAAGTTATTGCACGCACGATGACACTGGATAGGAGATGTCAAACCCCGTAAACATCTCCGACGCCGTTACACTCATATTTATTTACGATTGATTTAACTTTCATAAGGATATTTAGTCCTGACTCGAGTGTTTGTCTTTTCATTACGCTCGGGTCAGTCCTGAGTTTTCAGTTTAGGTTGAAGATCATTTCCTTGGAGGACGGAGACGAAGATTTGGTATATTATCTACTACTATTATATTCATTCCATTCCGCTGCATTGTTGTATGATATTTGCTGTGTATGTAACTCTGATAAATGTTGTGTAATAATAATCAAATGTATTCATTTCAAATGTATTCATTTAATTAATAGCTTCATGAACTGTTATTTTATTATTATACTTTAGCCTTCCGCTGTGAGATTCTGTGTTGTTTCATTTCCTTTATTTCCCTTCCTTTTCTTTTCTTAATTACCCCAATAACTATCTGCCCTTTTAATGGTTTGAAATCGACATGTGTATTTGATCGTCGGTTTAAACTGTCCAAAAAGGCGGGTCGTTGCAGAACAGGTCGAATAATAAATTTTCATTTGATAATTTTTGATTCATCGGTGATTTCATTTTGATAGTTAAATTAACTGATAGTTTTATTTAAACCAATATTTCTCCTTTAATAAATTTATTTTAACTAATTATTTTACTTTAAATTAATATCTTTTTATCAAATTTATTTTACTGAAAATTAAATTTAATACCAAACTTCCTTTAAATAATTTAATTAACTGTAGATTTAATTTTAACTAAAGATTTTATTTTTAGTAACTAAAATAGATAAAATAAATTAATTATCGTAAACTAGTGTTTATAACAACTTAAACAAATAAATTTAAAGTTATATTCCCTTTTTTTTAAAAAAAAAAATTATTTTCAATAGTTAAAATAATTAAATAAGTTACTTGAATGATTTACCACTTTAAATAAATTAGTTTTAACTTAACATAACAAACTAAATCATTAACCTTTTAAGCTAATTTCCTTATATAAATTTTCAACTTGAAATAGATATTATTATTTATTTTCTTCTTTTATTGTAAACAGATAGTATTTATTTATTTATTTATTTCAAACTTAACTATATATTTTTATAGAAACCAAACTGCATATATATTTTTCTGTTTCACTGTACCAATCTATATATATTCACTGAAATATTAAACAAATTGTAAAACTCAAACCTATATACGTTCAGATTTAAATTGAAGTGAAAATTTCGTTTGTACCTTACTGCAAATTTGAAGAACCACGGCCACCCAGTCGAACTCACGATCGACTCCATCCCCCCTGACTCGCTGCTGCCGTGTCGTTCACCTCCATCTTCCCATTACATACGCGTGCGCCACCGTACGCAAGCCCTCCATGCTCTAGTTGCTCGCGAAACCCCAATCGACGCCGCCACTGCTATCGCGACCCAAAATCGCTGCTACCCCTCACGCGAGTCACCCTCGACCTCGCCTAGGCGCCGCCTCATGCCGCGCGCACGCGCGCCTCATCCTCATACGCGCGAACGCGAAGCGCTCGAACTCGACATTCGAAACAAATTGATTTGAATTTGAATGGCTTCGGCCTCGGTTTTGATTTGGGGGAGAGGCCTGTGATTTGGAATTGAGGGCGGCCATTTTTTTTTTATTTCTTCGTTTTTGATTTTGAACTGAAGATGGTTGCGCGATTATTTAAAAAGGAATGGGGAGGAGACAGAATTTCATGCCTGCACGATCTCTACACGATCGAAGGCGTGATTTTAGGCAAAAATCTAGGCGTGATGTTAGGGAAGAACGTGTTGTGTTTGACTAAATTTAAATTTAAATTGAATTCGTTGAAAATTTCGATGCGTTTACTCACCGTGTGTTCACATAATAACTCCGAAAAATACGAAAATTGAAATCCGAGAATAATTCAATATTACGGACCCAATGGAACTGGTTTCGTCAAATTCCGAGACTGTGCCTCGGACGGCTATTTTTAAATATCGATTCAAACGATATAATTTCAAAACTGAGCAATTCACTTCCAAATTAAATTCTGAAGCTTCTATAATCTTCAATATTATCAATATAAATTTTACAAGCCTTTGAAATATTTTTAATCAGCTTAAAATTGAAGATTCAAATTTTTATTCAACTCTCAATAGATTAAATTTTATAATTTAATCGCCAAATTCATTCTGATAATTTGAAATTCAAGTCAAACCATGATTCAAATATTTAAAATTAATTAAATATTTCCTATTTAAATTGTTTAAAATTCTAGGTCGTTACAGATATATTGATTTCTTAACTCTTCTTTTTCCTCTTCGGGGACGAAAAGTTTTGAGTAGGGGAGAGTGTAACGACCTGTGAATTTCGTTAATTTAATTTGTCATATTAATAAGATTTTAGGATTAAATTTATAAAGAAATATAATTGTTATAATTTGTAATGAAGTAAATGTTAAGAATTAACCTATGAAATATTATATTGATTAAAGTAGACTTAATTAAAAAGGTTGAATCGAATAAATCCTATTTAGCAGAACCTAATTTATTGGTATGCAAATTTATAATAAATGAGTTATTGCAAGAAATTGAAATTTGAATAGAATTCTAATGAATGAAAGTAGTGAAAAGATTATACCCGGATGTAATTGTATATGAGAAATAAAGGAAAGTATTAAATTAATTAATGTAATAAAACATTGTTAACGGTATTTGATTATAAATTAAGGAAACATGTTAATGCAAGTTAATATTTAATGAACATGAATGAAGGTTACAATTTAATTAAAATTCAAATATTATGACTTAGCTATAAATGGAATATAATAAGAACAAATGCAATTATTGTATTTATGGGTGAAATAATATATTGATTTATTTGTAACCGAATGTAAATTAATGCAATTATGTTAATGTAAGTTTATGAATAATTTATTTGACGTAATCCAAATTAATTGAAATAACTGTAAGGTCATAATTTGTGGTATCTAGTAAATTTGGAAATTTGATTCCAATAAATGCAATAAAGTATTGAAATGTATATTATTTCCATTGGATAATATAAAGAAACGAAAACTTGCGACCTATGCTTGGAATAACGACCAAAATAAGTGAAATAGGGATAATGTAAGTATTTGATTAATTAATGAAATAATACAGTGTTAATGACAATTAATTAAAATTTGTGTATATATGGAATTTTAACCTGTGATTGTTAAGTAATAAACTTATAAATGCAAGTAAAGGAAAGTAGGTAACAATCTATATATGTTATTTATTTTATTAAGTATGTTAAATAAAATTTGGAAATCAAATTGCAATCAAGGGAAATTTAGTAGTACGTTTATTTGGAATTTATTGATGTAGTAAAGAATGGAGCCAAGGTAGATTAATTTATTTGATTTAAAATCTTAATAAATGGGTGAAATTAACAAATTTCAACATGATTGTAGTATGGTAGTTATTACACAATAAGTGGAAATAAAATAGTTAATACAAATAGAAGTGAAACGGAAAATATCGGTGTAATGAAATGTAACCAAATGTAAATATGTTTGTTGAATAATAAGAATGGGAATCGGGATATATTTATTTGAATGTTAAATTTAGGAAATTGGGTTTATGGCAAATTAATGAAATTAAATCTCTGACTTTTGCGTTAATTGAAATCAATATGGAATGTAAGAATATTAAGGTAATGGTTTTAAAATCTAGTGTTAATTTTTTTTTCATAATATGAATTGGTTGATTTAAAAAAATGGAAAAAAACCTAGATTTTATTTAATTGAAATGAAAAGTTCAAAATTGGATTAATTGTAATTAACTAAAACTGAATTTATCTAAATAATACGTTATCTGAAAAGAAGATGGAATAGGAGGAAATTTATGTAATAGTTTTGAATCCAATGGTAAACCCATCTATTTGACAAAAATGAATGTAATAATTTTTGGTTAACTTAATTAAATGGAAATTTTGGTAATTTTATGTATAATTTTAAAACTTAATGGAATTGAAAGTTAACACCGAAATTTATAAATTTATCAACTTTACATTTACATCTGAATTTGTTAAAACATTGTAAATGATTAAGGAATCAAAGATGATGAAATTATTCAATTAAAGAATTGAAATTTAAAATTTGATTTAATCAATTAATTATAAATTTATTTAATTAGTGTAAAAATAGCCATTTTGGCCGCTGACTCGGATTTCGATGAAACAAGTTTCATCGGATCCGTAACGATGACTTATTGTAGGATTTCAAGTTTCGTAGCGATCAGACTTGTCGTTTGATCGTACAGACTCGAAACATCTTAAAATAAATGAAATTGAAATTAATTGAAATCAATTTGAAAAAGATTGATTTTAGCATAACCTCTTCATACTATGCAATTTGAACCTGAAACTTTTTCCATTGCGTTTAGAATATATTAAAACACCTATTTTGATATATGGGTTGACCCAATTTCGTTCCGGAGTCAGAACGGGCTTTTTTGGGCCACTTTGTCGTTCAACGCGTTTATCAACCCGATCCATCTATTCTATCTTCTAGTTGTCTATAAATCCCCTGCTATAAACCTTAGCAGCCCTATTCATCATTTCTGTACGTATAGATACTGCTGTGCTCCTCTTCCTCAATGGCTGTAAACCCTAATTTATCCAATTCAAATTCGATTGAAAAATCAACTTCAAAAATTCAAACTCCTTCGAAAAATTTGAAAAAAATATATATCGAAGATCTCAATGAGACGAACCTACGTCTGCTGTTTGTTTTTCGAGACAGTGACCGGATTGATCAGAAATCATGGTCAAAGTCAAATAGGACGTTTTTGTTTTGGGGTGACAATTGGAAAATCGGTTTCTGGGTATTGTAGATCACGTCATGGGCTTCGAGATGGCGGTGGTCGCTTGAATTGAATCGAAGCGTGGTGGCCGGATTTGGCGTTTTAGGGTTCGAAATCACTGTTTTTCATGTGGCGGCCGGAGGGACTTCGCGCGACCGGACCACGGTCAGCGCGTGCGGCCGTAGGAGGCGAGGGCAATGGTGGTGGTGGCGTCGATTTTAGTGGTCGGTGGCGGCCTATTTTTTTGGTCCATGTTGGACGTGGTCACGGTTGCATGCGTATGGGTTAATTCTTGATGCATGCGTGATTTGGGAAAGAGACGATGACTTGGAGTGGTGGTATGGTCTATTTTGTTTGTTTTAATTGTTTTGCTTAAATTTTGTTTTCAACACTCTAATCATTATAACTTCCGCATACGAACTCCGTTTCACGCGCGGTTTTCTCCACTAGGTTCGTATTGGAATTCCGGTCGCTTTGACGCATGTTTGGACGAATTTGGGGCCTGTCCAATTTTTGGGTTTAAATTGGGTTTAAATTGGATTTGAATTCAATTTAAATTCAAAAGGTGAGTGTTTAACCCACTCACAACTTCTAAAATTTCTTATGTTTGTTAAATTGATATATGATGTGATTTAAAATTTATTTATGCTTGTTTGGCATATTTTTAATCATCATCTCAGTTAATTTCATTTATTTAAACTAAATTGCTATTTAATTTATTCATTGAATTTAAACTGCCAGTTAAACTGTAAATTAATTATTCATTGCATATAAACTGCCAGTTAAACAGTTATTTAATTTATTATTGAATATAACTGTTAGTTAATACCTGTTATTCATTACCCGTTATATATTAATGATATTGTTTGGATTGGATGATGTTTGGGATAATAAGTGTTTGATGATTGATATTGGATGAATGGATGTTATTTATATTGTTATAAACTGCAGGTTATTATGCATCTTATTTATAACTGTAATTTTTATTTTTAAATTACGGATTGAAATGATAAATATCCGTATCACTTGACCATAGGATAGAAAATTATATACGGACACTGCGGTCTATATATAAAATTATTTTTGAAATGATTTCTGTGGTTTTGTAAAGAAATATATAGGTATATAGATATTGATTTTAGATATTATATAAATTCTATTTTATTATTGAATTTAGCTATGTATAAATTTGTTTTGAATTATAAAATAAGCTAAATAATGAAGTTTGATTTCTTTATATAATATGGTTAAGTATCTATTTAAAATTCTATTGTATATAGAGTTTATAATAACTCAAATAAAATTAGGGTTGAAGATAAATGTGAATATGATTTGATTAAAGTATTTAAGAATTATGCTCGAAAAATTTGATTTGAAATGTAAATAAATTGGGATTTAAATGGTATGATTTTATAACTTGATTTTGATTAGAGGATTTAAATGAATATCAAATTGATTTAATAGAATATTATCAAGTTAATTTAATTAAAAGAATATTCTGTTATTGAAGTTTAAGGGTTTTACTTAAATAATATTTGTTTTATTAAGTAAACATTTTAAATTTAAATAATAGGAATTGGATTTGATATATATGAAATTATCGAAGAATCCATTTTGAAATAGTGGAATATTTAAAGATTGAAATATATGAATTATAAAAAATTAAGTTTTGAAATATAGAATATTTAAGCTTTGAAATATATGGGAATTAAAATGGTTTATTTGGAGGTTCAAATTGGTATTGGAAATTTATTTGGGAAATTTAGAAGCTATTTTATTATATAAAGAAATTTAATATTTAAACCATTTAAGTATTATAAGTCATGTTTTCAAAGCTATAGGTCTTAAGGTATATAGATTGGATAGTGTTATGATTTCGGAAAGGATATATTTTGAAATTAAATGATATCATGTAGATTTGTGTTTTAAAAGGAAATGGTATCGTATTTATATGGTTTTGTAATGGATATTATATTGTGGTTTTTAAAAAAGCATAAACTATTTTGAAAAGACCGCGGGGTTATAATAACGTTTGGTTGTTGAAGAGACCGGGATCGGAAGTTGTCATACTCTCTGCCAACCCCAAAAACCACTTCAACAATCGTGTACGTGGTGGAGATTCCAGAATGAAGTAGGATGGTGGCGGCGTTTCCTTTGAGGTAAATATGTGGACCCAACTCCCATGAGTTCGCATAAGGTGGCTAAAACAGGAGCGATCGACGGGTTAATGAGGTAGCACCTTTGATCGGACACATTCCTTTGATATTCTACTCTGACTTTGGTTTTATTCAGTGGCCACTTTTAATTTCTTTGATTTGGGGGTGTGGCTCGAGGTGGGAGGTAGCTGCGGCTACGCGTTACCACCGATCTGGAAGCGTAATTGGTATATCTACCCTGGCATTGCCTAGTTGTGCCATGTCACCTACTCTATCACGCCTTGTACGAGTTTGGATTTCTTCCATAGCCCGTGTGGTATCCTCTGGTGGCTTCCTGTAACGACCCGTATTTTATGTATCGAAGAATCGTAGAACTGTTGTCATTAGATTGTTGTGTTGTTAAGCCGTCCAGAGTTAAGTCGTCTAAGATTAGGTCGGCTAAGCGACATAGGGGGGTTGGAGCGACCTAAGGGAAGTGAACGACCTAAGGAGGTTGGTGGCAGATGTGAGCAACTTAAGAGATTGGCGACTTAAGGAAGTTAGGACATGTTGGGGCTTAAGTCGTGTAGTATCTTAAGTCGTCTGGGTCGGTTGAGCGACTTACTGAAGTGGAGCGACTTAAGGAGTTAACAGCTTAAGGTAGGTGAGCGGCTTAAGGAGTTAACGACCTAGTAGTTAGCGACTTAAGGAGATAGGATGGTTGGGTGAGTTAACGACCGGTTCTGTGTATAGTTAGGTCGTAAGCGACTTATGTTAGGTCGCGTAAAGGTTTAGGTCGTAAGTCATGCATTAGTGTTAAGGCTTAGGTCGCTGGGTCGTTGTGTCGTGCACTTGCGTTGTAGTTAGGTCGTTGAGACCCTGTGTTTAGTTAAGTCGTTGAGTTGTTAAGTCGCTAGGTTGTGTCCCAGTTAGGATTAAGTGTTAGGTCACCTACGTTGTAAGTCGCGTGAAGGCCTAAGGAGTTAGGTCGTGCATGTTTTAGGTCGCGCATGCTATTAAGTCGTTGGGTCGGCTTCATGATTAAGTTGTAGGTCGTGGGGAGTTTTAGGTCGTTGGGTTTTGTTAAGTCGCGAGCGACTTAAGGGGGCGAATGACCTAAGGTTTTCCAGCCTATAAATACATGTGCTTGCCTCACTTTTTGGGATCCGGATTTTGAAGCGACGAAGTGCTGCCATTTTGAGAGCTCGAGTACTGCACTTCTTCACCTCTTTTCTCTTCTTTAATCTAGTGATTCCTTCCATCCAAATTGAAGATCAAATCGAAGATCCAAGAGCTTAGATTGATGATCTCCATCCATTGAAGAGAGATTTCATCGTTTGAAGCGGAATTTTGGCGGATCAAGCTAGATCCTTCGCTGTCCTAATCTAAAGTGTGTTGCTTTCGAGGTGTTTAGGTGATTCGGTGAGTGGTGGTTATCTCTCACACGGACCCAAAGGAGTATATTGGAATGGTGGTTTGATTTTGTGTTAAATAGTGATTTCCATGCATTTTCATACACCTAAGTATAAATCCATTGTTCATGAAGATTTGACATCCATTTTACTACATGTTAACCTAAGCAAGTTCATCCATCAAGTCGTAGGGATATTATTCATGATTTATGCTTGTTAGATTTAAACTCTTTATTTACATGATTGCCATTTTTGTTATAATTGCTTTTAGATCATGTTTGAATGCTTAATTACTTGGATTAATGATTGTCTTGATTGATTGTTATGAATTAGTTGATTTATGGTTGAATTTGGACAAGTGTGGTTGACGATGATTCAAAAGCTAAGGGAAAGGCTCTTGAATAAGGAAAGCTGCTCGTGGCATATGTGGCAGATGATGAAGCTCATATGGATAGATTTGATGATGATGTTGAGATGGGCTTTGCTATGATGAGATGAGGCGAGGCATGATGTGATGCAGCCTTGGTATAATCCAGACGGGATCATTCTAAGCATGTTGATAACTCGAGGGATGGTTCGAGTTCGTTGATAATGGTTGGCTCGAGAGGCGCTTGAGCTAGTATGAGAATAGTCGTCGAGGAGGATGACTAGAAGGCTGAGATTTCATCGTTATTGAAGGTTCTGGCAGACTCAAAGTAAGAGTACGCTGGGCAGATTCGATAGTCCCAAAAGACTACAGTTGGTGGTCGAGTACTCTGGGCAGATTCGATAGTCCTAGGCACAGGCTGCGACGACGTGCGGAGTTTTGTCTAGAACCGGGGTTACCATTAGCCCTTGACGGACGGCTGAAAGAATGTGCTGGTCATTCAAATAACGGTGGTATCGAAGCAGTGATAACAGTGATAGCCAGAGTCATGGATGTTTGGATGTTTTGGTTGCATCGTCATTCGGTCTCAAGAGCGATGTTTTTCGGGTGCTTATCTGATCTTGGTTTAGGCCTTGGGGGTCTGTACTTGGGAAACATCGACCTTGAATCGAGTGATAATTGCTTTACTTTAAATGTCTGATTTGCTATATTTACTTCTGCTTAGTGTGTCTGGGGGCTATCACTGTAGAAAGAGGTGGAGTGGGAGGGTTAGGTTCCTATTCCTTTTACCTTTATGCTCTTTTGGTATGTTGTTAGTTAATTTACCGCTCACTAAGACTGTTGTCTGACTCAAGGATTTATGTTCAACTCTTATTACCTTGGGCTGTTCATCCATTTTGGGATGGGCAGACTAGGTAGCAGGTGACAGGTGCTGTTCTTGTTGACCAACGATGCTGATAACGAAGACGAGCTGGAGGCTTGCATATTATTTTCTTACTATATGTATTGGATGTTCCGTTGCTTGTATATTCTCTGAGTGTTTGTAGTGAGGCTTGATGTATTGACTATTCAGATTTTTGTATCAAACTAGTATGAGCTTATTTGATGAGATTCTGTTTGTGGGGCTTCACTATATATATATATATTTTCTATTGTATTTTACCCATACGCTGTGAGTAATACGATAGACTCCGCTGTTTTTACCTTACCTTGATGATCATCCATGGCTGCCTGACACACTTTACAGCGCACTATTTCCTTGTTTAGTGCAGGAGTCATGGGCGGTCGTCACATTTGGTATCAGACCTTTGGTTAATCGATTTTGGCCAACGCTCGCTGACGTAACTACGTATGAGAGACGTAATTGTATTTTGATGGATGATTACTATGTATAATATAGTTGCTTAGAAGGATTTGAACTTCTTATGCAGTTGTCTCTCAAGGTGTATTAATCATTTTCTTATAGATATTAAGAATGAGTCGAAGGGGGAGACCAACTGCTAGGGAAGGCCGTGCTGTTGAGGGGGCTGCTGATTATGCTGCTATGTTCGAGGCCATGATGACTTCGATCGTGAGAAGGATGCCAGCTCCGGGGCCAACGGTAGATGTTGGAGTTCAAGTTCAAGCTCCAAAACCGGTGGATTTTGCTAAGCTTTGTAAAGACTATACTGCTCTTGGAGGGAAAGTTTTCTCGGGAACAGAGTCAACCATTGAAATCCAGAGATGGATAGATGCTTGTAGAAGAATCTTTGGTGACTTGGGAATCGAGGATGCAACCAAAAGGAAGCTCGCATCAAGACAGCTTCAGGGAAGAGCTTCTGATTGGTGGAACTCTATCACCATTGATACTACGGAGGAAGAAATTACTTGGGTGTAATTTCAAGCCAAATTTGAAGCTAAGTTCATTTCTACAGCTCAGAAATCTATTCTGTTCAAGAAGTTTGTGGAGCTCAAGCAAGGAGGAAGACCAGTTCTTGAGTATGTTTCTGAGTTTGAAGCCTTGTCCAAGTATGCTCGGTCATATATTAAATCTCCATATCAGAAGAACGAGAAGTTTGTGACAGGCTTGGACATTTATCTTGGGAGGCAGTTGGTGGATCATCTGGACGATCCATTTGAGAAGCTTGTGGAGAAGGCTCTCAGGCACGAGAATCTATTTCCTAAAGAAGGATCTGTTGTTGCTGTGACCAAGGAGGAGTCTAAACCACAGCAAGGTGGAAACAAGAAGAGGAAGCAGCAGCAGCAGAAGGGTAAGGATGGCCAGAAGAAGCCGAAGGGCGAAGTGACCTGCTACAATTGTCAGCAGAAGGGCCATTTCTCCA
Source organism: Allium cepa (assembly GCA_030765085.1). NCBI lineage: Eukaryota > Viridiplantae > Streptophyta > Magnoliopsida > Asparagales > Amaryllidaceae > Allium > Allium cepa. The sequence continues at coordinate 340,114,023 of CM060932.1, read as the reverse complement.
AAGATTGTAAGAATCCAAAGGTGCCGGTGAAGTGCCACAACTGTGACAAACTAGGGCATTTCAAGAAGAACTGTCTAGAACCAAGGAAGGACAGGCATGTTGTACAAGCTTATGCTTTTGGGGCTGTGCCATCATCATCAAAAGCCCCTACTACGGAAGAGAAAGGAAAGAGTGTGGTGGTACAAGGTACCCTTTCCATTTGTGGTGTTCCAGTTAGAGTGTTGTTCGATACTGGGGTGTCGCATTCTTTTGTTTGTAATGAACTTGTAGGCCGGTTGGGTTTGGAACCGGATATTGTTGATAGACCATTGGTTGTGACTAATCCACTTGGGGGTTCGTCTTGTTTGTGTATGATATATCGTGGTCTGGTTGTATCGAGTCATGATTGCTCTTTTGTTTGTGATTGTTTTGTTCTGAACTTTGAGGGGTTTGGAATTATTTTGGGTATGGACTGGCTTAGGAAGTAAGCGACAAAGGTTGATTGTAAAAGGCTGGAGGTGACAGTCGAGAATGTGGAAGGGCGAAAGATTGTGATACGATGTAAGCATGAGGAAGGCGTCTTCATGAGCTTCATGTATTCGCTGGTTGTTCCACGGGATGGACTGTCATCGGTGCCAATCGTAAATGGATTTTAGGATGTCTTTAATGAGGTCAAAGGGTTACCGCCGCATAGAGAGATCGAGTTTCGCATCGATCTAGTTGAAGGAGCCATACCTGTTGTGATGCTTCTTAGGCGGATGGAGCCTAGGGAACAGCAAGAGTTGAAGGTGCAAGTTGATGGTCTTTTACAGAAAGGATTCATTCAGCGTAGTGTGTCCGAATGGGGTGCACCAGTTGTGTTTGCAACCAAAGCAGATGGATCGTTAAGGTCGTGTGTGGATTATCGTGAGCTGAATAAAGTGACTAAGAAGAACAAGTATCCATTGCCGAGAATAGATGACTTGTTTGATCAGCTTCACGAAGCCAAGGTGTTTTCCCAGATGGATTTGGCAACGGGATTTCACCAATTAAGAGTGGCAAAGGATAGTGTGTCGAAGACTGCTTTTAGGACATCATCTGGTTTCTTTGAGTGGCTGGTAATGCCGTTTGGACTGACCAATGCACCAGCATATTTTGTGGATCTTATGAATAGAGTGTTCAGGGATCAGTTGAACAAGTTCGTACTAGTGTTCGTGGAAGATATTTTGATTTATTCCAGTAATGAAGAAGAGCACAAGATGCACTTGCGTATTATTTTGGAAACCCTGCGGAAACATCAGCTGAAGGCTAAGTTTTCGAAGTGTCACTTCTGGAAGAGCGAAGTGATGTTCGTAGGCCATGTTATCTCTGGAAGTGGAATAGCGGTTGATCCCGCCAAGGTGGCAGCAATCCAGGATTGGGTTAGACCTAAGAATGCATCTGATGTGAGAAGTTTTCTTGGATTAGCAGGATACTATCGTCGGTTTATCAAAGACTTTTCCAAGGTAGCTGCACCATTAACAAGATTGACGAAAAAGAATCAAGTATTCAGATGGGATGCTAAGTGTGAGAAAACTTTCGGAATCCTGCAAGAGCGACTGACAAATGCTCCTGTTTTAACTATTCCAAGTGGAAATGATGAGATGGTGGTTTACACCGATGCATGTGGTACTGGACTTGGAGCAGTGCTAATGCAGAAGGATAAAGTTGTTGCGTATGCAAGCCGACAACTGAAGCCGTATGAAAGGAATTATCCGACTTATGATTTGGAGTTAGCGGCGATTGTATTTGCTCTGAAGATGTGGAGACATTACCTACTGGGAGTTCGATTTGAGTTGTTTACAGATCATAAGTCATTGAAGTATCTTTTCTCCCAAAAGGATTTGAATCTCCGGCAGCAACGATGGCTAGAGTTTTTAGCATCATATGATTTTGGTATAGCCTATACTCCGGGAAAGGGTAACGCGGTGGCAGATGCGTTAAGTCGAAGACATGCAGGATTGGGAGCCATGTTTTCAGAATGGAAGAGTCTCGAGTTTTTGGCTGGATTTGACTTCAGGCCCAGATATGAATTGGAACCTGAGATGTTGGCAAACTTATCGATAAGACCTACTCTTGTGGAAAGGATTGGCGAGAGCCAAAAGCGAGACGATAAGCTTGTCAAGATTATCCGTGATTTGGAATCGAGGTTGGACCCAGAGAAGGATAAAGGATTCGAGGTCGATCGAGAGGGTTGGCTTCGGAAGCAAGGACGACTAGTTGTTCCCGATATAGAAGAATTGAGAAATGAAGTTTTAAAGGAGAGTCATCACTCGAAGCTGACAATTCATCCAAGTGGAAATAAGATGTATCGGGATATGAAGAGAACCTATTACTGGGAAGGTATGAAGAAGGATGGTGGAAATTTTATTTCCAAATGCATGAACTGCTAGTTGGTAAAAGCCGAGCAGAAGAAGCCCAGCGGATTGCTTCAGCCATTAGAAGTTCCTACATGGAAGTGGGAGCAAATATCGATGGATTTTATCGATGGGCTACCTAGAACAAGAGCGGGAAATGAAGGGATTTGGGTCATCATAGATCGTTTGACTAAGAGTGCAAGATTCATTCCTGTTCGGACAACTAGGACTGCATCGAAATTGGCTGAGCTATATGTTAAGTGGATAGTTCAATTCCATGGTATTCCGAAAAGTATAGTGAGCGATCGAGACCCATTGTTCACTAGTGGATTTTGGAAGAGCTTCCAGGAAGTTTTGGGAACCGAGTTGTGTTTGAGTACAGCTTATCACCCCTAAATAGATGGTCAGACCAAGAGAGTCAACCGAGTTTTGGAAGATCTCCTCAGAGCATGTGTTTTGGATTTCGGAGGATCGTGGGATGATCATCTTCATTTGGTGGAATTTTCATATAATAACAGTTACCAGTCAAGCATTGGTATGGCGCCGTATGAAGCATTGTATGGAAGACCGTGTAACTCTCCGACATGTTGGTTGGAAACGGGAGAAAAGTTGATACTTGGGCCAGAAATGATTCAACAGACTACGGATTGTATAGAGATCATTCGGCAACGAATGAAGGCAGTCCAAGACCGTCGGAAAAGTTATGCCGATAAGCTTCGTAAGGATTTGGAGTTCGACATAGGTGATATGGTTGTTGTGAAGATTTCTCCCCTGAGGAATGTTATTCGATTCGGGAAGAAAGGGAAATTGACTCCGAGATTTGTTGGACCATTCCCGATCATCGAGCGAATTGGAAAGCTCGCCTATAAATTGGAATTACCAGAAAAGATGTCGGGTGTGCACAATGTTTTTCATGTATCGTATCTACGGAAGTATGTGCACGACTCGAATACAGTGGTTTCTGCTGATAGCTATGAAGATTTTGAGGTTGATTCAGTTGATAAGAGACCTCGTAAGCCGCTTCGTGTTGTGGAAACTGACACGAGACAGCTTAGGAGGAAGGTAGTCAAATTGCCCAAGGTACAATGGGGTGATGATGTTAACGACTGGACATGGGAGGAGGAAGAGAGGATGAAGGCAGCTCATCCTGAACTCTTCGAGGTATGACCGTGAGGTGTCATGACATCTCATGACATTGTAACTTGTTCTAGTCTTAGAATTCTGCATGGTAGGCTAGGAATTGGATGCATGGTTTGTTGATTGCTATGGATGGTAGGCATGCAGAATAGCCTTTGATTGCTCTTGTTTGTTTGGAATTTCGGGGGCAAAATTCCTAAAGGGGAGGAATGTAACGACCCATATTTTATGTATCGAAGAATCATAGAACTGTTGTCATTAGATTGTTGTGTTGTTAAGCCGTCTAGAGTTAAGTCGTCTAAGATTAGGTCGTGATAGCTTAGGTCGGCTAAGCGACATAGGGGGGTTGGAGCGACCTAAGGGAAGTGAACGACCTAAGGAGGTTTGTGGCAGATGTGAGCGACTTAAGAGATTGGCGACTTAAGGAAGTTAGGACATGTTGGGGCTTAAGTCGTGTAGTAGCTTAAGTCGTCTGGGTCGGTTAAGCGACTTACTGAAGTGGAGCGACTTAAGGAGTTAACGGCTTAAGGTAGGTGAGCGGCTTAAGGATTTAATGACCTAGTAGTTAGCAACTTAAGGAGATAGGATGGTTGAGCGAGTTAACGACCAGTTCTGTGTATAGTTAGGTCGTAAGCGACTTATGTTAGGTCGCGTAACGGTTTAGGTCGTAAGTCGCGCATTAGTGTTAAGGCTTAGGTCATTGGGTCGTTGTGTCGTGCACTTGCGTTGTAGTTAGGTCGTTGAGACCCTGTGTTTAGTTAAGTCGCTAAGTCGTTGAGTTGTTAAGTCGCTAGGTCGTGTCCCAGTTAGGATTAAGTGTTAGGTCGCCTATGTTGTAAGTCGCGTGAAGGCCTAAGGAGTTAGGTCGTGCATGTTTTAGGTCGCGCATGCTATTAAGTCGTTGGGTCGGCTTCATGGTTAAGTTGTAGGTCGTGGGGAGTTTTAGGTCGTTGGGTTTTGTTAAGTCGCCAGCGACTTAAGGGGGTGAACGACCTAAGGTTTTTCAGCCTATAAATACATGTGCTTGCCTCACTTTTTGGGATCCGGATTTTGAAGCGACGAAGTGTTGCCATTTTGAGAGCTCGAGTACTGCACTTCTTCACCTCTTTTCTCTTCTTTAATCTAGTGATTCCTTCCATCCAAATTGAAGATCAAATCGAAGATCCAAGAGCTTAGATTGAAGATCTCCATCCATTGAAGAGAGATTTCATCGTTTGAAGCAGAACTTTGGCGGATCAAGCTAGATCCTTCGCTGTCCTAATCTGAAGTGTGTTGCTTTTGAGGTGTTTAGGTGATTCGGTGAGTGGTGGTTATCTCTCACATGGACCCAAAGGAGTATATTGGAATGGTGGTTTGATTTTGTGTTAAATAGTGATTTCCATGCATTTTCGTAAACCTAAGCATAGATCCATTGTTCATGAAGATTTGACATCCATTTTACTACATGTTAACCTAAGAAAGTTCATCCATCAAGTCGTAGGGATATTATTAATGATTTATGCTTGTTAGATTTAAACTCTTTGTTTACATGATTGCCATTTTTGTTATAATTGCTTTTAGATCATGTTTGAATTCTTAATTACTTGGAGTAATGATTGTCTTGATTGATTGTTATGAATTAGTTGATTTATGGTTGAATTTGGACAAGTATGGTTAAAGATGATTCAAAAGGTAAGGGAAAGGCTCTTGAATAAGGAAAGCTGCTCGTGGCATAGGTGACAGATGATGAAGCTCATATGGATAGATTTGAAGATGATGTTGAGATGAGCTTTGCTATGATGAGATGAGGCGAGGCATGATGTGATGCAGCCTTGGTATAATCTAGACGGGATCATTCCAAGCATGTTGATAACTCAAGGGATGGTTCGAGTTCGTTGATAATGGTTGGCTCGAGAGGCGCTTGAGCTAGTATGAGAATAGTCGTCGAGGAGGATGACTAGAAGGCTGAGATTTCATCGTTATTGAAGGTTCTAGCAGACTCAAAGCAAGAGTACGCTGGGCAGATTCGATAGTCCCAAAAGACTACAGTTGGTGGTCGAGTACTCTGGCCAGATTCGATAGTCCTAGGCACGGGCTGCGACGACGTGCGGAGTTTTGTCTAGAACCGGGGTTACCATTAGCCCTTGATGGACGGCTGAAAGAATGTGTCGGTCATTCAATTAACGGTGGTATCGAAGCAGTGATAACAGTGATAGCCAGAGTCATGGATGTTTGGATGTTTTGGTTGCATCGTCATTCGATCTCAAGAGCGATGTTTTCCGAGTGCTTATCTTATCTTGGTTTAGGCCTTGGGGGTCTGTACTTGGGAAACATCAACCTTGAATCGAGTGATAATTGCTTTACTTTAAATGTCTGATTTGCTATATTTACTTCTGCTTAGTGTGTCTGGGGGCTATCACTGTAGAAAGAGGTGGAGTGGGAGGGTTAGGTTCCTATTCCTTTTACCTTTATGCTCTTTTGGTATGTTGTTAGTTAATTTACCGCTCACTAAGACTGTTGTCTGACTCAAGGTTTTATGTTCAACTCTTATTACCTTGGGCTGTTCATCCATTTTGGGATGGGCAGACTAGGTAGCAGGTGACAGGTGCTGTTCTTGGTGACCAACGATGCTGATGACGAAGACGAGCTGGAGGCTTGCATATTATTTTCTTACTATATGTACTGGATGTTCCGCTGCTTGTATATTCTCTGAGTGATATGTAGTGAGGCTTGATGTATTGACTATTCAGATTTTTGTATCAAACTACTATGAGGCTTATTTGATGAGATTCTGTTTGTGGGGCTTCACTATATATATATATATATATATATATATATATATATATATTCTATTGTATTTTACCCATGCGCTGTGAGTAATACGATAGACTCCGCTATTTTTACCTTACCTTGATGATCATCCATGGCTGCCTGGCACACTTTACAGCGCACTATTTCCTTGTTTAGTGCAGGAGTCATAGGCGGTCGTCACACTTCCCGATCAGGAGAGACCCTGATATTAGATGGACTATTAGGACTACTACGTGTTAAGGGCTATATGGGTAACCCCTTAATGCTAAGAAAAAAGTAAGTTTATTTTACTATTAGACAATATTACAATAGCGAAATTTTACTACATAGTACATAGTTTAACGGATCCTTAGGAGGTGTGAATCTCGAGCATCTCTTAAGTTATTGCACTCATATTTATTTCTGTTAATTTAACTCACATAAGATATTTTAGTTCTGACTCGAGTGTTTTTTCTTTTCAATTCGCTCGGGTCAGCCTGAGCGTTTCAGGATTCGAAGACTTTAGCTCTGGAGGACGAGGACGAAGATTTATATTACTATTATCTGCTATATTATTCCACTAAACCATTTTACTCTGTTGCATTGTTATTATCCTTTGGTATGTGACCTCTGATATTTATTGTATAAAGAAAAATCAAATGTTTTGTAAAATAGTTTTATGAACTGTATATTGATTATTATATTTTATCGTTCCGCTGCAAGATTCTGTTTTGTTTTTCTTCTCTGCTTTTCTTATTTACCCCATAACAATCCGCCCTTTTGTATGTTTTGAGTCTGACATGTGTCGTTTATCGTCGATTTAAAGCATGCGAAAAGGTGGGGCATTACATCTGGTATCAGAGCTTTGGTTTGGCGATAAACCTTAGCTTTGTGGGGTATGACTCTTTACTAATAGGGTAGTAATACCCTATGGGAGTCATTGAGTGTGTGTGTATATATATATACACATGAGAGAGCGTATTTGTTAGTGTTATAAAAAGGTTTTAATATTGTGTTAGTTTGTTCCGTTTTGTATTTATGAATTCTGGTTGATGCATGGGACGCTATGACATCAATAGGGATTTCTGAACACTTAATAAGACAGACCGATACAATATTTGTTTTTAATATAGGTGAATGAAGCCTATTACATTTTCTATATATAAAGTAATAAATTTTATAAAGATTATATTTGGTTGTAATATATTGGTTGTCAGGTAATGAAATTTATAAATAATAGTTGAAATAAGATTTAAAATAAATAAATAAAATTGGAAATTTAGAGCTTAAGTTTCGGGGTTTGAAATTTCTTTTGAATGATTTTGAAATATAATAATAATATTATAAAAAGAAGTATTTTATGATATAAGTATTTCAATATAATTTGAAAGAAATGTTTTTAAAAGAAATTTTGGAAAGATAAAGTTGTACTCCCCTCTCTGTCGCTGGAAAATAATTTCAGCGATGAGTGCACGCATCATCGACATTCATTTTCGAGTTTCGAAAGGGAAAGGCCACTTTAGTAGTTTACTGCAAATTTGTTTTGAAAAAAAATTATTGTTTTAATTTTAATTGGATATATAAGTTTAAGTATAAACCTTTATTTATTATCTTTAAAATGATTTGAAATTAAACCCGGTATTTAAATTCTTAAGTTTCCATTATTTTACAGTTTCAATTAGTGTGGTAAAATGGAAGTTAATCAATAATTGGATCCTTTAATTAAAATAAGTAATTTAATGCTAGGTTATGAATGAAATTAAAGTTAATTTGAAACTGTAACCTATGAAACAAAGAATAATATTGTTGAACATTTAGTTAATTAAAAGAAATAGAAATAAACGTGGGTAACTTTCTATTACATCCTTAAAGGCATATATATAACTTACCAAAAGATATAAAAGTTGAAATGTTAATAAGAAGATGTTATAGATATTATACAACTAAGAAATTTGAGGTTATGAAAGTAATTAATGAAATGCTTTTATAAATAAGGATCTAAAGTTATAATTATTATATACTTAAGTTTTGACTGAAAGGCCACTAATTAAATATAATAGAAGGGTTATGAAGAAATGATAATAAACTTAAGTAAGTGTTGAAGGCATTTATTTTGAAAATAAGCAGAAAGATGAACACTGTAACTAAATAAATTAAGCAGTGAATAAATGAATGCAATAAAATAAAAGAAAATTTTCATGAGATGACTAAGTGAAAATGAGATTTTGTTAGAAATGAATAAAAGTAAATGAAAATTTGCAAGAAATAAATGATAAAAAAAATCATTATATGAATAAAAAGGAAATCAAACAACAATAGTATGAAATGTAATTAACAAGAATAAACTTAGTTTATTGTTTGTTTGGTTTATAGTTGTTTGGGTAAGGATACTTTAAATCTGTTTGGAAGGTTTGATAATCTATTTAATGTAACCTAAGACTGTTGAGTGAAGGGTACGCTTAGTAGTTTATTTTTCATTCCATACAATTTAAAGTTTGAACCCGAACAACTATTTGTTTTGTTGATATGAATGAATGATTGATTTGTATGGATTCTATGTGATGGTTGTATGCCTTGTTGCAAGTGATTGTTGATCGTATTAAATTGTTTTTTGTAGTTGAAATAACCTTAAATATTTCATTTTATATGATTGTTAACCTTTGTGGATTTTTTAAGTGAAATACCGATTATGGAAGCAATTGCTACTGCATTTGGTTTCATAATATAAGCGTATTTTGCCCGACAAATAGGTATGTTCTCGGATTACGGTTTATAGTGTTATCATATTATTTTCCCGAGTTGGGATATATATTATTTTGAAAAATATATGTTGTATATTGTATTTTTGATATTATATTTTCTCCCGAGCCTCTCCGTACAAAGGAGACTCTGCCTAAATTTTTCGAAAATTTTGGACGTAGAAAAAATTTTGAAAATGTTTTCCAAGCTCTACTAATTTGAGTATAAAGGTATTTAATAGTTATAAATTGATATTTTATTTAAATCATTAAATTTTGTAAATTTATTTTTTTATAAATACAATATTTAAGTAAGATATATTGATTTATTAACTCTTCTTTTCCCTTCTTTTTCCTTTTCGGAGACGAAAAGTTTTGAGTGTGGGAGAGTGTAACGACCCGTGAATTTCGTTAATTTAATTTGTCGTATTAATAAGATTTTGGAATTAAATTTATAAAGAAATATAATTGTTATAATTTGTAATGAAGTAAATGTTAAGAATTAACCTATGAAATATTATATTAATTAAAATAGACTTAATTAAAATGGTTGAATTGAATAAATCCAATTTAGTGGAACCTAATTTATTGGTATGCAAATTTATAATAAATGGGTTATTGCAAGAAATTGAAATTTGGATAGAATTCTAATGATTGAAAGTAGTGAAAAGATTATACCCTGATGTAATTGTATATGAGAAATAAAGGAAAGTATTAAATTGATTAATTTAATAAAACATTGTTAACTGTATTTGCTTATAAATTAAGGAAACGTGTTAATGCAAGTTAATATTTAATGAACTTGAATGAACGTTACAATTTAATTAAAATTCAAATATTATGACTTAGCTATAAATGGAAAATAATAAGAACAAATGCAATTATTGTATTTGTGGGTGAAATAATATATTGATTTATTTGTAACCGAATGTAAATTAATGCAATTATGTTAATGTTAGTTTTATGAATAATTTATTTAGCGTAATCCAATTAATTGAAATAACAATAAGGTCATAATTTATGGTATCTGGTAAATTTGGAAATTTGATTCCAATAAATGCAATAAAGTATTGAAATGTATATTGTTTCCATAGGATAATATAAAGAAACGAAAACTTGCGACCTAGGCTTTGAATAACGACCAAAATAAATGAAATAGAGATAATGTAAGTATTTGATTAATTAATGAAATAATACAGTGTTAATGAAATAATACAGTGTTAATGAAATTAAATCTCTGATTTTTGCGTTAATTGAAATCAATATGGAATGTAAGAATATTAAGGTAATAGTTTTAAAATCCAATGTTATTTTTTTTTATAATATGAATTGCATGATTTAAAAAAATGGAAAAAACCAAGATTTTATTTAATTTAAATGAAAAGTTCAATAATTGGATTAATTGTAACTAACTGAAATTGAATTTATCTAAATAATACGTTATCTGAAAAGAAGATGGAATAGGAGAAAATTTATGTAATAGTTTTGAATCCAATGGTAAACTCATCTATTTGAAAAAAACAAATGTAATAATTTTGGGTTAACTTAATTAAATGGAAATTTTGGTAATTTTATGTATAATTTTAAAACTTAATGGAATTGGAAGGTAACACTTAAATTTATAAATTTATCAACTATACATTTACATCTGAATTTGTTAAAACATTGTAAATGATTAAGGAATCAAAGATGATGAAATTTGTCAATTAAAGAATTGAAATTTAAAATTTGATTTAATCAATTAATTATAAATTTATTAATTAGTGTAAAAATAGCCATTTTGGCCACTGACTCAGATTTCAACGAAACAAGTTTCATCGGATCCGTAACGGTGAATTACTGTAGGATTTCAAGTTTCGTAGCGATCGGACTTGTCGTTTGATCGTACAGACTCGAAACGCCTTAAAATAAATGAAATCAATTGAAATCAATTTGAAAAAGATTGATTTTAGCATAACCTCTTCATACGATGCAATTTGAACCGGAAACTTTTTCCATTACGTTTAGAATATATTAACACACCTATTTTGATATATGGGTTGACCCAATTTCGTTCCGGAGTTAGAACGGGCTTTTTTGGGCCACTTTGTCGTTAATCGCGTTTATCAACCCGATCCATCTATTCTATCTTCTAGTTGTCTATAAATACCCTGCTATAAACCTTAGCAGCCCTATTCATCATTTCTATACGTATAGAAACTGCTGTGCTCCTCTTCCTCGATGGCTGTAAACCCTAATTTATCCAATTCAAATTCGATTGAAAAATCGACTTCAAAAATTCAAACTCCTCCGAAAAATTTTAAAAAAATATATATCGAAGATCTCAATGAGATGAACCTACGTCTGTTGTTTGTTTTTCGAGACAGTGACCGGATTGATCAAAAATCGCGGTCAAAGTCAAATTGGACGTTTTTGTTTTGGGGTGACAATTGGAAAATCGGTTTCTGGGTATTGTAGATCACGTCATGGGCTTCGAGATGGCGGTGGTCGCTTGAGTTGAATCGAAGCGTGGTGGCCGGATTTGGCATTTTAGGGTTCGAAATCACCGTTTTTCACGTGGCGGCCGGAGGACTTCGCGCGACCGGACCACGGTCAGCGCGTGCGGCCGTAGGAGGCGAGGGCAATGGTGGTGGTGACGTCGATTTTAGTGGTCGGTGGCGGCCTATTTATTTGGTCCATGTTGGACGTGGTCACGGTTGCATGCATATGGGTTAATTCCTCACGCGTGCGTGATTTGGGAAAGAGACGATGACATGGAGTGGTGGTATGGTCTATTTTGTTTGTTTTAATTGTTTTGATTAAATTTTGTTTTCAACACTCTAATCATTATAACTTCCGCATACGAACTCCGTTTTCCGCGCGGTTTTCTCCGCTAGGTTCGTATTGGAATTCCGGACGCTTCGACGAAGGTTTGGATGACTTTGGAGACTGTCCAATTTTTTGGTTTAAATTGGATTTGAATTCAATTTAAATTCAAAAGGTGAGTGTTTTAACCCACTCACAACTTCTAAAATTTCTCATGTTTGTTAAATTGATATGTGATGTGATTTAAAATTTATTTATGGTTGTTTGGCATATTTTTAATCATCATCTCAGTTAATTTCATTTATTTAAACTAAATTGTTATTCAATTTATTCATTGCATTTAAACTGCCAGTTAAATTGTAAATTAATTATTTATTGCATATAAACTGCCAGTTAAACAGTTATTTAATTTATTATTAAATATAACTGTTAGTTAATACCTGTTATTCATTACCCGTTATATATTAATGATATTGTTTGGATTGGATGATGTTTGGGATAATAAGTGTTTGATGATTGATATTGGATGAATGGATGTTATTTATATTGTTATAAACTGCAAGTTATTATGCATTCTTATTTCATTCGGGATTGCGGTTTGAAATGATATATAACCGTAATTTTTATTTTTAAATTGCGGATTGAAATGGTAAATATCTGTATCACTTGACCATAGGATTGAAAATTATATACAGACACCATGGTCTATATATAAAATTAATTTTGAAATGATTTCTGTGGTTTTGTAAAGAAATATATGGGTATATACATATTGATTTTAGATATTATATAAATGCTATTTTATTATTGAATTTAGCTATGTATAATTTTTTTTTGAATTATATAATAAGCTAAATAATGAAGTTTGATTTCTTTATATAATATGGTTAAGTATTTATTTAAAATTCTATTGTATATAGAGTTTATAATTACTCAAATAAAATTAAGGTTGAAGATAAATGTAAATATGATTTGATTAAAGTATTTAACAATTATCCTCGAAAAATTTGATTTGAAATGTAAATAAATTGAGATTTAAATGGTATGATTTTATAACTTGATTTTGATTAGAGGATTTCAAAGAATATCAAATTGATTTAAAAGAATATTATCAAGTTAATTTAATTAAAAGAATACCATGTTATTGAAGTTTAAGGGTTTTACTTAAATAATATTTGTTTTATTAAGTAAACATTTCAAATTTAAATAATAAGAATTGGATTTGATATATATGAAATTATCGAAGAATCCATTTTGAAATAGTGGAATATTTAAAGATTGAAATATATGAATTATAAAAATTTAAGTTTTGAAATATGGAATATTTAAGCTTTGAAATATATAGGAATTAAAATGGTTTATTTAGAGGTTCAAATTGGTATTGGGAATTTATTTGGGAAATTTAGAAGCTAACTTATTATATAAAGAAATTTAATATTTAAACTATTTAAGTATTACAAGTCATGTTTTCAAAGTTATGGGTTTCTAGGTATATAGATTGGAAAGTGTTATGATTTTGGAAAGGATATATTTTGAAATTAAATGATATCATATAGATTTGGGTTTTAAAAGGAAATGATATCGTATTTATATGGTTTTGTAATGGATATTATATTCTGGTTTTTAAAGAAGCATAAACTATTTTGAAAAGACCACGGTGTTATAATAACATTTGGTTGTTGAAGAGTCCGGGATCGGAAGTTGTCATACTCTCTGCCAACCCCGAAAACCACTTCAACAACAGTGTACGCGGTGGAGATTCCAGAATGAAGTAGGATGGTGGCGGCATTTCATTTGTGGTAAATACCTAGACCCAACTCCTGTGAGTTGGCATAAGGTGGCTAAAACAAGAGCGATCGACGGGTTAATGAGGTAGCACATTTGATCGGACACATCCCTTCGATATTCTACTCTGACTTTGGTTTTATTCGGCGGCCACTTTTGATTTCTTTGATTTGAGGGTGTGGCTCGAGGTGGGCGGTAGCTGCGGCTACGCGTTACCACTGACCCGGAAGCGTAATTGGTATATCTACCCTGGCATTGCCTAGTTGTGCCGTGTCACCTACCCTATCGCGCCTTGTACGAGTTTGGATTTCTCCCGTAGCCCATGTGGTATCCTCTGGTGGCTTCCCGATCAGGATTGACCATGATATTGGATGGACTACTGGGACTATTATTTGTTAAGGGCTATATGGGTAACCCCTTGATGCTAAGAAAAAAGTTAGTTTATTTTACTATTAGACATTATTATAATAGCGAAATATTACTACATAGTAAATAGTTTAATGGATCCTTAGGAGGTGTGAATCCCGAGCATCTCTTAAGTTACTGCACTCATATTTATTTCTGTTAATTTAACTCACATAAGATATTTTAGTTCTGACTCGAGAGTTTTGTCTTTTCAATTCGCTTGGGTCAGCCTGAGCATTTCAGGATTCGAAGACTTTAGCTCTGGAGGACGAGGACGAAGATTTATATTACTATTATCTGCTATGTTATTCCACTACAGCATTTTATTCCGTTGCATTGTTATTATCCTTTGGTATGTGACCTCTGATATTTATTGTATAAAGAAAAATCAAATGTTTTGTAAAACAGTTTTATGAACTGTATATTGATTATTATATTTTATCGTTCCGCTGCAAGATTCTGTTTTGTTTTTCGTCTTTGCTTTTCTTATTTACCCCATAACAATCCACCATTTTGTATGTTTTGAGTCTGACATGTGTGGTTTATCGTCGATTTAAAGCGTGCGAAAAGGCGGGGCGTTACACAAAGTATATGGGGGTTAAAAAAAAACCTTATTAGCTGGACAGTTATAAAATCCTGACCTTACAAATACAGACAGGTATACTATATAATACAACGGAAAATAAAATGCTACGATAGGTGAAACTTTAGCTCCCCTCCATGATTTCCATTACACCAAAGGCAACCTGGGAAATTACTCGTCTGACTCGAGCATTATAGATAAATAACACTCGGATCAGTATGGAAATACCAGCGTGAGATTATACTCGAATAAGGGGAAACATATATTAAAATTCTATGAGACCACGCTGCAAATGCGGAACGGGTTTTGACCTCACAAGAATAACATCCATATAGGCAAGAGAAGAAATGTATATTAAGAAACAAAACCAAATATGATTGAGCATAAATAATATCAACCAAACTTGAAAGAATGGAAATAAACGGATATAAAATCTAAATTGGACAGAATGGATAGAACAAGTAAAATGGTCCAACCTGATAAAATGGACTAAATAAGGTAATAGTCCAAACTCGACATAATAGGCTAAATAAAGTGTGACGCCCCACCTCTATACCCACACTAGCCAAGAACACTACGGAGTAGTGCTGTCAACTAGCATGGAGAATAAGGCTGTTGAGGAGCGACCATCCATGTAATTGCTTATCACACGGTGGCTATAAATAATCTTCGAAAACAAACATAAAAATAATCATAACACAAATCAGTCACAGATATCCATATCACAAAGGCGGAAGAAGATATGAATATATAACTAACACATAAAAGTGTACATCAGAGTAGTGGTCCATAAGATCCACGATAATACAAAAGAATAGCAACACGTGCTATACAAAAGAATACAACTATGAGTCTATATCTCAAGTGTATACAACAAAAACTGCTAATCTAAACAGTTAGCCAAAAGTCAGAGTGATGAATCCCTGGGAAGAAGTCAAGCAGAAGCACCTGTAACATCTCGGTCTGACCTGAGTATTATTTAAGAAAATAATAAACGGGTCAGTCTAGCTATAAATATCAGATGACATGATATAACATAAAAGATATGGCATAAACATAAAATATCCATAATGACAAACCACCATAAGTATGTAAATAATGATCAACAGAAGATCAATCAATAAGAGATAATCAATATCACAAGAATCTTCTCAAAGATTCGGAAAGGGCATCATACCCCAAACTTGTACTCATAACAAGTCAATGACATAAATTCTAGAAATCAATGCAAGAAGTCCAGAAATCATAGAAAAGAGAAAGAGGCCTATCACATGACGGTCCGAAGACCAAGGGGAGCTACCCCACATGTGTGAATGGAATCACACAGATTAAGGTCCAGACTAACCAAAAAGCAAAAAGGTATGTGTGAGTGGAATCACACAAGTGGTGTCTAGTCTAACCTCGCAACAAGAGACATCGCACAGTTGCTAGTCTAAATCATCAGAATGATCGTCATGATCAACGAGAAGTGTCAATTACACAAAGCTAGTAAATATAGAAGTTTAGCTTCATGTCCCATAACCACTTGCTTAACTTAAATATTTACGAACAAACTATAAATCTTCACTAATAAAATTGTCACAAGAGGTTCAATCGAACAAGTCCAAGAATTAACCGACGAAGTGAACGCAAGCGTTTCATACCACTTGTTTTACTAAGTCGTTTAATTAGATTTCTCATCCGAGTGAGGTAAAGGTTTGTATATACTAATAGATTGGAAAACGGTTTAAGAAAAGAGCTTTGTTATTAAAAATAGAGTTGAAATTGTTTGTTAAAAGGGTTTTGATATTTACTACTAGTATTGAAACCTTTATATTATAAAGTGACAAGACACAGAAGCAATTGTAGAAACAATTAGTCACAAAAATCGCATACGGAGATGTGAATAAAAACCAAGGAAATCAACTCAATGTTTTTCAGATAAGATCCCCTACGGAGGGGGGGTCCAGGGGGGTCCAGGGGGGGTGGCAACCCCCCTAGGTGGGGGTGCGGGGGCAACGCCACCGCTTACGGTACGACCTAAGTGAAGACAAGCGGCCTACAACCTAAAGCAAAATGATGTCTAACGACCTAAGGGTTCACGCGACCTAACACAATGGCCGAGCGACCTAACTGGAGTTAAGGGAGGCAAGCGACTTAAGGTCCAACGACCTACGACTCAAGCAAGCCGAGCGACCTAGTGTGGAGGGGTCGAGCGACTTAAGAAAGGCGAACGACCTAACTAGCAGAGGAGATTTAAGGTCGGTAACGACTTACGACTTACGAAATGGAGGGTAAACGACTTAACAAGGTTCGCGGGCTAAGGATGAGCGACCTAACAAGGTTCACGACCTAACGGAGACGAGGTCATGCGACCTAAAGTGGTTCGCGACCTAAAGGGGAACGACCCATCGAGTTATAGGTCTAACGACCTAACGGTTTAAAGGTCATGCGACCTAAAAGTGAAACGACCTAAGGTCGAAAACAAGGTCACGCGACCTAACAGGAAACAAGGACAAGCGACCTAAAGGGTTACGCGACCTAACGTAACACGGGTCAAACGACCTAAGGCATCACAGGACGAACGACCTAACTGCTTAAGCGACAGGCGACCTAAAGAGGTTCGCGACCTAAAGGTGCACGACCTAAGGTCTTTCGACCTAAGGGTATATAGGTAACACGACCTAAAGATGTCGCGACCTAAAAATAGAAAGCATGGCCGAACGACCTATCGAAGTAGAAAGGCATGCGACCTAACGGTCAAAAGGCCAACGACCTACGACCTAAAAGCCATACGACCTACGACCTAAAAGCCATACGACCTAACGTGAAACGACCTAACTCCGAAGTGAAGATTCAAGGCAGTGCGACTTAGCGCGATAACACGCGAATGACCTAAGGGTTAGGTCGCGAGCGACCTAACTCCGAACACCAAAAATGGCCAGAACGACCTAAGTGCAGAAAATTCACCAAAACGCTAAAAATTGGAGTTTTTCGCCAATCCAATCCAAACCAAAGGCAAATGTGCATGCAAAAGTGATAGGGAATCATTCCCAACAGTCCAATATAGTTATAGACTAGATTTGTGAGATAAAAATCTCACCTTTGCACCAAATATCAATGAAAATGAAGTTTTAAGTAAGCAAGAATCAATCCTTCTTCTATCTAAGCACAAGAAGCTTGAATCCAATGTCTTCTTCTTGAATTTGGAGTAGAAAGATGAATTTCAATTGAATTTGAGTTTTGGAATTTTAATTTCCCATTCCCTCCACCATTAATGCCAAAGCTTGATTAGTTAGGAAATTTATGAAGAGTGAGGAGAAGAGGGTTGGAACTTGGGCTTAATAGGCTAAACTAACCCAAAGTCCAAAGCGGGAAAAGTTAGTGAAATTTCACTAACTCCAAACCTATCGATGTTTATACTTAAAAAATTTGTAAATGGCATTTCGAACTCAATGGAAGTAGTCTCGAGTCCTAATTTGACCGTTTGCAAAAAGTAACTTTTCGGACCAAAATCCGATTAACGAGTTAATATTTAAATAAAATATTTAAATACAAACTCGATAAATATGCGGGTTGTTACATAAAGTGACAGTCCAAACTCAATAGAATGGGCTAAATAAAATAACAGTCCAAACTCGATAGAATGGGATAAATAGAGTAATAGTCCAAACTCGATGGAATGGACTAAATAAACACAAAATGCCATGATGAGGAGTTGGCTCTACTCGTGCCAATTTAAAGCTAAAAAGATTGAGAATTTTCGAATCAAATAAGGAAAGGAAATTTTCCAACAAATGACTAGGAGGGTGCTCCCCCTTACCGAAAGCATGCCTCTAGAAATATACTTGAGAACTCCAATGGCTCTCGAAAACCTCCAAGATGGACCCCACTAACTGTTACAGATTGTCTTAGTACTTCACATCTCAATGCACAACACCTAATCTAATCTGGAGTGGATGTGAAGATACCCTAATGGGAGCAAAACCCCACATAGCTTGGCCCCCACTCGCTCTCTAAGTTTAGTCATTTCCGTCAAAGGATAGCTAAGCTCAAATGAGAAACTCATCATCTTGGAGTGACGAAATAAAGTGGCTGAACTAACTAATAGCTGAGATATCAACTATCGAGGACGTAAAATGATCGTATATGGAAATTAAATCTTATATGCTTATCACCACTCATTGAATTCAAACTTGTACTATTTCCGGGTTAACGATAATATCGGACAAGTCAAGGTAGTGTTACCTCAAAGTCATATCACACGATTATTCTTAACTTTCAAAATAGCGACAAGTCTACTTCTTCGATGTTTAGTGCTAATTCTACAAACAAATAGTTTCCATATAAGTGGTTCGCTTTACAGAAATAATTCATTTCCATAAACGAAGCAAACATTTTCTTTTTAAAAACGAACTAAACTTTTTGGCTTGATTTCTATATTGGTAAATACTTTTAGAATTAGTTCCAGAATTTTAAAACGTTAAGAGAACATTTTTTCCAAATGCGCAACCCCATAGGTCTAAACCAACATCAGACGAACACCGAGAATATTATCCAACTTAACATCCCAATAATCGAGTTCTAATTCCATTTTACCTTTAAAAACAATATTAATTATCCTAAAAGATAATTAATCCCACTTAAAATCCCCTTAAATAAACAATTCATTATCTATAATAAAATAGATAATTATTTCCAAACACTTTTATAACATTAGTAAATTAACTTTAAAATCTTTATTAAATCAGTCTATTGACTTTAAATCAGTTTATTAAAGCAATATTTTATTATATTGGTTAACTTACTTTAATCACCTTTATTATATCAATTAATTAAAAAGATTTATTAATTCAAATATACATTAATTAAATGAATAATTAATCTCAAACATCCTTAATTAAATGATAAGTAATTCTAAATTCCATTGATTAAATCAATTTATTAAGTTCAAAATAATCATAAATTAATCGGATTAATTAAATCCAAAATTCGTTAGTCAAATAGATTAATTAAAACAACATTTGTTAAAATGATTTATTTAATTATAAAACATCATTAATTAAAATGATTTAACTAAATTCCAAAAATCACTAGTTAAAACAATTAGTTAAACTTTAAGTAATCGTTAATTAAAATGATTAATAAAATTCAATTATCATTATTTAAAATGATTAATTACTTTTAAATATCATTAAATAATTATTAATTTCAATTGTCCTTAATTGAAATAATTAGTTTAATCCCATCATCATTAATTAAAATAATTAATTCAGTTCTACAAATTAATTAAACTCCATTATCCTTAATTAAAAATTTAATTAAACTCAAATAATCATTAGTTAAAACGACTAACTAAGTATAAAACATGATTAGCAAAAATAATAAATAAAATCTAAAGATAAACCAATTTTTAATCATCATTTATTAAATTGGTTAATTAATCTCAAATTAATTAATTTAACAGATTAATTAATTTATATTATCATTAACCAAAATGATTATAAATGTTCAATATTCTTTTTAGCGGAAATACAAGCTCAAGTTCATATGATAGGGTTCTTGGGTTGAAATTTAATAAATTACGATATAGCGAAATTCGCTATAACGACATTTAAACTAAAAAAGGGAATATTAGTAATTAGTTTCAATAAACCCTCAATATTATAACATAATGATATACATAAATAATCTATGGTCAAGAAAATCCCTTTGGGTCTCTCTGTAGATTTTCTCTGCAAAACAATGGTTATCGATATTATATAGATAATTATACGGGTTTATAACGATCAAATTAATATGTCATCCATTTTCCAAATGAAAATTCAACCAAACAAGTGATCAAACAATTTTAACTAACATCCAAACAATCAATAAACAATTTTAGTATCATTAATATGATATAATAAAATTAAATGTGATTAAACTCACCAAAGCTTTTGAAAACTTGAAATACTTTAGCGCTCGGAATGCTTGGAAAACCACAAATTCTTCTTGAAAATGGGTTATTTTGCACTCGACTTTTGGACCCTTTCCTATCGAATTTTGGAAAAGTGGTCAAACGAAAAGTTTAAGATTATTCTTTCCCCTATCATTCAAAGAAAAGAATTACTCAAAAATGTCAAATTTTGAGGAAGTGATGGCCAAAACAGTGAGGGGTATTTTCAGGCATCAAAATCTAGGTTTAAAAACACTCTTGCAAAAAAATGAATCTTTGCAGCATCTAAACTCGAAATCAAAAAAAATAGTAAACAACAAGTTATAGCCACTGGAAACATACATAGTTTGAAGTAAAAGAAAGTCTGGTTTTGGAGTATTTTGTAAGAAGTTAAGGTCGAAACCATTTCGGGTAAAATGAAAGAAATTTATATGGAGAAGAAGGAACCATTAAAAAAGTTTTTAAAACATTTAAAAGTTAATTTTTGAAACCTTAAAACATGAAATTTATTTTGGAAGCCGTTAAAAGGTTTCATGAAGCTTAAGGACGAAAAGAGAAGAGAAAATGAAATTAAAATGAGTAAGAAAGGTGAAAAATTAGTTTTATATGAAATAGAAATAGCAAATTACCTTTTTACTTTCATGTTCTCTATCGTCCACACATGCATGCCATGTCATACCCTCTCCTCTGCTTCACCCAATTTAGCCCACACCTAGTCACCCATCCATCAAATCAAAGTCAACATGCATAAGTACTCTAATGTACTTATGTCTCCTAATGATGTGACATTCTCTTTTATTTTTTTATTATAGTTTTCAAAGTGTCACATCATCATTTTGTTAACTTAATTAGTCATATTTAACCCTAACTAAATTACTAATTTATATTTATAACACTGCATATATTTGAATGTGTGTATATATATATATACACACAAATTTGTACAAAACATTTCAAACAACTTTTATACGATGAAACGTCCAAAATACGGAAAACGGTTTCCGTTCACATTCTGTTTTCCATCGAACTTTATATTTTTGTAAAAAAATTTAAAAACCATTTCACCATTAATATTTATTCTTAAAAAGAGTTTTATTTTCATTATAAAACCATTTATTTGAATATTTAAAATTAGTTATATATTCGTAAATAAAAGCAGTGAAATTCTGGGTCGTTACATTAAGAGTGATAGTGGATATCTCAATCAAGGCTTGCTTGAAGTTTGGGGTATTAAGTGACTATAGGGCCGCCGCTTTCCTTTAAATGAAGTATTAAGTAGCCCAATGATATTTCCAAGCAATGTCAGCTAGATGGTACAAATGAGGAGTCCGCCTTGGTGTTAGGTATTAAATGACAAAGGCCTTCCTATAAATAGGTGTTAAATGGTCAGGGGTCTGCCTAGTCCTTATTAATGAGGTAATAAATGGCTTGGGTATAGTCTCCCACATTGCTAAGGCCATAATAACGATAGTACCATTGAGATGCATGCCTTGGAGATATGTATTAAATGATGGGGTCTGCCTTAATTAAGGTATTAAACTACCAGAGTCTGCATATTTTCCGATACAAGGTACTAAGTGGCTTAGATACTGTCTCTTATATACCTACAATTGTATCGACGATAGATGCGGTAATATTTGGACATTAAATGTCAAAAGCCTCAAATAATGATTAGAGGTCTTTGTAACTAGGTCCCTCTGACCATTGACAATATTGTTAGGAAACCACCTTGGAAATTGGTCTTAAATGACGGGTCTACCTTGATTTAGGTCTTAAATGACGGGGTCTACCTTGATTAAGGTCATAAATGAGAGAGTCTATCTATTTCTCTTTTAAAAGTATTATAAAAGCCCGCTTCATATTTAGAAGTATTAAGTGGAAAACGGGTTGGAAGTATTAGGTGGTTGATAAGGCTTCATCAATATTTTGTACCTTGGGAAGAGGTAAGTAATTAATCGTGTGTGCAAGCAAGATTATGTTAGAATTGCTAACCTTAATGGACATAACTATTTAATGGAAACCAATAGGTATAAATTTATGTTATGGACAGTTTATAGATTTTTCAGTCACCAGAACCTTGCTCTAATCCATCTCCTCATTACAAACCACAGGATAAATTTAGAGGATGGTCACTAGAGATGGATATGCTTTATTGTTGGAAAAGTCTTCTTTTTCTCTCATGCTCGACGCTGATGTGATAATCTGCTATCCAAGTAATACCATTAATTCCAAGATAGTAGTCATAGTCGGTATCCTAATCCTATTATTATTTCTGCTGTAAGTTTAGATTTTTATCAATATCTGATAATGCTCATGCTTATTTGTAGGTACCAAATCCAATAATCTGTGCTTTGATGGACTTGGGTTTCGATTTTTTTCAAAATTTAGACATAGAAGGTATGGGTTGTTATAGGGCTCGGTGTTGTTATGATCGCTGCTAAGGGATGATCATATTCGGTAATATCCAGTAAGGTGTAGGCTGGTCCTGAGTAGTAGAGGTGCATTTAAAGTAGCTTTGATACATTTTCTCTAGTGTTTACTGTACAGAAGGTAGACCATTACCTTTCACTGTATGGAATTCATTTTCCACTAAGTGCTTACGGACTTGATTGTATATTACGTATGCTGGAATGTAATTAATGTAACCATTTTAGCTATGATTCAACATTTATTTTAAACCCTATACATTATTATAATATTACCGGATTTCCTATAAAAATGATTTGTTTATCGTAAGGTAAAAACCTATCATGTTTATATACGGTGTGGTCTTATGAGATACCTTTATTTTTAAAGGTTTTATAAATATAAAATTCAGTTGTTTAAAGTTTACTCACACCAGACCCATGTCTGACACAGATTTATTTCTTTCTTACCTTAAAACTCTAGGGTACTCAAATTTGAATGGTAGCCAAGTAGTCTAGGTTCTCACGGATGCATTTTTGAAAAATCATAAAGCAGGTGGCTTTGACGTTGTCTAGTTATCTTATTTATTTTCCGCTGTGTATATGTATATTTTATATTAACATTATGTGGATAGGCAGTTATAATTTTTCTTGGCTGAAGTTGGTATTATGTAACTCTAATGTTCAATTTGAGAATGATGCTATGTACTATCTTATATTGACAACTGTATCTAATTGCTTTGCGATGTGAGATTCTGTGTATTCTTGCTTCTTGTCATTTCCTTTCTTTTTACGCCAATGGCTTATCTTTCAGACTCTTATTTGAACAACATATGAATATTATGGGTGTAATAAGTGTCATATTTAGGAGTAAGAAAGAGGGATTGTCACAAATTTTCTCCTTATTGAGTGAGGAGATGAGGTGTTTATTTCTCAGTAACTGCTTCATCTCTTGTTGATGCATTATCAATTATATATGCTGTGATTAAGCGCAACGAATTTTTTTTGAGCTCTACTATTTCGTTAGAAGGCCCTTAAGAAGCCTCTTGGAGGAGAAACATATTATTTCCTACCTGAAACGTGTTGCAAGTTTTAGTCGGGACAGGATCTAAGAAGTAAACATTGACCAAATAAGAGGAAATACGTACCGACAAAAAGTTTATTACGATTAATGAAAATATGGTCCTTGGAATAAATTGAGGGTTGCGATGACCCAAAAGATGTAATAGAGGGAGATTAGATAGCCAAATGACCAAAATCATCAAAACTTGCCATAAGAGACTGGACCTGGGCCTCCAAAGGAAGAGGATCTTTTGGGGAAGGAGGCAGCCCAAGATTAACATACAAACGACTAAGTGTTGTCGAAGAAAATAGGAAAATAAATCCTAAGGAGGGGAACTGAAGAGCGAGCCACTTCAGTAGATTCTTGAACTTTATACCTAAGAGATTCCTGATTGGCAAACTCAGGGCTTGAATCAATGGTTACATGTTCCTCCTCATCCATAATGTAGAAGTTATATATGATGGAATAGATGGTATAGAATCAGTGAATAGTGATGAAGATTTGCTTGGGAATGAACCGCAATGGTTACCTTCCCTTAGGCATTTCCTTTCATCATTGTGGGTTTCCTAAGTAATATATGATGGCATAGAATCAGTGAATAGTGATGAATATTTGCTTTTGTAGATGTTGGGTCCATCACCTATGCTCTTAGATGCTAAAATAAGGGATTTTACGGTTGCGTTATCAGAGGAGCTTAAATGCTTAGGAGCCAGATTTAAAGGGAAACATCCATTGTGAGAAAAATGAAAAATATAACATAAGTAACAGGAAATAAAGACTTATTTGTAACAGAGAAAGTTCCACTAATCCTAGAATATCATCTGACATTGAAAAATCGATTTTCCCATCCTTGGTCTTATTAACGGTATTGATGATTGAGCTTTTCGAAAGGGGAGAAAGCAATATAGTGGATTACCCTATTGCTCACACATCTTAGCATCACTAGATAAGATGTGAAGAAGCTAAGAGAGGGAAGCTTGGCTTCCCTAGCATGATCGAAGCAGGTTAATTAGGTGTACGAATTTGGAGTTAACTGAATTAGAGCAATGTTTAGGTGCTCTGAAAATCTCAAAAAGAAGTTAGAGAATGGAAGATATCCCCAATGCCATATATGTATTAGGATGAAGGCAAAATCCCTTCTGAGGGATTGTCAATTCTGCCAAAAAGACCTGTAGGAATATCTTGTACCCTGTGATTCCAAACTACATAAGGATGAAATCCATTTCTTCTAGAGTGGTAATATACGACGGATTAAGAAGATGATCTTCTTTCTTAGTAGATGGAGAAGCTTCTGGACCCTTACTGGTCTTCTTGATTCCTTTATGGGTTGTGTTCTTACCTTCCATTTATCTACCAGGTGATATTATTCCTAATTTGAAAAGTGGTAATTAGAATGTTCATGATATAAAATTGGATATTACAATCTAAAACAAGGAATAGCTAATTGACTGCCTAAATTATGGAATAAAAATGTTAAAATTCTATAGTCCCACATAATATTTGCAGCAAGTCAATGACCATTGCGTAGTCAACGGCGAACTCATTGAAACCTAAACTCTTAAGTTGATTGAGAGTGCGTAAATAAATGTTAGACTTGCGTAAGAAAGTAAGCCTATTGGTGTTTACAACAAACTTAAAGTAAGAATTATCATAAGAGTAAACAATGTGTTATGTTACATCCCTAAATCTATGTCGAATGAATGAATTAAAAGTAAAATGTTACTTTAGTGATGCTACGAATTACAATGTAATGTCCCTGCAATGGTCAATGACGAAATAATAAAATAATCGGCATCGATGAGTAATGTCGACATAGAACTATAATATCTTTATATGTGACCCATGAAATTACTACAACGACTATGTCTTAAAATAACAATGTCGTGTAAAACCTACATTGGAATGTTGGAAATAATTACCAAAGAAGGATAATAATATACAGTAAGGTTATCAATGTCGTATGATAGCCCCATAAATCAATACTACATTAAAACGACAATGCTTTTAGTTAATGTCGAATTCGTGTATATTGCATCTATAGTTAGTGATCGGCATAAATTCTCTCATGACAACAACTCTTATATTTCCAAATAGGTTGTCGCACCTCATTTTCGTTATTGAAGTCATAAATGTTTCACGCTATAAGTCTTCTAAGCTTCGGAATTGATTATTAGAATGATAAGCAAAGAAGAAAACTCAATTGATACTGAACATCAGAGTGATATAGGCTATCCATTTTTCAATAAAACATCAAAGTAAAATATTAATATTGAAATAAAACATGGTAAATTAGTCACTATGGAATATCCTAGTAATGTCAAAAGGCTTCAATATTGATATAGAGCGAGGCAATATAAGGTTCAGGTATAATAGACGATCTATTTTACCATTAAACTGGTGCCCAGGTTTTTAAATCAATGTTTCCCGACTTTAATTATTCAAATAAATCATTTGAGAAACATAGAAATTCTTTGCTAATTCAATCTAAAAGCAAAATCGATCATTAATCTAAACGATAATATGAATAGCAACATCAAAACCATGCAATTAAACCTCAGTGTCAATTCGAAATCGATAAAACCCAAACAACCTAATAATCATTTTGTTATAAAACTTCTTAATTCAAGTTAATCGATGCAAGTAGAATCATAAATCAAACCTTAACAATAACTTGGACGTCTGAAATATAAGATTTTTAATGATTTTGAGAATCTGGAACTTCTTTTGCTTGAAATTGAAACGATGGTAAAAAAGAAGAAGGAGAAGATTTGACTATTTATATCGAAAAAGAAGACACAAAGCTACTATTGGATCAATTTTAAATGCACGGTTCGATCTAGAAAGAATATCAATAAGCTGTAAAGAGCTAGTGCCGAAGGTATTAACTTGAAAAGTCGATGCTTCCTTCATACTAGGGGGAAAATGTTACTATCATTATTAATCCTGACGGTATACGACATGTCGACATAATCATGATGCTGCATCGATAAGCATTGTCGAAAGTATAAAGATAAATCAATGCCAAAAGCGTACAATGCTGCTTCTCATCAATAAAGAATAATAGATAAAGTCGCAAATCATCAACGAATCTAAAATACTGGATGCCATCAATTTCGCATACCTCTTATAAAGTTGAATGAATGATATTGTGCCAAAGAAATTGGAAACAATGCCGCATGTTAGTATGGGAGAGACAATATTGAAAATCACCAAGCCAAAAGCCAATAATATTATAATGGCATGATATAGCACTGATGTCGCATCACATTGATGCCGCAATCCATCAGTGAAGCACTTCTTCAATATAGCTAGAAGAATCAATGTCGCTCCTGATTAATATCGCATCCGTCCAACCCCGCCATATTCTAATGTCGCCCTTCAAAGTAATGTCGCATCTCATCAATACTGCTTCGCTGTCAATATTGTCTCCAATAAATGCCATTCATCACTAATACCGTCTTTTATTAATGTAACTTATCATCAATGCTGCCTATTATTAATGCCACCTGTTATCAATGCTACTTTCATTAATGCCATGTGATGTCGTTGTTGCCTGTTACCAATGTCGTATGTTATCAATTCCAATCTTTGCTAATATTGCCACATGCCAATGTCACCACTTATCAACGTCGCCACATATTATTCTCATGTCATAGTAATGTCACACTTCATCAACCTTCAAAGGATGCCGCATATCATTACTACAATGTTGGTATCGAATGTTATCAATGAAGAATATTAGGGCGGGATGGATGCTAAGTGCCGAAGTTTATCATTATCCAAGGCATAGCGCTATGCATCATCAATATGGTTAATGCCGAAGGTTAAGCATGCTGCATGGACACGTGACAGCTATGTCGCATCTCTCACCCACCATAGATACGGTTCTAGGAGCATGAATAAAAGGGAAAATAATTCATTTCTTGTCTCTTACATTTTAAACTTGTAACACTAAATCGATTTATCGATTTTAGTGCTGATTGTACTTTTGTACATAACGCCTTGTACATTCAACAATTACATAACATACGAAAAAAGAGGGCTTGAATTCTGACTTGTTTTCGAGTTCCAAAGCACTTGTGATTTTTTCATAACTTGCTTCAAATTCCAAAAGCACTCATAATCTTTATTTTTTCTTGCATAAGATTGCTCTACATTGATTGACATTGCTTCAACGTGATCATGCATATGACGTCATCATGAACTTAAACATGTCAAGCCTAATTACCTAAGTCCTTTCTCAACCAAGTGTCCCTTTTGCATATACTCAATGAGGTTTAGAAGGGACATCCGATCCTTTCTACAACCACATTCATCTTTCCTCAAACTTTTTAGTGTTGACAAAGAAATTCATTTGCACTTCTCCCTTTAACAATTCCCTAAAATAAAAACAAGAGAGAATGTATTATTTTATTTATCATTTTTCAGGCTATTTATGTTCCTCCGCCAAATGCAACATAAGCATGTTTAGTACCCTAAAGTTTCCTTTGGTGACACCCAAAATGCCCTCTAAGCTTTGTGCTCTTCAGGAAAACCATAAATGCATATTATATTCTCCACTTAATGGTTTGTTATTAGTTGTTGATTCACTTTACGTGGTCTTGTGGTCCTCTATATGTTAAATTAACTCTACATTTTTTATTGTTTAACTTCAAAATATCATTAATTGTTCAAAGATTGCCTATCTGAATTTATTTTCCTAAAGTCGTTGTTTGTATGATTTCTTTAAAATAAGTTCATTGTCAATTTGCATGTATAAATCCATGTAACGACGATATAGAAATTTGCGCTTAAATGACTGCATAAAATAAACAAGCATTTTAATTAGTGTTTGCATATAATTTTACCCAAATTAAATGTGCGTAAATAAATTTCTTTTTCCCAAGCATGATAGATATCGACGTACCTTAGTTGAAAGAGCTAAAAAAAAATTCAACACATGTAGAAATGCCTCTGATGTAATATTTATTTACCTAAAAATGATAAAATGTGAAATATATAATTTTATGCGTTCGTCATATACCCTTGAACTAATTTTTCTTATTTTACCTCAAGTAAAGTAAATTTTGGTCCAGTTTTGTAAGAAACACGATTTTATTGAGCACATGCAAAAAATTTAAACCGCAAGTGTCTCTTGTAGGATGAGTGTTGTCTCATGAGGATTTTCAACTTATACTGCCCATAAAATCCATACCTCAAATGTAGTTACATGATGTAACATTTTGAGAAAATATCTCTTTGCTTCATTGAGATGTCAAAACAAATTATGTCACTAATATGGCTTGCTAACCAACTCATACCAACGAGCGGTTGAAAAGTAGAATGGATATTTAATAAAAAGTACCCAAATTGAAATAGGCAAACCTGTTTATGGGCTAGGTCCATCGAAGGACTCTACTGAGTAAGAATAAATTCTTTGATCATTACACGGATTTAAGTATACAATAACGCTCAGCAGGTTGAAGAACTCAAAAGTAATACGTGGATTTTTCTATCTAACTTTAACGATGCCTTTGTGATTCCATGTGGCGATTAGAATGTTTTTAGCCAAATAAACATTGGACACTGGCCAAGAAAGAAACTAACAGGACACTCGTTCCAAAATTATTTACCCACACTAACATCCTTTAGAGGAGGCATCGTCATTCCATCTCCATATATAATATCAAACTTTATTAGGACGTAAGTCCCAACATTGCTCGGCTTGGGCTTAAAAAGCGATGACTATTTCGAAGAGGAGGGAGCATACTTCTTAAACGTTGGGGATGAATTGCCCAAGTTATGATTATTAACAACTAACAAAATATTATCCAAAAAATAGAATAATGTAAATTTGAATTCCCTAAGCTAGAGCAGTGGAACTAACGTCTTAGACTTTCAACTGGAATCGAATGCCTTTTCAACAATGGCACAAACATTAGGAGGTACTTGGAAGTTCTAAAGTGACATGAGCGTTGGGAAAAGGTTGAAGTTTTAACATAGTGGTAACTTGAAAAGGATTGAGAGTAGTAACTAGAAAAGGATTAAGAGTAGCAGATCCTAAAGGAAAAAAAAAACCTCAACATTAGTCAAAGGTAGAGGAGACTTCGGCTTCAGGTTGCTTCCATGGGATGATAGCAAGGCTGAGTAGTAGGAGGGTGTCGGTAGAAATGAAAGAGATTTGGATGGAGGTGTAGACTCGCTAGTAATTGATGGTGAACAAAGCTCCTTTCTATTTAAGGCTTAAGATGGAGTGGGTCAAGAGAGAGGAAAGACACGCAATTAAAGGAGCAAGGCGACGGAGCAAGGAGTGGGGAAGAGTGGCAGGACACAGAAGCGGAATATAACCCTAGAAAATAAGATTTGGAGGTTGCCTTTTTTTTTCTGTAACCACACATTATCATACCGTTGTTGTGATAATCTTCAATGAAACTTGTTACTTATATAATATTCCAGAGTAAGCATGTGCCCTCGTATGTGTGCATATATATATACATACATACATACATACATATATATATATATATATATGTTGTATATGTGTTAGTTATGTGTATACATATACATATTTCTATATAACAAACACACACACACATTATATATACACACACCTGTGTATGTGTGTTTGTTTGTTTGTTTTGAATGAATGAATACAACAACTATAATAAATAAACAATTAATTATATATTTTGAGAGGTGTGTTATGAATTTATAATAGAAATTATTAACTAGAACAAAGTTTATCGTAAATCCTTGGCATCTTACCATAGATCAACAATCAAATTTTCATACATTATTCTGCAAGAATCCAATTTTTAGAAGATCGTGTGGCAAAATCATCGATAATCATTGCGATTCATCATGCGGAAGGATTTTTCACACACTTTCAATTTTAATTATTTCAAAGTCTTCCAGAGAAGTTCATGAATCTCATTGCTAATCATAACAATTTTCCACACATACAATATAAAAAAATTCATATA
Source organism: Allium cepa (assembly GCA_030765085.1). Classification (NCBI taxonomy): domain Eukaryota; kingdom Viridiplantae; phylum Streptophyta; class Magnoliopsida; order Asparagales; family Amaryllidaceae; genus Allium; species Allium cepa. Next base: position 340,083,100 of record CM060932.1, on the reverse strand, counting down.
ATATTGTACAATATTTTATTCTAAAAGGTTATTTTCCAGGTCAAATGAATGACAAGTTTTTCTATTTATAGTACAAAAAAATGTTGGGCATTGCTTAATGATAAGTTGTCAACGTTTTGTAACTGAATTCATCACTCCCAATCCTTTACTAAAAAATGAAAAAAATAATATTATGGGCAAATAGCGATAAATTAGTGATGAATTGTAACACCCTTATTTTTGTTAAACATTATTCAAGATATTTAATTGGATAGATTAAATAGAATAATGTAAAAGATTATGGAAAATGAGACTCAAAAATTAACAAGGTCGTAACATAATTAATTAAGTAAGATTGTTTAAACTTAACATATAAGAGAATACATGAGAGGGGCAATTTAGAAAATAGACCTATAATTTGCCTTTAACCTTCTCCCCTTCATATCATTCTCACTTTACTCACTCATAAAATAATTTAAGAAAAACCTAAGGAGGCCGGATATTCTAGGGGGGAGGAAAATCATGAAATCATAGGAGATACAAAAATTCGAGCTTAGGTATTCAGGAGCAAAATCAAATCTCAACGCAACAAGCAATTTTATGGTGAAAAATAAGTGTTCCATCCCTATATTTTTTCTTTTGAGTTCGGTTACGGATAATACTCGAATGATTAATGTTTATTTTGCCAAGATATGGTTGTTTAATCATTGCTTGCATAGAATAATGGTTATTGGAGATTTTATGAAATTATTTAAATGGGTTTTAGTGGTAAAACCTAAGATTTTAATCTCCAAATACTTATATTTCCTGATATGTTGTATATAACAATATTTTAAGGATGATTTTTTAATTTCATATTTTTTGAGTTATATAGATTATTTTATGAACTTCCTAAGGAGGAAATATCTTAATTTTGGGTTTTAATAATTTAAAATAATTAACCGTAAATTTTTACTTTGAAATTTTTATATGGTAAAGAGAAGGATATTCTTTAATTTCTATGAATTTTTTGGATTTTTCCCAATTGATTTTTATTTACTATGAAATTATTATGCTAGATAAGAATTTAAAAGAATAATTGATTAACGATATTAATTATTTTGAAGTGTATTTGGGACTTTAAATCTGAATGTGGTAGTTATTTCTGCAAAGGATATGTAAAAGGATTATTTTCCAATAGAAATTTAATAAGTACTAAGATTTGGTGAAACGTTTATGCTTTTAGTAGTAATAAAAACAGTTTTTGCATGAATTACGATAACGCCAAGCCACATTAATGTCACCGCACCTAATACAACGTTACCTATGAGTGTCGACGATGATGAGAAGAATAACATGTTAATTACTTAGTTAGTTATGTAGTGTTTTCAACCACGTCGATGTCAATCAAGATGGCAAACCATTATGGATGGCATGGCACTCTCATGAAGCATTTAATGTTTAAAAAGCTTTAGTGTCGACGTTGACGACGTCACATGTCTTAATCACTGTTTTAAACGATGTTGCGTCTCTTCATTTGTTTTCGGAATCAAGGTCGTGACGTTGCTATTTTGTCTTCGACTTTATATAAAAAATTGCATAGTACCTGAAGTAACTTAAATGTATAAGTTTTATGACATCGTCAAGGGTTTTGGGGGTCGATGTGCATTAAGGTCAACAACCTTATGTTTTAGAGTCGATGCTTCATGTTCAAGATGTCTCACTTCATTTTTGTATGCCGAAGAGGCTTGCTTTTATGTTAACCAAAACTATTTTTATAAGGGGCGAAGAGGCCAATGTTTTGGAGGGTCAGTGACCCTATGCCTTCAGCAGTTTTCCAGAAAACTTATAATGGTTTTAAGTTTTATTTTAATAGGTAGATATCCTATAGTTATTGAAAGTCAACAACATAAATTTCGACATGAATTTTTTTAAGCTTAAAAGAATTTAAGTTTTGTCCTCGACCATGGATAGAGGTCGAGTAAATTTAATAATTCATGTGTTATGTTTTATTTTATTAAAGACGAAGAGCCTTATGATTCTACTTCAATGTAGTCATTGGGGATACAATGCCACTTTAAGTTGTCAACTTCAATGCCATCATTAGAGACACCAATGTGGATGAATCTCGACATTGTTCTATTTTCGACTATTTAGTGGCAGCGAGCCATATGACTTATGATTTTAGTTTTGAAACCCTTCGGGGTACCAAAGTATAATTTAATGAGTTCAACATAGATAACTTGGGGATACCAATATATGTCACTTTGAAATGTTATAACTCTAAGGGGATAACCTAATTGGGGACACCAATAAATATAGGTTAATCATGCGGGTAACATAAATAAGAATTGAGTCATGTGGGTAACATGGATTAAGACTGAAACATGTGGGTAGCATGAATGAAATGATGGGTTTATAGTCATCCTAGGAAAATTATGGGATGGATATGGATAGTCCACATCATGATGGAGATGAATAGTCTCTATGAGGATAATGAAGAGTTCATAGCCATCCTAGGAAAACTATGGGATGTGTGATAGATAGTCCATATCATTTTCAGTCAAATGGAATATGAATGGTGGATAGTCCACATAATTTTAAAATAATTAAACCATATGTGATTGGTAGTCAATAAGGTAGGGGATGGATAATCCAAGTAATAATTAAAGGTGAGATGGATGTCCACATAATTCCTAATATGCTTAAATATGGGATGGGTAGTCCATATAATTATAAGATGGGTAATCAATTTATATTGCGACGGGAAGTCATTTGAAATTAAGATGGATAATCTAATGAATTGGGATGGGTAATCAAATATATGTTGCATGATTTTAAATGCTATTTTATATATTCTAACCATTGTGATTGCAGGAGCACAATATATGGTTGTTATGCTTTGGTTAAGATACTACTGAGGGAAAACTATGCTCAGCGGCGTTGTCTCACTAGATATCTATTTTGGTTCGAAATGGTAGGTCATTATTCAAACAATAATGTCGTTTGAGCCAAAGTTTTTGTTTTTCCTCTTAAATTCTTGTGTACTCATTTAAGTAGGTTGGGAGTAAGGGCATTCTGGTGCCAGCTAGACGAATGAGCTTCCAGAGACGTGCAGGAGGCAATCTAGCTATTAGAAACTTTATCTATTTTCGCTATTTATTTTTGTTTTGTCAATTTGGATGTAATGACAAAGTTATATAGTTGTCAAGTATTTGACTCTGACCAACCAAGGGGGCATCTTCATATGTCGCTCTAGGAGTATTTTGTAATGATTACATTTTCTCTGAATGTGGATTTACGAACGGGATTATGTAATGAATATGAAATATCATCTGTGAAATTAGATGTGAATATTTGTTATTAAACAGTGTTGAAATTTTTTCATATTCATATGCTTCTGATTATTGATATGATTAACATAGACGAATTTCATCATCGAAAATTAAAAACTATGGATGACTGCAGCATCCATATTAGTTAGTTTTGGCCTCGGAACGAGAGATGTTACAAGTTGGTATCGGAGCATAAGTTTATGATTAAAAGAATTTTAAACCTAAAGAGTTTTAGAAAACAAAATCATAATGAATCAAAGAATAAGATTAAAGTATAGGATAACGCTAAAGTAACGTACTTGTATTTGCTATATATAAGTATGTATTCTCCCCTCTTTTAGACCGTCCCTTTTTATCTTACTAAGGCTTGTATGTAGATTTACAGAAAAGAAAGGTATCGAGGCAGGAAACAAAATAGTGAATCTAGGTGGAGGAAGTACAAAAACCAATGGAAATGCTCACCTCAATACTAGGAGGAACCAAAGTCGATAGACAAATACTAATCAAAATGTAGATGCTAATGTAGGTGTTGCAACCCCGCTAGTAGATATGGGGACTACGTATTAGTTCTTCGTCAATCTGATGCAAGCTGGAGCAGCTATAGGGGCAGCTGGAGGTTGCAAATGTAGGAGGAGTCAATCCGGTAGCGCCAGTTGGTAATAACTATGCTAAGCTGAGTCGAGATTATGCCAATCTGGGTGGGATGCCTTGGGGATGAAGGATGTAATAGAAGTGGAGAACTGACAGTTACATTATGAAAGAATTTTCGTTGACTTGGGTCTGAATGATGAGAAGAAAAGCAGATTGGTACGAGATAGTTGCAAGGAGCCGCTTTATTCTGGTGGAACATTATTGCCATAGGGATGCATGAGGAGGACTTGACTTGGGTAGAATTTCAAAGGAGATTCGAGGAAAGGTTTTTGTCTAAAGTAGCCAAGTCGGCCTTGCTCAGAAAGTTTATAGAGTTGTATCAGGGGAAATATCAGTGTTGGAGTACTCTGCTAAATTTAATGAGCTATCAAAATTTGGATATGCTACTATTGACACTGTTATCAAGAGGAACGAGAAGTTTATTCGAGGGTTGAGGCCGAGATTGATACGACAACTATGCCACATCTCAGAGATACACTGAATGTAGTAGTGGAGATGGCTGTTAGGAATGAAGAAATGCTTTTGACCTTTGAGAAAGAGAGTTAGTGGAGAACTAGAATTATCAGAATAAGAAGAGGAAATTCTTTAAGAAGAAGGGAGCTTAGAAAGGTTGGGATGCCAAAAGGGGGAAAGCTGATATAGTTTGTTACAAGTGTGACAAGAAGGGGCACTATGCTAACAAGTGCTAGTCTAGTGATGGCAAGGTGGTTGCAGGCAAGCACAATGTGAAGTGCTTTAATTATGATCAAGTGGGGCATTATAAGAACAAAAGAACAAAAGCGGCCAACGCTAACAAAGGGAAGATGTTTGATTTTGAGTCGTCTACATCAAGACCAACAGAAGTTGAGAAGGGAATGTCTATGATGGAAGGCACACTTTTGATACATAGCATATCGGTTAGGGTACTGCTTGATACTGGTGCATCACATTCATTTATATATCAATGTGCAATAAATAAGTTATGTTTAGAACCATCACCTTGTTACTTCCTCAAGGGTAGCTAATCTGATAGGAGGGTACACAACTCCAGAGATGAGATGTGACCATCTAGTGTTTGAGTTACTAGGTTATATTTTTGCCTGCAGTTTGTATGTATTTAATTTCATGGGTTGAAGGATTCTTTTGGGTATGGACTAGTTTACCATATACGATGCTAGGATATTTTGCCAGGATAGGAACATATCATTAAGACACCCTGATAGTAGTGATCGAATCATATACTCAGTTGAGAATATGAGTCTGGAAATTTGTGCTTTATTGGGTTCCAAAGAAGTGGAAGACGAATTGAATTGGGTTTTAATTGTAAGAGAATTTGTAGATGTTTTTAAGACGGTTACCAAACTACCAGCGAAATGACCTGTTGAGTTTCGAATAGATCTTGTACCAGGAGCTGAACTAATAAGTAGACTACCTAGTAGGATGATACCTACCGAGATGAAGGAGTTAAAAGTGCTATTAGTGGGCTTAGAAGGAAAGAGTTTTATTAGACCAAGCAGTTTGCTTTGGGGAGGAGCTGTAGTGTTCGTGAAGAAATTGGATGGGTCTTTAAGATTGTGCATCGATTATCATATATTGAATGAAAAGACGATAAAGAATCAATATCCTTTGCCAAGAATCGATGATTTATTTGATCGGTTGAGTGGGGCCGACGTATTTTTCCAGTTAGATTTAGTGACAGGGTCCAATCAAATAAGAGTGGCAGAAGACAGTATTGGTTTGACGGAGCTTCGAACGAGGTAAGGTTCCTACGAGTGGTTATTCATGCCATTTGGATTAACAAATGCTCCAGCTTTCTTTATAGGTTTGATGAACTGGATTTTCCAAGAGCACATGGATAGGTTCGTGTTGGTGTTCATTGACGACATTTTGATATATTCTAAGGATGAATGGGATTATGAGATTCATCTTAGAATAGTGCTGGAGATGTTGAGGTAGTATCAACCAAAAGCGAAGTTTTCAAAGTGTCATTCTAGAAGAAAGAAGTGAAGTTTTTTGGTCATGTAGTTTCGGAGAAAGTGTTGTCAATCGATTCAGCTAAGATCAAAGCGGTTAATAGTTGGAAAATACCCGAGATAATGACCAAGATAAGTAGTTTTCTTAGATTAGCTTGCTATTATTGGAGATTTATCTAGGATTTCTCGCTGATAGCAGCGATTTGACTATTCTAACCAGAAAGGACGTGAAGTTCATTTTGTCTAGCAAATGTAAGGAATTCCTTAAGTTAAAGCATTAGTTTGCCAATGCGTCCATGTTAGTTGTTCTAGATGGGAATCGGGATCTAATCGTGTATATGGATGCATATGGAACATGGTTAAAAGCTGTATTAATGAAAAAGGGTAAAGTGGCTACCTACGCTTCTCGGTAGCTTAGACCGAATAAAGTTAGATATCCTACTCATGATTTGGAGTTGGCAACAGTAGTTTTCACATTGAAAGTGTGGAGACACTACCTCTTAGGCGAACGATTCAAGTTATTTATGGATCATAAGTCTTTGAGACATTTATTCTCACAGAAAGGGTTAAATATGAGATAGTAGAGGTGGCTAGATTTTTTTAGTAGCTTATGATTTTAATATTGAGTGTACAGCAGGGAAAGGGAATAATGTTGCAGATGCACTTAGCAGGAAACATCATAATATGGTGTTAGAAATGCCGGCAGAATGGAACGATCTGGCTGCATTGACTACTTGTAGTATGCAGTTAAGATCGATTGCTAGTTCTAGTCAAAGTATAGTCATGTTATCTTGCTTGGAAGTTCAAACAAAATTGATCGAAACGATTATTTCTAAGCAGAGAGAAGATCCATTACTAGTCAAAAGGATTAGAAGATTGGAAGGTGGAACCGAGATCAATTATCTTAAAGATTTAGTCTTGAGCAGAAAGGATGGTTAAGAAAGAAGGTATGGCTATGTGTTTCTGATGTTGGAAACCTAAGAGGGGATGTTCTTAGGAAGCGCCATTGATCGAAGATTACGATTCATCATGGAGGAACCAAGATGCATCAGGATATGAAGCGAAGTTTATTCTGGGAAGGTACAAAGAGAAATGTAGGCTTATGAGTGAAGCAATGTGCAAATTACCAATAAGTGAAAGCCAAACGTTAGAAGCCATGTGGATTACTTCAGCCTTTGGAAATACTGGTTTGGAAATGGGATTAATATCCATGGATTTTATTGATAGGTTGCCAAGGTCGAATAGGGGACATGAAAGTATATGGGTTATGGTAGATAGATTGACCAAAAGTGACCATTTCATTCTTGTTAAGTCAACCGGGATGTCAGTATTAGCTAAGTTGTTTGTTAAGAATATTGTTAGAATGCATTGGGTTCCTAGTAGTATAGTCAGTGAGAGAGATGCATTGTTTACTAGCCAGTTCAAGAAGAGTCTATAGGAAGTACTATGCACCAAGCTTAAGATGAGTACCGCTTATCACCACAGATGGATGGGTAGAAAAAGAGAGTCAATAAGGTACTTAAAATTAGTTGAGAGCTTGTGTACTAGATTTTTTTGGGTCGTGGAAAGACCATTTGCACTTGGTTGAGTTTACCTATAATAACAGTTATCAGACTAGTATAGGAATGGTGCCCATTTGAAACTTTGTATGGAAGGCCATGCAAATCACCAGCATGTTGATTAGAGACCGAAGGCAGACATGTCCTTGGTCCAGGTATGTAAAGAGAAGCCACAAAGAAGATTGAGATAATCCGAAATAGGATAAGAGAAGCTCTGTTTAGGAAGAAAAGTTACATAGGTAAGAGGCATAAGGATCTTGAGTACTCAATTAGAGACCAAGTTTTTATAAAAGTATCACCGACGAATGGTGTGGTACGTTTGGGAAAGTTAGAGAAACTGGCACTAGGATATGTTGGACCGTTCCCTATTATAGAAAGGATCGAAAAATTTGCTTATCGAGTAAAGCTAACAAGTAGTTTGGCAGGTGTCCATAATATATTTAATATTTCTCACCTTTAAAAGCATATGCACGATCTAGAGACTAGTGTTGCTCAGACGGCGTTGAACATTTAGTAGTAGAACCAAATTTGACTTTTTTGAGGTAACCATTTTGAGTTATAGCGAGAGATGAAAAGAGATTGAGGAACAAAACAGCTAAGTTGTTGAAAGTTCGGTGAAGCGACAACGAGAAAGACAGTACTTGGGAGACATAGGACAGGATTAGGGATACTTATCCTAGCTATTGTGATGGTATGTTCTATATTTGTTGTATATAGACTTAGCGGCTGGTAGGATATACTAGCATTGTTTGTATGTTTGATATGCTTGTTATATGGTCCTTACATTTCAAGGACGAAATTCTTTATACAGGGAAGTATATAACACCCCTATTTTTGTTAAACATTATCCAGGACATTTAATTGGATAGACTAAATAGAATAATGTAAGGGGTTAAGGAGAATTAGATTTGAAACTTAATAAGGTCGTGTCTTACTTAATTAATTAAGTAAGATTATTTGAACCTAACATATAAGTGAATATATGAGATGGGGAATTTCGGAAATAGACCTATCCTTTTCCTTAAACCTTCTCCCCCTTATATCATTCTCATTTTACTCATTCATAAAACAATCCAAGAATAACCTAAGGAGGACGGCCATTCTAAAGGGGAGGAAGATCACGAAATCAAAGGAGATTCACAAATTCGAGCTTAGGGATTCAAGAGCTAAATCAAAGCGCAATTTCAACAAGGAATTTTAAGGCGAATAATAAGTGTTCCATCTCTATATTTTTGCTTTGGAGTTTGTTTATGGATAATATCCAAATGATTGATGTTTTTTTGGTCAAGATATGGTTGTTTAATCACTGTTTGGATAAAAAAATGGTTATTGGGATTTTTTATGAAATTTTTTAAATGGGTTTAAAGCTTAAAACCACATATTTTAATCTCCAAATACTCTGATTTTGTGATATGTTGTATAAAACATTATTTTGGATATGGATTTTTAATTTCATAATTTTCCAAGTTATATTGATTATTTTATGAATTTCCTAAGAAGGAATAGCTTAATTTCGGGTTCTAATTATTCAAAATAATTAACTATGGAAACGAGAAGAATATTCTTTAATTTTTGTGAATTTTTAGGATTTTTCCAAAGTGATTTCGATTTACTGTGACGTTATAATGCTAGATAAGAATTTAAAAGAATAATTCATTAATGATATTAATTAATTATTGGTTAATTTTTAAAATTTAAGCTAATTTTAAAAACTAATTACAAACTTAGATCAGTTTTATAACTTATTACTAGAATATGCCACTTTATGCCACTTCAATGCCAAAATGTACTGAAGGCATCTCAAATGCCGCCAGTATAATTTTTTTTTAAATAGTTCGCGACATTTCAAATGCCGCAACCTATTTGAAAAAAAAAATCTAGGCGGCATTCCAAATGCCGCACACTAGCTGCATCGCAAATGCCGCAAACTTTAAAAAAATTATATTGGCGGCATTTGAGACGCCTCTAGTAGTTTTGGGCTGATGTGGCCAAAGTTGCCTATTTTTGTAATAAGTTATTGAGCTAGTCTAAATTTGCAATTAGCTTTTAAAGATGGCCTAAATTTAAAAATTATCCTTAATTAATTTGTAGTCTATTTAGGACTTTAAAATCTGAGGGTGGCAGTAATTTCTTAAAAGGATATGTAAAAAGATTTTTTTTATCCAATAGAAATAGAACAAGTACTAAGATTTAGTGAAAAGTTTATGCTTTTAGCAGTCATAAAATAGTTTTTGCATGAATTACGATAACGCTATGTGCCATGAATGTCGCTGCGCCTAATACAGCGTTGCCCCATGTCGACGATGACGAGAAGAAGCACATGATGACTTAGTTAGTTATGGAGTGTTTTCAACCATATCGATGTCAATCAAGATGGAAAACCATTATGGATGGCAAAGCATTCTCAAGAAGCATTGAAATGTTTGAAAAGCATTAGTGTCGACGTTGACAACGTCACATGTCTTCGTCACTGTTTTAAAAGATGTCGCGTCTCTTCGTTTGTTTTCCAAATCAAGGCAATGGCATTACTATGATGTCTTTGACTCTATATAAAAAGTGGTATAGTATCCATAGTAACTTAAGCGTAAAACTTTTATGACGTTTTCGAAGGTCTTGGGGGTCGATGTGCATTAAGGTTGGTGACCTTATTTTTTAGAGTCGATGCCTCACGTCCACGAGTCGTACTTTTTCCTTTATATGTCGAAAAAGCTTGCTTATAAGGGGCGAAGAGGCCTTTTAGAAGGTCCACAACCCTATATCTTCGGTAGTTAGCCAAAAAAATTATAATGGTTTTAAGTTTTGTTTTAATAGGTGGATAACCTATAGCTATTGAAAGTCGACAACACCAATTTCGAATGAATTTTTCTTAAGTTTAAAAGATTCTAAGTTTTATCCTCGACCTTGGATAGAGGTCGACGTTGATTTTAATAATGCATGTGTTTTATGTTTTATTTTATTAAAGGTGAAGAGCCTTATGCTTATACTTCAATGTAATCATTAGGGATACCAATGCCACTTTAAATTATGAGCTAAGATGCCATTGTTGGGGACGCCAATGTGCATTTCGACATTGATCTATTTTCAACTATTTAATGGTGGTGAGCCATATGACTTATTATTTTAGTTCTTAAACCCTTGGGCATACCAAAAGTATAATTTAATGAGTTCGACATAGATAACTTAGGGCTATCAATATATGTCACTTTGAAATGTTATAACTCCAAGGGGGAATACCTAACTAAGGACACCCATAGCCATAGGTTAATCATGTGGATTACATGAATAAGAATTGAATCATGTGGGTAACATGGGTTAAGACTGAAACATGTGGGTAACATGAATGAAATGATGGGTTCATGGTCATCCTAAGATAATTTTGGGATATGAGAGTGATAGTCCACAAATGATGGAGATGGATGTCTTTATATGGATAATGAAGGGTTCATGTCATCCTAGGAAAACTATGGGATATGTGATGGATAGTCCACGTCATTTTAAGTTAAATGGAATATGTGTTATGGATAGTCCACATAATTTAAAATAATTAAAGCATATGTGATGGGAAATCAATATAGCAGGCGATGGGTAATCCAAGTTATAATTACTGGTGAGATGGATAGCCCACATTAATATGCTTATATATGAGATGGGCAGCCATATAATTATAAGGCTGGTAGTTAGTTTAAATTGTGACGTGTAGTCATTTGAAATTAAGATGGACAATCTAATGAATTGGGATGGGTAATCCAATAAATGTTGCATGATTATAAATGTTATTTTCTATGTTCTAACCATTGTGGTGGCAAGAGCACAATATATGATTGTTATGTTTTAGTTAAGATACTAATGAAGGGAAAACCCGTTCCACTCAATGGCGTGGTCGCACTATATATCTATTTTGATTTGTGATGGTAGGTTATTATTCACACCAGATTGTTGTCTAACCCGAAGCCCTTAAACTTTTAAGTACTCATTAGAGTAAGTCAGGAGTAAGGGCATTCCGGTTCCAATTAGACGAATGAGCTTCTAGAGATGTGTAGAAGGCAATCTAGTTTTAGGAACTTTATCTATTTTAGCCATGTAGTTTGGTTTAATCTGTTTGAATGTAATGGCAAAGTTGTAAATTGCCAAGTATTTGACTCTAACTAACCAAGATGGCATCCTTATGTCACTCTTAGAATATTTTATAATAATTGTATTTTCTCTGAATGTGGGATCACGAATGAGATTATGTAATGAATATGAAATATCATCTATGAAATGAGATGTGAAAATTTGTTATTGAACCGTGTTGAAAATTTCCCGTTCATGTGTTCTAATTATTGATATGATTAACATAGCCTCATTTTGTTGCTGAGAATTAGTGACTACAAATGATTGCAACATCAGTAGTAGTTAGTTTTAGGCCTCATAACGGGCAATGTTACATGAATGGTTAAAATAACTTTTTGAATTGCTATGCTAAAGTCTTAATAAAAATAAGGTGCATTACAAATGATAGCAAATCCATCAAAAATTGCATTGACTTTCTGTTACAATTTTTGTGACAAATCAAACAGAATTTGAAACAAAAGGGAATTATACTGATTTTGAGCTTGATATGCAATATTTTTTTCATGAAAAAAGTTATTCTTTTTTATCTAGTGGAATCGCCTAGACAAAAGTTGTAAATTATATATTTGAAAAAAAAAATGTATTTGTATTTAACATGTTTAATAAGAATTAAGAACAAGTGCTTATTAAAGAGTAGAACTAAACAAGAAAGAGGGATGATTTATTTAGGATTTGATCTAATGAAAAAAATGTATAAGTAGAGAATTATATAGTGGATGCTTACTCAAAAATAAAAGAGTGAAATGTATAATTAGGCATTATCTTGGTCAACAAATCAAAAATTATTGTACTTTCACTTAAAACTCTATTGCTCATTTACCTTCTTCGCTGCCATTACTTAGTTTTATCGCTGCCTACTCTTATTATAACCATTAGCACCTCGAACGCTCTCACCTTTTTCGTTACCATATCCTTATAAGGACGTACTAGTTTCAAAGTTGATTAACACAATTTCTCCGGTATTCCATTATCGCCTATATTAAAGGTTTAAACTCTAGTTTGACATTCCAAAAACATTTGTTCAACACTATGTAGTGATTATAGTGGGTACGATCGTGAACTCTTTAGATCATATTTGAAATTTAAAAATCAAGATCGTACCACTATTCTCTTGACGATCAAATCCAAAACCATAGTTTAACGTGAAAAAGCCAAACATTCTCATCTATAACATATCCAAAGTCATTTAACGATAACCAATGGAGATGGAGTTTTAGAGGGCTTAATTTATCTTTTATGTATAAGTCTTTTTTTGTAATAGAATAGAATAAGATTAGTATGGATCACCTTGTAACTAGGAACAAATCTGAATTGTTTGAATTATTTCACTCGTATTTTTGCAGCAGTAGATAGGTGCACAACTATATTAGTAGCAACACTTAATTAATAAAATTATCTCATGTTTTTTTTCAACTTTTACATCTAATTTAGTTATACTATCATTCAACATTAGAGTAGGTCGGGAAGTGTGAAGCAGTGATCTTGCAATAGCAGATGGAGATTAATTTTCGCAACCAACAATCAAATTTTTCATTATGATCACTGGAGCATTCTTTTGGAGAATTTTCTAAAGTCAAAAGAGTTTTGGAATGTAATCGAGAGTAGTAATTTTTTGAACCAAAAAATGAAGCTACACTCAGGCAATTGACAAATGAACAAACATCGACGTTGAATAAACGATGGTTGAAAGATCTAAAGGAAAACAAATTATTTGTTGCAATCCATCGATCAATTGAGTTTGGAGACCATTCTTGTTAAGGAAACCTCCTAGTAAATATGGGACTCGATGAAGGGTAAATATAAAGGAACAATTAAGGATAGACGTGCACATCATCAAGCTTTGAGAACCGAGTTCAAGATATTTTCATGTAAAAAGGAGAATCTATCTCAGATTACTTCTCACAAAGAATGACATTAGCTAATAAGATGTGGATCATCGACAATGAGATGGAGGACATCACAATAATCAAAAAGATTTTTCATTTTATGACTAGAAATTTTGATTATGTGATGTGCTCTATGGAGAACCAAAGAACCTTTATGAGCTTTTAATTGATGAGTTACATAGTTCTTTGTTGGTTCATGAGGAGAGGATCAATCAACATGTATCGATAGAGCATGCATTACAATTACAAGCATCACTAAACATCTCATTCAATACTAGATGTGAGGTGGTGGTCGGCCATCTTACTGTTAAGGTTGAGGAAGAGAAAATTATCAAAAAGTAACAAGTTACTCATTTGGACCTTTTGGTATTACCAAACTAAGGTGCTATAATTGCAACAAGTATGGTCATATCCAGTATGAATCTCCACAATATTAGTCAAAGAAGAAGTTGACAAAGTGAATTTGGTGGAGACAGAGGAAGAATCCATGCTTTTCATGGTTTACAGCACCGTTGAAGAGCCTCGATCCACCGTGTGGTACTTGGATAAAGGTTCTGGTAACCATATGTGCTAAGATAAGTCTTATATTATAAGTTAGATAATCCATTTCGAACTACGATTCGAAACCGAGATAGTTCTACACTTCCTATCATAGAGAAGGGTACAATCCCTACTTCATCTCATTCATCATTTTTCCAAACGTATTTTATGTTCTAGCATTAACATCCAATTTGCTAAGTGTAGGACAACTTCAAGAAATTGAGTATGAGTTAATTATTCGAAAGGGAAAGTGTCGAACACAACATCCAGAAAAAGGCTCAGTTGTTGATCTTATTATTTCCAAAAATCAAACGTTTCAATTAAAATTCGAACATGATGCATTTCTTTGATAAAGTTAGGGGTATTCCCTAGAGGAAATTATGTAGTTTGTTAAAAATATCTAATTTGTTGACCAATCTTGTTCGAAAAAGGTGTTTTCTTTCCATCATATACTTGATATAATGTGTTATATTAATTAATTAATTAAATTAAAAGTATATTTAATATAAAATCCATAAATGGTATATTTTGTGATAGTAGTTACAAGTGTTTTAACCATAGATAATTTATCACAATGAAAAAAATATACCATTTTAAATGTTCCTAGTCAAGATGCATCGAGATTGGATATCGATGTATCCATTGAGACTAGAGTACATAATGCTCTCCAAATGTTAGGAAGTGTATTACTTATGGCTGCTAGGGGCACTTAGGGGTTACGTACTGAAAGTTATTGAATAACTATAAAATGATTCACTTGATAGTTTTCTGTCAGTTAATATAACTAAGGTCAAACTGAAAATATTGATGTGACTGATTTATGTAGTTCTCTCGACTATTGCTAATCTTCTATAAAAAAAGCTTCACTTTGATTATAGTCAAATCATGGAATGGCATCCATTGAGTGACTATAGTTGGGTCGAGTGGAAGTATGGGAAGTGAAGCACTATTCAAGAGAGGATTTGTCTCCTCAATCATATGGGGTTAATATCAAGGTCAACTCAAAGTCAAATTCTTTGGCCAGAATATTTCGTCTAATAATACTTGTTATTATTGAACAAAGAATTTTGTGTTCGGACTATAGAGTTGAATATGGATGATGTTGGAATTTTAACCATTACCAAATTTCATAAGTCCAAAGTGATATAGTACTGACGAAGAGAATGGGTGTAAATAAAAGTCATAACCGGATAATGCTTAGTAATGTAAAATTAATTGTTACTAAAACTAAGTAAGCGATGAATTTGACCAAAATGTCACACCACATGCTAAGTGACGTGTGAACATTAACATTCGAATAGTTCAATGTTAATCACCGACCGAATTTACACCTGACGAGTCACACAACCGAAATGATGAATTTTCTTTAGACCAAATGATTTATTTGTTTATAATTTTTATGATTTAAATTAATTAATTAATGTTTATGAAATATTAATTAAAAATTTTGAACATGATTTGAGGAATAAATATTACTTCATATATTTATAATAATTACAAATATACATATCGATCAATATACGGTATCGATAAGGAGGTAAATTAGATTTATTTAAATATGTTTATTTAGGCTTAAATGGGCTGTTAGCCCATGATGTTGGGAAGTCAATTTTGGTAGCAGCATGAAGTATATGGGCAGCTAAAAAAGGGTAGAGAGATTCGGAGATGAATGGTTGAGATTTGATTAGAAATGATAGGAGATGTGATCCATTTTTCTCTCTATTTCATCCACTATAAAAAGATATCTAACCCTAACTTTAGAAGGACTTTTTGGCTGCCTCCTTTCTTCCTTTTCTAGCTAAGCTATACCTCCAAGTGCTCCATCAACATTCAAATAAAATCAATTCAATACAACAACTATTTGTTAGTATAGGGTCTACGGTTCAATGATTAGCAATCAGCTGAATCGAGAAGGTTTCGAAGGAGGGCAATTCATCACTACAAGGAGTACTTATGTAACGATCCAGAATTTCAGTCATCTGAAATTGGGATATTTAGTAGATTTTAAATATTCACAAGTAAAATTTTATAAGTTGAATAAATTATATTTTGCATATAGGATTTAATGGGATAATTAAATTATTAATTTAATATTTTAAATTGTGGAAATAATTGGAAATTGAATTTAATGTGAATAAAAATGATTTATAAAGTTGAATTAAATTCTATTTGAATTAGAATGACGTTAGAGAACTTTTCAAATCGAATTAAAAGTTGAATTGTAGAAATTGAATATTTTAATATTTAATTAACGTTTAGAAATAGCCACTTTTCAAATCTTGGATTTCTATGAAACTAGTTTCATTGGATCCGTAATGTTATCTAATAGTAGGATTTCAAATTTCGTGTCAATCGGATTTACGGTTTGTCCATGGCATGCTAAAACGCGTATAAATTTGTTTAAGTGAATTTAAATTTAAATAGTCGATTTGAAAACCTATCTTCCATATACGATCAAATTGGCTCTCGATATACATTCTATTGTGTTTGGAATAGGGGTAAAACATTATGAACGCAGGCGGCACGCTTTCGTTTGGAGTTTGAAAAATTTTCGGATGAATAATGCACGAAATTTTCTATAAAAGGACATTATAATTTTCTTTTTTCACTAAACCCTAGTCGCCGTTTTCTGATTAATGGCCGATATTTTCGATTCTTTTCCCCTTAATCTCTCTCAATCCATTCACATTCACGAAAAACATTCAACTACAAAGTGATAGAGCTATTCGAGATCTTCAATCCATACGGTAATGACCGTGTGAAGTCGATTGATGTGGTGGAAAATGTTGTTCAAACTCCGGCGTTCAAACAAGATTTTCGAGGCGAGATGACGACCGAGTTCAACCATGTTTGAGGTGTTGGTGGGGATCGCTTCGGCGCGTCGATAGGCGGTGTTCGATCGAGTAACGATCGGGGGGATGGTGGCGCGATAATTCAAAAAGGAGCGACGACTATAGATTTTACTAGCGTTCAAATATGACTGGGAAGAAAAACAGGCACACCAGATCTGCTTCAATCGAATCGAACGGTTTAAAAAAAGTAGAATAGAAAATTGAAGTGAATTATATATTAATGCATACAAACTTTAAACCATCATAACTTCTTCATACGAGGTCCGTTTTTGACGAAATAAGTTGCGTTGGGTCCGTATTAACGAGCACTATACTTTGGAGATGGTTTGGAGTTGATTGGAGCTAGTGTAAATTTTGAGTAAAATTAAATGCTCGTTTAATTTTTTTTCGGAATAAAACACTACAACTACTATAGGAATCAATGTGAGTACAACTCACTCTTTTTAACTCACTGATATTTTTATATAAGTAAGAGTTAATTTTTTAATGATGATTGATGATTGTTTGGATGATATATGATATGTTATATATATTAATTGCTATTTGGATATATTCCTGCCGACTGAAGCAGATGAGACCCTATACGTTCCCATGTATGAGCGGATGACCCTTTGTACGCATGTTCGTCTCGAAGTGGACATTGTACGCATATTCTAATACATATATTTGTTGCAGGTGATAGGTTGGAGGGATCCAACTGGAATCCTTACCAGTATTGGTTTTATTTACAGATATTGTGATATATGCTGTTATCATGTGATATATGATGTTTTGGATGTCGTGATTGATGTATTTAATGTTGTTGCAGCATTGGGCCTATTTTTGAAATTTTAAAAATGTTAAAGTGATGATTTCAAATTGAAAAGGATTTTCAAGTGATTTTGAAAATAGATGTTTTATTGATTTTTGAATTGTTAAAGGAATGGATTTGTTTTAAATAAATACATATTAAAAATTTTGTGTTATAGAAATTATGATTTTTGTGAAATATAATTGAAATGTGATTTTTGAAATATGGAGCTAACTATTTTGTAAATAGTTTAAATTGAGATTTTTGATTTATTATAAACAGTTTATATATAAGATTTATAAAATTGATATCTTATAAATAAAAAAAGATGGAATTATAAAGGAGTTTTATAAATGTTAAAGTGAAGTTATAAATGGATTTTATAAGTAAATAAGATTATGAATTTTATGAAGTTATAAAAAGAATGAATTTGGAAATAAAGAGATTTATAGGTAATTAACTTATGAATTGGATTTTGGGCATGTAAATGAGATGTATATATATATAGAATTGGAAAATTAAAGGATTTTATAACTTGAGGTTTTTACAAAATATAAATGTGATTTGTAAACATTGTTTTATAAATCCAAAATCAATTGAATTTGATAAGTTAAATATAGAAGTATATTAAAGGAATTTCATCCACAATTTTGGACAGTGGATAATCCTTTACTAAATATGTAGAAGTAATGAATTTAATAACGGAGATATATTCACGATTTTGGACAGTGAATTATCCTTTAAATTAAATTTTGCAGTAATAAAGAATTTGGTTAGGCATTATATTCACGATTCTCGACAGTGGATTATCCTTTAATAAATGTGTATATATATTGGATTTGGCAAATGAACTATATTCACGATTTTGGACAGTGAATAATATTTTAAACTAAATAAATGTTTTGGGAAGTGATATTTTAAATGAAGTTAAATGATTTGAAGATGTTTTAAAATATGTTGAGTATTGAAACCAAAGATTTTAACATCTATTGTTGAAATAGACGTTTTCGAGAAGTACGGAAAATAGTGGACTATAACACTGTTGTTATAGTAAATGATTTTCGAAAGGAGATATTTTGTATAGTATATGGGATATATATATATATATATATTATTTTCGAATTCCTATACTATTGATTTTGGGTTGTCGTAACGATGTTTTACGCAACATTCATTTTGATCCAAATAAATATGTTTAAGAGAATGTTTTTCTTAAAGAATAAATATATACTTAATCCTGATTAAATTATATGTAATATTTTCTAAGTGTTGAAATTAAATTGATTTGTGATTATGCTTATATTGTTGAAATAAGTATATGGAAATGTTTTCCAAATAGTGAAAAGTGAAATGGTTTTGAGATTATATCCTTTTAAAGATAATTTGAAGTGAATATTTGACAAGTAATTTAATTAATAAAAGATTAATTAAAAGAGCCTAGTGATTACATGTGGTGCGAAATATTTGTTTGTTTGCTTTGATAGTTAAATAACCGACTATCAAATTTGGCCATTTTAGTTCCTTGACTTGATGTGGGAATTATTTAGTCGTACATTTAGTATGTTGCCTTCTTTGTAAGCTTGATTATCATTTGTGTTGAGGATGTTGATTCATGTAATGTGGAGTATTAATCCA
The DNA here is from genome assembly GCA_030765085.1 of Allium cepa. Taxonomy (NCBI): domain Eukaryota; kingdom Viridiplantae; phylum Streptophyta; class Magnoliopsida; order Asparagales; family Amaryllidaceae; genus Allium; species Allium cepa. Next base: position 340,063,829 of record CM060932.1, on the reverse strand, counting down.
ATCTATCGAGCTTCCTTCTTGGCCGAAGGATAGCAAGTTGAAAGTTGGTGACGTGATAAGTCTATGAGACTTAGTTTCTGTATGAGGTTGAGAAACGCTTTTGCGTTGTTGGTGTGAAGAGACCGGGATCATATTTATCTGAAAACCACTTCGGACCAACATTTATGCGACGATTGTGTAGGTTGGTCGATGATATTGATATTCAGGATTTTCATAGTGGAGGACTGCTTGTTGATCGTTTGGGGTTAAAATCCCAATATACATCCAGTGGCATATATATTTTTTATATTGGTATATGTTGTATATTTATATTATTTTCATATATACATGTTTCTCATTTGTTATTGAGTGTTTAGTAGGTGCGGATAGCATATGCTTCGCATTTGGAACTTGCTTTCGCGCTATATTAGCAGTATACGCTCGCTAATAATATATAAGGTACATATCTCCAATTACACATCGTACTTTTATATTTTTTTTCCATATGGGATGCATCATCCTCTTAGAAGAGATGTATATTTGAAATATATATATATATATATATATATATATATGTTGTAATCCTACTACGATTGAACTGCGAAAAGGAGGCTATGGCAAATTTTTGAAAATTTAAGGCGTTAGAAATTTTGAGAATGTTGGAAAATTTATGATAACTAAAATTTTGATTACCATATCTCTAATGAGTTTTTGCTCCACAGAGGCAATGGTTTGCCAAAACCAAAGCTCTGATACCAACTGTCATGACCCGCCATTTCATGCCATTGAAATCGACAATAATCCGCACATTTCGGACTTGAATGATACGAAATAACAGATTGTAAATAAATTTGGAGCAAATAAAATCAAATACACAGAATCACAGACACAGAACAAAAAGAATAACTTGCAGCAGAATATAAAAATACATAGTAGTTCATGAAGCTACTACAACAGAGTCTCAAACCAAATACATAATACAGTCTGAAAACAACATAATAGAAATCCCAAATACATACAAGTTCACTAATACATGATAAACTAGAATAGCTGAAACAGAAGTAGATATATATGTAGATAAGCAGAAACTCCGGCAAAGACCAGCTCCAGAAAGAGAATCCAAAGCTGAATACTCAGGCCGACCCGAGCGTAAAGCAAAATACAAAACACTCGAGTCAGGACAATATATACTTATATAATGTAAACCAACTCAAGTGAACTGTAATAAAGAACAAGTAAATTAAAGAATGCCCGGGACCGACCATCCTCTATGGATCCGTCAAACTATTTACTATATAGTAATATTGCGCTATTATAATAGTGTCTACAGTAAAATAAACATACTTTTAAATAGCGTTCCGGAATACCCATATCACCTTTCACACATAATAGTCCCAGTAGTCCATCCAATATCATGACATCTCCAGATCAGGAAACTGTCAGAGGATACCACACGGGCTACGGGAGAAAAACAAACTCGTAGTAAAGGCTTGGTATGGTAGGTGACACGGCACACAAGGCAATGCCAGGGTAGATATACCAATTATGCACACGGGCTGGTGGTAACGCAGCAGCCACATACACCCACCCCGAACAACACTCCAAATCAAAGGGTGCACCCGATCGATCACAATAGTAATAGAATGGTATCAAAGAAGTGTGTCCAGCCAAAGATGCTACCTCCTTTGGCCCGAGATCGCTCCTGTTTTAGCCACCTTAAGCTAACTCACGGGAGTTAGGTCCACGTAAAGTACTTTAGGAACGTCGTCACCATCCTACTTCATTCTGAAATCTCCACCACGTACATAGTTGTTAAAGTGGTTTTCGGTATCGACTGAGAGTATGTCCATATCCGATCCCGGTCTCTTTAACAACAAATCATTATTATAACCCGTAGTTATAATTTTAAAATGGTATTTATATTTCAAAAATCAAATATCATTTAACAAATCAAAATCATTTCAAATCATTTCAAAAGTATCAAACTTATCATTTCATTTCAAAACCATATTCATTTTATTCAATTTAAAATACCATTTTAATTCACATTTCAAACATAGTTTATATTTCAAATCGAATTACTTCATTTAATCATTTAAAAATGAAGTTATTACATTTAATAATTAAATTATTAAACTTCCAAAATTTTAAAATTTTCAAAGTTCATTCATTCACTTAATTTTATCAACACAGTGAAAATTCACTTTTTGCGGCATTTAGAAAATGCTACGGAAAGTTACATTCAAAACAGTTCAATTTAACAAAAGACAGCATTTAAAATGCTGTAATAGGGTTACATTAGTTTCAAATAAACTCATTCAAATTCAACGATTATAGCACTTTACAAAATGTTATAATAGCCTTTAATCTTATTTAGCTTTTTAGTTCATTATTATCAACTACAGCATTTCAAAAATGCAGTTAATTAACTTCAAATGTTCAATATAATTTCACAAACAATTATATCTTCATTTAAAACATTTTTGACTTATAAAATCATACATTTTCACATTTATAAACATCATTTAATTTTCCCTAAGTTCATGATTTTATAAAGTTAAATTTCCATTCAAAAAAAATCGAGATTAAATAATAATTCACTTATTAAATTTCAACATTCGATTTTTAATTCATTAAATTAAAATTTAACTTAGCACTTAAGTTTAATTTTCAAATATAACTTATTTTCATTTTTATTTACTTAACTTAAAATTTACTTTTAAGCCAAATTCGCAAATTCCCAATTTTCGTCATATTTCAAATTTCAACTTAAATATTCATTCATTTCGCATTTTAACTTTATTCAAAAATCATTAATATATTATAAAATCATTTTAAATTCATTTAAATTCAAAAAATCATAAATTTATCGTATTTTAATGTTAAATTTAAATTCCAATTATCACCAAATTAAATTTCCAAAATAACTTATATTTCAAATTTTCTAACTTTTCCATAATTTATTAACTTATAAATTTTCAGAAAATCAATAATACTTTACAAAAATAATATTTTAATTAGGTTTAAATCAAAATACTATAATATTTACATTTCTATATTATTTTATGTTTTTTTAGAAAACATATTTTAACTACGGGTATTTATATAATTTTCTATGCTAGGTAAAGTGATACGGGTAATATATTATTTCAACCTGTAATTTACAAAGAAAACCCAGGTTTTATCATTTCAAACCCGCAGTCCCAAGTAAATGAAATAATTTGAAAATCGCTCAGGCCTATCATTTCAGCCCATAACGATTTTCCCTTATTCTAAAGTCCATTCGGGTATGTATCATTTCAACTGATAGTGATCCTAATCTAAAGGGAACTTGCAGTGTGATAACCGATAAAAATAACAGAACAGCATAATATAACTGTAACATATGATATAACAGGTGTTTAAGCATGAATGAACATCATATAATCATAGCATAGCAGATATAATATGGTGATGCATTATACAGATTTACAAGTGGTCAATTTACTAGTTATATAGGTACAAATTGTCTGGTGAGAATAACTCACTGGTTTAGCTAGAGATGACAACAACAAATGCACAACAACGATCCACACAAGCACGATAGCACGATAAGATACGAGTGAGAGAGCTAAAGATCAATTCCCTTGAAAACAAATCAAACAAAACAATACAACAATTATAAGCTTTCAAATTCAAAACGACTAAATTAAGCTAGAATTAACTGCACAAATCAAAGCAGAAATGCTTTGCACTTGCTTCCAACTTTCATTAGGCTCGGCCATAGGTGAAATACAAGGCTATAGGAAGGGTTTGGATCAGGATTTGGTTTCCTAAGGGTCGGCCAAACATTGATGGAGATGGTGCAAAGAGGAGCATGCATGAAACAACACAACAAGGCAAAACAATGCCACTTCAACATGGATTCAAGGCAATTCAAAGCTCGGCCAAGGCTCATTGGTCATGGCCATCATTGGTGTGGTCAAGAGGGAACATAGTAGAGGTGATTCAGGTCGGCTGGAGGTGGTGGAGTGGGTGGCGGCTAAGAGGTGATAAAGTTGGTGGAAACATATGTGGCGCTCGACTATGCATAAGATTGGAGTTTTTGGTATTTAGGCGATGGATAATCAAACAATGGTGGCTCGGCTTGGGGTTAGACAGAGAGGAGGAGGTGATGGTGACATGCTCAGGTGGTGGTGGAGGCGGCAGGTTAGGTGGAGGATCATGGCCGAACCAAAAAGAAAGAAGATTAAGTGCAAAATCAATGAATTCAAGCAATAAAAGGGAAAAAAGAAACGACGATTACCAAATATTTTTTTCAAGAAATGTCTGATTTTTTTTCTTTCAGGAATGAGAAAGATGTTTACGTGAGTGAGGAATGAGGGTCGGCCGAAAGAACGAAGTGAAATGCCAAAATGAAAAGATGTTGGTTGGAATTGAAAAGGTGGGAATTCAAAAAGCCTTTAAAACAAATGGTCACAAAACCTTTTCAAATTTCCTCCAATTTCTTTTATAAGTTTAAATAACTGAAAATAATTATAAATTCAGTTAAAATTCAAAAATATAACAAATATATAAAATATAAATAAATAAATATTAATTATATATGATAAAAATAAGAAAATAGCACAGAAAATGAAAACTAGTCTAGAAAATTTGAAAATAAACAGAATAAACTTTGGAAAAATTTATATGGACTTGGAAAATATTTATAAATAAAGATAAGAACAAAAAATAAAAATGAATTCACAAAATAAATAAATAAATTTTAATTAAATAATTTAAATGAAGAAAAAAGCAGAAAAATAAAAACTAGCCTTTACAAATAGGAAATAAATGCAATAAATTTTGGAAATTTTTTATTATCATTTTAAAAATGTTTAGAAATGAAATCTCATAAATAAAACAAATTTAAAATAATTTCAAAATGAAATGAAGTCAAATTCAAATTTATATTCAAAAATCTAGGGTTGTTACAAATTCCTTAAGCAAAATATTTATAATCTTTTAAACGATATCTATTTAACTTCAGATACCTACATCTACCTCAAAATATCATTTAGTATTAATATCAAATTCATATCATAAAGGTGATATTAACAATTCAAGATTACATTTTAGCGAGATTGACATCATTATATTTCATAATGAAAGAAATTCATACTTAAGTTTCAAAGTTTTAAATATTACTTATGTCAAAATGTCACGTTCGATGTTTAGGAACCCCATCGATAACATGGCGTCCACATATCGACCAGAATCCTTAAACAACGTTCAAATAAGTCGATACAATAGATAATCACAAGTTTAGACACATTCATTTTATTGTCACTAACACTCATGCATACAATTTTAAATGAATGCAACCAAACAATCCATTTTCAGTAACCAATCAACCAAGACATACATAATCACTTACAGCGGAATAGTTCAATATATGAAATTCCACTGTGCAAATCTGATTATACCTAGATCATTTAATTATTAAACTTATTTACTCAAATTTCCCAAATTTTCTATTAAAAGAAAATACCTCACTTTAATTTAATTCATTCCAATTTAATTCCAAAATTTTCTCAACTCTGATACCAAAATGTAACGACCATACTGTGATACCAGATTAGCAAATAACATTACAAGTAATGTCATCTGTTAATGTGGAGAATGTGGCTTGTTAAGGGCGATCGAATGTAAATATATCTTTACACTAACACTGGCACGTCATTTATACATTTTCACTTAATATCCGAACTGAAATTTGATGTTTACAGTATTAATACATAAATAATCTCACTTAATACCTTTTCACTTAATATCTGATTTCTTAGAATCAGAATAATATATCACATAAATAACAGCCACAGATCACAGTGGAATAAATCTCAACTTACACATGTACAAATTTTGAGTTTAGAAAATGAAATATTAAACTCGATTGTTTTACAAGTTTAACAATTCTCTAATCTCAATTGCTCATCCTATAAATAAATTAACAAATTTTCTAAATTAGACAAACTAAAAAGTCGAAAGTGTTAATCTTCTTGCTAGCCCAAACATCAGAAGGTTAACCTATCTTGTAACCTAAAAAGTCTCGACCTGACCCAAGTAAAATAACACTCGGGTCAGACTATCTTTAAATATCCAATAAGGTGAGAACAGAATATAACATAAGAGTAAACTATATATAAGTAAATACATATGTCCAGGATATAACGAGTTAGGACAATAATTTAACTCAGAACAGGGTTATAAGTTTAAGTCACAGACACGAACTGGTCACTAAACATAGAATAATAGAATTAACTTAACATAGCATCCATCAAAAGACATAGGAATATATATTTATTTCATGAACACAAGACCGAAGAATATATATTTATTTCACGAACACAAGACCCAAGAATATATATTTATTTCATGAACATAGAATAATCATAGAATCCAAATATCCAGAATCCAAGAGATCTTGCTCAAAACGATCATAATAATCGTACACAGAATCGTAGCAAAAAAACAAACAATTTAGTATCAAACGAACTAATCCGACACTGAGGATTGTACATAGGACAGGAATCACAGGATCACAAGATGATCTCAACGATTGCAGCCATGACCGAATCTTTCAGATTTATTTTTGATTATTGCACTTGAAAAGAAATCCAGGAGTAACTTCTTAAGGATCTAGCAACTACTTTCCTCACACCAAAAGAGAGTAAACTCTAAAGGGACAAATACAATCTCCTTGAGTAATTACTACGATTTAACCAATACGTCCCATACCGTATGGTGAAATCTAAGTATTTATTAAAACCTAGTAAATATCACTAATTACGGATACCACTGGAAAACCTAATCTGCATTCACTTAAAGATCTAGCAACCACTTGTCGCACACCAGAAGTGAATACAACTTTAAAGTGCTATGTACTTTCCCAAATAGGGTCACAAGAATTTAACCCAGGCATCCCATACTACCCGGTGGAATTCGAGTATTCGCTAATGGGTTAGTAAATTCCACTCAAACATTCTATTCAATGGGTTGTGCCGTATTCGACAAACTGTGATTCGAAAGCATTTAAATCAATAGATAACATTAAGTCAAATAATAGTACTTCCCAAATTATATAAATAAGATTCTCAAAACATTTATTTAATTTGTCACTTATTAAAAAATTTCATTATTCCAAATTGTTCCAATTGAATTTAATTTGTGAACTGAGATTTTCCATTTTTCGAAACTATATTGATACTTAAATTTCCACAAAGTTCTATTGTTCACGAATCATATTTCAAAACAATAAATACATTTAAGTAATCACTTATTTTCTAAAACCATATTTACTACTCATAGAAATGTCCAAATTAGTGTTTATACACTAGTATAAAACAACTTAAGTTTATACTTCAAAATCATGTTTCTAAATCTCATAACATTTTATTTAATAAATTAAATTTATATCTCACAAAACATATTTCCAAATCCATAACTATTTATACCAATAATACTTTATATAAATATAAATATTTGGTAAAACTAATTATAAATGATATTAGACCAGTTTATAACACAAGTTTAATATATATAACTTTAATATACTCTCCTTACCAAATTATTCATGTTTGTAACTAAATATGTATCTCTATAAATAAAGAGATTATCTTTATTTAATTCCAAAGTTTAATGATTCAAAGTCCACAAACACATTAGAATTAATTATGGTTAAATATTTGGTTATCACAAGATTTTAGTCATGAACTAACTCTGTAGAATTCTAGCTCTTAACTATATTCCAATTCAAACTTATAATATAAATTTATAATTATAAATATATATTTATGTAACCAATGGCTAAAATAATCACTCCAAGACCTGGACACAACACTATAAACACAACAGCACACATATGGGTTCAAACAATGGGTCGGGAATGCGTCGATTATTTCAACTGCTCCACCAGTTACAACTCAGTCACGAATTCTAGCTTTAGAACGCAATTTCGACCTTTTAAATTGCAGAACTTTCAAAAACTTACAAAATGAAAGTTGTTCCTTAATGTCTCAGCTTTCCAGAAAAAGTTGTTTTGTACAATTTAGGTTTACAGTTAAAAAGTTATGGCCATTTTAGTTTTTTGTTTCAACTCGGAAAATTGACAGAGCAGAGCATGTATATTATTTCAAACCCAATTTCGATCCTTTAAACGGTTGAATTTCCACAAGTTATTAAAAACTAACTTGTAACTTATTGAAAGTTCTTTCTAAAAAAAAATATTAAACCAATTTGGATCATTCTACACTGAGATATTGCTTTTTTACTATAGCAATGTTCACAAATAAATTTCAGCAACCAATTTGCAAATTTCAACAATTCAATCAAATTACTCAAACCATTCAACTATTTAGTGATACTTATCACTCAATTCAAAGCATTAAACTTAATAGAGATAGATATATGAGTTTGCAACTCACCTCTAATCCAAAAGATGAAGAAAGCCTGTTAATTGATGGAGAACAAGGCTTTAAACACTCTATTGCTATTCTTTTCTTCTACATCTCCTATATCCCCACCAAAATACCAAAAATCCCTCCCGTACCAATAATTTTAGAAATTAAAAACTAAATTAAACCTCAAAATAAATAGTAGAATTGAATAAAGGAGATTAAAAAAAAGTCTTACCCATATCTTCTTCGATTTTAGGATTTTTCTATGAATTGATCTTGATTTTCTAGGACCTAGATTTTGAGTTTCTATTTCTTTTCTTTTTTTCCTTTTTAAGGAACTGTACGTATAGGAAAAAGGAGAATGAGGGATTAAGTGATTAAGGGAAATGATAACTATCCTATTTCTTTTCTAAAGGCTAGTGGGTTTATCCTAAGATAAAGGCCCAAACAAAAAAAAAATAGAAATACACTAACAAATTTCTATTTTGCCCAACAAACACTAATTTAAACTAACTCTTGTTTTATTATCTCCTAACACTAATTAATGCAATTAAAAAAAGATAACTTAATTATTTAGCCCTTTTTAACCAATATTTTTTTGCATAACTGTTATCCCATTATATTTGTTAATAAAAAATAAATCTAATTTGACAAATTCAATTTTTTATTTTCTTACTAATAATTTATTTTAATGATCAAATGCTAAGAATCGATAACCGAATCGATTATTCAATAAAATTTTAATTTCATAATTTCTATTACAAAATCTCAATAAATATTAATTAATCGTAATTAATTAGGCAGTTAACAACATGGTTGTTACAATACCCATCTTAATTTAGAAAGAGTGTTTAGGACATTCAGACCATTTATATCAGTTAACAATAAATGGCAGCTTTTAGCAAAACTTTCTTTTAGAGTCCTTGGGTTATAACCACTAGTTGTCTCCCTTAGTTATTGGAAAAGAGGATGATGTGGTGTTAAATATATCCTTGTTTTATTCCTGTGTTGACACTATGAATGGGTTTTAAACCACCTGATGTTTGTGTGTGTGTGCTAGGAAGCAAAGTAAATAGAGAAATTTTATAGGGAAACTAACTAACGACAAACAATAGGTAAAACTGGAAGTAAATGAGGGAATTAGGTTTGCAACCTATGGTATATGAATGTTCCCATAACTTTAGAATTTTGGGAAATATAAGGAATTTAGCTCACAGACTATCACCTATCAAGGAAAGATAATATATATATATATATATATATATATATATAGGAATGTGAATGGTATTTCCTACTGAACATGGATTAGGGAGAAGGTGGCAAAAAATTTCCATTGGAACCAGTGGAACCGCAGCATCTCCAACACAGCTTCATAGAGTTACGCTATGCATCGTCAGTGATAAGGACCCATGTTTTACTAGCAAATTTTGGAGGAGTTTTCTATTAGCTTTAGGAACTTTTTTGAATCCGAGCATCACTTACCAACTGAAGACCGACGGACAAACTGAAGGAATGGATGAGAACTTAGAAGATTTATTGAGAGCTTGCACCTTGGAATTTTGAGGACCTTAGGAGTAGTGCTTACCCCTTAATAGAATTCGCATAGGATTGTAGTTATTAATAGACGATTGGAATGGCGCCCTTGAAGAATATTTTTAAGAGGCCATACAAATCGCAAAATTGTGGGTTTGAAACCACCGACAAATTCTACTTGGACCAGATTTGTATTGCAAGACTTTGGAAAGTCAGAATTGATTAGGCAACATGTGAAGGTTGTATGATTTCGGTAGTTGGAAAGTAGACACAAGATTTATTGGGCCTTTTCCTAATATGGAGAAAAATAAGAAACCTTTTATGTTGGCTACAGTCCAAGATGTTTTTACATTTGAGGAAATACCTTCGTAACATAGCAATTTTTGTAGAGCCTAATCAATTGGGGGGTTTTAAGATGGAGCCAATAGCGTCCTGTGTATCATGACCCAGTTTTTCATACAAATTTAAACTGACATTTTCCACACTTGGCCAACCCAAATTGCACGAGAAGGCAGATAATTACAAGAAAGAAAGTAGAAAGAAAACCAACAAGAGGAATCTCACAACGGAAAGGAATAATCTATAATATGGAACAAATCTTTACATAAAACAGAACTGAAACTTATACAGACATCAATTGGAAGTATACTAACCTATTCAGCGTGGACAGTTATAACACTCTGTCCTCACAATTGCTGATAAACATAAATAAATGCAACGGATATATAATCATCTACGTGAATACATCTCTGGGCCTCTAGCTCCATCCCTAAAGCTCTAAATATCCATCTAAACTTGGAAATATGCTCGCTCTGACCCCGAGCATATAGGAAAAACCACGCCCAGGTCTGTCTAGTAGAACCAGCATGTGAATTTAAATCACAAGGAATTATATTCATTATAACTTTCAAAATCCTTTTAAAATCATAGTTATCTCGTAAGACCACGCCACACATAACACAGCGGGTTTTTTTTCCTCACGGTAACCAAAACCTTTTATACAAAATCCAGTGATATTGTAATAATGTCTAAGTACAAATACTTATTCAAATAGCAGAAATTGTTAGATTATTAAATTCCAAAATACTAGGCTCTACAACCAAAGTGTAAATGCACGTGTTGGAAAATGGATTTTCATACAATGACTAGGCACTGGGTACCACCTATCATTGTACACTTCTAAAAATGTACCGAGGACCTCCCAAGATCACCTATAACACAAGGCCGGCTCTACCTCTAACCTGGATAGAACTGAATATGCTACCACCTTCGGTGTTCCTACCCTTTTCGAGTTCTTTCCATGCACCGTATTTATATTATCCGTGGGGTATCTAGAAAGGTGATAAACATACCATAACTAGGTGCGACAACTTAGCCTTGCTGCATCTCCCTTTATTTCCAGTCATTCCGGTTGATGAGGCTTAAGGCTATGATTACCTTTTTTAGGAATTTATACTTGGAATGCTCATTGTCCTCCAATGACAATGTACTGATAGCATTCATCAATACAAGTCTGTTCTAGGTCTGAACGAAACCGAAGGCAGTATTCCCACTATGTCCATTTTAGAGTTTTCCTCAAGATTAGTAGCAATTAGCCCTTGCACTTCAATGCTCCATCTTCATTTACATGCTCTTGTCTCCACTTCGAAAACATATTTGTTGGATCGAAGTGGTTTTCGGATAACTTATCCGATCCCGGTCTCTTCGAAATAACTTTCGATATTTTCGGTAAACTCAACCCCGGTTCTTTAGGAAATAAATAGAAGAAATAAGATCAAAGATCATCTCGTACTAGTTAGTGGACGGATTTTCGTTATCATTGTCCTAAAAGAATGAAACGAGTTTACACGTACAATATAGCACCTTCTGACGTTAACTATACCATACAATTCTCGTGTTTCTCCTAGATATTTCTAAAGTTATGTTTTTGGGTCCAAATTTGATAGTCAGTTATTTAACTATCAAATAAACAATCATTCAATCAAAGGTTTCATTTTCCACTGAAATCACTAAGCCTTATTTAATTTAAAATCTCAATAAATTAGTCTCTTAATCAAAAAGTATATAAATATCTTACAGGAATAAGTATATTCACAAACCATTTCCTTAATAATATTTGAAAACCTTTTTAAAGAAATATGGGAAGTACTCTGTGGTATCAACCATGGATTCACAGCTCAATGCTTACGTCTCTATCCCAGAGAAATCCAAACTTAACTTAGGCAATCTCTGCTTCTCGATTACGCCATGAAAGCGTAACATTACTTTCCGAAAACATTATTATATAATTATCTTAAAATAATACTTATAAGTTTGTATATAAATTTTCCAAGTAATTTAGGAAAAATACTCTTTTATAAAATTTTGTTATAAAATATATTATTATTTTTTAGATATTATTAGCATTTGATAAATTACCTTTGAAATAATAATAATAACATCTTAACGCCGATTAATTCCTAAGTAATAAATAAATTTTAAATCAAACCATCATAAAATAACTTTATTTATAAATTAAATATACTTTGGAAACAAATTAAAATAGTTAAATAGCTTTGAAACAATAATTAAATACTTTAAATAATTTTTAAGAATAATAAAATATTTAACTTTAAATCTTTATCAAATACTTATTAATTAATTTTAAAATATCATTAATAAATAATAATCATCCTTAAAATAAATTTTGGTTCAAAGGTCAACTTCTATTCGAAAAAGAGGCGTACTAATTTCGATGGTACTTAATCAAGTTACCATTTATTTCATAGCAATCCAGCATAATAGGTTTGGATATTCATACCAATCTATCTTTAACAATTTATTCAACATCATAATACCCAATATAATTATCTGGAAAATAAATAGATGTCCATATAAATACGATAGCAGAACAACGTTTTAATGCTTCTAGTCAATGTCTTGAAATACATATATTCAGTAATAATGGCAGAACGGTGATTTATTCTACCAATAGGGGTCCAATTAAATAAAATTAGCAGAACAGTGTTTTATTCTGCTTGACAAATGTCAAAACATTGCAATTAACATAAATTAACTCGTCGTTATTTTTATCTGCGCAAAACACTTCAACAGACGAGTCATATAAATTTAGAATGATAATAAATGCTTAAATCGATAATTAAGCTCTTGTCCATTTTAAATTGCTATAAATTTTCACTTATTTAACTCTTCGACGATCCATATGATGATGTAGTATCCGTTGATATGAACCCAATGCAACGAGTTCCGCGTTAATCGGAATTCGTATGCCTTAGCTATCACATTTTAATTTTTCTAAATTATATATATATATATATATATATATATATATATATATATATTAACATTTTAGATATAAAGACTTCATCTTCATGCTCTTGGGCCGAAGCCCAATACATCTACCTTACAAAAGAAAAACACTGCTCTTCCTTCTCTAAAATATGGGCCGAAGCCCAAAACGACTACCAGACCCGATACGTTTTTCCCCCTCTTCTTCTTTTCCTTTCTCCTTTTTAAATTACCGGCTGCATCCTAGAAAAACTCAACCACCAACTTCGATCTACCTAGCTTCCTTCAACGGTCACACACCCAAAGACTTCTCACAAGAATCGAGACCAAGAACCAAACTATCTCAACCCATCAACAAGAAATCGATCACTTTTCCCATCCGGAACAGCCTGACACGAGCGACACGCGTACACGTGCACGCGTGTCTACTTGCCCAACCTCCAATTCAAATGCGTCCACTCATCGCCTATCACTCCCATAACCCAGTGCCACCGTTGTACGTACACCACCACCCCCCCTAAAGAGAAGTCGACTGTCCCTCCCAAAATTCCAACACATCCAAGCATAAACCAAAGAGAATATGACTCCTAATCTTCCCTTTCCCATCGCCTCCGGCCACATTAGTGCCTGCTACCTCCACCAACACGACCGCCACTCCATATGCCACCTCCAGGCCAGGTGCGGCAAACTCCGGTGCCACCTTCCTTTGCCACGATGAAGAAACCGAACCCAAACTGTAACATGCCCTTAAACCTTAAAAACATCACGCTTTCTCAAACCAAAGCCAAATTCAAAAATGCGCCACGGTGAATCTCTTCCCTATGATGCGACGCACCTCCTCGGCCAACACTCGCCTTCCCTCGTCGACCACCTTGCCGAATTTTTTTTTTGTGAAAAACGATCAACATCATAATTCTCTCAACCTAATAACTTAAAAACCATGCGTTCTTCACTGAAATTCATGGTTTCACCTAACGATCATGATTATATACATGATCAATGTTTTATGGATATTGAATTTGATAAAATATTGTTTTCTTATTGTAAATTCAACATTACACAATATATATCATGGATCAACCTCAAACTATTTGTAGTGTATTCTATACTTAAAAACAAACAAGTTACTAGTTTACATCATCTTTAAATTCGAATTAGAATGAGAAGTATTGATTTTTGAAGGCAAGGTCTATAAAGATTTAAAACTCTGTTACATTTTGCAGAGAAAAAAATAAACACTTCCAGATATTTTAATTGAAAATTCTCACCTTGACCATGTTTAAATCCCTTTATAAATCTTCAAGTCAATCTTTAGTTTAGGATGTGAACTTGGTAGATGTTTCTTTGCCTTGGATTTGGATTTGAAAGAGGATGCTTCTTCCTCTTTCTTCTTGTTTTTTTTCCTTATAGAGCTTTTATATTTTTTACAGGCTTTTGTTGTTTACAGAGTTTTTAAAACAAGTATATACATAAGCCTATATATTCATGTTTGCAAAACAAATTGATGTACATATACAAGATTTTGGCTCAAAAATATTTTAATATGCTGTAAAAATGTTTTTATGGATTAATTGGAAATTTTGGGGACTTAAGGTTTGAGATTGAAAGGAAGTTAAAATAAATGCTTTGGTCTTTTCACTTTTAGGCCAGACCATACATTATTCTTATATATGTTTAAATTCCTTTGGTTATATATTCCTTTCCAGGAAATGCTTATATTGTTGATTCATAATTTTTGTTTTACATTTACATGATTTACCTTGGGTTATCTTTATCTTTAAAATATATATATTGAAATAATTTGCAAAGTGGTTTTTGAAATAAACAAAGTCTTCATATTTATATATGTTCTATTTAAAATATGTAACTCGGGGTATTAAAAGTTTTGCTATTTCATTTTAAACATATGAAATGACATTTTTGTCAAAACCCCATTTTGTAAAAGATTTCCTTTATAAAATGATTTTATAAATTTTCTCATTTCAACCATTATATATTTTCATATATATTCCTTCTTTTATTTCCAGTATATATATATATATATATATATATATATTATTTTTAACATACCTTATTTATATGTTAATAAGTACCACATTTTCTTTGTAAACTTATATATATATATATATATATATATATATATATTCTTCTTTCTTAAACAAATATGTACATTCATAAGAAAAACCCAATTTTTAAACCCTTTCTATTTATAATACACTATTTTGTTTATAAGCGATATTCATTTCTATTTATAATATATCCTTTTCTTTTCATTTTTATTTGCTATGAATTTGTTTTCCAATTTATAAAGATCGATTCTATTATTATACATATAAAAATTCCATTTTTAAATCAATCTTCTATGTTATAAATAAAATTTGTAAAATTCAAATATTATCTTGGTTTAAAATTATTGATTATTACTAACTGTCGTTTAATAAGGGTTTTATTTGGAATAAAATACCATATTATTGAATATTAAAAATTAACAATCAAACTTAAGACGACAAAAATTCCGGGTCTTTACAACATGCCACTACATGCATTATAGAGAACAGAACTCGAAATCTCCACAACAAAGAATTAGAAAGGTCCGAGTACAATGGGAGAAAATCTTGTGGGAGACATGAGGACTCCTTGTCCTAATCCTTTCTTTGGAAAAATTTCACTTCAAAATTAGGATTTTGGTTGCATCGTGGTTACTAGATTTGATGGTAGGAAATGATTCTACTCTTTTTCACAACCACTTTATACTTATATAGAAATTTATATGCATGTTTAGTGTATTTGTATATATACTTTCATGACACGATTACACACCGATGCTAGGATTGAGCTCATTTTAGTATGTCTGCAGTACATAATCATATTGCACTATTGATCGAGTAGATGGTTTTGTAGATAACTAGGTTGTATAACATGGACGTTATTGCATGTTATGCTATTCACCCCTTAAAAGATTTCGAGACAAAATCATTTTTACGCGGGGGAAGAGAATGTAACACCATGTAAAATAAACCATAAATAAATAAAAGTTAATTAAATATAATCAGGTAGAATATTGAAATTTTGTAAAAGTTGGAATTTGAACATGAAAGTATTTCATTGCGTTTGTGGTGAAATTCTGATATGTTTCCATATATAATATGCTGAAAACAAGGCTCAAACGAAGAAGTTATGAGTATTTGAAGTTTTTATATTTAAATTAACTTAGTTTGAATTCAAATTCAAATGAGAATTTAAATTTAGAGTTTGAATTTCGAAAATTAGCTTGTGGGTTAAGTAAACATTTAATTAACATTTAACGTTAAAGTTAATTAGACTAAGGAATTAATTAAAAAACAACGGAATCAATAATTACCCAAAATAACATACCAATCGACTCTTTACTAGGACCGGTCGACCCCAAGTGGTCGACCGGTCGATGCGGGGCTGTCAACTGGTTGGCTAAGAAAATTTGCAGTGGCGGCTAGGGTTTGATAGGATGAACACTCCTGATTTCTCCATTTTAAACTATTTTTCATCCTATGGTTCTGATGCGTTTCAACCCCTGTAAATAGAACCCTATCCTCTTCACCTTTTCCTTATATTATTTTAGAGAATTCAACGAAACTTTTCCATTGTTATCTCTCCAAATTAGATTCAGAAACTTCGTAGAGAATTCAGATAAGAATTCAATCTATTTTCTATTTATTTCTTCTTCCTCTAACCTATTCTTATTCTGTTATCCTCCAACTATTATGAACCTAATAAAAATATATACTTCTTCCCTATTTTGTGTATACATATCAAAAGAGAGAGATCTAAAAGAGATTGTATGGCATGCAAACCCAAGGAAGGCAAAGCTAAGGATATTATATGAGTGAAAGCCTTAGTATTTCTTTTTCAGTAATTGTTTAGTGCATCTCTATGGATATGAATATGCCTTAGGCATTTTTGGATTGCAAAAATGCGATAGACAAAATCTCTTAAAATTTCTTTTTATTTCAAAATGTCAATTCTATGCAGATATTCTCAATTATTTATGTTAATTTATTGGGATTTGTTTTGTTTATGCAATTTTTGATAATATTATAGTCTATTCCACTTCTTCTTCCTCTTTGGTCCAAATTGTGATATTCAATGAAATAAGGGGTTTAGACTACGGATTTTATTCATAGCTTACACCACTTATTCCATGCAAATTTCCTTCGTGTCTATTACTTTGTAAAAGAGAAGTTGAATAGGATATGGAGTTTCAATTGCGATTCCTATTGCTTAGGATATTCCATTAAACTGTGTAATAAATTGATTTTTGTTTATTTACAAGTTTGTTATTGCATTTTTGGTTAGGAAAGTATATTCACTGTTGTAGATATTAGAACCCCTTATTATGGTAAGTTGAAATCTTGGGAATTTAAGAGAAAGGACTTGTAATAGTATTTGGTTAGGGGATTGATATTTAATGCTAGTTTAGGGCATAATATCAATGTGTTTAGAATATATTAGGCATGAATATGTATTTATTTCTATTAGCATAATTAACGTATAATTATTGCGTATATGATGTAGTTACGTAGGTATTTATTTTCATTTATTTCCCTCATTAGGAATGTAAGCGTTTGTTAGGAAAAAATAAGAGGAAACTCTTATATAGCCTAATTATTATTCTAAGGAATAATAAGGAAGATTCCTTATAAGGCCTTATTTATAAAACTGTGACATGAGTATTATAATATATGTGGAGTGTGTTTGATTTTCGGCTAAGTCATAAGGATGTGAGGTCAATAGAATTACCTGATGGAAGTCTCCCCTTCACTTTGAGGCAACCAGCTGTTGTGTACACTTCCTATTGACGTGAGATATCCTTATGATTAATGGTTATAGTGACGCAAGGTTAGTCCTAAATTATGCAGAGGAAATCTACCTAGATAATTCAGTTGGTTGTTATATTTGGTATCAGAGCGTAGGTTACCCGATCAATGGGGAAAAATATGCATATTAGAGGCGTAGTAGTTATTTTTAAAAGGTATTTTTCAAAAAATCTTACTATATATTTATTTGAATTTACGTCTAAATCTATAGACTCCAACTATAAAAATAGTTGCAACCATATTTCGAAAGGATGGGTGAGGCGACTATGTGTTGGTAGAATGAATAGAGATAAAATCTACTCCTACTTCGATCACTTGTGGAGCAGAGATCATATCTTTAGAAGCATACTAGGGAGAGCATGACCTCAACTTATGGAAGCACCCTAGAAGCTAGACAGTAAGTGACTCCTTGATATGACCTTATCTTCATTATCATTATAGAGCCTATATGCATACTTAATAATAGGGGTAATCATAGATGGAAATGTTAAAAGGTAATAAATTAAATAAATTAATGACCCATTAGGATAATAATGGGAAAGATAAGGAAGGATTAAATAGGTAGGATTTGAATAGGAAATAAATGACCATAAGGAAACGTCTGTTAGGCTAACGACTAATTAATACAGACAAAATAACATTTATTGAGGTAACACATGAAGATGTTAGGCATTATAAAATATGGAAGCAAGGAAATGAGCAAACTTCCATAGGAAGGAATACATTTATCACCACAAGGAGGAAATTAGAATTTCAAAAGATAAAGTAGAAAGGTTTAAAAGAATGAACAAATTTTAATCCTATCTCTTGGGACATAATTTGATAAAAAGGTTTCTTTGAACACCGCTTCAAAATTTTGAAAGTGCCTTTCAAAAGATTATTAAATGAAAATCTTATGAGTTAGAAATTTATGATAAAAAGAGATCTTAGATGCCTTTTAAGTTATACCACCTTTTGTTTTATAAAATTTTTGAAAAGAGATTGTAAATTAAAAATGGGTGGTGAAACATTTTTGGTAGGTGATTTTAATTTACAAATTTGGTGAATTGAGAAGTTGAAAAAAAAGATGTTTCCATTTATTAATTTCTCAATTTAAAAATCATCGATTGAATTAGAAAAGCTTTCAACTTGTATTCCTTGTTTTTTTATTCTTCTATTTTTCTATGTTATATTTGATATGCAATAATTTGGAAGTTCTTTCCTCTATAACTTCTTAGTGGCTATATAAGTTGGAAATTTTTTTTGGAAATATAAATATCATTTTAGAAAACTTTGGAAATATATCACCATTAGTTTTAGCAACGTTTGAAAAGGTAGTGCGGTTTTTAAAGATAGAGAATTTATTTAAATACAAAATAGTAGATGGTTTTAGTTGTAAATTAATGATTTGAAAAGTTTTCTTTTGTTGACATTTTAATTTTATTAAAAAGATTTTAACTTTTGGTTCTTTGATTCATCTATTTTTTCATGCAATTTTTCCTTATTTATAAACCTAAAAGTTCTTTCTCTAGAACTCTTTTTAGGAGTTTATAAATAGAAATAATACGTATTTTGGAACAGAAAATAGAAAGAAAGGAATACCCAATAGGATAGGTAGGAGGGACATTTCCATTTAAGGTAATGTAGAGAATAATGGCTGAATTTAGGTATTAATATAATTGTGAATTCTAGTAGCTGAGATATTAAAAGGAGTAACAAAAAAGACAAAGCTATCTTTTTCCCTATTTTTCTATCATATAAAGTTATAAAAGGCATATTTGACCATCGATTGGATTCAAGTGATGATTGATAATAAGTTGGTGTTTTTGTATAAGAAGAAGAATTTATGTAAAGATGAGAATTTTATATGTTTTTCTTAAATTTAATACAAAAGTTATTCGAATAGTAATATTATTGGATTTGATAAAGAAAAGTGTTGCAAGAGATTTTAAGATTTTTTGAGCAAAGTTATGAGATATAATTTGTCAAATAACAATATATTTTGAGTGATAAGGCAATAAATATTATTATATGCTTTACGAAAAAATTACTGTTATTTTTAAATGATAATTGAAGAAAATATAAAATGAAAGTATGTTTTATTAATTTAATAGTTTCAACTGAATTATAAAGTGATTTTTTTAAAATATAAAATTTTATTTGATAAATCTAATTTTCTGGCTGAGAGTTTCTACTATGATAAAATAATTTCAAAACATTTGAAATCTAATTTTCGAAGCATAATTTATTTTGTTTGAATTTTAAATTAGTATGTTGATTTAAATAATAACATAAATATTAAACAATTGTTAAAAAATTATTTACCGCCACTAAAACTTAAAATTTATGTAAATATGTGTTATCCGGCCACTTAACCCAGCTACTAGATGATAGTTACAAATGCTATGGTTAGAGAACTTAAGCCACGAAAGGACTGGAAGTGTAAGTCTCGATATAACTTGACTGGGTCGGCTTTTAAATGTGGTTCGGTATTGAGCATAGGATCAACCATGGTAAGTAGATAGAACAGGGTCGGTTATGGATTGGGTCGGCTTATGCGGTTGGGTGATAGACGTTCAACCTAGCTGGATCAGTTTATGTGGATCGATCAAGGGATAATGATTTGAGGTGGTTCAGTCGTATAGGGTCGGCCTATCTAGGTCGGCCTAAGTGGGTCGGTGAAGATAATTAAGGAGAGGTGGCACAGCGCGAATGGTTCAGCACGAATGGTTTGGAATGAGAGGTTCGGCGTTTTGGGGTCGGTCATGTTGGTTCGGCATCCCTAGGTCGATGCACCCCATTAAGGTTAGAAGGTTGTCTGGTCTACAAAAAGCGAGGTTTTCTATGATTGTTTGCTTCGAGTCACATCGCTACTTGCTCCGAGTCGCTTGAGGGGTAGCTTCGAGTCATCTACGAGGAAACGCCAACCAGGCAGTGATGGTTCGATCAGAGTGGCTCGGCAGCTACTGGGTCGGTCATGGAGGGTCGACATGCTTGGGTCGGTACACATGAGTTGTCAGCTATGGGCTAAGCTACCTTAGTTCTGGGCCAACAGAAGGGAACCAGCCTATTTTCGTTTATAAATAGAGGGGCAGGGGTCACATTTGAGGAGACCTTTTTTTGAGAACTCGAGGGAGACTCTGCCATTTTTTGCATTCAACCTCTTCTTACTCAAACTTGTATTCACACACTTTTTTACGGATTATATATGTATTCAATTATTTGAAGAAGCAATAAAGATTACATTCAAAGTAGGCGTAGGAAGTTACGCCGAACCACTATAAATCCGGTGTTCTTGTTTTTGCCATTGTTTTTACATTCTATTGTGATATTCCTCTGTTTTAATTTATTTTCTTAATTAATCTCTCTACATAATTCTATTCAAGGGTGTTAGTGACCAATTTTGGTGCTAATGTTATGCACTTTTAAAATATAAGTCCAATTATTTACATGATATAATTACATGATTTAATGCAAGTCATATAACTAAATTAGGTAACATATTAATATATATATATATATATTAATAAAATAATAATTTATAAAATAAAATTTATTCAACTGTGTACGTCTAATTTTATGCAAAAATTATTCAATTTGATAAATACATACACATAACCAATCTAATATGTGACAACATCAATACATATAAGAATCTCATCTAATTAACAGTATATATATACTATTATTTGGTAATTATATATCATATAGAAAATTAAACATATTCCTTAAACTATTGCCCTTAAGTACATGTTGTAATGTTGAGTTCTTCCTCTTTTGAGACCTTCTCGATTCGGCAGTTTACTAATCCTTGAACTGTAGATCCTTTAGTATCAAGTTGTAACGACCCGAATTTTTTGGTATTGAATTGGGATATTTAAATGATTTTAAATATTGAAATTAAATTATAAAATGTTTTGAATATGGAAAAAAACTTAGGTTTATTTAATAAAATAGATTCAGAATTTAGATATAGTGATTTATTGGACAATTTAACTTTTGGATTTAATAATTGGGATTTGCATAAATTATGGAATCTTGAGATTTAAGCTTGTTAAAAATAATTTAAAAGTTTGTAAAATTCATATTAATAATCCGAAGGCTTATAAAAGTTATATTGATAGTAATAAAGGTAATAAAAGTTTTGAAATTGAATTTGAGGGCGGTTTGTTCAGTTTTAAAAATATATCGTATAAATCGACATTTAAAAATAGCCTTCCGAGGCATAGTCTCAGAATTCGACGAAATTAGTTCCATTAGATCCGTAATATTGTATTATTATTGGACTCCAAATTTCGTAACGTTTGGAGTTATTATGTGGTTGTACGATTTGTAAACGTGCTAGAATTAATATCGGAAGTTTAATATAATAAATAGGTCTAAAAAGCTAACTTCTCCATACGATCGAATTAGGACTCGAGACCTTTTCAATTGCATTCAAAACAGGGTTATAACATTATAAATGCTTAGCGGCATGCCTCGATAGGATGTCAAGTTTTTAAGCTACGAATTCAAGACGATTTAAATTTAAATTTAAATTTAAATATAATATATTGTTTGACCAGTCAAATTTCCATCAGCCGAGATTCTCTCCCATTAGCCTATTTTCTTTCACCATCATAACTTTTTGCCTTCTCTGTAGCAAGAAATGGTAAGCACACATCCATTGCGTCTAAGCCGATAACTCCCTTCATTAAATCGCGTACTGTCACCCTTTCCTTTTCAAATCAAAACTCCAAAAAAAGAAAATCATGGTCGAACAAATTCACGAGAATTTTCTCACTCTAAGTAAAACGAGGCTAGATTTTCCCCTCATTCTCTTCAAAAACTAAAAATCTTATCTGTTCCATCCCTTTTTTTATCTCAAATCAAACCGAGCTGCGGTAGAAAATATAGAGATGATGGCCGCGAGACTTCGCAAGGCTAGGGCATGGGATGGCGATCAACATGGAAGCTCGCGATAGGAGTGGAGGTAGCGGCGGTTGTTGGGGAGACTTCAATGATTGAGAGCCACGACCTCTAAGGCTTGGTCAGGTGGCAGAGGCGAGCTCGAGCAAATAGGAGGGGGGCTCGATTTCGAGTATCGCGAGTAGGCTTGGCAGTATCACGAAGGGTAGGCGAAGCATGAAGGCCTTGGAGGAGCTCGAGGGCTTGGCGTGATGAGGAGTGGGGGCAGTGGTGTTTCGATGGTGAGGTATTTGCAGATTTCTTTTTTTTTAAATTTATACACACACACACATGTATACAGATTAGAAAGGAAGAATTTTAAAACAAAAATTTTCATTTTTACAGACACACACACAGATATATATATTAAAGAAAGGAAATTTTTACAGTAACTGATCATTTTAAAACATTTTTAATCTTGTGTTATTCAATTTTAAATCTTTAATAAAATCTGTTGATCTTTATTCCCTAACCAAAAAATTATTATAGTAAAGAAAAATAGGGATTTTAAAATCTTCGAAGAATTTATAAAAATTAGATTTTTTGAAATCTATAATTTATCTTTATAAGTGTATAACTAGTTTCAAAAGGAAAATTATTAGTTTAAAATTAAATCATTATTTAATTAAATTATTAAACAGTAATAAATTGTTCGGTTGTTTCAAATATTAATAAACCGTAGAAATGTTGTACAAGGTCAAAAATCATGAAACCAAGTCGAGATTGAAGTGGATTGCTAAACAAAAATAATGGTGAGATTTTCTCACTCATTTGGATTGCGTTGTTTTAAATTAAACGTTAAATTTAAATCATTAGATGTTGATTGATAAATTTATAATTTGTCTATTGGATGATATCATATATAATAATACATATTGGAGTGATTGATATTCCCGCATTATATAGAGGATGAGAGCCTATGCTCCCCGCATAATAGCGGATGAACCTATATACCGCGATATCTCCCTCGAAGTGGGATTGGTATTTTATTTGTTGTCTAACATATGTGGATGCAGGAAAAAATAGGTTGGAGGGACCCAACAGGATTCCTCAAGAATATTTGTTGTTCATATATATGTTGATACGTGATGTGATAAAAAAATTGATATGGATTGTATGTGAATTGAATTACTAGATGTCAAATAGCCTGTGAATTGAATTTGGATATTTTAAAATACCATAATAATTAAGTAAAGGAATTTAAAAGGGAAATTTGAAAGAAATTATTTATATTGAAAATTTATTTTATTAAAAAGGGAATTGAGAAGAATAAAGAAATATATAGGCTAACTTGGTATTACTTAACCATTTGTAAAATGTTTAAGTAAGACTTGAAATTAAATTATCTATTAAAGGTTGGATGAGATATGGGAATCGATAAATAGATTTGAAATGAAACGGAATTTTATTAAAGGCTAAAATGTTACAATGGGATTATAAATAAAGAATTGGTTTTTATAAATAAATGGAAAACTCAGGGGAGTTTATAAATTTATAAACAGGGTTTATAAATGAGATAAAATGATATCAGTGGATATGTTGAAAATATAAGTTAATGGTTTGAACTTATATCGAGTATGGGAACTGTTGAAAGAGAAATAACGGAATACATTTCGAATATGAGAATTGTGATAAATTTGGATAGGATCAATGGGATACGAATCCAGAGGATTTTATAAATGGAAATGGGGAATGTTGGATTTTCTATAAATAGACTTTTACTCTAATTTTATAAACCAACTTTGTAAATCAGTTAGCAACTGGATCTGAACTTTAATACTATTGAGATATTGATATTTTAGTTTTACCTTAAACTATATTTTGAAAATAAACCATTTTTTTACTTTATAAAGATAAATGTTTTTCAAATGTTTTAAAATTCAATTATAAATCCTCTTGAGATGAGAAGCGAAGTTATTTAATGGAATAAGATTTTAGAGGAAGATCTTATATGGTTGTTATGGAAGCTTAAGTAAATTGCTAAAGCATGAGATAAGAAAACTTCGGTGGGTGAATTAAAATTCATAAAGAAATAGAAGTGAAACTGGGATTATAAGCAAGCATAAATGTCTTTGGAAATATTAAAGGAAATAAATTAAGAAATTCTTGAATTTATATAAATTGTGTAAACAAGTGGGAATTTGCAAATAAAAGTGTAAATAATTTTTGAGAAGAGAAGATAAGGAAATAAATGAATATTTTCCAAGTGTTGGATATCAAATGAAGTGGGAAGAATATTCTAAGTACGGACAAAAATTTAAATTGTTTCGTGAGAATAAAAGTAATTTGAAACTTATTTTTTAAAATGTTGAAATATGAGAATAGTATCTTGGGTAGATATTTTGAGATAAATAATTTAGGGAAAAGTATTTAAGGCCTAATGGTTGCTTGTGAATGTTATATGATAGTTAAATAACCGACTATCAATAATGCCCAATGCGCTGATCATTTTGAAGATATCGAGATCGGATTTAATTATCCGAAAAACACTTCGATCCGGTTTGAACGTAGCGAATGAAGACCATAAAGATGATGAAGACGGTGATTCGGTTTGTCTAGACCCAGGGCAACATGTATGGACGAATGCTATCAGAACATCATCAGGAGGACGATGAGCATTCTAAGTGAGGCTTGTTCTTAAAAGGTAACGCATGGCCTCAAGCCTCATCAATGGGGAACGGCTAAAACAGGGGAGGTGTAGCAAGGCTAAGTGGGTAGCACTCAAGTAGGGTAAGATTTCCCCTCTCTATAGGTCCCTTTTATTTCGGCTGTGTGGCGGTTGGTCGGTCCAACTGTGGGGTGATCTTATTCGGACTATCCAGTAAGGGGTAGCTCTGGTCTTATGTCGCAAGGGATCGAAGTGGTTCTCGGTACTTTGATCTTGACCAGGTACTGTGACGGGCGGTACCCCAATAGCTATGCCATTTTATGGAAACTCAATCTCCAATAAGTGCATTCGAACTTGTTTGTATACCTATTATGCTGGAATTTAATGAATGTAACAATTTTGTCTATTTGAATAAGTATTCGTACTTAGGCACTATTGTAATATCAGACGAATTTGATAAAAATGTTTTGGTTATCGTAAGCCTAAAACCCGACATATTTATTTATGATGTGGTCTTACGAGATACCTTTGTTTTCAAAGGATTTTCAAAAATATAATAATCTAATTGAGTGTGATTTCCTCACGCTGGTTTTCCAGACTGACTCGGGTGTTGTTTTATTATGATACTCGGGTCAGACCGAGTTGTACAGATTCAGGATGCTATGGAGCTTAGGAGACGAGGCGTATTCCCATAGATTTGTATTCTCGCTATGTAAGGACAGATAATAAGCTGTCCAAAGTGATAAATAATTTTTGTACTCTAATGATGGTATGTACATAGAACAGTATGGATTCTTGTATTTAAAAGCTGTTATTATATATTATATTTTGTTCCGCTATGATTGAGAGACTCTGATGTTGTTTTTATCTCCTTTTCTACCTCTTTCTTCTTTAACCCTGAAGACTCGTATTTATGTCCACTTTGAGTTGAATTGATGTGGAATAGTGTTTGCTCAAAGGGGTACGGATTTGCGGGCCATCACACTTGGTATTAGAGCTGAAGGTTAAGCGAGAACCTTAGCTCTGGGGGGAATTACTCATTAGAGATAGAGTCAATGGTACTCTAGAATGAGTTTGAGTGTATTAATAGATATGAGCGCGTATTTGTTTGTGAATATAAATCATTTTAAATATTGTGTTGACTTATTGGTTGAGTGGAATATGAATTCTGATCAAGTAAGTGGGCGGCTAAATCAATAAGAATTCATAAATACTTGATCATGATAAACTGACATGGTATTGTTTTAAAAGCGGGAGAATGAAATTATTTTACCCAAAAAAAATATTTTGATATAAAAGAAATAATTTTCTGAAATTATTATATATATAGGAGTGTTTGGATGATAATATTATAGTCAAACAAGATTATAAGATTTAAAATAGTTTATATAATTGATATGAAAAATTTATGTAAATATAAATTATGCAAATGGTTTAAAATTGAAATAGAACTTAACCGGAAGCTGGAAGTTTAAATTCCGACGTGTTTGAAAAAAAATCTAGAAAACCTTATTTGAATAATTTAAAAATCAGTAGGGAATAAGTTATAAGCTTATAAATTGAAGTGATTTTTAAATGGGGAATGAAAATATGAGATTGAATTTTGGAATTAAAAATAAAAGTGAAGGAGTTAAAAATGAAATTTAACTTAGACTAAGTTGAAGAAATTAAATTGTTAAAAATTTAATTAATTATGATTTGAAAGAGATAAATCAGTGAAGTCGATTGGTTACATGGATTAAACTTTGGATGTGATTGAATTGGGAAATATAAATTTAATCCTATTGGGAAATAAAATAAGAATTGAATTGAAATTAGCTTAAACTGAATAAAGTTAAGTTGAAATAGAATTAAATTGAAATAAAATTCAGTTGAGTTATAGATGATACTGAATAAATTAAATTCTTACATAAATAAAAGTAAGTTGAGTATAAAAATTGAATTGGAATAAATAAATTCCGATAGCTTATAAAAATTGGAGTTTATGAAATAAAAAAGTATGCTTGGCTTAATAAAGGTATGGTCTTGGGTTAAAAATAAAAGATGAATGTGATTGATTGTAAATGGATGGAAGTGTGAAAAATTAATGAGTGTGTGACTTATGAAATCTAAAATTGGAATAAATTTGCCAAAATAAAATTGTTTGGTATTTTGGAAAATGAAATAGAAATCCAAACTTGAATTATAAATTAGATTGAACTCAAGTAAAATAGTTAAAGTGATTATGTAACGACCCAGAATTTTATTTAATTTTGGATATTTAATTAATTTTAAATATTAATAAGTGAATTTATAAGTCGAATAAATTTTAATTCGAATATTAGATTTAATTGGATAATTAAATCGATAATTTAATATGTTAAATTATAGAAATAATTGAAAATTGAGTTAAATATGATTGAAAATGATTTGTAAAATTTTATTTTATCATATTGAAGTTAGAATGATATTTTTGAACTTTTAAAATTGAATTAGGAGTTTATTTGTGAAAATTGAATATTTTAATATTTAAATCGACTAGTGAAAATAGTCAATTTTTGAACAGTCTCAGAATTGGACGAAACCTGTTCCATTGGATCCGTAATAGTTAGTTATTACCGGATTTCAATTTTCGTAGCAATCGGAGTTATCGTTTGATCGTGGCAGCTCGAAACGCATCGAATTATTTTTAATATTAATTTGGCGAGTTAAAATAGCCATTTTTCAAAAAGTCTCGGATTTCGACGAAACCAGTTTCATCGGATCCGTAATGTGATATTTTTGTAAGGTTTCAAATTTCGTGTCAATTGGATTTACCATTTGTCCGGTACAAATTAAAACGCCTAGAAAATCGTTTAAATCGGTTTAATTTAAATCGATCGTTTGTTGCCATATCTCGCACATATGATCGAATTAGCTTTCGAAACCTGTTCCATTGTGTCCGGAACGCGGGATAAACCTTAGGAACGTCGGTTTTGGCGCGTAAATCAGAGTTTGGAAAATCGGAATGAATAGTGTTCGTTCAAAACTCTATAAATACACCATAAATTCACAATTTTAGAAAAAAATAACTAAAACCCTAATCTATTTGCCCTAGCCGCCAGTGAAGAAATGCATGGCCAGAAATTAATCTCCTTTCCCCCTCAATCTCTCCCAATCTACAAACAATTAGAAGAAGTGATCAACTACAAACACGTAGAGCATGAAGAGAGCTAGAAATCTATACGGTTGAGATCTGAAACGACGTCGTATGGAGGGAGAAAGGGGGGCCGACAGTGGCCAAGTGCGCACGCCATACGAGATGGGATAGAGGGCCGAGTTCAACTTCTTGGGGGCCGAATGGAGCTATCGAGGTGGGCTACGCTGTGGAAGTCTCTGATCGAGTTTTAATCGAGTGAAGTGGTCGAATTTCTTAACCCTAAAAATGTACAAATGGGTTCGGCTAAACGTGAGTTGCCTGGAGCTTATGCGCATGTGGAAGATGAAGGGGATGGATGGCCTGTGATGAGTAGGGTTTAAGATGAAAGGATGTGATTAAAGCTAGGTTTAAATTATAAATAAGGTTGTAAATTTATATAGTTTAAATCGTGTACAATCTTTAAAAATGCATAACTTTTTCATACGAGGTCGAAAACGCGCGAAACCAGTTGCATTGGAATCGTATGGACGAGCACTACGCGATGGAGTTGGATTGGAGTCGTTTGGAGTTAGTGAGAATTTTGGGTAAAATTAAACGCGCGTTTAATTTTATTCGAAATAAATCGCTAAAACGAAATTGAAATCAAGGTGAGAACTTCTCACTCAATCGAACCAGTTTCGACTTTATTTTAAATAGTTAGATTTAAAATATTTGAATGCATGTTTGAATGATGATTGTTATCTATTGATTGTTAAAATAGACATTATGCGCCGTTAGTAAGCGGATGTTATTTATTAAAAACATATACCGCGAATATTTCATAAACAGTGAAATTGGTATTATATATAATAGCAATATATATATATATATATATATATATATATATATATATATATATATATATATATTGGCATATGTATATATTGGAGTTATTGATTTCCCGCATTTTTTAGCGGATGAGACCCTATTGCGCCATCTATTAAGCAGATAATATTTTAAATCCCATATACTGCGATAATTTCGTACTGGAGCGAAATTGGTATTGTGCTAATGTTTGTGGATGCAGGAAAACAGGTTGGAGGGATCCAACTGGATTCCTCAACAGTTTTTATTTTTGATTTCAGATATTTTGATATTTGATGGACTATCATATCGATATATGATATCATTGTTGTCGTGATTGGCTATTTGGTGTGTAGCATCATTGGACCAAATTTGGAATTTTAAAATGATTTTAAAGTGATTTTTGAAAGTATACGTTTATAAAATATTTTTGGAACTGATCCATTTTAAATAAATAAACGTTATAATTTTAAAGTTATAAAAATTATATTTTTGAGAAATATAGTTAAAGGTTGATTTTTGAAAATATGAGGCTAATGATTTTATAAAATAGTTTAATCGGGATTTTTGAATTTATTATAAAAGTTTAAAAAATAGGATTTATGAAATTTGATTATTTTATAAATCAAGAGAATGATGAAATTATAAAGGAGATTAAAGATGTTTTGAAAGAATAATATAAATTGATTTATATAAAGAGATTTATAAATTGATATTTATAAATTAAAACATTTGAATTATAAAACGAGTTTTTATAAGTGTTAGAATGAATTGTGAATGAATTTCATAAGTGAATGAAATTCATAGAACTATAAATGGTGAAGTTATAAATGGAATTTTATAAGCAGTAGGTTTATAGAATATGTAAAGTTATTTGAAGAATAAGTTTTGGATAAATAAATGAATCTTGTAAGTTATAAGATTTATAATTTAGAAAGTCTTAAAAAGAACGATTTTGTAAAATAATCGTTTTATAAGCATTTAACTTATAATATGGACTTTTGGTTCATAATTGAGATATAAAGTGAATAGGTTAATAAAGGAATTTATAAAAAGAAAGATGTTATAAAATAAATAGAAATGGAATTTATAAACGTTGTTTTTATAAATTCGCAAACGACTTATTTTGATAAGTTAATTGTTGAAACCTATTAATGGAGTTATATTCACGTTTTTGACTGTGAATAATCCTTTAAAATGAAATGAATAGAAGTGATGAAAGTTGTTAACGTAGTATATTCACGTTTTTGAATAGTGAATAATATGTTAAAGAAAATGTTTAGGATGTGATATTTTAAGCAGAATTAAAACGAGCTAACGATGTTTTAAATGTGTTGAGATTCGAAACCATAGATTTCAACATTCATTGTTGAAATAGACGTTTTCGAGAAATAGAAGGAAATGGTGGACTATAACACTGTTGTTATAGTAAATGATTTCCGGAAGGAAATGTTTTGTATGGTATTGGGATTTATATATCTATTTTAATTTCAAATCCCTATACTAGTGATTTTGGGACGTCGTAACGATTTTTTACGCAACATTCGTTTTGGCCCCAATAAATATGTTTAAGAGAATGATTTCCTTAAAGAATGAAATATATACTTAATCTCGATTTAAGTATATTGAATATTTTCTAAGTGTTGAAAATAAATAAAATCTGTGAATTACTTATGAATAAATAAGTATGGAAATGTTTTCCAATATAAAGTGAATATTTTGAGAATTTATCTTTTTGAAGATAAATTGAAATGAATAATTGAAATCGTATATGCATGGATATTTTGGAATGAAAATTCACTATGGAATTTATGAATAAAGGGGAACTTGTTTAAAAATAAATATTGATTTATTTTTGAAGTATTGAAAATAATATATCTAGTAAAGATATTTTTGGAAAATAAATAATTTGGAAAATTATTTGGAAACTGGTGATGTGTGCATATCCATTGATAGTTCAATAACCGACTATCAATATTTCCCTTTGAATGGGTAATTGATGTGATTTGTTTGAATTTGAATGCCACACTTATTTTTGAATAAGCGCTCACTATTCGGGTTAACCGGGAAAGGACCATGGGGTCGTATAACCCATTCCGAATATGTGATACGTCGTTATGAATTGCATTTGAAGATCGGTGTTGAAGACCGGGTATTTGCAAGAGCGATAGGATGACCTGTCGATTGACTCTGCACCGAGTTGCTCCGGTATTGAGTTCTCCATATGTGATGGTGAATCCGATCAGGATCGTGAATATCCGGATTGCAAGGACTTCTTTGTAAGTGCCTTCGGTTTTGTTCGAGCTCGGAACAGACTTGTATGGATTGTATGTCTGACATTACAAATTGAGATATAAAGCAGATTTCTTTCAAATATATTTCTGTTGGTGGCGGAGAATTTATTCTTTTAGCTTAACACCCTTCTTTGAGACGTACGAGCTCAGAGGTTATGTAGTTGAAGGTTATCAGCGATATATTCCCAATTTGGTAATGTGACATGCTGAGTGTTGCTGTGAAATGATCATTGTGTTGATTATTTGTGATAGGATCATTTGTTTGATCGTCTATCCTGGTGATCATTTCTATGATCATTTGTTGACCCAAAGCATGGCTTTTGTATAAAGTATGTTTTTGTGGACGTGACTTCGTCGAGCCTCACACCCCGTGAATGGTCAAAACAGGAAAGATGCGGCAAGGTTATGAGGGGTAGCGCCCTTTAGGATATGTGCATTTCCTTCTAGAAAAGGGTGGTATCATGGTATGGAGCCCAGATACTTACTCATGTTTAAAACACTTTGTTATGATTGTGTGAATTGATTACGAGCGCTCGGTTGAAAGGTCCCAAAGGACCGGGGGATGGCATATTCGGTCAGTTGTTGCTCAGTTAGGGGTAACCCGGCCTTGTGTTGGTAGAGATCCGGTTTGGTTCTCGGGGATGTCCATCCAGAGGCATTCTCATGTGGCAATGGGAAGTTCCTTGGCCTGATCATTCGTTGGAAATCCAAAGAAACAATACGAGACTTGTACGGTTTTAGTTGTATAACCTGCTATGTAATGTGGCGGTAACCTGCTATTGAACATAGTTAGCTATAGTAGGCATAGTTCGGAATGTCTATGCTGGCTAAGATTTATATTCTACTTTCGAAATAAATTTTTCCTACACTATGCACTAGTAATAATATCAAATGTTCTTTTTAAATGCGTATCAAGCATCTTTGACTATCATAAGGAGAAATCTCCTCTGATTCTGCGTTTGCATTGTGTGTGTGTGCGGGAGGCCTTATGGTAGTCTCATTTTTAAAAGCATTGCGAATTGACTTTAAAAATATTCTTCTATTTTGATTTTAAAGATAAATAAACTGTTTTGAGTTCTCACACCAGTCACATGACTGACTCGGAGTTTATTGTTTTCCTTCCTAAACTCTGGGTGCCCACCAATTTCCACACGGGCAGTTAAGAGTTAGGTTTATCAGGATATTCTGGATATTCTGGAGTTGCTGGAGGCAAGATGGATGGCATGGCGTATTACTAGCATATAGTATTTCTTTTTCCGCTGCACTGTTTGTTGTTGTATATTGTTGTACACTCTGATGATATGATGTAATGAAATGTAATATATGAAATGTAATAACTGATATAGTTCTTTGTTTAAAGATTATTCATTTATCTATTATATGTTGTTCCGCTGCGAATTGTGAGATTCTGATGTTGTTATGTTGTTTTCTATTCCGTTCTATTTTCTATTTTCTTTTCTCTCTATTTTCTACCTTCTTCTCTCTTCTTCTGTCTTTTTCTTTTTCTTAAAACCCTAAGTGTTCGGTTTTCCGTCGTTCGATTGCTCGGCAGTCGATAAAGTGAGTATCGATGTTGAATTTTCGAAAGTCGAAGAATCGGGTCCTTACATCTGGTATCAGAGCATATGGTTAAGCGACAACCATGGTTCTGTTGGGTATTACTCATTAGAGATAGAGTCAGTAGTACTCTAGAA
Organism: Allium cepa; assembly: GCA_030765085.1. NCBI lineage: Eukaryota > Viridiplantae > Streptophyta > Magnoliopsida > Asparagales > Amaryllidaceae > Allium > Allium cepa. Next base: position 340,030,276 of record CM060932.1, on the reverse strand, counting down.
TGAGTTTGAGTGTAATAATAGCTATGAGAGCGTATTTGTTAGTGAATATAAATTGTTTTGTATTGTGTTGACTTATCGGTTGATTGTTTATAGATTTCGGTCGATGTAGTCCAGCTAACTATCGTAGAAAGGGGTTTCTAAACTCTTAAACAAGGTAAACCGACACGATATTGTTTTAAAATTGGGTAAATGAAATAATTTTACCTTGAGTATATTTTTAAATATAAAGGAATAATTTTTCAAAATTATTAAAGTGTATATAAATTGATTGTTTAGTTGTTTGAATAATCTAAATAAAAGAATAATTGTATAAGTAAAATGAATTATAAGAATTGAAATTATAATTAATGTGATTTACAATTGTGAAATAAACTTATATATATAAGAAGTGAAACTATATGAATATATTTATGAATATGAGTTGTAAATAAAAAATGAATTAAGTTAAGTAAAACAAAGTGATGTTTGTAAACGAAGTATAACTTAAGAGATGTTGAATGAAGTTGATATTAGTATCAAAGTAAATTAATAAAGTTAAGTGGTGGATGTGAACTTGAGTTATATAAATGAAATTCAACTTTTGTAATTGAATTGAATTAATGGATTGAATGTAAATCAATTGAATGTAAATTAAGTTGATATGAAATATTGGATGTAACTGTTAATTCATTAAAATCTAATGTTATTAGAAAGTTGAATAGATTGAATGAAAATCAATTTAATAAAACCAATTGAAAGTAAAGGTGTTAAACCAAACTGAATGAATATAAGCAAAGGAATTTGGTTGTAATTAATATATATTGATTGTTATATGATTGTTAGATTGATTGTATATAATTCATTAAGTGTTAATGAAATTAAATTAATGAAATTGAAAGCTAAAGTAATTGGAATTCCATTGGAAGTTAGGTGAATCTTAAATAAATTGAATTTGATTTGGAAGTGAACCAACTTGAATATGAATTAGTGAATATAAACTAATTGAAAATAAATGTTGTAAAAACATCCACTGTTAATGAATCGAATGTGATTAAATTGACAACCATTTCATTGAATATTAATGAGAATATGAATGAATATTATTGGTTATGGATGTTAGTTGGTTGATGGTTGAATATATATTGCATTTGTTGTTTAGTTGCATTTGCTATGTGACATATATAGTTGTTATGGAGATATATGTTGTATATTGAGATTATTTTCATATATGCATGTTCTCATGTTGTTTGTTGAGTGTTTAGTAGGTGCGGATCGCGTTTGCTTCGCAATTGGAGCTCGCTTTCGCGCTATATTAGCCGTATATGCTCGCTAATAAAATATAAGGTACATATCTCGGATTACATACCGTACTTTTATACTTTTTCCCTTCGGGATGCCTCATTACTTGATGAGATGTATATTTGTGATATATATACTGTCATTTTTTTTCGGATCGAGCCGCGCAAAGGCGACTATGGAGAATTTTTCCAGAAATTTAAGGCGTTAGAATAATTTTGAGAAATTTGGGAAAATTTTTGAAAACTTTAACTTTGATTTTTGAATTGAAAGTTAAACAATAGTAGATTGTTTTTAAAAAGATAACTAAGTATGATTTGAAAACTTAGTAAAGTTATTATAAGATGTTTAACTATGGATTTTGGGAAAGTTAATAAATTCTGTAACTTTTCTTACTTGTTAATTTCGAGGACGAAATTCTTTTAAGGGGGGAAGATTGTAACGACCCAGAATTTTATTTAATTAAAATTTGGATATTTAATTAATTTTAAATATTAATAAGTGAATTTATAAGTCGAATAAATTTTAATTCGAATATTAGATTTAATTGGATAATTAAATCGATAATTTAATATGTTAAATTATAGAAATAATTGAAAATTGAGTTAAATATGATTGAAAATGATTTGTAAAATTTTATTTTATCATATTGAAGTTAGAATGATATTTTAGAACTTTTAAAATCGAATCAGGAGTTTATTAGTGAAAATTGAATATTTTAATATTTAAATCGACTAGTGAAAATAGTCAATTTTTGAACAGTCTCAGAATTGGACGAAACCAGTTCTATTGGATCCATAATAGTTAGTTATTACCGAATTTCAATTTTCGTAGCAATCGGAGTTATCGTTTGATCGTGGCAGCTCGAAACGCATCGAATTATTTTTAATATTAATTTGGCGAGTTAAAATAGCCATTTTTCAAAAAGTCTCAGATTTCGACGAAACCAGTTTCATCGGATCCGTAATGTGATATTTTTGTAAGGTTTCAAATTTCGTGTCAATTGGATTTACCGTTTGTCCGGTACAAATTAAAACGCCTAGAAAATCGTTTAAATCGGTTTAATTTAAATCGATCGTTTGTTGCCATATCTCGCACATATGATCGAATTAGCTTTCGAAACCTGTTCCATTGTGTCCGGAACGCGGGATAAACCCTAGGAACGTCGGTTTCGGTGCGTAAATCGGAGTTTGGAAAATCGGAATGAATAGTGTTCGTTCAAAACTCTATAAATACACCATAAATTCACAATTTTAGAAAAAAATAACTAAAACCCTAATCTATTTGCCCTAGCCGCCAGTGAAGAAATGCATGGCCAGAAATTAATCTCCTTTCCTCCTCAATCTCTCCCAATCTACAAACAATTAGAAGAAGTGATCAACTACAAACACGTAGAGCATGAAGAGAGCTAGAAATCTATACGGTTGAGATCTGAAACGACGTCGTATGGAGGGAGAAAGGGGGGCCGACAGTGGCCAGGTGCGCACGCCATACGAGATGGGATAGAGGGCCGAGTTCAACTTCTTGGGGGCCGAATGGAGCTATCGAGGTGGGCTACGCTGTGGAAGTCTCTGATCGAGTTTTAATCGAGTGAAGTGGTCGAATTTCTTAACCCTAAAAATGTACAAATGGGTTCGGCTAAACGTGAGTTGCCTGGAGCTTATGCGCGTGTGGAAGATGAAGGGGATGGACGGCCTGTGATGAGTAGGGTTTGAGATGAAAGGCTGTGATTAAAGCTAGGTTTAAATTATAAATAAGGTTGTAAATTTATATAGTTTAAATCGTGTACAATCTTTAAAAATGCATAACTTTTTCATACGAGGTCGAAAACACGCGAAACCAGTTGCGTTGGAATCGTATGGACGAGCACTACGCGATGGAGTTGGAGTGGAGTCGTTTGGAGTTAGTGAGAATTTTGGGTAAAATTAAACGCGCGTTTAATTTTATTCGAAATAAATCGCTAAAACGAAATTGAAATCAAGGTGAGAACTTCTCACTCAATCGAATCAGTTTCGATTTTATTTTAAATAGTTAGATTTAAAATATTTGAATGCATGTTTGAATGATGATTATTATCTATTGATTGTTAAAATAGACATTATGCGCCGTTAGTAAGCGGATGTTATTTATTAAAAACATATACCGCGAATATTTCATAAACAGTGAAATTGGTATTATGTATAATAGCAATATATATATATATATATTGGCATATGTATATATTGGAGTTATTGATTTCCCGCATTTTTTAGCGGATGAGACCCTATTGCGCCGTCTATTAAGCGGATAATATTTTAAATCCCATATACCGCGATAATTTCGTAGTGGAGCGAAATTGGTATTGTGCTAATGTTTGTGGATGCAGAAAAACAGGTTGGAGGGATCCAACTGGATTCCTCAACAGTTTTTATTTTTGATTTCAGATATTTTGATATTTGATGGACTGTCATATCGATATATGATATCGTTGTTGTCATGATTGGCTATTTGGTGTGTAGCATCATTGGACCAAATTTGGAATTTTAAAATGATTTTAAAGTGATTTTTGAAAGTATACGTTTATAAAATATTTTTGAAACTGTCCATTTTAAATAAATAAACGTTATAATTTTAAAGTTATAAAAATTATATTTTTGAGAAATATAGTTAAAGGTTGATTTTTGAAAATATGAGGCTAATGATTTTATAAAATAGTTTAATCGGGATTTTTGAATTTATTATAAAAGTTTAAAAAATAGGATTTATGAAATTTGATTATTTTATAAATCAAGAGAATGATGAAATTATAAAGGAGATTAAAGATGTTTTGAAAGAATAATATAAATTGATTTATATAATGAGATTTATAAATTGATATTTATAAATTAAAACATTTGAATTATAAAACGAGTTTTTATAAGTGTTAGAATGAATTGTGAATGAATTTCATAAGTGAATGAAATTCATAGAATTATAAACGGTGAAGTTATAAATGGAATTTTATAAGCAGTAGGTTTATAGAATATGTAAAGTTATTTGAAGAATAAGTTTTGGATAAATAAATGAATCTTGTAAGTTATAAGATTTATAATTTAGAAAGTCTTAAAAAGAACGATTTTGTAAAATAATCGTTTTATAAGCATTTAACTTATAATATGGACTTTTGGTTCATAATTGAGATATAAAGTGAATAGGTTAATAAAGGAATTTATAAAAAGAAAGATGTTATAAAATAAATAGAAATGGAATTTATAAACGTTGTTTTATAAATTCGCAAACGACTTATTTTGATAAGTTAATTGTTGAAACCTATTAATGGAGTTATATTCACGTTTTTGACTGTGAATAATCCTTTAAAATGAAATGAATAGAAGTGATGAAAGTTGTTAACGTAGTATATTCACGTTTTTGAATAGTGAATAATATGTTAAAGAAAATGTTTAGGATGTGATATTTTAAACAGAATTAAAACGAGCTAACGATGTTTTAATTGTGTTGAGATTCGAAACCATAGATTTCAACATTCATTGTTGAAATAGACGTTTTCGAGAAATAGAAGGAAATGGTGGACTATAACACTGTTGTTATAGTAAATGATTTCCGGAAGGAAATGTTTTGTATAGTATTGGGATTTATATATCTATTTTAATTTCAAATCCCTATACTAGTGATTTTGGGACGTCGTAACGATGTTTTACGCAACATTCGTTTTGGCCCCAATAAATATGTTTAAGAGAATGATTTCCTTAAAGAATGAAATATATACTTAATCTCGATTTAAGTATATTGAATATTTTCTAAGTGTTGAAAATAAATAAAATCTGTGACTTACTTATGAATAAATAAGTATGGAAATGTTTTCCAATATAAAGTGAATATTTTGAGAATTTATCTTTTTGAAGATAAATTGAAATGAATAATTGAAATCGTATATGCATGGATATTTTGGAATGAAAATTCACTATGGAATTTATGAATAAAGGGGAACTTGTTTAAAAATAAATATTGATTTATTTTTGAAGTATTGAAAATAATATATCTAGTAAAGATATTTTTCGAAAATAAATAATTTGGAAAATTATTTGGAAACTGGTGATGTGTGCATATCCATTGATAGTTCAATAACCGACTATCAATATTTCCCTTTGAATGGGTAATTGATGTGATTTGTTTGAATTTGAATGCCACACTTATTTTTGAATAAGCGCTCACTATTCGGGTTAACCGGGAAAGGACCATGGGGTCGTATAACCCATTCCGAATATGTGATACGTCGTTATGAATTGCATTTGAAGATCGGTGTTGAAGACCGGGTATTTGCGAGAGCGATAGGATGACCTGTCGATTGACTCTGCACCGAGTTGCTCCGGTATTGAGTTCTCCATATGTGATGGTGAATCCGATCAGGATCGTGAATATCCGGATTGCAAGGACTTCTTTGTAAGTGCCTTCGGTTTTGTTCGAGCCCGGAACAGACTTGTATGGATTGTATGTCTGACATTACAAATTGAGATATAAAGCAGATTTCTTTCAAATATATTTCTGTTGGTGGCGGAGAATTTATTCTTTTAGCTTAACACCCTTCTCTGAGACGTACGAGCTCAGAGGTTATGTAGTTGAAGGTTATCAGCGATATATTCCCAATTTGGTAATGTGACATGCTGAGTGTTGCTGTGAAATGATCATTGTGTTGATTATTTGTGATAGGATCATTTGTTTGATCGTCTATCCTGGCGATCATTTCTATGATCATTTGTTGACCCAAAGCATGGCTTTTGTATAAAGTATGTTTTTGTGGACGTGACTTCGTCGAGCCTCACACCCCGTGAATGGTCAAAACAGGAAAGATGCGACAAGGTTATGAGGGGTAGCGCCCTTTAGGATATGTGCATTTCCTTCTGGAAAAGGGTGGTATCATGGTATGGAGCCCAGATACTTACTCATGTTGAAAACACTTTGTTATGATTGTGTGAATTGATTACGAGCGCTCGGTTGAAAGGTCCCAAAGGACCGGGGGATGGCATATTCGGTCAGTTGTTACTCAGTTAGGGGTAACCCGGCCTTGTGTTGGTAGAGATCCGGTTTGGTTCTCGGGGATGTCCATCCAGAGGCATTCTCATGTGGCAATGGGAAGTTCCTTGGCCTGATCATTCGTTGGAAATCCAAAGAAACAATACGAGACTTGTACGGTTTTAGTTGTATAACCTGCTATGGAATGTGGCGGTAACCTGCTATTGAACATAGTTAGTTATAGTAGGCATAGTTCGGAATGTCTATGCTGGCTAAGATTTATATTCTACTTTCGAAATAAATTTTTCCTACACTATGCACTAGTAATAATATCAAATGTTCTTTTTAAATGCGTATCAAGCATCTTTTACTATCATAAGGAGAAATCTCCTCCGATTCTGCGTTTGCATTGTGTGTGTGTGCGGGAGGCCTTATGGTAGTCTCATTTTTAAAAGCATTGCGAATTGACTTTAAAAATATTCTTCTATTTTGATTTTAAAGATAAATAAACTGTTTTGAGTTCTCACACCAGTCACATGACTGACTCGGAGTTTATTGTTTTCCTTCCTAAACTCTGGGTGCCCACCAATTTCCACACGGGCAGTTAAGAGTTAGGTTTATCAGGATATTCTGGATATTCTGGAGTTGCTGGAGGCAAGATGGATGGCATGGCGTATTACTAGCATATAGTATTTCTTTTTCCGCTGCACTGTTTGTTGTTGTATATTGTTGTACACTCTGATGATATGATGTAATGAAATGTAATGTATGAAATGTAATAACTGATATAGTTCTTTGTTTAAAGATTATTCATTTATCTATTATATGTTGTTCCGCTGCGAATTGTGAGATTCTGATGTTGTTCTGTTGTTTTCTATTCCGTTCTATTTTCTATTTTCTTTTCTCTCTATTTTCTACCTTCTTCTCTCTTCTTCTGTCTTTTTCTTTTTCTTAAAACCCTAAGTGTTCAGTTTTCCGTCGTTCGATTGCTCGGCAGTCGATAAAGTGAGTATCGATGTTGAATTTTCGAAAGTCGAAGAATCGGGTCCTTACAGATTATTGAGATAAAAATCCAACATTGATTTAAATTTTTTTTTGGAAGTGAGATAATTAGCTAAATAAATTAGTTGATATAATATGTTAATAGAATTTAACTCGGTTAAATAGAGGTTGGATTGTGAGTTAATAAAGGGATTGGAAATGAGCTCGAACTATAAATAACATTCGACTTGTAGTGTGAATAAATTAAACATGATTGAAATGTTGTCGAATGAAATGAAATTGGATTACAATAGTGATGGTTTAGGTTGCAAATAAAATCCAAGTGAGTGTGAATAAATTAAATAGTGGCCTTGTTATTGATAAAATAAATTGAGAATATGAATTGAAATTAAAATGGATTAAGAGAATGGGCTAATTAAATTAAATTGAATTTGATTGGATGAGAGTTAAATTAAAATGGAAATAGAATTCGTGCAAGAAAGAAATGGGATTAAGTTATCAGGTTGAAATAATTTGAAGAAAGTAAATTAACTTAAGTTTAAAAATAATAGAAGCTTGGCTTCTTGTAAGGGTGAAAGTCCATTAAATAAAAGCTTGGGTAAGTTTAATTTGGGAAATGATTATTAATATATTAGTATGGAATGTTGTCGAGCTTAATAAAATGGTTTTGAAATGGAACCTATTTGGATATAAAATGAAAATGAGAGTGTATGGATTGTGTATAATTTAGAATGGAATGGAATTAATATAAAGTGAGTTGGAATCGGTTTAAAATGGTAATAAGCTTAAGAAATTATTTATTCACATGAATACCGCCGAAATTGCATAGAAATAATTGTCGTTAGACGTAAAAGAGATTAAATAAAATTCTATGAATTAATAGAAGCAAATAAAATTAATTTTGGAATCAATTGAAATGAATACGAGTTGTTTGGTTTAGAAATGAATTAAATGTAAGCAGTAGAGTTGTAAACCATTTAAATGGAATGAAATAGTGTATGGATCGATTGAAAACACTTGCATAAGGATTGAAGTCATATAGGTTGCATATGAATATTGTTTCGTGTGCATTGCTTATAGAATCCATGTGTTGAAACTGTTCAAATAAGAGAATTGTTATGAATTTCATATATTTAGTGCTTACATGTTTGAATTGAGTAAGTACGGGTACCTGGAGGCCGTTTGGCTGGATTTTTGGTCATGCTAAATTCCTAAATAAATAAGCCGCTGCTTAAAAATGCTAAATAGAGGTACGCCTATGCAATAAAAATAGGAAATATGAAATATTGTTTGTTTTTTTTATTTTCCGACCATGTGGGTCGATGTATATATATCTATCTCTCTTGTCAAATTGCAAAACCTCCGCACAAAGGAGACTCTGCCAAAAAAATTCGAAAATTTTTGGAGTTAGAATATTTTTGTTAACGGAAAGTTGATTTTCAAATTGTAATGGAAATGTAGGATTTGAACTAGAAAATGAAAACCAATTGTTCTTGGTGGAAGTTAAAGGATTAGAAAAAGTGAATATCGAGTGTCACTAAGTGGATTTTAGTAAGTTAATGGGTTTGGGGCAATCTTTCTACCTTAACAATTTCGGGGATGAAATTCTTTTAAGGGGGAGGAATGTAACGACCTGGATTTTTCGGCGTTGAATTTAGGATATTTAAATGATATTAAATATTAAAATTAAATTATAAAATGGTTTTGAATATGGAAAAAAACTTGGGTTTATTTAATAAAATAGATTCAGAATTTAGACATAGTGATTTATTGGACAATTCAACTTTTGGATTTAATAATTGGGATTTGGGTAAATTATGGAATCTAGAGATTTAAGCTTGTTAAAAATAATTTAATAGTTTGTAAAATTCGTATTAATAATTTCAAGGCTTATAAATTCATATTGATAGTAATAAAGATGATAAAAGTTTTAAAATTGAATTTGAGGGCGGTTTGTTCAATTTTAAAAATATATCGTTTAATTCGACATTTAAAAATAGCCTTTCGAGGCACAGTCTCAGAATTCGATGAAATCAGTTCCATTGGATCTGTAATATTGTATTATTATCGGATTTCAAATTCCGTAACGTTGGAGTTATCTGTAGTCGTACGGTTTGTAAATGCGCTGGAATTAATATCGGAAGTTTAGTATAATAACTAGGTCCAAAAAGCCAGCTTTTCCATACGATCGAATTAGGACTTGAGACCTTTTCCATTGCGTTCGGAATAGGGGTATAACATTATAAATGCTTAGCGGCACGCCTCGATAGGATGTCAGGTTTTTAAGCTACGAATTCAAGACGATTTAAATTTAAATTTAAATATAATATATTGTTTGACTAGTCAAATTTCCTTCTGCCGAGATTCTCTCCCATCAGCCTGTTTTCTTTCACCATCATAACTTTTGGCCTTCTATGTAGCAGCAATGGCAGGCACGCATCCATCGCGTCTAAGCGGACAACTCCCTTCATAAATCGCGTATTGTCAACCTTTCTTTTTCAAATCAAAACTCCAGAAAAGAAAATCATGGCCGAACTAATTCGCGAGAGTTTTCTCCCTCCAATTAAAATGAGGCTAGGTTTTCCCCTCATTCTCTTCAAAAACTAAAAATCGAATCTGTTCCATCCCTTTTTTATCTCAAATCGAACCGAGCTACAGTAGAAAATATAGAGATGATGGCCACGAGACATCGCGAGGCTAGGGCTTGGGGATGGCGATTGACATGGAAGCTCATGATAGGAGTGGAGGTAGCGTTAGTTGCTGGGGGGCTTTGATGGTTGAGAGCCACGACCTCTAGGGCTTGGTCAGGTGGTGTAATAACCCTGTATTTTGTGATTATTTTAATTTTATATTTTATTTATTTTAACTAAAATTCCTGATTTAAAAACTTTATTTTATTTATTTAAAATGAATGAAAAAATTTTGTAAATATAAATTTGTTTTCTATGTGAATTATAATTCTTAACCGGAATAAATGGAATATTTCCAAAAAAGTGGATTTTGGTCAAAATGGTCAAACGTTGACTTTTAAATTTAAATTTTTGAATTTTTGAATTTTATCTTTTATTATGAAAATAGATTTAATTTCAAGAATACTACTTTTTGTTTCGTTGAAATCGGATTAATATTGTGAAAGTTATGCTTTTTACAATATTGTGTGAAAATTGTTTTATTTAACAAATTTGTTTATTTTAAATCTATATAAATAATAATTTTGCTTGTAAAATCATGTTCTTATTTATGTAACATGATATGTTATGCATATATTTTATATTTAAATCATTTTTAAAGTATAGTTACAATTTTTAAATGTTGATTATATATTGTTTTCAATTTTAAATTCTAGTTTCCATTTAATAAAGTATTTTCTTTATTTATTTCCTTCTTTTCCTAAAATATTTATTTATTCTTCATAATATCTATCTCTACCTTATTTTTCTATTTTAATTATTTACACATTCATTTAGTAATTAAATGGATAAGTATTTCAATCCCTATTTATGTCTTGGAAAGAAATTTCAAGTATACACACACACACATTATTGTTTTAAAAGGCATACCTTTAAATGTTTATTTTAATTAATATAAAATATTTTTGGTTGATATATCATGTTATAATTTTGTATATATATGTAATATTACATGTTATGTATATATTTACAACATTTGTCCGTTTTTGTTTCATTTAATTTGGATATATACTTTGTAAATTAAGTAACATACACAGATGTAAATAGCAATTGATTTATACATTTCTATAACCGTTTTCTTATTTATTTATATAGTATTTACATAAATGGTATGTATTTATTGAATTATTTATTTGGCATATATTTTATTAAATAGATGGGAAACAAATCAAATTTAGATACGTTACCTATTTTTAATTAAAGGCATGCATTACATTTTGATTTATTACCTCTTTATCTTTCCATCCATTGATTTCATACCATAACTCCTCCATATTTGTTGTCATTCTTTCCTTAACCCTAGCCATCTATATCTCTTTTTAACGTGAGGAAACTTCTTCCCATCTTCATTTTCTCACGGCAAAAAAAGGAATTAGGTAATGTCTTCTTCTTCTTTTTTCACTTTTTCTTCTTTGTTTTGCCTTGTTTTTCACTTGAATTTGCCTTGATCTTCACCTATGTTGCTTGGCCCATACCCCTACCATCTCCTCCACCGACCACTACCACTTCCTTCCCCATATAACCCACGGCCTGACATCATTCACATCTGACCTGAAAGTGCCTTGATCATCCCTTGCACGAAACTCCACAAAAACAAAGCCAAACTCCTTGAATTTATACCTAGCCAAGCCTATATTCACATCCACTTCATTTCCTTGCCACGGCCACCTCCTTAGCCTCCATCACCAGCAAGCAACACACCTAAACACCACTACTAACATCTGACCTAACCTGAATTAGCCCCTAGTCGAGCCCAAATGTGCCAAGGCAGAGCCCAAAATGATGAACAAACCACCTCCCTTTTGCTTGCCTTTTACCTTCCTCATGTTGTAACCTCCAAACCCTTTGCCTTCTTGACCAAGCCTTCTTATTTTCAGATCCAAACCTAACCATTAACACCTGAAAACATCCAAGGCCGAACCAATATAGCCTTGTGGCCAAGCCTATGTGGGTGAAGGTCAAGAAAAATTGATGGGAAAGCTTGGTGATCTCTCTTGTTATTTCTATTTCCATTTTGTTTCACTAGATTTTGGTATTGTAAAAATATTTATATATTGTTTGTTTTATTATAATGTACAAGATATACATCTTGGCTCTCTTTCCACTTGAATCAAGTCGTGCCATCGCGCTCGAACTCTGCCCTTACTGCAACCATATGTATGCCTCCGGTTTTTGATGTTGAGACTGTGCCATTGTTTCTTTTGTAGCATTGATTCATGTGTTCATGTTGTCTGTGCATCCATGCTGTCCAGTCTTGCATATTTGTTTCATGTACTATCTGCTTGGTGTTGCTTGATGCTTTGTTCAAATGTGATATTCTTTTCTCTGGCATATTAATCCCTCTAGCCATTTGTGTTCACTCCTGATAGCACTTGTTCTGTCCACTTGTTCATTGTAGTTTGATTTGGGTTGTTGTGCACTGACTTGAATTCGAGCCTTTTTCATACCGCTGGTTCATTATAGTAGTTGTTGCCAGTCGCCTCTGGTTTCATTTGTTTCAAACTTGACCTGTTGCAGTGTTCATGTATGGTTGTTTATAGCCATTTCATTGTTGAGGCTGTGTCACTGATGTTGGCTTTCATTGTCACTAGTTTTATTTGCTCTTGCACTCCTATGTGCACTGTTCTAGCTTGTAGTGTGTAACACTTCCTGTTCATGGTGATGTTTACACTGCTTGTATATATGTATTCTTGTCCTTTTGGCACTACTGCACTATGTATGTTCTAGTCTTGTGTCTTTGTACTTCTGTGTAGACTTGCCCGGGTTGCTTCAATGCATTGATCTTGAGTTTGGTTTGGATTTTTGCTTCTTTGAGTTTTAGTCGAGGCTGCATATATGTATGAGCTGGTACATGTTTGTATACATGTGTATATACATATATGTGTGTGTGTGTGTATTTTTGTGCATTGTCTCAGTGATGCATCGCTTGGCCATATGTATTTGATTGCAGTTTTGCCCCTGTTTAGTTTGTGTTGTACTGATTTGGTATTTGCTTCAATTTGGTTTGATTCACTTTGAACTTCTTGTTGATTTTTGAAATCACACCTGAGTTGAATCTAGCTTTAAAGCTCCGGTTTGACCTTGTGCTGATATTGTGACATTATTATTTTTATTACACTTGAGTTGAACCCGGCATTTTGGGTTTGACCTATGCTCACCTGTCTCAGTAATTTTATCAAGTGTATATATCGGTGTGCACGGCCTTGTGGCATATACAGTGATACACTGTGTATGTGACAAGCTGTTCGTGTATGATGAATTCAAAATTAAATGATGACGAACAACCCAAATAACTTAGGCAAATATTATTTTCAAAATCCACATTTTATTTTATACTGCAAAAATATTTTATTTTCAATTTTACAATGTCAATGTAAATTTCTGCAGATTGCTCAGATGCTGGATTCACATTGGAATGAAGTTGAAGATCAGTACGAATTGAGTGAATGAGTGATATATAGTTAGGTGCAATGTAAATGTGAAATTGTGATGTAATCAAAATTGTATTGTAATTGAAGTTGTATATATATAGTGAGAGCTTGAAATTTGTATTATACAAAAATTGTAATAAATATTTGTTTGAATAAAAAATTTGTTTGAATTCAAATTCTCAAATTCTGTGTTATTTATTTTATTCAGCAAATATCTATTTAATCTATGAAAAATAAAATAGTACATTAACAAATACATTTAAATGAATGTATATATGTCTATTATCATCAATCAAAAATAATATAATCGCATATTCAACAATCTCTCCCTTTTGATGATAAAAAACATATATTTAAGATTTTGAATGTGTTAAATGTATTTGATCATTGATATACTCTAATTGCTCCCCCTATTTAAATGCTTCCTCTCTACACAAAGCTCCCCCTTCACATATGCATACAATTAAAAATATGCAAATTATCCTAGATGCAAATAAAAAATATTTGACCTTTGCTTGATTTTGTTTGACAAAGTCTTAACTTTTCTCTCCCCCTTTTGTTATCAGCAAAAGAGTAACTGTGTTAGAAAAATGGAGATAAAGTGATAGATATTAATCCAACATTAAAACTCAATTGAATATAAATATTAAATTTCAATAAAAAATCAAACAAAAATCATAAATACTTTGTTAGGCGCATATTCCACTTTTAGAATGATGGGAATGATGTCATCATATAAAATCATACAGTTGTGTCTATTTGTGATATATTTATATGAGGAATTTGAATATCTACCAACCATGCATAATCGTTAGGACTCTTAAATGAGATTAGTAGTATTCCAATTTTATTTTACAAAAAATGAATTCATGTATCTTCTAACCACGCATAACCGTGAAGACTTTTAAATGGGATTAGAATCAACTTGTTTATTAGTAAAAAAAATCAATTTGCGTTCCATGCATGCATAACCGTAAGGACTTTTAAATGAGCATGGAAGCACATAACAAATTCCAAGTAATTTACCTATGCATAACCGTGAGGACTTTTAAATGAGAGTGAATACTTTGGATTTTATTTTATTTATTATTATTATTTTTATTTTAAAAAACGTAAAATGAAAAACGAATGATTCCTGTTTAAAGTACCACATATTGACAAACTATATTGAATTTTGATGAGTAATGATCGTTAGAAATATGATAGAAATAGAGATGGTCATGGAATTTTTACCAACAAAAAGTTTTATAACTCTTGTTTAAATTTCTAAAGAAATTTACTAATTATACCGTCTCTAGTCGTAATATATGATAAATATCAACATTCATCAATTTTTCAATCACTATTTATCTTTTCGATAATTATTAGGGAATCAGATTAGTCAAAATAGTCACTTAAAATCAAATTCAAAAATAATTATAAAATCAGTTTTTCAAAATGCCTGATCTGAAAACACGGTCAAAATAATATTCTAGAAGAGGTACGAGAAAAATTTCTGCTATTTGAAAATTATTTGAAATGAAAAATATACAGATATTTTCTTTGAAAATCGATGCAGTTACTAAAAGTCTCAACAAAAATCACGTTCAACTAGTGATTTTTCTATCAACTAGATTACCAGTGTAATCTGCATCTGAATTTCTCTTTCACTCAAAATTATCATTAATTGAATTTGATAGACCAGACCATGTAGTGTGCAAAAAAGCTCAAAATCAATTTTAACAGCTTTTTAAATGACATTCTCTTGAATTTTGTAGGATCGATTTCACCCTAGAGGGGGGGTGAATAGGATGACAGTATTAATTATAAAATTAATTGCGGAAGCTTTTAAATAATTTCAATACAGATTACAGAATAATAGCAGCACAGAAAAATGGCAAAATAATAAAATACAGAAATAGAACGACAAAGAATTTACCTAGCTTCGGCAAAACCCTGCCTACGTGCTGCCCCCAAGGTTTCTACTAGAAATTAGATAGTCAGACGCTTACACTCGTAAACTCGCGACACCCGCTATCGACTAAACCTAACTCTACGCTCAAAACCCTGCCACAACTCAGCCACTGAGTTGCGAATTCTCAAACTATGCCACGTAGTTTGTCACCTAGTCACACGACTAGAAAATTACAACGGTTAAAAGTGAATTTTAAAATTAAAAACAAATATAAAAACAAATAGCCCTTAATTTAAAATATAAACAAAAGCCTTTTATATTAAAAACAAGGCCGGCCCAAACTAAAACATATCATCCCCTTTTTTATTTCTCCGGCCTGCTTTCCTTTGTGAGATAATGGTGGATTTGTTTCGTTCGTCCCTTTTTGTGTCTGAGTTAGGGCTTTTGAAGATTGAAGCGCCGCTCTGTCAAATTGATTTCAGAAGCTTCGATTCCTTTCTTCTTTCGATTATATTGTTCGCAGCTACCTCAATTTGGTCGAGCTAATTGTCAAAAATGGTATGCGATTTTTCCTTTTTCGATGTTGATTTTTGCTCGACCTTTGATTCGAGTTATCGACATTGTTCTCTGTTGCTTGAACTCGAATGGTTTTGAAATTGCCGATGATGATTGTTTATATAGGGTTTGTAACCCTAGAATTGCGTTCGTCTGATTTCTTCAACAATTTAGTTTCGGCCATCTGATATTTGTTGAACGTTGATGATTTATTTGACTTTGTCAATTTCGTATTATCGATGCTTGGCTCTCACGGCTTTGAATCTGAACTGTTTGTTTCTTTACAATCACGTCTCCGACTTGTTCAACATTGCCTTTGACACGAACTTGATACTGTCACATGGTTGTGCACTGACTTGTGTTCAGATCATAATTTGACATATAATTTTCTTCTTGCATTGCTTCTGTTCAGTGCACATCGTCAACAGTCCACAGCGCCATCAACTCCTTCTACTTACTATATCACAGTGCCATCAACAACAGCCACTTCTCATATCCACCCACGTCTGCAACACCACAAGCTCATATCAATAGCAGTTAACTTCCTTTATCACCGTACTTCAAAACTGCTCCACAAATTTAACCCTGTCATACAACAAAATCACTTTTTTGTCCTCTGTCAACCAACCAACCTCTAAACCATTTCT
Source organism: Allium cepa (assembly GCA_030765085.1). Classification (NCBI taxonomy): domain Eukaryota; kingdom Viridiplantae; phylum Streptophyta; class Magnoliopsida; order Asparagales; family Amaryllidaceae; genus Allium; species Allium cepa. The sequence goes on along the minus strand of CM060932.1, from coordinate 340,013,793 downwards.
CGCCTTGTTTCATGTGTGCTCAATATCACTAGATATTGTTGCTTCACCACCGAGTCTTAATGTAGTTGTGGTTGCTGTCTTCATTTGGTTGTTGCATTCATTGGTCATTCTGGCCTTGTACCTGTAGTTGTATTCATGTATACTGCATTGTGGTCTTGTTGAACTGAGTTTGATTTGGTTTCATGTTGGTTCCATTTTTGTTGTGCATTTACTTGGTGCATCACCATACACATTCACTTGAGTTATTTGAAGTTGTAGATTTCTGAGGTGCTTCTCAATGTGGTATTTGTGTTGGTACAACTCCTTCATGTATACACAGTTGAGTTGTTCTGTACTTCCAGTCATTATTTCACTGTCTTTATGCACTCGTGTTGTTTGCTGTACATATGAACTTGGTGCATTTGTTATCCAGTATAGATGCAATGTGTTGTTGTAGTTTATATTTGCATTGTGCTCGACCTAATGACAAGTTCTTCCATATTTTTGCATCACTGCATCTGTTGCACTTGCTTTGTACTTCACTGTGCTGCATATTGATCACCATCTTGCTTGTATGCTTGAAGTCGTAGCCTGTACAACTACCCTGTGTTGAATCCAGCAAATATCTCGGGTTTGACCTTGTGCATGTGTCCCTGTAGCATTATCAAGTGTATATCGGTGTGCACGGCCTTGTGGCATGTACAGTGATACACTGTGCATGTCACATTGTTCGTGTGTGATGAATTCAAATTTAAATGACGACGAACAACCCAAATAACTGAGGCAAATAATATTTTCAAAATCCATATTTTATTTTATATTGCAAAAATATTTCTTTTTCAATTTTACTGCGTTAGTGAATATTTTTGCAGATTGCTCAGATGCTGGATTCTAACTGGAATGAAGTTGAAGATGAAATACGAATTGAGTGAATGAGTGATGTGTAGTGAGGTTAAATGTAAATATGAAATTGTGATGTATTTGTAATCAAAATTTTATATGTATAGTGAGAGCTTGAATTTGTACTATTCAAAATTGAATAAAATTTCTGTTTGAATTCAAATTCTGTGTTAATTAATTTTATTCAGCAAATATTTATTTAATCTATGAAAAATAAAATAGTACATTAACAAATACATTTAATCGAATGTATATATGTTTATTATCATCATACAAAAATCATATAAGCGCATATTCAACAATCTCCCCCTTTTGATGATAACAAACATATATTTAAGATTTTGAATATGTTAAATGTATTGATTATTCGTATGCTCTAATTGCTCCCCCTATTTAAATTCTTCCTCTCTACACAATACTCCCCCTACAAATATGCATACAAATAAAAATATGCAAATCAGCCTAGATGCAAATGGAAAATTATTTGACCTTTGCTTGATTTTATTTGACAAAATCTTAACTTTTCTCTCCCCCTTTTGTTATCAGCAAAAGAATAATAGCGTTAGAGAAAATAGAGATAAGGTGATCGATATTAATTCAGCATTAAAACTCAATTGAATATAAATATTAAATTTAAATAAAAAATCAAACAAAAATCATAAATATTTGTTAGGCGCATATTCCACTTTTAGAATGATGGGAATTATGTCATCATATAAAACCATACAATTGTGTCTATTTGTGGTATATTTATATCAGGAATTTGAATATCTACTAACCATGCATAACCGTTAGGACTTTTAAATGAGATTAGTAGTATTCCAATTTTATTTTTAAAAAAATGAATTCAACTATCTTCTAACCACGCATAACCGTGAGGACTTTTAAATGGGATTAGAATCAACTTGTTTATTTAAAAATCAACTTTTGATATGCGTTCCATACATGCATAACCGTGAGGACTTTTAAATGAGCATGGAAGCACATAACAAATTCCAAGTAATTCACCCATGCATAACCGTGAGGACTTTTAAATGAGAGTGAATACATTGGTATTTATTTATTATTACTATATTACTTTTTTAAGAAAAAAATGTAAAATGAAAAACGAACGATTCCTGCTTAAAGTACCACATATCGATAAACTATATAGAATTTTGATGGGTGATGGTTGTTAGAAATATGATAGAGATAGAGACGGTCATGGAATTTTTACCAACAAAAAGTTTTATAACTCTTGTTTAAATTTCTAAAGAAATTTACTAATTATACCATCTCAAGTCATAATATATGATCAATATTAGCACCCATCACTCTTTCAATCACTATTCATCTTTTTGATAATCATAGGGAGTCAGATTAGTCAAAATTGTCATTTAAAATCAAATTCAAAAATAATTATAAAATCAATTTTTCAAAAATGGCTAACCTGAAAATATGGTCAAAAATGATTTTCCCGAAGGGGTTTTATAAGAAAATTTTCTGCTATTTGAAAATTATTTGAAATGAAAAATATGCAGATATTTTCTTTGAAAAACGATGCAGTGACTAAATGTCTCAACAAAAATCACGTTTCACTAGTAATTTTTCTATCAACTAGATTACCAGTGTAATCTGCATCTGAATTTCTCTTTCACTCAAAATCATCATTAATTGAATTTGATTGACCAAACCATGAAGTGTGCACCAAAAATTTCAAACTCAATTTTAACAGCAATTTAAATGACATTCTTTTGAATTTGAATTGAAATCGTGTAAATAATCAAAAACCGTAAATATTGAGTTAGCCATATTTATAACCAAATGTATTATCCAACAAAACACTATTTTTAATCCAAATTGATATATATATGAAGTAATTCAAAGAATTTAGAGAATTTTATAGTGTTTTTGGCATAAGAATATAATTGGCCAACTATTTTGAATAAGTCATAATCAAAATCATCATCTTTTCATCATCGCATTATTGGCTGATTTAATTTAGAATATGGTGCAGATTATCACATTTAATATATCGTTCAAATAAATATAACTTTACCTGTTTTACCTTTACGATAATTTTTCGTGGTTTCCCATTGTGATTCTGTCACCTTATACTAGGCTAAGGAACTTTGCTTTGTCGCTCGGTGTGTTTCTGGAACAGCCAAAAATCCAGAGAATACTGTTGTTGTTCCTTAGCCTGCCACCACACCTACACGGAAAAAGATTTTTGTGACCTATTTGTTTTTATAGGTCCATGATTGTTAGTGGCAGAATATTTTGAAAAGTAATTTTGTGGAGACCCAAAACTATTTATAATTGTTCCCTTCGGCACCCAAATTTGTTTAACTTTGAGAGATTTTATATTTGCGCCTTTTGGAACCCAAATTGGTATAGTTTTCACATGTTTGGGTCTATACCAACAATTATTGTTATTGTGTCCATATTTTCTACAAATTGTGCACTTAGAATTAACTTGATTAATATTGCTTTCAACAATTTTTGAACTACTATATCCAAGTCCTTGTCTAATCGTATTAACTGTTTGTTTTCCTAATAGCATATTCAACGATTTTTCACTTTTTGAAAATTTATCTAAAGTCGTTGACAATTGTTGGACTGGTGTTTTGAGAGATTCATTTTCGTTCAATAATTGTGTGCACTTTTTGATAGAATTTTCTCTCCTTGTATTTTCATTTTCTTTCAAAATTAGAATTTATTTTCAAGCGATTTCATTTTAATTTCTGATTTTTTAATTTCTACTTCAAATGTTAGACACTTATCACACTTAGGGATCCTACTTTGATAGGTTTTAACTAATTGGTCAAGTTGTTCATTTAATTCTATCAAAGTAACTTTTTGTGATTCAAGTTTAGCATATTTCTCCCTAAGTCGTTCAAAACAGCCATTTACTTCGTGGAAATAAATAAGTAATTCAGAGTTAGTAAGTTTTGATACCTCGTTTGGCTCGTCATCGTCGCTATCAGTTATATTCCCATGAAGGCACATATCTGCTTTCTTACTTTCATTGCTATCGCTTTTAGTCCACGTGGCTGCAGCATTTCTCCGTTTTGATTTCTTTTCAAAATCGCATTGAAATCGGGGATAATTGGGCTTGATATCACAGGGTTTGTTGCAAATGCTCCCGTGTTCTTCCGAGTTGTCTAGAGCTTTAATTATTCTGCTTTTTTATTTTTGATTTAGAGCTGGATTTCCGTATTTGTGGTTCCACCTTTTGAATTTCTTCATTATTAATGCCAGCTCAGCTGCTCCATCACCATCATCCTCATCACAACTGCTTTTTACCAATCCTGTTAAGCATATTTCTTTAACTGAGTCGGTTGTGGAGGACTTCTAATTGCTGTTAACTTTTGCAACATATATTGCATTTAAAGTATTCCAGATTTCCTGTGCATTTTCACAATGAGAGATGAAATTAAAATTATCTTGATTAATATGAGAATATAATATATGCATAGCAAGAGCATTAATCGAGGTAATTTTCTTATCTGTTATATCACACCCATTTTCAATAATATCCCAACATTTAATATTAACAGATTTTAAATAAAATTCCATTTTCAATTTCCAATTCAAAAAATCTGTTCCATCGAAAATAGAAGGAATAATATTGGAACGACCCTCAACAAAAGTATTTTTAAAAGTAGCCATTTTAAAAATTCAAATTTTTTTAAAACAAAAATCGATTTTTGAAACACGAATTTTTAAAACAAAAATTGACTTCTATTCCTAGCTCTGATACCACTTATAGGATCGATTTCACCCTAGAGGGGGGGTGAATAGGGTGACAGTCTTAATTATAAAATTAATTGCGGAAGCTTATTAATAATTTCAATACAGATTACAGAATAATAGCCGCACAGAAAAATAGCAGAATAATAAAATACAGAAATAGAACGACACAGAATTTACCCAGCTTCGGCAAAACCCTGCCTACGTGCTGCCCCTAAGGTTTCTACTAGAAATTAGATAGTCAGACGCTTACACACGTAAACTCGCGACACCCGCTATCGACTAAACCTAACTCTACGCTCAAAACCCTGCCACAACTCAGCCACTGAGTTGTGAATTCTCAAACTACGCCACGTAGTTTGTCCCCTAGTCACACGACTAGAAATATACAACTGTTAAAAGAGAATTTTAAAATTAAAAACGAATATAAAAATAAATAGCCCTTAATTTAAAATATAAACAAAAGCCTTTTATATTAAAAACAAGGCTGGCCCAAACTAAAACATATCATCCCCTTTTTTATTTCTCCGGTCTGCTTTCCTTTGTGAGATAATGGTGGCTTTGTTTCGTTCGTCCCTTTTTGCGTCTGAATTAGGGCTTTTGAAGATTGAAGCGCCGCTCTGTCAAATTGATTTCAGAAGCTTCGATTCCTCTCTTCGTTCGATTATATTGTTCGCAGCTACCTCAATTTGGTCAAGTTAATTGTCAAAAATGGTATGCGATTTTTCCTTTTTCGATGTTGATTTTTGCTCGACCTATGATTCGAGTTATCGATATTGTTCTCTGTTGCTTGAACTCGAATGGTTTTGAAATTGCCGATGATGATTGTTTATATAGGGTTTGTAACCCTAGAATTGCGTTCGTCTACTTTCTTCAACGATTTAGTTTCGGCCATCTGATATTTGTTGAACGTTGATGATTTATTTGACTTTATCAATTTCGTATTATCGATGCTTGGCTCTCACGGCTTTGAATCTGAACTGTTCGTTTCTTTACAATCACGTCTCCGACTTGTTCAACATTGACTTTGGCACGAACTTGATACTATCACATGGTTGTGCACTGACTTGTGTTCATATCATAATTTGACATATAATTTTCTTATTGCACTGCTTCTGTTCAGTGCACATCGTCAACAGTCCACAGCGCCATCAACTCCTTCTACTTACTATATCACAGTGCCGTCAACAACGGCCACTTCTCATATCCACCCACGTCTGCAACACCACAAGCTCATATCAATAGCAGTTAACTTCCTTTATCACTGTACTTCAAAACTGCTCCACAACTTTAACCCTTTCATACAACAAAATCACTTTTTTGTCCTCTGTCAACCAAGCAACCGCTAAACCATTTCTCGCCTTGTTTCATGTGTGCTCAATATCACTAGATATTGTTGCTTCACCACTGAGTCTTAATGTAGTTGTGGTTGCTGTCTTTATTTGGTTGTTGCATTCATTGGTCATTCTGGCCTTGTACCTGTAGTTGTATTCATGTACACTGCATTGTGGTCTTGTTGAACTGAGTTTGATTTGGTTTCATGTTGGTTCCATTTTTGCTGTGCATTTACTTGGTGCATCACCATACACATTCACTTGAGTTATTTGAAGTTGTAGATTTCTGAGGTGTTTCTCACTGTGGTATTTGTGTTGGTACAACTCCTTCATGTATACGCAGTTGAGTTGTTCTGTGCTTCCAGTCATTATTTCACTGTCTTTATGCACTCGTGTTGTTTGCTGTACATATGAACTTGGTGCATTTGTTTTCCAGTATAGATGCAATGTGTTGTTGTAGTTTATATTTGCATTGTGCTCGACCTGATGACAAGTTCTGCCATATTTTTTCTTCACTGCATCTGTTGCACTTGCTTTGTACTTCACTGTGCTGCATATTGATCACCATCTTGCTTGTATGCTTGAAGTCGTAGCCTGCACAACTGCCCTGTGTTGAATCCAGCAAATAGCTCGGGTTTGACCTTGTGCGCGTGTCCCTGTAGCATTATCAAGTGTATATCGGTGTGCACGGCCTTGTGGCATGTATAGTGATACACTGTGCATGTCACATTGTTCGTGTGTGATGAATTCAAATTTAAATGACAACGAACAACCCAAATAACTGAGGCAAATAATATTTTCAAAATCCATATTTTATTTTATATTGCAAAAATATTTCTTTTTCAATTTTACCGCGTTAGTGAATATTTTTGCAGATTGCTCAGATGCTGGATTCTAACTGGAATGAAGTTGAAGATGAAATACGAATTGAGTGAATGAGTGATGTGTAGTGAGGTTAAATGTAAATATGAAATTGTGACGTATTTGTAATCAAAATTGTATATGTATAGTGAGAGCTTGAATTTGTACTATTCAAAATTGAATAAAATTTCTGTTTGAATTCAAATTCTGTGTTAATTAATTTTATTCAGCAAATATTTATTTAATCTATGAAAAATAAAATAGTACATTAACAAATACATTTAATCTAATGTATATATGTTTATTATCATCAAACAAAAATCATATAAGCGCATATTCAACAAATTTGAATTGAAACCGTGTAAATAATCAAAAACCATGATTATAGAGTTAGCCATAAAATAACCAAATGTATTATCATCCAATAAAACACTATTATTAATCCAAACTAATATATATGAAGTAATTCAAAGACTCTACAGATTTTTATAGTGTTCTTGGCATAAGAATATAGTTGGCCAACAATTTTGAATAAGTCAGAATCAAAATCATCATTATTTCATCATCATATTATTGGCTGATTTAACTAAGATTACGGTGCAGATTATCACATTTAATATATCGTTCAAATAAATATACCATTACCTGTTTTACCTTTACGATATTTTTCGTTGTTGTCCATTGTGATTCTGTCACCTTTATACTAGGCTAAGGAACTTTGCTTTGTCGCCCGTTGTGTTTCTGGAACAGCCAGAACCCAGATAACACTGTTGTTGTTCCTTAACCTGCCACCTCTCCTACACGATAAAAGACTTTTGTGACCTATTTGTTTTCATAGGTCCATGATTGTTAGTGGTAGAATATTTTGAAAAATACTTTTGTGGAGACCCAAAACTATTTATATGTGTTCCATTCGGCACCCAAATTTGTTTAACTTTGAGAGATTTTACATTTGTGCCTTTTGGAACCCAAATTGGTATAGTTTTCACGTGTTTGGGTCTATACCAACAATTACTGTGATTGTGTCCATATTTTCTACAAATTATGCACATATAATTCACTTGATTAATTTTGCTTTTAACTTTTTATATGATTATATCCAAGTCCTTGTCTAACTGTATTAACGGTTTGCTTCCCTAATAGCATATTCAACAATTTTTCACTTTTTGAAAATTTATCTAAAGTCGTTGACAATTATTGGACTTGTGTTTTGAGAGATTCATTTTCGTTTAACAATTGTGTGCACTTTTTAATAGAATTTTCACTCTCTTTCAAAATCAGAATTTCATTTTCAAGCGATTTTATATTAGTTTCTGATTTTTTAATTTCTTCTTTGAATGTTGGACACTTATCACACTTAGGGATCCTACTTTGATAGGTTTTAACTAGTTGTTCAAGTTTTCATGTAAATCTATCAAAGTATCTTTTTGTGATTCAAGTTTGGCATACTTCTCCCTAAGTCGTTCAAAACGGCCATTTACTTCGTGGAAATATATAAGTAATTCTGAGTGAGTGAGTTTTGATTCCTCGCTTGGTTCGTCATCGTTACTATCAGTTATATTACCTTGAAGGCACATATCTGCTTTCTCACTCTCACTGCTAGTACTTTGATTATCTTCATCACTTGTATTCCATGTGGCTGCAAAACTTCTCCTTTTTGATTTCTTTTCAAAGTCGCGTCGATTTTGAGGACAATTGGGCTTGATGTGTCTAGGTTGGTTGCACTTATGACAGATGATCTTCTGTTCTTCTGGATTGTCTAGTATTTTGTTTGTTCTGCTTTTCAATTTTCGATTTAGAGCTAGATTTCCGTATTTGTAATTCCACCTTTTGAATTTCTTTATTATCAACTCCAATTCTGCTGCTCCATCATCATCTTCACCATCACTTTCTGTTGTTCCTTTAAAAGCTATTGATTTCTTTCGAGTGTCACCTCCTTCACGCTCTTCCTTGAACTTCATTTCTAGCTCATAAGTGGTAAGATTTCCGATGAGCTCTTCAACTTTCATCTGTTTTAAATCTTTTGATTCTTGAATGGCAGTCAGTTTGGCTTCAAAACTTCGTGGAAGGACTCTAAGGATTTTTCGGACTATCTCCAACTCTATGTATGATTTTCCGAGAGCTTTTGATTTGTATACGATATTGGAAAGTCGACCATACATCTCTTTGATATTTTCTTCCTTCGCCATTGTGAAGTTCTCGTATTCGCTGCTTAGCATGGCAAAGTGAGATTCTTTGACATGAGATGTTCCTTCCTAAGTCACTTATATTGTGTGCCATATTTCCTGCGCAGTTAGACAATGTGAGACACGATTAAATTCTAATTGATCCAATGAACAGATAATAGAATTCATAGCTTTAGCATTAGCATTTTGTAATTTATTTTCTAGTTCTGTCCATTGATCCTTTGATTTATCTATTTCCTGATTATCTACAATTATAGTTGGTGCTCTATAACCTATCTTAACAATATTCCAAGCATCAATGGTTTTCATAAAAAATTTCATTCTATTTTTCCAGTAGGCATATTCACCATTGAACGTTGGTGGTCTAACTATGGATTGACCCTTAGCAAAATCAGTATTAAACGAAGCCATTTTAAAAATTCAAATTTTTAAAACAAAAATTAGTTTTTGAAAAACGAAATTTTTTAAAAACAAAAGTTGACTTCTATTCCTAGCTCTGATACCACTTGTCGGATCGATTTCACCCTAGAGGGATGGTGAATAGGGTGATACTGTTAATTATAAAAATTGTTGTGGAAGCTTATAAAATTATTTCAACACAGATAAATCAAAATTATAGCAGCACAGATAATAGCAAAATAATAAATGCAGAAATTGAACGACACAGAATTTACCCAGCTTTAGCAAAACCCTGCCTACGTGTTGCCCCCAAGGTTTCTACTAGAAATTAAGTAGTCACACGCTTACACACGTAAACTCATGACACCCGCTACCGACTAACCTAACTCTACGCTCAAAACTCTGCCACAACTCAACCACTGAGTTTCGAATTCTCAAACTACGCCATGTAGTTTGTCTCCAAGTCACACGACTAGTAATTACACAATTTTCAAAAGAAAATACAAAAGACAACAACTTAAAAAACAATTAAAAAGCAAAACCCTAATTATCCCTTTTTAATATAAACCAATATTAAAGATGGAAGGGCTGGCCCAATATTATTTATCACCAAAATACGTGGCCTCCTTTTTCTCTTTTATCAACGTCGGTCGTTCCTTCTTTCGTTCGTTCCTAAAGCTTATGAAATTAGGGATTGTGAGAAAATCGATGAAGCCGATGGGTAGTTGGTCGATTACAATTGATATTTCTCTGTCTTGCTTCGGCAATCGACTCCTTCTTCAATTCGAACACGACTCCTCGATTTGATCGAGTTCGACTTTGACTCTAGTACGTAATTTATATCTTTTTCTCTCCTAGTTGAATGCTTAAACTCGATATCAGATTTGCCGATGATGTTTATTATTTATATAGGGTTAGAAACCCTTGATTTTCGTTCGTATAAATTTATTTGAATTTGTCAATTTTTTTATCTCGGCCATTCGGTTTTGTTTTAATGTTGATGATTTCTCTGACTTTGTCAATTTCGTATAATTTGATGATGGCTTGTTCATCACGGCTTCGAATTTTCCTTGCTCGATTCTTGACCACCGCGTCTCTGACTTGTTCATCATATTCTTTGATCACGACTTTGACTTTGCTATGGCGATATTGATTCATTTCATTTTTGTAGCATGTTAGAATTTGACTTGTTTGATTTCTACATGCCGTCCCATGACTGCTGTACCATGATTTTTGAAACTGTCCAAACTTGCACCTTGGTTATTTCAGATTGAAATTGGCCTTGACTTTGGTAATGATTTACTCTCGCCATTTTCTGATGCTTGATGTTGACCATTGTCTTTGTGACTTCGACACTGTCACTACTTCCATGTTGCATTTTTTTCTTTGATAGAAACTGCACTGTGACTGATTTGCTTTGTGTTTGAAATGCTTGGAGTCTTTGTAAATTTACATAGTATTTGACTTGAGTTTCATTGACGTATATGTTATAGATGTGTCATATTGCTTTGAGGCAATTTTCATTATTTAACTTGGTAGCCTCGAACTCTGCCTTTACTGCAACCATATGTATGCCTCCGGTTTTTGATGTTGAGACTGTGCCATTGTTTCTTTTGTAGCATTGACTCATGTGTTCATGTTGTATGTGCATCCATGTTGTCCAATCTTGCATATTTGTTTCGTGTACTATCTGCTTGGTGTTGCTTGATGCTTTGTTCAAATGTGATATTCTTTTCTCTGGCATATTAATCCCTCTGGACATTTGTGTTCATTCCTGATAGCGCTTGTTCTGTCCACTTGTTCATTGTAGTTTGATTTGGGTTTTTGTGCACTAACTTGAGTTCGAGCCTTTTTCATACTGCTATTTCATTGTAGTAGTTGTTGCCAGTTGCCTCTGGTTTCATTTGTTTCATACTTGACCTGTTGCAGTGTTCATGTATGGTTGTTTATAGCCATTTCATTGTTGAGGCTATGTCACTGATGTTAGCTTGCATTGTCACTTGTTTTATTTGCTCTTGCACTCCTATATGCACTGTTCTAGCATGTAGTGTGTAACATTGCCTGCTCATGGTCATGTTTACACTACTTGTATATATGTATTCTTGTCCTTTTGGCACTACTGCACTGTGTATGTTCTAGTCTTGTGTCTTTGTACTTCTGTGTAGACTTGCCCGGGTTGCTTCAATGCATTGATCTTGAGTTTGGTTTGGATTTTTGCTTCTTTGAGTTTTAGTCGAGGCTGCATATAATATAAGTCGGTACGTGTTTGTATAGATGTGTATATACATATGTGTATGTGTGTGTGTATATATATATATATATTTGTGCATTGTCTCAGTGATGCATCGCTTGGCCATATGTATTTGATTGCAGTTTTGCCCCTGTTTAGTTTGTGTTGTACTGATTTGGTATTTGCTTCAATTTGGTTTGATTCACTTTGAACATGTTGATTTTTGAAATCAGACCTGAGTTGAATCCAGCTTTAAAGCTCGGGTTTGACCTTATGCTGATATTGTGACATTATTATTTTTGTTGCACTTGAATTGAACCCGGCGTTTTGGGTTTGACCTGTGCTCACCTGTCCCTCTAATTTTATCAAGTGTATATATCAGTGTGCACGGCATTGTGGCATATACAATGATACACTGTGTATGTCACAAGTTGTTCATGTATGATGAATTCAAAATTAAATGATGACGAACAACCCAAATAACTGAGGCAAATATTATTTTCAAAATCCACATTTTATTATATACTGCAAAAATATTTTATTTTCAATTTTACTGCATCAATGTATATTTCTGCAGATTTCTCAGATGCTGGATTCACATTGGAATGAAGTTGAAGATCAGTATGAGCTGAGTGAATGAGTGATATGTAGTGAGTTGCAATGTAAATGTGAAATTGTTATGTAATCAAAATTGTATTATAATTGAAGTTGTATATATATATAGTGAGAGCTTGAAATTTGTACTATACAAAAGTTGTAATAAATATTTGTTTGAATAAAATTTCTGTTTGAATTCAAATTCTCAAATTCTGTGTTATTTATTCTATTCAGCAAATATTTATTTAATGTATGAAAAATAAAATAGTACATTAACAAATACATTTAAATGAATATATATATGTTTATTATCATCAAACAAAAATCATATAATCGCATATTCAACAGTTAAACTCTTTTATAAACTTGTCTCATCATCTATTATGTTTTTATCTGTTATACTGTGTCTTTATTTCTGTTTCTCACACTGCAAATTCTCTATAGAATAGAATCACTATGGGTTGAAATGAAACATACCCGAATGGACTTTAGAATAGGAAAATTCATTACGGGCTGAAATGATAGGCCTAGGTGATTTTTATTTATTTGTATTTGTCTTGGGATTGCGGGTTTGAAATAATCAAAACCCGAAAATTTTACTAATTACGGATTTAAATGATAATTTTCGTATCACTTGATTTAGGTGTGAATTATTATCCGGACCCATGGTTGATTTCAAAATACGATTTCTTATAAATTCATGTATTGTAAATGAAAGAAAAATATATATATGAAATTTGACTTATATTGGATTTAAAATGGTTAAGCGGTGATTTTCTAAAAGGTTAAATGTTATAAGTTGATAGATGGGTTGAGTGTAGTATGAAAGTTTGATTTAACTAAATAATGGAAATTTAGGAAAAAAAATGGAATTATAAGATTAACTTGGTAATTAATATAATTAATGTATGAATTGGATAAATATAAACTAAAAGAAAATATCAAGTTATTTGTAAAATAAAGTTAAGCAACTTACAGTGTATTTTGAATTTGGGTAATTAGTTTAAAATGTTAAATAAATGGATAGTTAAATGGAAATTTTGGAATTTAACTTAACTTGGAAATGTGAAATTTGGTTTGAAATTAAAGGTTAAGTTAAGAAATGAAAAATGCAATTTAAGTAATATAAATAAAATGGAAATTAAGTTATATTTGGAAAATGGTAATAAAAATTTAAGTGCTAAGTAATTTTTTAAAATGTGAAGAATATGAAATTGTACACTAGAATTTATTAAGTGAATTATTGAAAATTTGATTTTATTTATAGGAAATTTACTTTATAGAAATCATAAGTTAAAGGTATTTTAACGAACATTTTTGAGTGTTAAAATATGATTTTTATAATGTTTAAAGGGTTAAAATCAAAGTTTATTTTATGGCTGAAATTTCAATATTTGAAGTGTTTAACTGAATAAATGAACTCAAAAAAGGATAAATTTTTGGGAATTAAACATTTGATTTGAAGGAATAATGACTTCACTTTTTAATTGTTTAAATGAATGATTTTAATCCAGAATTATAAATCATTTTGAAATTTATAACCACGGGTACACTGCTTTGTGTGTCACGTGATTTCCTTGTGATTATTTGATGCACATCGTTGATTTTAAGAGTGTGGATAGAGGTGAGCGGTTACTGCAGTTCTACGCTACCCTAGTCACAATAACACTGTTATTTGCATTATTTACTTTAATATGGATATTTCTAGGATAGTTTTTATTACTACTTATGGTTTGACTGATCCTTAAAGGATGGGTGATCCCAAGCATCCTTTAAGTTATTGTGCATTGCTATTACAGTACACTTGAGTTGGTTTACATTGTATAGGTATGTATGTCCTGACTCGAGTATTTGTGTTTTACTTTACGCTCGGATAGTCTGAGAATCGTAGCTTTGGATTCACCTTTTGAAGCTAGAATTTTGCTGGCGTTTATCTGTCTATCTATTCGTCTACTTCTTCCAGTTAGTTCCTATTCGGTATCTGTTCTGTGTTGTTGTTTATGTATCCAGACTTCTATTGTATTTATTTTACTATGAGATTTTGTATATGTTTTGAGAGTATGTATATAGTAGCTTCACAAACTACTATGGTATTTTATTTCCACTGCGAGTATTCTGATATCTCTTTGTCTGTGATTTTGTGAATGATTTTATTTGCTTCAAATTTCTTAACAATCCACTGTTTTGAAGTATTCAAGTCTGACATGTGTGGACTATTGTCGATTTGAATGGTCCAATATAGTGGGTCGTTACAATTTGGTATCAGAGCTTTGGTTTTGGCAAACCTTAGCCTACGGAGCAAAAACTCATTAGAGATAGGGTAGAAATACCCTAGAATGGGTGAAATCAATCGCAGAATCATTTCTTTGTGAGAGAACGTATTTTTGAAGTATAAAATGATTTTCAAATGATTTTAAAGATTATATTGGTATAAAATTTTATTATTTTGAAATCAAGATTTTCTAAACTTCATCCCTTCTGTATTCACCTTGTTAGTAATCTCTTGGTTAAGATTCTTATCGATTAGGATTCTTTGAACGTTCGAACGCTCTCACTTGTTCTGAAATCCAGTCATGTCTTTCCTATTTTATCCTTTGATTTTGGAACATTCCATAACTCCATTTTTGAATGACCTCTATAAAGATCGGTGATTCCATAAATCTTTGAATGATTTGTAAAGGGATGAAACTCCTTTACAATTGGCATTGATTCACCGGAGTTTCTGTATCCTTGGTTTACGATGCTATCTACCTTCTGTTATACCTGGATTCTATCTTTGGCGATCGAATTTCGATTTGCCTTAGACTTTCGCATTGATCATATTCCTGAAGTCACGGTTGACCCGGTTAAGGTCGCCCGCGATTTATATAGGCTTATGCATCTTCTATTTGATAATTAAATTATCTTAGCTTCGATCGAGCTTATCTTCGAACAAGAAATTCTATTTGATTAGAGTTCCTCTAAATTTGAAGCTCTGTTTGTTCTGAAATCCATCCTTGAATCATCCCTTGAAAAAAAATTGTTGATTGTATTTTGAAATTGTGTATACATCGAAATTATTATTTTGATAAGGATGACTGCATTTTTTTTAAAAGTGAAATGTTTTCGATAAGGATTATATACCTTTTAAAAATGAGAGTCCGAAATTTTGATAGGATTTGAAATTTTGAAAATTTATAAGGAATTCGATTATATAAAAGGATTTATAACTGAAGGATTTTGAATTTGAATTTCGAGGAATTGAACTTCGGTATTTTTAAATTTGATTTTGAGATTTCAAAAATGTATAATAATAATAATACGATTTAAAAGTATTTCCCGGATAAGAAATGTTTCAAAAGAGTTAAAATGAACTCCAATGATTTAGAAGAAATTTCAATGAAGTTTCCAAGAAAATTGAAGTCCAGAACTCACTTTTGTCGCTGGAAAATAATTTCGGTGATGAGCGCACGCATCATCGACATTGATTTTCGAGTTTCAGAGTGGGGGAGAGGCCACTATAGTAGCCTTGCTATGCGAGTGATTTTGTGAAACCAATTTTGATTTCAGATTTTGAAGTATGATTTGATTTTCGAAAGGTATATGTATACGTATTTGAAATGATTTGAAGTAAGCCGGGTGTTCAGTCCCCGAGTTTCAGATTTGATTTAGTATAACTCTATTTATAAAATTGATTTACTAATTTGTTGCTGATTCCCAACTCTTGGATTTGAAATTTAATTTCACTGACTATTTTGAAGGTTCAAACACTTCCAAATCGAGGTTTAATTTTCAAAGCTAAGAAATTTCGAAGAGTATAAAATATTTGATAAAGTATATAAGTTTAGTTTTGTATGTTTAAAGTATGAAGAGTATGAATTAAATAAATTTGAAACTTCTGTTAAATAAATAATTTGCAAAAGGAAAATTGGATATTTTGAATAGAAATAACTAGTTTAAAGGTTTTAAAGGGATAGTTATAAATTTGGAAACCATTTTTGGGTATAATTGATTTTGAGAAATATTTGGTTTTGAAAATAGATTGGAATGTAAACCCAGTATTTATATGATGATTTTGGAATTGAATTTGTTTGACTCAAATTATGTTAATACGGAAACTTGGGTTATTTTCTAAACCTATTATTTTTGGAAACTTTGAAATTGAAGATGTTTAATTTGGAAGTAATAACTTGGTGAAATCGTACACGATTTTGAAACTGAATTGATATTGAAATAGATTGAAATTTGAGAACCATATGTTACTAAATACTTGATTTGAGAGTTGTCGAACTTATACAAAATGGATTTGTATAAGTAGGAAGTTGATTTGAAAGGTACTCAATTTGGAAAGAGAAATCTTATATAATCGAAGTCTATATAAGGATGATTTGATATACTATTGATTTGGAAAATATTTGATTTGAAAGTGGAATCTTATATATATTGGGCTTAATATAAGTATGATATTTGAAAGTGATTTGAAAAAGGCACTATATGAAATATATTTTCAAAGTAAAGATGTGGGAATGCCTTCTGCTTGATGTCCACTCTGTGGCCACATTGTGGATTCATCCTATCGATATTATTCTCTTTGATTTTTGGTTTTTCGGATGTGATACTCGAGTGTCCCACCATGGCGATCTCCATGGTTTTTCTTTTAAGCGCGGTGCATAGCGTAATTCGTCTGGTTGAGATGGCCTAGGGGTACGGATTGTTTCCTGGGGGATCCAGGCGTAATCATTGTGTATCCCGTGAACTATATAGGTCGCATTAGTAGCGAAATCCTCCTGGCTGAGAAGGCCTAGGGGTACGGATTGTTTCCTGGGGGATCCAGGCGTAATCATTGGGTATCGTGCGGTCTACGAATCATCACGGCGTAACTCGCAGGGCTGAGAAAACTTATGGATAAGGATTGTTTCCTGGAGGATCCAGGTGTAACCATTGTGTATCTGTGAACCATGGTTAGAAAAAGGTTTTAGTTTGGTTGTTTTGTTTGGATTGTACTTTCCATATCTATTTTGAAAAGTTTTTCATTATTTTCACTAGATGTTGAAACAAGTCTACTAAGTACCTAGAGAATTCTAGCTTTGCGCCTGATCAACGCACTGCCAGAGTCTGTAGGAACGAAGATAAACTTGTTAAGACATCGAGTTATAAAAGTATTTTGATCATTTATTTTACCTTTCTAAATAATTGAAATTTATATAGCTTTAAAATAATGGTTCATCCTTATCTTTCAACCTATTTTTCCCTTCTAGCTATTCCTATTCTCCACCTTGTTAAACTTACCTATAACAAAAGTTATCAGGTATAATTTTAATCTTCTTGTCATCTTGCCTTAGTCCTATTTCGTTTTATTTTTTTCTGTGTTTTCCATACCTCGTTCCTTTACGAGGACGAAAAGATTTGAGTGGGGAGAGTGTAATAACCTTGTATTTTGTGATTATTTTAATTTTATAATTTATTTATTTTAACTGAAATTCCTGATTTAAAAACTTTATTTTATTTATTTAAAATCAATAAAAAAATTTGTAAATATAAATTTTGTTTTCTATGTGAATTATAATTCTAAACCTGAATAAATGGAATATTTTCAAAAAAGTGGATTTTGATCAAAATGGTCAAACTTTGACTTTTAAGTTTAAAATTTAAATATTTGAATTTTTGAATTTTATCTTTTATTATTAAAATAGATTTAATTTCAAGAATACTGCTTTTCATTTCGTTAAAATCGGATTAATATTGTGAAAGTTATGCTTTTTACAATATTGTGTGTAAATTGTTTTATTTAACAAATTTGTTTATTTTAAATCAATGTAAATAATATTTTTGTTTGTAAAACCATGTTCTGATTTGTGTAACATGATATGTTGTGCATATATTTTATTTCTAAAACATTTTTGTATAATTATAATTTTCAAATGTTGATTGTTTATTGTTTTCAATTTTAAATTCTAGTTTCCATTTAATAAAGTATTTTCTTTATTTATTTCCTTCTTTTCCTAAAACTATTTATTTATTCTTCATAATATCTATCTCTACCTTATTTTTCTGTTTTAATTATTTATACATTCATTTAGTAATTAAATGGATAAGTATTTAGATCCCTATTTATTTCTTGGAAAGAAATTTCAAATATATATAGACGTTATTGTTTTGAAAGGCATACCTTTAAATGTTTATTTTAATTAATATAAGTAATATTTTTGGTTGATATATCATGTTATAATTGTGTATATATATGGAACATTACATGTTATGTATATATTTACAACATTTGTCAGTTTTTGTTTCATTTAATTTGGATATGTACTTTGTAAATTAAGTAACATACAAAGATGTAAATAGCAATTAATTTATACGTTTCTATAACAGTTTTCTTATTTATATATATAGTGTTTATATAAACGGTACGTATTTATTGAATTATTTCTTTGGCATATATTTTATTAAATAGATGGGAAACAAATCAAATTTAGATACGTTACCTATTTTTAATTAAAGGCATGCGTTACGTTTTGATTTATTACCTCTTTATCTTTCCATCCATTGATTTCATACCATAACTCCTCCATATTTGTTGTCGTTCTTTCCTTAACTCTAGCCGCCTATATCTCTTTTTCACATGAGAAAACTTCTTCCCATCTTCATTTTCTCACGGCAACAAAAGGAATTAGGTAATGTCGTCTTCTTTTTTTTCCACTTTTTCTTCTTTGTTTTGCCTTGTTTTTCACTTGAATTTGCCTTGATCTTCACCTATGTTTCTTGGTCCATACCCCTACCAGCTCCTCCACCGACCACCACCACTTCCTTCCCTATATAACCCATGGCCTGACATCATTCTCCTCTGACCTGAAAGTGCCTTGATCGTCCCTTGCACATAACTCCACAAAAACAATGCCAAACTCCTTGAATTTATACCTAGCCAAGCCTATATTCACGTCCACTTCATTTCCTTGCCATGGCCACCTCCTTAGCCTCCACCACCAACAAGAACCACACCTGAACACCACTACTAACATCTGACCTGACCTTGGTTAGGCCCTAGTCGAGCCTAAATGTGCCAAGGCCGAGCCCAAAATGATGAACAAACCACCTCCCTTTTGCTTGCCTTTTACCTTCCTCATGTTGTAACCTCCAAACTCTTTGCCTTCTTGACCAAGCCTTATTATTTTCAAATCCAAACCTGACCATTAACACCTGAAAACATCCAAGGCCGAACCAATATAGCCTTATGGCCGAGCCTATGTGGGTAAAGGTCAAGCAAAATTGATGGGAAAGCTTGGCGATGTCCCTTGTTATTTCTATTTCCATTTTGTTTCAATAGATTTTGGTATTGTAAAATTATTTATATATGGTTTGTTTTATTATTATATAGAAGATATACATCTTGGCTCTCTTTCCACTTGAATCAAGTCGTGACATCGTGCTTTACGAATTCTCTTTTGTATGTGTTAATTGCTAACTCCAGCATAAAAGGTGGGTTTTCACTCATGACATTTAACTTATATAATTAGTGAAGTGACAACAAGTGAATGTGTAGAATTGTTATATCATGTTATACCTGCCTGTGATGTTAATTATATGATGGTAAACTCTGTTATAAACTTGTCTCATCATCTGTTATATTTTAGTCTGCTATACTGTGTATTTATTTCTGTTTCTCACACTACAAGTTTCATGCAGAATAGAATCACTATGGGTTGAAATGATACATACCCGAACAGACTTTAGAATAGGAAAAATCATTAAGGGCTGAAATGATAAGCCTGTGTGATTTTTATTTATTTGTGTTTGTCTTGGGATTGTGGGTTTGAAATAATCAAAACCCGAAAATTTTACTGATTACGGATTTAAATGATAATTTCCGTATCACTTGATTTAGGTGTGAATTATTATTCGGACCCGTGGTTGATTTCAAAATATGATTTCATATAAATTTCATGTATTGTAAATGATAGAAAAAATAATATGAAATTTGACTTATATTGGATTTACAATGGTCAAGCAATGATTTTCTAAAAGGTTAAATGTTATAAGTTAATAGATGGGTTGAGTGTAGTATGAAAGTTTGATTTTAACTAAATAATGGGAATTTAAGAAAAAAATTGGAATTATAAGATTAACTTGGTAATTAATATAATTGATGTATGAATTGGATAAATATAAGGTAAAAGAAATTAAATATCAAGTTATTTGTAAAATAAAGTTAAGCAACTTACAGTATATTTTGAATTTAGGTAATTAGTTCAAAATGTTAAATAAATGGATAGTTAAATGGAAATTTTGGAATTTAACTTAACTTGGAAATGTGAAATTTGGTTTGAAATTAAAGGTTAAGTTAAGAAATTAAAAATGGAATTTAAGTTATATAAATAAAATGGAAATTAAGTTATATTTGGAAAATGGTAACAAAAATTGAAGTGTTAAGTAATTTGTTAAAATGTGAAGAATAGGAAATTGTACACTAAAATTTATTAAGTGAATTATTGAAAATTTGATTCTATTTATAGGAAATTTACTTTACAAAAATCATAAGTTAAAGTTATTTTAATGAACATTTTTGAGTGTTAAAATATGATTTTTATAATGTTTAAAGGGTTAAAATCAAAGTTTATTTGTGGCTGAAATTTCAATATTTGAAGTTTTTAACTGAATAAATGAACTCAGAAAAGGCTAAATTTTTGGAAATTGAATATTTGATTTGAAGGAATAATGACTTCACTTTTTAATGGTTTATATGAATGATTTTAATTTCGAATTATAAATCATTTTGAAATCTATAACCATGGGTACACTGCTTTGTGTGTCACGTGATTTCCTTGTGATTGTTTGATGCACACCTTTGATTTTAAGAGTGTGGGTAGAGGTGAGCGGTTACTGCAGTTCTACGCTACCCTAGTCACAATAACACTGTTAATTGCATTGTTTACTTTAATATGGATATTTCTAGGATAGTGTTTATTACTACTTAATTGATGGTTTGGCTGATCCTTAAAGGATGGGTGATCCCAAGCATCCTTTAAGTTATTGTGCATTGCTATTACAGTTCACTTGAGTTGGTTTATATTGTATAAGTATGTATGTCCCGACTCGAGTGTTTGTGTTTTACTTTACGCTCGGGTCAGCCTGAGAATCACAGCTTTGGATTCACCTTCTGGATCTAGAGTTTTGTTGGAGCTTATCTGTCTATCTATTCGTCTACTTCTTCCAGATAATTCCTATTCGGTATCTGTCTCTTTGTTGTTTTTTATGTATCCTTACTTCTATTGTATCTATTTTACTATGATATTTTTATATGTTTTGAGAGTATGTATATAGAAGCTTCATGAACTACTATGGTATTTTATTTCCCCTGCGAGTATTCTGATATCTCTATGTCTGTGGTTCTATGAATGATTTTATTTGCTCCAAATTTCTAAATAATCCACTGTTTTGAAGTATTCAAGTCCGATATGTGTGGATTATTGTCGAATTGAATGGTCCAAAATAGTGGGTCGTTACAGGTGGCTGAGGCGAGCTCGAGGAAATAGGAAGGGGGCTCGATTTTGAGCATCGCAAGTAGGCTCGGTAGCATCACGAAGGGGAGGCGATACATGAAGGTCGTGGAGGAGCTCGCGGGCTTGGCGTGATGAAGAGAGGAGGCATTGGTGTTTCGATGGTGAGGTATTTGCAGATTCTTTTTTTTTTTAAATTTATATATACATATGTACATGTATACAGATTATAAAGGAAGAATTTTAAAACAAGATTTTTCATTCTTAAAGACATATATATATATATATATATTAAAGAAGGGAAAATTTTTACAGTAGTTGATCATTGTAAAACATTTATAATCTAGTGTTATTCAAGTTTAAATCGTTAATTAAATCTGTTGATCTTTATTCCCTAACCAGAAAATTATTACAGTAAAGAAAAATGGGGACTTAAAAATGTTTGAAAAATTTGTAAAAATTAGATTTTTTTTAAGTCTATAATTTATCTTTATAAGTGTATATCTAGTTTCAAAAGGAAAATTATTAGTTTAAAATTAAATCATTAGTTAATTAAATTATTAAACGGTAATAAATTGTTCGGTTATTTCAAATATTAATAGACCGTATAAATGTTGTACAAGGTCAAAAATCGTGAAACCAAGTCGAGATTGATGTGGATCGCAAAACAAAAATAAAGGTGAGATTTTCTCACTCATTTGGATTGCCTTGTTTAAAATTAAATGTTAAATTTAAATCATTGGATGTTGATTGATAAATTTATAATTTATTTGTTGGATGATATCATATATAATGGTATATATATTGGAGTGATTGATATTCCCGCTTTATATAGCGGATGAGACCCTATGTGCCCCCACATAATAGCGCTGACCCTATATACCGCGATATCTCCCTCGAAGTGGGATTGGTATTTTATTTGTCGGCTAACATCTATGGATGCGGGGAAAAACAGGTTGGAAGGATCCAACATGATTCCTTAAGGATATTTATTTTTCATATATATGTTGATATATGATGCGATAGATAAATTGATATGGATTGTATGTGAATTGAATTACTAAATGTCAAATAGCCTGTGAATTGAATTTGGATATTTTTAAATACCATAATAATTAAGTGAAGGAAATTAAAAGGGAAATTTGGAAGAAATTATTTATATTTAAAATTTATTTTATTAAAAAGGGAATTAAAAAGAATAAAGAAATATATAGGCTAACTTGGTATTACTTAACCATTTGTAAATTGTTTAAGTAAAGACTTGAAATTAAATTATCTATTAAGGGTTGGATGTGATATTGGAATCGATAAGTGGATTTGAAATGAAACAGAATTTTGTTAAAGGCTAAAATGTTACATTGGGATTATAAATAAAGAATTGATTTTTATAAATAAATGGAAAACTCAAGGGAGTTTATAAATTTATAAACAAGGTTTATAAATGAGATAAAATGATATCAGTGGATATGTTGAAAATATAAGTTAATGGTGTGAACTTATATAGAGTTATGGGAATTGTTGGAAGATGTATAATGGAATATATTTCGATTATGAGAATGGTGATAAATTTGGACAGGATCGATGGGATACGAATCTAGAGGATTTTATAAATGGAAATGGGGAATATTGGATTTTCTATAAATAGAATTTTGTGAGATAAAACTCTAGTTTTATAAACCAACTTTGTAAACTAATTAGCAACTGTATATGAACTTTAATACTTTTGAGATATTGATACTTTAGTTTTACCTTAAACCGTATTTTGAAAATAAACCATTTTTTATTTTATAAAGATATATGTTTTCAAATGTTTTAAAGTTCAATTATAAATCCCCTTGAGATGAGAAGCGAAGTTATTTAATGGAATAAGATTTTAGAGGAAGATCTTATAGGATTATTATGGAAGCTTAAATAAATTGCTAAAGCATGAGATAAGAAAACTTCAAAGGGTGAAATAAAATTCACAAAGAAATAGAAGTAAAACTGGGATTATTAGAAAGCATAAATGTCTTTGGAAATATTAAAGGAAATAAATTAAGAAATTCTTGAATTTATAGAAATGTGGAAATTAGCCACATGGGCCTGTTTAGCAAGTGCAATTAGTTTCTAAGACAAACAACTGAAATAATTACTTTTAAGGACAAAATGCAAAATAATTAGTTTCTAAGGCCTAAAAACCTATGAAATTATGTCCTTGAAAGTAATTGGACTGTTGACTTTGTCCTTAAAAGTAATTATTCTGCTGACTTTAGCCTTAAAATTAATTTCTGTGAATGTGTGTCCTAGAAACTAATTGGACCGCAAAGTTTGTCCTTCTAGTGAAATTCCCCTATAGAAATTGTGTAAAAGAGTAGGGATTTGCAAATAAAGTGTAAATGGTTTTTAAGAAGAGAAAATAAGGAAATAAATGAATATTTTCCAAGTGTTGGATATTAAATGAAGTGGGAAGAATATTCTAAGTATGGGCAAAGATTTAAATTGTTTCATGAGAATAAAAGGAATTTGAAACTATTTTTTTTTAATGTTGAAATATGATAATAATACCTTAGGTAGGTATTTTGAGATAAATAATTTGGAGAAATTTATTTAAGGCCTAATGGTTGTTTGTGAATGTTATTTGATAGTTAAATTATCAATATTGGCCAATGCGCTGATCATTTCGAAGAGACAGGGATCGGATTTGATTACCCGAAAACCACTTCGATCCTATTTGAACATAGCGAATGAAGACCGTGAAGATGATGAAGACAGAGATTCAGCTTGTCCAGACCCAAGGCAACTTGTACGGACGAATGCTATCAGAACGTGATAGGAGGACGATGAGCATTCTAAGCGAGACTCGTTCCTAAAAGGTAACGCATAGCCTCAAGCCTTATCAACCGAGAATAGCTAAAACAGGGGAGGTACAGCAAGGCTAAGTGGGTAGCACCCAAGTAGGATAAGATTTCCCCTACCTAGAGGTCACTTTTATTTCGGCCGTGTGGTAGTTGGTCGCTCCAACCATGGGGTGGTCTTATTCGGACTATCCAGTAAGGGGTAGCTCCGGTCTTGTGTTGCAGAGGATTGGGAGTGGTCCTCGATAATCTGATCTGGGCCAGGTATTGTGACAGGTGGTTCCCCAATAGACCTGCCATTGTATGGAAACCCAATCTCCAATAACTGCCTTCGGACTTGTTTGTATACCTATTATGCTGGAATTTAATGAATGTAACAATTTCGGTTATTTGAATAAGTATTTGTACTTAGACATTATTATAATATCAGACGAATTATCGTAAGGTAAAAATCCGGCATATTTATTTGTGACGTAGTCTTACGAGATACCTTTATTTTCAAAGGATTTTCAAAAATATAATAATCCAATTGAGTGTGGTTTTCTCACGCTGGTTTTCCAGACTGACTCGGGTGTTGTTTTATTATGATACTCGGGTCAGACCGAGTTGTAAAGATTCAAGATGCTATGGAGCCTAGGAGACGAGCTGGATGACAAGGCGTATTCCCATAGATTTGTATTTCTGCTGCATAAGGATAGATTATAAGCTGTCCAAAGTGATAGATCATTGTTGTACTCTGATGATAGTATGCATATGTAACAGTACAGATTCTTGTATTTAAAAATGTTATTATATATTATATTTTGTTCCGCTGCGATGTGAGACTCTTGTGTTGTTTTTATATTCTTTTCTACCTATTTCTTCTTTAACCCTGAAGACTCATATTTCTGTCCACTTTGAGTTGAATTAATGTGGAATATTGTCGGCTCAAAGGGGTATAGATTTGCGGGCCATCACACAAATAGTTGTTGCTTTGAATTACTTTAATTTGAATATTGATGGAGCTCTTAGAGGTACAGATTGGCCGGCAAAGGAAGAAAGGAGGAAGCCAATAAAGTCGTCCAAAAGTTAGGGTTAGGGTTTATTTTATAGTGGATGAAATAGAGAGAAAAATGGATCACATCTCATAACATTTCTCATCAAATCTCAACAATCCATCTCCAAACTTCTCTACCCTTGTATAGCCACCCCTATTCTTCATGTTGTTGTCGAAATTGACTTCCCAACATCATAGGCTAACAGCCCATTTAAGCCTAAACAAATATATTTAATTAAATATAATTTAATTCCTTGTCGATATATCATATTGATCAATATATTTATAAGTATTACAGATATATACAACAATATATATTCCTTAAATCATATTCAAAATTTTATAATTAATATTTCGTAAACATTAATTAATTTAATTATCCAATAACAATTATAAACTAATTAAATTGTTTGGTCTAAAGAGAATTCATCATTGCGGTTATGTGACTCGTCGGGTGTAAATTCCATTAGCGGTTAACGTCAAATTATTCGATTGTTAATGTTCACACATCACTTAACAGATGATGTGATATTTTGGCCTTATTTATCACTTATTTAGTTTTAGTGAAGATCAATTTTACATTATTAAGCATTACCCGGTTGTGACTTTTACTTACGCCAATTCTCTTTGTCAATACTATATCACTTCGGACTGATGAAATTGGCAATGATCAAAATTCCAGCATAGCCCATAATCAACATGATAGTCCAAACACAAAATCCTTGATTCAAATAATACCAAATATTGTTAACTGAAATGCTCTGGCCAAAGACTTTGACTTTGAGTTGACTTGAGTTGACCATGATACTGACCAAATATAACTGAGGATACAAATTATCTCTTGAATAGTGCTTCACTTCCAATACTTCACTTGATCAAACAATAGTCACTCGATGGACACCATGCTATGATTTGACTATAACGAAAGTGGAGCTTTCATATTGAAGATTGATTATATTCTCAAGTCAAGAGAACTGTGTAAATCAGTCGCGTCGATATTTTTCTATTTGATTTAATTATGTTAACCAATATAAAACTATCGAGTGAGTCATTATATAATTATCCAATAACTATCAATACGTAACCCCTAGGTGCCACCAGCAGTCATGAGTAGTACACTGTCCGATATTTGGATAGCATTACATACTCTAGTCTCAAGGGATACATTGATATCCAGTCTCGATGCATCTTGACTAGGAACATTTAAAATGATATATTTTTTCACTATAATAAATTACCAACGTTTGCAACACTTTGTAACTACTGTCACAAAATGTACCATTTATGGATTTTCTATTAAAAATACTTTTAATTAAATTACTTAATTAACATAACATATTATATAAAGTATATAATAGAAAGAAAATACCTTTATTTCAAACAAGATTGGACAATGAGTTAGATATATGTAACAAACTACATAATTACCCCTAGGACATACCCCTAACTCTATCAATCTCCCACTTGCATTATGGGTCAATTACATAATCTTATTCCAACGTCTTCAATCGATTTCTCAAAACCAATTGGGTCGGTCCCTCAATGGATGGGTATGCTATTATATTCCAATTACCTACTCTATTAGTCAACTCTCTCCAATGCTGATAAACTACATTTATCATGTTGAACAATTCGGAATATGTCTCTCGACTTCAAGTGAGCTCTATGTTTTGTTATGAACTATATCGTGACCTTATTATCATATAACAATTTTATGAGATTCTCAACATTTGTATTTACCCTCAGCTCAATTATAAATTTGTTCACTTATATTTATATACATAGTTTATTGAGGCACTATCCAAAGCGATATACATAGCCTTTTCATTAAATCGGGCATTATCTTTCATTTGAAACATTTTCGATTTAAAGATTTTTAACTTGAATTTATTATTTACATATTATACTTAATATCACTTAAGAAAGTTTGAGTCTGAATGCTCCTTCATAAGGAGTTCGTTGTTTCTGTAAACAGTGCTCTAGTATTTCAAAAATACATGAGAACACCTAAAACAACCATTTAGTGATATCTATTAGGACTTGATATTTGCTTCATGTATCAAATACATAAACAAATCATGATATCATTGATAACATAACGTGTATGATAATTCATGTTGCCAACGCATAAGGAATCCATCTTATATGTTCCGTATTAAACATTTTAATAAGGTGTCCTTACATATCGTTCTGGGACATTCCCAGTATCTTTTATATTACTGTACAAGACATTATTTACAAATCCAACGTCCAATGCTAAAACAACTAATGCTGATTTTAAAACAATTACATCTTTAATAAATAACAGTGTGTTGTTTTACTTATAGTTTAGAAATATTAATGTACCATTTAACGTTCTTTATTATGAACATACGCTTCTCTGCATTTTGACTTATAATTAAACTATTTGATACTTCTATCAAAACACTTGTTAACCTTTGATGCTTTTCTGAATGATACTTTTGTATCTGTTCTTGGATTATAACCAAAAACCCACAACCTCTATATTGCTCTTACTAACTCGAGACATTTTGGCTGTTATCTGCAAATAGTCTATTCTAAATTATTATTTAGAATTTTCTATTTTAGCACATATGTACTAAAAGACTAAATCTTATCAATCGATAATCTTATGGTTAAATCCGAAATAACTTGATCGCCTCGAATGATGAATCTATCATGCTAATTTCAACAGCTGGAATTTACGAGATTATTATTATCAACATTGCTCATTTAATTCCAACTGCATTAGTCTTGCTTATAAAGACATTATCACGGTCGATGGACCGTATCCCTTCGGTTACGACTACCATAATCATATTTTGATAACGTACTTGAAATTCTTTCGGATTTGCACATCATAACATAGCATAGAGTCGATACCCTTAGTGGTTTAATTAAACAATCGAGGAGTATATATTTTTGACATTGATAAGAAACTCATAGTTTCTCTTCAATATGCGAGAATACTCTCTAATGCAATATGCTCATTTCGGTTAGTTAAATTCATTTCACCTCATGTAATCGTTTTACCTTTGGATCGTATCAAATTCCATTTTCCTACCAATAATTTCTCAAAGAAATTCCTTCACCATAAAGTTGGTATTTCTTGAAACAACGGTTATTTCTCGACCTAATGGAATAAGTATTCATAAATATTTTACGAATTTCCTTGTATAAAAACTGGTTTGGTTTAGTTTACAAAACTTATGCTCAAAACATAAATATGTCATCCAATAACAGTGCTTCTCAAACTCCATTTGGGGAGATTTATTCAAGGTCCTTTACGAACAATTATTATATATAGACTTTAGAGTTGCACAACCTGCCAACAACTAACCTAGGATATGTTGGGGTTTCTATCGAACCCTTATCTTGTATGATTTCGTAAACAGTTTTTTTGATGCTCTTATAACGATCCGCAAATTTCACTTTGATAAATTATATTTATTTTTAAAATTATTCAAATAAAAGGTTGATCATACAAATAATATTGTTTTGAATGATAATAAACAATAGCAATCTTATTTTTAAATATTTACAAAAACATTTTCGTTGGGATTTAAATCAATAAAATGACCAAAAATCGTTTTATCGATAACCAGCTCTATAATCACAAAACATCGGGCATGAACCAAGACACATATTTTTATAATTGAACAAGAATATGAAATAAAATTAATTATTTTATTTTTGGAAATAAAATGTACTTAAGACATTATCATCGATGCCCTTATTTTAATAAATTGATTTATTTAAATTAAATTAAGATTTAATGATTTAATAATTGTAACGACCCAGAATTTTTATTAATTAAAATTTGAATATTTAATTAATTTTAGATATTAATAAGTGAATTTATAAGTCGAATAAATTTTTATTTGAATTTTAGGATTTAATTGGATAATTAAATCGATAATTTAATACGTTAAATTATGAAAATAATTGAAAATTGAGTTAAATATGATAGAAAATAATTTGTAAAATTTTATTTTATCATGTTGAAGTTAGAACGATATTTTAGAACTTTTAAAATCGAATTAAAAGTTAATTTGTGAAAATTGAATATTTTAATATTTAATAAATCGACTGTAAAATAGCCAATTTTTGAACAGTCTCAGAATTGAACGAAACCAGTTTCATTGGATCCGTAATAGTTAGTTATTACCGGATTTCAATTTTCGTGTCAATCGGAGTTATCGTTTGTTCGTGGCAGCTCGAAACGCATCGATTTATTTTTAATTTAAATTTGGCGAGTCAAAATAGCCATTTTTCAAAAAGTCTCGGATTTCGACGAAACCAGTTTCATCGGATCCGTAATGTGATATTATTGTAAGATTTCAAATTTCAAGTCAATTGGATTTACCGTTTGTCCGGTACAAATTAAAACGCCTAGAAATCGGTTTAAATCGGTTTAATTCAAATTGAGCGTTTTCAGCCATAACTCGCACATACTTCCGAATTAGCTTCCGAAACCTGTTCCATTGTGTCCGGAACGCGGGGTAAACCCTAGGTACGCTGGTTACGGCGTCTAAATCGGAGTTCGGAATTCCCGGGATGAATAGTGTTTACGCTTGCTTTTCTTATAAATAGCCACCATTCCCAAAATAAATAAAAAAAAATATATAACCTAATCTAAACCCTAGCCGCCATATACCCAACCCACGGCCAGAATTTTACCACGTTCATCCCTCGATTTCTCGAAATCCATCAACAATTATCAAATTCTTCCAACTAACAAATCGAAGAGCTTGTCGAGTACTTCACATCCGTACGGTGGAGTGCCACAGAATTCGTCGAGATGTCCAGAATCTGGGCCGATAGGGGTTCGGTTGCGCACGAATTTCCACGTCAATGGGGAAACCGAGCTTCATGGCCTTGAGGCCGAGTATTGTGTTCGTCATGCTCGTCAAAATGCAAGTGTCTGATCGAATTTTTATCGAGTAATTAGTTTGCAAAATTAAAACCTAATAGCTTGCTAATGGGTTTCGTTCGCGTGCAAGTTTTCTGGAGGGAGAGGGTCGCGTGGAAGAAGGTTGCGCACGGTCGAGATTCCTAGATGCAAATCCTACGGCCCAGAAGCAGTGTGGGTTTTAATATAAAGTTTATGTTGTTTTATTTATATTTAAATCGTGTTCAAACTTCAAAAAATTCATAACTTTTTCATACGAGGTCGAAAAAATGCAAACTCAGTTGCGTTGGAATCGTATGGACGAGCACTACGCGATGGAGTTGGTTTGGAGTCGTTTGGAGTTAGTGAGAATTTCGGGTAAAATTAAACGCGCGTTTAATTTTATTCGAAATAAAAGCTAAAACGGAAATTTAAAACCAAGGTGAGAACTTCTCACTCAATCGAATAGGTTTCGATTTTATTTTAAATAGTTAGATTTAAAATATTTGAATGCATGTTTGAATGTTAATTAATATTTATTGATTGTTAAAATAGACATTATGCGCCGTTAGTAAGCGGATGTTATTTATTATAAACATATACCGCGAATATTTCATAAACAGTGAAATTGGTATTATATATAATATCAATATATATATATTGGCATATGTATATATTGCAGTTGTTGATTTCCCGCATTTTTTGTTTAGCGGATGAGACCCTATTACGCCGTTATTAAGCGGATAATATTTATTAAGAACATATACCGCGATAATTTCGTACTGGAGCGAAATTGGTATTGTGCTAATGTTTGTGGATGCAGGAAACAGGTTGGAGGGATCCAACTGGATTCCTCAACAGTTTTTATTTAATTTCAGATATTTTGATATTTGATGGATTTTCATATTGATATATGATATCGTTGTTAGTCGTGATTGACTATTTGATGTGTAGCATCATTGGACCCAGATTTTTGGGATTTTAAAATGATTTTCAAAGTGATTTTTGAAATATAAAAAATATTTTTGGAATTGATCCATTTTAAATAAATAAACGTTATAATTTTTAAAGTTATAAAAATTATGATTTTGTGAAATATTGTTAAAAAGCTGATTTTTAGAAATACGGTTAAAAGTTGATTTTTGAGAAATATGGATCAATGATTTTATAAAATAATTTAAACTGGATTTTTGAGTTTATTATTAAAAGTTTGAATTTAAGATTTATAAAATTTGATTATTTTATAAATCAAAAATGGTGAAATTATAAAGGAATTTAAAGACGTTTTAAAGAATAATATAAATTGATTTATATTAAGAGATTTATAAATGGATATTTATAAATTGAAATACTGACATTATAAAACGAGTTTTATAAGTGTTTGAATGAAGTGAAAATGAATTTCACTAAAGAATGAAATTTATAGAATTTAAATGGTGAAGTTATAGAATGAAATTTATAAATAGTAAGATTTATAAATTTGTGAAGTTATTTGAAGAATAAAATTTGTTAAATAAATGAATCTTATAAGTTATAAGATTTATGGTTTGGAAAGTCTTTAAAAGAACGATTCTGTAAAATAATCGTTTTATAAGTAATTAACTTATAGTATGAACTTTTAGTTTATAATTAAGTTATAAACTGGAATAGGTTAATAAAGGAATTTATAAAAAGGAAGTTTTTATAAATAAAGAGAAATGGAATTTATGAACGTTGTTTTATAAATTCGCAAACGACTTATTTTGATAAGTTAATTGTTATAACTTAGAAATAGAGTTATATTCACGTTTTTAGACAGTGAATAATCCTTTGAATTAAAATGAATAAAAGGATGGGATTTGTTAAAGAAGTATATTCACGTTTTTGAATAGTGAATGATATGTTAAAGAAATTGTTTTGAATGAGATGTTTAAATAGAATTAAAACGATCTAATGATGTTTTAAAATGTGTTGAGATTCGAAACAATAGATTTCAACATTTATTGTTGAAATAGATGTTTCGAGAAATAAAAGGAAATGGTGGACTATAACACTGTTGTTATAGTAAATTATTTCCGAAAGGAAATGTTTTGAATAGTATTGGGATTTATATATCTATTTTAATTTCGAATCCCTATACTAGTGATTTTGGGTTGTCGTAACGATGTTTTACGCAACATTCGTTTTGGCCCAAGTAAATATGTTTAAGTGAATGATTTCCTTAAAGAATGAAATATATACTTAATTCGATTTAAGTATATTGAATATTTTCTAAGTGTTGAAAATAAAAAGATTTGTGAATTACTTATGAATAAATAAGTATGGAAATGTTTTCCAATGTGAAGTGAATATTTAGAATTTATCTTTTTTGAAGATAAATTGAGAATGAATAATTGAAATCGGTTATTCATGAATATTTTTGAAATATAAATTCATTTTGGAATTTATATGTGAAAGTGGAATTTGGTTAAAAATAAATATTGATTTATTTTTGAAGTGATGAAATTATATATCTTGTAAAGATATTTTGGAAAATAAATAATTTGGAAAATTATTTGGAATCTGGTGATGTATGCATATCCATTGATAGTTCAATAGCCGACTATCAGTATTTCCCTTTGAATGGGTATTTGATGTGAATTGTTGAATTTGAATGCACACTTATTTTTGAATAAGCGCTCACTATTCGGGTTAACCGGGAAAGGACCATGGGGTCGTATAACCCATTCCGAATATGTGATACGTCGTTATGAATTGCATTTGAAGATCGGTGTTGAAGACCGAGTATTTGTGAAAGCGATAGGATGACCTATCGATTGTCTCTGCACTGGGTAGCTCCTGGTATTGAGATCTCCTAAGTGATGGGAAATTCGATCGGGATTGTGAATACCCGTATTGCAAGGGCTTCGTAAGAAGTGCCTTCGGTTTTGTTCGAGCCCGGAACAGACTTGTATGGATTGTATGCCTGACATTACAAGTTGAGATATAAAGCCGATTTCTTTCAAATATATTTCTGTTGGTGGCGGAGAATTTATTCTTTGCTTAACACCCTTCTTTGAGACGTACGAGCTCAAAGGTTATATAGTTGAAGTTATCAGCGATATATCCCATTTTGGTAATGTGACATGCTGAGTGATGCTGAAATGATCATTGTGTTGATTATTTGTGATAGGATCATTTATTTGATCGTCTATCTTAGTGATCATTGTGTTGATCATTTGTTGACCCAAAGCACGGCTTTTTGTACAAAGTGTGTTTTTGTGGACGTGAATTCATCGAGCCTCACATCCCGTTAATGGTCAAAACAGGAAAGATGCGGCAAGGTTATGAGGGGTAGCTCCCTTTAGGGTATGTGCATTTCCTTCTGGAAAGGGTGGTATCATGGTATGGAGCCCAGATACTTACTCATGTTGATACACTATATCTATTTCTGTGTGGTGTTGTTGGTGACGAGCGCTCGGTTAAAGGTCCGATGGGACCGGGGGATGCCATATTCGTGTAGTAGTTACCTAGTGATAAAGGTAACCCGGCCTTGTGTTGGCAGAGAGCTGGTTAAGTTCTCGGGACGTCCAGCCAGAGGCGATCCCATGTGGCAGTAGGAAGTTCCTTAGCCTGACCATTTGTTGGAAATCCAAAGAAACAATACGATCTTGTACGGTTTTAGTTGTAGAACCTGCTTCCTCAGGAGGTAGCTATAGTAGGCATAATATAATGGTACCTATGCTGGCTATGATTTATATCTTTACTTTCGAAAGGATTTGTTCTACACTATGCACTAGTAATAATATCAAATGTTATTTTAATGCGTATCAAGCATCTTTGACTAACATAAGAAGAAATCTCCTCCAAGTCTGCGTTTGCATTGTGTGTGTGGTGGGAGGTCTTATGGTAGTTACATTTTTAAAAGCATTGCGAATTGATTTAAAAATATTCCTCTTTTGATTTTAAAAAAAAATAAATAAACTGTTTTGAGTTCCCACACCAGTCACATGACTGACTCGGAGTTTATTGTTTTCCTTCCTAAACTCTGGGTGCCCACCAATTTCCACACGGGCAGTCAAGAGTTAAGGTTTATCAGGATATTCTGGATATTCTGGAGTTGCTGGAGGCAAGCTGGATGGCATGGCGTATTACTAGTTTATATAGTATTTCTTTTTTTCCGCTGCACTGTTTGTTGTTGTATGATGTTGTACACTCTGATGATATGATGTAATGAAGTGAAATGTAATGTAATAACTGATATAGTTCTTTGTTTAAAGATTATTCATTTATTATTATATGTTGTTCCGCTGTGAATTGTGAGATTCTGTTGTTGTTCTGTTGTTTCCTTTCTGTCCGTTCTATTTTTAAAATTCTTCTATGTTCTGTTTTCAAATTTTCTTTTCTCTATTTCTTATCTCTTCTTCTCTTCTCTCTTTTTCTTAAAATTCTCTTTTTAAAACCCATAACATCTCGGTTTTCGGCCTTTGATTTCTCGGCAGTCGATAAAGTGAGTGTCGATGTCGAATTTTCGAGAGTCGAAAATTTTCGGGGCGTTACATTTGGTATCAGAGCTCTGATGGTTAAGCGACAACCATGGTTCTGTAGGGGTATTACTCATTAGAGATAGAGTCAGTAGTACTCTAGAATGAATTTGAGTGTAATAATAGATACGAGTGCGTATTTGTTAGTAATATAAAAATTGTTTTATATTGTGATGATTGGTTTATTGAGTGGTATATAGATTCTGGTTAATGCGAGTAATTAACGTTATTGATAGGGATCTATAAACACTTGAATAGAACAATTCGGCACAGTATTGTTTTAAATTGGGTAAATGAATAATTTTGCCTTGATTATATTTTATATATAAAGGAATAATTTTTCAGAATTATTAAAGTGTATATAAGTGATTGTTAGGTTGTTTGAATAATCTAAATAAAAGAATAATTGTATAAGTAAATGAATTATAAGAATTAAATTATAATTAAAGTGTTTACAATTGTGAAATAAACTTATATATATAAGAAGTGAAACTATATTTATGAATATGAGTTGTAAATAAGCAAGTGAATTTAAAGTTAAATGAAGTATAACTTAAGAATTGTTGAATGGAATTGATATTGGTATCGAAGTAAATAATCAAGTGGATTAAATGGATATGAACTTGAGTTACATAAATGAAGTTCAACTTTGGAAATTAAATTGAAAAATTGAATGAATATAAGCAAAGGAATTTGGTTGTATTTAATATACTTGGTTGTTATATGGTTGATTGGTTGATTGTTCATAATTCATTAAGTGTTAATGAAAGTGAATTAGCGAAATTTAAAGCTATGTAATTGAATTCAAATTAGAAAGTAAATAAATTTGAATAGAATTGAATGTGAATTGGATTTAATTAGTAATGATAACTAATTGAATTGAGAATGAAAGTTGATAAAATCCAATGTTGATAAATCAAATATGATTTAGAGTGAAAACCAATTCATTAAGTATTAATGAGAATATGAATGAATTTGTTGAATGTTAGTTGGTTGATGGTTGAATATATATTGCTATTGTTGCATTTGCTATGTAACATATATAGTTATTATGTTACTATATGTTGTATATTGAGATTATTGTCTATGTACATGTTCTCATGTTGTTTGTTGAGTGATTAGTAGGTGCGGATCGCGTTGCTTCGCATTTGGAGCTCGCTTTTGCGCTATATTAGCCGTATATGCTCGCTAATAAAAATATAAGGTACATATCTCGGATTAAATATCGTACTTTTACACTTTTTTTCCCTTCGGGATGCCTCATTACTTGATGAGATGTATATTTGTGATATATATACTGTCATTTTTTTTTTTTCGGATCGAGCCGCGCAAAGGAGACTATGGCGAATTTTTCCGAAAATTTAAGGCGTTAGAAAAATTTGAGAAAATTTTGGAAAAATTTTGAAAACTTTAAACTTTGATTTGGAATTGAAAGTTAAACAATAGTAGTTGTTTTTGAAAAGATAACTAAGTATGATTTGAAAACTTAGTAAAGATTTGTAAGAAGTTTAACAATGAATTTTTGGAAAATTAATAAATTCTGTAACTTTTCTCACTTGTAATTTCGAGGACGAAATTCTTTTAAGGGGGAAAGATTGTAACGACCCAGAATTTTTATTAATTAAAATTTGAATATTTAATTAATTTTAGATATTAATAAGTGAATTTATAAGTCGAATAAATTTTTATTTGAATTTTAGGATTTAATTGGATAATTAAATCGATAATTTAATACGTTAAATTATGAAAATAATTGAAAATTGAGTTAAATATGATAGAAAATAATTTTTAAAATTTTATTTTATCATGTTGAAGTTAGAACGATATTTTAGAACTTTTAAAATCGAATTAAAAGTTAATTTGTGAAAATTGAATATTTTAATATTTAATAAATCGACTGTAAAATAGCCAATTTTTGAACAGTCTCAGAATTGAACGAAACCAGTTTCATTGGATCCGTAATAGTTAGTTATTACCGGATTTCAATTTTCGTGTCAATCGGAGTTATCGTTTGTTCGTGGCAGCTCGAAACGCATCGATTTATTTTTAATTTAAATTTGGCGAGTCAAAATAGCCATTTTTCAAAAAGTCTCGGATTTCGACGAAACCAGTTTCATCGGATCCGTAATGTGATATTATTGTAAGATTTCAAATTTCAAGTCAATTGGATTTACCGTTTGTCCGGTACAAATTAAAACGCCTAGAAATCGGTTTAAATCGGTTTAATTCAAATTGAGCGTTTTCAGCCATAACTCGCACATACTTCCGAATTAGCTTCCGAAACCTGTTCCATTGTGTCCGAAACGCGGGGTAAACCCTAGGTACGCTGGTTACGGCGTCTAAATCGGAGTTCGGAATTCCCGGGATGAATAGTGTTTACGCTTGCTTTTCTTATAAATAGCCACCATTCCCAAAATAAATAAAAAAAAAAAATATAACCTAATCTAAACCCTAGCCGCCATATACCCAACCCACGGCCAGAATTTTACCACGTTCATCCCTCGATTTCTCGAAATCCATCAACAATTATCAAATTCTTCCAACTAACAAATCGAAGAGCTTGTCGAGTACTTCACATCCGTACGGTGGAGTGCCACAGAATTCGTCGAGATGTCCAGAATCTGGGCCGATAGGGGTTCGGTTGCGCATGAATTTCCACGTCAATGGGGAAACCGAGCTTCATGGCCTTGAGGCCGAGTATTGTGTTCGTCATGCTCGTCAAAATGCAAGTGTCTGATCGAATTTTTATCGAGTAATTAGTTTGCAAAATTAAAACCTAATAGCTTGCTAATGGGTTTCGTTCGCGTGCAAGTTTTCTGGAGGGAGAGGGTCGCGTGGAAGAAGGTTGCGCACGGTCGAGATTCCTAGATGCAAATCCTACGGCCCAGAAGCAGTGTGGGTTTTAATATAAAGTTTATGTTGTTTTATTTATATTTAAATCGTGTTCAAACTTCAAAAAATTCATAACTTTTTCATACGAGGTCGAAAAAATGCAAACTCAGTTGCGTTGGAATCGTATGGACGAGCACTATGCGATGGAGTTGGTTTGGAGTCGTTTGGAGTTAGTGAGAATTTCGGGTAAAATTAAACGCGCGTTTAATTTTATTCGAAATAAAAGCTAAAACGGAAATTTAAAACCAAGGTGAGAACTTCTCACTCAATCGAATAGGTTTCGATTTTATTTTAAATAGTTAGATTTAAAATATTTGAATGCATGTTTGAATGTTAATTAATATTTATTGATTGTTAAAATAGACATTATGCGCCGTTAGTAAGCGGATGTTATTTATTATAAACATATACCGCGAATATTTCATAAACAGTGAAATTGGTATTATATATAATATCAATATATATATATTGGCATATGTATATATTGCAGTTGTTGATTTCCCGCATTTTTTGTTTAGCGGATGAGACCCTATTACGCCGTTATTAAGCGGATAATATTTATTAAGAACATATACCGCGATAATTTCGTACTGGAGCGAAATTGGTATTGTGCTAATGTTTGTGGATGCAGGAAACAGGTTGGAGGGATCCAACTGGATTCCTCAACAGTTTTTATTTAATTTCAGATATTTTGATATTTGATGGATTTTCATATTGATATATGATATCGTTGTTAGTCGTGATTGACTATTTGATGTGTAGCATCATTGGACCCAGATTTTTGGGATTTTAAAATGATTTTCAAAGTGATTTTTGAAATATAAAAAATATTTTTGGAATTGATCCATTTTAAATAAATAAACGTTATAATTTTTAAAGTTATAAAAATTATGATTTTGTGAAATATTGTTAAAAAGCTGATTTTTAGAAATACGGTTAAAAGTTGATTTTTGAGAAATATGGATCAATGATTTTATAAAATAATTTAAACTGGATTTTTGAGTTTATTATTAAAAGTTTGAATTTAAGATTTATAAAATTTGATTATTTTATAAATCAAAAATGGTGAAATTATAAAGGAATTTAAAGACGTTTTAAAGAATAATATAAATTGATTTATATTAAGAGATTTATAAATGGATATTTATAAATTGAAATACTGACATTATAAAACGAGTTTTATAAGTGTTTGAATGAAGTGAAAATGAATTTCACTAAAGAATGAAATTTATAGAATTTAAATGGTGAAGTTATAGAATGAAATTTATAAATAGTAAGATTTATAAATTTGTGAAGTTATTTGAAGAATAAAATTTGTTAAATAAATGAATCTTATAAGTTATAAGATTTATGGTTTGGAAAGTCTTTAAAAGAACGATTCTGTAAAATAATCGTTTTATAAGTAATTAACTTATAGTATGAACTTTTAGTTTATAATTAAGTTATAAACTGGAATAGGTTAATAAAGGAATTTATAAAAAGGAAGTTTTTATAAATAAAGAGAAATGGAATTTATGAACGTTGTTTTATAAATTCGCAAACGACTTATTTTGATAAGTTAATTGTTATAACTTAGAAATAGAGTTATATTCACGTTTTTAGACAGTGAATAATCCTTTGAATTAAAATGAATAAAAGGATGGGATTTGTTAAAGAAGTATATTCACGTTTTTGAATAGTGAATGATATGTTAAAGAAATTGTTTTGAATGAGATGTTTAAATAGAATTAAAACGATCTAATGATGTTTTAAAATGTGTTGAGATTCGAAACAATAGATTTCAACATTTATTGTTGAAATAGATGTTTCGAGAAATAAAAGGAAATGGTGGACTATAACACTGTTGTTATAGTAAATTATTTCCGAAAGGAAATGTTTTGAATAGTATTGGGATTTATATATCTATTTTAATTTCGAATCCCTATACTAGTGATTTTGGGTTGTCGTAACGATGTTTTACGCAACATTCGTTTTGGCCCAAGTAAATATGTTTAAGTGAATGATTTCCTTAAAGAATGAAATATATACTTAATTCGATTTAAGTATATTGAATATTTTCTAAGTGTTGAAAATAAAAAGATTTGTGAATTACTTATGAATAAATAAGTATGGAAATGTTTTCCAATGTGAAGTGAATATTTAGAATTTATCTTTTTTGAAGATAAATTGAGAATGAATAATTGAAATCGGTTATTCATGAATATTTTTGAAATATAAATTCATTTTGGAATTTATATGTGAAAGTGGAATTTGGTTAAAAATAAATATTGATTTATTTTTGAAGTGATGAAATTATATATCTTGTAAAGATATTTTGGAAAATAAATAATTTGGAAAATTATTTGGAATCTGGTGATGTATGCATATCCATTGATAGTTCAATAGCCGACTATCAGTATTTCCCTTTGAATGGGTATTTGATGTGAATTGTTGAATTTGAATGCACACTTATTTTTGAATAAGCGCTCACTATTCGGGTTAACCGGGAAAGGACCATGGGGTCGTATAACCCATTCCGAATATGTGATACGTCGTTATGAATTGCATTTGAAGATCGGTGTTGAAGACCGAGTATTTGTGAAAGCGATAGGATGACCTATCGATTGTCTCTGCACTGGGTAGCTCCTGGTATTGAGATCTCCTAAGTGATGGGAAATTCGATCGGGATTGTGAATACCCGTATTGCAAGGGCTTCGTAAGAAGTGCCTTCGGTTTTGTTCGAGCCCGGAACAGACTTGTATGGATTGTATGCCTGACATTACAAGTTGAGATATAAAGCCGATTTCTTTCAAATATATTTCTGTTGGTGGCGGAGAATTTATTCTTTGCTTAACACCCTTCTTTGAGACGTACGAGCTCAAAGGTTATATAGTTGAAGTTATCAGCGATATATCCCATTTTGGTAATGTGACATGCTGAGTGATGCTGAAATGATCATTGTGTTGATTATTTGTGATAGGATCATTTATTTGATCGTCTATCTTAGTGATCATTGTGTTGATCATTTGTTGACCCAAAGCACGGCTTTTTGTACAAAGTGTGTTTTTGTGGACGTGAATTCATCGAGCCTCACATCCCGTTAATGGTCAAAACAGGAAAGATGCGGCAAGGTTATGAGGGGTAGCTCCCTTTAGGGTATGTGCATTTCCTTCTGGAAAGGGTGGTATCATGGTATGGAGCCCAGATACTTACTCATGTTGATACACTATATCTATTTCTGTGTGGTGTTGTTGGTGACGAGCGCTCGGTTAAAGGTCCGATGGGACCGGGGGATGCCATATTCGTGTAGTAGTTACCTAGTGATAAAGGTAACCCGGCCTTGTGTTGGCAGAGAGCTGGTTAAGTTCTCGGGACGTCCAGCCAGAGGCGATCCCATGTGGCAGTAGGAAGTTCCTTAGCCTGACCATTTGTTGGAAATCCAAAGAAACAATACGATCTTGTACGGTTTTAGTTGTAGAACCTGCTTCCTCAGGAGGTAGCTATAGTAGGCATAATATAATGGTACCTATGCTGGCTATGATTTATATCTTTACTTTCGAAAGGATTTGTTCTACACTATGCACTAGTAATAATATCAAATGTTATTTTAATGCGTATCAAGCATCTTTGACTAACATAAGAAGAAATCTCCTCCAAGTCTGCGTTTGCATTGTGTGTGTGGTGGGAGGTCTTATGGTAGTTACATTTTTAAAAGCATTGCGAATTGATTTAAAAATATTCCTCTTTTGATTTTAAAAAAAAATAAATAAACTGTTTTGAGTTCCCACACCAGTCACATGACTGACTCGGAGTTTATTGTTTTCCTTCCTAAACTCTGGGTGCCCACCAATTTCCACACGGGCAGTCAAGAGTTAAGGTTTATCAGGATATTCTGGATATTCTGGAGTTGCTGGAGGCAAGCTGGATGGCATGGCGTATTACTAGTTTATATAGTATTTCTTTTTTTCCGCTGCACTGTTTGTTGTTGTATGATGTTGTACACTCTGATGATATGATGTAATGAAGTGAAATGTAATGTAATAACTGATATAGTTCTTTGTTTAAAGATTATTCATTTATTATTATATGTTGTTCCGCTGTGAATTGTGAGATTCTGTTGTTTCCTTTCTGTCCGTTCTATTTTTAAAATTCTTCTATGTTCTGTTTTCAAATTTTCTTTTCTCTATTTCTTATCTCTTCTTCTCTTCTCTCTTTTTCTTAAAATTCTCTTTTTAAAACCCATAACATCTCGGTTTTCGGCCTTTGATTTCTCGGCAGTCGATAAAGTGAGTGTCGATGTCGAATTTTCGAGAGTCGAAAATTTTCGGGGCGTTACAATAATTATAATTATTTGAATAATTATTATAAAATGATGATAATTCGTTTTAAATA
Source organism: Allium cepa (assembly GCA_030765085.1). NCBI lineage: Eukaryota > Viridiplantae > Streptophyta > Magnoliopsida > Asparagales > Amaryllidaceae > Allium > Allium cepa. The sequence continues at coordinate 339,971,573 of CM060932.1, read as the reverse complement.
GTTACAAAGTGTTAACAAATCATTTATAATAGTTTTATAATGAAACATATTTGATTCGAAAATATAAGTATCGCTTTATCTATATAATAATAATTATTGTAAATAATTTTTAATATTCATTTATACAATTTTATAATTAAAATGTCATCATTTTAATTAAATAATAATTATTATCAATTTATTTCCAAATTTTGTTTATAAATATATGTATGTATATTTATAAGTGAAAATATGACCGGTAATCGGTTTCCCGATTTTCACTGGTTTGACAAACGAAAGTTGATTTAAATCATTGCAACCTATTTTTTATGTCATATGCACATATACAACATATATATACATATCCTAACATACACATGAACATATACAAATATACACATACACTTATATATACATACATGTTAAAAATATCTAAGATATTTTAGTTTTCTTACTGCTTAAGTATGCAAAAGGCAACATATGCATACCTTAAAGTGATAGAAGTGATGTCCACATGGGGAGAGGGATGTGGCTATGCGTTATTATGTAGGAGGGTGGTGGGGTGATGATGAAGTGGTGATGTAAATGTGTGAAAATATATGGATATTTTCATCTCCATTTTTTCCTGTAAATACCCAACACTCTCTTCTCCTCATTTAACACTTTCTCCTCTCAAAATTCCTAAGCTTTCTTTACTTACTCGGTTTCTTACCTTAGGAAATCAATGGAAAAAGATAATGCAAAAGAAATTTAAAATCATAGTGTGTGTGTGTGTGTGTGTGTATTCAAACCCCTCAAGATACCAATCTCCTCCTCTCCACCTTAAATAACCATGACCACCACCATTTCCCATCAAGGAAGAGCCTTTCCCACCTCCAAAGCCGAGGCCGTGAGCACCCCAAGGCTAGGCCAAGTCATCCAAGTCTCTCGAGCTCGATTTCGTGGAGTTTAATTTCGTGATAGCGAAGCTATAGCCATTTTTAGGTTAATCATTTAATTCGAGGTGAGAACCTCCTAAATTATACTTATATATGTTATTGGATGATATATTGTTTGGATATGATTGCTAATGATGGTTGTCCAACATGCTTATTGAATGTATAACTACAAGTCACGTTAATACACATCGATAAGCACAAAGGAAATCACATTCCTTTATTGAATAAAATGGTGTGTACAGAATGTTTAATCCTATTAAAAATAGTTTAATATGATTTAGAAATATTTTATAAACATTTAAAAGTACTTTGCCAAAGTTTAATTGAATATTGTAAATTGAGTGAAAAATAGGCAAGTCGCGCAACAGTAGTTCGCGATTTCGTGCCATAAAAGTCAAACAAATATATAGAATGGGACATAGCTTGAAATTCTTTGAGATAAGAACTTTTCAGACTATTACATCCATAGCTTTCAAACATAGACAGATAATTGAGATTTTGATAAGTATATTTTGAAATTTGAATAAAACAAATTTTCGAAAAAATCGCGATTTTGCAGTTCAAAATCCATAAAAGGATTTCTTTAAAAATGATTGTTTAAAATATAAAATAAATTCTAAAAATATATTAAAATATTTTTAAAGTGATTTGAGTTATAAAAATGAATATCCAAGTGATAGAGAAGTCGTTTGGATTAATATAGCTTAAAAAGCACCTTTCTATAACTTTTGAAATATTGTTTTAAAGATAACGAATTTTTCCATAAATGTTTTCAAATGAATAATTAAGTGTTTTAATGATGATTTGGAAGTTTTATAATTTATTTGAAAATGTTGAAATAAATGATTTAAAGAAAAGCTGTCAAAAATCAAGTGATTTAATCTTGGCTCCAAAAGTCGACGAGTAGACTGGATTTTTCTATTCATGAGATCTAGGTGAGGTTCTTAAACTAAGGAGATGTTCAGGTACAACCAGTGCCTTGGTTCTCATGGCCTCTCCTGGACCAGGGATGATAAGGTCGAAATGTCGGAAACGAGTTAAGTATAAAAGATTAAGTTTTCCAAATTTAATCAACTTGGATTTTATGGAGATAATCTTCTTAGACTTGGTGTTAAAGCCTGAAGAGGGAACCTGTACTGTTCGTGGAATTTAAAAGGTGATTTGGCTATTATTCCACCTATAGTATTTATTGAAAACGAGAATTGATATTGAGTAGAATTAAACGATTTCTATAGATTCTGCTCAATTAAAAATTTAATGGTTTTGTATTAACATCCTAGATATAACATAGTTTTAACTCAATCAAAATTTCGAGTTTTGAATTAAGAAATCTTTGTTAAGATTTAAATGAAATAATTTGGAAATATTTTCCTTAGTGAAAAATGAAATGATTTAGAATTATTCCAAGATTTAAAAGGATTTTAAGTAATCAAAGGATTTGATATAAGAGGTTTAACGATTTTGTATATACCGGAAATAATTGTTTCAAAAGATATATATCTGATGAAGATATTTTTGATAAAAAGGAAGTAACAAAATCAAAAGAATAACTATTTACTTAATATCTCTTTATCGATGATTGGTTCGAAGGAACTGGGATCGAATTTGGGTGATTCCTATCTGAAGACCACTTCGAACCAATTTACGCATTCAAAGTTAAGATATGGAAATGATTTGGAAGTGTAACGACCCGCAAATCCATAACCCTTGAGTCATCACTATTCTATAAAAATCAACTCAAGTTGTACAGAAATACGAACCATTAGGGTTAAATAAAAAGAGGTAGAAGAAGAAAATAGAGAACAACATCAGAATCTAACCATCGCAGCGAAATAAATTATAATAGATAATAATGATCTTTACATAAAACAAAACTATATCTGTTTATACATACATCATCAGAGTACATCAATCACAGCTCAACATCAATATCATACAGTGGATACTCAACAACTCAAACAGCAGAATATATATATATAAAACAAGTACGCATATACGTATCGTCATCCAGCTCGTCTCCTAAGCTCCACAGCATCATATCCTGTATCCTATAATACTCAGTCTGACCCGAGCATTACAGTTAAATAACACCCGAGTCAGTCTGGAATACCAGCGTGAGAAAATCACCCCCAATTGATTACTAAAGTTTCAAAATCCTTTGAAAACAAAAGCATCTCATAAGACCACGCCACAAATAAACATGTCGGGTTTTTACCTTACGATAGCTAAAACATTTTTATTAAAGTCCTCTGATATTATAATAGTGTCTATAGAAAGTAAAATAGAATCTAGCTAAAATGCTTGCATCTCACGTTTCAGCAATAGTCGGGCACAATCAAAACCGTACGGGCGCATATGGAAAATGGATTCCAACTAATGGCTAGGCACTGGGGTACCACCTGTCACAGTACCTGGTCTAGATCAGCATACCGAGGAGCCACCCTAACTCCCCTGCAACACAAGACCGGAACCATCCCTTACTGGACAGTCCCGAGCAAGATCACCCCGCGGTTGGGATCAGCAACCGCCCACTAAGCCGAAATAAAGGGACATCTAGACAGGGATGACCTCACCCTCCAGTGGGGGCTACCCACGAAGCCTTGCTGCATATCCCCTGATTTTCAGCCATTCCCATTTGATGAGGCTTGAGGCTAAGCGTTACCTTTTTAGAATATATCCCTTAGAATGCCCATCGTCCACCTGACGATGTTTCGCAAGCATTCATCCATATAAGTCCGTCCCGGGTTCGAACGGAACCGAAGGCACTATTCCTACTACATCCATTTTGGAAATATCCTCAGGATTAGTAGCGACTAGCCCTTACACTTCACTGCTTCATCTTCGAATCCAAAATCGTTTTCACGAAACGTACAAACCGGATCGAAGTGGTTTTCTAGAAATAAATCTCGATCCCGGTCTCTTCGAAACGATCAACGTATTGTCCAATATTGATAGTCGGTTATTTAACTATCAATTTCTATTCACAAACATCCATCAAACAATAAATAATTTTCCAAATTATTTATTAATCCCAAAAAATATCTTCACCGGATATATTTCTATTTTCAATCCTTTGAAAACAGTTTCAAAACCATCTTTCTTTTCAGTATAAACTTCCCCAAATATTTTCTATCGTCTCTGAAATCACCAAGTACAAACTAGATTTTTAAAATAATTTAAAACACTTTACTTAGAACTATACTTTATAACATTTAAGTCAAAACTACTTCAATGATTTGTCAAAAATACATACTATATGAATATTTGAAAATAATGTTACTAAATCAAATGTAAAACTAGATTTCACTTTTAAAAATAAAATACTAAGTCACTCTTTAAATAATTATTGCTATAATAGATGAAAAGGAAATACTTACTTTAGAATTTAAATATTTAGAAATTGTAAATTTTTCAAAACATACTTCTTAAAACAACTTTAAACTTTTAATTTATATTTTAAAAATTTACCTTTGAAAGTGTACTTGGTTATTCAGAGAGAAATTTCCAATCTCAATCACTTAAATCAATTTTCCAAATTGATTCCCAATTTATTCCATTTGAAATAAATTTCTTTACTTATCAGTTCATTTCAAAATTCATTAATTATGGACTTTATTATTATTTTCAGTTTGATTTTAAATCCTTTATCTGAAATGTACAAATTTCAGGTTATTCCCAATTCCTTCTTTATTCTTCTTAAATAATTTAAATCCTAAATTTAAAATAAATGTTTTGTTCTTTTAAACAATAACATTGAAGTTTAAGTTTCATTAACTTCCTGTTTATTAAAATTTTCCTTCCCATACTCAAGATTTATTTATTAAAACTTTAAAGTCACTTTATTTCCTTTCCACTACATTCATAAATTTTTTCAACTTTACTATAATTATTTACTTACAATTTCACTTCTTTTAGTTTCATTCCCAAACTCAAATTATATATTTGGTAATTCATTATTGCCCGATTATAACAATCAAGCCATAGCATTTAATATTTCCACATAATTCATTACAGAATATCAAATATTCAAAACACAGAATGTCAAATAATTAAATAAAGTTGAGGGGTCTAGATGGATCCCTCCAACCTGTTTTTCCTGCATCCACAGATGTTAGCACAATATAAAATGCAAATTCCAAATATATACTACACTACAGCACATAAATCAATTCAACCATTTCAAACAATTATTTAAATTTAATCATTTAAATTTAAATTTAACTGAGTGAGGTTAACTCACCTTTAATTTGTTTGTAATCCAATCCAATCCGGCTTGCTTCTATCAGATTTTAACCTTGAATAGCATTATATTGCCTATTAATATTTGAAATAATCGAGCAACTTATTACCAATTAAATAAGTTTAAATTTAATTTAGTTTAAACACGTAATTAAATTTTAAACTAATTCCCTTTTTGAAAATCTTTGAGTAACTAAAATAATTTAAATAAGTTAGTTAAGCATTTTTATTTTATTTTTAAATGATACCTAGTAAGTTTAAAATGTGTGTGTATATGTTTTATCTTCAAAATAAACTATATAGGGTTTTAAAAAAAATCTCACTTTACATATCTATATATATACACTATATATTCATAAACATTTTCTATATATAAATGTTATCTGTTTACTGTCAACTATTTACATAAAAATCTTAACCCTAAAAATAAATTTTCTATTGAGTTGTGCTGTCTCAATATCCATTATTTAAACTAAAATAAAAATCGAAATACCTCACTGTAAATTGTTATGTGTGTATATATATATATATATATATATATATATATATATATATTAAACTTTTGAATCCCTTATCCTTAATTTAAATTAATTTAAATTAAGCTATATAAAAAAAATACCTTACTGCCGAACCCCAATCAAATCGAGCCCTCGTCACGACTTGCCTGCATCGTCGACGTCGGCCACCAGTCACGCGTCCCCTAGCTTCTACGCCTGCACCTCAACATCACGGCGAAATCACACCTACGTTCAAGCCCTAGCCTCCCCTACTGCCGCACGTGCTCGCGAATTCCTCCTCACGACGAGAAACCCAAAGGAACCAACCTCGTCGCCTATCTCCTCCTCTGGCCAGCAAAAACCCTAATTTCAAACTTCACATCCTAAACTATCGAGCACTTCAAAACTCCACCGTGCTTCATCAAGCTAGCCCTGCTCGATCGCGACCCCACATGTTCGCGCGCCTCATAATATATATTTTTTTAGTTTCGATCGGCCATTACTTCGATTCGCCCTTTTTTTTTAGGTTTCTGATTTCGTGAATGCTGAGAGAAGAAGGGAGGGAGATCGGTTTGGAAGGAAGATGGAAAGAGGAACGGGATTTGTTTTTAAAGGAACGATTTGAGGGTGAAGTGAAATAGGAGCAACGGCTTTGAATAGAAGAATCTGAAATTAGTTCGGCCAATTTTTTTTTTCTTATAATAGCTTTGAATCAATGGAAAGAAGAAAGGTGTGAGATATTTTTAGAAGGATCGGCTTGTAAATAAAAGAGAAAGGAGGCGTATCCAAGAAGCTTAACCAAATAAAGTAAATTTTATTAGGTTATTATCAATTAAATCCCTAGCACGATTATATTTCGTACACTCACACACTAATTCCGATCAAAACGAAATTTGAAATCCGATAATAATACAATATTACGGATCCAATGGAACTGGTTTCGTCGAATTCCGAGACTGTGCCTCGGAAGGCTATTTTTAAATTCAATTTAAACGATAAAATTTTAAAACTGAATAAATCACTGTTAAATTTAATTTTAAAATTTCTATTATCCTCAATATTATCAATATAAATTTCATAAGCCTTCAATTTATCTTCAACAGGCTTAAAATTCCAGATTCAACATTTTACTCAACTTCTAATAATTAAATTTTATTATTTAATTATCAAACAAATAGCGATATTTGTGATTCCAGTTAAAATTATTATATTGAATATTTAAAATCAATTAAATATTCCAATTTTAAATGCTCGAAAACTCCGGGTCGTCACATTCCTCCCCCCTTAAAAGAATTTCGTCCCCGAAATTACTAATTAGGAAGAATGGTCCAATACCCGTTACTATTTTTCCCAAAACCAAACAATTTAATTAACTTGCCACATATCTTTTATTATAGACCCACTATCATTCTTACTAACTTCCCAAAACCTTCCATAGTTTGCAAACAATCCTATTTGCCCAAACATTCCAGTTTAATTTTGAAACCAATTTTGAACTATCAAAATTTTCTCAAAAATTTTCTAACTCTTTAAATTTCCGAAAAATTTCGCCAGCGTCTCCTTTGTGCAGCTAGCTCGGTACAACTACAAAACGGCTCTACGGCCTCCCAAATCCAAAAAGAAACAAAACGCCAAGTGGCTCGATCCAAATCCCAATCAAATTTCACACCGAATTTAAATACATACCTTTTTGTCGAGCATTTCAAATTTATCTTCCGAAATCAAAATCAATTCTCTTTTCCTTTTATATTACCTGCATATCCTGCTTAGTACTAATACCCAATCACAATATCCCTAACATTTTATCGACCTTTGTTACAAAATGTCAATATTTATTCATTCCAATATTGTTTTAGATTATATTTCTAATATCAATCTTTCATTTAAGAATTCACCATTCCGTACAGTTAGTATAAACATTTTATATGTTTCTTATATTTATTTTCACTTTACCACTTTAGTTTATATCCATTTCTATTCAAATCGATTCTTTCATTTCCATATGAATTCAATTTATCTTTAACTCTGCATATATAAATTTTATTTGTAATTTATTACAAAGTCATGTCATTACTTTAATTAGTTTCATTTACTAACTTGTTTCAATTTTCCAGTTTGAAATCGTTTGTCGTTAACAAAAAATTTCCAAAATTTTTCAAAAATTTTCTAACTCCCAAAATTGCCGAAAATTTTTGACAGAGTCCCCTTTGTACGGGGGAGCTTTTGCAATTTGACAAAAGATATATATATATATATATATATATATATATATATATATATATATATATATACATCGACCCACACGGTCGGAAAAACCAAAAACAGTTCATATTTCCTATTTTTATTGCATAGGCGTACCTTATTTAGCATTTTAAGCAAGCAGCTTATTTATTTAGCAGTTAATGCAACCCAAATCCAGCCATACAGCTTCCAGGTACCTGTATTTACTCAATTTAAACATGTAAGTGCCAAATATATGCAGTTTACCTATATTTCACTTAGTTGCAATGGTAAAAACAAATAAATTCTATAAGAAATGCACATCAAACATTTTCCGTAAGCAATTTATACAATTTTCATACTAATTCAACTGTTTCAATTAATTTACAAACTGTTTTCATTCAATTCGAATGGTTTTCAATCCATTCGTATACATCTTCATCAGTTTGAATGGTTTAAAACTCAATCACTTACATTTAACTTATTCTTAAGCAAACTAAACTCATATTTAATTCAATTGCTTTCAAAATTAATTAATTTTACCCTTATCAACACATAGAATTTTAATTACTTCCATTTATATCAAATGACAATTTATTCTATGCAGTTTGACGAGATCTATGTGAATAAATAAGTACTTGTGTTTTATAATCAATTGAAATTTATACTTAATTCTATTTGGTTTTTAAATTTATTCACAACCCATATATTCTCATTTTCATTACATTTCAGATGTGAATTCATCCACTTGCATTTCATTTTATTAACCAACTAGTTTCATTATTCAAACAAGTTCCATTCAAAATCATTTGATCTAGCTTGACCCATTCTGTTTGAATTTCATTCACAATCCATTCATTTACATTTCATTTCATATTTGTTTATTCCACACTATTTATTTAGCTCGAAGACAATCCAAGCTATTGCATTCCATAACCGTTTCTCAGCTTATTTAAACCACACTTCATTTGATTCTTATTTATTCCATCCATTTATTTTCACTTGATTTAAATTCAAACCAATATCATCACACTTAGTTTTGAGTTGAATTCAATTCAACTCTCTTTCATTTGTTTAGTTTAAGTTAACTTATTTTGATTTATTCAATCAATTTTTTTTTCTATACTTAAGCTCATTTCATTTTTCAAGAAAATTTTCTATTCTATTCAACTCAATTCTATTTCAATTAAATTTCATTTTAAACCTGCAATTTCCTTTGTTTTGTTATTATAAAATTGAGCTTTCCAGAGTCACTCATTCAATTTATTACAAGGCCGTTTCCAATTTATTTCCACTTATTTGGATTTTATTTGCAATTCTAACCATTTCTCAACTTATTTAAACCATACTATTTTAATCCATTTACATTTTTATTTATTCGACACATTTCAATTATATTTAATTTGTTAACACTTCAAGTCAATTTTTATTTATAACTCAAGTTCTGATTCTACTATCCATTCTCGATTTACCACCCAATTTTTTAACCACAATTTAATTACATTGCTTCACTATTGATCCAGGTCGAATTTGATTTATAACTTGAGTTTTATCACCAAACTTCATCATTATTTCCCAATTCAGCTTTATTTAACTACAATAGGTTCCATTTACATATTTCATTAACTAATTTATTAACAATTTAGTTCTCTCTTATTTATAGTTCAATACTTGATTTTAAGTCCCAATATCACTTCATTTAATTTTCTTAGCTCAAATTATTTTATAATTCAAGTTTGGATCTTCATTTTATTTTTCAATTCATCAAAATATTAATTTTGGGTTTTGTATTCCATTTTCAATTTTATAAGTCAAAACTTATTACTTTATACAATCACATTCATTCTAGGCTTGAATATATTATTCTTTTATTTTAACTCAAGCCTTATGCTTATTTATATCCCAAGCATAATTTTATTCCATGTATTTTCAATCTTTTTATATGTTATTCCGTTTTTTTATTTCAATCCAATCCTTAACCAATTTATTTCTTATCCAACTTATTTCTTACCCATTAAAATAAGAATCCAATTTCATTCAATAACTCACTGAACTTTTACTTCAATTCAATTATATTTTAACTCAAATTTATTTAATCTCAATTCGATTTCAACTTAATTCGAATACAACTGGATATTATTTCTCAGCCTATCCAACTAATTTTAATCCAGTTAATTTTTATTTCCTCAATCCAAGCTTATTTCATTTTTTAACTTTCACCTTTACATTTAAATTCCAACATTCAAAGCTCATATTTCTTTCCTGATTTAAAACTCACCTCAAGTTATAAGCTTACAACCTATCTCATCAGGATTTTTAAACACCCGGCTTTTGGTTTCAAATCATTTTGAAATCTCCAATATCCCAAATCATACTTCTCAAAATTTTAAACCAATCCTGGTTTTTATTCCCAACAATTTCCTTTGAAATTTTCAAAAACAACTTGCTTTTCTAAACAAATTAATTTGGTAGCAATCCTTCACTTAGAAATTCGAAAATGAATACTGATGATGCGGCCGTCATCATCAGAATTATTTTCCAATAATCCAAGTGATTTCAATGCTATATCACTTTCAAAATTCATTTTAAACAAATCTCCTTTCAGAAATACCCCCAAAACAATAATGTTATTATTTATCTTCAAAATACTTCCAAATCTCTGGGATTTAAATTTCCAAATCCTGCTTAAATCAATTTTAACTATAATTCATTTGCATAGCTTATGCTCATTCAAATTCTCATTTGATTATATTTTAATTTATAGATCACATTTATAATCCATATTTTTAAATTTCATTTTATAATGAATTTATTTCCTTAACCTTTGGTTATATTTTCAATTTCTAGTTAAATTTTTACACAATAATGACATTAATTTAATATAATCATTCCTAACATCCAAGAAACCATATATTAGCTAAAATAGTTTACAAAAACTATTCTTTATATCAAAATATATTTTTGGGTAACATTATTTCATTTATCCACATTTAAAACAATACCGTGTCGAACTGTTCTACTCAAGTGCTTAGAAACCCCTTCGATACAGTTGTCCAGACTGGGCCGACGAAGGTTCATATGCCACTCAATAAACCAATCGACACAATATTAAAACAATTTATATTAACTAAAAAATACACGCTCATATCTATTAATACGCTCAAACTCATTTTAGAGTTCTACGGACTCTAATTGAGTAATTTCCCACCAGAGCCAAGGTTATCACCAACCTAAGCTCTGATACCACTGTAACGACCCGCAAATCCGTACCCCTTGAGTCATCACTATTCTATAAAAATCAACTCAAGTTGTACATAAATACGAACCATTAGGGTTAAAGAAAAAGAGGTAGAAGAAGAAAATAGAGAACAACATCAGAATCTAACCATCGCAGCGGAATAAATTATAATAGATAATAATGATCTTTACATAAAACAAAACTATATCTGTTTATACATACATCATCAGAGTACATCAATCACAGCTCAACATCAATATCATACAATGGATACTCAACAACTCAAACAGCGGAATATATATATAAAACAAGTACGAATATACGTATCGTCATCCAGCTCGTCTTCTGAGCTCCACAGCATCATATCCTGTATCCTCTAATACTCGATCTGACCCGAGCATTACAGTTAAATAACACCCGAGTCAGTCTGGAATACCAGCGTGAGAAAATCACACCCAATTGATTATTAAAGTTTCAAAATCCTTTGAAAACAAAAGCATCTCGTAAGACCACGCCACAAATAAACATGTCGGGTTTTTACCTTACGATAGCTAAAACATTTTTATTAAAGTCCTCTGATATTATAATAGTGTCTATAGAAAGTAAAATAGAATCTAGCTGAAATGCTTGCATCTCACGTTTCAGCAATAGTTGGGCACAATCAAAACCGTACGGGCGCGTATGGAAAATGGATTCCAACTAATGGCTAGGCACTGGGGTACCACCTGTCACAGTACCTGGTCTAGATCAGCGTACCGAGGAGCCACCCTAACTCCCCTGCAACACAAGACCGGAAACATCCCTTACTGGACAGTCCCGAGCAAGATCACCCCGCGGTTGGGATCAGCAACCGCCCACTAAGCCGAAATAAAGGGACATCTAGACAGGGATGACCTCACCCTCCAGTGGGGGCTACCCACGAAGCCTTGCTGCATATCCCCTGATTTTCAGCCATTCCCATTTGATGAGGCTTGAGGCTAAGCGTTACCTTTTTAGAATATATCCCTTAGAATGCCCATCGTCCACCTGACGATGTTTCGCAAGCATTCATCCATATAAGTCCGTCCCGGGTTCGAACGGAACCGAAGGCACTATTCCTACTACATCCATTTTGGAAATATCCTCAGGATTAGTAGCGACTAGCCCTTACACTTCACTGCTTCATCTTCGAATCCAAAATCGTTTTCACGAAACGTACAAACCGGATCGAAGTGGTTTTCTAGAAATAAATCTCGATCCCGGTCTCTTCGAAACGATCAACGTATTGTCCAATATTGATAGTCGGTTATTTAACTATCAATTTCTATTCACAAACATCCATCAAACAATAAATAATTTTCCAAATTATTTATTAATCCCAAAAAATATCTTCACCGGATATATTTCTATTTTCAATCCTTTGAAAACAGTTTCAAAACCATCTTTCTTTTCAGTATAAACTTCCCCAAATATTTTCTATCGTCTTTGAAATCACCAAGTACAAACTAGATTTTTAAAATAATTTAAAACACTTTGCTTAGAAATATACTTTATAACATTTAAGTCAAAACTACTTCAATGATTTGTTAAAAATACATACTATATGAATATTGGAAAATAATGTTACTAAATCAAATATAAAACTAGATTTCACTTTTAAAATAAAATACTAAGTCACTCTTTAAATAATTATTGCTATAATAGATTAAAAGGAAATACTTACTTTAGAATTTAAATATTTAGAAATTGTAAATTTTTCAAAACATACTTCTTAAAACAACTTTAAACTTTTAATTTATATTTTAAAAATTTACCTTTGAAAGCGTACTTGGTTATTCAGAGAGAAATTTCCAATCTCAATCACTTGAATCAATTTTCCAAATTGATTCCCAATTTATTCCATTTGAAATAAATTTCTTTACTTATCAGTTCATTTCAAAATTCATTAATTATGGACTTTATTATTATTTTCAGTTTGATTTTAAATCCTTTATCTGAAATGTACAAATTTCAGGTTATTTCCAATTCCTTCTTTATTCTTCTTAAATAATTTAAATCCTAAATTTAAAATAAATGTTTTGTTCTTTTAAACAATAACATTGAAGTTTAAGTTTCATTAACTTCCTGTTTATTTAAATTTTCCTTCCCATACTCAAGATATATTTATTAAAATTTTAAAGCCACTTTATTTCCTTTCCAGTACATTCATAAATTTATTCAACTTTACTATAATTATTTATTTACAATTTCACTTCTTTTAGTTTCATTCCCAAACTCAAATTATATATTTGGTAATTCATTATTGCTCGATTATAACAATCAAGCCATAGCATTTAATATTTCCACATAATTCATTACAGAATATCAAATATTCAGAACAGAGAATATTAAATAATTAAATAAAGTTGAGGGGTCCAGATGGATCCCTCCAACCTGTTTTTCCTGCATCCATAGATGTTAGCACAATATAAAATGCAAATTCCAAATATATACCACACTACAGCACATAAATCAATTCAACCATTTCAAACAATTATTTAAATTTAATCATTTAAATTTAAATTTAACTGAGTGAGGTTAACTCACCTTTAATTTGTTTGTAATCCAATCCAATCCGGCTTGCTTCTATCAGATTTTAACCTTGAATAACATTATATTGCCTATTAATATTTGAAATAATCGAGCAACTTATTACCAATTAAATAAGTTAAAATTTACTTTAGTTTAAACACGTAATTAAATTTTAAACTAATTACCTTTTTGAAAATCTTAGAGTAACTAAAATAATCTAAATAAGTTAGTTAAGCATTTTTATTTTATTTTTAAATGATACCTAGTAAGTTTAAAATGTGTGTGTATATGTTTTATCTTCAAAATAAACTATATAGGGTTTAAAAAAACCTAACTTTACATATCTATATATATATACTATATATTCATAAGCATTTTCTATATATAAATGTTATCTGTTTACTATCAACTATTTACATAAAAATCTTAACCCTAAAAATAAATTTTCTATTGAGTTGTACTGTCTCAATATCCATTATTTAAACTAAAATAAAAATCGAAATACCTCACTGTAAATTCTTATATATATATATATATATATATATATATATATATATATATATAAAACTTCTGAATCCCTTATCCTTAATTTAAATTAATTTAAATTAAGCTATATAATAAAAAAATACCTTACTGCCGAACCCCAATCAAATCGAGCCCTCGTCACGACTTGCCCGCATCGTCGACGTCGGCCACCAGTCACGCGTCCCCTAGCTTCTACGCCTGCACCTCAACATCATGGCGAAATCACACCTACGTCCAAGCCCTAGCCTCCCCTACTGTCGCACGTGCTCGCGAATTCCTCCTCACGACGAGAAACCCAAAGGAACCAACCTCGTCGCCTATCTCCTCCTCTGGCCAGCACAAACCCTAATTTCAAACTTCACATCCAAAACTATCGAGCACTTCAAAACTCCGACGTGCTTCATCAAGCTAGCCCTGCTCGGTCGCGACTCCAGATGTTCGCGCGCCTCATAATATATTTTTTTTTAGCTTCGATCGGCCATTACTTCGATTCGCCCTTCTTCTTTTTTAAGTTTCTAATTTCGTGAATGCTGAGAGAAGAAGGGAGGGAGATCGGTTTGGAAGGAAGATGGAAGGAGGAACGGGATTTGTTTTTAAAGGAACGATTTGAGGGTGAAGTGAAATAGGAGCAACGGCTTTGAATAGAAGAATCTGAAATTAGTTTGGCCATTTTTTTTCTTATAATAGCTTTGAATCAATGGAAAGAAGAAAGGTGTGAGATATTTTTAGAAGGATCGGCTTGTAAATAAAAGAGAAAGGAGGCGTATCCAAGAAGCTTAACCAAATAAAGTAAATTTTATTAGGTTATTATCACTTAAATCCCTAGCACGATTATATTTCGTACACTCACACACTAATTCCGATCAAAACGAAATTTGAAATCCGATAATAATACAATATTACGGATCCAATGGAACTGCTTTCGTCGAATTCCGAGACTGTGCCTCGGAAGGCTATTTTTAAATTCAATTTAAACGATAAAATTTTAAAACTGAACAAATCACTGTTAAATTTAATTTTAAAACTTCTATTATCCTCAATATTATCAATATAAATTTCATAAGCCTTCAATTTATCTTCAATAGGCTTAAAATTCCAGATTCAACATTTTACTCAACTTCTAATAATTAAATTTTATTATTTGATTATCAAACAAATAGCGATATTTGTAATTCCAGTTAAAATTATTATATTGAATATTTAAAATCAATTAAATATTCCAATTTTAAATGCTCGAAAATTCCGGGTCGTCACAGGAAGATGGAATGTAGGGCTGCTTGCCACTGGCCCTCGAGGGAGATTTCCCATATCATATTATATGGTATTAGTTCTTCATTTAAGATCTTCGATGCAAGGACTTCTCGCTACTAATGCTAGGGGTAACTCCCGATAGAGTGCCGGTTTGTCCTGTATCTGGACAACTTGTATGGAAGAATGTTTGGCGTTGCATTTCTAATTACATAAATTGATCTCTATGAACGTATCATCCTTGTTTGGTGGCGGAGAAGGCAACTTCTCTTAGGTTATCATCCTTTCCTGAGACGTATGAGCTCAGGAGTTATACGTTTGTAGAAATTAGTTAGGTGACCAAGGAATGACAATGTGGAATTCAAAGTGAAATGTGCTATGTGAAAGGTAATCGCTACGTCAAGCCTCATCACCCAGTAATGGCTTAAATAGCGTACGCCGTAAGGCTATGTGGTTCGTAGCCATTAGGGTATGGTCATCACCTTTCTAGATTTCCCTCTATATAACAGGTTTGTTGTGTATGCTAAGAGAACTCTTGGATAGGTCCGTAATAACCAGGGTGATGTCATATTCGGTTTTTATCCAGGCTATGTATAAGTGCCAAATAGGGGTAGACTAGTCTTGCCAAATGCGGAGGATTGTTTATGTACCCTTGGTACATTCTTTTAGAGATATATTGTACGGAAGGTAGCCCCTTACCTGCCATTGTGGAAATCAATTCTTCAATAAGTGCCTACGGACTTGATTGTAAACCTATATGCCGTTAAATTTAACCAATGTAACAGTTTTGGCCATTTGAATACTTAAAAAGTGTTTTTAGGAATATCATTAAAAATAATAATCCTAGATTTTGCGTAGCAAATGTTTTGGTTATCATAAGGTAAAAACTCATTCCATGTTTATGTGCAGTGTGGTCTTATGAGATACCTTTTCTTTTCAAAACGCGTATTTTGAGTTTCTCACGCTAGACCCATGACTGAATCGGAGTTTATTTTCCTTCCCCTTAAACTTTAGGTGTCCTAATTTTCCTGGCCAGCCTAGTAGTTAGGTTTAGTTAAAAGAAATCTGGATGGAGCTAAGAAAATGGAGTTAGAACATTCTTTTAAAGATTGTTATCCGTTTCTACCACACTTATGTATCATTGTATTCCATATTTATAAGGATAGATATTTATATCTGTCCATGTTTAACTCTGATAAATTATTTAAAATTTCCACTGTAAAGTTTATAAGTTGAAATAATATATGTTATTCAATTCATGTGAGATTTTGTTCTATCTTTATTTTCTTTCTTACCACTGATAATCTGCCTCTCTAGCACTTAGATTTGCGGCACGTGAATACCAAGGATGTATTATTGTCAATTTCCAAGGATCGAGGAGGTGGATCGTCTCACCTCATAAGTACATGACCTTATAGAAAAAAAATAACTCAACTTCACTCAAATTTAATCGTACTTTGTCCATCAAAGTTCGATTACTCCTTATCAATACATCATGATACATCACATGGAGGAGTGACATTTGAGATTGAATCTTTATTCTTTTTAGTTACATTCGGAACTCTTTCCTATACTCACCCATTCGATCAAATCGAATCACTTCTATCGCATGTTGCACTAGTTACTTTCATTGTATCTTTTATAGGCTTACCATAGATTTATACATGCATATCAAATACACAAGTCCATATTTATAATAACTCATCGATGAATATAATAAATTATGCGGAACCATTTTGGTATTAATAGAATTACAATTGCATATATCTATACATAATAATTCAAAGAGTTGATCAACTCTTATGATGCTCCCACTAAATGGGTGCATAGCCCTAAATTTTTTGAGATATAATTAACCAATAATACCATATGATTTGTAGCGGCATGGAAATTCGAACACTTTATTTTCGAATATTGAAATGTTTTGAAATATAGTTAAGTGAATGATATTTTATAACCTTGTTAAACATTATTTATTTAATGAATAATGATAAGAAACTTTTTCTGAAAATTGTTATAAAAATATATTCTTCGAAGACAATCGATAACGTGATTGAAAATCGGTTTATCGATAAACAACATTTTATTCAATATAATTTATTCGAACTCTTTTTCACTTGTCTAATGATCAAATGAGCACATTAGCAACTAATTAATACTTCTCTTCATAAAGAAATAGAACATTCTAGAATGTTCCTAGTGGATAGGATATATTACTATTTAAAGTGTAAAGTGGACATTTGCTACAAGGAAGTGATGTAAAGGAGAAGTGATGAAGCACGTGAGAGGGTGAGCCTTCGATGACATGAAAAGGAGGGTGAGAACAGGGCTAAGGAACACCATTTGGAGCCTATATAAGGAGAGGCATATCCTTGAATATAATGTACAAATTTACAAAACAAATATAAGCTCTTTTCATGTCTTCTTCTTTATAAAAATTCCAAAGAAAATATAAATTCAAAACACATTCAAATCAACTCAAATATGGAGTGGATCCTTGATACAACATTACAATAATTCCTAGCTAGTTTTTTTTGGAAGAAGTGGAGCACATTCTCTCTAAAGAAGGCCGTGGGCAATTGTTAAGAAGGAGAGGGCCAAAACTACGTGCAAAGCTAGGAAGGAAGGAAGGAAAGATGATTGCACGATAGTGGTTGAACTTAGGTTCTTGTATCTTGCTTATTTTCTAGTAAAAGGTGAGTTAGATCACTAAATGAAAATACAAAGTATACATATGTTTGTGTTAGATTGTTTAAAGCTTGTTTGAATTGATGTTGACATATGTTAAAACATTGGTTTCGATTCTTGCTTTGAAAGCAAACGACATATGTAATCCGTATGAGAGAACATGAATAAACTTGAATGGACTAGTATGACTTGTAGCAAGGCCTTGAAACAAAGAACATAGGTTTTATATGGACTTTGGTTTAGATTGGACTCGGATTTGAAAGTTCATATATACCAATAGTAGTTATGGATGTACTTAGGAATTGCCTTATTTTTGGAAATTTCTATGGAACTTTATAGAGAGATCCTTAGGGGTTTTTCATCATATTTATTATGTTTTATATGTATGTTTGCTTCCACAAAAATTTTGGGTAGTAAAAAATTAAAAAGCATTTTGAAAAGTGGCCAGAACTTCACTTATGCAAAACTGCCCCGTTTAGCCTTCATTTTTAGACCTTTAAGGATTGAAAAGATATTTAAATTTAAGTATTTTTTTATTTTTTTTAAGTGTTTTACTAACTCTTATTAGAGTATTTGAAAAGTGGTATGATATTCTTATAAATTCTTAAGAATTATTTGTGAATTTTTAAAGAAGTGGTTTTACTTATAAATATACAGAAAACATGTTTTTCCAAGTTTTTAGGTAAATTATAAAGTGGTTATTTTCAAGTAATATTTTGAGAAATTGTTTTAAAACCTATTATAAGTATTTTTAAGTATTTTAAAAGCATTTTTTAGTATATATAGTTTTTAGAGGATTAGTTTATTATTTTATTAAAGTATAAAAAGCTTATGTAATATTATGTTTTAAAGTGTTTTATAAAATATCTAGTTTTATAAATAAAATTACTATGCATAAGTATATAATCCCTTAAAGTGTTTTAAAAGTAAAACTAAAGGTTTAGAGAGGAGTTAGGAATTTCTTAACGGCTAAATGGTTAATTATTTAATTATTTGTTTGAAAAGTTATTGATTATGCGTAATACTAAAAGCCATCAAAGTTGGCTTATCTTGTGAGAGTTAAGCTTGATGCTCGAGTAGGGATATGAGCAACAGGGCTCTAACCTGCCAGCTTCAAGTTGGAAATGTTGGAAATGTACTAATCATGTTGATTACTTACTTGTTTATGGAAATCAATGATACCTTGCTTAACACTAAAAGCCAATGAGGTAGACTTATCTATTTGTGGAATTCAAGTATGAAGTGTCTAGGTAGGGCTGTGATATGCAAACAGTGCTCTACCTTACCTGCCTCTCGCTTGGATGAGAAATAGTTAAGTTGAAATGTCAGAAACGAGTTAAGTATACGAATATTGATTTATATAAGCAATTATTTTTAACTAGATAGTCAATTAGTTGACTATCGAACTGGACCAACTATGACTTTAAAAGTTTCGAAAGGCTTCACGATTTCATACCAATGAGAAACCCTGGGGAGGAGCATTGGTAAGAAACGTCTCTAGCTTTCTCTTACTTTTAAAAGAACCGGAATTGAGGTTATTGGAAATTCATTGAATTGGCTTTGAAGAGACCGGGATCAGTAATGTTTTACTTAACAAATAGCACTTCAAAATTAGTGCATGAGCTCTATGTTTGGAGAGCACTTATGAAGTGAAATGTAATAGAGTTGAACTGTCTATCCTAAGGTTAAGTCCAAGGGAGAGGTCAGCTTTAAAATTTTGAACGATGCTATCGGGTGGGACTGTCTAACTTGAGGATTATTCCAAGAGAGATAACAATATTAGCATTTGTCGGAGGACTTATGCTGGAATCCGTGTGGTGATTCGTGATCTATTCAAGATACTAGAATCCATTTAGGGATCGTATTCTGTTCAAGTAATAAAGACCATGTGAGAGACGCCAAACATGACCTTAATATTGGAAATTGCTGATGACAGAGTAGATGACACTTCGAGTGAACTGATCTACATGTCAACGATCGAGCTCTTAGATCTATATTGTAGTTTTAGTATCGTATTATATCTAGCACAAAATGATATTTATTGTAATTAATCAAATTGAATACTCGATCTCATATTATGGTATATTTACTTATTTTGGATGAACTGACTTCATTGAAGTATCGTACATTACAAGCTATGACCGTTCACCATATAACCATTATATGAGATAGTATATGGCTTAAATATCAATAGACTTGTATTGCTTTTATATTTCTAAACTCATTGAATGCAATACACGATCTCGACCAAATGAACAGGTAAGCGACCAAATTAAAAATGTATTAGGTAATTGTTAAATTAGATACTTGTATGGGTATAGAAAATATTAAGATACAAGAAGTATTTAATAGTAGGTATATATATATATTATATTTCTATTTATCCTTCAATTCGATTCATATGTATATCTTAATTGATAAATAATTTATCAATCGTATTAAATGCACAAATTTATCAATGTAGATTATTACAACATTACATAACATATGTTCTTATAATATTAGTAAGGTTAAATGTTAAATGTTATCACTTAATTTTTCTAAAAGGATCTCACTAGTATTTTATGTTTCATCAAACCCTAAGTATAACATAGAAGTCTTTCGACTTCATTGGTAGGTGTTAGGACTCATCCATCTTAGAATTCCGACGTTGAGTCTGGTCAACTAGTCCTAGCCCCACGAATGATAGATAACTTCTTATCGTTGTATCATATTGTAACATCCCCCTACATAAAGTGTAACGACCCGAAATTTTCGATCCCAAAAATTCCAGGTAGTTAGATAAAAGAAGAAAGAGAAAGAAGAAGAACAGAAAAGAAACACACAAACTCACATTCGCAGCGGATAAAATATAATATCAACAATAGTCATACCAAAGAAAACTGTATCTATCAATTTACATCGATATATCAGTGTTACAACAATTTTATACAACATTGGATAGATACAATTTAACATGTCTCAGATATATACAATATCATAGTGGAAACTCTCCATACGTCCCTGCCATCCAGCTCGCCTCCTGAGCTCCAGAACGTCCTTACCTGAAAATCTGTAATACTCGGTCTGACCCGAGCATTACATGAAAGTAACACCCGGGTCAGGCTGGAAACCAACGTGAGTAAACCCATCTAACTTGGAATACAAAAGCATAAATTTATATAAACCCGGGGTGACTTATATTGATTTACACTTCATAAGTTATTATAGACATCAACCATTTCACACATCAATTTCTAAGTGTCAAAACTTTAGATTAAAAGGTCCAATTTACTTAAATCATCTCAAACCAGCCTAATGGTTTCACATATCAATCTATAAGGAATCGAAGTGGTTTCGGGCATTTACTAATACCCGACTCCGGTCTCTTCGAAACCATTGTCAACTTAACTTAGATTATTCAAGTGCAATACAATTCTACTTTTAATACAGGATGTCACAGTAATTCATCATCAATAGATAACCACATCTTCATAGTTTAAATCAAATATATCCTAACACATAGCATCACAAACCACATATTAGGAATAACTATCAATCAAAGGCTTCCAATATCATTCTATTTATCCTTTAATTAACTTTAAGTAATTAATCCTTAATTAATTTCACAAATTAATTATCCTTAACCCAATAATTAATCTTAATTATTTCATTAATTAATTACTAACCATAATTATTAATCACCCTTGATTAATAACATCAGTAATTAACTACCCTTAATTACTTCATCAAATAAATTAATTACTTTTTAATTACCTTTTATTAATCCCTTGATTAATTATACAAAATAATTTAATTCAAATTATTTTCACAATTCCATCCTCCACTAATTACCTCCAGTACTTATCATTAATTAATTTACTAAGTAATTATACTTCATCAATTACATTAAGTCACTATTATCAAATCATCAATTGATTAAAATTAATTAAACTTAATTAATTTAAAGTAATCGCAATAAAACTCCATTAATTACATTAAGTAATTAATTTCTTAATTACTTCCACAATCAAATAATCTTAAATAAATTCACAATTGATTATCATAAATTAATTAATCTATTAATTGTTAAAAATTAATCATATTAATTAATTACTAAATAATACCTAGTTAATGACCTTTATTAACTACTAAAATTCCTTAATTACTTTTCTTAAGTAGATAGCTTTTATTAATCATTATTAATTTCAAATTAATTAATCTCAGCCATTAA
Organism: Allium cepa; assembly: GCA_030765085.1. Lineage (NCBI taxonomy): Eukaryota > Viridiplantae > Streptophyta > Magnoliopsida > Asparagales > Amaryllidaceae > Allium > Allium cepa. Next base: position 339,949,238 of record CM060932.1, on the reverse strand, counting down.
TAAATTAATTTAAGCCTTTAATTACTTATTTAATTAATCCAAATCATTAATTAATTGATTCCTTTAATAAATTTTCTTAAATAATTATTCTTAAGTTAATTGATTAACCCTTAATTACTTTAGCCCTTATTAAATCTAAGTTAAACCATTATCTTAATCAATTACTTAGATCCTATTCAATTCAAAGCTTAAAATTAATTTATACAAAATCACTTGAGATTTTTTTTTAAAAGTTCTTAATACACTTATCTAAATACTTACTTAATTCAATTATAATCAAATTCCATTAAAACCACTTAAAGATTTAAATTAACATAATTAATCCAATAAAATTTATTTAAATCCAAAATATCAAATTTGATGTTATAATTTAAATAGAAACTTGCTTTGAAAACTTGTTTATTTTATTTAGCTCTGAATAGTTACCACATTCACAAAATTAAGAAAACCGGGCCAAAACTACAAATACCCATTAACTAAGTTAAAAACCTATTTAAAATTTTAACCCCATTTTTTTTAATACAAACTACTTATTTTTTTAAAAAAATAGTTAATTCAATTTAAATTTAAAAATAAAACTTAACATTATTTAAAAACTGAGATCTTAAACTTACTTCAGATTTAAGTACTAGATTTAAATCTTCTTTTAAAACTTACCTTTCAATTTAAACTCAGCTTTTTTTAAATTTTATCTTAAAATTTTAAAACTGAATAACAGGTTTTTGTGAATCCTGTTAAATTTACTGACCCGAGAAACATCCCTCACATGCTTCGAGTCTAGAACCCCTCTTCCCCGAGCAATCTACCCAATGACTTCGAGTCCAACCCAAAATTTACTCGAGTCACTTCAATACCAAACGACTTCATCAATTAACTGTGCACCGTATATGTGCACTGTTCCGATGATCATCCTCGATCATTAACGATGATCTTCTCCATCCCAAACATCATCCAAACCCCTTACCTGACCACCCGATTATCTTAGCTGACCCTAAATTTGAATTCGAGTCTAAATAAAAACCTGGAAGCCATCAACATGAACTCCCCTAAAACCTATCAACATGCCGTTGACAAAATTCCGACCACTAGACGATCTGAAACTTCGACATCGTCTACGACTACGGCCCAGCTACCCTCCCCCACAAACTTGCTACACTCGATCCACTATAGAAGACGGGGTGCTCGATTTCTTAAGCTAAATTAAAACTAGGGTTCTAGAAAGGATTCCACTGCCGCAACTTACACCATGAATTCCATCGTCAACTACGATTTTTCCTAGCTTCTCCTATCCCTATTCCATCATCTGGAAGAACCCCAAACCTCCACTATTCATAGATCACCAGCAAACCCAATTAAACCCAATTCCAGTAAAAACCCAACTGCACCTTCATCCAAATTCTAAAAATCCCAATTCTTGATATAAAAATCAAGCTTTAGTTGATGCTTTTGATTTATGATACTGAATTGTAAAATCAATATGTTTGGATTTTAGTTAAAATCTTCATGCACTGATGTTTTCTTTGTTTCCAGAGATCACAACTCATATCTTAACTTACTTAAAATTTAAATATTAACTTATGAAAATCAAACGACTTTCTTCTGTAAACTTCATTTTATCAGAAACTTAATTAAATATAAGAATTGGAATCAAAGTTCTGCTTGAAAAAATAGAAAAGAAAAAGTGATACAGCATGCACACACATAAATTTCACATCAGACTTTTATCAATACAAACAATACTTATTTATATATATATAAAAAAATACTAGCATACAACCTAATTAATAATTTGAGATTTTAAAGTTACTCACAGACTTTTTTTTTAAAAAGAAACAGGGCAGATCACTCACCTGTGTTGAAAATAGAGAAGCTTCTGCCAAATATAATAATAATCTGGAATTGCTTTATTTTGAACTCTGAAAATAAGAAGTTGTTTGATCTCTGGAAGCTTGCTGTTTTGAACTGGAAATCCTTTATTTATAACAAATGGAAGTTATGATTTCTCTGAAAACTTGAAGATGATACAAGTGGAAGATTACAAGCTTGCATTTAGAAAATCTGCAACAGGCTTCCAGATTTTCATTCTTGACTTTGAGGAATTTGTTTTCAAGTTTTGCTTCTTGCTCCTTTTCTAATTTCATTTGTATGCATGCTTCCAGGTGAAAAGAAAAAAAACATGCAGGCATGATTGCTGTTGCATGCAGGTTATGAATTTCAAAATGCTTTCAGGTTAATACTTGAATTCTGGTTTAGGGGATGAATTTCAGATAATTGTAGCTTGATTTGGGTAAAGGAAACATTGTTTTCAGTTTTGGTTTCTTTGGGAAATTCACAGATTTGCTTTTAACAATAATTTCTGTTTTGAAAAAAAAATTGATCAAAGAATTTAGGATTTGGTTTAAATGTTGATTTCAGATTTGGGATGAAGATTATTCTTGCCACTTGTTAACCTATGCTACACATGTTTAATGCACATAAACCTTAACTTACAAATGTTAAATTACATTTCTAAAATTCTTACACTTGTATTTTTATAGGTATATGAATGTTGCTATATTACTTCATATTTATATTTTGCATTGACTAATTTCATGTATCATATTTTAAATGTTGTATATATATACACAAATTAAATTTTATATTTCCAATTTTAGATAAAACATTTTTTTAATCAATATATGTTTAACAATTTATATTCATATATTTTCTAGTATTTATACATATATAACTTTAAAAGAGAATGATTTTAAAATCTTAGTTATTCACTAAAGATAATCGTATATATTTATTCTTTTGGATTTTAAATAACAAATTCAAATTCAATTTAAATCAACTCATAAATATATTAAACAAACACAAATTAAATCTTGGTTGAAGATAATAAGTTTTTTTTCCATTTTAAATAATCATATCAGGAGATTATCCGATAATTATCTTCCCAGATATGAATATTAATTATCAAATTTATTTGTTTCATTCTTAACAATCAATATTTCTATTAATTTACCCAGTTAATTATCAAACTAACAGTTTGTTCAAATTCCGGGTTATCACATAAAGGCCCCAAAACTAACGGCTACGGATGTTGCAGTCATCCATAGTTATTAATCCTCGACGACCAAATACGGCGACATTAGGTACATTGACACATAGAAACACAAGAATATAGAAAAATATTAAACAACAACAAATTCCACATTCCAATTCAAAATATTCCATATTTATTACATAATCCCAATTCGCAACTCACATTTAGATAACATATAATTATTACAAAATACACCAAGAGCGACATATGAAGATGCCCTCTTGGTAGATCAGAGTGTGTAGATAGGCAAGAAAACTATTTGCCTTTACAAACAAATCACACAGCGGAAATAAAAGAACTCTAATAACAATCTTGCTTATGCATGTCCTTGGAAGCTTTTAATCATCTAAAAGAACACCTAGATACCTTAACTCTCAACCTACTCAAAATCAATTGAGTACCTGGGAGTTTAAGGGGAAAACAAAAACTTCGAGTCAGACATAAAGTGTGACGACCCAAACTCGATGTCCGATAAACAACATCAAATTTGCATCGCCGAAGCTTATAACAACAATTAGATGAATATAAAACAGCGGAACAGAATCAATATCATAAATATCATCACAGTTACAACATCAACATAATATCCATACTACAACAGAGTACATAATACATACACCACAACTCCAAATACAACATCATGATAATACAACAGTGATCATATATCCAAAAATCCTCAAATGAAAGAGGTGATAACGAACTCCCAAAAGCTAAACACCTGAAATCTCCAATAGCTCCTAAGATATCTCCAAGAAAAGAGCTCCAAAATACAGCTTACTCCAAAATACAGAAACCTGCTACTAGGCTGCCCGTGTGGAAATAATGGGCACCCAGAGTTTAGGAAAGAAAACAATAAACTCCGGATCAGTCATGGGACTGGTATGAGTAAACAAAACAACAGTTACTTTTAAATAAAACAAGATTTATAAAAGAATTTTCGGTATGCTTTTAAAAATGGAACTACCATAAGACCTCCCGCCACACACACAATGCAAACGCAGAATTGGAGGAGATTTCTTCTTATGATAGTTAAATATGCTTGGTACGAGAAAAGAATTCTTTTATATTATTACTAGTGCATAGTGAAGTAAATCATTTCGAAAATAGAATATTAATCTTAGCCAACATACGACCATTATCGTATGCCTACTATAGCTACCATGTTTTGTGGCAGGTTACCGCCACGCTGCATGACAGGTTTTACAACTAAAACCGTACAGGGTTTCGTATTGTTTCTTTGGATTTCCAACAAATGGTCAGGCCAAGGAACTTCCCATTGCCACATGAGAACGCCTCTGGAAGGACGTCCCCGAGAACCAAACCGGATCTCTGCCAACACAAGGCCGGGTTACCCCTAACCGGGTAACTACTGACACGAGTATGCCATCTCCCGGTTGTAACCAACCTTTAACCGGGGCCCCAGCAACAAATCACAAAGTAATATATATATATCTGCGATATCAACATAAGTTAAGTATCTGGGCTCCATACCATGATACCACTTCTATCCAGAAGGAAATGCACATACCCTAAGGGGTACTACCCCCAATAACCTTGCCGCATCTTTCCTGTTTCGACCATTTCAGGGTGTGAGGTCCGACGAAGTCTCGTCCACAAAGCCACGCTTTATACAAAAGTTGTGCTTTAGGTCAACAAATGATCATAGAAATGATCACAAAGATAAGTGATCAAACAAATGATCATATCACAACTGATCAAACAATGATCATTTCACAGCAACACTCAGCATGTCACATTACCAAGTTGGGAATATATCGCTGATAACATTCAACTACATAACCTCTGAGCTCGTACGTCTCAGAGAAGGGTGTTAAGCTAAGAGAATAAATTCTCCGCCACCAACAGAAATATATTTGAAAGAAATCTGCTTTATATCTCAATTTGTAATGTCAGACATACAATCCATACAAGTCTGTTCCGGGCTCGAACAGAACCGAAGGCACTTCCAAAGAAGTCCTTGCAATCCGGATATCCACAATCCTGATCGGATTCCCCATCACAAATGGAGAACTCTATACCGGAGCAACTCGGTGTTGAGTCAATCGACAGGTCATCCTATCGCTCTCACAAATACCCAGTCTTCAACACCGGTCTTCAAATGCTATCCATAACGTCGAATCACATATTCGAAATGGGTTATACGACACAAAGGTCCTTTCCCGGCTAATTCGAATAGTGAGTGTCAAATTTTTAAAACATGTGGATGTCATTCACAAATATTCACAGGTTCGATGTGGGTTTCGGATAACAACTGAAATCCGATTCCCTGTCGCATCGAAGTTTAAATGTCGTTTTACGGCAACAGGGTTTTCACATCAATACAGAACAAATCATAATCACAGTGCAATAACATGGCAATTACATCATACAGAATCACAAACAGAACAGAAATATCAGTATGGTGCCTAGAAACAGTTAATTTATCTTCTAATGTGGTTTAAATAAATTTACCACCAGACTATTTTAAATCAACGATGAGAATTTTGATAAATAAATTAAATCTTAATTTATTCGATTTATTGATTCAAAATTAGTTAAATTCACTGCTAATTTTCTTGATTTATCAACTCAAATAAATTTGAATAACAAATTCTCAATTACAATTTAATTTGAACACTTAATTTAAATTTCAAATCGTATATTCTTAATTTCTTTAAATCATTTATTAATACAAATTATTTTCTTTACTTATCATTTGAAAATCTATTTTTCACTTTAAAGATTCATTTATTTTTACATTAAAAGTTTTAATGTAAATTTACTTTAATTCTTATTTTAAATTAAATTACTTAATTTAAAGGTTTAATTAAATTTTAAAACACATTGTTAACCAATTTAAACTTATAGTGAGTTCTTTACTTAACCTAAATCAACATTGTTTATCTTGAAATAACAAAAATTTACTTAACATTTTAATTCCAGAATCTTCTCTGGGCTAAACCCATTTTAAGTTAAATAACCTTTTTTATATACCAATTCTTTAAGGAAATAAATTTTGCTTTTAAAACAAACCAAGCCCGAAAGAAAATCAAGCCCGATACCCACAAAAGTTAATCACTGCAAAACAAATTTGGGCCGTAACCCAACCCCCCAACCTCCTTTCTTCTCCTCTCTGTTTTTCTTTTGTTTTTTTATTTTTCTTCAGCAAGTTGATTCGAATTTTCGAACGAAAGTATCAGGTGAGAAAATTTTTCTTGCTCGCGTGCTATAACCCGAGACGATTTCATTTCGACTCGAGCATCCCCTCGAGCTCTTCCCAGGTTCGACCCTGCTGACACGGAGACGTCCCCGTGTACGTGCACGAGGTCGCGCCGCCTTTCTGGCGGCCGCCACCACCCTCAACAAGTCAGAAATATCATATACACTCGAATTTAAACATCAACTAGAAACCATCGTCTCGAAATCAAAAAGTAGCAATTTACACGACCCTGTAACTTAACCTACCCTCACGAAAATGCCTCGCCGCCACCCCATAGACCACCAGAGACACTCGCATTTCGTCCACACCATGACAGACCCCCCAGCAACCTTCCACCAGAGCCGCGTGACACTCAATCACGCGTAGGAGTCGCATTCATCACATTACAAACACGACTAAACTTGAAAACCAAACCTTAAATCGATCTCGTATTCAAATTTCACGCAATGAAAAATTTCTTTGATAATTTTCTCGAAATCTCTGATGTTCGAGCTTGCCACAAACCCATTTTAAGCATTTATAATTGAATCGAATGTTAGGAATTGAAAAAAAATGCAGATTTTGTTCAAATGTAAATTTTACTGAAAACACTTAACTAAAAATCATCACTATTGTTTTAAAAATCCTATTTTCATATGTTCATTCAAATTGTAAAATCAATTCAATAATTAAAATTTGTTGAATTTATCTTAAGATTTTGTTTGTACTGTATAATTTTGGTTACAGGGGCAAACCCTTCATATTCAAGCTGAAACAAATTTTTAGCTCATGAATAAGGTTTAAACAAACTTATTTGTTCAAGACCTTAAGTTTAAAGAAATTTATATGAAGATGTTTGATTGGGTTTCAGTTTTATCTATCCTGTAACTAAATTGCAGAGAAGAACAATATGCAGAGTAACCTGTATATCTATACATATTTACCAAACTATATTCAAAGATAAACATATACAATGCCATGAAACAAAGAATCATCTTTACAGTTAATTAAAGCCTTTAAGTTGATGTTTACTCACATGACAAAGGTTTGAAACAGAGACTATACATTGGTTTTGTTTTGATTCTGCAGTTGAAACTTCCTTCAGTAATTTGTTTTCTTGAACTTGTATATATTTTTTTCTTCTAAGTTTATTTTCTTTTCTCAAGTTTAATTGAACGAAATAAAACAACTACTACGTATGTATATAAGAAGGATGGTGTGCAAGTGAAAGGATAGGCTGAGTCTACCAAAGCAAGTACAAGTTGAAGTATATAAAAAAAAACTAAACCATGCTTTTAGATTTGCTATGCAGTAATAACATTAAATGAAAGTATGTTTCTTTGTAAATTTATAGCATGCCGTGTTTCATGCTTCCCTGTTCTCTTCAAGGTGCTGATGTGATTTGTGGAGGCTTGCATTTAATGCAAGTATGTTTCTTTGCTAAAGGTGATGGAATTTAATGAAAGTATGTAGATGGAATGTTCATGTTCCCTTCTTTGTTTACATAACATGCTTATTAACATGCATTTGCTGTGAATTCTTTTTTGTCAGTGCTGTTTTGTTTATAAATACTTTCTTGCATAGATTTTGATTTCTATGCTATCTTCTTGTATACTTACAGCATACTGTTTTGTTTATTCTTTTATATGTATGTGTTGTTTTGTTTAAAAAGGTTTGTTTTTTTCTTATGTCTACTTATTTGTTTACACAGCTAATTGAAAGTGTTTTCTTTTACAGTTGTATATTTCTTCATAAAAATTTGTTATCTTAGTTTATTTGTTTATTTGTTTAAATGTTAGATAATAATTATGTGATTTAAATTTTATAATTTCATCATAACTTACTTTAACAATTTTATTTCTATTAAAAGCTCATCTATCACAATTTCTTGTTTTACTCTATTAAAAGGAAAAGTTGTTTTAGTTATTAACATTAAATAACTATGTAATTTTATTTCAATATTTTATTTCTTTTGAATTTCTCAAATTTACATTTAAAAGTTCCAATAAATTACCAAATTTTTAAATTCAAAATTTCCAGGATGTTACATAAAGCCTATTATGAACAATAATTTATTATCTCAAACCATTTAGATATCTAGTGAGACCAGATCGCTTAGTGGAACGGGTTTCCCCTCACTAATATCCTATAAAATTTATAAAACGATATACTGTGCTCCTACATCCGCAATGGTTAAAACATAGTATTTCAAAACATTATGATGATATGCAAATAAATCAAATCTGGGTTACCCATCCTCATTTATCCTGACCAGCTATCTGAATTACAATTTCTAGGGTTACTATTAACCTGTTAAACGTTAAGGACTATCCATCATGTTACTTAGTTTTCATGGGATCGCTAAGGACCTATTGGTAACTCCAATATCTTATTTATTATCCTAGTTTTCATGGCCTAACTAGGAACCTATTGGCTGACTGCCAATATCTTAATCTGAATATAGTTTTCATGGGCAACTACAAACCTACTGGCCCCTGCTAATATCAAATTATAGTTTTGGGCTGACTATGAACCTATTTGCCCCTGCCAATATCATATAGTTTTCATGGGCTTGCTGTAAACCTATTGGCCTCTGCCAATATCTTTGATTAAAATTTTAACATTTGTTAAGTTATATTCATTATTGGATCAACCTAACTGGTTATTCTGCCCTTTCCCCAAAATACAGTTATGGGTTAATAACAATGTGATTAACATTTCAAAATCTTTATTTATCCCATGGTTATTATTTTAAATTAAGATTGGATTTATGTTTTGATACCATAAAAACATCTCTTTCGAAACCTCTAGATGGCCTCCTTCGAAACAAAGACCTCTTATCAAAACATTGTATACATACCTTTCGAAACCTATTATACCTTTCGATGGTATCAAATCATCTTTTTAAAATATAGAGCTTCGAAACAAATGAAAGTACCATTTTCGAAAGCATTGGGTTTACTCTTTAAAAACATCATTTGGGTCAAAAGGATTCTATGCGAAAGTTGAAAGTCGCTGTGCTCTGATACCAATTGAAAGTCAATATGCTTTGATACCAATTGAAAGTCACTATGCTCTAGGATCGAGTATTATGGATAAACTACTTGTGCGTAATAAGTAAGTGAATAGTAAAAGCAGTAAAGTAAATGATGCCCGAGATTTTTATACTGGTTTGAACTCCTGTTCTACGTCCAGTCCCAGACTCCTTCTGGATTCAACTTAGCAACCCTCACTTAACCTGGAGGAATAGGTTTACACCGCCTGAGCAACCGAACAGGACTTCAACCGCCTAAGCAACCTAATAGGACTTCTATCACCTGAGCAACCGAACAGGACTTCTTTGCAAATAGCAAATGTATCTGACTGAAGTGTGTTCTTAAATAACACTGATAAGTCAATTAATTACAATCTTCCTATAATCTTCTCCTTTATGATATATAGTGTGATGTGCTTTGAGAATTGTGGAAGATAAAGTTAAATTTGAGTGCAATTTGAAAATAGAGAATAGATAAGGATTCAAGAATATTAAAAATAGTTTTCAGTTAATTGGTTTTTGAATTCTGTAATCTATTTATAGCGTATAAAGAGTTGCAACTATATATTGAAAAGAGCAGGTGCAACCATTGATTTTGAAAATGTTTCTCTTGGGTGAAGAGAAGCGTCTATTCATGAAAATAGCTGTTAAGAATATTCAGACTTCTGAATAAAATAATTTAGACTTCTGAATTAAGTTGAAATGCAAACACCAAGGAAATAGGCTATTTCTGGCCTTATTCAACCGTTTGAATATTTACATTCAAACGTCTGAATATTTTAGAACCATAATTTTGTTTCAGCATTCAGACGTCTGAATGACATTATTCAGACATCTGAATTTAGCCTATAACGAAAATTTATCATAGCTCAAATGGTTAGAGCACTTGCCTTCTGAACTAGTGAGTCGTGTTCGAGTCCCGCTCCATGCAGTTTTTGAAAACTTGATTTTTCGTTTAAAATATGAATGTATATGTGCGTATGTCATTTTGAGAAGATTTTAACATTTGTAAACTCTAGACACGACACTCTATGACTAATAATACTTTGTTTGTCACCTTCGTCTTATCTCTATCGTACATATCTCTTCTTGTATCTCCATATACATTCCTTCATCCTTTTGTACTGTGTATCTTCATTTTGAACTTATTTGATTATCTCTTTTTGATGCTCATGTACCTGCAAATTAGCTTAGAGATTCTTTGTATAGTTGTTGTCATTAAAATCCAACAATTGAGGTTCTAACATTCTCCCCCTTTTTGATGATGACAACTATACAATTTTAAAATATTCATTCTATATAAATAATATTAATATGTTTAAAGCTCCCTCTAAGTGTAACATCTCCTCCTAAGTATAATATCTCCCTCTATTAATATGCATATGAATTTTTCCCCCTTTGTCATTATCAAAAAGAATGAGGGAATATAATAAAATATATAAAATATCTTGTAAATAACGAGATAAACTCATTATTAATTATGAAGAAAAAATAAAAATAAATAAAATATATTTTACCATATTTGCTAAAGTCCATATTTCATTGTAAGCACGTAATTCTATTAAACGTATGGAACATTCTTTAAAATTCCAAAATCTATCCTTTTGTTTGTCCACGTACCTGCAATAAATAATAATCATTATTGGTACCCACTTACTATGTTAGGGTCCGGAGGGTTAAGTCTTGGGAAACCATACCCATTTAGGTGTGGTTGAACCTTTATAAATATAGTTTTCATTATTAACTACCATATCAAAATAATCATTATTGTATTTTTCTCTATTTTTCCAATTAACAGGAACCCCAATACTTAGATGATTTTTATTCATATTTTCCTTCAATGATTTTGTACTTCTTGAGAAATTATAAATATTATTGGTCATAGCAGTATTTGAATTTCTATAAAAATTGGATTTAGACTTTACTTGTAATCTAGTACTAGCACTAACATATTTACTAAACATGACAGCGTGTCTAGTGCTATTTCGATGATCAGTTTTATTATATCCTAAACCACATTTATCATGTAAAGGTTTAGAACTATATAATACCATGTTTAAATCATTTTGACCTTTATTTACTTTTGTGACTTCAGTGTTAAGTTTATCAAATTTAACTTTAAAGTCACAATTATTATTTTCAAAAGAAATATTACTATTATTTAAAATACCAATTTTCTTATTTAATTCAGAATTCTCGTTTTTTAACGTACAATTCTCATTTTTGAGATGGAAATTTTGAGATTTTGAATTATCTAAAGAGGATTGTAATAAATCATTCTGTCCTTTTAAATCAAAAACTTCTTTTGAAATTTTTTCTCTATTTTTCAAATATGGTGTTTTGTTCATCAAGAAAATCTTTTAGAGCCTCAAAATTATTCTTTAAAACACCAAGTTGATTTTCTAAATCTAACTTCTCATTTTTCAATTTCTCATTTTCAAGTTCAACAGATTTCATTTTTTCTAAAATAATAAAATTAAGCTTTGAAATCTTGTTGCTTATACTAACTAATTCATTATTATCTTTTACTGTAATTTGTAAATCAGAAAGTACCTTTTTGTAGTCCTCACTAGTGGCTTTGACAGGGATTTTGCCTGTTGTATTTCGACTGGATCGTTTTCTGGCCATTATTCTATGATGTTGTGACGATGTATAGAATTCTAGGCTCTAATACCAATTGAAAGTCACTATGCTCTGATACCAGTTGAAAGTCACTATGCTTTGATACCAATTGAAAGTCACTATGCTATAGGATCGAGTAACATGGATAAACTACTTGTGCGGAATAAGTAAGTGAATAGTAAAAGCAGTAAAGTAAATAACACCAGAGATTTTTATACTAGTTCGAACTCCCGTTCTACGTCCAGTCCCAGACTCCTTCTGGATTTAACTTAGCAACCCTCACTTAACACAGAGGAATAGGTTTACACCACATGAGCAGCCGAACAGGACTTCAACTGCCTAAGCAACCGAATAGGACTTCTACCGCCTGAGAAACCGTACATGACTTCTTTACAAATAGAAAATGTGTCTGAATGTAGTGTGTTCTCAAATAACACTGACAAGTCAATTAAGTACAATCTTCCTATAATCTTCTCCTTTATGATATATAGTGTGATGTGCTTTGAGAATTGTGGAAGATAAAGTGATCAATGATCAAAGTATATAAGCAATTTGAGTGCAATTTGAAAATAGAGAATAGATAAGAATTCAAGAATATTAAAAATGGTTTTCGGTTAATTGTTTGTTGAATTCTATAATCTATTTATAGCGTATAATGAGTTGCAACTATAAATGAAAAGTTATATTGAAAAGAACAGGTGCAACTATTGATTTTGAAAATGTTTCTCTTCGGTGAAGAGAAGCGCCTATTCATGAAAATAGCTGTTAAGAATATTCAGACTTTTGAATAAAATAATTCAGACTTCTGAACAAAATAATTCAAACTTCTGAATTAAGTTGAAATGCAAACAGCAAGGAAATAGGCTATTTCTGGCCTTATTCAGCCGTCTGATTATTGTGGAACCATAATTTTGTTTCAGCATTCAGACATCTGAACGACATTATTCAGACGTTTGGATTTAGTTTGTAATAAAAATTACCATAGCTCAAATGGTTATAGCACTTGCCTTCCGAACTAGTGACCTGGGTTCGAGTCCCACTTCATGCAATTTTTGAAAACTTGATTTTTCATTTAAAATATGAATGTATAAGTGTGTGTTGTTATAGAATAAAGAAAATAGAAGCCATTGGAGAGAGAGAACAATTTTATTCATTCAGAGAATAGATATCTATTTACATTACATGGCCTACTTTATATAAGGGCTTCAGAGGTAAGGACTGAACTTATCTCACGATGTGGGACTAAACAAAACAATGTACAAGCATATTCACTTCATAATATACATATATTATAACACTCCCCCTTGAATATGCGTCTTCAAAATCTTGAATGCTCGGATAATTTGAAAATTTCCGTTTCGAAACATGTATGATGATTGCTCCCCCTCATTATTATCTCGCTTGCATTTATCGATTCAATCGATATAGATTTGCCTCATTAAAAACCTCTATTAGAAAAACCCAGTGGGAAAAAACCTTGAACGAGGAAAAGAGTGCAACTTGTGAAATCATAAATATCATACTAAAATGATATTTCTTATAAGAGTTTGATACTTCAGGATCAAAATAATGCCTCATTAAAACCTTACTAAGAAAAACCCAATGGGAAAAATCTTAGTGAAGGAAAAAGAGTACAATGACATATTTTATTTTCTTATTTCTTTAAATAAAGCTTGATACTTCTGGATCAAACTAATGCCTCATTAAAACCTTACTAAGTAAAACCCTATGGGAAAAATCTTAGTGAAGGAAAAAGAGTACAATATAGTATGTCATATTTCAATAATTTACTGCATCAGATAGAGTTTGATACTTCTGGATCAATTTAACACTTCAGTAAAACCCTTACAAAGGAAAACCTGATGGGAAAAACCTTAGTCAAGGATAAAAATATAATTTAACTTAAATAACATATTTGAGATGTTATTTCTTGAAAAGACGTTTGATTCTTCTAGATCAAGATAATGCCTCATTAAAACCTTAATAAGGAAAACCCAGTGAGAAAAATCTTAAATAAGGAAAAAGAGTACATTATAGCTTATTTCAAATGTTACAGGGAGTTGATACTTCTGGATCAAGATAATGCCTCGTTAAAACCTTACTAATAAAAACCCAGTGGGAAAAATCTTAGTTAAGGAAAAAGAGTGCATTATAAAATACTTATGGATGCTCTCCCTGATTTAAAATTTTCCTCTGAATTCATATTCGTCTTTCGATAACTCAAATTGGTTATAGATACTTCTGGATCTATAAATATGAATCTCATTAATAATACAATTTATTAATAGTTTCCTTCGATACAATCAAATTTTCTAAGATTGTTTCTTCCAAATATGGTTTGCATTTTATGCATTTGTATGCTACTTTTATGAAACACACTTCATGTGCTTTCATTATTTATTTATTTATTTATTTTTTTTGCTTCAAATTAGTTTAGCGCATTGCAACTATACATCTTTCATGAATATTAAAAATTTCATTACAACATTACTAGAAAGCAGGAAGTAATCTACTCATCTTCATGTATCAAGATTTTCATTACAACAATACTTAGAAGAAATTTGTAATCTACGCTTCATGTCTTTTTCATTCTTTATAACTACAAAAGTTATATATATTCTTCAGAAATTTGTATACTTTAATAAGTATTTGCATATCGCAACTATCACTTCAATGGATATTAAGAGTTTCATTACAACGATACTTAAAAATAGGAAGTAATCTACTCATCATGAATTATATCAAGATTTTCATTACAACAATACTTAAAAGTACGTTGAAATTTACTCTCCTTGTTCTTTGCATTCTTTATAACAATGAAAGTTATTTATATTCTTCAGGAATTTGTATACTTTCATTATTTAATATGATTTTAAACCACATTTATACCTTCAGGGTATATTAAGCATTTCAAGTACTTTCGGTACTTTGCGGACTACATGTCCATATTTCTCTACTATTAAAGGATTCATGATGGCCAGTCATGTTTTTCCCTAATTTAAGATTCTTAATCTATTTATAAATATAAGCGCTTTATTATTTATAAATTTATCATCGATGATTATTTCTTGTCAGTTTTAGACATGATGTATTGAGATCTCTTTAATTATCATGTTTTAGGTACCTATCCCACTTCTAGGGTTATTTAAGAATCATGTCATGGATCTCTTTCAGAGCATCCTTAAGTGTTTCTTCAAGAACACTCACCTCCTTTATTTGGCATCTTTATTACTTACTCCAAAAATATTTTGAACTGACTTTTGAACCATATTTCAAATGTGGTTTACAAATTTTGATCCTTCAGGGATTCAAATCTATATTGGAGAAAGTCTACTAGGGATATTACTGACAATTTATTCAAGTTACTTAATATTTTGCATCATTTTATATTTTACAAATATTTAACATTGATGATCAAAATGAGCTTGTATCCCTTTATCCTCCCCCTCAATGTTGACAAACATTGTCACATTAAATAATAATCATCTTTGGATTCTCATTTTGATCCATTATGATATTGCTACTAGCAAATACACCATACATATTAATAATAGGAGGATAATTCTTTTATTCATTGATAAGATGCATTCAATTGATATTGATTATTAGAGTTTGTTCTCATTCATTGATCTAAGCTATTGGAGGAATTTACTTATTGTGTAGATCATTTGAATACATACATGACTTCAGGTCATTCAGTATTTATGTTGATTGAATTTTAAATCACTAAATAATATCTATGCATAATCACTAAATAATAGCTTATAACAAACTTCAGGTTGTTAGCTAAATATTTACATATATGGATGTATACGTGCGTCCACATATCACATGTATATTGTAAATTTTCATATTCTTTCTCATTTGAATTAGTGATTTTTGGAACAAACTATTACAAGGATCAAAACTATTAATTTCTATTTATAAATCAATGTCAATGCACACCTGTCAAAATTGCATGATAATGTTCAAAACATTTGGTTTGAAACCATATCGAACTTCTGGTTCGAACAAAATATACACACAACTTCAAGTAGTTAAGTTTTATTCCTCAATTATATCTCAAATATCAGTTTTGAACACTAATTATGATTACTTATCAAGGAGTAATTTTTAATTGCATATAGACATTTCTACACATCTCTATTGAGAGTTCTGTAAAAAAAATTACAGCAAAAATAATAATAGTATCTTCTAGATACTTGGAATGTTACAGATACAGATTTCCTCTTAGCTCTCAAACTTTTAGGATCTAATCTAAGCTAAATTAGGATCCTTTATAATCAAATTTATGTACACTTATTTGGTTTAATAAAATTACCAAATATATGAATAAACCTCT
This sequence comes from Allium cepa, assembly GCA_030765085.1. NCBI lineage: Eukaryota > Viridiplantae > Streptophyta > Magnoliopsida > Asparagales > Amaryllidaceae > Allium > Allium cepa. Next base: position 339,932,953 of record CM060932.1, on the reverse strand, counting down.
TCTAGAGATATGTTATCATTTTCAAATTTATAAATCTCTTCTAGAGATATATTAGTATCACCACTTCTGGAGTGAACTTTCTCTTCTAGATATATATATATATATATATATATATATATAATTATATATAAACATCTCCTCTAGAGAGTTCAGTAAAATAGATACATTTACAACATAAATAAGAGTATCTTCTGGACCCTTGAAATGTTATAAAAATAAGAAATTATAATGGTTGCACATACCGATTTGTTCAAGACCGTATTTATATAGCTTTAGTGAAAATTATGATATGACATATAGATTATCTCTTCAGGAGCATATCTAAAGATATTTCTTCAAGAATAGTTATGCATATAATATTTGATTCATCGTAAGTTCTGAAAAGTAAAAGGTTACATATCACTATTTGTCTAATGGAGCTACGGGTCCATGACAATAGACGATTGAATTTTGGATAATTTATTATCACATTTGACAATATTTTATAGGCAATTCTTTTATAGTGCTATACGATGATATAATATCACTTCTGGGGATATTTCATAAACACCGCTTCTAGAGTGGTACATATCACTTCTAAAGATACTTTATATGCATTGTTTTTTTGGATGTCATCAATAATCAATATCTTTTTCTACATAATTGGCATAATTCTACAACATCTCTTCTAGGATGTTTGGATTTTGAAATATAAAAATCATAATACATCTCTTCAAGAGTATGTCATATGGATTATCTCTTCTAGAGAATATTAAAATGTACTTCTTCAAATATATAGTTTGGCAAACACACCCAAAGATTATCAAAACTTGGGTTTTACCAACTTTAAACTGATTTGCTGAAGTGAAATAAAATAAAATCCACATAGCAGACTTCAGCCTGCTATTATTGATCAATTTGACCATATCATTTATTACTGTACTTAGATTTTCATCATTAATGAAGTTTCCTTCATCGTCGAAGAAATGATCTAACTTCAGGTTAGCATCACTAGACAATCCTTTCACATAATTTTAGTTTAGAAGTAACTTTAATATAGAGGAATTGTATTTCCTAGTAGATTTAAAGACTTAAAACTTCAAGTTCAACCACTCATGTCTAGTGTTTAAAAGTGTGACCATATTTTGGTGGTCATAACGCTCCTTCAGGGAGTTCCATAGGTAAAGATGTTCTTTTTCAGTTAAATCACTAGACAATCTGAATATGGTTAATTCAAAAAAAAAAACAGATATAATCATATAAATTCTAAATTATTTCTAAATGAAAATATGAACATCACGGAACTTTGTTTTACTCAATGCGTGAATGAAACCGGAAATCTCATAGCAAGAGCAAAAGTGCGTGTTTCCATTAAAGGGAAACGTGTTTTATACATCGACGAATGAAAAATGGAACAAGTCAAAAATATAAGTACCATCGATTCGATATCCATTACTGGAGTCATTGGAAATTAATCTGCTTGCTTCTTCTGCAACTCAAACCTCTTTGTATTATTAAATCAGCAATAATACATATAATTATACACGCTACAAATATCAAAACCATTTCATGTAGATATTTGATAATCAGCATTAATTTGGTAGATTTTTTTTTTTAATATAAAATCCTTCATTACAAAGAATATCAATTAAAAATAATGAAAGATCAATGAGATCTAAAATTAATCATTATACCATATTAGCGCTGTGGATCGAAAAGAAAAGCAACAGTATATAAAATATAAAATGTTATAGATCTATAAAATTAGATCTATAATAGAATTAGATCAGAAAAATTAGATCATATTGAGATCAACATAATAACATCTAAAAATAAAATCAATTTAATAATTCTACAAATGAGATCTGAAAAATGAAGTCTACAAAGTTAGATCTATACAAATAAATAATATTAGATTCACATAATTAGATCAACATTATAAGATATACAAAATGAGATCCAGGAAAAAGAAATGAGATCAAAACAAATGTTTACAAAACGAAATTTGATCTATGAAATAAAATTAGATCCCAAGAGAAAAGAAATAGATCTCAAATGCATAAAGAAAATCTTAGGAATAAAACATCGTGCTGATAACGTGTTATAGAATAAAGAAAATAGAAGCCATTGGAGAGAGAGAACAATTTTATTCATTCAGAGAATAGATATCTATTTACATTACATGGCCTACTTTATATAAGGGCTTCAGAGGTAAGGACTGAACTTATCCCACGATGTGGGACTAAACAAAACAATGTACAAGCATATTCACTTCATAATATACATATATTATAACATGTGTATCATTTTGATAAAATTTTAACATTTGTAAACTCTAGACACGACACTCTATGACTAATAATACTTTGTTTGTCACCTTCATCTTGTCTCTATCGTATATATCTCTTCTTGTAACTCTATATACATTCTTTCATCCTTTTGTACTGTCTATCTTCATTTTGAACGTATTTGTTTATCTCTTTTTGATGCTCATGTACCTGCAAATTAGCTTAGAAATTCTTTGACATAATTGTATAGTTGTTGTCATTAAAATCCAACAATTGAGGTTCTTACAAAAGTATCTCTTTTGAAACCAACAAAAATAAGTTTGGGGAAAAATTGATGGTGTCGGAACCATCTAAGTCGAAAGCAAAACCTCAATAATTAAAACTTCGAAGTACAGAGTCGAAACCCACTTTCGACTCCATCACATTCGAAACCCTCGACCCCTTCGAAAGCATTCAGGAAAAAGGCTAGGTTATAATAGAAGCAACCCTTTCGACAACATAGATGACTTCATAGCATTCGAAAGGGAAATTAGCGGCTTGGTTTCGACTTAGTCAAAACCAATCCTTTCGAAAGCTCGTATTTAAGAAAAAAATTACCCCTTCGAAAGCTAGCACCATTTTATAGTACAAAAACTTCTTCGAAAGCCATTCATAAAAACTTTTCGAAAGCATGTGTTTTGACTATGTCGAAAGCTTTTATAAAACAAGGCAAGAGTTTAACTTTTGAAAACAAAGTAGGGTTTCGACTCCATCGATAGCCAACCTTTCGACACCAAGGCTTCGATCCTCCTTCCAATCCAGTGCATACCATCTAAGTGACATCTTGTGTATTGGTTTCGACTGAGGCGAGGTGGAATCAAAGGAGTCGAAAGGTACTTACTAACAGAGGCGGAACACCTTTTTCTGATTTGAAGGCTGAAACATAGCAACTTTTAGTAATTACTTTCTAATGACTTGCCTATTTGTAAACCATTAATTGGTTGCCATAAAAACTTTTCAAATACTTTACCTTTAAAATTGTCGCATTTATATCAAATTAAAACCATAAAAACGTAAGGTTTAAGCCCTTCCATATTCTAAAACCAATGATTTCAAATAAGCCCTTCTTTAAAATAATTTAATTTCCCTAGTAAATTAATTAGGATAAATCCCAAAAATCTCAAGAATTCAATTTCATCATGTAATCAAACATACTAAAATTGTAGACCCAATTTCTTCCTGAAATTCTAATTTTAAACCTAATTATATCATATTTTTCATCAAAAATTCATAGAAAAATTTTCATACCTTGGAAATTACTAAAAATTAAAAACCATCTCCAAAATCATGTTTTACTTAACATAAAAATTTTCCGTGGCAAACTGAAATCATATATTGTCAATTTTACATCAAACCGTGCTAATTCACTACGTCTGAAATAAAATAAATCAACATAATATAACTTAAGCATATCATCATCCATTTTATCACAAAAACGAACTTAAATCATAAATCTGAAACCATATAATCATAGAATAAAAATAGAGATGGTATATGAGATTATTATTCACCATAGAGTTGATAAGGACCTTGGTATTTGTTGTTGCTTAATCCTTCCTAGCTTTGATCTTATCTTTTGATTGAAATTTCCTCTTTTTCCTCCTTGATAATGGCTGACTATCTTAGGGTTATTTTTATTTGTTTTGATTTGAGAAATAAAATGAACGTGAATGGACAAAGGCAAATGTATAGCCGTGAATAGAAAGTGCGAATATTTTTACCACTGAGGCCTTATGTAAGTTAATTATCTTATAAACCAATTTAAAGCCCATTTATCTTATAAATAAGCGCAGCCATATATATGTATATATAATTTAATCAAATCCCAATCCCCTTATAATCATTTTTCTACTTAATTCATCTAAGTAAATCTTCTGGATAATGTTATCAAAAATTATGGATGTTATAGGTTCCCCCCATAAAGAATTTTGTCCTCGAAATTCAGTAAGGAGTGAATACTAAAAACAACAATCATCTGTAATAACACCTAACAACAAGACTTGTCTAACTGACTGGCAACTATCTATATAAATCTAATATAAACATACCCTCAAAGCAGATCAGGATAAGTATCTATAATCATGTCCTCTATCTTCCAAGTACAGTCCTTCTCGTTGTCGCTCCACTGAACTTTCACCAACCCGATTGTCTTGTTCCTTATCTCATCTCTAGCCACAACCCGAAATAGTTGTCTAACAAAATTCAAATTAGGCTCTACCACTAAGTCATCCAACCCTGTCGGAGGAACAGGACTCTCTGGATCATACACATATTTTCTTAGATGAGACATATGATATACATTATGGACACCTACCAAACTGCTCGGTAACTCTATTCTGTATGCGATCTTTCCAATCCTCTCTATAATCTGGAACGGACCTACATATCTTGGGCCTAACTTCCTTGACATTCCAAATCGTATCACATCTTTCATAGGCAACACCTTAATGAAAACCTAATCTCCAACTGAAAATTCTAGGTTCTTACGCCTCTTACCTGCGTAACTCTTCTATCTTGATTGAGTTTTCTTCATCCTTCCTCAGATTAACTCAATCTTCTTTGACGCCTCTCTAACCAAATCTGGACCTAAGACTAATCTGTCTCCGGTCTCCAAACAGCATACTGGTGATTTGCATGGCCTTCCATATAAAGCTTCAAACGGCGCCATTCCTATACTAGTCTGGTAACTATTATTATAAGAAAACTCAACCAAATGTAGGTGATCCTCTGAACATCCACCAAAGTCCAATACATAAGCTCTCAATAAATCTTTGAGTACCTTATTGACTCTCTCCGTCTACCCATCCGTCTAAGGGTGATACGCAATACCCATATTATGCTTAGTATCCATCACTTCCTGTAGACTCTTCTAGAATTCACTAGGGAACAATGCATCTTTGTCACTGACTATACTCCTAAGAACTCCATGCAGTCTAACTATGTTTTTCAGGAACAACTTAGCGAAAATAGGTGTCATTCTGGTTGATTTAACTGGAATGAAATGGGCACTCTTGATCAATCTATCCACTATGACCCATAAACTTTCATTACCTCTATTTGACCTTGGAAACCCATCTATAAAATCCATAGATACCGAATTCCATTTCCAAACTGGAATCTCTAAAGATTGAAGTGACCCACTTGGTTTCTGATGTTCAGCTTTCAGTTGTTGACAGTTTGCACATCGTCCAACCGACAAGTCAACATCCCTCTTCATACCTTCCCAATAGAAGCTCCTTTTCATATCTTTGTACATCTTGGTTCTTCCATGATGAATCGTAAACTTGGATCGATGACATTCTCCAAGAACTTCTTTCCTCAAGTCCTCCACATTCGGAACACACAACCGCCCCTTCTTTCTTAGCCATCCTTTCTAGTCAAGACTAAAATCCTTTAGATCATCGATCTCAGTTCCATTCTCAAGCTTTCTGATCCTTCCAGCTAATACAGGATCCTCCTTCTTGTTAGAAGAAATTTTCTCAATCAATACTGGTCTAACTTCTAAGAAAGACAACCTGGTGCTACTCTGGCAAGAACCTATATTCGATCTTAACTGCACATCACAACTGACTAAATCTTCCTTTCCATTCTGCCAACATAGCTAACACCATATTCTTATGTTTCATGCTAAGAGCATCAACCACTTTATTACCTTTTCCTAGTGTATATTCTATACCGAAATCATAAGCGGCCAAAAAACTCAAGCCACCTCTGCTGTCTCATATTCAACTCCTTCCGAGAGAACAAATACCGTAAAGACTTATGATCGGTATACAACTCAAATCTCTCCCCTAAGAGATAAAGTCTCCAAATCTTTAATGCGAAGATCACAGCTGACAACTCCAAATCATGAGTAGGATATCTAACTTCATGTGGCCTAAGCTGCCTAGATGCGTAGGCAATGACTTTACCACTCTGCATCAACACTGCTCCTAATCTAGTTTCACATGCATCATTATACACCACCAATCCTTGTATTCCGTTTAGAATTACCAACACGGGTGCATTAGAAACAAATGCTTTAACTTAAGTAATGCCTCCTCACATTTTTTGAACCAAACAAATCTCTCCTCCTTTGTGGTTAGCTTAGTTAAGGTTGCAGCTATCTATGAGAAATCCTTAATGAATCTCCGGTAGTAACCAGCAAGTCCAAGAAAACTTCTGATCTCAGTCATCGTCTCTATTCTCTTCCAATTGTTCACAGCATCGATCTTATCTTGGTCGACTGACAACCCTTTCTCTGAAACCATGTGGCCAAGAAATTTTACCTGTTTCTTCCATAAATAACACCTTGTAAACTTTGTCTTTGGCTGATTCCGCCTCAGCTTCTCAAGCACTACTCTAAGATGAACTTCATGCTCTCTCTCATTCTTATAGTATACTAGAATGTCATCTATAATCACTAGTACAAAATTATCCAAGCACTCTCGAAAAACTCGGTTCATCAAATCTACGAAGAAAGCAGGTGCATTTGTCAATCTAATGGCATCGTCAACCACTCTTATGAAACATATCTAGTCTGAAATGCTGTCAAAGGAATACTATCCTCGGTCACTCTCAACTGATGGAAACATGTCGCCTAATCCAACTAGGAAAACAATCTGGCTCCACTCAACTGATCAAACATATCATTTATTCTTGGCAAATGATACTTATTCTTAATTGCCCTTTTGCTTAACTTACTATAGTCAATTCACATCCTTAACGACCCATCTGACTTCTTCATGAACAATGCGGCTGCCCCCTAAGGCGTACTGCTTGGTCTAATAAAATTCCTTCCTTCTAGATCCATTAGCTGCACGTTTAATTCCTTCATCTTAGTTGGTGTCATCCTGCTAGGTGATCTACTTACAGGCTCAACTCCTGGCACAAGATCTATTCTAAACTCAACAGCTCTTTTCGACGGTAGTCAAGTGACTGGTTCAAAGACATCTACAAACTCTTTTGCTACTAGAACCTGACTTAACAAATATCCTACCTTCATAGCATTAAGCATAGCATTAGCATTCCGGTCAGTATTCTCTACTGAGAATATCACTCGGCTATGACTATCAGGGTGTCTCAGTGATATTTTCCTATATTGGAAAAATATTCTAGCCTCATACCTACTCAACCAATCTATACCCAAAATGATTTCGATATCTACGAAAACAATAACGTACAAACTGTGTGCAAACTTATGACCTAACAAGTCAAGCTATAAATAGTCACATCTTAACACTAGAGTTTCAAGCCCTCCTATTGGATTCTTAACCCTTAAGGAAGTAACAAGGTTGGTGGGTTCTAGACATAATCTATCAACCAAACACCAAGGTATAAATGAATGTGATGCACCTGTATCAAAAGGTATTCTAACTGAAATACTCTAAATCAAAAGCGTACCTTCCATCACAGTCTTTCCTTTATCTGTTGTAGTAGGCCTTGCTAGTCTTATGGCAAAAACTTTTCCTTTGTCCTCCCTAACTGGCTTTGGAAACCGATTCTTGTAATGCCCAACTTGATCGCAGTTAAAGCATTTCACATTCTTCTTAACTGCAGCCTTCTTCCATTTCCTGACCGACATTCATTAGCAAAGTGACCTTTCTTGTCACACTTGTAGCAAACTATTTAATTTCTTAGTTGTATCTCCCTTCTGGGCTCCTTTTTTTAAAGAACTTCCTTTTCTTCCCCAAGAATCCTAGGTTTCCACTGGCTTCTCTTTAACTAAATCAGCAAATAACTCCTCATGGCGAATGGCCATCTCCAGCACTATATTACAAGGATCATGGACATGTGTCATGGTCATTCTAGCAAGCTCGGGCCTCAGTCCTCGAATGAACTTCTCGTTCCTTTTGATGTCAGTGTCTATAATAGTATATCCATATCTAGATAGCTCTTCAAATTTTGACGCATACTCGACTACTAACATATCTCCTTGCACTAAATCCATAAACTTCCTCATCGGCTCAAACTTAGCAAACTAAGATACAAACTTTTGCTCAAATCTCGTTTTGAAATCATTCCAAGTTAACTGCTCTTCCAACACTTCGATAATGATACTATTCCACCAATGTAGTGCTGACCCTTGGAACTGTCTAGAGGCCAACCTTCTCTTTTGCCCATTATTCGAACCTAAATCTGTAAATATGCGCTCACAATGCAACAGCCAATTCTGAACTTCTATGGCACTTTCCATTCCCAAGAATGGCTTCCCACCCAAACTGGTGTAATCTCTACTCAGCAAAGCAATATTCCCTACTGGAGCCCCAGGGTTTTCTCCTCCCACATTTCCAGCAAATCCAATAGTAGCTTCTGCTTGCATCAAACGGAAAACGAAATGATACATTTCCCCCATATCTACTGGTGGATTTCCAACACCCACATTTTCTTTAGCATTTTGGTTACTAGCATTAGCCAGTTGACTTGGGTTTCTCCTAGTAGTGGGTCGAGCATTTCCATTTGTTATTGTGCTTCCTCTACCGAGATTTCCTCTTCCACTTTTTTCTTCCATATCTCCATTCTCATAAATCTACATACGAGCCTTAGTAAGATACTAAAGAACAGTCTAAGAGAGTGGGGGATACGTACATATATATTTATACTATATATAGAAAATACAAGTATGTTACTATAGCGTTAACCCAAACCCCAATCTCATTATCTAATTCATTAGATTATGTTCGAAAAATCTTTTTGGTTTAAGTTTCTTTTAAAGTTTCATAAACGTATGCTCTGATACCAACTTGTAACATCCCCCTACTTGGAGTCTCCAAAACTAATGGCTACGGATGCTGCAGTCATCCATAATTATTAATCCTCGACGACCAAATACGGCGACATTAGGTACATTGATATACAGAAACACAAGAATATGGAAAAAAATTAAAGAGCTAACAAATTCCACATTCCATTTCAAAATATTCCAAATTGATTACATAATCCCAATTCGCAAACCACGTTCAGATAACATATAACTATTACAAAATATGCCAAGAGCGGCATATAAAGATGCCTCCTTGGTAGATCTGAGTGTATAGATAGGGAAGGAAATAATTTGCCTTTACAAACAAAACACGTGGCGGAAATAAAAGAACTCCAATAACAATCTTTCCTCCTACACATCCTCGAAAGCTTTTATACATCCAAAAGAACACGTGGAAACCGTCACTCTCAACCTACTCAAAATCAATTGAGTACCCGAGAGTTTAAGGGGAAAAAAACTTCGAGTCAGACATAAAGCCTGGTATGAATAATTATTTACCATCTCAAACCATTTAGATATCTAATGAGACCATGCCACTTAGCGGAACTAGTTTCCCCTCACTAGTATCCTATAACATTTATAAAACTATATACTATGCTCCTACATCCACAATGCTTAAAACATTGTATTTCAAAACATTATAATGATATGCAAATAAATCAATTCTGGATTACCAATCCCCATTTATTCTGACTAGCTGTTTGAATTATAGTTTCTAGGGTTACTATTAACCTATTTAATGTTAAGGACTATCTGTCCAATTACTTAGTTTTCATAGGATCACTAAAAATCTATTGGTAACTCCAATATCTTATTTCTTATCCTAGTTTTCATAGGCTAACTAGGAACCTATTGGCTGACTGCCAATTTCTTAATCCGTATATAATTTTCATGGGCTAACTACAAATCTACTGGCCCGTTCCAGTATCAAATCATAGTTTTCATAGGCTGACTATGAACCTATTGGCCACTGTCAATATCATACATTTTTCATGGGCTTGCTGTAAACCTATTGGCCTTTGCCAATATATTTAATTAAATTTTTAACATCTATTAAGTTATATTCACTAGTGGATCAACCTAACTGGTTATTCTACCATTTCCCTAAAATATATTTATGGGTTAATAACAATGTGAATAACATTTCAAATCTTTATTTATGCCATGGTTATTACTTTAAATCGAGATTGGGTTTATATTTTGAAACCATAAAAACATCTCTTTCGAAAACTCTGGATAGCAGCCTTCAAAAGCAAAGACCTCTTTTCAAAACATTGTATACATACATTTCGAATCTCTTAGTAAACACTATCTTTTGAAACCTATTATACCTATCGATAGTGTCAAATCATCTTTTTAAAATATAGAGCTTCGAAACAATGTAAGTAACCCTTTCGAAAGCATTTGGTTTACTCTTTAAAAACATCATTTGGGTCAAAATGGTTATATACGAAAGTATCTCTTTCAAAACCAACAAAAATTAGTTTGGAGAAAAATTGATGGTGTCGGAACCATCCGAGTTGAAAGCAAAGACCTTAAAAGTCAAAACTTCGAAGGATGGAGTCGAAACCCCCTTTCGACTCCATCAAATTTGAAACCCTCAACCCCTTCGAAAGCATATAGGAAAAAGGCTTAGGTTAAAGCAGAAGTAACCCCTTAGAAAACATAGATGACTTCAATGTAGTCGGGAAAGAAATTAGTGGCTTGGTTTCGACTTGGTCGAAACCAGTCCTTTCCAAAGCTCTTATTTAAGAAATAAAGTACTGCTTCAAAAGCGAGCACCTTTCTATAGTACATCAACCATCTTTGAAAGACATTCATAAAACCTTTTCGAAAGTATGTGTTTTGACTATGTTGAAAGCTTTTATTAAAATAAGGCATGGCTTTACCTTTTGAAAACAAAGTAGGGTTTCGACTCCATCGATAGCCAACCTTTTGACACCAAGTCTTCTGCCCTCCTTCCAATCCACTACATACCATCTAAGTGATATCTTGTGTATTGGTTTCGACTATGGTGGTTTCTACTATGTTGGTTTCGACCGAGATGAGAAAAAATCAAAGGATTCGAAAGGTACTTACTAATAGAGGTAGAACACCTTTTTTGATTTAAAGGCTGAAACATAGCAACTTTTAGTAATTCCTTTCTAATGACTTGCCTATTTGTAAACCATTGATTGGTTTCCATAAAATCTTTTCAAATGCTTCACCTTTAAAACTACTGCATTTATATCAGATTAAAACCATAAAAATGTAAGGTTTAAGCCCTTCCATATACTAAAACCAATGATTTCAAAAAAGTCCATCTTTTAAAATAATTTTTTTCCTATAAATCAATTATGGAAAATCCCCAAAAATCACAGAAATTCAACTTTATCATGTAATCAAACATATTAAAATTTTAGACCCAATATCTTCCTGAAATTCTCGAAATTAATTTTAAACCCAATTATATCATATTTTTCATCAAAAATTAATAATAAAATTTCCACAGTTTGGAAAATTCTAGAAATTAAAAAATATCTCCAAAATCATGTTTTACTTAACATAAAATTTCTCCATGGCAATCTGAAATCATATATTTTTGGTTTTACATCAAACCGTGCTAATTCATATGAATATGAATTTAAATAAATCAACATAATATAGTTTAAGCATATCATCATCCATTTTATCATAAAAACAAATTTAAATCATAAATCCGAAACCATATAATCATAGAACAAAAATATAGATGGTATGAGATTATTATTCACCTTAGAGTAGATAAGGATCTAGAGGTTTGTTGTTGCTTAATCCTTCCTAGCTTTGATCTTATCTTTTGATTGAAATTTCCTCTTTTTCCTCCTTGATAATGGCCGGCTATCTTAGGGTTATTTTCATTTGTTTTGATCTGAGAAATAAAACGAACGTGAATAGCAAAAGGCAAATGTATAACCGTGAATAGAAAGTGCGGCTATTTTTACTAATAAGGCCTTATGTAAGTTAATTATCTTATTAACTAATTTAAAGCCCATTTATCTTATTAACAAAGGTGGCCATATTGACATTTGTATAATTTAATCAAATCCCAATCTCCTTATCAAAATTATTCTATTTAATTTATCTAATTAAATCTTCTGAATAATGTTGTCAAAAATTAAGAATGTTACACATATACAACGCTTAACCCTTTGGTACCTTATCCTAATTCTGCTTCGACCTTGAGTCTGCTCAACATATTGAAACAAAATTATTCACTCGTACCTACCGTATCACGACGACCTAAGTATAGTATATATACCTTGAGTTTACTTAATAAATATATATAATTATATTACCACATCCATTAAATATAATAATTATACTACACATAACTTTACCAGCTTGATTCTGCTCAACAACTAAGGAGTATGCAAGTAATTTATTAATATATATATATATAATATGTATTATATATTTATATATATATATATAGTAGAGGACAACATTATATTGAAGATTCATAATCTTTAATATTTAATATTGAGTGATATCGACTAGTGGAATAATATAATTCTTATCAATTACTCTCGTGATTCAAGTGTTGGACACATTTGAAATTACAATATACGTTTATTTATGTCTGTATTTATTCCTTAATTCTATTAAGGTTCCTATGATGTTCCACCTTTAGTTTATACATTCACATCACATAAGTTTTATAATTATATAAATGTTATATTTTATGTTACTTATATAATAGTCTTTATGTATAATATTATATTAATTAAATCTTACTTAATTAATTAACATTTTAGTTAATTTTATATTATATGAAATATAACATTTATATTAAATATTTATAAACTTTATAGTATAACACATACATCATATGCATTGTATATTATTTAATTAATTAACATTTTAATTAATTTATTTAATTAAACAATTTTTATTAAATTATATTAATTTCAGAATTCACTTCTTATATATATGTATGTATACTTATGTTATTTTAAACATTTTTGAAACAACATAACATAGATCATAATATATAATACCTGTATATATTTATTAATTAATCAAATTATTTGTTTTATTAATCCAATTAATAAATTTTTAATTTGAAATGATAGAAAATGTTCTATTTTATATGCATACAAGTTTTCACATTTTTCTTGTTTAAAACTTGTATACATATAAAATAGAACATTTTCTATCATTTAAAATGATAATTTACTCTTTTTAAACATTTTTATTGTTAATTTTCTTTATTTTGAATAAAATGCACTTTTTGTTCATTTAATTGTAATATACCACGTTTATTACTTTTAATATTCAACAAATTACATTTTATTACTTGTAAAAATGTTCCAGTTTAATCATTTAGTTCTCCTCTCTCTTCGCTCGAAGTGCAAAATTATGTGTTTTATATAGAAATTAAGTTGAAGAGAACGAGTTTAGGAACTTTCGAAATCGCTTTATAAATTGCCTTTGAAATTTTCTTATTATAGAGTATATAATTTTTATACTTAAAAAGAATATATAATAATTATTTCAAAAGCCCATTTATTTGAAAAACATTTTTAAAGCACATTATAATACTTGTGTATGAAATCCAGAAAGAAATATCAAGAGAACATCGAAATAACGAAAATTACACCAAGTATTATCCGTTTAAAACAAGCCGCGACTCGATATTCGACAGCAGGTTTGAACGAGTTAATAGTGTCAAAATGACTTGAAATTTGGCAGAAATATAGTTCACATTCCTACTTCAATCTGCAAAAAGAATCATTCAAAATCCGATTTGAAACGAAGAATCTGCGTCGTTTCAAAGTTGGACCACACATTTTAAAAAATTTATTATATTATAACATTTATAATATGTTATATTTTATTTTAAATTTAAAATCTTATATTTTCAATTTTCAAACAATTTTGGAAATTTATATTATAGCATTTATAATGCTTTTCTTAATTTTAAATTTTTTATTTTTAATTTCAAAACAATTTTAAAATTAGCCCAAGAATAAATTCAAATTTGGGCCTTTTCTATTGGGGACAACTTTTGGGCTGTGAGCTTAATAATTGACCGTAATATGACTAATTTTAAATCGCATAAGCTATTGGGCTCCGACGCCATTATTGGAACTTGGCCAGCCCGTAATGGACGGTGGATGAATTTCAAAAGAAATTCCCTATTTGGATTTATATTGGGCCTATATATGAAGTCAAATTTATTTGGAACATTTCTAAATTTAATTCAAATAAAATCTCATATTTCATTTAAATTTATAAATTGTTGACCGAATTTTTTTTAATTTATGTTCAATTAAATATATAGGTATACATATGTACCATGTACATATATGTATACATGTGCATGTCTAATATGATATTCCATGCAAGGTATAATGCGCTCGTATATAGATACTGGGATTTACATTGCAACGACCACGTTAGCTCATCCTATATTACTATATATTCTCAAATATATGTATGAATTTATACTTATTATTTATAAGTATTAAAATATGTATATATGTATATGTATATATACATATGTATATGTATATATACATATGTATATGTATATATACATATGTATATGTATATATTATGAGAAAATATTAATGATTTATGTAAACGTAAATAATATTGTGTTAAATATTATGTATATATATAGGCACACATAATATATAATATTTTTAATTACTATAATACATACATACATATGTACATATACATATACATATACATGTACATATACATATACAAATACATATACATATACATATACATATACATATACATATACATATACATATATACATACATACATACATATATATATAGACACACCTATATATATATGTGTGTATGTATAAGTAACAAAATTATATTTATAATTGTTTTAAATATATATATATATAACATAAGTATACATGTAATATTTGAACATAAATCTGCGTTTATGACATACATATGTATATGTGTGTGTTTGCGTATGTATATAAATTATAAAATTAATTTTTTTGATTAAATTATTCCAGATCAAATACACAGCAGAACCAAAATTTTATTATAATTTTATTACATCAATATATATATATATATATATATTAATTACTCAAACAACAATAAATTAATGAAAAAAGTATTTATATAATATATTTTTCGAATTTTAAACTTTCAATAAATCACGGATGATAGTTTAAGGTTTAGGAAAAAATTCCATATTTTTTCAGTCAAAATATTTTTTTATTAATTTGATAGTTTCAACCAAAATGTAAGTTTTTTCTTCTTTTTTTTGAAAATGGGTAAGATTTTATTGAAGGCATTGGAGCCCAATATTAGAACCCAATACAGAGCCCAATACAAGCAGTGTAGAGGTTACATACTTCCGACAGTAATCGTACAACTCAAAATTACCATAAATAAAAATAAAAACATCTGCTTCTTCTACATCTTCAATTTCATGGCGGCCGAAGATAACTCATGTTTGGGTTTCCTTCCGATGGATAGTACAAACCCTCTTCTTCAGTTCGAGCTTTATCTGGTTCCTGTGAGGAATTTATCCAATCCTTGATTCTCTTTCTTATCAATTGCATGTCGTTTTTTTACAAGTTTGCTGACCTCTATGTGATTTCGCTGTTGTTTCTGGAATAATCGACGGTTCCTTTCCTTCCATATGCTCCAAACGGTCGTAGTAATAGTGATGCTGGCATATTTGGTTTTCTCGTCTACACCATCCCCCCTCCAAAACCAGGTGAGCTATTTCTTCCTCCAGCGTACTTGTTTCCTTTGATAGATTTGTGTGTGTTTTGCACCGGTTCCACACTTCATTTGAGTATTTACAGACGAAGAAAATGTGATCATGCGATTCTTCTTCTAGATTGCATAATTCGCATTTATTTTCAGTTAAAATTCACCATTTTACAAGTCTGTCTTTAGTAAGAAATCTCTTGAGAACTGCTTTGTAAGCTGTAAAAGCCATTTTTGGGTTATTTACGCGATTCCAGATGATTTTGCTCCATTCGACTTTGTTGTCCCGATTTCTTATCTCTTACCATGCTGACTTAGTAGTGAACTCATTGCCTATAGGCTTCCATACCCAAATATCATTTTTCGTCCGCTAAATATTGGCATAAATTGTATTCTCTCTTTGATGTTCTGGTTTACTGGCAATTGTGAACAGTTCCATTCATTGTTGTTGATAATATCTGTCACTTTTTTGTTGGGGCATCCATAATCTGAGAAAGTGTGAAGTCCCAATATATTGATAAAGGATTCTCCTTTTTTCCAAGGATCTTTCCAGAAATCAGTTTCACTTCCCGTTGCTATTTCTTTTATATTGCATGAAGCAAGTGTTTCCCTTATTCTCATGATAGCTTTCCAGTTTGCAGAAGCATTGTTATCAATTTGCATGCACCAAAAATTTCCTTTGATATATCTGCTCCTCATCCAATTCCCCCATAATCCTTTTCCTTTGATTATTCTCCAAGCTTGTTTTAGAGTATAAACAAGCCTCATGTCTTTGAGTCTTCTTAGTCCCACTCCTCCTTCCTCTTTAGGTCTACACAGGTTCTCATATTTAATTTTATGCATGCCTCCTTTCCAAATAAAATCTGCACAGACCTTTTCTATTTTCTGAATTATGGCATCTGGTAATTGGAAGGTTTGTAGCCAGAAGTTAATTTTGGAGTGAATAACAGTGTGCACCAATTCAATTCTTCCTGCTAATGATAAGAGTCTGGAGCTCCATCCTTGTAATTTATCCCTTATCGAAGAGATTAAAACTACACATTCTCTGTCAGTTATCTTATTGGAAGATAAAGGAACACCTAAGTATTTCACATGGAGAACACCTTCTTCCACTTTTAAGATATCTAAGATCTCACTTTTCTTATTACATGTTTTGTTGAAATAACATTTGGTTTTTTGTTTATTCATTTTTAAGTCCTATGTATCTCTCTAGTTTGCAGAAGATATCCTTAACAGCTCTAGCCGATGCATTGCTGGATTTTATGCATATGAGCAAGTCGTCTGCATATAGTAGGTGGGTCACTATAGGCTGAATGTTATATATAGGCTGGATTAATCTGTTGTGTGTTGCCAGCTCCATTTGTAATTAGAAGTATTCCATGCCAATAGCGAACAAATAAGGAGATAGAGGATCACCCTGTCTGATTCCCCTGTTGGAGCCTAAAAAACCTTTTGGTACTCCATTAATCAAGATTGAAAAGGTTGGAGTAGTTATGCATTCCTTTATTATGTTCACACATCTGGGGGAAAACCCATAATTTTTAATATATGAATGATAAAGTTTCTATTTATTTTATCATATGCTTTATGAAGATCCACTTTAATACAGAATTTATCTGCACCTGGTTTGTTGAAGTTTCTAATCAATTCATGTGCCATCAATGAGTTTTCAGAAATGCTTCTTCCTTTGATGAATGCACTTTGACTTTCTGAAATAAGATCAG
This sequence comes from Allium cepa, assembly GCA_030765085.1. Lineage (NCBI taxonomy): Eukaryota > Viridiplantae > Streptophyta > Magnoliopsida > Asparagales > Amaryllidaceae > Allium > Allium cepa. The sequence continues at coordinate 339,915,455 of CM060932.1, read as the reverse complement.
GTAAAACGAGTTTCATTCTGTTGCATAGTATCTTGCTTAGAATTTTGTACATCACATTGCAACATGCTATAGGTCGGTAGTCATCTATTTTTGATGGATTATCTTTCTTAGGAATGAGACATATAAATGTGTGATTTATTTCTTTGACAAATTTGCCACTTTGAAATATATCCTGCATTGCTGATAGAATTTCTTCTTTCAAGGATTCCTAGTGGAGGATGAAGAACTTGGATCCCAGGCCATCTGGCCCGGGGCTGGAGTCTACATGAATGGCTTTAACAGCTTCCCACACTTCTTTCATAGTGATTTTCTTGGCCAACATCCTTTTCCCCCCAGAGTTTACCATCCTTCTGCTCTGGATATCTGGTATGGAGTAATTAACTTCTCCATTAAACATTTCATTATAGTATTTTATAGCTTGTTCTTCAAACTCTGAACTGTTAACACATTCATTGCCATCTTGATCTATTAAATGATAATTATAATTGAAGTTCTGCCTGACTGCCATTTTAGTGTAGAAAAATTTAGTACATTCATCCCCATCAGTTATCCATTTTTCTTTAGCCTTGTGTTTGAGTTCAATGGCTTTTATTCTAAGTGCTTCTTTTAAACTGTTTTGATATTGATAGTATAACTTCCATGATTCTTCAGTAGAATTTCCATTATCAATTGTTGTCAATATTTCTTCACATCTTGTTTGGAGGTTATTGATCTGGTCATCATTTTTGATTCTGTTTTTGTTCCACTCTTTTAGTTGCTTCTTAACAGTCTTGAGAAGTTGCACGAGTTTGTAACATTCTGTCCCACCTTCCCTAGGGATGTCATTTATATAAGTGGCTTCTGTGTACCCTTCTAATTCATGCCATTGGTTGGAGTACCTGAAAGGTTTTCCTTTTGTATGCAAGTTCTCCCCTTTTAAGTTTATGAGTATGGGGCAGTGATCACCAGATGAAGGGGGTAGCATATTTACTCTAGTATTAGAAAGTTTATTTATGCATGCTACATTTACTAGTGCTCTGTCTAGTTTACAAGATATTTTCTTACTTTCACCACTTCTCCACGTATATTTCAGGCCACAGTGGACTGGTTCCAGCAATCCTGCCCCAAATATACAGTTATTGAATTCTTCCAGTTGGGATGCTCTTATGGTGAAACCTCCTGTTTTTCCTCTGCTTTGAGTATAGCATTAAAATCTCCCATGACTATCCAGGATTCATTTATCTTGCTGCTCATATTTGTAATGACTTTCCATAGACTGGTACGATGGGATGCTAGATTGCTTGCATATACACAACTTAATATAAGGTTGAGGCCCCCTGAGTTAATAGCATTTACAGTTATTTGTTGATCATCCTTGGCTATAAGTTTGATATTCCATATTTTTTTATTCCATAAAAGGAGAATACGTCCTTTGCCACCTACATCATTATTATGTATACTTTCCCATTCAGTTTCTAGAGAATCAGTGAAGAATTTCAAATTCTCTTCATTGAATTTATTTTCCAGGATACTTAGTATTGAAGGAGAATACTTTCTCTTAAGATATAAGAGGTCTAAGCGCCTTGTGTCATTGTTTAGACCTCTTACATTCCAGCTAATTATGGACATTTATGTGTTGGAGGTCGACTCCTCAATTTTCTAGGAGACACCTCACGACTTGAGCTCGACTTGTCTTTAACCTCTGGTTTCTTAAATTGTGTTGCATATTTTTGATTTGATTTTGTATATTTGCTTTTGCTTTCCTTCTCTGTCTCAGATTCAAATTCCATATTGTCAAGTACAACATTATTAATCTACTCTTCTTCTTCTTTAGTTACAGATGATGAACTACTTTCTAAGCTACGGTTTTGGCCATTTTCTCCCCCAACAGTATTCAGTGCTTGATCTGCATTTTGGACTATCTTCTCTGGCTCGTCAGCATTATCCTCCTGGTCTGTGATGTTCTCTTGTTCGTTGTGTATATTTGAATCTGTTTTGGTAGGGCTCAGCTGTGTTATATTTTGTTGTGGAAACTCATTTTGATCGGCAGCGTTTTTTTGTTTCCACACTTGTTTAATGGGACAACTCACTGTTTCACATTGCATCAATGTGTGACCAAAACATTTGCAGTTATTACATATAGGAGGGATGTACTCGTATTCTATTTCCTGGATGTATATATTTCCTTGTCTGTCTTTGGCTCTCACCTGCTTTTTGATATCGTCACTTGCTTTTATTTCAACAAGTACTCTGGCATAATTTAATCTTTTAACATGTCTAGTGTAATCATCCATGTCTAAAGGATTACCAATTATACTAGCAATTTTGCCGATTCCACGTGCATGCCAGAGATAAATCTAAGTTCTTCAATCTCACCCAAACTGGGTGCGATTCTAGCATATCTCTTTCCAGCCTTAGGTTTGGTTCCCATTTTTTCATGAATATAAGTTTACTGTCAATGAACCATGGACTTCCGTCTAATACTTTCTTACAATCTATTTCATTACTGAATTTAATTAGGTAAAAACCATTTTCCCTGGGGAAAATATCCCAATTTCCTGCAGGTTTCCATTCTCTTTTGATGTAAGCATTAAAATGAACATAATATGGTCTCTTACCTGCAACGTACATATATATAGAGATGCCCCACATATTTTTTGCCGTATTGAAAACTTCTTCATCAAGATCTGCATATGTTCCTTCTTCATCTTCCATTGATTCGAATTTGTTGACCCCACCATTTATGCACGTGTTGCCCGCAATAGCATCTGCCCACGTTCTAATTCCTTTCCTGATTTCTGGGTTCTTAGCACTTGGCTCCACCAGATTTGAAGCCTTTTTGTGTAAGATGATTTCCTAAATATATAAAAAATGATTAAAAAAATTTGATATTTTGGCCAACAATTTCTATGATGACAAAATAATTTTATAAAACTTGGAATCTCAATTTTGAATCATAATTTATTTGTACGCATTTTTAATTAGTATATTGATTTAAATAATAAAAAATATTAAAAAATTGTTAAAAATTATTTGCAGTCACCAAAAATTATAACTAATGTAAATATGCATTTATAAAATATAATTTCAATTATTTACATGGTATAATTATATAATTAGCACAAATCATATAATTAAATTTATATATATATATATATATATATATATATATATATATATATATATATATATTTGAAATAAAAAGTTCTATTATTAATAACAAATGAGAACCATACAATAGCTGGATTCACCTTCTTAAAAACCTTACCATTGTTGTAAGGAAAAATAGCATGACATTCTCTATTAGCTAGTCTAATACAGTATAAATACAAAAACTAAAAAAATAAAGCAAAATAAACTAAGGCCGACCCACGCGGGTAAGTAGCAACACCTCCACTTCCATAAATCAACCCGACCCGACCCAAACAAGGAAAAGTCACTGAATCCTATTCAATCTTCATAGTTGCCGCCATACAATTATCCAACATCGTCCAAATCAATTCCCCACGACAAATTTTTTTGCTTTTCACCTGAAGAGAAGTCTCCATTACGGAATTCACCCCGTAGCTGCCAGCGAAGGTGAATTTCAATTAGGTTACTCCTCTGCTCCATCAAACATCTCCTCCCATCGAATTGTCTCCGAACCCTTTCCACCCATATATGATGTATGGTAGTAGCAGCCGCCACATATACCAAAGCTTGGATGCTTGATTTGTGTGCAAAACAGCGGCGAAGCATAGTTAGCCGTCGCTGTAGTGAGTCAATCGTGATCGGATGTTCCAGCTTGCATAGAAATGATTTACACAGATAAGTGCTACATTCACATTCCATAAATAAGTGCTGATGAATTTCATTATACGTATTGCATAATTCACATTGAGAATTAACACTCATTCCTCATGAAATCAATCGATCCAAAGTAGGCAGATGGTGTATATAGGCCATATATGTGGTATAGCTAATCTTCCGAGCGATTTTGTTATACTATATTAGCTTGTATACATCATATTGCAACATATGGTGTTGGATTTCATTCCACACTCTTAAAAAAACAAATTTGGGTCGATTGGCTATAGTCCAGTAGTCTGATGGTTCTGCAGTAGATAGATTTACTTGCATGATATTAGCTGCTACCTCTCGAGTCTTAAGTAGTAAAATGGTTGTAGCTGACCATTTTGTACAATACTGCTAACCTTACTTTTAGCTGCATTACTTAAGAAGACCCTGTTCCATCCAATTAAGTCAACCAAAGGATTATGGCCAATCCAAGGATCATACCATAAGTCAGTATTTTCCCCATTAATGATGAGATGATTCATAATTTTTGCTGCCAAATCACATTGCCGTAAAACGGATTTCATGGTACCTGAAAAGTTGTTATTGATGGAAAGTACCTAAAAATTATATTTTGCTAAATATTTGGCACTCATCTATCTAGTCCATAAACAATTTGATGTAAATTATTTCCATAGCTATTTGATTCTGGCGATAGGGCTAAGGTCAGCGAACTTACAAAGTCCAATTCCACCTTCCATTTTCGGCCAGCATAATGTATCCCACGATATTTTATGTAGTTTGCCCTTCAAGAAAAAATCTGCGCAAAGACAATTAATTTTCTTTAACACTAATGTCGGTAACTGATATATGAGTATCCAATACATAACAATAGGAGTTATTGTGCTTTGTATCAACTCTACACGGCCTGCTATTGTTAGTAAATTACTATCCCATCCTTCTAATCTAGAAATGATGTTGTGTCACAAGGGAGCGCAGTGACCAACGTGGATATAATCAGTCGATAATGGCACACCGAGGTATTTAACAGGTCCTTCTTTCTCGTCTATGTTTAAAGTGTTAACTATTTCTTCCTTCCACATAGCTCCTTTACTGAAGAATATATGTGATTTAGTCTGATTAATTTTCAATCTGATAGTTTCCTCCAATCTAGTGAAAATGTGATTCATATAAGTAGCGTTTTGTGTAGTGGCTGCTAGAAAAACCATGACATCATCAGCATATAACAAATGAGATGTATTAGGCTGTAGCTTGTTTAATGGCTCTAACTTGTTGGTTGCCACACCATCCTCCATGAGTAGTGAAAAAAATTCCATGGCAATACAAAATAAGTAGGGAGATAAAGGGTACCCTTGCCTCAACCACCTGTTAGAAGTGATATATCCCTCGGGTCTACCATTCACCATGATAGAGAAAGTAGGAGTCGAAATACACTCGTATATTAAATGAATAATGGAAAGGGGAAATTTAAAACAGTAGAGCATATGACATACAAATTCACGGTTAACCATATCACATGCCTTTTGTAGATCAATTTCGATGCACATTCTTGATTTACCCTGTTTTGCAAAATCTCGAACTTGTTCATATGCCAATAAGACATTTTCTCCAATATTTCTACCTAGTATGAAAGAGGATTGATTTTCTTCAATTAGCAAAGGCAAAAACCATTTAATACTATTGCATATAATTTTGGATATAACTTTGTATAAAACATTAGCATAAGCCATAGGCCTATAATCAGAGATTAATTGTGGCTTATCTTTTTTGGGTACTAGAGTAATGAAATTGTGATTAATCCCAAGAAGCAACCTTTTGGAATGAAACACCTCTGTTACAGCTTCATACATATCTTTGTGCAGGTTATCCCAATGGAGCTTGTAGAATTTTGCTGAAAAACCATCTGGTCCTGGGCTCTTGGAGTCATTAATGGAGAATAAGGGCCTCTTTAACTTCTTTCAAAGTTACTGGAGCAGTTAAGTAATTCTGTTCTCTGAATTAATGGTCATTCTTGTATCTATGTGTGGAAAATCTGTGATTACATCTCCATTAAACAGTTTTTGGTAATAGTCTATGGTTGCATCCTTAATAGAAGTGCGGTCATAGATATATAGCCCTTGTGAATCAAGCAAGTCGTGTATTTTATTTCTGTGTGTGCGCATGGGCATTTTGGCATAAAAATATTTATAATTTCTGTCCCCTTGCTGAAGCCATAGCACTTTACTTTGTTTTCGTAGAAATTCATTATGCTGCTGAGTCTGCGCATTCAACCTCTGCCCCATCAGATACATAGTGTTATGTAGTGTAGTATTTTCAGGGTCTTGATCAATTTGATAAAATATATTTTCCAAATCTACCTACAATTGAGTAATAGGTTTGTCACGAGCTCTCGACTTATTCAATTTTTTAAGCTGAGTCCTAACTGCCTTTATTTTGTAAATGAGCTTATCAGAACAAGACCCCCCATACATAGGCTGATATGCCCACATCAACATAGTGACTGTAACCATGTGCATAACACCAACTGTTGACATATCGAAATGGAGCTCGTTTACAACGTTGGTGTTGTGGAATGAAACAAATCAAGAGAGTGGTATGGTCACTAATAGGTGTAGGCAGTGCAATAGTAGACAATTGAGGGAACATGGACATAAATTCATAGTTCGCCAAAACTTTATCTATGTTGGTAGCAATTCCCTTACGCCGCCAAGTATATTTACAAACCTGTAAATAAGATTGGGCCAAACTACAAGTAAATAAACAGTTTTTAGATGAATTCACATAGGAGAAGGGGATCGGCAAACCTCCATTTTTGTCCTTTATGTTGAGAGCGTTATTAAAATCCCCCATAATGAGCCATGGCGACCATATAGTTGAGACGTCGAGATGAAGCAAATCCCATAATTTTTGTCGCTCGAAGAAAGAGTTTCTCGCATAAACACAAGTGCGGTAATATTGAAATCCTCTGTTATTAAGCAGTAAGGTTATGTGTTGTTGTGACGAGCTCACAACATATTCCCAAACTGACTTGTCAAGCAAAATTAAAATCTGGCCTTTACTACCAGTATCGTTGTTGTGAATGACATACCATGTCTACATCTTTATTTGTAAACTGTCAATCACGGTAGTTGAGAGTTTAGCCTTAACTAAGTTTAGAAGACTAAGCTTGTGAGTCTTTAGAAGCATGAATACTTGACTAATCTTATCGTCAGTATTCATGCCTCTAATATTCCAACTCATAATATTCATTTAATCGCCAAAGAGCTCCTTGTTGATCTTTTAGGCGGATTAGTTTTTGGTTTTTTGGGATTTGCAGACGTTTCATGCTTCTTCGTGTATGAGGGGCTCTTCGAGACCATGGGGGAAACATTTAATTCAATATTATCTTTGTTACCAATCTCTTGAATTTGTGAAGCAACATCATGAATTAAGTCTTCAACACTATCGTACTTGTCAGTAAAAGAATTTGTAGTTGATGTGGCCTCCACTGTGTTTTGTTTTGTCTCGTTTGCAGGTGGTTCAGTAGATGTTAGTGGTTGAGGATAGGAAGATGCAGGCACGGTGACAGCAGCATGGCTAGGTGGTTCTTCAGCAATTTCAGTTAGGATCGAGAATTGGTTTTGTAAAGTAATAGTAGATGTAGTCGCACTTTGTTCAACTTCTGTATTAATTCCGGACTATGTAACTGTAGTGGTTGAACTGTTAAACTCTTTAATATTATCAACAAGCATCTGTGAAACTGATGTACTTTGTTTTGGTTTCCACTCTTTCCTTATTGTTTTGTTGCAACTGCTATCTGGATGCCCAAACGCTTTACACACTGAGCACAGAACTAGTTTATACTCATAATAAACCTGCACAATATTTGTTATGCCGTTATATACTGTAACTTAATTTTGGAAGGATATGAAAACTGTATATCACCTTCTATCAAAACACGTGCATAGTTTAGTCTATTCTTCATTGCCATGGTAGTGTCCATTCCTATCGGACGTACTAGGACACTAGCAATTCAACTAAATCCTTCTTTACTCCAATATTCTAACTTCAAATCAGTGAAACGTATCCAGATTGGAATTGTGAAGAAGGAATCTCTATTAATTTCAAAAATGGGTTTTCATTTCTTAATAATCAAAATTCTGGACCCAATAGTGTAAGGACCCGATCTGATTAGTTTAGCACAATCTTTTGGGTTATAAAACTTGATGAATATAAAACCATTCTGCCTATAATATAAATCAAACATACCAGTAGGCTTTTAAGTTTTATTAATAAAAGTTTTAAAATTGGCATATAGAGGCTTTCATCTCAGAATTTACATTACTAATCTATTCTTCCATTTATCTATCGCAGAGGAGAGAACAGACTTCGGCATAATGCCTGTAACCGTCTGGCCATCCTTGGAAGGATGGTAAAAGGCGAGGTCTGGAGTCCAAAGTCCTAGGGGGAGGATCAGGCGGTTTAGGAAGGAGGGGCTATTCTGTAACCGTTCCTACCAATTTGTCTTTGTTCACTAAAAGACACACACACACACACACACATATATATATATATATAAATTAATAAAATAATGAGAAATAAAATAAAATTTATTCGGCTATGTACATCTGATTTCACGCAAAAATTGTTGTTTTTTATTTGTTTAAATATATACACATAACCAATCTAATATGTGACAACATCAATACTTATGAGAATCTCAACCAACTAACAGTGTGTGTGTGTGTGTGTGTGTGTGTGTGTGTGTGTGTGTATGAACAATATATTGTTATTCAGTGATTATATATCATATAGAAAAGTAAGCACATACCTAAAATGCCCTTAGGTTGTGATAACCCGCAAATCCGTACCCTTTGAATCGACAATAAACTATACATGTTCGACCCAAAAAGCACAGACTGACGGAAAGTCAAGAGAAAGAAAAGAAGAGAGAAGAAGAGAAGAGAAGAAAGAGAAGATAGAACCAAACAAAACAATACAGAATCTCACATCGCAGCGGAATAACATATAATATCATATCAATGATCTTTAGAAAATAGAAACTGTACATAGTACAACAATCAGAGTTCAACAATCAATCACTAATCATCAGCTTGGACAGTTATAATAACATGTCGTCACAAATGCTAACAATATAAACAACAACAAAGCAACTGATAATAAACAAATACGTGTATATGAAATGAAGATCTCCAGCTCTCCTACCGAAGTTTCAAAAGCATCAAATTTGAACCTGTAAATATACTCAGTCTGACCCGTGCATTGAATAGGAAGAACGCCTGGATTGGTCTGGTAAACCAGCGTGAGAAACACACTCAACTTAATTTATTAAATTTACCAAACTTTTCCTTTATCAAAACAAAATTATCTCGTAAGACACGCCCACACCTAAACACGGACATGGTTTTACATTACGATAACTAAATCCTTTCATATCAAATTCTCTTATATTATACTAGTGCCTATTGCACAAATAATGTTAATCATAGCCGAAAATTTTACATTGATTAAATTCCAGCATATAGCCCAAAATGGGTAATACAATCAAAATGGAAAGCACATAGTGAAGTTTGAATTTTCATACAAATGACCAAGTGAAGGGTTTACCTTCCGGCAGTACATCTCTAGAAGAATGTATCGAGGACCATCATAAAGGATCCTTTACCAACACAAGACCAGCCTACCTCTATAACTAGGTAGTACCGAATATATCATCCTCCGGTCGTTACCGACCTTCTCCGAGGGCCCTCATAGCATACAAACCACAGTAATCAAATACACGATGTCATAGCATGTAAAGATATATCTAGAAGAGGATGATCATATCCTATTTGGGAGCGAACCACATAGCCTTGTCGCATTTATCCCTCGTTCGATTATTTTCGGTTGATGAGGCCTGAGGTAACGATTACCTTTCACATATCACATATCACATCACTTTAAATGCCACATGGACATTTTCATTGACTACTAATTGCCTTTCACAAAAACACAACCCTTGAGCTAATACGTCTCAAGGAGGGTGTTAAGCTAATATCTTCTCCGCCACCACTGATGTACGTTTGTAAAAACCAATGTAAGTAATCTTTAGAAATGCAATGTCAAATAAACATCCATAAAAGTTGTCCAGGAACAGGACAAACTGAATGTACTTTCATACCACATCCTATCGCGAAATCCCTAGGATTAGTAGCGAATAGTCCTTACATTGGATATTTCATAACGAAGAGACTACTGCTACTGGATGTATATTGGTATTTTAACCCCAAACGATTAATAAGCAGTCCTCCACTATAAAAATCCTGAATATCAATATCATCGGCCAACCTGCACAATCATCGCATAATTGTAGGTCCAAAGTGGTTTTCAGATAAATCTGATCCCGGTCTCTTCGCACCAACAATGCAAAAGCATTTCTCAAACTCATGCAGAAACTAAGTCTCATAGAATTATCACGTCTTCAACTTTCACCTTGTTATCCTTCGGCTAAGAAGGAAGCTCGATAGATTGGAGTAATACTCCACACTACACGAATCAACATCCTCAACACAAATGATAATCAAGCCTACACAGAAGACTACATACTAAGTGTACGACTAAATAGTTCCCACATCAAGTCGAGGAACTAAAATGGCCAAATTTGATAGTCGGTTATTTAACTATCAAAGCAAACAAATAAATATTTAGCACCATATGCAATCACTATGCCCTTTTAATTAATCTTTTATTAATTAAATTACTTGCCAAATATTCACTTCAAATTAGCTTTAAAAAGATATAATCTTAAACCATTTCACTTTTCACTACTTGGAAAACATTTCCATATACTTATTTCAACAATATAAGCATAATCACAAATCAATTTATTTTCAACACTTAGAAAATATTACATATACTTAAAACAGGATTAAGTATATATTTATTCTTTAAGAAAACCATTCTTTTAAACATATTTATTTGGGTCAAAACGAATGTTGCGTAAAACATCGTTACGACAACCCAAAATCAATGGTACATGGATTCGAAAATAAGATAGATATATATATCCCATATACTATACAAAACATCTCCTTTCGAAAATCATTTACTATAACAACAGTGTTATAGTCCATCATTTCCTGTACTTTTCAAAAACGTCTATTTCAACAATGGATGTTAAAATCTTTGGTTTCGATACTCAGCACATTTTAAAACATCTTCAAATCATTTAACTTCATTTAAAATATCACTTCTCAAAACATTTATTTAGTTTAAAACATTATTCACATTCCAAAATCGTGAATATAGTTCATTTACCAAATCCAATATATATACACATTTATTAAAGGATAATCCACTGTCCAAAATCGTGAATATAATGCCTAACCAAATTCTTTATTATTGAAACATTTAATTTAAAGGATAATTCACTATTCAGAATCGTGAATATATTTCCTTTATCAAATTCATTACTTCTACATATTTATTAAAGGATTATCCACTGTCCAAAATCATGGATGAAATTCCTTTAATCAATTTCTATATTTAACTTATCAAATTCATTTGATTTTGGATTTATAAAACAATGTTTATAAATGACATTTATATTTTATAAAAACTTCAAGTAATAAAATCCCTTTATTTGCCAATTCTATATATATCTCATTTACATGCCCAATATCCAATTCATAAGTTAATCACTTATAAATCTCTTTATTTCGAAATTCATTCTTTTTATTACTTCACAAAATTCATAAATCTTATTTACTTATAAAATCCATTTATAACTTCATTTTAACATTTACAAAACTCCTTTATAGTTCCATCTTTTTTATTTATAAAATATCAATTTTATAAATCTTATATATAAACTGTTTATAATAAATCAAAAATCTCAATTTAAACTATTTGCAAAATAGTTATCTCCATATTTCAAAAATCACATTTCAATTATATTTCACAAAAATCATAATTTTTATAACAAAAAAAATATAATATTTATTTATTTAAAATAAATCCATTCCTTTAACAATTCGAAAATCAATAAAACATCTATTTTCAAAATCACTTGAAAATCCTTTTCAATTTGAAATCATCACTTTAACATTTTTAAAATTCCAAAAATAGGCCCAATGCTGCAATTGCACTGAATACATTTATCACGGCATCCAAAACATCATATATCACATGATAACAGCATATATCACAATATTTGTAAATAAAAACAATACCGGTGAGGAATCCAGTTGGATCCTTCCAACCTATCACCTACAACAAATATACATATTAGAATATGTGTACAATGTCCGCTTCGAGGCAGACGCGCGTACAAAGGGTCATCCGCTCATACACGAGAACGTATAGGGTCTCATCTGCTCCAATAGGCAGGAATATATCCAAATACCAATCAATATATATATATATATATATATATATATATATATATATATAACATATCATATATCCTCCAAACAATCATCAGTCATCATAAATAAATTTATTTCTCACTTATATAAAAATATCAGTGAGTCAGAAAGAGTGAGTTGTACTCACACTGATTCCAACAGTAGTTGCAGTGTTTTATTCCGAATAAAATTAAACGAGCGTTTAATTTTACCCAAGATCCAATCAATTTCAAACAAGATCTAAAATGTAATGCTCATCAAAACGGACCCAACGCAACCTGTTTCGTCTAAAACGGACCTCGTATGAAGAAGTTATGATGTTTTAAAGTTTGTACGAATTAATATATAATCAATTTCAAATTTCTATTTTTTTAAACCATTCGATTCGATTGAAGTAGATTTGGCTATGCGTGCTTTTCTTCCCCAGGCATATTCGAACGCGAGTAAAACCCATAGTTGCCGCTCCTTTTGCCACCGTCCCTCGATCATGACTCGATCGAACACCGCCTATCGACGTACCGAAGCGATCCCAACCAACACCTCAAACGCGGTTGAACTTGGTCGCCATCTCGCCTCGAGAATTGTGTTTGAATGCCAGAGTTTGAACAACATTTGCCGCCATGTCGATTAACTTCACACGATCATCGCCGTATCAATTGAAAGATCTCGACTAGCTCTATCAATTTGTAGTTGAATGTCTTTTGTGAATGTGAATGGATTGAGAGAGATTAAGGGGAAAAAATCAAAAATATCGGCCATTAATCAGCAAATGGCGGCTAGGGTTTGATAATTAGGGTTTAGTGAAAATAGAAAATTATAACGTCCTTTTATAGAAAATTTCGCGCATTATTTATCCGAAAAATTTTCGAACTTCGAAAGAAGCGGGCCGCCTGGAATTTATAATGTTTTACCCCTATTCCAAACACAATGGAATATATATTGAGAGCCAATTCGATCGTATTAGGAAGATAGGTTTTCGAATCGAGTATTTAAATTTAAAATTCACTTAAACAAATTTTTACGCGTTTTTAGCTTGCCACGGACAAACCGTAAATTTAGTTGACACAAAATTGAAATCCTACAATATAACATTACAGATCCGATTAAACTAGTTTCATCGAAATCCAAGACTGTATGAAAAATGACTATTTCTACATGTTAATTAAATATTAAAATATTCAATTTCTACGATTCAACTTTTAATTCAATTTCAAAAGTTCTCTAAAATCATTCTAATTCAAAGGAATTTAATTCAACTTTATAAATCATTTTTATTCACATTAAATTCAATTTCCAATTATTTCCACAATTTCAAATATCAAATTAATAAGTTAATTATCTCATTAAATCCTATATTTAAAATATTATTTACCCAGCTTATAAAATTTTACTTGTGAATATTTAAATTCAACTAAATATCAAAATTTCAGATGCCTGAAATTCTGGGTCGTTACATTCTCCCCTAATTAAAAGAATTTCGTCCTCGAAATTACCAAGGAAGAAAAAGTCACAAAATCAATTAACTTTTCAAAACAACTCATTCAAATTAGTACCAAAATTATTTAACCTTTTAACTTTTTCCAAAATCCATTCGTTAATTATAAAAAAGTTTCTAAGTTTTCAAATCATACTTAGTTATCTTTTCAAAACTAGAATGAGTGAAATCAATCTTAGAATCATATCCTTGTGAGAGACGTATTTTTAAAGTATAAAATGATTTTTCAAAATATTTTCAAAGGATTTTCAAAGATTATTTTGATATACAAAATTTTTCTTGTTTTAAAGGATTTTCAAATGTTTTCTAGCTTCCTTTCTTTCGTATCTACCTTGTTAGATTTTTCTTTCTTTTGGATATTCATCCAAGTGAATTCTCTTGTCTTATCTTAATTTATCTTTGGCTTTTCTTTATCTTGTCCTAAATTCATTCTTGATATTTTTCAGGATGAATCGAGGAAATGCCAGAGGTAGGGGTCGTGGTATTTCCCTAGCTCCTCAACCTGTTGCTCCAGTCAGGTTCACTGTTCTTTGTAAAGAATTCTCTCAGCTTGGTGGTACCCCATTCACCGGTTCAGAGAGCATCATTGAGGCTCAGCAGTGGTTGCAGAGTCTTGAGAGGATATTTACTGGTCTTGATATTACTGATGCCTAGAAGCGTCAGTTAGTAGCTTGGCAGTTGCGTGGTTTTGCTTTAGATTGGCGGGAGTCCGTTACGACTAACACCGTCGAGGCTGATATCACTTGGGAGCAGTTTAGGTATCATTTGTGTTATCCTGAATTTTGTTCCTATTTTTTTTCTTTTCTTTTAAATCTATCTTAATCTTGTTTCCTATATCTCTTCTCTAGGGAGGCTTTTGTGGCAAAATGGATGCCAGAAGCCGGGAAATCTCAGCTTTATCGTGAGTTTATGGATCTTAAGCAGGGTAGCATGTCTTTTGCTAAGTATGAGAGGAAGTTCAATGAACTTTCCAAGTTCCGTCCTAGCTTGATTGACACTCCTCTCAAGAAGAATGAGAAATTTATTGCTGGTGCTCGGCCAGAGTATTATAGTCGCCTCATTTCTCATGTTCATGGCTCTTTCACCCAGCTTATGGATATGGCTACTCGCTACGATAATCCCACGTCTAAAGGTCCTGCTGTTTCTGGTGCTCAGTCTTCATCTACTAATTCCAAGAATAATAAGCCTAATTTCCAGCAGCAGAAGAAGAATTGGCAGAAGCGTTCTGGCTTAGGATCTTCATCATCTGCTCCTGCTCAGAGGCAACCAGTTGATCTCTCCTCCATCACTAGCTTTAAGTGTGATCAGAAGAGGCACTGTAACAATAGTTGTCCTACTCTATCTGGTGCTGCTATTCCTCCACCTTCTCAGTTGGCTAGACGTGATCTTTACCATATCTGTCTTCAGCCTGGTCACTTTAAGAAGGAATGCCATACACAGCAGAGGGGTACTCCTTCTGGCATATTTGCAGTCACTTCTGCATCATCTCCTGTTCATCCACATGCTCCTGCTCCTAGTGATGACCAAGGTGCTCTCCAGGGTTCATTTACTTTATTCCATCATCCTGTTCGTGTGTTGTTTGATACTGGTGCTTCACACAGTTTTATTTCTGTTGCTTTGTGGGATAAGTTTGAGCATCTCCTATCTCCTGATTATGCTTCTGTTCCGCTATGTGTTTCAAATCCTATTGGGGGTCCTGCTAACCTTAATCGGATTTGTCGAGAAGTGAAACTTCTCCATTCCGATCATCGCTTTTGTGGTGATTTTTAGGTTTTGGGCTTCGATGCTTTTGATTTACTGCTTGGTCAGGATTGGTTAGTGCATCATGATGCACGTATCTTTTGTAAAGCCCGGACTGTTCATCTTGTGGATGATCAAAGGAATTCCTTTATTATTTAGTGCCGCTTGCCTCAGGATTTTGCTGGCAATTTTATTTCTTCTCTAGATTCTTCTCCCAATGATCTTGATTCAACTCCTGTGGATAGATTATATCCCGATATATTTGGTGAAGTCACTTCTTTACCTCTGAAGCGGAAAATTGATTATCGGATTGATCTTATTCCTGGCGCTCGACCTGTTGTTCTTCCTCCTAGAAGAATGGCGCCCCACGAGAAGGTTGAGTTGGGAAAGAAAATTGAAGACTTGTCTTCCAAAGGTCTGATTAGGCATAGTTTTTCTGAATGGGGAGCTGCGGTGGTTTTTTTCACCAAGTCTGATGGTTCTCTTCGGATATGTGTTGATTATAGGGAGCTGAACATGCTCACTATGAAAAACAGATATCCAATGCCTCGTATCAATGACAAGTTTGATCAGCTTTATGGTGGCACAGTTTTCTCTTAGCTTGATCTTGCCACTAGTTTTCATCAGCTCAGGGTTACCGAGGATAACATTCCCAGACTGCTTTCTGCAATGAGAATGGTTTTTATGAATGGTTAGTCATGCCTTTTGGTTTGACTAATGCTCCTGCTTTCTTTGTTGATTTTATGAATCGTGTTTTTCGTGCCGTGCTTAATAAATTTATGCTAGTCTTTGTTGATGATATCCTTGTCTTCTCTAAGATTAAGGATGAGCATAAGTCGCATTTGAAATATGTTCTAAAGACTCTCAGAAATCATCAGTTGAAAGCTAAATTTTCTAAATGCCATTTTTGGAAGGATGAAGTCCGATATCTCGGGCATTTGTTTCTAGTAATGGAGTTTCTATTGATCCAGTCATGATCGTTGCGATCAATGTAAGTCTTTCTTTCTTCTCTTATTTCTATCTTTGTTAGTCGGTGTGCGACTTGTCAGCAAGTCAAAGCCGATTACCAGAAGACCCCTGATTTGTTGTAGCCTCTTGAGATTCCCAATTGGAAGTGGGAACATGTTTCCATTGATTTCATCGATGGTTTACCAAGGACTCGAAGGGGTAATGAGAGTATCTGGGTTATTGTTGATATATTGACCAAGTCTGCTCATTTTATTTCGGTCAAGTCTACTCGTTTTGCTTCTAGCTTATCTGAGATCTACATGAGAGAAATTGTTTATCTCCATGGTGTTCCTCTCAGTATTGTTCGTGATCGTGACCCTATCTTTAATAGTCAGTTTTGGAAAGCTTTTCAGGAATCTCTAGATACTCGTCTGAATCTGAGCACTGCTTACCATCTACAGACCGATGGTCAAACAGAAAGAGTGAATCAGGTTCTCGAGGATCTTCTTAATGCTTGTGTGCTTGATTATGGAGAATCTTGGGAAGATTATCTCCATCTTGTCGAATTCACCTACAATAATAGCTATCAGGTATAATCTTGTCTTCTGTTTTTCAGTCTATTCTTAATCTCTTTTATCTATCTCATTCCATATTTGCATTCAGGCCAGTCTCAAAATGTCTCTGTTTGCTGCTCTATAAGGACGACCTTGTAGATCCCCATCTTGCTGGATCGAATCCGGTAATCATTTGGTTCTTGGTCCTGATGTGATTTTGGAAGCTTCTAAGAAAGTTGAGGAGATTAAGAAGAGGTTGAGAGCCGCTCAGGATAGGCAGAAGAAGAACGCTGATAGGCGTAGGCGGAATTTGGAATTTGCTATTGGTGATCAAGTGTTCCTTAAGGTTTCTCCCTTGAGGAATGTCATTCTCTTTGATCGTAGAGGGAAGCTTTCTCCTAGCTTCATTGGTCCTTTCTGCATTGTGGAAAGAGTTAGTTCTTTGGCTTATCGTCTGGCTTTGCCCGAGAAGCTTTCTGGAGTGCATGATGTATTCCATGTCTCGCATCTTCGCCGTCATCTTCATGATCCATCTCTTATTGTCCAGCCTTCTGTTCTTGATAGTTTGGATATTGAGCCTAATCTGACTGTTGAGAGGAAGCCGCTTCGTATTGTCGATAGAGGTACGAAGCGGCTCAGAATGAAATCTGTGAATTTGGTCAAGGTATAGTGGAGTACTGACGATCGAGATTGTACCTGGGAAACGGAGGAAAGCATTCGTGTTTCGAATCCGGAATTGTTCATTTCAGGTACAATTTTGTTTTTCTATCTTGTTTCTCTTTATTTTTCCTTTCCGTTCTTTTCGAGGACGAAAAAATTTGAGTGGGGTAGAGCGTAACAACCCTAGATTTTTGAATATAAATTTAAATTTGACTTCTTTTCATTTTTAAATTATTTTAAATTTGTTTTATTTATGAGATTTCATTTCTAAATATTTTTTAAATGATAATAAAATTTTTCCAAAATTTATTACATTTATATCCTATTTTTAAAGGCTAGTTTTTATTTTTTTTGATTTTTTCTTCATTTAAATTATATTTAATTAAAATTTATTTATTTATTTTGTGAATGCATTTTTATTTTTTGTTCTTATCTTTATTTATAAATATCTTCCAAGTCCATATAAATTTTTCCAAGTTTATTCTGTTTATTTCCAAATTTTCTAGACCAGTTTTCATTTTTTATGCTATTTTCTTATTTTTATCATATATAATTAATATTTATTTATATTTTATATATTTGTTATATTTTCACATTTTAACTGAATTTATAATTATTTTCAGTTATTTAAACTTATAAAAATAAATTAGAGGAAATTTGAAAAGGTTTTGTGAGTTTTTGTTTTAGAGGCTTTTTGAATTCCCACCTTTTCAATTCCAACCAAATTCTTTTCATTTTGGCCATATCACTTCCTTCTTTCAGCCGACCCTCATTCCTCACTCACGTAAACATCTTTCTCATTCCTGAAAGAAAAAAAATCGGCCATTGCTTGAAAAAAAAATTGATAATCATCTTTTCTTTTTTCACTTCTATTGCTTGAATTCATTAATTTTGCACTTGATCTTCTTTCTTTTTGGTTCAGCCATGCTCCTCCACCTGACCTGCCACCTCCACTACCACCTGAGCCTGTCACCATCAACTCCTCCTCTCTGGCCACCCCTGAGCTGTAACGACCTGTAATTTCGCTACTTCGAAAATGAGATATTTCGTTTGTTTTAAATTTAAAAAGGTTTAAAACTTAAATAAATAAGTTAAATATAATAGATAATAATAGAGAAATTATTTATTCTTATATTTGATAATTTAAAAAGTATAAATTTGGATTTTAGAACAAATAAACAAACGTTAAGTTTTGTAAAAAAATAAATAAATTCTTAAATAAATAGGTTTGAATGTTTATTTAAAAAGATAAATATCATTGAAAACATCTAATAAATATAATAAAAGTATATTAAAATATTTATAAGTATGTTAATAATCATTTACAAAAATTATCAAATTTTGTCGCATTTTGTCAGTTTTACATACATTGTAAAATTAAAGATTTTGATATTATTTAAATATGATTTTAAATTATAAAGAGACATGTTTTAATTTGTTTAGAGAAGTAAAAAGTTCATTTTTAAATTTGGTTTACATAAATAAATAGTTTAACTAAAACGTCAAAATGTGACCTTAAAACATTTTGTCGGAAAACAACGTTTTATCGATTAAAAGTTGTAGCAACGTCATCGCACCTTTATTTTCTTATATAGGAACGTATATTCAAATAATGTAATATTAATTTATTCGCTAATCAAGTTTACCTTTACTAAACAAGGTTAGAAACTTCTAGAAGTCATTAAGAAAAGAAAGTACGAATTAACAAAAGTAAGTAAGAAAAGTTAAAAGTAAACATTAAATCAATATCATACCAAAAGCCACATAATTATGACATTCTTTACTTAATCTTTAAGTGACTAAGACATAAAGTAAGAAATGAAAGGATGATGTTAAGTTTTGAAAAAGTGGAGCTTATTTTAGGTGGAAGTAAGGTTAGTTTGGTAATTTGGTAAGAGATTATTTTGGTAAATTTCCACTTCATTCTTTTTCTATAAATATCCACCTACTTCTTCACTTTCATTCACATTTCTTCTTCTTCTTTTCTCAAGCTTCTTCTTCTTTTTCCTCTTCTCTTTAATTGCTTCCAAGCCATAGAAAAAATTATAAAAGAATAAATGTCAAAATATTTTCAAAATATTCAAAAGAAATAAATGTTTATTCTCTTTAAATCAAACTCATTTTTCTCTCCATATTTTACCTCTTCTTCTCTCGGCCATAACTTCTTCAAAACCGAACCAAAATACAAAATTCCTTTTTCAGATAATGTATTTTTCAGTGGCTATAACTTTCATGTTGACCACTTTGTCTTATTCTAAAGATAACCATGTCAAAAACCCACTTCTTTACAGTGCATTTTCTGGCCCAGTTTTTAACACAGAAAATATCCTATTTTGTTTTGATCATAACTTGATCATAACAAATTCAAATTAAGAAATTATTTTTATCAAACCATATAAAATTCCGGTGTCTACAATTTATTAGTTAGTCATTTTTTCAAGTTTTGAGGTTTGCTATACCTGAAACTCAATTCTTTGAAGTGTATTTTCGGACTTCATTTTTGTCAATCTGACAATACCTCATCTTCATTCTATCATATCTCCCTCAAAACACTTCTATTCAAATGATTATTATTTTTAAATTCAATATAAAATAATTTGAAACAACTTTTCAGTTAACAAGTTTTTTAAATTTTGAGAGTAAGAGAGTCAAAAATAAGAGAGAAGATGACCCATTTTTCGGATAAAAATCTTGGAAATTCAAGTTCAAATCTCTATCGCTTCTTCTCTATATTTTCGGCCAACCTTCATCTCAAGCCTCGGCTAAACTATTGAAAGTGAGAGGGTGTTATTTTCTAGTGTTTAATGGGGTAGGAAGTAGTTAGTGAAGTGTTGGATGATATAAATGTTGGTAGGAAGTTAATCGCTTTGGTTTATGGTGAGAAACTCTATTTAATATCTCTATTTACATATATACATGTTTGATGTTGTGTTATAATTGCTATGGATGCTTATATATGATTTTATCATCAAGTATTGATTGTTGGATATGATTGTTAAATTGTTTGACCAAGTCACGTTAATACACGCCGATAAGCACAAAGGAAATTACTTTCCTTTTGAAAATGAAATGGTATATATGGAATGCTTAAACCTTTTGGAAATAGTTTTAAAATGAGTTAGAAATGTTTTATAAACATTTGAATATGTTTAAAGAAATAAAGGAATAAAATCAAGATTTTATCTTGTATATTTTAAATATGTCCAAAACAATTTTCCAGAAAAATCGCGCTTTTGCAGTAAAGTGACCAGAGTTTAAAATTGATATTTTAAATGTTTTAAAAATATGAAATAAATCCTAAAAATCTTTTAAAATGTATTAAACGAGATTTAAGTTGAAAATATGGATTTCTAAATGATATAAAAGTCATTTTGAAGAATACAGTTTTTAAAACGCTATTTGCAACACTTTTCGCAAGGCTTTTCATAGTAGTTTGAAATGACTTTTGAAATGCAGTTTTAAACTTAACAATTCTTTCCTAAATCTTTTGTGAATGATTTTAAAAGAATAATTAAGTTATTTAAAGATGATTTGGAAGTTTTAATAAGAGTTTGAATAAATGGTTAAGAGAAATTGTTTATACCACTTAAACAAAAAGAGAAGAATATTGAATGTAATAACAAACTGAGTATGCGGAAACGACTAGTACATTTGTCCCAACTGTGAGATCTGGGAAGGTAAATAAGGTGTTTAACTAAGGTTAGGAATGGAGCAACCAGTTCCTTGAACTTACCTGGCCTATGTTTTCTCTTTTTAAGCGAGGGGTGGAATAGATCGAAAGGAAAGCACGGATGCTCTAAAAGATCATATTTAAGTTTTTCCAAGTTAAAAGACAGAGATATTCATGATGTAGGAAAATTTCCATTAGTTCCTGGAGGTGAAACTTTCCATTAGTCCCTGGAGGTGAAAACTTGCCATTAGTCCCTGGAGGTGAAAACTTGCCATTAGTCCCTGGAGGTAAAATTTGCCATATTTAAAGTGGCAGTAGTACTATGTTATGAAAGTCTTCGATTTGCAAGAATATGATTTGAAGTTAAGAAAGAAAATCTTTGATTAAGATTTAATGAATGATTTGGGAATATTTTTCCTAAGTTAAATGTCATAACTTAAATATAAGAAATCTTTGATTAAGATTAAATGATTGATTTGGAAAAAAATTCCTCAGTAAAAGAGAAAATGATTTGGAATTATTCCAAGATTTAATAAAGGTTTAAATAAACCAAATGATTTGATAAATGAGGCTTAATGATTCCATATACATTTGAAAAGAAAATGGAATAATTTAAAGAGAATATATCTAAGAAAGATATTTGATTAAGTTAAAAGATGAAGTAATTGATTGATGATTGATATCCACGTATGAACTTAACATCTTTTAAATCGATGATTGGCTTCGAAGGAACCGGAGTCGGATTTGGATGATTCCTATCCGTAAACCACTTCGAACCAATGTATACATTCGAAAGTGAAGATATATTGAAGACGATGATTATTGAAGACCTTGGATCTTTATAGCGTGAAGACTACTTGTTGAACATGCTCTGGGTAGCTCCCATTATAGAGTTATTTATAGCAGTGGTCTCCTCGTGATGGAGATTTTTCGGATTGCAAGGGCTTCCCGCCTAGTAATGGCCGAGGAAAGTGCCTTCGGTTTCGTTCAGTCCTAGAACGAACTTGTACAGACGAATGTCCGACATTGCATTTCTGAGACACAACGTTTGTCTTTTACAAATGTACATCAGTGGTGGCGGAGAAGGCAACTTCTCTTAGCTAAACACCCTCCTTGAGAAGTACAAGCTTAGGGGTTGTATTTTTATAGGAGTCAAATAGTGATCAAAGGAATGGTAGTGTGGCATTCAAAGTGGAACTTGTTAAGATCAAAGCGTGGTTTTGTATGAAAAGCGTGGTTTTGTATGAAAAGCATGGCTTTGAAGAAATTGATCGTAGCTTCGCGAGCCTCACACCCCGGTTTTGATGGGATTCTATGTGGTCAGATATATGCTCGCATTTCGAATAGTAGTGATTTGGGTTATCAGATGTTCTGAGCCCTAGGGACCAGATACGTCTGGGCCTCAAGGCATTTATTGCCCCATGTGGACAAAGTGGTTAGCTTGAGAAAAGCAGGGAACTACCGATTATCATTTGTAGTGTAGCAAGTATAGTTTTCAAGTGACTAGTTTGAGAAAAGCGATTAAGGCACCGTGGGAACTATGTTTGTTATGCGCGGATCGGAGAAAAGGTCACTAGTTTCCTATCATGTTGGAAATCCAATCCCTATGAGATTTACGGTTTTGATTGTGTTCCCAAAATAGCTGTAATGACTTGTAAACATTTCAGCTACCCCTTTTTGGTATCATATATTCCGTTGGTATATTCCGTTGACCTAGTCCAGATATATTACCTTAGACTTAGTCCAGATATTGATATCTTATTTGAATAAGTTTATTTGAAAAGTGTTTTCAAAATAATGTCATAAAAAACAATATCAAGTGTATTTTGGTATGAAGTGTTTTGGTTATCATAAGGTAAAAACCCGTCCGTGTTTATGTGTGGGCGTGGTCTTATGAGATACCCTTCTTTTCAAAGGTTTTGATAACATAGTCATTTTAAATTTCGAGTATCTCACGCTGGTTTATCAATCCTGATCCGGGTATTTTTAATACTCGGGTCAGATTCGAGTAGTTTCAGGTTTAGTTGAAGACAGTTGGAGTTTCTAGAGGAGAGCTGGAGATCTTCATCATCGTATGGACGTATTCTATTATCCTCTTTGTTTAGTGTATTTTGTTTGATGTATGTCAGAAATTGTAAGGACAGATGTTTACAACTGTCCAAACTGAATTTAGGTTAGACTCTGATATTATATTTTAACATTTTCCGCTGTAAAGATTATTACTGAAATAATATATGTTATTCCATTCGTGTGAGATTCTGTTCTGTCTTTATTTTCTTTCATACCCTTAATGATCTGCTTATTCGTGCAATTTGAGTTAGACATGTGTGGTTTATTGTCAATTCAAAGGGTACTGAAAAACAGATTGCTACACAAGCCGAGCCACCATTGTTTGATTATCCATCACCTAAATACCAAAAACTCCAACCTTATGCATAGCCGAGCACCACATATGTTTCCACCAACTTTATCACCTCTTAGCCGCCACCTACTCCACCACCACCACCTCCAGCCGACTTGAATCACCTCTTCCATGTCCCTTCTTTACCACACCAGTGATGGCCGTGACCCATGAGCCTTGGCCGAGCCTTGAATCGCCTTGAATCCATGTTGAAGTGGCATTGTTTTGCCTTGTTGTGTTGTTTCATGCATGCTCCTCTTTGCACCATCTCCAACCACGATTGGCCGACCCTTAGGAAACCAAATCCTAATCCAAACCCTTGATTTAGCCTTGTATTTCACCTATGGCCGAGCCTAATGAAAGTTGGAAGCAAGTGCAAAGCATTTCTACTTTGATTTGTGCAGTTAATTCTAGCTTAATTTAGTCGTTTTTGAATTTGAAATCTTATAATTGTTGTTCTGTTTTGTTTAATTTGTTTTCAAGGGAATTGATCTTTGGCTCTCTCACTCGTATCTTGTCATGCTATCGTGCTTGTGTGTATCATTGTTGTGTATTTGTTGTTGTCATCTCCAGCTAAACCAGTGAGTTATTCTCACCAGACGAATTGTACCTATATAACTAGTAAATTGACCACTTGTGAATCTGTATAATGCATCACCATTTTATATCTGCTATGCTATAATTATATGATGTTCACCCATGCTTAAACACCTGTTATATCATATGTTACTGTTATATTATGATGTTCTGTTATTTTTATCAGTTATCACACTGCAAGTTCTCTTTAGATTAGAATCACTATGGGTTGAAATGATACATACCCGAACGGACTTTAGAATAAGGGAAAATCGTTATAGGCTGAAATGATAGGCCTGAGCGGTTTTCAAATTATTTCATTTACTTGGGACTACGGGTTTGAAGTGATAAAACCCGGGTTTTCTTTGTAAATTACGGGTTGAAATGATATATTACCCGTATCACTTTACCTAGCGTAGAAAATTATATAAAGACCCGTAGTTAAAATATGTTTTTCTAAATTTTTTTTAAAATAATTTAGAAATGTAAATATTACAGTATTTTGATTTAAACTTAATTAAAATATGATTTTTGTAAAGTACTATTGATTTTTTGAAAATTTATAAGTTAATAAATTATGGAAAAGTTAGAAAATTTGATATATAAGTTATTTTGAAAATTTAATTTGCTGATAATTGGATTTTAAATTTAATATGAAAACATGATAAATTTATGATATTTTGAATTTAAATGAATATAAAATGATTTTATAATATATTAATGATTTTTGAATAAAGTTAAAATGTGAAATGAATGAATATTTAAGTTGAAATTTGAAATATAATAAAAATTGGGAATTTGTGAATTTGGCTTAAAAGTAAATTTTAAGTTAAGTAAATAAAAATGAAAATAAGTTATATTTGAAAATATAAACTTAAGTGTTAAGTTAAAATTTAATTTAATGAATTTAAAATTGAATGTTGAAATTTAATAAGTGAATTATTATTAAATCTTGATATTTTTGAATGGAAATTTAACTTTATAAAATCATGAACTTAAGGAAAATTAAATGATGTTTATAAATGTGAAAATGTATGATTTTGCAATTTAAAAATGTTTTAAATGAAAATATAATTGTTTGTGAAATTATATTGAACATTTGAAGTTAATTAACAGCATTTTTGAAATGCTGTAGTTGATATTAATGAACTAAAAAACTAAATAAGATTAAAGGCTATTATAGCATTTTGTAAAGTGCTATAATCGTTGAATTTAACTAAGTTTATTTGAAACTAATGTAACGCTATTATAGCATTTTAAATGCTGTCTTTTGTTAAATTGAACTGTTTTGAATGTAACTTTCCGTAGTGTTTTCTAAATGCTGTGAAAAGTGAATTTTCACTGTTTTGATAAAATTAAGTGAATGAATGAACTATGAAAAGTTTAAAATTTTGAAAATTTAATAATTTAATTATTAAATGTAATAACTTGATTTTTAAATGACTTAAATGAAGTAATTCGATTTGAAATATAAACTGTCTTTAGAATGTGAATTAAAATGGTATTTTAAATTGAATAAAATGAATATGGTTTTGAAAGGAAATGATAAGTTTGATACTTTTGAAATGATTTGAAGTGATTGTGATTTGTCAAATGATATTTGATTTTTGAGATATAAATACCATTTTAAAATTATAACTACGGGTTATAATAACGATTGGTTGTTAAAGAGACCGGGATCGGATATGGACATACTCTCTGTCGATACCGAAAACCACTTTAACAACTGTGTACGCGGTGGAGATTCCAGAATGAAGTAGGATGGTGACGACGTTCCTAAGGTACTTTACATGGACCTAACTCCCGTGAGTTAGCTTAAGGTGGCTAAAACAAGAGCGATCTCGGGCCAAAGGAGGTAGCACCTCTGGCTGGACACACTTCTTCGATACCATTCTATTACTGTTATGATCGATTGGGTACACCCTTTGATTTGGAGTGTTGTTCGAGGTGGGCGTATGTGGCTGCTGCGTTACCACCAGCCCATGTGCGTAATTGGTATATCTACCCTGGCATTGCCTTATGTGCCGTGTCACCTACCATACCGAGCCTTTACTACGAGTTTGTTTTTCTCCCGTAGCCCATGTGGTATCCTCTGACAGTTTCCCGATCTGGAGATGTCATGATATTTGATGGACTACTGGGACTATTATGTGTGAAGGGTGATATGGGTAGTCTGGAACGCTATTTAAAAGTATGTTTATTTTACTGTAGACACTATTATAATAGCGCTATATTATTATATAGTAAATAGTTTGACGGATCCTTAGAGGATGGGCGGTCTCAGGCATCCTTTAAGTTACTTGTTTTTTATTACTGTTCACTTGAGTTGGTTTACATTATATAAGTATATATTGTCTTGACTCGAGTGTTTCGTGTTTTGCTTTACGCTCGGGTCAGCCTGAGTATTCACAGCTTTGGATTCTCTTTGTGGAGCTGGTCTTTGCTGGTGTTTCTGCTTATCCACATATATATCCACTTCTATTTCAGCTATTCTAGTTTATCTTATGTATTAGTGAACTTCTATGTATTTGGGATTTCAATTATGTTGTTTTCATACTGCATTGTGTATTTGGTTTGAGACTCTGTTGTAGTAGCTTCATGAACTACTATGTATTATTATATTCCGCTGCGAGTTATTCTGTTCATTCCGTGTCTGTGATTCTGTGTATTTGATTTTATTTGCTCCAAATTTATTTACAATCTTAATTTCGCATCATTCAAGTCCGACTTATGTGGATTACTGTCGATTTGCTTGGCACGAAATGGCGGGTCGTGACAGAATATTAGCGGACTCGCTAATATTTCAAATATAAGGTACGTATCTCACATTAAATATCGCGTTTTTGTGTTTTTCCCTATGGGATTCCTCATCCTTGAGATGAGATTTATATTATGTAATTATATACCTATTGTAAATTTTTGAAACGCTAGCTGCATAATGGAGACGTTGGCGAAATTTTCTGTAAATTTAAGGCGTTAGAATTTTTTTTTGAGAACTTTGAAAAATTTTGCTAACTAAAATTTTATATTAGTATTGTCATTTGGAGTAATATTCATTGGTTGATTTTGGAAATGAAATTAGAAATAAGTTAGAAAAAAAGAAATGAAATTGCTTTGAAAAGAAATTTATGTTATGGGTTTCTTCCATTAAGGGAATTGCGAGGACGCAATTAAGAGAGGAATTCTGTAACAACCCTGTTGTTAATTGCCTAATTAATTACGATTAATTATGGTTAATTAATATTTATTGAGATTTTGCAATATAAACTGTGAAATTAAAATTTGTTTTGAATAATTGATTTAGTTATCAATCCTTAGTATTTGATAATCAAAAAAAAATTATTGGTAAGAAAATAAAAAATTAAATTTGTCAAATTGGATTTATTTTTTTATTATCAAATATAATGGAATAATAATTATATAATATATATATATATATATATATATAATGGTTAAAAGGGGCAAAATAATCAACTTATCTTTTGTTAATTACATTAATTAATGTTAGGAGATAATAAAACAAGAGTTAGTTTAAATTAGTGTTTGTTGGGCCGAATAGAAATTTATTAGTATATTTTTTTAATTGTTTTTGTTTGGTCCTTTGTCTTAGGATTTGCCTACTGCCATTAGAAAAGAAAAAGAATAGTTATCATTTCCCTCAATCACTTAATCCCTTATTCTCCTTTTTCCTATACGTATAGTTCCTCAGAAAGAAAAGGAAGAAAAGAAATAGAAACTCAAAACCTTGATCTTAGAAAATTAATATATCCATTGCAGTTAATCATTACTCGGAAAAATTGGACAATTTCCAAATAATCCTTCTTCAGGTTACCAAAATCCATTCATTATAGAAATTTTTTCCTCCACAAATGTCAAATCAAGTATTTTGAATCAGTCCCCATTCGATTCCTTCTCCTTTCTTTAATCACAAGTTTATTGCCCGTTAAATTTGTAATAAATGTCCATAAATTCTAACCCATCAATTACTAACTAATACGCATTTAGTCGTAATCTATGCTATATATATATATATATATATATATATATATAGTCATTAAGTGTGGTGGCTACATGATATCTATATATAAGTACTAATTCTACAACTAGAATACTCATTTCCATATTCTAATTTATCGAAGCTATCCTTCCAAAAGGATTACCGTCATAATTTATCATAAATTAACCACAAGTGAGGGTTTTGCTTTGTTTGAATTACAAGGAATTAAACTTTTTTTCAATAGACAGTGTAAACTATTGAAAATAATATTCGTCTCTTACAAATCTCATTCCTTTTTAGTGTATTCCTTGTTACTTCAAACAACGCACTTTTATACAAAATTTTGGGAATTGGATAATTTTTGGAAATTAAACAGAAACTGTTACAAAATTAAAATATAGAAATGGTAATCTAATTCACAAACCAACAGCAGATCTGGAATATTTTTACACTTTACCAACTTCTTCAAATAGAGGTTTGGGACCGATTTAAAATTTTCAGATCAGGTTGTACATTTTATTCATATCCTAAAAACCTTAGTCCATCTTACCTAGGTCTTGACCCATATCTACTGCATAAAAATTATAAAATCATAACTATTGCACACAAAATAAAATATCTTCATACAAATAAGCTTATTTAAAAACAAGCATTTATTACTTCATTGCTTGCAACACTTAAAGCATGAAGTATCAAATTCATTATCTCCATCCTTGAAAATGTAAACATTAAAAACCTTTATCAAAGATTCAAAATTCGTTTCCTCCCCAATAGGAATAAAATAATATCCCTTTTTAAAACATTCCTTATCAAAACTTTTTCCTTAAAAACTGGACTTTCTAATTTATGGCGTTCAAAATTTTCTTGGTTTTTCATAAAGGAACTTATAAGAAAAATTCCTTTCAATGGCTTACTAAAATAAGGGTATACTCTTTTTAGAAAATAGGATTTTAACGCAAAAGATTCAAAACTTTATTATCTTTCCAAACTAATATGTTAGACCATTTTAGTTTCAAAGAGTTTTCTAGCTACTAGAATTGTCGTTTACAAAATAGTAAATTTTCCTCTATTATCATTTCAAAATTACAGTTATTTTCTTCTAAAGCATACAATAATATTATTACCTTTTAACTCAAAATATACTATTTTTTGACGAATTATATCTCGTAACTTTGCTCAAAAACTCTTAAAATCCCTTGCAACACTTTTCTTTATCAAATCCAATAATATTACTATTTAAATAACTTCTGTATTCGAATTAGGAAAACATATAAAATTCTCATCTTTACATAAATTCTTCTCCTTATACAAAAACATCCAACTTATTTATCAATCATCATTTGAATCTAATCGATGGTCGAAGATGCCTTTTATGACTTTATACGATAGGAAAATAGATGGAGTAGACAAAGATAACTTCTATCTTATTTTATTACCCCTTTGAATATCTTATCTACCAGAGTTCAAAATTCTATTATTACGTAAATCTAGCCATTATTCTCTACATTATCTTATATGGGAATATCCCTCCTACCTATCCTATCAGACATTCCTTTCGGGTTTTTTCTATTTTCTAATCCAAAATAGATGTTATTTCCATTTATAAACCCCTAAAAAGAGTTCTAAAGAAATAACTTTAAGGTTTATAAACAAGGAAGAATCGCATGAAAAAATAGCAGAATCAAAGAACCAAAAATTGAAATTTTTTTAATCAAATTAAAAAATTAACAAATGAAAATTTTCAAGTCATTAATTTACAATTAAAACCTTCCACCATTTTGCCTTTAAAGAAATTCACCATCTTTAAAAATTACATTACCGTTTTAAACTTTTCGAAAACTAATGATGGTATTTTTTCAAAGATGTCTAAAACCATATATAGTTTTTCAAAAAAATTCCAACTTATACAGCCTCTAAGAAGTTATAGAGGAAAGAACTTTCAAATTTACTGCTTAGAAAATATAACATATAATAATAGAAGACTGTAAAACAAGGAACAAAAGTTTAAAGCTTCTC
Organism: Allium cepa; assembly: GCA_030765085.1. Classification (NCBI taxonomy): domain Eukaryota; kingdom Viridiplantae; phylum Streptophyta; class Magnoliopsida; order Asparagales; family Amaryllidaceae; genus Allium; species Allium cepa. Next base: position 339,885,240 of record CM060932.1, on the reverse strand, counting down.
TAATTCAATCAAAAAACCTAAATTGATAAGTTAATAAATGGAAACTTTTTTTAATTTCTCAAGTCACCAAATTTGTAAATTGAAATTATCTACCTAAAATGTTTCACCACCCTTTTTCAATTTACAACCTCTTTTGAAACCTTTTACAAAATAAACGGTGATATAATTTAAAGTCATCTAAGATCACTTTTTATCACAAATTTCTAACTCATAAGATTTTAGTTTTAAAATTTATTGAAAGGAACTTTCAAAATTTTCAAGGGTTATTCAAAGAAACCTTTTCATCAAATTATGTCCCAAGAGATAGGATTAAAATTTGTTCATTCTTTTAAAACTTTCTACTCTATCTTTTAAAAATCTAATTTCTTCCTTGTGGTGATAAATGTATTTCTTCTTTTCTACTTTCCTTGCTTTCATATTTTATTAATACATAACACATTCATTTGTTACGTCCATAAATGTTAATTTATCTTCATTAATTAGTTGTCAGCCTAATGGACGTTTCCTTAAGGTTATTTATTTAATATTCAAATCCTACCTATTTACTCCTTCCTTGCTTTTCCCATAATTATCCTAATGGGTCATTAATTTATTAAATTTATTACCTATTAACCATTCCATCTACTGTAAACCCAATTATTAAATATGTCTATAGGGTTCACAATGATACGGAAGACTAAGTCCTATCAACGATTCAGTTACTATCTAGCTTCTTGGGTTCTTTCATAAGTTGAGGTCAATGTCTCCCTAATATGCTCCTAAAGATATGATTTCTGCTCCATGGGGAATTGGAGTAGGAGTATAATTTATCTCTATTTATTCTTCCAACTCGTAGTCGTCTCATCCATCCTTTCGGAATATGGTCTCAATAATTTTTATAGTTAGAATCTATAGAGTTAGATGTAAATGAGAAAATAAATGAACATATATAGTAAGATTTTTAAAAAATGCCTTTCAAAAATAACAAATACACCTCTAGTATATATATTTTTCCCCGTTGATCAGGAAACCATAACAACCCACCCCAAAACAGGCCTAAATTTCGACCTAGAAAAGGCCATCAAAACTTAGATCCATTCTAAGGTAAGTTGTTGAAAGAACTAAGAAAATAACAGTATAGAGCCATAATTAAACTTTCAGAACTCACAGCGAATGGAACAAAATATAATAGCAAAGTGTACCCATTTATTTCAAAACCAAAAATATGTTAAATAAAAAGTACCACCAAATCGTATCATAAATCCATTACGACAATAGTCTAGATACTTGGGTACGTATAAAAGCAAGTGAAAATGATAAATACTGCCATAAGTAAACTACCTCTGTCTCTAAGTGTCATCTTCGCCATCAACGTCCTTTAACCTATATTGTAATGAGGAGGGAGTTAGAACAACAAATATTTGGTAAATGAGTACCTCTAGTCTTACCTTTTCAGCACTTGGAAAATATATTTCAAAAATGAATATGTCTACGAACATAAAACCATTAAAATCCAGCATTATAATTAACTAGCGATGCAAGAGATAGTACCCAAGCCACTTAATACTATTTATTAGAGAATAGGCAGACTCTGGTCGTTTAATACCTTAATTAAGGCAAACCTCATCGTTTAATACCTATTCCCAAGGCGTGCTCCTTAATGGTGCTATCCAGCTGGCATCATATGACACCTCAAGTCACTTAATGCTTCTTTATTTGGAAAGGCGGACCCTCAAACAATCACTTAATTCCTTATCCTGGAGCGGACCTTTGTAAAAATACCACATAACATGTCCCCTAGACCATTTAATACTTCAATTGGGGAAAAATTGCGGGCCCTCAAACAACAGCTTAATACCTTAAGATCCCAAAGCAGACCCCTCATACTATGGTCCGTACTCATAATGACGTCTCACATTAGTCCGACTATTCGTAGGACCTGTTAACAAGACTAGCGGGGCTGATTTTCCCTATAGAATTAAGGACTAACCTCGTGTGACGCCCCACCTCTATACCCATGCTAGCCAAGAACACTACGGAGTAATGCTGTCAACTAGCACGGAGAATAAGGCTGTTGAGGAGCGACCATCCGTATAATTTCTTTGGGCGAGCACCGATATGCCAGATAAAAATATAACTTTTCATCACAAGAGGAAATCCGACATACCGACACAAACTCAAAGCTATTACACAGTGGCTATAGTAATCTTCGAAAACAAATATAGAAATAAGCATAACACAAATCAGTCACAGATAATTCATATCACAAAGGCGGAAGAAGATATGAATATATAATTAACACATGGAAGTGTATATCAGAGTAGTGGTCAAAAAGATCCACAATAATACAAAAGAATAGCAACACGTGCTATACAAAAGAATACAACTATGAGTCCATATCTCAAGTGTATACAACAAAATAAGCTACTAATCTAAGTAGTTAGCCAAAAGATCATAAGATAACCCCAGAAGAGAAGTCAAGCAGAAGCACCTGTAACATCTCGGTCTGACCCGAGTATTATTTAATAAGAAAATAATAAACGGATCAGTCTAACTATAAATATCAGATGAAACGATATAGAATAAGAGATATGACTAAACACATAGTAATCACAATGCCAAGCTGTGATATATATATATATATATATATATATATAAGTAATTGAAAATCAACAAGAGGATTAATCAATATCACCAAATCTACACAAGAATCAAAGAAATGTCATACTCTTTATTTCGTTCACCAAACTATAAATATTGACGATTATATCAATGTCAATCACAGAAGTCAATAACACACGAATTCACCAATGCACAAAAATTGATAAATCATATCAATAGAAATTACAAAATAGGTGAAGCATAAATTCCAGAATTCAACACACGAAATCCAGAAATCACAATAAAAGGATGGCCAATCCCACAAACTGGACATCGACACACCTAAAAAGAAATGCCCCATGCACAGTCGAACATCGACGCACCTAGAAAGATACGCCCCATGCTATAGCATCGACGCACCTAGAAAGATACGCCCCATGCATAAATAAACATCGATGCACCTAGAAAGATACATCCCATGCATAAATAAACATCGATGCATCTAGAAAGATACACCCCATGTAATGTCTAACATCGATGCACCTAGAAAGATACACCCTATGCAAAGTCGAACATCGACGCACCTAGAAAGACACGCCCCATGCATAGACGAACATCGACGCAACTAGAAAGATACGCCCCACGTTCCAACTTATTGAGCCGGTTGCTCCACGAAGTAAACAAACATCGATGCACCTAAAAAGGTACACCCCATGCATCAATAAACATCGACGCACCTAAAAAGGTACGACCCATGTGTAAACAAACATCGTCGCACCTAAATAGGTACGACCCATGCAAGAAATGAGACGAAGCTCAATAAAATGAGGAATGGTCCTCCATATAGACAAAGAGACATCACTCAATTGCTAGTCTAAATCACAAAGATGATCATCATCGATCGTCAAGAAGTGTCAATTACAGTAAGCTAGTAAATATAAAAGTTTAGCTTCATGTCCCATAACCACTTGCTTAACTCAAATATTTACGAACAAAATGTAGATCTCCACTAGAAAATTGTCATAAGAGTTTCAATCGAACAAGTCCAAGAATTAACCGACGAAGTAAACGCAAGCGTTTCATACCACTCGTTTTACAAAGTTGTTTAATTAGATTTCTCATACGAGTGAGGTAAAGGTTTGTATATACTAATAGATTGGAAAATGGTTTTATAAACGAGTTTGGTATTGAAAATAGAGTTGAAATCGTTTTGAGGAAAGAGTTTTGATATTTACTACTAGTATAGAGAACCTTCATATTTTAAAGTGATAAATCACGAAAATGATTGTAGAACAATCAACCACCAAAATTCACATTCAAAGACGTGAATAAAAATCTAAGAAATCGATCTGAATCCATCAAAATGGGTATTCCCAAAAATCCCAAGAATAGAAGTCATTAAAGTCGTAGCAACAACAAGTGGGAAATAACACGAATCGATGGAATTTGGAAACCAAGCAAAAATATGCACAAATAGGCACAATTAGGCAAATAGGTGCAGGTCAGTCGACTGACTAAAAGGTCCAGTCGATTGGACCAGAGGCATGAAAAATAATTTTCCTGCAGTCAGTCGACTGACCTAAAAATCCAGTCGACTGATTGCAGGGAAACAGAGGACCCGAGCCTCTGGAATTTGCCTTCGGAATGCCTATGTGCTACAGCCAGTCGACTGACCCAAAGGTCCAGTCGACTGACTGGCACCAAGGCTGTTTTCCAGCCTATGAAATGAAGATGCAATCTTCTTCAAAATGCAATCGAGCGAGCACGGTCACTAGGGGTTTATGCCAATCGACTACCCGGCCCTATAAGCTCTTCGATGCATCATCAAAAACAAGTTCAAACATCCATAAAAGGATTTTCTTAGATTTTGATTTCGAAACACTAAAAATTAGAATATACACCAAATCAATTCAAACCAAAATCAAATGCACATGAATATGTGTTAGGAATTCATACCTAACAATCGAAGATAATCATAGACCTAGATGTGAGATTAAAAATCTCACCTTTGAACCCAAATTAATGAAGGAGAAGCTTTTAAAACAAGCTAAGATCAATTCCTCTTCAATAACAACTCAAGAAGCTTCAATCTAAGCTTACAAGTAAAATATTTCCTAAATTATGTTTAGGAATTTCTGAAATTGAATAGAGAAAGAGTTGGAGAAGATGAAGGAGGTGCTTACCAATGGGTTCACTTGAGTTTGGAGCTAGGAGTTGGATTTGCAAAGAAAGCAAGGGCTTAGGAATTTCCTTTTCCCATCTCTTCCACCATTTTTACTTTAGCTTGAAGTGTTTTAATTAAAGAGGAGAAGTTATGAAGAGAAGGGGTTGGGCTGAGCTAATAAGGGTGCAGTCCAAACCAAAGTCATAAGCGGGAAAAAGTAGCAAAAATCAACTTTCTCCAAACATATCGAAGCTTATACTCAAAAAGGTCGCAAACGGCATTTTGAACTCAATGGGGGTGGTGTCAAGTCCCAATTCGACTGTTTGCAAAAAGTAGCTTTTCGGACCAAAATCCGACGAACGATAAAATATTTAAATAAAATATTTAAATATAAAAATCGATAAATATGCGGGTTGTTACACCTCGCATCATTATAAACATTTATCATAAGGATATCTCACATCAATAGGAAATGTACACAATCATTAGTAGCTTCAAAGTCAAGAGCAGACTTCCATCATGTAATTCTATTGACCTCGCATCATTATGACTTAGCCATAAATTAAATACACTACATATATATGATAATACTCATCTCACCATTTCATTAATAAGTCCGAATAAGGAATCTTCCTTATTACGACTTAGAGTAATAATTAGGCTATATAAGAGTTTCCTCTTATTTTCGCCTAAAAATCAGTTACATTCATAATGGGGGGAAAATGAAAATAAATGCCTAATTAACTACGCCATATACACAATAATTATACGTTATTATGCTAATTAAGATAAATTATATTCGTTCCTAATAAATTCTAAATGCATGGATTTTACGTCCAAAACTAGTGTTAAATATCAATTCCCTAACTAAATACTATTATAAGTCCATTTTTTTCCAATTCTCAAGATTTCAACGTACCAAAATAGGGGATTCTATTATCCAAAATAGGAAATAAATATTCATATCCAAACTGCAATAAAAGACTTTTAAATAAAATAGAAACTCGATTTATTACACCAATTAAATGCAATATCCTAAACAATAGGAATAGCAATCTAAACTTCATGTTTTATTCAACTTCTCATTTACAAAGTAATAGACAAGAAGGAAATTTGTGTGGAATAAGAGGTGTAAATTTCGAACAAAATTCATAATCTAAACCCCTTATTTCATTGAACAATCACAATTTGAACTAAGGAGGAAGGAAAAGTAAAATAGATTACGAAATTATCAAAAATTTCATAAACAAAACAAATTCCACTAAATTAACATAAATAATTTAGAACATCCATATAGAATTGACATTTCAAAATAAAAAAAGAATTTTGAGGGATTTTATCTATCGTATTTTCACAATCTCAAAATCCTTAAGGCGTATTCAAATCCATAGAGATACACTAAAAAATTACTGAAAAAGAAATACTAAGGTTTCCACTTACAGAATAGCCCTAGCTTCACCTTCCTTGGATTTTCACGCCATACAATCCCTTCCAGAATCTCCCTTTTGATATGTATACACGGAATATGGAAGATGTATATATTTTATTAGATTCAGAATATTGGAGGATAATAGAATAAGAATAAGTTGGAGGAAGAAGAAATAAATAGAATGTGACAACCCAGAATTTTTGGATAATTGAAATTGGAAAATTTAATTGGTCTTAAATATTTAAAAGTTAATGTTTAACTTGAATTTCAAATATCGCTGTTTATTGGATAATTTAAATATTGAATTTAATAATTGGAAGTTGGGTAAAATATTGAATCTTCGGTTTTAAGCTCGTTAAAAATATTTCAAAGGATTATAATTTTTTTATTGGGAATACCGAAGATAATAGAAGTGTTAAAATTGAATTTTAAGATGATTTGTTCACTTTTAAAAATATATCATTAAATTGATATTTAAAAATAGCCTTCCAAGGCATAGTCTCGGAATTCAACGAAACCAGTTTCATTGCATCCGTAATAGTGTAATATTATCATATTTCAAATTTCGTAGTGTTCAGATTTGTCGTGCGATCGTACGATATGTAGACGCATTGAAATCTATTGAAAATTTAAAATAATAACTGGGTCCAAAAAGCTATCTTCTCCATACGATTGAATTAGGACCCAAAACCTTTCAAATTGTGTTTGAAATAGGGGTATAACATTATAGACGCCTGGCGGCACGCCTCGATAGGATGTAAAAGAAATTTAAGCTTCGAATTGAAGTCGATTTAAATTTGAATTTAAAAATAATATATGTATGTATTTGGACTGGTCAATATATCTCCCATCAGTGCTTTTTGCTTTCATTTCTCATCCACTGTTGCAGGCCTTTGCAGTCATGCAAGAAAATTTTAAACACGTGTTCACCTGGTATAACACGCGTCTCCTTTATAAAAAATAAATAGGAGGAAGCAGTGATAATGGCCGAATAAATGTTCTCTCGTTCGAAAAAAAGGTAGAAGAGATCGCATCTACTCCTCATTCCTTCAATTCGATTCACAGGCTTCCTTTCTCTTCTTCGGCTCTAGGTTAAAATTGAAAGAAAAGAAACGAAAATCGTTCGTATATAGAAAAATATTATCGTGACCAAACCGATCACGATTTCTCGTAGGCGCGGCAACATCAAAATGCACAACAGGGAGGCCAAGGTGCAGTTGCTTTTGGGTATATTCGCGGTGGTTTAAGGGGCTGGTCATTCAATTTAGGGCTTGGGGTTGCTGCTGGTGTCACCGCGAGCTCAAGATGGAAGAAGAGTCGGCGGAGGAGTTTTGGGAGGCTCGCGTTCTACGCGCGTGTATAAGAGGGTGAGCAGCGAATTGTGATAGAGATGGAAGCGCTGGCTTGTGCTCGAAATAGAGGAGATGAGCGGTGCAGTTGCAAGGCGGGTGGCGACCACGGTGGGTGATTGTGTGTCAGAGTGCGACAGTGAGGTATTTGCTAATTTCCTTTTTTTGGAATATATAAAAATGCATATTTTTTAACTTACTGATAGATTCTAAAAATATATCTTAAGGAGTTTAATTTTATAACATATTAATTTAATCTACTTAACTTTAAAACCCTTAATATAATTTGTGGTTTTTTTATTTCTTTTATCAAAAAGTTAACGGTAAAGTAATTTAAGGTTTATATATCAAATGTATATAAGCAGACAGTAAAGTTATATTTAGACGTGATTTTGGGAAAAAGATAGATTTTTTTCAAATCTTTGAAAGATTTATATAAAAAATTAATTTGGAATCTCTATAGACTATTTTATAAATATATATGTAGTTTCAAAATATAAAATAAATATACATATTTTCATTTACTAGTTTGATTTAAAATAATATAGATATTATGGGGAATTATTTGTTCAATCAACTTATTACATTATTTTAGTTACTATAAAAATATTTGCCTTAGAAATATTAGTTTAAAAATTGATTATTAAGTTTATCTAAAAGGAAATAGATTGTTCGATTATCTTAGATTTTAATAAATAGTATAATGTTTATACAAGGTCTAAAATCATGGAGAAACGAGCCGGGCTGGGTCGGAGTGCAAATAAAATCAAAGGTGAGTTAATCTCACTCATTTGGATTACCATTTAAATTTAAATAGTTAAATTTAAATTATTGGTTGATTGGTTGAATTGACTGGATGTTATATTATATAATAGTGTGTGTGTGTGTGTGTGTGTGTGTGTATATATATATATATATATATATTGGAGTGATTGATTTCCCGCATTATATAGCGGATGAGACCATTTGCCCCCCGCATAATAGCGGATGACCCTTTATATCGCGATATCCCCCTCGAAGTCGAATTGATATTTTTATATTGTGCTAGCATCTGTGGATGCAGGTATACAGGTTGGAGGGATCCAACTGGATTCTTCAAAATATTGGAATCTATTTTCATATTCAGGGATATAAATTTATTTGATAATCCATGATAGATTATACTGAAATTGAAGTTATTGATTGCTTGGTTTGTTGAATATATTTGGATACATTGAGATATCAAAATATAAAGATTAGATTTTTGAAGGAAACTAAAAGAGAGAATTTTAGGTAAAATAATTTAAGGGAGTTGGATAAATTAAAAGAATGAATTTGGAAAAGAATAAGAAGTTGATTTTTTAAAATCCTATTGAATAAATTCCGAGTATGGGAAAAAGATTTTTGAATAAATGGAGATAAATGAAATTTGAGAACTAAAGTGATATTGTTTAAAATTGAAGAATTTATTTTAAATTTCAGGATTTAAAATGGTTTGGGAGAAATAAAGGGAGAATTTTGAAATTAAGTATGAAATTAATATTTTAAATTTAAATAAGGTTTTAAAACTTAATAAAGGAGTGAATATGGAATTAATGGATTTCTAAATAAATTAGGATAAGTAAAGGAACTTATTTTAAAATGGAGTTGGTTTGGGAAATCGATTTGAAAACCGACTAAGTGTTGAAACTGTGATTAAAGGAGAATGAGATTTTGGAATTTATAAATAGGGTTTATAAGTAAAGTGAAATATTTATCAGAGGATAAATTAAAAGTATAAATTCAGGATGGGAATTTATTAAGGAATGAGTAAATTTTTTTAAAAATAAATAGTAGTTTTATTTTTAAAGGTTTGGGAAGGAAATTTACGGGTTTGAGACTTAAATTAAATTGGGATAAATCGAGAAGGATTTATTAACTGATTAAATGGACTATTTTGGAATGGGAATTGTATTTTCCAGAAAAGCCAAATATGTTTTCAAAGAAGATTTTTAAGTATAAGTTAGAGGTTTTAAAGTGGTTTTAAAAGAATGTTTTAGAAAGAAATTATTATTTAGTGGTTTTTAAATTTTTAAAAGTAAATATTTATTAAGTTAATTATATAAGTAAATTATTTTAAAGGTTTAACTAGAATTATGATTTAAAAGATAATTATTTAATATTTATACCTTATAGAATAACTATTATTTTAAATTAGTTTCGGCTTAAGTTTTACATGAGAAATTATTATAAAATTTCATAACTGGTATTTTAAATGTTTTCAAGTATATATTTTTGGATAAGTGATTTAAATTATTTAAAAACCTAAGTATTAAGAATTGGTGATTTTCAATGGAAATAAAACAATTGGGTGGAAATTTATTTCCACGAGAGAAAAAGTGATTTGAAAACTATTTTCAAATGGTTGAAGTGTAGAAAAATATCTTGTGAAGATATTTTGAATAAATAATTTGGGAAATTATTAAGGCCTGATGGTCGTTTGTGGATGTTATTTGATAGCTAAATAAACGACTATCAATATTGGCCGATGTGCTGATCGTTTCGAAGAGACTGGGATCGAGATTTATTTCTCAAAAACCACTTCGATCCGGTTTGAACGTTTTCATAAGGAAGACAAGAGCTTGGAGTCAAAGGTGGAGCAGTGAAGTGCAAGGGATAATTGCTACTAATTCCGAGGGTGATTCCAAAATGGATGTAGTAGGAGTGGTGCCTTCGGTTTCGTTCGGACTGGGAACGGACTTGTATGGATGAATGCTACCAGGACATCGTCAAAAGGACGATGAGCATTCTAAGTGAGATGTATTCTACAAAGGTAACGCATAGCCTCGATCCTCATCAACCGAGAATGGCTAAAATAGGGGAGGTGCAGCAAGGCTAAGTGGCTAGCAACCAATTAGGGTAAGGTCGTCCCTGTCTAGATGTCCCTTTTTATTCAGCTTATAGGCTGTTGCTGATCCCAACCACGAGGTGATCTTATTCACACTATCCAGTAAGGGGTAGCTCCGGTCTTGTGTTGCAGGGGATCGGGAGGATCCTCGGTACGTTGATCTAGACCAAGTACTATGACGAGCAGTTCCCCAGTAGCCCTGCATAGTATGGAATCCAGTCTCTATTAAGCGCCTATACGGTTTTGATTGTGTCCAACTATTTCTAGAATATGAGATGCAAGCATTTCAACTAGATTCTATTTTACTTTCTATAGACACTATTATTATATCAAATGGATTTGATAAAAGGTGTTTTGGTTATCGTAAGGTAAAAACCTAGCATGTTTGTCTGTGGCGTGGTCTTATGAGATACCTTTGATTTCAAAGGATTTTGAAAACTTTAATAAACCAATTGAGTGTGTTTTCTCACGCTGGTTTTCCAGACTGACTCGGGTGTTATTTCACTGTAATGCTTGGATTAGACCGAGTATTATAGAATACAGATTCTGGATGGACTGCTATGGAGCTCAAGGGATGTGCTAGATGGCGAGACGTATCACACGTATCTGACTTATCTTCGCTGTGTATGGTAGTTGTATAGTCAGCTTTTGTGAGGACAAGTTATTATAACTATCCAGTATTTTTCTATTGATTGTTTCGTACTCTGATGATGTAATTTATAAAACATATATAGTTCTTTTTGTATAAGGATCAGTCATTTATCTAATATATATTGTTCCGCTGCGGTTGTGAGATTCTGATGTTGTTTCCTATTTTCTTCTTCTACCTCCTTCTTCTTTAACCCTAATGGTTCGTATTTCCATTCACTTTGAGCTGATATGATGGATAATATTGTCGGCTCAATGGGTACGGTTTGCAAGCTGTTACATAGAAAATAGATTGAATTCTTGCCTGAATTCTCTACAGAGTTTCTGAATCTGATTTGGAGAGATAACAATGGTAGAGTTTCGTTGAATTCCCCAAAATAATATGAATAAAAAGCAAAGAGGATGTGGTTCTATTTATAGGGGTTGAAATGCACCAGAACCGTATAATGAAAATAGTTTAAAATGGAGAAATTTGGAGGTTCATCCTATCAAACCCTAGCCGCCACTGCAAACTTTCATGACGGACCGGTCGATCGTCCCCCATCAACCGATCGACCGCTAGGCATCGACCGGTCTTAGTAAGTCGGTTGACCGATACGTTATTTTGGGTAATTATTGATTCTATGGCTTTTTAATTAATTTCTTAACATAATAATCTTTAGCGTTAAACGTTAATTATTACTTAATCCTCAAGCTAAAATTTGAAATTCGAACCCAAAATTTAAATTCTCAATTGAATTTGAATTCAAACTAATTTAATTTAAATCTGAAAACTTCAAATGCTCATAACTTCTTCGTTTGAGCTCCGTTTGAGATTTAGCTATCAAATAGACAAATGACAACCAATTCCATTTGGGATTTATTTATCCATAGCAACCACTAAACCTCAAAAAAACATTTATTTAATAAATCTCTTTAAAAAAACGTTTGTCTAAAATATTCATATACTTATCTCTTTAACATAAGTATATTCACTGAACATTTGCGAATGACTTCTTACTTTCAAATCATGTTAAGAATGATTAAACAAATGTAGTTTCAATTGGAGGCGGGACAACCCTAAACACTATTCTCTCGGTGTTAAGTATGAAACAGATGTTCCATACCACTACTTTTAAAAGGTCAGTTCAGAGAAACCCAAATCTCAAATTCTTTTTATATTTCTTTCAATAAATCTGTTCTTATCAAATCAATTTCATTCATGAAATCTCTTTTACTTGAAATCCAAATCCATGTCAAATTATTTTCTAAGTTTCCAAATTCATTTATAAACCCTTTTATAAATATCCAAAATCATTTATATAAATTGCTTTTATAAATATCCAATCTTTTTATATAAATTCATTATAAATATCTAAACCTTTTTATAAACTCCCTTTATGAATATCCAAATCATTTTCTAAAACTTCTTTTATAAATAACCTAAAATCATTTATAAATCTTCTTTATAAAACTTTCATGTTTAAATAGATTCTTAAATAACTTTAAAGTAAATTTGCTTCCTTTAATAAGAAAATCCATTTTATAAATCTCCCTTATTTATGAAATCTTCTTTGCTTAAAACTCAAATCCATTTACCCAAAACACCTTACAAATTTCTAAACTTTTTTATAAAACTCTTTAAAAAACTTCTTTTTATAACCTAGAAAAAAATATTCCCATTAGTTAAAAACATCTTTAATAAAACCATTTGTCAAACCATTCTTAAATATCTTGTTCAAAATGCAATAACTTTGAAACCATTTTAAAAAGAAAATGAAATATTTATCTTTACAGCATCAAACAGTGGCTTAATGACCACAATGATGCTTTTAATTTGATTTTGCTTATCCAGTCTAACATGGCGTCACATAACAACAAGTATATAAGGGATCAACACATAACAATCAATCAAATGTAAATGTAATAACAGACTGGTGATTATTTCTGCTAATAGATGTCATTTACTTTTCCTAATTATATAGGTTTACTTAAAGGTAACTGACATAGAAATCTCTAGATTTAAAACAAATTGCAAAGAAAACGGTTTAAAACAAAAATGATTACTTAATTAAAGCAGTTTTAAAATAAATTAAAACCCTTCTAAATGGGAATCAAATCCTTGTTAAATATCAAATAAACTCTATTTAAAGGTAATTAAACCTTATTAAAACATAATTAACTTTAATCAAAGATTAATGAAATAAAACCCCTTTTAAAATAATAATTAATTAATAATTATCTTAAATAAATAAATAAATAATTAATCCTTAAGTAATAATTAATTTCAATTAAGTAACAAATCATGAATAACTTAATTGAATAGCATTTAAGTTTAAAAACCATGATGAACAATAAATACTTAATACCTTTATTAATTAATTAATCAATTAAATAATCATTAAATAATTGTTTAATAATTACTAAATTATAGTTAGAAAACATTTCCAAAAAGACTTTTAAGTGAAAACAAGTCTAGACTAGAAAAAGGTTAGATTTTCCGAACTGCGCGTACAGTGACTATCGCTATATGGACTCGTAATTAGCGTCAACTAAAGTTAACGGAAAGTTAATGTTAACTTAAAAAGTTATGATGAGAATAAAATTATATAGGTGGTTTAAGAAAGGAACAAAACAAATAAAATCACAAACGGTAACTAATTACGCATAAAATAAGCCATAGGTCGACAAGGCACCTAGTTCAACCAATAGCGGCCGACCGAAGGCAATAAGTGGTCGACCGATGGGCATGTTAAATCGTGGATTTTAAATAACATATGGACGAATGTGATGGCCAAAATATTTTACTTGCTTGCAAAGTAATTGATATGCATCTGTGATTAAAACAAAAGACTTCATAAGATAAATCTTATGCTTCAAGTTAACTCCAAACACCTATAAATACAGGCCTGGTTCTCAACTTATCTTATCATATGTTCTATGTCACAGAGCGCAGCTCTACCATTCTCTTTTCCCTATAATTTCTAGAATTTATAAAAGTAAAATATTATATATATATGTGTGTGTGTGTGTGTGTGTGTGTGGAGAAAGTGAAAAATAAGAGAGGAGAAGGGTAGAAGTAATTCAAAATGGAAATATAGGTAAATTCATAAATCTAAAACTTTAATTTAAAACCGATTCAATCCTTTTCCCATATTTGTGGTTTTAATAAATGTATACCCTATTTATTATAAGTGATTTAATGAAAGAGGGAGTCAAATGAAAAGGGATGGATCCGGATATGAAGAATTAGAGCTAATTAAAAGGTGGGTGGGAAATTACATGTTTTTAATAAGATTAGATATATATATCGTTGAAATCTATTTCATTTATGTTTAAAAATCATTTTGGATATATTATTGTAAATGCGAAAGTAGTAGGTACAAATCTCAGTTTGGAATTTTTAATTGAATACGCGTATTTATTAGAATGATAAATAATGAGTTGGATAATAAATTATATATGCGCAATAATTATGTAATAGATTTAATGAAACTGATTATGGAATATATTTAATGGAAATTGATTATGGAATAGATTTAATGAAATTGGTTATGCTTAAAATTCCATATTTGATTTGATTATTATTGGGATAGATTATACTTAGGTTAGGATTTGACATATTTTAGTTCATTGGAATAAAAAGGGATAATAATATAAGTCTCTGTGAATCATCCAAGTTACAAATAAAGGTGTATTGTTTGAAATAATAAGGAATGTAAATGTAAAGAAAGAGATGTATAAAATAAGGGAAATCTCAAATTTTTGTACTGTCTATTTCAATAAAGAAATAAAATATAATTCCTTATAATTTCACACAAAATACAAATGCTCTTTTAAGTAATTCATAAAGAATTATAGCATTAGCAATTTCTTTTGAATGGGAAGTAGTTCCAATGCATTAAAGCATAAGATCCTTAAGTATAATAAAAAGTGAAATAAATATATAAAACAATAGTTAAAAAGGGAATTTAAAATACACGTTTAAACAAAGTAAGAAAAAGCAATAGAGGAAGAAGAAATAATTAAACTAGAAAGGAGATTAGAAGTCTACTAGGCAACTAAAGGTAACTAGTAATAAGTAAGCAGTAAATTAGAAACGGTAGTGTATGATAGTGGACAAAAGTAATTAAAAAGTAAAGCTATGTAAGTTTCATTTAACATTAATGATTGAAAGGAAAGAAAATAATAGTTGAATGGAATATGTAAAAATTTAAATATATGTTTATGATGGGTGTGAATTACATAAGTATGTCAATATCTTAAATCTTTAATAGTTGTAATACATTCGATGTCATGCTTTTTTGTTGTTAGTGTGAACTACCAAAAATGCCCTTCTGTAGATATTATCGAATCCCTCGAAATTAGGATCTAACAAATAAACTCACCTTAAAAACTCAAAAAATGTCCCTCTACAAATATTAGTAAACCTTAGTATCACTTGAAAATATGATATAAAAAGTAATATTTTAACAAATTCAAAACGCCCTCTATAAATAGTATCAAATCTTAATCACTTTAAAATATGATCTAAGAAATAAGCTTCCTTTACAAATTCATTCTTTATTAATTAATAATAGAAATAAAAATTCGAACTATAAAAAATATAGATATTGGAACTTAGAAATAAAAATTCGAACAAACTATACATGATTTCAATTCAAAATATGATTAAATGTTTGTACTTTTTTGAATGTGTTAAAACATATACAATTTGTAATAACAACTCATGCATAAAGCGTGTGTCGTAATGCTTGTGATTAGAATGACATTAATTATTAAAATAGGTTGGACCGCGAGATAAGTTGTGTTACACGATAGAAATCTATCCACCACAAGGGGCTACTAGCTGTTGTGTAACATTATACTGATCTAGAACATATCCAACCATTGGAACCATGGAGAGTATACGCTTGCGTATAGATGAAGGAATACCCCAATAGTAAGTGGAGTCTGTTTTAAAAAAAATTAAAAAGCGGTACTGCCCTGATTGCGTTAGGCAATCTAAATAGGACAGTGAGTAGCTCGACGCTATGTTAGTAGGTGCAGGCATCAAATCAAGTGTAAGAGCTATATAGGTTGGGTGCGTCATCGGTCTAGAGCGGTCAAATTGGGAAAGACATGGTCACACCTAACAGGTTTCGCCTCCTACTAGGGTAGGCCACGTTAGGTAATGCATGACCACGGTTTTTTGCTATTTTGTTATGAGGGCAAGACTAGTTAACCCATAACAGAGTTCTTTCAAAATTGAATGGGGTAGTCCGTGGAGCTGAGTTCACGATAGGAAGCAGATAAGTAAAAAATCCCCAAAGCGAAGCTAAATTGAATATGGCTAAATTATAATGATGTCGTTATTAGAAACTCCGAGAGGTTTTACTTTGTATACGGACAATTTGGCCTAGACACCGATGATGATGCCGACAGTGCAGAATTATGGATACTACCGGGATAGTATCTTAGTCAAACAGGGGACCATGGTACTTATATATATATATATATATATATATATATATATATGGGTACATAGCTATAGTATACTACGGGCAGTTGGGATGTATCATATGTGTATTGAAAATCGAGATGACTAATTAAAAATAAAATGACAAAACAAGAGATGGAAGACAATAGGCATAAACTAGTGTTATGTACAAAGTGTATAATTTACCAATCACCAAAACGTTATTCTGACTCCCTCCTCATTATAATTGTTGGGACGCGGGATTCCACCCGGAGACCACTCAAATCGAAACCCCACAAGCATAACGGAAGACAGGATCGTGGTAAGAAGTGTAAAAAAACCAATCAATAACTCAATTCCTATCTCAACTAATTCAAAATCAATCACAATCCCAAACAAGCAATATAGAAATCAAAGCAATAACGAAAAATAAATCACATAGAGATTTATAGTGGTTCAACTAACGTTGTGTTGGTGTACATCCACTTTAAGAGAGAGCATTTATTAATATTGATGAGAAGAGTACATGAGATTGATTACAATGATCAAAATTCTAATTAGAAATTTATTTGCGGAGAAGAGAATTGAAGAAAATTAGGTTTTGATAAACCCTAATTTGTGAAGGCTAATCTCTTGCAGTTGCTTGCACGCATACAGATCTGGAAACCTAAAGCTAGCATATATAGGAGAATAGAAACCCTAGGCAAAGTTTCAAAATTGCCCCTGCAGATATCACAAATCTTCACGCCAAGCCTACGCGTGAAAAACAGACGGAAGTCGTCTCATATGTCTGTCCAAAATGGTTAGACGTCTGTCCATATCCTTTGGAAAAAGTTCTCTACAGGTAAGCATATGGAAGAAATTCTACACAGACTCGGACGTCTGACCATTTGGTCAGACGTTTGACCTAACTCTCTAGAATAGATCTGGTGCAAATTTCTGAAGCATCAGGCGTTTGAATTTTTCCTCAGATGTCTGTCGTTGTCAATTCAGCCCATTTCACCTTTTCCCTTATAACTTCCACCTCGGAACTCCGATTTGCGAACTGTTTCTCCATTACGAAGCTACTTTCGACCTCTACAATTCTCCATATAGTGTCGTCAAAATTTAACACTCTACCTCAACACTATATCCATCTCCAACTTCAATGGAACTGTACCATCAACGACAACCGATCGCAACAACTATCACTTTTTCTACCTTCAACCAAACATGAACGCTTTCCTAATGAGCTCCGGCAAAGCCATCTTCCATTGCACTCCACCAATGAGCTCAGGCAAAGCCCCGCCTGCTAATGAAATGTTGAAAACATCCAAATCCTAAGCTATCTCACCAAAGACCAGCACTTACCAAGAAGATAGAACCTCAATCTCTCACCGGTACTCTTCCTCATCTACCACCAAGCTCCTCCCTTAACCGTTCCACCCCGTGGCACCTAGCACTTCTCCAAGTGAATCAAGTTCGAGAAATGCTTGAACTTCCCAACTGGCAATGCTTAGTGAACATGTCCGCGGCGTTATCCTTTGTGTGCATTTTCCAAAGATATACTTGCTTATCCTCATCCATGGCTACTAGAAATGACTCTCTCGCCTCAATATGCTTAGTCCATGAGCTAAACGCCAAATTCTCTGCCAAGTGAATAGCACTATAGCTATCACAATGAACATTAATACTATCATGCCCGAATCCCAAGTTACACAACATTCTCTTCAAATATAGTGCCTCCTTTGCCACCTCCACCGTTGCTATCAACTCCGCCTCCATAGTGGATAAAGCAACTACGGTCTACAAACTAGATTTCTAACTTATGGTTGTACCCCCAAGTGTGAAGATATATCCGGAAGTTGATTTTCTTCGAACCTTATCACCGGCGTAGTCTAAATTACAATAACCAACCAACTTACAATCCATTGCATTACTACCTCCAAAAACAAGACTATGAGATGATGTGCCTCTAAGATATCTCAATACAAGCTTCACAGCTTCCCAATGCAATTTCCCCAGATTAGCCTTATATCAACTAAGCATCCTGACAACATTTGCAACATCGGGCCTTGTACACACCATAGCATACATTAGACTTCCAACCTCACTAGCATATGGCACTTTTGCATATAAGCCTTGTCTTCGCCCAAGATAGGTGATCCTTCACTTGAAAGCTTCATATGCAAAGGTAAAGGTGTATTTGATGCCTTTGCATTCTCCATGCTAAACTGGCAAAGCACTCTTTCAATATACTCCTTTTGAGTTACTTTCAACTCAAAATGCTTTCGATCCCTTACAGTTTCCATGCCCAATATCCTTCTTGCTTCTCCAAGATCCTTCATTTCAAACTCCGATTTCAAACTTAGTTTTAACTTGTTGATTTCATTCTTATCCTTATAAGCAATGAGCATGTCGTCCATATACAAGAGTACATACACCCAACAAGCATTTCACAACTTCTTGAAATAAACACAAGCATCCTTGATGCTTACTATCAAAACCATTTTCAAGCATGAAATGATCAAACCTCTTGTATCATTGTCTAGGTAATTGCTTTAAACCATATAGTGATGTCTTCAACTTGCAAACCAAATTTGACTTACCATCCACAACAAAACCTTCCGGTTGCTCCATGTAGATGTCTTCATCCAAGTCCCCATGCAAGAAGGCGGTCTTCACATCAAGTTGCTCCAACTTCAAGTCGTGAATAGAAACTATAGCAAGTAATATTCAGATAGAAGTATGGCGCACAACCGGTGTGAATATCTCACCATACTCCTTCCATTTCCTTTGTGCGAACCCCTTAGCCACTAGCCTAGCTTTGTATCTCCTATCGTCCTTCACCTTGTATATCCATTTGCACCCAATAGCACATTTTCCTTTAGGAAATGGAACCAAATTCCAAGTTTGAATCTTCAACAATGATTGCATCTCTTCCTCCATGGCACAAATCCATTCGAGTTATCACTCGACTACATGACGTCATCAAGGTCCATCAGCTCATCTTGGACTACATGAAGAGCATAATCCAAATTATCATAAAAGCTAAGATAGTTCCAATCACCATATCTTTCGGGTGGTCTTATAGTACGACGACCAACCCGAGTAGAAATACCATCACCCAAACTCCCTTCGGCTCCTCCTTAAACTAAATCTTCCCTAGAATCATGCACATCACCAACACTACTAGAGGGACCCTATGGACTATGTGATGTAACATCAACCGCTACTTCCTCACAAGCATCTCCAACTACTCTACTCTCTCTATTCCATGGACAAAATGTGGAAATAATTTCCTTCTCCTTTGATTCACCATGAACCAAATCCGAAACATCCGATGAGCTTACATTCTCCTTGAACATCGCGACTCATCAAAAGTAACATGACGAGAATTCATTACCTTCTTTGTTTTCGGATTTCAAATACATTAGTCTTTTACTCCATCTGTATAGCCAAGCAAAATCCCCTTAAATGCTCTAGGTTCAAGCTTATCATTTCCCGGATCATGCACATAAACAGGCCTACCAAACACACAAAGATAACTCAAGTCAATGCCCTTTTCCTTCCACACGTTCTTCGGAATTTTGTTACCAGTAGCTGAGCATAGAATTTGATTAATAATATGCACTGCGATTGACAAAGCTTCAGCGCAAAATCCCTAGCCAAACCTAATGTCAATCTCAAGCATTGAGCTTTCTCAAGTAGAGTACGATTCATCCTCTCCGCAACAGCGTTCGACTGTGGATTTCTAGGTGTAGTATAATGCCTTCGAATACCATGATGCTTGCAAAAATCCAAAATTCTCTGAAAGCATACTCTCTGCCATTGTCCAACCTTAGGAACTTCGAAGACTTGCCACTCTCATTCTCAATAAGAGCCTTCCATGCTTTGAACTTTGCAAATGCCCCCGACTTGGCCTTTATTACAAACACCCAACCTTTTCGAGAAAAGTCATCTATAAAGAAAATATAATAGCGAACTCCACCTAAACAAGCTACTAGTGCCGGTCCCCAAACATCCGTTTGAACATACTCAAGAACCCTTCTCGAATCATGCTTTCCCTCACCGAATGAAACTTTAGTTTACTTCCCCATGACACATTCTTCGCAAAACTCTAACTTGTTGAAACTTTCTCCATCGATGATCTCCCTCTTCCAAAGAACATCCAAACTCCTCTCCAAGACATGATCTAACCTCAAATGCCACAATCTAGTCGCATCCAAGCCACGAGAACTATCAACTCTTATAAAAGTTTCACCTTTTACAGTCACTCCTTGAAGCAAATAAATACCATGTGTCCTAGCATCCTTTATCACCAAAAGCGCCTCCTTCGAAACCCACAAGCTATCACTCTCAATAGTGATCTTAGAACCTAAAGAATCCAGTTGTCCCAAAGAGATAAGAAACTTCCTAAGTCCCGAAAATAGCATACATTAGTAAGAGTATGAACCACTCCGTCAAACATCCGAATTTTCATGGAACCAATGCCTTTCGACTTACAAATAGCACCATTTCCCATAACAATTGAATTTCCTTGTTTGTCGATGGAAGAAGAAAAACAATTTCTATTTGGCGTCATATATAAGACCCCTTCCCCCGGAATTGAGCACCCATTCGCTACCCGAAACATCCGATGCTACCGCCGACAAAACATTTACATCTCCCTCACCAACTCTACTCTCCACCACTACTGATGAAGATGATACTTCCTTCTTTGCCTTCTCCTTTTCCAGACACTCATTCTTCCAATGACCGAGCTTCTTGCAAATATAACACTTGCCTTTTCTTTCCTTCGAATTTCCTCTCCAGTTAGGGTTCCTTGATTTAGAACGCCCTCGGTTCTCCTTCTTCACATACCTTCCTTCTCCATAAATAAACCATGAGCACTACTAGCACCACTACTTACATCACCTAACTCCTTCATTTGATCCCGCAACTTCTCGCTAAGAAGACCGCCTTGACATCATCAAGAGTCAATGTATCCCGGCTATAGATCAAACTATTTGAGAAACCTGTATAGCGGTGCGGCAACAATCACAACAATATCATTGCCTTTTTGTCTTTCTCAATCTTCAAATCTACCACCTTTATCTTCATTAGCAAATCATCAAAAGTATTCAAGTGCACCTTTAGTGAAGTAGCTTCCTTCATCTTATAGGTAAATAACATTCGCAATAAGATCAAAGATTTGTCAATGACTTCTTCATATACAACTCCTCCAACTTGTGCAAAATACCCTTAGTGGTTGTCTCACTACTAATTTCAGAGATCACATTTTCTCCCATAGCAAGTTGAAGTGTAATGAATGTTCACTCTTCCATCTCCTCTCTCTCAACATCCGAGATGTCCGCTGGCAACAAATGTGTGTCCCACACAACCGTATGCACCCGATTCATCCTTAGAACCGCTTTCATCTTCCATTGCGATTTTTCAAAATCATTATCGCCATTCCACTTGTCTATTACCAATTGTGATCCTGAAGCTACGCACGAACCACGTACAAAAGGTGCTACACCACTTAGATTACCCACTGAGGAACTACTTGAGGTATTATCTGATTCCGACATTTCTACAACCACCTACCAACACCAATGCTCTGATACCAAATATTGGGACGTAGAATTCCAACCGAAGACCGCTCAAATCGAAACCCCACAAGCACAACGGAAGACAGGATCGTGGTAAGAAGTGTAAAAACAATTAATTAATAACTCAATTCCTATCTCAACCAATCCAAAAGCAATCACAATCCCAAACAAGCAATATAGAAATCAAAGAAATAACGAAAAATAAATCACATAGAGATTTATAGTGGTTCCACTAACGTTGTGTTAATGTACATCCACTTTAAGAGAGAGCATTTACTAATATTGATGAGAAGAGTACATGAGATTGATTAAAATGATCAAAATTATAATTAGAAATTGATTTGTGGAGAAGAGAATTGAAGAAAATTAGGTTTTGATAAGCCCTAATTTGTGAAAGCTAATCGCTTATAGTTGCTTGCACGCACAGATCTGGAAATCTGAAGCTAGCTTATATAGGAGAATAGAAACCCTAGGCAATGTTTCGAAATTTCCCCTATAGATATCACAAATCTTGACGCCAAGCCCATGTGTAAAAAACATACAGAAGTTGCCTCAGACGTCTACAAACGTCTGTCCAAAATGATTAGACGTCTGTCCATATCCTCTAGAAAAAGTTCTCTACAGGCTCAGACATCTGACCATTTGGTCAGATGTCCGACTTAAGCCTCTGGAAGAAATTCTGCAAAGACTTAGATGTCTGACCTAACTCTCTGAAACAGGTTTGGTGTAAATTTTCTGAAGCATCAGATGTCTGAATTTTTCCTCAGATGTCTGTCGTTGTCAATTCAGCCCACTTCACCTTTTCCCTTATAACTTCCACCTCTGAACTCCGATTTGCAAACTGTTTTCTCCATTACGAAGCTACTTCCGACCTTTACAATTCTCCATATAGTGTCGCCAAAATTTAACAATAATCTATATGAATCTTGAAGGACGGGTACTGGTACTAAGCGTATAAGGTGCTGACAAGGACATTTGGCCTTGTAAGTGTCAAATCATGGTCAGTATATGTGTGACTTATTATATTTTATTTATTCTGCCGATACTTTTATCTTTAATGCTCTAATAAGCATTCATTGTTTTATTTGCATGATACCAATCCAATGATCCATACTTTAGTGCACTTGGGTTTTCGATTTAGTGAAAATTCAAGCCCACTGGGGTGCAGGTTGTTACATTTGGTATCAGAGCTTAGGTTAGTCGATCTTGAAAAATTAGGAAACATTGAGTGAATGTATTTGTATTTTGTCTAAATATAAATATATTATACGCTAAATCCCAAGAATTCCAATTATAGAGTAGTTGCATATGGAAGATCCTTGAAGCTGGATAGTACATGACTCTCTAGTCGGGCTCGGATAGCCTAATGATTGTAGATCCTTGTATGATTGCTGATGATAATGTATAGTAGGTCCAAATAAGGGGAAAGTAAGAATCCATTTGTTATAGATATCCGAAAGTAGTTGCTTTCCCGAAGGATGGTGTGAAATAGTCACTCCAAGTTAATAGCCGGATTTCTAATATTGAAAAGAGGGTAAGTTAGTAAGTCAGTAAGTTGAAGAGCAGAAGTTCTAGAGAATGAACAAATAGAAATCCACTTTGGGCCTAACCCTATAGAAAATAGTTTTAAAAGTTGATAAAAATATATAACTAATATATTTGAGAAAGAAACAAAATATTGGATTTCAAAATGTATTGTGAGTATAAATATTTTGTTAAATTGAAATATTTTCGTAAATGGGTTTTACAAAACCCAACGGTTGAAAAATTATTAAGCAAGCTCGCTAGTTTCTTTGTAAAGAAAGAAAAGTGTAAACATAAAATTCTAGCAGACATTAAAATTTGTTAATATCCAAAATTTCGGTAAAGGATGTTTTGTAAAAAGCTATTTCTTTTGAAAGAAAAAAAGGGTAGAGCAACATAGCCCGTGGATTTCTATGTAATGAAAAATTTTAAGTTGTAAAACCATTTTTAAGGGTGGACAATAGGAAGTGGTACAAGTTTGGAATAAGGTAAATTGTACAGGAAAGAAGATTTAAAACTATAAAACAAAGCTATAGGTGTATTACAATGGTTCAATTAAGAAGACAGTAAATTGATAGAAAAGTAACTGGAATAAAGGGCAGTTTATGTGGAGGAAAGTTCAATAGTAATAGTATTGAAAAACATAAAAGAAATATTAGAAACTTATATAAAATAATATAAGAAATAACGTTAGAACGTTGTATTAAAATAATGCTCGTAATCTAATATAGGAAATTAAAAAGAAAAAAGTTGGATGGTTTTCATAGTAAATGCAATAATGACACGTATCATTTAGAAGTCCCCCTAATATGCTAGTAGAACCTCCACTAGAGTTGAAAGTAGAGATTGCGAGAGTGGTAGAAAAATATTTTAAAAACATTGTAAAGTATATTTTTGAAAAATGGTTTGATGTACAAATAAGTTTTTGAAAGGAAAACGTATTACATAGTTTGAACTAAAAAAAAGAGTTTCTAAGTTGTACTTTTAAAGATAAAAGTTTTAGGATAAAATATTCAGAAATTTGAAGTTTTAAATTTTGAAGAAAAATTAGCGCAGACCAAATAAATTTTTTAATATACAATTGATAGAAACGACTACATATGTAAGATGGGGTCAAAGATACGGCTATGAAGAAGATAACAAAGACTACTTAGAGTAGCAAAAAGGAATCCCCGTTCAGTGTAAAGAATAACGGTAAGAATGTAGGAATATTTTGTTAGACATATATGCAAGCCATAAGAAGAACTCGTAAAGGGATGATAAATAGTATTAAAGTACGCTTCTACAAGTACTAGGATATGCTCGTATGAAGGGTCAAAGATAAAGAAAATAAATACCAAGATTTGAGAATACTATCATAGGATCTAGATTAAAAGAAGATGGTAATAGGGTAATATGAGGTGGCAAACACACATAGAGGATATTGGTAAACTCAAAGTTATGGAAGGTAAGATAGGAGTTGAAAATTTTATTATGCAGAGCTAGTTGCCAATGAGTTATTTAAAATGTGCATAGTTTGAATTTTCTATCCAGTATAAGAATGCACATTTTTCATAATTGGGTGTGGTAATGCAAGTAATAGATGGAACCTACTCGTCAGAAGTCATGAAGGAAAGTTAAGATACGTGGGTTGGAGAATGATGACACTTAGAAAGGTCCATAGGTAGAAGTTAGCAACAAGTAGTAGTAGTTGTATTTCCTTCTAGTAGTTGTTTTTCTTTTTGTTGGGTTGTAAGCATTAGTTGTTTCTGATATGTAGAAGCACGTCCGATGTTTATGGAAATGTTCATTTTTATGTGTTTTTTATGTAGACCGTGATATTATTGGGAAAACAATAAGACAAATAATTTTCAGAAAAGACACATAACTAATGCAAAAGGAAAGAAAATAGTAAAAGGATGAGAGTATAAAATAATTGCAGGAAATTTATTTAATTAGCTACCATGATAAAATGAAATAAGATTGTAAGTTCCCAAAAAAATTCAGAACAAAAAATTTAAGTGAGCGGATGATAAGGAAAAGATGTTACGTATCCTCGGGTCAATGTCTTATACCTTAAAGGTTAAAATTTGTAATTAAACTTGTGTGTTGCTTGCTATTATAAATAAAAGAAAGTTTTTAAACTAAAATTTACTAAATATGTGAAGTCCACCTTAGACGTTAGACTGTTGACTAACCCCCATTTCATGAGATGTGACATAAATTATTTTGAAATAAATGTATAATATGTATACTTTGATTGTTGGTTTTAGAAAATAAAATAGTTTTGTTGGAAGTTTTGGACATTTTGTGATGAAAATTTTTTAAGTCTAAAATTTTTACTAATATTTTGGAAAGTAATATAAAAGTATTTTTATGTAGAAAAGAAAGAAATTAAATTCAGAAAATGACACATACTTGATATGGCAGAATAGTTGACAGATCGACTAGTATGGATTTTACTGTGCAGCAGGAGTGATAGTAAAATAAAATAGGGCTAGTGATGAGGAAGTTGTTCTAGTTATTGAATCTTTTCCTACATACATTGCGATAGGCGAACAAAAAGATGGTTTTTGAATAATCTCGTTTTAAAAACTTAAAAAAGGAATTGACTTATGCAAACTATACTCGGAAAAGTTGAAGAAAAATTTGAGGGCCAAAAAGAAAATTCTAAAGTACAATGGAAAGTTAGGTGCCCATGAGAAAAAGGATGGAAATATAAAATTTTCCATCTAAAACTTTTTCCCAATATAAAGAAAATAGGTTTAGAAAACTAGGTTTTTCTAAATTTGGATGTCAGCAGTGGTGTGCTAGGATTTGGATGTTAGCAATGGTGTGGAAAAATTTGGATGCAAAAACAAATTTTTTGTTTTCAAAAGTTACATAGATGTAGAATTGTCAGTTTATTAAGAATGCTTGCATCATATTTTCGAAATTAATTTAAAAGAAAGCATATAGGAGGCGTCGATTAGAATTAATCTTCATATATATTATATGTACTGTAATGCACTATGCACTTGTACACGATTGATTGCAGAATTGTTTGCACACAAATTGATTTGATAGCTTAGAGTGGTTGCACGTTATGTTACATTATTATATATTTGGGGAATTTCGATGACGTAATTCTTTTAAAAAGGAAGAATGTAACATCTCATAATTTTAACGCTAATTTAATTTTTAAAAATTAATCAATCAATAATAACGTCGAAAAATAGAATTCACAAACATCAGAATTTTGCTACGAAACTTGCACCATTGGGTTCATGGCGATTTTTTGATCAATTTTCATACATAAAGTTTTCCGATCGGAGTTCAAGGGATAAAGTTATTAACGTTTGAAGTTTTGGAATCAGAAACAATTATATGTAATTAAGAAAATAAGAATAAATAAGCAACGTTAATTAGCGCTAGTGAAAGTTAATGGACATTTAACGTTAACTTAAACTTTAAGAAAGCAATAATGTGAAGAAAATTATATCGGTGGTTTAAGAAGGGAATAACACAAATAAAATCACAAATGGTAATTAATTACGCGTAAATCAAGCCACTAATCGGCCAATAAGGCACCGAGATCGACTGGTAGTGGTCGACCGAAGGCAATAAGAAGTCGACCGATAAGCATGTAAATTGTGGATTTTAAATAACACATGGACAAATGTGATGGACCAAAATATTTTACTTGCTTGTGAAGTAATTGATGTACGTCTTTGATGAAAATAAAATATTTCATAAGATAAATTTAACGCTCCAAGTCAACTCCAAACCCCTATAAATACAAGCCTAGTTCTCACTTCTCTTCCTATATTTTATAGGTCATAGAGCGGAGCTTTGCCATTCTCTTTTCTCCACAATTTCTGGAATTTCTAAAGTAAGATATTATATATGTGTGTGTGTGTGCGCGAGTGTGTAAGTGGAGAAAAGTAGGAATAATGCTAGAGGAGTAGAAGTACTTGAGAAAAGAAATAAAGTTAATTTATAAATACAAAACTTTAATTTGAAATTGATTCAATCCTTTTCCCAGATCTACGGTTTTAACAGATGTATACCATTTTATACCCCTTTTACTATTTTGGATTTGAAGAAAGAGAGAGTCAAATAAAAAGGGAATGGATCTAGATCTGGCGAGTTGAAGCTAATTAAAAGGTGAGTGAGAAATTACAAGTTTTCTAGGAAAATTAGATTTGTATCGTTGAAATCTATTTCATCTATGTTTAAAAATCATTTTGGATATTTTATTGTAAATGCGAAAGGAGAAGACATAAATCTTAGTTTGGAATTTTAAGCGAATATCGTATTGATTAGAATGATAAATAACGAATTGGATAATAAACTGTATACGCATTATAATTATGGAATAGATTTAATAAAATTGATTATGAAATAGATTTAATGGAAATTTATTATGGGATAGATTTAATGAAATTGGTTATGTTTAGAATTCCAAATTTGATTTGACAATTATTGGGATTGATTGTGATTAGGTTGGGATTTGACATAATTTTAATCCGTTGGAATGAAAAATGCAATAAAACAAGTCTTTATGAATCATCTAAGTTACAAATAAAGGCGTATAGTTTAAAATAATAACGAATGTAAATGAAAAGAAAAAATGTACAAAATAGTAAATCCTGTATTTTTATATTGTCTATTTAAATAAAGAAATAAAATATAATTCTTTATAATTTCATACAAAACACAAATCCTCATTTCAGTAACTCATAGAGAATTATGGCATTAACAATTCCTTTTGCATGAGAAGTAGTTCTAATGCATTAAAGTACAAGACCTTAATACAATAAAAAGTGAAGTAAATAGGAAAAAGAACAATAGTTAAAAGGGAATTCAAAATACACATTTAGACAAAGTAAGAAATACACAATAGAGAAAGAAGAAATAATCAAACTAGAAAGGAGATTAAAAGTCCAGTAGGCAACTAAAGATAACTAGTAACGAGTAAATAATAAATTAGAAACAGTGTTGAACGATAGTGGACAAAAGTAATAAAAAAATGTAATGCTATGTAAGATTCATTGAACACTAATAATTGAAAGGAAAGAAAATAATAGTTAAATGGAATATGTAAAAATTTAAATATGCGTTTATGATGGTTGTGAATTACATATGCATGTAAATAGCTTAAATGATAAGAATGACAGTAATCATTAGAGTAGGTTGGAATGCGAGGTGTAAAATTATACGATAGAAGTCTGTCCACCGCAAGAAGCTACTACCAGGTGTGTAATATTATACCGATCTAGGATAAATCCAACCATAGAACTCGTGAAGAGTATACGCTTGTGTATAGATGAAGGAACAACTCAATGGTAAGTGGAGTCTGCTTCATAAAAATTAAAAGGGGGCATTGCGTTGATTGCGTTAGGCAATCTGAAAGGATGTTGAGCAGCTTGACGCTATATTAGCAGGTGCATGTACCAAATTAGGCATATGAGCTACATATGTTGGGTGCATCATCGATCCAGAGCAGTCAAAATGAGAAAGGCGGGTTTACGCCTAATGGGTCACGCCTCTTACTTGGGTAAGCCATGCCAGATAATGCACGACCATAGTCATTTGCTAATTTGTTGTTAGGACAAGGTTAGTTAGTTTACCCATGATAGAGTTCTTTCAAAAATGAATGGGGCAATCCGTGGAGCCAAGTCCATGAAAGGAACCAAACAAGTAGAAAGTTCCCAAAGCAAATCGAGATAGATACGGCTAAATCAGTGACGCCGTTATTAGGTACTAACGGGAGGTTCTACTTTGTACACGGACAATTTAACCTAGACATTGATGATGTTACCCGACAGTGCAGAATTACCAATACTAGTGTAGACAGTATCTTGGTCAAAAGGAGGACTGTGTTACTTATATGTATATGGGTACATAGTTATAGTCTACTATGGGTAGATGAGACGTATTGTACGTGTATGGAAGTCGTGATGACTAATTAACAATAAAATGACATAACAAGCGATGGAAGATGATCGGCATAAACTAATGTTATGTACAAAGTGTATAATTTACCAATCATCAAAACGTTGTTTTAACCCTTCCTCATTAAACCCACATGAAATCTTAAAGGACTGATACTAGTGCAAGACATATACGGTGCTGACAATGACACTTGACCTTGAAAGTGTCAATTCTTGGTTTGTTGTTATGTGACTTTTTATATTTTATTTATTTTGTTGTGACTTGTATCGTTAGTGCTTTCTTATGCATTCATTGTTTTATTTGCAGGATTCTAAACCAACGATTCGTACTTTAATGGACTTGGGTTTTCGATTTATCGAAAATTCAGACCAACCGGAGTGCGGGTTGTTACAGCGTCCTACAAGACTTCAACTCCATGCTGCAAAAAGAATATTTTGTTACTTGAAAGGGCCATTCATTATAGTCTAGTTTACAGTAAAGATGCTTCATTGGCTCTCATAGGCTTCAAAGATAGTGAATATGCATGTGATTTTGATGATTGGAATTGTACGTCGGGTTACGCTTTTACGATCGAGTCAGGTGTTATCTCTTGGTCTTTGAAGAAACAATCCATTATCTCTTTGTCCGCTACTGAGGCTGAATATGTTGTTGTTGCCTCTTATGCGTGTAGGGCTATATGGCTGCGACGCCTTCTTTAAGAACTTCGTTATTCTGCTCCTAGTGCAACTCCAGTATTTTGTGATGTTAGCTAGCTTCATGACCAAGCTTTGTAAGAATTTGATTCTTAGTGGTGGAAGCAAAAAAATTGATGTGAGGTACCATTTTCTTCGAGAATTAGTGCAGCAAGGGATCCTTGAACTAAAGCTTTGTTGGAGCGAGGATCAAGTTGTCGATGCCCTCACAAAACCTCTCAAGTTCTCCGTCATTGTGAAACATTTACCTGGGACATGCTTGCTATCTCTGCCAGTTTGAAGGTGAGAAGTCTTATTAGTTTGTTGTAGTAGCTCTTTGTATTACTTGTTTTCTTATACTAAATATCAATATATTCAGTTTAAGAGAGGGAATGTCAGAGGGCTTGGTAATCTAGAATGAATAATTCATATTTTGTAATAGCTTAGAACAAGTCTAGTATGGATAACCATGTAACTAGACACAGATTTAAATGGTTTGAATTGGTTACCCAATTTTTTGCACTATTAGATTGTTTCTGGCTATATTAGTAACATCATTTTTTTAATAAAATTCTCGGTTTATTTTTTTAACCTTCACATCTGATTTAGTTGTATTAATATGGAGATGATTTTTCATCTATCATCTTCAACTTCTTTGAATTTTATGTTTGTCGAAAATAAAAGTGATAATATGGAATCTAGAAACAACGTTGTGAAAGAGAAAAAATGTCGAAGAAGGAAAAGAACACGTGGAAGAGAAAATCTAATATGCACAACTCTTATGATGGAGTCCGCGGGTGCGGCGCAGTGGAAAGGAGGTTTGGGTTCTGGTAAAAAGACCCAGGTTCGATTCCTACCATGCGCTTTCCTATCCTATATAAATTTTTCCGAGGGTACAGGGGCTTAGATTAGCGGACGGGTTTGTTATAGATTTTACTGGCATGTCGGGTTCTCCTGGGTTTTCAAAAAAAAACTCTTATGATGGAAAATCAATAGATTGATTGTCCATACTCCTTACCATTTTTTGCTTCCTTTTTAATAATCTACTCAAGAAATTTAATACATAAACATTTTTAGGGATCACCTCATGTTCCATGTGTAATCACAATCATCAATGTCAATAAACTAGGAAAAATGTCTGTCAAGTACAAAATTAAATTAATCCAGCTCCAGGCTTTATGGAACAAGGTGATAACTAAACCTAGGACAGACTCATGTTAACTTGAAAGGTAATTTCATCACATTACATCAACAAAACACTTGTCAAAGAACTCTGAACAGACTCTCGATTAACTATGTGGGAAACAAGTTACAAAGTGCAATGCAGCGAGCTAGGCTGGTCAACCCAGCATTGATGCATGATCTAATTATTAACTGATATATGGGTTAATTAGGTTATTGATAATCAATGAAATAACCGGACATAGTGTTTGAAGTAACCGGACATAGTGTTTGAAGTAATCGGACGGGTACTGGTACTAAGCGTATACGGTGTTGACAAGGACATTTGGCCTTGTAAGTGTCAAATCTTGGTCAGTACTTGTGTGACTTATTATATTTTATTATTCTGCTGAGACTTTTATCGTTATTGCACTAATAAGCATTCATTATTTTATTTGCACGATACCAATCCAACGATCCATACTTTAGTGCATTTGGGTTTTCGATTTAGTGAAAATTCAAGCCCACTGGGGTGCAGGTTATTACATTTGTTATCAGAGCTTAGGTTATTCGATCTTGAAGAAATTAGGAAACATTGAGTGAATGTATTTGTATTCTGTCTAAATATAAATAT
This sequence comes from Allium cepa, assembly GCA_030765085.1. Lineage (NCBI taxonomy): Eukaryota > Viridiplantae > Streptophyta > Magnoliopsida > Asparagales > Amaryllidaceae > Allium > Allium cepa. Next base: position 339,853,288 of record CM060932.1, on the reverse strand, counting down.
ATTATATGCTAAATCCTAAGAATTCCAACTTTAGAGTAGTTTCATATGGAAGATCCTTAGAGCTGGATAGTACATGACTCTTTAGTCAGGCTCGGATTGCCCAATGGTTGTAGATCCTTGTATGATTGCCGATGATGATTTATAGTAGGTCTAAATAAGGGGAAAGTAAGAATCCATATGTTGTAGATATCCAAAAGTAGTTGGTTTCCCGAAGGATGGTGTGAAATAGTCACTCCAAGTTAATAGCCGGATTTCTACTATTGGAAAGAGGGTAAGTCAGTAAGTTGAAGAGCAGAAATTCTAGAGAATGAACAAATAGAAATCCACTTTGGGTCTTACCAAATAGAAAATAGTTTTAAAAGTTGATAAAAATATATAATTAATACATTTGAGAAAGCAACAAAATATTGGATTTCAAAATGTATATGCGAGTATAAATATTTTGTTAAATTGAAATATTTTCGTCAGTGGGTTTTACAAAACCCAACGGTTGAAAAATTATAAAGCATATATAGCTCGCTGGTTTCTTTGTAAAGAAAGAAAAGTGTAAACATAAAATTCTAGTAGACATTAAAATTTGTTAAAATCCAAAATTTCGGTAAAGGAAGTTTTGTAAAAAGCTATTTCTTTTGAAAGAAAAAAATGGTAGAGCAATATAGCTCGTGGGTTTCTATGTAGTGAAAATTTTTAAGTTGTAAAACCATTTTTAAGGGTGGACAATAGGAAGTGGTACAAGTTTGAAATAAGGTAAATAGTATAGGAAAGAAAATCTAAAACTATAAAACAAAATTGTAGACGAACGTATTACAATGGTTCAATTAAGAAGATAGTAAATTGACAGAAAAGTAATTAGAATAAAGGGCAATTTACGTGGAGGAAAGTTCAATAGTAATAGTATTGCAAAATATAAAAGAAATATTAGAAACCTATATAAAATAATATTAGAAATAACGTTAGGACGTTATATTAAAATAATGCTCGCAATCTAATATCGGAAATTAAAAAGAAAAAAGTTGGATAGTTTTAATTGTAAATGCAATAATGACACATATCATTTAGAAGTCCCCCTAATATGCTAGTAGAACCTCCACTAGAGTTGAAAGTAGAGATTGCGAGAGTGGTAGAAAAATATTTTAAAAACATTGTAAAGTATATTTTTGAAAAATGGTTTAGTGTACAAATAAGTTTTTGAAAGGAAAACTTATTACATAATTTGAACTAAAAAAAGAGTTTCTAAGTTATACTTTTAAAGATAAAAGTTTTGGGATAAAATATTCAAAAAATTTAAGTTTTAATTTTTGAAGAAAAATTAGCCAAGACCAAATAAAGTTTTTAATATACAGTTGATAGAGATGACTACGTGTGTAAGATGGGGTAAAAGATACGGCTATGAAGAAGATAACAAAGACTACTTAGAGTAGCAAAAAAGAATCCCCGTATAGTGTAAAGAATAATGGTAAGAACGTTTGAATATTTTGTTAGACATGTATGCAGGGCATAAGAAGAACTCGTAAAGGGATGATAAATAGTATTAAAGTATGCTTCTACGAGTACTAGGATATGCTCGTATGAAGGGTCAAAGATAAAGAAAATAAATACCAAGATTTGAGAATACTATCGAAGGATCTAGATTAAAAGAAGATGGTAAAAGGGTAATATGAGGTGGCAAACAGACATAGAGAATATTGGTAAACTCAAAGTTATGGAAGGTAAGATAGGAGTTGGAAAATTTATTATGCCGAGCTAGTTGCCAATGATTTATTTAAAATGTGCATAGTTTGCATTTTCTATCCACTACAGTATAAGGAATCACGGTTTTTCATAATTGAGTGTGGTAATGCAAGTAATAGATGGAACCTACTCGTCAGAAGTCATGAAGAAAAGTTAAGATACGTGGGTTGGAGAATGATGACACGTAGAAAGGTCCATAGGTAGTAGTAGTTAGTAACAAGTAGTAGTTGTTGTATTTCTTTCTAGTAGTTGTTTTTCTTTTTGTTGGGTTGTAAGCATTAGTTGTTTCTGTTAGGTAGAAGCGCGTCCGATGTTTATGGAAATGTTCATTTTTATGTGTTTTTTATGTAGACCGCGATATTATTGGGAAAACAATAAGACAAATAATTTTCAGAAAAGACACATGACTAATGCAAAAGGAAAGAAAAACAGTAAAAGGCTGAGAGTATAAAATAATTGCAGGAAATTTATTTAATTGGCTACCATGAAAAAAACGAAATAAGATTGCAACTTTGCAAAAAAGTTCAAAACAAAACATTTAAGTGAGCGGATGATAGGTAAAAGATGTTACATAGCCATGGGTCAATGTCTTATACCTTAAAGGCTAAAATTTGTGATTGAACTTGTGTTTTGCTTGCTATTATAAATAAAAAAAGGTCTTGAAGTCCACCTTGGACGTTAGACTGTTGACTAACCCCCATTTCATGAGATGTGGCGTAAATTATTTTCAAATAATTGTATAATATGTATACTTGTTGGTTTTAGAAAATAAAATAGTTTTGTTGGAAGTTTTGGAAATTTTGTGTAAAGTCTAAATTTTTTATTAATATTTTAGAAAGTAATATAAAAACATTTTTATGTAGAAAAGAAAGAAATTAAATTTAGAAAATGACACATACATGATATGGGAGAATAGTTGACAGGTCGACTCATATGTATTTTACTGTGCAGCAGGAGTGACAGTAAAATAAAATACGGCTAGTGATGAGGAAGATGTTCTAGTTATGGAATCTTTTCTTACATACATTGCGATAGGTGAAAAAAAGATGATTTTTGAAATAACCCCGTTTTAAAAACTTAAAAAAGGAATTGACTTATGCAAACTGTACTCGGAAAAATTGAAGAAAAATTTGAGGGAAAAAAAGAAAGTTCTGAAGTACAATGGAAAGTTAGGTGCCCAAGAGAAAAAGGATGGAAATATAAAATTTTCAATCTAAAACTTTTTCCCAGTATAAAGAAAATAGGTTTAAAAAACTAGGTTTTTCTAAATTTGGATGTTAGCAATATTGTGCTAGGTTTTTGGATGCTAGGTATTGGATGCGAAATTGGTTGAACTATACTTCTATTCATAGAAGTGTGAAAAAATTTAGATGCAATAACAAGTTTTTGGTTTTCAAAAGTTACATATGTGTAGAATCGTCAGTATATTAGGAATGCTTGCATCATATTTTCGAAATTAATTTAAAAGAAAGCATATAGGTGGCGTCGATTAGAATTAATCTGCATATATATTATATGTACTGTGATGCACTGTGCACTTGTACACGATTGATTGCAAAATTGTTTGCACACTAATTGATTTGATAGCTTAGAATGGTTGCACGTTATGTTACATTATTATATCTTTGGGGAATTTCGATGACGTAATTCTTTTGGAAAAGAAGAATGTAACATCTCGTAATTTTAACGCTAACTAATTTTTAAAAATCAATCAATCAATAATAACGTTGAAAAATAGAATTCACAAACATCAGAATTTTGCTACGAAACTTGCATCATTAGGTCCGTGGCGATTTTCTGACTAATTTTCATACATAAAGTTTTCCGATCGGAGTTCAAATGACAAAGTTATTAACATTTGAAGTTTTGAAATCAGAAATAATTATATGTAATTAAGAAAATAAGAATAATTAAGTAACGTTAATTAGGGCTAGTGAAAGTTAATGGACAGTTAACGTTAACTTAAACTTTAAGAAAGTAATAATGTGAAGAAAATTATATCGGTGGTTTAAGAAGGGAATAACACAAATAAAATCGCAAATGGTAATTAATTACGCGTAAATCACGCCACTGGTCGACCAATAAGGCACCTAGGTCGACTGGTAGTGGTCGACCGAAGGCAATAAGCAATCAACCGATGAGCATGTAAATTGTGGAATTTAAATAACACATGGACGAATGTTATGGACCAAAATATTTTACTTGCTTGCGAAGTAATTGATGTACGTCTCTGATGAAAATAAAATATTTCATAAGATAAATTTAACGCTTCAAGTCAACTCCAAACCCCTATAAATACAAGCCTAGTTCTCACTTTTCTTCCCATATTTTATAGGTCACAGAGCGGAGCTTTGCCATTCTCTTTTCTGTACAATTTCTGGAATTTCTAAAGCAAAATATTATATATATGTGTATGCGAGTGTGTAAGTGGAGAAAAGCAGGTATAAGACTAGAGGAGTAGAAGTAATTGAGAAAGGAAACAAAGTTAATTTATAAATATAAAACTTTTAAGTTAAAATTGATTCAATCCTTTTTCCAGATCTGCGGTTTTAACAGATGTATACCACTTTATACCCTTTTTATTATTTTGAATTTGAAGAAAGAGAGAGTCAAATAAAAAGGGAATGGATCTAAATCTGGAGAGTTGGAGCTAATTAAAAGGTGAGTGAGAAATTACAAGTTTTGTAGAAAAATTAGATTTATATCGTTGAAATCTATTTCATCTATGTTTAAAAATCATTTTGGATATTTTATTGTAAATGCGAAAGGAGAAGATATAAATCTTAGTTTGGAATTTTAACCGAATACGCGTATTGATTAGAATGATAAATAACGAATTGGATAATAAACTGTATATGCATAATAATTATGGAATATATTTAATAAAATTGATTATGAAATAGATTTAGTGGAAATTTATTATGGGATATATTTAATGAAATTGGTTATGTTTGGAATTCCAAATTTGATTTGACAATTATTGGGATTGATTGTGATTAGGTTGGGATTTGACATATTTTAATTCATTGGAATGAAAAGTGTAATAAAACAAGTCTTTACGAATCATCCAAGTTACAAATAAAGGTGTATTGTTTAAAATAATAACGAACGTAAATGTAAAGAAAAAGATGTACAAAATAGCATATCCTGTATTTTTATACTGCCTATTTAAATAAAGAAATAAAATATAATTCTTTATAATTTCATACAAAACACAAATCCCCATTTCAGTAACTCATAGAGAATTATGGCATTAACAATTCCTTTTGAATGGGAAGTAGTTCTAATGCATTAAAGTACAAGACCTTAAGTACAATAAAAAGTGAAGTAAATAGGAAAAAGAACAATAGTTAAAAGTGAATTCAAAATACACATTTAGACAAAGTAAGAAATAAACAATAGAGAAAGAAGAAATAATTAAACTAGAAAGGAGATTAAAAGCCCAGTAGGCAACTAAAGATAATTAGTAATGAGTAAACAATAAATTAGAAACAGTGGCGAACGACGGTGGACAAAAGTAACAAAAAAATTTTAAAGCTATGTAAAATTCATTGAACACTAATAATTGAAAGGAAAGAAAATAACAATTAAATGGAATATGTACAAATTTAAATATGCGTTTATGATGGTTGTGAATTACATATGCATGTAAATAGCTTAAATGATAAGAATGACAGTAATCATTAGAGTAGGTTGGAATGCGAGGTGTAAAATTATACGATAGAAGTCTGTCAACCGCAAGAAGCTACTAGCAATTGTGTAACATTATATTGATCTATGATATATCCAACCATAGAACTCTTGAAGAGTATACGCTTGTGTATAGATGAAGGAACAACTCAATGGTAAGTGGAGTCTGCTTCATAAAAATTAAAAGGGGGCATTGTGTTGATTGCATTAGGCAATCTGAAAGGATGTTGAGCAGCTTGACGCTATATTAGCAGGTGCATGTACCAAATCAGGCGTAGGAGCTACATATGTTAGGTGCATCATTGATCCAGAGCGGTCAAAATGAGAAAGGCAGGTTACACCTAATGGGTCACGCCTCCTACTAGGGTAAGCAATGCTAGATAATGCACGACCACAGTCATTTGCTAGTTTGTTGTTAGGACAAGGCTAGTTAGTTTACCCATGATAGAGTTCTTTAAAAAAATGAATGGGGCAATCCATGGAGCTAAGTTCATGAAACGAAGCAGACAAGTAGAAAATTCCCAAAGCAAAGCGAGATAGATACGGCTAAATTACAGTGACGCCGTTATTAGGTACTAACGGAAGGTTCTACTTTGTATACGGACAATTTGAACTAGACATTGATGATGTTGCCCGACAGTGCAGAATTACGAATATTAGCGAAGATAGTATCTTGGTCAAATGGAGGACCGTGTTACTTATATGTATATGGGTACATAACTATAGTCTATTATGGGTAGATGAGACGTATTGTACGTGTATGGAAGTCGAGATGACTAATTAACAATAAAATGACATAACAAGTGATGGAAGATGATTGACATAAACTAATGTTATGTACAAAGTGTATAATTTATCAATCATCAGAACGTTATTTTAACCCTTCCTCATTAAACCCACATGATATTTTAAAGGACCGATACTAGTGCAAGACATTTACGGTGCTGACAATGACACTTGGCCTTGAAAGTGTCAAATCTTGGTTAGTAGTTATGTGACTTTTTATATTTTATTTATTTCGATGTGACTTGTATTATTAGTGCTTTGTTATGAATTCATTGTTTTATTTGCAGGATACTAAACCAACGATTCGTACTTTAATGGAGTTGAGTTTTCGATTTACCGAAAATTCAGACCCACCGGAGTGTGGGTTGTTACAACGTCCTACAGGACTTCACCTCCATGCTGCGAAAAGAATATTTTGTTACTTGAAAGGGGCAATTCATTATAGTCTAGTTTACAGTAAAGATGCTTCATTGGCTCTCATAGGCTTCAAAGATAGTGAATATGCATGTGATTTTGATGATTGGAATAGTACATCGGGTTACGCTTTTACGAGTCAGGTGTTATCTCTTGGTCTTCGAAGAAGAAGTCCATTATCGCTTTGTCCGCTACTGAGGCTGAATATGTTGTTGCTGCCTCTTGTGCATGTAGGGCTATATGGCTGCGACGCCTTCTTCAAGAACTTCGTTGTTCTGCTCCTAGTGCAACTCCAGTATTTTGTGATGTTAGCTTCATGACCAAGCTTTGTAAGAATTTGATTCTTAGGGGTGGAAGCAAACATATTGATGTGAGGTAGCATTTTCTTCGAGAATTAGTGCAGCAAGGGATCCTTGAACTAAAGCATTGTTGGAGCGAGGATCAAGTTGTCGATGTCCTCACAAAACCTCTCAAGTTCTCCGTCATTGTGAAACATTTACCTGGGACATGCTTGCTATCTCTGCCAGTTTGAAGGTGAGAAGTCTTATTATTTTGTTGTAGTAGCTCTTTGTATTACTTGTTTTCGTAAACTAAATATCAATATATTCAGTTTAAGAGAGGGAATGTCAGAGGGCTTGGTTATCTTGAATGAATAATTCATGCTTTGTAATAGCTTACAACAAGTCTAGTATGGATCACCATGTAACTAGACACAAATTTAAATTGTTTGAATTGGTTACCCTATTTTCTGCACTATTAGATTGTTTCCGGCTATATTAGTAACATCATTTTATTAATAAAATTCTCGGTTTATTTTTTTAACCTTCACATCTGATTTAGTTGTATTAACATGGAGATGATTTTTCATCTATCATCTTCAGCTTCTTTGAATTTTATGTTTGAAAGTAGAAAATAAAAGTGAGAATATGGAATCTAGAAACAACGTTGTGAAAGAGAAAAAATGTCGAAGAAGGAAAAGAACACGTGGAAGAGAGAATCTAATATGCACAATTCTTATGATGGAAAATTAATAATTTGATTGTCCATACTCCTTACCATTTTTTGCTTCCTTTTTAATAACCTACTCAACAAATTTAATACATCAACATTTTTAGGGATCACCTCATGTTCCATGTGTAATCACAATCTTCAATGTCAATAAACTAGGAAAAATGTCAGTCAAGTACAAAATTAAATTAATCCAGCTTCATGCTTTATGGGACAAGGTGATAGCTAAACCTAGGACAGACTCATGTTAACTTGAAAGGTAATTTCATCACATTACATCAACAAAACACTAGTCAAAGAACTCTGAACAGACTCTCGATTAACTATGTGGAAACAAGTTACAAAGTGCAATGCAACGAGCTAGGCTGGTCAACCCAGCATTGATATATGATCTAATTAGTAACCGATATATGGATTAATTAGGTTATTGATAATCAATGAAGTAACCGGACATAGTGTTTGAAGTAAGTTTTATACATTTTCTTTTATAACATCTACGTCTAGAAGTTTTTTTTTTTTTTTTTGGCCAATTCAATGCAAAAAAAGCCTTCTACTTTTTGTAGCCAGTATCTACAACCATGAATTTGCAAACTTGAGATTTAATTATTACATCTCAACAGAGTTCACTAAACCCAAACTTGAGATTTAATTTTCTGGGTCTAAACTATCCAAAGCAGAAATTAGACAGTTCAATATCATAATAAATGTTAGTTTTATGCAGTTGTAATTATCTTTTATTCATGTAACTCTCTTCTCATTGTTTTCTGCTATCTTAATTAAACTTAGAGAACAACCTATGTCGATTTATACAATTATTCCAAGTTGTAATCAATTGTATAAATAACGATAGAAGCTAGCATTGATGATCCATGCATCAAATTAGCAACAAGTTAGACAAAAGACAAACATTTCTACCTATGAAATGATTTTATTATCCTTCAACTAATTGCTTGTGCAATCAAATATGTAAGGTTTTCTGGGTAAGGCAGCAGCTGTTAATTCATAGATTCATTTGAAGAAAATGAAGTCCCATTAATTATAAGACCTAGCTACGATCAAAATGGTTTGTGAGGTATTGACAAAAAAAACTTAAAATAATTGAATACAATATTATCTATACTATAATATTATTATTGAGTTAGATTTCATAAGCACACATGCCTCCTTCATATTTTAAAAATTTAACACACGATTTTAATTTCTTTCTATTTCAAACATTGAAATGTGATAACTTTTTCTACGTTAATTGGATTTAAGAATCGATTTCACTATTAAATCTCAAATTTAATATGTTTTCCAATGATATCCGTTGTTGATCGCTAAAAATAATTTTTTTTTAAATCATAATTTTTCGGATTATTCATATTATTAAAGTTATTAAATCTGTTTGACTTTATTTCTTTTAACTAATCTATATTGTTGATTGTTTTGAAAATTTCCAACCATTGATTCTACTTTCACAAATTGCAGTCAAATCTGGTGAAATCCAACATTACCAAAATACAACAAGAATGTTAGATGAAATTAGAAATGGAACCAGAAAGCTCAAAAGCATTAAATACAATTATATGCTTCTTATTATATTGAATTTGCTTTGACTGTAAAAGAAATACAATATTATTCTTCATATTAAAATAATATTGTTGAATAATGGTTGTTAGTTCCAACACTTCAGACATAAAATATTTATGTTTTAGACTTAGCATATTTTTCACAAGAATCGTTCAAAATAGTAATAAATCTCTTTATCGTCTAATCTTATCATTCTACAATAATATGATGCTGCATAATGTGTTCCTAGACATAGTAAGTTATGTGATCATCATAAACATTTGCGTTCTCATGAATCATGTCAACGTTGCTTTTGGCATATTTGGATCAATGGTCAAGTGTAAACCAAATGTTGTTACCTGCACTGCTCTTATAGATAGTTATTAACGAAGCACCAAATGGAATCAACGACATCAAGTATTAAAGAAAAGAATTGATAAAAGTATCTTACCAAATGAAGTTAAATATAATACAGCTGATGCATGGAGCAATAGCTGGTACACACAATAAATTTATGTGTATAATTTATATGTGTATTGTATGGAAATTTTATCTTTGAAATCATTTTTGCTCGATATTTTGTAATTGTTTATTAAGCACCAGTATTATCTGCATTACTGTTTTCAAAGATTTATACATGAGTTTTAGACAAAATACAAACTTATTTGAAAATTGATAAAAAAAGAACACTATTTCTGAATCAATGAACCATATAAATCATTTAAACATGTTATGATGATAAGATGTTGAGTATGGTCCGTATGTGAAGCACGGGTTCGCACTAGTCTAATATAGATTAATTTGAAAGAATTGGTAACAAACTGGACTATTGATGTGTTAATTCAGAAAAAAAATTTAATTAACAAAACAACCAACTTACTGCACATAACCGGCTACTGCTACATATATAAATATGAACAAATGTGTGCGTATTTTATGTGTGTATTCATATTGTCCGATCATTGTAATATACTTATTTACATTATAAAATTTATTGCATTGTAAAAAAACAATAATGATTCTACTAAATACCAAAATTATTGCAATTAGAAGTGTGGATTAAGTTGTTTGATGTGATGCATCAGTATTGTGTAGGTTTAACTAAAAAAGGTATAGTTGCCTTGGCAGGTCGACTTCATTTTTTAGATCATATTAATTTGAAAAGCTTATAACCATTCGTCATCAGTTTTATAAAGATCAACAGCATATTACTGATATAACGATGTTAGATAGTAACAAAAACATATAGAATACATAATAAATTGTAGAAAAAGGAGAGGAAAAAAAAAGACAAATAACTTCATCAACATCATTGAAACGCATTTCATTTTCATTATCCTATTCAGACCCATAAAAAAAGCATCAGGATTACTTGCATACCCACATTCATTTAATCCGCAAAATTAACCAAAAGATTAATTACAGATTATTGACAATAAATACTAATAAAAAAAGAATAAATAACAAAATTTAGAAATGAAGACAATTTAATTAGTTTGTCAACGTAAATGAAAAACATTTCATTTTCATTACAATATGATTCAGATCCACAGCAAAAGATTAGGTTTTCCAGCATATAATTATATAACAAATCCCCAAACCAAAATATCGACCCATCCATATAATTAATTCTGAGCATCCCCAAAAGCAACATAATTAATACAGTAGATAACTTGCTTACAAGGGCATGCCTTCCAAATCGGCAAAGGCAGTAACGAACCAGGGAAGAGTTTCAAAGTCATCGAACAGCTCCAATTGAACACTCACATTCGGGTCAATGTTAGCGCTAGAGCGGGTCTTGGAGCTTGAATCTTCTTCACTACTAACAGTTGTGTACTTATCCAGAGTCTCCATGACATCCGAATCTTTGCCTGTCAGTTCTTGAACTAGGGATCTAAACTCAGATACGCTGGCTTTGAACTTCATTGGATTCGTTATGTACACTATTTTGTGTTCTTGCTTTTTCGACTTCGGCTGTGTCGGCGCTTTCTTTTTGTACTGAGCAGCTGCGCCACTTGAGTTGTTGCATACTCCTTTCATGACTTTTTTTTATATTTGTCGTTCCGGTTTTATTGATAAAAGATGAAATAAAATAATATAGCGACGAAGGCATGTGCAGAAAAAGGATTAAGAGACCAGAGCCAGTGTGGCAAAGATACGTGGTAATACGTGATTTGATGTGATGACGTAGTACGTACGGAAACAAATGATATCACCGTGACGTAAGGCGGCTAGTGGCTGTTATATATTAAGATCTATCTATCTGCGAAAAGATCGACGAAAGATTGATGCAACAATGATATGAAGAATGGACGACTTCACCGGTCCCTGGGCTTCAATGACGATTTTTTTTATATATTTATTTATTTTTTATTTAATAAAATTTAATATACGAACGTGTGGTATAAGCGCAAAAGATTTAGTGGTCACAATAATTCTATTTCAAATAGTTTTGTTAGCATCGTCGGTTGCAAATTAATAATGAAATCCCGTTAACAGATAGTCGGAAACGGAATGTTGGGTGTGGTTGCAAACCTATAGTGATATTTTTTTGATGAATGTAGGATATTTTAAACTTTTTAAAAGAACACGGTGTAAATCCTATATTTTTAATTTTCTTTATTAATAATAGAGATATTTTCTCAAGTGATGGTGGCAACCAAATTCAACGAATACACACTCATCGATCCCAATAGTCAAATTCCATTGCAATCAATAGTTAGGATACCAAAATTTTGTAAATGTCAATTGGGTTGAAGAACCATTTGGCCACACAGATCGTAATCCGCAAGAGAAAGTAAATTAAAACCACTAGTTTACATGATATTATAAATGTCATATAAACTTGTATTTCTTCCCCAAATAAAAATCTTACTCGACATTTTCTTCTTCATCATCTTGTGCAAACCATAATCAACTCAACACTAAATTCCTTCACTTTTTCAAATTATTAACTCAATGAACTTTAGAAATGAGAAATTATGTGCGAGCTATTCTAATTTAAAAGTTGGTGGGTTAGGTGGTAGAAGAGGTGATAGTGGACATAGTCAAAGAAGTCGTGATTACTGAAGGATCCAGGACATGTGATGAAACCATCGTCTCTCAAAGAAGATGGAGTGTAATCTCTAAATTCAAATGTCACATTAGATCTCTCATATCACCAAAACTTGGAATGGATAAGAATTTATCATATTTCTGTGTCATTCCAAACGAAGAAGTTCATTTTCCCACCCTCATCGACAACAATGTAAGTTTAACTCGTTTTACTTTTATATTTACCAGTATTTGCTAAGTTTATTATGATATTTATTAAAATTGAGGTCAGACATGGATATCTGGTAAATTGGCCTAACGACAAATTACTGATTATTTAAAAGTAAGTGTATTAACAATTTCATTTAGTTTGTATATTAATTAAGTTTTCTAACATATATTTAAGTTAATAATTAATTTATCTATCACTTAAACAAAGGAGATATTTTGTAATGGAAGATTTACAAAACTTGACATCAAGTGAAACTGGTAACCCTCTCAAATATTTTATTTTAAATAAGCAAAAGAAAGAAAAAACCATAGGTTTTTGGCGTAGGTTTTTCGGCTTTATAAGGAGATCCTGAAAGTCGAAACCGATGGAATGATTTTGAGATCTTTATGAGATATTGGTTTGGTGACTTTTTAAGTACGTATATTTTTTATAAAACTAACATTTTCAAACACATTTATATTTTGCATGATAAACCCAAGTTAGAGTTATAGGAATTTAAATGATATTAAAATATGTGGTATTTTGACTAATATTGAATGAAAGACCTCACACACATTCAGTTATATTATAGGGAGTTGAGTATTACTCCTATAGACTTTGTTATACTTATCAATGTTAGTGTAGAACTTTATCCTTCAATGAGCAGTACATGTGAATTTGCAACATGTTTTACCTAGTATTAAGATACTTAACTACATATCTATGTGGTACTCAACTAAGAGTTATTTAAATTAAGGATATAATTAGAAAATCAATTAGCGAGTATACCCCATAATGCAACCTCGTAAATGTTAGGTTATCTGTTTTGTACATGATGGGAAATATTTTCTTGTTGATTCCTTCTAGTATACTTCCCTATGGATGCGTAGGAGTAGTTGTAGATCTTTTTCTATGTTCACTTATCTTTTATGAGATGGGCATGCCTGTCATTACATATTTATATTGATCTTTGGACGTTCAATATAGGGTCAGTCAGAGAGGGACGTCATTATATGGTTTTTGGGGGATCTTACAATTTTAATATGATGGGTACAACCATAAGTTATCATGTCCCAAGGATATTATAAGGACCCGTTTCTTCGACTCCTAAAAATCGACACTAATACATCCTCGGTATTCAAGTGTCGTAAAACCAAGTGCCGGAGAAGCGAATTCTCAAGTATAAGAAAGAAAATAATGACAGAACAAAATCTCACATATGTTGTTTCAACATAAAATCTTTATAGTGGAAATTAAAATACATTTACCAGAGTAAACATGGACAATTATAAATTCTTGTCCTTACAAATGCAGAATACTATAGTACAAGAGTGTAGTGGAAATAAACCAAAATCTTTAGAAAAATCTTTTGATTTCATGCTTCGAGCTCCATCTAACATTCTTCTAAACTAAACCTGACTACCAGGCTTCCTGGGAAAATTAAAGCACCCGGAGTTTAAGGAATAGAAAAATAAACTCCGGGTCAGTCATGAGACTGGTGTGAGAACTCAAAATACGCGTTTTGAAAATAAAAGTGTATCTCATAAGATCATGCCGCACATAAACACGGAACGAATTTTTACCTTATGATAACCAAAACATTATACGTCAAAATACTTAATATTAGTTTTAATGACATATCTTTAAAAACGTTTGCAAGTAAACTTATTAATCTTAGCCGAAATTGTTACATTATACTAAATTCCAACATATTGGCCACAAACGCGGGTTCTACAAACAAAACGACAGACACTTATTGGAGAATGGATTTTCATACAAATGACCAGGTGAAGGGACTACCTTCTGGTAGTACATCTCTAGAGGAATGTACCGATTCCCAACAGATGGTCCTCTACCAACACAAGACCGGCCTACCTCTTCCTAGATAGTACCGAATATGTCATCACATCGGTTATTACCAACCTATTCGAGGGCCCTCGTAGCATACATCCATATTAATTGACATCCCGAACATCATAGCTGGAAGAAATATATCTAGAAGGGGATGATCATACCCTAATAGTTGCAAACCATGTAGCCTTGCCGCATCTACCCTGTTTCGGTCATTTTCGAGCGTGAGGCTTGACGTAGCGATTACCTTTCATATTGCACATCATCTTCCTTTGAATGCCATACTGTCATTCCATCGATCACTATTGACTTCCATAAACATACAACCTCCAAGCTCATACGTCTTGGAGAAGGGTGTTAAGCTAAGGGAAGTTTCCTTCTCCACCACCAAACAGATGTATATTTATAAAAGTCAACGATGAAATCTCAAGAATGCAATGTCAGACGTCCTTCCATACAAGTTCATTCTGGAACTGAGCTGAACCGAAGGCACCCTCCTTTCACATCCTGTCATAAATTATCCCTTGGATTAGTAGCGAGCAGTCCTTGTAACCCAAAAAGTTTCAGAAATGAAGGGATCACTGTTACTTTAGTAATTGGGAGCTAACCACAATTATCAATAAGCAGTCCTTTCACCTCGAAAATTCTTAGTCTTCATCCTTCATTTTCTTTATCAAGTCTTCATTTTTTCGAACGCATACATTGGTTAGAAGTGGTTTTTGGATAGGAATTGCCTAGATCTGAACCCGGTTCTTCGAACCAAAGATCGATAAAAAAGGGTTCTGTGAATAGGGAATCATTCTTTTGATTGATCATGTTCTTTTTATCAAAATTTCTTTTGGAGATATATATTTCCAAAACATTCTTTCCAGTATATATAGAATCATTAAACCTCTCTTATTAAATCCTTTGATTACCTAAAACCCTTTTTGAATTCCAAATTATTTCATCTTTTCTTAGAAAAATATTCTAAATCATTTATTTAAATCTTAATAAAGGTTTATAAATCATAACTTTTAACACGGATAAAAAATAATGTTATTCAAGACATAGTTTACTATATATTCAAAATAATAAATTTTAAGCATAGGAATTTAAATCAATTCCAAATCATTTCATTTAAATCTTAACAAAGATTTCTTAATTCAAAACTCATACTTTTGATTTAGTTAAAACCATGTTATCTAGGATGTTAGTCCAAAACCAGTAAATATTAAGTGAGTAGAATCTATATAAATCATATAATGCTACTCAATATCAATCCCCTTATTTCAACAAATACTATAAGCAGAATAACGGTGAAATCACCTTTTAAATTCCACGAATAGTGTGAGTCCCCTCTTTGAGCTTTAACACCAAGTACAAGAAGATAATCTCTATAAAATCCAAATTGTTTAAATCCTAGAAAATATCTTTCTTTATCATTTGGAAAATTTTGATTCTAGTAAATCAAATTTACTATCCCCTCCGCCGGGCCAGTCTGGATAGCCAGGGAGAGCAGGAAACTAGTTTTCCAAACTCAAGCCCACACACTATCTCTCTAACACCCGTAAGGCGGTCAAGTTATTTGATCGACTCTAAATCATCAAAATATTTAATCATTTCATAAATCCTTCGGTTCATCTTTAAAATACTTTATTAATCATTTAAAAACATTTGCAAAATAATTGGAAAAGAACGGTTGCTTTTAAAACAATATTTCAAAAATTATAAAAAAAGTGCCGCGGAAAAGTGCTTTTTTAGCTACATCGATCAAAACAATTTTTTTATTTGAAAATTCATTTTCATTACTCAAATCACTTTTAAAATATTTTGAAATATTTATTACATATGTTTAAACAATTTAAAACATCATTTTCAAAGAAATCCAGTTTTTGATTCCGAACTGCAAAATTCAGATTTTTTTTCAAAACTGGTTTTACTCATATTTCAAAATCTACCTGTCGAAATCTTGATTTTCTTTCTTTTTTAGAAAACTATGGATATAATAGTTCGGAAAATTCTTATCTCGAAGAATTTTGAGCTATATTCCAACTTTTACACTTGTTTGACTTTTATAATGCGAAATTGCAAACTACCGTTACACGACGCGCTTATTTTCAACTAAAATTTTCATTTCTTTTCAAGCTCCACCAAAACACTTTTAGATGTCTATAAAACATGTCAAATACATTTTAAACCATTTTTAAAGAGGTTTAACAATTCCATACACACCATTTCATTAATTCAAGTAAAGTGATTCCCTTTGTGCTTATCGACGTGTATATTCTTGATTTGCATATATTTTCAACATTCATATGGGAACAATCAAACTTGATGATCAAAGCATATTAAACATCCATTTGCAACATCATATCATCATCAATATATAGTAAAATAGTTTTAGGAGTTCTCACCATCATTGCTTTCTAACTTTGCTAAACGGACAATAGCTCCACTATGATCACACGAAAGCTTTTGGAATTGGTTCTTAGACCCTTGTGAAGGCTCGAACAAGACTTGAAGAGGGTGGCCAAAAGTATGGAAGAGAAGTGGTAGAACTTCGACCTTAAATTCACAAAACTAGACCCAAAAATAGGTCATCTTCTCTTTGATTTTTGACCCTCCTACTCTCAAAATTTAAAAAAGTTGTTAACTTGAAAGTTGTTGAAATTTCTTTTCTTTTGAAAAAAAAACTTGATTTCGATTAGTTTTAAGGAATTTATGATCAAAAGAAGAGAGGGTATTCTCGGATTCGTAAAATCGAAGCCCGAAAATGCACTTTAAAAAAGTGGTATTTTGACGTAGATAGACTCAAAATTTGTAGAAGTGCTAAACATGAAAGTTGTAGCTACTGGAATTTCACATGGGGTGAAAAATATAGTTACTTTTTTGGATCTTTTTTGGAGGAGTTATGCTCGGACGAAAAATAGGTATTTTCGGCCATTAAAACTAAGCTCAAAAATGCTTTGGAGAAAATGGCATTTTGTGCATAGCAAATTTTACAATGGGAAGAAGTGGTCAACTAGAAAGTTGTAACCACTAAAATTTTAAAGGGTTACAATAAAAGGATTTCCTCATTTAGGTCTGATATGAGGAAGTTATGCTAGAGTGAAGAAGGTGTAAAAATGTGATGAGAGGATGGGCAATTTATGACCAAAGGAAGAGTGTAAAAGAATCCATACACACATCATCACTTCATGGTTTCTCCAATACACCTTCCCTCCTTCTTAGGCCAGCAAAAGTCTTCTCCCCATATGCCCATCACTTCCATCTACTTCATGTATGCATGTGTTAACTTAGGTAGGCTTAAGGAGGAAGCTTGCTTATATAAGATATCGTAGATTTTGTAATATATATATATATATATATATATGTCTAAGTGTAAATGTATACATTTATATGTTTATGTGTATGTTATAGTATGCATTTATGTGTTATATATTTGTATATGACATATAAACAACGTTGCATTGATTCTGAATGACTGTTGTTCGATAAACCGTTGAAATCCGGAGAACCGATTACTGGTTACATTTTCACTTCTTAGTTAACACACACATTTTTGTAAACAAACTTTGAAAATAATTTTTTTATCATTTTAGATTAATTAAAATGATCACATTTCATTTGTAAAACCATATAATTAATATTAACATTTATTTACAAAAATTGCTATCATACCGAAAGAGCGTTATCGATTTATTTTTATATTTTCAAATCAAATATATATCTTTATAAAACTATTATAAATGATTTATTTTCACTTGATAACTATCCAAAATGAATTATCATCCTATAAAAAATTATTTGAATATTTAAAATAATTATTATATCATTATATCTCAATTTAAATTAAATAAATCAATTATCATATTTAAGGGCATTACTAAATGTCAAAAACACATTTTATTTTCGAAAACAAATCAATTGATTTTATTTCATATTCCTATTTAATTATAAAAACAAGTGTATGAATCTAGCTCTATGCACGACCTTTTATGATTATAGAGTTGGTTATTGATTAAACTGTTTTAGGCCATTTTATCGATTTAGATTTCAAGGAAAATATTTCTGTAAATTTATTCAAAATAAAATTACTATTACTTGTTATCACTCAAAACAATATTATTTGAATTATCAATCTTTTATTTACATAAATTTAAAAGTAAATATAATTTATCAAAGTGATAAATTTTCAGATCGTCGCAGACATGCACATAGTCACCTTAGAATATACAAAAAATAAACGGAGGGGAGGCATGCCATATGTTTGCCGTTATATGTAACTAGATAAAGTTACATGTAACAACTCACTTTTTTGACCCCTAAAAGTCCACACTATTACATTCACAATATTCACATGCCGAGCATCTAAGTGCTGGAAAGACAGATTATTCGAGGAAAAAGAAAGAAAAGGCAGAACAAAATCTCACATCATAATGAGTAATATATAATATACAACAGACCTTTACAATAGAAAACTGTAATATGCATACATCAAATCAGAGTACACTCATCTATTATCTGCCTGGACAGTTATAACCGTATGTCCTCACAATTACTGATAAATACAACCAACAAATGCAGTGGAAATACAATATATGTGAGTACGTCTTGGAGGCATTCAGCTCATCTCCTGAAGCTCCCAAGCATCCACAATTAAATTTAAAAATATGCTCAGTCCGACCCGAGCATTAAAAGAAAATAACACCCATATCAGTCCGGTAAACGGGCGTGAGAAACGCATCTCAAATGGATTTTAATGTTATAAAACCTTGAAAAATAAAGATATCTCGTAAGACCACACCGCACATAAACGAAGATGGGTTTTTACCTTAATGTAACTAAACTACTTAATAGAAAATCTTTTGATGTTATAATGTCTAGGGTTTAAATAAATATTGAATCATAGTCGAAATTGTTACATTGATTAAATTCTAGCATAATGGGTATACAACTAAGTCCGAAATTAACTTATTGGAGAATGAATTTCCATAAAATGATAAAGCTACTGGGTATGGCCTGTTACAGTACACCTCTAGAAAATGTACAAAGGGGCTCGCCTAGACCCTCTGTGAATCATGACCGACCTACCCCTTACTTGATAGCACTGAATATGTCACCACCCCGGTTGCTTTGCAACCTTTTCTCGAGAGCTGTGACGACCCACCTCATCGACCCTTGGAAATCGACACTAATACATCCTCGATATTCACGTGCCGTAAATCCAAGTGTCGGAGAGGTAGATTATCATGGGTTAAAGAAAATAATTATAGTAGATAAGACAATGATAAAATCTCATCGTATTCAACAGTTAATTATACATATGAGTAGTGCATATAGTTACTCCAAATTGTTCCATCAAAGTTCTAGTAAGTATTAATCCAGTCAGGGACATTTATAATGACCTATCCTTACAAGAGCAGGTAATACAAATTATAGATACAGTGGAAAATGATATATAACTTCTATAAAGAACCCCAAATTCGCCACGCTCCACGCTCCAAGCTTCCTTCCAAAATGCTCCCGATCACCTAACTACTTGGCTACCTAGAAAATTAGGGCATCCGGAGTTTAAGGGGAATAGAAAATAAACTCTGGGTCAGTATGGAACTGTTGTGAGAAACTCAAAATATGGATATTTGAAAATAAATGGTATCTCATAAGACCATGCTGCATATAAACACTAAACGGGTTTTTGCCTTATAATAATCGAAATATTTGCTACGCAAAATCTGGGAATATTATTTTTAATGACATTCTTTGGAAAAACATTTTTCAAGTAAACATATTAAAATAACCAAAATTGTTATATTAGTTAAATTTGATAGCAACTAGGTTCTACAATGAAGTTCGAAGGCATTTATTAGAGAATGGATTTCCATACAATGGCTAAGTAAGGGACAACCTTCCATACAGTACATCTCTATAGGAATGTACCGAGGATCAACATCTTCGAAACCTCTGAGTATTAGAACCGGCTTACCCGCAAACCCATCTGGTGGTGGATAGGATCAAATTTGACATCATCCCCGTCGTAACCGACCTATTCGGGATCCCATAGCATACACAACATAATCGACCTATTAGAGTAATCTATAAAGGTGATGACCATACCCTTATGGAAGCGACCCACATAACCCTGGAGCGACCTTGTTTTAACCATTCCTGATTGATGAGGCCTAAGGTAATGATTACCTTTCATATAGCACACATTCAACTTTGAATTCCACACTACCATTCCATGATTACACAACTGATTTCTACAAAAATATAACTCCTGAGCTTATATGTCTCAAGAAAGGGTATTAAGCTAAAAGAAATTGCCTTCTCCACCACCAGACAGATGATACATTTATAGAGATCAATCAATGTGATTAGAAATGCAATGTCAAACATTCATCCATGCAAGTTTTCCAAGAACTGGACAAACCAAAAGAACACTCCTACCACATCCTATCGGGAATCATTCCTAGGACTAGCAGCGAGCAACCCTTACATCGAAGATCAAATGTAGATACTACTGCCACATATATATGATATGGAAAATTTCCCCTAAGGGTCAGTGACAAGCATCACTTCATTCTATTTACTATCATTCCATGTCTTCACTTCGAATATGTAAATTGGTTCGAAGTGTTTTTCGAATAAGAATCACTTTAATCAGACCCCGGTTCCTTTGAACCAATCATCGATTAAAAGATATTAAATAAATATGTGCTTATCATTTGATTAATAACATTCTTTTATCAAAAAATGTCTTCTAGAGATATATATATTTAAAACTTTTCTTTCTGGTATATAGGGAATCATTAAACCTCTCTTTAACTTTGGAAATACCAAAACTATTTCATAAGTTGTATTGGAAATTATTATTGAGTAAAAAGGGTTGATGGAAATTATACTAATTCTACTCAACATCAATTTCCATATTCAACAAGTACTATCCATCGAATAACGGTGAAATCACTTTTTAAATTCATATAGTTAGTATGAGTTACCTCTTCGAAATTTAATACCAAATATAAGAAGATTTTCTATATTCAATCCAAGTTGTTTAAATTTGGAAAATTAAATCTTTTATACTTGCCTCATTTCTGATGTTTCGACCTTATTTATTCCTCGCCTGGGAAAGAGGCCAAGTAAGCCAAGGAATTGGTGACTCCCGAACATCTCCTTATTTAAAGAAACTCACATGCAGATCTCATGAATAGAAAAATCCAGTCTACTCATCGGCTTCTAGAGCCAAGATTAAAGCGCTTTATTTATAACAGCTTTTTTTCAAATCATTTATCTAAACTCTTTAAAATAAACTATAAAACATCCAAATCATTATTAAAATACCCAATTATCTATTTGAAAATATCTATAAAAGATTTGGAAAAGAATTGTTAAGTTTAAATCCATATTTCAAAAGTTGCTAAAAATTGCTGCAAAAAGTGTCACTAGTAGTGCTTTTAAAGCTTATTTGATCTAAAAAACTACGCGATCATTCAGATATCCATTTTCATAACTCAAATATATTTTAAAACATTTTAAAAGATTTATAGAATTTATCCATATTTTAAAGAATTAAAAATATCGCTTATAATGAATTTGTTGCTTTGGTTTTTGAACTGCTAAGCCACAACTATTTTGAAAATTTATTTTCCTCATATTTCAAAATCTATTAAATGTAATATCAATTTTCTTTCTTTGTCTGAAAACTATAGTTATAAGAGTTCAGAAAATTCTTATTACAAAGAATACTGACTTTGAATCCATTGTATAAATGAATCGAACTTTCTTCAGCGTGAAATTGCTAACTACCATTACACGACCCGCCTATTTTAACAAATTTTCTGTTTTACTTTCAAACTTTATCGAAACACTTCTAAATGTATATAAAACATTATTAAATCATTTTTAACCATTTTCAAAGAGATTTTACATTGCATATTCATCATTTAATTAATAAAGGAAAGTGATTTCCTTTGTGATTTTTGACGTGTATTTAAACACGACCTGTTTCATAACCAAACAACAATATTTGTCACCAAACATGATTTAACTATATCAACAAAAAAAAACATATCATATCATTATCCAAAGTATATATAACAGTATAAGTGTAGTTTTCTCACCTTAGAATTAAACGATCGACAAGCAAATGGTTATAGCTTTGCTAACTTGAATTTTAAGCTCGCGAACTCTTGGACTTTTTCCCATAGAAGGCTTGGCCTTGACCTTGGACCTTGGAAGTGCTCACGGCCATGGGTGGTGGGGGTGGTTGTCGTGGGGTTCAAGGGAGAAAGGAGGAATTGGCTTTGAATTTTTAATTGCTTAGATATATATCCGTATATGATATAATTTAATTTTCTTGTGCCAATATATTTGCCATCATTTTTCTAAGTATGAAAGCCATGAAAATAGAGAGGAAGCTTAGCAAAATGGAAAAGAATTGAATGGAGTGAAGGAGGATGGTGGGTATTTACAGGCAAACGGAGGGAGAAAAATATCATGATATTATCTCCACCCTTACATCATCTTACCATCATCAACCATCTCGCTCCATCATCATCATGCTTCATCGAAATCCCCTTCCCATGTGCTTGGCCATATGCATGTACTTGTGTGTGTAAGTATTGACTTTCGGAAGGCTTAAGTACCAAAGGAAAGTGAGAAAATATCTTGATATTTTTGGTTACTTTATATTAAAATGTATATGTATACATGTGTGTATCCATGTGTGTGAATGTCTTCATGTGCGTGTACATGTACATGTGCATATGTATGTCACATATAATCCACAACGTTGTAGTACTTCTACATGTTGAATCATTACGAATTTCGATTTCGATTTCCGGTCATATCTTCTCTTCTTAGTTAATATAAATATATTTATAAATAAAGTTTAATAATAATATTATTATGATTATATAATAATTAAAAAAGCTTATTTATTATTTAAAATGATTATTAAATCATTTAAATTTAATTTAAATTCAAAAACCAATTATTCGAAAGTAGCGACATTATTGATGATGTCATATGTACTTTTAATTTTCCAAAATAAAATATATTATTTTATTACATATTATCACTCATATATACAAATGACTGTATATATCTAGCTCTGTGCACAATGTCGAATGGTCTAAGAGTTGTTTATCGATAAAACGATTGTCGGTCATTTTATCGATGTACCTTCCAAAGTATATATTTTTATAAATATTTATTCAATATAAGATTACCAAAATTATTTATTGAACAAAACATTATTATTTATATTAAAATATCTTATATTTGAACATGTCAAAAAAAATTTAAGTGATGAATTTTCGGATAGTTACATACTTCCTCCCTTAAAAGAATTTCGTCCTTGAACTTAAGAAAAAGAAGAAGATAACTCAAAATGAATACATATTTAACAAAATGATATATATATATATATATATATATATATATATAAGATATGATAAGTGACTACACAACAGGTGGTGAGTACACTACTTTGATACAATATCAGTCCTAAACTCATGATATGCTTTCCTCACTTTATCTTTTGTTTTCCAGGAGCAGTCTTCTGCATCACCACTCCATTGGACTTTCACCAATCTCACAACTTTCCTTCTCAGTCGTTTCTCATCGTGATCCATGATTCGAACTGGTCGTCTAATAACTGCCAAATTAGGTTCAATTTCTAGATCTTCTTGGGTAGTTGTTTCTACAATCTGCTCTGGATTATGCACGTATTTTCATAAATGGGATACATATATTGTACACATCAGACAACCATTCGGGCAATTCCAAAGGATAAGTTAATGGGCCAATCGGCTCAAGAATGGGAAATGGTCCGACAAATCAAGGTGGCAACGTTCCTGGACGAGAAAATCTTACCACTCCTCTCATTGGAGAGACTTTCAAGAATACAAAATCTTTAACTAAGAATTTCAAATTTCTACATCTTCGATCAGTGTAACTTTTCTATTTGCTCTGGGCTTCTTTCATCTTCTTTCTAATCATGTCAGGACCAAGTACTATCAATATCCTGTTTTGATCCAACATGCTAGGGATCTACATGGACGACCACATAAAGCTTCGTATGGTGCCATGTCCATACTTTCTTGATAACTATTGTTGTAGGATAACTCAACAAGATGAAGATAATTTTCCCATGGTCCTCTAAAATATGAGATACAATCTCTTAGAAGATCTTCCAATACTCCATTTAATCTTTCAGTTTGCCCATCGGTTTGGGCATGATATGCGAGGTGGTGGATACATGTTTTTAATTATTCGCTTATTTAGGTCTCAATAGACTATACAAAGTCTTAGGGAGCCATTGGACTTTGCAAATGAAAACTACCATCGCACCCCAATTTGAGCGACTAGATCTAGTTAGTCCTTTCTTTAACAACTCATCAGTTTGTTTGCCAATGAATCTTTTCCTTCAGGGCCATCCTTCGATAGGGTAAATAATTGGTCTTGCACAAGCAAGTAAGTCAATTTTGAACTGAATTTCTAGATGCCCGGGTAAACTTTTAACTTCCTAGAAAACATCAAAAAAGTCCTTAACAATTAGTATTAACTCCAAATTCATTTGAGATGAATCCAATGCATACATGAAGCTCTTCCTCACTGGACTAGTTTTGTTGCACATTATTCTATCCAACACCCTTCTAGTTGTCGTTTTTAACACCACCATCCACTTAGTGCAATCCAGAATAGCTCTATACTTAGATAACCAATCCATTCCAAGTAGAATTTCAAATCCAATAGAATCAAGGACCAATAAATCACACAAGAATTCGTGGGTTTCGTAGGTAACTCGAATTTCCTTATAAATGATACAAAGATTAGTGGTACCACCTATGGGATTAGACATGCAAATAGGGGTATCTACTATTTCTAGGGTAAATTTTAATGTATCGACCAATTTTTTACCAATAAAACTATGGGAAACCCCATTATCAAATAACACTCTAACTAAAATATCACTAATACAAATTTTTCCTTCCAAAACTTCCTTTCCCTTTGCATCGGTGGCAGTTGAGGGTTCATCGTTGATGGTAAAAACTCGGACTTGTTCTCCCTTCCTTATTAGCAGGCAATCCCTCTTCATGTGTCCTGGTTTATGACAATTGTAGCATGGTTTCCCTTGAGATTTGGGATTCATACAATTGTTTGAAAAGTAGCCCTTCTGTTGGCAATTGAAACAAGTGATATTTTTCAACCTGTCTTCCTGGGATCCTCCTTCTGGCTTGCCTTGCTCTGGTTTCCTTCCCGGTTGATTAAACTTCAGCCTTTTCCATTTATTATTCCTGCTGCCTTGGGTTGCGGGTGGATCCTTCTTATTTAGAATTTCATACCGAAACCCCATGTGTACTAAATCTATAAAGGTTTCTTTCACATGCCTAGTCATTTTGCCATTGTGACGACCCGGAATTTCTAACAATTTAAATTGGAATAATTAATTGATTTTAAATATTTAAAAGTTAATTTTAACTTGAAATTCCAGATATCAATATTTGCTTGATAATTAAATCATCGAATTATATAGTTTAAATATTGAATTTAATAAACTGAAATTGGGTGAAATGTTGAATTTGGAATTTTAAGCCTATTAAAAATGATTTGAAGGCTTATAAAATTTATAATGATGATACTGAAGATAATAGAAAGGTTGAAATTTAATTTAAGGGTGATTTGTTCAATTTTGAAAATATATCGTTTAAATCGATAGTTAAAAATAGCCTTCCGAGGCACAGTCTCGGAATTCGACGAAACCAGTTCTGTTGGATCCGTAATAGTTAGTTATTATCGAATTTCAATTTTCGTAGCAGTCGGAGTTGTCGTTTGACCCTGGCAGCTCAAAACGCTTAGAAATTGTTTTAATCGATTTAATTTAAAATTGATCGTTTACGTCTGTAACTCGCGCATATGATCGAATTAGTCTTTGAAACACGTTCCATTGTGTTCAGAACGCGGGTAAAGCCTTATAATCGCCTCGCGACATTGCTTAAGGGGAGTTCAAAATTTTAATTGGCGATTAACGAAACGTTTTGGGAGTTTTGTAATATAATATAGTAAATAGTCAAAGATATTTTTACCCACAGTCGTTCTCAGGAAGCTTCTCCAACCCTATACATTATCCCCGATCTCTCTCTAACCTTTAACAGGAAATCGAATGTTTAAAAAAAAAGAGAAAGGAAAATCGAGTTAAAAATTGCGTCGCGCCTCTCTCTCTCTCTCGGCCCTTTTCGTCTTCGACGTCGATCCCTCATAGAAGAAGCATTGCGGCGTCAACTCAGTTAGGGAAGAAGAAGAAGATACCATGGATTTGTAACTGAAGCCGCGTTCGAGGAAACACATAATCGAGATCGACTCGAGTAAGGTTGGGTTTAGGGCTCGTGATTCCAGAAGTTTCGACTTCGATTTGGGTAATGCTCGTTCAAGGGCTCGAAGCCGTGTGTCGTCGCATGGGTCGGTCAGTGGCTAGGGATTAGTTGTCGCGTGCTCGAGTTGATGATCGCGTTGGGATTCGTGGCACACGCAACCGCATGGAATTTGTGACTGTGTCGATGGTTAGGGCAGAGACTTATGGTGGCGTGGGGTGCTTCAACGGTGGCGAAGTCAAGGCGGTTGCAAGGGGGAAACTCTTCAAAGTTCGAGCAGATAAGTTGGCTGCTACGACGATTTAGGTGAGATAGCTTAAACTTTGGTATGTTAAATTTCAATTTAACAACTTAATTGAGTATAAATATGCAATAAAAATATATAAATAATGTCTCAGTTTTGAAATTAGGTATGAATGAATTTTTGTAAAAGTAGGAGATTTCAAAAGGGAAATTTAATCATTTGTTAAATAAAGATTGAGTTATATTAAATTTACAAAATGGAAATGAAATTTATCCAGTGAACTTATATAATCATTTGGTAACTGGAACGTATTTTATAAACAGAAAATTAGTTTGGAATTAACTTATTAGATAAAATGGAATTTATTAAAATAGAAATTGAACTTGATCGAATATTAATGAAAATCATCCAATGTTTATGCAAGGTCAATAATTGTGAAGAGACCAGTCAGGATAGGATGGAATTGCAAATAAAATAAAGGTGAGTAAATCTCACTCAGTCGTAGTATTATTTAGATTTAAATGGATTGGTTAAATGATTAAATTTATTGGACGTGCACGGATGATGATATGACTTTGGTTTTGGATTGGATTCTCGAGTTAATTGGGTTTGACTCGAGATATATTGGGTTTTAAGTTGTATTAAACTTAAAACATAAATAAGAAAAAATCTACATCATAAAATTTAATAAGGATTTGGATTAATTAATTGAGTTTAAGTTAAGTAATTAAGTGTAAATAATTCAGAATAATCATTGGATGGTTTGGTAAATAATTACTTAATTGAAATTAATAAAATAAAATTATTTGGTGGAATAAATCAAGAGATGAATTAATATTATTAATTAAGGTGAAATTTGACTTATTTAATAAGTAAAGAAACGGATAACTAATTACAGATTGTGATTAATCGAAGTGATTAATATTGTGGTTAAATTAAAGTAATTAATTTAGATTGGAACAAATTAAAATATAATTGGAAATAATTAAATAATATAATTAACGATGTAATTGAAGATTGATTAATTAAAATGAATTACTCAGTAATAAGTGACTTATGGGAAGTAAATTAGTTTACGCAATTCAGGATTAATGTAATTAAATAAATATTTAATTCATGAGGAAATTAAGATTACTTAATAATCTCGGTTGAGACTAATTAATATTGTGAAGTTAATTTAAGGTAATTACTTGAATGTAATTGTAAAATAATTAATCCAGGGGATTAATTAAGATGAATAGTGAAGTGAAGGGTTGACTAATTAATTGATTTGGAATGAATTAATATTGAATAAAGGAATCTAAAGGAATGTGGTAGAAATTCAATTAGAATCAATTGAATTACATTGTATGTGATTAAGCATTGCTTATGGATGACTGATTGGTATTGGATGCTTTGAATGAAATTATATCTTTGATATGAAATGTTGCGTTTTATTTGGATATCTTGGAATAGGATGTCATGAGAATCAAAGAGACCGGAATCGGGTATTAGGAAATACCCGAAACCAGTTCGAATTTTTATAAATTGATTTCACAAATCAATAGGCTGGAATGAAATGATTCAAGTGAATTGGATTATTTTATCAAACTTTGGTACTTAGAAATTTATATGTGAAATAAACATTGTCTATAGTAAGATGTGAATTGGATAAATTGATATATGTTACCCCGGGTTTATAAAAATTGATTTCTTTGGTATTCCATGTTAGTTGGATTTACTCACGCTGATTTCCAGCCTGACCCGGGTGTTACTTTGGTGTAATGCTCGGGTCAGACCGAGTATTACAGATTTTCAGGTAAGGACGTTCTGGAGCTAAGGAGGCGAACTGGATGGCAAGAACGCATAGAATATTTCTGCTATAATTATATTATTGTAATTTTGAGGTAAATTGATTGTATATGGCCGGCTTTTGAATATATGTGAAACTCTGATGTATTAAAATGTAATCGACAAATATAGTATTCTTTTGTAAGTTATTATTTATTATTATATTTCATCCGCTGCGAATGTGAGATGTTTGGTGTTTCTGTTCTTCTTCTTCTATCTCTTTCTTCTTTCTTTCATAACTATCTGGAATTTTCCGCTTCGGAAATTTCGGGTTGTTACATTTGGTATCAGAGCAGGAAGGTTAAGCAAGAACCTTGGCTCTGGTGGGGATTACTCATTTAATAGAGTCTGTAGTACTCTAGAATGAGTTGAGAATATATATACATACACATACATATACATATACATATACATATACATATACATATACATATACATATACATATACATATACATATACATATACATATACATATACATATACATATACATATACATATACATACATATGTGTGTGTGTATATATATATATATATATATATATATATATATATGAGCGCGTACTTGTTATTTTCTTATATAAAGATTTTAAATGATTTTACGTGAAATATATATTTTGATATATAAAGCATTATTTCATTTTAATAAATATTAAGGTGATTGGTTGTTAATTATTGAAATTAAAATTAAGAAGTAATATAATACAACCAAACTGAAGTCTAGAATTGGAATTAAATTAAGTAGAAACAAAAATACAACCAAATTAAAATTTAATGGATTGAAAATGAAATTCTAAATCTGGTCTCAGAATTCGGAAATTTTGTTTCAAAGTAATGAAAAATAATAAATAAGTATTATATGGATAACTGGGACTTGTTGAAAACAATGGGTTGTTTGAAATTTGATTTGAATTTAAAACCAAGGGTGGTTTATAATTTTAAAACATGGCTGGGAGGGCCAAGAAATAAATATGTATATATGTATGGATATACATGATATCAAAGATAATTTGAAATAAACTCTAAGGTGTTGGGTTTTGATTTTTCCCTGTAGTGTGATGTAAAAACCAAAAGTGATATAAGTTTTGAACTTATAAGAGGAATTTTTTTTGAAGTTTGAAGCGGGAATTCAATTTTTGCAAGGTTGATTGGGTTAAGTAAATTGGAATTTAACTTGGAAAGTTAAATGGTTGATTGGAATTGGGAATTTGTGTGATCTCAAAATGGGTTTGAGATTTAAAAATTGAAAATGGATGGATGTTTTAAAATAAATTGGATGATATCATCCTATTAATAAAAATCTTTAAATTGAGAATGGTATTGTATAAATAAAATAAAATTTAATAATTGAATTGTAAAATAAACTTGTTTAAGAACTAGCTTCAAACTGGAAGATAAAATTTAATAATAAATTAAATTCTTAATATAAAATTGTATTGAACTCTTATTTGAACCTTGAAATACATAAGTAAAGATAATTTAAAATGGAATTTTGAGAATTGAACTCAGAAATTAAATTGATTAAAAACTTTTAATAAAAGTTAATTTGGTTTAAATGGTTAAACCAACCTTTGAGAATTTAACTCGAATTTACATAATTCGAGATAGTTTAAATTCAAGATTGAAATTGAGTTAGTTCAAAATTGAATTTGGTTTGAATTAATTGGATTGATGATTGAAGATGTATAAGTTTAAAATTTAAATGGGAAATTGAATTGGATAATATTGAAATGATTTGAATTTGAAATGGGTTCAATTGATAATATTTCAAATTGATTGGAATAATATGAAATTAAAATCGAACAGGATTAAAGTCAACTAGAATTTGATTTAAATTGGGGAAGGAATCAAGAATGATTCAGCTTGAATTGGGAATAAATTTCAACAGAAATTGAAGTTATTCAAGTTAGAATTGAGTCAATTAATGGAAGTGTACATTGAATTATTGGGGTAGTGAACAGTTTGACTCTTGACTATTTTAAATAAATTGTTTTAATACAAACTTATTTTTCTAAGCTATTAAATATATACAACCTTTCTTTTTAAAGCTAACTTATTATATATTTGTTTTACCATTATTTTTGGAGCTATTTAAATATTTTTCAATCATTTCCTAAACTAATTACTATTTTTCAACTATTTCACAAACGAATTTCTATTTTAAAATTATTTTGTAATATTTAAAATCTTTGAAACTATTCAACTATTTTTCGACTATTTTACAATTAGTTAATTATTTTATAGCTATTTTGTAAATTAATAATTATTTTTCAACTACTTATCTATTTTTCAATTTTCAAGCTATTTTCTAATTATATAATTGGTCGGAGTTCAAACTGTTATTGATTAAATATCCAATCAAGATAAGAATTGAAGTGAAAATTCAATTGAATCGAAGCGATTGTAAATAAGTGAATGGAAATTAAAGGGAATGTGAATAAAAAGGAAATTGATTTGGCTGATAATCAATGGAAATAAATACGTAGGATGTACGTATATTATTCTATTCACATAGCGATTTGATCCAGATTCGAGCATAAAATTTCGATGTAGTTTATCGATCCGAGTTGGGATTTTTTCCACTCGATTTTCGACGGCGAACCTGGATATGGATTGTTGATTGGTTCTGGATATTCTCTATCATAGTTATAGCTATGCAAGGAGAATGGCGGTTTCTAATCAAGGAACCAGATCAGTGTCCGCACTAGGAAGTCGGGTGGACGATACTAGTTCGGAAGTGAAATTGTGTGATCGAATGAGCGATCAGCTTGATATGGCGTACAGATGATAAGTGTACATCGTACGGATTTGAGTGAAATTGATATTGGAAAGAGTAATCAAAATTGGAATATTTGATTTTGAATAAACAAGTTATATATCTTTGTTATATAAGATAAATCTCTCCTTGTTGTATCTACTGATGGAAGAAAAAGTATTTTGAAAGTGTTTGAAGTATAAAAGGAATTTTATACAAGATTGAAATGATCCAAAGTTTTAAAAATTATATATATCTGTATATATATTTATATAAAGGATCTTACGAGATTTTGGAAAGGGTTCTGGGAACCTTTGGATTTGGAAAGGCTTTTGATTTTTGGGTAAAATCAATATGAGAATTTGGAAAGCCTAGTCTGAGAATCATCGATTTTGGGACAATCGATTTTGTATAAATGAGCTTTGTATGAGATCATACTAGGTGTATGATTTGAAGATACTAAATGTGTATAGTATAAAATGTTTTGATGATGGCTCTGGGGAAAAAGGTGCTCCGTTGAAATGAACTTCTCAGGAGTGCCACCGGGTGGTGCTGCCTTGAACCCCAAGGGGGGGGGGGTTCTAAAGTTGATCCCGTGAGGAGTCCGGACAAAACTAGTTCCTAAGGATTATGAGTTGAGTATACCATAGCGAAAGTCGTGTGTGCCGCTGAGAGCCAACAGTTACACGGACTTTTGCTGCAATGGCAACGTAACTCAGGATGTAACTGCGATCTATGGTATAATATAGCAAAGGTCGTGTGTGCCGCTGAGAGCCAACAATCTGCGTTTGATTTTATATCGGCAGACTGCGACCTATGTAGGAGTGGAGAGGTTTCATTTCGACAGCGAAAATCAGAGGCCGCTGAGAGCCTACAGTTACATGGACTTTTGCTGTGACGGCAACGTAACCCTGGATGTAACAGTGATCTGTTGTGTGGGCTCCATGGCGTAATCGAGAGGCCGCGGAGAGCCTGCAGTTACGTGGACTTTTGCTGCGATGGCAACGTAACCCTGGAATGTAACCGCGACCATGGATGGGGGTGATGATTTCCAGAGCATCCTCACCAAAGGTATTTCTATTTTCAAAAACTGATTTCTATATTTTCAATAAAATTATTTTTCAAAAGTATTTTCACTGGATGTTGAAAACGGGTTTACCAAGTACTTATAGATTTTCAGTCTTACGCCTGATCAACGTATAACTGAATTTCTGTGAGAACAAGGATGGACCAGTTAAGACATCGAGTTATAAAAGGTATTTTTACAAAGAGTTATTTTAATAGTATTATGTGACTTCAAAAGCTTTTCTAAAATTTTGAAATAAAGGTGTTGGGATTTTGGAAAATCAAAGGAAATCCAAACCGAAATTATAAAATTAAAACTCGGGAAAATTTAATGAAGTGATTCTTGATAATTAAAGGAAATCGAATATTAAATTAAAAGTGAAAGTAAACCAATCAGCTAAATAAATTATTTAATAGTGTATGTTACTAAAATTTAACTTGGGTAAACAAATGGTTGTAAATTAATAATGGAATTTGGTAATGAATTCGAATTGTAAATAGAATTCGACTTGGATTTGATAATGAATTAAATAAGAAGAGATGTTGTGAAATAAAAATAAAATAGAGTTGGATTGAAAATGTGATGGTTTGAATTACAAATAAAATTCAAGGGTGATTTGAATAATGTTTAATGAAATTTGCAAGAAAATTGGATATAAGAAAAGTGATTATAATAGCAATGTTTTGAGTTGCAAAACAAAACCCAAGCGAATAAAAATAAATTAAGAGTGGCCTTGTATTAATAAAATAAATTCGATAATGAATTTAGTAAGCAAATTAAAATTTTAAAACGAATTAATTGAGTTAAATGATAAATGGATGAAGTCTGATTGAATAAAAACTAAATGAAAGCTGTGATTGGATTGGATTATCAAACTGAACTTAATTTTGGTGGTATATTAATTTGAAGTATAAATGAGTTCAGTATGTGGTTGGATATTATTTTGATAAATTGAGAAGATGAATTAAAATTAAAATTTAAATGGATGGGCTTACTGAATTTAATGGAAGTTGATTAAATGAGAATCAAATAAAAGTAAACTTAATTTTGATGTTGAAATTAATTAAAGTAAATTAACTTAAGTTTAAAAAAATTATGGAAGCTTGGCTTCGAATAAGGGTGAAAGCCCATTCAATAAAAACTTGGATTGAATTGATTTGGGAAATGGTTATTAATTTATAAGTATTGAATGTGCCAAGCTTAATAAATTGTTTTGAATGAATCCAATGTGGGGATGAAATAAAATGCAATGTACGGTTGATAAATAAATTAGAAATGAAATGAAATTAAATTCAGAATGAGTTAAAAATTTAATTTAAAGTAGATTATAAACTGAAACAGATATTCTTTTAAGCAAGTATCGCCGATTATATATAAAAACAATTGTCGTTGTTGCAAACAAAAGAAATTAAAATTCTTTGGGTTGAGAGAGATTAAATAAATTGGTTGAAAGCAATTGAATTAGCTTTAAGATCATATAAATAGCTTATGGGAAGCGTTTTGGTGCTTGTTGCTTATGATATACATGTGTTTAGTTATTGAATATAAATGAAGTGCTAATAGATTTTATTTATATGGCAGTTACATATTTAAATTGAGTAAGTACAGGTACCTGAAGGCCGTTGGGCTAGATTCAGATGCACTAAATGCTAAAATAAATAAGTTGCATGCTTAAAACGCTAAATAAGGTACGCCTACGCAATAAAAATAGGAAATATGAACTGTTTTTGCTTTTTCCGACCGTGTAGGTCGATGTATACATATTTATATCTCTTGTCAAATTGCAAAAGCTCC
This sequence comes from Allium cepa, assembly GCA_030765085.1. Taxonomy (NCBI): domain Eukaryota; kingdom Viridiplantae; phylum Streptophyta; class Magnoliopsida; order Asparagales; family Amaryllidaceae; genus Allium; species Allium cepa. Next base: position 339,818,966 of record CM060932.1, on the reverse strand, counting down.
TCCGTACAAAGGAGACTCTGCCAAAAATTTTGGGAGTTAGAAAATTTTTGAAAATTTTTGGGAAAATTTTTGTTAAGCAATTAAACGATTTTAAATATGAAACTGAAATAGATTAGTAGATGGAACTAATAAGACTCAGTTAAATGGAAAATAAAATTTAATATTCAAAATTGAAATAAGTTGAATTCATATTAAAACGGGAAAAACGAATTTGAATAGAAGTAAATATGGAAACCTATATAAGAGAATGTATAAAATGATTTGTAAGTTACGATTGAATATTGTTGTTAAACAAGATATGCAGGTATTAAAAGGGGAAATGAAAATTGGATTTGATTCCAAAGGATAAATGTGAATTGCCCGACAAAAGGTATGTATTTAAGTTTCTGTATGAAATTGGATTGGGTTTTTGATGTAGCCACTTGGCTTTTGTTTCTTTTGGAATTTGGGAGCCCGTAGAGGCCTTTTGTAGTAGTACCGAGCTAGCCGCGCAAAGGAGACGCTGGCAAAAGTTTTCGGAAATTTTGAGAGTCAGAAAAATTTTGAGAAAATTTTGATAATTCAAAATTTGGTTTTAGATTGAAATCTAAAGAAGTGAGCAAAAGGGTATTGCGTGAAAGCTATAGAAGGTTTTGGGAAGTTGATTAAGGATAGTGGGTCTTTAAAAAAAGATAGTTGGTAGGATGTTGAATTGTGAGTTTTGGAAAAAAAAATATATAATAAATAAACGGGTATTGGACCATTCTTCCTAACTAGTAATTTCGGGGACGAAATTCTTTTAAGGGGGGAGGAATGTGACGACCCGGAATTTCTAACAATTTAAATTGGAATAATTAGTTGATTTTAAATATTTAAAAGTTAATTTTAACTTGAAATTCTATATATCAATATTTGCTTGATAATTAAATCATCGAATTATATAGTTTAAATATTGAATTTAATAAACCGAAATTGGGTGAAATGTTGAATTTGGAATTTTAAGCCTGTTAAAAATGATTTGAAGGCTTATAAAATTTATAATGATGATACTGAAGATAATAGAAAGGTTGAAATTTAATTTAAGGGTGATTTGTTCAATTTTGAAAATATATCGTTTAAATCGATAGTTAAAAATAGCCTTCCGAGGCACAGTCTTGGAATTCGATGAAACCAGTTCCGTTGGATCTGTAATAGTTAGTTATTATCGGATTTCAATTTTCGTAGCAATCGGAGTTGTCGTTTGACCCTGGCAGCTCAAAACGCTTAGAAATTGTTTTAATCGATTTAATTTAAAATTGATCGCTTACGTCTGTAACTCGCGCATATGATCGAATTAGTCTTTGAAACACGTTCCATTGTGTTCAGAACGCGGGTAAAGCCTTATAATCGCCTTGCGACATTGCTTAAGGGGAGTTCAAAATTTTAATTGGCGATTAACGAAACGTTTTGGGAGTTTTGTAATATAATATAGTAAATAGTCAAAGATATTTTTACCCACAGTCGTTCTCAGGAATCTTCTCCTACCCTATACATTATCCCCGATCTCTCTCTCTAACCTTTAACAGGAAATCGAATGTTTAAAAAAAAAAGAGAAAGGAAAATCGAGTTAAAAATGGCGTCGCGCCTCTCTCTCTCTCTCGGCCCTTTTCGTCTTCGACGTCGATCCCTCATAGAAGAAGCATCGCGGCGTCAACTCAGTTAGGGAAGAAGAAGAAGATACCATGGATTTGTAACTGAAGCCGCGTTCGAGGAAACACATAATCGAGATCGCCTCGAGTACGGTTGGGTTTAGGGCTCGTGATTCCAGAAGTTTCGACTTCGATTTGGGTAATGCTTGTTCAAGGGCTCGAAGCCGTGTGTCGTCGCATGGGTCGGTCAGTGGCTAGGGCTTGGTTGTCGCGTGCTCGAGTTGATGATCGCGTTGGGTTTCGTGGCACACGCAACCACATGGAATTTGTGACTGTGTCGATGGTTAGGGCAGAGACTTATAGTGGCGTGGGGTGCTTCAACGGTGGCGAAGTCAAGGCGGTTGCAAGGGGGAAACTCTTCAAAGTTCGAGCAGATAAGTTGGCTGCTACGGCGATTTAGGTGAGATAGCTTAAACTTTGGTATGTTAAATTTCAATTTAACAACTTAATTGAGTATAAATATGCAGTAAAAATATATAAATAATGTCTCAGTTTGGAAATTAGGTATGAATGATTTTTTGTAAAAGTAGGAGATTTCAAAAGGGAAATTTAATCATTTGTTAAATAAAGATTGAGTTATATTAAATTTACAAAATGGAAATGAAATTTATCCAGTGAACTGATATAATCATTTGGTAACTGGAACGTATTTTATAAACAGAAAATTAGTTTGGAATTAACTTATTAGATAAAATGGAATTTATTAAAATAGAAATTGAACTTGATCGAATATTAATGAAAATCATCCAATGTTTATGCAAGGTCAATAATTGTGAAGAGACCAGTCAGGATAGGATGGAATTGCAAATAAAACAAAGGTGAGTAAATCTCACTCAGTCGTAGTATTATTTAGATTTAAATGGATTGGTTAAATGATTAAATTTATTGGACGTGCACGGATGATGATATGACTTTGGTTTTGGATTGGATTCTCGAGTTAATTGGGTTTGACTCGAGATATATTGGGTTTTAAGTTGTATTAAACTTAAAACATAAATAAGAAAAAATCTACATCATAAAATTTAATAAGGATTTGGATTAATTAATTGAGTTTAAGTTAAGTAATTAAGTGTAAATAATTAAGAATAATCATTGGATGGTTTGGTAAATAATTACTTAATTGAAATTAATAAAATATAATTATTTGGTGCAATAAATCAAGAGATGAATTAATATTATTAATTAAGGTGAAATTTGACTTATTTAATAAGTAAAGAAACGGATAACTAATTACAGACTGTGATTAATCGAAGCGATTAATATTGTGGTTAAATTAAAGTAATTAATTTAGATTGGAACAAATTTAAATATAATTGGACATAATTAAATAATATAATTAACGATGTAATTGAAGATTGATTAATTAAAATGAATTACTCAGTAATAAGTGACTTATGGGAAGTAAATTAGTTTAAGCAATTCAGGATTAATGTAATTAAATAAATATTTAATTCATGAGGAAATTAAGATTACTTAATAATCTCGGTTGAGACTAATTAATATTGTGAAGTTAATTTAAGGTAATTACTTGAATGTAATTGTAAAATAATTAATCCAGGGGATTAATTAAGATGAATAGTGAAGTGAAGGGTTGACTAATTAATTGATTTGGAATGAATTAATATTGAATAAAGGAATCTAAAGGAATGTGGTAGAAATTCAATTAGATTCAATTGAATTACTTTGTATGTGATTAAGCATTGCTTATGGATGACTGATTGGTATTGGATGCTTTGAATGAAATTATATCTTTGATATGAAATGTTGTGTTTTATTTGGATATCTTGGAATAGGATGTCATAAGAATCGAAGAGACCGGAATCGGGTATTAGGAAATACCCGAAACCAGTTCGAATTTTGATAAATTGATTTCACAAATCAATTGGCTGGAATGAAATGATTCAAGTGAATTGGATTATTTTATCAAAGTTTGGTACTTAGAAATTTATATGTGAAATAAACATTGTCTATAGCAAGATGTGAATTGGATAAATTGATATATGTTACCCCGGGTTTATAAAAATTGATTTCTTTGGTATTCCATGTTAGTTGGATTTGCTCACGCTGGTTTCCAGCCTGACCCGGGTGTTACTTTGGTGTAATGCTCGGGTCAGACCGAGTATTACATATTTTCAGGTAAGGACGTTCTGGAGCTAAGGAGGCGAGCTGGATGGCAAGAACGCATAGAATATTTCCGCTATAATTATATTATTGTAATTTTGAGGTAAATTGATTGTATATGACCGGCTTTTGAATATATGTGAAACTCTGATGTATTAAAATGTAATCGACAAATATAGTATTCTTTTGTAAGTTATTATTTATTATTATATTTCATCCGCTGCGAATGTGAGATGTTTGGTGTTTCTGTTCTTTTTCTTCTATCTCTTTCTTCTTTCTTTCATAACTATCTGGAATTTTCGGCTTCGGAAATTTCGGGTTGCTACAGCCATGGTACTGCTTGTTCACTCCCGCGAAAACATCTTGTTCTTCTTGTGGGGTGTGTCTATCAAACCAAGCCCGAAGTGAGATATTTCGTTAAAATTGCTAGCATACTCCTCAACCGACATTTTCTCTTGCTTCAAATCCATAAAACTCCGACAAAGATGGGATTTTCCTGCAGCTGGCGTATACTGTTCTTCCAAAACTTCCTTTTATCGCTCCCTTGATAAATTATCTTCAAACTCATTCCGAGTGATGGGTTTCCACCATGCTAGAGCACCATCCTGTAGTTTCCAGGAAGCTAAGAACCCTTTTGGCTCATTCTTGATGTTCAAACCTTTAAAAATTCTTTCACAAGAGTGGATCCAAGCCTGAACTTCAATAATGGACTCAGTTCTTTTGAATGGTTTACCACCCAAACTATTGTAATCCTTGCATAGAGTAGCAAAGTTAATTTGAGGCTACACAGGGATTACCACTTCCTCAATTATAGTAGCATTTGATCGACCATTGGCAGTCATGGTACTATTTCCACCCCCTCTTCCTCGTCCTCTTCTCTTACTCATCTCATACTATCTACATATAGTAAGGAAATATCTTTAGAATTTTAGACGATATTATCTTAGGGAAAAGGGGAATAAAACTTGAATATACTTATTCGAATAAAGTTTCGAATATGCGCCCTCTCAGATTAAACTAATTCTAGGGCATTACTAACCGTATCGCTAATGAGTTGCCTCCAACTAGGCTTAGGTAATCGCTCAACGATAAGCATTGATACCAATTGTGACAACCCACTGCCTCGACCCTTAGAAATCGACACTAATACATCCTCGATAATCATGTGTCGTAAATTCAAGTGCCAAAGAGGCGGATTATCATGGGGTAAAGAAAATAAAAATTGAAGTTAAAACAATAATAAAATCTCACGTCGCATTCAATACATAATTATACATATGAGTAGTACATGTAATTACTCCAAATTGTTACATCAGAGTTCTAGTATGTGCTAATCCAACTATGGGTAATTATAACGACCTATCCTTACAAGAGCTAGTAATACAAAATACAGACCTAAGAGAGAATGATAGATAACTTCTATAAAGAACCCAAAATTCTCCTTTCTCAATTCTCCATGCATCCTCTGAAAATGCTCCTGGTTTACCTAACTACTTAGCTTCTCGGAAAATAGGGCATCTAGAGTTTAAGGAGAAAAGAAAATAATCTTCGGGTCAGTCATGAGAGTCTGAGACTGGTGTGAGAAACTCAATATACAGATATTTGAAAACAAATGGTATCTCATTAGACTACATCGCACATAAACATGGAATGAGTTTTTACCTTATGGTAACCAAAATATTTGCTATGCAAAATCTGAGAATATTATTTTTAACGACATTCTTTGAAAAACGTTTTTCAAATAAACTTATTAAAATAACTGAAATTATTACATCGGTTAAATTTGATTGCATGATAGGTTCTACAATCAAGTCCAAAGGCACTTATTGGAGAATGGATTTCCATACAATGGCCAGGTAAGGGACCACCTTCGAACAGTACATCTCTAGAGGAATGTACCGAGGATCGACATCTTCGAAACCTCTGCGAATCAAAAACGACCTACTAGCAGACCCATCTGGTGGCAGGTAAGACCAAATATGACATCACCTCAATCGTAACCGACCTGTCCATGATCCGATAGCATATATAACATACTCGACATATATAGAGTAATCTCGAAAGGTGATGACCATACCTTTATGGGAGCGACCCACATAACCCTGAAACAACCCGTTTTAACCATTCCCGGGTGATGTGGCCTGAGGTAATGATTACCTTTCATATAGCGCATATTCCACTTTGAATGCCACCCTACCATTCCATGATCACACAGCTGATTTGTACGAACATATATGTCCTGAGCTCGTATGTCTCAGGAAAGGGTGTTAAGCTAAGAGAAATTGCCTTCTCTGCCACCATATAGACGATATGTTTATAGAGTTCAAGCAATGTGATTAGAAATGCAATGTCAGACATTCGTCCATACAAATTGTCCAAGAATATGACAAATCAAAGGAACTCCCCTACCACATCCTATTAGGAATCACTCTAGGGATTAGTAGCGAGCATCCCTTGCATCGAAGATCTAATGTCGATACAACTGCCATATGTATATGATATGGGAAATTTCCCCTAAGGTTCAGTGACAAGCTACTCTTCATACTATCTTTCCATGTCTTCACTTCGAATACGTAAATTGGTTCGAAGTGATTTTCAAGTAAGAATCACTCAAATCTAACCTCGGTTCCTTCGAATAAATCATCGATAAAAAGTTATTAAGTATAGAGCACTCGTGTCAGTAGAAGGAGTAGGAAGCGCCTAGGTGCTTACCGTTGATTAATTACTTTATTTTTATTAAAAAATATCTTCTAGAAATATATATATCTTTAAAACTTTTCTTTTCGATATATACAAGATCATTAACCTCTCTTTAACTTTGGAAATACCAAAATATTTTCATAAATCATATTGGAAAACATTATTAAGTAAAAATGGTTGATAGAAATTATGCTAATTCTACTTAACATCAATTTCCATATTCAACAAGTATTATTCATCAAATAACGATGGAATCACCTTTTAAATTCATACAGTTAGTATAACTGTGACGACCCGCAAATTTTCAATAATTAAAATTGTTAATTTAATGAGATTTTGAAATTTAATATTGAAGGAAATAAAAATTTAGTGAATTATTAATGGAAATAATAACTTGGACAAGATTGGTAAGTTAATTGTTAATAACTTGGATGTAATTCCAATAAGTGAAACAATGTAAATGTTAATTTTATTCTTATTGTAATAAAAGAATGTTATCAAGATGAAATGATTAATTTGATTTAAAATCTTAATTCATGTGTGCATTTATTTATAATGGGATATAAAAGATAAATTAATTATTTAAAATGTTGACTTATAAATAAAATAAGGTATAATGAAAGGAAATGGAATGAAGTAGTGTATGATCTAATGGTAGCAATTGTTGTAAGCTAATAAGTAAATTAAAACGTAACAGTGCTAATTTAGGTTAATAATTAATAGGTTGAATGAAATATCAATTAATGAATTTATTAAAATTGTAAAGTTATAATAAATAGATGGTAATTATTTGGGAAGAATGAAAATAACTTAATGTACTTTAATGATAATTAATATAATAACGGAAAGTGTGGGTATAAATTAAAAAGGAAACAGAAAATTAATTTTTAAGATAGTAATTGGTGTAATAGAAAGCTAAATAAAATTATTGGGAATATTAATTGCGATTGGATGCAGATTAATGTAATAACGTTAATAATTTAGCTCAGTCACTATTAATTGAAACCTATTGCAATTAAAGGTAATTAAATAGTACGTTAATTGGAATTAAGTTAAATTGGGAGAATATTAAGAACTAAGATTTAAAAGCAATATTAGCTATATTCTTTGTGTAAAAAGACTCCAATAACAAGGGTTAAGAATTTAATAAATGGATTTTGGAGTTTTATTTTATAATTTCTAAATTTAATGAAATTGAAATTAATTATTAAAATTGAGGTTAACATTAGAATTGATGAATTAATCAACTCAAAATTGACATTTAATTTTTTCTAAATCATTGTGAATGATTGAGAAATTAAAAATGCTGAAATTTGTCAATTTTAAGAATTTAAATTTGAAAAGTTGGATTTAACTAATGAATTTTTAATTTATTTAATTAATGGAAAAATAGCCATTTTGGCCACTGACTCGGATTTCGACGAAACTAGCTTCATTGGATCCGTATGGGTGAATTCTCGTAGGATTTCAAGTTTCGTAGCGATCGGACTTGTCGTTTGATCGTACGGACTCGAAACGCATTGAACTCTATGAAATTGTAATCAATTTGAAAATATTGATTTTAGTATAACTTCTTCATATGCTGGAATTTGGATGTGAAAGTTTTTCCATCGCGTTTAAAATATTTTAAAACTTCTATTTTGATATATGGTTTGACCCAATTTCGTTCCGAAGTCAGAACGGGCTTTTCGGGCCATTCATCGTTCAACGCGTTAATAAATCGGGTCCATCTATTCTATCTCAACTTTATCTATAAATACACGGTTATAAACCCTAGCCTACCTCTATTTCTCATTTGTATGTGCATACAATTCAGCTATCTCTCCTCCTCAATGGCAGACAAACAAATTCTGGATCCAAATACAATTCCAAATCAAATCAAAAGCTAAAATTTCAAACTCCACAATATATGCCAAATTTTATATGGATTCGAAGCTCTTGAAGAGCGTAATCTTCTGGTGTGATTTGTTTTTCAAATAGATACACCATTTGCCACTACAACAAAAACACCCTTTAATAGCGTTGAAAAAACGCTATTATAGGCTACTATAGCGTGTTTTGGTACGCTGTATATTAACATGTTGTTATAGGTCAGTGACCTATAATAGCAACATAAAAAACGCTATAAGAGACGCTATGGACAAGGACTTTTCATAGCGGTTTAAAAGTGCTATAAACATGATTTGTAATAGCCTTGAAAAATCGCTATGAAGTAAAACTATAGCGTTTTTATGAATGCTATATAACAATAAGTTGCCATACATAAGAAATATACAATAGCGTCCAAAAACGCTATACAAAACAAAATTCAACAGCGTTTTGGGATGCAATCGTAAATTGTATGCTTAAATACAACTACTTTTTATAGCGTTTAGCTGTCTTTTATAGCATTGTTTATTTGCTATGAAAATTGTTTATAGCACTATCATAATGCTGTAGTATATTAAAACTGGGCAAAACCATCTTTCCATAGCACAGTTAAAACGCTATAAGTTTTTATCATTGCTGCTACATACATTCCAGCTTGCAATTTACAATTCTACGAATATATTAAAAAATTTCAAAAAACACAATTATCACATTGTGATGTCCGTAATCAAATGGAGACATAAGCCAAACCACAATATATATATATATCCATAATATTTCGTAAACAAAGTTTCAAACATTAATTATTTGTGATCTCAAAAAAAAAAAAACAATAACAACCGTAGCTAACCAATTGCCATTACATTCTCCATTTACCACTAATTGCTACAACTACAACACTCTCCTCCGCATACAACCACTCATTTGACTTTACTAAAACGCCACATCCAAACCACATTATCTTAGTGAACATCAGTGCAACATTTCATTTCATCTCCACCCCCCTGCATTACATACAACCTCCAACCACAACAAGTATTTCTATCACATAACCACTTCTATGCATGTGCACATAACCTTACAACAGCCTTCTCCTCTGCCATCTCCCTTCCTCTGCCTACAGCTGGATTCTTAACATCCACTTCGACTCCTTCTAACTCATTGCCAAACACACCACATTCACCATCAGTTCAATTACTTGCCTATCAACTAAACCGCACCAATTCACCACAAACCACCAGTCTTAAAACTGTCAACCCTGCACAGAAACAATCAGACAACCATTTGCCATTCACTGCCATCAACTCCTCTACTTCAATTTCACCACCTCTGCCAACTTAACTACCCCACTTCAGTTTCCACCTTACTGCCAAGCCCTCTGCCCCTTCAACTGACCATCTAAACTAACTGCCTTCACAACTTACATTCACCACAAACCATATCACCTGACTTCCCATAACCAACAACAACTTCCTCCATCCTCATTCTCCTACAACCAAAACCATCCACCTACATAAGATGAAAGATATGTTTATAATTGTACACACATAAGATAATGAGACATAAAAAAGAAAACATACTTTAAGCTTTCCTAAGGAGAAGAGATCAAACAGTTTATCAAGGTTTTTTTGCCATAAGTGACCGTATTGAACTAGGAAAAAACTGGCCTATAATATCACAACCCAGATATTTAAGCCAATGGAATGAACTCATATCAACATATCAAACATACATGAACAAAAATCAACTTACCACAGTTTGGCTTTTTTCTAGAATCTTCTCGCACAAGCCAGTATAATTTAATAGTTTCCATCCATGCTCTCCTTGATACTGTACAAGAACAAGCAAATGAGGATTAAGAAATGTTTACATGTTAATATACCTTGTGTTCAAAAATAGAAAAAAAATACAAAACATGCACTTCAGTTCTTCTTTGAACACAATCATTCCTTGCAATAAAGTTTAAAAGGCAAAATTTAACATTCCGATAAAGTTTAGCTCAGTGCTCGAGACTCTCTGCAGCTCCGCTATGGGTCTGAAAGCAGTCATTGTTGAAAACTATTCAAGTATTAGGTAACACTTCAATAAGAAGAAGAAGAATATTATCACCTGAGATATCATTCCAATGACAATGAGTCGTCCAAAAGGTGCTAGTGCATTCAATTTGCAACTCAATTGTTTTGCAAACTAAATTACATTTCAGTTTGCAAAACTGAGTTGCAAATTGCAACTCGGTTGTATTGCCAAATTGTTAGATCGGGTGAATTTTGTTGCTCTGAGCAACAAATCATTGTATTTGAATTTCTGTTTGCAAACTGAGTTGCAATTTTCAACTCAATTGTTTTGCAAACTGAATTGCATTTCAGTTTGCAAACTAAATTGCATTTCAGCTTGCAAAACCGAGTCGCAATTTGCAACTCAATTGTTTTGCAAATTGAATTGCATTTCAGTTTGCAAAACTGAGTTGCAAATTGCAACTCAGTTGTATTGCCAAATTGTTCGATTGTCAAACTAGATCGGGTGCATTTTGTTGCTTCGATAAACAAATGATTGTATTTGAATTTAAGTTTGCAAACTGGGTTGCAATTTGCAACTCGGTTTTTTTGCAAACTGAATTGCATTTCAGTTTGCAAAACCGAGCTGTAGATTGCAACTCAGTTGTATTGCCAAATTGTTCAATTGTCAAACTAGATCGGGTGCATTTTGTTGCTCTGAGCAACAAATCATTATATTTGAATTTCAGTTTGCAAACTGAGTTGCAATTTGCAACTCAGTTGTTTTGCAAACTGAATTGCATTTCAGTTTGCAAAACTAAATTGCAAATTGCAACTCAGTTGTATTACCAAAATTTTCAATTGTCAAACTAGATACATCAGTATCATCGTTAGTTGGTCCAGCATTTGCATTGCTAATTTACATGGATGCACTATAAATTGAGTTGCAACAAACTGAATTTGCATTTCAGTTTGCAACTAGACTAGTCTCTCAGTCAATTCTGAACTAATTGACATTCGGCAACAGTTCAAGACAAAGTAATCTATGCAATAAAAGGCTCCAATTAGCAGTACTGTTAATATAACTTGGCATTTAGACATCTTATTGTGTGTGTGTAGTAAATAAGTTTTTCATGGGATATAAAAAACTGTATCTATCAACCATGTACCAATTCCTACCTAAAATGGAATATATAGATCAACATATGAATTCAAAATAACATTTTTGTCAAGAAGATTTAATCTTTTCTGTCACTTTATCAAGAATCAAGTAAAGCAATAACCCCTTACAGTCATGCTAATTATTATACAAAATGTAAAGACTTTTCAAACAAGCAACACCAAGCATGTTTCAAAAATTGGAAAACACCACAATAGAAAATTGGAAATGGTACACATATTCAATTTATAATTTGATACCTACCTAACATTTTCCACTATAGTTGTTGTAATAAATAATCTTTTTCTTAAAAGAAAAAATAGCGAGCTCTTTTTATCGATTATTAAACCAAAACTGATTATCCACTATATCACGCATACACATATCCTAAGTGCATTCTTAGACCTCTTCTCACAATTTGGCACCTCCTGCAATTTGAAAACACAATTTTATAGTATAGCTTAATTTTCTAGCAGCTTTAGCACATGCAAAAATAAAATAGGAAAGGGTTAAAGGTCAGTGAGAAAAGGCTTTGTTAAACATTTTTGTTATCAGGTCCATCACCACGTCTGAGAGAGCATTGTTAAACATGAATAAGTTGATATATAAGAGAACACGTATAAAACTCAACTACTAATAGAAGAAAGCGAGTAGCAAAATCATGTACTAGGAACATGCTTATTTCCTGTAGGCATGGACCATAAACTGAGTACCATGTTAAAAACTAGAAGCTATCTTTTATATTACCCTTCCAACAACTCAAGGTATGTACCCTCGATATATACACTGTTTGCTCTCACCATACTAGCTGCCACTACATATATAAGCAAAATGATGATCAAAATAACAATTAAATACTCAGAAAAATACTGTACAAAAATAGAGGAATATAGATGAGTTGTGAAATGCACAAAGCTAAAATATTCAATTTATAAAGAATCAAAAAAGGAAACTTTTTTTTTGATAAAAATTAGTTAACTTAGCTAATTTTTTTATTATAAATTTGGTTAATTTTAATAAAACTTAGTCAACCTATTTAATTTTTTATAAAACATAGTTAATGTATACAACTTTTATAAAACTTGGTAAACTAAACTTTGTTAATTTCATAAATTTATTTAATTTTTATAAAACTATTTGCTTTGTTATATAATGTTATATTTTGTTCATATTCATTAAAAGTATCAACTTTCTATGTTTGAAAACTTAAACTTAATTTCTATAAAACTTAGTTAACTTCTATAAAAATTTGTTATTTTTTTATAAATTAGGATAATTTTTATAAATTTATTTAATTTTTATAAAACTTAGATAACTTTGTTAATGTTATATTTTGTTTTAAATACTTTACTCAACAATTGCATGTCGATAGTTATAAACTTATTGATTCTTATAAAATTTAGAAATTTTATAAACTTATTTAATTTTAAAAAACTTAGTTAGTTTAGTTAATTATCATAAAACTTAATTAATTTTATAAAAATTGACTAACTTAGTTAATTGTTTTAAACTTAGTTAATTTTTATAAACTTAATTAATTTTTACCAAACCTGGTTAACTTAAGTAATTTTTTTAAAAATTGGATAATTTTTGTAAAACTTAGTCAATCTTTATATTCAATATCATTATATATAAACATTTCATGCATATTATCAATGACAAAAAAAGAGTTGCAATGATGATTTAGAGTGTGATATAATAGAGCAGCTCCGGGAAACCTTGAGGAATTGCTGCTACTGCTATGGGATATGACATAGCTTATGCATGTACATCATTTATATCAGCATGTACACACATATTTTACATACTGGATCAGTATAATAATATGACATAACATATCCCTTAACTTTATAGGCAGACACATGATCAGTATAATAATATAAGCATATACTACACGCTGGATGTATGTTGATGTAGTTAACTTCAGTATTTTACATGCCAAGGTTAAGTAGCATATAGTTTTAACTAACTGATTAGTGTTGTCTAGGCTAACCTTCTTGTAAAAGGCACAGGGAAAAAAGCCACAGTTTCCTAAATATAAAAGGAAAAATGTTATGGAGGACAGAGGATAAACAAGCATTAAAAGAAATTAGTTTTAAAACTTTTATATCGACAGATTACGAAGTTACAATAAACATGCATATGATGTAAAATATTGACTTCCTTACCTTGCTTTAAATTTATTGTAAATATTGATTTCCTTACTTTCCTCAAGTGATGCAGAAATACAGTCCCTTGTGCTGGTATATATTTTGAAGCAGCATTGCAAAATCTTGCATTACAGTCCAAAATAATATTTGTACTATGCTACTCCTGTGCATAAAGTAACATTCTCTTCAATAATGTACTCTTCTATTATCTAAAACAAACTCAAGCTAAAGAGGAAAAGAAAATTGCAAAGAAGATAGTGACTGCTGCAATGAAGTCTTTTGAAATAAAAGCATATGCATTATATAGTAGCATGCACATTACAAAAAATAAAAAGGATGAAGAACTTTTCAAACCTCAAATTTACTAACACGTTCATACTTGTTAAAAATAAAAAACTTTTCATACTATAAAGTTCAAAATAAAAGCTTGCACTAGTAAGCTTGCCTTGTGCAGGTTTTTTACTGTGGTTTCATAATACCACAGTGAGAGCTTTTATGAAGATAGTAAAATATCAATGTACTCTTAATTATCTACCTATCATCTTCCTCACGCTGCTTACTTTGTAAATATCGCCTTCTCCTCTCAACTATCATCTTCTAACTTCCACTTTTAATAATTATAAAAATGACAGTCGCCATGGTACAATTAAAACTGAATATATTCCTCCACCAATTTAGGTGTACATGTGCATGGTGTGTGTCTAAAGAAATGATTCTACCATTCCAACATTATACTTAATTCAAACAAAGAGAAAGAGGTGATAAGCAACCTCTCCTTATGACTCCAAACATTACCAGCATTGGAAATGGTCAAAAAAATGACATGAGTGAGATTAATGTTCCATAATGACTTATAGGATTGGCTCTAGTGGTCTTCAAAGATCCAAGTTGTACAATGACTTGGCTTTAGTAGCTTACCAGGAGGAGAAACTGATGCGACTAACTATGACATTTGCTCTAACTAAGCTTAAAATTAGCAAAGTAACATCCATATGTAGTATGTAATAAGGCACACAAGAAGCAACACAGAATCAAAATACATCAGTTCTTGCTAACACTCACACTTGTCCACTCAACTAATGATGAGCAAACTCGATATATGGCCCATGCATGTAGGGTCAGAAGGAAGAATATTTGCAGTTATTCATGTAGGGTCGGAAGGAAGAATATTTGCACTAGAAAATTCAAAAAGGGTCTCTTACAGCTATTGATTTGAGGTTAATACAGAATATTTGCATAGGTCATGAGAGTTGTGCATTATAGAACTTCTATATTTTATTATTCAAACTATCAAATTTAACAATAACAATAAATAACAACTACTACTATAACAATAACAATTAGATTACTTATAGGGCAATATTATTGTTGTTGAATTTTTGCACCAAGTATTTCAGCAGCAAGATGCTTTAGAGAATTTTTCTTCCCATCCTTCCAAAAGCCAGTATTAACATTTTAAAAAATCATTCTGAGAAAAAATATTAAAATGCAAGACAAGTATATACCTAAGAAATGGTGGATAAGTTGAAGTATCCCTTATATCCTTCTTTGGATGACTCTTTAGTAGCACCTGAAAAGAAGGCAACAGAAAGCATAAGATATCAAAACAACAGTATTAGTTGTGTACCAACGAAAAAGGGAAAAGGAAAGAAAATCAACCTTCAGATCATGGTGTAAAGCATGTCCTGTATACAATGACACATCCTTTCATTAACTCTGCCACTTTCTTTTGAACGATCTTCTGAACGGTCCTTTAATATACACATACATGTACCCTTAAATCAAACGATATTAATTTAGCTCGCTTGCATTCAAACAGAGGCATGACCATCAGGCCCAGCAAGCATAATCTGCCTTGCCAACACATTATGTAGTTACATAATCAAGAAAAAAGAACAGAACAAAATAGATCATTCACGCAAGATTAAATAAAGCTAATGTAAGAAGTATAATATTGTATCAAATCATATTAGGTTCATGCCCCAAATTATCTACATAAAATATATTATTTGATCTACTTTAGGCATAGAAAAAGGCTGAATAAGGCATGCACATGATTTATAGTTCTGTTCCAATTACAGATATAATGAAATGCAAAATACATTTAAGAAAACAATTTCATATTCAGTTCAAAATTTTAAAGAGGATAGTAAGATTAACAAAATTTGAAATTGTTATTAGGTTGTCAAAAGATACTTATTAGGTTGTTCAGTTTCGTATTCATATTCAGTTTCATATTCATATTCACTTTCATATTAGGTTGTCAAAAGATACTTCAAGTTAGAAAGTAATTACTATGCTATTTTTTATATCTACAAGCCAGTGTTATCCTTTCTTGTTCATCATACATATCCGAACGTATTTGATGGGAAATTAAGCTTCATTTCCTCTTCAGTAAATATTATTATTTCCTATAAATAAAAGAAGACAGTTATAATTGTTTTTGGTAAAAAATATTATATGGGTAAGAAAAAATGGTAGGACAGTCTTCCTACAGCATATTTTGATCGTGATTTGTCGGAGAAAAAAAGTTTATACTAGTTCAAAAGGAATCAAATGGAAAAGGAAAAGTAATACAAATCATCATACCTAAAAGAAACATTATCTGTCTTTGTAAGCAACTCGAACATCTAGCTCTGCAACTGAAATAAACCCACAGGACATGCATACAGATCTACACTGTAACACAAATGTCACTAGATTAGTGCACGTAAGCAGCAACAAGTAGATATTTCAAGTCTATATCAAAATTACACAAAAAATAAACTTGTAATGTAGAGCAACCTATAAGTTATCAGAAATCCATAAAGTAAACGATTAAATATAGTGAAGCACATCATGGTTTTTGCACACACAAATGATACATGGCTAAACCATATTGTTTATTTGCAAATATCAATACATCAAACGCGCACACGGGAAGCAAAAATAATCCACAGAGACAATAACAACTAGTTCTCACTGCTATTCACGTTTTTTCTTTTTTTGGAAACACGTACTTTATTAATATGAAGAAAATACATATACTTCCATGTTATGCCTCATTAAAACCTTGCAACCCCCTAATCTATAGGGGTACCTTGCAAGGAAAAAGAGTATATGTCATATTTGTATATTAACATTACAACTGTCAAAAGCCAGAGACCAAGTTGTCAAATAGGTAGAGGAGTATACATGTCAGCAATGCACTCAAAACCATATATACGATCAACTTGGGGCTTAAAAAAATTAGAAAACCAAACACACAAAATACAATCTATGAGCAGAACACGTGTACCTAGACAATAATACAACTAAAAACTAATAAAAGCAACCTCAAAATCTTTATAAAAGAATCTTTTAGAGAAATAAAAGTTTTCGAGTGGAATTTGCAGTTTTTTCATGATTGCTTCTAGTACTTGTCTCGAATAGCTGCAATTAAAGAAAAGGTGATTTCTATCTTCATTATGATTTGAACATTGCATAGACAGTTGGTCAATAGCAAGATTCCACTAGCTGAGTCTGTCCTTTGTGTTTAATTTGTTTAAATTGCTAATAGAGTACATGTAGACATTTTGGGAACACATAATTTAACCCAAATTATCTTTGTCCAGTTGAATTCCAAATGCTTGTTTCTTATATGTTCCCATGCTGATTTGCTAATAAATTCACGCTTGTCATTAAGCATTCGAATCCAGAAGTCCTTTTGCATTTGGTGATGAATTTTAATGTTATGCACAGTATTTCTAAGTTGGGTAGGAATAATTTCTAAATGATTCTTCCATTCATTCCCTGCTAAAAGGGTAGAAACTTTTCTAGAGTTTCCACCATGAATAGCCATTGCATTCCACCCACATTTATCCATAAGAGGGTAACCATTAACCCATGGATCTGACCATATATTAGTGTGTTCACCATTTACAATTTACCTGTCAATAGCACCTTTACACCATTGTCTAGCTTTTAGCAGATTTTTCCATGTATATGATGCATTGTTAATAGTGGCAGCAGTTCAAAATTTTAAATTTTTGCAATATTTATTGTACATCCACTTAGCCTAGAGGGAATCACCATGAATAAATTTCCATAACAATTTAACTGCCACTATTTTTCCAATTACCTCAATTTTCCTTAAACCAAGACCACCCTCATTTATGGTTTTGCATACGTCGTCCCAACACATATTGTGAGTTTTGGATTTCCAAATAAAATTGGCATAGAGAGAATTGGCAATTAAAACAATTAAAACAATTTTAGAGTAAATTATACTATTTTTTAACATTCTTCGTAATAAAATACCCGAACAATGGCAATATGCAAGACAGTTCCTCTCAAAGCAATAACCAACAGCAAGAAAATCAGTAGCTAAACATGAACAATGGCAATATGCAAGATAGTTCCTCTCAAAGCAACAACAACAAAAAAAATGAGCAAACGATCATGAATTAGATAATGAATTATTTCAATCCCAACTAACATGCATAATACGAATGAATCTACATGTTGAACTAATTTGTAATCAGCAAAACAACATTATTTAATTTGCAAACATGGAAAATAAAACAAAACAAAGCCAAAATCGGAAGTGATAAATGTCAAACAACACAATTAAGACCAATCAGAATAATTTAATCAAACCATTAAACACACAATTAAAAAAACAAAAATACGAAGATATACCTACAGTCAATTTCGCGCTTGGTCGAGGAATAGAGCTTGGTCAAGAATTGAAATCATGCTTCAGCTTCATGGAGGGATCGAGCTTGGTCAAGGAATAGAGCTTCATTGCAGAATCGTGCCTAAGAAGCCTTGAATCGTGCTTCGTTGCGGAATCGTGCTTCAGCTTCATAGAGTAATCGACATCAACGAAGAATCGTGCGGTGAGGGAATGGAGCGAGCGGCAGAATCGAGCTTTTAGAGCGAAGAGGGATTAGCGATTGAAGAGAATTCGAGCGTGGAGAGGAGATTTGTCAGTGGAGTGGAGAGGACTTAGGGAAATTGGAATTGAAGAACAAAGTATGGCGGCCGAATAATAAGAAGAGGGAAACACGTAGAATATGACCGCCAAAATTTTATTTTGCTTAAAGATTGCATGCACACATGCTGTCTTAGACGTTAATGACCACTGATATGCTTAACTATAGCAAGGAAGGTTTCAATGCAATCCCTTGTTGCTATTAGTACACTATTTTGTTGTAGTGTGCCTAGAATTCGCCAAACAAATCTCGGTCATCCGTTGATTGTCGATGAACTTTAACGGATCATCAAATTGACGGTACAGTTGGGTTGAGATTGATTAGGGGAGTTCATCAACGCAGGTAGTTGGTCGATTCAACGGTCAGATCGACGACAGAAATTCGATTAGGGTTAAAACCCTATGGCGGCGGCTGTCACGCGTGGGCACGAGCGACGAGGCAACACGTCTAGGGGGCAACGCTGGTGGAGGACGCGCTCGGGGAGGGTCGCGATGGCGTGATGGTGGACCGGTCGATCTCGTGTGGGAGGAGACATCGAAGTTTTTGAACCTCCAGTTCGCGTGCGTACCGTAGAAGGATAACATGCATGGAAATGGAATTCTGGGAGATGCATCTTTTGGTGACGTGGCATATATTTGTGGTGAGATTTGTTCTTTTTTTTATTTTATATAAATTAAATTTCAAACCGCTTTAACTAACATATCTTTCGCATACGATATCCGTTTTATGCGCGGTTTTCTCCATTAGGTTCATATTGGAATTCCAGAATTTTAGACACTAGTTTGGACGAATTCTGAAACTGTCAAATTTTTGCGTTTAAATTTGATTTAAATTCAATTTAAATTCAAAAGGTGAGTGTTTTGACCCACTCACAACTTCTAAAATTTCTTATGTTTGGTAAATTAATTTATGTTGTGATTATGCATTTATTTATGGCTGTTACGTATATTTTTAATCATCATCTCAGTTAATTGCATTTATTGAAATTGAATCGTTATTTAATTTATTATCGAATATAACTACCAGTTAATTAACTGTTATATATTATCAGTTATATATTGATATTGATTGATTATTTTGTATGATGATTGTGATGGATGTATGATTTTATGATGGATGATGTTTTATTTATATCATCATAATCTGCAAGTTGTTATGCATTTATTTTGATTCGGGATTGCGGTTTGAAATGATATACAACCACATTTTTATTTTTAAATTGCGGATTGAAATGATAAGTATCCGTATCACTTGACCATAGGATAGAAAATTATATACAAACACCACGGTATATATATAAATTATTTTTGAAATGATTTTATAGTTCTGTAAAGAAATATATGGGCTATTCAGATATTGATTTTAGATGTTATATAAATGCTACTTTATTATTGATTTAGCTATGTATAAATTTGTTTTGAATTATAAAATAAGCTAAGTAATAAAGTTGATTTCTTTTATATAATATGGTTAAGTATCTACTTAAATTCTATTGTATATAGAGTTTATAATGACTCAAATTAAAATTAAGGTCGGAAGATAATGTGAATTTGATTTGAATTAAAGTATTTAAGAATTATCCTCGTAAAATTTGATTTGAAATGTAAATAAATTTAAATTTAATAGGTATGATTTTATAACTTGAATTTTGTTTAGAGGATTTAAATGAATATCAAATTGATTTAAATGAATATTATCAAGTTAATTAAATTAAAAGAATGTCCAGTTATTTGAAGCCTAAAGGTTTTACTAAAATGATATTTGATTTATTAAGTTAACATTTCAAATTGAAATAATAGTAATTGAATTTGATATATATATGAAATTTTCAAAGAATTCGTTTTGAAATGGTGGAATATATAAAGCTTTGAAATATATGGAAATTGAAATGGTTTATTTGGGATTTAAATCTATATTTGGAATTGATTGTGAAGGTGAAGAAACTATTTTATTATATAAATAATTTATATTTAACCCATTTAAGTGGTGGGCATATATTTCAAAGTTATGAAATTCAAAGTTTTATGTTTTGAAAGGCTATATTTCAAGTGTTTGGTTTAGAAACATTACAACTTTGAAATTGTTATGGTTCTAGAAAAGGATATTTGAAAAAAGATATCATATTAATTTGGTTTTCAAATGGAAATGATATCATATTTATATGGTTTTGAAATTGATATTATATTCTGGTTTTAAAAGTATAAATTATTTTAAAAGAACGCGGTGTTATAATAACGTTTGGTTGTTAGAGAGGTCGGGATCGGAAGTTGTCATACTCTCTGCCAACTCCGAAAACCACTTTAACAACCGTGTACGCGTTGGAGATTCCAGAATGAAGTTGGATGGTGGCGGCGTTTCCTTTGAGGTAATATGTGGACCCAACTCCCATGAGTTGGCATAAGGTGGCTAAAACAGGAGCGATCGACAGGTTAATGAGGTAGCACCTTTGATCGGACACATCCCTTCGATATTATACTTTGACTTTTGGAATGATTCGGTGGCCACTTTTGATTTTTTATTTGGGGGTATGGCTTGAGGTGGGCGGTAGCTGCGCGCTACACGTTACCACCGACCCGGAAGCATAATTGGTATATCTACCCTGGCATTGCCTAGTTGTGCCATGTCACCTACCCTAGCGCCCCTTGTACGAGTTTGGTTTTCTCCCGTAGCCCATGTGGTATCGTCTGGTGGCTTCCCGATCAGGAGGGACTATGATATTGGATGGACTACTGGGACTATTACGTGTTAAGGGCTATATGGGTAACCCCTTAATGCTATTAAAAAGTAAGTTTATTTTACAAATAGGCATTATTATAAGAGCGAAATATTACTACATAGTAAATAGTTTAACGGATCCATAGGAGACGTGAATCCCGAGCATCTCTTAGGTTATTGCACTTATATTTATTTCTGTTGATTTAACTCACATAAGATATTTTAGTTCTGACTCGAGTGTTTTGTCCTTTCAATTCGCTCGGGTCAGTCCGACCGTTTCAGGATTTGAAGATTTTTTTCTGGAGGATGAAGACGAAGATTTGTAGTACTATTTTCTACTATATTACTACACTAAATCATTTAATTCCACTGCATAATTTTTATTCTATGGTATGTGTAACTCTGATATGTATTATATAAATATAATCAAATGCTTTTGTAAAACAGCTTCATGAACAGTTATTTGATTATTATATTTTATCGTTCCACTGTAAGATTTTATTTTGTTTTTCTTTCCCTACTTTTTCTTATTTACCTCATAACAATCCGCCCTTTTGTATGGTTTAAGTCTGACGTGCGTGGTTTATCGTCAATTTAAAACGTACGAAATGGCGGAACATTACATTTGGTAGCAGAGCTTTGGTTTAGGGATAAACCTTAGCTTTGTGGGGTTTGACTATGTACTAATAGGGTAGTAATACCCTATGGAGTCGCTGAGTGTATATATGAGAGAGCGTATTTGTTTGTGTTATAAAAAGGTTTTAATATCGTGTTAATTTATTCCGTTTTGTATTTATAAATTCTGGTTGATGCATGGGACGCTATGACATCAATATTGATTTCTAAACACTTAATACGATAGACCGACATAATATTTGTTTTAAATATAGGTGAATGAAATAATTTTGCCTATTATATTTTCTATATATAAAATAAATTTTTATAAATAATATATATATTTGGTTGTTAGGTAATGAAAATATAAATAATAGTTGAAATAAAGTTGAAAATAAAATAAATGAAAATTGGAAATTTAGAACTTAAGTTCTAGGGTTTTGAAACTTTCTTTCGAATAATTTGAAATATAATAATAATAGTATTAGAAGTATTTTTTGATATAAATATTTCAATATAATTTGAAAGAATTGTTTTAAAGAAATTTTGGGAAAGAAGTAAGTTTTGTACTCCCTTCTCTGTCGCTGGAAAATAATTTCGGTGATGAGTGCACGCATCATCGACATTCATTTTTGAGTTTCGAAGTGGGAAGGCCGCTGAGTAGTTTGCTGCAGATTTGTTTTGATAAACCAAATATAAAATTTTAAATTGTTTTAATTATAATTGGATATATAAATTATAAGTGTATATTTATCTGTTATTTTAAATGATTCTTGGATAAAAATCCGGTATTTAATTCTCAAGTTTTCGTTAATTAATAGTTTCAATTAGTGTGTGAAATGGAATTTAATTAATACTTGAAACCTTTAATTAAAATAAGTGATTTAATGCTAAGTTATAAATGGGACTAAAGAAAAGTTGAAATTGTAATCTTATAAAACGGAAGATATAATTATTGAACATTTCATTAATTAAAAGAAATAAGATAGACTTGTATGATTTTAATTACATTCTTAAAAGCATATATATAACTTACCAAATATTAAAAGTTGAAATGTTTAATAAGAAAATGTAATGGAAATGGTACAAGTAAAAGTATGTAATGAAGCATTCAATAAATTGCTTTTATTCTTAAGAACTGATGTTGTAATTGTTATAAACCTAAGTTATAATGGAAATCTTACTATAATAAAATATGATAGTAGGTAAATGTTGTAAGTAAGTAATTACAGAATTAAGTAAATATGAAGTTACTTATTTTGAAAATAAGCAGAAAAATGAATACTGTAAGTAAATGAAATTAAGCAGTGAATAAATGAATGTGATATAATAAAAAGAAAATTTACATGATATGAATAAATGAGAATAAATAAAAGTAAAATTTTGTAAGAAATAAAAGTGAATTAAAAGAAATCATCAAATAAAAAAAGTGGAAATCAAACAACAAAGGTTATGAAATAAAATTAATAAGGATGAACTAAACTTATTGTTTGGATTTGTTGTTTGTTTGGTTTATGGTTGTTTGGGCAAAGATACTTTAAATTTGTTTGGAGGTATAAATAATCTATTTAGTTTCACCTAAGACTGTTCAGTAAATGGTGCATTGAGTAGTTTATTTTCCATTCTATACAATTTGAAGTTTTGAACCCGAACAACTATTTGTTTTGTTTGATATGAATGAATGATTGATTTGTATTGATTCTATGTGATGGTTGTATGCCTTACTGCAAGTGATGGGTGTTTGTATTGATTGTTTGTTGTAGTCGAAACAACTTTAAACATTTCATTTTATATAATTATCAACTCTTTTGGATTATATAAGTGAAATACAGGTTATGGAAGTAACTGCTACTGCTTTTGGTTCCATAAATAAGTGTTAATTACCCGACCAATAGGTACGTCTTCGGATTACGATTTATAACGTTATTATATTGTTTTCCCATGTTGGGATATATATTATTTTGGAAAATATATGTTGTATATTGTTATATTGATATTATATTTTCCTTCGAGCCTCTCCATACAAAGGAGACTCTGCCGAAATTTTCCGTAAATTTTGGACTTAGAAAATATTTTGAAAATGTTTTCAAACCTTATTAATTTGAATATATAAAGACTTAATTGTTTATAAATCTATATATTTTATTTAAATTATCCTATTCTGTAAACATATTGTTATGAATATAATGTTTTGAATAAAATATTTTGATTTACAAGTTACTCCCTTTACCTTCTTTTCCTTTTCGGGGACGAAAAGTTTTGATTGGGGGAGAGTGTAACGACTCGCAAATTTTCAATAATTAATTAATTTAATGAGATTTTGAAATTTAATATTGAAGGAAATAAAAATTTAGTGAATTATTAATGGAAATAATAACTTGGATAAGATTGATAAGTTAATTGTTAATAACTTGGATGTAATTCCAATAAGCGAAAAAATGTAAATGTTAATTTTATTCTTATTGTAATAAAAGAATGTTACCAAGATGAAATGATTAATTTGATTTAAAATCTTAATTCATGTATGCATTTATTTATAATGGGATATAAAAGATAAATAAATAATTTAAAATGTTGACTTACAAATAAAATAAGGTATAATGAATGGAATGAATTAGTGTATGAACTAATGGTAGCACTTGTTGTAAGCTAATAAGTAAATGAAAACGTAGTAGTGCTAATTTAGGTTAATAATTAATAGGTTGAATGAAATATGAATTAATGAATTTATTAAAATTGTAAAGTTATAAATAGATGGTAATTGGTTGGGAAGAATGAAAATAACTAAATATACTTTAATGATAATTAATATAATAACGGAAAGTGTGGGTATAAATTAAAAAGGAAATGGAAAATTAATTTTTAAGATAGTAATTGGTGTAATAGAAAGCTAATTAAAATTATTGGGAATATTAATTGTGATTGGATGTAGATTAATGTAGTAACGTTAATAATTTAGCTCAGTCACTGTTAATTGAAACCTATTGCAATTAAAGGTAATTAAATAGTACGTTAATTGGAATTAAGTTAAAATTGGAGAATATTAAGAACCAAGATTTAAAAGCAATGTTAGCTATATTCTTATTGTAAAAAGACTCGAATAACAAGGGTTAAGAATTTAATAAATTGATTTTGGAGTTTTATTTTATAATTTCTAAATTTAATGAAATTGAAATTAATTATTAAAATTGAGGTTAACATTGGAATTGATGAATTAATCAACTCAAAATTGACATTTAAATTTGTTTAAATCATTGTGAATGATTGAGAAATTAAAAATGATGAAATTTGTCAATTTTAAGAATTGAAATTTGAAAAGTTGGATTTAACTAATTGATTTTTAATTTACTTAATTAATGGAAAAATAGCCATTTTGGCCACTGACTCGGATTTCGACGAAACCAGCTTCATCGGATCCGTATTAGTGAATTATTATAGGAATTCAAGTTTCATAGCGATCGGACTTGTCGTTTGATCATACGAACTCGAAACGCATTGAAATCAATGAAATTGAAATCAATTTGAAAATACTGATTTTAGCATAACTTCTTCATACGATGGAATTTGGACATGAAATTTTTTCCATCGCGTTTAAAATATTTTAAAACATCTATTTTGATATATGGGTGACCCAATTTCATTCCGGAGTCAGAACGGGCTTTTCGGGCCATTCATCGTTCAGCGCATTTATAAATCGGGTCCATCTGTTCTACCTCAACTTTATCTATAAATACCTGGTTATAAACCCTAGCCTACCTCTATTTCTTATTTGTATGTGCATATAATTCAGCTATCTCTCCTCCTCAATGGCAGACAAACAAATTTTGGATCCAAATACAATTCCAAATCAAATCAAAAGCTAAAATTTCAAACTCCACAATAATGCCAAATTTTATATGGATTCGAAGCTCTCGAAGAGCGTAATCTTCTGGTGTGATTCGTTTTTCAAATAGATACACATTTCCCAAAATTCTCCAAACAAATCTCTGCCATCCGTTGATCGTCGATGAACTTTAACGGATCATCAAATTGGCGGTACAGTTGGGTGGAGATCGACTAGGGGAGTTCATCAACGCAGGTAGTCGGTCGATTCAACGGTCAAATCGACGACATAAATTCGGTTAGGGTTAAAATCCTATGGCGACGGCTATCACGCATGGGCACGAATCACGAGGCAACGCGTCTAGGGGGCAACGCTTGTGGAGGATGCGCTCGGGGAGGGTCGCGATGGCGTGATGGTGGACCGGTCGATCGCGTGTGGGTGGAGACAACGAAGTTTTCGAACCTGCAGTTCGCGTGCGTACTATAGAAGGATAGCGTGCGTGGAAATGGAGTTCTGGGTAATGCATCTATCGGTGACGTGGCATATATTTTTGGTGAGATTTGTTCTTTTTTTAATCTTATATAAAAAATTTCAAACCGCTTTAACTAACATATCTTTTGCATATGATATCCGTTTTACACGCGGTTTTCTCCATTAGATTGTATTGGAATTCCGGACATTTCGACACTGGTTTGGAGAATTCTGAAATTATCAAATTTTTGGGTTTAAATTGGATTTAAATTCAATTTAAATTCAAAAGGTGAGTGTTTTAACCCACTCACAACTTCTAAAATTTCTTATGTTTGATAAATTAATTTATGTTGTGATTATGCATTTATTTATGGCTGTTACGTATATTTTTAATCATCATTTCAGTTAATTGCATTTATTGAAATTAAATCGTTATTTAATTTATTATTGAATATAACTTCCAGTTAATTACCTGTTATATATTATCAGTTATATATTGATATCGATTGATTGTTTTGTATGATGATTGTGATGGATGTATGATTTTATGGTGGATGAATGGATGTTTTATTTATATCATCATAATCTGCAAGTTGTTATGCATTTATTTTGATTCAGGATTGCGGTTTGAAATGATATACAACCGCATTTTTATTTTTAAATTGTGGATTGAAATGATAAATATCCGTATCACTTGACCATAGGATAGAAAATTATATACAGGCACCGCGGTATATATATAAAATTATTTTTGAAATGATTCTATGGTTTTGTAAAGAAATATATAGGCTATACAGATATTGATTTTAGATGTTATATAAATGCTATTTCATTATTGATTTAGCTATGTATAAATTTGTTTTGAATTATAAAATAAGCTAAATAATAAAGTTGATTTCTTTTATATAATATGGTTAAGTATCTATTTAAATTCTATTGTATATAGAGTTTATAATGACTCAAATAAAATTAAGGTTGGAAGATAATGTGAATTTGATTTGAATTAAAGTATTTAAGAATTATCCTCGAAAAATTTGATTTGAAATGTGAATAAATTGAGATTTAATAGGTATGATTTTATAACTTGAATTTTGTTTAGAGGATTTAAATGAATATCAAATTGATTTAAATGAATATTATCCATGTTTGCACCAAAATTGGTCACAACACTCTTCGGAAGTTTTTGAAGAGATAAGAAGGAAGAATGTAAATTAAAAATGAGGATTATCTAATAAAAACTCCAAATAACAGGAAAGCAAATGCGCAGACAAGCGATTTAGAGTGGTTCGGCGTGTAGCTTTCGTCTGCTATGAAGTTTATTGCAGCTTTATTGATTCTCTTTCAATGATTACAAGCAAGTACAGCAAACAATAGCAAGATACAACTGCAAATTCGAATTCAACAGCAAAAGTATGATATAGGTCTCGATCCGGGAGAGTCTGGGCGCTTGAGAATAAAAAAGATCCCTCTTCTGTAGGTTCTGGGGCTCTATTTATAGGCGTAGGAGGCTGGAATTTCGTCCAAACTTCAAGAGACTCGTTCTGGCACGTGAGGGGGCCCACACGACCGATTCCAGGAAGTTTCGTCTCGATCTATGATCGACACGAATTCATTTCGTATCGATCAAGATGATGTCCAATCAGGCTGAAATTTGGTGAGAACACTCCATGGTATGTAGGTAATCTTTTGTGAAAATTTCATGGCATTTGGATCAGTGGATTGGGAGAAATAATCAATACGAAATAGACTCCTTCGGTGGCTGTTTGGTTCGAATCCATCACTTCGAATCGATCCCTTCGACTCGATCACCTCGCGTGGTCTCGTGATGATGTGGCACGCATACTTCGCCTCGATCCGGTCTTTACTCCAAGTTGACCGCGTCGACTCCATATATCTCGCCTTGTTCGTATCGAGGGATGACACGTCACCGAGGTTTGTTGACTTGATGGATTGAATAAGGCCTCTCTCATGAATTCGAACAGCAGTCATCGATGGACACGAACTACTGATGGTCGATGGAAATGAACAAGCCTTTCCTTGATGGATACGAACCACGTAGCGTCTCAATGGATACGAAGCCAATCGATGCGAACTGGAGCCCTTTGATGGATACGAAGTAAGGTGACCTGGTGGATACAAACAACAGCTACCTGATGGATACGAAGAGAGGTTTCCATGATGGACACGAAGCAGCAACCGTTGCCTCAGTTAATGGATGCGAAGTAGATTATTGTCCGATGGATGCCAAGTAGGAAGATGCCAATGGATTCGAATAAGGAGGAGTTGATGGTTTCGAACGAGATCGAGTCGAACCGAGGCTTCCCGATGGATTCGAACTTGATCGACACGAACCGAGGCTCTCCGATGGATACGAACCCGCTGGACCCCTGATCGATACGAACGTGATCGATTCGAACCGGGGTTCGATGATGGATACGAAATCAACCACAGTGATGGATACGAAGGCTGGGCCGTTTCCTCTAGATTGAATCGATCATAACATGAACATATGAACTCGAATTGACTTGAAATTTAGAATGCTAGCCTTCATGGCTTTGATTGTAATGTCCTATCAATTGTAGCTCAATCTAGACTCGGACAAAATTCATCGATTTCCATAGCGAACCTGCGTAGGTTTGATATCCAGAAAGAGTGATCCTTGGTTTTCAATTAGTTCCTTGGTATCACGGCCTTGCCAAAAGGCGGGATAACATTTGCCCCCCAAAGTACGTCTTGTGGAAACATGACATGCTTTGAAAAGCTGCAGTTTCTCTCTGAACAATCATCGAATTTTTTTCGTTGAAAGTTGTACTCTGTATTGCTGTAACTAGCTGCTGTGTGATAGTGATTAGCTGTTTGTCGTCGTAATCGTAATGAGATGAGTATTCGATCCTTGTGAATGTTGAAAATCAAATGTTAGTCCGACATACATGCATATATGTTAACTTGACTTAGTTTGTCATTTGTTTTTTTATATCGGATTTCATGTTGATCCTCTCCTGAACCGACTTGAAATTCGAGTTGAAACAATGCTTGATGGTTGTTTCTGATTATCCTCTTGTATCGATCCTCTTCTGAATCGATGTAAAAGGTTGAACGGCAGTTTTCTACATTGGCGCGATTTTTATTGATGGATACGAAATGATCGTTCGTATCAATGAGTTTTGATGGGTACGAAATATTTGCTCGTATCGATGGACCTACACTTTCGTGAGTTGATGGTTGCAAAATAGACACTTCGAATCGATGAGTTCGATGCTTTTAGTGCAGCCTTCGTTGTGTACTTCGTATCGATGAAGTCCGATGGTAACTTCGTCTCGATGAAGACAAAGTCCGATGGATTCGAAAGCAGCATTCGCATCGATCTATCATTTGACCGTTTGTGACCGGTCACGTTTACTGGGAGGCGAAACGACCCAGTCACCCTTAAGGCTCCATATAAATACTTTGGACTTAGCCATTTTTTCACATTTTACTTTTACTCTCTTGCTTATACTTCCTGCGCTTTCGTATTGATAGAGAGAACGAAAGAACGAACTGCTCTAGCCTTCGAATCGATTCAATCTTCGATCCTTTAATCACAATCATTAAAATCAGGTAATTAATGGATAGAATCATGTTAAGAACGATGAAACTCGAAATCTCAACCATCCTTCTTACTTTTACGACCGGTTTTGATGAATTTGAGATCTGGACGAGTGAGAGCAAGATTGTGGATGGAGCGTGGCCATGGAGTTGAGGCCCTTTGGAGAAGGAGGAGGTGTGGAGGAACGTACTCTGTGTTCGCTTCGAGTCGATCTGTAATAGGAGTTTTCGAATTGATCTAGATTATATGATTTCGTATCGATACGAAACGAGAGCGGCAGTCGATGCGAAGCCAGTATTTTCAGTTCGATGCGAAATGGTGTGCCATCGATCGATACGAAACGTATTGAGTCGAACCTGATCGATACGAATGTATCAATTCGAACATGGTCTGACTCGATATGAATTTGAACTGTGGCGACCGATTCCAAGTTGAAATTAGATGAACTTAGAGAACTTTTGCATACTCGAATACTTGATTCCGACGAGTTTCTGCCTTGCATGATTGTACTACCTTTTGAAGCTCGCCGATGGAGCCGTAATTTAACAAAAATATAATGAACTTTAACTTGAATCGATCGTTAGCATCTGGATGGCACGGTTGTGACGGTCAGCGATGACGGTCATTTCCGGTCTGATTTTCAGAGTTTTGTCGTTCACACATTTTAGTTTATTCTGTAGAATTTGCTCAAGTAATGCACAACATCGCACTGCATGATACATTCATACACTTTACACTGGGGAATTAACGGGCTCTTTAGCATCTAACGATGATTTCTCGTGGGTTAGCTAGTTATGGAACCATCAAGTTCGCAGCCGCAAGAAACTTAGAGTTCAGTCCCTCCCGTGCTTGAAGTACCGGAGGTTGAGGTTGAAGTCATCGGTCCAGCTCCGGACGAGTTACCTGACACATCCTTCATTAGTAACCCATCAGATTCAGATCTGTCCAACATTTCAAAAGACATGCTAGGAAGAATATGCTTAAGGCATGGTTTATCGATGGACGACGTATTATTGTCGGGACCAAACGATAGACCGCACAATCAACCAGAGGGATATACCGCATTCAATCGCCATGCGTGCGCAGCTGGGAAACTCCCTCCGTTTAACCAGTATATAAGAGAAGTATTGTCGTTTTTGGGGATCGCCCCATCTCAGCTACATCCGAACGGATATGCCTCACTCAATAGCTTGTTTATTGCATTTATGGAGTATCTCTATTGACCGCCACTCCCGATTGAGATCAGATACTTGTTTAACTTCAAGAGTCGGACTGATAGTCCATCTTTCACATTCCTGGAAGCGGTAAGGAACTGCTAGGTGGTCACAGGGGCTTGGACTAGACTGAGCTACTTCAAGTCGGAATGGTTCTATGTTAGATGCCCTCCAGGATTTGCTAAGCGATGGCTATTTAGACGTGAGTATTGCTATCTTCTCGGGTAGTTGATAAGACATATATAGACGGATTCGGACTCACATCTTTTTTGCTTTTCAGCCATAATCCAGCACCTTGAAGGTGAACATTTCAAGGAGATAGTTCGGTTTCTTCAAGAAATCCCAAGCGAAGAGAGGAATACCGAGTTGCTCTTGATGCATAGGAATCTTAGGATTCTTGGGTTGATCGAGCGAAGACAAAGTATAATGCTCGACAGTGCTTTAAGGATTGCCTCAAAAGAACGAGTTAAACGAAGAAGGTCTAAAGTTGTTATAATTGAGGAGGCTGACTTCGAGAGGACTCACACCGATGAAGAACCATTGGGCGAACCTGCAGACGTAGCCCAGGATATCGAAGAGCAAAGAAAAGGCAAGGCAGCCATTGTTAAGCCACCTAAAAAGGGAAGATGGAAATCAGTTGTCACATCCCGGCCCGCCTTCGGAATTAGAATTTCGAAGACGTCTCCCCCAAGAACTAAGAATCTTTATGAAGCGCTCGCCGATCTTCCAATTCCGGACGATGTGTCCTTGCTGCATGATGTCGGATTGGACGAACTTTCAGATGCCTTAGTTTTAAGCGAGTCTCTGCCCACTAGTGTGGTTGACACATCTGGTTGGTCGGGGGGTTGCACCTACATTCGCACTTCACGGCACTACATGATTTCTGAGTGTAATATGCTCATTGTGAGAGACTACTAACTTCATTTTATGTTTTTGCTTGCAGATACCATGTTTGGTCGAAGTTCGATGCTTGGAAGTCTTCGCAGCAAACGCAAGTCTTCATCATATTATGGATCATATATGAGAGAAGGAGACAGAGACTATGACTAGGGGTACTCGAGTCATGAGCGCTCTGACAGAGACAAAGATTATAGGCGTCGGTCTCGATCTCGCACGCCATTTCCTAGTGCTCCCGCATCGCCTCTGGTTCATGTTTCAAGGCCTCTAGAAACTTCACGGCACAAGCCATCTTCCCAATCATCGAGGTCTGACACTCATCGTAGAACGGAGATCGCGGCCCCCACGACAACAGAGAAGACATTGACTGAGCCTTTGGGGGAAGGAGCAGCGAGGCTTGCTTAGCTAAAGAAAGATTTCCCTGAGATCTGCATTGACGGGTTTGTCTTCCCCCCGCATCTAAAAAGGATACCGACGTAAGTTGCACCCATGATGCATGATTATCTCTTAGATATATTTTTTCCAGTACCAGGAATGGTCAAAAACCACGAAGAAAGCATCAAAGATGGCCTTCGATCGAGCGGCCATGATTGAGAAACTTGAGAAAGAACTTGGCCAAAAAGACCGGATTATTCAAGTGCTCAGCGGCGAGGCTGAGTCTTCTTGGAAATCAGAGATTGAGGCCCTTAAGAAAGCTAATGAAGCCCAAGCGGTGATGGACAGGATGAAGGGCAAGCATTATGCCACGGTGGAGGACATGGGCCACCGAAACACCATTGTAACCGCCGAGCGGGATGCGGTCTTGAAAGAGCTAAACGAGCTCAAGGCCAAAGTTTCAAAGATCTTGAAGGAGAGGGACACCGCCAACCTTTCTGCACAGGAGGCATGTGATCAGGCGGTGGAGTTTCGGAGGGAGAGGGACGCGGTCCTGGAAAGGGTCCGCGAAGTGGAAGCCGGGGTCGATGTGAAAGTTCAGTTAGCGGAGACTAAGCTCGAGTCAGAAATAGAAGAACTTCTCATTACTTATAATGCCAATGTGCTGAGGCACAGAAATTTGACGTGGCTCGACGATTACCCCACACACCTATTCAATGCCTGGAATTTATTAGTCGAAGAAGAGAAGGCAGCACAGCCGGGTGAAGCTTTTGATGAGTTCGAGTCGGAGAACCATATATTGAATGATGATGAGAAGAAGGTTCTCCACGATTTTATGATCTCTCATGCAAAAGGGAGATTGGGTACCCAACACTTAGAAGTTGGTGAGGGTTCTGGCATCGTTCATCCAGCTACAACTTCTGGGATGATTACTTCATCTGGATCCGAGCCGACGCCAGCGATTGAGCCACAGCCGGTTCCGGGCTATGATCCTAAGCAGCCACGCTTATCTCCCATAAGGGAGCATTCTTCAGAGGCTGTTCAACCGGCTACAAGTGAAGTTAAGGAAGGTACTCTGCACAAACTTCATATGTGTCTGAACTGAAGTATTTGTATTGAAGCGTGTTCTGACAACTTCTTTTCTTTCTTGTCCAGTGAGTGAAGTTACAATGACAGTGCCTCCTGCAATCCAAGAGTCACATCAAGTGCGGAAGGCCATTATTACTGAGGCAACTACCATGACTGCGGTTGCGCCGACGGAGGTGACACAGGGGGCTTGCTGTCTTTGGACGAGCAGATGATGAACGAGCTCCTAGGTCAAAGCAGCGATCCTTTTGTAGACATGCCATTCGTTCTTGGCACGTTCCCACCTGATTCCATTGATTCGTCATAGTCCACCACGGCCTATCGTGAAGCTCGTGCCGCTCGTGAAGCTGAGATACTTGCTCAAATCAACGTAGAGATGGATGCGGCAGCTCACGGTGGTGATTCTGAGAGTGTTACGACGACAGTTGGCCCCACTCCTCTTATGGTGGTATCTTCTGGGGTCACGCTTGTCGGTACCAGCATGCCCATTCCGCCCCCGGTGGTAGACCCGACTCCTCCGACTACTATAGAAGAGAATATTCCTTTAAGTTCAAGTTCGGAGGAAGATGTCGATATCATGCCTTCATCAGAGGATGATCCGCCAAAGGGTAAGGGCTCGAAGTGAAAGACTGTTAGCGATTCTAGTGGTTCCGCGTCGAAGAAAAAGCCGAAGAAGAAAAAGTAGATAATCCCCCTTTGGTGCATTTTTGGCAGTTAGGAAGTTGCTTTTGCTTTTTATAGGCCATTTATAGATGCAGGCTCGACCCCCTGCTAGTAGGAATTTTTTGGAATAACTTGTACATGAATCTTCATATACAGTTAGTTGAAATGACATTTAGTTTCTTTGCTTCAACTCTCGTTTCTTTTGTGCTTAAGCATTTGCAGTATTTGGCTTTCAGTCCAGTGTACTTGTGGTGTTATTACCGTCAAGTAGAGTTCGTTTTATTCGCCAAGTCTAAAAATCTTGATCACAAGTCGTAATCGATGAATGGGTTGAATTTTGGACATTGTATCACTTTGGTTAGTGATTAACACTTGAGCTTTTGCCCCCAGTTCCGGGGACCATCATTTGTATTTCGGTGGTCGATCGCACCTATTGCAAATCTTGAGCACATGTCCACACTCCGGGACTTAGGATAATCTATGATCGATAATCTGGTTCGCACTCTGGGAATTTGAGAGTTATCGATGTTTGTAGTACAGTTCGCACTCCAGGAACTTTGACTTGGTATTTGTACTCTAATTCACACTCTGGGAATTTGGAGTCAGCACGTATATTTCGGTTCGCACTCTGGGAACCTAGAATTGATGTTTATACTCCAACTCACGCTCTGGGAATCTGGAGTTGTTTGCGCAAAAATGGGCAAACACCTCAAAGTCGTACGATTTAGCCGATTTTAAGTTGTTCTTAGTGATTTGGATGATTTATGCAAATATGTAAAAAGCAGGGACTAAACTGTAAAAGACACACAGATTTATAGTGGTTCGGGCAGAACGTGCCTACGTCCACTTTATATCTTATTCTCCTTTTTTCTTCAGATTACAAGTACAAAGCTTTGATTACAAGTAACTGAAAGTTGTTTGAAAGTTCTATCCGTGCTTGAGCTCTCAAACTGCTCTCCCATTGATGTACCCCTGCCCCTCTATTTATAGAATGAGGCTGGGGGCAGGGGTCCTGGATGTATATAGCTGTTGGTGGGCCTGGGCTGAAGCAATCTGGTCTGGCGATGTTGGTTCGGTATCCACTTGGTCCGGTAGTGGTTGGAGTGAGTTGGTTCGGCATGGCTTGGGTGGAGAGTTGGTTCGGTGGGACGTTGGTCCGGCAGTGGCTAAGAGGAGTTTGGTCCAGTGATGGAGAAGAGGGGATCTGGTTCAGTGTGGGTTAGTTCGGTGATGGAGTAGAGGCGGTTGTTGAAGGTGAGGCTTGGTTCGGTAGTGGTGTGGAGATGGAGTTGGATCGGTGGTCTCCTTCTCCTGGATCGGTGGTAGGGATGGAGCTTGGTTCGGCTATGAGAGTGCCGAATGAGCTCTTGTATTGGGAAAGCCGGATGAACCAAGGCATCTTGAATGCCAAATGAGATTTCTCTCTACATTGCCGAATGAAACTTTTAAACCTTTGATACCGAATGGACTTTTATACTTGAATCATGAGTGAAATCCCAAACTTATATACGCTTGCTAGCTGCTTCTTCTTGGTTCGATCGTGGTGGAAACGCACACAATATTGATATTCCAGTTTTGACCAAAAATGGGATAACACTTTGCCCCCCAAAACATGCCTTGCGATAGCAAGGCGTGTTTTGTAATGCCATGAGCTGGATGTTCATATCCTGTTGATGTCCATGCGGTAGGAAGGCGTGTTTTGTAATGCCATGAGCTGGATGTTCATATCCTGTTGACAACCTGTAAAGAGCTGGATATTTTATATGGCCCCAAATGACGACCGTTCGGGATTGAGATATTTGGGATGAAGCGCGGCCGTTCATGGTCAAGCGCCTAACTTCAAATGACGAGTTCGCGATCGAGTCTTTTGAGGTGAAGTGCGACCGTTCGCGGTCAAGCGTCTAAATCCATGCGACGATTGTTCGAGATAGAGTCATTTGCGGTGGAATGTGATCGTTCATGGTCAAGCGCTTTACTTCAAATGACGATCGTTCGTGATCGAGCCATTCGAGGTAAAGTGCGACCGAGCCCGATCAGAGGGCGGACCTCAAATGGCGACCGTTCGCGATCAAGCCACTTGGGGTGAAATGTGACCGTTCACGGCTGGTGCCGTTTGCATCAAAAGATGAAATGGGACCGTTCGTGATCAAGCGCCTTACTTCGGATGACGATCGTTCGAGATCGAGCCATTCGTGGTAAGGTGCGACTGTTGGCGGTCAGGGGGTGGACCTCAAATGGCGACCTTTCGCGATCGAGCCATTTGTGGCGAGATGACTTGTGCCGTTCGAGGCGAGTGTGTGACTGTTCGTAGTCGGGTGCCGTTCGAGGCGAGTTTGCGACTGTTCGTAGTCGGGTGCCGTTCGAGGCGAGTTTGCCACTGTTCGTAGTCGGGTGCCGTTCGAGGTGAATTTGCGACTGTTCGTAGTCGGGTGCCGTTCGAAGCGAGTTGTGACCGTTCGAGGTCGGGTGTCGTTCGAGGAAAATTGTGTGTGCCCGGGGGGGACTTAATATTATCAGTGTCGGAGTTATTGTTTGGGGGAGTTTCCGAATCAAAGACTTCGGCAGTTCACTGCCATGCAAGAGGTGCTCGTGGACCGTTCGCGATCCACGGGCATACAAGTAATTTTTCCATAGAATTGTAAATGTTAAAGCAATAATCATATGAACCTTACAGCAGACATGTCCAAACAGGAAGAATTTAAATGTTCAAATCAAAATCAAAGCAAAGAGCAGAATGAAGATGTCAAAGCGTAAACTCTTACTATAACGCGGCTGGTAGTCATTCAGAGCATGCCTATGGATCGTGCGCGATCGCTCACATGTGTAAATGATTTAACCGTGTCAGCTAGAGGTTTACAACTTGTTCATCATTATTTTAATTAAGCAATCAATGGATAATCAAACGGTGCCCCGATCCAGGGTCACCTCTAGCCGATGTAGACGGTGGTCGCTCTGGCTCCACAGCTGGAGTTCGCCTCCTCACATACTGAAGGAGCATACCATTCCTGATATGCCCTTCCACCTCGTCCTTCAAATGCCTACAATCATTAGTGTTATGACCGTTTAATTCATGGAATACACAAAACTTATCTGATTTTCTTTCGTCAGAGGTTGGATCCCTTCGTATTGGTCTACGATATGGAACATGCTCCTTGGTATCCTGATAAATTCGTTCCAGACTCTCATTCAGCTCAATGTGAGTGGTGAATCGCGGCTCCCTCCGTTGCCGCTTTGTCATGTCATCATTATCCTCAGCCTTTCTCTTTCCTTTGTTAGTCTCCGCTCCGTTTCCAGGTGGGTTTCCGCTCTTGATTGCGTAAACGTCATCTTCTTCCTCTCTTTCTGCACTAGCATCTTCCAAACGCAGAAACTTTTCAGCCTCATGATAGAACTCTTCCAGATTCATAGGCGGGTCCTTGGTTAATGAATTCTTGAACTCTGTACTAGCGGCTATTCCAGGTACAGCCGCCATCATGACCATATATGGATCTGGTCGATCCACAGATGCTGCCGCCGCATTAAATCGCGTTAGAAAGCTCCTCAAAGTCTCTCCAGTTTTCTGCTTCAAGGTTGCCAAAGTCATCACATTCTTGGGTCTCGCAATATGAACCCTGAATGGCCTCATGAATCTCTCAGTTAAATCTGCCCACGTTCCTATGGAGACGTTCTCCAGTTGCCTAAACCATAACGCTGCAATGTCCGTCAAATACAGTGGAAAGCACCGGCCATGATCTCCTGTGATGCCCCCAGCACTTCCATGTGCCTCATATACTTAGTAAGATGGACCGCAGGGTCTGTCCTCCCATTGTACATCTCTACTGATGGTAGCTTGAATTCTGGTGGGTTCCTAGCCATCCTAATCGCAGAAGAAAAAGGACTCCTGTTTACATCTTCCAAGTCTCTGTTTACTAAACCGCCTCTCATAGCTCTTCTAACCATCTCTGCTAATCTATCATTGTCTCCAAGCTGTAGTCCTCGTTCACTGCCTTCGACCTGCCCCCCGAGTCCGCGGGAGTTTTCATGTGCATGCCTCCCTGGCTGAACGTTCATTCCTCTATTGCTACCAGGTGGCTCGGATGCCCCCATCTCTCTTCCCGGGGTCGGATCAACATGCTCTGCGTGAGTGCCCCCTAGCTCTGGTGCTACGCCAGATGGTCTTGCTCCGTTGTGAACTCCAGTTGCTCCTTGGTTTTGTTCTCCAAGTTGCCTAATTTGCTGAAGCAAGTTCTGGATCATCTCTTCTTGTCTTCTCATCATAGCCTCCATCTCATCCCTGGTGATGAAGGCTGAAGCTTGGTTTGCTTCTGAGGAAGCCTCTTGACTCCCTTCCTGTTGACTCTGCTCTGGCCTTGGCCTTATGCTTGATTGTCTCGCCATGACTCTTCCAATCTGAATCTTTAAACCCTCAAATTCAACTTCCAAGCGGTAGGTCCTTGAGTTCAATTCTCAGTGAAAGCACCAAAAATGTTTGTGCAAAAAATGGGCAAACACCTCAAAGTCTTACGATTTAGCCGATTTTAAGTTGTTCTTAATGATTTGGATGATTTATGCAAATATGTAAAAAGCAGGGACTAAACTGTAAAAGACACACAGATTTATAGTGGTTCGGGCAGAACGTGCCTACGTCCACTTTATATCTTATTCTCCTTTTTTCTTCAGATTACAAGTACAAAGCTTTGATTACAAGTAACTGAAAGTTGTTTGAAAGTTCTATCCGTGCTTGAGCTCTCAAACTTATCTCCCATTGATGTACCCCTGCCCCTCTATTTATAGAGTGAGGCTGGGGGCAGGGGTCCTGGATGTATATAGCTGCTGGTGGGCCTGGGCTGAAGCAATCTGGTCTGGCGATGTTGGTTCGGTATCCACTTGGTCCGGTAGTGGTTGGAGTGAGTTGGTTCGGCATGGCTTGGGTGGAGAGTTGGTTCGGTGGGACGTTGGTCCGGCAGTGGCTAAGAGGAGTTTGGTCCGGTGATGGAGGAGAGGGGATCTGGTTCGGTGTGGGTTGGTTCGGTGATGGAGTAGAGGCGGTTGTTGAATGTGAGGCTTGGTTCTGTAGTGGTGTGGAGATGGAGTTGGACCGGTGGTCTCCTTCTCCTGGATCGGTGGTAGGGATGGAGCTTGGTTCGGCTATGAGAGTGCCGAATGAGCTCTTGTATTGGGAATGCCGGATGAACCAAGGCATCTTGAATGCCGAATGAGATTTCGCTCTACATTGCCGAATGAAACTTTTAAACCTTTGATACGGAATGGACTTTTATACTTGAATCATGAGTGAAATCCCAGACTTATATACGCTTGCTGGCTGCTTCTTTTTGGTTCGGTCATGGTGGAAACGCACACAACATTGATATTCCAGTTTTGACCAAAAATGGGATAACAGGAGTTAGCATGTACGTTTCGGTTCGCACTCTGGGAACCTGGAATTGATGTTCATACTCCAATTCATGTTCTGGTAACGTGGAGTTTGCATCTATGTTTTGATTCGCACTTCAGGAACCTGGAATTGACGTTTATACTCCAATTCATGCTCTGGGAACTTGAAGTTAGCTGATAGATGGTCAGTCACACCTGTTTGGGCCTTTTAGGAATTCGTTCGCACTCTGGGAGCGATGGATTTATCGAGATCGTGGATGGTCGGATCACATCCACCCCGAGTTAACAAGCGAGGTCGTTAGATAGACGGGTCCATCCTCCTCAAACTTGGTTAGGATACGGCCGAAGTCGTTAGGCGGACGGGTCCACCCTCTCCGGAACCGCATTTATATGTTTATACTCCAACTCGCACTCTGGGAGTTTGGAGTTAGTGTTTATGCTCCGGCTCGCACTCTGGGAACCTAGAGTTGATGTTTATACTCCAATTCGCGCTCTGGGAATTTGGATTTGGCGTTTATACTCCGGTTTGCACTCTGGGAACCTAGAGTTGATGTTTATACTCCAATTCGCACTCTGGGAATTTGGAGTTGGTGTTTATACTCTGGTTTGCACTCTGGGAACCTAGAGTTGATGATTATACTCCAATTCGCACTCTGGGAATTTGGAGTTGGTGTTTATACTCCGGTTCGCACTCTGGGAACCTAGAGTTGATGTTTATACTCCAATTCACACCGTAGGAATTTGGAATTGGTTGTAGGACTGTCGTGTGTCGATCCAGTTCAGCCTTTGATGTGACGGCTTGCCCCCGAGCTGAGGTTTCACTTAGTGAGTGGCTGGTCGTATCACAGTCACTCGCTATTTGAATAAATTCTATCATGCGATAGAACTTAGCTCTTTGTGCGTCGTGATTGTTGAATGTCGCATTTGGTGAATCACAGCTCTAGCATGAAGAGATAGTAATTTATTGCTGGAACGGAAAAACATGGCAAAGTCAGTGCCTTATTACAAATTCAAACTTCAAAATGCAAAGAAAATTGCAAAGTATTCATAGACTAAATAAGCCTGTCATGTGTAACAATGATGAAGGTCGTCGTCGTTCCAGGCTCCTGACAAAGTGGGTCCACCACTGATGGCGTTTATCACCAATCTACCACCGGGACGGGTAGAGTCTTCCTGTCTCGGTCGATCGGGTTCATTATTTTGATTTGATGGGCCCGCTCCTCAAGGCTGCGGAGCCCGCACAAACTGTTCCATCTTTCTTTCTTTAATCAATTTTTCAATGAGATCTTGCAAATGACGACATTCATTCGTATTGTGCCCGCAACTTTCATGGAACCTGCAAAATTTTCCCTTTTGGATTTGTCTTTCTGACGACGGTTTTGGTGCAGGTTTTTTGTACTGAATTGTATTACAGGTTTGTAAATACAAGTTCTCCAGTGATGTATTCAAAGGAGTGTAACTATCAAATATAGGATTTTTCCGCAGTGGGCCACGGTTCTGATCTCGCTTTCTAGTTTGATTCACGTTCTCTCTCTGCTGAGCTTGTTTGTTTCGAACGTTCAACTGAACTTTTTCGAAACTCTCACCGGACTGTTTGATCGCGAAATTGCTTTGGATCCCTTCCGTGCTTGGCCCTGCATCAGTCTGCTTCCTAGACTGTTTCGCATATTCCCTTCTCAGGAATTGAGCGCCTTGGCATGGAAACGGTCCAATGATGCAGGTGGTTTTCCAGCCAACCAGTTGCCAAACTCAGAATCGGGGTCAATCCCCTTAGTCAACGCCATAAGGATGGAGTTATCGTTCGGATTGCTGATTTCTGCACATGCAGTATGGAATCTCTCTAAATAGTGTCTGAGCGTCTCTCCAGGAGCTTGGGTGACGCTAGACAGAGTGTTGACATCTTTTGGCCTTGCGACGTGCATGTAGAATTGCTCAACAAATTTTATGGCCAACTGGTCAAAGGAGGAAATGGATCGAGGTGGCAGTCGAGTGAACCACATGGTAGTGATGCCCCCAAGGAGATGGGGAAACTTCGACACTTTATGCATCGTCAGCTCTGGCAGCGCTCATCAACCATTCATATTTCATAATATGTTGGTTGGGGTCGGAGTTTCCCTCGTACATGGGCAGAGTCGACATCCAGATTCGCCGAGGGGGTTCAACAGCAAGTATATCGTCGGTAAAAGGAGTGTGACTTCTGGAGATTCCCCAGTCGTCGTTCGTGAGACCCTGGCTTTCACGGATCATATGACGTATCATGGTCGGAATATCCAGCATTTGTATGTTCCGTGCGGTTCATGCCGGAGTATGGTGGTGTTCCATATTATGGGGTTGGACCGGATGCTGGCTATGGTCCACACCTAGCCTTCTTGGCTCACAGTCCTCTGGGACGCTTGGCTCAGGAGTACGCCCGTGCTGACGGCGGTCCAGGTTCGACTGATTTTGAGCATCGACCCCTGGTTCAACCGCAACGTTCGTGGCGCGGTGTTCTACGGTGTAGTGAGGAGCGGCACCCCCACGGGGGGAGGGCCCGGTCTGGAAACTGGCCGATGGGCCAACTCTCAGTTGTCCAACGGTCATTGCCGGTTGATGTCCAGCAGCTTGTATGTGACTCCCATCTAGCCGAGGTCGTGGAGATCGTCGATGATAATCAGAAGATGAAGAACTTTCGCTAGAGGAGTGAGAAGCATGGTCCCTCCTGGATCTCCTTCGCTTCTGGCGATTCAGCTGGTTGGTCAGCTCGGCGTTAGCGCGTAGCTGTTGCCGACTTTGGGTCATCTCTTGAAGCAGCAGCTGAAACTCTTGTCGGGTAACCGGACCTGATGGTTCCGAGTGTCCGGTAGCATCTTGGTTAGAGGGAGGTAGTGGCAAAGGATTCTGTCTATCCCGTTCTTCTTGATTGACAGCATTAGAGGTGGTCCTTGTGCTAACCATCTTGAGGGTTGAATTCCTTTCCTAGACTTTATGCAAATCTGAATAGAAGGGAAGGAACTTTGATTTGTGATCTGGATCTCTCTCTTAGATTTATTCAATCCAGTATCGACGACAGATCCAGAGAGCAGGAGAAAATCGGGGTTTTCTCAGTGAAAGCACCAAAGTGTTTGCAACAAAATTGGTCACAACACTCTTCGGAAGTTTTTGAAGAGATAATAATGAAGAATATAAATTAAAAATAAGGATTATCTAACAAAAACTCTAAATAACAGGAAAGTAAATGCGTAGACAAGTGATTTAGAGTGGTTCGGCGTGTTGTCTACGTCCACTATGAAGTTTTTTTGCAGCTTTATTGATTCTCTTTCAATGATTACAAGCAAGTATAGCAAACAACAGCAAGATACAACCGCAAATTCGAATTCAACAGCAAAAGTATGATGTAGATCTCCATCCGGCAGAGCCTGGGCGCTTGAGAATCAAAAAGATCCCTATTCTGTACGCTCTGGGGCTCTATTTATAGGCGCAGGAGGCTGGGATTTCGCCCAAACTTCAGGAGACTCGTTCTGGCACGTGAGGGGGGCCCACACGACCAATTCCAGGAAGTTTCGTCTCGATCTGTGATCGATACGAATTCATTTCGTATCGATCAAGATGACGTCCAATCAAGCTGAAATTTGGTAAGAACACTCCTTGGCATGTAGGTAATCTTATGTGAAAATTTCATGGCATTTAAATCAGTGGATTGGGAGAAATAGTCAATACGAAATAGACTCCTTCGGTGGCTGTTTGGTTCGAATCCATCACTTCGAATCGATCCCTTCGACTCGATCACCTCACGTGGTCTCGTGATGACGTGGCACGCATACTTCGCCTCGATCCGGTCTTTACTCCGAGTTGACCGCGTCGACTCTATATATCTCGCCTTGTTCGTATCGAGGGATGACACGTCACCTAGGCTTGTTGACTTGATGGATTCAAATAAGGCCTCTCTCATGGATTCGAACAACAGTCATCGATGGACACGAACTACTGATGG
Organism: Allium cepa; assembly: GCA_030765085.1. Classification (NCBI taxonomy): domain Eukaryota; kingdom Viridiplantae; phylum Streptophyta; class Magnoliopsida; order Asparagales; family Amaryllidaceae; genus Allium; species Allium cepa. Next base: position 339,775,563 of record CM060932.1, on the reverse strand, counting down.
TCGATGGATACGAACAAGCCTTTCCTTGATGGATATGAACCACGTAGCGTCTCAATGGATACGAAGCCAATTGATGCGAACTGGAGCCCTTTGATGGATACGAAGTATGGTGACCTAATGGATACGAACAGCAGCTGCCTGATGGATACGAAGAGAGGTTTCCATGATGGATACGAAGCAGCAACCGTTGCCTCAGTTGATGGATGCGAAGTAGATTATCTACCGATGGATGCGAAGTAGGGAGATGCCAATGGATTCGAATAAGAAGGAGCTGATGGTTTCGAACGAGATCGATTCGAACCGAGGCTTCTCGATGGATTCGAACTTGATCGACATGAACCGAGGCTCTCCGATGGATACGAACCCGCTGGACCCCTGATTGATACGAATGTGATCGATTTGAACTGGAGTTCGATGATGGATACAAAATCAACCACAGTGATGGATACGAAGGCTGTGCCGTTTCCTCTAGATTGAATCGATCATAACATGAGCATATGAACTCGGATTGACTTGAAATTTGGAATGCTGGACTTCATCGCTTTGCTTGTCATGTCCTACCAATTGTAGCTCAATTTGGACTCAGACAAAATTCATCGATATCCATAGCGAACCTGCGTAGGCTTGATATCCAGAAAGAGTGATCCTTGGTTTTCAATCAGTTCCTTGGTATCACGGCCTTGCCAAAAGGCGGGATAACAATTAAGTTAATTAAATTGAAAGAATGTCCAGTTATTTGAAGCCTAAAGGTTTTACTAAAATGATATTTGATTTATTAAGTTAACATTTCAAATCGAAATAATAGTAATTGAATTTGATATATATATATATATATATATATGAAATTTTCAAAGAATTCGTTTTGAAATGGTGGAATATTTAAAGCTTTGAAATATATGGAAATTGAAATGGTTTATTTGGGATTTAAATCTATATTTGGAATTGATTGTGAAGGTGAAGAAACTATTTTATTCTATAAAGTAATTTATATTTAACCCATTTAAGTGGTGGGGTTATATTTCAAAGTTATGAAATTCAAAGTTTTATGTTTTGAAAGGCTATATTTCAAGTGTTTGGTTCAGAAACATTATAACTTTGAAATTGTTATGGTTTTAGAAAAGGATATTTGAAAAAGATATCATATTAATTTGGTTTTAAAATGGAAATGATATCGTATTTATATGGTTTTGAAATTGATATTATATTTTAGTTTTAAAAGTACAAATTATTTTAAGAGACCGCGGTGTTATAATAACGTTTGATTGTTAAAGAGACCGGGATCGGAAGTTGTCATACTCTCTGCCAACTCTGAAAACCACTTTAACAACCGTCAATGAAGTAGGATGGCGGCAGCGTTTCCTTTGAGGTAAATACGTGGACCCAACTCCCGTGAGTTGGCATAAGGTGGCTAAAACAGGAGCGAACGACGGGTTAATGAGGTAGCACCTTTGATCGGACACATCCCTTTGATATTATACTTTGACTTTTGGATTGATTCGGTGGCCACTTTTGATTTTTATTTGGGGGTGTGAGTCGAGGTGGGCGGTAGCTGCGCTACGCGTTACCACCGACCCAGAAGCGTAATTGGTATATTTACCATGGCATTGCCTAGTTGTGCCGTGTCACCTACCCTAGCGCGCCTTGTACGAGTTTGGTTTTCTCCCGAAGCCCATGTGGTATTCTCTGGTGGCTTCCCGATCAGGAGGGACTATGATATTGGATGGACTACTAGGACTATTACGTGTTAAGGGCTATATGGGTAACCCCCTTAATGCTATTAGAAAGTAAGTTTATTTTACAAATAGACATTATTATAATAGCGAAATATTACTACATAGTAAATTGTTTAACGGATCCTTAGGAGATGTGAATCCCGAGCATCTCTTAAGTTATTGCACTTTTATTTATTTCTGTTGATTTAACTCGCATAAGATATTTTAGTTCTAACTCGAGTGTTTTGTCCTTTCAATTCGCTAGGGTCTGTCCGATCGTTTCAGGATTTGAAGATTTTATTCTGGAGGACGAAGACAAAGATTTGTAGTACTATTATCTACTATATTACTCCACTACACCATTTAATTTCATTGCATAATTATTATTCTATGGTATGTGTGACTCTGATATGTATTGTATAAATATAATCAAATGCTTTTGTAAAACAGCTTCATGAACGGTTATTTGATTATTATATTTTATTGTTCCGCTGTAAGATTCTATTTTGTTTTTCTTTCTCTTCTTTTTCTTATTTACCCCATAACAATCCGCCCTTTTGTATGGTTTAAGTCTGACGTGTGTGGTTTATCGTCGATTTAAAAGGTAAGAAAAGGTGGGACGTTACAATAACTTCCCTCTTCAAAATTAAATACCAAGTATAGTGTGATTATCTCTATTCAATCCAAGTTGTTTAAATTTGAAAAATTAAATCTTTATGCTTGCCCCGTTTTCGACACTTCGACCTTATCTATTTCTCGCCCAAGAAAGAGGCCAGGTGAACTAGGGCATTGGTTTCTCCTGAACATCTTCTTAGTTTAAACACCTCACATTTGAATGTCTTGAATAGAAAGATCTAGTTTACTCCTTGGCTTTTAAAGCCAAGATTAAATTACTTTAGTTACAACATACTTTTTTCAAATCATTTATTTAAACTCTTTTAAATAAACTATAGAACCACCAAATGATTATTAAAACACTTAAGTATTTATTTGAAATAGTTATAAAATATTTGGAAAGAATTGTTAAGTTTAAATCCATATTTCAAAAGCTATTAAAAATTTCTACAAAAAGTGCTCCAGAAAGTGCTTTTGAAGCTTATTTGATTAAAACAACTTTTCGATCATTTAAAAATCCATTTTTATAAATCAAATCTCTTAACATTTTAAAAGATTTATAGAACTTATTACATATTTTAAAAGAATTAAATAAATCATTTATAAAGTATTTGTCACTTGGATTTTGAACTGCCAAACCGCGACTATTTTCGCATGGTTTTTGTACTACCAAACCGCGACTATTTTAGAAACTTGTTTTGCTCATATTTCAAAATCTATTAAAATGAAATCTCGATTTTATTTATTTTTTTGAAAACTATAGTTATAGGAGTTTGGAAAATTATCATTACAAAGAATTCCGTCTCTAAATCCAACATATAAATAAATTTAACTTTCTATAGCGTGAAATCGTGAAGTACCGTTATCGCGACGTGCCTATTTTAACTAGTTTTCTATTTTACTTTCAAACTTCAGCGAAATACTTCTAAAATTTTATGAAACAATATTAAATCATTTTAAACTATTTTCACAAAGGTTTGACATTCCATATTCACCATTTTATTAATAAAGGAAAGTGATTTTCCTTTGTGATTTCCGATATGTATTTAGACGTGACTTGGTTCATATCCAAACAACAATATTTGCCAACCAAACATGATGATCAAACTAAACCAACCAACCAACATATCATTTCATCATCCAAAGTATATATAATAATATATGTCGAGTTTTCTCACCTTGGAATTAAATGGTTAACTAGAAAATGGCTATAGTTTTGCTAACTTGAACTTTAAGCTTACGAACTCTTAGACTTTTGCCCTTAGATGGCTCGGCCTTGACCTTGGAGCTTGTAGGTTCTCATGGCCATGGGTGGTGGGGGGTGGTTGTTGTAGGTCTAAGGGAGGAAGGAGGAATTTTCTTTGAGTTTTCTTTGATATATATATATATATGTATATGTATATGTATATATATATAGAATATATAACTTCATTTTCTTTTGCTAATATTTTGGCATTATTTTTCTAAGTGTAGAAGCCATGAAAATAGAGAGGAAGTTTAGGAAAATGAAGAAGTGAAGAAGGATGGTATTATCTCCACCCTTGCATCATCTTACCATCACCAACCACCTCCCTCTATAATCATCATGCTTCAGTCCAAACCCCCCTCCCATGTGCTTGGCCATGTGCATGTACTTGTGTGTAGACTTTGGAAGGCTTAAGTATTTAGGTAAGTAAGAAAATATCTTGATATTTTTGATTATTTTATATTAAAATATACATGTATATTTGTGTGCATCCATGTGCATGTGAATATCTTCATTTGTGTGCACATGTATAATTGCATATGTATGCCACATATAATCCATAAAGTTGCACAACTTCTACACGTTGAATCGTTACGAATTTCGATTTCGATTTTCGGTCATATTTTCTCTTTTTAGTTAATATACATATATTTGTAAAAAAAAGTTTAACAATAATTTTTAGAAATTAAAAGAGCTTATTTAATAATTAAAATAATTGTTAAATTATTTAAATTCAAATTAATTTCAAAAATCAATTATTCAAAAATGCGACATTACTGTTGATGTCATATATACTTTTAATTTTCCAAAATAAAATAAATAATTTTATTACATATTCTCACTTATATAAATAAATGAGTGTATGTATCCAGCTCCATGTATGATGTCGGATGGTTTAAGAGCCATTTACTGATTAAATGGTTTACGGTCATTTTATCGATATATTTTCCAAAGTATATATTTTTATAAATATTTATTCAAAATAAGATTATCAATATTATTTACTATTCAAAACATTAATATTTATATTAAAATATCTTATATTTGAATATTTTAAAAAATTTCTAAAGTGATGAATTTTCGGGTCGTTGCATACTTCATCCCTTAAAAGAATTTCATCCACGAAATTACCACCACTTTCCAACGATTAACTATGAAATTGGAAAATTTAGAAAACTATCCTTTCCTCAATGCACATTCTTAATTTTCAAGATAGAGACGAGTTTCCATACCTTGGAATTTAGTGTTGAGTATGAAAGGAACATTTTCCATACCACTGTAATATAAAATGACCATGTATGGAAATCGGGACTGCCTTTTTATAAATCCCTTCTTTGACAAATGCCTTTATAAAACTCCTTACATATACAAACTCCTTTTGTAAATTATTATTTATAAATTATAAATTTCCCTTTTATAAACCTCCATATTTATTTAATAAAACTTCTTTATAAACATCCTTTATACTATTTTATAAACTCTTATGTACAACTTCTTTTGCAATTTTTTTTTATTAAACTCCTAATACATTTATAAAATCCTTTTATAAGTCTCTAAATATAATTGCAAAACTCCCTTTTATAAAAAAATCCTAGTATAAAACTAAACCCAAATATAATTTTAAAAACTCATATACTTTCCATAGCATGATCATTTCATATACTGCAATAAATTCACAAATGTGAATTATTACTCCAATTTCTGAAAATGATAATATTTTCCTTTTATAAATACCATTTACAAACCTATTATTTATTTTATAAACTACCACTCATAAAGCTCTCTTTAATTTATAAAGTACTAATTATAATCCGTTCTTTCATTACAACATTTTATATAAAATGTTTCACAAATATTTATTTAAACACAAAATCACTTTGAATTCAAAACTAACCATTTTTTCCCATTAAAATAAAATCCATTGTTGTAATAACTTTTCTATGAAAATAAATACTTTCCAAAATAACCTTAAAACATTTACATATATCCGTATATCAGAAAATAATAGTAAAAGAAATTGAAGTAAAATAGAGAAGTACAAATACTATTTTTGAGTAAAATATCATAGAAAATCCAAAGGTCAGATTAAAAATCAATTTTCAAATCGGAACCTATTTCCAAATCAAACAGCAACTAATAGTATTTTTAAAATACTATATCGAGGCCAATAGTTACTATAGCACTTAACCAATGCTATTACTACCTTTTTTTCTCTAAAAAGGTGCAACCTTTTAATATATGTTAGTGTCACATTCAAAATGGACAAACTATTAAATTTTGAAACTTAACAATCTTTATAACCGACATACAACTGAAATAAAATCAACAGATATATATCCTGAATTAAAATTCATAATGACGAGAAATCTGCATTTCTCTACAATTTTTCTCTATGTCATTTTAAATGTCATTCGCTTTTTAAATGTGGATATTTAACCAAACCAACCAGTAATTCTTCCAAACACAAATAATAAAATTTATCTACTATTTACCATTCTGGTTATCCAAAAAGGAGAGTTTAACTCATCGAAATTCCTATTGACACCAAGGCGCTCAGGTTTGAACTAAAATCGAATGACGTTCGACTTTAACTTAAAATTTCACTTGCTGCAAATTTGACAAATCAAGTTCCGTTATGTAGCTATCGTCATAAGAGTGCTTATTAAATTTGATGAAGCAAGTTCAAAATTTATTTAAACAAGTTCCAAATTTGACGAAAAAAATTCTAAATTAAAAATGCATCATGAAAAATCGAGTCATTATAATAAAAATTATTCATTAATTTTGAATGAAATCCAAATATTTAAATAAATTAAATATTGTACTCGAAACTATAAAAATTTCGGGTCGTTAAATTCTCCCCCTTAAAAGAATTTCATCCCCGAAATTCCCAAAGGAAGAAAAATGTCACCAAACTCTCAAATTTTAATGATCAATTAGTTGAATTGAATTACTAAATTTCCAAGTATCTTAAAGTTATGAAATTTTTTGACAACACCATCTTTGCATGGCTCGAATAAAAAAGCTACAACTTGCCAGAATGGGCCCAAACCAACAAAAGAAAACAAAAACCAAATGGTGGCCTCCCATATATAGGGCATAAAATCATTGGTAATAATGCAAACATTTACCTATTAGTCAAACAATCAAACTCTACTCATGAAACCAAAAGCAGCAATCTAACCATTGCTTCCATAAACCTATATCTCACTTACAAATGTCATTAAACCATATAACTTGCATTTATAATATCCAAATCATATAATTATATTAAATCCTGTATGATGTACCATTCGAATGAAATATTAAATCCGATCGCTCGCTTGATCATACAATTCGCACTTTCGAATAGTATCGCCCACTCGACTTCCCTAATGTGGACTCCGATCAGGTTCCTTGATTGGAAACCTTTGTTCTCCATACATTGCCATAAACTATGATGGAAAGCTTCAGAATAATATTAAAAAACCATATCAAGTGTTTGCCATTAAAAATCGAGAGAAAATCCTTGTTCGGGCCAGTGTAAGTCACCTCGAAATTGTGCACTTGAATCATGATCAAAACAATTATGTGAATAAAATGATCTACATACAACTTACATATTTATTCCATTGGTTTCTTAACTACACCAATTATTTTCATTTTATACCAGATTCATTTTACACCAATAGCATATTTCATTTAATACTAAAATCACGTACGAACCATTTCATAAAATCATTACTTTAGTTTGTAAATATTTTGCTAAACACAACCTATGTTTAAGGATCAATTTAAAACTTAAGTTCATATTAGTAATACACTCTTCTACATCCTAAGAATATATATACAAATTTTAGATTTGTTTTACTTAACTAGGATGTTCAACAAATTTAAAATTTGTTTGATTTACTATATTCTCAAATTTATAAGTTACGAAAACTTATTCTCTTATAATTTTCACAAAAACACTTTGCTTCGGTTTCTTTATCAATTTGGATGTTTTCGACTCTCCAAAATTACTGAAAATTCCATTTCATTTCAGTAAATGAAAATTACCAAACAACCTATCATATGGGATGCACGAACCAGCTATCCTAATGGATAGGGTACATGAGTACATGAGTCCAAATATAATAACCAAAAACTTAAGACTTGAACACTCTGGTTTTATTTCAACTCATTTTTAGAATAACAATGTACATTTTCCACTTCAGTATATACCTTTCGGATTAATTCAAAATCGGTTTTTTTACCAAAGCAACTCTATAACTAACAAATACAGTAGCATTCCCCTACTTAGAAGCTCGAAAATAAACATCGATGATGCTGTAGTTATCAACAAAATTATTTTCCAGCAGTAGAAGTGAGTTTAGTGCTTTTTATCTCTTTTAAATTCTTTTAAAGAATATTTCTATTCATTAGTTATTCCAAAATAGTGCAATTATTATTCCCTTAAAGCTTTAAAAATCAATTTCCAAAAACACCGGGATTTAAGTTCTCAGATTCTTAGTTTAAATCTACTTTTTATTTATAAACAATATTTATAAATTTTACTTACATAATTTCACTTTCTTATACAAAAAATTTCACAAATATTTATTCTATTTTAAATTATAATAAAACAACTTTTATTAAAATTAACTTTATTCTTAACCCACATTATCACCAAACTCCTTATAGTCAAACCATGAAACTGAATTCACAAGATTTTTGTATTCAATTCAAGCAAAACAATAAATGCTCCTGAACTATCTGAGCCCAAATAATCAATCAACAACAATAGTAAATGCTCGAAAACTGGATGAGCATGATTAATCAAACAATAAATGAAAATAACTAAATATTATCATTTCCTAATGAACAAGCACGCCATAGATAACTATATCAATTTCAGAAAATTATTTTTTTATGTATATAAAATATAATCCTTGGTAAAATTACTTCATTTACCAAATTATCAAAATAATACTATATCGATATACTTGTTCCTTCTGTATCGACCAGATTCATAAACCACTTATTAGATAAGCCAACACAAAATATTTTTGTAGAACTAACAAATACGCACTCTCACACACATACACACAGATACTCAAACTCATTCTACGGTGTCACCCTATCTCTAATGAGACTACCCCACTAAAGCCTAGGTGTTCGCTTAACCTAAGCTTACATACCACGTGTAACGACCCGCCTTTTGGCCCTTAAAAGCTACCCTTAATACATCCATGGTATTAATGTGTCATGCATCTGAGTGTGGAAGGACAGATTATTGGAGGAAAAAATAAAGAAAAGGCATAAAAAAATATTACATTGTGACAAGTAATATATAATATATAATAGATCTTTATAAAAGAAAACTGTAATATACATACATCAAATCAGAGCACCCTAATCTATCCTCTGCCTAGATAGTTATAACCACATATCCTTACAGTTGCTGATAGGTACAACCAACAAGTGCGGTGGAAAATATAATATACATGAGTACATCTTGGAGGCCTCTAGCTCGTCTCCTAAAGCTCCTAAATATCCATAACTAAATCAAAAAATATGCTCGTCTGACCTGAGTATTATAAAAAACTAACGCCCGCATCAGTTTGGTAAACCAGCATGATAAACATACATTAAATGGATTTTAATGTTATAAATCCTTTCAAAATAAAGGTATCCCTTAAGACCACACCGCATATAAACAAGGATGGTTTTTTTACTTTATGTAACCAAACCATTTCATAGGAAATCTTTTAATATTATAATGATGCCAAGGTTTTAAAATAAATGTTGAATCATAGCTAAAATTTTTACATTAATTATATTCCAGCATAATAGGTATACCACTATGCCCGAAAGTTACTTATTGGAGAATGGATTTCCATTCAATGACAAAGCTACCGGGGAACCGTCTACCATAGTACACCTATAGAAAATGTATGGAGGGTCTTGCCTAAACCCCTTGCGAATCAGGATCGACATGCCCCCTTACTGGATAGTATCAAATATGTCACCACCTGGGTTGCTTTGCAATCTTTTGCCAATGTGACGACCTAAAATTTTAGGCAATATCAATTTATCTGTATTAATAATTAAATTGATTTGATAATTTTTCTTTATAATTTTAATTTAAATTGGTAAATTTAATCTTTTAAAGGTTAATAAATATTTAATCTGGTAATTTTGATCAATACCTTTCTAACAATTTGAAATTGACAAGAATTATTTTTCAAAGCTAATAAATTTTATTCTATTTATAATATATATATTTGATATATATTTTGAATGGGAAAATCTTTTGTTTTTAAATAAAAGATAAATTTTCACATTGTAATATATACGTATGTATATGTTATAATTTGAGGTTGTTTTGGAATTTAATATGATCTATTTATAATATATATATGTATGAATTGTAATTTAAAGCTTTGTTTTAAAATTAATATTTTTCAAAAGCTAATTTAAGTATAATTCAATTTATTTTCAAAATATAAGATAATTGTTTATTTTAAATATGATAGTTTAAAAGGAATTTAATCAAAGTTTTATTTTTATTTTCTTTGAAGTGTTTAAATGTAAATGATTATAAATGTGTATATATATAAATGTTTTAGATTTTTATATCCATGTATATTGTTTATATTATAATTAGTTTTATAATATTTTCTTTAAAACGTAAATTTACATATACATATATAAGTATTTATTTATAAAGTAACTTAAACAAGTAAGCTTTCTATTTACACTTAAATTAAATAAAAATTCAATTAAAAATACTTAAGTACATGTGTAACCATGTTAATCATCTTAACAGCACATGTAAAGCTATTAAGCAAATTAAATGACAAGTGTAAGTTTAAATAACAAGTGTCTTCTTTTTAAAATTTACTTTCTTCAATTTTAATAAACATAACATAATTCATTTAAACATAAAGAAATTTGTTCCTCTTTCAATTTCCAATCTTTCTTCTTCCCAGATTCTTTTTCTTCATTCTTTCATCAATTAAGAATAAATCAGAAACTTTTCTCAAATCTAAAATTAAACTAAAAGCAAATCAAACTTGAATTCTGCAAAGCAAAATGAAATCTGCAACCTCAACCTGCAATTCAAAAGAAATCAGGATCAACAGCAAGTCAGATCTGTTTCAACTTTTAAAACATCAGATTGAGACATGCAAAGATTTTAAAAATCAAAGCATTTTTCCATATTGAAGATTTCAGGGCCTGGAAAGTATTAAAACCTGCTCTGCAAATTATCAGGTGAGTAAATATTTTTAAAAACAGATTAATCTTGTTTAACTTAAGTGAATGTGGTGATGTTAGATTGAATTAAATTATATAGTTCGAAACTTATCTGGATTTGCAAATTTATGTATGTAAACATATGACTGTATATGTTGATGTTTGTTTTCTGTTTGATAAAACCTGTGACTTTTGTTTTCAAAAATCCAAATTTCTCAATTAGATCCATATTAGACTTGAATATATGAATGAAAATTGTTTGTGAATGTAAAATGAAGATCACAAAAATAGTTTCATGATTTTAAATGCAACATATAACTTTAAATAAGGGATTAACAGTAAAACTAAGATTTTTGTTAAAAATCAACTGTCTTAAAGTTTAATTTGAATTACATGCATGTAATCATGATGGAAAATCGTGAATTTTGATATGCATTTTGTAATTTTTAGTTGGTTAATTCGTGTGAATTTTAGGTTTGAACGTTTTGGGTGTTTTTAGTCATTGCCGTTGAACGGCATGGTGAAGTTGGCCAATTCTTGGTATGTAGGTGGTTTGATCGATGGCGAGCATAGGAAAAATACTCTTGAATTTTTCTTGAGGCCGGATTGAGAAGATTCGAACGGTTTAGGGTTTTAGCTTGTATTTGGATGGGCTTGACTGTCGCGACTTTTGCGACTTGGATAGTGGACCGGAGTCGTTCGCTTTTGGGGAGGTTGAAGCTCGTGGACGAGGCGTTTCGATGGTGTGGTCGGTGAAGTTCAACAGCATCGAGATGGTCGTCATTGGGGGTTTTGTGTCGAGATGCAGCTGCAGTTTTTCGAGATAAATCATCGAATTTCGATTCGTTTATTTTTTGTTCGATCTGGGTATGTTTTTGGGTTCGCGCGCGTTCGTGGGATGGTCGTCGATGGTCGCGACGACCTATGGTGGCCGGAGGCGCTTGGGTAGGTGCACGAGTGTACATTTGTGTGCACTGGATATTGGAGTTTGGGGAAGACGAGGTCTACCCGAAGTAGTGCTCGCGTTTTCTTGGTTTCAACTCGAAGTTGATGGAGCTGGAAATTTTCTCGAAGCAGACCCGTGAAGTTGCCGTGCGTGTTTCGAGTTTTAGGGTTGTTTGCTTTTTAGTTAGTATTGTGTAATGGCAAGTTGCAATTTTAAACTTGAGTTTGAATAAATGAATGTAAGTTTAAATTATAAAAAAGCTTATAAAAGAAAACAAAATTTAAAACTTGTGTTTTGAAATAAAGTTAATCAAATTTTTAAAAAGGTTGTTAATTGAATTTATTTTAAATTTAAATTTGTTTAAAATGATTTCTTTTTGAAGTAATTATCTTAAATAGATTTTGAATTTCAACTTAAAAGAGTTTTTTGAATTTAAATATTGAATCAAAGTTCTAAGTAAATTTTAAAGTAATGTTTTAGAAACAAAGTTTCAAATTTATATTGAAAATAGATAAGTTTAAATTAGATAATTAAAGTGTTTTAAATTTTAAATTTGATTTCTAAATGCCTTATTTTCAAATAAGGTTATAGTTCTAATTTTGAAAACCAATAAAATAATTTGTCTTCAAGTTATTTAGATTTGATTGATTCAAATAATTAAATTGTGATGATGATTAAGGTTAAATTATTTTGATATGAACTTGAGAATACTTAATTAAATATGATTTGTTAATAAGTAAAGATTAATTAAGATAAATGCTTTTCTTATTAAATTAAGGATTTTCTTTAAATATAAGAAGTTAATTAATTAATTATTTAATTAATTTTAAATGATTAGTTAATTGTTTGTTTAATTTTAAATAATCACTTAATTATGAATTAATTAAGTGTAATTACTTAATGAAGTAATCAATGGTTAATTATTGAATGTAATTAAGAATGGTAATTAACTAATGGAAGTAATTGGTGGAAAATTACTCATGGGAGTAATTAAATGGAAGTGATTAGTGGATAATCACTTAATGTTATTAACTAAGGATTGATTAATATAATTGTTTTGAAGTTGATTAATTATAGAGTAATTAATTAAAGAATTAAGAATTATATAATATGGAATTAATTACTTATTAGGCAATTAATTAAGAAAGTAATCATCTAATGAAGTAATTAGAAGATAATTACTTATGTAAGTAATTAAGGGTTAATTACTTAATTAATCCTTAATTAATTAATATGATTAATTAATTTGTGAATGAGATTAATTCAAGATTAATTACTAGGGGTAATTAATTAAAAATGTAACTAATTAATAAAGTAATTAATAAATGATTATTTATTAATTTAATTGATTAATAATTACTAATTAAAGATTAATTAATTAGATTAATTAATCACTGGGTTAACGTAATTAATTAAGAAGTTAATTAATTAAGATAAGCAATTACAAATTGTTAATTACTGTTTATGATTAATAAGATGGTTAATTACTAGTTAATTGTTTAATTAATTAAAGGGATTATTAATTAATATGGATCATTAGTTAATATAATTAATGAATTAATCAAGGTTGATTAATAAAAGTGGTTAATTGAAGTGTGATTAATTAATTGTAATTAATTAAGGATTAATGCAATTAATCATAGTTAATTAATAAATGAAAGCAAATGAAGGATCATTAATTATTGAAATTAATGTTAGTAATTAAAGGATAATTACTGTATATATGGTTAAGGCTAATTAGTTGAATGTAATTAAAGGATAATTAATCAAGGGAGATTAATTAAGGAAGATCATTAAGAGATGATTGATTAATTATTTGGAATAAATTAATGAAGAAGGATTTTGTTTGCACCAAAAATGGTCCAAACCACGATATCGTGAAAGCACCCGTTTAAGAACACAAATCAGCAATATTCAACACAAATCTCAGATATAAGCAATACCAAACACAGCAATTCAGAAATAACAGTCACAAACACAGGATTTATAGTGGTTCGGCGATCTTGCCCACGTCCACTCTGAAGTTTATGTCTTCATTGATTCACTTGATGATTTCAATCAATTACAGTGGATTACAGTTGATAATAGCTCTGAAATCTGATTATTACAGCGGTAATGAAGAGTAGAATTGAATCCGGCAGAGTCTGGACTTTGTATGGCCAAAAGATCCCCTTTCTTTAGGCTTCAGGGTGCTATTTATAGGCGTAGGAGGCTCAGATCTCGCTCAAACTTTGGGAGACTTTTTCTGGCACGTGAGTGGGCCCACGCGACCGACCCTACCAAGTTTCGACTCGATCTGAGATCGATACGAAGTGATTTCATATCCATCAAAAAATAACCCAATCGAGCTGAAACTTGGCAGGAACATTCTTTACCTTGTATGGAAGCTTCTATGAAAATTTCGTTGTATTTGGATCAGCGGTTCAGAAGATATGATCGATACGAGTTGGTATGTTTCGGTTGCTGTTTATTTCGAATCCATCAATTCGAAATGATTTCTTCGGCTCGATCACCTCACGTGGTCTCGTGATGATGTGGCATGCATGCTTCGCCTCGATCCGGTTTTAACTCCGAGTTGACTATATCGACTCTATAAATTTCGCCTTGTTCGTATCGAGGGATGACATGTCACCCAGGCTCGTTGGCCTGATGGATACGAACAAGTCTCATCTCATGGGTTCGAACGTGGTCTCGTGATGGAGACGAAGAATTGAATCTCTGATGGATGCGAAGCTGACGTTAGGTGATCGTTACGAAGTAAACTGCGTGCTTGATGGATTCGATTAAGACACTCTAGCCGAAGTTCGTTCGATACGAAGTCCATCGATGCGAAGACCTGGCCATTCCGATCGATACGAAGCCGATGGATACGAACCGAGGTGTGGTGATGGATACGAGTATCGATACGAAGTGCGGCCTACTGATGGATACCAAACAGTGCTCTAGTATGGATACGAACATGCTGAGGCGATGCCTATTTGATCGATTCGAAACCGATCAATTCAAACTGACCGATATCATGTTAATGATCGATTCGAACTCGATCGATTCGAAGTATGAGGAACCTGATGGATTCAAACAAAACAAATATTGATGGATTCAAACCCGATGGATTCGAAATGGGCATCTCCTCAACAATTCAATGAATACGAACAGCGTACTTTGTCTAACTTGCATCGATCATATCTCGTTCATACAACTCCGATTAATCTGAAATTTGAAACGCTGGCCTTTATGGCATTGCTTGTCATGTCTTAGCAATTGTAGCCTGATCCGGGCTAGGACAAAATTCATCGATATCTATAGCGAAGCAATGTGTAACCATTCTTTGAGACGAGCTGTCTTTCATTTTCGATCGATTTTTTGGTATCACGGCTTTGCCAAAAAGCGGGATAACATTTGCCCTCCAAAACATGCCTTGCGATAGAAAGGTGTTTTTGTAATGCTATAAGTTGGATGTTCATATCCTGTCAACAACCTGTAAAGAACTTGATAATTTCATATGACCTCGAATGACGATCGTTTGGGATCGTGTGCCATTTGAGGTGAATCGAGACCGTTCGCGGTCGATGCCGTTCGCGGCAAAGGATGGAATGGGACCGTTCACGGTCGGATGCTGTTCGTGGCAATTGTTGATCGTTCGCGATCGAGTGTCGTTCGAGGCGGATTGTGACCGTTCGAGGTCGGATATCATAGTAAGTGATTCGTGATCGTTTGCGGTTGGGTGCCGTTCAAGGCAAATTGTGATCGTTCGCGATCGTGTGCCGTTCGAGGCGAATTGTGATCGTTCGCGATCGTGTGCCGTTCGAGGCGAATTGTGATCGTTCGCGATCGTCTGCCGTTCGAGGCGAATTGTGATCGTTCGCGATCGAGTGTCGTTCAAGGCGAATTGTGACCGTTCGAGGTCAGGTGCCGTTCAAGGCGAATTGTGACTGTTCGAGGTCGGTTGCCGTTTGAGGCGAATGAGTGTGTCCGAGGGGGACTTAGTATTATCGATGTCAAATTTTATGTTCGGGGGAGTTTCTGAATCATAGACTTTGGCGCTTCATCGCCATATAGGAGGTGCTCGTGGACCGTTCGCGATCCAACGGGCATGCAAGTAAATTCTTTCACAGAATTGCAAATATCAAAGCAATGATCATACGAATCCCATAACAGAAATGTCCAAACAAGCAAAGTCTAAATGTCCAAATCGAGACGGAACAAAAGCAAAGAAAGGAGGTTAAAGTGCAAATTCTCACTATGGCACGGTCAGTAGTCATTCAGAGCATGCCTATGGATCGTGTGCGATCTCTTACGTGTGTAAATGATTTAACCGTGTTAGTGAGAGGTTTACGACTTGTTCATCATTATTTAAATCAATCAATCAATTGATAATCAAACGTTGTCCCGGTTTAGGGTCACCTCTAGCTGATGTAGACGGTGGTCGCTCTGGCTCCACCGCTGGAGTTCGCCTCCTCACATACTAAAGTAGCATACCTTTCCTGATATGCCCTTCCACCTCATCCTTCAGAAGCCTACAATCATTAGTGTTATGTCCGTTCAGTTCATGGAATAAGCAATATTTATCTTATTTTCTCTCATCAGCAGTTGGATCCCTTCGCATTGGTCTACGATACGGAATCTGTTCTCTGGTATCCTGATAGATTCGTTCCAAACTATCATTCAGCTTTGAGTATGTGGTGAACCTTGGTTCCTTTCGTGGTCGCATTGATCTTTTATAGCTACTCTCAGCCTTTCGTTTTCCCTTGCTAGTTTCTGTACCTTTCTCAGGCGGATTTCCATCTTTGACCGCATAAACATTAAGTTCATCTCCTTCTCCTCTTTCTGCACTCGCATCTTCCAATCGCAAGAAATTTTCTGCCTCGTGATAGAATTCTCCTAGATCCTTAGGCGGATCTTTAGTCAATGAATTTTTGAACTCTGTGCCATCAGCTATTCCGGACACAGCTGCCATCATAACCATGGATGGATCTGGTCGATCCACCGATGCTACTGACGCGTTGAATCACGTCAGGAAACTCGGTAATCCAATTGATTAAGAGTTAATCAATTCTGTTTATGGATGATTGATTGATATTTGGTGATTAACATTGGATGACTGATATTGGATGTTGAATGATGTTGGATGATTTGGGTATGATATCTATGATATGTGATATGCTGCTTTGTGAGATGAATGGTTGATATGAATTATCTGTTGTGATAATGTGATTTATCTATCTGTTTATAACATCCTGAACATAAGTTTAACTGTTTAAACCCTTAAACAACTTGGACATTAAAATGGCGTTTGGTTTCGATGAGACCGGGATCGGGTTTCCATATTTGGATATCCGAAAACCACATCGATCCAAATTAAACGTTAGGTCGTGAATCCAAGTGGAGCTTAGTGAAGACTCGAGGTGTAAGAACTATACGTCAGTATAACTCTGGGGGTGATTCCGTGATGAATTTGACGGAGATATCACTTACAGGTTCGAGATGGTGATTCAGAGTGCAAGGGCTATGGTCGTTGACTCTGAGGATGATTCCAAAATGAGTGCAACGAGATAGTGCCTTCGGTTTCGTTCGAACCCGGAACGAACTTTTATGGATTGAATGCTTTCAGAACATCGTCAGGTGGACGATGAGCATTCTAAGATAGATGTGTTCTATAAAGGTAATCGCGGCCTCAAGCCTCATCAATCGGGAATGGCTAAAATAGGGGAGGTGCAGCAAGGCTAGGTGGGTAGCAACCATTTTAGGGTGAGGTCATTCCTATCTAGATGTCCCTTTATTTCGGCTTAGTGGGTGGTTGGTCGCGCCAACCACGGGGTGATCTTACTTGGGACGGTTCAGTAAGCAATGGTCCCGACTTTGTGATGCAGGGGATTGGGCATAATCCTCGGCACGTTGATTTTGGACACGTACTGTGACGGGCGGTACCCCGGTAGCCCTGCCATTGATGGAAACCCATTCTTCCTACGAGACCCTGCGGTTTTGTTTGTATTGCCCACTTTTGTGGCTAGTAGCTGGAATATAATGAATGTAACAATTTCGGCTATTTCTTATTTACTTGAAACCCCTAGACACTATTATAATATCACTGGATTTCCTATCAAATGTTTTGGTTAGCGTAAGGTAAAAACTTTTCCATATTTATGTGTGAGAAGTCTTACGTGATACCTTTTCTTTTCAAAGGTTTTTCTAAAGTTAAGCAATTTAACCCGCTTACTCACACCAGACCCTTGTCTGACCCGAGTGTTTCTGTTTTATTAAACTCTTGGGTACTCATATTATGTATGAGTAGTCGAGGGATTCGGATTAGCTTGACGAATTCTGGAGGAGATATGGAGCAGGAGGCTTCCACGTGTAGATATATTATGGTTCCGCCGTGTTTGTATGATATCTGTATCTTGTGATATCTTGAGTTGTATAGTTAGACAGATGTTTATAACTGTCTAATATGTGTTGTATAAGTTGTGTAACTCTGATGTAATATGATACTATGTAATATTTTATGTGATATATTATATTTCATTCGTTCCGTTGTGAGTTCTCTGATGTTGTTGTGTTTATTCTTTCTTATCGTTTCTTCTTCTATCCCTTTCTTTCTAAATTGGTGACGCGGCTATCTTGAGATAGAAAGTTGGGTCGCTACAGATGGTATCAGAACATTAGGTTGAGTGAATACTTAGGCTCTGGAGTGGTGTCTTTCTTGAGAGAGCGTACTTGTATTTTTTATATATATAACTATATATCTGTATATATATATCTATATCTACCTGATTTGTTGGGTTATCTGTTCAGATTTTCCAACATAAATTTTAGAGGTAGATGGAGTAGTGATGTGTGTGTGTAACACGACTACCACTGATGGAAGAGGTCCATATGTTGAGGTTGGAAGTATTTTTCGAGACTGTAGACCTAATACCGTCTCGAGTGAGATTTACAGCTTGGAGTAAGGATTTATCTGATATCCGAAGGAAATCTTTTTAAAAGATTCGGAGTTATATTGGAAGTGTAAGTTTGGATCTGTCAAAAGTTAGAAGCAAGAGGTGATATCTTGATAACTGCGTGATGAGATGCAGTATCCATGGATATTTCCGTAGATGTTTTCTCTTGAAGCAGTTTTAGAAGTAGTTGAGGAGCAGTTTTTACCTGCCGCAGGGAAGATTCGTCTGTGTAGAAGTTGTCTGGATCTTTTGCAAGGAGGTTGGCTATTTTGGAATTCGAAGTTGGAGACTTCATTGTTGTTAAGATTTATCTGGTTGAGAGAACAGGTATTGGATAAGATTGAATTGCCAGTTTGGGTAGCTGGAATTCATTGTATTTCACGTATCTCCGAAGGAGTACATGTATGATTCATTGTTGGTTGTTGAATCTGCAGTTCAGTTGGATATGGAAGTTGTGCTAGACTTGGGTATAGTCTGAAGTTCTGTTCAGATTGATGAATCTAGAGATGAGGGGAGCTCTGGATTTTGGTGGTGTAGTTTGTTTAGCTTCTGTAGAGCGAGTCTCCCAGTGATTTATACTTGGGAAACTCTAGATAGTGTTAGTAAGATTTATTCTGATTTGTATCAGGATAATTAGTTAGGCATGTTTTTTTGGTTGATTGCTATGGTTGTTAGTAACTGGATGATAGGTATGCTTTGCTGTTTGAAATTAAAATCTTTGTTGGGTTATTAAATTACCTTTGCTTTTAAATTTCGGGGACGAAATTCTTTTAAGGGGGAGGAATGTGACGATCCGGAATTTTAGGCAATATCAATTTAATAATCTGTATTAATAATTAAATTGGTTTGATAATTTTTCTTTATAATTTTAATTTAAATTGGTAAATTTAATCTTTTTAAAGTTAATAAATATTTAATCTGGTAATTTTGATCAATACCTTTCTAACAATTTGAAATTCATAAGAATTATTTTTCAAAGCTAATAAATTTTATTCTATTTATAATATATATATTTGATATATATTTTGAATGGGAAAATCTTTTGTTTCAAATAAAGATAAATTTTCAAATTGTAATATATATGTATGCATATGTTATAATTTGATGTTGTTTTAGAATTTAATATGATCTATTTATAATATATATATGTATGAATTGTAATTTAAAGCTTTGGTTTAAAATTAATATTTTTCAAAAGCTAATTTAAGTATAATTCAATTTATTTTCAAAATATAAGATAATTGTTTATGTTAAATATGATAGTTTAAAAGGGATTTGATCAAATTTTTATTTTTGTTTTCTTTAAAGTGTTTATATTTAAATGGTTATAAATGTATATATATAAATGTTTTAGATTTTTAAATCCATGTATAAGAATTTGTTTATATTATAATTAGTTTTATAATATTTTCGTTAAAAGGTAAATTTGTATATACATATATAAGTATTTATTTATAAAGTAACTTAAATAAGTAAGCATTCTATTTACATTTAAATTAAATAAAAATTCAATTAAAAATACTTAAGTACATGTGTAACCATGTTAATCGTCTTAACAACACATGTAAAGCTATTAAGCAAATTAAATGACAAGTGTAAGTTTAAATAACAAGTGTCTTCTTTTTAAAATTTACTTTCTTCAATTTTAATAAACATAACATAATTCATTTAAACATAAAGAAATTTGTCCCTCTTTCAATTTCCAATCTTTCTTCTTGTTAGATTCTTTTTCTTCATTCTTTCATGAATTAAGAGCAAATCAGAAACTTTTCTCAAATCCAAAATTAAACTAAAAGCAAATCAAACCTGAATTCTGCAAAGCAAAATGAAATCTGCTACTTCAACCTGCAGTTCAAAAGAAATCAGGATCAACAGCAAGTCAGATCTGTTTCAACTTTTAAAACATCAGATTGAGGCACGCAAAGATTTCCAAAATCAAAGCATTTTTCCAGATTGAAGATTTCAAGGCCTGGAAAGTATTAAAACCTGCTCTGCAAATTATCAGGTGAGTAAATATATTTTAAAAAAAGATTAATCTTGTTTAACTTAAGTGCATGTGGTGATGTTGGATTGAATTAAATTCTATAGTTCGAAACTTATCTGGATTTGCAAAATTATGTATGTAAACATATGACTGTATATGTTGATGTTTGTTCTCTGTTTGCTATAACGTGTGACTTTTGTTTTCAAAAATCCAAATTTCTCAATTAGATCCATATTAGACCTGAATATATGATTGAAAATTGTTTGTGAATGCAAAATGAAGATCACAAAAATAGTTTCATGATTTTAAATGCAATAGATAACTTTAAATAAGGGATTAACAGTAAAACTAAGATTTTTGTTAAAAATCAACTGTCTTAAATTTTAATTTGAATTACATGCATGTAATCATGATGGAAAATCGTGAATTTTAATATGCATTTTTTAATTTTTAGTTGGTTAATTCGTGTGAATTTTGGGTTTGAACGTTTTGGGTGTTTCTGGTCATTGCCGTTGAAAGGCGTTGCGAAGTTGGCCAATTCTTGGTATGGAGGTGGTTTGATCGATGGCGAGCATAGGAAAAGTACTCTTGAATTTTTCTTGAGGCCAGATTGAGAAGATTCGAACGATTTTGGGTTTTAGATTGTATTTGGATGGGCTTGACTGTCGCGACTTTTGCTACTTGGATAGTGGACCGGAGTCGTTCGCTTTTGGTGAGGTTGAAGCTCGTGGACGAGGCTTTTCGATGGTGTGGTCGGTGAAGTTCGACAGCGTCGAGATGGTCGGCATTGGGAGTTTTGTGTCAAGATGCAGCTGCATTTTTCGAGATAAATGATCGAATTTCGATTCGTTTATTTTTTGTTCGATTTGGGTATGTTTTTGGGTTCGCGCGCGTTCGTGGGATGGTCGGCGATGGTCGCGATGACCTATGGTGGCCGGAGGCGCTTGGGTAGGTGCACGAGTGTACATTTGTGTACACTGGATATTGGAGTTTGGGGAAGATGAGGTCGACCCGAAGTAGTGCTCGCGTTTTCTTGGTTTCAACTCGAAGTTGATGGAGCTGGAAATTTTCTCGGGGCAGACTCGTGAAGTTGCCGTGCGTATTTCGAGTTTTAGGGTTGTTTGCTTTTTAGTTATTACTGTGTAATGACAAGTTGCAATTTTAAACTTGAGTTTGAATAATTGAATGTAAGTTTAAAATTATAAACAGGTTTATAAAAGAAAACAAAATCGAAAACTTGTGTTTTGAAATAAAGTTAATCAAACTTTTAAAATGGGTGTTAATTGAATTTATTTTAAATTTAAATTGTTTAAAATGATTTCTTTTTGAAGTAATTATCTTAAATAGATTTTGAATTTCAATTTAAAAGAGTGTTTTGAATTTAAATATTGAATCAAAGTTTTAAGTAAATTTTAAAGTAATGTTTTAAAAACTAAGCTTCAAATTTGTATTGAAAATAAATAAGTTTAAATTAGATAATTAAAGTGTTTTAAATTTTAAATTTGATTTCTAAATGCCTTATTTTCAAATAAGGTTATGGTTATAATTTTGAAAACCAATAAAATATTTTGTCATCAAGTTATTTAGATTTGATTAATTCAAATAGTTAAATTGTGATGATGATTAAGGTTAAATTATTTTGATATGAACTTGAGAATACTCAATTAAATATGATTTGTTAATAAGTAAAGATTAATTAAGATAAATGCTTTTCTTATTAAATTAAGGATTTTCTTTAAATATAAGAAGTTAATTAATCAATTATTTAATTAATTTTAAATGATTAGTTAATTGTTTGTTTAATTTTAAACAATCACTTAATTATGAATTAATTAAGTGTAATTACTTAATGAAGTAATTAATGGTTAATTATTGAATATGATTAAGAATGGCAATTAATTAATGGAAGTAACTAGCGGAAAATTACTCATAGGAGTAATTAAATAGAAGTGATTAGTGGATAATCACTTGATGTTATAAATTAAGGATTGATTAATATAATTGTTTTGAAGTTGAATAATTATAGAGTAATTAATTAAAGAATTAAGGATTATTTAATGATGGAAATAATTACTTGTTAAGTAATTAATTAAGAGAGTAATCATCTAATGAAGTAATTAGAAGATAATTACTTATGTAAGTAATTAAGGGTTAATTACTTAATTAATTTAGTTAATTAATTAATATGATTAATTAATTAGTGAATGATATTAATTTAAGATTAATTACTAAGGGTAATTAATTAAAAATGTAATTAATTAATAAAGTAATTAATAAATGATTATTTATTAATTTAATTGATTAATAATTACTAATTAAAGATTAATTAATTAGATTAATTAATCAAAGGGCTAACATAATTAATTAAGAAGTTAATTAATTAAGATAAGTAATTACAAATTGTTAATTACTGTTTAGATTAATAAGATGGTTAATTACTAGTTAATATTTAATTAATTAAAGGGATTATTAATTAATATGGATCATTAGTTAATATAATTAATGAATTAATCAAGGTTGATTAATTTAAGTGTGATTAATTAATTGTGATTAATTGAGGATTAATGCAATTAATCATAGTTAATTAATAAATGGAAGCAAATGTAGGATTACTAATTATTAAAATTAATGTTAGTAATTAAAGGATAATTACTGTATATGGTTAAGGCTAATTACTTGAATGTAATTAAAGGATAATTAATCAAGGGAGATTAATTAAGGAAGATCATTAAGAGATGATTAGTTATTTATTTGGAATAAATTAATGAAGAAGGATTTAGGTAATCCAATTGATTAAGAGTTAATCAATTCTATTTATGGATGATTGATTGATATTTGGTGATTAACATTGGATGACTGATATTGGATGTTGAATGATGTTGGATGATTTGGTTATGATATCTATGGTATGTGATATGATGCTTTGTGAGATGAATGGTTGATATGAATTATCTGTTGTGATAATGTGATTCATCTATCTGTTTATAACATCCTGAATATAAGTTTAACTGTTTAAACCCTTAAACAACTTGGACGTTAAAATGGCATTTGGTTTCGATGAGACCGGGATCGGGTTTCCATATTTGGATATCCGAAAACCACATCGATCCAAATTAAACGTTAGGTCGTGAATCCAAGTGGAGCTTAGTGAAGACTTGAGGTATAAGAACTATTCGTCAGTATAACTCTGGGGTGATTCCGTGATGAATTTGACGGAGATAGTACTTACAAGTTCGAGATGGTGATTCAGAGTGCAAGGGCTATGGTCATTGACTCTGAGGATGATTCCAAAATGAGTGCAACGAGATAGTGGCTTCGGTTTCGTTCGAACCCGTAACGAACTTGTATGGATTGAATGCTTTCAGAACATCGTCAGGTGGACGATGAGCATTCTAAGATAGATGTGTTCTATAAAGGTAATCGCAGCCTCAAGCCTCATCAACCGAGAATGGCTAAAACAGGGGATGTGCAGCAAGGCTAGGTGGGTAGCACCCATTTCTGGGTGAGGTCATTTCTGTCTAGATGTCCCTTTATTTCAGCTTAGTGGGTGGTTAGTCGCGCCAACAACGAGGTGATCTTACTCGGGACGGTTCAGTAAGGAATGGTCCCAGCTTTGTGATGCAGGGGATTGGGCATAATCCTCAATACGTTGATCCAGGTCCCGTACTGTGACGGGCGGTACCCCGGTAGCCCTACCGTTGATTGGAACCCATTCTTCCTACGAGAACCTACGGTTTTTTTGTGTTACCCACTTTTGTGGCTAGTAGCTGGAATTTAATGAATGTAACAATTTCGGCTATTTCTTATTTACTTGAAAACCCTAGACACTATTATAATATCACTGGATTTCCTATTAAATGTTTTAGTTAGCGTAAGGTAAATACTTTTCCATGTTTATCTGTGGGAAGTCTTACGTGATACCTTTTCTTTTCAAAGTCTAAAGTTAAGCAATTTAACCCGTTTACTCACACCAGACCCCTGTCTGACTTGAATGTTTATTTTCTGTTTTATTAAACTCTTTGGTACTCATATTATGTATGAGTAGTTGAGGGATTTGGGTTAGCTTGACGACTTCTGGAGGAGATATGGAGCAGCAGGCTTCCACATGTAGATATATTATGGTTCCGCTGTTTCGTATGATATCTGTATCTTGTGATATATTGAGTTGTATAGTTAGAAAGATGTTTATAACTGTCTAATATGTGTTGTATAAGTTGTGTAACTCTGATGTAATATGATACTATGTAATATTTTATGTGATATATTATATTTCATTCGTTCCGCTGTGGGTTATCTGATGTTGTTCTGTTTCTTCTTTCTTATCTTTTCTTCTTCTACCCTTTCTTTCTAAATTAGTGATGCGACTTTCTGGAGATAGAAAGTTGGGCCGCTACAGGTGGTATCAGAGCATTAGGTTGAGTGAATACCTAGGCTCTGGAGTGGTATCTTTCTTGAGAGAGCGTACTTGTATTTTTTTATATATAACTATATATATATACACCTGATTTGTTGGGTAATCTGTTCAGATTTTCCAACATAAATTTTAGAGGTAGATGGAGTAGTGATGTGTGTGTAACACGACTACCACTGATGGAAGAGGTCCATATGTTGGGGTTGGAAGTATTTGTCCAAGATGTAGACCTAATACCGTCTCGAGTGAGATTTGCAGCTTGGAGTAAGGATTTATCTAATATCCGAAGGAAATCTTTTTTAAAAGATTCCGAGTTCATATTTGAAGTGTAAGTTTGGATCTGTCGGAAGTGCAGAAGCAAGAGATGATATCTTGATAACTGCGTGATGAGATGCAATATCCATGGATATTTCTGAAGATGTTTTCTCTTGAAGCAGTTTTAGAAGTAGTTAAGGACCAGTTTTTACCTGCCGCGGGGAAGATTCGTCTGTGTAGAAGTTGTCTGGATCTTTTGCAAGGAGGTTGGCTATTTTGGAATATGAAACTAAGGTCTATAAGTTGTTTCGCTTCGGCATGGTCTCATTTTTCATTTCTTAAGGAGAGCGTGATGTTGATGCTTGGTTTGGAGCCTAAATTTCTTGAGAGGATGTCCGCCATCTCGAAGGTCTGTTGTGTGGTTTGTGGATCATTTTGGATTTCGAGGAGCCTTTGGATTAGAAGTCTTTGGTTAGCTGTGGTAGCAGTGCAACTCGAAGTGTTCGGTGTGCTGACGAGAAGGTCTTTTAGCTTTGCAGTATCTTCGAGGTAGAGTTTGGAAGCAGCAGTGTGGCTCGTTTCTCCGATAGTTCAGGAATCTTGGTGGTTCTTCTTTCAATAGTCCGGGCAGATGGTGAAGGTTTTCTTGAAGTTTAACCTTGTTTGGAGAAGCTTAAAGCTGTTCTAATTGGTAAAGAAAGGACAGTTTCTTTGGAATTCGAACTAGGTAGGATCACAAAAGTGACTTGCGATTAAATTGGAAATTTTTCTTAGGCAATCTATTGTTTGAGATTGAGAGTTTTCTTGTAGAAGTAGAAGCTACTGGTGTAATCAGAAGATGGTCCGCATCTGGAGTTGAGTTCCATATTGTTTTGGTTCCAGAAGCGATTTTGGTAGTCAGCCTGGTAGTAGGATGGTTCTTGGAGAGGAAGAGTTAGTGCAGCAGCTCAGAATTTTTTTTTTGGAGTTTGGATTAGTCAGATCTAGTTTTTTAGTCAGATTCTTCTATAACATTGTGTGACCTAGTCAAATGAGTCACTCAGATTTTATGGATTTGATGAACAAAGTTTCCCGGATATATTGGATAAGTTTGTACTCGTGTTCATCAACAGTATTCTAATCTATTCCAGAATCAGAGTTGTGCAGCGGAAGCGAGGTCGCAGCTGTGCTAGGAAGGAAGCAAGTTCAGTTTGCTATTGCTTGAGAAATAGAGCTTGTGTTCGGGATTTCTACGGATCTTGGAAGACTTTTCTGTTGGATATGATCCAGAAACTGGTTTGCTTTAGTATAGTTGTTTCTGGAAGTATCAGCATAGGTTGAGCTGATCCGGATAGTTGGCCAGTCCGAGATTGTCTGTTGAGTTATACAAATATGAGATAAGGAGTTTGGAATTCGAAGTTGGAGACTTCATTGTTGTTAAGATTTCTCTGGTTAAGAGAACAGGTACTGAATAATATTGAATTGCCAGTTTGGGTAGCTGGAATTCATTGTATTTCACGTATCTCTGAGGGAGTACGTGTATGATTCATTGTTGGTTGTTGAATCTGCTGTTCAGTTGGATTTGGAAGTTGTGCTAGACTTAGGTATAGTCTGATGTTTTGTTCAGATTGATGAATCTAGAGATGAAGGGAGCTCTGGATTTTGGTGGTGTAGTTTGTTTAGCTTCTGTAGAGCGAGTCTCCCAGTGATTTATACTTGGGAAACTCTAGATAGTGTTAGTAAGATTTATTCTGATTTGTGTCAGGATAATTAGTTAGGCATGTTTGTTTGATTGATTGCTATGGTTGTTAGTAACTGGATGATAGGTATGCTTTGCTGTTTGAAACTAAAATCTTTGCTGGGTTATTAAATTACCTTTACTTTTAAATTTTGGGGACGAAATTCTTTTAAGGGGGGAGGAATGTGACGACCCGGAATTTTAGGCAATATCAATTCAATAATCTGCATTAATAATTAAATTGATTTGATAATTTTTCTTTATAATTTTAATTTAAATTGGTAAATTTAATCTTTTAAAGGTTAATAAATATTTAATCTGGTAATTTTGATTAATACCTTTCTAACAATTTGAAATTGAAAAGAATTATTTTTCAAAGCTAATAAATTTTAATCTATTTATAATATATATTTGATATATATTTTAAATGGGAAAATCTTTTGTTTCAAATAAAAGATAAATTTTCAAATTGTAATTTATATGTATGTATATGTTATAATTTGATGTTGTTTTGGAATTTAATATGATCTATTTATAATATATATATGTATGAATTGTAATTTAAAGCTTTGTTTTGAAATCAATAATTTTCAGAAGCTAATTTAAGTATAATTCAATTTATTTTCAAAATATAAGATAATTGTTTATGTTAAATATGATAGTTTAAAAGGGATTTAATCAAAGTTTTATTTTTGTTTTCTTTAAAGTGTTTAAATTTAAATGGTTATAAATGTATATATATAAATGTTTTAGATTTTTAAATCCATGTATAAGAATTTGTTTATATTATAATTAGTTTTATAATATTTTCTTTAAAAGGTAAATATATATACATATATATATAAGTATTTATTTATAAAGTAACTTAAATAAGTAAGCTTTCTATTTACATTTAAATTAAATAAAAATTCAATTAAAAATACTTAAGTACATGTGTAACCATGTTAATCATCTTAACAACATATGTAAAGCTATTAAGCAAATTAAATGACAAGCGTAAGTTTAAATAACAAGTGTCTTCTTTTTAAAATTTACTTACTTCAATTTTAATAAACATAACATAATTCATTTAAACATGAAGAAATTTTGTTCGCGAGCATAGCTCAACTGGTTGAGGACTACCTTGCAACCATGGAACAAAGTTCCTGGAGGTTGCGGGTTCGAGTCCCGCAGCTGAGATTTGTTTCCCTTAAGGCCTTGAGCGGTCTATCCTCAACAAAGCCGAAATGTGGTAGAGGATTAATGCTCTTGGCTGGGCTGGCAAAAATGGGGTTCAATATGGCGGACAGTTGTATCCCCTAGCTCTGCTCTCCGGAGTAGGGTTTTTAAAAAAAACATAAAAAAGTTTGTTCCTCTTTCAATTTCCGATCTTTCTTCTTGTCAGATTCTTTTTCTTCATTCTTTCATGAATTAAGAGCAAATCGGAAACTTTTCTCAAATCCGAAAATAGACTAAAAGCAAATCAAACCCGTATTCTGCAAAGCAAAATGAAATCTGCAACTTCAACCTGCAATTCAAAAGAAATCAGGATCAACAGCAAGTCAGATCTGTTTCAACTTTTAAAACATCAGATTGAGGCATGCAAAGATTTTCAAAATCAAAGCATTTTTCCAGATTGAAGATTTCAAGGCCTGGAAAGTATTAAAACCTGCTCTGTAAATTATCAGGTGAGTAAATATTTTTCAAAACAGATTAATCTTGTTTAACTTAAGTGCATGTGGTGATGTTGGATTGAATTAAATTCTGTAGTTCGAAACTTATCTGGATTTGCAAAATTATGTATGTAAACATATGACTGTATGTGTTGATGTTTGTTCTCTGTTTGATAAAACTTGTGACTTTTGTTTTCAAAAATACAAATTTCTCAATTAGATCCATATTAGACTTGAATATATGAATGAAAATTGTTTGTGAATGTAAAGTGAAGATCACAAAATTAGTTTCATGATTTTAAATGCAACAGATAACTTTAAATAAGGGATTAACAGTAAAACTAAGATTTTTGTTAAAAATCAACCGTCTTAAATTTTTATTTGAATTACATGCATGTATTCATGATGGAAAATCGTGAATTTTGTTATGAATTTTGTAATTTTTAGTTGGCTAATTCGTGTGAATTTTGGGTTTGAACGTTTTGGGTGTTTTTGGTCATTGCCGTTGAACGGCGTGGCGAAGTTGGCCAATTCTTGGTACGGAGGTGGTTTGATCGATGGCGAGCATAGGAAAAATACTCTTGAATTTTTCTAGAGGCCGAATTGAGCAGATTCGAACGTTTTAGGGTTTTAGCTTGTATTTGGATGGGCTTGACTGTCGCGACTTTTGCGACTTGGATAGTGGACCGAAGTCGTTCGCTTTTGGGTAGGTTGAAGCTCATGGACAAGGCGTTTCGATGATGTGGTCGGTGAAGTCCGACGGCTTCGAGATGGTCGGCATTGGGGGTTTTGTGTCGAGATGCAGCTGCAGTTTTTCGAGATAAATGATTGCATTTCGATTCGTTTATTTTTTGTTCGATCTGGGTATGTTTTTGGGTTCGCGCACGTTCGTGGGATGGTCGCGACGACCTATGGTGGCCGGAGGCGCTTGGGTAGGTGCACGAGTGTACATTTGTGTGCACTGGATATTGGAGTTTGGGGAAGACGAGGTCGACCCCAAGTAGTGCTCCCGTTTTCTTGGTTTCAACTCGAAGTTGATGGTGCTGGAAATTTTCTCGGGGCAGACTCGTGAAGTTGCCGTGCGTGTTTCGAGTTTTAGGGTTGTTTGCTTTTTAGTTAGTACTGTGTAATGTCAAGTTGCAATTTTAAACTTGAGTTTGAATAAATGAATGTAAGTTTAAAATTATAAACAAGTTTATAAAAGAAAACAAAATTTAAAACTTGTGTTTTGAAATTAAGTTAATCAAACTTTTAAAAAGGGTGTTAATTGAATTTATTTTAAATTTAAATTTGTTTAAAATGATTTCTTTTTGAAGTAATTATCTTAAATAGATTTTGAATTTCAATTTAAAAGAGTGATTTGAATTTAAATATTGAATCAAAGTTTTAAGTAAATTTTAAAGTAATTTTTTAAAAACTAAGTTTCAAATTTATATTGAAAATAAATAAGTTTAAATTAGATAATTAAAGTGTTTTAAATTTTAAATTTGATTTCTAAATGTCTTATTTTCAAATAAGGTTATGGTTATAATTTTGAAAACCAATAAAACAATTTGTCTTCAAGTTATTTAGATTTGATTAATTCAAATAATTAAATTGTGTTGATGATTAAGGTTAAATTATTTTGATATGAACTTGAGAATACTTAATTAAATATGATTTGTTAATAAGTAAAGATTAATTAAGATAAATGCTTTTCTTATTAAATTAAGGATTTTCTTTAAATATAAGAAGTTGATTAATTAATTATTTAATTAATTTTAAATGGTTAATTAATTATTTGTTTAATTTTAAATAATCACTTAATTATGAATTAATTAAGTGTAATTACCTAATGAAGTAATTAATGGTTAATTATTGAATGTAATTAAGAATGGTAATTAATTAATGGAAGTAATTAGTGGAAAATTACTCATGGGTGTAATTAAATGGAAGTGATTAGTAGATAATCACTTGATGTTATTAATTAAGGATTTATTAATATAATTGTTTTGAAGTTGATCAATTATAGAGTAATTAATTAAAGAATTAAGGATTATTTAATGATGGAATTAATTACTTGTTAAGTAATTAATTAAGAGGGTAATCATCTAATGAAGTAATTAGAAGATAATTACTTATGTAAGTAATTAATGGTTAATTACTTAATTCATTTAGTTAATTAATTAATATGATTAATTAACTAGTGAATGAGATTAATTTAAGATTAATTACTAAGGGTAATTAATTAAAAATGTAATTAATTAATAAAGTAATTAATAAATGGTTATTTATTAATTTAATTGATTAATAATTACTAATTAAAGATTAATTAATTAGATTAATTAATCAAAGGGTTAACATAATTAATTAAGAAGTTAATTAATTAAGATAAGTAATTACAAATTGTTAATTACTGTTAATGACTAAAAAGATGGTTAATTACTAGTTAATTATTTAATTAATTTAAGGGATTATTAATTAATATGGATCATTAGTTAATATAATTAATGAATTAATCAAGGTTGATTAATAAAAGTGATTAATTTAAATGTAATTAATTAATCGTAATTAATTGAGGATTAATGCAATTAATCATAGTTAATTATAAATGGGAGCAAATGAAGGATCATTAATTATTGAAATTAATGTTAGTAATTAAAGGATAATTACTGTATATGGTTAAGGCTAATTACTTGAATGTAATTAAAGGATAATTAATCAAGGGAGATTAATTAAGGAAGATCATTAAGAGATGATTATTTATTTATTTGGAATAAATTAATGAAGAAGGATTTAGGTAATCCAATTGATTAAGAGTTAATCAATTCTGTGTATGGATGATTGATTGGTATTTGGTGATTAACATTTGATGACTGATATTGGATGTAGAATGATGTTGGATGATTTGGGTATGATATCTATGATATGTGATATGCTGCTTTGTGAGATGAATGGTTGATATGAATTATCTGTTGTGATAATGTGATTCATCTTTCTGTTTATAACATCCTGAATATAAGTTTAACTGTTTAAACCCTTAAATAACTTGGACATTAAAATGGCGTTTGGTTTCGATGAGACCGGGATTGGGTTTCCATATTTGGATATCCGAAAACCACATCGATCCAAATAAAACGTTTGGTCGTGAATCCAAGTGGAGCTTAGTGAAGATTCGAGGTGTAAGAACTATTCGTCAGTATAACTCTGGGGGTTATTCTGTGATGAGTTTGACGGAGATAGTACTTACAGCTTCGAGATGGTGATTCAGAGTGCAAGGGCTATGGTCGTTGACTCTGAGGGTGATTCCAAAATGAGTGCAACGAGATAGTGCCTTCGGTTTCGTTCGAACCCGAAACAAACTTGTATGGATTGAATGCTTTCAGTACATCGTCAGGTGGACGATGAGCATTCTAAGATAGATGTGTTCTATAAAGGTAATCGCAGCCTCAAGCTTCATCAACCGGGAATGGCTAAAACAGGGGAGGTGCAGCAAGGCTAGGTGGGTAGCACCCATTTCAGGGTGAGGTCATTCCTGTCTAGATGTACCTTTATTTTGGCTTAGTGGGTGGTTGGTCGCGCCAACCACAGGGTGATCTTACTCGGGACGGTTCAGTAAGGAATGGTCCCGGCTTTGTGCTGCAGGGGATTGGGTGTAATCCTTGGTACGTTGATCTAGGCCACGTACTGTGACAGGCGGTACCCCGGTAGCCCTGCCATTGATGGAAACCCATTCTTCCTACGAGACCCTACGGTTTTGTTTGTATTACCCTCTTTTGTGGCTAGTAACTAGAATTAAATGAATGTAACAACTTTGGCTATTTCTTATTTACTTGAAAACCCTAGACACTATTATAATATGACTGGATTTCCTATCAAATGTTTTGGTTAGCGTAAGGTAAAAACTTTTCCATGTTTATGTGTGGGAAGTCTTACGTGATACCTTTTATTTTCAAAGGTTTTTCTAAAGTTAAGCAATTTAACCCGTTTACTCACACCAGACCCCTGTCTGACCTGAGTGTTTATTTTCTGTTTTATTAAACTCTTAGTTACTCATATTATGTATGAGTAGTCGAGGGATTCAGGTTAGCTTGACGAATACTAGAGGTGATATGGAGCAGGAGGCTTCCACGTTTAGATATATTATGGTTCCGCTGTGTTTGTATGATATCTGTATCTTGTGATATCTTGAGTTGTATAGTTAGACAGATGTTTATAACTTTCTAATAATTGTTCTATAAGTTGTGTAACTCTGATGTAATATGATACTATGTAATATTTTATGTGATATGTTATATTTCATTCGTTCCGCTGTGAGTTATCTG
This sequence comes from Allium cepa, assembly GCA_030765085.1. Taxonomy (NCBI): domain Eukaryota; kingdom Viridiplantae; phylum Streptophyta; class Magnoliopsida; order Asparagales; family Amaryllidaceae; genus Allium; species Allium cepa. The sequence goes on along the minus strand of CM060932.1, from coordinate 339,742,565 downwards.
ATGTTGTTGTGTTTCTTCTTTCTTATCTTTTCTTCTTCTATCCCTTTCTTTCTAAATTAGTGATTCGACTTTCTGGAGATAGAAAGTTGGGTCGCTACAGCCGAGCGCTCTCATGCATAACCAAGTCCATAAATGTATAAACATATCTAGAAGGGTGATGACATACCCTAATGCTAGTGAACCACATAGCCCTGAAGCATATCTTATGTTTCAGTCATTCCCGGTTGTTGAGGCTAGAGGCTATGTGTAACGACCCACAATTTTAGTCATTTGAATTTGAAATATTTAATTGATTTAAATATTGAAAAGTTAAAATTATAAGTCAAATAACTTGAATTTCAAATATTTTTGTTTATTTCATTATTAAATTGTTGAATTTAATATTCAAAATTGTTTAAATAATTAAATCCATAATTTAATGTGCATAAAAAATGATTTTGAAAGTTGATTTAAATTCCGTTTAAATATGAATGAAGATAGTAAACCATTAATTTAGAATTAAAAGTGATTAATTTGGTTTTTATAATAATTCATTTTAGTTAACGTGTAAAAAATAGCCTTTCGGGGCACTGTCTTGGATTTCGACGAAACCTGTACCATTGGATCCGTAATAGTGAAATATTATATGTTGATAAAATTGATGGTGATTGGATGTATCGTTTGGTTGTGCGAGATCAAAACGTGTAAAAATTAATTTCAGAAATTTATATCATAATTGGGTTTGAAATGCTATCTGCTGCATACGATCGAATTAGGTCTCGAAATAAGTTTCATTATGTTCGGGATAGGGGTATAACATATAGAACGTCAGGCAACACGTATCTTTAGGAGTTCAAGATTTATGAATGTTTAAGAGCTTGATATTTTAAATTTAAATAATATGTATGTATATATAATTACCATACCCATACCCTACACTATGCATTCCATCACCAGGCCATTCCCAACTAAGTACTAAGGCCCATACTCTACGTTTTATCCTCTTTTATATGTTCCATACACTGTAAACAAATAAACAAAGTTTTCAGAAAACTTTAAAAATCAAAAGATAAAATTCAAAATTTTAAAAGAGACGAGTCTTGGATTTGTTATAAGTAAACCTACAATTAAACATATATTTCATTGAGCTCGGCTACTAGAAAAGGGAATGGGAGATTTACAGTAATGGGTTTTGGAAAAACATATACAAGAGCTTAGTTTACATGGTAAGATAGTCATCAATTCGAGTATTGAAAGTTGCAGTTGAGTTTGTATAAGAGTTTGGCAGGGTTGGGCAAAGTTCGGTGAAGCATGGCAGCCTAAGGCAATTTCCGTTCGCTGTACGGACGAGATGGGAGGGCCAAGATGCGTTTTGATAGGGAGATCGAGTAGGATTGCAAAGGGGATAGGAAAGTCAAGTTCAATGAGAGAAAGTTGCTTACGTCATTCGTTCATCATGCAGTGATCGTTTGTGAAGTATAAGTGATACGTGGGACGTGCATATTGGGTTATAACCGCTGTTCATATCCTGGAAGAAGAAGAAATGAGTGGGGATTAGTTTGGTATGTATGGGGTTAGTTTAATTAAGTATAGTTAATCAGTTTGGTAAGTATGCGGCAATGCACTCGGTCTTAGCGAGACCCACTATGTTTTCCTATGGTACATCACTAGGGATGTATGCTGCTTTGGAAGGATATCTCTGATCCTTATGTGGAAGGACTGTTCACGAAGTACCGAGGGCACATCTATGGAATCCTACACAATTAGCGAATGTGCCTTATCGGTTTTTGATTATATACCTAGTATTGTTGTAATGTACACTCACGAGGATCACAACTACTTGATTATTATTATTTTCACCCTTAGAAATTATTATAATATCAATGGATTCTCTATAGAAAATGGTTTGGTTATCGTAAGGTAAAAACTCATCCGTGTTTATGTGCGACATAGTCTTACAAGATACATTTGATTTCAAAGATTTCTATAATTTTAAAATCCAGTTGGGTGTGTTTTCTCACGCTAGTTTTCCAAACTGACTCGTATGTTAGTTTATTATAATGCTCGGGTCAGACCGAGCATTTACAGATTTGTTTGGATGCTTTGGAGCTTCGGGAGAAGAGCTGGAGGCCCAGAGACATTCACGTAGATGGTTATTTTTCCACTGTATTCGTCGTTGTACTTATCAGCAATTGTAAGGACAGGATGTTATGACTGTCGGGGCTGAAATAAGTTAGTATACTCTGATTGATACCTGTATATACATATATTATAGCTTGTTTGTATAAAGATTTGATGTATATTATAGATTATTCATCCGTTGTGAGATTCTGTGCTATTTAATTTTCTTCTTATCTTCATCCTTCATTCTTTCCCCTAATTATCCTCCTTTCCATTCAATTTGGGTTGGACATGTGTGATTAATTGTCGGCTTAAATTATATGGAAAAGTGGGTCGTTACAACTTCGTATCAGAGTTGAAGGTTAAGTGAGAACCTTGGCTCTGGTGGGGTACTCATTATACACAGGGTCGGAAGCACACTAGAATGAGTCTGAGTGTTTGTATATATTCATGTATGTATATGTGTGTGTGTGTGTGCGCGCATAAGAGCGCATATTTGTTAGTGATATAAAAATGTTTTATATTATGTTGGCTGATCTATTGAGTGGCTTATGGATTATGGTCAACATGAGTAATTAAGGTTATTGATAAGGATCTCTAAACACTTGAAAAGAGCAAGTCGACATGGTATTATTTTGAAATTGGATAGAAATAATTTTACCTAGATTATATTTTATATATAAAAGAATAAATTTTTAGAAAATTATTATAGTTATATATGGAGTGTTTGTGTAACGATCCTGACTCGACCTTCGAAAATCGACACCCGTACTTCACTTGTACTCGAATGCCATAGATTCAAACGCCAAATCCGGTTTGCCAGAGCTTATAACACATTAAGTATAACAATACAGCAGAAGAAAATGATATCAATATATATCATTGATACAACAATGAACACAATATCCGATACAATATGATACAACAATATCAGAGACAAATATACAACAACGGAATATGATAACAACGGAAGAGATAACTCAAGTATGATCTTCGATGAAGAGTGAATCCAAAATCTGCAACTCCAAACCAAATATCCAAAGCCAAAGCTCTAAACTTCAAGCTCGAACCACCATCAAGTTGAACCGAACCAAACTCCATCCCAATGCGATAGCCAACACCCCGAGATTGAATGCTATTGAATCTACACCTACTATTTGATTATCTGAAAATCCCAACCCTAGACTGCCTGTGTGAAAAATTGTAGGCACCCAGAGTTTAGGAAGGGAACAATAAACTCTTGGTCAGTCATGGGACTGGTATGAGCAAACAAAAATAATTTTATCTTCAAAACAACAAAAGAATTTAAAACATTGAAAACCGCAATGCATTTTGGAAAATGAAACTGCCATAAGACCTCCCGCCACACACACAATGCAAGCGCACACTTGGAGGAGATTTCTCCTTATGACAGTCAAAAATGCTTGATACGCGAAAATCATTTGATATTATTATTAGTGCATAGTGCAGAAAACCTTTCAAAAGTATAATATTAATCTTAGCCAACATAGACATTTCTAACTATGCCTACTATAGCTACCATCTAAATAGTGGGGCGCCACCATAAGTAGATGGCAGGTTATACAACTAAAACCGTACAAGGCGCGTATTGGATGATTGGATTTCCAACAAATGGTCAGGCTAAGGAACTTCCTTAAAAATGGAACGCCACTGGATGGACGCCTCCAAGTACCAAAATGGTTCCCTGCCGACACAAGGCCGGGTTACCCCTTCCCAGAAGTAAACCCTTAAGATATGCCATCCCCGGTCGTAACCAACCTTTATCCGAGCGCTTGACACCAAAAACCACACAGTAATAAGTATGCAACAACCACATAGGTAAATATCTGGGCTCCATACCATGATACCACCTTTTATCCAGAAGAGATGGACATACCCTAGGGGCGCGACCCCTACAACCTTGCCGCAAAATTCCTGTTTCGACCATTTCAGGGTTGTGATGCTCGACGAAGTCTCTTCCACAAAGCTACGCTTTTCACAAAGCCATGCTTTGATCAAAAAATGATCAGCAACACTTCGTGTGCCACATTACCAAATTGGGAATGTATCACTAGTAAGCATCAACTACATAACATCTGAGCTCGTATGTTTCAGAGAAGGGTGTTAAGCTAAGAGAATAAATTCTCCGCCACCAAACAGAAATGTATTTGATAGAAACTGGTTTTACATCTCAAAGTGTAATGTTAGACACACATCCATATAAGTCTGTTTCGGGTTCGAACAGAACCGAAGGCACTTCAAAAGAAGCTCTTGCAATTCAGGTATTCACAAACTCGATCGGACTCCCCATCATATATGGAGATCTCTATACCTGCGCGACTCAGTGCAGAGACATTCGACAGGTTATCCTATCGTTCTAAAAAATACCCGGCCTTCACCACCGGTCTTCAAATGCTATCATAACATTGTATCATTATTCGGAATGGGTTATATGACACAAGGTCCTCTCCCGGCTAAACTGAATAATGAGTGCAATATTTTAAAACATATGGATACTGGGATCTCAATTAAGTCACACTTGCAAATCCCCAAACCTTTTATTCAAATGGTTTAAACAAATTACCATTTCCAAATCTTTAAACAAAAAGATTTACTTCACAAAGTTCCCTAATCTTTCACAAAGATTAATTTATAGCTTTCAAAACCATTTCCATTTCAAATCTTTTGTACAAAAGATACACCTTTCCAATTTCAAAACAAAATTCAACAATCTTCCACAAAGGTTCATTCATAGCTTCCAAAACAATTCTATTTCAAATTTGATATCCTTTCAACATAAATTGGAAATCCTTTCTTTATATGAAAGCTATTATTATCTGAAAACAAATAGTTTTCGTTTCAAAAAAATCAGATTTCATTTACCCGAGTTAAAGCCCTTTAAGTATAAAACTAGGGTTAAATTAAAATTCCCAAAACAATTCCTTTAAAGATGGTTTAAAAACCACATAAACACATTTATAAATTGTATACCCTTTTTAAACCAAAATTTCCAAACACAGAATTCAATTTCAAATCTTGAATTCAAATTGAAATCAAATTATTTAAATTTCAAAACTTTACCAAGTTATTCAAAACAACTTTTATCTTTAAAACTCCTTTTCAAAAACTTTTCATATTAAACCCAACTCCACTTCCAAAACCATGTGGATTAGAAATTTATCTTTTAAAACCATTTAAATACTCTGTGACTAACCAATTTCCTCGCGCAATCCATATTTGTGTGTGTATGGTGTAGTCCAGGGTTTTACACAATAATGCAACATCATCAATCATCACAGATTCAAGCATATCAATATCGATAAGGGGTATATTCTTATAACGCTTATCTTCCATACACAGATTCACAGATAAATGTATCACATATAAATAAATAAATAAAGAAATAAATTACACACAGCTCAATTAACAGAACGAAATATTTCCGTGCAGAGATAACAATCAATTCAAGGCATTTCATACAATACAAACATTCATAAGAAATCCAAGCATTCAATAATCATTTATAGACAGGATTAATTAATTGTTTAATCCTTAGTTAATTTAATTAAATTTCCAATTAAGTTAATTACTTATGAATTTATTACTCAATCCTGATTATAACTTAACTTAAACCAGATTAACAAATTACTAATCATGGTTAATTAACATTAATTAATTACAAACCATTTTAATTAATTAACCTTTAATCATTATTAATTAACCTTTAATAATAAATTAACCGACCCTTAATTATTAATTAATCAACCTTAATTAATAAATCAATTAACCCTTAATTGTTAAATAATTAACCTTTAATTATTTAATTATTCTTTAATTAATTAACCTTAATTAATTACATTAATTAAATATCCCTTAATTAATTATCATTCTTTAATCACTTCATTAATTAACCTTAAGTTAATTACATAATTATTTGTCCCTTAATTAAGTAATTATCTTTTAGTCCCTAATTAACTTTTAATCATCAATTAATTCACCTTTAATCATTAATTAATCTTTAATCATTATGTATTTATTCTTAATTAATTATCCCTTAATTGCTTATATTAACAAATCATTAATTACTTAATTAAATTAAAAGATAACCCATTTTATCTTTATTAATCACTTTAATTATCCTTTAAACTTATTAAATAAATCCTATAATAATTTAACTTAGACTTTAAAGTTAATTAACAATTTAAAACATCTTTTCTTAATTAACTTCATAATATTATTAAGTCTATTTAAAATAACTTTTGAAATAAAGGTCATACATATATTTAATCATTTTAAACTTAAATAATTTTAAGATTTATTTTAAAACCTTTATCTAATTCCAAATTTTAGATAAAGTGATTATTATATACAAGAGCTAATTAAGAAATTTATTTAAACTTGATTTGCTTTAAAGTTTTAAAAACTGTTCTTATATAAAAATATACAGACCCGAGACAATTGGAAAAAAACCCCGAGCATAACTTCAAGTTCACACTTCCCCTTCCTTGCTTCGTGTTATTTCGTGAATCCCTTCGAATTCGTCCTCGATAAAGCTTCATCTTCCCCAGACTAAAATCCACGCAGACATGCAATATCACACGTGCACATGCACCGGAGTTCTGATGAATTCCAGTCGACTTCGCCGCCTATCCAAAGTCGACGACGAACCACCCCATGCTTCTGACCACCCAGATTCCCAAGCAAGTGACAAATCGATTTATGAGAAAATCGATGTGACCCAAAGCAACTGGATTAGCGAAATCCCCTTGAAATTCCACCCCCTTTCATTATAAAAACGCGCGATTGCTCCCTGAGCTTCGCCAAAAACCAATAATTCTTTTCCCATGGGCACGATTTCTTCCGATCCACCGTGATCGACGAAATTGTCGCGTTTCCCTCTTTGAACCAAACTGGGTTGAAAACCCTAATTCTTCATCGTACCATCAACTTGATCATTGATAAATTTAATCAGTGTTTTTCGGCAATTCCCAACATATAAGCTACCTTTGACATAAATCTCGAAACCCAATATCTCCCTGATCATCAGAAATTGATGAATTTGCGATTTCTGTTCATCTTAAAATGTTTCACCGTATACCTATTTAAAAATTATAGTTACTTTGCCAAAATTTATCATTTTTCCATACGAATCACCTTATGAAATCCCATCTCGAAATTTTTAACATTGATTTTCCAGATTAAAAAAGTTTACTGTAATTTTCTTCCTTTCTAGTAAAATAATTTACCGATTTTCCTTATAAATATTTTAAAAAATGGCATTAGGTTAATATAAAAAAATTTCCTTAAGGATTATAGCTTAACATCAATCATACGAAGAGATGTTGATTTTTTTATCTTGTTTCTGAATCCTATAAACTAAGAACATAGCCTACTTTCCTATATACATACATATGCACTCGGATATTTTACATATATACAAACATGCACGCAAATATACACATCATTCAACCATATTACAAATCCTAACTCACAAATCGTTTAGAAATATAAAAGGTTGAGTTTTCTCACCTGAAGATTTGGAATAGAGCAGCAGAGACCTGGAAGTATGAAGTGGAGGATAGATTGGAAATCTGGAATTTGTTGATCTTGTTTGAAGCTGATCTGATCTAAACTTTTATACTGTTTCTTTGTTTTCTGAATATTGATTTTCAGGTAAATTTCCAGGCTTGGTTTTGCTTTTTGGATCTGAAAACTTGATGTTTGAACTTGTTCTTGCTTAAAGCTTTGATTTTGTTTTGCTTGATTCAGAGTTGAATCTGAAGCTGAAATTTTGAACTGCTTCAGGCTTTAAAACTTTGCTTTGATCTTTTCTTTGTTTACAGGCTTGCTACAGATCTGGGTTTGATTTTATCTTCTGGTTTATGCTTTGCTTTCCAGATTTGTAGTTGCTTTTGTTTTAGATTTTCTTTTTCTGATTTTGGATTAGCTTGAGATGAATCTGCTTTTGCTGATTTGAATCCGAAGTTTGATTTATTTTTAGATTTGAGAAGTTTTAAACTGATTTCTTTTCTTATGCGTGTTATTCTAAAATTTAGTTTAAAAGAGAAAAATACTAAATGCCACTTGTTATTTTCTACTAACACTTGTATTTTGCATGGTTAACACTTGTCTGCATGCTCTATCAGAATGTTTACAAATATTAACTTAATTGTTAAAATGTTTACACATGTATTTTACATGTGTTTAAATGTTTTTTAAAATTTATTTTTCTATTTATAAAATCCATTTTCTTTTATGACTTAAATAAATTTATATGGTTTTAACTTTTACAATTTTGTATATTCACAAACTACTTTTATTGTAAGTAAAATTATAAAAAGAGAATACCTTGAACCTTTATATTAAATCTTATTTTATAAATTTACAAACCAATTTTATTAATTTCCAAAAGATATGTATATTTTAAACTTTTATTAAACCTTATTTTAATATCATATTATATTTATAATTCTAGTTATATACATACATACATACATACATACATACATACATACATATATATATATATATATTTTCAAAATATAAAAATCTTAAATCCAATAAATTTTATGAAATATTTATTATTAAATTTCCAAATCAAATTTATTTTAAAAATCTACTACTATATATATTTATTTATAAATTTCAAATTAATTCTCAAATAACGCACATAAATCTAAATCCAATATATTATTCAAAATATTTATTTTTGAATTTCCAATTAGAAATTCTATTTTAAAATCATATTTGTATTCATTTATATTAAAAAACAAGTATCCGTTAAATTTGGAAAATACCAAATTAATTCACAATTAAATTTCAAAAAAATTAAATTAATTATCAAATTAAACTTGGCTAAAATCCGGGAATGTTACAGTTTGGTTGTTAGAGAATGATAATAATCGATTATTATCATTTATTATATTTTGTTTGTACCTTAATAAAGGTTTATCATGAAATAGTTAATCTTAGGTAAGAAAGATAATCGAAACAACGATAAACAATTATGAAATGGTTTATATAACCAAAGTAAAATTATATAAATATGGTTTATAAAAGCAGTTTATAAATTAAAAAGGATTTAAAAGCTAGGAATTTAGGAATTTAAATCCCGTACGTTTTGAAAATCATTTTCAAAGATTTTGGAAACTAATAATATTATTATTTGGAAATTATTTTCGAATGGAAATATTTTTAAAATGGAATATTAAAAAGACAAAAAGCTTGAATTCACTTCAGTCATTGGAAAATGATTTCGATGATGACTGCAGCATCATCGACGTTCATTTTTGGCTTTTCAAGAGAGGAATTACTACCATCAGAGATTTGTTTTGGTAAAGCTAGTTTTTTTTAAAATTAAAAATTATGATTTGAATTACAAAGAAATCAATTACAATATTACAAAATGATTTGAAATAAATAAGATCAAGGTGTTTAAACTCTAGAAATTTTTATTTAAGTGTTTTACGAAATTATGAGAAAATAAGTTCAATAACTTATAAATTTTTAGGATTACTAAGGTAAAACAATGTTTTAAATTGTTGATTATGAATAATAAGAAAAGTAAATTTGAAATTGAACTATGAAATATAGTTTAACATAAGTTAAATAAGATGAAATTTGAAAAGAAATTTAAACTAAGTGAGGTTGAATGCAATAAATTTTGGAAATGGAATTAACTTTGATTTAAAATGAACTAATTAAATGAATTAATGAATTGAATATGGTTTTGTAATGTTGGTTGATAGAATTGTATATGGAAATTAGATTATGGTATGAATTAATGAAATAAGTTAAATGGAATTGAATTTGATTTGTAATGGATTAGTGAAATGGATATGGACTTAAGTTATGAAGCGGTAGTAAACACAAGAAGTGTTGTATAAAATGTTTATAATAAACTTAAGAGGATTTGATGGGCTGGTTCTTCAGTGATATTGGTATTGAAAGAATATACTAAGTAATAAGCAAATGTGAACAAACTAATGTAGATCAATTGAATGTAAATAAAATGAATGAAAATGAAATGAATGTGAATAAAAAGAATTTGGTATAGCTAAGAAATCAATTGAAATAAATGCCTAAGTTGTATGTATATTATTTTATTTGCATAACGGTTTGATCCAGATTCGAGTACATAGTTTTGAGATGATTGACATCGATCCAAGTTAGGATTTTTCGCCCAATTCTCGATGGCAAGCACTGGATACAGACTTTTGGTTGATTTTTGAATTCTCTATCATAGTATGTGGCTGTGTAAGGAGAATGGAGGTTTCTAATCAAGGAACAAGATCCAGGTCCACACTAAAGTGGTCATGTGAATGATACTAGTTCGGAAGTGAGATTGTGTGATCGAGCGAGCGATCGGATATGATATTGCGTACGGATGATATATTTACATCATATAGGCTTCAATAAATTAAGTATTTAAAATTGAAATTGCAGAATAATACGATTATGAATTATATGGTTAGATATCATTTGTAAATAAGATGCAGGTATATAAAAGCAAAAGCTAGTTGATGCCTTTGATTTCATAAGTAGAATTTGGTTGCCCGGTTAAAAGGTACACGTTTAAATATTTATTTGATTATTTTATGATTCAGCCATATGGCTTTTTTTCTTTTGTTTATTTGGGCTTGCAGTGGCCATTTGTATTTTTTTCTGATCTAGATGTGCAGAGGAGACGCTGGCAAAAAATTTCGTAAATTCAAGGTGTTGGAAAATTTTTAGAAATTTTTTACAACTAAAATTTGATTTAGAGTTATAACCACAAACGATTGAATGGGATGATAATAGTTGGAATCTACGAATGAATTTGGAAATTTATTAAAGGTAATAACTGTTGTCCCGCCTTTTGGCAAGGTCGTGACACCATGGAATTGACTAGAAACAAAATTAGGTCTATCCCGAAGATCGATTGTACGTAGGTTTACGATGGATCTCGATAAATTTTGTCCGAGTTCGGATCATGCTACAATTGATAAGACGAGACAAGCAAAGCAATGAAAGCCATTATTCCAAATTTCAAATCATTCGGAGTCCGTATGCTCAAGATATGATCGACGCAAGCCAAGGAAATCAACTCACTTGCATCCATCATTTCACATCGATTGGGTCGTGTCCATCATTTTGCATCGATAGGGTCGTATCCAACATTTCGCATCGACATGTTTCATATCCATTAAGCATCCATCGATTCGTATCCATCACGAACATTTTGCTTCATATCCACTTGGCATGGCGTTACTTCGCATCCATCACATTTGCTTGGCTTCGCATCCATCGATTTAAGTCAGTTCACATTGATTCCAAATTGCATAGTTCGTAGTGATCAGTCAACGAATGATACGAATAGACCATCGAACGATCGATACGAACTAATTTGTGAACGTCGATGCGAACAGAGCCTCAAATGATCGATATGAGATCAGTGCTTTCCATCGATACGAACGAGGCGTAAACATTGGAAAGACTCGGTCGATTCGGTATGAAATGTGGATCGATCCTAAAATCAAGCGCCACGTCAAGAAGCAAGCACATGGTCATATCGATGCGAAACGATCCACATGAAGGGGATGGATACGAAGGAAATAGCAGTCGAAAAGCTCAAACTTGCATCGATCATGACTCACAATCTACATGTCCAAATGCCATCAAATTTTCACAGGAGCCTACGTACAACATAAATAATGTTCATGCTCAATTTCGATTCCATTGGACCAAATCTTAATCGATACGAAATTCATTCGTATCGATCGCGGACCGAGTGCAAATGACATAGGATCGATCGTGTGGGCCTGCTCACGTGAGAGAAGGGGTCTTCCGAGATCTCAGAGAGATATTTGTAGCCTACGCCTATAAATTGCAGCCTATGACCTATGGAAAAGGGACTTTTTGGCTCCTCGACGTCCAAACTATGCCAAAATCATTTTTGCCCTCAAGGATCACTGTTGTACTCGATTTTTACTATTGTAATTCGCTGTAACAAGTAAGTAAAAGTTAATAAAAGTCAATCATTTCATAGTGGACGTAGGCCAATCGCCGAACCACTCTAAATCCCTGTATTTCTATGAATTTTCTATCTAATTTGAAGGGCTTGTTGGATAATCCTCTTTTTCCATTTTCTTCATTTTATCTCGTCAAATACTTTAGAAGAGTGTTGTGCCCAATTTTGGTACAAACACTTTGGTGCTTTCACTAAGAAAAACCTAGTTTTTTCTCCTACTCATTGGATCTACTATCAATATCGGATTGCATAAATCTAAGAAGGAGGTCCAGATTTCAAGTTTAAAGTTCTTCCATCCTATTCAGATTTGCATTAAGTCTAGGAAAGAGCTTCGCTATCCATAATGGTTAACACAAGGACCACTTCTACTGCTGTAGATCCAAAAGGATGGGATCGACGGAATCCCGTGCAATTGCCACCGACTGATCAGAATGCTGCCGGGCTATCACATCCGCAAAGCCTTGTCACCAAGGAAGAGTTTTAGATGCTAATGCAAGAGCTGACACAGAGCCGTCAGCAACTTACTCAATAGCTGTGTGCCAACACAGAATTGACCAATTAGCAGAATCGCCAAAAGCATAGGAGATCCAGGAGGGATCAGGCTTCCTATTCATCTACTACGAGTTCAGCCTTTTTAGATTTCCATCATAGGTCAACACGCCCACGGCTAGATGGGTGTTATACCCAAGCTACTGGACATCATCAAACACTGATTATTGGGTAATCGAGTGTTTGCCCATCAACTATCCATCAGACTAGACCGTCCTTCTTGGGAGGTACCATTCCTCATCATGTTACAAACAACTGCACTGCCACCCCTACTACTGAATTAGGAGTGGATGCCCAAAATTGGAAAGATCTTAACTGTTGTTAACATACTCCTGAGCTTTATGTCCTTGAAAATTTAGAACCGAGGAGGCAAGACCAGGACCGTCGACCACACCCGACCCAACCTCGCATTATGGAACCCGTTCACACCTTGGCCCAGCATGCTCAAAATGTCTAGATACCTAATATACCAAGAATGATCCACCAAATAATCTGTGAAAGTCAGGGTCTCACTAACGATGACTGGGATTCTCCCGGAGTCATACCCCTTTCACTGATGACACACTGTATGCTGAACCACCTCAGCAATTCAAGATGCCAACTCTACCTGTCTATGAAGGGATCTCAGATCCCAATCAGCATATTCTGAAATATGAATGGTTAATGAATGCTGCATAAGCGGATGATGCAGTCAAGTGCCAAAGTTTTTCGATCTCTCTTCGGGGCATATCGACTATGTGGTTCACCCGTTTACCACCTCGATCTATCTCTTGTTTTAATCAGTTAGCAGCAAAATTTGTTGAGCAGTTCCAAATGCATGTAACATGGCCAAAGTATGTTAACACGTTATCTTGTGTCACACAAGCTCCTAGAGAGACACTCAGACGTTATTTAGAAATATTTCATGTTGCGTGTGCTGAGATTAGCAATCCCAATTATAACTCAATTCTGATGGCGCTAACTAAGGGAATTGATCCTGATTCAGAATTCGTAAACTGGCTGGCCAGAAAGCCCACTACATCATTAGACCATTTCTATTCCAAGGAAGCCCAATTTTTGGGAAGGGAGGATGCGAAATTGTCAAGGAAAAAGGATGACGCAGGGCCTAGTGTGGAAGGAATACAGAGTAATGTAGATGTTAAACAAACTGGGAGAGTTCCGAAAAAGTGCAATTGAATATACAAAATAAACAGAATAAGAAGATAGATAACAGAGATCGAAACAGGAAGAGGGTTCAGAATCGTGGTCCACGACATAGGGCTCCTATGTTTGATTATTATACTCCTTTGAATACGTCACTGGAAAATGAGTATCTACAAACCTGCAATACTATTCAGTACAAAAAGCCTGCTCCGTAACAGTCATTGGAGAATAGATTCAGACGGGAAAGTTTTGTAGATCCATGATAGCTACGGCCATAACACAAATGCGTGCAGTCATTTACAGGATATCATTGAGAAGCTGATATGTGGAAGGAAATTGGAGCAGTTTGTGCGGGTTCTGTAGTCTGGAGGTGCGGGCCCATCAAATCAAAACCGTGTACCTAACCAGGTAAGACATGAGGAACCCACACATACCGGTGGGAGGTTGGTAATAAATACTGTTAGTAGTGGTCCTCATCCAGCAGGCCAAAGCTAAAAGGAAATGGAGTCGTATGCCAGTTCTATTAGGCATGGGGACTTTTAGTGTTGTAGTAGTTTGGAAGATAGAGCTCCGACCAAGCAATATAAACGATGAGTGACTACATCGTGTTTCGAGGCAGAGATGCTGATTGGGTCGAAGCCCCAACCATTGATCCAATTGTTATATCAGCTCAAGTAGGTCCTGCTTAGATGAAGAGGATCTTAGTCAACAGTGGAAGTTCAATGAATATATTGTTTAAACGGGCCTATGACCAGATGAAGATGGAGGCTAAAGATTTGAAGCCTTGTTAGTCCCGTATTCATGGCTTCAATTGGAGTGCAACCATACCCACAGGAGTGGTGGAATTGCCAGTGGAGTTAAGAACTGGAGAACGTCGGAGAGTCCGGATATTATAATTTTTGTGCTGGATATTGACTCGCCGTACAATGCTTTCTTATGCCGACCGACCCTAGCTAAGTTCAGGGCTTCCATTGCCCCATGGTATTTGACTCTAAAGTTCCCCACCGATCGTGGAGTTGGGGTCATTCAAGTAGATCAAGCTGCTGGATGAGCTTATTATGTTGCTGAGCAGCATGAGGCACAACGAAAGGAGAAAGGAAAGGGCGTAGAGGAATCTCTCCGTATCCGCTTTGTCGAAAATTGACAATTGGTGCCTGGGTCCAGGTCCGGGCACCCCAACCAATTCCAAAGAGATCTTGATCCGAGAGATAACGAAAGTGAAGATGAAAGAAAAGACAGTCAAGTTCTTCGGTCGAACCGACGATTGATGTCCTAATTGACGATAGCGACGATTCTAGAATGATAAAGATTGGATCTTAGTTAAGCCAACAAATGCATGAGGATTTGGTTGAATTTCTCTGAGCAAACCTTGACGTGTTTGCTTGGACACATTCTGACATGTGTGGAATCTCCCCGGACATCGCGAGCCACACATTGAATATTGATCCGTAGCACGTCCCGATCAAACAAAAAATGCGTGGTATGGATTTAGAGAGATCTACCGCCCTTAAGGAAGAGGTAGACAAACTTAAATCGATGGATTTATTCAAGATCCATTATACCAAGAATGGGTGTCTAATTCTGTACTTGTCCGAACGCCAAGTGGGAAATAGAGAACATGCGTTGATTACTCTGACTTGAATAAAGCATGCCCCAAAGATAGTTTTCAACTTCCCTGAATTGATCCGCTCGTAGACTCAAGGCATGAACTGTTATCCTTTATGGATGCGTATTCTGGATACAATTAGATACCCATGCGATTACCTGAACAGAAACATTCCAGCTTCATGATCGATCTAGGACTTTACTGCTACAAGGTCATGCCCTTTGGACTCAAGAATACCGGGGCAACTTACCAACGATTAGTCAATCGAATATTCGCTGATCAGATCGAAAAAAATATGGAGATATATGTAGACGATATGCTGGTGAAGTCACGATTCTCCACTAATCATATCAAAGACTTGGAATCGATGTTTAATATCCTCCGAGAATATAGAATGAAGCTCAACCCATTGAAAGGCCACTCTAGAGTGGCAACCGAAAAATTCCTTGGGTTTATCGTCAACGCTCGAGGAATTGAAGCCAATCCCGAAATGATCTGGGCAATTAGAAATCTTGAGACTCTGAGAACTATAAAGCAAGCCCAGAGCCTCAATGCGAAAGTAGCAGCATTGAGCAGGTTCATTTCAAAATCCATTGACGAATGCATTCCCTTCTTCGATCTGATCAGAAAAGGGAAATGGAATTTTGAATGGACTACATAACTTGAGGGTGCATTCCGAGCATTAGTTCAACATCTCTCTACACCACCCATTCTGTCAAAGCCTATTGATCATGAGAGATTGTACATCTATTTGGCAGTTTCAGAAAACACAGTCAGTGCTGCCTTAATTTGGGAGGAAGACAGAGTACAAAAACCAGTCTACTATATTAGCAAACGAATAACCGGAGCAGAGAGTAATTATCCATAGCTAGAGAAGTTGGCTTATTATCTCATTATTGCCTCAAGGAAGCTTCGTCCGTATTTCCCGCCTCATCCTATTACCGTTTACACCGTCCAACCGTTACGACAGGTCCTTACACAGCCTGAGACGTCTGTTAGGTTACTCAAGTGGAATATCGAGCTAAGTCAGTTTAATATTACCTACACTACAAGACAAGCCATTCAAGGACAAGTCCTAGCAGAGTTCATAGCTGAATTTACCACCCCACAGGACTTGCCAGAAACTAGTGAATCTTCCAAATATATCTGGAAGCTGCATACTGATGGTGCATCAAATCACCGTTGCTTAAGTGCCAGGGTTGTACTTGAAACTCCCGAAGGTCGATCTATATGCTATGCTTTAAAGTTAGATTTTCATGCGACCAACAACGAAACTGAGTATGAAGCCTTACTTGTCGGATTGAGACTTGCCCAAGATTTAAAAGTCATTGCTGTGGAGATTTATTATGATTCAGAACTGGTCGTGTGTCATGTTCGGGGGGAGTACCAGGCCAAGGACCGAAGACTGGCTGCTTACCTAGCTTGGGTTCAAGAAATATTAAATCAGTTTGATTATGCCATCTACTGCATACCTTGAGAGCGCAATAAAAAAGCAAATTCATTAGCAAAACTAGCCAACACAGCTGAAGCACCATCAGTATGTAGAAGTCATAAGGAGTCATGGATAACTCGTTCCTATGGAAACATTATCTTCCCCAAGCATCGATTGAATGGAGACGGATTGGGTATTTGAGGTTATTCCTAATAAGGAGTTATGGATAATCTGTTCAGAAATTATCTCGAGCATGGAACATTGCCTGAGCGCAGGAGTGAAAAAAGAAAAATTCTTCGAAACGCTCTGTGGTTCACTATTCAGAATGGAGTTATGTATAGAAGAGGGTACTCTGTTCCTTTATTCTGGTGTATCGCTCACGATGAAATCAAACGAGTGTTACATGATGTAAACGAAGGAGAATGTGGTGATCAAACCAGCGATCAAGATTTAGCAAAGAAAGTACTCCGATATGGATACTATTGGCCGACTGTGAATCGTGTTGCGTCGGAATACGCTAGAAAATTTGACAGATGTCAAAAACAGGCTCATATTCCTAGAGCCCCTCCTACCTAAAATAACCCAGATGGTCAGTCCATGGCTGTTTGGAGTCTGAGGCATTTATATTATTGTTTCTCTACCTTTGACCAAAGGTGGTGCGAAGTACGCCATCGTCGGAGTTGATTACTTTACTAAGTGGGCGAAAGCTGAACCCCTTGCTATAATCACGATGCAGAAAGTAATCAACTTCATGGTGTGCAACATTATCTGTCATTCGGTCTCTCGCATACAATAATCATCAACAATGAAACCCAATTCGACAACATTGAGTTCAAGGATTTCTATCAACGATTCCACATTCAAAAGAAATTCTCTATAGTTGCACACCCTCAAGTGAATAAACAGATTGAAGCTGTTAATAAAGTTGTCAAGTTCATTTTGAAGAAATGACTGGAAAAGGCTAGGGACAAATGGGTCGATGAACTTCCTATGACTTTATGGGCTTATCGAACAACCCACAAGTCCACGACCATCCACACTCCATTCTATCTTTCTTATGGTTCAAAAGCCGTTATTCCAGTCGAGATGGAAGTGCCTTCTTATCGCATGACATACTATGATCCGAAGACAAATGCTATATTACTTGCCAAATCCATGGATTTATTAGATGAGAAGTGAGAAGAGGCTGATTTGAGGGCAGCCGCATACCGAAGTTGAGTCCCCCAATTGTATAATGCCAAGGTCCCACCCCGAACCTTTTAACTCGACGATCTCATCCTCAAAAGAATCTACCCAGTTCCTTCGTACATGAAATCAACATGGAAAGGGCCGTATGTAACTGAACAAAAGCTCGGAGATGGCACGTTTAAAATACGATCGTTGACGGTCTTACTTTGCCAAGAGCGTGGAACAACGAGTGTGATATCCCGGAAATTTGAGTCAATATCAATTTAATAATCTGTGATAAAATTAAATTGATTTAATAATATTTGTTAATAATAATTTCAATTGATTTAATAATCTTCTTTTAAATAAACAATTAACTGATAATTTACCTTTTAAAAGCCAATTAAATTGTTTTCTATTTATAATATATATATATATATATATATATATATATATATATATATATTGTAAACAGATAACCTTTGTTTAAGTTAATAAAATGAAAACATGATTTCTAATTCTAATATTTTTGGTAAATTAGGAATTTGATTCTTATTTAATATTGAATGAAAAATCATTTGACTTTAGAATACTCAAGGTACATTTAAATTGTTTAAAAGTGTTTTAGCCTAGAGTTTAAATTTAAATAAAAAGTTTTGTTTTGTTTTATAGCTTGATAAAATAAGTGACTTATATTATAGAGAATAGGTATAAATAGAAGTTGTTATTTTAATATATGTATATTTTTGAAAGAAGCTATGATTTGTAAATTTAAAATTAAGTCTTTCAAAAGTGTTAAAATAAAATATTACTTTATAAATCTTAACATAAGAATTTAACTGTTTAAGTTTAAAATAAAAGTAATCCCATAAGCAAATAAATATATAAGTTAAAATTTATAACAAAGACTGAAAACAACTTCATATAAAAAAAATATAAATAATGCAAATCAGGCTTTGTTTGTTATATGCCGGTAAAATAAAGAAAAAGTGTAAAAGAAAGAAGTATATATGTACATAGGTAATTAAAAGCAAGTATAGTGACAAAGTAAATTCAGTATGCACATAATGTATAAATTAAAATCAGGCAGAATAAATGAAAAGAATCTTGTATGTGAAGCTTGTTATGTAAGGCAAGTAGGATTTGTATGCAAGTGTTGTAGGCAGGAATAACAAAATAAAATCAAATAGGGCTGCCAGGTAAGTTAAATAGGCATGTAGCCTGTAGATAGAAAAAATAAAGCAATGTAAAAATAAATATGCAGGATGCTTATTAAAGACATGCAAAAGTTATGGTACAAAGCTAAATAAAAATATCTAAGTGCATGTTAGACATAAGGTACCATTGCATTTAATGCTTTCAAACTATAGCACATAACAAAGTCATTTCGAATTTTGTTAACATCATTTCAGCCTCCCTAACAAATATAATTTTGCCTGATAAAGCAAAACATAATCTCTGTAAAAAAATATATAATAAGATCTTTACCTGCAAATAGCCTAAACCCAGATGCCACCTTCCCCCGAAGCTTCTGTTATATACATCTCTACTTATTCGTGTTTGTTCCAAAAACACATAAACTATCAACCTAAAAAAAATCAAACAACCTGTGCATTATTCTCAAGCTTTTTCAAAATCAAAACCAGAAGCTCTGTGTTCATCAATTTATGTGAGTAACACTTTTAAGAATTTCTTAAGTTTAATCTGTTACAAGCTAACAATTGGATGCTTAAAATATTTGTGTGAATCTACATATACCCCTTTCTCTGGCCATGTGCAAAATGAAATACTGCATCTTGTTCTCTGTGAATAACTCATCTTCTTAAATTTAAAAAAATATATAATAATATAAGTTTGTTGTTTATTTATATCTCTGTGAATAGGATATATATGTATATATGATACTCTGAATATTGAAACTGGAAGTGTTATTTCAGTTTTTTGATTGCTTAAGATCTCTGTTCAAGTTCCTTAATACAAATGTTTGATTTCAAAACAGTTTCCTCAAGATATATTTAATTGTGTGAGCTTAGTGTTAAGCCAATATAAGTTGTAGATTCCAAACTAAATATTTAAACATGTTTTAAGTTAAAACAGTTAGATCATAATCTCTGAAACTGATTTAATTTATATATTTTTTAGGCATAGGTTGACCTGTGTTTTCTAAAACAAATCTAAAAAAAAAAATACAGGTCACTGTAAAACATAGGTTACTATTCCACTGATCCAATTCTTAGTGAAACCTGATCAGTGTGGTTGAGAAGATTGTTCAACCTGGTTTGTTCATTTGTTTGCATCATTGATTGTACCCACTGTTCCATTTAACCAAAGCATTGCTTTCATGTATTGTCTGTGTACTGTGTAGCCACTGATCATATATTTTTGACTGGGTATACTTGTGTGTGGTCTTCATTTACATTGTGTAGTAGTTTGAGCATTGATCTTGTTGTAATGGCTATCTCACATGATTGGTTGAGCTGTCCCAGTTGCCACTCTAACCTGGTAATGCCCATTTGAAGTCTGCACTGACCTGAGATGTATATGGGTTGGACCACTTAATTTTGTTTAGCATGTCTCTGTTGTCTGGTGTCTGCAGTGATTCTACCATTGACTGAGTTTGATTTGTATTTCATCCCTCTACTATATTCAGTTGGGACTGATTTTCAAGCTTGTTGGGATGCTATGGCCTCTGTCTTGACAAATGCATGACCCTGTTTCACTGCTGTTTCCATGTTTTATATAGTTGAGATATTGGCATTTTAGGCCTCGGGGTGTACTCGAGTTTTTGTGCATGAGACTCGAAGCAAGGGCATTATTGACCCGAAGCATATTTGCTCTGGTCTCGGGTTGAATTCTTTGGCTACAGGTAGCATAAAACTGCCTGTAGTTTTAAATTTAAACTAAAATTAAAAGCAAATTAAACTGCAAGCTAGTTATAATCAGTGTAAAACTAGTGTGATGTTAGATTCAAATGAAAGTTAAATCCAGATTGAAGTTTAAATTCAAATCTTATATATCTGAATTTATTTTTGAAATGAAATAAATGTTAAAAGTTTGAAGTTAGGTTCAGGTTTAAAACCTGACAGAAACTAAAACCTGAAATATTTGATTTAAACAATGATTTAAATTTTATGGTTAAACTCAATTTTGAATAACTATTTTAAGGATTTAAAAATAGATTTGGATTTGAAAAATCAAGTTTAATCCAAGTTGTTGACGGGAAGTTAGAATCAAAGTTTTTAAATCAAAGGTTAATGGATGATTCAAGTTACTTCAAATTCAAATCTGTAAGTTTAATTCAGTTTTTAAAATATGAATGACTTTTGGAGATTTAAATTTAAATAAAGATTCTATCAAGTTGAATTTAAAGGCTTTTCCTATATGAGTCCATATATGAGTAGTTAATGTTATTTATAGGATTCTGGATTGAATTAAAATTTGATAAATGTTTGAATAAGAATCATTTTGAATCTTAAATTCAAAATGAAATTTTGAATTCAAATTTGAAACGTAATGTTCTAATATACTTAAATATTAATAAAGTCATAAATAAAGAAATGAATTATTTTAGAGATAATTGAGATATTTAAAATAATTAAATGATAGGTTAATTAAGAAATGACTTTTGTATTTAAGTTATAAATTAATTATTTAGATTAATTTATAATTAGAGATCAATTAAGAAGTAGATTAAGAAAAGTTATTAATTAATGAAGATAGTTAATTAAGAATTATTAATTAATTAATATATGTGATTAATTTTGGATAATTAATTAGATTCATTAAATAATCTATTATAAATCGTAAATGTAATTACTTGATAAAAAGTAATTAAGAAATTAATTACTTATTGTAATTAATTTGATAAAATGATTTATTTCAGTTAATTAATTTAATTTAATTAAGTTAAGAAATCATTTGATGATTTGATATGTGTAATAACTTAGTGTATTCAATGGAGCATAATTACTTGAGGAAGTAATTAATATAATTACTGAATGTAAGTAGTGAAGAGGATGTGTTAATAAAGTAATTTGGATAATTACTTTTGCAACTAATCAGAGGATTAATTAGTGGAGATAATTAATTATGGGATAATTAATTTATCAATATGAGTAATTAAGGGTAGTTAATTACTGGTTGATATTGATTAAAGGTGATTAATAATTGTGTTTAGTTAAGGATTAATCACTTAATGTAATTAAATTAAATAAAGTAATTTAATTTAAATCTAAATTAGAGATCATAAATTAATGTAATTAATGATGAAATTATGAATAGTTTAATTATGAAATAATTAATAATGTGGTGATTAATTAAGGATAATGTAATTAATTGTATTTAATTATAAATAAAGTAATTAAATGTTAATTACTATAAATGATTTAGGATAAATAAATTTGTAGAATTAATTAAAGACTAATTACTTACTGTAATTAGAAGGTGATCAATCGAAGAAGTAAATCAAGATAAATATCTAGACATTGATTAATTAATTTGTTTAAAATTAATTTAATAGTTGTATAAGCAAGATTTATAGATGAAGTAATTAGTTTAATTTACTTTAAATTAATTAGAGATAGAAGTGGTTAATTTAATTCATTTTAAATTAATTACAAATGGTATAATTATAAATCATTGCTTATGGATGAATGATATTGATATTTCATTGATTGATTCTGATCTCAGATATGATATGAGTAATATATATGTGATATGGATGCTTGGTTTAAGTATGATAATATTTAATTATCTGTTTTGATGATGATATGAATTATATGTTTATGATGATGTGATTATCTCTTGTGATAGTGTGAATTATCCATCTGTGTGTATATTGATAATATTGAATTGAACTGTTAAGACTAAATAGACAACTTGGCCTTAAAAGACACGTTTTGGATTTCGATGAGACCGGGATCGGGTTTCCGCATTAGGAACATCCGAAAACCACATCGATTCCAAATTAACGATAGGTCGTAAATCTGAAGTGAAGATGAAGATTCAGAATGCAAGGGTTATCGTCGTTAACTCTGAGGGTGATTCCAAAATGAGTGTAACGAGATAATGCCTTCGGTTTCGTTCGAACCCAGAACGAACTTGTATGGATTGAATGCTTTCAACACATCGTCAGGTGGGCGATGAGCATTCTAAGAAATGTATTCTAAGAAGGTAATCGTAGCCTCAAGCCTCATCAACCGGGAATGGCTAAAACAGGAGAGGTGCAGCAAGGTTAGGTGGGTCATGCCCAAGCAGGACAAGGATATTCCCCTGTCTAGGTGTCCCTTTTATTTCGGCTTAGTGGGCAGTAGCGACGGCTATCTGCGGGGTTTATCTTGTTCGGGACTGTTCAGTAAGGAATGGTTCCGGCCTTGTGTTGCAGGGGGTCAGGAGTGATCCTCGGTACGTTGATCTAGGCCACGTACTGTGACGGGCGGTACCCCAGTAGCCCTGCCATTGTATGGAATCCACAATCCAATAAGTACCAACGGTTTTGATTGTATTACCCACTTTTGTGGCAAGTAGCAAGAATTTAATCATGTAACAATTTCGGCTATTTTCTATTTACTTGAAAACCCTAGACCTATTATAATATCACAGAATGTCCTATCAAATGTTTTGGTTAGCGTAAGGTAAAAACTTTTCCATGTTTATGTGTGGGAAGTCTTACGTGATACCTTTTGTTTTTAAAAGATTTTCAAAGTTAAGCAACTTTAACATGTTACTCATACCAGACCCATGTTTGACCCGGAGTTTATTTTTGTTTTTCATAAACTCTCGGGTACCCAAATTTTTACGGGTAGCCAAGGGATTCAGGTTAGCTTTGACGAATTCTGGAGGAGCAATGGAGCAGGAGGCTTCAGCGTTGTAGATATTCATATAGTTCCGATGTGTTGATATCTCTGTGTTGGCTTGTGTATTGAGTTGTATAACTAGACACGTGTTTATAACTGTCTAGTATGTGATCTATTGTTTGTATAACTATGATATATGTAAAATTATGTGATTATTATATTTTGTTCCATTCCGCTGTGAGATTCTGATGTTGTTGTTCTTTCTTATCTATCTTTTCTATTTTCTCACCCTTTCTTTCTCCAAGACGAAGCGGTTTTCTGGGCGTAGAAAGCCGGGTCGTCACAGTTGGTATCAGAGCGCTAGGTTGAGTGAATACCTAGGCTCTTGAGTAATTTCTTTCCTGAGAGAGCGTATTTGCAATTTTAATATATATATATATATATATATTTCTACCTATTGTTGGGTTACCTGTTCGGGTTTTCCAATATAAGATATAAAGATAGATAGGGTGGTGGTGTGTGTAACACGACTACCAATGGTTGGAGATTGAATGTTTGAGGTTGGAAGTATAATTGTCGAGACTGTAGACCTAATACCCTCTCGAGTGAGCTTTGAGTGGTATAAGGAATTCATCGATCTTTGAAGGATCTGTTAAGATTCGGAGTTCATTTTTGAAGTGTAAGTTTGGATGAGCTAGAGTTTGGATCTGTCGGTCGGACAGAAGCAAGTCATGATATCTTGATACATCAAGGTGTAGTAGCTGTGTGATGAGACACAGTGACCATGGATGTCTCCGAAGATGTTTTCTTTGGAACAAGTCAAGGAAGTGTGTCTGCTCGGTGTTGTGGCTGTGTTCAGCTGGATGTTTCTGTTTGGTTGGAGTCCGAGTTTCTCGAAGAGCTTTGGATTAGGAAGTCTTCTGGCTTAGCAGTTTTCTTGAGATAACTTCAGAAGCAGCAGAGTAGTTTCATTTCTTCGATAGGTTGGCCACATAAGAGTAAGCTGCTCTGATTGGTAAAGAGAGAGAGGTATCTTTGAAATTAGGCTGGATCAATCGCAAAAGTGACTTGCGATGGTTTGAGTATTCTCTTGTGAATTTTTTTGGATGTCTTCAGGAAGTTAGAGTTTGGTCAGCATCTGAAGATTGAATTTGGTACCGATGGTTCAACTCAGTAATAGGATGATTTTGGAGTTTGGTAAAGTAACCCAGATTTTGGAGGAACTTCAGAATTTTCTTTTTGGTCGGTGAACTTTATTTTTGGAATGTGTTGTCCAATCAGTGTTCGACTTCAGCATTTTCATCTGCTCAGTCAGAGTTGCGCAGAGGAAGCATGGTGGTAGCTATTTTAGTTTGGAAGCAATTGGATGTTGCAGTGTTTGGATTGGAGAGTTCTACAGGAATTTTTTTTTCTTCAGGATCTGAGGCCAGATTGGAGTGCACCTGTTTAATTTCTTCTGGATAAGAGACGGACGAATTTGGATTCCGAAGTCAGGAATTAGATTTTGGATAAGTGTTTAGTCTTCAGGATTGGATTGTCAATTTGGCTAACTGGAATTCGTTGTGATTCACGTATCTCTGACGGAGTAAGTGTAAGATTTATTTCTGATTTTAGAACCAGCAGTTCAGGGAGTTTTGATTTTTGATTCAGGCTTGTCCGTAGTTTGTTATCCTATTTTGTTTTGTAAATCTAGATGAGTGGAAGCTCTGTAGCTTAGTAGTATTGTTTGTTTGGATTCTATAGAGCGAGTAACCCGGTATTTATATTTAGGGAAACTCGAGAAAATTCTATCTAGAATTCTGTCTAGATAGTTAAATTTGTTTGATTGGATGAACTGGTTTCTATGGTTGTTAGCATATGATTGATATATGCTTGTGTTTTAAAATTAAATCTTAAATTGGATTATTAAATTACCTTTGTTTTAAATTCCGGGGACGAAATTCTTTTAAGGGGGGAAGAATGTGATATCCCGGAAATTTGAGGCAATATCAATTTAATAACCTGTGATAAAATTAAATTGATTTAATAATATTTGTTAATAATAATTTGAATTGATTTAATAATCTTCTTTTAAATAAACAATTAACTGATAATTTACCTTTTAAAAGCCGATTAAATTGTTTTCTATTTATAATATATATATATCTGTATATATTGTAAATAGATAACCTTTGTTTAAGTTAATAAAATGAAAACATGATTTCTAATTCTAGTATTTTTGGTAAATTAGGAATTTGATTCTTATTTAATATTGAATGAATAATCATTTGACTTTAAAATACTCAAGGTACATTTAAATTGTTTAAAAGTATTTTAGCCTAGAGTTTAAATTTAAATAAAAAGTTTTGTTTTGTTTTATAGCTTGATAAAATAAGTGACTTATATTATAGAGAATAGGTATAAATAGAAGTTGTTATTTTAATATATGTATACTTTTGAAAGAAGCTATGATTTGTAAATTTAAAATTAAGTCTTTCAAAAGTGTTAAAATAAAATATTACTTTATAAATCTTAACATAAGCATTTAACTGTTTAAGTTTAAAATAAAAGTAATCCCATAGGTAAATAAATATATAAGTTAAAATTTATAACAAAGACTGAAAACAACTTCATATAAAAAATAATATGAATAATGCAAATCAGGCTTTGTTTGTTATATGCCTGTAAAATAAAGAACAAGTGTAAAAGAAAGAAGTATATATGTACATAGGTAATAAAAAGCAAGTATAGTGACAAAGTAAATTCAGTATGCACATAATGTATAAATTAAAATCAGGCAGAGTAAATGAAAAGAATCTTGTATGTAAAGCTTGTTATGTAAAGCAAGTAGGATTTGTATGTAAGTGTTGCAGGCATGAATAACAAAATAAAATCAAATAGGGCTGCCAGGTAAGTTAAATAGGCATGTAGCCTGTAGATAGAAAAAATAAAGCAATGCAAAAATAAATATGCAGGATGCTTATTAGAGACATGCAAAAGTTATGGTACAAAGCTAAATAAAAATATCTAAGTGCATGTTAGACATAAGGTACCATTTCATTTAATGCTTTCAAACTATAGCACATAACAAAGTCATTTCGAATTTTGTTAACATCATTTCAGCCTCCCTAACAAATATAATTTTGCCTGATAAAGCAAAACATAGTCTCTGTAAAAAAATATATAATAAGATCTTTACCTGCAAATAGCCTAAACCCAGATGCCACCTTCCCCCGAAGCTTCTGTTATATACATCTCTACTTATTCTTGTTTGTTCCAAAAACACATAAACTATCAACCTAAAAAAAATCAAACAACCTGTGCATTATTCTCAAGCGTTTTCAAAATCAAAACCAGAAGCTCTGTGTTCATCAATTTATGTGAGTAACACTTTTAAGAATTTCTTAAGTTTAATCTGTTACAAGCTAACAATTGGATGCTTAAAATATTTGTGTGAATCTACATATACCCCTTTCTCTGGCCATGTGCAAAATGAAATACTGCATCTTGTTCTCTGTGAATAACTCATCTTCTTAAATTTAAAAAAATATATAATAATATAAGTTTGTTGTTTATTTATATCTCTGTGAATAGGATATATATGTATATATGATACTCTGAATATTGAAACTGGAAGTGTTATTTCAGTTTATTGATTGCTTAAGATCTCTGTTCAAGTTCCTTAATACAAATGTTTGATTTCAAAACAGTTTCCTCAAGATATATTTAATTGTGTGAGCTTAGTGTTAAGCCAATATAAGTTGTAGATTCTAAACTAAATATTTAAACATGTTTTAAGTTAAAACAGTTAGATCACAATCTCTGAAACTGATTTAATTTATATATTTTTTAGGCATAGATTGACCTGTGTTTTCTAAAACAAATCTAAAAAAAAATACAGGTCACTGTAAAACATAGGTTATTATTCCACTGATCCAATTCTTAGTGAAACCTGATCAGTGTGGTTGAGAAGATTGTTCAACCTGGTTTGTTCATTTGTTTGCATCATTGATTTTACCCACTGTTCCATTTAACCAAAGCATTGCTTTCATGTATTGTCTGTGTACTATGTAGCCACTGATCATATATTTGTGACTGGGTATACTTGTGTGTGGTCTTCATTTACATTGTGTAGTAGTTTGTGCATTGATCTTGTTGTAATGGCTATCTCACATGATTGGTTGAGCTGTCCCAGTTGCCACTCTAACCTGGCAATGCCCATTTGAAGTCTGCATTGACCTGAGATGTATATGGGTTGGACCACTTAATTTTGTTTAGCATGTCTCTGTTGTCTGGTGTCTGCAGTGATTCTACCATTGACTGAGTTTGATTTGTATTTCATCCCTCTACTATATTCAGTTGGGACTGATTTTCAAGCTTGTTGGGATGCTATGGCCTCTGTCTTGACAAATGCATGACCCTGTTTCACTGCTGTTTCCATGTTTTATATAGTTGAGATATTGGCATTTTAGGCCTCGGGGTGTACTCGAGTTTTTGTGCATGAGACTCGAAGCAAGGGCATTATTGACCCGAAGCATATTTGCTCTGGTCTCGGGTTGAATACTTTGGCTACAGGTAGCATAAAACTGCCTGTAGTTTTAAATTTAAACTAAAATTAAAAGCAAATTAAACTGCAAGCTAGTTATAATCAGTGTAAAACTAGTGTGATGTTAGATTCAAATGAAAGTTAAATCCAGATTGAAGTTTAAATTCAAATCTTATATTTCTGAATTTATTTTTGAAATGAAATAAATGTTAAAAGTTTGAAGTTAGGTTCAGGTTTAAAACCTGACAGAAACTAAAACCTAAAATATTTGATTTAAACAATGATTTAAATTTTATGGTTAAACTCAATTTTGAATAACTATTTTAAGGATTTAAAAATAGATTTGGATTTGAAAAATCAAGTTTAATCCAAGTTGTTGACGGGAAGTTTGAATCAAAGTTTTTAAATCAAAGGTTAATGGATGATTCAAGTTACTTCAAATTCAAATCTGTAAGTTTAATTCAGTTTTTAAAATATGAATGACTTTTGGAGATTTGAATTTAAATAAAGATTCTAGCAAGTTGAATTTAAAGGCTTTTCCTATATGAGTCCATATATGAGTAGTTAATGTTATTTATAGGATTCTTGATTGAATTAAAATTTGATAAATGTTTGAATAAGAATCATTTTGAATCTTAAATTCAAAATGAAAATTTGAATTTAAATTTGAAACGTAATGTTCTAATATACTTAAATATTAATAAAGTCATAAATAAAGAAATGAATTATTTTAGAGATAATTGAGATATTTAAAATAATTAAATGATAGGTTAATTAAGAAATGACTTTTGTATTTAAGTTATAAATTAATAATTTAGATTAATTTATAATTAGAGATCAAGTAAGAAGTAGATTAAGAAAAGTTATTAATTAACGAAGATAGTTAATTAAGAATTATTAATTAATTAATATATGTGATTAATTTTGGATAATTAATTAGATTCATTAAATAATCTATTATAAATTGTTAAATGTAATTACTTGATAAAAAGTAATTAAGAAATTAATTACTTATTGTAATTAATTTAATAAAATGATTTATTTCAGTTAATTAATTTAATTTAATTAAGTTAAGAAATCATTTGATGATTTGATATGTGTAATCACTTAGTGTATTCAATGGAGCATAATTACTTGAGGAAGTAATTAATATAATTACTGAATGTAAGTAGTGAAGAGGATGTGTTAATAAAGTAATTTGGATAATTACTTTTGTAACTAATCAGAGGATTAATTAGTGGAGATAATTAATTATGGGATAATTAATTTATTAATATGAGTAATTAAGGGTAGTTAATTACTGGTTGATATTGATTAAAGGTGATTAATAATTATGTTTAATTAAGGATTAATCACTTAATGTAATTAAATTAAATAAAGTAATTTAATTTAAATCTAAATTAGAGATCATAAATTAATGTAATTAATGAGGAAATTAAGAATAGTTTAATTATGAAATAATTAATAATGTGGTGATTAATTAAGGATAATGTAATTAATTGTATTTAATTATAAATAAAGTAATTAAATGTTAATTACTATAAATGATTTAGGATAAATAAATTTGTAGAATTAATTAAAGACTAATTACTTATTGTAATTAGAAGGTGATTAATCGAAGAAGTAAATGAAGATAAATATCTAGACATTGATTAATTAATTTGTTTAAAATTAATTTAATAGTTGTATAAGCAAGATTTATAGATGAAGTAATTAGTTTAATTTACTTTAAATTAATTAGAGATAGAAGTAGTTAATTTAATTCATTTTAAATTAATTACAAATGGTATAATTATAAATCATTGCTTATGGATGAATGATATTGATATTTCATTGATTGATTCTGATCTCAGATATGATATGAGTAATATCTATGTGATATGGATGCTTGGTTTAAGTATGATAATATTTAATTATCTGTTTTGATGATGATATGAATTATCTGTTTATGATGATGTGATTATCTCTTGTGATAGTGTGAATTATCCATCTGTGTGTATATTGATAATATTGAATTGAACTGTTAAGACTAAATAGACAACTTGGCCTTAAAAGACACGTTTTGGATTTCGATGAGACCGGGATCGGGTTTCCGCATTAGGAACATCCGAAAACCACATCGATTCCAAATTAACGATAGGTCGTAAATCTGAAGTGAAGATGAAGATTCAGAATGCAAGGGTTATCGTCGTTAACTCTAAGGGTGATTCCAAAATGAGTGCAACGAGATAATGCCTTCGGTTTCGTTCGAACCCGGAACGAACTTGTATGGATTGAATGCTTTCAACACATCGTCAGGTAGGCGATGAGCATTTTAAGAAATGTATTCTAAGAAGGTAATCGTAGCCTCAAGCCTCATCAACCTGGAATGGCTAAAACAGGGGAGGTGCAGCAAGGTTAGGTGGGTCATGCCCAAGCAGGACAAGGATATTCCCCTGTCTAGATGTCCCTTTTATTTCGGCTTAGTGGGCAGTAGCGACGGCTATCTGCGGGGTTTATCTTGTTCGGGACTGTTCAGTAAGGAATGGTTCCGGCCTTGTGTTGCAGGGGGTCGGGAGTGATCCTCGGTACGTTGATCTAGGCCACGTACTGTGACGGACGGTACCCCGGTATCCCTGCCATTGTATGGAATCCACAATCCAATAAGTGCCAACGGTTTTGATTGTATTACCCACTTTTGTGGCTAGTAGCTGGAATTTAATCATGTAACAATTTCGGCTATTTTCTATTTACTTGAAAACCCAAGACCTATTATAATATCGTAGAATTTCCTATCAAATGTTTTGGTTAGCGTAAGGTAAAAACTTTTCCATGTTTATGTATGGGAAGTCTTACGTGATACCTTTTGTTTTTAAAAGATTTTCAAAGTTAAGCAACTTTAACACGTTACTCATACCAGACCCATGTCTGACCCGGAGTTTATTTTTGTTTTTCATAAACTCTCGGGTATCCAAATTTTTACGGGTAGCCAAGTGATTCAGGTTAGCTTTGACGAATTCTGGAGGAGCAATGGAGCAGGAGGCATTAGCGTTGTAGATATTCATATAGTTCCGCTGTGTTGATATCTTTGTGTTGGCTTGTGTATTGAGTTGTATAACTAGACACGTGTTTATAACTGTCTAGTATGTGATCTATTGTCTGTATAACTATGATATATGTAAAATTATGTGATTATTATATTTTGTTCCATTCCGCTGTGAGATTCTGATGTTGTTGTTCTTTCTTCTCTATCTTTTCTATTTTCTCACCCCTTTCTTTCTTCAAGACGAAGCGGTTTTCTGGGCGTAGAAAGCCGGGTCGTCACAGCGAGAGTCTTCATCGCTACTACACATGACAGACTTTATTTATTTAGTCTATTTTCATTTGCAATTTGTTTCTGAATTTCGAAATTTGAATTTGTAATAAGGCAACCGACTTTACTATACTTTCTTATTTCAGCAATAAAATGCAATCTCTTCGAGCCATAACTGTGATCTATTGAATATGTCATACAACCATCACAATGCACAAAGAGCTAAGTTCCATTATATGGTGGGATTTATTCAAATAGAGAGTGACTGCGATACGACCGGTCACTCACAAAGTGAAACCCGAGCTCGGGGGCAACCCATCGCACTAAAGGCTAAATAGGATTGATATACGATAATCCTTTAACTAACTCCAGGTTCCCAGAGTGCGAACTGGAGTACAAATTTCCAAATGTGGTTTCGAGGAGGGTGGATCCATCCACCTAACGACCTCGCACGTATCAAAACCAAATTCGAGGAGGATGGATCTGTCCATCTAACGACTTCACTTGTTAACTCAGCGTGGATGTGAATCGACCATCCACGATCTTGATATAACCATCATTGCCGGAGTGGGAACGAAATTAAAACGCCTAAACAGACGTGACTGACCATCTGTTGGCCAACTCCAAATTCCCAAAGTGCTAATTGGAGTATAAACATCAACTCTGAATTGCCAGAGTGCAAATTGGAGTATAAACATTAACTTCAAATTCTCAAAGTGCGAACTAGAGTATAAAACATCTAAGTCCTTAGAGCATGCACTGGAGTATAAAACATCTACTAACTCTAAGTCCCTGGAGCATGGACTGGAGTATAAGCATCGACTAACTTTAGGTCCCTAGAGAGCAGATTAGAGTTTGAGCACAAACCTGATACGAATCGATCATCCATAACACAACTCTGAGTCCCAAGAGTGAGGTCAGAGTGTAAACACAACTCAGGTGTGACTGACCATCTGCAAACCAATTTAAGTCCCTCGAGTGCAGATGAAATGCTAAGTATCAAGCGACTGTGATTGACCTCCCATACAATGACTTAAGGCCCCCGGAGCGTGGACGTATCACTAAAACTTAAGTGGACACAATTGACTGCCGACGAACAAGTGTAATCCCTAGAGTGTGGATACAATCACCAATTGGTAAGCAAGTGTGGTTCGACTACTCGAATTCGTCATGTTTCGGCTTCGTTTCACAAAGATCGAGATTGATATGTTAAAGCCAAATAGCAACCGCTAATCGATCATTCAAATGTATCCCGAATCTGGGGGAGGAACTTAAGTATCGACCATTGATTGAGACAGTGTGATATCATAATTCGACTGAACACTCGATTGCGACCAGAGACCGTAGGTCCGAGACTTAGCGACCAAATTTGAGTCTGAATTGAGAAACTAAAACTTCATAAGTGTGTTGAACAAAAGTTCAAGTGCTGAAACACTTAACTAAATCAATGCAAGTTGAACAAAAGGAAAAATGAAATTTCATTTCAATCATTCTTTGGAAGAAAAAACTAAGTACAGAAGTATTCCAAAAGTCCTATTAGAAGGGGGCGAACCCGCATCTATACACAACCTATAAAAGAAAAACTAAAGTATATTTCTATATGTCTATCAAAAATGAGCCGAAGAAGCATATGTACTCTTTCTTTTTTCTTGGTTTCTTCTTCGGCGTAGACCCACTAGAGCTGCCACTGGGTTTCCTCTTTGAGCCTTTGCCTTTCGGCAATTGATCTCCAATGGAGGGCCTTATATCGACTTCCTCCTCCAAACTTAGTTGTATGGGAATACTTCCAACAGGTGGAGTCGGAAGGGTCGGGTCCACTAAAGGAGGCAGAATAGGCATGCTGGTGTCGACAACCATGCCACAAGGAGATATCATTTTTAACGGGGCTGGACCAGAGCCCACCATTCCACCTCCAAAGCTGCTGGCCCGGGCAGCTGCTTCCATTTCAGCGTTAATCTCTGCTATAATTTCTTCCTCATGAAGTTTTTTTGCATCGTCGGAAATGCTTGCATTTAGGCCTGAGGAGCAGGTTATAGGTGCGCTTCTAGTCATAACAAACGGCAAGTCAGTGAAAGGGTCACTATGACGACTAAGAAGTTCCTCCATCATCTGTTCATCGAATGAAAGCGTGCTCCCTTGTACATCATATGTAGGTGCAGTGGCTGATGTCATGGTCGCTTCCGTAATAATCGCCTCCTGGGCATGATGCGACTCTTGAGTTGTAGGAGGCAAAACCGATGTGGCTCCAATCACTGGAAAGAGACAAAAGAAGAGCTGTTAATAATCACTTCAAGTAGTGCTTACGATTTTGAACAAGTATGAGAAGTGTTCGGAGTACCTTCCTCGGTTTGGCTCATTGGCACCGGAGCAGCTTCAGAAACTTGTTCACGAGCCGAAGATAACCGAGATTGATCGGGGTTATAAGCATGAATGGATTGAGGATCAACCATTGAGGTAGACTCAGGCTGAACCGGCACAACAGTTTCAAAACTTATGTCATGGTGCTCGACACCAGAGTCTTCTCCAATCTTCGAACGTTGAGCGCCAAGTGTCTCCTTTACATATAAGATCATCGCATTATGGAGGACTTTTCGTTCATCTTCACTCAACACTTGGTTCTTGAGCTCAAATTTATCAAAAAATTAACCCTGTTGCTTGTCTTTTTCATCTTCATCTAGTCGCCCCCAGGCGCTGTACAGATGTGTCGAAAAGTTCTCAAGCCATGCTAGGTTTCAGTATTTCAAGACGTTAGCGTTGTAAGTAATGAGCAGATCTTCAATATCTGTCTCTAGCCTGGACTTGTCCATTTTAACCTCTTCGTCAACCTTGGCTCCCATCTCCCAGTCTTAGTTGATGTCGCATCCCACTCGCCCTAGAGCACCACAGCCTGCTCATATGCCTCCTGCATTGCCTTGCTCGCGTCATCTTTTTCTTTGTTAATTTCAGTAAATTTAGCTTTGAGTTCGTTGAGCTCCTTCAAGGCAGCGTCCCTTTCAGCTACGACTGTAGTGTTCGGTGGCCCATCTTCTCCACCAAAGTGAAATGTGTTTGCCGCATCCTCTCCATTGCCAAGTTTGCCTCATCGACCTTTTGGGTGGCCTCAATTTCGGATTTCCTAGAAGACTTGGCTTTGCTGTTAAGTACTTGAATAATCCGGTCCTTTTGAGCGAGCTCGGTTTCTAATTTCTCAATGGTATCCACCTATTCAAAAGCCACCTTCGATGCTTTTTCTACAGCTTGCCCCTACTCTTTGTACTTGTATAAATATCATGAATAATCGTGTTCTCTACCTCCGATGGAAATTTCTTTAAGTGGGAGGTGGGAAGATGAAGCCGTCAAACCATATATTTGGAAAATCTTTCCTCAACTGAGCAATTATAATAGTCCCTTCCCCAGTAGGCTCGGTGATAGCTTGTTCAGCTACAGTAGGAGTTTTAGCCTCATGTCTGTGACGTTGTGATTCAGGCCTAGAAGTTTGAGAAGATGGTTTTTGGTGAGGAGGCTCTACTGGTTGTTTCCCATGCCTGAAGGTTGTGTGGGAGCTCGAGGAGGAGGAGAACGCGATCAGGATTGATATTTTCAATCCTATCTCTCTCTCTCTCTTGTAACAATCTTGGTTAGAGTAACCGCGATCACGGTCTCTTTCAGCCTCTCTCCTATGAGACTTGTGATATGAACTTGATGATTATCACGCAGAGCAAAGACTTCCCAACATAGATTCTCTTCTAGTCATTGTATCTGTAAAGAAGAAAGAAGAACAAAGTTAGTAATCTCCTGAAGTGGGAAACTTATGATTAGAAACCATGTAGTGCCACGAAGTGTATATGTATGTGCAGCCCCTCGACTAACCGGCAATGTCGGCTATGCTTATGGTCAGAGACTCGCTTAAGTTTAGAGCACTTTGAAGCTCCTCCAATCCGGTGTCATATTGAAGTGACATATAGCCCGAGATTGGGATATCGGGATGCCCTTTGAAGTGATTCTCTACTTAAGGCAGAGTCTCCGTGATTCTAACACTAAAGACTGGCAACGATACAACTACAGATTTCCACCTCAGAGGCTTATGACGCTTATAAGCGGCTGCCTTGCCTTTTCTCCTTCCCTCCAAATCCTGAAAACTGCCTGAAGGTCTGACCGCGGGCTCATTATCAGTAGGTGTATCTTCTTTATCGCCTTCCTCAACTATGACAATCCTAGGCGCTCTACGTTTGGCCCATTTTGACGGGGCTGTTCTGATCGACCCTTTGAGTTTAATGCCCTAATTTTGATCGATTCGCCCAACAATCCTCAAGTTCTCATCCGAAAGTACCGAATCAATTTCTCTCTTTTCACTCGACACCTCTTGAAGAATTCGAATTACTCTTCAAAGTTCGCGCCCTCTAGACGCGGAATCGAGGCTGTGAAAGGAATAAAATGTTAGAATGAAAATCTGGTAAGATCACTTGTGCAAATAGTGTAAAGATGAAGCACTTATGCCTAACTATCCATCGCCTGGCGAAACCCGACGGGCATCAGATATAGAACCATTCATTTTTGAAATAACTCAATCTGGTCCAGGAGCCGGTCACAATTTGGCAGTTCCTAACCCCCTCTAAGAATGTGAAAGAAGGGTTGTCTCCTCGACTTTTGACATTAAATATAAATCTGATTTCTTCTGGAGTTGGGGGTCGCAAGAGATGCTCCTTGAAGACAATGAATGTGCTGTTTGATAAAGCATACCCATTCGGATGTAATTGCGATGGAGCAATCCCTAAAAAGCCAACACTTCTCGAATGTACTAGTTAAATGGAGGAAGTGTCCAGGCTCTATAAGAATGCTACATAAAGGCAGTATACCCCTCCAGGGTAGCTTGTGGCCTGTCATTTGGACCTAGAAGCAGAACGTCGTTTAGCGACAGTCCATGACCTAGGCAAATTCTTCCTAGCATAAGTTCAGAAACATTCGCTGAACTGTATCTTGTGGGTTCAGAATCACATTTACTCCCAGAAGCTCAATTAGAGCCGGGCTTATAACTTCAGCCACGATAGTTGGTATTTCTATTACCAAAGGAGATGAACTTTGTGCCTCCTGCTGTGGTGAACTTGTGGAGTGCATAACTGATTAACTAATCAAAAACCATCACTAGATGATAAAATGCCCGTGTGTTCCCCAGTGTGAAGTGTGTGAATGTGTTGTGCAGTGTAGTGCTACATAATACATAAAAGGTTCTACAGAATTTGAGGAAATGACCAAATGACAAGACTTCAAGATTTAAATGGAGTGAGCGTCATCGTTGACCGTCACAAATGTGCCATCCAAACTTTAGAAGCCGATCCAAGTTAAAGTTCGTTAAAAATTCTGCTAAGTTACAGCTCCATCGACGAGCTTCGAAGGGCAGTCAATTATACAGTTTAACGTTTAAGTCCAATCATGCAAGGCCAAAGCTCGTCGGAGTCAAGTGTTCAAATGAATGTCACTTCGTATCCATCAAAGAAAAAACCTAGATCATTCATGACAGAGCCTTAATTTTGTATCGATCTTTACAATCATTCTGTTTCCATTGAGGTTAATCACTTTGTATTGGTCAAGGGATTCAATTCGTATCGATCGACGCCGGCCAATTCGTATCGATCCAAGCCAGTCATTTCGTATCGATCGACGCCGGCCAATTCATATCGATCCAAGCCAGTCATTTCGTATCGATGAGAAGGCGCCAATTTTGTATCAGTCATTTAACATACATATAGTATCAATCGAAAAGTATCAATTTCATACCCATCTAACAACTTAGTTTCGTATCAGTTTCTATCGATAAAAGTTTATTGAATTCGCACCCATATTAATTCAAAATGATCGATACGAAGTTTGAGAACCCTCTATCAATGCGGAGTTTGAGAACCCTCTATCAATACGAAATCAGAGGGTAGAGAGCGATAAGAAACCTCACGTTATAACCAATATTAAATTATACGTCTTCTTCTCTAATCCATCGATACGAAACGAAGGCCGAACCACCATCTACCAAATCTTTTGTAATCCTCCAAAAACCTTCTTCTTCAATCAAACACGGAAACATCCCAGGCTTCGCATTCAACCATTTCCTCTTGCCTAAACTCGGCCATGAATGTAAATGGAAAGCCACGAGAATTAAAATCTCATCATTTTACATTGATTTTTTCCAGTGAATTACCTAATTTCAGCAATTAGTTTGAAGGATTGGAGTTTGATTCGATTCGAAAACAAAGGAAGTTTTAATTTCTTTCAACTCAAAGCGATACAAAAACCAAACAGAAAAATGAACAAGTAAAAATCTTTTTAAGTACAAAATCATATATATATATGGGTCAGCCCTAAGAAATTGTCGATTCATCTCCCGGTTAAAATGACTGGTTGAAAGTGGTCTCTAGTGTCACCGATACGAGAACCTTGTTCGTATCCTTCTACCCAACCAATACAAGATAACTAATTCATTTTCATTGACCATCGATCAAGGACGCAACTTGCGTATCCACCGACCCACTGTTACGAACGATAGTATGAAGGCTGATTGAACTGTTCGAACCCACGAAGCATCTATCGATACGAGAAGACAAATTCATATCCACTTCTATCAACCCTACGGAAATCCGTATCCCTCGATACAAAATGTTTTAAAAGGCTAACTGACTCATAATTCATATCCATCGATACGAAGATATTTTTTCAACTTGTCAAATCGATCCAGGAGAAGATCGATACGAAGAGATACACTAAAACGTCCCTCAAGCGTTGTTACAAATTGAATTTCACATTGATTCAGGAGAGGGTCAATACAGAATTTGATACAAAAAACAACTAAAAAAACTGATAACCACTCATAAATATGCGAACGTTACCGGGAGTCTAGTTAACATACATACATGTCTGCCAAACTAACATTCAATTTTCAAATCAACAAGAATTGAATGCTCACTTAATGACAATTGCAACAACAAACAGCTGATCACTATCATACGTCACTCAGTTACAACAGTTCACAGTACAACAATTGGCAGTCAACAGTTCATGTTACTAAAGATCAATCAAAAATTACGGCTTTCGACAAGAAGACGACAATCATTCAACAAGTCAGATAGAACTTTTCAGAATTAAGACGGCAACTTTACAAAGCACGCCATGTTCACACAAGATGTACGTTGGGGGCAAATTTTATCTCGCCTTTTGGCAAGGCCGTGGCACCAACGAATTGACTAGAAACAAAAGTCAGTCTGTCCCAAAGATCGATTGTACACAGGTTCACTATGGATGTCGATAAATTTTGTCCGAGTCCGTATCAAACTACAATAAGAGACAAGAAATGCTATGAAAGCCAGTGTTCCAAATTTCAAATCAATCGGAGTTCATATGCTCAAGATATTATCGATGCAAGCCAAGGAAATCAACTCACTCGCAATCATGATTTTGCATCGATCGGGTCATGTCCATCATTTCGCATCGATTGGGTCGTATGCATCATTTCACATCGACCGGTTTCGTATCCATCAAGCATCCATTGATTCATATCCATCACGAACACTCTGCTTTGTATCCACTTGGCCTGGCTTTGCTTCGCATCCATCACATTTGCTCGGCTTCGCATCCATCGATTTAAGTCAGTTTGTATCAATTCCAAATTGCACAGTTCGTATTGATCGATCAACGATGGATACGAATAGACCATCGAACGATCGATACGAAGCAATTTGTAAGCATCGTTGCGAACAGAGCCTCAAATGATCGATACGAGATCAGTGCTTTCCATCGATACGAAATGAGACACAAAACATCGGTATAAATAGAATACACAGAATTGAATAAAAAATGAAGCATAGCTGATCGATACGAACAATGCCCAATCCCATCAATACAAACGAGGCGTAAACATTGGATAGACTCGGTCGATTAGGCATGAAATGTGGATTGATCCTAAAAACAAGCGCCACATCAACAAGCAAGCTCGTGCTCATATCGATGCGAAACCATCGATACGAAGGGGATCGATACGAAGGACATAGCAGTCGAAAAGCTCAAACTTACATCGGTCATAACTTATAATTTACAAGTCCAAATGCCACCAAATTTTCGAAGGAGCTTACATACAACCGAAAAAATGTCCATGCTCAATTTCGACTCGATTGGACTAAATCTTGATCGACACGAAATTCCTTCGTATCGAACATGGACCAAGTGCAAATGACATAGGATCGGTCATGTGGGCCCGCCCACGTGAGAGAAGGGGTCTTCCGTGATCTGAGCGAGATATTTGCAGCCCACGCCTATAATAGCAGCCTAGGACCTACGGAAAAGGGACTTTTTGCCTCCACGACGTCCAGACTCTCCCAAAATCATTTTTGTACTTAAGGATCACTTTTGTACTGTAATTTCACTATTGTAATCCACTGTAACCAGCAAGTAAAAGTTAATAAAAGTCAATCATTTCATAGTGGACGTAGGCCAAGCGCCGAACCACTCTAAATCCCTGTGTTGTTGTGCATTTTCTTATCTAGTTTGATGTGTTTGTTAGATAATCCTATTTTTCCATTTATTTTCTTCATTTTTTCTCTTCAAATAATTCCAAAGAGTGTTGTGCCTTATTTTGGTGCAAGCAATAACAAAGTTCAACGATTTGATTTTTGAGAAAGAACACAAGCTTAATTGGATTTGGTAATTTTTTCCGACTAATTGGTTATAAAAATTAATGGGCTTGGGCATTTTCATACCTTGCAAATTTCGAGGAAGAAATTTTTTTAAGGAAGGGAGAATGTAGTGACTCCGAATTTTAGTCATTTGAATTTGGAATATTTAATCAATTTCAAATATTGAAAAGTTAAAATTATAAGTTAAATTACTTGAATTTCAAATATATTGATTAATTTGACTATTAAATTGTTGAATTTAATATTCAAAATTGTTTAATAATTAAATCCTGAAGTTAATGTGAATAAAAATGATTTCAAAAGTTGATTTAAATTCTATTTAAATATGAATGAAGATAGTAAACCTTAAATTTTTAATTAAAAGCGATTAATTTGGTTTTTATAATAACTTATTTTAATTAACGTGTAAAAAATAGCTTTTAGGGGCACTATCTCAGATTTCGACGAAACTAGTGTCAATAAATCCGTAATAATGAAATATTATATGAATATGAAATTTATGGTGATTGGATGTATCATTTGGATGTGCGAGATCGAAACGTGTAGAAATTAATTTCAGAAATTTATATTATTACCGGATTTGATAAGCTATCTTCTGCATACGATCGAATTATGTCTCGAAACAAGTTTTATTGCGTTTGAAACAGAGGTATAACATATAGAATTCCAGACGACATGTCTTGTTAGGGGTACGAGATTTACGGATGTTTAAGAGCTTGATATTTTAAATTTAATTCCCATACTCTTACCCTACACTATGCATTCCATCAGCAGGCTATACCCACCCAAGTACTAAGGCCCATACTCCACGTTTTCTCCATTTTTATATGCCCATACTCTATAAACAAGAAAATAAAGTTTTCAAAAAAAAATTTAAAAATCAAAATCAAATAAAAAAAATTCAGAAAAATAAAAGAGATGAGTCATGGATTTGTTATAAGTAAATCTACACTTATGCATACATTTCATTGACCTTGGCTGCTAGAAATGGGAATGCGAGACTTATAATAATGGGTTTTGGAAAAAAACTAGGGCTTGGTTTATTTGGTAAGATAATCATCGATTCGAGTATTGGAAGTTATAGTTAAGTTCGTGGTGGAGTTTGGCAGGGTGTGCCAAAGTTCGACGAAGCATGGTGGAAGGGTCAAGACACATTTTGATAGGGGGATCAAAGAGGGTTGCAAAGGGGATGGGCAAGTCAAGTTCAATGAGAGAAAGTTGCTGGCGACATTCATTCATCGTGCGGTGATCATTTGGGAAGTATCAGTGATACAGTGGACGTGCACAATGGGTTGTAGCCGCTGTTCGTATCAAAGAAGAAGATGAAACGAGTGGGGATTAGTTTGGTAAGTATGCGATTAGTTTAATTAATTAAGTTTTTAAATTCAAATCCTTATAAAATCCGTATTTTGTTCATACGAAGTCCGATTAAGGCGTCGTTGTAACGGCCCATATTTTTATAGTTGAAAATATTAAATTTAATAAGATTTTTGGAATTTAATATTGTGAGAAATTTAAAATTATGATTTATTATTGGAAAAAAATATTAGAATATAATTTAATCATATTGTTTGGATGTAATTGACAACTGTTTAATATAATTCCAATTAATGGTACTAATGAAGTTAACAAGGAATAAAATTATATAGTGTATTAAAAGAGAACTCATAGGTTATTTTATTTAATTGGTTTTAACAGTTGTAAGTAAGTTTATATTCTTTGTTGTAAATAATAAATGTATTAATGTGTTCAAATTATTTAAATATAACAATTGTTTATTTCTCATCTTCTTATTAAATCTATTTTGGAATTAATTTGGGAATCAATGAAATTAAATGTAATTAAATATTGCAGTTAATACAAGAAAAGATGTTAACTGTTGATTTTGAGTGAGAGAAAATGGAAACTTAGGTTAATAAATAAATTAAATAAGGAATTGTTGATTTAATATAAGAATCTATAAATTAAATAATAGAATTTTTTGAAATTTAAAATATAATAAACTGGGTTTTATTACTGTTGTAATTTAACATTGTAATTAACTTAATATTTAAAATTCTGAAATTAACATGGAAAATTGAATTTCAAAAGATCAATAAATCTCTATGTAATCAAGAATGATAAAATTGTTAAATTTTAATTTAGAATTTAAAAGTGATTAAATTAATTTTTAAAATAGATTGTTTTAATTAATGTGTAAAATTAGTCTTTTTAGGCACTCGCTTGGATTTCGACAAAACATGTTTCATTGGATACGTAATAGTGAATTATTATAGGATTTCAAGTTTTGTAGTGATAGGACTTATCGTTTGATTGTGCGAGCTCGGAATGCATGGAAATCAATTAAGGAAATTTAAATGAATATAATTGGGTTTTAAGAGCTAACTTCTGTATATGATAGAATTAGGGTTTGAAACTAGTTTCATTGAGTTTAAAAATATTGAAAACCTATATTTTAATACATTGGAT
Source organism: Allium cepa (assembly GCA_030765085.1). Lineage (NCBI taxonomy): Eukaryota > Viridiplantae > Streptophyta > Magnoliopsida > Asparagales > Amaryllidaceae > Allium > Allium cepa. The sequence goes on along the minus strand of CM060932.1, from coordinate 339,699,824 downwards.
GACCTATTTTCGTTTCGGGAACAAAACGGTCTTTTCAGGAACGGAACAGGCTTTTCGGGTCTTTGTTATCGCTTCAACCCAATCGATCTGTTTCATCTATTCTTATCCATCTCTGCTGATATTATGTTGTTATAAACCCTAGCAGCTCTATTCTATTTTCTGTACGTACAATATATGTTCTTATCCGCTCCTCCTTAATGGTGAATAACCCAAACCCTAAGTTATAATTCCAAATCAAATAAAAAAATTCAAACTGCTCAAACCATATCATATAATATATCATCACGAAGCTCTCGATGAAAGTACTCCAATTCGTTTTTCGCTTGGAGGCTCCATTTGTCCAAAAATTAGCATTTTATTCTCGACCGTCTGTTCTAGGGTTTTGGCTCAACGGTGGATCTTAGATCAATCAACGACCGGGAAGCGTCACTGGGTAGAGGAGGATGTGATGAGTCGAACTATATGGCTCGATTGGGTAGATGGCGTCATGATTCAGCAGAATTCGCGGTAGCGTGGTAGCGGAGGTGGAGCTCCAAGAAGTGATGTGGCACGTTGCGTGAGGTCCAGAAGGTGCGGCAGGCTGTGAGGTGCTCAACGGGGAGGTCTGATCCGAGAATGGCGGCATGTAGTCACAGCGGCAGGTGAATGAATGAAGGTAGCTGCGATGGGCGAACGTGATCGCATGCATGTAGGGTTTGAGGAAGATCTATGTAATTACCTTTTTGCCATTATATTATCTTATTTTATTTTAAAATTTGTAACTTCTAACCGTCATTACATTTTCATACGAGCTCCGATTGACGCGCGATTTCTTCCATTTGGTTCGTGTCGAAATTCTATACAATATGAATCTTGTTTGGTTGAATTTGGAGACTGCTGAAATTTTGGGCTTTCATTGGATTTTAGATCGGCTATAAATCAAAGGTGAGCGATTTAACCCGCCCTTACAATACTAAATCTTCTAATGTTAATTGAATTAAAATTTTGAAGTGATAAGAAGTTTATTGGTTGTTGTTTGGCAGTTTAAATTGATATTTTAATTGAAATTGAATTTTATATTGAATTTAATTGCTAGTTAACACTGACAATTGATAATCAGTAACTGTTGTGATATATTGGTTGATTTGGATGTTAACGGTTATTGTATGCTTATTGATTGATGATGTATGTATGACTGTTTATGTATTTGACATATTCCTATTATTACCTATTTATTTATTTATTGACATCGTTTATATTATCATTTGAACCATTGGAAATGAATCAAGTAATATGTTGAAATCATATAGACTTATGACACTTTGATTTGGATTGAAATGATATATATCCATCCTTGAAATTAAATTTGAAATAATTGATCACTTGGCCATAGGGTAAAAAAATTATATACGGACACCGAATTGGTTAAAATCAATGGTTTTAAAATCTTGATTCTTGGATTTGATTAAATGATATTGTTTTAAAGGAAATAAATTATGGATTTATATGAATTGAATTATTTCTAACTCAAGCTTTGAAAAGTTGAAATTGAAATTTGTTAAAAGAAATTATTTAAGGAATTGAATTGGAATTGTGAAGTTACAATCGATATATGAATTTAATTCAAAAAATTGAATTATTTTCAAGATTTGAACCTTAAATTTAACAATGAAGTTCAATTTGATTTAAGTGCTTTAAATTGGTAAATTGAAATTGGACTTGAAATCGGTATGAATTGAAATGGTTTAAAATAAGAATTGGACTGAAATTTAAATCACTAAATAGAATTGTTGAATCGAAGTTGAAATTAAAAATGAACGTTTCGAAAATTGAAGTTAATTCGCCTTGAAATTGAAACGAAGTTGATTTGAGACTAAATCGAAATTGAGTTAATTGACTTGAAAGATTGGAAATTGTGTTTTGTTGATTTGAATTTTTGGAAATGGGTCCAGATTTGTTGAAATGGAAAGAAATAGTTTGATTTGATATTATTTTCAAACTAAATTATTTTAATATAAACTGCTTAAAATCATTTTTTAATATTTAAATTATTTTGATTTTCCAAACTTTTTTACTATATAAACCATTTTCAATAATCAAACCATTTTATATTAAACTATTTTAAATCTCTAAACTCTTTATAACTCTTCAAACTATTTTCTAAAATTTCAAACTGTGCAAAGTGGAAATGTTTATATTTAAATCGTTGATTTAAATGCGAATGTGGTTAAATGAGGTTATAATCTAAGTTGGAATTTGAAATGATATTTTCCACTGGGAATGAAATATGAAGTAAGTATGATGATTTCGAAATGAAAGATATTTCGAAGTGAATATGATATTTTGATATCAAATATGAATCAGTTTCGAAATGTAAAAGAACCAACCAGTGTTAAAAATGACATTTGGTTGTTAAAGAGAATGGGGACTCTTATTAGCATACTCTTTGTCAATATTGGATACACTTAACGTCGGTGTACGTGGTGGATGATCTAGAATGAAGTGATTGGATTTGGTGAATCTTTGCTGGGCTTGAAAAAAGAGAACAATAATGGATGACCCCGGCACTTGTGCCAATTTGAAATGACTAAAACAGGATGGCTTCTCAGGGCCAAGTGGGCTAGCTACCCCTAGCGGACACACTTCTTCATATTACTATATAGATGTTGGCTTGATCGTTGTACCTTGATTTAGTTATGTGAGTGTTGGATGCGGTGGGCGGTCCTGACTATGATGCATTACCACCAGCCGTGCGACTAAAACTTGTGGTATTCCACCTTAGGCATTGCCTCACATGCCTTGTCATACTTTTATCCTTATACGCACCCACTATGATTTTATTTTAGTATGACACCTATAGGGGACTCACTGGAAGCCGACATTACTAGTTGTGTAACGACCCGATATTTTCAACCATTCGCATCCGCACATGTCGGACTTGAATTGCTCAAAATACCGCATTGTAAATAAAATTGGGCAAATCTCAGAATATACAGTAAATACATAGTCACAGATCACAGACACAGAGTAAATAATAATGCAGCGGAAATAAAAGAGATAGTAGTTCATGAAGCTACTATATAAAAATAAGATACATCAGAGTTAAACAAGATACAATAGAAGAGTAACAAGATACATCAGGTATAAATCAGAATGCATCACTGAAATCACTGGATACAAAAAGCAAAATAGATGGCTAGATCTTCAAGGAAAGCTCCAGCTCCAAAGGTGAATCTTGAATGCTAACTCACTCAATCTGACTCGAGCGTAAAGTAAAACACAAAACACTCGAGTCAGGACATAAATACTTATGAACTGTAAATCAACTCAAGTGAACAGTAACAAAAATGCATCAGTAACTTAAAGGATGCTTGGGATCGCCCATCCTTTAAGGATCCGTTAAACTATTTACTATGTAGTAATATTGCGCTATTATAATAGTGTCTACAGTAAAATAAACATACTTTTAAATAGCGTTCCGGGCTACCCATATCACCCTTCACACATAATAGTCCCAGTAGTCCATCCAATATCATGCCATCTCCACTCCGGGTGACTGTCAGAGGATACCACACGGGCTACGGGAGAAAAACAAACTCGTAGTAAAGGCTCGGTATGGTAGGTGACACGGCACACAAGGCAATGCCAGGGTAGATATACCAATTACGCACACGGGCTGGTGGTAACGCAGCAGCCACATACGCCCACCTCGGAACACACTCCCATATCAAAATCGGAGGATGGCCATCTAATCAATCACTAGTAAGAGTATAGTATCGAAGGAATGTGTCCGATAGGAGGAATGACCTCACTTGGCCCGAGATCGCTCCTGTTTTAGCCACCTTATGCCAACTCACGGGAGTTGGGTCCACGTAATATACCTCAAGAACGTCGCCACCATCCTACTTCATTCTGGAATCTCCACCGCGTACACGGTTGTTAAAGTGGTTTTCGGAGTTGGCAGAGAGTATGACAACTTCCGATCCCGGTCTCTTTAACAACCAAACGTTATTATAACGCCGTGGTCATTTCAAAATAGTTTATACTTTAAAAAGATCAAATCATTTCATTTCAAACTATATTTCTTTCAAAATAGTTTATACTTCGAAACCAAAACCATTTTTATTTCAAAACTATTTATTCAATCAAAATAGTTTATACTTCAAAACCAAAAACATTTCAAACATATATTCATTTCAAAATCATAATATTTTCAAAGTATAACTCTTTCGAAACCAAAAATACTTGAAACAATTACACTTTGAAAATCATAACATTTCGAAATCATACATTTGAAATCATCGGATATTCATTTAATTCTTTACATTTTACAATTCATTCAATTAATCCCAAATTTTCAATTTCCAACTTAACTCAATTCAAACCATCAGTTTCAATTAAATTTCCCAATAACCATTTCAAATCATATCATTTTCAAATATAGATTTGATCCACAAATTAAACTATTCAATTTTTAATAAATTTCAAAGCTTTAATATCCTGCATTTCAAAACTAAATTTTATAATTTCATATATCTCAAATCTAGTTTCATTATTACTTAGTTTTGAAATATTCATTTCATAAATGCAATATTATTTAAATAAACTCAATTTACAATTAAACTAAACATCCTTTCATACCAATATAAACTTCAAATATTCATTTATCAAAAGTACATATCATTCTAATTCATATTCTTTATCAAAATAAAGATCAAATCATTTCCAAACCTTATTATCAAATCATTATTTGAATACAAATTCAAATACTCAAATTTAAATATCATTTTTAAATCAAATAAGTCATTCATTTGTTATTTCAAGTATCATTACAAAATACATTAAAATTTCCATTCAAAATTCATTTATCTCATAACATTTCATTCCATTTGACACATAACCAAGTAAACCTTACTTAAATTCAAATTCAAATTTAAATTCCTTAAAAATTCAAATTTAAATATTAAAATATATTCAAAACTTCTTAAATTTCACAATTAATCAATTTCCAAAATTTAAATCATTTAACACTTTAAAATATAACTCAAATAGTGTTAAAACTATAACATTTCAAACATTGTCAAATTATAGCAACGACAGCATTTATAAAGTGCTATCGTAGCTTATAGCTTCCAAAAATGGTTTAGTTCAAGAATAACGGCATTTATAAAATGTCGTAATAGATATTTAGTTATTTCAAACATTGTTAGATTCAAAACAATAGCATTTTAAAAATGCTGTCAAAAGACTACAACATTTTGAAAATGCTATGAATTCCAGATTTCATTTTCGCTTTTCAAAAAAATAATAAAACTCCAAATTTTATTATAACTCAAAAATCATATTTCTAGACTTCAAAATTTCACATTTAAAATCATTTTAACATATGATTTAACACAACAAAATTTTTAGATCAAATCTTCAATTTAAAAACTCCATTCATTTATTAAGTCCAAATTCACTGTTTATTAACATATAAATTAAATAAAACTTAAAATTTTACTTCAAATATAATTTTAAAACTTTAAATTTAATTTCCATTATTTATTTACATTTTAAAATAAAATTTAAAGTCTAAAATCTTAATTATTTCACATTTACGTACTCAAATTCACAATTTCAAGACTTAATATTTAATTTTCTTAAAACCATAAAATATATATTTTTAAATCGAAATTTCATACTTTTAAAAATACATATTTTAATAAATATCATTTAAAAATATACCACGGGGTTTGTATATAATTTTCTAACCTAGGTCAAGTGATACGGATATATATCATTTCAATCCGCAGTTTACAAAGAAAACCCGGGTTCTATCATTTGAAACCTGCAATCCCAAGTCAAATAAAATACAATAAAAATCGCTCAGGCCTATCATTTCAGCCCATAACGATTTTTCCCTAATCTAAAGTCCGTTTGGGTATGTATCATTTCAATCCATAGTGATTCTATTCTAACAGGGAACTTGCAGTGTGAATATATGCATAAACAATATAAACAATGCCAGTGTCACAATATAATGTCATATATCACATGTCGGGTGATAATTAACAGTTTTAACATGGTAATAACATGGCATAGCATATCATATGATCATCATTAACTTGCATTACATTTTATATTACTAAACACTTGTCATCAATTCACTATTTCATAAGTATAAATGTCAGAGTGAGAAAGACTCACCTTTTCAAGCTGAAGACCACTAGGACACACAAACGATTCCAAAGGCACGACAAGCATGATACAACACGACTAGTGATTCAAATGAGTGGAGAGAGCCAATATGTCATCTTGTAAACAACCCAAAACAAGATAATATAACATATGAATATTCAACACAAAATTATTTACAAAATGTTGAAATACAAGGCAATAAAGACAAGACCTTGTCTTTACCATTCGAATGCTCGACCAAGGTGGATCATGAGCTTAGCTAATGATGTGTTAAGCTCAGGATTGGCATCATATAGGTCAGGTTTGGGTCAGGTATGGCATCAAAACAAGTGGAGATGAAGGTGTAGTGGTGCTAACATGAAGCATACCAAAGACAATGCAAAAGAGGCAAGTTGTTCAACTTTTTGGCTCGGCTTAGGTCAATTGGAGCTCCGCCATAGGGGGTTTCAGATCTGGTCAGTGGTCATGTGGCATCCAAAAGTGATGCACATGATGGTGGTGGTGGCTAAGGAGTGGCCAAAGGCAACTATGAAGGTAATAGTGGAGTATAGGCTTGGCTAGCATTGTTTTGGTGAAGTTTGGCAAAGCTTTGCAATGTTTTTGTGGTGATGCTTCATGTGAAGGGTCATGGCCTGAATTTTTGGTCAAAGAAGGGGCTAATGGCTGCTGTAGATGGAGGAGGTGATGGTGGAGCTAATGGAGTGGAGAGGTGCCAAGCCTAGAAGGTGAAGAAAGCAATGCAAATAACATAAGCAACACGAAGGAAAACATGAAAAAAGAAATAGAAATTTTACCAAAACTTTTTCTCAGATTGATGGCCGATCTTTTTGGAGTTGAGAAGCTTAAATTTTCGTGAAAATGATGAGGAAAAAGATACGGCTGAAGCAATGGAGTTAAGGCAGCAAAAATGAAAAGGTAATGGTTGATAATGAAAAGGTGAGAATACAAAGAGGCTTAAGCAAATAAAGAGTCACAAACCTTTCAAATTTCCACCATTTCTTTTTAAATTTTAAATACATGTAAAATATGTATAAATACAGATAAAACATGAAAATATAGTAAATAAATAAAAATAAATAAATAAATATTAATTAAATATAATTAAATTAAGAAAATTGCAAAGAAAATGTAAACTAGGCTTGAAAATTTGAAAATAAATGAAATGAACTTTGGAAAAATTGTATGTACATGAAACATATTTATAAATAAAGATAAAAACATAAAAATAAAATGCATACATAAAATGAATAAATAAATTTTAATTAAATATAATTTAAATAAAGAAAATAACAGAAAAATGGAAACCAACCTTTAAAAATAGAAAATAAATTCAACGAGCTTTGGAAAAATTCAAACATCACTTTAAAAATATTTAAAAGGTAAAAACATATGTAACATAGCATATAATACCATTTAGAATAAGATATTACAATTAAAAATATTATTTATATAATTTAAAATAAACAATTTTGTTAAATACAGCAAATTTCACACAATAGTTAAAAAGGCATAACTTTCACATTATAAATCAGATTTCAACAAAACGAAAAGTAGTGTTCTTGAAATTTTATTTACTTTCATAATAAAATATAAAATTAAAATTTTCAAACTTTTAAATTTTAAATTTAAAAGTCAAAGTTTGACCAAATTGACCAAAATTCACATTTTCTGGAAATATTCAATTTATGCATGATTGAAATTCTAATCCACCTCAAAATCAACATTTATATTTCAATTAACAAAATATATTCATTTTAATAAATAAAATAAAGTTTTTAAATAAGGAATTTAAATTAAAATAATTAAAATGTACAATTACAATAATCAGAAAATATAGGGTTATTACACTCTCCCCCACTCAAAACTTTTCGTCCCCGTAAAGGAATGAGGTACGGGAAAGCGCAGAAAAAGATTGAATGAAATAGTATTAAGATAAGATGACAAGAAGATTAAAATTATACCTGATAACTGTTGCTATAGGTAAGTTTAACAAGGTGGAGATGATCTTTCCAACATCCTCCAGAATGAAGAACACAAGCATGAAAAAAAAAACTTTTAGAATCTGATTCACCCTTCCCGTTTAACCGACGGTCTGTGGATGGTAAGCAGTGCTTAGATTCAAAGATGAGTACCAAAGATTATTAAAGATTATAGAAAGATTTCTAAACAGACCAGTATATGCAATAGCCACCCATTCTGTAGCAAGATAAGGGAAATTAGGACAACCAAAAGATAGTTTGAAAAACAAAATAAAATAATAAATTTAAAACCATAAAATTTCAACTTAAACTGAAAATTAATTTTACATAAGTCAAATAAATCTTAAGCATCTCTAATTTCATTATCTTAAATTAACAAATCCCTAAAATCATGTATTTGAAAAATCTTTTATTATACTCAAAATGTGCCAAATAAAATTTAATTCTTCTTCACTACTAATTAAAATTAAATTTATTCCTCTCAATATATTTTATCACCTATGTTAAATATACTCACACTCATTGCAACTGCCTTAAATTTATTCTTTGTTCCTTTATCATCATTTTATATTGTAAATTATTCCATTGCCCTTTTTCTTTATTTACCTCTGTTAATCCTTTTATAACTAAAATTTAAGTATATAACATTTATAATAACCACTCAAATTTTATTTATAAAATCTTTTTTTTTATATTGTATATTATCCAATTACATATTCAACTTTTGAAAATTAAGGTAAGTTATATTGGAATGAAATTGTGTATTATACAAATAAAACTTTCTAATTAAATTATTTCAAGCTTGAATATTAATCCGAATCTTGAAATTATACTTAGAAATTATCTTTGAAGATAAAATTTAGGAATTAAATTTCCAATAAATTTCAAACTATTTAGAGATAAATAAATGCTCACATACTATATATGTATATATCCATTCAAATTTAAATCATATATCAGCATATGTTATAAATCCATTCTTATTTTAGAAATTAAAATCAATTAAATTTTCCCAAAACAAAACTGTAGCAAGACTACAGAATGGTCTCTTCACTTCGAAACTCGAAAATGAACGTCGATAATGCTGCAGTCATCACCGAAATTATTTTCCAGCGACAAAGAGAAGAGCACTAAATTTAAATTTAAAATTCTTTGGAAACAAATTTTTATTCGAAAATACTTTAAATAATATATCCCTTAAAACTTTAAACACAAAGTTTGAAATCCATCGAAAATTAAATTCTCAAATTTTTGTTTTACATTCATTTTAAATTTCCAAATAAATTTATAACCATGTTTTATAGTTCAATTAGATATATGGAACAATAAAAAATGATATATAAAACAAATATTATTTCTTAACAACCAATTCAAAAAAAATCCAGATAAAGATTTATAATATAGTTACATAATTTATTTCATAAAATTTATTTCCTTACTAAATTTTAAAAACATATTGTGTCAGTTTGCTCTGTTCAAGTGTTTTGGAAATCTTATCGATAGCGTTGATCAGACGAATCGATTAGAAACCCAAATCAACATCAACAACTCAAAAAACACAATATATAAAACATTTTAAATATTAGTTTACAAATACACTTCAAGAATAATTTGAAGATAAGTTGGAAACAAAGATGAGATAATTAAATAACAGAATAGAAAGATGGATAAGCTTATATAAATCGCGGGCAAGCTTAACCCGGTCAACCGTGACTTAAAGAATAAGACCGATGTGGATTTCTTGGGTAAATCGACATTCGATCTCAAGATGTAGAGTTCGAAATTATAAGAGATACCAGCATCTAAACCGAGGATATAGAATCTCTGGAGAATCGATGTTGTTGTAAAGGAGTTTTCCCCTTTTCAAATAAATTTGAGGTTGGCGAGACCGCCGACTCATTATGAAGATCTTTTGAAGTGGAGTTATGGGATACTCCAGAAACAAAAGAAGATAAATAGTGAGGGACACGAATGGATTTTGGAACCACATGGAATGTTCCAAAATTCAAAGGAATCGAGTCAAAAAGGAAGATATTTAAACTCGAATGAAAGTGATTATGTAAATACATTTACCCTATATACTGAGTTTTGCCTAGAGCTACCAAAGCTCTGATACCAACTGTAACGACCCGATATTTTCAACCATTCGCATCCGCACATGTCGGACTTGAATTGCTCAAAATACCGCATTGTAAATAAAATTGGGCAAATCTCAGAATATACAGTAAATACATAGTCACAGATCACAGACACAGAGTAAATAATAATGCAGCGGAAATAAAAGAGATAGTAGTTCATGAAGCTACTATATAAAAATAAGATACATCAGAGTTAAACAAGATACAATAGAAGCGTAACAAGATACATCAGGTATAAATCAGAATGCATCACTGAAATCACTGGATACAAAAAGCAAAATAGATGGCTAGATCTTCAAGGAAAGCTCCAGCTCCAAAGGTGAATCTTGAATGCTAACTCACTCAATCTGACTCGAGCGTAAAGTAAAACACAAAACACTCGAGTCAGGACATAAATACTTATGAACTGTAAATCAACTCAAGTGAACAGTAACAAAAATGCATCAGTAACTTAAAGGATGCTTGGGATCGCCCATCCTTTAAGGATCCGTTAAACTATTTACTATGTAGTAATATTGCGCTATTATAATAGTGTCTACAGTAAAATAAACATACTTTTAAATAGCGTTCCGGGCTACCCATATCACCCTTCACACATAATAGTCCCAGTAGTCCATCCAATATCATGCCATCTCCACTCCGGGTGACTGTCAGAGGATACCACACGGGCTACGGGAGAAAAACAAACTCGTAGTAAAGGCTCGGTATGGTAGGTGACACGGCACACAAGGCAATGCCAGGGTAGATATACCAATTACGCACACGGGCTGGTGGTAACGCAACAGCCACATACGCCCACCTCGGAACACACTCCCATATCAAAATCGGAGGATGGCCATCTAATCAATCACTAGTAAGAGTATAGTATCGAAGGAATGTATCCGATAGGAGGAATGACCTCACTTGGCCCGAGATCGCTCCTGTTTTAGCCACCTTATGCCAACTCACGGGAGTAGGGTCCACGTAATATACCTCAAGAACGTCGCCACCATCCTACTTCATTCTGGAATCTCCACCGCGTACACGGTTGTTAAAGTGGTTTTCGGAGTTGGCAGAGAGTATGACAACTTCCGATCCCGGTCTCTTTAACAACCAAACGTTATTATAACGCCGTGGTCATTTCAAAATAGTTTATACTTTAAAAAGATCAAATCATTTCATTTCAAACTATATTTCTTTCAAAATAGTTTATACTTCGAAACCAAAACCATTTTTATTTCAAAACTATTTATTCAATCAAAATAGTTTATACTTCAAAACCAAAAACATTTCAAACATATATTCATTTCAAAATCATAATATTTTCAAAGTATAACTCTTTCGAAACCAAAAATACTTGAAACAATTACACTTTGAAAATCATAACATTTCGAAATCATACATTTGAAATCATCGGATATTCATTTAATTCTTTACATTTTACAATTCATTCAATTAATCCCAAATTTTCAATTTCCAACTTAACTCAATTCAAACCATCAGTTTCAATTAAATTTCCCAATAACCATTTCAAATCATATCATTTTCAAATATAGATTTGATCCACAAATTAAACTATTCAATTTTTAATAAATTTCAAAGCTTTAATATCCTGCATTTCAAAACTAAATTTTATAATTTCATATATCTCAAATCTAGTTTCATTATTACTTAGTTTTGAAATATTCATTTCATAAATGCAATATTATTTAAATAAACTCAATTTACAATTAAACTAAACATCCTTTCATACCAATATAAACTTCAAATATTCATTTATCAAAAGTACATATCATTCTAATTCATATTCTTTATCAAAATAAAGATCAAATCATTTCCAAACCTTATTATCAAATCATTATTTGAATACAAATTCAAATACTCAAATTTAAATATCATTTTTAAATCAAATAAGTCATTCATTTGTTATTTCAAGTATCATTACAAAATACATTAAAATTTCCATTCAAAATTCATTTATCTCATAACATTTCATTCCATTTGACACATAACCAAGTAAACCTTACTTAAATTCAAATTCAAATTTAAATTCCTTAAAAATTCAAATTTAAATATTAAAATATATTCAAAACTTCTTAAATTTCACAATTAATCAATTTTCAAAATTTAAATCATTTAACACTTTAAAATATAACTCAAACAGTGTTAAAACTATAACATTTCAAACATTGTCAAATTATAGCAACGACAGCATTTATAAAGTGCTATCGTAGCTTATAGCTTCCAAAAATGGTTTAGTTCAAGAATAACGGCATTTATAAAATGTCGTAATAGATATTTAGTTATTTCAAACATTGTTAGATTCAAAACAATAGCATTTTAAAAATGCTGTCAAAAGACTACAACATTTTGAAAATGCTATGAATTCCAGATTTCATTTTTGCTTTTCAAAAAAATAATAAAACTCCAAATTTTATTATAACTCAAAAATCATATTTCTAGACTTCAAAATTTCACATTTAAAATCATTTTAACATATGATTTAACACAACAAAATTTTTAGATCAAATCTTCAATTTAAAAACTCCATTCATTTATTAAGTCCAAATTCACTGTTTATTAACATATAAATTAAATAAAACTTAAAATTTTACTTCAAATATAATTTTAAAACTTTAAATTTAATTTCCATTATTTATTTACATTTCAAAATAAAATTTAAAGTCTAAAATCTTAATTATTTCACATTTACGTACTCAAATTCACAATTTCAAGACTTAATATTTAATTTTCTTAAAACCATAAAATATATATTTTTAAATCGAAATTTCATACTTTTAAAAATACATATTTTAATAAATATCATTTAAAAATATACCACGGGGTCTGTATATAATTTTCTAACCTAGGTCAAGTGATACGGATATATATCATTTCAATCCGCAGTTTACAAAGAAAACCCGGGTTCTATCATTTCAAACCCGCAATCCCAAGTCAAATAAAATACAATAAAAATCGCTCAGGCCTATCATTTCAGCCCATAACGATTTTTCCCTAATCTAAAGTCCGTTTGGATATGTATCATTTCAATCCATAGTGATTCTATTCTAACAGGGAACTTGCAGTGTGAATATATGCATAAACAATATAAACAATGCCAGTGTCACAATATAATGTCATATATCACATGTCGGGTGATAATTAACAGTTTTAACATGGTAATAACATGGCATAGCATATCATATGATCATCATTAACTTGCATTACATTTTATATTACTAAACACTTGTCATCAATTCACTATTTCATAAGTATAAATGTCAGAGTGAGAAAGACTCACCTTTTCAAGCTGAAGACCACTAGGACACACAAACGATTCCAAAGGCACGACAAGCACGATACAGCACGACTAGTGATTCAAATGAGTGGAGAGAGCCAATATGTCATCTTGTAAACAACCCAAAACAAGATAATATAACATATGAATATTCAACACAAAATTATTTACAAAATGTTGAAATACAAGGCAATAAAGACAAGACCTTGTCTTTACCATTCGAATGCTCGACCAAGGTGGATCATGAGCTTAGCTAATGATGTGTTAAGCTCAGGATTGGCATCATATAGGTCAGGTTTGGGTCAGGTATGGCATCAAAACAAGTGGAGATGAAGGTGTAGTGGTGCTAACATGAAGCATACCAAAGACAATGCAAAAGAGGCAAGTTGTTCAACTTTTTGGCTCGGCTTAGGTCAATTGGAGCTCCGCCATAGGGGGTTTCAGATCTGGTCAGTGGTCATGTGGCATCCAAAAGTGATGCACATGATGGTGGTGGTGGCTAAGGAGTGGCCAAAGGCAACTATGAAGGTAATAGTGGAGTATAGGCTTGGCTAGCATTGTTTTGGTGAAGTTTGGCAAAGCTTTGCAATGTTTTTGTGGTGATGCTTCATGTGAAGGGTCATGGCCTGAATTTTTGGTCAAAGGAGGGGCTAATGGCTGCTGTAGATGGAGAAGGTGATGGTGGAGCTAATGGAGTGGAGAGGTGCCAAGCCTAGAAGGTGAAGAAAGCAATGCAAATAACATAAGCAACAAGAAAGAAAACATGAAAAAAAGAAATTGAAATTTTACCAAAACTTTTTCTCAGGTTGATGGCCGATCTTTTTGGAGTTGAGAATCTTAAATTTTCGTGAAAATGATGAGGAAAAAGATACGGCTGAAGCAATGGAGTTAAGGCAGCAAAAATGAAAAGGTAATGGTTGATAATGAAAAGGTGAGAATACAAAGAGGCTTAAGCAAATAAAGAGTCACAAACCTTTCAAATTTCCACCATTTCTTTTTAAATTTTAAATACATGTAAAATATGTATAAATACAGATAAAACATGAAAATATAGTAAATAAATAAAAATAAATAAATAAATATTAATTAAATATAATTAAATTAAGAAAATTGCAAAGAAAATGTAAACTAGGCTTGAAAATTTGAAAATAAATGAAATGAACTTTGGAAAAATTGTATGTACATGAAACATATTTATAAATAAAGATAAAAACATAAAAATAAAATGCATACATAAAATGAATAAATAAATTTTAATTAAATGTAATTTAAATAAAGAAAATAACAGAAAAATGGAAACCAACCTTTAAAAATAGAAAATAAATTCAACGAGCTTTGGAAAAATTCAAACATCACTTTAAAAATATTTAAAAGGTAAAAACATATGTAACATAGCATATAATACCATTTAGAATAAGATATTACAATTAAAAATATTATTTATATAATTTAAAATAAACAATTTTGTTAAATACAGCAAATTTCACACAATAGTTAAAAAGGCATAACTTTCACATTGTAAATCAGATTTCAACAAAACGAAAAGTAGTGTTCTTGAAATTTTATTTACTTTCATAATAAAATATAAAATTAAAATTTTCAAACTTTTAAATTTTAAATTTAAAAGTCAAAGTTTGACCAAATTGACCAAAATTCACATTTTCTGGAAATATTCAATTTATGCATGATTGAAATTCTAATCCACCTCAAAATCAACATTTATATTTCAATTAACAAAATATATTCATTTTAATAAATAAAATAAAGTTTTTAAATAAGGAATTTAAATTAAAATAATTAAAATGTACAATTACAATAATCAGAAAATATAGGGTTATTACAAGTTGTGTTACAGGACCTACATAGACTACCTGTTTAAAACTGCATTAATAGGCATTAACGTAAAGACTTAACGCTATTTTTTATTTATTTTATAGATAGACACTACATATATAGCGTATTTACTACATATAGATAGTTTAATAGATCCTTTGGAGATGGAAAATTCCGTAATATCTCTTAAGTTATTGCACTCACATTGTACACTTGATTGGAAATGTAAAATCTTGTAAACATCTCTGAAAATATTACATTATATTACCTGTTATTATTTAACTTACATAAAAACTTTTAGTTTTGACTCATGTGTTTTTTCTTTTCATTACGCTCAGGGTCAGCCAGAGCATTTCAGCGTATGAAGATATTATTCCATTAAAACGAAGATGGAGTTGCTAGACTATATTTACTATTATTATTCCACTGCATTATTTTGGGTATGTTTGTTGATTGTACTCTGATTATGTTGTATAAATTGTGTAAACAAATGTACAATGTAAAACAGCTTCATGAACTGTTTATTTGATCGTTATATTTTGTCATTCCGTTGTGAGATCCTATGTTTTATTTTCCTCCTTTTTCCTTATTTTCTCTCGAGGCTTAATTCAATCGTATTCAGAAGATTTCTTTTCGAAGTCAATTTATTTTATCGAATTCCAAAATAAATTTCTACTCATTTCAAGCTCGCACGGTCAAACGACAAGTCCGATCGCTACAAAACTTGTACCTGCAATAACTTTCTATTACAGATCCAATTAAACTAGTTCCGTCGAAATTCGAGACAGTGGCCAAAATAGCTATTTTTACTCGTTAATCAAAACAAATAATTCTCAAAATTAATTTAATCACTTTACATTTAATTTTTTAAGTTTAACAATGTTCATTGATGTTTAAATAAAATTTTAATCAATTTCCTACACCATTTTCATTCACATTAAATTCTGAATTCATTTACTTAAACAGTTTCTAAAATAAATTTAACCAATTTAATTGTCCAATAAATCAATATTAAAAATCATTAAATTTTATTTCTACCCATATTTATCCAATAATTACATTTAATTAAATAACTTACAATAGCCAAAAGTACGGGTCGTTACATAACATTGTTGTACTTCCCATAGTATTGTTGAAAATGGAAATTAGTATTGAGTATGAATTGATATAATTTCTACAAGTCCATTTTACTCAAATACTAACTAATTTGAATATGCCAAGTTAGATAACATGGTTTTAACTTATTAAAAATGACATGATTTGGAAAATAGTAAATCTTTGTTAAAAATTCAAGTAAACATTTTGGAAATAAGATTTCTTAAATAATGTCCTTCTTCTATTCAATATTAAATGATTTGAATTTACAGTAAACGATGTCTTAAATAACGTTGCTTTTGACCCGGTTAAGACATGTTTTAGAAAGATGAAACTTTAATGGATTAAGAATTAAATTTTCCTAAGTGAATGACTTGATGATTTCCAAAGTTAAAAGGGTTTTGATTTACCGGTAAAAGGTTAAAATGAAAAGAGGCTTAAAACTCCTATGTACTCATACTCACTTTTTTATCGTCGAGTTGATTTCGAAGAGAACGAGACCAGGTTTGGGTTATTACTATTCGAAAATCATTTTGAACCAATTTATGTTCTGAAGTAAAATATGTTGAAGAAAAGAGGATTGAAGACCAAGGATATTCATGATGTAGGGCTACTTGCCACTAGTCTCTCGAGGTGAAATTTAACATATCATGTATTTGGCAGTAGTTCTCCATTATGAAAATCTTCGATTTGCAAGGCCTGCTCTCTATTGATCCTAGGGGTGATTCCCAAATAGCATGTGGTAAGAGAAGTGCCTTAAGTTCGCCATGTTCGTAGACAACTTGTACGGACGAATGTTTGGCATTGCATTTTAAAACCAGATTGATTGATCTCTATGAACATATCATCTGCTTGGTGGCAGAGAAGGCAACTTCTCTTAGCTTAACACCCTTTCCTAAGACATATAAGATCAAGAGTTATATGTTTGTAGAAACCAGTTATGTGATTATGGAATGGCAATGTGGCATTCAAAGTGAGAAGTTGACGTTCTATGAAGGTTAATCGCTACCTCAAGCCTCACACCTGGAAATGACCAAAACAGGGTAGATGCAGTAAGGCTATGTAGTTCGCAACCATTAGGTTATAATTATCCCCTTCTAGATATATTTATTCCCATTATGATGTCGAGTTTTAAATTAATGTGGTGTATGTTATAGCATGCTCTGATAGGTTGGTAACGACCGGGGTGATGACATATTCGGTAGTATCTGGTTTGAGGTAGGTCGGTCTTGTTTTGGTAGAGGACCATCAGTTGGGCCTCGGTTCATTCCTCTAGAGATGTACTGCTGGAAAGTAGTCCCTTTACCTGGTCATTTATTGGAAATCCATTCTCCATTACATACCTGCTATTTTGATTGTAAAGCCTAGTATGTTGGAATTTAATAATGTTATTTTTTTGGCTATTTGAATATATTTATTTGAAAAGTTTTTCAAAGAGTGCCATTAAAAATAATATCAAATGATTTGATAAAAATATTTTTGTTATCATAAAGTAAAAACCTATCTGTTTTTATGTGTGGCATGGCCTTATGACATAATCTTTTTTCAAAATGTTTTTGTCACCTATCTTTGATCTATGACACTGTCATTTAAGATTCGTGTTTCTCACGCTTGTTTGCTAGAATGATCCTCGTATTTTTATACACTAGTCAGATTCGAGCAGCTTCAGGATTAGTTGAACGCACATGGAGTTTCCAGTAGAGAGTTGGAGATCTTCATCAATGTATGGACGTATTCCATTTTCCGCTGCATTGCGTGTTGTTATTTTTCAACAAGTGTTAGGGCATGTATTATAATTATTCAAGCCGAATCTAGGTTAAAACTTTCCACTATAAAATATTATTGGTCAATGATATATGTTATTCCGTTCTATTGAGACACTGTTATGTTTATTTTTCTTTCTTACCGTTAAAGATCCATCTTTTCATTCAGTTCGGGTTGGACATGTATGGTTTATTGTCGACTTGAAGGTTACGAAAATTTGCCCCTTTATATTTGGTATCAGAGCTTAGGTTGAGCGAACACCTAAGCCTGATAAGGGTAAAGACTCATCAGAGATAGGGTTAGTAATAGCCTGGGACGAGTAGCTCACTAGAGGTAGGTTAAGTTATACCTTACAATGACTTGAGAGTATTATATATATGAGCACGTATTTGTTAATGTTATATAAAATTATTTGTTTTGAACAAACATATTGGTAAATGAAATAATTTTACCTAGGAATGTATTTTGGATATAAAATATATTTTCACAACGTATAGTTATTTATTTGGTTGTTAAGGGATGATAATATTCAATTATTATCACCAATTGATTGATCTAAAAGTTGAAGTACAAATACCATGTGAATTATGTTTCACGATTTGACTATAAGGTATTTGATAATAAAATTGCTTTAAGGTTAAGAAATTTAAGATAAACAAAAATATGAGCGTGTTTTACAAATAAAACAATTTTCTAAAAGATAAACGTGGAGTGTGTTTTATATAAATTTGGGAATTTGAATCACGGTATTTTGGAAAAGAATTTTGAAAGTTTAAAACGAAGTTATGATGATTTTAAGAAATGGATTTATGAATAGGGTTTTATAAACAAAAGAATAGTAAATAAATTGTAAATATACGTATAGTATTATTTCAAATACAGGATTCGAAAAGAAGTATCTTAGGATAGCTAGTTCGAGTGGTTTGGAAGTAATTAAAAATGGGCAGGAGGTCTATTCGGATGGTAAACTCTTCTCTTAAGTATTAGCCTTCTAGTTAAGGGGATATAGGACACTAGTGGTAGTACCCAGTTCCTTGGTGTCATTTTGAAGTTACTCGATTTGTACAATTTTCTTAAGCTAAAGAGATAATAAGAATCATTAACCAATAAATTGATTAGAAACGAGAAACATCTTTATAAAGTGTTTAAAACAATGATAATTTTGGATTAAAAATTGAAAGGATAAATGGGATTTTCAACGATTTTAGACAGTTGAAAATTTCCAAATCACACCTAACTCAGAGCTAAGAAATTTATGAAGACTTTTGGTAAATGATAAATAGTTGTGAAATGTATTGAGTAAATGAAATTAGATAACTATAATTTATAAATAAAATGGATTATAAGATGAGAATTTAGGGATTTAAATACTAATGATTTTGAAATTTATTCTTCAAAGTTGAGAAAATAATAATAGTATCAAATAAGAAATAGTTTTATAGCTTACGAATTGGAGTCGATAATAAATTATAACAAGTTTCAAAATTTGTGAAACGACGTGATTTAAGTAAAACCAATTTGAAATTTTGGATTTACATATATACTCTTAGGATACAAAGGTGTATTATACAAATATAGATTTAAGTCATAAACTATTTATACATTTAAGTAATGTAAGTTTTAAAGGGTTGATTAAACCAAAGTTATGTTTGTAGGTGCTTATAAACATAAGTAAATTTTCAAGGAAGGTTTCCTAAGTGTTATTAGTACCAAAGGAAATATACTAAGGAAAAAATAAAAGTAAATGAAAAATGATATGAATAAAAGGAATTTAATATAGTTGAGGAAGAAAACCCATAGGAATAAATATGTAAGTTGTACGTAGATCATTTCATTACACGAATTTGATTCAAGATTCAAGTATAGAACTTTGAGGTGTTTACACCGGTCCAAGAAAGGATTTACCATTCAATTCTTGGTGGCGAACATTGATGAAGCTTTGTGGTTAGGTACTTGAGGTCTATCATAGTTGAGAACTATGCATGGAAAACAAATGTTTCTTATCAAGAAGCCTGATTAAAGTCCGCATTAGAGAATCGAAGGATCAATACTAGTTTGGAAGAAAATTTTGTATTCAAATAGGAGATCGAAATAGACATTTTATATGGATGATGTGGACACACCTTATGGGTTTAAGTTTATGAAATAATGTTTTAGGTAAATTCTTTTGGTTTTAGGTTCGTTTTAAATTTAGGAACAAAATTCTTTTAAGGAGGTGAGAATGTAACGACTCGTAATTTTAACACTTTGAAAACGGGATATTTAATTTATTTTAAATATTCAAATATAGAATTTTCAAAATTAGTAATCATGTATTATGTGACAAAGAAGAATGATAAACGTATTTGTAGAATTTGATTAAAAATCAAGATGTTTGGGTTTTTGTCGAAAAGTGACAAAAGCCGGACTTCGATAAAATTTAATATACATTTAAGTAATTATTGCAAATGGTAAATAAATCTTTTTAATGGTTACATAATGATATGGTAATAATAGGAATTTGATTTATAATCATTTTCTAAACATATATCCTTGTTTCATTATGAATAACAAACTCCATTGCATTTCGACAAATTGACGTTGTATTTTTTAATTGGAGTTTAGTATTATTAAATAAGGTTTTATTACTCAAATGAACTTATTTTTATTATTTAAAGATGATATGAAACTTATTTTCAACTTTTGTTTACATAAATAGATATTTTAACAAAAACTTCAAACGTGACTGCAATTTTTTTTATTGAAAATCAACGTTTGGATCAATATAAGTTGTCGCAATGTTGTTGTACCTTTATTTGTCTGGACATGTATACAGTTTGTAATATGTTAAGTATTAACAAAACGACTAAACAGGGTTACTCTTCCTAAACAAGACTAGAAAACTCTGGAAAATCATTAACAAAAGTAAGTAAGAAAGGAAAAAAACACATCACATCAAATCTAACCAAATCTTTACTTTACTTTACTTAACCCTTAAGTATAAGGAAATAATGTGATGGTGCAACAATGTGGTGGTAAGGGTTGAAAAGTATGGTTTGCTTTATCACTAAGTAAGGGCATTTTGGTTATTTTTAAGTTATAACATTTTATTCCAAAACTTTTCCTATAAATATCGCCTTCCATTCTTTCATTTCTTAACATCTTCTCTTCTCTCTTTTCCAAGTTTTTTTTCATCTTCTTCTTTGCTCTTATTCCTTTACTAACTTTCTTAAAAACATATCAAATCATATCCAAATTCCATAAAACTCTACCAAAGTTCTTATATCGCTTAGAGGATATGGTTTAGCATATTAAAAGTTAGGAAATAATGGAGATGGGGGAAACCTCGTTGAGCCGTGAGCACTATGGTAGGAGAGGAGGTAGGCTGTGAGCAAGATGATGGTGGAGGATATGGAGGGCGTGAGCTTTATAGTGGTGACGATGGCCGTGAGCTTTACAGTGGTGATGATGGCCGTGAGCTTTGTGAAAGAAGAAGATGATTTTGGATGATGTTTTGATGGAGTAGAAGGTGTTAGTAGAAGTGTTGATTTATTGGATAATGGTAGGAACAAATCGGGTTGAAAATAAGTGAGTTAATCTCACATTTAATTGCTTGATAAATTGCTTGCTAAATCACTTAATGGTATCAATTGAATATTGCTTGATTTGTCATTTTGATTAAACTATAAAATTATCAACAAGTTAAAACCAAAACTTGTTGAAATATTGCTTGCTATTAGTGGTAATATTACCATGGTTGTTAACTATGTTTGGAATGGGTATATGGATGATGAATGTTGATGATATGCTTGCTTGTTATGCAAATGATTCACGTTTAATACACGTTGAATATCACAAAGGAAATCACTTTCCTTATTAAATGAAATAGTGTATATGAGATTGTTAACCTCTTTAAAATGGTTTAAAATGATTTAGAAAGGTTTTATTAACATTTAAAAGTGTTTCGACAAAGTTTGGAAAGAAAATAAATTTTGAGTTAAAATAGGGGCATCGAGTAATGGCTTTCAGCGATTTTGCGCCTAAAAAGCTAGATGAATGTGCAGGATAGTAACATAGTTGAAAATCATCGAAGTAAGACTTTTTCGGATCCTTATAACCTGAGTTTTCAATGGAAAAGAAAAACCAAGATTTCATCTTGTAGATTTTAGGTTATGTCCAAATCAAGTTTTTAGGAAAATTGCGTTTTTGCATTGAAGTGACCAAAGTGTAAAATTCATTGAATGAATATTTTCAAATGTTTCAAAATATAAAATAAATTTGACAAATATGTTAAAATATTATCAAAGGAATTTGAGTTATAAATATGGATATTAAAATGATAAAAAAGTTGTTTTAAATCAAATAAGCTTTTAAAAGCACTTTTCACAACACTTTTCCACAACAGTTTTAGTATACTTCAGAAGTATAAATTTAAACTTAACTATTCTTTACCGAACCTTTTACAAATAACTTTAAATAAACAATTTAGTATTTTAAAGATGATTTGAAAGTTTTAATTAGAGTTTAAATAAATGGTTAACATGAATTATTTATAACAATTAACTAATATAATTAAAATCATTTCCTTAAATGTAATAACAAAATGAGTATGCGGAAACGACTAGTACATTTATCATAACTGTGATATCTGGGAAGATAAACAAGGTGTGTAGCCAAGGTTAGGAATGGTACAACCAATGCTCTGAGCTTACTTAGCCTCCGTTTTCTCTTTCTAGGCGAGGGATGGAACGGATCGAAGGGAAAGCCCAGATGCTCTAAATGAAAAGATCATATTTAAGTTTTTTGAAAAATAAAAAAGGTTGAACAAGATTTTTTAGCAATATAAGGAATTTCTGGCCAAAGTCTATATTAAGTTATGAGGAGGAAAGTTGTATATCCACGAAAATTTAAAAAGTGATTACACCATCATTCTGCCCATATTATTGTTGAATATGGAAATTAGTATTGAGTTTGAATTGTGTTATCCGGGTTTTTAACACAGCAAGATCCAAGAGAAGTCGGAATAACTTGGTCGAATGAAAATAGTCCAAAAGTCAACCGGAAGAGTAAGAGTAACAAGCCAAAGGAAGCCAGGAAAGAGAACGAGAAAATCCATTAGGGACATGGACCGCTAGCGATCCATGGCCTATGGACCGCTAGTGATCCATGGCCTATGGATTGATTGTATTAACTTAGTAGTTTGTTGAGCCTCTTGTATCATTATTCAATCCATATTATAGGATCATTGACTGAGTTTGACGAGATTCCAAGTTGTTTAAATCAAGAGAAAAGCATTTGTCTGTTCTAATCAGCAGCTAAATACAACTAGCAAGTAAACCGTCATTAAAACAAGGTAGCATGCAATAATACTACATGAACAACATCGACACAAGATGACAAAGAAACTTCATACCCCAAAGTCCAAAAATAGGCTAAGTGTATGGACCGTTAGCGATCCATACATCAACATAGGGTCAGAGTGATTCATACAAAACAAAGTAATGGGTAAAACTAAGGAATTGGCTCACACACGGGCATACACCATGGATCGCTAGGGATCCATAGACCATGGGTCGGTAGCGATCCATGGTTTTGGCTCGGGTCGCGAGGCAATTTCTAAAGCACCTTCCTGTGATTATCTGCTAGTAGTTAGCAAACAGGCCTGTCCCAAGAGCTCTCCAATCTATATAGATACTCTCCTATCTGCAACATAGATGGGATTCCTCTAGACTAATAGTTGAAACTTTGCAAGAAGCTTTCTTCACTCTTCATCTCCCTCACAACAATCTTCAAAGTGGGTTCACTATGATTCTCTAGTGGATCCTAACCTTGGAGATTCAATCTAGCTAAGGATATTCAAGAGCTTTGCAATCAAATACATCTTACAACAACAATCAGTCTATAATAAAAACTATAAAGTAGACATAGGCTTCGTTAACAGCCGAACCACTATAAAAATCTTCTTGTCTCCTTACTGCTTCTACTTTCTCTTTAAATATGTTATCCATATTATTGTCCTGTGAGAGCAGGGCTAATGCTTTCACACTCAAAACAGGGCATTGATCCATTTTTTGGATTAACATTTTGGTGCTTTCACTAAGAACCCAACTCAAGGTTTAGATCTAGCTATCTACTTTAGATCAGACATGTCCAGAAGTTAGATCCTCAATCTTTGCTTGAAGAATCTGTTGCTTGGAATCACTGGCTCCAAGAAGATGCAGAATTGCCTCTAGAAGGTCCTTGGTGGTAGTAGTTGCCATGGAAGATACGAACCATCAGTAAGCTGAAGTAAATGATGCCAAAGTAGGAGATCAAATGCCAACGTCTTCCAATCAATGTGAAGTCGTTACAAGAGACGAGTTGAACAATATGGTTGAGAAATCAACCAAAAAATGAAAAATAATCAGAGAGCTCTAATGGATAAGCTCAATCCTCTCTTATCCTTACAGTCAAACCCTACTCCAAGAATTATGGTTGAATTCGTAGCTGCCACAGAGCAAGAAAATTCTTCCATTTCTGGCTTAAACAGAAGAAGTAGGAAGCAGGCGCAGAAATAGGTGATAGCATGAACTATGGGAATCAACGTAGAAGGGAATACAAGTACTCCGCTTGTTGCAAGGCAACCAACTTTGAACTTGAACCAAAGAGTAAAAACCCCACAAAAGGATATAGCCATGGACCTCTCTGACTCAGAAGATGGAGAACAATTCAATAATGATAAGTTGGAAGAGAATGCCAATGCATTCGATAATGCTGGAAATGTCAAAACCGCCCCAGTCAGAACAACTGCAAGCCAACACGATCCCGAGGGAGTGGTTCTCCCAATGACAGAAGAGCCTAGGCTCCAGACTACTCGCTAAGACCATTTGCAAAGGCAAATACTTGATGCAATGAATGATAGCCGTCCCCAGGACTACCGAACATCAGAGGTATTTATCGCGGATATGGTTAAGCGATTGATGGATGAGAATAAAAATAGAAGAAAAGATGAGTTGGGATCCGCATCGAGTCGGACTCCCTTCACTGATGATATGTTGAATGAGCGATATTTGGAAAAGTTCATGATGCCAACTAATCCATCCTATGACGGGACGAAGGACCCAAAACCCCATTTGTACAAGTACAATTGGTACATGGGTGGAGCAAAAGCTTTAGAATTTGTTCAGTGTAAATGTTTTCCCATTTTCCAAGAAGGAATCTATTCCATGTTGTTCACTAAGCTTCCACTGAAATCCGTCTCTACTTTCGATCAACTAGCCATATGATTCCTCGATCAGTTCAGGCTCCATATCGCACAACATAAAGATGCGATGTCCCTGTCCAGATTATTTTAGGACAAAATGAACCACTAAAGTATTTCATGAACCGGTTCAATACCATAGTGCAGACGTTAGTAACCCACATGAGGACATGGTTTTCATTTAGTCCGAGCCATTCATTCCGGATCTGAGTTTGAAAATGGATCAAGATGAAGTAACCCACTACAGTGAAGGATTTTAATTGTAAAGCATATCAATACTTAAGATTGGAGGAGGCGTAGGGGCTAGAAAGGAAGTCTACTAGCATGCAACCACTGAACGTCGGACAAAGTAACGTGGCAATGAATCAGAATACAAATGCTTGTGGAACTACCAAAGGAACATAAGGAAAGATGGAAGTCAGAAAAGGAAGAACCAGAATTCTAATAAGAAAAACGGAAACAATAAATGCCTTAAAGGCTTCAAGCCTGAAGATTACGCCCCTCCCAACGAAACTCTGGAAAATGTTTATCTCGCAACAAAAGGGACCGAGGAATATAAAAACCCCCTAAAATGTGAGCAACTGAGCAACATAAGCTCTTAGGGAAGTTCTGTCGCTTCCACGAGACACACGGTTACAATACGAATGAATGGGCCACCTAAAGAACTTAATTGAGGAGGTGATTCGGGAGAATAAGCTCTAGCAATATGTGAGAAAACCAAAGAGTCCTAACTAGCCCGCGGCTCCTCGGGCCCCTAAAAATCGAAGATACCAAATAGGAACCAGTGAAGAGGGGTCGAAGCGAGATGATCAGAGACTCATTATTGGAATGATATTCGGAGGGCCAAATCCTACATAGAGAAGTTGGGGAAAGATAGAGCGGTATGCAAGTCCATTAAAGTAAGCTCTGAAGGAATCATGTCTTACAATAGAAGATATGGTTCAAACCAAGCAGCAACAAACTTTAAATGATGATATTGTATTTAGGAACCGAGATACCAAAGGGATTGAAGCTCTAACTCTCGTTCCAATGGTGGTGACAATAGGAATCGGACCCACTGTGGTCCGACGAATATTAGTCTATAGTGGCAGTTCTGTCATCATACATTTCAAACGTACCTTTGACCAAATGAAGATCGGCACGAAAGGCGTGTCTGCATGCCAAACAATAATCCAAGAGTTTACCGACGAACCTAAACAACCTGTGGGGATAATTAACTTGCCAGTGGAGCTTGGAGAGGGCGATTGGAGGGTTACCCTCATTCAAACCTTTGTAATTGTTGATGAAATTTCTGTGTATAATGCCATCTTAGGATGACCCGGCTTAGCTAATTTCAGAATCGCTCTGGCCTAATGGTGCCTTATCATGTAGTTCCCGACTACAAATGGAATCGTGGTGGTCAAAGGAGATCAATGCATCACCAGAGAATGTTACATTGTAGAGTTACGTGAATCCATAAGAAGGGAAAAGGGGAAGGATGTGGGAGAACTCTCCGCATTCGTGAACCTTCTGAATATCAAATACAGAGCCATCCCTGGCTCGAGGACCATAGCTGATTCGATAAGGCTTTGGACCTTAGAAAGAAGAGTTTAGAGGAGGATCGGGAAGCACCGGCATGATTGATGATGTCTGTCCCAGTCAATATGGACGACCCAATAAGAGTCTTGAAAATTGGATTGCACCTTGGAAATACGATGCAGTTAGAACTTACTAAATTTCTTCGTGCGAACTCGGATGTGTTCGCATGGATGCATTTTGATATGTGTAGGGTGTCATCCGAATCGCATGCCACGCTCTCAACATTAACCGAAAGTTCATGCCAGTAAAGCAAAAGAGGCATAACATAGGCCCTGAACGGTCTGAGGCATTAAGAGAAGAGGTAGACAAGCTAATGGCCAACGGTTTTCTCCTCGATGCAACTTATCCTGAATGGGTATCTAACCCGGTCTTAGTCAAAAAGTCCAATGGGAAGTGGCGAACTTGCAACGACTACTAGGACTTAAACAAAGCTTTTTGAAAAGATAGTTTCCCTTTATCCAGAATAGACCAGCTTGTGTACGGAACGGCGGGACATAAACTGCTGTCATTCATGAATGCATACTGAGGGTACAACCAAATCCTGATGCACGAACTAGATCAAAAAAATACCAGCTTCATCACCGATCTGGGACTATACTGCTACAGGTTAATGCCATTCAGTTTAAAGAATGCTTGGGCAACCTACCAAAGATTGGTAAATACCATGTTCAAGTGTCAAATCGGGAAAACCATGGAGGTTTACGTGCATGGCATATTGGTCAAATCGCGAGTAGTTGCTAATCATCTGGATAAACTTGCTAAAACATTTGAAATACTCTAAAAGTATGGAATGAAACTCAATCCACTTAAATGTCACTTCGTAGTAGCCTTCGAAATTTTTTTAGTATTCATCATAAGTGCCAGAGGCATTGAAGCAAATCTAGAGTAGAAAACGGCCCTACGAGAAGTCCAAGCCCCAAAGAACAAGAAAGAATGGCAAAGCTTGAATGGGAAGATTGCAACTTTAAGCCAATTTATATCGAAAGCCACTGACAAGTGCATACTTCTCTTTGATGCATTAAATAAAGGAAATAAAAAATTCAAATAGAATGTGGCATGTCAAACCGCATTTGAAGAATTGCTACGACATATGGAAGTCCCGCCAGTCCTGTCAAAGCCAGTGGATGGAGATAATCTATTCGTTTACCTAGCAGTCTCACCTCATGCTTTAAGCACTGCCCTTGTGCGTGAAGAACCAAAATCCAACTACAAGTATACTGCATTAGTAAGCTGTTTACTTGGGCTGAGTAAAATTACCCAAAGCTGGAAAAGCTAGCATATTGCCTCCTGATCTCGTCTAGGAAACAATGATCATATTTCCAAGCACATTCAATCAAAGTACTAACTGACCAGCCTCTGAAACAAGTAATGTACCGACCTAAAACTTCCAGACGACTTCTCAAGTAGAATATCGAACTGAGCCAATATGATATTACCTACCATCCGAGAAAGACTATCAATGGGCAAGCGCTGGCAGATTTCATCGCCGAGGTTACCATACGGGACGACGAAGAAGAAATGCCATCAGAAGTGGAGATGCAATGGAAACTCTTTGTTGATGGCACATCTAACAACCTCTATTTGAGGGTGGGTGTAGTTCTCGAAAACCCTGAAGGGCAAGCTATGTGCTACGCCTTACGCTTGGAATTTCTTGCAACAAATAACAAAGCAGAATAGGAAGCACTAATAGTATGCTGAAAGTTGTGAAGGAACTTGGAATAAAATCCATCCACATCCACAGTGAATCTTATCTAGCCGTCTACCAAGTAAAAGGCGAGTACTGGTCTCAAGGGGAGAACCTCGCACCATATCTGTCTTAAGTACAACGATTGCTGAGCGACATCGAATATTATACCATAACCCATATTCCATGGGAGCAGAACACCATGGTTGACACTAAACTAAATTGAAGCTTTGAGAAGCTCGATCGTTGAGACCTAGTCTTGGTTGAGACCTTGACTACCCTGAGCATAGACAAAATGGACGTTGATTGGATTCTCAAGACTACCGCCGAACCAGAAACATGGATGACGCCAATCAAGAGCTACTTACAAACAGGGACCCTTCCAACTGACCATCAACAGAAAAAGCTTCTCCGAAGAGTGCCGTGATACGTAATACAGGATGTGATACTTTACCAAAGAGGATTCTAAACCCTCATTCTTAGATGTGTGACCGACGATGAGCTTGGAGGATCCTCAAGGGAGTGCACGAAGGAAAATGTGGAGACCACACTGGGGGTCAAACCCTTGCAAAGAAAGTTATTTGGTATGGATATTAATGACCGGAAATAAATCGTTATAAAGCAGACTACACCAGGCGATGTGATTGTTGCCAACGATTCGGCAACATTAAAAGAACTCCCTCAACATAATTAACAAAGATGGTCAGCGCATGACCATTCGCAATCTGAGGAATCGACTTGATTGGCTTATTGCCATTAGCTAAAAGAGAAGTCAAATATGCTATAGTTGTTGTTGACTATTTCACAAAATTGGCTGCAGTGGATCCACTGGCCACCATTACTACAAAGAAAGTCATTAATTTTGTTACCAAAAACATTATTTGTAGGTTCGATGTGCCACAAAAATCATAACTAGTAACGGGACCTAGTATGAAAGTGCTGAGTTCAAAGACTTCAGCAAACACTTTCAAATTGAGAAGAGCTTCTTCGTAGTTTCTCATCCGCAAGAAAATAGGCAAGGGGAAGCAATAAAAGAGATCATCATGTCCACTATAAAAAAGAAACTAACTAAAGAAAAAGGAAATCGGGTTGATGAACTTCCGCTCACACTATAGGCTTATAGGATGACTCACAAAGTGGCAACTGGACACACTCTATTCGCCTTAGCAGTTGGCTCAGAAGCAATGATTCCCATCAAACTAGAAGTTCCCTCTCACCGAAGGTGAATTTCTAATCAGAAGAAAAATGAGCAACAGTTACTCGAATCACTGGATATGATTGACGAAAGGAGGGAAGAAGCCGAATTAAGGACCTTCACCTACCAAAAAAGGGTCGCACGATACTTTAACTCCAAGGTTCACCACCAAACCTTTGAAGTAGGAGGCCTCATCCTCAAATGGATCTATCCCATGTTGGAAACCTTCGACCCAAATTAGGAAGGACCATATGTGATCAATCAAAAGCTAAAGGATGGAACTTTCAAATTGACAACCGTCGACGGAGTCCAAATTCCTGGAGCATGGAACAGCAAATTGCTGTGCTGCTACTTCACTTGAAAATTACCTTATGTTCTTTCTATTTTTCAACAAATAAGCTATCAAAGGATGCCGGGGGCATTCTAAATAGGCAAAAACTTGCCCAACTTCTATTAATAAAATTAATTCGCTTTTTGAACCAACGAAATTTTTTTCATAATAGTAACCAGCTGAGTCAACGGGGTCAAATAGACTCAAAACCATGCAATTGCTACATGAGAAAGTGGAATCATGCTCAAGTGTGCCTTACCTGCCCACTGGGTCAATGGAAACAAATCGAATCAAACCATTGGATCGAAGGGAATCCGATCCCCACCTTCTAAGAACTGGTTGTGCCCTGACATCGTCGGGAAGGCTCAAGTAAAAAGTCGTGCATTTCATAAGCTGTACATTAACTGTTAAAATACAAACTCCTCACGTTGCTCGAAGATCGATGACGTAGAGAAGTATCAGAAGCCATGCATTTCATAAGCCACGCGCTAACTCTCCAAACCATGAAATCACGCTCTTAAAACATAAATCCCTCACATTGCTCGAAGACAGTCAATATTGAGGAGCATAGAAAGCCATGCTTCCTGTAAGCCATGCACCAACTCTCCGAGCCATGAAATCACGCTCTTAAAACATAAGCTCCTCACGTTGCCCAAAGATTGGTAACATTTAGAGGTATTTTAAGTACCAGAGTTGCCCTAGCAATATCGGGAAACTCATCTATTATAGGAATTGCGAAGATCAACTCACTCCTATTATTGAGAGTAATGAGTGCGACTCCAACAAAATCGGAGCACTACGAGACGGCAGAAAACTCCAATTGCCAATATCCCATGGTGAACTGTAACATTTAACGCGAATAATGTTAACTACTTCTAGATAACTCGTATAATGTGCACGCCTAGGGAAATGAAGTGCATATTTGAAGATTGCAAAAGTCCGAACAAATAATACCCATAAGTACCAACTCATAAATTGATAAGTTATAAGTGGTTTAACGTCCAAAAGTTTGCAAAGTGTTAACCCAATAAATGGATCAACACCCTGGCTTGTGTTTGAAAGCACGAGACCTATTTTAATAGAGCAATAACACAAATGTTAACCCGCCTTTTGGCAAGGCAGCGTACAGGCGGATTTAACCCCATCGACTGCACGGTTATCGATGTTGGAATAATATGGGTTTGACTTGACTAGATAGATAAACGATCAATCACGGATGATAAACATGTTTAGGAAACCGGGATTAAGCATAGTCGATGGACGAAAGGCGCCAGTTAGTCGAAATATGAGTTTCGACAAAAATCAGATTGTTTTGGGATGATTGAAGTTTGCTTCGAGTCACTTGTACGTTTGCTTCAAGTTTTCACCTAGTTTGCTTTGAGTCAGATGAGACTTTGCTTCAGGTCGAATGGGATCGGTAAGTTTTGAGGAGGTCATTGAAAACTTTGGGTCGGCGAGCTACTACTTTGGGTCACTGCGCGGGTCACTTGGGGTCGGCATGTATCTTGAGGGGTCGGCATAAAATGATGGGTTCGGCACTACTTCGGGTCAAGGAGAAAGCATCCTCGAGTCAGCTATAGGTTCTTAGATCGGCACAAAAGCTTGTAGATGGGGTCAGCATATTCTAAGGTCGACTTGTTCTTGCTTGGCGTCACATGGCAGTTTGCTCTGAGTCACAGGCCAACTTGCATCGGGTCATGACTCTAGTCACTTGCGGTCGGCTGTGAGGAGTTGGGATCGGCTGTGAGGAGTTGGGATTGGCATGTTTTTGGTTGCTTTGGGTCGGTAATGGAAATAATTTAGGTTGGTCTTAGGGAAATCTGGTCGGCATAAAGCAAGGGGCCGGTATGTTTTTACTTCGAGTCGTACTACAATCTGCTTCGAGTCACAGGTCAACTTGCTTCGGGTCATTACTTGGGTCACTTTGGGTCGGCTGTGAGGAGTTGGGTTTGGCATGTTTTTGGTTGCTTTGGGTTGGTAACGGAAATACCTTAGGTCCACCTTGGGAAAATCAGGTCGACATAAAGCAAGGGATCGGTATGTTTTTTATTAGAGTAACATTGCATTCTACTTCTGGTCCAAATGGAGGCTGCTTCGGGTCACTGCCTGGGTCTCTTGGGGTTGGTATATTTTATACTTAGGAAATCAATCGTCGATAGTATGGACTCAACTATGGTTTTGGTGGGCTCGTATCGCCTAGAAACCCCAGTAACCTGGATTTTGCCTATAAATATGGCAGGCGGGGCTCCAAAAGAGGGTGGCTCATTCTGTTCTTCCATAACTTCTTCTACAAAGGCTGTAAAAGTTACTCTGCCGTTTTTTTTTAAAACTTGGGATTGTAAATGTAATCAATTCTTTATCAATAAAAAGGAAATTTCTGGAGTGGTCGTAGGCCGGAGTTTGCCGAACCACTATAAATCCTGTGTTATTACTGCTTTCTTTTTTAATTTTTTATTGTTCTTCATATTTATACTCTCTATTTGCACTCTATCCGTTATCTGTGACTGTTAGTTGGTGCTTTCATCTGTGTTTGGGTGTTAGCGACTATTTTTGGTGCTAACATTTTGGTGCTTTCAATGAAAAAGCTTGCACTTAGGGATTCCGAAGCTTGGATTTTGGATTTAAAGGCTTAGGAACTCGAATTCTAGGAAAACTGTGGCAAAGCAATCAACAAGGAGACAAAAAGCGAAAAGGAGTCGGCCTGAAGGAAGTCAGGAGGCATCCTCAAAAGCTAATTTTCATTACAAGAGACGAGATGGAGATGACGATGGATGCTATGTAGAAAAGGATGCTAAAAAGGCAAGAGGAAATGATGTAGAACTAATTTCGATATATTGGACAAGTGGGAATGCAAAACCAAGGGAATGGAGTTACATGGAATGCTGGAAATGTGGATCAAGAAGCTGGAGCAACAAGAACAAAGGAAGTCCAAAATAATAACGAAGGTAATGGACAGGATAGGGGATAGAATAGAGCCACCGAGAGCGGCCCCTGAACTTGGGGATATGCCCCAGGATCAAATTGGCTAGATTCCAAAAAGAATACCAGGCAGTGGCATGCAGTTTGGAGTTGATCAGGATATGGATGCTCCTCTAGAAGGATAGATTTTAGGATTTCCTCGTAGACTCGGAGGGCTGGATGGAAATAACAATCGGAGACCACTATGGATGCTGGAATAGCCGAAAAGTGGAGCCTAGGACTTGGAGCAGAAACTAGCAGGCTTAGATATGTAATGGATTAGTTGGGGGCAAACTCCGACCAAGGAGAATGGATTGGCACAACAACCCATGAAACTGGAGGCATGGATTTGGATGGCTTTGTTTAGGAATGGATATCGAGGATGGAACAGGAGCAGCTGTCATCCGCTATAAATTGGAGCTAGCCAGGCTTAAGGGCATAGGTCATTATCTCTTGACGGTATGGAATAAGTAATAAACCTCATAGTAATGTGGCTATGTCACTTACATATGTATGGGATCGAGGATGGTCCCTAGGCATGCTCTGAGGTGACGATGAACCGAGGTACTCGGGTTTATATAATCTTGTTTTTTTTGTTTACTGCAAACATTGGTTTTCAAGTCATGGTTACGGTCCTGACCGAAAAGACGGGGCAATTTCCACAGGTTATGAGTCCCTTCACGGAGAGCGATAGGATGGACTCAAACTCAGACTAAGTCCTTGACCAGAGAGTCTAGGCTGGAAATAATAAGTCCTCAACCAGTGAGTCAAGCGAGAGAATATAAAAGTCCTTAACCGGAGAGTCGAGGTCGAAGAATAAAGTCCTCGACTAGGGATCGAGGCCGGAGAAGAATACCCCACGGATTAAGTCCTTGATCGGAGAGTCGAAGCCATAACAGCATAAAATAACCCGGATTTGAGTTACAAGACCCGGAGAGGTCCTAGATTTGGATATGGACGCAATGAGGGCTTGGTTTAGATATGGACCTTGTGAGGTTCCGGATATGGATTATAGTACCCGATGAGGTCTCGGTTTTGGATATGGACCCGGTAAGGTTCCAGATATGGAATATCGAACCCTGTGAGGTGCCAATATGGATATGGACGCGGCGAGGTCCCGGTTTTGGATATAGACCCGACGAGATCTTGGATATGGATTTGGATTTTATGAGACAAATCCCTAACCAGAGAGTTACGGGATGGATACAGGAAGTCAGTTGGAAATTATTCGCTTAATGTTCAGGGATACTGCACCGTACTGCAGGGATCGATGCCGCTTCGTCAGAGGGCGATAGAATCGGCTTGCTTGTCGTTGTTTCCCCTTCGCCGGAGAGTGACAGGTTAGGATCTAGCAAGAGCCCAAAGTTGCTATAATCAATCTAGGACTTAGGCCATGGCATCGTTTAATGTTCAGGGTTACCGAACTGGTGGGCAGGGAGTGACACCGCTTCACCGAACAGCGACAGTATCGGCTCACATGAAACTGTTTCCCCTTCACGGGAGAGTGACAAGATGGGATCCTGTAAGAACCCGGAGAGGCAGTGATCAATCTAAGTGGATCAGGGCATCGCTTAATGTTTAAGGATATGGAACTGGAGTGCAAGGGATAGGTAGCTTCGTCGGAGCGCGACAGGATCTGCCTATTCAATTGTTAAGTTTGGATAAAGCTTTACAAAGGTCCAAAGAGCTACCAACGATCCAGAGAGATCATCGGGTTCGATTACTGACTTCCAAAATATGGTTCATATTAGGATAGTTGTGAAGCACCCCACACCCTTAGTATATCCAAAGGGATACAGTAAAAGGTGTGGTGCATTGTAGGTATAACTAAAACTAGCAGAGACTAAAATTCACAAGACAAAAACTAAATAATAATAACATAGTGGAAATAATTATAGTATTTTGCTAAAAATCAAACCCCATAATATAAGATGATAAGAATAAGTCACCAAATACCAAATACTCCATATGTCAAAATACACATGCAAGTCTCGTGAAATCAAAAACCATAGTCTCAAATAAATCAGAGTACAACTTTCCCCAAAAGGTGCTAGTTACAACAAAGGAAACTAGAAACTGAAAAAAAGAAAAGGAATACATGATAGAATCTCCACCAAAGAAGTCTCTATGAATCTGCAGTCTACTATCCTTGTCCCTGATTGCCTAAGGGGGAAAATGGAAAAATAGAGGAGTGGGTCAGACTAAAAGTCTGGTGAATGATAGTAATCACTAGTATTTTTAAGAAAATTAAAAGTAATAGGCTTTACAACAGTTCTATTATTAAAAAAGAAACATAGGAAATAGAAGAAAAGAAAAAGCTGGAAAGAAGTACGAATTAACTTTTTCTAAATTAATATGATAGGTTAACTTTGATTGTTTGCAGTTGTCTTGATAGCTGTTTTGATTAAGCTGAAATCCTAATTCTATCCTTTGATCGATCTGCTGCTTTATAGTACCTACTGTGGACTAGACACTATATAACTCCCTACACAGAAGAAAATGGTTTCTATGAAAGATATACATAGTACCTACTATGCACTAGATGATATATAGTTCCCTATAAGGCAATGGTGCCTATAAAAGCCACACATACTAAGCGCTTGGAACTCATAACGATTATTGAGCACCAGAATGGAAGTCGCATGCGTAACAGCCAACATGCTCATGTTATATTTTGTTCCACCTATTGGGTCTTCTTATTACCTCAAGTTAAAGCATAAGCATGCCCCTCATACCACTTCAAGCTAATATGAGGCCACCATATCCATAGAAATAGGGAAAATGCTATTGGTACTGGCCCGTCATCCAAACGATATCAAGTTGCGCCCCTTGTTCAAATCCACGTGATTTGAAATTCTATTTATTGATCAATTACTACCATCATAAGCATAAGCGTGACCTCATCTCACTTCAGGCTAATGTGAGACCGCTATTTTTCCTAATCAAGAATGCTATTTGGTACAGGTCCTGCTTTAATTCTTTGCTTAGTTACTTAGAAAAATTATGTAAATAAGCCTTTATGATTATTATGACTATCCGTGCTTATTAATTTATCCTAAGTCTTAAAATAAGCTTCATTCTGTTCTGTTTTCTTGTTGTAACCTACATTATAATCATGCTAATTACTTAACCCAAGGTCTAAGTGTGAAAAATAAGTTTCATTCATCTTTTACTCTTTTTAGTTATAATTCTAAGTTATAACTAGGCCAATTTCTTTAATTTAGTCCAGTTTTAATATTTACGTCACAATTTTAGTCCAATTCCATTTTTATTACAGTCTTTACAACTTACATCTTACCTTCCGTTATTTCATTATTCTTTTAATTTAATCCAAATTAACATTTAATCTATTCTAATCCGTTCGCCAAGAAAAAGGAGAAATAGAAGAAAACTAAAAATAGAAGAAAATCCAAAGCATAGGAGAAGATGTACATAAAGCATAAATGAAAGTAAATAATTAAAAATGTTGTAAATAACTGTAATTAAACGGAAAAGCCATAATTAACAAAAATTAAGTACGAATAACTGAGCTAGAAAGAAATAGACTGGAAATAAATCTAAAACCGAAAATAACCGATAAGAAGGTATTTCCCAAATCGTAGAAAAACTACAACTATTGGAAAATCTATTATTTTATATTGCTTAGAAAATCTAAATAATTTCAATCACTCACCTCTTGTCCAGAGCTCTTCCCTTTAGGTCTTCCCGGATCCACTTGGGGTTGTTAAATGTTCTAATTTAAAATGATTTTCTCCTTGGAAAATTATTCTGTTAAGGGTCCTTCCTGAAAAGGTGAACCCAATTGGAGAAAATCATAGAGTGAGAAAAAGTGTTAGGCTTAGGGTCTTATATATATGGATAGATGTAGATCTCAAACCGTTAGATTTGGAGGTAGAATAGGATGCAATCACGTCAAAGGTCGAATACGAGTCGTCAGATGGAAGCATAAAGGGACCAGATTGAGCAAAAGAATTAAATTGACGTGTTAAAATCGCACAGCACGAAGGAAAAATTCCTTCGCCGCACAAACATAGGCGGGTTGACCTACAGGTCGACCGCCCATAGTGCCAGGTCGACCTAGGCCTTGGGATGGTCGACCTCTAGGTCAACCTCTATATATATACACACATTGTTTTGTTTATCTTGTTAATTCCATATCTTGCTCATATAAGCTCGGATTCCAGCATTCTATATATGGAAATTGACCAAAAAATTACCACGGACACAATGGTGCAACTCCTGTGGCTCAATTCTGATAATTTCACAATGTTTTTTATCATTTCATTTATTCGTTAATTAATTATTATAGCTTAATTTCGGGTTGTTACATTCTCACCTCCTTAAGGGATTTCGTCCCTGAAATCTTTAAGGATAAAAGAACGAACTAAATGCTTTCATCCAATATCTATAACCAACTACTCAATCATCAACCATTCATCCGTTTTCCTTAAGTTTTCTAATGCGATTTATGTTACTTATGCAATTTATGTAGTGTTAATGTCCCTAACTAATGCAAAAGATTAAGCGGTCCACCGATTCAGTTGACCTCCATTCATGCAATTATGCATGTGCTATGTATCCGAATGAATGAAAAAAATTTCTAATAACAACTGATAGTTCTATATGCGTGCTTCAAACATCATCCAAATGCAACAATCATGTGATAATCATCCATTTATAGCAATCATGGAAAACAAAATAAAATATGCACACATCCATATGCATAGCTCTAGTGTCCAAGTTAGGCCGATCCCTAAGTGATAATGGTGCTTACTGTAAGTATATGTGTCCGTTAGCATCCACTAGCAAACACTTGCAACCACTGTCATACATCATTTATAACATGTTCTATTAACATGTTTACAACAAATCCTATCATGCATAGGATAAATCCTAAGTTTTACCCTCCCAAAGGATAATAAAGGAAAGAACCAATTCAAAACTAAAGATGGAAAATAGGAAATTCAAAAACTTATTATAAAAATGATGAGGATAAGAAGTACTAATCTTCTCTTCAGTCTCCCACGAAGCGTCTGCAATATCATCTCCCCATTGCACCTTTACTAACAGAACTTCATTATTTCTAAGTTTCTTGGTGTCTCGTCCAATGATCTTCATAGGAATACGCCGAACCGATGCTTCCATTTCTACTTCCACCTCCTCTAACTGACTAGGCTCTACAACCTCCACTGAGTTATGTAAGCACTTTCGCAAGTGTGAAACATAGAAAACGTCGTGCACTCCTGTGAGCCTTTTCGGTAGCTTCATTTGGTATGATATCTTCCTAATTCTCTCTAAGATAGGAAATGGTCATACAAATCTGGAGGCTAACTTTCCATTCGACCCAAACCTTACCAACTTCCTAAGCGGGGGTACTTTCATAAAAACTAAGTTTCCAACCTCAAACTCGATGTCTCTCCTCCGCTTATCTGCATAAGATTTCTACCTATCTTGAGCTGTCTTCGTCCTCCGTCGAATCAAATCCACCTTCTTCGATGTCTCACTAACCATGTCAGTCCTAAGTAGCAACTTCTCCATAGACTCCACCCAACATGAAAATGACTTACAAGGTCTCCTATATAAAGCCTCGAATGGTGCCATTCCTATGCTTGCTTGGTAAATGTTATTGTACGCAAACTCCACCAACGGAAGATGATCCTTCCAAGCTCCTCCAAAAACCAAAACCACATCCTCAATAAGTCCTCAAGCACTCTATTAACTCTCACCGTTTGGCCATCAGTCTGAGGGTGATAGGCCGTACTCAATCAAAGCTGCATCCCTAAAGCCTTTTTTAAGCTTCTCTAAAAATCGCTGGTAAAAATAGGGTCTTTGTCACTCGCTATGCTAGAGGAAACTCCATGAAGCCGGACTATTTCACGAACATATAAGGATACCAAATAAGATGTCGCACACTTACTCTTAACCAGAACGAAATGGGCACTTTTAGTCAAGCGATCTACAATCACCCGAATTCTAGTATTCCCCTTCCTAGGACGGGATAAACCATCTATGAAGTCCATCAAAATGCTGTCTCACGTTCAAATCCTTCAGTGAGAATAGGTACTTTAATTACTTATGGTCGGTGAAAAGCTCGAATCTCTCTCTAAGCAAATAATGCCTCCAAGACTTGGGTGCAAAACTATAGCATCAACTCTAAATCGTAGGTAGGGTAGTTACTTCTCGAGCATCCTCAACTGCCTACTTCCATAACATACCACCCTTATGTCTTGCATCAACACTGCTCCTAGACCCATCCCACATGCATCTGTATATATTGTGAAAGGTTTAGCTCCATCGGGTAGAACTAACACTAGTAAGGGCACTTTTAAGTTTTGTGAAGCAATCCCCACAATCCACGTCCCACACGAATGCTTTATTCTTCTTAGTAAGGCGCATGAGTGTTGCTGAGATCTTGGAAAAAATCTCTAGTGAACTTCCTATAATAGCCAGACAATCCTAGGAAGCTTCTAATTTTGGTGACATTATTGGGAGCTTTCCAATCTTTCAGTGCCGTTACCTTAGCAGGGTCAACAGCCTAACCTTCTTTTGAAACTACGTGCCCCAAGAAACGTACCTCCTCTTTCCAAAAGTGGAACTATGAAAATTTAGCTTTCAAATGATGACTATGAAACATGTGTAAAACCTCTTCTAGATGAATAACATGCTCCTCCATACTCTTGGAAAACACCAAAATGTCACCCATGAATACAACCACAAACTTATTTAGGATTTTTCTAAAGATGTGGCTCATCAAATCTATGAAGTAGGCTGGGACATTGGTTAGCCCAAAAGGCATAACCAACCACTTATAAAATCCGTCTGGAGTCCTAAACGTGGTTTTATCAATGTTTTCATCAGCGACACTAAGCTGATGGAATCAAGTTGAGAGAATACCGAAGAGCAAACTACCTTATCAAAAAGGTCATCTATTCTAGGGAGTGCATAACGGTTCTTCTTTGTGAGATTATTTAATTCCTTATAGTCCAGAAAAAGTTAAAGCGAACCATCCACCTTAATAGCAAAGACGACTAGCGCTACCCTCTCCGATATACTCCTTCTTATGAAACCGTTTTCCAAAAGCTCACTGATTTGCTTGCTCAATTCCTTCCTCTCCCTAGGTACCATGTGCCTAATGAGTAATGCTACTGACTTAGCATTATCTGTTAAGTAAATCCTAAAGTTCATCTCTCTCTTAGAGGGTAGTCCCCTAACCTTCCTAAAGACATCTGAAAAATCTCTGACGACTGGAACCGAATTTAACTCTGATTATTGGAATAATGGAAGCTCAACATAACCGACCCTTGCGGGTCGCAAGAAACCTCGAGGGTCATACCGTTGCATGGCTCTAGTCTAATGGCTCTCCTCTTGTAATTTAATATAGCTCCATATATGGATAGCCAATCCATTCCCAAAATCATCCCATACCTCGAAAATCCCAAAACATAGGCATCGCAGTCAAATTCTATGCCTAGGATAAAAATTTTCAAACAGCTACAAACCATAGACAAGTGTATCGATCCTCCTATGGTGTTTGAAACAACAATGAGGTCTGTTACCAAAGAGATGTCTAAGTGCAAACAATCCACAAGAGATCTAGAGATAAAAGAGTGTGAAGCTCCGGAATCGAAAAGATTCCAAACGAGAAAATCAAAAATAAAAATCAAACCTTCAATGGTGACTTTCATACCTCTATCCTAAATGTTGCCTGAAGGTGCTGCATCTAAGGCCTGAATCCATGTGACTGGTGCACTCGCCCCCTACCCTGCTCTCTTGGGACAACTCCTACTCAAGTCACCAGGTTACCCACAAGTATAGCACTTTCCTTTCATCCTCTCCCTTTTGCAATCCTTGGAGATATGTCCCATAATCCCATAGCTATTGCACTTCAAACCTTTCTTAATCTGCTTCTAAGGGCCTTCACTTTTCTTCTTCTGTTTATTGTTCTTCCACCATATCTTCTTTGGACCTTCTGTCTTAACAACCTCTTTAGACTCTTCTTCCTTGACCGCATTAGACATAAGCGCCATTTCCACCAAAGACTCATAAGTAGCTCCCTTCGGCACGTGAGTCATCAACAATACCTGAAAGGGTTGATTCAATCCCTTCGTAAACTTGAAAGCCTTCTTTTGTAGTATATTAACCAACTCCATCCCAAACCGCGAAAGCTCATTAAATTGATTGATGTACTCCTTCACAGCCAAACTCCCTTGCTTCAAATTAATGAATCTCTCTAACTGAACACTCTCTTCTGCTTGAGATAAAAACATTCTATCAAATCGCACTCGAAATCCATTTCAAGTGACTTCCATTTCTTCCTATTTTGTAACTTCCCACCAAAACGAAGCCTCCTTTTTTAGCTGCCAAGATGCTAGCTGAATCCACTGCTATTAATCCAATCCCAATATGCCGAATATCCTCTCTGTGTTACGTAGCCAAGCCCGAGCATCCACAAAGTCTCCAAACCAAAAAGGCCTTTCCAACCAAATTCGCAAAGTCCTTACAAAGCTTAGAGAAATTAACTGGTGCAGGTGGGAGTCCCAGGTGGGTTGATGGGACTCCCACCCACTAGTGCTAGATTGGGAGCTTGCCTTTGCACCTCTGGAGTCGTGGCTTGTAGATACCTACGAAACCGACAGGGATTGGAATGCCCTCAGGAAGATTAGGGGCATCTGCCATTCTACATAAAGAAAAGGATAGTTTAGGAAACAATCGAAGGAAGATTGAACTGGAATTTTGACGAGATTTTTATAAAAACTCTTTTATATTTAAAAATCACTTCTAAGAGTTCTTTTCTGAAAAATATTTTTAAAACAAGTTATTTTGGAAAAATA
This sequence comes from Allium cepa, assembly GCA_030765085.1. Taxonomy (NCBI): domain Eukaryota; kingdom Viridiplantae; phylum Streptophyta; class Magnoliopsida; order Asparagales; family Amaryllidaceae; genus Allium; species Allium cepa. Next base: position 339,657,783 of record CM060932.1, on the reverse strand, counting down.
CTTTACTTTTAAAATAAATTTTAAGAAATCCTGTAACCTTAGGCTCTTATACTAAGTGAAACACCCCACACCTCTTAGTATACCCAAAGCGATACACTAAAAGGTGTGGTGCATTATAGGTATAACTAAAACTAGCAAAGACTAAGATTCACAAGAAAAAAACTAAATAATAATAATAACAACAACACAATGGAAAAAATTATAGTATTTTGCTAAAATTAAAACTCCATAATATAAGATCATAAGAATAAGTCACCAAATACCAAATACATCATATGTCAAGATACCCATACAAGTCTCATGAAATCAAAAACCATAGTCTCAAATAAATCAGAGTACGTTTTTCCCCTAAAAGTGCCAGTTACAATAAAGGAAACTAAAAACTAGAAATAAAGAAAAGGAATACATGATAGAATCTCTGCCAAATAATTCTCCACGAATCTGTAGTCTACCATCCTTGTCCCTGATTGCCTAAGGGGCAAAATGGAAAAATAGAGGAGTGGGTCAGACTAAAGGTCTGGTGAATGATAGTAATCACTAGTATTTTTAAGCAAAGTAAAAGTAATAGGCTTTATAACAGTTCTAGTATTAAAAAGGAAACAAAGGAAATAGAAGGACAGAAAAAGATGGAAATAAGTATGAATTAACTAATACTAAATTAATAAGATAGGTTAACTTTGATTGTTTGCACTTGTCTTGATAGGTGTTTTGATTAGGCAGAAATTCTAATTCTATGCTTTGATCGGTCTGCTACTCTATAGTACCTACGGTGGACTAGACACTATATAAATCCCTACATAAAAGGAAATGGTTTCTATGGAAGATACACATAGTATCTTCTATGGACAAGATGATATATAGTTCCCTACACAGAAGGCAATGGTGCCTATGAAAGGCACACATACTAAGTGCTTAGAACTCATAATGATTACTTGGCACCTAAACGGAAGTCGCATGTGTAATTACTAACATGCACATGTTACCTTTTGTTCCACAAATTGTATCTTCTTATTACCTCAATCTCCAGCATAAGTGTGCCTCTCATCCCACTTCAGGCTAATGTGAGACCACCTTGCCCATAAAAAATAGGGGAAATGCTATTGGTATTGGCCCGTCATCCAAACAAAATCTAGTTGCGCCCCTTGTACAAATTTCCATGATTTGAACTTCTATTTATTGACCAATTACTACCATTATTAGCATAAGCATGCTCTCATCTCACTACAGGCTAATGTTAGACCACCATTTTGTCTAATGGGGAATACTATTTGGTACATGTCCTACTTTAATTCTATGCTTATTAACTTAGTTAATTAAATAAGCCTTTATTATTATTCTGATATCTATGCTTATTAATTTATCCTAAGTCTTAAAATAAGCTTTATTCTGTCATGTTTTATTATTTTAACCTATGTTATAATCACGCTTATTACTTAACCCAAGGTCTAAGTTTGAAAATAATCTTCTTTCATCTTTTACTCTTTTTAGTTATAATTCTAAGCTAAAACTAGGTCAATTTCTTCAATTTAGTCCAATTCGAATATTTACATCATAATTTTAGCCCAATTTCATTTTTATTACAATCTTTACAATTTACATCTTACCTTCCATAATTTCAGTATTCTTTTAATTTAATCCAAATTTGCATTTAATCTATTCTAATCCATTTGCGAAGAAAAATGAGAAATAGAAGAAAACTAAAAATAGAAGAAAAATCTAAAGCATAGGAGAAGATGTAAATATAGCATAAATGATAGTAAATAACTAAAAATACTATAGATAACTGTAATTAAACTGAAAAGCTATATATAATAGAAATTAACTACGAATAACTAAAAACAATAGCTTAAAAGAAATAGACTAGAAATAAATCTAACATTGAAAATAACTGATAAAAAGGTATTTCCAAAATCGTAGAAAAACTACAACTAATGGAAAATCTATTATTTTAAATTGCTTAAAAAATCTAACTAATTACAATATCTCACCTATGGTCCTAAGCTCTTCCCTTTAGGTCTTCCCGGATCCACTTGGGGTTGTTAAATATTTTAATTTAAAATGTTTTTCTCCTTGGAAAATTATTCCGTTTAGGGTCCTTCTTGAAAAGATGAACCCAATTAGAGAAAATCTTAGAGTGAGAAAAAGTGTTAGGTGTAGGGTCTTATTTATAGGGATATAAGTGGATCTCGGACCGTTAGATTTGGGGATAGAATACGATGCAACCACATCATAGGCTTAATAGGAGCCATCGGATGGAAGCACGAAGGGACCAGATTGAACAAAAGAATGAAATTGACATGTTAAAATCGCACAGCACAAAGGAAAAATTCCTTCGCCTCACGAACGTAGGCGGATCGACCTACAGGTCGATCGCCCTTAGTGCCAGGACGACCAAAGCCTTAGGATTGTCGACCTCCATATATATATATACACACACTCGTTTATCTTGTTAATTCCGTATCTTACTCCTATAAGCTCGGATTCTAACGTTCTATATATGGAAATTGACCAAAAAATTACCGCAGACACAATGGTCCAACTCTCGTGGCTCATTTATGATAATTTCACAAAGTTATTTTATCATTTCATTTATTCATTAATTAATTATTATAGATTAAATTTCGGGTTATTACAAGTGGCATCGAACAACTAAAGATTTGGCAAAGGACCTAGTGTGGTCCCAGATTTGGATTTGGACGTAGCGAGGTCCTGGATTTGGATTACAGGACCCGTAGAGGTCTCGGACTTAGACAAAATGATTTGGAGAGGTCGGGATTTGGTCAATGGATTTGGAATGAATTAGGAATTGGATAACGACTCAGAACAGTCATGAATTTGACTATCGAATTTGGATGGAATTGCTTGATAATGGATTGGATTATGGATCAGATGATATGGTTATGGATGGAATATGGACTTTGGATTATCGGTTTTGATGCTATTCAAAACACACCTTCCAACAGCAAGGCATGTGTTGGGAGGGCAAATGTTAACCCACCTTTTGGCAAGGCAGCGTACATGCAGATTTAACCCAATCGACTACCCGGTTATCGATGTTGAAATACTATGGGGTTGACTCAACTGGATGCATAAATGATCAATTATGGATGATAAAAATGTTTAGGAAGCCGGGATTCGACATAGCTGATGGACAAAAGGCGCAAGATCGTTGAAATATGAGTTTTGACAAAAACTGGGTCGTTTCAGGATGGTTTAATTTTGCTTCGAGTCACTTGTATGTTTACTTTGGGTTTTCACCTAGTATGCTTCGAGTCACATGAGGCTTTGCTTTGGGTCACATGGGATCGATAAGTTTTGGAGAGGTCGGTGATAACTTTGGGTCGGCAGGCTATTTACTTCGGATTACTACCCGGGTCACTTTGGGTAGGCATATTTTTATGGGGTTGGCATGTATATGGGGGTCGGCATAAAATGATGGGTTCGACACTACTTCGGATCATGGAGCAAGCATCATCAGGTCGACAACAGGTTCTCGGATCGACATAGAAGCTTGAAGATAGGGTCAGCATATTCTCAGGTTGGCATGTTCTTGCATAAAGTCGCATGGCAGTTTGCTCCGAGTCATAGGTCAACTTGCGACGGGTCATGACTCGGGTCACTTGGGGTCGGCTGTGAGGAGCTGAAATTGGCATGTTTTTGGTTGCTTTGGGTCGGTAACGGAAATACTTTGGATCGGCCATGGGGAAATCAGGTCGACGTAAAACAAGGGGTCGGTATGTTTTTGTTTCAAGTTGTACTGTAATCTGCTTCAAGTCACAGATCAACTTGCTTTGGGTCATTATTCGGGTCACTTAGGGTCGGCTATGAGAAGTTGAGTTCGACATGTTTTTGGTTGCTTTGGGTCGGTAATGGGAATAGTTTGGGTCCACCTTGGGGAAATCAGGTTGGCATAAAGCAAGGGGTTGGTATGTTTTTACTTGGAGTCACATTGCAATCTGCTTCGGGTGAAAATGGAGGCTGCTTCGGGTCACTACTCGGGTCTCTTTGGGTCAGTATATTTTATACTCCTGGAAATCAATGGTCGACGGTATGGACTCGACTATGGTTTTGGTGGGCTGTATCGCCTAGGAAGCGCAGTAACCTGGATTTTGCCTATAAATACGGCAAGCATGGCTTTAGAAAAGGGAGGCTCATTCTATTCTGCCACAACTTCTTCTACAAAGGCTGTAAAAGTTACTCTGCTATTATTTGTATTAAAAACTAAAGATTGTAAATTTAATCGATTCTCTATCTATAAAAAGGAAAGTTCTAGAGTGGACGTAGACTTGAGTTTGCCGAACCACTAAAAATCCTATGTTATTACTGCTTTCTTTTTAATTTTTTATTGTTCTTCATATTTATACTCTCTACATGCACTCTATCTGTTATCTGTGACTATTAGTTGGTGCGTTCATCTGCATTTGGGTGTTAGTGACCATTTTTGGTGCTAACAATAGACATTAGGTATAGAAAAAGACAGTAAAAGAAAGAAGACAAAGAATTTTTATAGTGGTTCGGCTGTTAACAAAGCCTACATCCAATTTATATTTTTATTATGACTGATTGCTATTGTAAGCAGTGTTTGATTACATAGCCTTTGATTATCCTTAGCTAGTTTGAATCCCTAGAGTTGGAATCCATTGGAGAATCACAGTGAATTTCTTTGAAAATTGTTGTGAGGGAGGTACAGAGTGAAAAAAGTTTCCAACAGAGCTTCAACAACCAGTACGGAGAAGATCTCCCGTTAATGCTGCAGGAAGGATGATATTTGTTAAGATTGGAGAGTTTCTGAGCTAGGCATGTTCATTGACAGCTTGTAGGTGGACTAAGGAAGATGCAACAAAGCTCAACTTGTGACCCAAGCCGAAACAATGGATCGCTAGCGATCCGTAGATTTAGCTCGCATGCCAGCCGATCACTTAGCTCCTCTTTTCCCTTCTTCGCCTTGTTAGCTCGCTAAGAGTCCATGATCAAGTATGGATCGTTGGTGATCCATGATGTAGGATCGCTAACGATCCATACACTTAGCATATTTTGGCTTTCTTCGCTTCCTGTGTGGCTTAGCGACCCAGTGATGAAGTACGGATCGCTGGCGATCCATAATGCATGGATAGCTAGCGATCCATGCACTTAGACTTGTTCTGGACTTGATGTCTGGCATGCTTTTGTTACTTTGTATCGATGTTGTTCGGGTAGTCACATTGCATGTCGCTTTGTTTTGATGACGATTTACTAGCTAGTTGTATTTAATTGCTGATTGGACTAGATGGACGCTGGTCTCTTGGTTTAGTCAAACTCAACCGTTACTTTAGCCCTTTTTGGTTGAGTTCTGAGCCGTTATGACTCCGTCAAGTCATTCCATATTCTTCTTGATCCAGATGGGTTGAAAACTCGAATAACATTTGCCCCCAAAGTATGCCTTCGTTGAAAACAAGGCATGCTCTAGATGTAACTTTTTTTGAGTCTTCATATTTTGAAATCTAGTTGATCGTGTCGAGGTTACCATGCAAATTTGGCTTTGACTGTTGTATTTTTGATGTGAATCATCAGAGTGCTACTCAAGACGTTGTTCTTAATCGAATGACTTCTAACAACCGTTCGTTTTTTGATTCAAATTCGAATTTCAATTCCTGGTATTGAGGATGCAATCTTTGCAACGTAGTGTATGCAAGGGTTTAGGTTAGTGAGTGGGTGCATGATGCAGGTTTGGAGTTGTCTCATATAATTTTAATTTGACCGGCCGTGAAGCTATGTTTTGCTCGAATGATTGTACGCCGTTTGGAACGAAGTCTTGCTCTTGGTCTTTTACTTCTTCTTTTTGAGAATTTGGTTAAGTTCTCGTCGATGTTTTTGAATTCCAATGCTATGATTTACTCATATTACTCTTCTTGTATCTATATTCCAGTGATCCTGAAAAGAAAAGCTTCCCGCATCGCTTCGGACAGCAGCTCCGTTATCGATCTTTGATCGATAATGGGTGAGTGTGGAAGAGATAACTTCAAAGGACGATATGGATTGTTTTTCAAATGCAAGCAAGCTGTCTACATTATAATGTTTGTTCTTAGTATTCAGGATACTGGACTCTTCTCATGTAGATAACACATTGCATCTACCCCGGTCAACGATCAGGACCCAATTGGTCAACATACGTCGACTTTCCTTGGACTACGGGCGTTGGTTATACGATGATATTATTTAAAGTAAAACATAGCTAACAGGATTGAATGCTAAGTTTTGTCATTGAAAATGAATTTTTGGTCATCCAATATCTAGTGTAGCGTAGGTATTCCCACTCCTCCGGAAGTTGGGTCCTTCGCAACTTAGGCTTCACCTATTATCCCTATCATGTTGATATGATTGATTATAGTTAAATTACAAGGCACAGTTGCCCTTGTAGAGTTACAGTTGGAGTTCGATCAGCCATAGTTTCGGCCTTCGAAAACTAGCGCATGAGTTGCCAGAGTGCGATTGTCCTTCCTTTGTGTTTTTCGAAATTCAATGCACACCAACCTATGTCTTTGGGGACTAATGGTTTAATTGCTCGACTTCGATCATTTATTTTTCTCGCTGTTACACCGCTTGTGCTCGTGTGCACATTACTCGTTTACTGTAATTCTATACATATAAGTTAAACTTCTACGGTCATTTCAGCATATTCCATTTCATAGCTTTTTCAAAACTATGAAGTAGCTTGGTCTAGCCAGTTCTGTAGCTAATCCTTATTTATGCTCAATTGAGTTCGTTTCAACAAAGTGTTGGTGTAATTCCTTAGTACGTAGGGCTGGTTACTTTGACTACCGAACCAATATGTTTTGGGAGACTAGGTCTCCTAAGCAATAAGTTTGATTGCCTAGTTTGATTGACATGATAGCTCCTATCTTCGGGAATTAGGGACTTTTGTTGCTTGATCCAAAGATCTAAATTTTGTAATGATGTCGGTATGTATTAAAAAGATGTGTTTCTGGCATCTTTTGCTAAAGTAAATTCTTCTGAGTCCGACGTTGAGATCCTAATCATGTATTGACTTCTATCTTCGAAAACTCATATACGGATGACTCAACTCTATGGATTTTTCCTTGATGTTGTGAATATTTAGATAGAAAAAGATGTCAAAAGGTAAGGCTGAAGATTCAATCAAACTATTGCTTCTGTTTCTGAAAGCCGATGTTTTGATAATTTCATTTTGGGCTTTCTTCATAGCATCACCAAACTTTGGGTAATGGCATATTTCTATAAGTTGGAACTAAATGATCTAGTTAGATCGTAAGTAGATTATCAATCCTTCTCGGCGTTGCAAGACTATAAGCAATGGTTGATTTTTAAGCGTTAAAACCTTCATTTCCTTTGTTGGCGATTTTGTTGCCAGAATGCTCTGTTTTGTGATACAGAACCGTTATGTAACCAACCTCGCGATAATTTGTTTTTGGACTTTTGAAACTTTTCTTTCTATCAAGTATATGTGCTTCTATCTCTTCTTGAGGGACTAGTTATCGTGAATGCCTATACTTGGGCGATCGTGAGAGATGGAAATCTTTGGGGCGAATTGCTCAATTGCCCCTAGTCTATCTCTCAATTCCATTCTAGAATTAAGGAAATTCGGGGATTTAATTTCCGACCTTCCATGATTGCTCTCACTTGTCCTTGGCCATGCATGCTCTTCTTGATTGTTGTCATCAAGAAAGTCTTGTTCGTATGCCAATTCCTTTCTTCGGGAATTGATATCCTAGCTGCTTGGTTCTAGACAACATTTTCTCGAGGCTGCCTATTTTTTGGTTGTATCTAAAAATTTTCTAAGTTTAATTTTGGAAATTCGACCGTCCACCATCTTTCATCCTTAGAAATTTGCATAGGAGTAATTCAATTCTGGGATTTCCTTTCTACGCCGCTCTATTCCCGTGCAGTAGAAGATTCCTACGATGTTAGGTTGAACCATCCGACTGACCTATGAAAGGTTATGTCTTCCGGTCATTGCCTGTAATTGGGCAACAGTAGTTTTCTAAAGACAGGTGTAGAAACTCGGTTGAGGTCCAACATCTATCTCCGGAAGCTAGTGCATCGATGGGTCACTATGATGAGTATTTATCACTAGCTCTGTAGATTAAAGTTTTCCTGGCATTGCAAGGGCAATACCGGTACTTGGTAAGTAGAAAGTTTCCAGGCGTTGCCAGGGCAATACTGCTACTTATGAAATAGAAAGTTTCCCAACGTTGCCGGGGCTACACCGACACTTAGGAAATGGAAATTTTCCCGGCATTACCAGTGCAACACCAGTACTTGAAAGATATAAGAAGGCCTTGGCATTGCTGAGGCAACACTGATAGCCAAGAGTATGGTATCTATTTTCCCCGTCGATTCGGTGGTACTTTTAGTCCAATTAGGTACTAATTTTAGTCTTTGAAAACTAGCACTCCGATAATTGGATTGGAGAAGTATTATTGTAGTGCTAGCTATCTTCGGGTAGTGTTAAAGTCACGTTCATGAGGATTGAATCATTCATCCGATCCTATAGAGTTGAGTAGATTCCTTTTGACCCAATGTGGTTGTTCTCTCAACGTTGCTTAAATTTGGGATATGCCATGTTCTGGAAGGGTGGGAGTCCCAGGCGTTTCCATTGCCAAGCTTTGTTTATAACCTTTAAATATTACCCTTTGAGATCGAAGGATGTTGCCCAATCAATTCCATAATTATTCTTATTCACGAAAATAGAATTTCCTCCAACCTGTTTTTGCTATGATCTAGTGACTATTAGCAGAACCCTTCGTTTCTTGGTATAAAACTCTAGGTTCTTATAGAAAATTTGAAATTGTAGAGCAAGTCATCACATTGCCTCTATTACGACCACGTTCATTCCTATGCTGATCATGGACTGGTAGAGTTCGATAGTGTTTGTTTTGAATATGTGACCCCTAACCTTACTTGTTTCAGGCCATATGCATTATGCTGGACTAATAGCATTGTTGCAGATATCACCCTTATTCATTGGTTCCAATCTTCGAGAATCAATGGTTTAGCTGCTCAATTTTGAGCGTTCTCTCCTTACCGTTGTCTGTCTTCGGATAACAGCTGGTTTTTTGCACGCTAGGGTTTGATACTTTTCCTTACGTAGTGGAACTGTCGAAAGATGGTGAAGGCGGTGAGTATGAAGTCGACATTGTTGGCCACACTTCTAGCACAGGTAATCCTCCTGTTTCCCACGAGTTTGGGAGTTTCCAGCTTACGTCGAAAGAAAAGAAGAATTTAATGCTTTCATTTTTGATCTTGTAGGTCCATCCACCTTTCTTGTTGATGTGCCATCTTTATCAGTGCCTGAACCTCCAGCTATTCCCACATCCTTCATGCTCATTTCTATTCCCGTTACTGTTTCCACGTCCGTGTCTGGCTTACAGCCGGGGCCGGAGTCAAAAAAGATAGCCGTGCTTCATGGCTTAGATGACCCTTCTGTGTCTTTGGAAGGTGACGTAACATCGGCAGAAGTTAAGAAACAGGAAGTTCAAAAGGAGCAGCCTCGTAAGACTTAACATGAATTGGTCGCTATCAAGGAGGAGAAGGTTGAAGCGATCAAAGCTCGAAGGGCTCCTGTAAATAACGAAAGAGCAAAGCAAAGGGAGAATCTTCTTAAAAGGCGGCGGAGCAAGAGAGGACGTTGCCACCGAGGAGTTTGTTGATATTATCGGTAGCGACATCACTCCCGAGACGAGGCGGAAACTACAAACAATGGGTAGAAAGGGAGCGGTGGAAGGAAGCGCTGATGAGCTTGTGTGGAGACTGATCTGGTTTGGTTCTTTTTGAGTCATTTTGTTCAAGTGCAAGGTCTGCACTTAGTGTTTTTTTCATGGAGTCTGTGGTTTCTTTTCGTTGGCCGGTCTTGTATGGGTGGCCCCCATATTTTGACCTTATACAAAGAAAATCATAAGCAGTACATTAATAGTTTGACTATATTCTTATTTGTCTGTTCATGTGTGTTCTGTGCACTTATGCTTTTTTTGTTTAAACTTATCCAATTTTTGTGAATGGTGCCAAAATTTTTATTTGGAGTAACAATTCTTTATTTGGAGTAAAAGAACTTGTGAAGTGTTTTTTTAAGTACCGGCGTATGCCCCCCAGTTCACGGGCTATTTACTTCAAATGACCCGTAACTTATAGTTTAGATAATTTTCATATTAGACTTGAGATTTGGCTAAGTCACAGTCTGATTTTCCCTCTTTCGAGAATTTTACAACTTTAGCGTGTGATCCAAGTTTCTTGTAATATTCCTATAAGTTTGGAAGATATGTATGTTCAAGAGGAGCACATTGCATGGGATTTTAGTACTCCACTTTGGTTGGAGTTGTGCCCATCATGCATAGTCATAGAAGTAGTTGGCGTTGTCATGAGATGAGCAGTGTTCGGGGTAGACATGGCCCATTGATTCAGTTCTGATGCTCCTTAGCGTTACCTATCTTCGAGAAACGTTAGAGGTTTATGCTTTAGGAGCGTGATTTTTCGACGATGTTCCTAGGTGTTGCCTATCTTCAGGCAACGTGGGGTATTTAAGTTTTTTAGGTGTTAATGCGTGACTTACGAAATGCGCGACTTTTGGTACTCTCGTTGTTGCCTATCTTTGGACAACGCGAGGAGCGTATATTTTGGCATGGCTTATGGAGTGCGTGGCTTTTGGTGCCTCGATGTTGCCTATCTTTGGGAAAAGCAAGGAGCGTATGTTTTGGTGCGGCTTATGGAATGCACAACTTTTGGAGCGCCTCAGCGTTGTCTATCTTCGGGCAACACGAGGAGCATATATTTTGGCACGGCTTATGGAATATGTGGCATTTGGTGCTCCTCAGAGTTGCCTATCTCCAAGCAAAGCGAGGAGCGTATGTTTTGGCATGGCTTACGGGATGCACGGCTTTTGGTGCTCCTCGGCGTTGCCTATCTCCGGGCAACAAGAGGAGCGTATGTTTTTGCACGGCTTATGGAATGCACGGCTTTTGGTGCTCCTCGGCGTTGGATATCTCCGGGCAACATGAGGAGCATATGTTTTGGCACGGGTTATGGCTTTTGGTGCTCCTTGACATTGCCTATCTCTAGGCAACGCGAGGAACGTATGTTTTTAGAGCGGCTTATGGAATGCATGGCTTTTGGTGCTCCTTCGCATTGCCTATCTTCGAGCAACAGGAGGAGCTTATGTTTTAGCGTGGCTTATGTAATGCACGACTTTTGGTGCTCCTTGGTGTTGCCTATCTTTGGGCAACACGAGGAGCATATGTTTTGGTGCGGCTTATGGAATGTGTGGCTTTTGGTGCTCTTTGGTGCTACCTATCTCTGAGCAACGTGAGGTGCATATGTTTTGGTGCAGCTTATGAAAGGCGCGGCTTTTGGTACTCCTCGGCGTTGCCTATCTTTGGGCGACATGAGGAGTGTAATTTTGAGCATTCTCGATGTTGCCAGAGCAACACCGGTTTTTATAAGGCAAGGATCAGGTTCTGCCGATCCAACGGTTTGAGTCGATTTACCCTGTCGACTCAACGGGTTGCTTACATGAACACGGTTTTATTGGTTCAAGAAGCTAAACAGTTTCTCATTTGGGTAACCATGGCTTGGATGATCCTTCCCTGTTTCTAGAAGATGCACACATCTAAATAGATTAGGCTTCCACGGTGGAGAGATCTATAGCGGAATGCATGAAGATGGATTGAAGAAAGAGCCTACGGGAGTTCAGAGCGTGGCTCTTAACTCTTGGTCCAAACCGCCTTTAGAGAATGGGTCTTTGACTGGCATACAGTCTAAGAGGAAGAGAGATTGGCCACCAAGAGCAGTAAAATAGTAGTTGGAAAGAAGTGGGTAAGTATTATGCTAGTATTTTGTTTGTTGCAGTAGTAAGGTCATTAAGTCCACGGTTGTCAAAATGCCAGAATTTTTGATCAGACATAACAGAACCGAGGTATGATTAGTCTGGCCTTTCTTATGGTTATTCAAGTGTGTGTCATGGCCCCCATGCCACAAGGCTGTTAGCATGCTTGAAATATGTCTATGGTCTCTCCATAACTCGTTTGGTTGCCTGTGGTTCAATGGGTGTGGTTCTCCCAAGTGTTGAATTTTGGCTTGATTCGATTGATCTCAAGGGCAGTCCAGTTTTGGCTTAGCTGCTTTGAGCGAATTTGAAGCTCTGGAATTTAGCACTGTTTGTCTCATTGGTCGTTGAAAGTGATTCCATTAATTTTGCGGAGTGACTGGTATGATTATCGATTTGTGGCCATGGAGCGTGACTTCGTTGAATTCGGGGAGCTTTGGATCAGATGACTACTAATCTTCCAGTCCACCATCGTGAATATCAGTCATACATAAATTTTACTGATCTATTGATTTGCCTGCCCTTCGCTTTAGTTTATGAAAGACCTTCCCGTTCGTGAAGTGCTTTTTGGATCAGATGACCGCTAATCTACCATTTCACCTTCACGACGCTTTAGTTCGTGAAAGACCTTCAAGTTCATGGAGGGTTTTTTGGATCAGTTGACCACTGATAACCATGTTCATCTTCACGACTCTTTAGTTCGTGAAAGACCTACACGTTCGCAAAGGATTTTTTGGATTAGATGACCGCGGATCCTCTGGTTTATCTTCACGAACTTTAGTTCGTTAAAGACCTTCACATTCGAGAAGAGTTTATTGTGGTCGGATGTCTTGTGACCAGACGGCCTTGGAATGATAATTTATCTATTCTGAGAGGAGTTTTGGGTCGTATGTCCAATGACCCGGTGGTTTTAAAGCAATGATTCATCGAATTCAAGAGGACTTTTTTGGATTCAGCTCGACGGAACACAATTTTATCTATTCCTATAGGCTAAGATGTTGGATCTGTTTGTTCGTCGATCCTTTGGACAAGACTTCTCGATGCCACCACCAATGCCGATTCTCAAAAGAGGGATGGACATGACTCGTCGAGGGCATAAAAGCATGTCTTCGCCTTGCTGTATGTAATGCCCTAGTTTCATGATACGTCTCATTCGAAAAAGGAGAGTAGACAGGGATGGATGAAAAGGCATCGTTTTAGGTTGCTGTCTCATTTCTTAGTTGCTCGATAGATAGAGTGTTATTTGATAATCCTATATTCATCTGATTTCATCAGTTAGTTGGGGCACTTTTCTACTAGGTTTTAGTAGCCTTGCTTGGGCAGAAGGTTCCTAAGGTTCTGTTGCTCCTTCGCCATTTGGTATGTTCTTTGGCACGTTGGCGGGATTGCTCTCTTTTAATTGCACTACTTCTAATCTTCAGAACCAGTTTGCCTTCTCATAGAATTCTTTCAGGGTAGTCGGTTATTTCATCCTTTAATGATTCCTATAGGCCTTGTAGCAGACTGCATCTATCATCCTAGCTTCATCCATATGCTAGTCATACCCGCAAAGTAGCTATTTTGAATCACTTGTAAATTTGTATAAAAGGTATTGTAGGCATGATAAACTATTTCGGATATTCTGCATGTCGAACGGCTTCGGCAAATGGGTTTCGATTACGGAAGATGCTCTAATCATTATTAGATCAGTCCATTTTCAAGTTACGGCTATTTATAATGCTTGAGAATGATATATGCACGATTGTCCCATGTTTGAATGATTAGAAATGCCGATTGGATCGAAAGTCACTAAGGATGGAGACATGGATCATTGACGATCCCTAAAAATTTTCAAACTAGGCGAGATCGGTCTAGGGCGACAATGATGGGCCCCAAAGGTTGCATTCCAAATTTCAAGGCATTTAGAGTTCGTACATTCGAGTTATGGGCAAAAGAAGATGGATTGGCATTGATGGATCGGTTGTATTTTGCTTGGTGTCTGACCCGAGACAATTTTCCATTTGCTTGGTGCCAGCACGTGGTTCACTTGGAGTCATAGAATTTGAAGTGCTGGGTTGGTGACAAAACGGTACTTGGATTTATTTGTATGTTCGCTTGGAGAAAACCTTGGTTTTTCCCGAGTCTGATTTCGTGCTATAATTTCCTAGGTTTGCTTCGACTTATATGGCTAATAACCTGAGTTGGACTTCGAGTTAGGACTTTCAAAATCTGCTTCGAGTCAAATAGGCAATTACCCAAGTTCGACTTCAAGTCCAACCTGAAGTGAATTTTTCAATGAACATTTTGAAGATGTTTGATGATTTTCGACGACCACGTTTCATGATTCGACATGCGAGCACCATGATGGGATTAGAGACTAGTCAATTAGGAGTGGTCACAATATACCACGGTAGCTTAGCCTTTTAATCGATCCGGGTTTATGTCATATCTTCTCTGTTCTCCTGTCTTTGGAAGTGTCGTTTGAGTAGCAGTTCCTTGTCCATTGCTTGGCACTGTGCTGCGGCATGGGTCTTAGAGCTTCTTCTAGCATTTCGCACGTCGGCTTTTTCGTCCAATTTGTCTTCCACAAATTGTTTGTCATCTTCAAAGCCGAAGAGAGTCATCGTTGTCTCCCCGTGGGGTTTTCACTCCCAAGTTCATGCTTGTCGCAAGTGCTTTTGTAGTGGATGGAGTGTTAACATTTTCATTCGTCATGATTCTTAGTGCTATTCCCACTACTTCCTGTTGCTTTTGCCTTCTATCGATTCTACCCCCTACGAATGACCAAGAAGGCGATATAGAAAAAGACAGTAAAAGAAAGAAGACAAGGAATTTTTATAGTGGTTCGGCTGTTAGTGAAGCCAATGTCTACTTTATAGTTTTATTATGGCTGATTGCTGTTACAAGTAGTGCTTGATTACAAGCCTTTGATTATCCTTAGCTAGATTGAATTTCCAGAGTTGGAATCCACTAGAGAATCACAGCGACTTCCTTTGGAGATTGTTGTGAGGGAGGTAGAGAGTGAAGAAAGTTTCTAGCAGAGCTTCAGCAACTAGTCCTGAGAAGACCTCCCATTTTTTCTGTAGGTAGGATTGTATTGATAGAGATTGGAGAGTTTCTGGTCTAGGCCCGTTCACTGACTGCTCGTAGAAGGACTCAGGACGATGCAATGAAGCTCAGCTCGTGACCCGAGCCGAAACCATGGATCGCTAGCGATCCTTGGTCTATGGATCGCTAGTGATCCATGGATTTAGCTCGCGTGCGAGCCAATTACTTAGCTCCTCTTTTCTCTTCTTCGTCTAGTTAGCTCGCCAAGAGTCCATAAACAAGTATTGGTCGATGGCAATCCATACAATCAAAATATTGTAACGACCCACCTTTATGATATTTTAAATCGACAATGAACCACACATGTCAAACTCAAATCATTCAAAGGGGAGGATTACTATAGGGTAAACAAGAAAAAGAAGAGAAAACAAGGAAAAATAAAACACATAATCTCAAAGCGGAATGACAAAATATAATAATCAAATAAACAGTTCATGAAGTTTTTTTACAATTGACATTTGATTACATTTTTACAATACACATAAAAGTTACATACAACAGAAATAAATAAAATGCAACGAAACAACATGATGTAGTGGAATAAATAAAATAAATAATAATAGTACAAAATCTTCATCTTCGTCCACTAGAAATAAGGTCTTCAATACATTGAAAATCTCAGACTGACCGGAGTGTAGTGAAAAGACAAAACATTTGAGTTAGAACTAAAAGATCTTATGTAAGTTAAATCAGTAGTGAATAAATATGAGTGTAACAGCTTCAAAAATGTTTGCGGGTTTGACATCTCCTATCCAGTGTCAACATGAGCACAATAACTTAAGAGATGTTCAGGATTTCCATCTCCTAAGGATCCGTTAAACAAACTGCATACATAGTACAATACGCTATTATAATAGTGTCTACAGTAAAGTAAAGTACTAAAATAGCCTTAAGGAGTTATCGATATCCCCCTTAACACATTTTTATATATTCATGCAGTCTATACAGATACTGTATGCCCCCACAAAACTGATCGGATACTCAAAGAGGACTCCGTAGGTACATACAAAACAAACTCGTAGAAGGCACGATAAGGCATTTGATGTGGCATGTGAGGTATTTCCAGGGCAAGATTCTACTATTTACACTCCCAGACTGGTAGTAACGCAGAACAGTTGATACCGCCCACCTCGAAACGCACTCCCATAATCAAATCGAGGGGTGAACACCAAATCAGTCATAAGGTCATAATATGGTATCGAATAAATGTGCCCAATAGGAGGAGCGACCTCACTTGGTCCAGTATAGCTCCTGTTTTAGCCACGTCAAGCTTACTCACGGGAGTCAGGGCTACATAAATACCCCATACAAAATATTTCGCCAAATCATCCTACTTCTTTCTAGCTTCTCCACAATGTACACAGTTGTTAAAGTGGTTTTTGGTACTGGCAGAGAGTATGACAATATCCAATCCCGCTTCTCTTTAATAACCAAATGCTTATTTCACACCGGAAGGTTCTTTTAGATTTCCAAAGCTGATTCATAATTGATATAAAAATATCATATTAAATTCAAACCATATCACTGTCGAAATCACATTCACTTTCGAAATCTTACTCACTTTTGAAAACATATCACATTTGAAATCATATCACTTTCGAAGCCATACTCACAAAATAGGTTAAACTCTCATTTCAAAATCATCGTATTTACTCAAATGTGTCATTTCATAAGAAAATGTCATTTCAAATTCCAACTTAAGCTTACAACATCATTTAACCATATTCGCTTTTAATTAAAGGATTTAAATATAAACACTTTCACTTTACACCATCTGAAATTTAGAAAATAATTTAGATAGTTATAAATAGATTAAAAAGTTTAGCACAGTTTAAAATAGATTTTTATATAGTTTAAAATGCTTAAAAATAGTAAAATGGATTAAAAATAGTTTTAAATAGATTTAAAATAGTTTAAATAGATTTAAAATAGTTTAAATAGATTAAATAGATTTAAAATAGTTTATATAGATTTAAAATTGTTTAAATAAAATTTAAAATAGATTAAATAGATTTAAAATAGTTTAAATAGATTTAAAATATATTAAAATAGATTTAATTTGATTAAAATAATTTAAAAATAGTTTAAATGTTGAAAGTCTTAATGATTGGGATTTTAAAATAATATAATTTTAAACAGTTTATATTAAAATAATAAATTTGAAATTAATATTAAATACACATCTAGACCATGTCTAGCTTTCGAATTAATAAACTAAATTTTGTCTTTCAATTCAGATTCTCATTTAGAACCATTTAATCAATATCGATTACAAATCCATGTTCGAACTATAAATTTAAACTATTCCAAATTTAGCAGACTTCAAAGTTTAAATATTCAAATACTTCAATAACTCAATTTTGATAAATTTAATTTATGCTTCAAGTCTAATTTTAAATATTTTAGTTTAAACCAATTCCAATTTCAATGGTTAAAGCTTGGATTTCAAAAATAATTCAGTTCATATGAATCAAATTTTCTTCAAAATATCATTTAACTAAACTTAAAATTTAAGGATTTAAAAGCATTTAATTTAACCAATCCGGTGTCTGTATATAATTTCTAACTTATGGTCAAGTGATACAGATATTTATCGTTTTAATCTGCAATATTTTATATTGACGGATATATATCATTTCAACCCATAATCTCAAATGAACATTCAAAATCCATAAAATTGCTCAGGTTTATCAACTCAACCCATAACGATTTTTCTAATCTATAGATCGTTCGGATACGTATCATTTCAACCCATAGAGATTTCTAACAATAAACTAAGAGAACATGCAATGTTGTAACAATATATATATATATATATATATATATATATATATATATATAATAACATAATATATCGTCACCTAATATAAACAATTAAACATCCATCACAATCATCATTCAAATCAACCAATCAATAACAGCAATTAACTGATTATCAATAACAAGTATTTGATTGACATTTATATTCAATATTAAGTTAAATAGCGATTCAATTCAATAAAAGTCATATTTAACTGGAATGACAATATAAATATACCAAACATCAACCGATCAATTTTTAATCGCATTATAAATTCAATTTAACTAACATAAGATAATGTAGTAGTTGTGAGTGGGTTAAAACACTCACCTTTGATTTCAAATCGATTTGAAATCAAAAATAAAGCCCAAAAATTCAATAGTCTTAGAATTCGTCCAAACTAGTTTCATAATGTCTGGAATTTCGATACGATTGTAACGGAGAAAACCGCACATGAATCCAACCTCGTATGTAAAAGTTATATACGATAGAAGGTTTGAATTTAAATATTAAATAAATTAATTAATAAAGCAAATGGGTCACGTCACGTTTTCCTGTTCATTTCAAAACCCTAGCTATAACATCAAAATATCATGCACGACAAACTGACGGCCGCTCACAATCGCGATGACCCCTTGGAACTTCGCACGCCACCGACCTAGGTTAGACTTGCCACCACCAGCCGCAACCCTCCACGTCCTCGCGATCCGCCATCGTCGCCACCTTCGCCTGAAAAGCACAACTGCCGGCCCATATTTAAAAACCTAATCAAAGTTCTTAGCCCAATCTGACCCCCACGACTGTAAGCGAACAGCATCGATGAACTCCTCTCGCCCATCTCCACACGAACATACCCTCAAATCTACGATCCACTGATGTTAATCAAACACTAAATGAAAGGCTGAGAATGTTTTGAACAATTTTGGACAAACCAAAACCTGGTTGCAAAAAAAACAACAGATGTTGATTGTGCTCTTCGAGAGATTTCCAACGATATATAATATTATAGGCTTTGGAGCGTTTGAATTTTGAAATTGATTCGGAAATCAGATTTAGGGTTTTGAAATTAAATTTTGTTTCTGCAATTCGAAGAAGGGGGTAGGCAGACGACCCAGACTTTCAACCTTCGAAAATCGACATCTAATACATCACTCGTATTCAAATGCCGGAGATTCAAACGTTGGAGTCCGGATCGTTGGTGTCATAACACATTAGATAATAACAACAAAATGGAAACAAAATAACTTTCATTCATTCACTTCATGGATAACAATATTCTTACAACAAGTGTCCATCATCATCAGAGTCCTATATATTACACAACAGTGGAATACAACATAACAGCGGGAAAATGACATCAACATGGTCTTCCAAGAGAGTCCAACATACTGCATCTTCATTTCCAAAGCTCCAAAGTCCAAACCAAAAAGCTCAAAACCAAAAGCTTCAAAGACTTCCAAATCCACATCTACGTCCCAACTTAGCCCCAGAACCCACTGATAGCCTAACTCTAGGCTGCCAGTGTGGAAAATTAGGGGCACCTATAGTTTTGGAAATGGAACAATAAACTCCAAGTCAGTCATGGGACAGGTGTGAGAACTTAAAAAAGTTATTTGTGGCAAAAAAAATCCGTTCATGCTTTTGGAAAATGAAACTACCATAAGGTCTACCGACACACACTCACATGAAACGCACACATGGAGAAGGTTTCTCCTCATAGTTGTCAAACATGCTTGGTATGCGAAAGTCCTTTTGATATTATTTTTTGTGCATAGTGTGGAAAACCATTTCGCAAGTATAATATTAATCTTAGCCAGCATACGTACCATTATAGTATGCCTACTATAGCTACCATGTTAAATGGCAGGTTTTACAACCGAAATCGTAAAGGGCTCGTATTGTTTCGTTTATATTTCCAACAAATGGCCAAGGCTAAGGAACTTCCTTTATCCGAATGGGTACACCTTTGGAGGGACGTCCCGACAACCTAACTGGATCTTTGCCAACACAAGGCTGGGTTACCTCTATAACTAGGTAACTAACTGTCATGAATAAGCCATCCCCGGGTCATAACCGACCTTTACCGAGGCACCTAAAATTCCAAGAACCACATAAGTAAAATATCTGGGCTCCATACAATAATACCACTTTTATCAAGAATAAAATGCACATACCCTAAGGGTCGTGAACCCCATAACCTTGCTGCATGCTTCCTTTTTCGACCATTTCCCGATGGCTTGAGGTTCGATGAAATCTCGTCCCACAAAGCTACGCTTTACATAAAATCCATGCTTTAATCAACCAATGCTCAAAACTTAGCATGCCAGGTTACCAAATTGGGAATATATCACAAATAACTATCAACTATATAACCTGTGAGATCGTACGTTTGTGAAAAGCGTGTTAAGCTAAGAGAATAAATTCTCCGCCACCAAACAGAAATGTATTTGATAGAAACCAGCTTTATATCCCAAAGTGTAATGTCAGACAGACATCCATACATGTCCATCCTGGGTCTGAATGGAACGGAAGGCACTTCATCCAATTAAGGGAAGAAGTCCTTGCAAATCCGAATATCCCCAATCTCGTCCTGACTCCCCATCACATAGGGTAATCTCCATACCAGAGCAACTCAGTGTAGAGACAATCAAAGGGAAATCCTTTCGTTTTCGAAAATACCCGGTCTTCAACCACCGTTTTCAAATGCAATTCCATTCTGTCGTATCATTATTCGAAATGGATTTTCGACTTAATGCCCTTCCCTAGCCTTTTCGAATAATGAGCGCTCATTTAAAACATATGTGTTATCCCGCTTTTTGGCAAAGCCGTGATACCAAAAGATTGGCCAAAAACAAAGGACAGTTCGTCTCAGAGATTGGTTGCACTTCTCTTCGCTATGGATATCGATGAATTTTGTCCGAGCCCGGATCGGGCCGCAATTGATAGGGCATGACAAGAAAGACCATAGAAGCCAGCATTTCAAATTTCAAGTCAATCCGAGGTCGTACGCTCAAGTTATGATGGATTCAAGTTGAGAAGGTGCACATTGCTCGGTTCGAACCCATCATGTTCGAACCCATCATATTCGAACCCATCGTGTTCGAAACCATCGTGTTCGAAACCATCTATTTCGAACCCATAGGAAGAGGCGACATTCGAATCCATCTAAGGAACTCCCTACTTCGAATCCATCACAAATTCGAGTCCTTCCTATGCTTCGAATCCACCACAGCTTCGAATCCATTAATAGCTTCGAACCCATCACAGCCTCGACTCCATCGCTCACCTTCGAATCCATCCATCATCTTCGACTCCATCACTCACCTTCGACTCCATCGA
This sequence comes from Allium cepa, assembly GCA_030765085.1. NCBI lineage: Eukaryota > Viridiplantae > Streptophyta > Magnoliopsida > Asparagales > Amaryllidaceae > Allium > Allium cepa. The sequence goes on along the minus strand of CM060932.1, from coordinate 339,636,727 downwards.
CTTCGACAACTTCGAATCGATCCAGGGCGCATTTGGATCGATTCGAACGAATCCACTCCATCGATTCGAAGACGACCTTCGAATCCAACAAAGCGGCTAAGCTAGCACGAACATGGATCGGCTCGAAGACAGGCGCGCCCCAATCGATTCGAAGTATTCGCTTCGGCCATGCATCGATTCGAACGAATCGATTCCATCGATTCGAACCAAACAGCATGCCGAACACCCAATTTCGAACCGATCATAACTCCCAATCTACTGATCCAAATCCCATGAAATTTTTACAGAAGTTTGTCTACATGATGAAGAATGTCCACGCCAAGTTTCATCGCAATTGGACAATTTTTTGATCGATTCGAAGTTCACTTCGAATCGATCCCAAACTGGGCACGCACTTCAAGAACGCGGGCCTGTGGGCCCCCCGTCACGTGCCAAGCAGCCTCTCCATGATTTAGGCAGGATTTTGGCCTTCCACACCTATAAATAGAGCCCCTGGTCATTCAGAGAAGGGGTCGGAGAATTTGGAGAGAAAAAGTACGCCTAAACGCTGCCAGAATCACTCCATACCACCATCTTGGCTGCTGATTTCGAATTTAAGTCTGTTGTCTGCTGTAATTTGCTTCAAAACACTTGTAACCTTCAAGTATTAAGCAATAAAGTGATCAAACTTCATAGTGGACGTAGGCGCATCGCCGAACCACTCTAAATTCTTGTCTTCTATGCAATTTACTTTTCTATAACTTGGAGTTTTTGTTAGATAATTTTCATTTCCAATTTAAGTTCTTCACTTATTATCTCTTCAAAGACTTCCGAAGGGTGTTGCCCAATTTTGGTGCAAACAATATGGATACAATCAGATCTTAATTAAGTCACACCTTTTAGCCCTTATTTCCCAAAACCTTTCCTTTTGAATGGTTTAAACAAGTTTCCATTTTCTAATCTTTTAAACGATCCACCTTTTATAATTCAATACAGAACATTATATGCACACAGCAACTTATCACAGATAAATAACTTACATTTATCACAGCTCAATCCAAAGCAATTCATATCACAGAATTTTACAGATTAACATACTAGAGATATTAATCAATTCAAGCATTCAATATAATTAATCATCCACAAGCAAGATCAATTAATCACATAATTTAAAATTAATTTAATTTAAACCAAATAAATTAATTACTTATGAATTAATTACCTAACGCTGCTTAATTAACATTAATTAATTACAAACCATTTGTTATTATTTTAATTAGTTAACGAAATTAATTAATCATCCTTAATTACTTATATTAATTATTTATCCTATAGTTACTGATTAATTACCCTTTAATTATTAATTAATTATCCTTTAATTACTAATTAATTAACCTTTAATTATTAATTAATTAATCTTCAATTACTTTCATTAATTAATTAATCTTTAAAAACCCATGACCTTAATTAATTAAAGATAAACCATTTATCTTGATTAATTACTTAATTATCATTTAAATCTTATTTAATAAACCTTGGAATTAATTGATCAATAACCTATAAATTAACGTAAGACCTTTAAGTTAATTAATGATTGAAAACATTTCATCTTCATAATTAACTACTTAATTACACTATTTAATTTATTTAAAAAACTTAAGAGTTAATTCAAAATAAAGGACATATAAATAAATACTTAAACTTAATTAAATTTAAAACAATTTGTTTTATTACCTTTAAATAATCCCGACTTAAATAAAGATTTATTATTTAAAAGAGTTAGTTTAAGAAAATTGTTAAAACTTGATTTATTTTAAATTTGCTACTTCATATACCCGAGTTAAACCCGGAGAATACCCGATACCTTCCTCGAGAAATCCTCCATACCTTTTCTCCTTTTTAAAACCTGTTATATCTATATTTTTTTAAAACTATTATAACTAGTTAAAATCACTCGCGATCAACCCGGAAATAGACTCGAGCCAAAACAAAACTTCCCCGAGCTCTCACCCAAGGCCACTCTTCTTCTCCCTTCTACCCAAACCCACTGACACAAAGATACGTGCGCACCTGCACACCCCACCTCCGATGCTCCGGCCATCACTGCTACCACCCATACATCGTCGACAACCTCCTATATCAGTACAATCACCCAAAACCTAGAAACGAACTCGAAATCAAATTCAAGCATAAAAGGGTACCCGCTGGAATAGAACTAAGCATCCAAGATTCACCTCGACCCGCCGCCTCAGCTCACTAGAGACTTCGAAACTCCAATCAAACCTTCGTTGCAGTCCCATGTATCGATCCCCGGCCTCCAAATGAGTCCGGTTCTTTGACGACGAAGCAGCAGCCTCGAAACCCACGTCGACTAAAACCGGTCCTTAAACCCTACTACGACATCGTGTCGCCACTACGATGATCGATAAATGCTCCGATCATTTTTGTCGAGGCCCTTGACTTCCGAGCATGCTCCAACAACGGCCTCGAGACCCATCATTTCACTGATCGCCAGAAATCAAGGAAACACTCGATTCCATTTAACTCGAGATTCCTTACTCAAAACAATGTTAAAAATCTTGATTTTATTTTAAAAAACATTGTTTTCGAAAATGAATTAGATTGTATAATCAAAACCCAAAATTTAAACAATAAATTTTCCGACTTAATTTACTTTTTACTGTTCTTCTCCTTTTCCAGTTAATCTCCTTTTTAATTACACTTAAAAATATTTTTAAAATTTAGATCTTGTTAATTTAAACACGTTTTGTTTAAACATCATCAGCTGAAAGTGATTAGAGGAAGAGAAATTGAATTTTTAACTTGTTTAAAGCCTGTAATTTAGAACAGAGGCATGTTTGCCTGTACACAGACATGCACACAGTCATCTACATATACACAGACATGCAATCATATTTTACATCCATACAAACATTTTTCACAACATACTTCAAGTATTTATCACATGCAAATCAAGATATAAACAGTTTTAAGCTTTTTTTTTAAAAAATGTTTACTCACGGTTTGATGATGAACAAAGAAGCTTTTTAAAACTTGAAAACTAGAAATTTGTTTCGATCTGATCTTTGCTTATTCGAGTTGAATCTAGATCTTGAGTTGCTAGCTTTAGTTTGAATTTGAAAGAGGTTTTTTTGTTTTAGATTTTATTTTCTGGTTTGCATAGGTCTTAGTTTTGATAAAATTTAAAAAAGTGAAAGACAGAAGAAAATGAAAGAGTAGAGAAGTAGAGAGGTATATATAACTTTGTTTTTATTATTTTTTAAAAATGACAAGAAAATAAATAACTTGACACTTGTTAAATTGCATGTTATAATGTTTACACTTGTCTTTTTGCATGCACTTAGGTTTTTAATATGTTTTTATATTATATTTTTCAATTTTTATTATTACATTTCCTTTTATTTATATTTATATAGCTTTAAAGAAAATGATTAAAAATTTAATTATACATTAATAAATAAACATATATATATATATATATATATTAGTTTTTAAAATATAGAGTTTTTAAATCCAATTTATTTTTAACATATTTTTTTTTGGAATTTAAAATCAAAATTCTATTTACAATCTATTTATATATATACATAAAACAAACACATATCTTACTTGTTATAGAAAAAATTCCAATTAGTTCACAAATTAATTCTAAAATTATATTAATTACTAAATTACATTTGGCTTAAAAACGGGATCATTACAAATTTCCCCTTTAAGAAAATTTCGTCCTCGAAATTTGATAGAAAGGGAGACAAACAAAGAACATATGAACACATAAAAAGATAGAGAAATGGCTTACCAGATCAAGCCGAAATATCCATTCTACAATTGGAAAAGGACTTCTGCATGCTTTCCTTTGTTTCCCAAGTACAATCATTTGGATCTCCATTCCATTGTACTTCCATCAATTTCACCACTTTATTCCTTAACTGCTTTTCATCTCGACCAATAATCTTTAATGGTTCTCTTTTCGCTGCCAAGTTAGGCGTGATTTCCAAATCCTGTTGAGCGGCCTTCTCAATGATATGATCTGGATCGTGCACATACTTTCGAAGGTGTGAAACATGGAACACATTATGCACGCCAGCTAACCAATTAGGTAACTGCATCAATAAGCCAAAGGACCAATCCTTTCAAATATAGGAAAAGGACCTATATATTGATGTGCCGGCTTACCCGTCTTTCTAAATCTCTAAACTCCACGTATTGGAGGAACTCTAAAGTTCATCTCATGTGGTCGGCATAACTTTTCTATCGACTCTGGGCAGTTTTCAACTTATTCTGAATGAAATCAACCTTCTCAGAAGCTTCCCTTATCATGTCCGGACCAAGAACAAGCCTATCACCCAACTCAATCCAACACGCAGGTGATCTACAAGGATGACCATACAATGCTTCGAAAGGAGCCATTCCAATACTGGCTTGATAACTATTATTATACGAAAACTTAACCAAATGCTAATAGTCCTCCCATGAACCTCCAAAATCAAGAATATAGGCACGCAAATGATCTTCCAAGATTCGATTTATTCCCTCAGTCTGCCCATCAGACTGCAGGTGGTAAGCAGTACTGAAGTTCAACTTGGTTCCTAGTGCGGCTTGAAATGCCTCCCACAATCTGCTAGTGGAGATCGGGCCTCGATCACTCACTATATTACTTGGTATTCCATGGATACGAATAATCTCCTTCACATATAACTCTACCAAACTCGATGCCGTTCGAGTGGATTTAACTAGGATAAAGTGGGCAACCTTGGTTAGACGATCCACTATAACCCAAATCACCTCATTATCCTTCCGAGTTCGTGGCAAAGCATCTATGAAATCCATAGACACTTGGTCCCATTTCCATTTGGACACTTCCAGTGGTTAGAGTATACCTGCCATCTTCATTTTATCACTCTTTATTTGTTGGCAAGTTGCGCATCGACTAACATAAATGGATATATCCCTCTTCATCGCTTTCCACCAAAAGGTCCTCTTAATATCTCGATACATTTTGTTAACCCCTATATGGATACTAAATTCGGATTTGTGACATTCGTCCAATACTTCTCGTTTGAGATCTGGGATGTCTGGGACACAAATCCTCCATTTCAACCTTATAATTCCACTATTATCGATTTCAAAGCTAGAATCTTTGCCTCGACGTATTCTCCCATAAATTTCTTGGAGAAACTTGTCTTCTTTTTGCTTACTAGCAATCTTCTCAAGAAGAGTGGGGGTGACAACAAGATAAGCAAGAACAGCATGTCTTCTACTCAAAGCATCAGCTACCGCGTTGGCTTTACCAGGTGTATACTGAATATCCAGGCCGTATGACGCTAGGAATTCCAACCAACATTGCTGTCTTAAATTTAAATCCATCTAGGTAAAGAGGTATTTAAAAGATTTATGGTTGGTGAAAAATTCTAAATTTTCACCTAGAAGATAATGACGCCAGATTTTCAAAGCAAAGATAACTGCCAAAAGCTCAAGATCGTGGGTCAGGTAGTTCTTCTCATGTAGTCGTAATTGTCTACTCACGTAGGCTATTACTCTACCCTCTTGCATTAGAACAGTACCCACTCCTTCACCACACGCATATGTGTAAACCGATAAACCCTTATTCCCGTTAATAATGGCAAGAACGAGAGCATGGTCAACCTTTTCTTCAATTCCTGGAATGCTTCCTCGCACTTTGGAGTCCAAATAAATTTGGCATTCTTCATAGTCAGCTTATTTAATGGACTGGCTAACTAAGAGAAATCCTGGACAAACTTTCGGTAGTATCCGACTAATCCTTGAAAACTTCTGACCTCCTTTGGGGTTGTGGGTTGCTTCCAATCTAGGATAGCGGAAACCTTACCAGGGTCTACAAAAATTCCTTCTCCTGTTACAATATGTCCCAGAAATCTAACTTCTATTACCCAAAAATGACATTTAGAAAACTTGGCAAAAGAATATTCCTCCTCAATATTTCCAAAACTATTTTTAAGTGTTTGGCATGCTCTTCTTCAGTTTTGGAATAGTATAGAATATCATCAATAAATACGAGAACGAACTTATTCAATACTTCACGAAATACTCGAGTCATCAGTTCGACGAAATATTCAGAGGCATTGGTTAGTCTGAAGGGCATAACTAACCATTTATAGAACGTATCGGGACACCTAAAAGCAGTCAAATGGATGCAATCTTCCGCGTTCTCAGCTGATGGAATCCTTGGGCTAGGTCCATCTTGGAAAAGAATCGAGTACCCTGCAATTAATCGAACAGGTCGTCGATTCGGGCAAAGGAAATTTATTCTTAAAGGTTAACTTATTAAGATCACAATAATGTACGTACAATCTCATAGATCCATCGGACTTGTCTACAAATACTACAACGGAACCCCAACTGGAACGACTGGGTCATATAAATCCTTTCTCCAATAAATCTTGGGTTTACTTAACTAGCTCTACTCTTTCCCTTGGTGGCATCCTACGACTTGCATGCACAACTGGACGGGCATTGGGAACCAAGTCGATTCTAAATTCGATTTCCCTATGTGGAGGTAAAGACTTAACTTCTTCAAAAACGCCAGGAAATTCTCGTACAATAGGTATGGATTCCAAACTCAGATCGGGATACCCTATCGTATACATTAGCTTGTCCCTCTTCGGACTTGGATCCTCACAAGAAATCGCAATAAAATTCCCAAGTTTTTTTTGACTGAAATGGTTCTATTGATACAATCTAATTTAGCTTCATATTTTGTTAACCAATTCATTCCAAGTAAAATCTCAAATTCATTAAAGTCAAGAACGAAAAGGCTGATAGGAAACTGATGATGAGAATACAAAATAGAAACCTTTCTATAATGTGAACAAAGATTCGTAGGGCCTCCTACCGGTTTCTTCACACAAATAGGTTCGTCTACGAATTCGAGTTCAAGAGCTAACTCTTCTACGGTCTGCTGGGAAATATAACTATGCGTGGCTCCAGTGTTGAATAGAACTCTAATAATTTTATCATAAATAAGAAGATTACCTTCCAAAACTCCTTTTCCTTTACCAGCTCCTGAGATTGAAGGTTCATCCTTAATTGCGTATACCTTTACTACTTGGGTCTGCTCCATTATCGGGCATTCTTTAACCATGTGTCATGGCTTATGGCAATAGTAGCATTCCCTGGCTTCTTAGGTTGATCCTTCTTCCTTTTCTTCTTGGGCTTCTTGCAACTATTAGAGTAATGACCTTTCTTCAAATAGTTGAAATAGGTAACATTCTTTGCCTTGTTCTCCTTAGTATCCTTCTTTTCTTTACCTTGCCAAGGCTTCTTTCCTCCTAACTTTCTCTTCTTCCAATTTGGATTACTTCCACTTCCTTTCTCTTCTGGAATCTCTTGTTTATCTAAGGTAGATATCTATATCCCATGTCTACCAAATCAGCAAGAGACTCCTTCACATGGCCTGTCATCCTTTCATGAAACTTCTTGTTCATCCCTTTAATAAATCTCTCATTCTTCTTAAGAGGGGTATTCACCAATTCAGGTCCAAATTGGGATAACTCATTAAACTTATTTAAGCATTCTTTAAAAGATAGATTTCCTTGCTTCAAATCGGTAAACTCTTGATACATCCTTGAAATACCAGCGGAAGGCATATAACGCTGCTCAAATACTTGCTTGAATCTATCCCATGTAAACTCATCCTCCAATTCGACCAATGTAATGGTCTCCCACCATGCCAAACTTCTTCCTGGAGCTGCCAGTAAGCCATCGACCTCCTTTGATCATCATCCAATTTCAATCCTTTAAAAATCCCCTCACAAGATCGAATCCAAGCTTGCACTTCTATAATAGTCTCCGTACCTTTGAATGGTTTCCCTCCAAGTCTTGAGAAATTCCGTAATAACTCTGCCAGATTTGGCTGGGGTTGGATGGGAAGAGTTTCTCCTTTCCATTACTGTTGTTGCAGGGTCTCGACCATTTGTAGTGGTACTCCACCTTCCCCTACCTCATCCTCTTCTTGCACTCATTATCACTATCTGTAAATAGTAAAAATTGATTTAGGCATACGCACGAGATATCTTAGGGAATATACTCATTCTAGGGCATTCCTAACCCTATCTCTAATGAGTCACCTAATGAGTTATATTCCAAAGATAAAGTTCTTACTCAACCTTTAGCCCTGATACCAAACATGACGACCCAGACTTTCAACCTTCGAAAATCGGCATCTAATACATCCCCGTATTTAAATGCCGGAGATTCAAACGTTGTAGTCCAAATTGCTGAGTCATAATAAATTAGAAAATTTCAACACAATGGAAACAAAATAACTTTCATTCATTTACTTCATGGATTACAATATTCTTACAACAAGTGTCCATCTTCATCAGAGTCTATATATTACACAACAGCGGAATACAACATAACAGCGGGAAAATAACATCAACATGGTCTTCCAAGAGAGTCCAACATACCACATCTTCATTTCCCAAGCTCCAAAGTCCAAACCAAAAAGCTCAAAACCAAAAGCTTCAAAGACTTCCAAATCCACATCTACCTCCCAACTTAGCTCCAGAACCTACTGATAACTTGACTCTAGGCTGCCCATGTGGAAAATTAGGGGCACCCAGAATTTAGCAAAGGGAACAATAAACTCCGGTTCAGTCATGGGACTGGTGCGAGAACTTAAAGCAGTTCTTTGTGCCAAAAAAATCCGTTCATGCTTTTGGAAAATGAAACTATCATAAGGTCTCCCGGCACACACTCAAATGCAATTGCATACATGGGGAACGTTTCTCCTTATAGTAGTCAAACATGCTTGGTATGCGAAAATCCTTTTGATATTATTTTTAGTGCATAGTGTCAAAAACCATTTTGCAAGTATAATATTAATCTTAGCCAGCATACGTACCATTATAATATGCCTACTATAGCTACCATGTTAAATGGCAGGTTCTATAACTGAAATCGTAAAGGGTTCGTATTGTTTCGTTTGGATTTCCAAAAATGGTCAAGGCTAAGGAACTTCTTTTATCTGAATGGGTACGCCTCTGGAGGGACATCCCGAGAACCTAACCAGATCTCTGCCAACACAAGGCCGGGCTACCTCTATAACTAGGTAACTAAATGTTCCGGGTATGCCATCCCCCGGTCGTAACCGACCTTTACCGAGGCACCTCAAATTCCAACAACCACATAAGTAAAATATCTGCGCTCCATACCATAATACCACTTTTATCCAGAAGAAAATGCACATACCCTTAGGGTCACGAACCATATAAACTTGTCGCATCCTTCCTATTTCGACCATTTTCCTGGGTGTGATGTTCGATGAAGACTCATCCCATAACGCTACGCTTTACACAAAAGCCATGCTTTAATCAACCAATGCTCAACACTTAGCATGCCACATTTCCAAATTGGGAATAAATCACCAATAACTATCAACTACATAACCTCTGAGCTCGTACATTTCAGAGAAAGGTGTTAAGCTAAGAGCATAAATTCTCCGCCACCAAACATAAATGTATTTGATAGAAACCGGCTTTATATCCCAAAGTGTAATGTCAGACATACATCCATAAAAGTCCATCTTGGGTCTGAATAGAACCGAAGGCACTTCGTCCAAATAAGGAAAGAAGTCCTTGGAAATCTGGATATCCCTAATCTCGTTTGGACTCCCCATCACATAGGGCAATCTCTATACCATTTCAACTCGATGCAGAGACAATCAACAGGAAATCCTTTCATTTTCGAAAATACGTGGTCTTTAACCACCGTCTTTAAATGCAATTCCATTCCGTCGTATCATTATTCGGAATGGGTTTTCGACTTAATGCCCTTCCTTGACCTTTGCGAGTAATGAGCGCTTATTTAAAACATATGAATACATTTAGATCTTAGTTAAGTCACAACTTTTTGGCCTTTATTTCCCAAAGCCTTTCCTTTTGATTGGTTTAAACAAATTTCCATTTTTAATCTTTTAAACAAAAGATCCACCTATTATTATTCAATGCAAAACATTATATTCACATAGCAGTTTTTCACAGATAAATAACTTACATTTATCGTAGCTCAATCCAAAGCAATTCATGTCACAGAATATTACAGATTAACATACTAGAGATATTAATCAATCCAAGCATTCAATATAATTAATCATCCATAAGCAAGATTAATTAATCACATAATTTAAAACTAATTTAATTTAAACCAAATAAATTAATTACTTATGAATTAAATACCTAACCTAGCTTAATTAACATTAATTAATTATAAACCATTTGTTATTATTTTAATTAATTAATGAAATTAATTAATCATCCTTAATTACTTACATTAATTAATTATCCTATAATTACTGATTAATTGCCCTTTAATTATTAATTAGTTATCCTTTAATTACTAATTAATTAACCTCTAATTATTAATTAATTAATTAATTATTCTTTAATTACTTTCATTAATTAATTTATCTTTAATTACCCAAGATCTTAATTAATTAAAGACAAACCATTTATCTTGATTAATTACTTAATTATCATTTAAATCTTATTTAATAAACCTTGGAATTAAATCATCATTAACCTATAAGTTAACTTCAGACCTTTAAGTTAATTAATGATTAAAACATTTTATCTTCTTAATTAACTACTTAATTAGACTATTTAATTTATTTAAAATAAACTTGAGAATTAATTTAAAATAAAGGACATATAAATAGATACCTTAAGCTTAATTAAATTTAAATTAATTTATTTTATAACCTTTAACTAATCCCAAATTAAATAACATTTACTATTTAAAAGAGTTAGTCTAAGAAAATTGTTAAAACTTGATTTATTTTAAAATTTTAAAATTGCTACTTCATATACCCGAGTCAAACCTGGAGCATACCCAATACCTTCCCCGAGCGATCCCCCATACCTTTTCTTCTTTTTAAAACCTGTTATATATATATATATATATATTAATTTTAAAACCGTTATAACTAGTTAAAATCACTTGAGATCAAACCAAAACCAGACTCGAGCCAAAACAAAACTTCCCCGAGCTCTCACCCGAGGCCACTCTTCTTCTCCCTTCTACCCAAACCCACTGACACAAAGATATGTGTACACCTACACAACCTACCTATGATGCTCCGGCCATCACCGCTACCACCCATACATCGCCGACAACCTCCTCTATCAGTCCAATCACCCAAAACCCAGACACAAATTCGAAATCGAATTCGAGCAAAAAAGGGTAACCACTGGAACAGAACTGAGCATCCAGTATTCACCCCGACCCACCGCCTCAGGTCACCAGAGACTTAGAAACGCCGACCAAACCTTCACCGCAGTCCTATGCATCGATCTGTCCACCTTCGAATGAGTCTGTTGCTTAACGACGATGCAGCACCCTGGAAACCTACGTCGACTAAAACCGATCCTTACACCTTACTACGATGTCGTGCCGCCACCACGATGATTGATAAATGCTTTGATCATTTTTGTCGAGTCCCCTGACCTCCGAGCATGCTCTAGCAACGACCCCGAGGCCCATCACTTCGCTGATCGCCAAAAATCGAGGAAACACTTGATTCCGTTCAACTCGAGATTCCTCACTCAAAACAATGTTAAAAATCTTGATTTTATTTTTAAAAAACAATGTTTTCAAAAACGTATTAGATTATATAATCAAAAACCAAAATTTAAACAATAAATATTCTGACTTGATTTGCTTTTTACTGTTCTTCTCCATTTCCAATTAATCTCCTTTTTAATTACACTTAAAAATATTTTTTAAAATTCAGATCTTGTTAATTTAAACACATCTTGTTTAAAAATCATCAGCTAAAAGAGATTAGAGGAAGAAAAATTGAATTTTTAACTTATTTAAAGCCTGTAATTTAGAACAGAGGCATGTTTGCCTGTTCACAGACATGCACACAGTCATCTACATATATATAGACATGCAATCATATTTTACATCCATACAAACATTTTTCACAACATACTTCAAGTATTTATCACATGCAAATCAAGATATAAATAGTTTTAAGCTTTTTTAAAAAATGTTCACTCACGGTTTGATGACGAACAGGGAAGCTTTTTAAAACTTGAAAACTAGAATTTTTTTTGATCTTGAACTTTGATCTGAACTTGATTGTTGATCTGATCTTTGCTTAGTTGAGTTGAATCTAGATCTTGAATTGCTAACTTTAGTTTGAATTTGAAATAGGTTGTTTTGTTTCAGATTTTATTTTCGGGTTTGCACAAGTCTTATTTTTGATAAAATTTGAAAAAGTGAAAGACAGAAGAAAATGAAAGAGTAGAGAAGTAGAGAGGTATATATAACTTCGTTTTTATTATTTTTTACAAATGAAAAGAAAATAAATAACTTGACACTTGTGAAATTGCATGTTATAATGTTTACACTTGTCTTTTTGCATGCACTTATGTTTTTAATATGTTTTTATATTATATTTTCAATTTTTATTATTACATTTCCTTTTATTTATATTTATATAACTTTAAAGAAAATGAATTAAAATCTAATTATACATTAATAAATAAACATAAACACACATATATATATATATATATATTAGTTTTCAAAATATAAAGTTCTAAAATCCAATTCATTTTCAAGATATTTATTTTTTTGAATGTCAAATCAAAATTCTATTTACAATATATTTATATATATATACATAAAACAGACACATATCATATTTCTTTTGGAAAAATTCAAATTAGTTCACAAATTAATTCTAAAAATTACATTAATTACTAAATTAAATTTGGCTTAAAAACGAGATCATTACATAGGGTTTGAGAAACTAAGCTATTTATATGAACAAAGCCCAATAAGAAAGTATGAACACATCATATTGGTTTGTAATGACAATAACGACCCGAAAAACCCGTTTTGTCTTTGAAACGAAAGTAGGTCGTCCCTTATATCAAAAAAGATGTTTTTGTTATTTTTAAATTCAATGGAATAGGTTTCAAGTCCTAATTCCATTATATGAAGAATTTAACTTTTAAATCAGCTGATTTCAAATTGATTTCTATGCATTTCGAACTTTTACGATCGAACGACAAGTCCTAACATTATGGAACTTGAAATCCTACAATAATCATCGTTATGGACCCGACGAAACTGGTTTCGCTGAAATCTGAGACAGTGGCCTAAATGGCTATTTTCACATTAATTAAATAAATTATTATTAAATTGATTTTACCACTTTTCAAATTTAAATTTTATAACTAACAAACTTCATCATTTTTGATTACCTATAAACTTATAATCTTTTAAATAAATTTTCTATGTCAAATCCAATATTTAATATTGCACTAATTTACAACATTCGATTTTAATTGCAATAATTTCGTTATTTATAATTTAAAACCCAATAACTTTATTTATTTTGATTTCGCTCTTATTATCCAATTTACTATGATCTTATGGATAAAATTAACATATGTTTACCATTTATTACATAAATAGTCTACAGTTATCATTTTAATTCATATTAACGTAATATTTAATTACATTCATATTAATGTAATATTTCTATGTTTATTGTTAACAAACAAAAAAAATAAATTCACGTACTGATTAATTGTTCAATATTTAACTAATTCCAATTAACTACACAAAATTTACCATTTATATACAACATTTGGTTTAATTCCTTATTTATAATTTGTATCCAATTTAACTACAACGTCCCGCCTTTTTGTATGCTTTAAATCTACGATAAACCACACACGCCAGACTTAAATCATACAGAAGGGCAGATTGTTATGGGGTAAATAAGAAAAACAGAGAAAGAAAAAACAAAATAGAATCTTGTTGCTGAACGATAAAATATAATAATCAAATATACAGTTTATGAAGTTGTTTTACAAAATATTCGATTATACTTATACAATACATATCAAAGTTACACATAACAAAGAACAATAAATAATGCATCGGAACAGTATGAATGTAGCGGAAAAATATAATAGATAGTAGTAATTAAATCTTCGTCATCGTCCTCCAGAAATAAGGTCTTTAACCTGAAATGCTCAGGCTGACCCGAGCGAATTGAAAAGACCAAACACTCGAGTCAGAACTAAAAGATCTTATGTAAGTTAAATCAACTGAAATAAATATGAGTGTAACGGCGTCAGAGATGTTTACGGGATTTGACATCTCCTATCCAATGTCAAGCGTGAGTGCAGTAACTTAAGAGATGCTCGGGATTCACATCTTTTAAGGATCCATTAAACTATTTACTATGTAGTAATATTTCGCTATTATAATAATGTCTATTGTAAAATAAACCTACTTCTAAATAGCATTAAGGAGTTACCCAATCTTCCCATTAACGCAATAATAGTTCCAGTCGTCCATCCAGTATCATGATCCCTCCTAATCGGGAAGCCACCAGAGGATACCACATGGGCTACATGAGAAAACTAAACTCGTACAAAGCACGATAGGGTAGGTGACATGGCACAACTAGGCAATGCCAGGGTAGATATACAATTACGCTTCTGGGCCGGCGGTAATGCGTAGCGCGCAGCTATCGCCCACCTCGAGCTACACCCCCAAATCAAAAAACAAAAGTGGCCATCGAATCAATCCAAAAGTCAGTGTATAATATCGAAGGGATATGTCCGATAAAAGGTGCTACCTTCTTAGCCAGTCGATCGCTCTTGTTTTAGCCATATTTGCCAACTCACGGGAGTCGGTTCCATGTATTTACCTTAAAAGAAACGCCGCCACCATCCTACTTCATTCTGGAATCTCCACCGTGAACATGGTTGTTAAAGTGGTTTTCGGAGTTGGCAGAGAGTATGACAACTTCTGATCCCTGTCTCTTCAACAAACCAATGTTAGTATAATACCGCGGTCATTTGAAAATAATTTATACTTCAAAACCGGAAATATAATATCCATTTCAAAACCATATAAATACGATATCAATACCGTTTTAAAAACCAAATCAATACGATATCATTTTTACAAAAACCCAAACAAATATACTATCATTTTTATCTCAAATATATCCTTTTTTGAAAATCATAGCACTTTCAAAGTTGTAACGCTTCAAAAACAAAACACTTGAAATATAACACTTTCAAATCATAATAATTTGAAACTAAAACTTTGAACATACTTCCACCACTTAAATGGTTTATATACTAAAATACTTTATATACTAATTAACTTCTTCAATTTCACAAATCAATCCCAAAATAACTCGAATTTCTAAATTTTAGATTTAACCAAATCTCGAATCACAATTTTCACTCAATTCAGTTTTAAAATAATCCATTTCAAATTTCATTGATTTCAAAACCGATTGATTCACCAAATAAACCATTTCAAATTCAGTTTATTTCAAGCTTTAAGTATTCAAAAATTCCAAAACTAAGTTTGATAGTTACAATTCAGCAATTCAATTTTCTATTGTTTAGTTTTGAAATAATTTTCTTAATAAATCCATTATCATTTAAACACAACCCAAATTTCAAATAACCGAGTATTTCCTTAATACTTGAAATATTCGTTTAATAGATCTTGAACAAAAATCCACTTATAAAAATCATACCTTTTAAAATTTCAAATATAATAAATTTTACATCAACTTATATAGTTTAAATTCTTAAATAAGCTCAATTACAAATAAATTTTCAATTTACCTCCCAATCTTAATTTTTTTAAATCATTATAACCTCTATATTAATGTATGATTTAAATACTTAACCATATTTTATTTTAATAAAATCTACTCCATTATTAAACTTATTATTATTAAACAAATTTATATATAGCTTAATTACATGAGTTTAACTAGATATAAAATATTTTATTATATAATATCAAGAAAAATCAATATTTATCAAACCGTATAATTCTATCCAAAACCATAGAAAACATTTTCAAAATATTTATATATAGACCGACGGTGTCTGTATATAATTTTCTATCCTATGGTCAAGTGATACACATATTTATCATTTTGATTCGTAATTTAAAATAAAAATACGGTTATATATCAGTTCAAACCACAATCCCGAATGAAATAAAAATGCATAACAATTTGCAGTTTATAACAATATAAAATACAACATCCATTCACCCAATATCAATCATCAACCATTTATCACAATCATCATCCAATTCAAACAATAACATCAATATAGAACAGATAGTAAATAACAGGCAATTAGTGGCAGTTTATATTCAAAAATAAATTAATTTGATGAGCAGTTTATATGCAATAATAAACAGAATAACAATTTAATTCAATAACTTCAATTTAACTGGAATGATGATAAAAATAGCAATAAGTAAATTTGTAATCACATCGGAAATTAATTTAACACACATAAGAAATTTTAGAAGTTGCGAGTGAGTTAAAGCACTCACCTTTTGAATTTAAATTGAATTTAAATCCAATTTAAACCCAAAATTTGAATAGTCTCAGGATTCGTCCAAACCAGTGCCAAAATGTATGGAATTCCAATACGAACCTAGCGGAGAAAATCGCGTGTGAATTCGACCTCGTACGCGAAAGTTATATGAGTTCGAACACTCGACGATTAAATTTGAAATAAAAAATTAAAATAGTGCTTACCTAACACGTCATCTATCTTCCCTTAACGTACGCAACTCCAGACATTCGAACCCATCACCCTTGCTGCATTCCTCCGTGCGCGCCACCCAAACGAGGCCGAGACTTCGATCAGAGACCACCAACGTACGCGCCACAACAAGCACCACCTTCACCCAAAACGCCATCGCATACGGTGCCTCCATTGCCACGCAAAATGCCAAAAATGCGCAACCATATAAGCCTCGATTTCGGAGAATCCGAGAAACTACGCCATGGTTCCACCGTTGGATGTGAAGAGTTTGTAGAGATCAACAACTTTCATTTTGGAAGATTCTGATTTCGTTGAATGGATGAGGAGAAATCAAGGGAATAGGTAAGGGTATTTTCAGCCATTGAAATCAAGAGAGAGCGGCGGTTAGGGTTTCTGGATAATATATTAATATTTTATCGTTTCGCGTGCCTATTTATAACGTGAGTCCAAAACAGCCCGAATTCCAAATGAAGCGTGCCGCCTGGTGTTCCTAATGTAAAAAGACCCTTTGAATACAATGGAACTAGTTTCGAGACTCAATTCTATCATTTCATCGGTTACTGTTTAATGTCTAGTTGGTTTGAAATGACAATAATGTCCCAAAAAGCCTGTTTCGACTCCGGAACGAAAATAGGTCAACCCATATATCAAAATAGACGTTTTAAAATATTTTAAAATCAAAGGAACAGGTTTTAGGTCCAAATTCCATCGTATGAAGAAGTTATGCTAAAACCAAATTATTTCAAATTTATTTCAGTCGATTTCAATTCCATTGATTTCTAGGTGTTTCGAGTCCGTACGATCAAACGACAAGTCCGATCGTTACAAAACTTGAAATCATACAATAATTCACCGTTACGGATCTGATGAAACTTGTTTCGTCGAAATCCGAGTCAGTGGCCAAAATGGCTATTTTTCAGTTAATTAAATAAATTAATATTGAATAAATCAAATCACTATTTAAATTCAAATTCTAGAATTCATTAATTTTATCATCTTGGATTACTTTAGAAATTTATAATCCTTTATAACAAATTTCCATATCAATTTAAAGTTAATCAATTCACCAATTATAGTATTAAATTTCAATTCCAGTTCCAATAAATTCATAAATTATTGATTGAAATTCCAATGAAATCTATTTATTTGATTTATAGATTTTATTATTGAATCAATTATCATTTCATGGGAAGAACTATTATTGGCTTACTTTTTTTTGTTTTGCATAAATATATTCCATTTTCTCATAGTTTCAATTAATATAGAATTTACTTCCAGTTACTTACTATTAAGTTCATTTATTATTGATTAAATTCCAAATAAAAAAATTTGATTCCAAAAATTGATTTGATTTAATTGCCATCTTTATCAGGTCCATTATTACTTAATTTACCTAATTACACTAATATACGCCTATTTACATCTTACATTTGTATAAATATTACCTTAATATATTCAAATCCCTAACTCCTTTGTATTGACTACCCTATTTCCAATTATTATATTTTTTCCAAATATATACATTAATTACAATTAATATTCTCAATAAATTTATTTACTTGGTCTCATGCTTTCTATTACACTAATTATTACCTTATAAATAAATTTACATTTCTATTTTAATTTACATTCACACTTTCCATTATTATATTAATTACATTAAAGTACATTTAATTATCTTTATTTGTAATTGGTGAATTAACTGGTAACAACCATTTGTCACCATTATACCCTTTATAATACTTGTATGTACATTCTTCCCAACCAATTACCACCTATTTTATTATTTCACACATTAATTCAATAATTACATTTGCTTTCTCATATTCCACTTATAAGTAAGTCATAACATTTAAATTATTTTATTTAATTAGAATTTCATTCAAGTTCATTAATTAATAACTTTATTTAACCTTGTTACGTTTCCTCTTAGTTAATCTTCATTACATTACCACAACTTTTATTAATAATTCACTAATTTTTATTTTCTTATTATTCAAACAATCATTATCCTATTCATACTTTATTATCAACCAACAATTATTGCAATTCATTATCTAATATTGATTTTATCAAATTATAATTTATTACGTATTATTCCATCAATATGACTCCCAATTTTTATTTCTTTCAGTATTAATTACACAATCATATTAAATTAACAAATTTCAATTTTATTTATTTATTCCAGATTTAATTACCAAAATCTTACTTAATTAACAATTTTTAATTATAGAAATTCGCGGGTCTTCACACTCTCCCCACTCAAAACTTTTCGTCCTCAAAAAGGAAAAAGAAGGATGAAGAAAGAATTAAGTAAACAATACATCTTATTCAAACATATTAGTTTCACAAACGATAATTTACAAAATTAATTAATTAAAATAAAATATACCAATTTATAAACATTAAATCTTTTTGTACTCAAATTAATAAAGTTTGGAAAACATTTTTCAAAAATTTTCTAAGTCCAAAATTTACGGAAAATTTCGACAGAGTCTCCTTTGTATGGAGAGGCGCGGGAGAAAATATAATATCAAATATAACAATATACAACATATATTTCCAAAATAATATATATCCCAACACGGGAAAACAATATAATAACGCTATAAACCGTAATTCGAAAAACGTACCTATTTGTCGGGCAAACAACGTTTAATTATGAATCCAAAAGCAGTAGCGATTGTGTAACATCCTGCTGCTATTTTAAAATGTAGCACTAAATTTAGGTAAAAAGAAGTAATAAATAAATAAAATAAAAATCGTTATGGAGATAAAATAAAATTTGGAGTAAAATGCCAGAGCGGAATTGTAATCGGAGAACAATTTGCGGGAGGGGAATATCGTGGTTAAGGGTGTATAAAAATTTTGGTTAAACATTGAGAAATAATTAACTTACTAAAGATGATAGTCGGTTCTATTAATCTGACATATCTCAGCAATCTATCTTTTTCATAATTATGCTTCCCCATTCTTATCTTATCTATTTAATGATGGTAAACTGACTTATATGTTTAACCTTTCATTTATAAAGAATCACTCTCTCCCTATATAAACCACCGCCCAATTCATTTCTTTCTCTTGAAATCAAAAGTCTGCAACGTACGCAACTTCCAGCTTCATCATCTTGAAGCATCCAAGTTTTTATCCCCTCAGCAAAATCTCAAAGTGAGTATAACTTCCCTTTTCTATTTATTTCTACTAAGTAAATCATTTTAACAGTAGTTATACTTTACATTTCTAGTTGTATATATGTTCACAAATCCGTGCATATATATTTCAATAATTCAGACGTGTGCCTATTTTTATATAATCATTTTTTAGTTATATATACCTAACAAACCTATACATGCAAGATATATAAACTAAGTATATATTAATAAAGGTGATAACACGTAAGTTGTAAGGTAGCATGAAAAGTATGAAATATATTCACATTTTACTTATGCCACTGTTGTAAGTTAGCATGTTGTTCTTATAATTTGTGTACACGTTCTACTGTAAAACTTCAATAAGATATTACTCAAAATCTAGCGTGAATTTGAGCATGCAACCAAAAGAAAATTTGTAGAGTGAAGTGAGACGAACAAATCGACTAGCTATCTATGACCAACGGTCTTTGTGATGATCAGAAATGACACCGTTAAGTCCACGACCGAATGATGAATGGGAACGTTACAACCAAAATGGAAGGTACCACTAGAACTGTATTGCGTAGTTGAACAAGATTATGGTATCAGTTCAGTCGTCGAAGGCATATGGATGTGTGACCATGAACCAAAGTGAACTAGTAAAATAGAATCATAAATTTATAAGCTTGCATTCATGCAAATTAATACATTCATCAATATGCGCGTGCACAGAAGAGAAAAATTAAAGGATGAGGTGGCATAGGGAATTTTGTGTCCTCTGGTGTGCATGCATGTAGCTACTGAAGATTTAAACATTGTCAATGAAATCTTTCTCGTATCGTTGCCGCTAAGATTAAAACATTTAGTACTGATATTGATATTGACATCAATGTAAATATGCATATTGTATAACATGTTTTGGAATGATTTTGTTGCTCATGTTTAAGCTATAAATCTAGCTATCTAATTTCAATTACCATACTTTTACAGTAAAGCCTTATAGTTATTATTGGTACAGTAAATTTTGGATTATCAAATAACCCTTCCTTAGAAGCCAAAATCCTCTACTAGATCAAACTTTCTTTACTAAACAAGGTTCAGCGATTCTTACTAATGTAAATATGCCATATTCTGTTCGTACGGACAGCGAACGACAGAAATAAAAATATGATCGCGCACGGCAACGTTACGCGATCACAAGACAACAATAAAATAAACCGGTTAACTTATTTTGCAAAACTTCAGAAGAACCAGCGTTTGACGCAAAACGGGTTAACTGAAAATGTTTTATTTTCTAAATTAAAAATTATGGAATTTTTTTATAAATTAAATTAAAATGACGACATCAAAAAATCAAGTCCAAATTTTAACGTATATTTTATTTAATTTAAATTCAAATCCGATGAAGTTCTTCCAAATTGTGTTTACATGTTATGTTTATGAATGTTCATGATGCCATATACTGGAGTTAATGCTATGTTGCACGAACACGACATTGATATGTGATATAAAATAGAAAACGATACCATTTTGGAGATAAATGGTATATTGGGAAGTTAAATGCAAAAGAATTTGAATGAATTTAACCGATGAAGCAAACGAGACGAGGTGAGACTACTAGACACTAGAATCCATCCTAGCATACAGATTCGGGGTCGCTCCTTGAATCGTGACGACCTGATCTCTTGTCACTTATTGTCCAAATGATCTGTTGCACGGACACAACCACGGTAACAGGCGCAGTGCAAATGGGAAATGAGGAAGAATCGAGAGTAATCTTATTGATGGATATATGGTGAAACAAAGATGAAGATTACAGCACAACGAGGTGAGCGCCAATGGTGAACAGGAAAAGATAGTGCAACTAATAGATCATGTGGTGTACCCACAATTTTTGATTGGAAGATATGCGGATGAAAAAGGCCGTAATATCGGTTCGATACAGAGTCTAGTAAGAGTGAATAATGAATAGGATTCACTAGAAATTCCACACCTCGTAAACGAATGTCTTGACAGTCGTATGTCTATTGAATAATGAATGCAACATATAAACGAATAGGATGTGATATCCCGGTTGATTAGAGTTGCAGCTATGAATCACTTTAAATAGTGTCGTGACACGTGTATTTAAACTGAAATAATCCAATGGGATGTGGGCGGGATTAGATTATGGAGTGTGTGGCATATTTATTTCTTTTAATATCACATATATATCCCAATTCCACAATTTATATGAGTCCTTGTTACACTATTATACTCACAGCTAGATTTATAGCCTGACTCGAGATTTTGTTTTGTGACAACTCCTTGGGTCAGACCGAGGCTTTTCAGGATGATTGTCTTTTCACGTTTTGAGGTGATTCCATATGAAATTGAGATGGACGGCAACTGACATACAGTATATAAATTTAAAGTAGTTGTAGATCTAGAGCTTTACGGACGTACACTTGCTACATGCCTCAAAGGAACTGTCAGAGTCATTTGGAGGAGAGATGTTAGAGAGATACATTTAGAGTCTGTTGAACTATGCTAAGTTGATTTTGTGTACTCGTGTCATATGTCCTTTGTATATATTTGTCTGTGTATGTATTCGGATGTCATTTTTAGGGCAGTTATATGTAGTTGTAGATATATGGTGATAGTCTGACGTCTGTTTGTATCTATGTATATGTATATATATCTATCTTTTTGGTCCGCTGCTCTGTGAAACCATTATGTATTGTGTTCTGCTGTGTGATTTAAATACAAATTCCCTAAACTCGTATATGCTACATTGTATCGAGATGAGATACGTATCATTTAGAAATATTCAGACAATTTTAACGTATCCATGTTGATCCAAAGTAGTGTAAACAAGAGATCGCTCTTTTGGTGCCTACTGATCCGAGCTATCGGACGGTAAACTCCCTCTGATATTTCGGTCACTGGAGCCGGGGCGTCACAGCATGGTATCAGAGCAAGGATTCAAAAGAATTTGTATAAATCAGTAATTAGAACACATTTGACCATAAGGGAGTCGGACTTAGATTGTTACCCTATCTGTAAAACCCACGGGAATTGAGATTAACTTGTATAGGTGATAGACGAGTTCTAATAAATGTTTTAAAGGGAAAACATTGGCATAATACTCAATACGTATTTTTATTACATACGTAATTGTTAGTGAAATTTTATTGTATAATAAAATGACAAATGTTCTTTATCAGAAAATGGTAGGACCAGGTAGACCCAGAACAGGCTCAACAGTTGAGTCACCAAATGGTCAACCAAGCAATCAAAAGGTACTTTAACTATGGATCAATGGGTCGAAGTCATGAAGCGTGTTCAAGATATGTGCATGCTCAGAGACAACAATCAAAATCCCGGATCAGAATTTACCAAGCTCTGCAAAGACTACTCAAGTCTAGGTGGTAAACCATTCTTGGGAAATGAAGGCATAATGGGAGTTCATACATGGCTGAGAACATGCGAAAGAATCTTCGGAGTTCTGAATCTCTCCGATTAGGATAAGAGAAAGTTAGCATCTCGATAGTTACAAGGAGGTGCCTTAGATTGGTATGAAGCCATAACTGCTGCAACTCCAGAGGAAGACATATCTTGGCAAGAATTCAAAGATATTTTCAAAGCTCATTTTCTGCCTGAAGCAGAGAGAGCAGCACTGCTTCGATAATTTATTGACCTTACTAAGAAAAATTTATCTGTGACTGAGTATGTCAATGAGTTTAATGCACTATCGAAGTATGGACCAGCACTTATTAGCACCCCATTGGAAAAGAATGAGAAGTTTGTGCTTGGTCTAAATAATGAACAGAGAGATAAATTACTTACTCAACGTCGATTTCCATTTGAGGAGATCGTGGATATGGCCTTAAGATTTGAAAAGGTGTGGGAGCGGGATTCGATTTTTGAAAGTCAACCTACTCAGAAAAACCAGCAACAAAGGAAGAGGCCATTCTTCTCGAAGAAGAATGCAAAGTTTCAAAATAATAAGCGACCATTCTAACCTAAGCAAGAGGACCAGAAGAAGCAACAATCTAAAGCACAAGTAGAATGTTACTCCTGTGGAAAGAAGGGTCATTATGCCAATGAATGTAGAAATACAAGTCAAGGTTCTACGAAGAAATGCTACAATTGCAATGAAATGGGACATACAGCGAGACAATGCACAAAGCCAAAGAAGCAAACTCAAGGGAAAATGTTTGCACTAGATGGTCCCAGTTCAAAGAAACCGGATGAGGGAAAACAAGCTTCGGTCTTAGAAGGTACTATTTTATGGCATGGATTATATATTAGAATTCTTTTTCATACAGATGCATCACATTCATTTATATCGAAAGGAATAGTAGAAAGGTTAAAATTGGATGTATCTTCTCTTAACAATTCTTTTAGGGTGGCAATCCTGTTGGAGGATGCGTTACCCTGGGGATGAAATGTAGTGGAATCGTAATTTGATTATCTGGGTATTCTTTTTTATGTGATTTGTTCATTATGGATTCATTGAGTTATGGAGTTATTTTGGGAATGGACTGGCTCGAGCACTATCAAGCTCAATTATACTGTTTAGAACGAGTAATCACTCTCCATCATCCTGATTACCCCAATCGAATCCTTATAGCTCTAGAAAGAGCAAATGCCAGTTCAGGTTATTCTTTATTTGCTTTGGAATCTAAAGAAGATGAAATAGGGCATATTCCAGTAGTTAGAGATTTTTATGATATCTTTGAACCAGTTACTGGTCTACCACCACATCGAGCAGTTGAATTCAGGATAGATTTGAAACCTGGAACTCAACCTTTTAGTAGACCACCTAATTGAATGTGCCCCAGAAAGATAGAAGAATTAAGATCTCAAATAGAAGATCTTGAGCAAAAGAATTTCATCAGAACGAGTAGTTCTCCTTGGGGAGCATCGGCTTTATTTGCTAAAAAGGCAGATGGATCACTTCGACTCTGTATAGATTACAGAAAATTGAATGACTATTCTATTAAGAATAAATATCCACTGCCAAGGGTTGATGATCTATTCGATCAACTGAGTGGTGCAAAGGTCTTTTCACAACTAGATGTAGCCACAGGTTTTCATCAACTAAGAGTTGCTGAGGATAGTATTCCACTAACATCATTTCGAAATAGATATGGTTCCTACGAATGGTTAGTAATGCCATTCGGATTAATGAATGCTCCAGCTTGTTTTGTTGATTTGATGAATAGAGTTTTCAGATGTTATTTGGACAAATTTGTCCTAGTTTTTATTGATGATATCCTCGTCTACTCAAAGACAGAAGAAGAGCATGTGATTCATTTGAAACTAGTATTAGAAACATTAAGATAACATCAACTTAAAGCGAAGTTTTCAAAATGTCACTTTTGGCGGAAAAAAGTGAAATTTTTGGGACATATAATCTCGGGGAAAGGAATTTCAGTTGACCCAGCTAAGGTTGAAACTATTCAAAAGTGGAAGCGACCCGAATCAATAACTGAAATCAGAAGTTTCTCGGGTTTAGCAGGATATTATGAAAGATTTATAAAAGATTTTTCCAAGATTTCTGCTCCACTAACAAATTTAACGAAGAAAGGAGTTAAATTTATCTGCTCAGATAAATGTGAAGGGGCTTACCAAAAGTTGAAAGAATTACTTTCTAACGCTCCAATATTAATAGTTCCAGAAGGAAATCAGGATCTGGTAGTATACACAGATGCCTGTGGAACAAGGCTTGGTGCACTATTAATGCAACGAGATAGAGTTGTAGCCTATGCGTCTAGACAACTCAGGCCTCACGAAGTAAAGTATGCAACTCATGATCTTGAGTTAGCAGCCGTGGTATTTTCCTTGAAACTTTGGCGGCAATATTTATTGGGAGAAAGGCTTGTTTTATACACAGACCACAAATCGTTAAAATATTTGTTCCCTCAAAAAGACTTGAATATGTGACAACAACGATGGTTAGAATTTCTAGCCGCATATGATCTAGAAATTCAGTATACGCCAGGTAAGGGCAATAAGGCCGTAGTGTCAATGATGTTAATAGAATGGAAAGAGTTAGAAGTTTTGTCTTCGTGTAACCTTCAGTTTAGAAGAGCGGATGAAACAACAGCCATGTTGGCAAGTTTGGATATTAGACCAAGTTTGCTCGATCGAATTCAAGCTAATCAAAGAAATGACCCAATCCTAGCCGATCAAATTAATCAGTTGAAGAATGGTAATTCATCAGAAGCTCTCAGCAAGTTTGAGTTAGACTTGAAGGGGAACTTGAAATTTAAAGGACGATTGTGCGTTCCTAACACAGCCGATTTGAGAAAAGAAGTCCTGGACGAATGTCATCGATCTTTATTTTCTATATATCCCGGTGGTACAAAGATGTATAATGATATGAAGCGGATGTACTATTCGGAAGGCATGAAGAAGGACAGCGGTGTATATGTGAAAAGATGTGTTACGTGCCAGTTAGTTAAGGGCGTGCATCAAAAGCCCAGTGGACTTTTATTACATCTCGAAGTTCCTCAATGGAAATGGGAACAGATTTCTATGGATTTCATTGATGGACTTCCCAGATCAAGGTCAGGAAATGAAAGTATATGGGTGATAGTTGATAGACTCACTAAAAGTGCCCATTTCGTTCCTGTTAGAATGAATAGATCTGCAAAAAGTTTAGCCAGACTATTCCTGAAACATATTGTACGATTGCATGGAATTCCAAAGAATATAGTGTGCGATCGTGATCCGATATTTACCAGTCAATTCTGGCAAAGTTTACATTCAGTCTTGGGAATACAACTCAATCTAAGCACAGCATACCATCCTCAGACGGATGGACAAATAGAAAGGATAAATCGAGTTATAGAAGATCTACTCAGGATATGTATCTAAGAGTTCGGGGGTTCATGGGAAGAACACCTTCATTTGATTGAATTCTCTTACAATAATAGTTTCCAATCCAGTATTGGTATGGCACCATTTGAAGCTTTGTATGGAAGAACATGTCGTTCTCCAACCTGTTGGTTAGAGACTGGAGATAGACTTATACTAGGACCAGATATGGTCCGAGAAACGACTGAGAAGATCGAGCTTATCAGAGATCGTATGAAGATCGCTCAGTCTCGACAGAAGAGCTACGCTGACCAACATAGGAGGGACTTGGAATTTGTGATTGGAGATTACGTTTTTATAAATGTATCCCCAACGAAAGGAGTTGTAAGATTTGTAAAAGCGGGAAAATTAGCTCCAAGGTATATTGGACCTTATCCAGTTGTGGAATGCATCGGAAGCCTTGCTTACCAAGTTGAAGTACCAGCATATCTATTCGGAGTTCATAACATGTTCCACGTATCCCAATTAAGGAAATGTCTATGGTATTCCGATATTATTATAGAACCAAAGCAGCTAGAGGAACTAGAAATTGAACCAAACTTGACTTTCACTATTGAACCAGCTAGAATAGTGGACTCAAAGATGAAGCAGTTAAGAAACATGAAAGTTCCACTAGTCAAAGTTTAATGGTCAGATAATCCCAAAGACTGCACTTGGGAAACTGCGGAGCAAATTAGGAGATCACATCCTGAGTTAATTCAAACCCATTAGGTACGTATTTATATATACGTATTTATATATTCATTGAGTCATGGATGTTAGGACTTTATGAGCTGATAGGATGATTTTTAATATACAAATATCGTACAGTATTCTCTATTAAATTGCGAGGACGCAATTTTTTTTAGGGGGGAAGTCTGTAACATCCCGCTGCTATTTTAAAATGTAGCACTAAATTTAGGTAAAAAAAAGTAATAAATAAATAAAAATCGTTATGGAGATAAAATAAAATTTGGAGTAAAATGCCAGAGCGGAATTGTAATCGGAGAACAATTTGCGGTAGGGGAATATACTGGTTAAGGGTGTATAAAAAATTTGGTTAAACATTGAGAAATAATTAAGTTACTAAAGATGATAGCCGGTTCTATTAATCTGACATATCTCAGCAATCTATCTTTTTCATAATTATGCCTCCCTATTCTTATCTATTTGATGATGGTAAACTGACTTATATGTTTAACCTTTCATTTATAAAGAATCACTCTCTTCCTATATAAACCACCCCCAATTCATTTCTTTCTCTTGAAATCAAAAGTCTGCAACGTACGCAACTTCCAGCTTCATCATCTTAAAGCATCCAAGTTTTTATCTCCTCAGCAAAATCTCAAAGTGAGTATAACTTCCTTTTTCTATTTATTTCTACTAAGTAAATCATTTTAACAGTAGTTATAATTTACATTTCTAGTTGTATTTATGTTCACAAATCCGTGCACGTTATAAACTAAGTATGTATATACTCAACAAACCCATACATGCAAGCTATATAAACTAAGTATGTATTAATAAAGGTGATAACACGTAAGTTGTAAGGTAGCATGAAAAGTATGAAATATATTCACATTTTACTTAGGCTACAGTTGTAAGTTAGCATGTTGTTCCTATAATTTGTGTACACGTTCTACAGTAAAACTTCAATAAGATATAACTCAAAATCTAGCGTGAATTTGAGCATGCAACCAAAAGAAAATTTGTAAAGTGAAGTGAGACGAACAAATCGATTAGCTATCTGTGGCCAACGGACTTTGTGGTGATAAGAAATGACACCGTTAAGTCCGCGATCGAATGATGAATGAGAACGATACAACCAAAACGAAAGGTACCAGTAGAACCGTATTGCGTAGTTGAACAAGATTATTGTATCGGTTCGGTCGTCGAAGGCATATGGATGTGACCATGAACCAAAGTGAACTAGTAAAATAGAATAATAAATTTATAAGCTTGCATTCATGTAAATTAATACATTCATCAATATGCGCATGCACAGAAGTGAAAAATTAAAGGATGAGGTGGCATAGGGAATTTTGTGTCCTATGGTGTGCATGCATGTAGCTACTGAAGATTTAAACATTGTCAATGAAATCTTTCTCGTATCGTTGACGCTAAGATTAAAACATTTAGTACTGATATTGATATTGATATGATATTGATATCAATGTAAATATGCATATTGTATAACATGTTTTGGAATGATTTTGTTGCTCATGTTTAAGCTGTTAATCTAGCTATCTAATTTCGATTACCATACTTTTATAGTAAAGCCTTATAGTTAATGTTGGTACAGTAAATTTTGGATTATCAAATAACCTAGCCCTTAGAAGCCAAAAGCCTCTATTTGATCAAACTTTCTTTATTAAACAAGGTTCAATGGTTCTTATTAATGTAAATATGCAATATTCCGTTCGCGTACGGACATCGAACGATTGAAATAAAAATATGATCGCGCACGACAACGTTACGCGATCACAAGACAGCAATAAAATAAACTGGTTAACTTATTTTGTAAAACTTTGAAAAAACCAGCGTTTGACGCAAAACGCGTCAACTGAAAATGTTATATTTTATAAATTAAAAATTGTGGAATTTTTTTATAAATTAAATTAAAATGACGACATCAAAAAATCAAGTCTAAATTTGAAACATATATTTTAATTAATTTAAATTCAAATCCGATGAAGTTCTTCCAAATTGTGTTTACATGCTATGTTTATGAATGTTCATGATGCCATATACTGCAAGTTAATGCTATGTTGCACAAACACGACATTTACATGTGATATAAAATAGAAAACGATACCATTTTGGGGATAAATGGTATATTGGGAAGGTAAATACAAAAGAATCTGAATGAATTTAACCGATGAAGCAAATGAGATGAGGTGAGACTACTAGACACTAGAATCCATCCTAGCAGACAGATTCGGGGTCGCTCCTTGAATCGTGACGACCTGGTCCCTCGTCACTTATTGTCCAAACGATATATTGCACGGACACAACCATGGTGACAGGCGCAGTGCAAACGGGAAACGAGGAAGAATCGAGAGTAATCTCATTGATGGATATGTGGTGAAACAAAGATGAAGATTATAGCACAACGAGGTGAGCGCCAACGGTGAACATGAAAATATAGTGCAACTAATAGATCGTGTGGGGGTACCCACAATTTCTGATCGGAAGATATGCGGATGAAAAAGGCCGTAATAACGGTTCGATAGAGAGTCTAGTAAGAGTGAGTAATGAATAGGATTCACTAGAAATTCCATACCTCGTAAACGAATGTCTTGACAGTCGTATGTCTATTGAATAATGAATGCAACTTATAAATGAATAGGACGTGATATCCCGATTGATTAGAGTTGCAGCTGTGAATCACTTTAAATAGTGTCGTGACATGTGTATTTAAACTGAAATTATCCAATGGGATGTGGGCGGGATTAGATTATGGAGTGTGTGACATATTTATTTCTTTTAATATCACATATATGTCCCAACTCCACAATTTATATGGGTCCTTGTTACACTATTATACTCACAGCTAGATTTATAGCCTGACTCGAGGTTTTGTTTTGTGACAATTCCGCGAGTCAGACCGTGGCTTTTTAGGATGATTACCTTTTCACGTTTTGAGGTGATTTCATACGACATTGAGATGGACGGCAACTGGCATACAGTATATAAATTTAAAGTAGTCGTAGATCTAGAGCTTTACGGACGTACACTTGCTACATGCCTCAAAGGAACCGTCAGAGTCATTTGGAGGAGAGATGTTAGAGAGATACATTTAGAGTCCGTTGAACTATGCTAAGTTGATTTGTGTTGTCGTACCGTATGTCCTTTGTATATATTTGTCTGTGTATGTATTAAGACGTCATTTTTGGGGCATTTATATGTAGTTGTAGATATATGGTGATAGTCTGACGTCTGTTTGTATCTATGTATATGTATATATATCTATCTTTTTGGTCAGCTGTTCTGTGAAACCATTATGTATTGTGTTCTGCTATGTGATTTAAATACAAATTCCCTAAACTCGTATATGCTACATTGTATCGAGATGAGATACGTATCATTTCAGAAATATTCAGATAACTTTAACGCATCCATGTTGATCCAAAGTAGTGTAAACAAGATATCGCTCCTTTAGTGCCCACTGATCCGAGCTATCGGACGGTAAACTCCCTTTGATATTTCGATCACTGGAGCCGGGGCGTCACAGATTGCTTCCATAACCTGTATTTCACTTATATAATCCAAACGAGCTAATAATTATAAAAAATCAAATATTTAAAGTTGTTTCAATCAATAGCAGACAAATCAATATAACAACAATCAAATGCAACCAACAACATATACATCAAATAAAAATCAACCATCCAAGCAAGACAAACCACTGGTTTGTTTGGGTTAAGATGCTTTAAATCACATAGAATGACAGATAACTATGAAGTATTCCACTTACTCAATAGTCTTAGACAAACTCAATAGATTGTTCACACATCCAAGCAAATTGAAAGTATCCTTGCCCAAACAACCATAAACCCAACAATCAACAATTCCATACAATAAATCAAGTTAATTTTTCAATTTCATTTCATGACTTTTGGTGTTCGATTTCCTTTTCATTCATATAATGATTTATCTTTTAATTCACATTTATTTCTTGAAAATTTTCATTTTTTATTTATTCATATCAAATAGTTTTCTTTTTATTGCATTACATTCATTCATTTACTACTTAATTTCATTTATTACTAAATTCCACTTGTTCATTTATTTATAGTACTTACCTTTCAAATTATTTAATTAGTAACCTTTCCATTATACTTAAGTTTATAACAATTACAACATCCAATTCTTATTTATTAAATAATTTCATTGAATACTTTCATTATTTCAATTTTAATTGTAAAATTTCCCATTACATTTTCTTTTAACATTTTAACTTTTTATAGTTGGTAAGTCATATATATGTTAGAGAATGCAATTAAAAATCATCCAAGTTTATCTTATTTCTTTTAATTTAATTAAATGTTCAATAATTATCTCTTTTATTTTATAAGTTACAAATTTCAACTTTCTTGAAATTTAATTTATAACCTATCATTTAATCTCTTATTTTCATTTAGAGGTTTCAATTATTAATAAAATTCCGATTATTAATTTGTTATATTCCATTTCACTACAATAATTAAACTATTTATCTAACGGGAACTTAAGACCTAAATACCGGGTTAAATTTCAAATCATTTTAAAATAATAGATAGATGTTTTACACCTACAACTTATATATCCAATTATATTTAAAACAATTCAAAATTTATATTTGTTTATCAAAATAAACCTGTAGTAAAACTACTACAGTGGCCTTCCCACTTTGAAACTTGAAAATGAATGTCGATGATGCGTGCACTTATCACCGAAATTGTTTCCCTACGACAGAGAGGGGAGTACAAAACTTATTTCTTCCAAAATTTCTTTTAAAACATTTCTTTCAAATTATATTAAAATATTTATATCAGAAAATACTTCTAAGCAACATTATTATATTCCAAAATCCTTTGAAAGCCATTTTCAAAATCCCGGGACTTAAGTTCTGAAATTTCCAAATTTCATTTATTTTACTTTCTTCAAATTTTGTTTCCAATCAACATTTATAAATTGCACTACCTAACAACCAACATAACCTTTATTAAAATTTTATTTTATACGTAGAAAATATAATAGGCAAAATTATTTCATCCACCTATATTTAAAACAAATATTGTGTCGGTCTGTCCTATTAAGTGTTTAGAAATCCCATTGATGTCATAGCGTCCTATGCACCAACCAGAATTTATAAATACAAAACGGAGCAAATTAACACAATATTAAAACCTTTTAAAACACTAAAAAATACGCTCTCTCATATATATACACTCAATGACTCATCATAGGGTATTACTACCCTATTAATAAAGAGCCAGACCCCACAAAGCTAAGGTTTATCGCTAAACCAATGCTCTGATACCAGATGTAAGTCCTGCATTTTTGTAACGCCCCACCCCGAGACCCACCTTAGTAAAGAGAATTAATGAGTAATTCTGTCTACTAAAGCGGAGAATAGGGCTGGTTAAGGGCGACCATCTATAATTTTGTCTTAAACATCCATTGAATACGTCGATAAATGCATTATAATTTTTCAACTCAAGTGGATCGACATACCCAGTAAATGCTTAACCCAAAACTATAGGTGGCAAACGGATCTATCAGAACAAAATACAATAACTGAATGTAAATCACATCACAGAACAGTAACCAACATCATATATATATATATATACATATACACTGATACACGTTCAGTACAATACAATATGAATACAATAAAGGTGGTATACGACCACACCGTATACATCGAATCAAATGTAAAAACATCAGAGTATGCAGAAGAAATAAACTACTCAAGAGAAAGAAGAGCTGATATCCAACATCAACTTCAAGCTAAGCCCAATATATTATACCTGAAACAACTCGGTCTGACCCGAGTGAAAACACACGGGTCAGGCAACTGAATCTTATCGTTAGAGAGGAAATACGATAAGGTATAAGGGGAAACATACATCAAGGGACCAATAATTGATAAGAATGACTAAGGTTGATATCAAGAACTGTCTATCTCTAAGATGGTATAATTCTACACTTACTTGGGTTAATACTAGTGGATTCATGCATATAAAGAAAACATCCAAATATGATACATGAATAAATAAACTTCTCAAAGTAGTAAATGAAACCCAAGTATAAAACCATAAAATTGAAATCACCAAAATCCTCAAAAACTCATATTTCGCCTTATTCATCTCTATAAGGCTAAGTAAACACATCAAAATATGGTGAAATCAAAATTTTCTTAACTCATAAAATAAATCTCAGATTGGCCAATAATTACATGCTAAAGCATGTTGCACGTGCTAAAGTTCTCAGACTAGTGCTAGTAATATAGTTAGGTACCCACATGAATCTCTAAGGCGACCGAAGTCACACTTTCCCAGATTCTTAATTTCCCAGATTCTCAGATTCCCAGATTCTCAGATGACCCAAAGGTCATAGCACTAGTAATTCCCAGAATGTGTCAGAAACTCTCGGATAGTAACCCGAAAAGTGGTTACGTACGTCCCATACCGTACGTCCTCACTCAGCGGTTTTCTAGCCGCTAGTCGATGCCACACTAACAAATGCATCAAAATCTCAAAGAATTGCCTCATGTCATTGGCGTAAGGCATATAATATCTAACCTGTCTTATCTCATTGACAAGTGGAAAATTCCATAAAATTATAAATCTCAGAAAATCTCATATAAAACAATTGCCTCATATCATCGGCAATAGTGTTTTTCCCAAGATAGTCTCATGTCGTATATGCTTCCGAATACGAAATATTAGACTAAAGTTATTAGTCTAAAAGACTAATATAACACTCTATCCCAGACCACAAAGTGGTAAATCCCAAGGAGTAAATCAAAAAGATTTCTCAATGTCGTTTCGATAGTACAAGTCCGAATTTAACCGAAAAAGTAAATACTCAAGTCCCATACCTCACGGATTTACTAAATCTTTTAATTTGTTTCCTTATATGTCCGAAAAAGCATAAAAGTAATTAAAGTAAATAAAATTAATTATAATATATTTTACTAGAGAAAACGGGATTTTAAACCAATTTATAGAAATTTATCTAAAGGATTATGAGTGAAAACCCATCATTTAAAGAATTTTAATGATTTTTGAAAGCCTAGAAAATAAAGAATAATTGTTTAAAAACCTTTAAAAATGTATAAAAACATTTATTGCTCAACCCATGATTTTAGAAGATTTTATGCAATTTATTCGGATTTTTAAAACTCAGAAAAACATCAATTTGCAATTTAATCGGTAAAAACCGATATTCAAAATTTAAATCGTATTTAAAACCAATTTGAATTCAAGTCACATTCTAAATTTACTAGTCCATTGCTGGAAAAAAGAATCAAATGTTAGCATCAAATTTCGTAGTAAAATTCTTGCAAAAGCATGCAAATGAAATCATCAAAGTCGAACAAGTACATCAATGTTGGGGCAGTTCATAACAGGCCAACATTGAAAACATCAATTTTCCACCATGAAAACTTTGAAATTCTACAAAATAAAAAATACAAAAATTGTAGCCAACAGCCTCAGGTTTCCAAAACTTCATAAATTTTGATATTCCGATGAGTAACGAAGAAGTTATGATCAAAATACTACTAAGAAAGAAATTATTTGCGCTGCCTGTCAACACAGGCCAGCGATGAAAATGCCAATTTTCCACTATGTAGACTTCAAAATCAGTCAAAACCGAAAACATGAAAGTTGTGGGATATTTCACAAGGATTTCAGAACATCCAAGAAATCAAAATTCCGATAAGAAACACAAAAGTTACGGTGAAAACACTAACCAGCCACTAGAATATTCTGGGCTTAGTCCCTCTCGGATTTTCATTTTTGACAGCAACTAAGAAGGTCCAAACGGACTCAGAACCCAATGAAATTTAAAATAAACAAACCCTAATCAGTCCTCTACAATCTGAAAAAAGATTGCCGTCAATCCGATACCGGACGAGCCAGATATGAGTAAAACAAGACAGGGCATTTTCAGCACCAATCAATATAGAACAGAGGTAAAATTCAACATATTTAACCAAATATTTCAAGCAAAAGATTATTTGCTGCTGAAATTTATTCGTTTACAGTTGCTATAAGCCTTAGCTTACCTATTAGCAGTAAAAAGATGATGATTTAGGCTTGAAGATGGAAGCTTTCAACTCGAATTTGCCTTTGCCGGACCTATGATTGTTGAAAATAGGCATGCAAGAGAAGATAAATTACAAAACAAGAATTACAATAAACAAATATGGATTTCTCCTCAAATTCAAGATAGAGAAGGATGGAGATTACCTTCTTGTTGAATTAGATCCAAATTTCTATTGATTTAGCAAAGAATTTTATTAATTATGGCTAGGGTTTGAGATGGCGGCCATTGTTTCTAATTTTTGAGCTTCTAGGGTTTCTTTTCTCAAATGAGCTGAAGGAGGAAGAAGTGTATGTACTTCTTTCCTGGCTCTAGAAGTTTCTCTAGTGGATATTGGGTTTGGGCTTAACCCAATGACCCATATTAATTTTACTTAGGCAAAAATTTGTTTAAGTTTATTTACACTTATACAATGCTTAAATCTTCATAACTTCTACATTTTTAATCCGTTTTTAATGATTTTGGATGCGTTGGATTCGTTATGTCATCTAGTTTTTAATAAAATTATCAAAACATAAGTTTTAACAAATTTGTTATTAAATTTCCATTTATTACTCAATTTATCCAATTTTCCCATAATTGCAAAATAAATTGCAAATTTAATGCAATTGGTTAAATAAAAAGATATTATGTACCCAAAACAAAACAAATATAGGTTTAGACATTATTAAATTATTTATCACATTTTTAATCATAGTTATCATGATTAATTAGTTTATTAACTCATTCTTATATATATATTTAATTAATAAAATGACAATATTGGCAAACAAGCACAATATTGTACAAATTATCAATTTAATCAAATGTAGTCAATTAACTACATTCAAATTCATGAAATAAAGTAGAAACTTTATTTTACTCATGTCCATCATTTTTTCATACTCAAAGAAGATTATTTTTTTTTTCTTCTTATTCCCCACATTTTATTTTACAATAAAATGTATTATTGGTTTTAAAATTACCAATATGATTTCCCCAACCCAAACCAAATTCCATTAATTATTCCAAACCACTCCAACCATCGAAATGGAGTGATTAATTTATTTTGTTACAATTCATTAGCCCAAAAATTCAAATTCATTATGCATATGATGATTAAACAATTATTTAACAATTTTCTTTGTATTTAACAAAGAAAAGATGCAATTTGACAATAAATTACATTATCGCCAAATCGTACATGTTAATTGAATATAGTTGCATCTCTATATTCAAAATTCATGAAATAAAGGAACAAGTTTATCTCACACATATGTTTATTACTATTAATACAATGAAATCTTTCTACTTTTATTTTCCCTTTTATTTTACAATAAAAGGAGAATATTGGAATAAATTGCCAATATTCCTTTAATGCTCCTACTAAATTCCATCAATGATAATTTCCAACTCAAAGATCACAATTAAGTTGTTTACTTCATCTTTCCTTCATCTTAAATTTGCTTCAATCATTTAATTTGAAATAAACCTTATTTTATATTGTTCTCCCAAAATTTATTCATATTATATTGTTTATTCCAAATAAACAATATAATTCATCATTTTCTTCCAATAAATTCAATTAATTCCAATATTAAATTATAATCTTCATTATAATTTAATATTTACGGTACTCTCCAACCAGGGTTGTTACAGACTCCCCCTCTTATGAAAATTGCGTCCTCGCAATTCATAGAGGAAATCTGTATTCAACACAATTTATTCAATCGACAATGGATAAAAGAGAAGCTCGAAACTCAAACTGTTCATATTCTCAACATAGAGTGGTAGAGAGAAACAAGGAAAAACTTCCCTGGTTAATCCAATGGCCCATCAAATGCTTATATAGCGATTAGCAAACCATCGAATTTTCCAAGTAACTTGAAAGAATTTCGAAGATATCCCATCTTCGAAAAAAAACTCAATAAGATGTTCAACAATTAATCAATCGAAAATGATTGATTTTACAAAACTCTACGAATAGAGTCGGGACCAAACTCACTTAAACCCAAACTCTAAGCAATAAAGAATATCATCAATAAGATTTTCTGCATAATAATGCGGAAAGAACATCCTCACAACAAGATAAACACGATAGACAAGATGAATAAATCACGGAATGACTTCTTGCAAGGCCACCAAAGTCGAACGACCGCGATAAGGCATGTCGTTGATATTAACTCAAGGATAGAATATACTCAAGAAATAAGGATATAGGCTCAAATTACTTTTCAATCCAAGATATTTAGAATTTTTAAATCCCAACATCTTTTAAATTTTAAATCTAGATTTTTAACATTTGAAAATTTTCAAACTCTTTACTATACTACTTTGTAAGTAATTTAAACTCAAATTAAAAGTCCAAATTTCTTCTCTTACTTCAAAATTAATTTCCAAAGAGATTTGTAAACCCATAATAATATCCCTCAAAATAAATTAAGGGTTTAAATTCTCTTTACTCTTTTTATTAAAACACTTAAATATTTTAAAAACAATCTTCAAATATTCTTGTAACTCTTCTCTTAAAATATCCAATGTATCTAATATAGATTTAAAAATCTCAAAATATACTTCCAATAAAGTATAACTTAAGAATATTCTCATATATTCTCATCTTTACAATTTCAAAATAAATATATAAATAAATAAATGGCATTGCCTCTCCATTGAATCTCTAATAAATTTAATATATAATCTCAAAATATTATTTTCAAAATCTCAATTTTTAAAACACAAACCATTGTGTCTGATTGCCTCATCATAGCATTTAGGAGATTCCTATCGATAACGTTGATCAAGCGTATCGACCAGAACTCTTAACTACTCGATGGATAACCCAACACTCTAAAATCATTTCTATGAAAGAATACTACTTATATAAATATATTCTCAAAACATTCTTTGATTTTTAAAATATCTCAAAACTCCAATTTCTCTTTTTAAAACTCATATATATATATAGCTTTAAAAAAAATCAAACCAAAGAACATTAAGAGAATGCATAGAGATTTTCCCAGAATACTTGATTCTCAAAATCATCAAAAGGAGACAGAGTGTTCGTCAATCTTACAATATCACAAGCCGCTCCAAGAAAAAAAAACAGCAAGATATAAGATAAGCAAGATATTCTTCTCGAAGGAGAAGAAGCACACAATCCACGAATCGCTACTTCAAACGGAGTAATGCTAAAGGATAACAATGATTGACTGTCTGAAAAGTACACTCAAACAAAGTAGAATGATAAACTCAATCTAACTCGAATATCTAGAAACTCTCCTCATTCCTTAGTGGATATCCCCGTGGAAGGATAACCGAAGAGCTAAGAGCTAGGAATAAGGTTACCTCAACACTCGATTTTTCGATTGGATGTCAAATCCAAATTGACTTACAAAACTCAACAAAGTCACCTTGATTGGAATTCGAGATATATCATCAGCATCTCGATATTCAAGAGCGAATACAGAAACTTCGAAATCATCATTAACATTTCAAAGTGATAGAAATAATAACCCAATAAAATTAGGATGCCTAAATAAATACAGGATCCTATAACAACAAAAGGATTGAGCTTAACATCAAATAAGTTAGTCCATCTCAAATCAGATACATCTCAAGATTGTGAGTAACAAACAAATACTCGCAAAAGCAACATCAAATAAAAATCTCAGAATGCCCACAATGAGCCAATCATTGTGGATCCCTTCAATAGGATTCACAACTCACAAATGAATGCAACAAGAATGCTCAAAGAAATCGATCAACTCCATCGATACGAACTCACTCGTATCGACAAAAAAAGAAAAGAATAGAATAATCCCAAATAAGATTATTCATAAGATAAGATAACATCAAACTCAGTTATGAAATACTACGGAATACAATTTATATTCCTAGACATATTCCATCTCAACATATCCCAAAACTCGAAAAAGAATCAAAGCACTATTCGAAAACAAGCTCAAATGAAGGACAATGATTCACTCGTATTGTACTTTGACGTATTGTGATATACGTACTGTTCTGTGTTTATTCTACTTTGTTCTGAACATAGCTCTGATACCAAGCTGTAACGCCCCACCCCGAGACCCACCTTAGTAAAGAGAATTAATGAGTAATTCTGTCTACTAAAGCGGAGAATAGGGCTGGTTAAGGGCGACCATCTATAATTTTGTCTTAAACATCCATTGAATACGTCGATAAATGCATTATAATTTTTCAACTCAAGTGGATCGACATACCCAGTAAATGCTTAATCCAAAACTATAGGTGGCAAACGGATCTATCAGAACAAAATACAATAACTGAATGTAAATCACATCACAGAACAGTAACCAACATCATATATATATATATACATATACACTGATACACGTTCAGTACAATACAATATGAATACAATAAAGGTGGTATACGACCACACCGTATACATCGAATCAAATGTAAAAACATCAGAGTATGCAGAAGAAATAAACTACTCAAGAGAAAGAAGAGCTGATATCCAACATCAACTTCAAGCTAAGCCCAATAGATTATACCTGAAACAACTCGGTCTGACCCGAGTGAAAACACACGGGTCAGGCAACTGAATCTTATCGTTAGAGAGGAAATACGATAAGGTATAAGGGGAAACATACATCAAGGGACCAATAATTGATAAGAATGACTAAGGTTGATATCAAGAACTGTCTATCTCTAAGATGGTATAATTCTACACTTACTTGGGTTAATACTAGTGGATTCATGCATATAAAGAAAACATCCAAATATGATACATGAATAAATAAACTTCTCAAAGTAGTAAATGAAACCCAAGTATAAAACCATAAAATTGAAATCACCAAAATCCTCAAAAACTCATATTTCGCCTTATTCATCTCTATAAGGCTAAGTAAACACATCAAAATATGGTGAAATCAAAATTTTCTTAACTCATAAAATAAATCTCAGATTGGCCAATAATTACATGCTAAAGCATGTTGCACGTGCTAAAGTTCTCAGACTAGTGCTAGTAATATAGTTAGGTACCCACATGAATCTCTAAGGCGACCGAAGTCACACTTTCCCAGATTCTTAATTTCCCAGATTCTCAGATTCCCAAATTCTCAGATGACCCAAAGGTCATAGCACTAGTAATTCCCAGAATGTGTCAGAAACTCTCGGATAGTAACCCGAAAAGTGGTTACGTACGTCCCATACCGTACGTCCTCACTCAGCGGTTTTCTAGCCGCTAGTCGATGCCACACTAACAAATGCATCAAAATCTCAAAGAATTGCCTCATGTCATTGGCGCAAGGCATATAATATCTAACCTGTCTTATCTCATTGACAAGTGGAAAATTCCATAAAATTATAAATCTCAGAAAATCTCATATAAAACAATTGCCTCATATCATCGGCAATAGTGTTTTTCCCAAGATAATCTCATGTCGTATATGCTTCCGAATACGAAATATTAGACTAAAGTTATTTGTCTAAAAGACTAATATAACACTCTATCCCAGACCACAAAGTGGTAAATCCCAAGGAGTAAATCAAAAAGATTTCTCAATGTCGTTTCGATAGTACAAGTCCGAATTTAACCGAAAAAGTAAATACTCAAGTCCCATACCTCACGGATTTACTAAATCTTTTAATTTGTTTCCTTATATGTCCGAAAAAGCATAAAAGTAATTAAAGTAAATAAAATTAATTATAATATATTTTACTAGAGAAAACGGGATTTTAAACCAATTTATAGAAATTTATCTAAAGGATTATGAGTGAAAACCCATCATTTAAAGAATTTTAATGATTTTTGAAAGCCTAGAAAATAAAGAATAATTGTTTAAAAACCTTTAAAAATGTATAAAAACATTTATTGCTCAACCCATGATTTTAGAAGATTTTATGCAATTTATTCGGATTTTTAAAACTCAGAAAAACATCAATTTGCAATTTAATCGGTAAAAACCGATATTCAAAATTTAAATCGTATTTAAAACCAATTTGAATTCAAGTCACATTCTAAATTTACTAGTCCATTGCTGGAAAAAAGAATCAAATGTTAGCATCAAATTTCGTAGTAAAATTCTTGCAAAAGCATGCAAATGAAATCATCAAAGTCGAACAAGTACATCAATGTTGGGGCAGTTCATAACAGGCCAACATTGAAAACATCAATTTTCCACCATGCAAACTTTGAAATTCTACAAAATAAAAAATACAAAAATTGTAGCCAACAGCCTCAGGTTTCCAAAACTTCATAAATTTTGATATTCCGATGAGTAACGAAGAAGTTATGATCAAAATACTACTAAGAAAGAAATTATTTGCGCTTCCTGTCAACACAGGCCAGCGATGAAAATGCCAATTTTCCACTATGTAGACTTCAAAATCAGTCAAAACCGAAAACATGAAAGTTGTGGGATATTTCACAAGGATTTGAGAACATCCAAGAAATCAAAATTCCGATAAGAAACACAAAAGTTACGGTGAAAACACTAACCAGCCACTAGAATATTCTGGGCTTAGTCCCTCTCGGATTTTCATTTTTGACAGCAACTAAGAAGGTCCAAACGGACTCAGAACCCAATGAAATTTAAAATAAACAAACCCTAATCAGTCCTCTACAATCTGAAAAAAGATTGGCGTCAATCCGATACCGGACGAGCCAGATATGAGTAAAACAAGACAGGGCATTTTCAGCACCAATCAATATAGAACAGAGGTAAAATTCAACATATTTACCCAAATATTTCAAGCAAAAGATTATTTGCTGCTGAAATTTATTCGTTTACAGTTGCTATAAGCCTTAGCTTACCTATTAGCAGTAAAAAGATGATGATTTAGGCTTGAAGATGGAAGCTTTCAACTCGAATTTGCCTTTGCCGGACCTATGATTGTTGAAAATAGGCATGCAAGAGAAGATAAATTACAAAACAAGAATTACAATAAACAAATATGGATTTCTCCTCAAATTCAAGATAGAGAAGGATGGAGATTACCTTCTTGTTGAATTAGATCCAAATTCTATTGATTTAGCAAAGAATTTTATTAATTATGGCTAGGGTTTGAGATGGCGGCCATTGTTTCTAATTTTTGAGCTTCTAGGGTTTCTTTTCTCAAATGAGCTGAAGGAGGAAGAAGTGTATGTACTTCTTTCCTGGCTCTAGAAGTTTCTCTAGTGGATATTGGGTTTGGGCTTAACCCAATGACCCATATTAATTTTACTTAGGCAAAAATTTGTTTAAGTTTATTTACACTTATACAATGCTTAAATCTTCATAACTTCTACATTTTTAATCCGTTTTTAATGATTTTGGATGCGTTGGATTCGTTATGTCATCTAGTTTTTAATAAAATTATCAAAACATAAGTTTTAACAAATTTGTTATTAAATTTCCATTTATTACTCAATTTATCCAATTTTCCCATAATTGCAAAATAAATTGCAAATTTAATGCAATTGGTTAAATAAAAAGATATTATGTACCCAAAACAAAACAAATATAGGTTTAGACATTATTAAATTATTTATCACATTTTTAATCATAGTTATCATGATTAATTATTTTATTAACTCATTCTTATATATATATTTAATTAATAAAATGACAATATTGGCAAACAAGCACAATATTGTACAAATTATCAATTTAATCAAATGTAGTCAATTAACTACATTCAAATTCATGAAATAAAGTAGAAACTTTATTTTACTCATGTCCATCATTTTTTCATACTCAAAGAAGATTTTTTTTTTTCTTCTTATTCCCCACATTTTATTTTACAATAAAATGTATTATTGGTTTTAAAATTACCAATATGATTTCCCCAACCCAAACCAAATTCCATTAATTATTCCAAACCACTCCAACCATCGAAATGGAGTGATTAATTTATTTTGTTACAATTCATTAGCCCAAAAATTCAAATTCATTATGCATATGATGATTAAACAATTATTTAACAATTTTCTTTGTATTTAACAAAGAAAAGATGCAATTTGACAATAAATTACATTATCGCCAAATCGTACATGTTAATTGAATATAGTTGCATCTCTATATTCAAAATTCATGAAATAAAGGAACAAGTTTATCTCACACATATGTTTATTACTATTAATACAATGAAATCTTTCTACTTTTATTTTCCCTTTTATTTTACAATAAAAGGAGAATATTGGAATAAATTGCCAATATTCCTTTAATGCTCCTACTAAATTCCATCAATGATAATTTCCAACTCAAAGATCACAATTAAGTTGTTTACTTCATCTTTCCTTCATCTTAAATTTGCTTCAATCATTTAATTTGAAATAAACCTTATTTTATATTGTTCTCCCAAAATTTATTCATATTATATTGTTTATTCCAAATAAACAATATAATTCATCATTTTCTTCCAATAAATTCAATTAATTCCAATATTAAATTATAATCTTCATTATAATTTAATATTTACGGTACTCTCCAACCAGGGTTGTTACAATTTTTGTATACTTTAAATCGACGATAAACCACACACGTCAGACTTAAACCATTCAGAAGGGTGAATTGTTATGGGGTAAATAAGAAAAAGCAGAGAAAGAAAAACCAAAATAAAATCTTGCCGCAGAACGATAAAATATAATAATCAAATATACA
This sequence comes from Allium cepa, assembly GCA_030765085.1. Lineage (NCBI taxonomy): Eukaryota > Viridiplantae > Streptophyta > Magnoliopsida > Asparagales > Amaryllidaceae > Allium > Allium cepa. The sequence continues at coordinate 339,592,711 of CM060932.1, read as the reverse complement.
GTTCATGAAGCTGTTTCACAAAATATTCGATTATAATTATACAATACATATCAGAGTTACACATACCAGAGAACAATAAACAATGCAGTGGAACAGTATGAATGTAGTGGAAAAATATAATAGATAATAGTAATCTTCATCTTCGTCCTCCAAAAGTAAGGTCTTCAACCTGAAATGCTCAGGCTGATTCGAGCGAATTGAAAAGACAAAACACTCAAGTCAGAACTTAAAGATCTTATGTAAGTTAATTCAACTAAAATAAATTTGAGCGTAACGGCGTCAGATATGTTTACGGGATTTGACATCTCCTATCCAATGTCAAGCGTGAGTGTAGTAACTTAAGAGATGCTCGGGATTCACATCTCCTAAGGATCCATTAAACTATTTACTATGTAGTAATATTCGCTATTATAATAATGTCTATTGTAAAATAAACTTACTTTTAAATAGCATTACGGGGTTACACAATCTCCCCCTAAACACAATAATAGCCCCAGTAGTCCATCCAGTATCATGGTCCCTCCTGATCGGGAAGCCACCAGAGGATACCACACGGGCTACGGGAGAAAACCAATGTAACATTCCCGAATTTTGAACAATTTTAATTTGACAATTAATTTAATTTTTGAAATTAAATTGTGAATAAATGTGAATTTTTCCAAATCTAATCAGATATTTGTATATAAAATTTATTTTTAATTTAATTGTGAGATTGAAAATTCAAGAATGATTTGGAATTTTAGAATAAGTTTTTATAGATAAATATTGGATATATATCAAACTTTATATTTCAAAGATAAATAAGATATGTGTTTGGTTAGTGTTTATATATATATATATATATATATAACAATTTGAGATTTGAATTTGAGATTCAAATGTAAATATATTGAAATTTAGTTGGACTTAAAGAAATTTATATTTGAAACAAAAATATAAAAAGTATGATTACTTAAGTTTAAAATGAAAATTTTAAATGAGTATGTGTTAATAAGTTTAATACCTTAAGTTTATAAATATAAATGTGTTAAAAATAAAAAATGTATTAACTAACTTATAAATATTTATTTGCAATGAATAATTTTTCAAATCATTTGTTTTAAATTGTATTAGTACAAAATAGAATGCAAGGAAACAAAATAGATTCGAATTGGGAATTTAAGAATAATTTTTTTAAATATATTTAAAAGATAAAATTGTCTTCATTCAAACTTAAAGTTAATAAAGAAGTAATTAAGTTTTATTTAATTACATGATCACTATTTATTAATTTATTCTTAAAAATTATTTTAAATCAATAAAGAGGTTAAAGAATTAACCAAAAGAAGTGTTTTTGAATCATTGATTGATTTAAATTTCTTAAAGTTAAATTTGGAGTTAGTGATAATATAAAAAGATGTTCTACTTAAATAAATGAAAATTAATAAGGGTTTAAACTATAAAATAATTTAGATAAAGGTTTTTAACATAAAATTAATTTTTTTTAACAAGTGTAGGATAAAGAGTTAAATATTTAACAAATGTTCACTTAAAACTTACAAGTGTAAGGATCTTATACAAGTGGCAAATGTATGTTTTTATTCTAAACTAAAGTTAACAAACATGTATAAAAGAAACTAGATTCTCAAATTTTCCTCTCAACTCAGAAACCAGTAAAACAAAAATCACAAATCCTGATCAAAATATGAACAAAACAAAAGCTTGAAATGGATTCAAGTAAGCAAGTTAAAATCTGGAGGCTTTAAAAACAAAGATGAAAACAAATACAAGAATCATCCCAGAAACAATCATCTTCAAACTCGAAAACAGAAGATTCAAAACCTGGAAGTTCATGTTTGAAGTCTTGAAGCAAGCAAGTCAACCTGAGTAAGAAATCAGGTACAAGCAAATCAAAAGCAAGCTTCATTCAAACAATTTCAAGTCTGTAAAATCAAACTAAAACCAGAAAAGCATTTCAGAAAAAAAAACCCTGGAAACAACAGATCCTAGTTCTCCACTCTGTTCTCTACTTTGTCAAAACAAACAAGTGAGCAAATTAGACCTGAACACACTTTTATGTCTTGATGTTGTGATTGATTCTTGAATTAGAATAGTAGATAATGTTTTGTTTGTATGAATTTGTGTATGCATGTTAGTATCTGAGAAATGTTCATGCATTTGTTCTCCTCTGTTTGAAGATGTAGATTCTAACTCAGTAGAAAAAAAAAATTAGTATCTTCCCAATCCAATCGATATTAAACTTTGATGTCTAAACGAAAGTTGCTTATTATTGTATGATAATGGATTTAAAAATAGTTCTAGGGTTTTAAATTTAATAAGTTATTTTTAAAATTTTAAATAAAAGTGAAATCCTTATATGGGTTAAAAATCAACTATTTTAATTTTTAAATTGGGTTACAGGAAAGGATTCGCGACTCGAAATCATGAATTTAAATATTCATTTCGTGATTTTTAGTCCAATAATTCTTGGGAATTCTTGTGTTGTTCATTTATTGCATTTGAGTTGATTGCCGATGAACGACATGGTGGAGTTGTTCGATTCTTGGACTGGAGGTGGTTTGACTGATGCGAAGTGTAGGAAAAATAGTTGCTAATTTTTTAGAGGACCATGGTGGTGGGGCGAAGTTGAACTAGGGTTTAAGCCTAGTTCTGGGTAGTGGTTGATCTCGGGAAGAATGTAGCATGACCGGTGCATCGAGTCGAACTAAACCGGGTTGGATAGAGACATTGATGTGTGGTGACGCTGTTGATGTCGTGGCAAAGCATAAGATGGTCGGGTTCGTCGGTGAATTATCAATTTCGTTGAGTGTTGTTTTCTAGTGGGATGCTGGGTAGCTCGTTTTTCAATTCCAAGGCGAAGTGTTGGAGCTGGGAGGTCGGGATGGTAAGAGGGGTTGTCGTCGATGTGCGCCTGGTCGCGACGATGACGGGAGTTCGCCAGAGTTCTGGTGCACGTACATGTGCACGTTTTCATGTCCGGGTAATGATGGTTTGGGGATGAAGCATCCTTCTCGGGTAGAAACTCGTGTAGATGATGATATAACTTGAGCAGTGAATCGGGTTGTTTTGTTAGTTTTAAAAATGTAAACTGGAACAAAGTTTAAATAAAAGACTTGGGGTGAAGCTCGGGGAGAATATCAAATGGCTTGGGTTTTCTTTAAGGTTTCAAAACAAAACAAAATATTAACGTTTAAAGGTAAAGTAAGTTTAAAAAGAAAATAAACTTTAAAGTATGTAAAAATAAATAAGTTTTTAAAGTAAAATAAACCAAGTTTTTTTGAATTTTAAATTATAAACAAGTTTGAGTCAAGTTTTTCAAAGATTTGATTTTTAATTTAAAAACATGTTTAAAATTGCTTTTGGGTTTTGAATAATTATTTTATTAAGAATTTTCAAATAGGAATTGATGAAAGAAATTAAAGAAATAAATCATCGTGATTAATTCCAGGTTAATCAAATAGATTAATGTAATTGATTTAATGAAAATAATTAAAGGGTTGATTACTTAAAGATTTTTTTTTTAATTTAAAGATTAATTAAGGAATTAATTAATAATTAAAGTCTTAAGTAAACAAAAGTGAATTAATTAATTTAAGTGATTAAAGGGGAATGAATTACTTGAAAATAATTACTAGATGAAAGTAATTTATAATAATTAAATAAATGACTAAGAGTTGATTAATCAAGTGATTTAAACTAATTTGTGATTATTAATATAGAGGATGTTTTAAAATGGTTAATGAACTTTTAAAGGTTAAGTTAAATTTAGTTGTTAAAGGAAATTAACTACTTGTAGTTAACTACTTAATAAAAGTAATTGAGATAAATTAATTAATAATTGAAGTTTAATAAGTAATTAATAAATAATTAATAAATAATTAAATAAAATATAAAAATAATAATAATTACTTAATGAAAGTAATTAAGGATTGATAATTGATGATTAAAGATTGATTTAATAAAGCGTTTAAATGGTTAAGGGTTATTGATTAATGTAATTAAGGTAATTAATTAGTGGTAAAAGTTAATTAAGTAATTAGGGATAATTACTTATTTTAAATAAATTAGGATTAATTAATTAATTAACGTGATAAATTAATTAAAGGTTAGTTGATTTATGAAGGCAATTAAGGGAGGATTATTAATTAAGGGTTAGTTAATTATTGTAATTAATTAGGAATAATTAATTAAGATGGTTTATAATTAATTAACATTAATTAACAAAGATTAGTGACTAATCTGATTTGAATTAATCAGATAATTAATTGATACTACTTATGGATGTTGGATTGGATGATTTAATTATTTGATATCCCTGATGTATGATGCCTTGCGTTATGAATTATCCTGATTTGTGGTGTGATCTGTGATGTAACTTATTTATCTGTGATGTAATTTATTATCTACAATGAACTAATATTATTCATCCATGATTTGTAAATAAAGATAAGCATTATAGATTATACCGCTTATCCATATTTCTGTGTTTGAATCTGTAATGGTTGATTTTGTTGCACTATTGTGTGTAAAACCCCTGGACTACACCATACACACATAAATATGGATTTCAAGAGGAAATTGGTTAAGTCACAGCTATTTGAATTTAATATTTTAAAAATGGTTTTAAAGTTTGAATTTTGAATCTGAATGGTTTTGGAAATGAAATAAGGTTAAATTTGAAAAGTATTTGGAAAGGAGTTTTTGAAGATAAAAGTTAATTTAAATAATTTGATTTAGTTTGAAATTTGAAATATTTTGATTTGAGTTTAAATTCAATTTTTGAAATGGAATTCAATGAATTAGAAACAAGTTTGAAAAACTATTAAACCTTGGATTTAAAGATTGAATGTGTTAGTCCAAACTGAAATGGAAATTGTATTGAAAAACTATGAATGAATCTTTGAGAAAGATTGTTAAACTTTGTTTTTGGAATCGAAGAAGATTCTAAATGGTGTATCTTTTATTTTTGAAAATGGGATTTGTTTTGAAAGATATGAAACGAGTCTTTGATTTAAAGACGGGATGAGTTAATCCAATTTAAAATGGAATTGTTTTGAAAGGCTATGAATGGATCTTTGTTTAAAAGATTGGTGAACCTTTTTTTAAATGGAAAAGGGTTTTAAAAGTGAATCTTTTGTTTGGAAGATTAAAGTGTAAACCATTGAAGGTTTTCGAAATGAATCTTTTTGTTTAAAAGATTTGTAAATGGCAATTTGTTTAACCATTTGAAAGAAAGATTTTGGATAATAAGTTGTGACTTAACTGAAATCCCATTATCCATATGGTTTTTTAAATATTGCGCTCATTATTTGGTTTAGCCGGGAGAGGACCTTGTGTCATATAACCCATTCCAAATAATGATAGGATGATATGGATAGCATTTGAAGACCGGTGGTGAAGACCGAATACTTTCGAAAGCGAAAGGATGGCCTGTCGAATGTCTCTGCACCGAATGGCCCTGGTATAGAGATTTGAGCACCCATTGTGATGGGAAGTCCGGACGTGATTAGAAATTATCCGGATTGCAAGGGCTTCTTCGGAAGTGCCTTCAGTTCTGTTCGAACTCGGAACAGACTTGTATGGATGTGTGTTTGACATTACACTTTGAGAAGTAAAACCGGTTTCTATCAAATACATTTCTGTTTGGTGGCGGAGATTTATTCTCTTAGCTTAACACCCTTCTCTGAGACGTATGAGCTCAAAGGTTATGTAGTTGATGGTTACTAGTGATACATTCCCAATTTGTTAATGTGGCATACGAAGTGCTGCTGATCATTTGTTGATCAAAGCAAGGCTTTGTGAAAAGCATAGCTTTGTGGACGAGACCTCGTCGAGCCTCACAAACCGAAAATGGTCGAAACAGGAAAGATGCAGCAAGGTTTCAGGGGTCGCCCCCCTACGGTATGTCCATTTCTTCTGGATAGAGGTGATATCATGGTATGGAGCCCAGATATTTTACCTTTGTGGTTACTGCAAATACATTACTTTATGGTTGTTGGTATCGAGTGCTCGGATAAAGGATGCTTACGACCGGGGAGGAATATCTTAGGTGATACTCCCAGGCAGGGGGTACACCGGCCTTGTGTTGGCAGAGTACTGAGGGATGGTTCTCGGGACGTCCCTCTAGAGGCATACCCATGTGGCCCAGGAAGTTACTTAGCCTGACCATTTGTTGGAAATCCAATCATCCAAATACGAGCCCTTTACGATTTTAGTTGTAGAACCTGCCATCTACTTATGGTGGCGCCCCACTGTTTAGATGGTAGCTATAGTAGGCATAGTTCGGAATGTCTATGCTGGCTATGATTAATATTATACTTTCGAAATGTTTTCCACTGTGCACTAATAATAATATCAAAATGGTTTTCACGTATCAAGCATTTTTGACTATCATAAGGAGAAATCTCCTCCAATTTTGCGTTTGCATGGTGTGTGTAGCAGGAGGCCTTATGGTAGTTTCATTTTCCAAAAAGCATTGCGGATTTCAAAATTTAAATTCTTTTGTTTTTTTTAAAAGATAAAATATTTTTGTTTGCTCATACCAGTCCCTTGACTGACCAGTTTATTGTTCCCTTCCTAAACTCTGAGTGCCCACAATTTTCCACACGGGCAGTTTAGAGTTTGCTTTTCCAGATAGTAGATATAGAATCGATTCTGTAGCTTTCAGCTTTCTCTTTGGAATTCTTTAGGAATATTGGATATTGGAGTCTGTTGATTCATGGATGAGACTTGCTTATCTTGATACAATTTGATGGTGGTTAGAGCTACTGGCTTGGAGTTTTTGCATTGGTGCTTTGGAATTAAAGTCGCTGTTGTTGTTTGGAGTTTTTGGTTCCGCTGCTTTATCATATTGTTTTTTCGTTGTAGCATTGTTATCTTGTATCTCTGATACTGATTCATATTGTATCATTGTTGTATCGAATGTTGTATATCAATGATATTCATTCTTTTCTTTCGCTGTGTTGTTATACTTAATGTGTTATAAGCTACGGCGAACCAGATTCGACATTTGGATCTGCGACATTGGAATACGAGGGTTGTATTCGGTGCCGATTTTCGAAGGTCGAGTCTGGGTCATTAGAATTGGTATCAGAGCTGAAGGTTGAAACTTTAGCTCAGGAGTATAACACATTAAGTAGCTCATTAGAGATAGGGTGAAGTATACCCTAGAATGAGTAATCCCTAAGGTATCCGTCTGAATGCCTCGGTAAATTCTCTTACTATCCACTGATAGTGAGTATGAGTGCAAGAAGAGGACGAGGTAGGGGACAGGGGAGTACCACTACAAATGGTCAGTACCCTGCAATTGCGGAAACAATTTTCTTTATCAATCTCATTTGATTCGTCTTTTCAATTCTTTGATGATTCCTGGCAGCTCGAAGAAGAAGATTTGATATATTTGCATGGGACACAAACTCCAAATGGGTCAGAATTGTTTGTTTGGATGAATTGTTTGCTTTGGTTGCTATGGTTGATAGGTATATTTTGGTTGTTTCAACTAAAATTTTGGATTGCATCCATATATCTGTTTATTCTGTTGGGTCCAAGTATATTCTACGAGTGGTTAGTTATCTTTCGAACTAACTAATACCCCAGTATATTTCGTAGTTCTGGTGACCCGAGTATCTTGAATCGTTCTTGTATCCATTATTGATATTCTGATTTGGTAGGTCGAATACAGAATAGATATTCAGTTTGATCTGGTGATTCGATCTTTCGATATTCTTTTGTTGTCTCCTTTACAAATTTCGAGGACGTAATTTTCTAAAGGGGGAAATCTGTAACATTCCCGAATTTTGAACAAGTTTAATTTGACAATTAATTTAATTTTTGAAATTAAATTGTGAATAAATGTGAAATTTTCCAAATCTGATCAGATATTTGTATATAAAATTTATTTTTAATTTAATTGTGGGATTGAAAATTCAAGAATGATTTGGAATTTAAGAATAAGTTTTTATAGATAAATACTGGATATATATTCAATGAAAAATAAGATATGTGTTTGGTTTGTGTTTATATATATATATATATATATATATATATATATAATAATTTGAGATTGAATTTGAGATTCAAATGTTAATATATTGAAATTTAGTTGGACTTAAAGGAATTTATATTTGAAAAAAATATATAAAAAGTATGATTACTTAAGTTAAAAATGAAAATTTTAAATAAATATGTGTTAATAAGTTTAATATCTTAAGTTTATAAATATAAATGTATCAAAAATAAAAAATTGTATTAACTAACTTATAAATATTTATTTGCAATGAATAATTTTTCAAATCATTTGTTTTAAATTGTATTAGTACAAAATAGAAGGTAAGGAAACAAAATAGATTTGAATTGGGAATTTAAGAATATTTTTTTAAGTATATTTAAAAGATAAAATTGTCTTGATTCAAACTTAAAGTTAATAAAGAAGTAATTAAGTTTTATTTAATTACATGATCACTATTTGTTAATTTATTCTTAAAAATTATTTTAAATCAATAAAGAGGATAAAGAATTAACCAAAAGTAGGCATAGTTCGGAATGTCTATGCTGGCTAAGATTAGTATTATACTTTCGAAATGTTTTCCACTATGCAATAATAATAATAATAATAATATCAAAATGGTTTTCGCGTATCAAGCATTTTTGACTATCATAAGGAGAAATCTCCTCCAATTCTGCATTTGCATGGTGTGTGTGGTGGGAGGCCTTATGGTAGTTTCATTTTCCAAAAAGCATTGCGGATTTCAAAATTTAAATTCTTCTGTCTGTTGTAAAAGATAAAATGTTTTTGTTTGCTCATAACAGTCCCTTGACTGACCTGGAGTTTATTGTTCCCTTCCTAAACTCTGGGTGCCCACAATTTTCCACATGGGCAGTCTATAGTTTGGTTTTCTAGATAGTGGATATAGAATCGATTCTGTAGCTTTCAGCTTTCTCTTTGGAATTCTCTAGGAATCTTGGATATTGGAGTCTGTGGATTCATGGACAAGACGTGCTTATCTTGATACAATTTGATGGTGGTTTGAGCTACTGGCTTGGAGTTTTTGCATTGGTGCTTTGGAATTAAAGTCGCTGCTATTGTTTGGATATTTTGGTTCCGCTGCTATATCATATTGTTTTTCCGCTGTAGCATTGTTATCTTGTATCTCTGATACTGATTCATATTGTATCATTGTTGTAACGAATGTTGTATATCAATGATATTCATTCTTTTCTTTCGCTGTGTTGTCATACTTAATGTGTTATAAGCTCCGGCGAACTAGATTCGACGTTTGGATCTGCGGCATTGGAATACGAGTGTTGTATTCGGTGCCGATTTTCGAAGGTCGAGTCAGGGTCGTTAGAACCAAACTCGTATAAGGCGCGATAGGGTAGGTGATACGGCACAACTAGGCAATGCTAGGGTAGATATACCAATGACTCTTTCGGGCGGGTGGTAACGCGTAGCGCGCAGCTACCGCCCACCTCGAGCCACACCGCCAAATCAAAAAACAAAAGTGGCCACCGAATCAATTCAAAAGTCAGAGCATAATATCGAAGGGATGTGTCCGATAAAAGGTGCTGCCTTCTTAGCCTGTCGATCGCTCCTGTTTTAGCCACCTTATGCCAACTCATGGGAGTCGGGTCCACATATTTACCTCAAAGAAAACGCCGCCACCATCCTACTTCATTCTGGAATCTCCACCGCGAACACGGTTGTTAAAGTGGTTTTCGAAGTTGGTAGAGAGTATGACAACTTTCGATCCAAGTCTCTTTAACAACCCAACGTTAATATAACACCGCGGTTATTTCAAAATAATTTATACTCCAAAACCGTCTATATAATATCCATTTCAAAACCATATAAATAGGATATCATTTCCATTTTAAAAACCAAATCAACACGATATCATTTTTACGAAAACCCAAACAAATATACTATCATTTTATCTCAAATATATCCTTTTCAAAATCATAGCACTTTCAAAGTTAAAATGCTTCGAAATCAAAACACTTGATACAATACACTTCCAAATCATAATAATTTGAAACTCAAACTTTGAATATACTTCCACCACTTAAATGGTTTATATACTAAAATACTTTGTATACTAAAATAACTTCTTCAATTTCACAAATCAATTCCAAAAAAACTCGAATTTCTAAATTTTAGATTTAACCAAAACCTGAATCACAATTTCCATTCAATTCAGTTTTCAAATAAACCATTTCAAATTTTATTGATTTCGAAACCGATTGATTCACCAAATAAACCATTTCAAATTCAGTTTATTTCAAGCTTTAAGTATTCAAAAATTCCAAAACTAAGTTTGATAGTTACAATTCAGCAATTCAATTTTCTATTTTTTAGTTTTGAAATAATTTACTTAATAAATCCATTATCATTTAAACACAACCCAAATTTCAAATGATTGAGTATTTCCTTAAATTTATTTATACTTGAAATATTCGCTTAATAGATCTTGAACAAAAATCCAGTTATAAAAATCATATCTTTTAAAATTTCAAATTTTAAAATTTTTACATCAACTTATGGAGTTTAGATTCTTTAATAAGCTCAACTTCGAATAAATTTCCAACTTAGCTCCCAATCTTAATTTGTTTAAATCATTATAACCTCTATATTAAAGTACGATTTAAATACTTAACCATATTTTATATTAATAATATCAACTCCATTATTAAACTTATTATTATTAAACAAATTTATATATATCTTAAATACATGAATTTAACTATATATAAAATATTTTATTATATAATATTAAAAAAATCAATATTTATCAAACCATATAATTCTATCCAAAACCATAGAAAACATTTTCAAAATATTATATTTATAGACCGACGGTGTCTGTATATAATTTTCTATCCTATGGTCACGTGATATGGATATTTATCATTTCAATCCATAATTTAAAATAAAAATATGGTTATATATCATTTCAAACCGCAATCCCGAATGAAATATGCATAACAATTTGCAGTTCATTACAATATAAAATACAACATCCATTCATCCAATATCAATCATCAACCATTTATCACAATCATCATCCAATTCAAACAATAACATCAATATAGAATAGATAATAAATAACAGGTAATTACTGGCAGTTTATAGTAAAAAAATAAATAAATTTGACTGGTGGTTTATATGTAATAATAAATTGAATAATAATTTAATTCAATTACTTCAATTTAACTGGACTGATGATAAAAATATACCCAACAGCAATAAATAAATTTTTAATCACATCAGAAATTAATTTAACACACATAAGAATTTTAGAAGTTGTGAGTGGGTTAAAACACTGACCTTTTGAATTTAAATTGAATTTAAATCCAATTTAAAACCAAAATTTGAACAGTCTCAGAATCTGTCCAAACCAGCGCCAAAATGTCCGGAATTCCAATGCGAACCTAGCGGAGAAACCGCGCGTGAATTCGACCTCGTACGCGAAAGTTGTACGAGTTAGAACACTCAACAATTAAATTTGAAATAAAAAATTAAAATAGTGCTTACCCTAACACGCCATCTATCTTCCCTTCACGTACGCAACTCCAGACATTCGAACCCATCACCCTTGCTGCATTCCTCTGTGCGCGCCAACCAAACGAGGCTGAGACTTCGATCAGAAACCACCAACGTACGTGCCACAACATGCACCACCTTCACCCAAAACGCTATTGCATACGGTGCCTCCATCACCACGCAAAACGCCAAAAACGTGCAACCTAATGAGCCTCAATTTTTGCGAGTCCGAGAAGCTACGCCACGGTTCCACCGTTGGATGTGAAGAGCTCGCAGAGATCAACAATTTTCATTTTGGAAGATTTTGATTTCGCTGAACGGATGAGGAGAAATCAAGGGAAAAGGTAAGGGGATTTTCTGCCATTGAAATCAACAGAGAGCGACGGCTAGGGTTTCTTGATAATATATTAATATTTTATCGTTTTGCGTGCCTATTTATAAGTGAGGTCCAAAACAGCCCGAACTCTAAACGAGGCGTGCCGCCTGGCGTTCCTAATGTAAAAAGGCCCTTTTAATACAATGGAACTAGTTTCGAGGCTCGATTCTATCAATTCGTAGGTTACTGTTTAAAGTCTAGTTGGTCTGAAATGACAATAATGCCCCGAAAAGCCCGTTTCGGCTCCGAAACGAAAATGGGTCAACCCATATATCAAAATAGACGTTTTAAAATATTTTAAAATCAATGGAATAGGTTTCAGGTCTAAATTCCATCGTATGAAGAAGTTGTGCTAAAATCAAGTTATTTCAAATTTATTTCAATTGATTTCAATTCCATTGATTTTTAGGCGTTTCGAGTCCGTACGGTCAAACGACAAGTTCGATCATTATGAAACTTCAAATCCTACAACAATTCACCGTTATGGATCCGATGAAACTGGTTTCGTCGAAATCCGAGTCAGCGACCGAAATGGCTATTTTTCAGTTAATTAAATAAATTAAATCACTTTTTAAATTCAAATTTTATAATTCATAAATTTTATCATCTTGGATTACTTTAGAAATTTATAATCCTTTATAAAGAATTTCCATATCAATTTAAAGTTAATCAATTCACCAATTATAGTATTAAATTCCAATTCCAATAAATTCATAAATTATTGATTGAAATTCCAATGAAATTTATTTATTTGATTTATAGACTTTGTTATTGAAACAATTATCATTTTATGGGAAGAATTATTATTGGCTTACTTTTTTTTACATTAATAATTTCCATTTCCTCCTAGTTTCAATTAATATAGAATTTACTTCCAGTTACTTACCATTAAATTCATTTATTATTGATTACATTCCAAATAAAAAAAATTGATTCCAAAAATTGATTTGATCAAATTGCCATCTTTACCAGGTCCATTATTACTTAATTTACCTAATTACACTAATATACGCCTATTTACATCTTACATCTATATAAATATTACCTTAATATATTCAAATCCCTAACTCCTTTGTATTGACTACCCTATTTCCAGTTATTATGTTTTTGCCAAATATATACATTAATTACAATTAATATTCTCAATAAATTTATTTACTTTGCCTTATGCTTTCTATTACACCAATTACTACCATATAAATAAATTTACGTTTCTCTCTTAATTTACATTCACACTTTCCGTTATTATATTAATTATCATTAGACTACATTTAATTATCTTTATTTGTAATTGGTGAATTAACTAGTAACAACCATTTGTCACCATTATACCCTTTATAATACTTGTATGTACATTCTTCCCAACCAATTACCATCTATTTTATCATTTCACACATTAATTCAATAATTACATTTGCTTTCTCATATTCCACTTATAAGCAAGTCATAACATTTAAATTATTTTATTTAGTTGGAATTTCATTCAAGTTTATTAATTAATAACTTTAATTAACCTTGTTACGTTTCCTCTTAGTTAATTTTCATTACATTACCACAACTTTTATTAATAATTCACTAATTTTTATTTTCTTATTATTCAAACAATCATTATCCTATTCGTACTTTATTATCAACCAACAATTATTGCAATTCATTATATAATATTGATTTTATCAAATTACAATTTATTACGTATTATTCCATCAATATGACTCCCAATTTTTATTTCTTTCAGTATAAATTACACAATCATATTAAATTAATAAATTTTTATTTTTATTTATTTATTCCAGATTTAATTACCAAAATCTTATTAAATTAACAATTTTTAGTTATAGAAATTCGCGGGTCGTTACATTAACTCTACAACCATTCCAATTAATTGAAGTTACATCAAAATAAATGTTATTAACATTCAAACAATAATTTAAATCATGTTTTTTTAACTATTTACCTATTGATAAACCATAAATTTAAATTTCTTCCAATATTACATTTCCAAAATCTTATTTGATTTAATATTTTAATTATTGAAAATACGGATCGTTGCACTCTCCCCCACTTAAAAAAATTCGTCCTCGAAAAGGGAAATGAAGAATTGAGATATTAATATATTTTATTCAAAGTGTACAATTTATAAACAAAAAATTTACATCATTAAATAATTTAAATAAAATATATCAATACATAAACAATTAAATCCTTTCATATTCAATTACAGTAAAAGTGTGAAAAACATTTCCACTTTCATAAAAAAATTCTATGTACAAAATTCACGGAAAATTTCGGCATAGTCTCCTTTATACGGAGAGTTCCGACAGAAATAACAACAACAATATATATATATATATATATATATATATATCATATTTCAAAATAAATATCCTAAACTATGGGAAAACAATATAATATCGCTATAAAACCGTAATCCGAAAACGTACCTATTTGTTGGGCAAACAACGTTTATTTATGAAACCAAAAGCAGTAGCTGTTACTTCCATAAACCAGTATTTCACTTATATAATCCAAGGAAGTTAGAAATATATAGAAGAGAAATAATTATTTGGTTAAATCAATAGTAAAACAAACCAACACAACACAACAACAATAACTTGCAAAAAAAATCATACATTCATCACATACAGTCAAAGTAATCAGCCATCCATCCATAACAACAAAAACCAATGGTTTGTTCGAGTTAAGAAATTTTTAATCATATAAGTAATAAATAAACTACTAAGTATACCATACACTCAACAGTCTTAGATAAAACTTAATAGATTATTCATACATCTTTATACAGTTAGAAGTATCATTTCCCAAACATCCCATGAGCCAAAAGAAGCAATAATTTCAAACATCCATTAAGTTTATTCTTATTAATCTCCTTTCACATCATTTACTGTTCATTAGTTTCATTCATTCATACACTGCTTATTATCATTAATTTACATTGTTACTTACAAAAATCATTCCTATTCATTCGTACAATGAAAATTCCACTAAATTTACATTCTTTTACTTACATAATTATTCCCATTCAGTTATTTAAAATGATCGACGAATTCATTATTGAAGGATTAAAATCAATTTATTTGTAACGGCCCAGAATTTCGGTCCTTCGGAATTGGTATATTTAATTGATTTATTTATTCACAAGTAAATTTTATAAGTTGAATAACTTATATTTCAAATATAATGATTTAATTGGATAATTTAATTTGTTAAATTTATATTTGAAATTGTGGAAATAATTTGAATTTGGATTTTATTTGACTGGAAATGATTTAAAAATATTGATTTAAATTCTATTTGAATTAGAATGATGTTAGAGAACTTTTAAAAGTTAATTTACATAAATTGAATATTTTGATATTTAATTAACGTGTAGAAATAGTCATTTTTGACACAGTCTCGAATTTCGACGAAACTATTTTCATTGGATCCATAATGTTAAATTATTATAGGATTTCAAATTTCATGTCATTCGGATTTGCGGTTTAGTCAAGGCAAGCTGAAACGCGTAGAAATTTGTTTAAGTAAATGTTAATATAAATTAGTCGATTTGAAAACATATCTTCCAAATACGATCGAATTGGCTCCTGATATATATTCCATTATGTTCGGAATAGGGAAAAAACATTATAAACGCTAGGGGGCATGCCTTGATTGGAGTTCAATTTTTTCGGATGAATAGTGTCACGAAATTTTCTATAAAAGGCCACACTTTTTCTCAATTTTCACAAATCCTAATTTCTAAAACCCTAGCCGCCACTTCTTGTTTAATGGCTAGAAATGCAACAAATTTCTTCCCCAATAATCTCTCGATGCATCAATTTTTACAAAAAACTTTCTACTGGACAATTGAAGAGCTAGGTGAGATCTATCGATCCAACGATGGAATTTTGTTGTAATGGCTTAGATTCGCCAAATTCTGGCGTTGAAGAGAGCACATTCATTCACATTTTCCTAGGGTATGGGGCACCGAGCTCTTCAAGGTCGTGGGCGATGGTGGCTATCGCGTAGGTGCACGCATCGAAGGTCTTTGATCGTTCTCCGGTTGCTCGATGGTGGAGCGGCATGTCAAGGAGTGGTCACGTAAATGGGTTCTTCGGCATGTAGGTTTTCACGCGATGATAAAGAGAAGAAAAGGAGGGCATCTTAGATCTGCCTTATTAGAAATCGACGGCCACATTTGATGGTATGTAAAAGAATTTGTAAATTAATTTATACATAAATTCATGTGAATCTTCAAAATTCATAACTTCTTCATAGGAGGTCGAAAATTGACGGAACATGTTACATTGGGTTCATATTCGCGAACACTATGCGATGGAGCTAGTTTGGAGTCGATTGGAGCTAGTGAAAATTTTGGGAAAAATTAAATGCTCATTTAATTTTATTTGGAATAAAACGCTACAACTGCTAGTGGAACAAAAGTGAGTACAACTCACTCTTTATGTCACACTTATATTTTTATATAAGTGTGAATAAATTTATTTATGCTGATTTATGAATTTTTGGATGACATATGATACATGCTATGTATATTGAATGGTATCTGGATATATTCCTTCCTATTGGAGCAGATGAGACCCTATACGTTCCCGTGTATGAGCGAATGACACTTGCGTGTTTGCCTAGAAGTGGACGTTGTACATATTTTCTCATCTGTATATTTGTTGTAGGTGACAGATTAGAGGGATCCAACTGGATTCCTCAACAGTGTTTATTTCATTTACAGATATTGATATATATGCTATTATCATATGATATATGATGTTTTCGACGCCAGGATTGATATGATTGATGTGAATCATCTTATTTAGTGTTGTTGCTGTGTTGGGACATATTTTGGAATTTTAAAAATGCTAAAATGATGATTTTTAAATTAAAAGTCTGCTTAAGTGATTTTTGAAGTTACATAAGTTTTAATAATAAGTTGTAAATTATTAAAAGAAGAAGTTTATTTAAATAGAATTAAAATGTGATTTTTGAAATATGGAGATAACTATTTTGTAAAATAAGTTAAATTGAGATTTTTGACTTATTATAAATGGTTTATATATAAGATTTATAAAATTAAATTTTTTATAAATCAAAATAATGGAATTATAAAAGAGTTTCTATAAGTGTTAAAATGAAGTTATAATTGGATTTTATAAGTGAATAAGATTTATAATTGATGAAATGATAAAGGAATGAATATGCAAATAAATGGTTTTTAAGCAAATTAACTTATAATTGGATTTTGTAATATAATTGAGATATAAATGAGATTGGCAAAAAGGAGTTTTGCATATGGAATTTATAAACATTGTTTTATAAATTCGAAACCAACTTATTTTGATAAGTTAAATATGGAAGTTTATCAAAGGAATTATATTCACGATTTTGGACAGTAAAAAAATCTTTTTAAAATGTTTCGAAAAGTGATCTTTTAAATAGAGTTAAATAATTTAAAGATATTTAAAAATGTGTTAAGTATCGAATGCATAGATTTCAATATTCATTGTTGAAACAGACATTTTCGAGAAGTAAGGAAAGCATGGACTATAACACCGTTGTTATAGTAAATAATTTCGAAAAGAGATGTTTTGTATAGTATATGAGATTTATATATCTATTTAATTATCGAATCCCCATACTAATGATTTTGGGTTGTCGTAATGATGTTTTATGCAACGTTCGTTTTGACCCAAATTAATATGTTTAAGAGAATGTTTTCCTTAATGAATAAAATATATACATAATCATGATTTAAGTACACGTAATATTTTCTAAGTGTTGAAAATAAAGAGAATTGTGAACTACTTATTATTAAATAACTATATGGAAATGTTTTCCAAATATTGAAATGTTGAAATGGTTTTGAGAATATTTAAAAAAAAAAAGATAATTTAAAGTGAATATGTGAAAAGTGATTTAATTAATGAATTATTAATTAAAAAGGGTCTAGTGATTGCTTATGGTGCTAAATATTTGTTTGCTGCTTTGATAGTTAAATAATCGACTATCAAATTTGGCCATTTTAGTTCCTCGACTTGATGCGGAACTATTTAGTCGTACACTTAGTACATAGCCATCTGTGTAGGATTGATTATCATTTGTGATGAGGATGTTGATTCGTATAGTGTGGAGTAATACTCCAATCTATCGAGCTTCCTTCTTGGCTGAAGGATTGCAAGTTAAAAGTTGGAGATGTGATAAGTCTATGAGATTTAGTTTATGTGTGAGGTTGAGAAATGCTTTTGCGTTGTTGGTGAAAAGAGATCGGGATAAAATTTATCTGAAAATCACTTCGGACCAATGTATATGCCTTCTATTGTGCAGGTTATGACGATATTGATATTTCGGATTTTCATAGTAAAGGACCGCTTATTGATCATTTGGGGTTAAAATATCAATATACATTCAGTAGAAGTAGTCTCTTTGTAACAACCCATATATTTGTACCATTTAAATTGACGATATTCCATACATGTCAACTTAAGTAATACAAAACACGAATCATTAATGGAGTGTGTGTGTGTGTATAAATGAGAATCATCACAGAATCATAGAAATATAACATCACAGAATAGTGCAGCGGAATTACAACATAGTCATAAGAGTAGTTCATGAAGCTACCCATAAATACAACAATGTCTCAAATAAAATGAAATAGAACAATATAGATGTCCAATAGTCTAAATAGTAAGAGTAATACTAATAAGATAAGATAATGATAATCTTCGGTCTTCAGCTCCAAGCAAAACAGCAACAGCAATCCTCAGTTTGATCCGAGCATAAGCATAAACAAACACTTGAATCAGGACATATATTCTTATACAGATAATATGGTTCAAATTCAAAATAGCAATAACTCAAAGATGAATGGAATAACATCTTTTAGGATCCGTAAAACTATTTGTACATAGTAATGTACGATAAATAGATAATATTTAACAATAAAGTAAAATATCAAAATAGTGTTAAGGCGTTACCATTGTTCCCCTTAACACATTTTATATAGCATTATAGACTCTACATCACTGTAAACTCCACCGTAAACTAGTGGGATATCAGGGAGTACTCCATAGGTATAATACAAAACAAATTCGTAGTGGTCACGTATATGAGAATACAAGTACGACAAGGCACATGAGCCAATACCCAAGGTAGTGAAACTATCGTTTGCCTGATCCGGACTGGTGAAAACGCATCGCCGCAACGATCGCAACACCGCGAAACAACACTCCGAATTCAAGGGTGCACACCAATCAATAACAAGTAATGAGTAGTTTACGAAGAAGTGTGTTCGCTCGAGGTTGCTAACCCCATTTGGCCCGGCACGGCTCCTGTTTTAGTCATTTCCAATTTGACACAAGTGTCAAGGCTATCCATTATCGTTCACTTTCTTCAGTCATCGCGTACTTCATTCTGGATCACACTCCGCATATAGTTATTAAAGTGGTTTTCGGTTTAGACAGTGAGTATGTCCCAAACCGATTCAGGCTCTTTAATAACCTTCGAGTTATTCACCGATTGGTCGCTTAATAAATTTCAAAACCAAATCAAATTCAATTTCAATTAAAATTTGAAATTCATGATTTCATTTGTCTTTTCAAAACAATTTCCGGAATTTATGTTTCATAACTTCCAAATTTCATTTTTAAATTCTATAATTCCATTTCAAAATTAATTTAAACAATTTAAATATACATTTAATTTCATATATAAGTTTCATTCCATAATCATATAAAATAAACTTAAATTAACATTCAAATCGATTTAAACTCATTTATCGAGTTCATTCGATATTCATTAAATTAATTTATCATTTAAACAATTTCAATTAAATTTCTAATTCATTAAATTATCTTTTTAAGTTCAACTTATCATATCAAGCTTACAAATTTAATTTAAATTAAAATTGTCAAATCCAATTCTTTAAATTACAAGTCTTTCATTTGTTTCGATAAAACGCAGTTTATTTCTTGTAAAATAGATTCAGTTTCATTTTATTTATTACCTTAGTTACACATTTCAAAACTCAGTTAATAAGCAACTTAGTTTCACTTATCCAAGACATTCAATTTCATTTAATAAAGAATTCAATTTAAATTAAATTTAAACAATTCAATCTTATTTAAATTATCAAATAATTTCAAAAGTTAATTATTAATAATTTCAAAACTTAATTATTAATAATTCCAAATTATTTATTAATAATTCCAAATTTAATTATTAAATAATTAAATTTTAAACAATGTTCTTTCGTCAATAACTACATTAACATATTGTTTCAGATTTCAAATATTCACATTTTCCTTTCATTTAAATTTAAATTCCAATTTTATTTCAAAAACTTATTATTATTCAAATAAAGATATTTATTTTATTTAAATTCAAAATGTTGACCAATCGGGTTTAATTTAATTTTCTATCCTAAGTCAAAGTTATTTGGGTATTTATAATTTCAACCCGATTCCATTTCAATTCAAAAATCAAAACATAGCAAAGGGAACTTGTAGTGTGATAACTGGGATGGTGTCAAAGTAAATAAACAAGGAATAGCAACCATACATAACAATCCAACAATTTATTCAAATAATCCCGAAATAATCGTATTAATTTACATTTGTTGTTTATGCAAATTAATATAATTATTTCTAGAATCTACACTATCATTTCATGTAGACTAAAGAATATTCCACTAATTATTTGTACGGTTTTTCACTTGTCATTCAATTTCAATTTTATACTACAACAATTTATACAATATACATTCAATGGTTCGAAGTGTACTTAACCAAATTCTACGTGGCAATTTATTTAGCTATAAAAGGGGTCATATTTAACTAATCAAATTTAACATATAAATCCATTTTAAATTGTTAACTATCCTATATCAAATTCAATTTGCATATTATTTATCACTTTAACACTAACAATTAACATCCAATTTCAACATTACATAGAAATCATTCGTCAACCAAACTTGTATAAGATTATAAGTCGTGAAAATTTATTTCACCTTTCGTGGATAAAGAAATTGGCGGCGAAGCACGAAGAAGCACGAATAAAGCCGGTACAACACGAACAAACGGACACCGTAGATATCGAAAAAAGAGAGACGACATTAATTCAATGAACGTTCATATATAATTTATAAAATTATATAGATGCACTTACCAACGACGGAGAAAAGAACGAAAGCTGAAAATCAATGCTGCTGCAAAAAGAAGCTCAATCGGTTGCTGCAACAATTAGAGAAAAGAAGGATGGTTACCATTTATTCAGCAACCAAAAATATATAGAGTATATATATATATATATCTTAGCACTGTTTGGAAGCAACAGTTCTTCTAACTTCCATAAATCGAAGTTGTTCATTTCCATTTTTGTAAAAAATTTTTTTTTTTTAAACAAACAGTCATTTAAAACCAAAACACGCACACGCAACACACAACACGCAACACACGCACGCACATTTCTTTTTATAAAATAGGAAAAGACTCAAAAAAAGAAATGTATTTCGAAACCCAGACCCATTTTTCTCAAGCATGCAACCTTTTTACAAACACACGCATGCAATAAAACATGCACACACCCATTTTTCCCATATACATGACACGCTTGCACAGCCCATCGTTCTTCCCCCCTCTTCTATATGCTGCCATCACACCCACATATCCTTCACCCTCTCCCTCTGCATGCTATAACATGCAACAACTTTGTTTTTTTATAAACAGCCTCAAACACACACTAGCTACATATACATGCCCACATTTTGTTCACACACACGCACTTGGCTTCCCACATACGCATGCACACGAGACAGGCGAAGAGTATGTTGGTGGTGCAGCTAGAGGAAGTGGAGGGGTTCAGGGACGGGTGCCGCGCGAGGAGGACGTGGGGAAAGGTGTGCATGCGATGATCGGAGGTGAACTTGAGGCTGGGGTGGCAGAGTGATGCGCCGAAGTGGAGGCGACGTGCAAGTGGCCGAGGAGGGTAGGTGTGCGTACGCGCGTCTTTGGTGGCCGATGAAGGAAAGGAATGGGGCTAGACATTAGGAATAGGTCGTGCGCATGCAGTTAGAGGGAATGTTGTGCTTACTTTCTTTTTGGAAATTTTGTACAGTGAAGAAATGTAAAAAGGAAGAATAAAGGTGAAGATGAAAGAGGAGAGAAGTGTTTCTTACCTGTAGCTACAGGAGTGAATGAATAGAAGATGAGTAAAATTTACGTTTCTTTTAAATTTTATAAATTTCCAGTTAGTACGTTACTTTGTATTCCTAAATGCCATCCCAATTTCCAAGTCACAGCTACCATCTACCAACCACTCTATTGAATGCACTTCAGCCATAATCTTATTTTTCAAATTTTTGAATGATTATGGGCTGTCTGTTTGGACTGAAAATTTCTTAACCAGTCCGTCCGGAATGATTAAATTAACGCGACAATTTTCCGTCTGACTCCAATTTGCATGAATGAATATACCGTCTTGATCAGTGCGACGATACGCATCTAACGGTACATAGATAATTGCAATACGATAGTTTTATAAAAATTTGAATTTACGCCGCTTAAATTGTTCGATTTGCAAAACAATTTAAATGGAACAGGCGATGACAGTTTTTGGCGAAACAAATTACATCGTCTTCATTAGAATAATTTTTACAACATTACTGTGTAAAAATATTTGGATTTGAAAGATAAATTTTACGCAGCTTTATATGAACTGATATACAGTAAAACGCGAACGAAATTTACTGTAATATTTTGCGACGAAACTTTTTCTATATTCATATCTAACTGGACGCATCTCATAAATGAAGTCTGGACGTTAATTGAGATCGTATAAAAATTTCAATTTTTTTATATTAAAACGATGTATTTAAATTTTAAATTGGGTCGGAAATTCAGAGTCGTTACAATCTCCCCCACTCAAAGCTTTTCGTCCTCGAAAAGGAACGAAACGAAAGAAGTAGCAAAGAAATAAGCAGAAAAGATCAATATAGTTTTAAGAAAATTTGAATTATACCTGAAATTAGTAATTCAGGATTTGAATCCCGAATACTATCCTCAGTTTCCCATGTGCAATCTCGCTCATCTGCACTCCACTGGACTTTGACGAGATTTACCGACTTCCTTCTAAGTTGCTTTGTCTCACGATCGACTATCCGAAGTGGCTTTCGCTCAATATTCAAGTCAGGCTTAATAACTATCTCTTCCAATTGAGCAGTGGGGATGGTCATAGATGATCGTGCACAACTTTGCGAAGATGTGAGACGTGGAACACATTGTGCACACCGGCGAACTTCTCTGGTAATGCAACTTTATAGGCCAATGTTCCGACTCTTTCCGTAATCTCAAACGGACCAACAAATCTACGAGCTAGCTTCCCTTTCCTTCCAAATCGAACAATATTCTTCAAAGGCGGCACTTTCAGAAATACTTTGTCTCCTACGCTGAATTCGAGATCTCTTCTCCATCTGTCAGCGTAGCTCTTCTGTCTATCATGTGCCATCTTTATCTTCTTCCTAATTTCTTCGAACTTTTCAGAAGCTTCCATAATTATTTCCGGACCAAGCACTAATCGATCACCAGACTCAATCCATCAAGCTAGCGATTTGCACGGCCGTCCATATAAGGCTTCGAACGGTGCCATACCAATGCTTGCCTGATTTATTAAAGATGATTAATTCGAATCCAAATATACCTATTCAAATTTGAAATTCAATTTCCTTACCTGCTAACTATTATCATAATTGAATTCAACCAAATGAAGATGGCCTTCCCAAGATCCACCGAAGTCTATAATATAAGCTCGGAGAAGGTCTTCCAAAATCTGATTCACCCTCTAAGTTTGGCCATCTGTCTGAGGATGATATCCTGTGCTCAGATTAAGTTTGGTGCCCAAAGTATCCTGAAATGCTTTCCATAATTTACTGGTGAAAATAGGATCTCTATCGCATACAATACTGGATGGTACACCATGAAGTTTAACAACTTCTCTCATGTATATCTCGGCCAAACTCGAAGCAGTACGAGTGGACTTGACTGGAATAAAGTGAGCGGATTTCGTTAGTCTATCGACAATCACCCAAACGCTTTCGTTACCCTTTCTAGTCCTTGGTTGCCCATCAATAAAGTCCATAGAAATCTGCTCCCACTTCCATCTTGGAATCTCTAATGGTTGAAGCAAACCTGCTGACTTTCTATGGTCAGCTTTAACTTGTTGACAAGTTGTGCATCTACTAACATAGGTTGTAATATCACGCTTCATCCCACTCCACCAATATAACTTCTTCATATTCTGATACATTTTAGTGACATCGGCATGAAATGAAAGCGAAGATTGATGGTTTTCTCTCAACACTTCCTGTCTTACACCATCAACATTAGGAACACAAATTCGGTTATCAATTCTCAAGACTCCATTACTATCAACTTGTCATCCATCTTACTGTTAGCACTTCCAACTCTACCGAGAACTATTTCCTTGATGCGATAGAGCAAAATGTCTTCGTATTGCTTGGCTATAATGCGATCCACAAGAGCTAGGGAGACGACTAGCTGAAACAACATTCCTTCAGCCAGATTAAAACATGCCATCGCTTGATTTCTGCTCAAAGCATTGGCTACAGCGTTTGCTTTTCCTGGAGTGTAGTTAATATCAAGATCACATGCAGCTAGAAATTCGAGCAATCGGACGTGTCTCTGATTCAAATCCTTTTGCGAGAAAATATATCTCAATGACTTATGGTCAGTGAATAGCTCGAATTTAGTTCCCAATAGATAGTGCCTCAATAGCTTAAGAGCAAATACAACCGCGAGAAGCTCTAAATCATGAGTTGCATAATTTTCTTCATGGGTCTTTAATTGACGACCCGCATAGGCAGTAACCTTTCCTTTTTGCAATAAAACTGCTCCTAATCCATCTCGGCAGGCATCGGTATAGACGATCAATCCTTCACTACCGTCAATAACTGTAAGAACTAGGGCAGATGTCAACCTTCGCTTCATCTCATTGAAAGCTGCTTCGCACTATTCACTCTAAATAAATTTCACATTCTTTCGGGTCAGTACGATAAGTGGGGCAGCAATACGAGCAAAGTTTTCTATAAATCTGTGATAATTGCCGGCCAAACCCAAGAAACTGCGGATATCTGTAGGGGTTTTAGGTGTCTCCCAATCCTGCAAATTCCAAGGATTTGAATTTAGATAGTGATAAGATATTTAGATAGAATTTACAAGTAAGGAAAGAACTTACATTGATTATGGCGATCTTAGCTGGATCCACCGAACTCCCATTCTCCGAGACAATATGGCCAAGAAATCGTACTTCATCTCTCCAAAAGTGGCATTTCGAAAACTTGGCTTTAAGCTGATGTCTGCGAAGAGTTTCAAGGACAAAAGCCAAATGTGACCTATGTTCTTTCTCATCTTTGGAGAAAACGAGAATACCATTAATGAAAACAAGAACGAACTTGTTAAGAACATCTCGAAAAACTCTATTCATCAAGTCAACGAAATAAGCTGGAGCATTAGTAAGACCGAACGGCATAACTAGCCATTCATAGAAACCATTTTCAGTGCGAAATGCTGTTTGGAATACTATCCTCAGTGATTCTGAGTTGGTGAAAGCCGGTAGCCAAATCAAGTTGGGAGAAAAATTTAGCTCCATGAAGCTGGTCGAATAGATGTTGATGCGGGGCATCGGATACTTGTTCTTGTGTGTGAGCTTGTTTAGCTCTCTATAGGCCACACACATTCTGAAGGAACCATCAGATTTTGTGACAAATACAACTGCAGCACCCCATTCTAAATGACTTCTCCGAATCAAGCCTTTAGCAAATAAATCTTCAATTTTAACATTCAATTCTGCCTTTTCTTTAGGAGCCATTCTCCTAGGAGGGAGAACTACTGGTCGTGCACCAGGGATAAGGTCAACGCGGAATTCGATTTCTCACGGAGGTGGTAGAGAATTGACTTCTCCAAACACATCAGAAAAGAATTGAACAACTGGAGTGGAGCTAAGTTCACTTGGATGAGAGTCAAGAGAGAATCTAAAACTCCCAGCACAATCTTGAGGCGATTTGCCTTTAGTAACTAAAGGTATACTCCTGTCGTCAATAAGAGAGATGGTTCGAGCTTTGCATGAGATAACAGCTTCGAACCTTCGTAGCCAATCAATACCTAATAGGATATCGAATGCCTCGAATCCAAGTACAAAGAAATCCCAAGTGAAACGATGCATGCCATACATAAATGTGACATATTTGCAACCCTTTTGAGGTTGGTGGGCCCTCCAATAGGGATAGATACACATAAGAAGGTAGATGCAAGAATAGGTTCCAATCCAAGCTTATTACATAAATCAATAGATACGAAACTATGTGTTTCACCGGTGTCAAATAGAACTCTAACAGGTGAAGAATGCAACATAAATGTACTCTGTAAAGTACCTTGATTATCTGGATATTCCGGGGCATGTGTGGAAATAGCAAAAACTCCAGATGGGGTACTCTCTTCTGTGTTGGGCAGTCTTTCTTAAAGTGTCTTGGCTGCAAGCAAATGTGACAGACATCTCTCTTGGCCATCTGAGCCGGTGGCGGAATAGCTACACCCTTTGGGGATGGGCAACTGCTGGCATAGTGACCTTTCTAGTTGCAATTGAAGCAGGTGATAGAGGAGATGTCTATGGGCTTCTTTCGAGAATAGCCAAGCCCGGATTTCTTCTGCCAGTTCTTCTTCTATTACTCAAAATTTGGCTTCTTCTTCGCAGTCTGACTAGAGGATGGCTGAGTAGCTGGGGCCTTAGTGACTGATGTTCCCTTCAGCTTTCCCTCATATCTAAGAGCAAAATCCATCAACTCAGTGAAAGTTCCATGGACGTGAGCTGTGAGGAGTTCGTAATACTCTGGACGTGCTCCGTGGATGAATTTCTCATTCTTCAGCAGAGGTGTGTCAATCAAGCCAGGCCCGAACTTAGAGAGTTTGTTAAACTTTCTTTCATACTTAGAGAAAGCCATGTTGCCCTCTTTGAGGTCCATAAATGATCGATAACGCTGGGCCTTTTCTGCTGCTGGCATCCACTGAGCCGTAAAGGAATCCCTATTTACACGTGATAAGAGGTGAGTCAAAATTTAATGAGATAAAAGGAATTTTATTTAGATGTAATTTATATAGATTTCTACCTAAACTGGGCCCAAGTGATGGTTTCCTCGCCAGTACGAGAAGTAACTGACTCCCACCAATCCTGTGCCGCATCCTGAAGCTGCCAAGCGGCCAACTTACGCTTCTGAGCGTCAGTGATCTCCAGGCCAGTAAAGATCCTCTCCAGACTCTTTAGCCATTGTTGTGCTTCGATGATACTCTCGGAGCCAGTGAATTTGACTCCGCCAAGCTGAGTGTATTCCTTGCTAATAGTGGAGAACTTGATTGCGGGACCTGGGGCACGTGGTTTGGGAGCGTTTCCACTACCCCCGCCTCTAGCATTTCTTCTGGTAGCCATCCTGGAATACCAAAAGTGATTTAGAATCACAAATAGAGATTTATAGAATCTTAAAGAAATTCAAATCGAATTAATTCAATAAGAAGAATGGAATCAAGGATATGGATTCTGAAATGATTCCCCTGATTCTAGGATATGGTTACCCTATCTCTAATGAGCTTTAAACTCCACAGGCTAAGGTTTGCGGGAACCAAAGCTTTGATACCAACTGTAACAACCCGTATATTTGTACCATTTAAATTGACGATATTCCATACATGTCAACTTAAATAATACAAAACACGAATCATTAATGGAGTATATATATAAATGAGAATCATCACAGAATCACAAAAATATAACATCACTGAATAGTGCAACGGAATTACAACATAGTTATAAGAGTAGTTCATGAAGCTACCCATAAATACAACAATGTCTTAAATAAAATGAAATAAAACAACAAAGATGTCCCATAGTCCAAATAGAAAGAGTAATACTGATAAGATAAGATAATGATAGTCTTCGGTCTTCAGCTCCAAGCTGAACAACAAAAAAAAATTCTCAGTCTGATCCGAGCATAAACATAAACAAACACTCGAATCAGGACATATATTCTTATACAGATAATATGGTTCAAATTCAAAAAGAATAACTCAAAGATGAATAGAATGACATCTTTTAGGATCCGCTAAACTATTTGTACATAGTAATGTACGATAAATAGATAATATTTAACAATAAAGTAAAATATGAAAATAGTGTTAAGGCGTTACCGTTGTTCCCCTTAACACATTTTATATAGCATTATAGACTCTACAGCACTGTAAACTCCACCGTAAACAAGTGGGATATCAGGGAGTACTCCATAGGTATAATACAAAACAAATTCGTAGTGGTCGCGTATATGGGAATACAAGTATGGCAAGGTATATGAGGTAATACCCAAGGCAGTGAAACTACCGTTCGCCTGATCCGGACTGGTGAAAACGCATCGCCACAACGATCACAACACCGCGAAACAACACTCCAAATTCAAGGGTGCGCACCAATCAATAACAAGTAATGAGTAGTTTACGAAGAAGTGTGTTCGCTCGAGGTAGCTAACCCCATTTGGCTCGGCACAGCTCCTGTTTTAGTCATTTCCAATTTGACACATGTGTCAAGGCTGTCCATTACCGTTCACTTTCTTTAGTCATCGCGTACGTCATTCCAACCACTTTATTCTGGATCACACTTCGCGTATAGTTATTAAAGTGGTTTTCGGTTTAGACAGTGAGTATGTCCCTAACCGATTCCAGTTTCTTTAATAACCTTCATAATTATTCACCGATTGGTCGCTTAATAAATTTCCAAACCAAATCAAATTCAATTTCAATTAAAATTTGAAATTCAAGATTTCATTTGTCTTTTCAAAACAATTTCCGGAATTTGCATTTCATAACTTCCAAATTTCATTTTCAAAATTCTATAATTCCATTTCAAAATTGATTTAAACAATTCAAGTATACATTTAATTTCATATATAAGTTTCATTCCATAATCATATAAAATAAACTTAAATTAACGTTCAAATAAATTTAAACTCATCTATCGATTTCATTCGATATTCATTAAATTAATTTATCATTTAAAGAATTTCAATTAAATTTCTAATTCATTAAATTATCTTCCTAAGTTCAACTTATCATATCAAGCTTACAAATCTACTTTAAATTAAATTTGTCAAATCCAATTCTTTAATTACAAGTCTTTCATTTGTTTTGATAAAACACATTTTATTTCTTGTAAAAGAAATTCAATTTCATTTTATTTATTACCTTAGTTACACATTTCAAAACTCTGTTAATAAGCAACTTAGTTTCACTTATCCAAGATGTTCAATTTCATTTAATAAAGAATTCAATTTAAATTAAATTTAAACAATTCAATCTTATTTAAATTATCAAATAATTTCAAAACGTAATTATTACTAATTTCAAAACTTAATTATTAATAATTCCAAATTAAATTGTTAAATAATTAAATTTTAAACAATGTTCTTTCGTCAATAACTACATTAACATTTTGCTTCAGATTTCAAATATTCACATCTTCCTTTCATTTAAATTTAAATTCCAATTTTATTTCAAAACCTTATTATTATTTAAATAATTTTTTTTATTTTATTTAAATTCAAATTGTTAACCAATCGGGTCTAGTTTAATTTTCTATCCAAGTCAAAGCTATTTGGGTATTTATCATTTCAACCCGATTCGATTTCAATTCAAAATCAAAATATAGCAAAGGCAACTTGCAGTGTAATAACCGGGATGGTGTTAAAGTAAATAAAAAAGCAATAGCAACCATACATAACAATCCAACAATTTATTCAAATAATCCTGAAATAATTGTATTAATTTAAATTTGTTGTTTATGAAAATTAATATAATTATTTCTAGAATCTACACTATCATTTCATGTAGACAAAAGATTATTCCACTAATTATTTATACGGTTTTTCACTTGTCATTCAATTTCAATTTTATACTACAACAATTTATACAATATACATTCAATGGTTCAAAGTGTACTTAACCAAATTCTATGTGTCAATTTACTTGGCAATAAAGGGGTCATATTTAACTAATCAAATTTAACATATAAATCCATTTTAAATTGTTAACTATCCTATATCAAATTCAGTTTGCATATTATTTATCACTTTAACACTAACAATTAACATCCAATTTCAACATCACATAGCAATCATTCATCAACAAAACTTGTATAAGAATATAAGTCGTGAAAATTTATTTCACCTTTCGTGGATAAAGAAATTGACGGCAAAGCACGAAGAAGCACGATTGAAGTCGGTACAACACGAACAAATGGACACTGTAAATATCGGCAAAAGAGAGACGATATTAATTCAATGAATGTTCATATATAATTTATAAAATTATATAGATGCACTTACCAACGACGGAGAAAAGAACGAAAGCTGAAAATCGATGCTGCTGTCAGCAACCAAAAATATATACAATATATATATATATATATATATATATATATATATATATATATATATATATATATATCAGCACTGTTTGGAAGCAAC
Source organism: Allium cepa (assembly GCA_030765085.1). Classification (NCBI taxonomy): domain Eukaryota; kingdom Viridiplantae; phylum Streptophyta; class Magnoliopsida; order Asparagales; family Amaryllidaceae; genus Allium; species Allium cepa. The sequence continues at coordinate 339,562,213 of CM060932.1, read as the reverse complement.
AGTTCTTCTAACTTCCACAAATCGAAGTTGTTCATTTCCATCTTTGTAAATTTTTTTTAAAACAAACAGTCATTTAAAACCAAAACATGCACACACAACACGCAACACGCACGCACATTTCTTTTTATAAAACAGGAAAGGACTCAAAAAAAGAAATGTATTTCGAAACCCAGACCCATTTTGCTCAAGCATGCAATCTTTTTACAAACACATGCATGCAATAAAACATGCACACACCCATTTTTCCCATATACACGACACGCGTGCACAACCCATCGTTCTTTTCCTCCCTTCTTCTATATGCTGCCATCACACTCACGCATCCTTCACCCTCCCCCTCTACATGCTATAACACGCAACAACTTTGTTTTTTTTTTCATAAATAGCCTCAAACACTCACTAGCTAAATATACATACCCACGTTTTGTTCACACACATGCACTTGGCTTCCCACATACACATGCACACGCGACAGGCCAAGAGTAGGTTGGTTGCGCGGCTAGAGGAAGTGGAGGGGTTCAGGGACGGGCGGCGCGCAGGGAGGACCTGGGGAAAGGTATGCACGCGATGATCGGAGGTGAACTTGAGGCTGGGGTGGCAGAGTAATGCGCTGGAAGTAGAGGCGACGTGTAGGTGGCTGAGGAGGGCAGGTGCGCATACGTGCGTCTCTGGTGGCCGGTGGAGGGAAGGAATGGTGCTAGACGTTGGGAGTGGGTCATGCGCATGCAATTGGAGGGAATGCTGTGCTTACTTTCTTTTTGTAATTTTTTTACAGTGAAGAAATGTAAAAAGGAAGAATAAAGGTGTAGAAGAAAGAGGAGAGAAGTGTTTCTTACCTGTAGCTACAGGAGTGAATGGATAGAAGATGAGTAAAATTTACGTTTCTTTTAAATTTAATAAATTTCCAGTCAGTACGTTACTTCGTATTCCTAAATGCCATCCCAATTTCCAAGTCACAGCTACCATCTACCAACCACTCTATTGAATGCCTTCAGCCATAATCTTATTTTTCAAATTTTTGAATGATATAGGCTGTCTGTTTGGACTGAAAATTGCTTAACTAGTCCGTCCGGAATGATAAAATTAACGCAACAATTTTCCATCTGACTCCGATTTGCATGAATGAATATACCGTTTTGATCAGCGCTACGATGTGCATCTAACGATACATAGTTAATTGCGTTACGATAGTTTTATAAAAATTTGAATTTACGCTGCTTAAACTGTTCGATTTGCAAAACAATTTAAATGGAACAGGCGATGACAGTTTTTGGCGAAACAAATTACATCGCCTTGATCAGAATAATTTTTACAACATTGATGTGTAAAAATATTTGGATTTGAAATATAAATTTTACGCAGCTATATATGAACTGATATACAGTAAAACACGAACGAAATTTACTGTAATATTTTGCGACGAAACTTTTCTATATTCATATTTAATTGGACGCATCTTATAAATGAAGTTTGGACGTTAATTGAGATCGTATAAAAAATTCAAAATTTTTATATTAAAACGTTGGATTTAAACTTTTAAATTGGATCGGAAATTCAGGGTCGTTACACTCTTCGTTATGAAATATCTAATTCAAGGACTATTCGCTATTAATCCTAAGGATTTCTCGACAGGATGTGGTAGAAAAGTACCTTCAGTTTGTCCTATTCTAGGACAACTTGTGCATTTCTAAAGAATATGTACATTGGTTTTTACAAACGTATACCAGTGGTGGCGGAGAAGGCAACTTCTCTTAGCTTAACACCTACTTGAGACATACGAGCTTAAGGGTTGTATTTTTATGGAAGGCAAGCAGTAGTCAAAGGAAATGGCTGTGTGGCATTGAAAGTGATGTGATGTGTGATATGTGAAAGGTAATCGTTACCTCAGGCCTCATCAACCGGAAATGACCGAAATAGGGTTAGATGCAGCAAGGCTAAGTGAGTCATTCCCAATTAGGATATGATCATCCTCTTGTAGATATATTTCTTCCCGCTATGACATTCGGGATGTAAATTAGTATGGTTTGTATGTTATGAGGGCCCTCGGAAAAGGCCGGTAACGACTGGGAGATGATATAACCTGTACTATCTAGTTATAGAGATAGGCCGGTCTTGTGTTGGTAGAGGTTCCTTTCTGATGTTCCTCGGTACATTCCTCTAGAGATGTACTACCGGAAGGTAGTCCCTTCACCTAGTCATTTGTATGGAAATCCAAACTCCAATACGTGCCTGCCATTTTGATTGTATTACCCACTTTGGGCTATGTGTTATAATTTAATCAATGTAAAAATTTCTGCTGTGATTAATATCATTTATGTAATAGACACTACTACAATATAAGAGAATTTGATATGAAATGTTATGGTTATCGTAAGGTAAAAACATGTCCATGTTTATGTGTGGGGCTGTCTTACGAGATACTTTTGTTTTGAAAGGAAAAGTTTGGTAATTTAATAAATTTAATTGAGCGTGTTTCTCATGCTGGTTTACCAGATTGATCCGTGCGTTCTTCCTTTCCGATGCTTGGGTCAGACCGTGTATATTTACAGGTTAAGATTTGGTGCTTTTGGAGCTTCAGCAGGAGAGCTGGAGATCTTCATTTTTGTATACACATATCTGTTTATTATCCGTTTCTTTATTGTTGATATTATCAACAATTATAAGGATAGGCTATTATAACTGTCCAGGATGATGATTATTGATTGATTGTTAAACTCTAATTGATGTATGTATATACAGTTTATGTTTCGTAAAAATCATTGATATGATATTATATGTTTTCCATTGCGATGTGAGATTCTGCAATGTTCTGTTCTGTTCTGTTTTCTCTGCTCTCTTTCTTCTCTTCTCTTCTTCTCTCTTCTTTTCTTTCTCATGACTTTCCGTTAGTCTGTGCTTTTTGGGTCGGACATGTGTGGTTTATTATCGATTCAAAGGGCACAGTTTTGTTGGTCGCCACATTATTTCAGTTTTCTTCACATTTATTATTTACTTTGATTTCCTTTTAACATCAATATTCATTTGTGAAGCAACTCGTACCTAAAATTTATATTATTTTTTTCTTTTCACTTTTTTCTTTCACATATAGTATTCACTTTTACTATTTACTTTAATTATAATTGGCTTCAAACATCACTTAAGTTTTTAACCCTTTACTTATAGTATTCCGTTTTTTATTAAATTTAATTAGTAGCATTCAAAATATTTATTTAAGTATACAAAAAATTTTAACATCGGAATTCATATTTATAGACATAATTCCATTGAAAACCTTCATTGCTATAATATTTTATTACATATTTCTATTTAACATTAAAATTTATAACATTTAGGTAAGTTATATATATATATATATGTGTGTGTGTGTATATATGTTTTAAGAATTCAATTAAATGTCACACAAGTTTATCTCATTCACTTTAGTTAACAAAATGTTCAATAATTACATCTTCTAAATTTTCATTATTCTTTAATTTACAAGTTTCCAATTTCTTATATATTTCATTAATTACTTAGCATCTAATTACTTATATTTTCTTCATTTTAGAAACTTCCAATTATTAAATGAAGTTTAGATTTCATTTCTCCACAATAATTGAAATTTCTACATAACTTAAGAACTAAATACCAGGTTCCATTTTCGTATCATTTTAAAATATTTATGCTCGTATCTTTATATATATATCAAATCAATTTTCAGAAACTATAATTAAGATTTATTTACCTAACAAATGTGTAGTAAAACTACTACAATGGTCTTTCCACTTTGGAACTCAAAAATGAACATCGATGATGCGTGCACTCATCACCGAAATTATTTTCCAGTGACAGAGGGAGGAGTACATAACATATTTCTTTTCAAATCCCTTTAAACAATTCTTTCAGATCACATCGAAAATATTTCTATCCGAAAATACTTCCAAATAATACTAATATCCAATTCCAAAAAATTTCAAAGAAATTTTCAAAATCCCAGAACATAAGTTCTTTAATTCTTAGTTCTTATTTACTTTATCTATAAATCTTATTTTACAATCAGCTTTATAGAATTTCACTTCTTAACAAACAAACATACCACAAACAATTAAATACATTTATAAAGATTGTTTCTTTATATACAAAATATAATACTAGGTGAAATTTTTTCATTTACCTATACTTCAAAAACAATACTGTATCGGTTTGCCCTATTACGTGTTTAGAAATCCCTATTGATGCCACAATATCCTATGTACCGACCAGAATTTATAAATACTAAACAGAACAAATTAACACAATATTAAAACCCTTTTATAACACTAATAAATACGCTCTCTCATATATATATACACTCAAGATGCATTTTAGGCTATTACTACCCTATTTCTAATGAGTCCAACCCCAAAAAGTTAAGATTATCGCTAAACCAAAGCTTTGATACCAACTGTAATAACACACCTTTTGGACAGTTTAAACCGATAATAAACCACATATGTCAAACTCAAACCATTCAAAGGGGAGGATTGTCATAGGGTAAATTAGAAAAAGAAGAGAAAAGAAGGAAAAATAAAACACAGAATCTCACAGTGGACTGACAAAATATATAAACAGTTCATGAAGCGGTTTTACAAATAACATTTGATTACACTTTTACAATACATACGAGAGTTATATACAACAGAAATAAATAAAATGCATCAGAACAACACGATGTAGTTGAATAAGTAAAATAAATAATAATATTACAAAATCTTCGTCTTCATCTTCCAGAAATAAGGTCTTCAATACACTGAAAAGCTTTGACAGACCCGAGCATAATGAAAGGACAAAACACTCGAGTCAAAACCAAAAGATCTTGTGTAAGTTAAATCAGCAGTGAATAAATATGAGTGTAACTGCTTCAGAGATGTTTATGGGGTTTGACATCTCTTATCCATTGTCAACGTGAGCGCAATAACTTAAAAGATGTTCGAGATTTCCATCCCCTAAGGAACTGTTAAACTATCTACATACATAGTACAATGTGCTATTATAATGGTGTCTATGGTAAAGTAAATTATTAAAATAGCATTAAGGCGTTACCCATATCTCACTTAACATATTTTTATACATTCCTGTAATTTATACAGATACTGTAAGCCCCACCAAACTGATGGGATACTCAGGGAGAACTACATAGGTGCGGTACAAAAATAACTTGTAGAAAGCGCGATAAGGTATGTGACATGGCATGCGAGGCAATGCTACGGTAGGATTCTACCATTTGCACTCTCGAACTAGTGGTGACGCATACCAGCTACTACCACACACCTCGGAACACACTCCCACAATCAAATCAAGGGATGGCCACCAAATCAGTCACAAAGTCATAATATAAAATTGAAGAAATGTGCCCAATAGAAGGAGCGATCTCACTTGGCCCGTTATAGCTCCTGTTTAAGCCACATCAAGCTGACTCATGGAAGTCACGACTATGTAAATAACTCATACAGATTCGTTCGCCAAACTATCCTACTTCTTTCTGGAATCTCGATCACGTACACAGTTGTTAAAGTGGTTTTTGGCATTGGCAGAGAGTATAACAATATCCGATCCCGATCTCTTTAACAACCAAACGCTTATTTCACATCAGATGGTTCTTTTACATTTTCAAAACCATTTCATAATTGACATAAAAATATCATATTCAATTCAAACCATATCACTTTCGAAACCACATTCACTTTCGAAATCATACTCACTTTCGAAACCACGTTCACTTTCGAAATCGTGCTCACTTTCGAAATCATATCACATTTGAAATCATATCACTTTCCATACCATATTCACAAAATAGGTAAAACTCTCATTTCAAAATCATCATATTTAATCAAATGTGTCATTTTACTAGAAAAAGTCAATTCAAATTCCAACTTTAGGTTATAACGTCATTTAACCATATTCGCTTTTAAATCAAGGATTTAAATATAAATACTTCCACTTTACACTGTCTGAAATATAGAAAATAGTTTAGATCGTTATAAATAGTTTAAAATAGTTTTTTAAATAGTTTAAAATACTTTAAAATAGTAAAATGGATTAGAAATTGTTTTAAATAGATTTAAGATAGTTTAAATAGATTTAAAGTAGTTTAATAGATTAAAATAGTTTAAGTATATTAAAAAATAGTTTAAATGGACTTAAAATAGTTTAAATATATCTAATTTGATTAAAATTATTTAAAAATAGTTTAAATGTTATTTTTTTAATAATCAGGATTTTAACATAATATATTTTGAAACAGTTTATATTAAAATAAAAAATTTGAAATTAGTATTAAATTAAGCAATTTCTTTCATTTCAACACATCTAGACCATGTCCAGCTTTCAAATCAACAAACTAAATTTTGTCTTTTAATTCAGATTCTAATTTAAAACCATGCAATAAATATCGATTTCAAATCCATGTCTGTACTATAAATTTAAACTGTTCCAAATTTAGCAGACTTCGTAGTTTAAATATTCAAATACTTCAATAACTCAATTTCGATAAATTTCATTTATACTTCAAATCTAACTTTAAAACTTTCAATTTAAACCAATTCCAATTTCAACAGTTAAAACTTGGATTTTCTAAAATAATTCAGTTTTTATAAATCAAATTTTCTTCAAAATTTCATTTGACTAAATTCAAAATTAAGGATTTAAGATCATTTAATTTAACCAATCTGGTGTTTGTATATAAATTTTCTAACCTATGGTCAAGTGATTTATCCTTTCAATCAGCAATATTTTATATTTACAGTTATATATCATTTAAACCTGCAATCTCGATTTAACAATCAAAATTTGGAAAATCGCTCGGGTTTATCATTTCAACCCATGACAATTTTCCTAATTTATAGATCGTTCAGGTACGCATCATTTCAACCCATAGAGATTCATTTCAACCCATAGAGATTTATAACAATAATCCAAGAGAACTTGCAATGTTATAACAATATATATATATATATATATATATATATATAATAACATAACATCTAGTCATCAAATATCAACAATTAAACATCCATCCCAATCATTCAAATCAACCAATCAATAACGACAATTAACTAATTATCAACAACAAGTATTTGATTGACAATTAATATTCAATATTAAATTAAACATCGATTCAATTCAAAAAATGTCATATTTAACTAGAATGACAATTTAAATATACCAAACATCAACCAATCAATTTCTAATCACATCATAAATTCAATTTAACCAACATACGATAATTTAGTGGTTGTGAGTAGGTTAAAACACTCACCTCTGATTTCAAATCGATTTCAAATCTAAAATAAGGGCCAAAAATTCAACAGTCGCAGAATTCGTCCAAACTAGTTCCATAATGTCCGAAATTTTGATACGATCGCAGCCGAGAAAACACCCGTGAATCCAACCTCGTATGTAAAAGTTATATACGATAGAAGGTTTGAATTTAAATATAAAATAAATAAATAGATTAATAAAGCAAATGGGCCACGTCACATTTACATGTTCGTTTCAAAAGCCTGCTGCAACATCTGGAAGTCATGCACGACAAACTGACGGCCGCCCACAATTCTAATGACCTACCTGCAACTTCGCACGCCGCCGACCGCCTTACCACCACGGCCGCAACCCCTACGTCCTCGCGACCCGTCATTTTCACCACCTTCGCCTGAAAAGCACAGCCACCTTCCCATATTTAAAAACCTAACCGAATTTTCTGGCCAATCTAACCACCACGACTGCAAATGACCGACGCCGATGAACTCCTCTTGCCCATCTCCATGCAACCATGCCTTCAAATTGACGATCCACTGACGTTGGTCAAATCCTAAATGAATGGTAGAGAATGCTTTGGCTAATTTTGGAAAAATAAAAACCCCATTGCAAAAGCTAACAGCAGATCTTGATTGCACTCTTCGAGAGCTTTCCATCGATGTATAATGCGATAGGATTTGGAGAGTTTGAATTTTGAAATTGATTTGGAAATTGGATTTAGGGTTTTAAAATTGAATTTGGTTTGCCATTAGAAGAAGGAGGTACGCATATAGAATTATGCGTATAATAGAAACGGAAAGAATGCTAGGGTTTGAGAAACAAAACTATTTATATGAACAAAGCCCGATAATAAATAATGAACACATCGAATCGGTTTGAAATGACAAAAACGACCCGAAAAGCCCGTTCTGTCTCCAAAACGAAAGTAGGTCATCCCTTATAACAAAATAGATGTTTTCGATATTTTTAAATTCGATGGAATAGATTTCAAGTCCTAATTCCATTTTATGAAGAAGTTAGCTTTTTAATCATCTTATTTCAAATTGATTTCAATAAATTGATTTCTACACGTTTCGAGCCCATAGGATTAAACGACAAATCTGATCACTACGAACTTGAAATCCTACAATTATTCACAATTATGGATCTGATGAAATTGGTTTTGTCAAAGTCTGAGACAGTGGCCAGAATGGCTATTTTCACGTTAATTAAATAAATTATTATTAAATTGAATTTACCACTTTTCAAATTTAAATTTTATAACTAATAAATTTCAACATTTTTGATTACCTATAAACTTATAATCTTTTAAACAAATTTTCCATGTCAAATCCAATATTTAATATTGCACTAATTTACAGCGTTCAATTTCAATTGCAATAAATTCATTAATTATAATTTAAAATCCAATAAATTGATTTATTTTTATTTCGCTCTTATTGTTCAATCAACTATCGTCTTATGGATATAATTTACATTGTTTTACCATTTATTGCATCAATAGTCTATAATTATCATTTTAATTCATATTAACGCAATATTCAATTACGTTTATTGCAATTTATTTCCAGCTGATTTTCAATGAATTAAATAGTGAATTTATAATTAACCCATTGTTATAATTTATCAATTCAACCACATTTCTATGTTTATTGTTAACAAACAAAACAAATAAATTCACCTACTGATTAATTGTTCTATATTTGACTAATTTCAATTAATTAAGCAAACTTTACCATTTATATACAACATTTGGTTTAATTCTTTATTTATAATTTATAACTAATTTTATAACTAAATTTAAATTTCTTGCAATATTACATTTATAAAATCTTATTTAATTTAATAGTTTAATTGTTGGAAAATACGGATCTTACACTCTCCCCACTCAAAACTTTTCGTCCTCGAAAAGGGAAAGAATGAATTGAGGAATTAATATAACTTATTCAAAGTATAAAATTTATAAACAACTAATTTACATAATTAAATAATTTAAATAAAATATATCAATTTATAAACAATTAAATCCTTTCATATTCAAGTCCGGTAAAAGTTTGAAAAACATTTTTACTTACACTAAAAATTTTAAGTCCAAAATTCAAGAAAAATTTCGATAGAGTCTCCTTTGTACGGAGAGGTCCGGTAGAAATAATAATATGAATAATATCAATATATATATATCATATTTCAAAATAAATATCTTAAACCATGGGAAAACAATATAATATCGCTATAAAACCGTAATCCGAAAACGTACCAACTTATAGGGGAAACGACGATTATTTATGAAACCAAAAGCAGTTGTTATTACTTCTATAAACCTTTATTTCACTTATATAATCCAAGGAAGTTAGAATTATGTAGAAGAGAAATATTTAGTTGCTTCAATCAATTGGAAAACATACCAACACAACATAACAACAATCACTTGTAAGTAAAACCATATAATCATCACATACAATCAAAGTAATCAGCATCTATCTATAACAACCAAAACCAATGGTTTGTTTAGGTACATAAACTTTTAAACGCATAAAATAATAAATAAACTACTAAGTATACCATACACTCAAAAGTCTTAGATAAAAATTAATAGATTATTTGTACATCTTTATACAGTTAGAAGTATCCTTTCCTAAACATCCCATATGCCAAAACAAATAATAATATCAAACATCAATTAAGTTTATTCTTATTATTCTCCTTCACAATATTTATTGTTCATTGGTTCCATTCATTCATACACTACTTATTTCCATTAATTTACATTCTTACTTACAAAAATCATTCCCATTCATTCCTACAATGTAAGTTTCCATTAAATTTACATTAATTTACTTACATAAATTATTTCCATTCAGTTATTTAAAATAATCAATGAATTCATTATTGAAGGATTACATACAATTTATTTTAGTTTTCTTCACATTTATTATTTACTTCGATTTCCTTTTAACTTCAATATTCACCTGTGAAGCAACTCATACTCAATTTTTTTATTTTTTTCACTTTTATTTCTTTCACATATAGTATTCACTTCTACTATTTACTTTAATTATAATTGGCTTCAAACATCACTTAAGTTTATAATCCTTTACTTACAGTATTCCCCTTTTTATTAAGTTTAATTTGTAGCATTCAAATTATTAATTTAAGTTTACAACATTTTACAACATCAAAATTCTTAATTATACACATAATTCCATTGAACACCTTGATTAATAAAATATTTTATTACATATTTCTATTTAACACTAAAACTTTTAACATTTAGGTAAGTTATATATATATATATACATATGTTTTACGAACGTAATTGAATGTTACACAAGTTTATCTCATTCTCTTTAGTTAACAAAATGTTCAATAGTTACGTCTTTTAAATTTTCATTATTCTTTAATCTATAAGTTTCCCATTTCTTATATATTTCATTAACCATTTATCATCTAATTACTTATATTTTCTTCATTTTAGAAACTACCAATTAATAAAAATAGTTAAGATTTCGTTTCTCAACAATAATTGAAATGTCTAATTTACAGAACTTAAGAACTAAATATCGGGATCCATTTTCAAATCGTTTTAAAGTATATATGTACTTATATCTTTATATATATCAAATCAATTTTAAAAAATTAAAATTAAGATTTGTTTACCAAACAAATGCGTAGTAAAACTACTACAATGGTCTTTATACTTTGAAACTCAAAAATGAACATCCATGATGCTTGCACTCATCACCGAAATTATTTTCCAGTGACAGATAGGGGAGTACATGACTTATATCCTTTCAAAATCCCTTTAAACTTTTCTTTCAAATCATATCGATAATATTTTTATCCAAAAATACTTCTAAATAATACTAATATCGTATTCCAAAATCTTTCGAAAGAAATTTTCAAAATCCTGGAAATTAATTTCTCAATTCTTATTTACTTTATCTATAAAACTTATTTTACAATCAATACTTGTAAAATTTCACTTCATAATAAACAAACATATCACAAATAATTACATACTTTTATAAAGATTATTTCTTTATATACAAAATATAATGCTAGGTAAAATTATATCATTTACCTATATTTCAAAACCAATGCTATGTCGGTTTGCCCTATTAAGTGTTTAGAAATCCCAATTGATGCCATATCGTCCTATGTACCGACCAGAATGTATAAATGCTAAGCGGAACAAATTAACACAATACTAAAACCCTTTATTACATTAACAAATATGCTCTCTCATATATATGCACTCAACGACTCATTCTAGGGTATTACTACCCTATTTCTAATGAGCCAGACCCCATAAAACTAAGGTTATCACTAAACTAAAGCTCTGATACCAACTGTAACGACAAACCTTTCGGATGGTTTAAACCCGACATTAAACCACACATGTCAAACTGAAACCATCAAAAGGGAGGGTTATTATGGGGTAAATAAGGAAAAGAAGAGAAAAGAAGGGAAAATAAAATATAGAATTTCACAGCGTAATGACAAAATATAATAATCAAATGAACAGTTAATGAAGCTGTTTTACAAATAATATTTGATTACATTTTTACAATATATATCAGAGTTACATACAACAGAAATAAATAAAATGTAGCGGAACAACATGATGGAGTGGAATAAATAAATAAATAATAACATACAAAATCTTCGTCTTCATCGTCCAGAAATAATATCTTCAATACATTGAAAAGCTCAGACTGACCTGAGCATAATGAAAAGATAAAATATTTGAGTCAGAACTAAAAAATATTATGTAAGTTAAATCGACAATCAATAAATACGAGTGTAATGACTTTCGAGATGTTTACAGGGTTTGACATCTCCTATCCGGTGTCAACGTAGGTGCAATAATTAAAGAGATGTTTGGGATTTCCATCCCATAAGGATCCGTTAAACTATCTATATACGTAGTACAATACGTTATTATAATAGTGTCCATAGTAAAGTGAAGTATTCAAGTAGCGTTAAGGCGTTACCCACTTCCCCCTTAACACAGTTTTACAAATTCCCATAGTCTATACAGATACTGTAAGCCCCACCAAATTTATAGGATACTCAGGGAGCACTCCATAGGTACGGTATAAAACAAACTCGTAGAAGGCGCGATAAGGCATGTGACACGATACGCGAGGCAATGCCTGGATAGGATTCTACCATTTTCACTACCGAACTGGTGGTAACGCATATCAGCTATTACCGCCCACCACGAAACACACTCCCATAATCAAATCGAGGGGTGGCCACCAAATCAATCACAAAGTCGGTATCAAAGAAATGTGCCTGATAGGAGGTGCGACCTCATCTGGCCTGGTATAGCTCCTGTTTTAGCCACATCAAGATGACTCACGGGCATTAGGGCTACGTAAATACCTCACATAGAATCGTTCGTCAAACCATCCTACTTCTTTCTAGAATCTCCACCACGTACATAATTTTTAAAGTGGTTTTTGGTATTGGCAGAGAGTATAACAAAATCCGATGCCGGTCACTTTAACAACCAAATGCTTATTTCACATCGGATGGCTCTTTAACAATTCCAAAACTGATTCATAATTGATATAAAAAATATCATATTCAATTCAAACCATATCACTTTCGAAATCACATTCACTTTTGAAATCATACTTACTTTCGAAATCATATCACATTTGAAATCATATCACTTTCGAAACCATATTCACAAAATAGGTTAAACTCTCATTTAAAAATCATCATATTTATTCAAATGTGTCATTTCGATAGAAAATGTCATTTCAAATTCCAACATTAGGTTATAACATCATTTTACCATATTCCGTTTAAATCAGGGATTTAAATATAAACACTTCCACTTTACACAGTCTGAAATTTAGAAAATAGTTTAGATAGTTATAAATAGTTTAACATAGCTTAAAATTGATTTTTAAATAGTTTAATATACTTTAAAACAGTAAAATGGATTAAAAATTGTTTTAAATAGATTTAAGATAGTTTAAATAGATCTAAAATATTTTATATAGATCAAATAGTTTAAATAGATTTAAAATAGTTTAAATAGATTTAAAATAGTTTAAATAGATTTAAAATAGTTTAAATAGATTTAAAATAAATTAAATAGATTTAAAATAGTTTAATAGATTTAAATAAATAAAAGTAGATTTAATTTGATTAAAATAGTTAAAAATAGTTTAAATTTTGAAAATCTTAATAATCGCGATTTTAAAATAATATATTTTTAAACAGTTTATATTTAAATAATGAATTTGTAATTAATATTAAATTAAATTAGTTCTTTCATTTCAACACATCTAGACCATGTCTAGCTTTCAAATCAACAAACTAAATTTTTTCTTTCAATTCAGATTCTCGGTTAAAACCATTTAATAAATATCGATTTCAAATCCATGTTCAAACTATAAGTTTGAACTATTCCAAATTTAGCAGACTTCGAAGTTTAAATATTCAAATACTTCAATAACTCAATTTCGAGAAATTTCATTTATACTTCAAATCTATCTTTAAAAATTTCAATTTAAACCAATTCAATTTCAACAGTTAAAACTTGGATTTTCAAAAATAATTCAGTTTATATAAATCAAATTTTCTTCAAAATATTATTTAACTAAATTCAATATTTAATGATTTAAATCATTCAATTTAACCAATCCGGTGTCCGTATATAATTTTCTAACCTATGGTCAAGAGATACAGATATTTATCATTTCAATCCATATATATCATTTTTACCCGTAATCCAGAATTAACATTCAAAATCCATAAAATCGCCTGGGTTTATCATTTCAACCCATAACAATTTTCCTAATTTATAGATTATTCAGGTATGTATCATTTCGACCTATAGGGATTTCTATCAATAAACCAAGAGAACTTGCAGTATTATAACAATATATATAAAAATAACATAACATCCAGTCATCCAATATCAACAATTAAACATCTATCATAATCATCATTCAAATCAACCAATCAATAACAACAATTAACTTATTATCAGTAATAAGTATTTGATTGAAAATTAATATTCAATATTAAATTAAATAGTGATTCAATTCAATAAAAGTCATATTTAACCAGAATGACAATTTAAATATACCAAACATCAACCAATCAATATCTAATCACATCATAAATTCAATTTAACTAACATAAGATAATTTAGTAGTTGTGAGTAGGTTAAAACACTCATCTTTGATTTCAAATCGATTTGAAATCCAAAATAAGGCCTAAAAATTCAATAGTCTTAGAATTCGTCCAAACCAGTTCCATAATGTTTGGAATTTCAATACGATCACAGTTGGAGAAAACCGTGCATGAATCCAACCTCGTATGTAAAAGTTGTATATGGTCGAAAGTTTGAATTTAAATATAAAATAAATAAATATATTAATAAGGTTAACGGGCCACGTCATATTTACTCATTCGTTCCAAAACCCTAGCTGCAACATTAGGAAGTCGCACACGATAAACTGACGGCCACCCACAATCGCGATGATCTCCCTGCAACTTCGCACGCCACCGACCTAGGTTAGCCTTGCCACCACCGGCCGCAACCCCCTCTCCACGTTCTCGCGACCCACCATATTCTAATGACCCGGATTTTTCATTTATTCGATTTTGTATATTTAAATGATTTTAAATATTGAATTTGAATTGTATATTGATTTTGAATATGAAAATTTGGGTTTATTTATAAAATTAATTCAGAATTTAAATATAGTAATTTATTGGATAATTTAATTTTTGAAGCTTATAATTGAATGTTGGTTAAATAGCGAATCTAGAGTTTTAAGCTTGATAAAAATTTATGTAAGGGATTGTAAAATTTATATTAATAATAATGAAGATAATATAAATTTTAAAGTTGAATTTAAAAATGATTTGTCCAATTTTAAAAATATGTCGTCTAAATTAACGTGTATAAATAGCCTTCCGGGGCACAGTCTTGGAATTCGACGAAGCTAGTTTTATTGGACCCATAATATTGTATTATTATCGGATTTCAAATTCGATAGCGTTGGAAATTATCGTTTGGTCGTATGGTGTAGAAACACACTGAAATTTATAACGAAAATTCAATTAAATAATTGAGTCCAAAAAGCTATCTTCTCCATACGATCGAATTTGGACTCGAAACTTTTTCCATTGCATTCAGAATAGGGATATAACGTTATAAACACCTAGCAGCATGCCTTGGTAGGGTTCATAAATTTTAAATTATGTAGTCGAGACGATTTAAATTAAATAATATTTTTTTATATGTTGATTGGTGAAGATATTTCACATAAGAACTTTCTAACCTCTCTTCAAATCACTGTAGCTAACCTTCTCATGCACGCCGACATCACGTCTCCTTCCTCTTGAAGACAACCAGTTCATTCCTTATATATATATATATAAACAAAAGAAATTAAATCGCATTCTGCTCAGGATCGAAGTTGCCTATTTCTCCTTTCCTCCCCTTCGTTATTCTATTCGAACAACATTAAAAAAAATCGATTCAAACAAAATCACGGAAATGATGAAATCAAAATCGAATTCGTTCAATTGCAGAAAAAAGGGGAACGACAACCTCGGGATCGAGTCGCGATCTAATGCGTGTGGGGCGTGCCTCTATGCTGGGATGATGCGCATTGAAGGAGGAGGAGGCAATGAGATCTTGAGCTGTTGGTTGGGGTTTGGGTGCTGGACCATGCTCAAGTGAATGGGTGCAAGGACGACGTAGGTATATGTAAGAAGATGGGGCAATGGCGAACACAAGGTGATGATGGGCTGAAGGAATGGAGTGTGTACATGCATAGAGGTGGGGTCATGGTGGTACAGGGGATGTAGTGTGGGGTTCGATCATGATGATGTTGCATGGACCAAGAGAGCAAAGGAGTGTGTCATCTAGGGTCAGTAAGGCAATTTAGGTAATTGAATTTTTAGAGAGAAAAAATGAAATAAATTAGGGTAGTTTAATTAGTTAATTTAAATTTATTAAATGGTAATTAATTGTTGGGTTTTATTTTCAAGTGTCAATAAACTGCATAATGTTTAGACGAGGTCTAAAATCATGAAGGACAAGTCGAGATTGGATCGGATTGCGAAAATAAAATTCAATGTGAGAATTTCTCACTCATTTGGATTATCATATTTAAATTTAAATGTTTAAATTTAAATTATTGGATGCTGGATTAAATTGATAAATTATAATTGTCTATTGGATTTTATAATATATATATAGTAGTATATGTATTAGTATTAGAGTGATATTCCTGCACTTTATAGCAGATGACACCCCATGCGCCCCGCATAATAGCGGATGACCCTATATACCGTGATATCCCCCTTAAAGTAGGATTGGTATTTTTATTGTTGTCAAACATCTGGTGATGAAGGGAACCTGATTGGAGGGATCCAATAGGTTTCATCAAATATGTTATTATTTTTCATATACGTAAAATGCTGGATTATTATGTATGTAAATCTTTAAAAGTTATAATGGCATGGAAATTAATTTTTGGTATATTAAATACCATAAATATTATTTCGTAAATTTAAGGAATTAAAAAGAGATTTTCAAGTTATATATATATATATATATATATATATAAATCGAAATTCGGGTTATTTAAAGGAGACCGATTTAAGTAAGCAAAAATTGATTTTTTATCATACAAAAATAATGTGGGGAAAATATTTTAATAGAGAGTTTAAAATAAATTATATAAAGGATTTTGAAAAGATTGGATTTAAAAGTGATATTAGGGAAATATAGGAGGAAGTTTGAAATTAATATTTAAAATAGATTGGTAAAAATAAACGAGATTTATAGGAAATTGAATTTGTAAATTGGGATTTTATAAATAAGATTATTTTTAGTGAAACTCCAAGGAGTATAAAAATTTATAAATTTTGTTTATAAATAAAAGAAATCGAATCAGATGGTAAATTTGAAATATAAAATTACAAGAAGAATTTATATTTAAAATATGGAAATAGTGTAACTATCCCGATTTTGAGTCAAATTTAATTTGGTAATTAATGTAAAATTTTGGATTAAATTGTGAATTAATTTGAATTCTTCCAGACTAAATAAGATATGTGCCTGATCATTTATATAAATAGATTATAATTTGAAATTTGAATTTGAATTTTTCAAAATAAATAATATATGTTGTTTATTTATATATATGTTTACAAATTGATTTTTAATTGAATTTTGAATTTGAAACTCAAAAATAAATAATTTTTGAAAATAAATTGAATTTAAATACTCTATATTTTAAGATTAATAAAATTTGTTTTCTAATTATATATATATATATATATTTGTAATATATATATATGTAATATATATATATATATCTGGAAGTTATGATTTGAGATTAATATAAACTAGACTTTGAAACTATATATTTTAAAATTAATAAAAATTTGCTTTCTAATATTATAATGCATATATAGGTATATACATATATTGATTGGGAAAGTTATATTTTAAATTTAATATAATGATAATTTTCAAAAGCTATTTAAGAGTTAAATTCTATATTTTAAAAACTTATATATATTATGTATATTTGTGTTTATTTATTAATGTGTAAATAAATTATAAAATCTTCTTTAAAGTTATAAATATATATATAAAAGGAAATAGATTTGTTTAAATTGAAAATAAATATAAATCATATTTAAACATTTAATACATATAGTTTACAAGTATAAAATTTTTATCATACAAATTAACATTTGTAACTAGTTTAACAAGAAGATAAGACAAGTGTAAGCATTTTAATATAAAGATCAACAAATGTAAAACATGTAGAATGAAGTAAAACAAGTGTCTTGTTTTTTTTAAAAAAATTCATTTTTATTTAATAATTAAAGGGAAAAAACAAGTTGTATATACCACCATTTCCTTCTCTTCTCATTTTTTTTCTTTCATGCATTTAAACTAAGATAAAAATCTAAAACAAACCTGAAAAGAAAGTAAATCACATCAAAAGAAAGAAAAAAATAAAACAAAAAGAAAATAAAAAATGAAATCAAAGTTCAGTTTCGACCTGAAGCTTCAAATCTGAGCATGTTTGCACAAAAAATGGGCAAACACCTCCGAGTCGTATGAATTAGTTGATTTTATGTTGATCTGGATGGCTTGGGTGATCTACACAAATATATAAAATAGATGGACTAAACTGTAAAAGACACACAGATTTATAGTGGTTCGGCCAGAACGTGCCTACGTCCACTTTATATGTTATTCCCCTTTTTCTTTCAGATTACAAGTACAAAGCTTTGTATACAAGTATATGAAAGTTGTTTGAAAGTTCCTTCCGTGCTTGAGCTCTCAAACTTGTCTGCCATTATTTTACCCCTGCCCCTCTATTTATAGAGTGAGGCTGGGGGCAGGGGTCATGGATGTATATAGCTGCTGGTGGGCCTGGGCTGATGCTATCTGGCCTGACTAGGTTGATCTGGAACGTCTTGGTTCGGTGGAGAGTGGTATGTTGTCCGGTGGTGCCTAGGATCGGTGGTCTGGTGGCACGTTGGTCCGGTGATGCTTGGGAGGTAGGTTGGTTCGGCATTGGTGTGGGGTGGCTCTGGTTCGGTGAGATCCTGGTTCGGCGAGGCTTTGGACCGGTGGCAGGTGGTCCGGTGGTGAAGTGGTTCGGGAGGAATGGGAGAGGTGGTTGGTTCGGTAGTGCGTAGGAACGAGGTTGGAGCCTTTGGTTCTTGTGGTTCGGCAAGGAGTGGACTGGTTCGGCAAGGTGTGGAAACACACCTAACATTTGCCCCCCCAAAGTAGGGCATATGTTTAACATATGTCGTGCTTTGTTTTTCCCGTAGTTGAGGTAGCTTCGTTCGGTCCTGGGTGCACCGAACCAGTTGATCCGGTCGATATGTTTCGCCTATAAATAGAGGCTTCAGGTTACTGTTATTCTTTATCGTTTTGAAATAGCCGAATCAACCTGAGTACCGAATCAATCTGAGTGCCAAATCAATCTGAGTACTGAATCAACCGAGTACCGAACCAGGTATGTTTTCTTTCGCCGAATGAGCTAGTGCTAGCAGTACCGAATGAACTTGAGAACCTTCAAAACCGAATGAACTCAAAGACCATCAATACCGAATGAACTCAAAGACCATCGATACCGAATGAACTCAAAGACCATCGATACCGAATGAACTTGAAAACTTTTAACACCGAATGAATTTGGTAGTGTTTAAATGCCGAATGGTCCCTATGTTCGACCTACGAACGATACTCTAGATTGTTCATACTTGCTTTTTTATATTTTCATACTCCTTGCTCTAACAACATACTTTTGCTTTTGTGTTTGCAGATAAATGTCTCACAAAGTGGAAACCCGATCAGAAAAGAAAAAGTCTTCGGACAGGAGAGAGTCTTCCACAGTGCTTCCAGTCCAGCCAGGACCAGCGCGACATGGACCTGCCCCGAGGTTATTAGTGGATGGGTATGGCCCTCAGGAGCTCTTGAATTCCCCGCCCGACTGTTTTCCTAGCTCCCTCAAAGAGGAGCAGCTTGATGTTATATCCCGTTCCTTTGGGATCGATAGAGCGCGCATGCTTTTGCCGGGGGAAGGAGTGATGCCGTATGACCTTCCTGAAGGCTACTTTGCTTACAGCAGATATCATTGCATGTGTGGTGCTATCCCGCCTCTCAATGCCTGGATAGTTAGCTTCATCACATATCTGAAGGTGGCTCCATTCCAGCTTCAGCCTAACTCCTACGCCATTCTGGTGAGTCTTTTCGTCATCTTTCAGAGGAGATACGGGCGTCCTCCTTCCAACCGGGAGATCCGGTATCTGTATAATCTGAGGGGCTACAAGAAGGGGTCTCCATATATCAGCTTGGAATCGGCCGTATCCTTCAAGCCCGTCCTGGAATTGTATTCGAAGTACAACATGTTTAAGAAGGAATGGTTTTTCGTCAGGGACGACTCAGTTTCTATCCGTTGCTTCACCTCCGGATGTAAGTCAAGGCTTTATTTATAATTTCCATTCTGGTTGCAATGCTTCTACTTATATGTTTTTATTTCTTGCTAGCGACAGGTGGTTTTGCGGTCGTGGAGAATGATCGCCTGGTTCAGACGGCAGCGGAAATAGAAGCTATTTCGGGAAGAGATCGGTTGGCTGCTTATTTGATCAGGAACGCTACACTTTTGGGGCTCAACCTGATCCTACCACATCAGTCCGTGGTCATGCAGAGGGATACAGCGGAAGAGAGGGCTGCTCAAGCTAAAGGAGGAGCCACGGCGAAGAGTGGCAAGAGGAAGCCTTTCACAAAACCTCCAGTTGTCGGAGGTAAGAAGCTCAAGAAGTCCGACGGCCCTTCCCCTAGCACGTGCCCAATTACTCCGGGGGAGGAAGATGCGGAGGAGGATAGAGGTGAAGGCGGAGGAGGATAGATGTAGGAGGAGAGGCAGAGAGTGGAGACGGCAGAGAAGGTGATGGTGGTGGTGATGGCACCAGGGCTTTGCCTCCTGGGCAAGCCAGCGAGATTCAAGAGTGAACGGATGATGCCTTCCGCCAGGATTTTGAGGGGTTGGAGGAAGGATCAGCCTTGGTGGAGAAGTCGAAGAAGTATGATAAGGCCGGGACTGGTGCCGGTCTATCTTCTGAGAGTATTTCAGCTAAGGCAACTCCGGCGGTTCAAGGTGAATTCTTAACTCCTTCTTTTAACTTCACATGTTTCTTGAATCATAATTTCATGCATGCTTGTAACACTTGGTTTTTATTCTAGGAATGGGTAAGGTGGCCAAGACATCAGATATTCGGCACCGCCTTGAACAGTATAAGTTACTCAAAGCTTCTGCCAAACCAAAGCCATCAGCTAGCCGTCCTGGAGATGCGGTTAGATATCGCCCTCTTCTCGGAGTTATTGAAGAAGATATGCAAAAGAGAAAGAGGGGCCGATCTTCGTTTGAACCTTCACCTGGCACTCAGCCTCCAGTCCAGCCTATCCATGATATTACTGAGGAGGATACTGACCTTATGCCTTCCCCACCTCCGTCCGAAAATCCAACCGTCACCCCGATAGACCATCCTGGTTTGGTTCGCAACCCATTTGCCGGCCACCCGGATCTGGACCCGAGTTTTCAGGACATCTCTTTTGACGAGGCCACGGGTGAGCATCTTCTTCCCCGCAATCCCATGGTACGGGTGCTTGATGAGGCTAAGTCCTTAGACCTTGATTTGCTTACTACTCGGATTGTGACCATGGAGAATGAGGCCAAGGCAAACATCGATCGGGTGGCTGAGGATACCAAGAGGCTAATGGAGCATCACGCTCGACTGGCCAAGGCTGGGGAGGAAATCGGAAGTGCTAATATTCGGTTGCGGCTGAAGGTTGGTGATCAGGCCAAACAGCTTGCCGATCAAGCCATTCATATTTCTCAGCATGAGGCAGCCTCCAGGCGGTTGAAGAAGATTATGGAAGAGGCTAGTAAGGCAGAACTATGAAAGATGGAGGCTGCCTGCAAGGAACGGATTGACATGGCCATCGCAACGGTGGACGAGGTTCGGAGAGCGGATCTTGAGCAGGTACAAGAGTTGTCTGGGAGGCTTGAGGCCGCAGAGCTTGCTCAGGCCAAGCTGAAAGAGGAGATGGAAGTGATGTGGAAGTCCCTTCAGGCTGACTGCTCGAGATACCGATTGGAGAGAGATGCTGCTGCCGCACGACTGTCGGCTTCTGAGGCACGGATGAAAGAGTTTGAGGAGAACGAGGGGATGATGGACGAGATGCTCCAGGACATGTATTTCCGTACTTGGAGGCAGGACAACCTGTGACGATTATCCCTGGGTTATGGCTAGGATATATCTCTGGGCTTTGGAGGAAGCTAAGGCCGATGCGGATAAGGAAGGTGGTGCGGCTTTCAGGATGGATGTGGTTACGACCCAATTCACTAAGGAAGAGAAGGTGGCGGTTAAGGAGGGCATGCGGCTGCTTGCCGCGGATGAGGTAGGCGTGCAGCTAGACGATGATGGTCAGGGAGCAGGTGCTGGTAAGTCTTTCCTTTTAACCTTTTCATGATTCGATTGCTTATCTTTCGTGATTATTGATGGATTCTCTTCTGAATTATGCAAGCGGGACCTCGATAGCACATGCTGGGAGTCCCGATCCTACAGTTAAGTAGATCCCGAGGGCTAGCGGGATGGAGGCGAAGCCCTGATTCTTTGACTTGACTTGTACATATTTTGGTTGCTGTCTATGTTAGTCCGAAACATTAATGTAACTTGTAATTATATTATTTGTAAAGAATGACTTTATGTAATTTTATAACATAAGCTGATTCTGTCATGTTTGAATGCTGTTGTCATTTTGATATGTTGCATAAGAAATACAGCTGCGTGTTTATGCGTGTGACTTAATCGTATTTAATGCTAAGTTTCTGCTTAAAATATTATCTCATGTATTGTAATGCCAATATGACGTGTGAATAAATTAAAGCTACATATTTGTATAAAAGAGAAGATAGTACGCCCTTCGTGTTTTAGTTGTAGAGGGTTGCTTTGAATGTCTTGCGTGACTGAGTATAGAATGTAGCCGAGTGTTCCGTCATCCGGATGTGAGCTCATATTTCCACAAGCGAGAGTTCCCCTATTTTGTGACCTGTACTTTAAGGATTGTTATATAGTATAGGAGGAAAGTTTTTGAATGAAATGGAAATATGAGAAACAGTAAAACTTTCAATCACGGAAGGCCGTCGATATGCTTACGTTCGTGGCAAACGGGTTTTGTAGTCACTTTACCTAGCTGTGGGTCTTGGAGACATTTGTCACCAATCTTACGCCTCCGCGGGGAGTTTATCTTTTTTACCACAGCCGCACTTAAGACATATCGGAGCCGAGATCGCGCACAGTAACTACCCGAGCCACTATGGCCCATAATCGTGGGTATTATTCGATTTACTGTGGCCGGCTAGCGTGGGTGCCGATCGTCAAACGTGAACTACCCCTGGCTGGCCACACCTTATGTTGGGGCTTAAAGTAGGTTCACAGTTGCCGGCGAGCCGAACGCCGTAATGAGCTGCCATCGTCTATAGTCGGCCTTCTTGATGGCTTATAACCGGCTCATTACAGTTGGCTTTGAGGGCAGTCGCGGGCAATGAGTTAACCCGCAGCAGAGGGATGCTGGAGCAAAAGTGTCTCACTGGCAAGTGCATAGAATCGCATAGTACCTGTTGGGTCTTGTCCAGGTGAGGTTGCGCCGTGAAGTTCCAGTATGGAAACGTCGTTATACATGATTTTGTTCAACAAAAAAGGATAAAGCTTAACAAGCAGCCAAGATATAAAGGAACAAGTTAAAAAGAGACAAGATTTTTTAAAGTGGTTCGGCACGAAAATGCCTACGTCCACTGATTCTCTTTGTTAATTCACTTCATATGGGCAGTACAAGTTAAGAAAAGTATCGACGGTGGTGTCGGATGTTCCATGCCCTGTGGAACACCTCTCCGTCCACTGTTGACAAAATATAGGCTCCGTTGCGGAGATCTTTATGAATTACATAGGGTCCGTCCCAGATTGGATCTAGCGCTCCGGGGCGCGGGAAGATCCGCTTGAGGACAAGATCTCCTTCTTTTAAGCTGCGGTGCTTGACTTTGGAGTTGTATTGTGCTGCCACTTTTCGCTTGTGAGCTGCTGCATTGAGTGCTGCATCATTTCTTCTCTCCTCAATTAGATCCAAAGACATGTGGAGGAGTTCTTCGTTCTCTTCTGGGTTGTAGTGGATCCTATGGTGGGAAGGCACTACAGTTTCAACTGGGAGCATGGCCTCCGATCCATATGCCAAAGAGAAAGGAGTATGCCCTGTTGATGTTCTGTAAGATGTGCGGTAGGCCCAAAGTGCCGTAGGAAGTTCATCCATTTAAGCGCCTTTTGACTTTTCAAGTTTCTTCTTGATTAGGGTTTTGAGGATTTTGTTGACAGCTTCGACTTGTCCGTTTTCTTGGGGGTAAGCCACAGATGAGAAGCTTTTGTGAATTCCGTGCTCTTGGCACCAGTCGGCGAATTCCTCGCTGTCAAATTGAAGCCCATTGTCCGATATGATTTTGAGTGGAACCCCGTACCTGCATAAAACATTTTTGATCAAGAAGTTAATGATTTTTGCCGAAGATATTTTATTTAGAGGCTCTGATTCCACCCATTTGGTGAAATAGTCAACTGCTACTATGGCATATTTGGCTCCGCCTCGGCCCACTGGCAGTTCGCCAATCAAGTCAATTCCCCATATTGCAAAGGGCCAAGGGCTGGTCATTTGAGTAATTTCATTTGTTGGTAGTCGAAGAATCTTAACAAATTTCTGACATCTGTCACATCTTTTGACGAAGTCTAGGGCGTCTTTGTTTAAGGTGGGTCAGTAATATCCATATCGGAGTATCTTCTTTGCCAGAGTCTGCCCCCCAGTGTGATCTCCGCAACTTCCTCGATGTATGTTGGATAAGATCTCCTTGGCTTCCCTTCCAGCGACACACCTTAACAAGGGATTAGAGAAGCCGCGTCGATAGAGGATGCCTTCTTGTATCGTGTAGCGGGAAGCTTTCCTCAAGATTTTCTTGACTTCGTTACGCCCGTCGGCAGTGTGCCATCTTGTAAATATTTCCGGATAGGAGTCATCCAAGTTTCCTCTTCGATTACAGCTATCATGTTCATTGTCTCGTAACTCGGGGCTAGTTGCTGTGAGATGGTTATTGTTCGGGAAGCGGCGCCGTCCTTCATTCTAGCTTGCTTTGCCAGTTCGTCGGCCTCCTGATTCTCTTCTCGAGGAATGTGTTTGACTAAATAGTCATCCAACTGATTGAGCAGCAGCTTGGTCTTCTTTAGATATGCTGTGAGTCGTTCTCCTCGAGTCTGGAATTCTCCCAGTATTTGATTTACAATAAGTTGAGAATCGCTATGGAGACATAAAGAACCGACTCCAATCTCCAAGCCAAGTTCTAATCCGGCTATCACTGATTCGTATTCCGCATCATTGTTAGTGGCAGCGAACTCCAACCTTAGGGTGTAGTGCAGCTTCCTTCCCCTGGGGGTGATTATCACAAAACCTGCCCCTGAGCCTTGTTCATTTGATGCTCCATCAACGAAGAGGTTCCATTTGATATTTTCTGCTACTTCAGATTGCTCCTTACCTTCGTTAGTAGTGAATTCGGCAATGAAATCAGCTATGGCTTGTCCCTTGATAGCGGTGCGAGGATGGTAGGTAATATCATATTGACTCAGTTCAATGCACCACTTAAGTAGTCGCCCGGAAGTGTCGAGGCGATGGAGTACTTGCCTTAGCGGTTGATAGGTTAAAACTCTGATGGAATGAGATTGGAAGTAGTGTCGCAGTTTCCATGACGTGATTAGCAAACAATATGCTAGCTTTTCAAGTTTAGGGTATCTGGCTTTTGCCCCTGTGAATCTTTTGCTTACAAAGTATACAGGTCGCTGTGCGTGGTTGTCCTCCCTCACCAAAGCGGCGCTTAAAGCATGGGACGATACAGCAAGATATAGGTATAGTTCCTCGCCTTCATTTGGAGTTGAGAGTACTAGTGGTCTTTGGAGGTGTTCGATTAATTTAAGGAAGGCTGTCGAGCATTCGTCAGTCCATTCGAACTTTCCTTTGTCTTTCTTAAGAGCTTCGAAGAAAGGGATGCATTTGTCGGTTGCTTTAGAGATGAACCTGCTTAGGGCAGCCACCTTCCCGTTTAGGCTTTGCATCTCTCTTCGAGTGGATGGTATCTTGATATCTTGCAAGGCCCGGACTTGTTCGGGGTTCGCTTCAATCCCCCTGGCATGGACGATGAATCCCAAGAACTTTCCCGACGATACTCCGAAGGAGCACTTTAGAGGATTCAGTTTCATTCCATATTGGCAAAATACTTGAAACATCTCGTTCAGGTGATTTATATGATCGTTGGCTTTCCTTGATTTTACCAGTATGTCATCCACATCAACTTCCATAGTTCGCCCTATTAATTTCGCAAACATCTTGTTGACGAGGCGCTGATAAGTAGCTCCGGCGTTTTTAAGTCCGAAAGGCATTACTTTGTAGCAGTACAATCCCCGGTTAGTGATGAAACTAGTGTGGTCTTGATCGAGGGCGTGCATAGGGATCTGGTTATATCTTGAGTATGCATCCATAAAGGATAAGAGTTCGTGTCCGGCTGTGCTGTCCACGAGTTGGTCGATTCGGGGGAGTGGGAAGCAGTCTTTCGGGCAAGCGTCATTTAAGTTGGAGAAATCGATGCATGTTCGCCACTTCCCATTAGCTTTCTTTACCAGTACCGGGTTGGCGATCCATTCTGGGTAGATGGCTTCTCGTATGAAGTCATTAGCAAGTAAGTTCTTTACTTCTTCCTCTCGGGCTGCTGATCGTTCTGCCCCCATGCTTCTCTTTTTCTGCTTTACTTGCACCTTGGTGGGATCGATGTTCAGTACGTGGCATGCTGCATCTGGGGAGATTCCTGTCATATCAGCGTGCGTCCATGCAAATACATCCATATTGTGGCGAAGAAAATCAATGAGTTGTTCCTTTAATTCTTCTTTTAGTTGAGATCCGATTTTCAATAGTCTACTTGAGTCATGTTTGTCTTCAGCTACGAATTCCATAGCCTCTGCAGGCTCGGTGGTGGCCTCCTCCTCTTTGTCCCTGGGGTCTAATTCATTGAAAGGGTCACTGGTATATCGAAGAGGAGGGGCTTTCTTTAGTTGCTATGCTTCTAAGTTTTTCATGCAAAGAGTAGTCTCTGCATTTTTCCCTTTACCTTTTCTACGGTTATTGCGAAGTTCAGTTACATAGCAGTCTCGAGCAGCGTCTTGATCCCCCTCCATTTCTCCTACTCCGTTATCTGTTGGGAATTTCATTTTCAGGCACCATGGGGCTAGGACAATTTGGAAGTCAAACAAGGCTGGTCTTCCCAAAAAGGCGTTGTAGGCCGAGTGGCTTTCTATTAGCACAAATGTTTGTTTTCGCACAACGGAGCGGGGATGACTTCCTATTTCAACAAAAAGGTCTAGTCGCCCGTGGGGCATCTTCGCATCTCTAGTGAAACCATGTAGTGGTTTGTTGCAGGGAGACACATCCTTCATTGACAGCTTCATTTTGTCGAAAGCATGCTTGAATAGGATATTTACCGAGCTTCCAGTGTCTACTAAAATTCGAAAAACTTTGGCTGGACCGAACCAGGCAAAGATGACCATAGGATCCATGTATGGGTACTATCTTCCCTCTAGATCGCGCCTACTGAACGTGATGTCGTCGTTCTCTTTCCGTTTCGGGTGGCGTTCTTCCATAACAGAGTTAACGTAGCCATCACCATTTCTAAGTGACTTACCGTATCTTTCCATCTCTGCCCAGCTTCCGTAGGCAATGTGTGGTCCTCCTGATACGGTATGGACCACTATCTTCTGTTGACTAGAGCCACTGGTGTTGCGATTTCCTCCGCCTACATCTGGGAGGGGTAACCCAGGATTCTCATTGGTAGGAGTCGAAGTCCTGTTCTGGCCTTTTACATAGCGTTCCAGTTTCTTCCTTCTGATGTGTTCTTCAATCAAGTCCCGGAGATGGTGGCATTCATTGGTTTCATGTCCATGGGATTCATGGAAGCGGCAGAACTTTCCAGTCTTGAGGGCGTTATCTGACTCCTTCTTGTGCGGGGGGCGCTTATATCTAACTGCATCTTGAGTAGCTAGGAAGATGTTTTCGATTGTTTCATTCAAAGGAGTGTAAGAGTCAAATCTTGGTCCAGGTCGATATAGGCGATTTTCCCCCTTCTTGCCCCCAGCATTGTCTCTAGAGTCATTTCTCCGAACATCCTTTGTTGCAGCGG
The DNA here is from genome assembly GCA_030765085.1 of Allium cepa. Taxonomy (NCBI): domain Eukaryota; kingdom Viridiplantae; phylum Streptophyta; class Magnoliopsida; order Asparagales; family Amaryllidaceae; genus Allium; species Allium cepa. The sequence continues at coordinate 339,534,104 of CM060932.1, read as the reverse complement.
GAATCCTGTCTGTAGCTGTTTTAGCCTGTTGCCCTGACTGCCTCTCAGTGGCAGCGTCTTCAAGTCTCATATACTTTCCAGCTTCATGGAAGAAGTCAGGTAAAGTAGCTGGCTTTTCCTTGGTTAGTCTTCTAGCAAATTTAGTATCCGGATGTACACCACTACAGAGAGCCATTAGGATAAGTTTCTCGTCGGCATCTTGGACTGCAGCCGCTGCGGCGTTGAATCGGGTTAGATATTGTTGCACTGTCTCACCGGGTTTCTGGTTGATATTAGATAAGGAATAAGCGTCCTTGGGTTGTTCCACATGAATGCGGAACTGGCTGATGAACTTTTCTTTCTACATTTCCCATGAGCTGATGGACCCTTGGGGTAGGTGGCAGAACCAGGAGGTAGCTAGGTCTGCCAAGAAAAGTGGGAAGCATTTACACAATACTCCCTCCGTTGCTCCGCTCATGAGCATATGCTGGGTGTATCTCTGTAAATGTTCGATGGGGTCAGAGGTTCCCTTGTAAGGTTCCATCGTTGGCATTTTCCATTCCCGGGGGGTGATGGCAGTTTCGATATTGCGGGTGAAGGGGCTGGTTACCCTAGAACCTATCCCCCGATCCCTTTGCTCCCGTTGGACGCACTCTCTGAACAATCGCGCCATCCTTTCATCGAAACTTGGAGCGGACAAAAATGAGTTTGGTTCTTCCCTGCGGGATCGATTCCGTCCAGATGACCGTAAGGATGGTATCGTTTATCACTCCTGACATTCTCCAATGGCTGCCTCTGGTCTTCCGGGGGCATGCTGGGGTCAGCCACAGTTGGCCCTTGCCTTGATCTTCCCCTACTAGGTTCTGTTCTCAGCACTTCCTCGGGTCCAACTTCGGGCCGGACACCAGCTCGACCCCGTCTACTGGTGTTTTCATGGTTAGGTAGCATGACAGGCTCAGCTACATCCGACCCCTGCCTGGCACCTCCCCCGTTGGGTTCGGTTCCAAGTGTTTCCTCGGGTCGGAATTCGGGCTGAGTTCGGGCTCGGCTCCTACCATGGCTGTTTCTGTTGTTAGCCTCTTCGAAGAAGAAAGACCTTTGTCGCCTCACAGATCCTCCAGACCGGGACTCACCCCATGATTCAGTGTTGCGGTTGGATTCGTCAGCATCCCTTAAGCGTGACATGAGTTGGTCCACCAAGGCTTCTTGTTGAGATGCGAAGCGGTTAGTTACTTCAGCCACAATCCTGTCCAGATCCGCCCTTGTAATTGGTTGTTCCGTAGCGGGGGCTGTCGGATTTTCCTGATTTAAATTTGCCGTTGGAACCCGACGATTGTCTTGGTCCCTGATCACTGGATCTGGGATACTGCCAGTCGCAACGTTCTTTCCTTTGTTAGTATCTTTCTTCCGTCCGGGAGCCATATTTTCCAAGCAATGAACGGTGTTGATAGGAAAATGGTTGAGTGGGAGCCGCTGAAGCTTCGAGCTCCTTTAATTCTCAGTGAAAGCACAAAAAATGTTTGCACAAAAAATGGGCAAACACCTCCGAGTCGTATGAATTAGTTGATTTTATGTTGATCTGGATGGTTTGGGTGATTTACGCAAATATATAAAATAGATTGACTAAACTGTAAAAGACACATAGACTTAGAGTGGTTCGGCCAGAACGTGCCTACGTCCACTTTATATGTTATTCCCCCTTTTCTTTCAGATTACAAGTAAAAAGCTTTGTATACAAGTATATGAAAGTTGTTTGAAAGTTCCTTCCGTGCTTGAGCTCTCAAATTTGTCTGCCATTGTTGTACCCCTGCCCCTCTATTTATAGAGTGAGGCTTGGGGCAGGGGTCATGGATGTATATAGCTGCTGGTGGGCCTGGGCTGATGCTATCTGGCCTGACTAGGTTGATCTGGAACGTCTTGGTTCAGTGGAGAGTGGTATGTTGTCCGGTGGTGCCTTGGATCGGTGGTCTGGTGGCACGTTGATCCGGTGATGCTTGGGAGGTAGGTTGGTTCGGCATTGGTGTAGGGTGGCTCTGGTTCGGTGAGATCCTGGTTCGGCGAGGCTTTGGCCGGTGGTAGGTGGTCCGGTGGTGAAGTGGTTCGGCAGGAATGGGAGAGGTGGCTGGTTCGGTAGTGCGTAGGAACGAGGTTGGAGTCTTTGGTTCTTGTGGTTCGGCAAGGAGTGGACTGGTTCGGCAAGGTGTGGAAACGCACCCAACAGAGCATGATCAACTTAAGTAAAACCAAATAACAAGTGAAAATTCAACTCAGTATCAAACTTGAGCAAGATCAAAGTAGATCAGATTCAACTCAAAAAATGTTCAAAACTAGAAACTTAAAACAAACCAAAGCAAACTTCTTCACAAATTCAGCATGGCAAAGATCAACCAAGATAGCGAAAGAAAAACAAAGCAAGTTCAAATCATGTATCATATCAAAGATCATCATCTATTTCCAGGCTTTTGCTTCTCTGCTTCATTTTCCATATTCTTTCTGTTCATCATCTCCTGGTGAGTAAACACCCCTTCTAAAAAGCTCAAACTATTTTATCTGTGATGTCTGCGATAATGATAACTTGGATATCATTTGTATGAATGTGAAATGTGATTGCATGCATGAGAATATGGAGATTTTGGTGTATATGTTTGTATACAGATATATATATATATATATTTATATATATATATATATTTGTGTGTGTGTGTGCCTCTGTTTAAAGCTTACAGGTTTTAAATAATTCAAAATTTGATTCCTCTTCTTTCAATCTTTTTTTGGATTTGATTTTAAAATGAAATGCGTTAGTATCAACTTGTATTTATTTTTAAAACTAATTTCAGACAATTATATTATGAAATTATTTTTAAAATAAGAAATCACAATGAAAATCATATATATTGTAACAACCCGGAAATTTCGATCCCGAAATTTCCAGATAGTTAAAGAAAAGAAGAAGAATAAAAGAAACGCACAATCTCACATTCGCAGCGGATAAAATATAATTTCAATAATAATTGTTATACCAAAGAAAACTGTATCTATCAATTTACATCAACATATTAGAGTTACAACAATTTTATACAACATTGGACAGATACAAATTTAACATGTCTCAGATATATACAATATCATAGTGGAAACTCTCCATGCGTCCCTGCCATCCAGCTCGCCTCCTGAGCTCCAGAACGTCCTTACCTGAAAATCTGTAATACTCGGTCTGACCCGATCATTACATCAAAGTAACACCCGGGTCAGGCTGGAAACCAGCGTGAGTAAACCCATCTAACTTGGAATTCAAAAGCATACCATTTAAATAAACCCGGGTTAACTTATATCAATTTACACTTCACAAGTTGTTATAGACATCAACCATTTCGCACTATATTTCTAATTGTCAAAACTTAGATTTAAATGATCCAATTTACTTAAGTCATTCCACTTCAGCCTATTAGTTTCACATATCAAATTATAAGAATCGAAGTGGTTTCGGGTATTTACTAATACCCGACTCCGGTCTCTTCGAATCCAATGTCATCTAAATCCAAGTTATCTAATTAATACAATTCAACCTTAATTGTCAGATAACACTTTACACAACAATTCATAATTGATTGATAATCACACTATCATCGTTCATCCAACATATCGTGTCATAAAGCAATTCATATCAGGGTATCACCCAATTAATAACACCCAAACATCATTTAATCATTAATAAGCAAGATTGATCACTTCCATTAATTACCTTAATTAATGATCCTTTAATTACGTCAATTCGTTAATTATTCTTAAATTTCACATAATAATTAACCTTTATCTTAATTACATTCATTAATCAACCTTGATTAATCGAAATCAGAAATTAACTTCCCAAATTACTCCATCAGTTAAACCATCTTCTTAATTAATTACATTAATTAATCCTTTAATCATATTGAGTCAATACCACTCAATTCCTTCCACAAGTAATTACTATTAATCACTTCTACCAAATAATATTAATTACACCTTGAAATTAACCCAAATCCACTTCCATCTCCTCAGTCAATTATACTCTATAATTTCCATTACTAATTTCTTCACAAAGTAATTACACTCTATACACCTCATTAAGGTTATAAAATACTATATTATTCAAACTTAATTATAACATTAGAATTTAAAATCTTATTCTCTTTTCAAAACTTTAAGATTCAAATTCACATTTGAATTCAGATTTAGCTTAAAATTTAAATCATGTTTTAGATCTTATTTCAAATTTATAAATCTCTTTATAAATACTATACAGGATTTAGTTTTTAAACATTTCATATTTTATAAAATTATTTATTTTGAAAACTTAGAATTTAAATTCATGTTGAATTTCTATTTAAAACTTGTTTTCAACTTTTGGTTTAAACCTTCCTTCGCTTCCCTTTTATTTAAATTTAGTTTAAAATTTAAAAACCTAAAACTGTTAGGTTTCTGAAAACAAAAACCCGAAACCTACAACATACACGAGCCCAAACCTTTTTTACTTTGAGTCACCTACCACCTATTCTCGAGCAAACTTCATCTTCTCCCTCTCTCTTTTAGCAAGTTAATATTTTACTTTAGATATAAATTAAAATATCCGTAAATACTCACGCACTCGTCTCGAATACAAACCCGAAGGAAAAACACCCTAAAACTCGAGCATGACACGATACACAGGCCGCATCAAACACTGGCACCATCGTCACTGCCGTACACGTGCAAAGCCACCCTAGTGCTCTATGATCAACTACGACGCCTCCTACCCATCGAACATCCCTTCGACATCGAACCCCGACCATCCAAAAACTCGTACAACTCCACAATCGAATTCGAGCATAGCTCGAGCCACTCAGATCAGACCTCCCACCAAAAATCAATTCGCCACCGTGCCTCTGACCACTAGAAATACTACAATATCCACCATAACCTCATCTACGACCACGCTTCCATCACCCAATTCCCTATTGAACTCGATCGACTGCAGAACCCAAAAAGTTTGAATTACTTAGCCTAGATAAAACTAGGGTTTCAAACCAGAATCCACTGCCGCATCCTCCTCAATGGATAAAACATTATACTGACAATTTTCCTAGGTCCACCGATCGTTCCTCCATCCCCAAGAAGAAACCCGACCATTCCAAGCTTTTGGATCGCCAGAAAACCCTGCAAGTGCATTTCCAGTTCTTTCCAGAATTTCCCCTTCATTCCCAGTTTAAAAATTATGATTTTAGTGTTAAAGATCATGTTTTAGTTTATGTATTCGATTTATAACCCTAAAGTTATGAATTACAGAGTTTGAATATACACTTAAGATCGATTTGATCAGTTATTTTGGTTTACAGAACCATCTCCATACTATGATTGACTTAAATAAAAATCTAAACTAAAGTTTGTGATTAAACCAACAAGATAGATTTAAATCTTAAGTTTTAAACAGAGGCATAATCCAAAGATTTTGAATTTAAATCAAAATATGAACCTATGAACTATAGAACAGAGGAGACTCAGATAAACAGGATAAATCTACTCACAGTTCTTTCCACTAATGCTTTGATTCATTGCTTCAGGCTTCAAGGATTTTATTCGTGCATCCAGATTTAAATGAGTTAAAATTTAGTTTGCTCACATACAAACAATTCTTACACAAAAATCAAGGCCCAAAATTATTTGAGAGGAAGATTTTAATCATGGAACCAGGTCTTCAAACCTGTAATGTTTTCAACAGAGGCTTGCTAATCTGTTCCAAACTTGAACACTGATACTTCACACATATATTAAAATCATTTCTTTAATCATCATGTACACATGATTCATGTCATATTTTCAAGGATACACCATATACCAATTCAAGCAAATTTCTTTTTATTTTTATTTATTTATTTTTTAAGAGTTTTTCTCACATAAATACCACTCTTATATACCCAGGCGTCACATCCTTTCACTCATGCAAGCAGTAATTGAGACATTTCTATAATCAAACCATGCATGCATTCAATTATAAAGTAGAATTTAGTTTTTCAAAAGGTAGATTTACTCACCTGACAAATGAAGAGCAGATGATAATTTCTGATACAAACTCATACTTTCCAGGAACAGATTTGCATTGCTTGCTGAAACCTGGGTTCTACTTTTAATTCGATTGTAGAAGTTGATCTTAAAATTTCATTTGCTTGGTGATGTTGATTTTGATCATGCAGCTAAACTCCATTTCTTGTTTTGCTTAGAGTTGAATTGAAATTTACATTGCAGTTGATACTTACAATCTGATTTGTGTTTTGCAGAACTGGTTTTGAATTTATCTTCTTACAATCTGATTTCAGATTTCCTTTTAAGATAATGTGCTAAACAAAGTGAATTGTTAAGTTCTCCACTTAATAAATTTTTAAATAAAATGTTATTTAAAAACAATGCCACTTGTTACATAATGATGTATATTAATTTACAAGTGTCTTCCTTAAGTATAAATGTCTTACACATGTTCATCTTAATATCAAAAGAAATTCTTAATTTATAAATGTACTTAACTTTATCTAAATCAAATTCTAACTATATTATCATGTTTATATAAATGTTTATCTATTTTTAGCCTTAAATGATTACATATAAATTACTTTTATAAAATTACACATCTTAATGTTTATTTGAATATATTTTTTTAAATAAAACAAAATAAACTTTTATTATGAAATACAATTTAAACCTTAATATTTTTAAACAAAATAGATTTTTACTTTAATTACTTCGACGATATAAGATAGACCTTTAAATTAACCTTTGAAAAGTTTCAATACTATTTCAATCAAATTCACCAATTCATAATTTAAGTCTAAACTATATTATTATTTTTATTTTAAGATATATATTCTTTTAAATTTAAATTCAAAATAAATCTATAATCATAATTTAAAACATCACACTATTAATTAATTGGTTATTTATATTTGAAAATAACAATTTTTATCAATTTTAAACAATTTAATTAAGAGATTTTCACATTTTAAATCTCCTGAAATTCCAGGATATCACATATATGTTAAAATTTGATGATCATATATTTGTATTTCGATTTCATAATTCGATTTAAAATTGAAAATAATGATTTTAGAGAATCATTCCAAGACTTTTAGTTTTTTAAATAATGAGAAATGTGAGATGAACTGTATTAACATTTTCGTCAATTTCTGGTGATCGATGACGAACTATTGGTCCATCTTGTTGTCGAATGTAGCTTGAAGGTTGGTGATTATGGGAAAAATGATCGGAGTTGTTATAGATGGTCGAAGTGGCTTGGGTTCATCGATTTAGGGTTTAAGGTATTGTTTTGGTCGAGGAGGTAGATGAGGTAATTCAGTCGACGTCGGTGCATCGGGGTCAATCAGACCCAGGGGAATCGAAGAAGGGGACCGATGCGGTGGTTCTAGCATGATCGCTTGACCTCTGGTGGTCGAGATTGGCAGCACGAGGAGGATCTAGCTGATCAGGTATAGGTTTGTGGGTTGTTGGTATGCTCCAATTTTATTGCGAAGTGGTTCGTGGGTTGTGCATAGTCGAGTCGTTAGAGGGGACGGTCGAAAACTCGTCGATGACCGTGGTGATGATCGGAGGTGATCGGTGCGACTGTGCACATGCATGCGTGTACACTCATGTCTAGTGTTGTGGTACTCGAAGAAGAAGAAGGGTTATCTCGGAGGATTGATAGGGGAAATTTTGATCTGGCTCAAGGTGTCAATCGGGTGGATAGGCGAGAGTATGTACAGGGTTTTAAAACTTAAAACAAAACAAAGAAAAGAAAAAATGTTTGCATGAGAAAAAAAAAAAAAACTTGCTCGGGATTTTTGTTGATTGGCTCAGGTTTGACCTGGGTATTTTGTAATGATAGTTTTTTAAAATTTAAATGAATCAAGTCTTTAAAGTTGTTTAAATAAATAAGTTTTCAAAAGACTGTAAACTAGATTTTCCAAAGTAAGACCATTAAACATATTTAATTAACGTGATTAAGATAAATGGTTTATCTTAAATAATGTTTTTAATTTGTTAATTAACTTAAAAGTCTTTAAGTTAATTCATATGCTAATTATTTCCAAGGTTTATTTAATGAGGTTTAAATGATTTAATTAATAATTAAGATGATAGTTTGTCTTAAATTAATCAAGGGCTTAAGAAATTATAAGAAAATTAACTAATGCAATTAAAAGGTAATTAATTACCGAATGAAAGTAATTAAGGTTAATTACTTAATGAGACTAAATACTTAATGTAATTAGTAAAAGATTCTAACTTAATGTGATTAATTGAAAGGATAATTACTTAATATAAGTAATCGAAGGTTAATTAAGTAATTAAAGATTAATTACTTAACAATTAAAAGTTAATTAATTAAAGTGATTAATCAAAAGATAATTAACTAGGGTGATTTATTAATTAATTAATGTGGTTAATTAAAGGTTGATTAATTAATTAATGTTAATTAAGGATAATTAATTAATGATCAAAGGTTGAATGATTTATTAATTTAGGTTGATTAATTAATAATTAAAGGTTAATTAATTTATTATCAAAGGTTAATTAATAGATAATTAAAGGATAACTAATTAAAATGGTTCGTAATTAATTAATGCTATTTAACCAGGATTAGCATTTCATTCATAAGTAATTAATCTGGTTTAAGTTAATTATAATCAGGTAGTTAATTAATTTTGCATATGGATGATTGGATTCTAATGAATGCTTTGAATTATTTGTTATCTCTGATGTGTGACATTATGTTATATGATTGTTTTGAATCAAGCTGTGTACTTTGATTATTTATCTGTGATGAATTTACTTATCTATCTGTGAATGAAAGATAAGCGTTATAGGATTATACCGCTTATCGATATCGTTGTGCTTGAATTGCTGATGGTTGTGATATTTTATTGTTGTTTGTAAAACCCCTGGACTACACCACACACACGAATATGGATTTCACGAGGAAATTGGTTAAGTCACAGATATTTTTAATTTAATATTATTTTATTCAAATGGTGAAAAGTTTAAAAGTTGAATCTTGAATCCAAATGGTTTTGGAAATGGAATTGGGTTGAATACGAAAAGTTTTGGAAAGAAAGTTTTGAAATTTAAATTTTAGTTTGAATAAAATGTGTCTTGTTTAAGTTTTGAAATTATTTTGGAAACTGTGGTTTGAAAGGGTTATACAAGTTATACAATATATATATATATATATATATGAATTTTTAAACCATTTTCAAGTATATTGAATAAGTTATTTTGGGAATATAAATTAATTCAAATAGAACTTGCCGGATATAGGGCTGTTCGCTGATTTTCCTTTGAAAGGCTATAACTTGAGTAAATTGAATCGAATTTTCCCAAGATGAGAAGCATTTGATTTCAAATGATAATTTCTTTCATATAAAGAAAGTACTTCCAGTTTTGTTGAAAGGATTTTCGAGTTGAGAAGTGGAAATTGTTTTGAATGCTATGAATGAATCTTGGTTAAAGATTGGTGAACCTTGTTTCAAATTGAAGTGGATCTTAAAGGTGTATCTTTTGTTTAAAAGATTAAAGTGGAAATTTGTCCAAACCATCCAAAAGGAAAGGTTTTGGGATAAAAGTTGTGACTTAACTAAGATCCCAATATATCCATATGGTTTTAAAATTTAGCACTCATTATTCGATTTATCCAGGAGAGGATTTTATGTCATAAAACCCATTCACACCCATTTCGAATAGTGACACGTCGTAATGGGAGTGCATTTGGAGACGACGATGAAGAGTGAGTATTTCCAAGAGCGAAAGGATTACCTATCGAATGTCTCTACACTGAGTCGCCCCGGTATATAGATCTCCATATGTGATAGGGAGTCCGATCGGGATTGCGAATAGCCGGATTTGCAAAGGCTTCTTTGAAGTGCCTTCGGTGTCGTTCGAAGCCAGAACGGACTTTTATTGATGTATGTATGACATTACACTTTGAGATGCAAATCTGGTTTCTGTCAGATACATTTCTATTTGGTGGCGGAGAATTTATGCTCTTAGCTTAACACCCTTCTCTGAGACGTATGAGCTCAGAGGTTATGCAGTTGATATTTACTAGTGATACATTCCCAATTTGGTAATGTGGCATGCTAAGTGCTGCTGATCATTTTTTGATCAAAGCATGGCCTTTGTGAAAAGCGTAGCTTTGTGGACGATACTTCGTCAAACCTCACAACCCGAAAATGGTCGAAATAGGAAGAATGCGGCAAGGTTATGAGGGTCGCGCCCTTTAGGTTATGTGCATTTCCTTCTAGATAAAAAGTGATATCATGGTATGGAGACCAGATATTTAAACTATGTTGTTGTTGGAATTTGTTGGTGTTGAGCACTCGGATAAAGGTCGGTTACGACCGAGGGATGGCATACTCGTCTCAGTAAGTTACAGAGGTAACCTGGCCTTGTGTTGGCAGAGAGCCGGTTAGGTTCTCGGGGCGTCCCTCTGGAGGCGTACCTTACGATGAAGAAGTTTCTTAGCCTGACCAATTGTTGGAAATCCAAACAAAACAATACGAGCCCTTTGCGATTGTAGTTGTATAACCTGCCACCTTAGGCGGTAGCTATAGAAAGCATAATATAATGGTACATATGTTGGCAAAGATTAATATTATATTTTAGAAAAGTTTTCTGCACTATGCACTAATAATAATATCAAAAGGATTTTCGCACACCTGTCCCACGACTGACCTGGAGTTTATTGTTCCCTTTCTAAACTCTGGGTGCCTATAATTTTCCATATGGGCAGCCTAGAGTCAGGTTTTCAGGTAGTCAGCTAGTAGGCGTAGATTCGATAGACTTAAATCTTTGGAGTCTTTGGTTTGGCGATCGCATTTTGTTTCAAGTTCAGCATGATGGTGGTTCGAGCTTCTGGTTTGGAGTTTTGGAGCTTGGCATTGAAGATGTTATCTTTCCGCTGCCATCACTTTATTTTTCCGCTATCGTATCATATCTCTGATATTGTTGATCATTTCATTTGTATCATTGTTTTATCAAAGGTTGTGTATTAATAAAATTATTCATTCTGTTTCCGCTGTGTTGTATCATCTAATGTTGTTATAAGCTCCGGCGAATCAGCCTCAACGTTTGAATCTGTGGCATTCGAATACGGGTGATGTATTTGGGTGTCACTTTTCAAACGCTGAATTCCGGACCGTCACAAATAGGGTGAGAGAAAAATAGTGGATACTATTTTTGTAGTGAAATAATTAAGGAGACTGGAAAAAAAGTGATTATGATGGAAATTGAGAAGATTTGTAGATTGAAAATTTGGTTATTGAGATTAAAAATTTATTTTATCGATAAGCTAAGTTTTTATTTTAAAAGGAAATTATTATTTATTAAACTATATGAATTTCAAGGTTAGTTAGTATTGAAATACTTTAGAAGTGATTTTTTTTAAAAGTACTTAATATCTGTTTTAATAAAAATCCTAAATGTTTAAACCTGCTTTGAAAAGTGATGATTAAAAGAAAGTGTTTTCAATATTTTAAATAATTATTTAAGTGTAAAAACAAATTTTTTAAATACTTATTTTATTTACATATGTATATATATAGAGAGTTTTGAAGGTTTAAAACTTATATATAAAACTTCATGGAAGCCTGGAAATGGGTAGCAGATGAGATTATAAGAAATTTTTTACAATAGAATTGGGAAGAAAAGTAAGAAAATTTCTGAGGTAGTTGATAAAAGTGAACTTTGAAGAAGGAAATAGAATTCCTTAAGAAGTAGAAAGGGAAATTAGGGATTATGAGTAAATACATTGGCTTTGGAATATTAATGGAAATTCATTAAGGAATTTCGGATTTATAGAATTCATTATAAAATAGTCAAGGAATTTACAAATAAAATTTGTAAATATTTTGATAAACGATTGAATATAAAGTATAGTGAAAATATTCTAAGTGTTAGGGAGGGGTGAAATGTTCCGTTAAAAATATAAGTATTTGAAACTGTTTTCAGAGGTTAAAAAACTGGAAGTGTATCTTGTAAAGATTTTTGAAGTAAATTTTGGAAAAAAATTCAGAATAAGGCCTTATGATTGTTTATGGATGTTCTTGATAGTTAAATAACTAACTATCAATTTTGGCTAATTTCGCTAATCGTTTCGAAGAGACCGAGATCGGACTTGCTTCATTACAACATGATAGGGGGTTCTCGCTTCGTGTTTGGTGGCGAGCTGGTGACCCTTGCCCTTACATGTCCTAGAGTGGTTGGTTGCAGTCGGGAGGCTAGTCATAAAAGCAATTTCAAGGTAATAATGTATGCCATGGTGGAAAGTGGCCACTGACGGGATGGTTGAAAAGCCTACCGTTCGTGACATTTGGTATCAAAGCTGAAAGTTAGGTGAGAACCTTGGCTCTGGTGGGAACCACTCTTTAGAGATAGAGTCAGTGGTACTCTAGAATGAGTTTGAGTGTAGTAAAGATATGAGCGCGTATTTGTTGGTGAATATAAATAATTTTATATTGTGTTGACTTATCGGTTGAGTGTTTATGAACTCTAGTCGGTACAGTGTGGACAATTATATCGGTAGGGATTTCTAAACTCTTAAACTAGGCAAACTGACACGGTATTGTTTTAAAAAGTGGGAAAACGAAATAATTTTACCCAAACCATATTTGATATAAAAGAAATAATTTTATGGAAATACTATATATATATTTGTAGTACTTGTATGATAATATTATAATCAAATAGGATTATAAAATTGAAAATAGTTTATATAATTAACCAAATGAAAATTTGTATAAGCATAAATTATACAAATGGATTATAACTAAATTGGATTCTAACCAGAATTTGGAAATTTAAAATCCCGAGAAGTTTGGAAAAATGATTTTCAAAGTGGTGTGTAAAATAATGATAATAATATTATTTTTAAATATTTTCGAAAGGAAATGGTTTTGAAAGTGATTTTGGAAGTGATATAGCACTGAACTCACTTCGGTCGCTGGAAAATAATTCTGGTGAAGATCGCAGCATCATCAGTGTTGATTTTCGAGTTTCTAAGTGATGAGTTGCTACCATAGTAAATTGATATGGAGATTTTTTGGTGAAAACAAGTAATGTTTTGAAAATTCCAAAGGAAGGATTTGTAAACCAAAAAGAGTGTGTATATACATAATTGATTTCAAGGTGATTTGAAATAAATACCAAGTATTTAAAAATTGTGACGCCCCACCTCTATACCCACGCTAGCCAAGAACACTACGGTGTAGTGCTGTCAACTAGCACGGGGAATAAGGCTGTTGAGGAGCGACCATCCGTGTAATTGCTTTGTGCGAGCACCGATATGCCAGATAGTAAAAACGTGCATTTCATTTCAGGAGGAAATCTGACATGCCGATGCAAACTCAAAGCTACTACACAGTGGCTATAATAGTCTAGGACAAAAATATAAAATAACAACACAGATAATATAAATGCGGAACACAAATGAAACAAAAAGTCTCATATATATATATAATAACTGATGTCAGTTACAATACATTCACACGGTACATATGATACAACTACAACAGTCGACTAAGGACGTTACATATACAAGTACATTAACGTATTTAATATACATGAACACATATCTTCCTATACAATTTTACAGACTACTACAAATGACGACGACTACTCCAAAAGATATGAAAGAACTTCATAGCTCTAGCAGCATCACAAAGCAGAATATGTACAACCTGAAATAACTCGGGTCTGACCCGAGTATTAGATTCAAAAGAAAATAATACTCGAGTCAGTCTAATTCAAACTCAGTTATTAGTGCACAGAAGCAATAATAATTAAATAATGAATAGACGACAGTAATTAAACCAAATCAGAATGCAATTCAGAATATTGAATTGAATAAACAAAACAGTTCAAACCATTGAAATATCAATTAGAATATTAATTTGAGTAGGGCTGCAGTACACGCACGCGTGCACTGCCTCGCCACTACGGAATATGGAATACGCAAAAAGATCCATAAGTCAAAACAAATAGAATATCATACACGCCATACCGTGTGGCTGCAGTTCACGCTTGCGTGCACTGCCTTGCCACTATGGTGATAATGTACCCAAAAAAAACTCAATTCCGTGTGGCTGCAGTTCACGCTTGCGTGCACTGCCTTGCCACAACAGTAACTATGTACATAACCGGGCACACAAGGTCAAACCCAAAATAAAAAGACGGGTTCAACACAGGTGAAATATATTTAAAATCATGATACAAGCACAAGGTCAAACCCAAGTTTTAAAACTGGGTTCAACACAAGGCAATATAAACGGAATGCATAAGTAACTGTACAATAACAAGTTCAGACCAAAAGGCAATGCAAGTGTAGTAATGGGTGAACAGACCACAAATGTGCAACACAGTGAAGATGACAAATACAACATAAACATCTAGATCAAATGCACAATACCAAAGACACAAAGGCAACTGACCCAATGCCAGAGCTCAGTGATACTCAAGCACCAAATCAAACTGAAATAGCAATATGGAGGGGATGTTTTGTTTGAACTGTTTGGTTTTTAAAGTTGATGAGGCAGCAAGACTGTGTTAGTGATGCAGATAGGCAAATGATACCAAATAAAACCAGACTACAAAAGCCAATGCCGAAGTCATTCCAGCAAGATGACAATGAATCAAGTGACTTGATGAAGAGATATCAACAAGCACATAAATGAAACAAGTGATTATGCACCACTGACCATGAATGCAGTAGGAGTCAATTTGAATGCAAGTGTTTCAAAAATGTACAAATGGTCAGTCCAGTTCTAAACATGCATCAAAAGTGGCTTTAAAAATGAAGACTGCAATTATCAAAAGTGAAGAATGGATGCAACAATACCCAAGACAAATGAAACGTGATACCAGCAACATGAATATGAGAACAAGCATACTTGAAGACTACTGGAATGCACAGTTAACTTGAATGAAGACATGAGTTAATGCAAACTTCAGCTACAAATGGTCAAGTGTATCTGTATATTAATTATGCAAACACAGGTTGCAATGAGGACTACACAATACTCAAAGATAAGGCAAGGCAGCAGTGACACAGAGGTGGCAGCATGGTGCTACAGGCCAACAAAACACCAAAAACAAATGTACACAAAATGCATATATGTACTACTCGAATAAACAATTAGAAAGAGCATAGACAAGTGACAATGAACAAGTAAGTGTCAAAGCACTAATGCATATAGACTCGCAGACCAATTGAGGAATCAACTATAAATGGTACTGCCTCACAATTAAAAAGAACAACATCGTGGCCACCGTGAACAAAGTCAAGGCAGCAAGTTTTAATCATAACCAAGTGTATCTCCCAAAATACAACATATATATAACTGTAACTGGACAGGGCTAATATCACGATCAAGAACAAGGCACGGTGCCGAAGAAAAGGCAAAGGCCAGCAATTAACAGAATTACGAGGCGGTGTCAACATAAAGATGAGGACCAGGCAGTAGGCGTAAATGCAACAAAGTGTCAACTGACTCGAATAACTCAAGTCAGAAATCAAGTTTACAATTCAAGAGGGATACTCAAAATTCCATGACCGCAGACAAATGGAGCCGTAGTGGCCTCGAAAACCAAGCAGTGCCGAAACACCCAAACAAACAAGTAAACAAAAAGAACGAATTGAATCACTGAAATCATAAATCATCGCAACCAGAAATCAAATCCATCAAGTGCTTAAACTCGAGTGAATTAAAACCATTTAAATCATCGGCATTCCAACAAAAAGGAAACGGTCGAAGCAAGAGTTGAATTAGATGTGAGTAAACTCACCTTGTCGACGAATTTAGGAGAAGCCGAGCACGAGATCATCGATCGACGCAGCCACGAGCAAGATTTCCACTCGATCGACCAATTAAAGCCAGCGCTTCCCAAGCCCTAGCTTCGAAAAGAACGATAGGAACGGCCGCCATGGTTTTCATTTATTCGCGTTTGTTTTAGGGCTAGTGAATGGGGAAAAATGAAAGTTAAAAAGGGGAAACGGGTTCAAGAACGAAGAGAGGGGGACGGGTTTATTTAATTGTCGCGACCCAAAAAGGAACGGGCCAAAACAAATTTTTAAACCCCGTTAAAAATTCTTAAACAAATTATAAAAGAATTTTAATTCAAATTTAAAAACTTCAAATAGAAATTTGCAACAATATTAATCGTCTAAATGTCAATTATTAATCGATGCAAATACCGGGTTGTTACAGACTCCCCTCCTTAAAGAAATTGCGTCCTCGCAATCATAAGGAATAAATGGACAAAAGGTAACAACCATAAGAGCATGAAAGAGTAAGCTTGAATGTGTTTGCTCGATGAATTCTCTGGATTCAAAAATGAAATCCATAGGATTTGAGAACCACTAAGCTTTCACGAGATAAACATCTTTATTTCGAGGATGCTGAACCTCCGAAGCAATGATGTGAATAGAAGGTAGCTCGAGAATAAGAATAAGGATCGGAAATCCCAAAGGCATTTCCGTAATTGGAAGACGTGGGAAACGTCATAAATAGCAGAAAATTGAGCCGGTACACTGGCGTAGTACAATATAAACGCCAAAGAAATCTTTTAATTTCATAAAAGAAATTCACAAATTATCAACAAAAATCTAATTATCAATAGATAATTCAGAAATCTCAAATCACAAATATTTAATTATCACAATTGATAATCAAATCTCAAATCGCAAATGTTTAATTATCACAAACGATAATCAAACCACAAATATCTAATTATCACAAACGATAATTAGAAACAATAAATATCTGATTATCAAAAATGATAAATCAGAAATCATAAACATCCAATTATCAAAACGTTAATCAGAAATTACCACAACGGTAATCAAATTTCAAATCACAAATATTTAATTATCACAATTGATAATCAAATCTCAAATCGCAAATGTTTAATTATCACAAACGATAATTAAATCTCAAATATCTGATTATCACAAGCGATAATCAGAAATAGCAAATATCTGATTATCATAAACGATAATCAGAAATCACAAATTTTCAATTAACGAGTCCGAAATTAACCGAAATAGCAAACGCACATGACCCATAACCACAAGTTTTACTAAATCGTTTAATTCACTTCATCGTTTCCTTGAAAGTGCAAAATTGTGTATTTTAAATAAATAACATTTTACGTTCTCAAACGGACAAGTCCGGAATTAAGCGAATCAGTAAAAGAAAGGGGTCATAGTCCTCGATTTTTCTGAAACGTTTAATTCGCTTCCTCATTCTTTTGAAATCGCAAATCGTAAAAATTTTGAAAACAATTTTGATTTATATTTTGAAACATTTTTTTTTTAAAACACGTGATTAAAACAGCGACATCAGTAGCAACTTCGATAAGTGGATTTTCATTCATCAAAAGTGTCACAAGAATCTTCTCAAAGATAGAAAGGGATATCATACCCTAAACTTGTATTCATAACAAGTCAATAACACACGAATTCACCAATGCACAAGAATTGATAAAACTTATCAATAGAAATCACGAAAATTGGTGAAGCACAAATTCTAGAAATCATCACAAGAAATCCAGAAATCACAAGATGAAAGTATGAAAACTCGAACGGGAGTATGAAAACTCGAACGGAGTATGAAAACTCGACGGAGTATGAAAACTCGAACGGAGTATGAAAACTCGAACGGAGTATGAAAGCTCGAACAGAGTATGAAAACTCAAACGGAGTATGAAAACTCGAACAGAGTATGAAAACTCAAACGGAGTATGAAAACTCGAAGGAAAGTATGAAAACTCACCTACACGCGAGCATGAAAATTCATCAACACATGTAACGCATAACGAGAACGGGAGCACGAAAACTCACCTACACGCGAGCATGAAAACTCATCAGCACATGTAACGCAAAGCGAGAACGGGAGTTTGAAAACTCACCTACATGCGAGCATGAAAGTTCATCAGCACGTGCAATGCATAACGAGAACGGGAGCACGAAAACTCACCTACATGCGAGCATAAAAACTCACCAACACGTGCAATGCAAAGCGAGAACGGGAGCACGGAATCTCACCTACACGCGAGCATGAAAAATCATCAACACGTGCAACGCAAAGCGAGAACGGGAGCACGGAATCTCACCTACAAGCGAGCATGAAAAATCATCAACACGTGCAACGCAAAGCGAGAACGGGAGCACGGAATCTCACCTACACGCGAGCATGAAAAATCATCAACACGTGCAACGCAAAGCGAGAACGGGAGCACGGAATCTCACCTACACGCGAGCATGAAAAATCATCAACACGTGCAACGCATAACGAGACGCTATCTCATGGTTGCAAGCCATTAATTTTGACACACGAATGGCCCGAAGACCGTGGGGCGCTACCCCACATGTGTGAGTCGGAATCACACAGATTGAGGTCAAAACTAACCTCGCAATCAAAAGAAAAGTATGTGTGAATGAAATCACACAAGTGGTGTCTAGACAATCCTCAAAGCCCAAGAGATATGTGTGAGACGAAATCACACCGATGAGGCCTAGTCTAACCGAAAAGGTATGTGTGAACGAAATCACACAAATGGTGTCTAGACAATCCCCAAAGCCCAAGAGATATGTGTGAGACGAAATCACACCGATGAGGCCTAGTCTAACCGTAAAAATGATCGTCATGATCAACGAGAAGTGTCAATTACACTAAGTTAGTAGATATAAAAGTTTAGCTTCATGTCCCATAACCACTAGCTTAACTTAAATATTTACGAACAAATTGTAAATCTTCACTAATAAAATTGTCACAAGAGGTTCAATCGAACAATTCCAAGAATTAACCGACGAAGTGAACGCAAGCGTTTCATACCACTTGTTTTACTAAGTCGTTTAATTAGATTTCTCATCCGAGTGAGGTAAAGGTTTGTATATACCAGCAGATTGGAAAACGGTTTGAGAAAAAGAGTTTTATATTGAAAATAGAGTTGAAAACATTTTGATAAAAGAGTTTTGATATTTACTACTAGTATTGAAACCTTTAAATTTTTAAAATGAAAAATCACAAAAATGATTGTAGAAGCAATCAATCACAATAATTCACATACGAAGAAGTGAATAGAATCCAAAGAAATCGATACCGAATTCATCGAAAGGTATGTTCACAAAAATCCCGAAGAAAAGGTCATCAAAGTTGCTAATAAATAATAGCAACAAGTCGGGAAATAATCAAGAATCGATTAAATTCGAAAACCAAATCAATTCACTAAGATTCACATTCGAAGACGTGAATAAAATCCGAAGAATTCGATTCCAATCCATCAAAGTAGGAATACCCAAAAATTCCTGAAATAGAAGTTATCAAAGTCAACAAAAGTGATAACAACTAATCCGAAAAGAAGAATCGATCAACAATTGGAAAAACAAAGCAGAACGAGCATAAATGCTTGAATGACTTTAGCAAAAGTAAAAGTCAAGTCAATGTCGTTATCGACAAGGCAAAGTCCAAGACAATTTCTTTTATACCAAAGAAAT
This sequence comes from Allium cepa, assembly GCA_030765085.1. Classification (NCBI taxonomy): domain Eukaryota; kingdom Viridiplantae; phylum Streptophyta; class Magnoliopsida; order Asparagales; family Amaryllidaceae; genus Allium; species Allium cepa. The sequence goes on along the minus strand of CM060932.1, from coordinate 339,514,573 downwards.
TTTAGAACTATCCGAGAGGCACATGAAAACCAACAAACCATGGATAAGAAGACAGAGTCGACAATTGAAACTCAATTTGTCTCAAAGATTGATACTCACAACCCAATTGCATGGAGACTGCATTAAGTACACGAATCAGAGACAAGAATGCATCTATACAGCAGTTTGAATAAACAATGCTAGCTCAAATTGAAGTGGTACGAGTTGCAGCAATATGCAACTTGGTAAAGCATATACACAATGATACTTAGCAGTGCATACAGAAATGAGCAAGTGCAATAGAGAATAGCAGCAATGCTCATGAATAAGAGTTAGGAATTCATACCTAACAAATCAAAGATGATCTTAAGCAAAGATGAGAGAGAAAACATCGACAAATTGTTGTAACACATGTACTATCTAAGTTATGTTTTATATTTGTTCTAAACCCCAGGCTCTGATACCAAGATGTGACGCCCCACCTCTATACCCACGCTAGCCAAGAACACTACGGTGTAGTGCCGTCAACTAGCACGGAGAATAAGGCTGTTGAGGAGCGACCATCCGTGTAATTGCTTTGTGCGAGCACCGATATGCTAGATAGTAAAAACGTGCATTTCATTTCAGGAGGAAATCTGACATGCCGATGCAAACTCAAAGCTACTACACAGTGGCTATAATAGTCTAGGACAAAAATATAAAATAACAACACAGATAATATAAATGCGGAACACAAATGAAACAAAAAGTCTCATATATATATATATAATAACTGATGTCAGTTACAATACATTCACACGGTACATATGATACAACTACAACAGTCGACTAAGGAAGTTACATATACAAGTACATTAACGTATTTAATATACATGAACACATATCTTCCTATACAATTTTACAGACTACTACAAATGACGACGACTACTCCAAAAGATATGAAAGAACTTCATAGCTCTAGCAGCATCACAAAGCAGAATATCTACAACCTGAAATAACTCGGGTCTGACCCGAGTATTAGATTCAAAAGAAAATAATACTCAAGTCAGTCTAATTCAAACTCAGTTATTAGTGCACAGAAGCAATAATAATTAAATAATGAATAGACGACAGTAATTAAACCAAATCAGAATGCAATTCAGAATATTGAATTGAATAAACAAAACAGTTCAAACCATTGAAATATCAATTAGAATATTAATTTGAGTAGGGCTGCAGTACACGCACGCGTGCACTGCCTCGCCACTACGGAATATGGAATACGCAAAAAGATCCATAAGTCAAAACAAATAGAATATCATACACGCCATACCGTGTGGCTGCAGTTCACGCTTGCGTGCACTGCCTTGCCACTATGGTGATAATGTACCCAAAAAAAACTCAATTCCGTGTGGCTGCAGTTCACGCTTGCGTGCACTGCCTTGCCACAACAGTAACTATGTACATAACCGGGCACACAAGGTCAAACCCAAAATAAAAAGACGGGTTCAACACAGGTGAAATATATTTAAAATCATGATACAAGCACAAGGTCAAACCCAAGTTTTAAAACTGGGTTCAACACAAGGCAATATAAACGGAATGCATAAGTAACTGTACAATAACAAGTTCAGACCAAAAGGCAATGCAAGTGTAGTAATGGGTGAACAGACCACAAATGTGCAACACAGTGAAGATGACAAATACAACATAAACATCTAGATCAAATGCACAATACCAAAGACACAAAGGCAACTGACCCAATGCCAGAGCTCAGTGATACTCAAGCACCAAATCAAACTGAAATAGCAATATGGAGGGGATGTTTTGTTTGAACTGTTTGGTTTTTAAAGTTGATGAGGCAGCAAGACTGTGTTAGTGATGCAGATAGGCAAATGATACCAAATAAAACCAGACTACAAAAGCCAATGCCGAAGTCATTCCAGCAAGATGACAATGAATCAAGTGACTTGATGAAGAGATATCAACAAGCACATAAATGAAACAAGTGATTATGCACCACTGACCATGAATGCAGTAGGAGTCAATTTGAATGCAAGTGTTTCAAAAATGTACAAATGGTCAATCCAGTTCTAAACATGCATCAAAAGTGGCTTTAAAAATGAAGACTGCAATTATCAAAAGTGAAGAATGGATGCAACAATACCCAAGACAAATGAAACGTGATACCAGCAACATGAATATGAGAACAAGCATACTTGAAGACTACTGGAATGCACAGTTAACTTGAATGAAGACATGAGTTAATGCAAACTTCAGCTACAAATGGTCAAGTGTATCTGTATATTAATTATGCAAACACAGGTTGCAATGAGGACTACACAATACTCAAAGATAAGGCAAGGCAGCAGCGACACAGAGGTGGCAGCATGGTGCTACAGGCCAACAAAACACCAAAAACAAATGTACACAAAATGCATATATGTACTACTCGAATAAACAATTAGAAAGAGCATAGACAAGTGACAATGAACAAGTAAGAGTCAAAGCACTAATGCATATAGACTCGCAGACCAATTGAGGAATCAACTATAAATGGTACTGCCTCATAATTAAAAAGAACAACATCGTGGCCACCGTGAACAAAGTCAAGGCCGCAAGTTTTAATCATAACCAAGTGTATCTCCCAAAATACAACATATATATAACTGTAACTGGACAGGGCTAATATCACGATCAAGAACAAGGCACGGTGCCGAAGAAAAGGCAAAGGCCAGCTATTAACAGAATTACGAGGCGGTGTCAACATAAAGATGAGGACCAGGCAGTAGGCGTAAATGCAACAAAGTGTCAACTGACTCGAATAACTCAAGTCAGAAATCAAGTTTACAATTCAAGAGGGATACTCAAAATTCCATGACCGCAGACAAATGGAGCCGTAGTGGCCTCGAAAACCAAGCAGTGCCGAAACACCCAAACAAACAAGTAAACAAAAAGAACGAATTGAATCACTGAAATCATAAATCATCGCAACCAGAAATCAAATCCATCAAGTGCTTAAACTCGAGTGAATTAAAACCATTTAAATCATCGGCATTCCAACAAAAAGGAAACGGTCGAAGCAAGAGTTGAATTAGATGTGAGTAAACTCACCTTGTCGACGAATTTAGGAGAAGCCGAGCACGAGATCATCGATCGACGCAGCCACGAGCAAGATTTCCACTCGATCGACCAATTAAAGCCAGCGCTTCCCAAGCCCTAGCTTCGAAAAGAACGATAGGAACGGCCGCCATGGTTTTCATTTATTCGCGTTTGTTTTAGGGCTAGTGAATGGGGAAAAATGAAAGTTAAAAAGGGGAAACGGGTTCAAGAACGAAGAGAGGGGGACGGGTTTATTTAATTGTCGCGACCCAAAAAGGAACGGGTCAAAACAAATTTTTAAACCCCGTTAAAAATTCTTAAACAAATTATAGAAGAATTTTAATTCAAATTTAAAAACTTCAAATAGAAATTTGCAGCAATATTAATCGTCTAAATGTCAATTATTAATCGATGCAAATACCGGGTTGTTACAAAAATTCTGGAAATCCTTTTTTGAAATTTCTAGAGAATACCAGAAAGAACAAGTTTTGAAACTTATAAGTGAAAGATGAGAATTATAAGGAAAGAAGTGTGAAAAATTGAAGTTGGAATAAAATTTGAATTGAGAAAGTTGAAGTAGAATTCAACTTTAGTAAAATCGGGTAAATAAAATTTTAGAAATTTAATTGACTGGATTTGAATTAAAATTATATAGTGTATTAATGGATGAGAGCTAACTTAGGCAAAGAAATTGAAATATATAATGAAATAAATGGTGCTATGAAATTAAATGAAGTAAAAAAGTAAATTGTTTGGAGTGAAATTAGTTTGAGTATAAATAATTCGAATACGGTTTTGAAATATTTTCTAAAGGGCATTAAAATTTAAGTAAAAGTGAATCGGATTTAGGTTATATGGAATTGAATTAAAATCTGTAAATGTGAATTATAAGGTGACCGTATAACTATAAATTATAAAATTTGAATTGGATTAGAAATAATATCGAAGTGAAGTAAATATAAATTTGAATTATGGAATATTATAAAAACCATATGGAATAATTCTTGAATGGAATAAAACTTAAGTGAAAATATGGAATTGTGAATAAATAAATTGAAAAAGCTTATAAAGATTGAAATAAATTTATTAAAAATATATTTAAGCTATAAACGAATGTATAGTCTCGAGTTAAAAATAATATGGGAATATACTCGATTATAAAATTGAAGGAAATATGAAAATAATAGTCACGTGACTTGTAAAATTGAAAATTGAAATAGATAAGCCAAAAAAGGAGTTTGATATTTTGGAAACGAAATAAAAATCCAAACTTAAATTATAAAATAAATTTGAACTCAAGTAAATTGGTTGAAGTGATTTTTGAATAAAAATCAGATATTTAATTATAAAGTGGAAATGAGCTAATTAGATAATTAATTAGTTGGTTGGATATAAAATGGACATTAATCGGGTTAAATAAATTTGGATTGTGATAAAAAAATGGAATTTGAAAATGAAACTTGAGTTATAAATAAAATTCGACTTATATATAAGCTAATTAAATATATGTCGATAGTGATCAAATAAAATGGAATTGGTTTGAAGTAAAAATGGCATAAGTTATAAATAAATTCAATTTGAAAATAACTAAATGAAATTTGGCCTCGATATCATTTAAATGGATTCAAAAATGAACTTGAATATGGAATTGAATTTGAAGTGGATTAAGTGAAGAAACTAATTAAAAAAATTAGTAAATGAATTGTAAGTGAATTGTTTGTGAACAAATTTGAAATAGGATAGAGTTGAATATAAATTTATCTGGAATCAATTAAAAATTGTTTCAAGCTTAAATGGTTATTTTATTAAATGAATAACGCCGAATTTGTATAGAAAAATGGTTGTTCGAAGCAAACGAAAGTCAATAAAATTCTATAAATGAATAGAATGTGAATAAAATTGATTTTTAATCAGTTTGGGCAAAATATAAATTTGTTGGATGTAAATACGAAGTGAATGCAAGTTAAATTGGTAATAAATCATTTCAAATTGAATAAATGAATATGAGAATGGATTGAAAGTAGTTAGACTAGTATTGGGATCTTGTGGTTGCTTATAAATACTTCTTTAACATGGTTAGTTATGCGAAATATTTGTTTTGACTATTTAAATAAATGAAATGTTGTTTGATTTTCATATTTTAGTACTTACGTATTTAAATTGAGTAAGTATAGGTACCAGGAGGCTATTTGGCAAGATTTTGGTCACGTGGATTGCATATAAAATATGCCGCTTACTAAATAACGCTTAAAAATACTAAATAAAGGTATGCCTACGCAATAAAAGGGAAAAAAATGAGTATATATTGTTACATATTTTGTTTCCGACCTTGTAAGTCGATATATATATATTTATCTCTCTTATCATATTGCAAAAGGTCCTCCATACAAAGGAGACTCTGCCAAAAATTTTCGAAAATTTAGGGTGCTAGAATAGTTTTGAATTTTTTTTTAAAAAAAATTTGCTAATGAAAATTTGATTTCAGATTTGTAATCGAAATAAAGGATTTTGGTTTAGAATTAAATACAAATTGTTTGATTGATAACTAAGAGATTAGAAAAGTGGAATGTCAAGTTAGCTAAGTGGGTTTTGGGGTAAGTAATGAGTTTGGAGCAATTTTCCCGTCATAGCAATTTCGGGGATGAAATTCTTTTAAGGGGAAGAATGTAACAACCCGGATTTTTCATTTATTCGATTTTGAATATTTAAATGATTTTAAATATTGAATTTGAATTATAGATTGATTTTGAATATGAAATTTGGATTTATTTATAAAATTAGTTCAAAATTTAAATATAGCAATTTATTGGATAATTTAATTATTGAATTTTATAATTGAATATTGGTTAAATATTGAATCTAGAGATTTAAACTTGATAAACATTTATTTAAAGGCTTGTATAATTTATATTAATAATAATGAAGATAATATAATTTTTAAAATTGAATTTAAATGTGATTTGTTCGATTTTAAAAATATGTCGTTTAAATTAACGTATATAATAGCCTTTCGGGGCACAGTTTCAGAATTCGATGAAACCAGTTCCATTGGATCCGTAATATTGTATTATTATCAGATTTCAAGTTCTGTAGTGTTTGCAGTTATCATTTGGTAGTACGGTGTAGAAACGTGCTGAAATATATATCGAAAATTCAATACAATAATTGGGTCCAAAAATTTATCTTCTCCATACAATCGAATTAGGACTCGAATCCTTTTCCATTGTGTTCGAAATAGGGGTATAACATTATAAATGCACAGCGGCACGTCTCGATAGGGGTCCAAAATTTTAAGTAATGTATTCGAGACGATTTAAATTTAAATAATATATATATATATATATATATATATATATATATATATGTTGACTGGTCAAGATATTTCACATCGAAACTTTCTCACCTCTCTTCAAATCACTATAGCTAACCTTCTCATACACGCCAACATCACATCTCCTTCCTCTTGAAGATAACCAGTTCGTTCCTTATATATAAAAAATAAACGAAAGAAATTAAATCACAATACTTATCTGCTTAGTATCGTAGTCGCCTATTTCTCATTTCCTTCCCTCCGTTATTCTATTCGAACAACATAAAAAAAAGAAGCTGATTCAAACAAAATCATGGAAATGATTTGAGAAATCAAAATCGAATTTGTTCGATTGCGGAAAAAAGGGAACGACGGCCTCGCGATCGAGTCATGATCTAATGTGCACGACGCGTGCCTCTATGCTGGGATGACATGCATTGAAGGAGGAGGAGGCGATGAGATTTTGAGACGTTGGTTGGGGTTTGGGTGCTGGACCACTCTCCCGTGAATGGGTGCAGGGATGACGTTAGTATAGGTAAGAAGTCGGGGCGATGGAGAACACGAGGTGAAGATGGGCTGAAGGAATGGAGTGCGTGCGCGCGTAAAGGTGGGATCGTGGTGGTACAGAGGATGCGGTGTAGGGTTCGATCGTGATGGTGTTGCATGGACCAGGAGAGGGAAGCAGCGTGTTGTCTAGGATCAGCAAGGGAGTTTATGTAATTGAATTTTCAAAAGAAAAAAATGATGTAAATTAGGGTAGTTTACTTAGTTAATTTAAATTTATTAAATGGTAAATAATTGTTGGGTTTTTTATTCATGTGTTAATAAACTGTATAATCTTTATACGATGTCTAAAATCGTGAAGAACAAGTCGAGATTGGATCGGATTGCGAAATTAAAAATAAAGGTGAGAATTTCTCACTCATTTGGATTACCATATTTAAATTTAAATGTTTAAATTTAAATTATTGGATGTTGGATTAAATTGATAAATTATAATTTTCTATTGGATGTTATAATATATATATATATATATAGTAGTATATATATTAGTATTGGAGTGATGTTCTCGCACTTTATAGCGGATGAGACCCTACGCACCCCGCATAATAACAAATGACCCCATATACCGCGATATCCCCTTGAAGTGGGATTGGTATTTTTATCGTTGTTTAACATTCATGGATGCATGGTAACAGGTTGGAGGGATCCAACTGAATTCCTCAAATATGTTATTATTTTTCATATACGTAAAATGCTGGATTATTTTATGCATAAATCATTAAATGTTATAATGGCATGGAAATTACTTTTTAGTATATTAAATACCATAAATATTATTTTAAATTTTTATGGAATTAAAAAAAGATTTTTAAGTTAAATATATATATATATATATGTATATGTATATATATATATATATATATATATATATATATATATATATCAAAATTCAGGTTATTTAAAGGAGACCGACTTAAATAAGCAAAAATAGAATTTTTTACCATACAAAATAATGCGGGAACATAATAAAGAGTTTAAAATGAATTAAATAAAGGGTTTTAAAAGACATGATTTTAAAGTGATATTAGGGAAATATAGGAGGAAGTTTGAAATCGATATTTAAAATAGATTGGTAAAATAAATGAGATTTATAGGAAATTGAATTTGTAAATTGGGATTATATAAATGAGATTATTTTTAGTGAAACTCTAAGTAGTATAAAAATTGATAAACGATGTTTATAAATAAAAGAAATCGATATCAGATGGTGAATTGGAAATATAAATTTACAGGAAGAATTTATATTTAAAATATGGAAATAGGGTGAGAGAAAAATAGTGGATACTATTTTTGGAGTGAAATAGTTAAGGAGACCGGAACAGAAGTGATTGTGATGGAAATCGAGAAGATTTATAGATTAAAAATATGGTTATTGAGATTAAAAATTTATTTTATCGGTAAGTTAAGTTTTTATTTTAAAAGGAAATTCTTATTTATTAAACTATATGAATTTCAAAGTTAGTTAGTATTGAAATACTTCATAAGTGATCTTTTTTAAAATAAATGCTTATTTTAATAAAAATCCTAAATGTTTAAACCTACTTTGAAAAGTGATGATTAAAAGAAAGTGTTTTCAATATTTTAAATAATTATTTGAATATGTCTTAAAGACAATTTCTTTTAAACACTTATTTTTATTTACATATATGTATATGTATATGTGTATAGAATTTTGAAATGTTTAAAACTTATTTATAAAACTTCTCGAAAGCCTGGAAATGGGTTTATTCAGTAGATGAGATTATAAAAAAAAATTTAAAATAGAATTGGGAAGAAAAGTAAGAAAATTTCCGAGGTAGTTGATAAAAGTGAACTTCGAATAAGGAAATATAATTCCTTAAGAAGTAGAAAGGGACATTGGGATTATGATTAAGTACATTGGCCTTGGAATATTAAATGCAAATTTATTAAGGAAATCTGGATTTATGGAATTGGTTATAAAATAATAGTCAAGGAATTTACAAATAGAATTTGTAAATATTTTTGAGAAAACAAATGGGAAATAAATAGTGTTTGCACCAAAAATGGTCTAAACCCCAATATCGTGAAAGCACCCATTTATGAACACAAATCAGCAATATTCAACACAAATATCAGATCTAAGCAATATCAAGCACAATAATTCAGCAACAACAATCAGAAACACAGGATTTATAGTGGTTCGACGATCTTGCCTACGTCCACTCTGAAGTTGACGACTTTATTGATTCACATGATGATTTCACTCAATTACGGCGGATTACAGCAAGTTATATCTCTGATGTTAGCATACAATGGTGATAAAAAGATGTAGACTTGAATCCGGTAGATTCTGGACGTCGAATGGCCAAAAGATCCCCCTTTTTGTAGGCTTGAGGGTGCTATTTATAGGCGTAGGAGGCTCAGATCTCGCTCAAACATCGGGAGACTTTTTCTGACACATGAGTGGGCCCACGCGACCGAACCCACCAAGTTTCGACTTGATCTGTGATCGATACGAAATGATTTGTATCCATCAAAAATTCATCCAATCGAGCTGAAACTTGGTAGCAACATTCTTTACCTTGTATGGAAGCTACTGTGAAAATTTCGTTGCATTTGCACCAGTGGATCGTGAGATATGATCGATGCAAGATGGTGATTTTCGTTTCCTGCCGACTTCGAATCCATGCCATCGTATCCATCCCCTTCGACTCGATGGAGCACGTGGTACTGTAGTGACGTGGCGCGCACTCCTCGCATCGATCCTATTTTTTCTCCGAGTTGATCGCTTCGTATCCACGAATTTCACCTTATTCGTATCAAGTGCCATGACCCAGTTTGCATCGATGGATACGAATCATTGATCGATACGAACTGGATCAAGATGAACCGAGTGGATACGAACATGGCAGATTTCATGGATACGAAATAGTGACTTGTCACTGTTGATGGATGCGAGGACGATCGATACGAAGCAGTGCTTGGGGGTGGATACGAGACCGACCGACTCGAAGTAGGGTACACCGATGGATGCGGAGCGGTGTGGATTGAACCTGATGGATACGAATCTGATGGATTCAAATAGACCAATGCATGATTTCCTGATGGATGCGAACGATGGATTCAAACTGCTCCAAACTCAATGGATACGAACATGCTGAGGCGATGCCTATTTGATTGATTCGAAACCGATCGATTCGAAATCGACCGATATCATGTTGCTGATCGATTCGAACTCGATCGATTCGAAGTATGTGGAACCTGATGGATTCGAACAAAACATGATGGATTCGAATCCGATGGTTTCGAAATGTACGTCTCCTCAACTATTTGATGGATACGAACGGTGTATTTTAGCTGACTTGCATCGATCATATCTCGTTCATATGAACTTCGATTAACTTGAAATTTTGAGGTGCTGGCTTCTATGGCTTTGCTTGTCATGTCCTATCAGTTGTTGCCTGATCCGGGCTCGGACAAAATTCATCGATATCCATAGTGAAGCAAAGTATAACCAATCCTTGAGACGAACTGTCTTTGGTTTTCGATCGTTCTTTTGGTATCACGGCTTTGCCAAAAAGCGGGATAACATTTGCCCCCCAAAACATGCCTTGCGATAGGAAGGTGTGTTTTGTAATGCTATAAGTTGGATGTTCATATCCTGTCAACAACTTGTAAAGAGATTGATAATTTCATATGACCTCAAATGACAATTGTTTGGGATCGTATGCCATTTGAGGTGAATCGAGACCGTTCGCGGTCGATGCCGTTCGCGGCAAATGATGATACAGGAAAGTTCACGGTCGGATGCCGTTCGTGGCAGATGATGCAATGGGATCGTTCGTGGTTAGGTGCCGTTCGCGGTAAACGGTGATCGTTCACGATCAGGTGCCGTTCAAGGCAAATCGTGACCGTTCGAGGTCAGGTGTGATCGTTCGCGATCGAATGTCATATAAGGTGAGTTGCAACCGTTCGCGGTCGGGTGCCGTTCGAGGCGAATCGTGGAATGAGACCGTTTGCGGTCGGATGTCATAATAAGTGAATCGTGACCGTTCGTGGTTGGGTGTCGTTCGAGGCGAATTGTGATCGTTCGCGATCAGGTGCCGTTCGAGGCGAATTGTGATCATTCGTGATCGTGTGTAGTTCGAGGCGAATTGTGATCGTTCGCGATCGTATGCCGTTCGAGGCGGATTATGACCGTTCGAGGTCGTGTGCCATTCAAGGCGAACTGTGATCGTTCGCGACCGTGTGCCGTTCGAGACGAATTGTGATCATTCGCGATTGTCTGCCGTTCGAGGCGAAATGTGATCGTTCGCGATCGTATCCCGTTCGAGGTGGATTGTGACCGTTCGAGGTCGTGTGCCATTCAAGGTGAATTGTGATCGTTCGCGATCGTGTGCCATTCGAGGCGAATTATGATTGTTCGCGATCGTCTACCGTTCGAGGCGAATTGTGGTCGTTCGCGATCGTATGCCGTTCGAGGCGGATTGTAACCATTCGAGGTTGTGCGCTGTTCAAGGCACATTATGTGTGCCCGAGGGGGACTTAGTATTATTGATGCCAGTTTTTATGTTCGGGGGAGTTTCTGAATAAAAGACTTTGGCGGTTCATCGCCATACAAGAGATGCTCGTGGACCGTTTGCGATCCAACGGGCATACAAATAAATTTTTTCACAGAATTGCAAATATCAAAGCAATGATCATACGAATCTCACAACAGAAATGTCCACACAAGCAAAGTCTAAATGTCCAAATCAAAATGAAACAAAAGCAAAGCAAGGTGTCAAAGTGCAAATTGTCACTATGGTGCAGTCAGTAGTCATTTAGAGCATGCCTATGGATCATGCGCGATCGCTTACATGTGTAAATGACTTAACCGTGCTAGTGAGAGGTTTACGACTTATCGTTATTTCAATCAATCAATCAATTGATAATCAAACGTTGTGCCGGTTCAGGATTACCTCTAGCTGATGTAGACGATAGTCTCTCTAGCTCCGCCGCTGGAGACCGCCTCCTCACATACTGAAGTAGCATACCGTTCCTGATATGCCCTTCCAGCTCATCCTTCAGGTGTCTACAATCATTAGTGTTATGTTCGTTCAGTTCATGGAATATTCAATACTTATCTGATTTTCTCTCATCAGCAGTTGGATCCCTTCGAATTGGTCTACGACACGGAAGCTGCTCTCTCGTATCCTGATAGATTCCTTCCAAACTATCATTCAGCTCTGAGTATTTGTTGAATCTTGGTTCCTTTCGTGGTTGCGTTGATCTATTATAGCTATTCTCAGCCTTTCATTTCCCCTTGCTAGTTTTTGTACCTTTCTCAGGGGGATTTCCATCTTTGACCGTATAAACATTAGGTTCATCATTTTCTTCTCTTTCTGTACTCGCATCTTCCAATCGCAAGAAATTTTCTGCCTCGTGATAGAATTCTCCTAGATCCATAGGTGGATCTTTAGTCAATGAATTTTTGAATTCTGTGTCGTCAGCTATTCCGGACACAGCTACCATCATAACAATGGATGGGTCTGGTCGATCCATCGATGTTGCTGCCGCGTTGAATCACGTCAGGAAACTCCTCAAAGACTCCCCAACTTTCTGCTTCAAAATTGCCAAACTCGTCACATTCTTGGGTCTTGCAATGTGAACCCTAAATTGCCTCTTGAATCACTCAGTTAAATCTGGCCATGTTCTTATGGAGCTGCTCTCCAGTTGCCTAAACCATAATGCTGCGATATGCGTCAGATATAATGGAAAGTATCGAGCCATAACTTCTTATGATGCCCCCAGCACTTCCATGTGCTTCATATACCTTGTCAGATGGACCGCGGGGTCCGTTCTCCCATCGTACATCTCCACTGATGGTAACTTGAACTCCGGTGGGTTCCTAGCCATCCTAATTGCAGGAGCAAAGGGACTCCTGTTCACATCTTCAAGAACTCTGTTCACTAATCCGCCTCTCATGGCTCGCCTGACCATCTCCGCCAATCTATCATTATCTCCAAGTTGCAATCCTCGTTCATCGCTGTTGACCTACCCCCCAAATCCATGAGAGCCTTCTGGAATCTACCCCCCCTAGCTGAGCGTTCATCCCTCTACTACCTCCAGGTTGCGCAGATGCTCTCCTCTCTCTCTTTCTCTGGGATTTGATCAACATGCTCCAAGTGTGTGCCCCCTAATCCAGGCGCTACGCCGGATGGTCCTGCTTCATTCTGAATTTCATCAGCTCCTCGATTCTGTGCTCCAATTTGCCCAATCTGTTGAAATAAAATCTGGATCAACTCCTCCTGTCTCTTCATCATTGTCTCCATCTCATCCCTGGTGATGAAGACTGAAGCTTGGTTCGCTCCTGAAGATGCCCCTTGACTTCCCTCGTGTTCACTTCTCTCTGGCCTTTGTCTTCTACTTGTTTGTCTTGTTATAGCTCTTAGATCTGAATTCTTAAATCTTCAAATTCAACTTCTCCTGAGTCAGCCCTCTCAACGAAAGCACCAAAGTGTTTGCACAAAAAATGGACCAAACCCCAGTATCGTGAAAGCACCCGTTTATGAACACAAATCAGCAATATTCAACACAAATATCAGATCTAAGCAATATCAAGCACAATAATTCAGCAATAACAATCAGAAACACATGATTTATAGTGGTTCAGCGATCTTGCCTATGTCCACTCCGAAGTTGGTGACTTTATTGATTCACTTGATGATTTCACTCAATTACGGCAGATTACAGCAAGTTATATCTCTGATGTTAGCATACAATGGTGATAAAAAGATGTAGACTTGAATCCGGCAGAGTCTGGACGTCGAATGGCCAAAAGATCCCCCTTTTTGTAGGCTTCAGGGTGCTATTTATAGGCGTAGGAGGCTCAGATCTCGCTCAAACTTCGGGAGACTTTTTTTGGCACGTGAGTGGGCCTACGCGACCGACCCCACCAAGTTTCGACTTGATCTGTGATCGATACGAAACGATTTCGTATCCATTAGAAATTCATCCAATCGAGCTGAAACTTGGCAGCAACATTCTTTACCTTGTATGGAAGCTACTGTGAAAATTTCGTTGCATTTGGACCAGTGGATCGTGAGATATGATCGATGGAAGATGGTGATTTTCGTTTCCTACCGACTTCGAATCCATGCCATCGTATCCATCCCCTTCGACTCGATGGAGCACATGGTACTGTAGTGACGTGGCGCGCACTCCTCGCATCGATCCTATTTTTTCTCCGAGTTGACCGCTTCGTATCCACGAATTTCGCCTTGTTCGTATCAAGTGCCATGACCCAGTTTGCATCGATGGATACGAATCATTGATCGATACGAACTAGATCGAGATGAACCGTGTGGATAAGAACAGGGCAGATTTCATGGATACGAAATAGTGACTTTTCGCTATTGATGGATACGAGGACGATCGATACGAAGCAGTGCTTGGGGGTGGATAAGAGACCGACCGACTCGAAGTAGGGTACATCGATGGATGTGAAGCGGTGTGGATTGACCGATGCGAACGTCATCGATTCGAACATGATGGATTCGAATCTGATGGATTCGAATAGACTAATGCATGATTTCCTGATGGATGCGAACGATGGATTCGAACTGCTCTAAACTCAATGGATACGAACATGCTGAGGTGATGCCTATTTGATCGATTCGAAACCGATCGATTCGAAACCAACCGATATCATGTTGCTGATCGATTCGAACTCGATCGATTCGAAGTATGTGGAACCTGATGGATTCGAACAAAACATGATGGATATGAATCCGGTGGTTTCAAAATGGACATCTCCTCAACTATTTGATGGATACGAACGGTGTATTTTAGCTGACTTGCATCGATCATATCTCGTTCATACGAACTCCGATTAACCTGAAATTTTGAGGTGCTGGCTTCTATGGATTTTCTTGTCATGTCCTATCAGTTGTAGCCTGATCCGGGCTCGGACAAAATTCATCGATATCCATAGTGAGGCAAAGTATAACCAATCCTTGAGACGAACTGTCATTGGTTTTCGATCGATCTTTTGGTATCATGGTTTTGCCAAAAAGCGGGATAACAAATAAAATACTTCTTAAGTGTTGAATAAAAAATGAAGGGAAAATATTCTAAGTGTTGGGGAGGGGTGGAAATGTTCTGTTAAAAATATAAATATTTGAAACTGTTTTCAAAGGTTGAAAAACCGGAAGTATATCTTGTAAAGATATTCTGAAGTAAATTTTGGAAAACAATTTCATAACAAGGCCTGATGATTGTTTATGGATTGTATTTATATTTAAATAACCGACTATCAATTTTCGCCAATTTCTTCAATCGTTTCGAAGAGACCGGGATCAAATCCAGTTATCCGAAAACCACTTCGATCCAGCTTGAATGTTACGAATGAATACCGCTAAGATGATGAAGATGGCGATTTGATTTGTCCAAACCTAGAAAAACTTGTATGGACGAATGCTATCAGAACATCGTCATTGGAGGACAATGAGCATTCTAAGTAAAATTTTGTTCTTGAAAGGTAACGCTTAGCCTCGAGCCTCATCAACCGAGGAATGACTAAAACAGGGGAGATGCAGTAAGGCTAAGTGGGTCGCACCCATGTGGGTTATGTTATCACCTTTCTAGATGTCCTCAGAAACCTTTATATTTTGGATATGGTTGTGCATGGAAGGAGCGCTCGATGGTAGTGGTGGGAACACCCGGGGTGATAACATATTCGGTCCATGCAGGTCAGGGGTAGGCCGGTTTTGTGTAGCAGGGGATCCCGGCGTGGTCCTTGGTACATTGTTCGAGAGGTGTACTATGGTGGGCGATACCCCAGTGGCCCGGTCATTCGATGGAAATCGATTCTCCAATAATCGTCGTACAATTTTGATTGTGCCCAACTATGCTGGAATGGAACGACCGACTATTTTGGACCATTCAAATCGACAATAATCCACACATGTCAGACTTGAATAATTCAAAATAATAGATTGTAGTAAAATTTAGAGCAAATAAAATCATTCACAGAATCACATACACGGAATGCTCAGAATAACTCGCAGTAGAAATAAAATACCATAGTAGTTCATGAAGCTACTATATACAAACTCTCAAAACATATACAAAATATCATAGTTTAAAAATGAATACAATAGAAGTCTGGATACATAAATCAATAATACAGAGACATATACCGAATAGGAACTAACTGGATAAAGTAGACGAATAGATAGACATATAAGCTCCAGCTAAACTCTAGCTCTAGAAGGTGAATCCAAAGCTGTGATTCTAAGGCTGACCCGAGCGTAAATTAAAACAAAAAACACTCGGGTCAGGACATACATACTTATACAATGTAAACCAACTCAAGTGAACTGTAATAGCAATGCACAATAACTTAAAGGATGTTTGGGATCGCTCATCCTTTAAGGATCCCATAAACCATCAATTAAACAGAAATAAACATTACCACAGAAATACCCATATTTAAGTAATTAATGCAAATATCAGTGTTAATGTGACCAGGGAGGCGCAGAGCTGCAGTAATCGCTCACCTCTAGCCAAACTCTCAAATTCAAGGTGTGTATCAAATAATCACAAGGAAATCACTTTGCGCACAAAGAAGTGTACCCGTGGTTATAAATTTCAAAATAGTATTTTATACTTCAAAAATAAAATATCATTTCAAATACAAATCTTAATCAAAATAAGGATCAAATCATTTCCAAACCATTTCAAAATATCATATTCTTTCAAAATCTCATTATCAAGTCATTATTTAAATTCAAATTTAAATACCTTTTAAGTTCAAGTATATCATTCATTTACAATTTTAAATACCATTCCAAATTACATTTCCAAAATGGTTTACATTATATAAAAAAAAAATCATTTAAAAGTGACGTTATTATACTTTCAAATCAAATATTCAATTCCCAAAATTTTAGACATTTCAGAGTTCATTTATTCAGAAAAAAAATATAAACATTGAAATTTGAACACTACAAATAAACATCAATTTAAACCATTTTAACCTATAAAATTTCATATTTTCCACTTTAAAAATGGTCATTTAATTACCCTTGAACTTATGATTTTTATAAAGTAAATTTCACAAATAAATATCAAATTTTCAATAATTCACTTATTTCATTCAAGTGTACAATTTTCCTATTCTTTGCATTTTAACAATTTATTTAACACTTAAATTTTTATACTACCATTTCATAAAGTAAACTTAATTTCTATTTTATTTAATTTACTTAAACTTCCAATTTAAAACAAATCACAAACTTCCAAATTAAGCTATATTCCAAATTTCCATTTAACTATCCATTTATTTAACATTTTAAACCAATTCAATTTTTCTCACCTTTACTTATCATATTTATTTTACTTTTCAAAATTAATTTTTTGGATACCATTTAACCTATAATTTTAATAATTAACATCTTTATTAGATGAACATCCAATTTTAATTATAATTCTTTTAAATACAGTCAAAATCTACTATAAGTTGCTTACTTTACCTTACAATCACTTGATGTTTTCTTTTACTTTAAATTTACCAAATTCATACCTCAATTATATTAATTACCAAGTTGAGCTTATAATTCCATTTTTACTTAAATTCCCATTATTAAGTTAAAACTAACTTTCACACTGCAACTCAAACCATCTATTAACTTATAACATTTAACTTTTTAGAAAATCACTCCTTAACCATTTTATATCCAATATAAGTCAAATTTCATATATCTTTTATTCTTTCATTTACAATACATGAAATTTATAAGAAATCATATTTTGAAATCAACCACCGGGTCCGGAAAATATTTCACACCTAAATCAAGTGATACAGAAAATATCTTTTAAATCCGTAATCAGTAAAAATTTCGGGGTTTAAATAAATAAAATAAAAATAAATAAAAGTCACCCAGGCTTATCATTTCAGCCCGTAATATTTTTTCCCTATTCTAAAATCCGTTCGTGTATGTATCATTTCAATCCATAGTGATTCTATTCTACATGGAACTTGCAGTGTGAGAAACAGAAATAAACAAACAATATAACAGAATAGAATATAACAAATGATGTGACAAGTTAGTAATAGGGTTTAACATCATATAAATGATATCACAGGCAGGTGTAACATAATATAAAAGTTTCGACACATTCACTTGGTGTCACTTCACAATTATATAGGCATATATGTCATGTGTGAATTACTCACCTCTTTAAAGCTGGAGTACGCAAACAACACAGACAAAAGAGAATCCGAAAAGCACGATAGCACGATTTGATTCAAGTGGGAAGAGAGCCAAGATGTATATCTTGTATATAACAATAAAACAAGACCATACATAAATATAAATACAATACGAAAATTATTGAAACAAATTTAAATAGAGATAAACAAAGGCATCACCAAGTTTCAAACAAGATTTGCTTGCTCTTGACTCAACATGTGCTCAGCCTTAAGGATAAATTGGTTCAGCCATGACATGTTTCAGGTGGTAAAGGATCGGGTTTGGACTGAAAATAACAAGGCTTGGTAAAGAATAGGAAGGCTTTGGAAGTTACAAAGTGTGGAAGGTCAAAAGGCTAGGCTAGAAAGGGTTTTGGTTCAACTTAGGCTCGGTCAAAACCATATTTGGGCTTAGCCAGAGGCTGCTATAGGTTAGACCAGAGGTTAGTAATGGTGTTCAGAGGTGGTGCTTGATGGTGATGGTGGCTAAGGAGGTGGCCGTGGCAAGCAATGAAGCTGGTGTTGCATATAGGGCTCGGTTGGCATCGTTTTGTGGAGTTTTTCATAGTTTTTGTGAAGTTTTGTTCAAGTGGAGGCCATGGCACTTTCAGGTCAGAGGACTATGGTGGTTAGGCCGTGGATTAGGTGGGGAAGAAGTGGTGGTGGTCGGTGGAGGGCAATGGCCGAGCAAAAGCATGATGGATCCAAGGAAAAATCAATAAAAGTGAAAAGAAAAAGTGAAAAAAGGAAAAAGACATTACCTAATTTTTTTCAGATCTGACTTGCGTGAAAATGAAGTGGGAAAGATGTTTTATCACGTGAAATACGATGGAGGCGGCTAGATTTTTGTATGTACGGCTAAAATTGTGGATAGGTTAGAGAATAAAAGGGCTAGGAAATTTAAAAAGGCACAATTTAAGGAAGAAAAATCTTGTATATATTTTTCTTTGTTTCCACACAAATGAGAGAGGAGTTGAGAGACTTTGTGCGTGATTGGAAAAAAGAAAAAAGAAAAATCAAGGCCAAAATTTTGGAGAAGTTAGGGTAGAAAATTAAGGGATGGAAAGATAAAAAGGGTAATAAATCAAAACGTAATGCATGACTTTAATTAAAAATAGGCAACGTATCTTTAATTTCATTTGTTTCCCATCTATTTAAAATAAATATGCCAAAGGAATAATTCAATAAATACATACCATTTATATAAACACTATATAAATAAATAAGAAAACGGTTATAGAAACATATAAATTAATTGCTATTTACTTCTTTGTATGCTACTTAATTTACAAAGTATATATCCAAATAAAATGAAACGAAAACGGACAAATGTTGTAAATGTATACATAACGTTTAATGTTACATATATATTCACAATTATAACATGATACATCAACAAAAAATATTACTTATATTAATTAAAATAAACATTTAAAGGTATGCCTTTTAAAACAATAACGTGCATATATATATATATATATATATATATATATATATATATATATATATATATATATATATATATATTTGAGATTTCTTTACAAGAAATAAATAAGGATCTAAATACTTATCCATTTAATTACTAAATGAATGTATAAATAAGAAAAATAAGGCAGAGATTGATATTATGAATAATAAATAAATGGTTTTAGGAAAAGTAGGAAATAAATAAAGAAAATACTTTATTTAATGGAAATTAGAACTAAAGACTGAAAATAATATACAATCAACATTTGAACATTATAACTATACTTTAAAAAAAATTTGAAAAAAATATATGCAAAACATAACATGTTACACAAATTAGAACATGATTTTACAAACAAAAATATTATTTATATATATTAAAATAAACAAATTTGTTAAATAAAACAATTTACACACAATATTGTAAAAGGCATAACTTTTACAATATTAATCCGATTGCAACGAAACGATAAGCAGTATTCTTGAAATTAAATCTATTTTCATAATAAAATATAAAATTAAAAATTTCAAATATTTAAATTTTAAATTTAAAAGTCAAAGTTTGACCAGAAATCCACTTTTTGGAAATATTCCATTTATTCAGATTTGAAATTATAATTCACACAAAAATTAAAATTTATATTTAAAATAACAAAATTTATTCATTTTAAATAAAAAAATAAAGTTTTTAAATCAGGAGATTAAAGTATACAATTAAAGTAATTACAAAAAAAAGGGTTGTTACACACTTCCGCACTCAAATAATTTCGTCCTCGAAAAGGAACGAGGTACGGGAAAACACAAAAAAAATAGAATGAAATAGGACTAAGACTAGATGACAAGAAGATTTAAATTATACCTGATAACTATTGTTATACGTAAGTTTAACAAGGTGGTGAATAGGAATGGCTAGAAGGGAAAAATAGTTTGGAAGACAAGGATGAACCATTATTTTAAAGCTATATAAATTTTGAATATCTAAAAAGGAAAAATAAATGATTAAAATATCTTTTATGTAATGCTTTATCAAAATACTTTTATAACTCGATGTCTTAACAAGTTTATCCTCGTTCCAGCAGACTTTGGCAGTGCGTTGATCAGGCGCAAAGCTAGAATTCTCCAGGTACTTAGTAGACTTGTTTCAACATCCAGTGAAAATACTAGAAAAACTTTTAAAAGCAGATATAGAAAGTACAATCCAAACAAAACAACCAAACCAAAACCTTTTTCTAACCATGGATTGCAGATACACAATGGTTACGCCTGGATCCCGCAGGAAACAATCCATATTCGTAAGCTTTCTCAGCCCTGTGAGTTACGCCATGATGACTAGTAGACTGTAGGATACACAATGATTACGCCTGGATCCCCCCAGGAAACAATCCATACCCCTAGGCCATCTTAGCCAAGCGGATTTCACTACTAATGCAACCTATATAGTTCACAGGATACACAATGATTACGCCTGGATCCCCCAGGAAACAATCCGTACCCCTAGGCCAGCTCAGCCAGGTGAATTGCGCTATGCAGTCGCCCTCAATAGGAAAACCATGGAGATCACCATGGTGGGACACTCGAGTATCACATCCGAAAAAAAAATCAGAGAGAATAATATCGATAGAATGAATCCATAGTGTGGCCACAAAGCGGATATCAAGCAGAAGGCACTTCCCATATCTTTACTTCGAAAATATATATCATATAGTACCTTTTCAAATAACTTTCAAATATCATACTTGTGCAAGGTCCATTGTGTATAGGATTCCATTTTCAAATTTAATACTTTCCAAATCAATAGTATATCAAATCACACTTATATATGCTTCACTTATATAAGATTTCTCTTTCCAAATTGAGTACCTTTCAAATCAATAGTTTTCAAATCAACTTCATACTTATAAAAATCCATTTTATATAAGTTCGAGAACTCCCAAATCAAGTGCTTAGTAATACAAGGTTCTCAATTTCAAATCATTTCAATGTCAGTTCAGTTTCAAAATCATATACGATTTCACCAAGTTATTTCTTCCAAATTAACATCTTCAATTTCAAAGTCTCCAAAAATAATAGGTTTAGAAAATAATTCCAAGTTTCCAAATCGATATAATTTAGGTCAAACAAATTCATTTCCAAAATCATCATATAAATACTGGGTTTACATTCCAATCTATTTTCAAAAGCAAATATTTTCTCAAAATCAGTTATATCCAAACTGGTTACTAAGTTTAAAACCATCCACTTTAAAAACCTTTAAACTATTTATTTCAATTCAAAAGATCCAATTTACCTTTTGCAAGTTATTTACTTAAGAAAAGTTTCAAATTTACTTAAGTCATACTCTTCAAACTTTACACATACAAAACTAAACTTGTATACTTTATCAATTATTTTATATTTTTCAAAATTACTTAGCTTGGAAAAGTTAACCTCGATTTGGAAGTGTCCGAACCTTCAAAATAGTTGGTGAAATCAAATTTCAAATCCAAGAGTTGGAAATCAGCAACAATCAGTAAATCAGTTTTTGTAAATAGAATTATACTAAATCAAATCCGAAACTCGAGGATTGAACACCGGGCTCATTTCAAATCATTTCAAATATATGTACATATATCTTTCGAAAATCAAATCATACTTTGAAATCTGAAATCAAAATTGGTTTCACAAAATCACTCGCATGGCAAAGCTACTAGAGTGGCCTCTCTCCCACTCTGAAACTCGAAAATCAGTGTCGATGATGCGTGCACTCATCACCGAAATTACTTTCCAGCGACATAAGTGGGTTCTGGACTTCTATTTTTTAAAACTTCTCTGAAATTTCTTTGAGATCATTGATACTCATTTGAAGTCATTTGAAACATTTCTTATCTGGAAAATACTTTCAAATCATACTATCATATATTTCAAAACCTTAAAACCAATTTTCAAAATACCGGAGTTCAATCTCTCAAATCTCAAATTCAAAACCCTTCAGTTATAAATCATTTTATACAAATCAAATTTCTTATAAAATCTTCAAAATTTCAAATTCTACTTTTTAAAGATTATATAATCCTTATCGAAAACATTTCACTTTTATATATTAGATAAAATCATACTTATCAAAATAATAACTTAGATATATAAAATGTGGTCATCCTTCTCAAAATAATAATTTCGATGTATACACAATTTCAAAAATACAATCAACCATAAATTTTCCAAGGGATGATTTAAGAATGGATTTCAAAACAGAACAGAGAATCAAATTTAGAGGAAACCTAATCAAATAGAATTATGATTCGAAGATAAGCTCGAATGAAGATGAGATAATTAAATTATCAAATAGAAGATGGATAAGCCCATATAAATCGCGGGCGACCTTAACCAGGTCAACCATGACTTCAGGATAATAATCGGTGCAGAAATCTAAGGCAAATCGACATTCGGTCACCATAGATAGTTAATCCAGGTATAGCGGAAGGTAGATAGCATCGTAAACCAAAGATACAGAAATCTTCGATGAATCAATGGCGATTGTAAAGGAGTTTCACCCCTTTACAAATCATTCAAAAATTTACGGAATCACCGATCTTTATAGAGGTCATTCCAAAGTGGAGTTATGGAATGCCCAAAATCAAGAGGATAAAAATAGGGAAGACAAGACTGGATTTCAGAAAAAGTGGGAGTGTTCCCAAATTCAAGGAATCCTAATCGACAAGAATCCTAACCAAGAGATTACTAACAAGGTGGATACAGAAGGGATGAAGTTTAGAAAATCTTGATTTCCAAATAAGAAAATTTTATACCAATATAATCTTTAAATCCTTTAAAATCATTTGGAAATCATTTTATACTTCGAAAATACGTTCTCTCTCAAAGAAATGATGATGAGATTGATCTCACTCATTCTAGGGTATTTCTACCCTATCTCTATTGATTTTTTGCTCCCCAGGCTAAGGTTTGCCTAAAACCAAAGCTCTGTGAAACTACCTGCAAATCCGTACCCCTTGAGTCGACACTATTCTACAACAATCAACTAAAGATGTACAGAAATACGAACCATTTGGGTTAAAGAAGAAGAGGTAGAAGAAGAAAATAGAAAACAATATCAGAATCTAACCATCGCAGCGGAATAAAATATAATAGATAATAAATGATCTTTACACAAAAACAAATATATATCTGTTTATATATTACATCATCAGAGTACATCAATCACATAACACAAAATTAGGCAGTAATCATAACCTTCCCTCATACAACTGAGTACACAGCTAATCAACACAGTGGAATATATAAAACAAGTACGGAAGTACATATCGTCATCCAGCTCGTCTCTTGAGCTCCACAGCATCATATCCTGTATCCTATAATACTTGGTCTGACCTGAGTATTACAATTAAATAACACTCGAGTCAGTCTGGAATACCAGCGTGAGAAAATCACACTCAAATTGATTATTAAAGTTTTAAAAATTCTTTTGAAAACAAAAGCATCTCGTAAGACAACGCCACAAATAAACATGTCAGGTTTTTACCTTACGATAGCTAAAACACATTTTATTAAAATCCTCTGATGTTATAATAGGGTCTATATATAAATACTTATTAAAATATCCGAAATTGTTACATGATTAAATTCCAGCTACTAGCCACAAAGTGGGTAATACAAACAAAACTCGTAAAAGGCGCGTAGAGAGAATGGATTTCCAACTAATGACTAGGCACTGGGGCACCTGTCACAGTACGTGGCCTAGATCAACGTACCGAGGATCACTCTCGACCCCCTGCATCACAAGACCGGGACTACCCCTTACCGGATAATCCCGAGTAAGATCACCCCACGGTTGGGATCAGCTACCTCACCACTAAGCTGAAATAAAAAGGGACATCTAGACAGGGATGACCTCACCCTGAATGGGTGCTACCCACCTAGCCTTGCTGCATAACCCTTGATTTGCAGTCATTCACGGTTGATGAGGTTTGGGGCTAAGCGTTACCTTTTTGATCGTTTCACTTAGAATGCTCATAGTCCACCTGACGATGTTCTGAAAGCATTCATCCATACAAGTCCGTCCCGGGTTCGAACGGAACTGAAGGCACTACTCCTACTACATCCATTTTGAAAACATCCTCAGGATTAGTAGCGACCAGCCCTTGAACTTCACTTCTCCATCTTCGACTCCGAACTCGTCTTTCTCACGAAAACGTACAAATCGGATCGAAGTGGTTTTCGAGAAATAAATCCCGATCCCGTTCTCTTCGAAACGATCAGCGCATTTGGCCAATATTGATAGTCGGTTGTTTAACTATCAATTAACATTCACAACAATCACCAAACAATAAATAATTTTCCCAAATTATTTATTAATCCCAAAAATATTTTCAGAAGATATATTTCCACTTTTCAAACCCTTTTGAAAACAGTTTCAAACTATCTTCCTTTCTCAGAATAAATTTTCCCAAATATTTCTATTTCCACTAAAATCACCAAGCACAAAACTTTAGATTTTTAAAATAATTTAAAACGCTTTACTTTGAAATATACTTTAAAACATTTAAGTTATAACTACTTTAATAATTTGTTTAAAATACATACTATATGAATATTTTTAAATAAGGTTACTTTATAAAATATAAAACTAGGTTTTCACATTTTAAAACAAAATACTAAGTCACGTTTTAAATAATTACTACGATGATAGATTTGAAAAATATTACTTTAGAATTTAAATATTTTATAAATAATAAATTTCCTAAAACATGCTTTTTAAAACAACATTGAAGGTTTTAACTTATGTTTAAAAGTTTACTTTGAAAACGTACTTGGCTATCTAGGGAAATACACTTCTCTTCACATCCTTTAAAAATAAATCACTATTTATTTTTAAAAAAAAATTCCCATTCCTTTAATAA
The DNA here is from genome assembly GCA_030765085.1 of Allium cepa. NCBI lineage: Eukaryota > Viridiplantae > Streptophyta > Magnoliopsida > Asparagales > Amaryllidaceae > Allium > Allium cepa. The sequence continues at coordinate 339,489,081 of CM060932.1, read as the reverse complement.
ATTCTCACCGTGAATTTATTCTTTCAAATATTCACTGATATATTACTTTACTTTCATAAACCCAGTTTATAAATTTCATAGTCACATTTTCCTTTAAAAATCCCGGTGTTACACACTTAAATCAATTCCCAAATTTATTTCCAATTTACTCCATTTATCCCAAAATCCATTAACTTCAGATTTTATTCCCTAATTATGATTTAAAATACTTTTAACTAGAAATACCAATTTTAGATTTCCCAAATTACTTCTTTATCCTTTAAAATAAATTTAAACCTTAAATTTTAAAATAATTCTTTATTCCTTTAAATGATATCACTTAAGTTTACAATTCATTAATTTCTGTTTGTTCAAAAAAAAATTTTTCCATACTCGAAATTTATTTATTAGAATTTTAAAATCACTTTATTCCTTTTCCAATTCATTCTTAAATTTATTCAAATTTTCTATAATTATTTTACTTAAAAATGCACTCTTTATTTTCTTTTCAAAAATCCAATTCTATATATTTTGATAACTCAGTGTACCGAAATATATTCAAGCAACTATAGCATTCAATATTTCAATATAATTCATCATAGAATATCCAAATAATCATAACAGAGAATATTAAACAATTTAAATAAATGTTGAGGAATCCAGTTGGATCCCTCCAACTAGTTTCCCTGCATCCACAGACGTTAACACAATATAAAATACCAATCCACTTCAAGGTGGAATATCGCGATATATGGGTTTTAATATAATATCATCCGCTATATAATGCGGGAAATCAATCATTCCAAGATGTATTATGTACTATAATATAGCATATCAAATCAATTCAACCATTCAACCAATTATTTAAATTTAACCATTTAAAATTAAGGTAAACTTGATGAGTGAGATTAACTCACCTTTGCTTTTCGTTTGCAATCCATCCCATCTCGACATGTTTTTCCAAAATTTTCAGACCTTGTATAATCAGTAGATGTTTTATTAATACCTTGAATGAATTGAACAATGTGTTACCATTTTAATAATTTAACTAATATACGAATTAATTGGACAATTCATTCCCATAAATTTTAATTAACAAATTATTTAATTTACAATGATTTCTCGAAAAGTAAATAAGTTTATTAACCGCATTAATCTCTAATATTCATTATTAAAAAAAACTGGTAGATTTCCATTTCTAAACTGTATATAAATTCTTTGCTTCTGAATATATATCTTACTGTAAATAAAATCTTGTCCCCATGAATAAAAATCATTTTTTCTGTTTTCCTGTAAACATCCACATTAAAATATACAAGAGTGTTTATGTGTATATGTATTCAAATTTATTTTCAAATTTAAATTGAATTTAACAAATCGTAAATACCTTCGAGTTGATCGTAGCTTCCAACCTGAGCTTTGAGACGTCACTGCATTCATAAGATCGAACGATCGAACTTCATCGCCTCCGATAAGCCTGCAAGAACGCCTCGATCGTGGCGTCGTGCGACTTCGAACATCTCGCATGCTTTGATTCGACAATCCCCAGACTAGAACATGCCTTGGGCCATCGCGATTTGTCTCCAATCAACATCACTGCAAAATCTCGGCCACAAACGCTTCCCACCCTATCCTCGCGAGACCACACCGCGCATGCACGAGCTTGCTCACGTTCTCCTCAAAATGCCAAGTCGACCGGAGACGAAACTGAGGGAGTCGCAACCCCAGATTCGATACTCCCATTGCCGTTGATTCGAAAAAAATGGCTCGGATTATCGAATCAAAAGAGAGGCTGCCCTAATTTGTTTTCGATTTCGTTTGGGTTAGAATTCAATTTTGAATTTGTTTAGCTTCAGCCATTTTTTTATTTTCAGAAACGAAATTAAACTTTCTTGCATTTTAAAATGGAAAGGGGAACACGATTTGATGTATGCGTGATTGAACAAGCCGACTACAGCGACCATGAGATGAAAGCAAAAAGGTGTGATGTGAGAGGTATTACGGCTGAAAGGACTAGGGTATATAAATATATATTTTAAATTGAATTCAAATTGTCTCGATACGTAGCTTAAAATCATGAACCCCTATCGAGACATGCTGCTAGACGTTTATAATGTTATACCCCTATTCCGAATGCAATGGAAAAGGTTTCAAGCCCTAATTCAATCGTAAGGGGAAAATAGCTTTTTGATTCAATTATTATCAATTAAATTTCCAGCGCGTTTATATATCGTACGCTCACACAACAACTCCAAATGCTACGAAAATTGAAATCCGATAATAATTCAATATTACTGATCCAATGGAACTGGTTTTGTCGAATTCCGAGACTGTGCATCAGAAGGCTATTTTTAAATTCAATTTAAACGATATATTTTTTTAAACTGAACAAATCAGTGTTAAATTAAATTTTAAAACTATTATTATCCTCATCCCTATCAATATAAATTTTACAAGCCTTCAAATTATTTTTAATAGGCTTAAAAATTTAGATTCAACATTTTACCCAACTTCAAATTATTTAGTTCAATAATTTAATTACTTAAATAAATGGTGATCTTTGAATTCAAGTTAAAAATTAACTTTTAAATAGTTAAAATCAATTAAATATTCCGATTTCAAACATCCAAAAATTACGGGTCATCACACTCTGATGCCAAATGTAATGACCCACTATTTTGACCATTCAAATCGACAATAATCCACACATGTCAGACTTGAATAATTCAAAATAACAGATTGTAATAAATTTGGAGCAAATAAAATCATTCATAGAATCACAAACACAGAATGCTCAGAATAACTCGCAGCGGAAATAAAATACCATAGTAGTTCATAAAGCTACTATATACAAACTGTCAAAACATATACAAAATATCATAGTTTAAAAATGGATACAATAGAAGTATGGATACATAAATCAATAATACAGAGACAGATACCGAATAGGAACTAACTGGAAGAAGTAGACGAATAGATAGATAGATAAGCTCCAGCTAAACTCTAGCTCTAGAAGGTGAATCCAAAGCCGTGATTCTCAGGCTGACCCGAGCGTAAAGTAAAACATAAAACACTCGAGTCAAGACATACATACTTGTAGAATGTAAACCAACTCAAGTGAACTGGAATAGTAATGCACAATAACTTAAATGATGCTTGGGATCGCCCATCCTTTAAGGATCCGGTAAACTATCAATTAAGTAGAAATAAACACAATCACATAAATACCCATATTTAAGTAATTAATGCAAATAGCAGTGTTAATGTGACTAGGGTGGTGCAGAGCTGCAGTAATCACTCACCTCTAGCCACACTCTCAAATTCAAGGTGTGTATCAAACAATCACAAGGAAATCACTTGCACACAAAGAAGTGTACCCGTGGTCATAAATTTCAAAATAGTATTTTACACTTCAAAAATAAAATATTATTTCAAATACAAATCTGAATCAAAATAAGGATCAAATCATTTCCAAACCATTTCAAAATATCAAAATATCATATTCTTTCAAAATCTCATTATCAAATCATTATTTAAATTCAAATTTAAATATCTTTTAAATTCAAGTATATCATTCATTTACTATTTTAAATACCATTCCAAATTACATTTCCAAAATGGTTTATATTATAAAAGAATAAATCATTTAAACCATTTAAAAGTGAAGTTATTATACTTTCAAATCAAATATTCAATTCCCAAATTTTTAGACATTTCAGAGTTCATTTATTCAGAAAAAAATATAATCATTGAAATTTCAGCCCTACAAATAAACTTCAATTTAAACTATTTTTAACTTACAAAATTTCATATTTTCCCCTTTAAAAATGGTCATTTAAATACCATTGAACTTATGATTTTTATGAAGTAAAATTCACAAATAAATATCAAATTTTTAATAATTCACTTATTTCATTCAAGTGTACAATTTTCCTATTCTTTGCATTTTAACAATTTATTTAACATTTAAATTTTTGTACTAAAATTTCATAAATTAAACTTAATTACCATTTTATTTAATTTACTTAAACTTCCAATTTAAAACAAATCACAAATTTCCAAATTAAGTTATATTCCAAATTTTTATTTAACTATCCATTTATTTAACATTTTAAAGCAATTCAAATTTTCTCACCTTTACTTATCAAATTTATTTTACTTTTCAAAATTCATTTTTTGGATACCATTTAACCTATAATTTTAATAATTAAAATCTTTGTTAGATGAACATCCAATTTTAATTATATTTACTTTACATACAGTCAAAATCTACTATAAGTTGCTTACTTTACTTTATAATAACTTGATGTTTTCTTTTGCTTTAAATTTATCCAATTCATACCTCAATTATATTAACTAGGAGCTTATAATTCCATTTTTACATAAATTCCCATTATTAAGTTAAAACAAACTTTCACACTACAACTCAAACCATCTATTAACTTATAACATTTAACTTTTTAGAAAATCACTGCTTAACCATTTTAAATCCAATATAAGTCAAAATTCATTTTTTTATTCTTTTATTTACAATACATGAAATTTATAAGAAATCATATTTTTAAATCAACCACGGATCCGGAAAATATTTCACACCTAAATCAAGTGATACGGAAAATATCTTTTAGATTCATAATCAGTAAAAATTTTGGGTTTTTGATTATTTCAAACCCGCAATCCCAAGTCAAATACAAATAAATAAAAGTCACCCATGCTTATCATTTCAGCCCATAATAATTTATCCCTATTCTAAAATCCTTTCGGGTATGTATCATTTCAACCCATAGTGATTCTATTCTACAGGGAACTTGCAGTGTGAGAAGTAGAAATAAACAAACAATATGACAGAATAGAATATAATAGATGATGTGACAAGTTAGTAACAGGTTTTAACATCATATAAATGATATCACAGGTAGGTATAACATAATATAAAAGTTTCTACACATTCACTTGGTGTCACTTCACAATTATATAGGCATATATGTCATGTGTGAATTACTCACCTCTTTAAAGCTGGAGTTCGCCAACAACGCACACAAAAGAGAATCTGGAAAGCACGATAGCACGATTTGATTCAAGTGGAAAGAGAGCCAAGATGTATATCTTGTATATAATAAAAAACAAGAGCATACATAAATATAAATATAATACCAAAATTATTGAAACAAATTGAAATAGAGATAAACAAAGACATCACCAAGTTTCGAACAAGTTTTGCTTGCTCTTGAGTTAACATGTGCTCGGCCTTAAGGCTAAAATGGTTCAGCTATGACATGTTTTAGGTGGTAAAGGATCAGGTTTGGACTGAAAATAACAAGGCTTGGTCAAGAATAGGAAGGGTTTGGCTGTTAAAAGTGCGGAAGGTCAAAAGGCAAGGCTAGAAAGGGTTTTGGTTCAACTTGGGCTCGATCAAAGGCATATTTGGGCTCAGCCAGAGGCTGCTACAGGCCAAGTCAGAGGTTAGTAATGGTGTTTTGAGGTGGTGCTTGATGATGGTGGTGGCTAAGGAGGTGGCCGTGGCAAGTAATGAAGGTGGTGTTGCGTATAGGGCTCGGTTCGCATGATTTTGTGGAGTTTTTTTATAGTTTTTGTGAAGTTTTGTTCAAGGGGAAGCCATGGCACTTTCAGGTCAGAGAAGTATGGTGGTTCAGCCATGGATAAGGTGGGGAAGAAGTGGTGGTGGTCGGTGGAGGGCAACGGCCGAGCAAAAGCATGATGGATCCAAGGAAAAAATCAAGGAAAAATCAATAAAAGCGAAAAGAAAAAGTGAAAAAAAGAAGAAGACGCTACCTCATTTTTTTTAAATCTGACTTGCATGAAAATGAAGTGGTAAAGATGTTTTTCTCACGTGAAATATGGTGGAATGGGCTAGGTTTTTGTATGTACGGCTAAAATTGTGGATAGTTTAGAGAATAAAAAGGCTAGGAAATTTAAAAAGGCACAATTTAAGGAAGAAAAATCTTGTATATATTTTTCTTTGTTTGCACGCAAATGAAAAGAAGAGTTGAGAGACTTCGTATGTGATTGGAAAAAAGAAAAAAAAGAAAATCAAAGCTAAATTTTTAGAGAAGTTAGGGTAGAAAATTATGGGAGGGAAAGATAAAAAGGGTAATAAATCAAAACGTAACGCATGCCTTTAATTCAAAATATGTGACGTATCTTTAATTTAATTTGTTTCCCATCTATTTAAAATAAATATGACAAAGGAATAATTCAATAAATACATGCCATTTATATAAACACTATATAAATAAATAAGAAAACGTTTATAGAAACGTATAAATTAATTGTTATTTACATCTTTGCATGCTACTTAATTAACAAAGTATATATCCAAATTAAATGAAACAAAAACGGACAAATGTTGTAAATATATACATAACATGTAATGTTACATATATATTCACAGTTATAACATGATATATCAACGAAAAATATTACTTATATTAATTAAAATAAACATTTAAAGGTATGCCTTTTAAAACAATAACGTGTATATATATATATATATTTGAGATTTCTTTACAAGAAATAAACAGGGATCTAAATAGTTATCCATTTAATTACTAAATGAATTTTTAAATAAGAAAAATAAGGTATAGGTAGATATTATGAAGAATAAATAAATGGTTTTAGGAAAAGTAGGAAATAAATAAAGAAAATACTTTATTTAATGGAAACTAGAATTAAAGATTGAAAACAATATACAATCAACATTTGAACATTATAACTATACTTTAAAAATGTTTTGAAAAAATATGCAAAACGTACCATGTTACACAAATTAGAACATGATTTACAAACAAAAATATTATTTATATATATTAAAATAAACAAATTTGTTAAATAGAACAATTTACACACAATATTGCAAAAAGCATAACTTTCACGATATTAATCCAATTTCAACGAAACAAAAAGCAATATTCTTGAAATTAAATATATTTTCATAGTAAAAGATAAAATTAAAAATTTTAAATATTTAAATTTTAAATTTAAAAGTCAAAGTTTGACCATTTTGACCAGAAATCCACTTTTTGGAAATATTCCATTTATTCAGGTTTGGAATTATAATTCACACAAAAATAAAAATTTATATTTAAATAACAAAATTTATTCATTTTAAATAAATAAAATGAATTTTTAAATCAGGAAGTTAAAATAATTAAAATATACAATTAAAGTAATTATAAAAAAAGGGTTGTTACATGGAACGTGAGATGCAAGCATTTCAGCTATTTTCTATTTACTTTCTATAGACATTATTATAATGTCAGACGAATTTGATAAAGATGTTTTGGTTATCGTAAGGTAAAACCCGTCGTTTTTATATGTGGCGTGATCTTACGAGATACCTTTTTTTTCCAAAGGATTTTTTTTGAAAAGTTAATAATTCAAATTGATTATGTATCTCACGCTGGTTTTCCAGATTAACTCGGGTGTTATTTTATTACAAAATGCTCAGGTCGGACCGAGTATTACAGATTCAGGTTAAATGCTATGGAGCTCAGGAGACGAGCTAGAAGAGTTCAGACGTATATCATGTACTTGGTATTTCCCGCTTTGTAAGGACAAGTTATTAAACTGTCCAAATTGATGAATTGATTTTTTGTACTCTGATAGCGGTATTTGTATTAACAGTACAGTTCTTGTATTCAAAATCTATTGTTAAATATTATATTTTGTTCCGCTGCGATTGTGAGATTCTATGTTGTTGTTTCTATCTTTCTCCTACCTTTTTCTTCTTCACCCCTAATGAACTGGTATTTCTGACACTCGACTACTTGCATTTTATACCGTGGACGTATTAATGTCGATTTTTGAGGGTCGATAATCCCCATCCATTACACATCGTCACCACCTTCGCCTGAAAATCACAGCTGCCGCTCTATGTTTAAAAATCTAATTGAATTTTCTAGCCTAATAAAACCACCACGACTGCGAACGACTAACATCGATGAACTCCTTTTGCCCATCTCCACACAACCATACCCTCAAATTGATGATCCACTGACGTTGGTCAAACCACAAATGAATGGCCGACAATGTTTTGGCCAATTCTGAACAAATTAAAACCTGATTGCAAAAACGAATGGAAAGTGTGGATTGCGCTTTTTGAGAGCTTTCCAATGATCTAGAATATGATAGAGTTTGGAAAGTTTGAATTTTGAAATTGATTTAGAAATTGGATTTACAGTTTTGAAATTGAATTTGGTTTCTGCCATTAGAAGATGGAGGTAGGCAGACAGAATTGTACGTACAGTAGAAACAGAATGAATGCTAGGGTTTGAGAAACAAAGCTATTTATATGAACAAAACCTGATAAGAAAGAATGAACACATCAAATCGGTTTGATTTGACAATAAGGACCCGTTCTGTCTCTGAAACGAAAGTAAATCGTCCCTTATATCAAAATAGATGTTTTCGATATTCTTAAATTCAATGGAACAGGTTTCAAGTTGTCATTCCATTGTATGAAGAAGTTAGCTATTAAATCAGGTTATTTCAAGTTGATTTTAACAAATTGATTTCTGCATGTTTCAAACCCGTATGATCAAATGACAAGTCCGATCGCGATGAAACTTGAAATCCTAAATAATTCACCATTACGAATCTGACGAAACTAGTTTCGTCGAAATCTGAGACAGTGGCTAAAATGGTTGTTTTCACGTTAATTAAATAAATTTTTATTAAATTGATTTTACCACTTTTCAAATTCAAATTTTATAACTAACAAATTTCATCATTTTTGGTTACCTATAAACCTATAATCTTTTAAACAAATTTTTGTGTCAAATCCAATATTTAATAGGAGGAATTAATTTAAAGGACAAAAATTTCTATATTTTAGCCTCATGGACACGACCTTAATATTTTTACCACAAGGACAATCATTCTCCTAAAAATTATTCATAAGGACAAACATTCTTTGAAAATTATTCATAAAGACAAACATTCTTTCAAAACTGCTACCGAACTAAAAACTGATACCTAAAAATTGCTACCGATAACTACAAACTGATACCTAAAAACTGCTATCAATAACTAAAAACTGATACCTAGAGAAAGTTGTCCTTCAGGCTAAAATACTGAAGGTCTATCCTTGAGGCTAAAATGCTGAGAAATTTTGTCCATGACAATAATTTCCTATATTTAATATTGCATTAATTTGCAACGTTCAATTTCAATTGTAATAAATTCGTTAGTTATAATTTGAAACCCAATAAATTGATTTATTTTGATTTCGCTCTTATTATTCGATAAACTATCATCTTATGAATATAATTAACATTGTTTTACCATTTATTACATCAGTAGTCTACAGTTATCATTCTAATTCATATTAATTCAAAATTTAATTACATTTATTGCAATTTTTTTCCAATTGATTTTCAACGAATTAAATAGTGAATTTATAGTTAACTCATTATTATTGCTTATCAATTCAAACACATTTCTATGCTTATGTTTAACAAGCACAACAAATAAATTTACATACTGATTTATTGTTTTATATTTAACTAATTTCAATTAATTGCGCAAACTTTACCATTTATATACAACATTTGGTTTAATTCCTTATTTTCAATTTACAACCAATTTTAACTCTACAACCATTCCAATTAATTGAATTTACATCAAAATAATTGTTTTAACATTCAAACAACATTTTAAATCATGTTTTTAACTATTTACACGTTAATAAACCATAAATTTAAATTTCTTACAATATTACATTTCCAAAATCTTATTTAATTTAATATTTTAATTGTTAGAAAATCCAGGTCGTTACACATATTTTGGCTTTCTTTGCTTCCCGTGTGCCTTAGCGACCCAGTGATGAAGTATAGATTGATGGCGATCCGTAGTGTATGGATCGCGAGTGATCCGTGCACTTAGACTTTTCTGGACTTTGATGTCTGGCATGCTTTTGTTGCTTTATATTGATGTTGTTTAGGTAGTCTCATTGCATGTCTCTTTGTTTTGATGACGATTTGCTAGCTAGTTGTATTTAGCTACTAGTTGGACTAGATGGACGTTGGTCACTTGAATAAGTCATACCCAGTCGTTGCTTTAGCCCTTTTAGGTTGAGTTTTGAGCCGTTCTGAATCCATCAAGTCGTTCCATATTTTTCGGGATCCATATGAGTTAAAAACCCCAGATAACACAATGATTATTCATTAAGTTAATCTCGTAACTGAATGCTTATGTATTTTCTACTGGTTAATCTCATTACTGTATCTTCCGCACTAAGTTCACATTTTTGTGTACATTCTAAACATGCATATGTTGTAAGCTTTCAAGAATCGCATATAAACATAAGTTGTAAAATTAGTAAAAGGGAAAAATCAAATTACGACTTAGTCAAATTCCAAGTTTTAGCATGCAAACTATCTGACCCATAAGTTACCGGTTGTTTGTCAAGTGTTTGCAGTAAACAACCCTGTGAACTTGGGGGCATACATTGGCACATAAATAAAAAAGTTATGCCTAAAAACAAAATTTTCACAAAATTTTCATAAGTTGTGTTACTTTAAACAAAGAATTTTTGCAATAATCACAGGACTAGATAAAGTGAAATGGAAGTAAACAAAATGAACATAAATGTACTACACAAATCCGAGCAGATAAGTAAAGGTACACTCAACATATCAATAGTATATTGCTTATAATTTTCTTTTGTACAAGTTCAAAATGTGTGGGCCGTACCCACATAATACCGGCCAACAAAAGAAAAGGTAAAAATAGCACAATAAAAATTCTAAGTGAAGACTCTGCACTTGAACAAAACAATGCAAAACGAATCACAACCAGAATAGCTAGCACCCAAGCTTCTCAGCACTTCTTTCCACCATGCCCCTTTCCACCTTTTGTTTCAAGTTTTTTCTTTGTCTCGAGAGTGGTGTCCTTGCAAGTGATGTCGACGATCTCCTCGGAGCTGATATCGTCTTCCTTCTCTGTGACATTTTCAGAAGACATGCCCTTTGTTTTACGCTTTCGAGATCTGTGGGAGCTCTTAGAAGCCTTTATTGCTTCAACCTTCTCTTTTTTAACGGCAATTAGTTGCTCTTGAGATCTGCGTGGCTGCTCAATCTGAATTTCTTGCTCTCGAGCTTCGCCCGCCATGAAGTCATCCTCCAAAGATAAGGAAGAGTCATCCAAACCATGTAGTGCGGCGATCTTCTTGGATTTCGGTCCCGGCTGTGAGCCAGACACAGACGTAGTGACTGAAGCAGATACAGAAATGATCATGAAAGCGGTAGAGATTGCAACAGGTCCAGGCACATGATCATGAAAGCGGTAGAGATTGCAACAGGCCCAGGCACCTTGAGAACCGAGGGATTGGCAGATAAGGAAGACGGACCTATAAGATCAGAAATGAAAGCATTAAATTCGTCCTGTTCTTGCGATGTGAAATGAAAATTATCAATCTCGGGAGAAGAAAGTAGATTACATACACCGGAAGATTTACCGAGAATGTCAACCTCATAGTCACTGCATTCACCTTCCTTCGATGCTTCCACAATCCTAGGGGAAGCTTTGAGCCCAGAAATTGCTGACGAATCACGGGGCTTCCCCGATGGTTCATCAGCACCGAAAATAAAAGGCTCGGAAAGCGCTTCGATAGTTGTTGTCGTCGTATCATCGATAGCCTCCTTTTCTCTCTCAATCCGCAAAATCTCCCATCCTCTAGCTATGCCTTTTGTGATTATTCATTGAGGTAGGCATCCTCTAACTCTCGCTTGGTGTATACATCCTTGCTATCACGAAAGCGGGCCAAGATTTCCTCTCAAACAACAGCGGGAGTGCGCAGGAATTTATAGCTTAAGTAGCTAAGACTCCCCTGGGGCAGCAGGGAGTTGACGTAAAAGTTCAAGCTCATCTCATCCATCTTCTCCATCTTTCTCTCAAAAGTATTCTGAAGCTCCAAATAATCTGCCATAACAGTGGCCTTCTCAACTTCAACACGAGTTTTATCTGCACCAAGCTGCGCGACTCGGTCCTGAAGCTTGGCAATCATATCAGCCTGGTCGGAGATTGTTTTATCGTGCGACTTCTTCATATTCAGTGATCGTTTTACTATGATTTTCTATGATCTAGTCAAGGTCTAAAATAGTCTTCCTCTGGGCTTCATTGATGGTATTGCGGGCTTTAAATTCCGCTTGCAGCTTAACTTCTTCGGGATGTGCTTTTTTGATTTCGTCTCTCAGGACGATCTCGATCTTTGCATGCGCCTCTTTTAGCTCCTTCAGCAAGCTGGCGTTGTTCTTGCTTTCTTAAAGCGCCGCATCCTTTTCTTCTTCCAACTGTTCGATACTAGCATTGCGTTCTGCCAGCACTCTTTCGAATTTATCCTTCTCCGATTAAAGGAGAGGATCTCTTGATAGTTGTTGTGATTCGTGTCTGCCATTTGTTTGCGTAATTTCTCCCACCCTTAGGCTTGCTCTAATTCATTCCTAATAACCTAAAGGTGGGGCATGTATGTATCTCTATGAACCGGATGAAGATCACGATCAAATTTAACCCTCATTAAAAACAACCCGAGAAGCGCTTCCTTAAGTCCGGGAGGATAAGATGGAAGAACATAGGAAAATCTCCTTTAAGGGCATGAAGAGCCAAGGGCAAGAGCTACATGAGATGATAGAACTTGAGTTGAAGATGGAATGTGTAAAGAAGAAATAGGGATTTCAGAACCAATCGAAGTAGGGGCCGGAGTGAAGGCCTGTTGTTTTGAAGAAGGAACCGCGATCAAATTTTGACTTTTTCGATGACTCCTCTCTCTCATCAAATGTCGTCCTTTTTCGTACCCACCTTTGTATACTCGGCCCCGTTCCCCCTCACCTCGATGATGAGTTTCAACCTCTAAGTCTTTTCTTCTTCGATATTCCTCCTCCATTTCATAGGGCTGGTGACGGCTAGAAGACCGTTTCGACCGGTGCTGAGAGTTGGTGAATTCTTCGAGATCATCATAAAGACGGCGTCCTTTCATGGTACCTCACATGGAAGATAAATAAAGAGCCTCAGAAATGTAAGATAAACAAGAAAAGTATGTCTATAAGTGAGCGTAACCCTAGTGAAGCATGTAACGTGCGTGGGAAGAGAGTCTAAATCAATGTCACAAATCAGATTAGACTGGCATTGCGAAAGAAATCGAACTAACTTCTGGTGCAACATGGCCCGAACAAGGAGGCACCTCATCAAACATGAAATCTTACCCCATGAGTGCGTCAAAATTGACATAAACATTGCTCAAACCTCCAAATTCCACGCCAGCTTCTTTACTCGAGAAATTCAACATCGTTCGATTTCTGGAGCATCATTTTTACCACTCATGTCTGGAGGAGGCAAGCTCGGTACAACGTGACTCATCCCCAGAGGCTCGTCGCATGATTCTGAATCCCCATCATTGAATTCTACATCAAAATCATCACTAGAAGTGGACTCTCTCCCAATCTCTCCCTCCTCTTTTTTTGTGTCCATCACGGCCTTGCCTTTCCTCTAGTTAAACTCCTCTTCCTCTTCTTTCGGAATCGAGGGCGTTCTTGCTGGGCAACTGGCTTCGGTCGTGGTGTTTTTTCCCTTGTGAGTCTCTTCAGCCAACTCGTTGGACGGGCCTTTCCGTTCTTGAAGAACGCCCTCTTCAGAACTGTAAGATGAGGAGGCGAATCACATGTGTACCCTAGATTAAGAAGGGGATGGAACCTCAACTGGAATTGCAGATCTCCCCGGATGCAACAGTCTGTATCGCAGCAAGTTTTCTTCAGTCAACAAGACTCTAATAGATCTTTCTCTAGCATTGATAGCCTTTAGGGTTCGAAAAGTTACTTTGAGAGACAAGTCTCTGTTAGTCCTCGGGATAACTATAAGAAGTATTCGACTTGTTAGAAATCCTGCAGTAACACATCAAAACTCAATGAATAAGAAGGGGACCTTACTGCCCATTGTCCAAAGACGCTTGAACACCTCGGGATATCTGACAAAGAAGTATTGAATCTCGAATCGGGACAAGTTACTCTGTAGTTGCAATACAATCTTATGTTTCCTCTAGGCCTTGATCACAACCAAGGAAGGACACTCATTTCTACTTTTGAATGAAATAAAGTATCTCAAGTCGTCAAAGCTCGAGCCACGGTTGAATGTTCACGTGAAAAGGACGTGAAGACAGGTTAAGATGGCTTATCTGCTGGGGTGAATCTGTAAAGGAGCGATTCCTAAGTTCGAGAGGGTCTCTCCCAAGAAATCATTAAAAGGGGGCACAACAACATTCAAGCACATATACCGATGACAAGCAGTATACCTCAAGGGCAACATATGAGCAAATTCACCCTTCTCTAGGAGGTGCACATCATCTTCCGAGATGTCATATTGTAGGTAGATATCGTGTAGGACTTTAGTAGAAATTATAGAGGAAGCTCTCTCCGGTGGATTGAGAAAAACACTAAAGTTAGGAACTAACTAGCCATGCTCAACCTGTGAAGTAGAAGAAGAAGGGGGCGATAGAAGATGACTCACCTTCGAAGGTGTAGGTCTTCCTTCGCTAGATTTACGATGAGATGATGGTTACTCATTCTAAACAATAGAACTTACGTCCGAAATGGTCAGGTAATTCTACTTTAAAATAAGAGCTCCCCGTGCTACACTCGAATTTCGAAGAAATATTGATTCACACCGATGTGTTGGACTTCAAGTATGTACCGGGGAAAGTGCACTGTGTTTTCTATTGGTTGTGGGCTCATTATCCTAAACACTACAAACGCTCTATCCCGTGTAAATAGTGCGCTCGCAGCTGAGAGGTAAAAGGACTTCCTATATCACTTTCTGTTTGAAATTACTTCCCCTACACTTACCCGTTATTAATCAACGATCGATAACCGATCCATTGTTCGAAATGAAGTGGAAAGTCCCTTCTAGTACAGGTACACCGTGCGTGCAAAAGAAAGTAGAATCAATCCGAGTCCTCCAGAAGGATGAAACCAATTCACGATGTGTCGTGCGGTGTCGACTATGAGACCCGTCATAAGTCAATTTTGGTTCAAAGGACGAAGATAGCAAAACATGTCAAGCATTGGGGCAAGGCTCGAATGTTGTTCTATGAGGAATTTAAGACTCGATTTGCTATCTTCCTCCATTGAGCCGCAATCGACTTGGACTCTTCACGCCTAACGCCACAAATACAATTTCGTCGCCAAAATGACAAAGCAACGTCATGATCAGCAAACCCACTTTGAATCAATAATCAAAAGGGAAGGAAAGTTGAAGTTCTCAACCTAACGACCTAAACAGTGGATCGGCAGTGACCTGTGCAAGTCGACGAGCTAAGAGATTGATCGTCGGCAATCTAAGGCAACGGGCTAGCCTAGGTTTTATTGATAATGGGAAAAGATAACTGGAAGCTATGGAAAAATGGCGACGACGAGGCTACCGAGTCGATGGCGTTGCTGGAAGGTTGGATGAACGTAGGGATTGATCGGTTGATTCGTTGGATGCTTGGATCAAGTCACTGAATAATGCTCGAATCGTTAGAGGAAGATGAAGGATTGGGTTGTGGAAAAGAAATGTGGAAGGTCGGCCCGAGGGTTTAGGAAAATTTTTGTTAAAGCATTTGAAATATAAGATAATAGTCAAGTGGAGAAGAAGGAGTGAAGAAATGAAGAAAAACTAACTAAAAATTTGTTGAAAACAACTGGCATATATAAAAGAACAATGATTATGTCCATTCGCGAAAGGTTATGACGAATAAATACTTCTTTTGAAAATTTGAAAGTTGAAATTTATGGCTACCATGTCGACATGGGTGGTATAGGGATGTCGACATGCCTATGTTATTTTTGAAAATTGATTTTGCTTTAAAATGATTTCTATTGTAAAACTTGTCAAAACAATTTCTAAACTTTGTAAACCATTTTGAATATAGTTTAAACTTATAAAAGAGTTATAGAAAGCAATCTTAAAATATATAATCTATAATATAAAAATAATATTAAAAACTAAGTATAGACTTCTTTAAATATATTTTTGATATTTAAAGCTAAAAATATTAAAATCAAGAGATGGTTTAAAAAACAAAATATGATTTTGAGATAAAAATATTAAAAGACACTAAGAATAGTTTTTGAATTAAGGTTAAAATATTTAAATTGATAAAGATGACTTTTGAAAGATAGCTTTTGGAAAAATAGTTAAAATAAATTATTCTGAATATTTCGTGGATTCCATTCCACTAGAGAAGGTCGTAGGTTCCATCCCACTAAAGAGGTCGTTGGTTCCTTCCTGCTATTAAAGCGAGAAGGTAGATTCCATTCCATAATTAAAATCCGAATAAAGATTTTAGTACTATTATGAATTTTTAACTTTAATCTATACTATATTACTTATCTTAATATCTTGAACTCTTGAACTCTTGATACTCATGAGTCTTCAGTCTTGAGTTCTTCAATCTTGAATTTGTTAGTCTTGACTCTTTATACAGTACAGTCTTCATTCTCAGTACTTGCATATATATACCCTGCATATACGTATATATCTAGAAAAGAATATTAGTATTTATATTTTATAATAAGTCCTAAGGTTGTTGTCATTAAAACCATCATCTCAGGAACTAACATCGAGGTGAAATTTAACACGCAAACGAGGATATTCATGATGTATGGCTACATGCCACCAGTCCCTCGAGGTGAAATTTACCATATCATATATTTGGCAGTAGTGCATCGTTGTGAAAATCTTTGATTTGCAAGGGCTGCTTGCTACTGATCCTAAGGGTGATTCCCAAACAGGATGCTGTAAGAGAAGTGCCATTGGTTTGTCCTTTTCCCAGACAACTTGTAAGGATGAATGTCTGACATTGCATTTTAAAACCACGTTGATTGATATCTATGAATCTATCATCTTCTTGGTGGTGAGGAAGGAAACTTCTCTTAGCTTGATACCCTTTCTTGAGACATGTAAGCTCAGGAGTTATACGTTTGTAGAAATCAGTTGTGTGATTATTGAATGGCATTGTGGCATTCAGAGTGAAAAGTTTGTGTTCTATGAAAGGTAATCGCTACCTCAATCCTCACATCTGGAAATGACCAATACAGGATAGATGCAGCAAGGCTATGTGGTTCGCTACCACTAGGGCATGATCATCCCCTTCTAAATATATTTATTCCTCCTATGACATCGGATTTTAAATTAATGTGGTGTATGCCAGGGCGCACTCAGATAGGTCGGTAATGGCTGGAGTGAAGACATATTCGGTACTATCTAGTTAGAAGTAGGCCGGTCTTGTGTTGGTAGAGGACAATTAGTCGGGTCTCGGCACATTCCTCTAGAGATGTACTGTAGGAAGACAATCCCTTTACCTGGTCATTTTTTTGTAAATCCATTCTCCACAATGTACATGATATTTTGATTGTAGAGCCTAGTATGCTGGAATTTAATAATGGTAACAATTTCAGATGTTTGAATATATTTATTTGAAAAGTTTTTCAAAGAATGTCATTAAAAATAATATCAAATAATTTGACAAAAATGTTTTAATTATCATAAGGTAAAAACACGTCCGTGTTTATATGTGGCGTGGTCTTAAGAGATACACTTTCTTTTCAAAAGTTATTTGTCACCAATTTCTGATCTATGACCCTATCATTTAAGATTTGTGTTTCTCATGCTAGTTTACAAGACTGATCAGGGTATTTTTATACTCAGGTCAGATCCAAGTAATTTTAGGATTAGCTGAAGACACTTAGAGTTTCTAATGGAGAGTTGGAGATCATCATCAATGTATGGACATATTCTATTTCCCACCGCATTGTGTATTGTTGTTGTTTTTCAGTAAGTGTAAGGACATGTATTATAACTGTCCAAGCCGAATCCTGTTTAGACTCCGATTTATATATTTTAAAATTTTCCACCGTAAAAGAATATTTCTCAATAATATATGTTATTGCATTCGAATGAGATTCCATTACGTCTACTTTTCTTTCTTACCTTTAAAGATCCATCCTTTCATTCATTTTAGGTTGGACATGTATGATTTATTGTCGACTCGATGGGTACAGAAATTTGAGCCTTTACATAATTTCAATAATTGAAATTTATGATGTCATCTACCACTGTAGCTTACCATATTCCAAATTCATTAGTCTTCTTCACATAGTCACTTTTACAGTTGATGGATCGTATCCTTTTGGGTACAACCATAAAAACAATATTTTAACAGTGTACTTAGAATTTGGGATTTGCACATCATACCATATGGTAGAGTTAATATACTTAACGGCTTAGTGACAACTATGGAAATTCTTTTCTTAACATCGATGAAAAAATCATAGTTTCTTCTTAATGTGCAATAGTTCTTATTAGACATTCTAATTAGTTGTGTCTATTTAGGCATGGTCAATTTCAATTCATTCTTTGTAATTAGTTTTACCTTTGGGTCGTATCCAAATCCATTTTATTGCCAATAATTTCTAAAAGAAATCCATCACAAAGTTGGCGTTCTTGAAGCAAAAATTGTTTCTTTATGCAAAGAAATAGGTATTCATAAACATTATACTAATTTCTTGTATATATGTATAAAACCAATTTGGTTTTTAAGTTTACGATACTTATGTAAATCGATTAATCAATATTGATCGGTACTGAACTAATTCACGATAGTCCGCACAAAATCCCTTATGAATAAGTATTATGTGTAATCTCTCAACTCACACAACCTATCAAATCCTTGACCTAGAATATGCAGGGATGGTTGTCAACACTTATCTTGTATGATCTCACAAATTATGCTTTAGATGCAATTAATTTTAACCTTATGCAGTTCCTCTTAAGTACACCATCTTATAGAAAGAAGTTAACTCAACTTCACTCATTGTTAATCGTGCTTTATCCAACAAAGTCCAATTACTTCTTATCGAATGTTAGTATGTATCATAAGGAAGACTGGTTTTGGAGATCGAATCTTATTTATTTTTTGGTACATTTAAAGCTCTTTCCAATGTACTCACATATTCAATCAAATCAAATTTTTTTCACGTTATGTTATTTATTTTCGTTTCATATTCTATGAACTTATTATAGACGTGCTCCGTATGTATCAAATACACAAGTTCGTATTTACAATAATTCATTGGTGACTTTAATGAATTATGTGGATAAGTTTCTGCATTATTTGACCATGGACTGCATACATCTATATAGACAATCCGAAGAGTTCAACAACTCTTTTGTGGCTCCTACTGAATGGCTACTTTTCCTTTAATCTTATGAGTATTATTCATTAGTACCTTATGGTTCATAATCATATTACTTAAAGAATTATTCCTCCAAGATACGTCTTAGTCCATAATCACGAAATAATTGTTACAATTTTAGATACTTCTACGTTATGCGGCTAATGCAACGAATACCATCATAGATTTATTACTTAATGAATATTTAAAGTATTTATAACAAAATAAATCTATATTTATTTTCAATCGGTATGAAAACATCATAAGTAATATTTGATATATTTGTGAAAATATTTTTTCATATCTTGATGCATCCATCGATACGTATTATATGGAATGCCCCCACTATCTTGGACATTACTATAATAGCGTATGAAGTATGAAGCTCCATTTAACAACTTATTATCTGCTACTTATTTCTTTGACTTTAACTAGTTTATAGTCCAGAGTTTTCGATCAAATATCTTTAGCTCGTATAACTAGCTTTTAGAGAAAATAGTTTTTATATGAAAACATAATTAAAAAAGAAATCTCATTTCTCATTTCATATTAAGCATCTTTCGATATTTTATACAATTCTCATCTACAATATCTCTTTATGAAGAAAAGGAACAATTCACTCTGTTTATCCCAACTATGCATTATTACATCTACATTCAGACATTCACTTTCCTTTCAAAAATTTGTTGAAACGTTAAAAAATACCTTTCTACAGGATAATAATGTACTCTTTACAAAAATGCATTTAGTCATTCTTAACATTTAAGGAAACTAAATAGTTGCACTTTACATAAATAGATAAAACTGACATTTTAGTGATCAAATTTCTTTGTACATCTTGTAGCTCTTGGTTTAGTGCTACATAAAACACAACAAGATCCTCTTGTAATCAATCAAATTGAATACACGATCTCAGATTATGGTTTAGTTGTTTATTCCAAATGAATTAATTTCAATGAAATTTCACACATTACAAACCACAATTGTTCACCATATTACATTTATATGTGGTCATATATGGATCAGTTCAAAACTCATAAAAGACTATGCATAGTCTAGGACACATAAAACACTTAAGCAGCCTTGGCATGAATGTTCTAGTGGTTGTGTAAGTTGGCTCTCACGTAGTCTTCAAGTGATAATATGCCAAAAGATTTATTATTAAGTATAATTTTCATTTCTATCTCTATCTTAATTCAGTTCCTTTGTATATTTTAGCTAATAAATATTTTATCAATTTATTATTTGCACAAATTTGTCAAAATTTATTATTTTAACTTGTACAATATACATTCTTACAATTTTAAATGGTTAATTGTTAGCATTTCATTTTTCTAGTAAGATTCCCAAGATTTTTATGTTTTTCAAAAATCCTAAGAAAAACACATAATTTTTTTTATTTCTGTAGTAGGTATTAGAAATCTTTTGCCTTAGATTGTGATCTTAAGGAATATCAACAAATCATAGGCCCATAAGTGATGAATAACACTTTATTGGTTGTATCATATACAACACTTAACCCATTTTCTTTATCCTAATCTCATATTGACCTCGAGTAATATTAACAAACTGAAGGAGATTATTCACTTATACCCACCATTTTGTGACGGCCTTAGTATAATGCAACTACCTTGAGGAATATCAACAAATACGTGCACGTATCTTACTTCGTCTAGTCAATATAATAATAGTACTGGATATAACATCTCTAACTTGAGGAATTCTAACAACCAAAGTGTAACATTCTCGTTTTTGAGTCAAATTCAAATTGATAATTAATATAAGTTTGTGGACTTAATTACGAATTAACTGATAAATTAATTTGGAAGTTTTCCAGAAAACAAATGACAAAATGTGTTTGTTTATATAAATATGGATATAAATAGAATTTTGGTTTTTGAAATTTAAGAATAAATATTTTAGAAATAGAATTGGATTTATTGACTTTATATTTCCAAGGAACTAACATATGTATGTATATATGTGATTATTCAAAATTAGATTTCAAATCATTTTCTTATTAAGCTGTATAAATATAAATAATTAAAATGTATGAATGCAAATGTAAAGACAAGAATAAATAAAAAACTTTAACATACATATTTTTTGGAATAAATATAATTAGTATATACGTAAATAAATAAAAAGTTTTAATTTGTATATATCTTTTGGAAGTAATAAGTACAAGATTTAATATATATATATATATATATATAAAGAAAATGCATTAATTAAATAATAGAAATTGTATATATAAAAACATAAACCATAGTTCATAAAAATTTAAAAACATTTAATTACATGTAAAAGACATGTGTAGATATTTTAAACATGTGAATGAACAAATGTAAATTATATAACTAAGAATGAATAAGTGTTAATAATTCTAACAAGCAAATTAACAAATGTCACTTGAATTCTTATGTTTATAAATAAATAATAAAAGAAAATCAAAGCCATATATATGCATTCCTCTAACCCCTTTCTCATTTTTCTTTCTCAAAAACTTTCAAACTAAAGAAAATCTGAAAGCAACCTACAGACCAGTAGAAAAAAAAGAAAATCAGAACAAATTAAACATCAAATAACTCCTTCATTTACCTGAATCAAGCAAAATAAGTTCAAAGCAACAGAAACTGAAGCAATCAAACATGGAAAATAAATGCAATAAAATAATCTTCAACCAGAGCAAGTGAATCAGACCATCTCAAACTAATAGATTCAACTCAGATTGAATCAAAAACAAAGTCCAGATCGGTTCACATATCAATTAACAAATCAAAACACTTCCAGTTTCAAGCTTCCAGGTCTCTGCTTTCAAAATCCAACTGAGCAAACTACCTTATCAAGGCTTGGACTCTGTTGGATCTTGTTTTCATATGATATTAATATTAAAAAAAGTATTTATATGGAGGTAAATTATCACTATATGTCTATATATTTGCAAATGTTTAGTGTGCATGTCTGTTACAAGCATACATCTCTCTGTTTAAAACATTTATAGGTTTGAATTCATAAAAAATTAAAATCCCTTTTCTCCAATCTGTTTTAGGTCATGATATCTAAATGATAATTGGTTATGAAACTATAGCATCAATTTTAAAAACGGTTTCAAAAAATTTATATGAAGTAATTAATTAAAAAATAGGAAATCACAGTGAAAATTATATATATGTCAAAATTTGATGATCATGGATTTGTGTTGGATTTTATAGACTGAATCTTATTGTAGAATGATGAATTTTGATAATAAAACCAAGATTTTTAGTTTGTTAAATTATGGGAAATCGTGAGTTTAACGGAAATTGTATTTTGGGCAAATATTGGTAATCGCGAAGGTCAAGGGCTTTGGGTTTGTGGCCAGAGGAGGATTGTAGGCTAGGGAACATCAAAAAAATGATCAGAAAAATTGTAAATTGCCGTGGTGGCCGTGCGAAGTAGATTTAGGGTTTAAAGTCGTGTTTGGGTCGAGGTGGTTCCTGAGGTAACCGCGTCATCAGCGTTGCATCGAGTTGCACTGGACCAAAGGGAAAAGGTTCATGGGTCATCGGAACAGCTGTGGTCGGAGTCGTGGGGGTTTTGGCATAGTCACGCGGTGGAGCAAGGCGATTTTTGATGATGGGTTTAAGTCCAGAAATTATCGAGTAGTCTAATTACGATTTCCAACGAAAACGTCGGAACTGCGTAGTGGAGTTCGTCGTCGAGGTCAAGGTTGACTCGTGGGTGATCGCAATGATGATCGGAAGTGGTCCAGTTAAACGTACACGTACACGAGGGTGTATGCACATCTGGGTGTTTGTGAAGTTTGGGAAGAAGAATGGTAACTCGAAGTTGTGCTCGAGAATTTGTGGTGACGGCTCGAAGAAAAGAAAGGCCAAGAGTTTCTCGGGATGAACTGGGAAATATAAGGGTTGGCTCGGGTTTCACTCGAGTCATCTCAAGTTTATGACTTTAAAATTTTAAAAATTTAAATTAGAATTTTTTTTCATTTAATCAAATTTTAAAACATTTTCTTGACTTATTCTTGTAAGATAATAAATGTTTATTTTTTATTTTTGAATAAGTTAAAGGATTTAAAATATTTTAATTAATCAAGTGATGTGTTTTAATCATTTTTAAATTTATATAATAGTATAATTAAGAATTTAGTTAAGAAGATTGAATGTTTTTTAATTTACTTAAAGGCTTTAAGTTAAATTGAGTGATAATGATAATTTATCTCAAAGGTTATTTAAAAAGATTTAAATGATGATTTTGAAATTAATTAAGACAAATGGGTTATCTTAAGATTAAAAGGACATTAAATTGAAATTTAATGATAATTACTTAATTAAAGAATAAATAAGTATTAATGAAGGATTAATTAATTTGTTAAGAGGTAATTAATTGATGACGAGTAATTAGAGAATGATCAATCAATGAAATTAATTAAGTTTAATTACTTAATGTAATTAATAAAATATTCTTACTTAATGTAATTAAGGTATAATTACTTTGTGTAATTAAATTTCAAGCTAATTACTTTGTGTAATTAAATCAAAGCTATTTACTTTGTGTAATTATTTAAGGCTAATTAATTATTGTGATTAAATTAAAAGAATAATTAATAATTAATTAAAGAATTTGTTAATTTTGGGTAATTAATCATTTAATGATAATTACTTAATGAAAGTAATTGAGGATACCTAATTAATGATTAAAGTTGATTAATCAAGTGATTAAAATTAATTTGTGATCTATTAATTTACGTGATTAGGGATAATCGCTTATTATAATTAATTAAGGATAATTAACTAAATGGCAATTAGTTAAGGGTTAATCAATTAATGTAATTAATTAAGGATAATTAACTAAATGGCAATTAGTTAAGGTTTAATCAATTAATGTAATTAATTAAGGATAATTAATTGAAGAATAATTAAATAATTAAAGGCTAATTATTTAACGATTAAAGGTAGATTGAATTATTAATTAAGGTCGATTAATTAATAATTAGGGGTTAATTAATTTATTATTAAAGGATAATTAATTAAATTGGTTTGTAATTAATTAATGTTAATTAACCAGGATCAGTAATTTATTCATAAGTAATTAGTCTGATTTAAAATAATCAGATGATTAATTGATCTTACTTATGGATGTTTGGATTGTATTGAATGCTCTGAATTGATTGATATCCCTGATGTGTGATATTCTGTGATATGAATTATTTGGATTAAGCTGTGAACTGTGATTTATTTATCCGCGATGAATTTACATATATATCTGCGAATCTATGAATGAAGATAAACGTTATAGGATTATACCGCTTATCGATATTGCTTTGCTTGGATTTGTGGTGATTGATGATATTGTGATGTTGTGTGTAAAACCCCAAGACTACACCACACACACAAATATGGATTGCACTAGGAACTTGGTTAAGTCACAGATATTTTATTTTAATATTATGGAATGGTTTTAAAGCATGAATTTTGAATCCAAAATGATTTTGGAAATGGAATTGGGTTGAATATGAAAAGATTTTGAAAAGGAAATTTGAAATTGAATTTAGTTTGAATAGAATATATCTTGTTTAAGTTTTAAAATTGTTTTGGAAACTATGGTTTGAAAGGGTATACAAGTTATACAATAATATATATGGATTTTTAACCATTTTAAAAGTATTATTTCGGGAATTTAAGTTTAATCCAAGTTTATATTTTAAAGGCTACAACTTGTGCATATTTGATCGGATTTTTCCAAAAAGAAAAGAATTTGTTTTCAAATGATAATGGGTTGCATATAAAGCAAGAATTCCTAGTTTTGTTTAAAGGATTTCAAGTTGTGAAATTGAAATAGTTTTTGAAAGCTATGAATGAAACTTTGTGAAAGATTGGTGAAACTATGTTTCAAATTAAAGTGGATTTTAAAGTGAATCTTTTGTTTAAAAGATTGAAAGGTAAATCTTTTGTTTAAAAGATTAAAAGGTAAATCTTTTGTTTAGAAGATAAAAAGTGGAAATTTGTTTAAACCATTTGAAAGAAAGGTTTTGGGTAATAAGTTGTGACTTAACGATGATTCCAATATCCATTTGTTTTAAAATTAAGCGCTCATTATTCGGTTTAGCCAAGAGAGGACTTTATGTCATATAACCTATTTCGAATAATGATATGACGAAATGGATAGCATTTGAAGACCGGCGGTGAAGACCGGGTATTTTTGAGAATGAAAGGATTACCCGTCGAATGTCTCTGAACTGAGTCGCACCGATATAGAGATCTCCGTATGTGATGGGGAGTCCAATTGGGATTGTGAATACCCGGATTGCAAGGGCTTCTTTGAAGTGCCTTCGGTTCCGTTCGAACCTGGAACAGACTTGTATGGATGAATGTCTGACATTACACTTTGAGATGTAAAGCTGGTTTCTATCAAATACATTTCTGTTTGGTAGCGGAGAATTTATTCTCTTAGCTTAACATCCTTCTCTCAGACGTACGAGCATAGAGGTTATGTATTCGATGTTACTAGTGATACATTCCCAATTTGGTAATGTCACATGCTAAGTGATGCTGATCATTTGTTGATCAAAGCATGGCTTTTGTGAAAAGCGTAGCTTTGTGGACGAGACCTCATCAGGACCACATAACCCGGAAATGGTCAAAACAGGAAGAATGCAGCAAGGTTATGAGGGTCGCGTCCTTTAGGGTATGTCCATATCCTTATGGATAAAAGTGGTATCATGGTATGGAGCCTGATACTCAACCTATGTGGTTGTTGCAAATCTTTTGCTTTGTGGTTGTTGGTGTTGAGAGCCCTTGGATAAAGGTCGGTGACGACCGAGGGATGGAATACTCGTGACAGTTAGTTTCCTAGTTACAGGGGTAACCCGGCCTTGTGTTGGTAGAGAGCTGGTTACGTTCTCGGGGCATCCCTCCAGAGGCCCACCTATGTGGCATAAGAAGTTCCTTAGCCTGAAAATTTGTTGGAAATCCAAAGAAACAATACGAGCCCTATACGGTTTTAGTTGTTTAACCTGTCATTTACTTATAGCGGTGACCTGCCGTTTAGATGGTAGCTATAGTAGGTATACCATAATGGTGGTATGCTGGCTAAGATTAATATTATACTTTTGAAATGTTTTCTGCACTATGCACTAATAATAATATCAAAAGGTTTTTGCTTATCAAGCATGTTTGACTATCATAAGGAGAAATCTCCTCCAATTGTGCGCTTGCATTATGTGTATGCGGGGAGGCCTTATGGTAGTTTCATTTTCCAAAAAGCATTGTGGATTCCTTTTTATTTCCTTTTGTTCTGTCTGTTTCAAAAATAAACTTTTTTTGTTTGCACACACCAGTCCAATGACTGACCTGGAGTTTATTGTTCCCTTTCTAAGCTCTGGGTGCCCATAATTTTTCACACGGGCAGCCTAGAGTCGTATTTTCAGATAATCAGCTAGTAAACATCGTTTTTGGCAATTTTTGGAATCTGTGGTTTTTCGATCGCATTATGCTTCTCTTCAATATCCGGACTGGCCTTGCTTAAGTTAACATGATGGTGGTTTGAGCTTAATGTTTAGAGCTTTGGCAATTGGAGATGCAGTTATTATGTTTCTTTTGGAAGACCATTTGATGCTATATTTCCGCTGCTGTTATTCCGCTGTTGTATCTTGTCTCTGATATGTTGATGTTCATTTGTATTAGATGTTGTATCTATTGTGTATCAATAAAGTTATTCATTTTTTCTTTCACTGTGTTGTTGTACTTAATGTGTTATAAGCTTCGGAGAACCCGATTCGATGTTTGAACCTGCGGCATTGGAATACAGATGAAGTATTTGAGTGTCGATTTTCGAAGGTCGAGTCAGGGTCATTTCATTTGGTATCAGAGCTGAAGGTTGAGTAAGAACTTTAGCTCAGAAGTACAACACGTTAGGTGACTCATTAGAGATAGGGTTACAAATACCCTAGAATGAGTATATCCCTAAGATATCTTGTCCGTATGCCTTAGTAAATTCTCTTACTATTCATTGTTAGTGAGTATGAGTGCAAGAAGAGGATGAGGTATGGGACAGGTAAGTACTGTAACAACCCGATATTTTCGTCAATTTTCAAATTGAAGTTTTTAAATTTTAAATTACAAATGGTTATAAAGTTTGAGGGGCTTTGATTTTTAAATAGTGGTTCATTTGTTTTTGGGCCGTGAAAATTTTAAAAACCCAATACCCTTTCCTTTTTCTTCGACTTAAACCCGATCCCCTCTTTCTCATTTTCTATTATTCGTTCGAAACCTAAAACCACCGAGAGAACAAAAATGGTGGGGGCCTCGTGCTCCATCGATCGTCATCACCAATTAGGGCTTCGGGAGGATCGGCTTCGTCAGTTCGAGTTCAACTTCGTCCTGGCTGCTCGATGGGGCTCGTCTTCATTCGTTCTCCTTCGTTCGAGAATTAGGGCTTCATCAATTAATGGCTTCTCGCCCTCGCGCTCGTTCATCTTCGCTTCCGTTCGTGGCAAAGGTGAGTTTGCTCACATCTAATTCTTGGCTCGAGTTATTTGTGTGTTTTGTTGCTTGAATTCTTGGCTGATTATTGCTTCGAATTTTAGTGATTTCGATTTGAACTTGTGTGAGTTTTACTCACATCTATTTATACTTGGTTTTCTCGGCACTGTTTTGTTGAGATGTTGATGTTTTCGATTTTCGTATGGATGTTGGAGATGATTTCTGGTTTTGGCAATTTCGTATATTTGTGTGATTTGATATCTACGGCAATGATTTCACGGCTTTGATACGTTGACTCTCGACTTCACTTCCATATACATTAATGACTTCGGCCGTATGAATTTTTGTGTATCGAGTTGGATTAACTTCGTGGCCACCACGAGGTTGACTTCGAGCGACTTCGACTTGTACCTTGCTGAGTTTTAACTTGGATTTGTCGACTGTTTTTGACCTGAGACTTTGATTTCTTTCGTGACTTCACATTTTGACTTCTGGTAAACCCTTGAGTTGTACCACTGCAGATATTCTCAGTCTTGTTTGATTTCCTTGGCCACCGTCTTGATCATGTCCCCTTTGAACTTGAAGTGGTACGTGTTATAAGCTTATCAATTCGATGTTTGACACTGTCAAACTCGGCTCTGACTTGATAATGTGTTCGACTTTTATGTGATTGCTCCACTGGGTTGTTTTGATGTCCTGAGTTGACCTGCTGCCTGGTTATGTTAACATGCGTGTGTAAATATGAATCCATTCACCTAGTATTGCACTTTGGTCTTCATATGTACACTGGGATTGGCAATTTGATAAGTGCTTCGAGTTGCTGCCGTTTCTACTCTTGTTCATGCAGTTTTATATGATGATTATTCAAGTCATTCATACTTTATGTTGTATACATGTGCATGTTATCACTTGATGTTCACTGTTCATGTCATTCTTTTGGCCAGTTTGCTTTGCATTCTCTTTGTGTATTGTCACTACTTCATGTTCATATATGGTTATCCAAAGCCATTCTTTTGTTGAGGCTGTGTCACTGATGTTGGCTTGCTCATTGCTCCATTCATTTTCCATACTGGGTTGTTCATGTTTGTGACATTGAACCATATTGTTACTTGTGACATTCTTGTTCTTTACTGTGTACCTGGCCTGCACACATGTGCTTTGATGGTTCAGTGGTGTTTTCTGAAATTTGCAGTAGTCTTCATTGCAGTATTTGCCATTGTTCACCTTGACTTGTTCCTATACACTTTGTTTCAACTTGTTTTGCTGGTGCACTCGTTGCCTGCATCACTTGTTTACTACATTTGCTACTTCCTGAATGTTGCGGTGTTGTTTTATTCACTTGGTGGCATTTTGTTTGCTCACCATTTACACTGTGTAGTACCCCTGCTGCATTCGTTTGATTGTTGTAATTGGGTTTTCGGCTGCAGTTTGTTGTCATCTTTTCTTGACCGCTTTCGCATTTGTCTCTGCAATTTTAATCGACACTTGGCCTTATGACATTCGCGGCGATGCTTGTGAATTTTCATTGGGTACATCATCACTATAGTGGCAAGGCAGTGCACGCAAGCGTGAACTGCAGCCACACGGTATTCGATGGGTACATCATCACTGTAGTGGCACGGCAGTGCACGCAAGCGTGAACTGCAGCCACACGGTATTGGTTTTGGTGTTATCTCTTTTGCTTTTGATTTATAGATCTAATTCGTATTCCAGATGTTGTAGTGGCGAGGCAGTATACGCGTGCGTATACTGCAGCCCTACTCGTGTTGATCTTTTAATTGATGTTCCAATTGTTTTGAATTAGTTCGCGTTATATTTACTGTTATCCGATTTCTTATTTAAGAATCGGATAGGTAAATTTATTTCTGTGACTGTCGTCTAATTATTATTTGATTATTACTGCCTCTATGCACTAATAACTGAGTTTGAATTAGACTGACCCGGGTATTATTTTCTTTTGAATTTAATACTCGGGTCAGACCGAGCATTTACAGGTTGTAGATATCTTGATTCAGGTTGCTGCTAGAGCTATGAAGTCCTTTCATACCTTTTGGAGTAGTCGACATCATTTATAGAAGTCTGTAATTGTATTGGAAGATATGTATTCATTAATATTATATATGTTAATGTACTTTATATGTAACTTCCAGAGTCGACAGTTGTTGTTGTATCATATGTATTGTACCAGGTGTATTGTAACTGACATCAGTTATTGTATATATATATATATATGAGATTCTGTGATCTATTCTTTTGTGTTATTGTGGATCTTATTAGACCACTACTCTGATAAACACTTTTAAGTGTGGTATATTCATATCTATTTCCGCCTTTGTGATATGAATTATCTATGACTGATTTATGTTATGCTTATTTCTATATTCGTTTCCGAAGATTATATATAGCCACCGCGTGATAGCTTTGAGTTTGCATCGGTATGTCGGATTTCCTCCTTAAATGAAATGCATGCTATACTATCTGACATATCGGTGCTCGCGCAAAGAAATTACACGGATGGTCGCTCCTCAACAGCCTTATTCTCCGTGCTAGTCGACAGCATTACACCGTAGTGTTCTTGGCTAGCGTGGGTATAGAGGTGGGGCGTCACAGCTTGGTATCAAAGCCAAACTTCGGAACAATATGGAATATTATAACAAGGATCATCGTCCTAAGTCTATTTTAGGAGTCGTGCTTTAGGATTTAATTCGGGTCTTCGTACCGTTCTATCCTATTCTCTTTATGATTCCTTGTTTTATCAATCGAGTTTGATTGAAATTCATTTTTGTGAATATCATTTTCTTCTTCCTTCTTTCTTTTCTTAAAGAAGAAGAATTGGTTGAATCTGGCAGTCTTAGCGCTATTCAATCCAGTAGTCCATCTCTGGATGGCATATTCATATCTGCCCAACAACTTTTGGATCTTGTAAAGAATCAAAAGTTTATCTGTGCTTAGTTGAGATAGAGTCGCTGACTTGATCGACTTTTGCCCTACTATTTTCTGTCTCGAGTACCTTGCTCGTTTTGCTTTGATTTTTTCAATTGTTAATCGATTCTTCTTTTCCGTTTAGTTGTTATCACCTTTGTCGACTTTGATAACTTCTATTTCAGGAATTTTTGGGTATTCCTACTTTGATGGATTGGAATCGAATTCTTCGGATTTTATTCACGTCTTCGAATGTGAATCTTAGTGAATTGATTTGGTTTTCGAATTTAATCGATTCTTGATTATTTCCCGATTTGTTGCTATCATTTATTAGCAACTTTGATGACCTTTTCTTCGGGATTTTTGTGGACATACCTTTCGATGAATTCGGTATCGATTTCTTTGGATTCTATTCACGTCTTCGTATGTGAATTCTTGTGATTGATTGTTTCTACAATCATTTTTGTGATTTGTCATTTTAAGAATATAAAGGTTTCAATACTAGTAGTTAATATCCAAACTCTTTTATCAAAATGTTTTCAACTCTATTTTCAATACCAAACTCGTTTTTAAAACCGTTTTCCAATCTATTAATATATACAAATCTTTATTTCACTCGTATGAGAAATCTAATTAAACGGCTTAGTAAAACAAGTGGTATGAAACACTTGCGTTTGCTTCGTCGGTTAATTCTTGGACTTGTTCGATTGAACCTCATGTGATAATTTTCTAGTGAAGATTTACAATTTGTTCGTAAATATTTAAGTTAAGCAAGTGGTTATGGGACATGAAGCTAAACTTTTATATTTACTAACTTAGTGTAATTGACACTTCTCGTTGATCATGACGATCATTTTTACGGTTAGACTAGGCCTCATCGGTGTGATTTCGTCTCACACATATCTCTTGGGCTTTGAGGATTGTCTAGACACCATTTGTGTGATTTCGTTCACACATACCTTTTCGGTTAGACTAGGCCTCATCGGTGTGATTTCGTCTCACACATATCTCTTGGGCTTTGAGGATTGTCTAGACACCACTTGTGTGATTTCATTCACACATACTTTTCTTTTGATTGCGAGGTTAGTTTTGACCTCAATCTGTGTGATTCCGACTCACACATGTGGGGTAGCGCCCCACGGTCTTCGGGCCATTCGTGTCAAAATTAATGGCTTGCAACCATGAGATAGCGTCTCGTTATGCGTTGCACGTGTTGATGATTTTCATGCTCATGTGTAGGTGAGATTCCGTGCTCCCGTTCTCGCTTTGCGTTGCACGTGTTGATGATTTTTCATGCTCGCGTGTAGGTGAGATTCTGTGCTCCCGTTCTCGCTTTGCGTTGCACGTGTTGATGATTTTTCATGCTCGCGTGTAGGTGAGATTCCGTGCTTCCGTTCTCGCTTTGCATTGCACGTGTTGGTGAGTTTTCATGCTCGCATGTAGGTGAGTTTTCGTGCTCCCGTTCTCGTTATGCGTTGCACGTGCTGATGAATTTTCATGCTCGCATGTAGGTGAGTTTTCGTGCTCCCGTTCTCGCTTTGCATTACATGTGCTGATGAGTTTTCATGCTCGCGTGTAGGTGAGTTTTCGTGCTCCCGTTCTCGCTTTGCGTTACATGTGCTGATGAGTTTTCATGCTCGCGTGTAGGTGAGTTTTCATAATCTCCTTCGAGTTTTCATACTCCGTTTGAGTTTTCATACTCTACTTCGAGTTTTCATACTCCGTTTGAGTTTTCATACTCTGTTCGAGTTTTCATACTCCGTTTGAGTTTTCATACTCCGTTTGAGTTTTCATACTCTGTTCGAGTTTTCATACTCCGTTTGAGTTTTCATACTCTACATCGAGTTTTCATACTCCGTTCGAGTTTTCATACTCCGTTTGAGTTTTCATACTCTGTTCGAGTTTTCATACTCCGTTCGAGTTTTCATACTCCGTTCGAGTTTTCATACTCTGTTCGAGTTTTCATACTCCGTTTGAGTTTTCATACTCCGTTTGAGTTTTCATACTCTGTTCGAGTTTTTATACTCCCGTTCGAGTTTTCATACTTTCAACTTGTGATTTCTGGATTTCTTGTGATGATTTCTAGAATTTGTGCTTCACCAATTTTCGTGATTTCTATTGATAAGTTTTATCAATTTTTGTGCATTGGTGAATTCGTGTGTTATTGACTTGTTATGAATACAAGTTTAGGGTATGATATCCCTTTCTATCTTTGAGAAGATTCTTGTGACACTTTTGATGAATGAAAATCCACTTATCGAAGTTGCTACAGATATCGCTGTTTTAATCACGTGTTTTAAAAATTGTTTCAAAATAAAAATCATTTTTAAATTTTTTATAGTTTACGCTTTCAAAAGAATGAGGAAGCGATTTAAACGTTTCAGCAAAATCGAGGACTATGACCCCTTTCTTTTACTGATTCGTTTAATTCCGGACTTGTCCGTTTGAGGGTGAAAATTTGTAAATTCCTTTTATAAAAAAAAAATTTGAAAGAATGTTTTGTGATTGTATTACCCATTGAGTGCTTTAAGAATTCTGGTCGATGCGCTTGATCAACGTTATCGATAGGAATCTCCTAGACGCTTTGATGAGACAATCAGACACAATAAATTGAATTTTAAAATGTAAATTTTTCTGAAAAGATAATTACATAAAGTAAATTGTAAATTTCGAAAGTTTTAGCTTTTCGGGAAAGAATATTATTTAAAACAACTCTTTTCCGACACTTCTATTCTAGTGATTCCCGTGGGAACCAAGACTCTATCGTTTGTAGCAATGCTAATCGTGTTAGTTTGCATGCCATTCTCTTGCAAAAGAGAACGTGTTGTCTCTTGTGTTTCTAAATCATTAATGCCTATTGAGACTAGATATGTCACTCATGATTTAGTGCTCTTGGCTATTGATTTCGTTCTTCAAGATTTGGCATCATTATTTTGGGTAAGAAATTTGTTCTCTACCCTGATCATGAATCTTGGGAATATTTATTTTCTCATAAGGAACATGATTTGCGTCAACCACGTTGACTCGAGCTCCATATATCTTATGATCTTGATATTATTTACCACTCCCGGATGGAAAATCGTGTTGCCGATGCACTTGTCGTAGGCAAACAAGTGGTTGTTCTTTGATGATGTCTGAATGGAATCATCTTTTCACCAGGTTCATCAGACGTTTCGATGTACTTCGTTTTATTGAGCTTCGTCTCATTCCTTTTAGGGACTTACGTCTGATGTTCTTTTATGTTGATCGGTTCATTGGACGTACCGTTTTTGTACTACGTCGGCGTTCCGAATTAATGAAGCTTTAATTCATCTGGCGTATCGTTATTGTACTACGCTGTTGTTCCAAATTAATCGTGTTTCACCTATGAAAGGTGTTGTGCGTTTCAGTCGGTCGGGAAAGTTAGTGCCTCGATATATTGGGCCATTTCCTATCACTGAACGTATTGGTTTCTTGGCTTATCGCCTCTTATTACCGGCTCAATTTTCTGTTATTCATGACGTGTTTCACGCGTCTTTCTTTTACGGAAATGCCTTAGGGATTCCGATTTTTATTCTTGAGCCCGGTATTATTGAAGAAATTGAAGTTTCACCAGATTTGACTTTGAGCAACATTCTATTCACATCAATGCTTCGGGGGTTCAGCACCCTCGAAATAAAGATGTTTTTCTCGTGAAAGTTTATTGGTTCTCAAATCCTATGGATTTCACTTAGGAATCCAGAGAATTCATCGAGCAAACACGTTCAGGCTCTCTCTCTCTCTCATGCTCTATATCATGAACCTCCTATTTCAAATTTCTTCATCGTGTGTTGATATATTCTTATGGTTGTTACCTTTTGCCCATTTATTCCTTAAGATTGCGAAGACGCAATTTCTTTAAGGAGGGGAGTCTGTAACAACCCGATATTTTCGTCAATTTTCAAATTGAAGTTTTTAAATTTTAAATTACAAATGGTTATAAAGTTTGAGGGGCTTTGATTTTTAAATAGTGGTTCATTTGTTTTTGGGCCGTGAAAATTTTAAAAACCCAATACCCTTTCCTTTTTCTTCGACTTAAACCCGATCCCCTCTTTCTCATTTTCTATTATTCGTTCGAAACCTAAAACCACCGAGAGAACAAAAATGGTAGGGGCCTCGTGCTCCATCGATCGTCATCACCAATTAGGGCTTCGGGAGGATCGGCTTCGTCAGTTCGAGTTCAACTTCGTCCTGGCTGCTCGATGGGGCTCGTCTTCATTCGTTCTCCCTCGTTCGAGAATTAGGGCTTCATCAATTAATGGCTGCTCGCCCTCGCGCTCGTTCATCTTCGCTTCCGTTCGTGGCAAAGGTGAGTTTGCTCACATCTAATTCTTGGCTCGAGTTATTTGTGTGTTTTGTTGCTTGAATTCTTGGCTGATTATTGCTTCGAATTTTAGTGATTTCGATTTGAACTTGTGTGAGTTTTACTCACATCTATTTATACTTGGTTTTCTCGGCACTGTTTTGTTGAGATGTTGATGTTTTCGATTTTCGTATGGATGTTGGAGATGATTTCTGGTTTTGGCAATTTCGTATATTTGTGTGATTTGATATCTACGGCAATGATTTCACGGCTTTGATACGTTGACTCTCGACTTCACTTCCATATACATTAATGACTTCGGCCGTATGAATTTTTGTGTATCGAGTTGGATTAACTTCGTGGCCACCACGAGGTTGACTTCGAGCGACTTCGACTTGTACCTTGCTGAGTTTTAACTTGGATTTGTCGACTGTTTTTGACCTGAGACTTTGATTTCTTTCGTGACTTCACATTTTGACTTCTGGTAAACCCTTGAGTTGTACCACTGCAGATATTCTCAGTCTTGTTTGATTTCCTTGGCCACCGTCTTGATCATGTCCCCTTTGAACTTGAAGTGGTACGTGTTATAAGCTTATCAATTCGATGTTTGACACTGTCAAACTCGGCTCTGACTTGATAATGTGTTCGACTTTTATGTGATTGCTCCACTGGGTTGTTTTGATGTCCTGAGTTGACCTGCTGCCTGGTTATGTTAACATGCGTGTGTAAATATGAATCCATTCACCTAGTATTGCACTTTGGTCTTCATATGTACACTGGGATTGGCAATTTGATAAGTGCTTCGAGTTGCTGCCGTTTCTACTCTTGTTCATGCAGTTTTATATGATGATTATTCAAGTCATTCATACTTTATGTTGTATACATGTGCATGTTATCACTTGATGTTCACTGTTCATGTCATTCTTTTGGCCAGTTTGCTTTGCATTCTCTTTGTGTATTGTCACTACTTCATGTTCATATATGGTTATCCAAAGCCATTCTTTTGTTGAGGCTGTGTCACTGATGTTGGCTTGCTCATTGCTCCATTCATTTTCCATACTGGGTTGTTCATGTTTGTGACATTGAACCATATTGTTACTTGTGACATTCTTGTTCTTTACTGTGTACCTGGCCTGCACACATGTGCTTTGATGGTTCAGTGGTGTTTTCTGAAATTTGCAGTAGTCTTCATTGCAGTATTTGCCATTGTTCACCTTGACTTGTTCCTATACACTTTGTTTCAACTTGTTTTGCTGGTGCACTCGTTGCCTGCATCACTTGTTTACTAATTTGCTACTTCCTGAATGTTGCGGTGTTGTTTTATTCACTTGGTGGCATTTTGTTTGCTCACCATTTACACTGTGCAGTACCCCTGCTGCATTCGTTTGATTGTTGTAATTGGGTTTTCGGCTGCAGTTTGTTGTCATCTTTTCTTGACCGCTTTCGCATTTGTCTCTGCAATTTTAATCGACACTTGGCCTTATGACATTCGCGGCGATGCTTGTGAATTTTCATTGGGTACATCATCACTATAGTGGCAAGGCAGTGCACGCAAGCGTGAACTGCAGCCACACGGTATTCAATGGGTACATCATCACTGTAGTGGCACGGTAGTGCACGCAAGCGTGAACTGCAGCCACACGGTATTGGTTTTGGTGTTATCTCTTTTGCTTTTGATTTATGGATCTATTTCGTATTCCAGATGTTGTAGTGGCGAGGCAGTATACGCGTGCGTATACTGCAGCCCTACTCGTGTTGATCTTTTAATTGATGTTCCAATTGTTTTGAATTAGTTCGCGTTATATTTACTGTTATCCGATTTCTTATTTAAGAATCGGATAGGTAAATTTATTTCTGTGACTGTCGTCTAATTATTATTTGATTATTACTGCCTCTATGCACTAATAACTGAGTTTGAATTAGACTGACCCGGGTATTATTTTCTTTTGAATTTAATACTCGGGTCAGACCGAGCATTTACAGGTTGTAGATATCTTGATTCAGGTTGCTGCTAGAGCTATGAAGTCCTTTCATACCTTTTGGAGTAGTCGACATCATTTATAGAAGTCTGTAATTGTATTGGAAGATATGTATTCATGTATATTATATATGTTAATGTACTTTATATGTAACTTCCAGAGTCGACAGTTGTTGTTGTATCATATGTATTGTACCACGTGTATTGTAACTGACATCAGTTATTGTATATATATATATATGAGATTCTGTGATCTATTCTTTTGTGTTATTGTGGATCTTGTTAGACCACTACTCTGATAAACACTTTTAAGTGTGGTATATTCATATCTATTTCCGCCTTTGTGATATGAATTATCTATGACTGATTTATGTTATGCTTATTTCTATATTCGTTTCCGAAGATTATATATAGCCACCGCGTGATAGCTTTGAGTTTGCATCGGTATGTCGGATTTCCTCCTTAAATGAAATGCATGCTATACTATCTGACATATCGGTGCTCGCGCAAAGAAATTACACGGATGGTCGCTCCTCAATAGCCTTATTCTCCGTGCTAGTCGACAGCATTACACCGTAGTGTTCTTGGCTAGCGTGGGTATAGAGGTGGGGCGTCACAAGTACCACTAAAAATGGTCGATACCCTGTAACAACAAGGAACAGTCTTTTCCAATCATTCTCTTTGATAATCATTCACTTTCAATTCTTTGAAGGTTTCGTGGCAGCTACAAGAAGAAGCTTTGGTGTGATGGTGGCCCTGCAAATCGTTGTAGATAAGTTCCTATTTTGTATTCTCTTCATCGGTTCTCTATCAGGTTTTCATTTTTAACTTTAGTGAATTTAAAATTTAAATTGAAATAAATTGGTTAATAAAATAAGAAGTTAAATTGAATTGTATCCGTTTGTCTATTCTTTGGGGACCAGATATGTTCTACGAATGGTTAATTTCCCTTAGGACTAACCAATGCCCTTGCATATTTCATAGATCAGATGACCCGAGTGTCTTGTGAAGTGTTGAATAGATTTATTTTCATATTTATTGATGATATTTTGTTTTGGTAAGCCAAATATAGAATTAATATTCAGTTTGATCTAGAAAGCTATTTCTTTGTATGTCCATTTGTTCTTTGTTTGTCTCCCTGTCTAGCAAATTTCAAGGACAAAATTTTCTTAAGGGGGAATCTATAACATTCCCTTATTTGAGTCAAATTTAAATTAATAATTAATATAAGTTTTTGGATTTAATTGTGAATTAATTGATATATTCATATGGATTTTACCTAGAAAACAAATGATAAAATGTGTTTGTTTATATAAATAAAGATATAAATAGAATTTTGGTTTTTGAAATTTAAGAATAAATATTTTAGAAATAAAATTGTATTTATCAACTTTATATTTCCAAGGAACTAAAATATATATGTGTATATATGATTATTTATAATTCGATTTCATATCATTTTCTTATTAAGTTGTATAAATATGAATAATTAAAATGTATGAATGCGAATGTAAAGACAAGAATAAATAAAGATCTTTAACATACATATCTTTTGGAATAAATATAATTAGTATATATGTAAATAAATACAAAGGTTTAAATATGTGTATATCATTTGGAAGTAATAAGTACAGGATTTAAAATGTGTATATATATATATATAAAGAGAATGCATTAATAAGATAATAGAAATTGTATATATAAAAACATAAACCATGATTCATAAAAATTTAAAAGCATTTAATTACATGTAAAAGAGATGTGTAGATATTTTAAACATGTGAATGAACAAATGTAAATTATATAACATAAGAATGAACAGGTGTTAATAATTCTAACATGCATATTAACAAATGTCACTTGAATTCTTATGTTTATTAATAAATAATAAAAGAAAATCAATGCCATATATATGCATTCCTTTAACCCCTTTCTCATCTTTTTTTCTCACAAACTTTCAAACTAAAGAAAATATGAAAGCAAACTACAGACCAGTAGAAAAAAAGAAAATCTGAACAAATTAAACATCAAACAACTCCTTCAATTACCTGAATCAAGCAAAATAAGTTCAAAGCAATTGAACCTGAAACAATCAAACCTGGAAAATAAAAGCAATCAAATAATCTTCAACCAGAGCAAGCAATGAATCAGACCATCTCAAACAAATGGATTCAACAAAGATTCAATCAAAAACAAAGTCCAGATCAGTTCAAATATCAATTGCCAGATCAAAAATACTTGCAGTTTCACGCTTCCAGGTCTCTTCTTTCAAAATCCAACTGAGCAAACTACCTTATTAAGGATTGAACTCTGTTGGATCTTGTTTTCATATGATATTAATATTAAAAAAAGTATTTATATGGAGGAAAATTATCACTAAATGTCTGTATATATGCAAATGTTTAGTGTGCATGTCTGTTACAAGCAAACATCTCTCTGTTTAAAACATTTATAGGTTTGAATTCATAAAAAATTCAAATCCTCTTTCCCCGATCTGTTTTAGGTCATGATATCTAAATGAAAATTGGTTGTGAAACTATAACATAAATTTTAAAATGGTTTCGAAAATTTACGTTAAGTAAATAATTAAAAAATTAGAAATCACAGTACAAATTATATATATGTCAAAATTTGATGATCATGGATTTGTGTTGGATTTCATAGACTGAATCGTATTGTAGAATGATGAATTTAGATAATAATATCAAGATTTTTAGTTTGTTAAATTGTGGTAAATCACAAGTTGAACGAAAATTGTTTTTTGGGCAAATACTGGTGATCGCGGAGGTCGGGGGCCTTGGGGTTGTGGCCAGAGGAGGATTTTAGGCTAGGGAACATCGGAAAAATGATCAAAAAAATTATAAGTTGTCGTGGTGGCCGTGCGAAGTAGATTTAGGGTTTAATGTTGTGTTTAGGTCGAGGTGGTTCCTAAGGTAACTACGTCGTCGGCGTTGCATCGAGTTGCACTGGACCAAAGGGAAAAGTTCATGGGTCATCGGAGCAGCCGTGGTCGGAGTCGTGGGGGTTCTGGCGTAGTCATGCGGTGGTGTGAGGCAATTTTTGATGATGGGTTTAAGTCCATAATTTATCGAGTAGTCTAATTTCGATTTCGACGAAATCTTCGAAACTGGGTAGTGGAGTTCGTCGTCGAGGTCAAAGGTGACTCGTGGGTGATCGCAATGATGATCGGAAGTGGTCCAGTTGAACGTACACATGCACGAGGGTGTGTGCATGTCTGGGTGTTTGTAAAGTTTGGGAAGAAGAATGGTAACTCGAAGTTGTGCTTGAGAATTTGTGGTGATGGCTCGAAGAAAAGTAAGGTCGGGAGTTTCTCGGGACGAACTCGAGAAATATAAGGGTTGGCACGGGTTTCACTCGAGTCATCTCGGGTTATGACTTTAAAATTTTAAAAATTTAAATTAGACAAGTTTTTCATTTGATCAAATTTTAAAACCTTTTCTTGATTTATTCTTATAAGATAATAAATGTTTATTTTTTAGTTTTGAATTAATTAAAGGTTTTAAAATATTTTAATTAATCAAGTGAAGTGTTTTAATCATTTTTAAACTTATATAATTAAGAATTTAGTTAAGAAGATTAAATGTTTTTAATTTACTTAAAGGCTTTAAGTTAAATTGAATGATAATGATAATTTGTCTCAAAGGTTATTTAAAAAGATTTAAATGATGATTTTGAAATTAATTAAGACAAATGGGTTATCTTAACATTAAAGGGATCATTAAATTGAAATTTAATGATAAATACTTAATTAAATAATAATTAAGTATTCATTAAGGATTAATTAATTTGTTAAGAGGCAATTAATTAATGATGAGTAATTAGAGAATGTTTACTTAATGAAATTTATTAAGTTTAATTACTTAATGTAATTAATAAAAGATTCTTACTTAATGTAACTAAGGTATAACTACTTTGTGTAATTAAATTTAAAGCTAATTACTTTGTGTAATTAAATTAAAGCTATTTACTTTGTGCAATTATTTAAGGCTAATTAATTATTGTGATAAAATTAAAAGAATAATTAATGTAATTAATTAAAGAATTTATTAACTAAGGGTAGTTAATTATTTAAAGATAATTACTTAATTAAAGTAATTGAGGATAATTAATTAATGATTAATGTTGATTAATCAAGTCATTAAAATTAATTTGTGATCTATTGATATAAGTGATTAGGGATAATCACTTATTGTAGTTAATTAGGGATAATCAATAAAATGGGATTAATTAAGGGTTAATCAATTAATGTAATTAATAAAGGATAATTAATTGAAGAATAATTAAATAATTAAAAGTTAATTATTTAATGATTAAAGGTAGATTGAATTATTAATTAAGGTCGATTAATTAATAATTAAAGGTTAATTAATTTATTATTAAAGGATAATTAATTAAAATTGTTTGTAATTAACTAATGGTTAACCAGGATCAGTAATTTATTCATAAGGAATTAATTTGATTTAAAATAATCAGATGATTAATTGATCTTACTTATGGATGTTTGGATTGTATTGAATGCTCTGAATTGATTGATATCCCTGATATGTGAAATTCTATGATATGAATTGTATGGATTGAGCTGTGAACTGTGATTTGTTTATCCATGATGAATTTACATATTTATTTGTGAATCTGTGAATAAAGATAAGTGTAACGACCTCGATTTTTAATTAAATTTAAATTGATAATTAAAATAAATTTTTTTGGGATGTTACTTTTTATTTATAAGATGTTAAATATGGCATTTCAAACCCAGTGTTAAATTTTTAAAATCAATGTCCAAATAAATAAAAATCCTATTTAAATTTGGAAAATTCAAATCAACAGGAAAACTAATTTGCCTTGAACTTAATTTCCTTCCTGCAACTAGTTAATTAAATCGATTAACTCTTGTTTAAATACTGTTTAGCAACTTTAAATTCAAATCTTTTTAAAGAAATTTACTTAACTTAATTCATTTCAGAGATTCTTGCACTGCCCTGGCCAAAAGAACCGCAGCACTGTATTTTTTATAAATATGCAAAAAAAAAAAATTGAATTTGTGTTCAAACTTGTTTTCAAAACTACAAATTTACTAAACCATAAAGTGTAGAGTTTACCTGAGAGATGAAAGCATAAGCTACAG
Source organism: Allium cepa (assembly GCA_030765085.1). NCBI lineage: Eukaryota > Viridiplantae > Streptophyta > Magnoliopsida > Asparagales > Amaryllidaceae > Allium > Allium cepa. The sequence continues at coordinate 339,447,029 of CM060932.1, read as the reverse complement.
CTTGATTATTCAAGAAGATTTCCAGATTTTACTTTTTAATTTGGATCGAAGAAAAATTGGCAGCTTTCTTTTTGATTTTTTTCTTTGGTGTTTAGATTTGGAATGCAAAATCTTTTGTTTACTGTAATTTTAGATTTGCCGAGAGTAAGTATGATTTGGTTACCGAGAGATGAAAAGTTTCTATAAATTTTTAATTCCATTATTTTATTCAATCACTTACATTGGATGCCATATGTAAAAATGATTATGAAATTTCAATGCATGTTGATTCCTATGCTCCATCCCCTTGTGTATGCATATCATTTGTAATCTTAAAAGGCAAAAGAAATTTTTAAATAAATTTTATATCATGTTTACTTTGTAAATGAATATACCTCTTTATTCATTTGTATGTGTATATATACAATGTTGAAAGAATTGTTTTTAACCAATCTTTATATTATATAATTTTCACCTTAATGATTTCAAAAGCCATTTTTTTTAAACATTTATTTTAAATTTCAATTCAAATTTCAATTCAACTTGAATTATATTTCATTTATGTCTATTTATATATATTCATACATCTTTTAAATAAATTTAAATCCCATCTCAATATATATACAATTCTACTCATATATGTAATATACATATATGTATAAAATTTTAAATTTAAATGACTTTTTAAAACACTCATTATTTCAAATTTTAAACTCAAAATAAATTGGAATTTATTTATATATATAGTTTATTACTTATTTTATTTGTTCGAGACTTTTCAATTTATTTTCAAATCAAATTCCAAAAGTTAAAAATATATTACTAATTTAAATTGATAAATTTTTTTCGGATGTTACTTTTTATTTATAAGATATTAAATATAGCATTTCAAACCCACAGTTAAATTTTTAAAACCAATGTCCAAATAAATAAATATCCTATTTAAATTTGGAAAATTCAAATTAATTTACAATTTTATTCAAAAAATTATTTTAATTATCAGTTTAAATTTAATTTAAAAATGGGATCGTCACAATAAGCATTATAGGATTATATCGCTTATCGATATTGTTGTGCTTGGATTTGTGACGATGATGATATTGTATTGTTGTGTGTAAAACCCCTGGACTACACCACATACATACAAACATGGATTGCATAAGGAAATTGGTTAAGTCATAGATATTTGAATTTAATATTATGAAATGGTTTTAAAGATTGAATTTTGAATTCAAAATGATTTTGGAAATGAAATTGGTTGAATGTGAAAAGTTTTTGAAAAGGAAATTTTAAATTGAATTTAGTTTGAATAGAATATATCTTGTTTAAGTTTAAAATTGTTTTGGAAACTATGGTTTGAAAGGGTATAAAAGTTATACAATAATATATATGGATGTTTAACCATTTTAAAGTATTATTTTGGGAATTTAAATTTAATCCAAGGTTATACACTAAAGGCTACAACTTGTGCATATATTGATCGGATTTTTCCAAAACGAAAGCATTTGTTTTCAAATGATAATGACTTTCATATAAAGTAAGAATTCCCAGTTTTTTTGAAAGGATTTCAAGTTGTGAAATTGAAATAGTTTTTCAACGCTATGAATGAATCTATGTGAAAGATTGGTGAAACTTTGTTTCAAATTGAAGTGGATTTTAAAGGTGAATCTTTTGTTTAAAAGATTAAAAGGTGAATCTTTTGTTCAAAAGATAAAAAGTGGAAATTTGTTTAAACCATTTGAAAGAAAGGTTTTGGGTAATAAGTTGTGACTTAACTAAGAACCCAATATCCATACGTTTTAAAATTAAGCGCTCATTATTCGGTTTATCCGGGAGAGGACTTTATGTCATATAACCAATTCCTCATAATGATACAACGAAATGGATAGCATTTGAAGAGCGGTAGTGAAGACCGGGTATTTTCGAGAACGAAAGGATTACCGGTCGAATGTCTCTGCACTGAGTCACGCCGGTATAGATATCTCCATATGTGATGGGGAGTCCGATTGGGATTGTGAATACCGGGATTGCAAGGCCTTCTTTGAAGTGCCTTCGGTTCCGTTCGAACCAAAACGGACTTGTATGGATATATGTCTGACATTACACTTTGAGATGTAAAGCTGGTTTCTATCAAATACAATTCTGTTTGATGGCGGAGAATTTATTCTCTTAGCTTAACACCATTCGTTGAGGCATATGAGCTCAGAGGTTATGTAGTTGATGGTACTAGTGATACATTACCAATTGGTAATGTGGCATGCTAAGTGCCGCTGATCATTTTTTGATCAAAGAATGCCTTTTCTAAAAAGCGTAGCTTTGTGGACGATACCACATCAAGACCTTACAACCCGAAAATGGTTGAAACAGGGAGAATGCAGCAAGGTTATGAGGGTCGCGCCCTTTAGAGTATGCCCATTTCCTTCTAGATAAAAGTGGTATCATGGTATGGAGCCCAGATGCTTAACTTATGTGGTTTTTGCGAAACTTTTGATTTGTGGTTGTTGGTATTGAGAGCTCTTGGATAAAGGACGGTGATGACCGGGGGGTGGCATACTTGTGACAGTTAGTTACCTAGATACAGGGGTAGCCCGGCCTAGTGTTGGCAGAGAGCTGGTTAAGTTCTCAGGGAGTCCCTCTAGTGGCATACCCATGTGGCATAGGAAGTTACTTAGCTTGACCTTGTTGGAAATCCAAAGAAACAATACGAGCCCTATATAGTTTTAGTTGTATAACCTGTCATCTACTTATGGTGGTGACCTGTCGTTTAGATGGTAGCTATAGTAGGTATACCATAATGGTGGTATGTTGGCTAAGATTAATATTATACTTTCGAAATGTTTTATGCACTATGCACTAATAATAATATCAAAAGGTTTTTTCATATCAAGCATGTTTGACTATCTAAGGAGAAATCTCCTCCAATTGTGCGCTTGCATTGTGTGTGTGCGGGAAGGCCTTATGGTACTTTCATTTTCCAAAAAGCAATGCGGATTTCTTTTTGTTATATTTGTTTCAAAAATAAACTATTTTTGTTTGCTCACACCAGTCTCATGACTGACCTGGAATTTATTATTCCCTTTCTAAGCTCTGGGTGCCCACAATTTTCCACACGGGCGGCCTAGAGTCATATTTTTAGATAATCAGCTTGTAAACATCGTTTTTGGAAATTTTTGGAATCTATGGTTTTGGCGATTGCATTGTGCTTCTCTTCAATATCCGAACTGACCTTGCTTAAGTTAACATGATGGTGGTTCGAGCTTAAAGTTTAGAGCTTTGGCAATTGGAGATGCAGTTATTATGTTTCTTTTGGATGACCATTTGGTGCTATATTTCCGCTGCTGTTATTCCGCTGTTGTATCTTGTCTCTGATATGTTGATATTCATTTGTATCAGATGCTACATCTATTGTGTATTAATAAAGTTATTGATTTGTTTTTCTACCGCTGTGTTGTTGTACTTAATGTGTTTTATGCACTGGCGAACCCGATTCGACGTTTGAATCTACGGCATTGAATACGAGTGAAGTATTTGGGTGTCAATTTTCAAAGGTCAAGTCAGGGTTGTTTCACAAAGAGTATGCAAGTAATCTATTAGTGTATAAATGGTAGAGGATAACTTATATTAAAGAATTCATAATCTTTAATATATGTCTAATGAGTGATATCGATTTGGGGAATAATATATTTCTTGTGAAATACCCTCATAATTCATGTGTCAAGCACATCTAAAATCATGATATACATATGTAATTATGCCTTAAATCTTATTTAGATTTCTTTCCAGTTCCCCTTATTTTACACACACACACACATACATATATATACATATATATGTTATCCCACTTTTTGGTAAAGCCGCGATACCAAAAGATCGATCGAAAACGGAAAACAGTTCGTCTCAGAGATTGGTCATCCTTCGTTTCGCTATGGATATCACTGAATTTTGTCCGAGTCCCGATTGAGCTACAATTGATAGGATATGACAAGAAAGATCGTAGAAGTCCGCATCTCAAATTTCATGTCAATCCGAGTTCATACGCTCAAGTTATGATCGTTTCAATTTGAAGGGAGAAACCTAGATTTCGAACCCATCACCAAACACTGTTTCGAACCGATCACCTTCGTATCGATCACCTTCGAATCCATTGAAGTACCTTGGGTTTGACTCCATCAACTTCGAATCCATCGAAGGGTTCTAGTTCGCATCAATTGACTTCGCATCCATAGAGAAGTTACAAAGCTCGTATCCATCAGAGAAATGCAGGTTCGTATCCAGCAAGCATCGGTCGTTCGAACCCATCGATGAAGCCTTGTTCGAACCCATCGATGAAGCCTTGTTCGAACCCATCTGTGAAGCCCTGTTCGAATCCATCAATGAAGCTTCGTTCGAATCCACTGAGTCAACTAGCCATGATGACGTGTCATCCATCGGTTCGAATGCGCCGAGATACATGGAGTCGAAGCGGTCAACTAGGAGCGAAATCTGGATCAAGGCGAAGTGCTCGCTCCATGTCAACACGAAGGCGTGTGCCACCATCGGTTTGAAACCATCGGTTCGAAGAGATGGTTTCGAACCAAACAGCCACTCGAAGAGCGTCATCTCGTATTCATCATATCTCTCAATCTACTAATCCAAATGCCACGAAATTTTCACAGAAGCTTGCATACATGTTGAAGAATGTCCACACCATATTTCACCTCGATTGGATGAATTTCTGATCAATTCGAATGGAGTTCGAATCGATGCCAAAGTGGGCCCAAATTTCCTGATGGCCGGGCGCGTGTGCCCCCTCACGTGCCAGAAGTGGTCTCCCGAGTTTTCAGCGAAATATCAGCAACCTACACCTATAAATAAAGCCCCAGAGCCAACAGAAAAGGGATCTTTCAACTATCAAGCGCTCAGGCTCTGCCGGATTGAGATCTCCATCATCCTACATCATAATTTTGCTGTTGATTTCGAATTTTTAGTTGTAACTTGCTGTTGATCGCTGTAACAACTTGTAATCATTGAAAGAGAATCAATAAAACATCAAAAAACATCACAGTGGACGTAGGCAACACGCCGAACTGCTATAAATCGCTTGTCTACGCATTTACTTTACCGTTGATTGGAGTTTTTGTTAGATCATATCTGTTTTGATATTACATTCTTCATTATTATCTCTTCAACAACTCCCGAAGAGTGTTGCGACCAATTTTGGTGCAAACACTTTGGTGCTTTCACTGAGAGAACCCAGATATTCTCCTGCTCTTTGGATCTGTCATCGATACCAGACTGAATAAATCTAAGAGAAAGATCCAGATCATCAAATTCAAGTTCCTTCCCTTCTATTCAGATTTGCATAAAGTCTGGGAAAGGAATTCAACTTTCAAGATTGTTAGTACAAGAACCACCTCTAACGCTATCAATCAAGAAGAACAGGATAGACAGAATCCTGCTCCACTACCTCCATCTAATCAAGATGCTACTGGACACTCGGAACCGTCGATTCCGATTACCCGACAGGAGTTGCAGTTAATACTCCAAGAGCTGATTCAGAGTCGGCAACAATTAACAAAACAGCTACGCGCTAACGCCGAGCTGATCAACAAGCTGGATCGCTAGAAGCGAAAGAGATCCAGAGAGACCACGCGTCTCGCTCCTCCAGCGAGAGTTCTTCATCTTTTGATTATCACAATCGATGTCCACGACCTAGACTAGATGGGAGTCGTATGCTAGCTGCTGGAGATCAACCAACACTGACCGTTGGACAACTGAGAGTTGGTCCATCAGCCAGTTTCCAAACCGGACCCTCCTCCCGAGGAGGTGCCATCCCTCACCACACTACAGAATACCGCACTACTAACGTTGCAGCTGAACCAGGGGTCGACGTCCGAGATCAGTCGGACCTGGACCGTCGTCATAGCGGACGTACTCCTGAACCATACATCCCAGAGGATTATGAGCCAAGAAGGCAAGACTTGGACCGTCGACGACATCCGGTTCAAACCCAAAGTATGGAACATAATCATACTCCGGCGCAAATGCCGGATCTTTCAACTATGATAAGTCAGATGATCCGTGAGAGCCAGGGATTCACAAATGACGATTGGGGAGTCTCCCGAAGTCACACTCCTTTTACGGACGATATCCTTACTACTGAACCCCCACGGCGATTCAGAATGCCAACTCTACCCATGTATGAGGAAAACTCCGACCCCAACCAACATATTCTAAAATATGAATGGTCGATGATTGCTGCCAGAGCCGACGATGCAGTGAAGTGTCGCAGTTTCCCTATATACTTAGGGGGGCATCGCTACCATGTGGTTTACTCGACTACCACCTCGATCCATCTCCTCGTTCGACCAGTTGGCCATGAAATTCGTTGAACAATTCCGCATGCACGTCGCAAGGCCCAAAGATGTCAACACTCTATCTAGTGTCACTCAAGCTCCTGGGGAAACGCTCAGACACTACTTAGAGAGATTCCATACTACATGCACGGAGATCGGCAATCCAAACGATAACTCCATCCTTATGGCGTTGACTAAGGGGATCGACCCCGACTCTGAGTTTGGCAACTGGTTAGCTGGAAAACCCCCTGCATCGTTGGACCGTTTCCATGCCAAAGCGGCTCAATTCCTGAGACAGGAAGACGAGAAACAGTCTAGGAAGCAAACTAATGCAGGACCAAGCACGGAAGGGATCCATAGCAATGTTGCAATCAAACAGTCCGGCGAGAGCTCCGGAAAAGTTCAGTTGAACGTTAAAAACAAACAATCTCGGCGAAGAGAGAGTGTGAATCAAACCAGGAAACGAGATCAAAATCCTGGCCCGCAGCGCAAGAACCCAATGTTTGACAGTTACACTCCTCTGAATACATCACTGGAGGATTTGTACTTACAAACCTGTGATACAATTCGATATCAAAAACCTGCACCAAGACCGTCGTCAGAGAGACAAATCCAGACGGGAAAGTTTTGCAGGTTCCATGAAAGCTATGGGCACAATACGAACAAGTGTCGTCACTTACAGGACCTCGTTGAAAAACTGATCAGAGAAAGGAAGTTGGAACTGTTTGTGCGGACACCGCAGCCCAGAGAAGCGGGCCCAGCAAATCAGAACAATGAACCCAGTCGACCAGGACAGGAGGACTTGACTTGTCCCCGTGGAAGATTGGTGATAAACGCCATCAGTGGCGGACCAAATTTCTCAAGAGCCTGGAACGACGAAGATCTTCGTCACTGTCACATACGACAGGCTCACTCAATCTATGAATACCTTGCAGTTTCTTTTACATTCTGAAATTTGAATTTGTAATAAGGCACTGACTTTGCCATATTTTCTTATTTCAGCAATAAAGTACTATCTCTTCAAGCTAAAGTTGTGATTCACCGAACGCAACGTTCAACAATCATGACACATGAAGAGCTAAATTCCATCAAACAATGGAATTTATTCAAATAGCAAGTGACTGTGATACGACCGGCCACTCACTAAGTGAAACCCCAGCTCGGGGGCAAGCCAACACATCAAAGGCTGAACTGGACCAGCACACGACAGTCCATTCAACAACTCTTTCCCAGAGCATGAACGGACTCCAACTTCCCAGAGCGTGAATTGGAGTATAAACATTCAATAACTCGTTCCAGAGCGTGAACGGACTCCAACTTCCCAGAGCGTGAATTGGAGTATAAACATTCAATGACTCGTTCCCAGAGCGTGAACGGACTCCAACTTCCCAGAGCGTGAATTGGAGTATAAACATTCAATTACTCGTTCCCAGAGCGTGAACGGACTCCAACTTCCCAGAGTGTGAATTGGAGTATAAACATCCAACGACTCGTTCCCAGAGCGCGAACGACCTCCAACTTCCCAGGGCACGAATTGGGGTATAAACATCAAATCCATCGTTCTCGGAGTGCGAACGAATTCCTAAAAAGCCCAGATAGGTGTGACTGACCATCTATCGACCAACTCCAACTCCCAGAGCGTGAATTGGAGTATAAACATTCAATAGCTCGTTCTCAGAGCATGAACGGACTCCAACTTCCCAGAGCATGAATTGGAGTATAAACATTCAATGACTCGTTCCCAGAGCGTGAACGGACTCCAACTTCCCAGAGGGTGAATTGGTGTATAAACATCCAACGACTCGTTCCCACAGCGCGGACGACCTCCAAATTCCCAGAGCGCGAACTGGAGTATAAACATTCAATAACTCGTTCCCAGAGTGTGAATTGGAGTATAAACATTCAATAACTCGTTCCCAAAGCGTGAACGGACTCCAACTTCCCAGAGCGTGAATTGGAGTATAAACATTCAATAACTCGTTCCCAGAGCATGAATGGAATCCAACTTCCCAGAGCATGAATTGGAGTATAAACATTCAAAGACTCGTTCCCAGAGCGTGAACGGACTTCAACTTCCCAGAGCGTGAATTGGAGTATAAACATTCAATAACTCGTTCCCAAAGCATGAACGGACTCCAACTTCCCAGAGTGTGAATTGGAATATAAACATCCAACGACTCGTTCCCAGAGCACGAACGACCTCCAACTTCCCAGAGAGCGAATTGGGGTATAAACATCAAATCCATCGTTCCCGGAGTGTGAACGAATTCCTAAAAAGCCCAGATAGGTGTGACTGACCATCTATCGACCAACTCCAACTTCTCAGAGCATGAATTGGAATATAAATATGGATTACAAGTTCCCAGAGCGCGAACCGAAGCATCCGTGCCAACTCTAACTTCTCACAGCGTGAATGGAGCATAAACATAGATTACGAGTTCCCGGAGTGCGAACCAAAGCGCACATGCTACCTCCGAATTCCCGGAGTGCGAATTGAGGCACAAATACCACGACAAAGTTCCCGGAGTGCGAATCGAAATATCAATACTAACTCCAAGTTCCCGGAGCGTAAAGCGGAGTATAAACATCAATTCCAGGTTCCCGTAACGCGAACTGTGTTACAGATATCGACAACTCTCAAATTCCCGGAGTGCGAACCGGGTTATCGATCTCAAATTATCCTAAGTCCCCAGAATGTGGACATTTTCTAAAGATTTGCAATAAATGCGATCAACCACCAAAATACAAATGTTATTCCCCGAGACTAGGGGGAAAAAAAGCCGAGTGTTAATCACTAACGAAAGTGATACAATGTCCGAAGTTCAACTTATTCATCGATAACAACATATAACCAAGATTTTCAGACTTGGCAAATAAAACAAACTCTACTTGATAGTAGGAACACCACAAGTACACCGGACTAGAAGCTAAACACTGCAAATACTTAAGCACAAATAAAACGAGGATTGAAACAAAGAAATTAGATTTTATTTCAACTAACTAGAGACAAGAACTTACATGCAAATAAGTTCTTCCAAAAAAGAAATCCTACTAGCTAGGGCCGAACCTACATCTATACACGGCCTACTAACAAAACAAACACCAGTTCCTATCTACCAAAAAGTCCTCTTAAACGGCCCATCTACTTCTTCTTTTTGAATCTCCTTATCAGTGGTTCATCATCGGACCCGCTAGAAACAGAGATTCTTCGTTTGGAGTGCTTCCTCTCCGGCGGCAACTCTTCGGCTGGGGGCATAATGTCAATGTCCTCCTCAGAGCTCAAATCTACGTGAAGGCTTTCCACCGGAGGAGTAGGAGGAGCTGGGTCTGCAACAGAAGACGGGGCGGACACCCGAGTAACGGCCATAGAGCCACTTGGCAATATCACATTTAGAGGTGCTGGACTATGCATTGTAGTCCTAACTCCAGCACTGCCCTCATGCCCCGCAGCCTCTATTTCGGTGTTGATCTCGGCCAAGATTTCCTCGTCTCGAGCTGATTGGGCCTGGCTGGAGGCAGCTGTGGTCTGCGTACAAAACTAGAGGACGGCGGAAGATCACTGATGATAAATGGCAAGTCTGTAAAAGGGTCACCCTGTTGGTCAAGCAGCTCACTCACCATTTGTTCTTCGAGAGATAAGGATCTCCCCTGCGCCATCTCGGTAGACACCGCCGTCGGCACAACAGTCGTTTCGGTGGTGATGGCCTTTTGCCCTTGAATAGACTCCTAAGCCGAAGATGCCAAAGTAGTTTCGGTTACTAAGCAAAGAAGAGAAGGAGTTATAAGCAATCACTTCAAAACAAACGCTCTAATGGAAACACACTTGAGATATGTTCAAAGTACCTTCTTCAGTTTGACTCGTTGACGGTTGAACGGCCTCAGAGACGTGCTCCCGAATAGGGGATAACCATGGCTGTTCTGGGTCATAAGCAGGAACAAATTGTGAACCAACCACAGATATACGCTCTAACGAAGGTGGAGCGGTGATTTCAATAACAGTAGCGTGATGCTCAACACCTGATCCCTCTCCAACCTCCAGAGATCGGCCACCAATCATCTCCTTCTCATGAGCAATAATAACGTCATGGAGGATCTTTTTCGCATCCTCTGTCAGCAACCGGTTTTCGAGTTCAGATCGGTCGACCGATTCATTCGGATGCGCTTCTTCTTCCTCCTCAACCAATCGGCCCCAAGCGCTACGAAGGTGTACCGGGTAGTCCTGAAGCCAGGCCAAATTTCTATGTCTCAACACATTGGCGTTGTAAGTGAAGAGCAGATCCTCAATATCGGCCTCCAGCCTGGCCTCCGCTTGTTGAACTTTCTCCTCGACCTCCGTCTTGACCGCTTGGACCTTGGCCACTGCCGCATCCCTTTCAGTCCGGAGCATCACGGCTTGTTCACACGCCTCCTAGGCTGCATTGTTCGCATCATCCCTATCCTTGGCGATTTCAGAAAATTTGGACTTAAGCTCGTTTAGCTCCTTCAAGGCTGCGTCCCTCTTGGCAGTGACCAGGGTGTTTCGATGGCCCATATCCTCTACCGTGGCATAATGCTCACGTTTCATCCTATCCATCGTTGCCCGGGCTTCGTCGGCTTTTTTGATAGCCTCCATTTCAGATTTCCGAGAATATTCAGCTTCAGTGTTTAGCACCTCAATAATACGGCTCTTTTGAGCTAACTCAGCCTGCAACCTCTCGATGGTGGCCCCACGCTCAAAGGCCAATGTCGACGCTTTGTCAGCCGCTTTCGACCACGCTTTGTACTGGGCGTAAAAATCGTGCATGTAGTCATGTACTAACTGCTCAGCTTCCTCCGGGATCTTCTTTAAATGTGGAGGAAAGATATAGTTGTCGAAGCAGATGTTTGGAAAATCTCTCTTTAGCTGATCAAGCTTGATTGCTCCTTCCCTTGAAATTTCCACGGGGGGCTGTTCCGTAACGGCAGCAGTTATTGTTTCGCTCCTAGAATGGCGGGATTCATGCCTAGAAGATTGGGAGGCCGACATGTAGTGTGAAGATTCAGAGGGACGAGAGACATGAGCAGGAGGTTGTATGGGATCTCTGGAAGGTGGAGGATTACGTGATTGCGATCGACGCTTATAGCCTCTATCTGTATCATATCTCTCTTGACCAGAATACCCAAAGCGTCCCTGGTCGTAATCTCTGTCCCCTTCTCTTCTGCACGAATCATGATATGAAGACTTGTGGGCATGTCGGAGACTCCCTAACATTGAACCTCTCCTAGACATAGTATCTGCAGAGAAAAATAAAATAGAATTAATCACCTTTCGATACAGGTAGTTTACAGTCAAAGGTTATGCAGTGTTGTGAAATATGTATGAATGTGCAACCCCCCGACCAACCGGATGTGTCTGCCAAACCAGTGGGAAAAGACTCGCTCAAAACTAAAGTTTTTGAAAGTTCTTCCAATCCGGCATCATGCTACAGGGACACATCGTCCGGAATTGGAATATCGGTGAGCCCTTCATAAAGACTGTCAGTTCTCGGAGGAGACATCTCCGAAATTCTAACTCCCGGAGAGGATCGGGCCGTGACAACCGATTTCCATCTCCTCTTCTTAGTTGGCTTGACAATGGTGGCCTTGCCTTTTCTTTTCTCCGCGACATCCTGAACTACATCCGTAGGCTCGGTCAGCGGCTCATCATCGGTATGGGTTCTTTCAAAATCGGCTTCCTCAGCTATAATAACTTTGGGCTTCTTGTGCATGACTCATTTTTCGAGACGGTCCTTAGTACCCCGTCAAACTTTATGCTCTTCCCTCGTTCGATCAACCCGTAAGTCCGGAGATTCCTATCCGTCAGAAGCAGCTAGATATCCCTATCTTCGCTCGGGACTCCCCGGAGTACTCGTACTATCTCCCTAAATAGTTCACCTTCGGTTCGCTGAATCGTTGCTGTAAAAAGGAAAAAATATAAGTTTCACTTCGACTGCAATTGCCGTAATAATTATTTGAGAACTCAGCTATACTAACGTCTGAACAACCAACGCCGAGCAAACCCCGGAGGACATCTGACATAGAATCATTCCGTCCTGTAATAACTCAACCTGGTCCAGGACTCAGTGACCACATGGCAATTCCTCACCGCTTCCAAAAATGTGAAGGAGGGGTAATCACCTCGGGTTTTGAAATTGAATAGATATCTGATCTCGGTCGGGATCGGTAGTTTATGAAGGTACTCCATGAAGACGATGAATAGACTATTCACGGAAGCATACCCGTTCGGATGTAGTTGAGATGGGGCGATCCTCAAAAAAGACAGTATTTCTCTTATGTACTCGTTGAACGGAGGAAGCGTTCCGGCCGCGCACGCGTGGCGATTAAAGGCTGTATATCCCTCCGGCGGATTGTGTGGTCTATCATTCGGCCCCGGCAGTAACACATCATCCAGTGACAGGCCGTGCCTCAAGCATATTCTCCCTAACATATCTTCAGAAATATTAGATTGAACGGAATTCGATGGATTGGCAATAAAAGACGCATTGGGGAATTCGTCCGGGGCTGGACCGACGATCTCAAGTTCAATATCCGGAACCTCTAGTCTCGGAGTGACTGCACTTTGAACCTCCTGCTGCTGCGAACTTGAAGGTTCCTTGACTAGCTAACTCATGAGAAACCATCGTTAGACGACAAAGGACCCGTGCGTTCCCCAGTGCAAAGTGTATGAATGTTTGTTGTACAGTGCCATGCATTACTTGAATAAATATTGCAGAGTTAAAGGATATATGAAAACGATAAAGCTACAAAGTCCAGTTATAATGACCGTCATCGCTGACCGTCATCACTAAACCGTTTATATGATGGAAGTTGATTCAGATAGAAGTTGTTATGGTTCCATCAATGAGCTTCAAAAGGTGGTCAAGTATGCAGTTTAATTATCAAGTCCAAATATGCAAGAATGAAGCTCGTCGGAATTATGCTAAGAAAACGTCAAACTTTGGTATCCATCATAGAGGGTTCGAACCGATCACAGGGAACTCATTCGAACCCATCCTAACATCACTTCGAGTCGATGCAGAAAGGCGCGCTTCGAATCGATGATCAGGTGTCAAGTTCGAATCGATCAATGAAGGATGACTTCGAATCGATCCTTGGTTAACTGGTTCGTACCGATCAGGAAACCCTCAACTTAACATCGATCACGTTCGAATCGATACCCTTCGTATCGATGTAAAGTTGAGAACTTTGAACCGATAGTTGATGGATTCGAATCCATCGATTCGAATGGACCCATCAAGATAGTCAATCGGTGCGAACTGCGTCACCCCCATGAGGGCATCCTAGGGATCGATGCGAAATCCACGGAAAAATGATGCCTCCCCCATCGATTCGAACACAAGTCCACGAATCGATTCGAAGCTCCCCCAAACCAGATCGGGTTTTGCCAATCACCAGAGTGGCCAATCGATGAAGAAGAGGTAGGTTCGAAATAACTTTATCGTTTGTATTCGAGGCTAGTTACCTAATTTGGGTGATGGATTCGAGGAATTAAAGACTTGGATCTTGATTGATTCGGAAACGTGACACAGTGTTTCTCCCTGAAGCTTCAAGACGACGCAATGCACTGTAAACACAAAGTAAAATGTAAAAAGTGAAAAATGGCAAGGTCTCTGCTATTTATATGGGACCTAGAGAGTAACCAAGGCGATTCGCCTCCCAGTGGACTTGACCGGTCGCAACCGGTCAAAACACTTTTCGGTTCGAAATCTCCATCCGAACCCATCTACCTAAGGCCTTATCGATTCGAAGTTAACCTCACACTTCATCGATACGAAGTATACAACAAAGGCTGTGCACTGTACATTGAGCTCCGTCGATGCGAAACGAACAGTGAGCACATCGACTCGAAGCCTTCGTGTGCATCAACAAGTCCACAACTCCATCCACAACCTACTGATACGAGCAACGAATTTGTATCCATCATTTCCTATCGATACGAACGACGATTTCGTATTCATCTTTTCTCATCGGTTCGAATGGGTGATTCGTCCTCATTCAAGCCATCGATACGAATGTCGATTTCGTACCCATCATAGCATAAGCGTACTCCATCCATACAAATGTTGATCTCGAACCCATCGATACTCATACCCATCGGTTCGAAATATTACATTCGCGCAACACAAATTCGATTCCTTCAACCTTCTATAACGGTTCAGGAGAGGATCGATATGAAGGGACTTTTCAAAACAACCATCAAGCGTTGTCTCAACTCAAATTTCCAAATCGGTTCAGGAGAGAATCGATACGAAATTCAAATGGCAAACAAAACTGACAATGACTGGTGGACGCACGACGTTAACAAGGGTCAAACTAACATATGTGCATATATGTCGGTCTAACATTTGATTTTAAACATTTACAGGGATCGAATACTCATCTAGTTACGAATAGAACAGCCAACGGCTAAGCGCTATTATACAACAATCAATCATATCAACACAAGGTTACAGCAATACAGAATACGAGTCTCAACAAAAAGAGAGCAACGATTGTTTAGAGAGAAATTGTACTATTCAAAGCACGTCATGTTCCCACAAGACGTACTTTGGGGGGGAAAATGTTATCCCGCTTTGTGGCAAAGTCGCGATACCAAAAGTTCGATCGAAAACGGAGAACAGTTCGTCTAAGAGATTGGTCATCCTTCGTTTCGCTATGGATATCGCAGAATTTTGTTCGAGTCCCGATTGAGCTACAATTGATAGGACATGACAAGAAAGATCGTAGAAGTCCGCATCTCAAATTTCATGTCAATCCAAGTTCATACGCTCAAGTTATGATCGTTTCAATTTGAAGGGAGAAACCTAGATTTCGAACCCATCACCAAACAATGTTTCAAACCGATCACCTTCGTATCGATCACCTTCGAATCCATTGAAGTACCTCGGGTTCAAATCCATCCACTTCGAATCCATCGAAGGGTTCCAGTTCGCATCAATTGACTTCGCATCCATAGAGAAGTTACAAAGCTCGTATCCATCAGAGAAACGCAGGTTAGTATCCACCAAGCATCGGTCATTCGAACCCATCGATGAAGCCTTGTTCGAACCCATCGATGAAGCCTTGTTCGAACCCATCTGTGAAGCCCTGTTTGAATCCACCAATGAAGCTTCGTTCGAATCCACTGAGTCAACTAGCCATGATGACGTGTCATCCATCGGTTCGAATGCGCCGAGATACATGGAGTCGAAGCGGTCAACTCGGAGCGAAATCTGGATCAAGGCAAAGTGCGCGCTCCACGTCAACACGAAGGCGCATGCCACCATCGGTTCGAAGAGATGGTTTCGAAACAAACAGCCACTCGAGGAGCGTCATCTCGTATCCATCATATCAGTCAATCTACTGATCCAAATGCCACGAAATTTTCACAGAAGCTTGCATACATGTTGAAGAATGTCCACACCATATTTCACCTCGATTGGATGAATTTCTGATCGATTCGAATGGAGTTCGAATCGATGCCAAAGTGGGCCCAAATTTCCTGATGCCCGGGCGCGTGGGCCCCCTCACGTGGCACAAGTGGTCTCCCGAGTTTTCAGCGAAATATCAGCAACCTACACCTATAAATAAAGCCCCAGAGCCAACAGAAAAGGGATCTTTCAACTGTCAAGCGCTCAGACTCTGCCGGATTGAGATCTCCATCATCCTACATCATAATTTTGCTGTTGATTTTGAATTTTCAGTTGTTACTCGCTATTGATCGCTGTAACAACTTGTAATCATTGAAAGAGAATCAATAAAACATCAAAAAACTTCACAGTGGACGTAGGCAACACGCCGAACCACTATAAATCGCTTGTCTACGCATTTACTTTACCATTGATTGGCGTTTTTGTTAGATAATATCTGTTTTGAGTTTACATTCTTCATTATTATCTCTTCAACGACTCCCGAAGAGTGTTGCGACCAATTTTGGTGCAAACAATATATATATTGTTGTATAAGTATTAAATTATTTGTAACCTTTATAACTTGATTTACTTAACTAATATATAATGTACCTTATTAATTAAACCTTATTTAAGTAATTTAATTCTTATTAACTCAATTATAGTTATTTAGTTTAATTTAACTTATTTTATATAAATGTTCTAATATTTTATAACACCCTTCATAATCTATTTAAGATAGTTAATCAACTATAACATTTATAGTTTTCATGTTAATGTATCAATATATGTATACATTTTTATTAATTAAATTTTAATAAATTTTATTTAATCAAATTAGTTAATTAAATATTTTAATTAATTTAAAAAAATTATTTTAATTTATCATAAATTATTCTAGGGTAAATCGATAACAACAATAATTATAGTTACCCCCCCACACATAGATATATATATATATATATATATATATATAGATATATGTATGTATGTATGTATGTATGTATGTATGTGTTAACCCGCCTTTTGGCAAGGCCATGGATATGCGGATTTAACTTAATTGACTACGCATGCGTCAAGGTTGATGTACGATGGATTCAGTCGATTGGATGGATGGATGACGCAGTGTGCTTGGAAGATGGAAATATGTTCGCATAAAAATGAACCGACTATAATTTGGGTCTAGGAAACATGGTTCGGCATTAAACATGGTTCAGCATGGTGGAGGTTCGGCATAAATCTCGTTCGGCATTGGATGGGTCATTGGCATACCTCCATACCTCGGTAGATCCATACCTTTATACCTCGGTAGATCCATACATCGGTAAATCCATACCTCCATACCTCGGTAGATCCATACCTCCATGCCTCGGTAGATCCATACCTCGGTAGATCCATACCTCCATGCCTCGGTAGATCCATACCTCGGTAGATCCATACCTCCATACCTCGGTAGATCCATACCTCGGTAGCTTCATACCTCGACACCTCGATAGCTCGGTACCCTTGGTGGGCCTAAACTACTCAGGAGGCCCAACAACCTGGTTTTGCCTATAAATACAGCATGTGGGTCTCCAGATGAGGGGACGACTGCTTCTTCTTCTTTCCACTCTCTTACTTTTTACTTTCTAAGACTAAGACAAGTATACCACATTGTAACTGTAATGGATTATTACATCAATAAAAAGAAAACTTCTGGAGTGGACGTATGCCAGAGTTAGCCGAACCACTATAAAATCTGCTGTTCTTTACTGCTTTCATTTTAATTTTAACTGTTCTTCATATTATTACTCTCTCCATACATCCTATCTGTGAGATATGATTGGGATTTGGTGCTTTCATCTGGATTTGGGTGTTAGTGACCAATTTTGGTGCTAACATTTTGGTGCTTTCACTGAAAACTGAAGCGCTCGGGAATTTTGGAGTTAGAGACTTGGATTTTGTGATAACCCGAATTTCTGGGCATTATAATTAATAATATAATTGGGTTAATTAGTAGAAATACTGAATTTATAAATTGAACAAATGAAGCTGATCGAATGGATATTTATATTTGTAATTGTGTTATGTATATATATACATAGATTTTTAAATAGAATTATTATATACAAGTTGAAATTTGTATTTGTTTAAATATATGTATATATCAAATTAAATCTGAAATTTTAATTGAATTTGAAATTTAATTTGAATTTGGTTATTTAGATTGAAATTCAAAAGATAGTCATATTCATCTTAAATCATACTTTGGTTTTAAAATGTACTTTATTTAATTTTATTAAAAACACAAATTGTTTTATAGTATTTTCTTATAAAAATTTAAACATATATTTATAAATTAAGAAAATGCATTAACTAAATGAAAGACAAATACAAAGATTTATAAAAAAAAATTTATATATAAGTGTAAACCAAAACTAAAATATAATATCAAATTTTATCAAAGACATTAATATGAAAAAGGAAATTACAAGTGTAACAATCTTAACTTAAGAATTAACAAGTGTTTAGTGGATTTGTCATGAAAATACAAGTGTCACTCCTTGTATTTTTTTTCTTTTTCTAAATTTTTATAAAAGCTTAAAATAGATTTTATGTATGTTCCATCTTCTCTTTCATTTCTTTTATCAAATAACTTGAAAAGAAACGAAAGGCTACAAAATAAGAAAGAAAAGAAAACCTGTTCATAAAAAGAAAAATCAGATTCAAGATTGAATCAAACAGATTCAAAAAAAAAAAAAATCAGGCAAGCAAACCTGGAAACCAAACCATTCAACAGTCAATTTATTCAACTTCAAAAAAATCTGGAAGCAAGGCAAAGTCAGTAGGCAAATCACATTAGACAACTTCAAGTTTTCAACCGAGTAAAACTGCAACTCAGATTTAAGTTCGAGTTCAACTTAAACAAGATTTCTAGTTACAGAGCTTGTATCCTCTGTTCGACATTGCTAAGGAGGTGAGTAAATCTGAGATTTTTTTTTTTAAGGTTAAAACACTTTTATTTCCTTGTGTATATAACCATGAATGGAAGTAATGACTTGAAGATATCTTGAATGGATGATTAAGTTGTGTTCTTTGATAAAAGAATGGTATTGCTAAATGTACAGATGCATGTCTGTACAAATATATTTAAGTCCCTGTTTTGTTAAACAGGATCAAAATAGAAGTCCTGTTCCTCTTTTTTTGAGTAAAACAACCATTTTACAAAGAATGATCTGGTTATTTCTAGTGCATGTGAAATTCTCAGGGTAATCTTGTGAATAATGTTATCAGGATGTAATCTGTTGTAGTATAGTTGATCACTGAATAGATATATATGGGCATATCTGTAAATGAATTGAACTGACCTCTGTTGATTTTTATTAATTAAACCAAGTTCAAATATTCAAATCTCCTTGTTCAAACAAGGATTGTGTTGTGATCTTTAATAAGGAATGTTTGTAGTTACCAGATTCTATCTTTTTTTAAAAATATATATATAATGATGAAATCTTAAGTTACAAATTGGCAAGTAATATTACAGAAAGAAGAAGTACAGTGATCATATAATATAATTTCGAAATCAATCATTTAAATTTTGTATTTTGATGACTTAACCAGAATCATACTTGAGGAAAATGAATTTTAATAACAAATTCAAAAAATTTAGGATTTTGAATATCGAGATATCGCAAGATGAACGGAAATCTTTGTTCGTCAATATCTGGTGATCTAATGAATAATAGGCAGTAGAGTTTGATCAGAGAGTTGTTACAAGGGTCAGTAGCTAGGGAAAAATTGCCATTAGATTTTTCTATCGATTGGATTGGCCAACTGAGGTGAATCTAGGGTTTAAGTGTGTTTTGGGTGAAGTTCGTTTTCTGAGTAACTGTGAGCAAAAAATGGAAAGGCAGGAGTGCGGTCCTAGGGGAGAAGGAGGATTGAATGATGGCACGTGTATCGGTGAGGTTTAGGAGGAGATGGATCACGGTGGTGGTTCACCGAAGAGGATGAAGTTTGTCGTAGTTTCGCTAATTTCTTTCTGGTGGGAAGTGAGTGTTCAAAGTTTTGAACACGGTCTGGGTTTTGAGATTCCTTAATGGAAGAGCGTAGGAGCAGTCGTGTGCGTTAGGGACGACGATAGTTGGCGAATTCCAGTGGTCGGCGTTTGAATTCAGGTGCACGCTATTGTGCACACTTGTGCACATGCAGATGTGAGGTAGGACTGGAAAAAATGGTAAAAGGGGAGAAAGGTAGGAATTTGGGCCGAAGAATTTGTTTAGGTTAGGCCTGCTAAATTAATAAGAGAAGAAGGAAGTAGAGAGAAATGGTAAGAGTATTGGGTTATGTGAGGATTTGGGCCGAAGAATGTGTTTGGGCCTGTAGTTTAGTTTGGATCGATCCAAGTATTCAAATAAATTGTGTGGTTTTATAATTATAAAATAAGTTAATTATACGACTTATTTCTATGAAATTTTATAATAATTTGATTAAGTAGTTAATTAAGATGTTGGTCTATCCTAAATTTTAATTAAGGTCTTGATTTATTAATAGATAAGTAATCAATATGATTAACAATTAATTAAGATAATTAATTGGAAAGATTAATTAAGAATAATTACTTAAGAATAATAATTAAGGATCATTAGTATAAGAAATTTTAAAGTTAATTATTAAATGAGAGTGATTATATGATTAAAGAATTAATTTCAATAATTAATTAAAGGATAGTTAATTCCTCAAGTGAATAATAAGATAATTACTTAAATATGATTAATTATGGATTAATTAAGTAATTAGTGAGTAATTAATTTAACTAATAATTAAGAAGTGCTTAACTTGTAATTAAGTTTTATTAATTAATAATTAAGGTTTTATTAATTAATAATTAAAGAATAATTAATCCGTAATTAAGGATTAATTAAGAAGTTGTTAAGTGGTAATTAGTTGATTAATCAATGGTAATTAAGGATTAATCAAATGGAAATTAAGGATTGATTATCTGCTAATCAAGGATGGATTGACAGTTAATTAAGAATTATTAATTGATAAATAAAGGGTAATTAATCTGGATTAAGGATTGATTAATTGATTAAGTGAGTTAATCAAGGAAGTGATTAATTAATTAAGGTTAGTAAATAACTAATGATTGTATAAGCAAGATTTAGTGATTAATTCTTAAGGAGTTAATTTAATTTAAGTAATTAAATTAATTATGATATGAATTGATAATACTTGCTTATGGATGATGGGTTGTTGAATGTCTGAATTTAGATGATATCTATTGAATTAATATCTATTAAAGATTAATTGCCGTATTGGGTTAAGGATAATTAGTTTGTGAAATAAATTAAGGATTGAATTACTTAAATGTAATTAAAGGATAAATAGAATGATATTGGAAGCCTTTGATTAATTATTATTCCACATATGTGGTTTGTAATGCTATGTGATAAGATATGTTTGATTTAAACTGTGAAGACGTGGTTATCTATTGATGATGAATTACTGTGACATCCTGTATTAAAAGTAGAATTGTACTTCACTTGAATAATTTAAGTTAAGTTGACAATGGTTTCGAAGAGATCGGAGTCGGGTATCAGAAGATACCCGATACCACTTCGATTCTATATAGATTTGATATGTGAAATCAATAGGCTGATATGGAATGATTTAAGTAAATTGGACCATTTAATCTGAATTTTGGCATTTAGAAATTAATGTGTGAAATAGATGATGTCTATAATAACTTGTGAAGTTGAAATTGATATAAATTATATGCTTTTGTATTCTATGTTAGATGGTTTTACTCACGTTGGTTTCCAGCCTGACCCGGGTGTTACTTTGATGTAATGCTCGGGTCAGACCGAGTATTACAGATTTCCAGGTAAGGACGTTCTGGAGCTCAAGAGGCGAGCTGGAAGGCAGGAACGTATGGAGCGTACTCGCTGAGTATTATTGTTGCATATCTAGGACATGTTGATTCATATGTGACTAATGTTGTATATGTTGTAACTCTGATATATATTAAAGTGTAATTTGACAAATATAGTTTCCTTTGTATAAGTATTATTTATGTGATATTATATTTTAATCCGCTGCGAATGTGAGGTTTCTGTGTCTTGTTTTTGTTGTCTTCTTTTTTCTTTTTCTTCTTTTCACTAACTATCTGGAATTTTCGGGATCGAAATTTCCGGGTCGTTACATTTGGTATCAGAACTGAAGGTTAAGCGAGAACCTTTGCTCTGGTGGGATTACTCATTAAGGATAGGGTAAGTAGTACCCTATAATGAGTTGAGTGTATAAATATAAGAGAGCGTATTTGGTATTTGCTTATATAAAGGTTTTTAAATGATTTCAAAAGTAAATGAATCTTATATAAGAAATAGATCATCTATTATATTAAGGAAATTGGTTGTAGTATTAATTAAATTAAAAGTAATAGTAAGAATTAAGTGGTAATAGAATTACAACCAAATTGGAATTAAATTTAAAGACAAGTTTGAAATGGATTCAAACCGAATTTAAATCTTGAATTTGGGAAGGTTTCAGGATAAGAATAATTAATTAATTTATGTAATTAATTAAACTTGATGAGATTAATTAGTGGATAATAATTAGAAAATGATAAATAAAGAGGGAGTTACTTAATGAAGTAACTAGAGGTAAGTAATTTAAGAGACAATTACTTAATGAAGGTAATTAAGAAATAAGTTAATTACCGAATGTGATTAATTAATGATGTAATTAATTTAAAGAAATAACAAATAATATTATTTAATTCATTTGAATGAAATGATCCTATTTCAAACAAGAGTTATTTGAACATTTAAAAAGAAATTTGTTTTGAATTAAAACCAAAGGTGGTTTAAAATTTTAAAGTATAACTTGGAATGTAAAAGAAATTAATATGTATATATGTGGATATACATAGTATCAAAGGTTGTTTGAAATAAACTTTAAATATTGAGTTTTCAATTTGGAATAAGATGTGATACCCAAAGTGATAAGTTTTTGAACTTATAAATGGAAAGATTATTAATGTGAAGTTTAGAATTTGAAATGGAAGTTCAAATTGGGTAAGGTTGACTAGATTAAGTGAATTGAGTATAACTGGAGAAAAAGTTAAATAAGTTGAAATGATCAACCTGATTTGGAAATTTCCAGATGAAATTAAGTTTTAATTTGGAAAGTTAAATGATTGATTATATTTGAGAGTCTGAGTGTTCTCAAATTGGGTTTGAGATCCGAAAATTGGAAATGGATGGATGTTTTGAAATAATTGGATGATATCATCCTATTGTTATTAATAATCTTTAAAATGTGAATTGGATTTGTTTAAATGAATGAGAAATGGATTATGGCAATCCATTTTGGGATAGAAAGGTAAATTGATTTAAAGGAATTAAATCAACAATTCAAGTACTAACTCGAATTTATGTAATTCGAGATGGTTCATAGTGAACTGGAATTTGAAGTTGGTTCAAATTGAATTTAATTTGAATTAATTGAAATGGTGATTGAAGATGTATGAGTATAAGATTCAAAGGGAAAATTTGAAATGGATTGATTTGAATAATTTGGAATTGTAATTAAAGTTGAATAATTTTAAATTCAATTGGAATTTGAATTGAATTTGGGAAGAAATCAAGAATAATTCAACTTGATTTGGAAATGGAGTATGAAATTGGGATTAATTCAAACTGGAGTTGGAATGAATTGAAATTGGAACTAGTTCAATTGAAATTTATTTAAATTAGTAGAATTTGAGATTAGAGTTGAATAAAGTTGAATTTGAAAAGAAACTGAGGTTAATTCAACATGAATTGGGGTTGAATCAATTTCAATGGAAATTGAAGTTATTTAAATTGGAATTGGGTCAATTTAAATGGAAGTGGAAATTTAAATTGAATTGATGAGAATGGAATTGGGAAGTGAACAGTTTTGACTCTTGACTATTTTTAATATAAATTGTTTTAATATAAACCTATTTTTAAGCTATTTATTACATATATAACTTTTCTTTTAAAAGCCAAACTATTTTATATTTGTTTACAATTATTTTTGAAACTATTTAACAATTTTCCAACTGTTTTATAAACTAATAACTATATTTGAACTATTTTACAAAATTAATTACCGTCTTACTATTCTTTTGCAAATTATTTAAAATTTCTATAATTATTTAACTATTTTCTAACTATTTTGCAACCATTTTACAAACTAGTAATTATTTTCCAACTACTTATTTATTTTTAACTTTTCAAGCTATTTTTTAAATTTAAACTGGACAGAGTTCAAACTGTTAATGGTTAAATACCCAATCGAGATAGGAATAGTGGTGATAATCCAAATGGATTGAAGCAATTGTGAGTTAGTAAATGAAAATTTAAGTAAATGTGAATAGAAATGGAATTCATTTGGCTAATAACCAATAGAGATAAATACATAGGGCGTACTTATGTTATTCTATTTGCATAATGATTTGATCCAGATTCGAGCACATAATTTCGAGATAGTTATATCGATCCGAGTGGGATTTTTTTCACTCGATTTTCGACGGCGAACCTGGATATGGATTGTTGATTGGTTTTTGATATTCTCTATCATAGATATGACTATGCAAGGAGAATGACGGTTTTTGATCAAGAAACCAGATCTGTGTTCACACTAGGAAGTCGGGTGGACGATACTAGTTCGGAAGTGAAATTGTGTGATCGAGTGAGCGATCATATTGGTATGGCGTACGAATGGTATGTGTACATCGTACAGATTTGAATGGTAATGGTATTGAAAAGAGTAATCAAATATGAATATTTGATTTTTGAGTAAACAAAGTTAAATATCTTTGTTTTATAAAGTGAAATTCCCCTTATTGAATCTTTTGCTAGAAGAAAAAGGGTATTTGGAAATGTTTGGAGTATAAAAGGAGTTTTATAAAAGTTTGAAATGATCCAAAGTTTTGAAAGATTTTATATATCTGAATATATATATATATATATATATATATATATATATAAAGGATCATATGAGGATTTTGGGAAAAGGTTTTGGGAACCTATGGATTTGGAAAGGATTTTGATTTTTGGGTAAAATCAATATTTTATTTGGAAAGCCTAGTTTGAGAATTCTCGATTTTGGGATAATCGATTTTGTATAAAGGAGCTTTGAATGAGATCATACTGGGTGTATGATTTAAAGATACTATATATGTATAGTATAAAATGTTTTGATAATGCTCTGGGGAAAAAGGCGCTCCCTTGGAATGGACTTCTCAGGAGTACCACCGGGTGGTGCTGCCTTGAGCCCCAAGGGGGGGTTCTAAAGTTGATCCTATGAGGAGTCCGGACAAAACTAGTTCCTGAGGATTATTGGGTAGCGAAAGTCGATGGCGCTGATGCCTACAGAGGCATTTGGGTTATGCTGTGACGACAGTGTAACTCGATGTTACTGCGATCTACTGTGGGGACCATAGCAAAAATCGTGTGGAGGATGAGTGTCAACGGTCTACACTTGATTTTGCCGGGAAGGCAATGCAACATCGGCAGACTGCGATCTATGGTCAAGTGGAGTGGAGAAGTTTCATTTTTTGAAGCGAAATTCGAGGGCGCTGATGCCTACAGTTATATGGGTTTTTGCTGTGATAGCTACGTAACCCCGGTTGTAGCTGCGATCTGTAGGGGTTCCATGGTGTAATCGAGGGGCGCGGAGGCCTACAGTTATCTATGGATTTTGTCGGGATGGCAACGTAACCGTCGGGTTAACTGCGACCATGGATGGGGGTGATGATTTCCAGAGCATTCTCACCAAAGATATATCCTCTATTTTCAAAAAAAAAATGTTTTCTATATTTTCAATAAAATTATTTTTCAAGTATTTTCACTGGATGTTGGTAATGAGTCTGCTAAGTATTTGTAGATTTTCAGTCTTACGCCTGATCAACGTATGACCGAATTTCTATGAGAACAAGGATGGACTGGTTGATACATCGAGTTATAAAAGTATTTTTAAAAAAACTATTTTTGTAATACTATATATGTTTTAAAATGATTTTAAGTTATCAAAGAAATTTTTCTAATAATAAGATTTTTAAACTCTGGTTTCGTTCCTTTTCGAGGACGAAAAGATTCTAAGGGGGAAGGAATGTGATAACCCGAATTTCTGGGCATTATAATTAATAATATAATTGGGTTAATTAGTAGAAATACTGAATTTATAAATTGAACAAATGAAGCTGATCGAATGGATATTTATACTTGTAATTGTGTTATGTGTATATATATATATACATAGATTTTTAAATAGAATTATTATATACAAGTTGAAATTTGTATTTATTTAAATATATGTATATATCAAATTAAATCTGAAATTTTAATTGAATTTGAAATTTAATTTGAATTTGGTTATTTAGATTGAAATTCAAAAGATAGTCATATTCATCTTAAATCATACTTTGGTTTTAAAATGTACTTTATTTAATTTTATTAAAAACACAAATTGTTTTATAGTATTTTCTTGTATAAATTTAAACATATATTTATAAATTAAGAAAATGCATTAACTAAAAAAAAAAATTCTATATAAGTGTAAACCAAAACTAAAATATAATATCAAATTTTATCAAAGACATTAATATGAAAAAGGAAATTACAAGTGTAACAATCTTAACCTAAGAATTAACAAGTGTTTAGTGGATTTGTCATGAAAATACAAGGGTCACTCCTTGTATTTTTTTTCTTTTTCTAAATTTTTATAAAATCTTAAAATAGATTTTATGTATATTCCATCTTCTCTTTCATTTCTTTTATCAAATAACTTGAAAAGAAACGAAAGGCTACAAAATAAGAAAGAAAAGAAAACCTGTTCATAAAACGAAAAATCAGATTCAAGATTGAATCAAACAGATTCAAAAGAAAAAAAATCAGGCAAGCAAACCTGGAAACCAAACCATTCAACAGTCAATTTATTCAGCTTCAAAAAAATCTGGAAGCAAGGCAAAGTCAGTAGGCAAATCACATTAGACAACTTCAAGTTTTCAACCGAGTAAAATTGCAACTTAGATTTAAGTTCGAGTTCAACTTAAACAAGATTTCTAGTTACAGAGCTTGTATCCTCTGTTCGACATTGCTAAGGAGGTGAGTAAATCTGATACTTTTTTTTTAAGGTTAAAACACTTTTATTTCCTTGTGTATATAACCATGAATGGAAGTAATGACTTGAAGATATCTTGAATTGATGATTAAGTTGTGTTCTTTGATAAAAGAATGGTATTGCTAAATGTACAGATGCATGTCTGTACAAATATATTTAAGTCCCTGTTTTGTTAAACAGGATCAAAATAGAAGTCCTGTTCCTCTTTTTTTTTGAGTAAAACAGCCATTTTACAAAGAATGATCTGGTTATTTCTAGTGCATGTGAAATTCTCAGGGTAATCTTGTGAATAATGTTATAAGGATGTAATCTGTTGTAGTATAGTTGATCACTGAATAGATATATATGGGCATATCTGTAAATGAATTGAACTGGCCTCTGTTGATTTTTATTAATTAAACCAAGTTCAAATATTCAAATCTCCTTGTTCAAACAAGGATTGTGTTGTGATCTTTAATAAGGAATGTTTGTAGTTACCAGATTCTATCTTTTTTTAAAAATATATATAATGATGAAATCTTAAGTTACAAATTGGCAAGTAATATTACAGAAAGAAGAAATACAGTGATCATATAATATAATTTCGAAATCAATCATTTAAATTTTGTATTTTGATGACTTAACCAGAATCGTACTTGAGGAAAATGAATTTTAATAACAAATTCAAAAATTTTAGGATTTTGAATATCGAGATATCGCAAGATGAACGGAAATCTTTGTTCGTCAATATCTGGTGATCTAATGAATAATAGGCAGTAGAGTTTGATCAGAGAGTAGGTACAAGGGTCAGTAGCTAGGGAAAAATTGCCATTAGATTTTTCTATCGATTGGATTGGCCAACTGAGGTGAATCTAGGGTTTAAGTGTGTTTTGGGTGAAGTTCGTTTTCTGAGTAATTGTGAGCGAAAAATGGAAAGGCAGGAGTGCGGTCCTAGGGGAGAAGGAGGATTGAATGATGGCGCGTGTATCGGTGAGGTTTAGGAGGAGATGGATCACGATGGTGGTTCACCGAAGAGGATGAAGTTTGTCGTAGTTTCGCTAATTTCTTTCTGGTGGGAAGTGAGTGTTCAAAGTTTTGAACACGGTCTGGGTTTTGAGATTCCTTAGGGGAAGAGCGTAGGAGCAGTCGTATGCGTTAGGGACGACGATAGTTGGCGAATTCCAATGGTCGGGGTTTGAATTCAGGTGCACGCTATTGTGCACATTTGTGCACATGCAGATGTGAGGTAGGACTGGAAAAAATGGTAAAAGGGGAGAAAGGTAGGAATTTGGGCCGAAGAATTTGTTTAGGTTAGGCCTGCTAAATTAATAAGAGAAGAAGGAAGTAGAGAGAAATGGTAAGAGTATTGGGTTATGTAAGGATTTGGGCCGAAGAATGTGTTTGGGCCTGTAGTTTAGTTTGGATCGATCCAAGTATTCAAATAAATTGTGTGGTTTCATAATTATAAAATAAGTTAATTATACGATTTATTTCAATGAAATTTTATAATAATTTGATTAAGTAGTTAATTAAGATGTTGGTCTATCCTAAATTTTAATTAGGGTCTTGATTTATTAATAGATAAGTAATCAATATGATTAAGAATTAATTAAGATAATTAATTGGAAAGATTAATTAAGGATAATTACTTAAGAATAATAATTAAGGTTCATTAGTATAAGAAATTTTAAAGTTAATTATTAAATGAGAGTGATTATATGATTAAAGAATTAATTTCAATAATTAATTAAAGGATAGTTAATTCCTTAAGTGAATAATAAGATAATTACTTAAATATGATTAATTATGTTTTAATTAAGTAATTAGTGAGTAATTAATTTAACTAATAATTAAGAAGTGCTTAACTTGTAATTAAGTTTTATTAATTAATAATTAAGGTTTTATTAATTAATAATTAAAGAATAATTAATCCATAATTAAGGATTAATTAAGAAGTTGTTAAGTGGTAATTAATTGATTAATCAATGGTAATTAAGGATTAATCAAATGGAAATTAAGGATTGATTATCTGCTAATCAAGGATGGATTAACAGTTAATTAAGAATTATTAATTGATAAATAAAGGGTAATTAATCTGGGATTAAGGATTGATTAATTGATTAAGTGAATTAATCAAGGAAGTGATTAATTAATTAAGGTTAGTAAATAACTAATGATTGTATAAGCAAGATTTAGTGATTAATTCTTAAGGAGTTAATTTAATTTAAGTAATTAAATTAATTATGATATGAATTGGTAATACTTGCTTATGGATGATGGGTTGTTGAAAGTCTGAATTTTGATGATATCTATTAAATTAATATCTATTAAAGATTAATTACCGTATTGGGTTAAGGATAATTAGTTTGTGAAATAAATTAAGGATTGAATTACTTATGTAATTAAAGGATAAATAGAATGATATTGGAAGCCTTTGATTAATTATTATTCCACATATGTGGTTTGTAATGCTATGTGATAAGATATGTTTGATTTAAAATGTGAAGATGTGGTTATCTATTGATGATGAATTACTGTGACATCCTGTATTAAAAGTAGAATTGTATTTCACTTGAATAATTTAAGTTAAGTTGAAAATGGTTTCGAAGAGATCGGAGTCGGGTATCAGAAGATACACGAAACCACTTCGATTCTATATAGATTTGATATGTGAAATCAATAGGCTGATATGGAATGATTTAAGTAAATTGGACCATTTAATCTGAGTTTTGGCATTTAGAAATTAATGTGTGAAATAGATGATGTCTATAATAACTTGTGAAGTTGAAATTGATATAAGTTACCCCAGGTTTATATAAGTTATATGCTTTTGTATTCTATGTTAGATGGTTTTACTCACGTTGGTTTCCAGCCTGACCCGGGTGTTACTTTGATGTAATGCTCGGGTCAGACCGAGTATTACAGATTTCCAGGTAAGGACGTTCTGGAGCTCAAGAGGCGAGCTGGAAGGCAGGAACGTATGGAGCGTACTCGCCGAGTATTATTGTTGCATATCTAGGACATGTTGATTCATATGTGACTAATGTTGTATATGTTGTAACTCTGATATATATTAAAGTGTAATTTGACAAATATAGTTTCCTTTGTATAACTATTATTTATGTGATATTATATTTTAATCCGCTGCGAATGTGAGGTTTCTGTGTCTTGTTTTTGTTGTCTTCTTCTTTCTTTTTCTTCTTTTCACTAACTATCTGGAATTTTCGGGATCGAAATTTCCGGGTCGTTACAGATTTGAAGGAGCAATGGCTAGACCATCAGCAAGTAAGCAAGTGATAGAGAGGAGAAATCAGGAGGGAAGTCAAGAGGCTTCCTCTGGAAATGGAGAAGATGGAGCATCCATTTACATCACCAGAAAGGAAATGGAAGCCATGGTGAAAGACAAGAGGAGATGATGCAGGCTCTTCTCAGACAATTTGCGCGAACAGGAAAGGCAGGGGCTCAGATCCATGGAGCTGGATCTGAAACGCTCAACCAGCAAGCAAAGGGAATGGATCAGGAGTGGGCGACCCCCAATCAGCAGACGGCTATCAATCAGGATGGATCTAGACTCGGGGGCATACCACCAGGAAATGCTGGACCAATCCATAGAAAGACTACCACCTACCTTAAACAGAGATGGCACTGGATCTGGGCAACGACAGCTCATTATCAACTAAACAGGTTTATGGTTTTGAATAAGTAATAGAACTCAAAGTAATGCGGCTAGGTCATTTACACTCGTATGGGATCGAGGACGGTCCCTAGGTGTGCTCTGAGATGACAAAAAACCATGCTACTTGAGTCTATGAAATCCTACTTTCTTCCTATTTTTCTGCAAACTTTGGTTCCCTCTTTCGTATTTTTGACGTTTACTTTTCTTTGGTACGGTTTTGGAGTTTGGATTGTACTCCCGGTTTGGTTGGTTTTCTGGTTTGCCATTTTGGCTTGGACATTTGCTTTTTCTGATTCTGTTTTGGAGTTTGGATTGAACTCCTGGTTTTGTTTGTTTCCTGATTTAGATTCGCGTTTTTCTGGTTTGGTTTTGGAGTTTGGTTCGAACTCCTGATTCTGTTTGTTTCCTGGTTTGAATTTTGGTTTGGATATTGGTTTGGATTTTCAATATGGATTCTTTGTTTTCTAATTTGATCTGGATTTTGGATTAGCTTTTGATTGGATTTTTATCTGGTTTTTGGTAAACGGTCGTCAGGTTTGGATTGTGCCCGGCAAGGGGTAAGTCTTTTCGCCCAAACGCGGTGAATTGACTTATTCAGGTCATCGAGTATGGACTATGCTCGGCAAGGGTTCGGAGAGACCAAGATTCGGCCTTGGACTTAGTCCCCATATTATCGGTTACTGTTTCAGGTCGTCGAGTATGGACTATGCTCGGTAATGTTCCGGAGACACCAGGATTCGGCCTAGGACTTAGGCCCCATATTATCGGTTACTGTTTCAAGTCGTCGAGTATGGACTATGCTCGGTAAGGGTCCGGAGAGACCATCACTACGCCATAGATGGCCTTCTGCAACATTTTTGCAAGGTGTTGCCAGGTAAAATGTTGCGATAGCTATACAATTTTGGTCCTACTGCAACGTTGAATTTTTGATGTTGCCTTAGCCATAAAAATGTGTTGCTCTAGCTAAACAAGTGTAATTGATGCAACATTTTTTTATAGTGTTGCTATAGCAGACCTTTGCATATCCTTCGCATCGATCCACGTCCATCTACCAAGGCAAATCCTACATTGGAGAATGTGAAACCTCATCAATCCGAAGAACACCCCTCCTTGATCTTTTAGAGCCGCGAAGAAAAAAAGTCTCCGCAAGTAACTTTTTATTTTCATTCTTCTCTGTCGATTTCGGTTAGGGCTTCGATTTGGGGGTTCCCGATTTCACTTCGATCCAGGCTCCGTCTCGCTCCAGTGCTCCACCGCAAGTCATCCTCCTTCGCAAATCACCCTCCACCGCAACCGCAAGTCAGACTCTTTTCCTCCACCGCTCCATGTAGTCTCCTCCTCAGCTGATTCGATTGCAAGCTGGGTTTCACGAATTCAAAGCACGAAATTGATTTTGCCTGGAAGGAATTTCGAACAGAAACGTGATATCTGGAAGCTCGAACTGGGAACGAAGAATCGCGATTCGATTTTGCCTAGAAATCGTACTAACTTCTCTAAGGTATTTTCATTCCCTACTTTTGCTGTTCCCATTTCTCCTTTTAATTTTATTTGCTATAAGGTGCTGAATTGTGAGTTATTGATTAAGTAATTCGGATATTATTTCAAAAGAAAGAATTTAAATGTTATTTAATGATTTCATTATGATTGAATAATATTCACAGTTTATGCCTTGCCTGATTTCATGTACGAACAGAAGCAATGTAAAAATGTTCACAAATAAACCCGAAACCAAAGGCTTCTCCAATATGATCACCCCAAATCTTGTGTACGAACAGAAGCAATGTAAAATGTTCACAAACCACCTGCAGCTCCACCCTAAAAGATGAACTGGGAGCTTCATGTCTTTTCGATGATCCGGGATTATACGGGAGATGAATGCTAACAAAGGATTCAGTCTCCTAAAAAACCCGCAACAGTATGGTAATTTAACTACACGAATTTTTCAGGCTATGTGGTTTACATATTCTTCTAGTATGGTTTATCATATATTTATGCTTGCCCATGTAAAGAGCATGACCTATACATGTATTGATTATTTATTAATTTGTAATGGTCTTTCATTTGCATTACTTATAAAGATACAAGAAGTTGCTCTATCCCTAGTCACGATGGGATGTACATTAGTCTTCATGGTATGAGTAATGAAGAAGGTATATATCACTGTTCTTGCATCATATTTAGTCGTTTTATTATCTTTTTTTAATTAGCATTATTAACATTGTTTAACGTATATGTTTTTTCTTTTTATGTCTAATCATAGGTTCAACTGGTGGAGACATGTTACTGGACTGTACTTATCAAGCTATTACAGCAACTATGTCCTACGAGGATTTGTTGTAAGCTTATTTTAATGTTTATGAAAATCAAATTTGTTGATTACTATCATGGTTTTAAATCTAGGATTACCATGTGCTACTGCTTGGTGCTCTTGTAGGCCGGCTGTGTTTTTGAAACCCATATCTTTGGCCATGAATCATTTGTCCACTACAGCTGATACAGTAACAAAAGAAGGTTGCATGTGTAACATTGTCAAAAATGAAGGACTAGTTTACAAGTATGAATACTCTGTTGTTTTCCGTCAAATATTTCCACTAAAAGTAAAGATAACTGATGAATTGAATGATAAAGTTTTATCTACTGCTATTTGATTTATTTCTCAAAACACTTGTTAAGATGATAAAAAATAGTTCTAACACACCATTTTGTTTGAAAACTTGTTATAAAACCCATCTTGTTTTTTATTATATCACTATTTTACAATTGCACTATTGTTAAAAAATATGTATACTAACATCAAAAATCTTTACATTGCTATTCAGTTTACTATACAGTTGAGTAATAAAAAATATGTTTTTTTCTATTGTGTGTTTGCTGTGCTCAAGTGGCTTGGACTGTGGAGACTGAACCTATGATATTTTTGGTGAATGAATATAGATGTTAACACAGGTGCGTTTACAACAAATAATCCCAATTTGGTAAAATCTGAATTATAAGTTTTAACACAGGTGCGTTTACATCAATCATAGATGTTGTCACTATGGTATAAGGTCTAAATTATATTGATGAGGCAAAGTTGAATAGCATAAAAATTGGGAAGATTCCTAAATTTTATGCTATTTAACTCTTGCCTTATCAATATCATAGGTAATCTGAAGATTGTGGACTTTGGTTAAGCGCCTTTACTGGGCTGGATGTGTTGCTTCACCCTACGTGTGGGACTCCGGCTCATGATGTGATGGCGCAAAGGTAACCTAAATTTTCATCACGCAAAGGTAACTAATAATATTATTTAGTTATTTTCAGCAAGTAATTTCCTTTATGTTATATACCTGATTATTTCAGTAAGCAATCCAATTTGGTCTTTGAAGTATTATACTTCATAGAATTTTTTTAATTAATAAATGCTTCAACTTGGGTTTTAAATACAGAATTAGAAATAACATCTATAATTTATAAATGCTTCAACTCCGGTACATTTCTAAAACTTCTTTTGCTATATGTTGTCTCAATAAATGTTGGAATAAGAGGGTCTTGATTGCATATATGCTTAATTGACGCACTTGGTGATAAATTTAGTCAAGATTTTCCACTAGAATTATTGTTCGTTAAAGAATTTCATTATTATTTGTAACAGCAGGTGACATTGTTTGATTAAGTTACATTATTGTTTGGTTGGCTGGACTTATCTGAGTGGATGAGCGACAGAATGCAAAATCTTATTAAGAAGAGGAACATCAGGAGCGGTGCTGTTATGTCATAAAGAAGCTCCTAAGGGTAAATTTTGGATAACATCAATGTAGAGGATCTAACTTCCACAATCATGTCCAGTGAGACTGATAGTCTGACTTTGGGGTAACTCACATGAATTGTGATGTGTACTGCTGTATGAATTGTTTTATGTACTGTGTATTATGCTGTGTATTATGCAAGTGTTTTATGTGATATTGTACTGTGTATTATGCAAGTGTTCTATGTGATATTGTACTGTTCCATGTGCTCTTAGTGTCTCTTCAGTATAGTATTGCAGTAGCTTTAGAATAATGTTGTAGTAGCTTCAGAATAGTGTTGCAGTAGCTTCATAATAGTGTTGCCACCGGGTTATAAATGTTTCTTAAAATAATGTTGCAATAGTCATTCAAGGTGTTGCCATAGGGATGGGCCCAGTTGGGTCGTGGGCCCCACATTGTGGGCCCCACAAGATGTGGGCCCCACAACTTCAGAAAGTTAATATTTATAACAACATTTTTGGAATGTTGCTACAGATACCTATGGGTGTTGCCATAGACCCAAATAGGGTTCTATTGCAACAATATTACTTATGTTGCCTTAGATAGTCAAAATGTTGCCTTTGAGGTCTAAGGCAACGGCAAAAATTGCATCACCCTAAAAGTGTTGCCATAGACCTATGGCAACATTTTTCGGGCCTGAGTCAACATTTTTTTGTGTTGCAGAAGGCCATTTATGGCATAGTGCATGATTCAGCCTAGGACTTGGGCCCCATATTATCGGTTACTATTTCAGGTCGTCAAGTATGGACTATGCTCGGTAAGGGTCCGGAGAGATCAGGATTCGGCCTAGGACTTAGGCCCCATATTATCGGTTACTATTTCAGGTCGTCGAGTATGGACTATGATCGGCAAGGGTCCGGAGAGACCAGGATTCGGCCTAGGACTTAGGCCCACTATTATCGGTTACTATTTCAGGTCGTCTAGTATGGACTATGCTCGGTAACGGTCCGAAGAGACCAGGATTCGGCCTAGGACTTAGGACCCATATTATCGGTTACTATTTCAGGTCGTTGAGTATGGACAGTGCTCGGCAAGGGTCCGGAGCAGCCAGGATTCGGCTTAGGACTTAAGCCACGGCAATACTCAACATCCAGGGACACATGATCACGGTCGTCAGGTGTGGATTGCGCTTGACAAGAACCCGGAGAGGTTATGGATATGGATATCGGCTATGAACGGCAGAGGATTTGGATATTGACCCGGAGAGGTCCTAAGGTCGGTTATTGGTTATTGGATATGGATGAAACATGGACTTCGGATATTGGATTTTAGTCTATTTAAAACACACCTTCCAACAGCAAGGTGTGTTTTGCGGGGCAAGAGTTAACCCGCCTTTTGGCAAGGCCATCGATATGCAGATTTAACTTAATTGACTATGCGTGCGTCAAGTCTGATGTACGATGGATTCAGTCGACTGGATGGATGTATGACGCAACATGCTTGGAAGATGGAAATATGTTCGGATAAAAATGAACCGACTATAATTTTGGTCTAGGAAACATGGTTCGGCATTAAACATGGTTCAGCATGGTGTAGGTTCGACATAAATGTCGTTCGGCATTGGATGAGGCATTCGGCATACCTCCATACCTCGGTAGATCCATACCTCGGTAGATCCATACCTCGATACCTCGGTAGACCCATACCTCCATACCTCGGTAGATCCATACCTCCATACCTCGGTAGATCCATACCTCCATACCTCGACACCTCGATACCTCGGTACCCCTGGTGGGCCCAAACTACTCAGGAGGCCCACCAACCTGGTTTTGCCTATAAATACAGCATGTGGGTCTCCAGATGGGGGGACGACTGCTTCTTCTTCTTTCCACTCTCTTACTTTTTACTTTCTAAGACTAAGACAAGTCTGCCATATTGTAACTGTAATGGATTATTACATCAATAAAAAGAAAACTTCTGGAGTGGACGTAGGCCGGAGTTAGTCGAACCACTATAAAATATGTTGTTCTTTACTGCTTTCATTTTAATTTTAACTGTTCTTCGTATTATTACTCTCTACATACATCCTATCTGTGAGCTGTGATTGGGATTTGGTGCTTTCATCTGGATTTGGGTGTTAGTGACCAATTTTGGCGCTAACAGTATGTATGTATGTATGTATGTATATCTGTGTGTGTTTTTTTGTTTTGGAATTGGGTGCTTAAGTGGTAGTATAAAGTCATATTACAACTCATAAGTAGTATATAACATACTACAAGTCAACGTATGTCTAGCAGCTCAAATCGTGTGTTATGCATGATTTAAACCTATTACCTAGTGGATTAAGGCCAAAGGGGCTAACAATTGAGACAGTAGTGTTGGACATGAATATATATCTTTTAGGAAGTTAAATTTTAACTAATTATTTATTTTAATTTAATTAACCGAATCAATTAAATTTTAAATTTCAAAATTTCAAAATTAATGATTTAATTTGTCGAAACAATTTTGAAAAATTGGAATGCATTTTTTAACTTTAATAAAATTTCCCTTTTCACATTTTAACTTTATGTTTTGAATTTAAAATATAATTTCAACTTTTCGAACAAATTTGGAAAATTAGCCCATGGTCAAAATCAATTTGGGCCTTTATATTGGGGACATCCATTAGGTTTACTACATCCTTGAGCTTGGCTGCTTGCCTTATAGGGTAGAGTACTTGTTACCCAAACCCACTACCTTTTTAGACGACATACTAAATGGTTAGGCATTAATTAGTTAGCCTTAAAATTGCTAATTTTGACTGCATAAACCATTTGGGCTTTAATACCATAAAGGGACCCGAGCCAGTCAAAAGTGGGTTAAATGGGTAAATTTCCAAAATTTTCCTATTTTGGATCTTTTAGGCATATGAAGTCTAAAAGTTTATTAGATCCAATCTAATATTGTTTAAATAAAATCTCATTTTATTTAAATTGTTCAAAAAGAAGTCTCATAAATTTTATGTTTTTATAAGTTAGAGTATGCCAAATATACCCTTGTAAGTATATGTGTGTAATAGTTAATTGCTTTGAATTATTATTTATCAAAGTGAAGAGTCAAGTTATTAAGTGTGTAACTATACAATTGGTTATAAATGTAATCATTGTGTACTTAATTAGAAATTTCACTTGCTGATTTTATAAACAATTCACTATGTTTAGTTAATTTATTTAAAGGAAATTTAATTTAAATTAAATTAACTGAGTTTTATTTTATAAGTATATCAAATACACTTACATGTGTATAGTGCATATGCAATAAAGATATAATGTGACCATATATGAGTGATGGGATTT
Organism: Allium cepa; assembly: GCA_030765085.1. NCBI lineage: Eukaryota > Viridiplantae > Streptophyta > Magnoliopsida > Asparagales > Amaryllidaceae > Allium > Allium cepa. Next base: position 339,409,454 of record CM060932.1, on the reverse strand, counting down.
ACACCGCAATGGACATATTTGTTCTTTTATATATGCCTTTGTTGTCTAAATTTTTTTTTAATCATAAAATAAAAACTATAAATGTACATATAATAATGATTATATATATACATAATAAATTACCGTTTTGGGTATTTTAAATTTTTTGCATTCTAGAATTAACGATTTTAAATCTAGCATTAATGTAGGAAGGTTATAAAATTAAACCTGTGGTTATACATAAATTTACCTTTTATAAACATTAAAATTTGAATAATAAACATATATGTGTACATGCACAAATAATTGCAAACAATGCTTTAATTTTAAAAAAAAATATAAATTTATAAACTTTGTGATTTAATATATATGTTTTAAAACATAAAATAAGTAAATAGAAAGTTAGCATTAACCTGTGAAGGATTTAACATAGGTTTTGCATTATTGTCAACTTATGAAATTTTGAATTAAGACACCTTTAAAATTAGGTAAACAAAAATAAAATTAATAAAAATAAGATCAACAACAACATAAAACATCAACTCATTTTTCAAAATGATTTCAGCAATTCATCACATGTAGCTTATTTAGGTTTGTATGTAAGAAATGTTACAAGAATATATCAATAAATTAAAATAAATTTCCAAATCAAAATTGGTTTCATTTTTTGTTTGGTCTTTAATATCCAAATCAAAAACAAAATTAGACCGAAAAACCAAAACATATATAAATTCGTTGTAAAAGCTTTAGGATCTAAACAATACATATAAGACAAGCACATAATCAAAAAGAAGAAGAATATGGAGATGTAAAATATATTAAAATAAATGAATTATATAATAAAATAAAATTATAATATTACCTTAATATGAAGCCAAACATCACACCTTGAATGAAGAATAGAACTCCTAGATTTGACTGAATTATCTCTGGAAATTGCAACGATCTAAAGCATGACCTTTGTGTTTATTTAATTGGATTTGATTTTGTATTTGGAATTTTTATTGTTTGAAAGCTAGGAATTTTAGGCCTGAATGAGAGAGAGGGGAGAGTAGAAGAAATGAACTATTAAGAGTATCAATGAATGAATGAAAGAAAATTTGTTTTAAAGGAAACGTTGAAACCTTTCTAGTTCTCTCCTTTAAAACCATCCCTCTTTAATTCCTCATTAACCTTGTTAAATCATCCCCCTTTCTTCACTCATAGCCAGCTAAGAATGCACATAGATAGGCTTTAAAGATTTCCAAATCAACTTAGTAGTTAGCTTATTTAAATCAAATTTAAAGGTTCAAGGATATCATTTATCGACATGTACACATATAACTTTTATATACACACTTTATTAAATACTAATGGCATTCAAATAATTAAAATAAAATATGATTATCAATATTTCAAAAATATTAATTAATTTAATTAATTATAAATTAATTAAATTATATGGTTTTTTGAGTATTTATCATTGCGGTTGGGTGACTCAAATGTGTAAACTCAGTCGGTGATTAATGTCAAATAATTCGAATGTTATTGCTCACAACGTAACCTTAGCTAATGATATGAAATTTTGGCTAAATTTATGACGCAGCGGATAATTCGAAATAAACTTCAATCGATGAATGTAGCAATCGGTGAGTTGAAAATACCAAAACGCCCAAGTTCGTTGATCCAAAGATACCGAACTCTAGCTATCTCAAACACGTTGATAGCGCACTATTCCGTGTTTAAAGATCTACGATTCTTCGCACGTTGATCTAGCGCACTAGATTCCGTGAATCGGCTTCTGCAATCGTTGAATCGAGCGCACTCGATTATCCGAAAAAGGAGATAGGAGATCACACTCAACTACCAATTGTATGAAAGCACAAAGCTAACAAAAGGAAATTTTATTCAATATTCAACAACCCAAAAATTTACAACACACCCGCTATTTATAGGCATTACAACTCAACACAACCTACAACACTCAACTCCTAGGTCGGCACCGACTCACCATGTACGACTCATCTCGGCCGACTCACCATAAGTCGTTACCGACTCAACACACGCAACTCCAACCCCTTACAACGGAATACAAAGTAAACGACTCAACATGACCGACTTAACAGTAAGACCTACATATAACAACTCACCCGGTTCAATACATTACCGACTCAACGTATAACGACTCAAGGATTTGCGCCTTAGCACCCAACACAAACCATAGGTCGGTAACGACCTAACATACAACAGTACACGACTCAAAAATATACTGCTTATCTCCTTGCCGACTCATCTTAGGTCGTAGCCTGTTAGCTCGGTCCCGACTCATGCCTTCCTCATTAACTCGCACCTTTCCCACACATGCTCCCTTAGGTCGGTCTCGACTCAAGGCCGCCTCAAGTTCCTGCTCAGTGACTCGTGCCGTTTCTTCCCATGTCTTGTTGAGTCGTGGACGCTTTATACTGAGTCGTAGACGACTCAAACCAAGTCGGAGACGACTCAACACCGAAGTCCATTTTACTCTACTTTTGTTATCCCGGAAACGACTTAGGGCCTCCTCCTTTGCTCGTAACCTATGTCCCTTAAGTCGGTAACGACTTAAAATCTCCGAGTTACCCAACTCCACAGCTTCCCCCACACGACCTAGAAGCATGTTAACTCGTGACCGACTTATCTCTTGGGAAATTGTAGATCGTGCTGCATCATCCTCCCCTGGTTGAGAAAAATTCGACCTCGAATTTGCAACTTCTTTCCCAACAATCTCATCTCCATGATACGGAATTAAATGTTTGACGTTAAAGACATCAGAAGTATAAACATCATCTGGTAACTTTAATCGATAAGCATTCTCATTGATTTTTTTCAAAACTTCAACTGGACCCATTTTTCGTGCTTTCAACTTGTTATAAGCACCCACCGGAAAACGATCCTTTGTCAATACGGCATAAACCAAATCACCTTTCTTAAATTCAACATTTCGACGTTTCAAATCTGCAAACTTCTTATATTTCTCATTCGATTTCTCCAATCGTTCCTGAACGATTTTATGACATTCATTCAGCTCTTCAACAAAATCAACAGCTCGTTTAACTGTTCCCTTTGACTGTGGTACTACTGCTAAATCCAACGGTCCCCTGGGTAAATTTGAATAAACAATCTGAAACGGACTGAATCCTGTGCTACGATTTACTGCATGATTATGAGCAAATTCTGCCTGGCATAGCTTCATATCCCAACTTCTCAAATTATCCTGTACAAGACAACGCAACAAATTTCCCAATGACCTGTTAACAACTTCCGTCTGCCCATCAGTTTGCGGATGATAAGCACTGCTGAAATTCAACTTCGTTCCCACCATTTTCCACAAACTCAGCCAAAAGTGACTCAGAAAACGAGTATCTCGATCAGAAACAATAGATTCTGGCAATCCATGAAGTCGATAAATCTCCTTGAAAAATAACTGCGCTACTCGAACTGCATCTGCTGTCTTCTTGCAAGCAACAAAATGTGCCATTTTTGAAAACCTGTCCACCACAACAAATATCGAATCATTTCCCCTTTGAGTTCTCGGCAAACCCAAAACGAAATCCATGCTAATATCAACCCATGGCTTGGATGGTACTGGTAATGGCATATACAACCCCGCATTCGTTGCTGTTCCTTTTGAAACTTGGCAAATATGACATCGCTCCACAAATCTCTCAACTTCTTTTCTCATCGATGGCCAAAAGTAAGATTGTGAAATCAACTGCAAAGTACGATCACGGCCCACATGTCCTTCCTCGTGCAATTCCTTCACAATTTTCATCCTCAGACTACAATCCGGAATACATAATCGATTTCCTTTAAACAGAAAACCATCAACCAACATGAATTCATCGGTACTCCCATCCTTTACTTTTTCAACATATTTCACAAAGTAAGGATCTTCTTCAAGCATCTCTGGCAACATTTCAAACCCCGTCACTTCAACCTTCATTGTCGTTAGTAAATGACTCCTCCTACTCAAAGCATCAGCTACCCGATTTGTCACCCCTGATTTGTGCTTAACGACAAAAGTAAACTGCTGCAAATAAGCAATCCATGACGCATGTCTCGCAGAAATCTTATCTTGCCCCTGTAAATGTTTCAAAGCTTCGTGATCAGTGTACAGAACAAATTCCTTCTGAAATAAGTAATGTCTCCAATGCTTAACAGCCTGTACAACAGCATAAAACTCAACGTCATATGTACTGTATCTCATCTTCGCCCCTGACAACTTTTCACTGAAATAAGCAACTGGCTTCCCATTCTGACTCAGAACTCCTCCAATACCAACCTTCGAAGCATCAGTATGCAATTCAAACAATAACTGAAAATTAGGTAGAACAAGAATTGGTGCAGACGTCAACAATTCCTTGATCCTTTCAAAGGCAACCCCCGCTTCCTCTGACCACACAAATTGTTTCCCTTTCATGCAATCAGTCACTGGAGCCATCACGCTACTGAAGTGTGGTATGAATCTTCGGTAGAATGACGCTAGCCCATGAAAACTTCTCACTTCTGTAATTGTCTTTGGCTGTGGCCAATTCTTGACTGCTTCAACTTTGCTCTGGTCAACTTGGATACCTTCTCCTGAAACAACATAACCCAGGAATAAAACAGTAGGTGTCATAAACACACATTTCTTTGTAGCAGCATAAAATTGTTCTTCTCGAAGTATAAGCAACACTTCCCTCAGATGTAGAACATGCTTCTCTGTACTTCTGCTATAAATCAGAATATCATCGAAATACACCACGACAAACTTCCCAATGAATGGTCGAAAGATTTGATTCATCACCCGCATGAATGTACTAGGTGCATTAGACAAACCAAATGGCATAACCAACCATTCGTACAACCCCTCTCTTGTTTTGAAAGCTGTCTTCCATTCATCTCCAGGTCTGATTCGGATTTGATGGTAACCACTCTTCAAATCAATCTTCGAGAATATAGTTGCCCCACTCAACTGATCCAGCAAATCATCCAACCTCGGCATAGGGAATCTATAACGAACAGTGATCTTATTCAAAGCTCTACTATCAGTGCACATCCTCCAAGTCCCGTCTTTCTTTGGTACTAACAATGCAGGCACAGCACACGGACTCAGACTTTCCTGAATACGACCCTGCTCAAGCAACTCTTCCACCTGCCTCCGTAACTCCTCATGTTCCTTCGGACTCATTCTGTAATGTGGTCGGTGTGGTAACACTGCTCCTGGAACAAGATCAATCTGATGCTGAATGTCTCTAAGTGGCGGTAACTCCTTTGGTAACTCATCTGGAAAGACATCTTCAAATTCTTTCAAAACAGGCTTTACTTCTTCTGGAATCTCAACTTCTTCACTACTCTCTCTCCCAATCAACAAAAACACTTCCGGTTCTTCCTCCACTTCTTTAACAAACTCCTTCAAAGTCAACAGAGTTTTCAATTCTTCAATCTCCTCCAGTTTGTTCTCCTTCTGCTGTTGCTTCTTAGGAACCAAAGTGATTTTAGTACCCTCGAACATGAAACTGTAACTGTTGGCACGACCGTCATGCTGAACTGCTCTATCAAACTGCCATGGCCTGCCCAATAACAAGTGACAAACATCCATGTCCACAACATCACACCAAATTTCATCTTTGTACTTCTTCCCAATCGAAAAATTAACACAAGCCCTTCGACACACTTTTACTTCACCTCCCTTCCTTAACCATGCTAGCTTGTACGGTTTCGGATGTTTCTCGGTCTTCAAGTTCAACTTTCTAACTGCCTCTGAAGAAATAATATTATCACAACTTCCCGCATCAATAACGAACTTGCAGACTTTCCCCAGAATAGTGCATGTCGACTGGAAAATATTGCTTCTCAACCAACTACATTCCTCTTCTTGTTTTGGTGTCAAACAGCTTCTCCTCAACATAAGATTACAACCTTCATCACCCGACACTTCTTCTTCCTCCTCAACATAAGGTACATTTGAATACTCTGCCTCCCCACCATCATCTGCCTCAACCTCTGCAACCATGGTTCTCTTCTTTGGCTTCGGACACTCATTGCTTTTATGCCCCAACTCCTGACAATTATAACATTTGAAAACAGTACTAGCCTTCGCCTTCTCAACCTCCTTCACCACTGGCTTCGTAATAGATTTAGGAACATTAGAACTACCACTGGCCCCCTTCACCGGATTATTAGAATTAGTAAACACACCTCCTCCACGCCTTCCTTGTTTCTCCCAAGCCAACGCTCTTTGATGTGCTTCTGCAACGGATCTAGGATCGAACATATTAACCATATCCTGGATCTGCATTCTCAGTCCCCCAATGAATCTAGCAGTCAGCTGTTCTTCTGTCTCCATGATATCATTCCTGGCAATGAGTTGGTAGAATTCATCAGCATAATCACTAACAGACTTTGTCCCCTGCCTCAGATTCTGCAACCTTTGGTACATAAGTGACTGGTAGTTGTAAGGTAAGAAAGTAGATCTCATCAACTTTTTCATCTTCTCCCAAGATTCTATCTTTGACTTCCCCATTCGTTCTCGAGTAAGTTTAGTTTGCTGCCACCATGCCAATGCTCTTCCCCTCAGCCTTGTAGCAACTAACTTCACCCTTCTATTCTCCGGCACCTCCTTGAAATCAAAGATCTCCTCCACATTAGACAACCAATCAAGAAACTCCTCAGCAACCATCCCGCCTTTAAACTCCGGAATCTCCATCTTCATACCCGATTCCCATCGTCTATCATCTTCAACATCTCGATAAGAATTTCGAATTTGGTCTCGATCTCTATAAGGAATACTTGCTCTATCACCCTCTTCAACAAAATCAAAGGTACGCCTACATCGATCTCGACTAACATCATCCCTTCTCTCATGCATGCTTCTTTGACTATGTCTCTCTTCATCTCTATATGCTTCATGGTCAAATTCTCGATGACTTCTTCTTTCTTCATGTGCATAGTCATGATGATCTCTTCGTGATGAAATTGATGTTTCTCTTCTATCTCTACAAGAATGTGGTGATACCCTCCTCGCTTCCGTAACCAATGGCGAAACTCGGATTCCTCCATGGTTCGAGTTTGGTGATCTCCTCCTTTGATTCAAATCAGTCATCAATCTCTCCAATTTACCAATGCCTTCATCAAACTTTTCATTAATACGTTGTTCCATAAGCTCGGCTTCTTCTCTACGATACAAAGCTTCAACGTTTTGATGTCGGTTAGCTCTCCTTGGTGGCATGGTTGTAAACTTCACAAGACTTCAAAAATTCAACACAAGACTTCAATCAACAAGTCACGGTTCAACAATGTCTCGGCTCCAACTGGTCTCGGCCTTGACACTTCACGGTTCAACTTAGGTCGATTTCAACAATGCACAACTCAATCACTTGGCACGGCTCAAACTAGCTCGCACCAATCTATCTCGGTTCACTTGCTTAGCTCGGCCTACAACTCCAAAACCCCTTCAAAATTTGGCGCGCAAAACTCCAATTCAAAATCCAAACAAAGTCCAACTCCTCGATCCAAAATGAAATGGATCAAACACCCCAAACTTGTTGCAACTTCAATATGAACACAATGAACAACTCCAAACTTCAAAAACTTCAAAAACTTCAAAAACTTGGCTCCAAGAATCAAACTTAGCTATGATTGGCTAAGAATGGCTCTGATACCAATAATGACGCAGCGGATAATTCGAAATAAACTTCAATCGATGAATGTAGCAATCGGTGAGTTGAAAATACCAAAACGCCCAAGTTCGTTGATCCAAAGATACCGAACTCTAGCTATCTCAAACACGTTGATAGCGCACTATTCCGTGTTTAAAGATCTACGATTCTTCGCACGTTGATCTAGCGCACTAGATTCCGTGAATCGGCTTCTGCAATCGTTGAATCGAGCGCACTCGATTATCCGAAAAAGGAGATAGGAGATCACACTCAACTACCAATTGTATGAAAGCACAAAGCTAACAAAAGGAAATTTTATTCAATATTCAACAACCCAAAAATTTACAACACACCCGCTATTTATAGGCATTACAACTCAACACAACCTACAACACTCAACTCCTAGGTCGGCACCGACTCACCATGTACGACTCATCTCGGCCGACTCACCATAAGTCGTTACCGACTCAACACACGCAACTCCAACCCCTTACAACGGAATACAAAGTAAACGACTCAACATGACCGACTTAACAGTAAGACCTACATATAACAACTCACCCGGTTCAATACATTACCGACTCAACGTATAACGACTCAAGGATTTGCGCCTTAGCACCCAACACAAACCATAGGTCGGTAACGACCTAACATACAACAGTACACGACTCAAAAATATACTGCTTATCTCCTTGCCGACTCATCTTAGGTCGTAGCCTGTTAGCTCGGTCCCGACTCATGCCTTCCTCATTAACTCGCACCTTTCCCACACATGCTCCCTTAGGTCGGTCTCGACTCAAGGCCGCCTCAAGTTCCTGCTCAGTGACTCGTGCCGTTTCTTCCCATGTCTTGTTGAGTCGTGGACGCTTTATACTGAGTCGTAGACGACTCAAACCAAGTCGGAGACGACTCAACACCGAAGTCCATTTTACTCTACTTTTGTTATCCCGGAAACGACTTAGGGCCTCCTCCTTTGCTCGTAACCTATGTCCCTTAAGTCGGTAACGACTTAAAATCTCCGAGTTACCCAACTCCACAGCTTCCCCCACACGACCTAGAAGCATGTTAACTCGTGACCGACTTATCTCTTGGGAAATTGTAGATCGTGCTGCATCAATTTATCTCTAGTACATCTTTTCAGTAAAATCCAATTTATCATTATAAAAGGTATCTAAAGATTATTTATGCTAATTCTCTTCATCAGTACTGTATTACGTTTAGACTTATGTAATTTTGTTTTTGTCAAAATTCTAACATCATCCACATTCAACTTACTAGTCAAAACATAAAATCCTTTATTGAATAATAATTATTATTATTAACCATACTTCTCTAGCCAGAGAATTTGAATTTGAGTTGACTATAGTTGACCCTTATACAGACCCCATATAACCAAGGAGAAGAATTCTCTATCGAATAGTGTTTCGCTTCCAAATCTTCAACCCGGACTCAACTACAGACGCTCGATGGATGTCATGCCAAAATTTTACTATAATCAAATTAGAGTGTTCGCGTTGAGTTCAATAGAATTCTTAAGTCATGAGAACTGTGTAATGTAGTAATTTAAGATTCTCTGTTTGACCTTAGTTATATTTACCAACAGTAAACTCTCGAGTGATTCATCTCATAGTTATCCAACAACCTTCAGTAGGTAAACCCATGGTATCCCATCAACCATAAGTAATACACTGCTCCACATTTGGAGACCTTTCTATAGTTACAATGGATGAATTGATATCCTTTCTTAAAACACCTTGATTGTGAGCATTTAATATATTATTTTTAATGTAAAAAATTTCTTAAGAGTACGATACATTGTAATTAATATCACATAATATATTATTTAAGTTTTTTCTATTTAATATATTTAAGTTAAATAATTAATTAACATATCATAACATGATAAGTACATAATAAAAAGAAAATCACCTTTTATTCTAAGCAAGACTAATTATCGAGTTAGACATATGTAACATTACATAATTTTCCCTGGGACATACTCCAAACTCTATAAGTTACTATTATCAAAACACAAAAATCTAGGTTTTAATCTAGAAATTCGAAGGAGTTGTCATCTTCGACCTCAGTAGGCTTCTCATGTTTGTTAATAATAAAACTTGTTCCATAAAATCTTTCAAAAATGAGAGGTCAATCCTTTGATTAGAGTTATGAGCTTCGATATAGGTATAAAACAACACTTCAAATACTTTGTCTTCATCGATCTTCTTAGCCTTATCCTAGAAAAGCATCTTGGACATAGAAGAATAAAAACTAGCTAGCATCGAAGTGTGAGAAGCTAGAAAGTTTAATGAATATATCTAACACTTTGTTGTTCCAAATCTTGCTTTAGCTCTTTTGTTGTGTAATATGAAACATTTTTTTTGGCCTCCACCAAATTAAGAAGTAAAGTATTGTACCTATTTAGTTCCTTCAGTTTATTGCTAATGGATAGCAGAATTCAAGGCTTCAACTTTGGCATCCTTATTGCATCGCTAAAGGTTAGCTAAGTAGTTCAAATCCTTGCTAGATAACATGGTTGTAACACCCTATATTTAGGAGGGTCCATAATATGCAAAATTAAATTAGATTAATAAAAAGAAATTATTAAAAGATGGGTAAAATATTTTAATTGCAAGAATTACTTAGGGGAGATTTAATTAAGTAAATATGTGACACTTTAAAAAGTTAATTGAATGGAAGAAGGGTAGCTAGAGCAATTAAGGTTAGTCTTGTAAATGAAATTAAACAATTTAGATTTTAAATGGGTAGGATTGTGTTAAGGGAAGCGTAATGGCATGACTAGGCCAGAATGGGATATTATCCCAATCTAATAGCACAAGCTGTGACGACCCTGACTTGAATTTCGAAAATCGACACCCAATACATCACCCGTATTCGAATGCCGAAGATTTAAACATTGAGTCCAGTTCGTCGGTGCTTATAACACTTTAGGTGAAAAATAACACAGCGGAAACAGAAATGAATTGATTTTATTGATACAAAAATGGATACAACATCAACTACAACATATGAACAACATCAGAGATCAAATATACAACACCAGAAAAGAATAACACCGGAAAAAATATCTTCAACAGGGAGTTTTCCATAAGAGAGAGAGAGAATCCAATACTACAACCCCAATGCCAAAGCTCCAAAGATTTCCAAACCAAAAAGCTCAAACCACTATCATGCTGCAATATAGCGAATGAGATCCCGAATCCACAGACTTCAAAGACTGCTAAATCTACACCAACTAGGTGACTATCTGATAACTTGACTCTAGAATGCCCTTGTGGAAAATTATGGGCACCCGAAGTTTAGAAAGGGAGCAATAAAATCCAAGTCAGTCATGGGACTGGTGTGAGCAAACAAAAACAGTTGTTTGAACAAAAAGAAATCCACTATGCTTTTTTTGAAAATGAAACTACCAAAAGGCCTCCCGACACACACACACAATTCAATCGCACACTTGGGGGAGATTTCTCCTTATGATAGTCAAACATGCTTGATGCGTGAAAATCCTTTTGATATTATTATTAATGCATAGTGTGGAAAACATTTCGAAAGTATAATATTGATCTTAGCCAACATACGTACCATTATAGTATGCCAACTATATCTACCATGTTAAATGGCATTATATACAACCAAAACCGTACAAGGCGCGTATTGGGTGATTGGATTTCCAATAAAGGGTCAAGGCTAAGGAACTTCCTTTTCGAAAGGGTATGCCTCTGGAGGGACGCCCCGAGAACCTAACCGGGTCTCTGCCAACACATGGCCGGGTTACCTCTGTAACTAGGTAACTAACTATCACGAGTATGCCATCCTTCGGTCGTCACCGACCTTTACCGAGGCGCCAACAACAAATTCCAACTTCCACGTAAGTTAAATATCTGGGCTCCATACCATGATACCACTTTTTATCCAAAAGGAAATGCACATACCCTGAGGGGCACGACCCCGTAACCTTGCCGCATCCTTCATGTTTCGACCATTTTCGGGGTGTGAGGTTCGATGAAGTCTCGTCCCACAAAGCTACGCTTTTCACAAAAGCCATGCTTCGATCAACCAATGATCAGCACTTAGCATGCCACACTACCAAATTGAAAATATATCACTAATAAATATAAACTACATAACCTCTGAGCTCGTACGTCTCAGAGAAAGGTGTTAAGCTAAGAGAATAAATTCTCCGCCACAAAACATAAATGTATTTGATAGAAACCAGCTTTACATCTCAAAGTGTAACGTCAGACATACATCCATACAAGTCCATCCTGGGTCTAAATGGAACCGAAGGCACTGCATCCAATTAAGGAAAAAAACTCCTTGCAAATCCGGATATTCCCTAATCACATTCGGACTCCCCATCACATAGGGTAATTTAAATATCTATACCCAGGCCACTCGGTGCATAGACATTCGACAGGTAATCCTTTCATTTTCGAAAATACCCGGTCTTCAAACCACCGTCTTCAAATACAATCCATTTCGTCGTATCATTATTCGAAATGGGTTTTTATGACTTAATGTCCTCTCTCGGCTAAACCGAATAATGAGCACTTATTTTAAAAACACATGGATACAGTCACAACAAATTTTCAATTTTTAATCTTTTAAACAAAAGACCCACTTTAAGATTCGATGTGGTTTTCGAACAACCATTTGGATCCTACCCCCGGTCGCATCGAAATTCAAATGTCGTTTAAAGGCCAATTTTTTCAAGTAAACAATTTCGATTCAATTCTGAAGTTTACATTCACACAACAATCAATCACAGATAGATAACTTATATTTATCACAGCTCGATCCAAAACAGTTCATATCGCAGAACATCGCATATCAGAGATATCAAACAATTCAAGACACTCAATATAATCCAATTATCCATAAGCAAGATCAATTAGTTGTTCAATCCCCAATTGATTCAATTTAATCTCCAGATAAATTAAATTAATTACTTTAATTACTTTTTAAATCCTGCTAAATAAACATTAATTAAACCCTTAATTAATGAAATTAATTAATCATCCTTAATTATCCATCTCAATTAATTATCCTCAATAAATTAATTATCGCTTAGTTAATCACATAAATTAATTTACCTAATGTTAATTACATAAATAAATTAACCCTTAATTAATCACATAAATTAATTTACCTAAAGTTAATTACATAAATAAATTAACCATTAATTAATCACATAAATTAATTTACCTTTAATTAATTACATTAGAAAATCAACCCATAAATTACTCACATTAAGTAATTATCCTTTAATCACTTGATTAATTAACCTTTAATCATTAATTAATTATTCTTAATTAATCACCTCAATTAATTAACCTTAAATTAATCATATTAACAAATCATCCTTTTTAATTGAGTAATTATGCTTTAATTACTCACATCAATTAATTATTCTTTAATTTATCACACTAAGTAATTATCCTATAATTACTTGATTAATTACTTTTTAATTACTAATCAATTATCCTTCAATTACATAAAAAAAATTAACCTTTAATTCTTAATATATTAACCTTTAATTAATCATGCTATGTAAGTATCCTTAATAACTTAAATTAATTAATTATCCTTTCATTAAGTACGTTAATTAATTACCCTATAATCAATTAATTAATGATCCTTTAATTTATCAAGACCCTAAATTAATTAAAAGACAACCTTTATCTTGATTAGTTACATCATTTAAATCTCATTAAAATAAACCTTCGAAATAAATTATCATTATCATATAATTTAACTTAAAACCTTTAAGTTAATTGATAATCAAAGCCAGTATTTAAGATAAACCATTTATCTTTAAAATCTTATTTAAATAACCTTTGGAATTAATTCATCATTAACTTAAAAATTAACTTAATACCTTTAAGTTTATTGCTCAATCAAAAACATTTAATTTTCTTGATTAACTACTTAATCACACCATTTAAATTTGTTTAAAATAAACTTAAGAATTTACTATAATTTATGGACACATAATAAAATATTTAAAAACTTGATCCCTTTAAAATAATTTATTTTAAAATCTTTAATTAATCCCCACTTAAATAAACACATATTGTATAAAAGAATTAGTTTAACAAAATTTGTTCAAACTTTATTGATTTAAACTTTTAAAGCTTGTTTAATTTTAAAATTTAAAAAATTGTTTTATTTAAAAGTTTAAAACTATTTCAACTTGAACCCAGGACAGTCTCGAGTTCCTACCCGAGCCAGATATAATTTTTCCCGAGCAACCACCCAAGCTACTCCTCTTTTTTTTCTGTTTTCAAAACTTAGTTTTGATTTAAATTTAAACCCTATAACACACCTATGTATACACACGAGAACAAACCAGAGCTAGAATCCATACTTCCCGAGACAAAACTCGAGCTCCCATCTTCTTCTCCCTTTTACCCAAACCTACTGACACATATAACACGATGCACCGTGCACATCGATATGTTCATCTTCGACCAACGCCGAGACCTTCAACAAGTCGTCGATCATCTCATCGATAACCCAAACCACCCAGAACCTCGAATTGCCCTGCAAATCTAAATCAAGCTATGAAGATGACCTGGTATGAACCTGATCAAATTTTCCTTCCCGTGTTGTTGCCTCCTACTGCCATAAACCTCCCGATCACGTTCTGACCACCACCACAGTCCCACGCCTCTATCCCCACCACTCCGGTTGACTCCGGTCCACCCAGGACCAAGTTAGTACCTCGACTTCCTCATTGACCCAAACTGGACCTAAAACCCTACTTTGTTGTCAACCAGCCACCATGGTGGCTCAGAATTCCAATCACCATTTTTTATGAATCCTCCTACCTCCCAGCAAACTTCACCTACGACCCCATGAGCCAAACATCCTCTGATCACCAGAATTCGACAGAAAACCCAAACCCGTTCAACTCAACAATTCACCTCAACCACACACTTAAAAATCATGATATCTATGTTAAAAATCATGGTTTCTAAGCACGAATCCAAATCTACAATCAAAACTAGAAAGTTTAACAATCGAATTTTTGACTTGAATTATCTTTTTACTGTATATTTCTATTTTCCAGTTACTTACTTAATAAATTCATTTGAAACTATTTTTAAAAATAGAATCAAGTTGAAACTAGCATATTTCATTCGAAGATCAAATCCTAAAAGAGACTAATGGATGAGAATTTGAATTTTGAACTTTTAAAACCTGTAAAGTTTAAAACAGAAGCATGCATATATGGTTCATGGACATGCATACTTAAATCTACCTATACATATATATATATATACATATACATATATATATAAACACATATATATATATATATGTACAGGCATATTTTTACATCCATACACACAATTTTCACCACATACTTCAAACATCAAGATATATATACACAAATTCAAGTAAATTTGCTCACCTGAATTGAAAGACAGAGAACAAAGCATGGAGCAGGAAATGAAATTTGATTTTTTATTCTTTTAATCTGATCTTTTTGAATCAGGATCTTGCTTGATGTTTTAAGAATGATTTGCTTGATTGTTGATGAATTTTCACTTTGAAACAGGAAATGCTCTCGTAATAGCTTTGATCCAGTTCGAATTTTGAAAATCTGGAAATAGGTCTTTTCTTTTAAACTGGAAACTGGAAGTTGTATTTTGATGTTGAACTGATCTGTAACTTGGTATAAATCTACTTTGTGTTTGAAATGAATTTGAACTGAAGCTTGATAAAAACTGAGTTGAATCTTGCATGCATTTAATTTTAATTCTCCTCTGGTTTATAACTTCCATGTTTTAATTTTGAAAAAGGTTTTCTGTTTTGATTTTCTTTTCTTTCTGGTTTTATTTTCTCTAGTTTTGATTTCTTTCTCAGGTTTTGAATTTTGATTATGTGAAAAGAAAATGAGAAAGGGGTAGAGAGATATGTATATATAGGAATGTATTGTATTTTTTTAATATTAAAAGAAAATTAAAAACATGACACTTGTATTTTTGTTTAAATAATTGTTACAAATGTTTGAATGCATGTTCATATCTTTTACACTTGTTCAGTTTCATGTTAAGATGATTACACTTGTCTTTATTTACATGTATAAATATTTTTATGTAAATCTCTATTTATATATATATATATATATATCTCATGTATTAATATTTTCTATTTTATATTAACATACGTTATATATATATATATATATATATATATATACATATAAACTAAATTCAATACATGTATAATTTTAAAAAGAATGTATTTTAAACCTTTTCATTAAACCTTATTTTAATCAAAGCTAATATACCTTTAAATAAATAAATATTTATCTATATACATTTCCTTTTATTTATATATTTATATAACCTTAAAAAATGACAAATTATACATTAATAACTAAACACACACAGATATATATATATATATATATAAGTCTTTAAAATATAGAATTTAACTTTTAAATAGCTTTTGATAATTATTATAGTGAATTCAAAATATAACTTCCAAATTACATACACACACACACATATATATATTAGAAAACAATTTTCTATTAGTTTTAAAATATAAAGTTTTTAAATCTAATTTATTTTTAAAATATTTATTTTTTAATTTTGAATTTAAATTCTATTACAATCTATTTGTGTCTGTGTGTGTGTATAAACAACATATTTCTTATTTATTTTGGAAAAATTCAAATTGATTCACAAATTAATTCCAAAAATCTATATTAGTTACAGATGGATATAACATCAATTACAACATATGAAAAACATCCGAGATCAAATATACAACAATGGAAAAGAATAACATCGGAAAAGAAATCTTCAACCGGGAGTCTTCCAAATGAGTGAGAGAGAAAGAATCCAACACTGCAACTCAAATGCCAAAGCTCCAAAGACTTCCAAACCAAAAAGCTCAAACCACTATCATGTTGCAATATAGTGAATGCGATCCCAAATCCACAGACTTCAAAGACTACCAAATCTACACCTACCAGCTGACTATCTGATAACCTGACTTTAGGCTGCCCGTGTGGAACATTATGGGCACCCAGAGTTTAGAAAGGGAACAATAAACTTCAGGTCAATCATGGGACTGGTGTGAGAAAACAGAAAACAGTTGTTTGAACAAAAAGAAATAACAAAAAGAAATAAAAAGAAATCCGCTATGCTCTTTTGAAAATGAAACAACCATAAGGCCTCCCAACACCCACACAATGCAATCGCACACTTGGGAGAGATTTCTCCTTATGATAGTCAAACATGCTTGATACGCGAAAATCTTTTTGATATTATTATTAGTGCATAGTGTGGAAAACATTTCGAAAGTATAATATTAATCTTAGCCAGCATATGTACCATTATACTATGCCTACTATAGCTACCATGTTAAATGGCAGGTTATACAACTAAAACCGTACAAGGCGCGTATTGGGTGATTGAATTTCCAACAAATGGTCAAGGCTAAGGAACTTTCTTTCCGAAATGGTACGCCTATGGAGGGATGCCCCGAGAACCTAATCAGATCTCTGCCAACACAAGGTCGGGTTACCTCTGTAACTAGGTAACTAATTGTCACGAGTATGTCATCCCCTGGTCGTCACCGACCTTTACCGAGGCACCAACAACAAATTCCAACAACCACATAAGTTAAACATCTGTGCTCCATACCACGATACTACTTTTTATCCAGAAGGAAATGCACATACCCTAAGGGGCACGACCCCCGTAAACTTGCTGCATCCTTCCTGTTTCGACCATTTTCGAGGTGTGAGGTTCGATGAAGTCTCATCCCATAAAGCTACGCTTTTCACAAAAGCCATGCTTCGATCAACCAATGACCAACACTTAGCATGCCACATTACCAAATTGGGAATATATCACTAGTAAATATGAAATACATAACCTTTGAGCTCATACGTCTTAGAGAAGGGTGTTAAGCCAAGAGAATAAATTCTCCACCACCAAACAGAAATGTATTTGATAGAAACCAGCTTTACATCTCAAAATGTGACGTCAGACATACATCTATACAAGTCCATCCTGGGTCCGAATGGAACCGAAGACACTTCGTCAAATTAAGGAAAAAGTCCTTGCAAATCCGTATGTTCCCTAATCATGTCCGAACTCCCCATCACAGAGGGTAGTTTAAATCTCTATATCGGGACCACTCGATGCAGAGAAATTCGACAGGTAATCCTTACGTTTTCGAAAATACCGAGTCTTCAACCACCATCTTCAAATGCAATCCATTTCATCGTATCATTACTCAGAATGGGTTTTTATGACTTAATGTCCTCTCCAGGCTAAACCGAATAATGAGCGCTTATTTTAAAAACACGTGAATACAGTCACAACAAATTTCCAATTTTTAATCTTTTAATCAAAAGATCCACTTTCAGATTCGATGCGGTTTTTGGATAACAATTGGGAATCCGACCACCGGTCGCATCGAAATTCAAATTCCGTTTAAAGACCAATTTGTTTAAGTAAACAATTTCAATTCAATTTATAAGTTCACATTCACACAGTAATCAATCACAGATAGATAACTTATATTTATCAAAACTCGATCCAAAACAGTTCATATCACAGAACATCACATATTAGAGACATCAAACAATTCAAGACATTCAATATAATCCAATCATCCATAAGCAAGATCAATTAGTTGTTTAATCCCCAATTGATTCAATTTAATCTCCAGATAAATTAAATTAATTACTTTAATTACTTTTAAAATTCTGCTTAATAAACATTAATTAAACCCTTAATTAATGAAATTAATTAATCACCCTTAATTATCCATCTTAATTAATTATCCTCAATAAATTAATTGTCTAACGACCCGCCATTTCGTACCATTCAAATCGACAATAATCCACACATGTCGGACTTGAATGATGCAAAATAACAGATTGTAAATAAATTTGGAGCAAATGAAATCAAATACACAGAATCACAGACACAGAACAATCAGAATAACTCGCAGCGGAATATAAAATAACATAGTAGTTCATGAAGCTACTATAACAGAGTCTCAAACCAAATACATAATATAAGTCTGAAAACAACATAATAGAAATCCTAAATGCATAGAAGTTCATTATACATGAGATAAACTAGAACGACTGAAATAGAAATAGATATAAGTGTAGATAGGTAGAAAATCCAGCAAAGACCAGCTCTAGAATAAGAATCCAAAGCTGTGAATACTCAGGTTGACCCAAGCGTAAAAGCAAAACACAAAACACTTGAGTCAGGAACATACATACTTATATAATGTAAACCAACTCAAGTGAACAGTAATAAAGATACAAGTAACTTAAAGGATGTCTGGGACCTTCCATCCTCTAAGGATCCGTTAAACTATTTACTATATAGTAATATTGCGCTATTATAATAATGTCTACAGTAAAATAAACATACTTTAAAATAGCGTTTCGGGCTACCCATATCACCCTTCACACATAATAGTCCCAACAATCCATCTAGTATCAGCATATCTCCAGATCGGGAGACTACCTTAAATACTCCATGGGCTACGGGAGAAAAACAAAATCGTAGTAAAGGCTCGGTACAGTAGGTGACGCGGCACACAAGGCAATGCCAGGGTAGATATACCAATTACGCACACGGGCTGGTGGAACGTAGCAGCCACTACGCCCCACCACGAACAACACTCCAAAATCAAGAGGTGCACCCAATCGATCACAACAGTAATAGAATGGTATCGAAGAAGTGTGTCCAACTAGAGGTGCTACCTCCTTTGGCCCGAGATCGCTCCTGTTTTAGCCACCTTAAGCTAACTCACGGGAGTCAGGTCCACGTAATGTACCTCAGGAACGTCATCACCATCCTACTTCATTCTAGAATCTCCACCGCGTACACAGTTGTTAAAGTGGTTTTCGGTATCGACAGAGAGTATGTCCATATCCGACCTCGGTCTCTTTAACAACCAATCGTTATTATAACCCGTAGTTATAAATTTAAAAATGGTATTTATATTTCAAAAATCAAATATCATTAAACAATTTAATATCATTTCAAATCCATTTCAAAATATCCAACTTATCATATCATTTCTAAACCACTTCATTTTATTCAATTTAAAATACCATTTTAACTCACGTTTTAAAATAATTTATATTTCAAATCGAATTACTTCATTTAAATCATTAAAAATTAAGTTATTACATTTAATAATTAAATTATTAGATTTCCAAAATTTTAAACTTTTCAAAGTTCATTCATTCACTTAAATTTATCAAAACACTGAAAATTCATCTTTCGCGGCACTAAGAAAATGCTACGGAAAGTTATGTTTAAAACAGTTCAATTTAACAAAAGACAACTTTTAAAATGCTGTAATAGGGTTGCTTTAGTTCAAGTAAAACTTATTTATATTTAACTATTATAGCACTTACAAAGTGCTATAATATCCCTTTATTAAAATTTAGCCATTTGGTTCGTTATTTCAACTACAGCATTTACAAATGCTGTAATATCTTTTACATTAGGAAATAATAGCATTTCAAAAATGCTGTTAAATAAATTTAAATATCCGGTATAATTTAATAAACCATTAAATTATCATTTAAACCATTTCAAACTTATAAAATCATATATTTTCACCTTTTTAACCATCATTTAATTTTCCTTAAATTCATGATTTTATAAAGTTAAATTTCCATTCAAAAATCAATATTTAATAATAATTCACTTATTAAATTCCAATATTCAATTTCAATTTATATAATTAAATTTTTAACTTAACTCTTAAGTTTAAATTTTCAAATATAACTTAATTTCATTTTATTTACTTAACTTAAAAATTCACTTTTAAACCAAATTCACAAATTTCCAATTTAAGTTATATTTCAAAATTCAACTCAGTATTCATTTATTTAACATTTTAACTTTATTCAAAAATCATTAATATTTTATAAAACCATTTTAAATTAATTAAAATTCAAAATATCCTAAATTTATCACAATTTCCAGCTTAAATTTAGATTCCAATTATCACCAAATTATAATTTCCAAAATAACTTGCATTTCAGATTTTCTAACTTTACCATTAATTTATTTCACTTATAAATTTTCAGAAAATCAATAATACTTTGCAAAAATAATTTTTAATTAAGTTTAAATCAAAATATTATAATATTTACATTTCTAAAATATTTTAAAAGTTTTAGAAAAAACTTATATTAACTATGGGTCTGTATTTCATTTTCTAACCTAGGAAAAGTGATACGGATAATATATCATTTCAATCCGTAATTTACAAAGAAAATCTGGGTTTTATCATTTCAAACCCGCAGTCCCAAGTAAATGAAATAATTTGAAAATCATTTAGGTCTATCATTTCAGCCCATAATGAATCTCCCCTATTTTAAAGTCCGTTCGGGTATGTATCATTTCAACCCATAGTGATTCTAATCTAAAGGGAACTTGCAGTGTGATAAACTGATATAAATAACAGAACATCATAATATAACAGTAACATATGACATAACAGGTAAATAAGCATGGGTGAACATCATATGATCATAACATAGCAGATATAATATGGTGATGCATTTTACAGATTCAAATGTGATCGATTTACTAGTCATATAAGTATAAAACTGTCTGGTGAGAATAACTCACTCGTATAAGCTGGAGACACGACCAAAACACACAATAACGATCTTTAGAGGCACAAAAGCCCGACAATTATTTGAGATTGAGTGAGCCAAAGATTAATTGTCTTGAACACATTCAAACAAAACAATATAATCTACATAAGTTTTCAACCCAATATAATTAAATAATGTTATAATAAATGCATAAAACAAAGCTAAAATCTTTGCACTTGCTTTCAACCACTTGTGCTTCAGCCAATTGTCAGAAACACACGGCTAGGCATGGCTTAGGATCTAGTTTTTGGATACATAGGGTCGGCCAAACATGGGTTTGATGATGGTGAAACATTGGGTGCATGAACTACAATACAAAGGCAACACAACCTAGATTCAAGGCAACTAAAGGTCTCGGCCAAAGCAACATGGGCATGGCCAGCTTCAGGTGAGTCAGGTGATGATGTGGCAGAGGGTGTCAGGTCCGGTTTGAGGTGGTGGATGGTCGGCCAAGGAGGATTTTGAGGTGGTGGTGTCTTGATGTGCTCGGCTATGGACATTTAGGTGATGCTTTTTGCATTTTTGTGGTGGATCATCAACCCAGGGTGGCTCGGCTTGGGTATGGGGTTGGAGAGGAGGTGGTGGTGACTGGTTTAGGTGGTGGTGGAGGCGGCATGGTGGCTTAGAGTGGTGAGGCCGAACCTGAAGAGGAAGGAAGCAAGAGCAAAATCACATAAACAATGAAAAATAATGAAAAGAAAAGAGAAGTTTACCAAAGTTTAAAGAAGATGGTGGCCAATTTTTTTCTTGAGTTAGAGATAAATTTTGTGCATGAAATGAAATGAGAAGTTGGCTGAAAGGTAGTAGTTAAGGTAGCAAAATTCAAGAGATGTTGGTTGATAATGAAAAGACAAGAATATAAAAAGGCTAAGGAATAACAAAAGTCACAAAACTCTTCAAATTTCTATAATTTCTTTGAAATTTTAAATAACTGAAAAATATTTAAAAATTTAGATAAAAATATAAAAATATAGTAAATAAACAAAAATAAATAAATAAATATTAATTAAATATACTTTAATTAAGAAAAACAGCAAAAATTGTAAACTAGGCTTAAAATTTGAAAATAAATGCAACAAGTTTTGGATAATTTTTATGTACTTGAAAAATATTTATAAATAAAGATAAGAACACAAATATAAATGCATACATAAGAATTAATAAATAAATTTTAATTAAATATAATTTAAATGAAGAGAATAGTAGAAAAATCGAAACTAGCCTTTAAAAATAGAAAATAAATGCAATAAATTTTGGAAAATTCTATTATTACTTCAAAAATATTTAAAAATGAAATCTTACAAATAAAACAAATTTAAAATAATTTCAAAATAAAATAAAGCCAAATTTAATTTATATTAAAAAATCTAGGGTTGTTACACTCTCTCCCACTCAAATCTTTTCGTCCTAAAAAAGAACGGGCAAGGAAAAAAGAGAAACAAGATAGAAAAACAAAATAGTACCTGAAACGAATAATTCCAGAGTCGAAGCACGAATGCTCTCCTCCGTTTCCCAGGTACAATTTCGATCGTCAGTACTCCACTATACTTTGACCAGATTAACAGATTTCCTTCGGAGCTGCTTCGTACCTCTGTCGACAATACGAAGTGGCTTCCTCTCACCAGTCAGATTAGGCTCAATATCCAAACTATCAAGAATAGAAGGCTAGACAATAAGAGATGGATCATGAAGATGTCGGCGAAGATGCGAGATATGCAATACATTATGCACTCCAGAAAGCTTCTCGGGAAAATCCAGACGATAAGCCAAAGAACCAAATCTTTCCACAATGTGGAAAGGACCAATGAACCTAGGAGAAAGCTTCCCTCTACGACCAATGCGAATGACATTCCTCAAGGGAGAAACCTTAATAAACACCTGATCACCAACAGCAAATTTCAAATTCCGCCTACGCCTATCAGCATACTTCTTCTGCCTACCCTGAGCGGCTCTCAACTTCTTCTTAATCTCCTCAACTCTCTCAGAAGCTTTCAAAATCACATTAGGACCAAGAACTAACGATTACCGGATTCAATCCAGCAAGATGGGGATCTACAAGGTCATCCGTATAGAGCAGGAAACGGAGACATTTGAGAATGGCAGAAGATGGTGTCTATTGAACACGTTTCAAACAAGGTATGGTTCATTTGAATGGTTGGTGATGCCATTTGTGCTGACCAATGCCTCTGTATTCTTCATCAATCTTATAAACTGAATCTTTCATGATCAGTTGGATAGATTTGTGTTTGTCTTTATTGATGGTATCTTGGTATATTCTAAAGATGAAAGAGACCATGAAGTCCATCTTAGATTGGTGCAGAAGACATTAAGATAACACAAGTTAAAGGCAAAGATTTTTGTAGTGCCAATTTTGAAAATGAGAGCTAAAGTTTCTTAGGCATATGGTTTTGAAAACTGGATTAGTTATAGATCCATCGAAGGTAGAAATTATTAATGGTGGGAAGAGGACAGAGACAGTCATGGAGATGAGAAGTTTTTGGTGTTGGATGGTATTACCATAAGTTTATTAAGGATTTCCCATGTGTAATGACCTGCAATTTTTAATGTTTTGAATAGGAATGCTTAATTTATTTATATATTCAAATCTAATTTGAATTTAATAAATATAAAGTAAATCAGTTTTTAATAAAACAACTTGATTTTTAATAACGTATTTTTAATTTAATTTATTGGATTTTTCCATAATTTTTAAATAGGAAAATAGTTAAATTTTTGTTTGACGTGTTCTGTGGCAAACGTTGGCATTTTGAAACTTTACAGAATAAGGTAACCGGTGTATTTTATTGTCGTTTTATGATCGTCTCGTATTATTGTGTGCAATTGTATTTTTATTTCTGTCGTTCGTGGCTCATATGTGAATCGAATATTGTGCGGTTGGGTACCCTAAAACTTTTTAACACTAACTTTTCCAAAACTTAAATAAACACTTACACAACACATCACACACTTCTCCATACCTCCATCACTTTTCTTTTTTAGTTCCCCACCACCCCTCTCTTTCTTTTCCTTTTCATTCCCTACACTTTTGCATGATCTTTCTGACTTTTGTTTCTTTAGTTCTTAAGGTATTTGACCCTACATATACCTAAAACGTTCATATAGCAAAAAAAGTCATGGATACATAGAGAGGGGACATAGGGAGGAGATAACTTTTCTAACTTCTAGTTCATTTTTGATTTCCTGCAACCAAATATACTCCATCTCCAACATTCAAAAACTAATATCTACAAAACTAAGTGGAATTAGGCTAAGCGATCAAATGGAAAGTCATTCTTTTTTTTTCTAGTTATTTTCAAAAATAGTCGGATGAAGTTTCGCCGAGCGGAGTGACAGAAGCTGCCAAATGATCAACGGAGGTCGAAATTTGACACAAACTTCAAAAATCAAACTCTCTTGATCCACTTGGAATTAGACGATGGCGTTAGTCTCATTAGCTTCATAGGGTGATATAGTACCTTTGATGAAGCTTCAATGGAGTTTGGTGACGGTCATCGATAGTTATTGGAAACTAGGGTTATAGATAAGTAGAGTAAGATGTGATGATGGAGGAATTGGAGTGTATGGTTGTGTTTCTCGTAGGAAGAAGTGAGATGATCCACCTCCTCGATCCTCACAAAACCATACTAATACGTACTTGGTATTCATGTACCGCAAATCCAAGTACCAAAGAGGCAGATTTTCATAGGGTAAAAGATAATAGAGATAGAAGACAGGGAAATAATAGAATCTCACATCATATTTAACAGCTTGTGATCATTTAGATAGTGCATATAATCCCACTAAAATGTGATATCAGAGTCATGATAAGTACTAACCCATCTAGGATAGTTATAATGGTCTATCCCTACATGCGCTGGTAGGCACATGTACATAACATAAATATAACGGAAAGTGGTGATAATAACAAAAATATCCAAAATGATTCATTCTTCATGCTTCATGCTTCATGCTCCAAATCAGCTAACCGCTTGGCTGCTCGAAAAAATACGGCATGCAGATTTTAAGAAAAAAACTCCGAGTCAGTCATCGGACTAGTGTGAGAAACTCAAAATACAGATATTTAAAAAGAAAAGGTAACTCATGAGACCACGCAGCACATAAGCACGGAACAGGTTTTTCCCTTATAATAACCAAAACATTTACTACACAAAATCATTTGTTATTATTTCTAATGACATTCATTTTTAAAATAGTTTTCAAATAAACTTATGAATCATAGCCAAAATTGTTACATTGGTTAAATTTGACGGTATAATACATTTACAATCAAGTCTGTAGGCACTTATTGGAGAATGAATTTCCATAAAATGGCAGGTGAGGGACTATCTTCCATACAGTTCACCTCTAGAGGAATGTACTAAGGATACACAAACAATCCTCTACATCTGGCAAGACCGGTCTATCCCTATTTGGCACTCATACATGGCCTGGATAGAAACTGAATACGACATCACCCCGGTCGTAATTAACCTATTCAGGATTCCATTACACACACAACATACTCAAAATATAGAGAGTAATCTAGAAATGTGATGACCATGCCCTTACGGTTGAGAACCACATAGCCTTATGACGTACCCTGTTTAAACCATTACCGGGTGATGAGGTCCAAGGTAGCAATTACCTTTCACATTGCACATTCCACTTTGAATGCCACACTACCATTCCACGATGATACAACTAATTCTACAAATGTACAACTCCTAAGCATGTATGTCTCAGGAATGGGTGTTAAGCTAAGAGAAGTTGCCTTCTCCGCCACTAACAGATGATACATTCATTGGGATCAATTTATGTAATTATAAATGCAATGTCAGACATTTGTCCATAAAAGTTGTCTAAGTACAGGTTGAACTGAAGGCACTCTCCTACCACATCCTATTGGGAGGTACCCTAGGCTTAGTAGCGAGAAGTCCTTGCATCGAAGATCTTAAATGAAGAACTACTGCCATAGAGGGTCAGTGAGAACCAGCTCTACATTCCGTCTTCCAAATCTTTTCCATGTCTTCACTTCGATTATGTAAATTGGTTCAAAGTGGTCTTTGAATAGGAATCACTCGAATCCGACCTGGTTCTTTTGAACAAATCATTGATAAAAAGATGTTAAGTGAATAGGGAATTATTCTTTGATTAATTAATTTCTTTTTATCAAACTATCTTCTAGAGATATATATTTTTTTAAACATTCTTTCCAGTATATATGGAATAATTAAGCCTCTTTATCAAATCCTTTGATTACTTAAAATCTTTTTAAATCTTGGAATAATTCTAAACCATTTCATATTTCACTTGGGAAAATAATTCCGAACCATTTTATTTACATCTTAACTAAGATTTCTTAACTCAAAACTCAAAATTTTAATTAATTTAAAACCACGTTATCTAGGATGTTAATCCAAAACCAGTATATATTAATTGAGCAAAATCTATAGAAATCATCTAATTCTACTCAATATCAGTTCCAGTATTCAACAAGTACTATGGGCGAAATAATGGCAAAATTACCATTTAAATTCCACTAATAGTACGAATTCCCTCTTCGGGATTTAACACCATGTGTAAGAGGATTATCTCCATAAAATCCAAGTTGTTTGAAGTTTGAAAATTTAATCTTTTATACCTAACTCGTTTCTGACATTTCGACCTCATCTATCCCTCTTATGGCAGAGGCAAGGTGAGCCAATGCACTTGTTTCTCCTGAACATCTTCTTAGTTTAAGCACCTTTTCTAGATCTCACAAATAGAAAAATCCAGTCCGCTCGTCGGTTTTTAGAGCTAAGATTAAATCACTTGATTTTTGACAACTTTTCTCTAAATCATTTATTTAAAAATTTTAAGTAATATATAAATCTACAAATTATCATTAAAAAACTTAATTACTCATTTTAAAACATTTATAAAAGATTGGAAAATAATAGTTAAGTTTAAAACAATATTTCAAAAGTTATAGAAAACCGCTACGAAAAGTGCTTTTTAAGCTATAATGATCAAAACGACTTTTCTATCATTTGAAAATTCATTTTATAACTCAAATAAATTTTATGATTTAAAATAAGTCAATAATTTATTTCACACTTTCAAACAATTCGTAAATATCATTTTCAAAGAAATCCCTCTATGGATTTTGAACTACAAAACTACGATTTTGTCAAAAATTTGATTTACTCATATTTCAAATTTTACTTATCGAAATCTCTATTTTCCCTCTTTGTTTGAAAACTATAGATATAATAATTCAGAAATTTCTTATCTTGAAGAATTCTGTGCTATATCCCATTCTATATATTCGTTTGACTTTTACGATGCGAAATCGCGAACTACCGTTACGCGACACATCTATTTTTGGCTCAATTTACAATATTCAATTAAACTTTTTCCAAATACTTTTAAATGTTTATAAAAAATTTCTAGATCATATCCAAAAAAATTTAAGAGGTTTAAACATTCCATATACACCATTGTATTCAATAAAGAAAGGTGACTTCCTTTGTGTTTATCGACGTGTATTAACGTGACTTGCATATACATTCAACAACCATATTAAATAACCACCATTAACAATCATATCCAAACATATATATCGGCCAATAACATATATTACTATAGTTTAGGAGTTTCTTACCTTATATTTGATCGAGGTAATTCTTAATCGGCTATAGCTCCGCTACC
Organism: Allium cepa; assembly: GCA_030765085.1. NCBI lineage: Eukaryota > Viridiplantae > Streptophyta > Magnoliopsida > Asparagales > Amaryllidaceae > Allium > Allium cepa. Next base: position 339,381,434 of record CM060932.1, on the reverse strand, counting down.
TTCGAACCAGAGCTTATGTGTAACGACCCATAATTTCGCTATTTCGAAAATGAGAAATTTCGTTCGATTTAAATTTAAAAGGAATTTAAATCTTAAATAAATATGTTATATATATAAATAATTATCTATTCTTATAGTTAATGTATTAAAAAGTATAAATTTGGATTTTAGAACAAATAGACAAAAGTTAAGTTTTGTTAAAAATAAATAAAAGCTTGAATAAATGGATTTTAATATTTGTCTATAAAGATAAATCTTATTTAAAACATCTAATAAAGATAATAAAAGTATGTTAAAAGATTTAAAAGTTTGTTAATAATTGTTTTATATAAATAACAAAAATTTGTCGCATTTTGTCAGTTTTACATACACTGTAAAATTAGAAATTTTGATATTAATTAAATATGATTTTAAAATATAAAGAGACTTGTTTTAATTTATTTAAAGAAGTAAAATTTTCATTTTTAAATTTGGTTTACATAAATAAATAGTTTAACTAAAACGTCAAAATGTGACCGTAAAACATTTTGTCGAAAAACGACGTTTTGTCGATTAAAAGTTATCGCAACGTCGTCGCACCTTTATTTTCTTATATAGAAACATATATTCTAATAGTGTAAGTATTAATTAATTAACTAATCAAGTTTACTTTTACTAAACATGGTTAGAAAACTTCTAGAAGTCATTAAGAAAAGTAAGTAAAAATTAACAAAAGTAAGTAAGAAAAGTCAAAAGTAAACATCAAATCAATATCACATCAAAAGCCAACATAATTATTATTTTACTTAGCTTAGTTCTTAAGGGATTAAGATATAAAGTGAGGATGTGAAAGGTGATGTTAATTTTTGAAAAAGTGGAGATTGCTTTAGCTTGAAATAAGGTTAGTTTGGTAATTTGGTAAGAGACTATTTTGGTAAATTACCACTTTCTTTCTTTTTCTATAAATATCCAACTCCTTCTTCACTTCCATTCACATTTTCTTCTTCTTCTTTTCTCAAGCTTCTTTATCTTCTTCCTCTCCTCTCTAATGGATTCCATGCCATAGAAAAATATTATAAAGAAATAATGTCAAAATATTTACAAAATTTTGAAAAGAAATCAATGTTTATTTTCTTCAAAACAAACTCCTTTTTTCTCTATATTTTACCTCTTCTTCTTTCGGCCATAAGTTCTTCAATACAGAAACAAAATGCAAAATTATTTTTTTAAATCATTTATTTTTGTAGTGGCTACAACTTTCATGTTTATCACTTTGTTTCATTCCAAAGTTTACTATGTCAAAATTCCACTTATTTAAAGTGCATTTTCTGGCCCAGGTTTTAAGCAAGAAAATAGGCCGTTTTGTTTTGATCATCACTTGATCATAACAGATCCAAATTTAGAAATTATTTTTTAAAACCTTATGAAATTTCAGTGGCTACAACTTTTATGTTGAGCACATTTTCCAGTTTTGAGGTTTGCTATACGTGAAACTCAATTCTTTGAAGTGTATTTTCGGGCTTTATTTTTGTGAATCCGAGAATAGCTCTTTTATTTTGAACATATCTCCCTAAAAACAACTTGAATTCAAATGATTCTTTTTTTCAAATTCAATAGAAAAGAATTTGTAATAACTTTTCAGTTAATAATTTTTTCAAATTTGTGAGTAAGAGAGTCAAAAACAAGAGAAAAAATGACCTATTTTTCGGATCTAAATCTTGGGAATTCAAGTTCAAAGCTCTACCGCTTCTTCTCTATATTTTCGGCCAACCTCCATCTCAAGACTAGGCCAAGCTATTGGAGGGGAGAGGGTGTTGTTTGCTAGTGTTTAATGGAGTAGGAATTAATTAGTGAAGTGTTGGTTGATTAGAATGTAGGTAGGAAGTTAATCGCTTTGGTTTATGGTGAGAAATTCTCATTGCTTTTGAATATATATTTTGATTATATAAATCATATTTACACCATTATGACATATGAATGTTTATAGCAAATTGATTGTTAATATGGATGATTTGATAGTTAGTAAATTAAGTGAATTGTGATAATATATCTGTTATGATATTAATAGTGAATGTTAGATTTGAAATCATATGCATGTAATTGGTTGAATGGACGTTATGTTAGTGATAAATACAAATATTGGATATGTTCATTTTGATCAAGTAATCCCTTTATCTAAAAAGACCATATTTTAGTAATATGAGATATTGTGGAAAAATAAGTCTCTTTTCATTTAGAAGTGAAATTAAAGTTAAAATGTAAGAGAACTTGAAATTTGAAGTGAATCGGGTTTGAAAAGAATAGTTAAATTGAAATTGAAATTAAGATGAATAGTGAAATTGAAATTGAAATCGATTTTTAAAAAGTGAAGTTTAGTTTGATATTGAATTGAAGTTTAAATTTAGATTAGATTTGAAATCTAAGTTTTAAATATGTTTAATTTGAGATTAGAATTGAAATTGAAATTTAAAATTTAATATTAAAATAATGTGAATATAATAATATTATAATATGGTAATAGTGAAAATACTTTTAAAAGTGAAAATATTGATTTAAAATGGTTTCTAATGATTTTATAAGTGTTGAAATCCAATTTGAATTGATTATTTCAAATATTGAAAAATAAGTTAAAACTAGACGCGTCGCGCAACAGTAGTTCGTGATTTCACGTTGAAAAGTTCAAATGAGTGTATAGAGTGGAATATAGCTCGGAATTCTTCGATATAAGAAAATTTTGGACTATTATATCTGTATCTTCTAAATGAAGAATGAAAATCAAAGTTTCGATAAGTAGATTCTGAATTAAGTCCAAATCAATTTTCTAGAAAAATCGTGCTAGTGCAGTTTAGTGACCATAACAGGAAATTTATTTAAATGGATGTTTTTAATTATGAAAAAATATGGAATAAATTTGATAAATCTATTTAAATGATTTAAAAGAGATTGGGATTGGAAAATATGAATTATCGAATGTTTAAAAGTTGTTTAATTCAAAATAAGCTTATTTAGCACTTTCCGTAGCACTTAATGTTGCGAATTCTATAACTTTTGGAATATGAGTTTGAATGTAACGACGTTTCCTAGAATAAAATGTGAATTTTTTAAAAAGGATAATTAAGCGTTTTGAAAGATAATTTGGGATATTTATAAGCAATTCCAAAATAAAGTTGAAAATCTGAGTATGCGGAAACAACTAGTACATTTGTCCCGCCTGTGAGATCTGGGAAGACAAAACAAGGTGTTTAACTAAGGTTAGGGATGGAGCAACCAGTGCCCTGAACTTACCTGGCCTATGTTTTCTTTTCTTCTGCGAGGGGTGGAACGAATCGAAAGGAAAGCCCGGATGCTCTTAAATAAAAAGACTGTATTAAGCTTTTTGAATTAAAAGAAGATTGGTATTATCCAAAAGTTAAGCAATCTCCAAGATGAATGATTTCTATGATCCTATTTACTCAAAAATGTTTTTGTTAAGATTGACTTAGGGATTATCATAAACGATGTCTTAAATAACATTGTTTTTGACCCGCTTAAAAGTTAAGAAGTTTGGATCAAGAATCTAGTAAGGAAATCTGAGATATTTTCCAAAGCAAAAGAATGAACTTCTTAGAAATTACTCTAAGTTAAAAGAGAGAGAATTTGGAAACCATCCGAAAAGGATTAAAGTGAATAGAGACTTAATAAATCCTATATACTCATATTCACTTTTTATCGATGATTGGATGTCGAAGGAACCGGAGTCGGATTTGGTTAATTCCTATCCGAAAACCACTTCGAACTAATGTATACGTTCGAACGTGAAGACATGTTGAAGACGATGATTATTGAAGACCGTGGATCTTCATAGCGTGAGGACTGCTTGTTGATTTGCTCGGGTTCGCACCCATTGTAGAGTTATATATAGAAGTGGTCTCCTCGTGATGGAGATTTTGTGGATTGCAAGGGCTTCTCGCCTAGTAATGGCCGAGGAAAGTGCCTTCGGTTTGTCCTGTTCCTGGACAACTTGTATGGACGTTTGTCTGGCATTGCATTTCTAACGATTACGTACATTGGTTTTTACGAACATACATCAGTGGTGGCAGAGAAGGCAACTTCTCTTAGCTTAACACCCTCCTTGAGACTTACAAGATCAAGGGTTGTATTTTTATGGAAGGCAATTAGTAGTTAAACAGAAATGGCAATGTGGCATTCAAAGATGTGATATGTGCTATGTGAAAAGGTAATCGTTTGCCTCAAGCCTCATCAAACCGGAATTGACCGAAACATGATTAGAAGCAGCAAGGCTAAGTGGGTCATTACCAATTAGGGTATGATCATCCCCTTCTAGATATATTTCTTCCCGCTATGATGTTCGGGATGTTAATTAATGTGGTGTATGGAAAACGAGTGCTTGGTTAAAGGTCGGTAACGACCGGGGGATGACATATTTGGTACTATCTAGTTAAAAAGGTAGGCCGGTCTTGTGTTGGTGGAGAGCAGATGTTCTGTGCCTCGGGACATCCATCTAGAGGTGTACCCATTTCGAAAGGTAGATCCTACGCCTGGTCATTTGTATGGAAATCCATTCTCCAATAAGAACCTACGGTCTTGTTTGTATAGCCTAGTATGCTGGAATTTAATGATGGTAACAATTTCAGCTAAGATTAATAAGTTTATTTGCAAATGTTTTCAAAGAGATGTCATTAGAAATAATATCAAATGTTTTGATATAAAAGTGTTTTAATTATCATAAGGTAAAAACCCGTCCGTGTTTATGTGTGGGCGTGGTCTTATGAGATACTCTTTATTTCCAAAGGATTTATAACAAAGGCTGATATATGACACTGTCATTCATTATTGAGTTTTTCTCACGCTGGTTTATCAAGCCTGATCCGGATATTTTCAATACTCGGGTCAGATTCGAGTAGTTTCAGGATAGTCGAAGACGGTGAGAGTTTCCAGAGGAGAGCTGGAGATATTCATCGACGTATGGACATATTCTGTTATCCGCTTTGCTTAGTATATTTTGTTTGATGTTTGTCATCAATTGTAAGGACAGATGTTTATAACTGTCCAGACTAAATTTAGGTTAGATTCTGATATATGTATTTAAAAGTTTTCCACTGTAAAAATATTTGTTCAATATTATATGTAATTCCATTCGTGTGAGATTCTGTTCTGTCTACTTTTCTTTATCACCCTTAATGATTCGTCTTTTCGTGCAATTTGAGTTGGACATGTGTGGTTTATTGTCGATTCAAAGGGTAGGGAAAATGGGGCATTACATTATGAAACCATCCTTAAGGCCCTTAGCTGGACACAGCCAAGCTTGGAAGAGGTGGAACTCATGGCTAAGGTGGCAGTGGGTTGTGGCCATGAGTTTAAGTGGTGGAACTCAACATTTTTCCCTAACTTTTCTATATAAATTTTCTATGCATAAGGAGCCATTAGAGAGGCTTTCATAAAGCTTAAGAAGAAGGAGGAAGAAGATGAAGTATGTGTTAGGAATTTATGAAAAGAGCGGTGGTATTTATAAGTAAAGGTTAGAGTTAATATATCATGATATTTATTTGAAATTCCTGACTATAAAATCATCCACTGTCTCTCCTTCTACATCACCATGCATGGCCATAACCACCTCTCCTATGTGCACATCACTTCCACCACTTTGTGGCATGCCTACATTGAATTTTAAAAATTTAAGTAGTAAAAAAACTAAAAACATCTTAGATATTTTAATTATGTATGGATATTAAAGTGTATAAGTGTATATGTATGTATACATATCTTCATGTGTATGTTAGGATATATATGTGTGTGTGTTGTATATGTTCACATGACACAAAACAAGGTTGCAATGGTTTAAAATAACGTTCGTTCGTTAAATCATTGAAAATCGGGAAATTGATTCTCGGTTACATTTTCACTTATATTTTAAATCATATATAAATGTAAAAAAAATTGAAAATAAATTTCTTATCATTTTTAACTAATTAAAATGATCACATTTTATTTATAATACTAAATAAATTAATACTAACAAATATTTACAAAAATCGCTATTATATTGATAAAGTGGTACGAATTTTTCTTATATCTTCAAATCTAATATATATCTTTATAAAATTATTATAAATGATTTATTGAAACTTATAATTGTTTAAAATGAATTATCATCATTATAAAATAATTATTTAAATAATTATAATAATTATTAAATAATTATAATTTAATTTAAATAAATAAATTTATTAAAGTGATAAATTTGATGTCGTTGCAGACATTCGGCCTTAAAAGAATTTCTTCCTCGAAATTAAGGACAAGAAGAAGATAACTTGAAAGCATATTTACATATATAACAAGATGATACATATATATATATATATATATATATATATATATATAAGATGTGGTAAGTGACTACAACATAGATCGGTGAGTACATTATTCTGATACAACATATAACTATGTATCCACTCTAAACTCAGGATAGGCTCTACGCATTCTATCTTTTATCTCCCAACTACAGTATGTTACATCTCCACTTCATTGGACTTTAACTAATCCTACAACTTACCTCCTTAATCACTTCTCATCACGATCCACGATTCGCATACGTCGCTTGATAACTGCCAAATTAGGTTCAACTTTTAAATCTTCTTGGACAGCAGCTTCTATAATTTGCTCTAGATCATGCACAAATTTTCATGGTTGAGATATGTGAAAGACATGTGCACACCCGGTAATCTTTCGGGAAATCCCACATGATAAGCTATTGGGCCAATCCACTCAAGAATTGGAAAAGGTCCAATACATCGAGGTGTTAACTTCCCTGCCCTACCTAATCTTGCTACTCCTCTTATTGAAGAAACTTTCAAAAATACAAAATATGCAACCGAAAATTCCAAATCTCTACGTCTCATATCCGCATAGCTCTTTTATCTGCTCTAGTCTTTTCTCATCTTCGTTCTAACCATATCGACTTTTTTTAGGCTTCTCTAACCATGTCAGGACCTAGTACCAATCGATCTCCGGTCTTGTTCCAACATACTGGGGATCTGTATGGACTACCATATAAAGCTTCATATAGGTCCATGCTAATACTTGCCCGATAATTGTTATTATAAGAGAATTCTATCAGATGAAGGTAGATTTCCATTGGACCTCCAAAATCTAAGATACAAGCTCTTAGAAGATCCTCCAACACTCGATTTACCTTTTCAGTTTATCCATCAGTCTGGGGATGATATGCAGTGCTAATGTTTAGTTTTATTCCAAAAGAAGTCTGCAATGCTTCCCAGAACTTACGGGTAAATATTAGGTCTCTATCACTGACTATGCTACTAGGAACACCATGTAATCAAACAACTTCCCTCATATATATTTCTGCGATGCTTACAGCAGTTCGTGTTGGCTTTACAGGGATGAAGCACGTGCTATTGGTTAGCCAATCTATAATGATCCAAATGCCTTCATTCCCCTTTCTTGATCAAATTAAATCATCTATGAAATCTACTGATATTTGTCTCATTTGAAAGTTGGGATTTCGAGAGGTTGGAGTAGCCCTATAGTTTTTTATTTATCACTCTTAATCTGTTGGCAACTTGCACATTTACTCACATGAATGGAAGTGTCTCTCTTAATACCTCCCCATGAAAATGTCTTTATCATGTCTCTATACATCTATGTAACACCAAGATGTATTGCGAGTGAAGAACTGTGACATTCAATTAAAACTTCTTGTTTAATCCCATTTACTTTGGGGATACATATCCTTCCATTCATTCTTAAGATTCCCTGCTCATCCTCTTTGAAACCTTCCCATCTTCCTGGTATCACCTTCTTTTCCACTTCCTTGGCTATTTTTGCAATGATCGAGTCCTTGAACCGACTCTCCTTTATTTGACAAATAAATGCTAGATGCACCATTAAATAAGCTATAATGATCTTCTTTCTACATAGAGCATCTACCATAACATTTTCCTTTCCTGGTGTACATAGAATATCCAAATCATACGATGCAAGGAATTCTAACCAATGTTGTTGCCTTATATTTTTAAGTCCTTTTGAGTGAAAAGATATTTTAAAGACATGTGGTCTGTGAAGAGCTCAAACTTTTCACCTATTTAAAGAAGTAATATTATTTACCAGGGTCAATGAAAGTTTATTTAAAATAAACTATAATGAATTCTTACCCAGTAGATAATGTCTCCATGTTTATTATGCGAACACAATGGCTAATAGCTTCAACTTGTGTGTTGCATAATTTCTTTTGTGGATCTTCAATTTTCTACTTGCATAAGCGGTGACCTATCCATGCTGCATTAAAATAGCATCAACTCCCACCCCACAAGCATTTGTATGTAATGTAAATGCACCGCTTTCATCCACAATTGCTAGTACGTGAGCAGTAGTTAATCTTTTCTTGTGTTCTTGAAAGGTTTTTTCACATTTCTATGTCCACTCAAACTTCACATCATTTATGGTTAGCTTGCTAAGTGAGAGGAAATCATGGAGAAGTCTTGAATGAATCTCTGATAATATCCCGCCAAACCCAAAAACTACCAACGTCCTTGGGAGGTTTTGGTTGTTTCCGGTCTAGAATAGCTTCAATCTTTGCTGGATCGGCTGCAATTCCTTCTCCTGACACAACATGTCCAAGGAATCTTACCTCTTTTTCCCAGAAGTGGCATTTTGAGAATTTAACTTTCAACACACTTCTTCTCAATATTTCTAATACAATTTCAAAATACCCATCATGTTTCTTTGAATGTATCAAAAATTCATCAACAAAGACTAATATGAATTTGTGGAGTACTTCTCTAAATACCCTATTCATATGGTCCAGAAAATAGGCGGGAGCATTTGTTAGCCTAAAGGGCATAACTAGCCATTCATAGAATTCATTTGAGCTTCTGACTGCTGTTAAAGGAACGCGATCTTCTGTTTATCCTTAGGTAATGGAATCATGTGGCTTGGTCCATTTTTAAGAAACTCTAGCCCCATGTAATTGGTCAAACATATCATCTATGCGAGGTAGAGGATATTTGTTTTTATCGTTTGTTTGTTTAGATCTTTATAGTCCATACACAACCTTAGCGAGCCATCAAACTTTGCAACAAAGACCACCGCTGCCCCCCAAATTGAACGACTTGGTCTTATCAGTCTTTTCATTAATAACTCATCAGTCTGTTTTCTTATTTCTTCTTTCTCTTTTGGAGCCATCTTCCGAATCGGGTAAACAACTGGACTTGTGTTGGGAAGTAAATCGCTGAAGAACTCAATTTCTCGATGGTTTGTGGTAGACTTTTTGGTTCTTCAAAAACAATGGAAAATTCCCTTACTATAGGTATTTCATCTAGATGTTTTTGGAACAAATTGAGCACATACAGAAAACCTTCCTTTATGGGATTAGGGTTTTCACATTTTATCATAAAATTTCCACCTCTTCTATTTTGTAGTAGGCCTATCCTTTTATTATAATCACGAATAGCTTTACATTCAGACAACAAATCCATGTCGAGTAAAATTTCAAATTCATCAAAGTCAAGGACTATTTGATCACATAGAAAAATTTGGGATACGTAGGTAACATGGATTCCTTTACAAATCATGGTGAGATTAGTCGTATAGCCTGTCGGGTTAAACAAACTTATGGGAATATCTTTTTTAGTTTAAGTTCTAGCCTATCGATTAGTTTCTTGGAAATAAAGCTGCAAGGAGCCCCAGTATCAAATAACACTCTAAATAATAATTTATTAACGTCAATTTTACCTTCCAGAACTCCTTTTCCCTTTGCATTCGTTGATGTTGAAGGTTCGTCTTTAATGGAAAAAACTGTTGATTGCTCTCCTTTCTTTATTAATGGACACTCAATTATCACGTGCCCTGGTTTGTGGAAATTATAGCAAGTTCCCATTAATGTCTAAGAATTTTTGTAGGTGGAGAAAAGGTGACCTTTCTGCTGGAAATCATAGCAGATTCCATCTTTCAAACGATCTCCTTCCGACTTGCCTTGCCCCGGTTTCTTCCCTTGCTGGCTAAATTTTCTCCTCTTCTAATTGTTGTTGCTATTACTTTGAATTGTAGGTGGATTTTTCTTGTCTAGGGTTTCGTATCAGAAACCCATATCCACCAGATCTACAAAAGTCCCTTTCACATGCACTGTCATTCTGTCTTGATACTGATTCTTCATTCTAGAAATAAACATTTCATTCTTTTTTAGAGGAGTGTCAATTAGACGGAACCCAAATCGTGACAATTCATTGAATTTGTTAGCATACTCCTCTATGGACATTTTTCCTAATTTTAAATCCATAAAGCTTTTATAAAGATGTGATTTTATTGATGTAGACGTATACCGCTCTTCAATACCTCCTTGAATCATTCATAGTAATTGACTCTCACTAGTTAAGAGCCCCATTTTGTAATTTCCAAGAAGCCAAGAATCTTTTCTGCACATCTCCTGTAATTTGGCCCTTTGAAAATTCTTTCACAAGAGTAGATCGAAGCTTGAACTTCTATAATGTATTTTGTTCCCTTGAATGGTTTACCTCCTAAACTGATATAGTTCTTGCACAAAATTGCGAATTTGATTTAGGGTTGCATTAGAATTATTACTTCTTCACTTATTGTGGCAGTGGGAGTTCAACCATTAATGTTTTTTGTACTGCTACCTTCCCATCCCATACCTCATCCTCTTCGTCCACTCATCTCCTACTATCTGCATATAGTAAGGAAATACCTTTATAATATATGGAAAAGATTTCTAGTGGAACTCGCATAAATTTTTATGTACTTTTTATTGGATAAGAATTTTAAGTGTGCGCTCTCTCGGACTAAACTCATTCTAGGGTTTACTAACCCTATCTCTAGTGAGTTGACCCTATTTAGGCTTAGGTATTCACTCAATCATAAGCTCTATTACCAATTGAGACGACCCACCTCCTCGATCCCCATAAATCGACACTAATATATCATCGCTATTCACGTGCCTCAAATCCATGTATCGGAGAAGAAAATTTTCATAGGGTAAAAGATAATAAAGATAGAAGATAAGGAAATAATAGAATCTCACATCATATGTAACAACTTGAAATCATTTAGATAGTACATACAATTAATTGCTCTAGAAAATGAGATATCAAAGTAATGATAAGTACTATCCCAGCAAGGATAGTTGTAACGGCCTATCCCTGTAGGTGTTGATAGGTGCATATAATTAAACACAACGGAAAGTGGAGGTAATAACAAAGAGATCCAAAATGCTTCATCCTCCATGCTTCATGCTCCAAAATGCTCCAAATCAGCTAATTACTTGGTTGCCCGTATTAGGGCACCCAGAGTTTAAGGAAAATAAAAATAAACTTCGGGTCAGTCATTGGACTGGTGTGAGAAACTCAAAATACGGATATTTGAAAAGAAAAAGGTATCTCATAAGACCACGTCGCTCATAAACACGAAATAAGATTTTATCTTATGATAACCATAACATTTGCTACACAAAATCATTTGATATTATTTTTAATAACATTATTTTTGAAAATAATTTTCAAACAGACTTATGAATCTTAGCCGAAATTGTTATATTGGTTAAATTTGATGTCATAATAGGTTTACAATCAATTTTGTTAGAACTTATTGGAGAGTGGATTTCCATATAATGGTTGGTAAAAGACTACCTTCCATGCAGTACATCTCTAGAGGAATGTACATAAACAATCCTCCATATTTTGCGAGACCGATCTATCCCTATTTAGCACTCATACATGGCTTGGATAGCCGAATATGACATTATCCTTCTCATAACCGACCTATCCGAGATCCCATGGCATACACACATACTCAACATATAGAGAGTAATCTAAAAAGGTGATAACCATTCAGTGGGATTTGTCGATAGCTGGTATCTACGATTTATCTGCTTTCATGCAGCGATTGGCAATTGCCATGATTATATACCCGAGAGGGGAATTGTCCTAAGGGGCGTTTATTATTTTAGTGAGCATTTTCCTTTGGCGGCATTTACCTTATATGTTATTTCATAATCTATTTTGTTACACTTTTATGTAGTATTTGGATAGAAGAGTATTTGGGACATTAGTTTACTAAAATTATAAATTTTGATTTAAACTCGAAAGCATGATTTGATATACATGATGTATATATTAGTATTTCAAAAGGATTTTTTTATTTCGCCTTTTGGCAAGGCCGTGACACCAAGGAATTGACTAGAAACAAAAGACGGCCTATCCCGAAGATTGATTGTACACAGGTTCACTGTGGATGTTGATAAATTTGGTCTGAATCCATATCGAGCTACAATTGAAGTGATAGGACCGGTAAAGCTATGAAAGCCAACGTTCCAAGTTTCAAGTCAATCGGAGTTCGTGTGCTCAAGATACGATTGATGCAATCCAAGGAAATCAACTCACACGCATCCGTCTATTCGTATCCATCATTTCACATCCATCTGTTCATATCCATCAAGTTATCTGTTGTTCGCATCCATCACGTTATCTGTTGTTCATATCCATCACATAAACACAACTGCATGTCCACTTAGCCTAGTTCTACGCCATGTCGATCAATTGGAGTCAATTCGCCTCGATCCCAATCGCATAGTTCGTATCGATCGATCAACGATCGATACGAATAAAACATCAAACGAATGATACGAAAACAACCTCCAGCTATCGATACGAAATGGCCCTCAGCTATCGACACGAAATAGCCAATGATTATCGACACGAACAAGGCCACGATAATCGATATGAATAGAACAACTTCGATCGATGCAAAAAAGCCACGGCAATCGATACAAACAGAACAACTTCGATCGATACGAACAAGCCTCAAACAATCAATACGAAGGATACATGCCAACATCGATTCGAAGGACATAGCGCTCAATGGATACGAAGGGGAAACAGTCAACTCGACATGAAAAGTGGATCATTCCAAGAAGTTAGCACCATGTCAAATTGCAAGAATGTTCCCAAAAATCGATACGAACTGATCGATACGAAGAGCATCGATGCGAATTCAACAGCCTAAAGAAAACAAAAGTTTGCATTGATCATAACTCACAATCTACAAGTCCAAATGCCATCAAATTTTCACAGGAGCTTGCGTACATCCTCTACAACATTCACAATCAATCCTGACTCAATTGGATGAAGTTTTGATCGATACGAAGCTCATTCATATCGATCCTAGATCGTGTGCAAATCACATGAGTTTGATCGTGTGGGCCCACCCATATGCCAGAAGAGGTCTCCCGAAATCTGAGCGAGTTATATGCACACTACGTCTATAAATAGCATCCCAGAGTCTACAGAAAAAGGACTTTTTAGCTCTCCTACGTCCAGACTCTGTGATAATAATTATTGTACTCAAAGATCACTGTTGTACTTGAAATCTACTGCAATAATCCACTATAACCAGTTGTATTCAGCAAACAAACATAAAAAATCATCAATTTCATAGTGGACATGGGCCATACAATGAACCACTCTAAATCTCTGTGTTTCTGCGTGTTTTTCTTATTTGTTTTTGAAGTGTTTGCCAGATAATCCTCTTTTTACATTTATTTTCTTTATTTTATCTCTTCAACTACTTCCGCAGAGTGTTGTGCCCAATTTTGATACAAACATTTTGGTTTTTCACTGAGAAGACACAATTTTTCTCTTACTCGTTGGATCTACTATCGATATCGGATTGCAAAAATCTAAGAAGAAGATCTAGATCTAAAGTTCAAAGTTCTTCCATCCTATTCAGATTTGCATCAAATATTGGAAAGAGCTCTGTGACGCCCCACCTCTATACCCACGCTAGCCAAGGACACTACGGGGTAATGTCGTCAACTAGCGCGGAGAATAAGGCTGTTGAGGAGCGACCACCCGTGTAATGGCTTAGTGCGAGCATCGATATGTCAGATAGTATAACAGGAAATCCGACATATCGATACAAACTCAAAGCTACTACACAGTTGCTATATAAATTCTTCGGAAACAAACATAGAAATAAACATAACACAAGTCAGTCATAGATATCCATATCACAAAGGGGAAAAAGATAAGAATATAACACATGAAAGTGTACATCAGAGTAGTGGTCAAATAAGATCCACAATATCACAAAAGAATAGCTACAAGTGCTACACAAAAGAATATGGATACATAAATGAGTCTATATCTCAAGTGTATACAACAAAAACTACTAATCTAAGTAGTTACCCAAAAGTCAGGGTGATAATCCCAGATGTGAAGTCAAACAGATGAACCTGTAACATCTCGGTCTGAGCAGAGTATTATTTAATAAGAAAATAATAAACGGATCAGTCTAGCTATAAATATCAGGTGAAATGATATAGAATAAGAGGTATGACTAAACGTATAATAATCACAATGCCAAGCTATGATAAATAAGTAATTGAAAATCAACAAGAGATTAATCAATATCACAAGAATCTTCTCAAAGATCAAAAGGAATGTCATACTCTATATTTTCATTCACTAAAACCATGAATATTGACAATAATATCAATGCCAATCACAAAAGTTAATGACACACAAATTCACCAATGCACAAAAATTGATAACACATATCAATGAAAATCATGAAAATTGGTGATACACAAATTCTAGAAATTATCAATGGAAATCCATAAATCACAAAAAAAGGGGGAGGCCTATCACAAAACGGGAGCGTGAAAACTCACCAACACGTGTATCAAAAAATGGAATGCTATTCCATGGTTGTTAACCATTAATTTTGAGCCGAAGCTCCACAAAATGGCCCGAAGACCATTGGTCGCTACCCCACCAAATTGAGCCGAAGCTCCACAGAAAACGGGGTTTAGACTCCTTCGTAGACAAAGAGACATCGCACACTTGCTAGTCTAAATCACAAAAATGATCATCAACGATCATCAAGAAATGTCAATTACAATGCTAGTAAATATAAAAGCTTAGCTTCATGTCCCATAACCACTAGCTTAACTTAAATATTTACGAACAAATTGTAGATTTCCACTTGAAAATTGTCACAAGAGGTTCAATCGAACAAGTCCAAGAATTAACCGACGAAGTAAACGCAAGCGTTTCATACCACCTGTTTTACGAAGCCGTCTAATTAGATTTCTCGTACGAGTGAGGTAAAGGTTTGTATAGTTTTAAAATGACAAATCACAAAATGATTGCAGAAACGATCAATCACAGAATTTCACATACGAAGACGTGAATGAAATCAAAAGAATTCGATTCCAAATTCATCAAAATGGAAGTAGCCTAGCGACTCAACACGGAGCGACCTAGCAGCTGAGCGACCTAAGTTATAGCAGCATAAGTGCAGGGGCGAGCGACTTAAGGAAGTGGTGCGATCTAATGGTGCGAACGACCTAACATTAGTGACCAAGCATGGCGCGACCTAAGCGGCAAAGTGACTTAATGGCCGAACGCGCGACCTAACCAGAAAACAAGCCGAGCGACCAAGGGAGTTACGACCTAAGGGAGAAACAAGGCCGTGCGACTTATGGGGCGTGCGACCTAGCGAACAAACAAGACTGAGCGACCTATCGACCTAAGGGTAAAGAAGGCCGATGTTGGCACGACCTAACTGCAGGAAGTCCGAGTGACTTAGTGGTTGCGACGACCTAGCCAATGCCGAGCGACTTAAGGAAGTGAAGAAGGCCGAGCGACTTAAGGCAAACCGACCTAACAACCAAAGGAGTAAAGAAGGCCGAGAGACATAGGTGGCAAACGACCTAACTTGTCGCGACCTAAGGGGGAAATAAGGCCGAGCAACCTAAGGACGAAACGACCTAATTTGCCATGACCTATGGAGTGTGAGAGCTAGGTGCAGGCCAAGGGGCTTATATGGTGCAGGCCGAGCGACCTAAGGGGTTTGAAGCTCAAAACTCACTCAATTTGCAATCTATCGAGCACGAACGCTAGGGGATTACGCCTATTCGCTACCCGGTCGTATTGGCTCCTCGATTCATCACCAAAAACGCGTTCAAACATCAAAGATTGGATTTTTAAAGATTTGAACCCAAAACACTAAAAATTGGAATTTTTACCAATTCAATCCAAATCAATAACAAATGCACATGAATATGTGTTAGGAATTCATACCAAATTGTCAAAGATAGCTATAGAAAAAGATGTGAGATAAAAATCTCTCCTTTACACAAAATCAATGAAGAAAAAGCTTGAAAGCAAGGAAGAATCAATGGCTTCTCTTTGAATTTGGAGTTAGATGTTGGATTTGCAAATGAACTTGAGCTTGGAGTTTTAATTTCCCATTCCTTCCTCCATTTTTGATGAAGC
Source organism: Allium cepa (assembly GCA_030765085.1). NCBI lineage: Eukaryota > Viridiplantae > Streptophyta > Magnoliopsida > Asparagales > Amaryllidaceae > Allium > Allium cepa. The sequence goes on along the minus strand of CM060932.1, from coordinate 339,365,148 downwards.
TTGAGTGTTAGGAAATGAAAGTGAAGTTATGAAGGGAAGGGGGTTGAGTTAGAATTAATAGTTTAGGCTAATGGGCTAAACCAAACCCAAAGTCCAAAGTGAAAAAGTGGAAAACTTCCACTAACTCCAAACACATCAAAGTTTATACTCAAAAAGATCGCAAACGGCGTTTTGGACCCAATGGAAGTGGTTCCGAGTCCTAAATCGACCGTATGCAAAAAGTAAATTTTCGGACTAAAATCCGACTAACGATAAAATATTTAAATATTCAATCGTAAAATATGCGCGTTGTTACAGACTCCCCTCCTTAAAGAAATTGCGTCCTCGCAATATTTAAGAACAAAATACGAGGTAACAACCATGAAAGCATATCAACACAAAAGGAATTTGAAATAAGAAATTCACCTCAAAGAGCACTAGAAAGTAAGTCCGGATATGTTCGCTCGATGAATTCTCTAGATTCCCAAGAGCAATCCTTAGGGTTTGAGGACCATTCAACTTTAACAAGCGAAACATCTTTATTTCGAAGGCGCTTGACCTACGAAGCAATAATACGGATAGGATGTTGCTCGTGAGTTAAATAAGGTGAAATTTCAATTTCTTCCACAACACCGGGCTCAAGAATAGAATCGGAATCTCGAAGACAATTCCGTAATTGAGAAACGTGAAACACGTCATGAATAGCAGAAAACTGAGCCGGTAATAAAAGGCGTTAAGCCACGGAACCAATACGTTCGGTGATAGGAAATGGACCAATATATCGAGGCGCTAACTTTCCCGATCGACTAAAACGTACAACACCCTTCATAGGTGAAACACGAATAAACACAAGGTCTCCCATAGAAAATTCTAATTTCCTTCTCCGGTTATCGGCATAGGATTTTTGTCTGCTCTGGGCTTCTTTCATCCTATGATGAATAATGTCAATCTTTTCTGTGGAATCACGAATGAAATCTAGACCTAAAACCAGCTTCTCATCGGCCTCAAGCCAATAAGAAGGAGATCGGCATGGCCTTCCATAGAGTGCCTCGAAAGGTGCCATACCAATGCTAGATTGGAAACTATTATTATAGGAAAACTCAACAAGAGAAATATGATCTTCCCAACTTCCACCAAAATCAAGAACACATGCACGAAGAAGATCTTCAAGAGTTTGATTCACACGCTCGGTTTGTCCATCGGACTAGGGATGATAAGCGGTGCTAAAATTAAGCTTCGTTCCCAAAGCTTTTAGAAGACTCTTCCAAAATCCACTAGTAAACAATGGATCACGATCACTAACAATAGAAGTAGGAACTCAATGTAATTTAACAATTTCTTTAATAAAGAGTTTGACCAAAAGTGGTACGGTTCGATTGGGCCGGACGGGAATAAAATAGGCGGATTTAGTAAGTCTATCAACTATCACTCATAACCTATCATGACCCGAATGAGAACGGGGAAGGCCGTCTATAAAATCCATGGAAATTTGATGCCACTTCCAAATTGGAATTTCTAAAGGATGCAATAACCCACCGGGCCTTTGATATTCGGCCTTAATAAGTTGGCAAACCATGCAACACTTAACAAAATTAGCAATATCTGATTTCATTCCCTCCCAATAATAAAGTCGCTTCATATCCGTGTACATTTTACTACTACCGGGATGAATGGTAAATTTAGAATGATGAGAATCTTCTAAAATATCTTTACGAAGATCACTAATATTTGGCATGATAAGTCTACAAAATTTTTGAATACCGCCACGAGAATCAGTATCAAAGTCTTTCAAACCTTCAATATCAATTTTATCCCTAAAATTTTGGCCAAGAAGATCCAATTCGGGATCTAGATTTTGAGCTTCAAGAATGCTGTCTAAAAGAGAAGGATGAGCCTCAAGACTATATAAAACAAGAGATGAACACAAATTGAAAACACGATATCGAATATCACAAGTGGATAAAACCTCGAGACCATTCCATTCGGATATCATCATAGAAGCAACCGCTTGTTGCTTGCGACTAAGTGCATCGGCAACACGATTTCCCTTTTCGAGGGTATAAAGGATATCAAGATCATAAGATGCAAGAAATTCAAGCCAACGTTGTTGACGCAAATTTAGTTCCTTTTGAGAAAATAGATACTTCAAAGATTTATGATCGGTATAGAGAACAAATTTCTCTCCCAAAAGATAATGACGCCAAATACGAAGGGCGAAAACAATAGCCGCGAGTTCTAAATCATGAGTGGCATATCGAGTCTCGGCTGGCTTCAATTGCCTAGAAGCATAAGCAATAACACATTCTCTTTGCATAAGAACAGCACCCAAACCAACGCGACTGGCATCGGTATAAACAATGAAATCTTGGTTTCCTTCAGGAATCACAAGAATAGGAGCATCGGAAAGGAGTTCTTTTAATTTCTGAAAAGAAGCTTCACATTTTTCCGACTAAATGTATTTAACACCATTCTTTGTTAAGCTAGTAAGAGGCACGACAATTTTAGAAAGCCTTTTATGAAACGGCGGTAATAACCTGCCAATCCAAGAAAACTACGGATCTCCGTCACACTTCCGGTCTCTTCCAATTTTGAATCGCTTCAATCTTTGAAGGATCCACGGAAATTCCGGATTCGGAAATAATACGACCGAGAAACTTCACACGAGATTGCCAAAAGTGGCATTTAGAAATTTTTGCTTTTAATTGATTTCTCCTAAGAGTTTCCAATACAATCTGGAGATATTTTTCATGCTCCTCCTTGGTTTTTGAATACACAAGAATATCATCAATGAAGATGAGAACAAACCGATCGAGGAAGTCTTTGAAAACTCTATTCATAAGGTCAACGAAATAAGCCGGAGCATTCGTTAAACCAAATGGCATAACAAGCCATTCATAAGATCCATAACGAGTACGGAACGATGTCAAAGGAATACTATCCTCTGCAATACGAAGCTGATGAAAACCGGTAGCTAAGTCTAATTGTGAAAAGACTCTAGCACCACTAAGTTGATCGAATAGATCATCAATCCGAGGTAAAGGATATTTATTCTTGATAGTAAGATCATTAAGCTTGCGGTACTCAACGCAGAGCCTAAGTGTACCATCAGATTTCTTCACAAAAATAGCCGAAGCTCCCCAAGGCGAGGAACTAGAGCAAATAAATTGCTTCATCTCCAATTCGGATAATACTTTGCGCATCTCCTCATTTTCTTTATTGGACATACGATAAGAAGGACGAGTGATGGGATAAGCTCCAGGGATGAGATTAATTCTGAACTCAATTGCTCGCTTAGGTGGTAATCCTAAAACGGGCTCAAATATGTCGGAAAATTCATGAACAATGTGAATAAGAGAAATAATATCTTCCACATCATCATTATCGTCATCATGAGGATTTAAAAAATATAAAGATGAAACCAAGCTGGAACCCGAATCTTTAAGATCAATAGAAATCTGCTTAACAGATTGAGGATGTCGAAGATGAATAGTCCGCTCGGGACATAGGATTTGGGCTTTATAGTGGTCAAGCCAATCCATTCCCAAAATCATTCCAAAGCCTAAGTAGCGCATAACATGCAAATCGGCTCGAAAAGAAAAATCACACAAAATAATCTCGACATCTTCACACAATAAACTGATTGTTGTGGATCCACCAACCAGATTCGCAATTCATAAAGAAGTCATCAAACACATAACATCCAAAGAAAAAGTATCAACAAGTTCTTTTGAAATGAAAGAGTGGGACGCACCCGTATCAAAAAGAACTCGAATAGGATGATTACGAAATAAAATAATGCCATCAAGGATAGAATGAGAAATACCTTCACCACGAGATGTGTTGCCAAGGTCTTGAACAACATTGAGCTTTCCCTCCTTCCTACCTTAAAGTTTGGGACAAGAAAATAAATAATGATCCGAGCTTTTGCAATAGCGACAAGCACGAGGCTTTGAAAACTTGTTCGCATAATGGCCCTTAGAACCACAATTGTAGCATTGCCCACTACTAGAGGTAGAAGTCTTAGTTGCCGGAGAGGCTTGCTTCCCTTTCTTATTGTTAGGATAAGGACCCTTGAACTTATTAGGCCTTTTCTTGTTGTTGAAGTTCGGTTTGGCACCCATAACTTCAACATCACTTTCTTTATCTGCCTCTTCAAGTCAAAGAGCGATATCAACGAGTTGATCAAAAGAAACTTCTAACTTTAGAAGTAATGGCTTCTTGAGATTTTTATTCAAGCCATAGACAAATATTTGGTTCTTCTTCAATGGGTTGTTTATGTACTCGACCCCATATTTAGAAAGTGACTCGAATGATGCGACATAGTCTGTCATAGAGGATTCACCTTGAACAGGGTCAACGAAACAGCGAGCCAAAGTCACCTTCTTGGCTTCTGGCATAAATTTTAATTTGAAGCGTTCCCGGAATTTCTCCCAAGTAAGCTCCGCTTCATTTATGAAGCTCATACCAATCCAATGCTCTTTCTTGGAGCATACTAGAGGCCACCTGAACACGGTGAAGATCAATAAAATTCATGCGAGAAAAGATCCGATCGCACGTTCTCAGCCAAGCCTGGACTTCAATAATAGTTTCAGAACCTTTGAATGGCTTCCCACCCAAATTGGTATAATCACTGCACAAACGTGCAAATCCAGACCTAGGGTGAGTAGACTCCGGATTAGATCCGGCTGCTTGAGCATTCCTTACTAGATCAAGAAGCTGCTGGCAGACATAAATACTCCATCTTGGGGAGTAGCACGAGATTGACCGGCATTGGGACGGTCAGGTCTAACCATTTCTCTTCCTTAAGAAGGAAGAAGGAAGAAGAAAAAGGTTATTCACAAAATGAATATCAAGCAATCTTTATAGATAAACAAGGAATCATAAAGAAAATAGGATGAATCGGTATGAAGACTCGATTTAAATCCTAAAGCACGACTCCTAAGATGGACTTAGGACGATGATCCTTGCTAGATTATTCTACATTGTTCCGAAGACTGGCTTTGATACCAAGCTGTGACACCCTACCTCTATACCCACGCTAGCCAAGGACACTACGGGGTAATGCCGTCAACTAGCGCGGAGAATAAGGCTGTTGAGGAGCGACCACCCGTGTAATGGCTTAGTGCGAGCATTGATGCGTCAGATAGTATAACAGGAAATTCGACATACTGATACAAACTCAAAGCTACTACACAGTGGCTATATAAATTCTTCGGAAACAAACATAGAAATAAACATAACACAAGTCAGTCACAGATATCCATACCACAAAGGCGGAAAAAGGCATGAATATAACACATGAAAGTGTACATCAGAGTAGTGGTAAAATAAGATCCACAATATCACAAAAGAATAGCTACAAGTGCTACACAAAAGAATATGGATACACAAATGAGTCTATATCTCAAGTGTATACAACAAAAACTACTAATCTATGTAGTTAGCCAAAAGTCAGGGTGCTAATCCCAGTTGTGAAGTCAAGCAGAAGCACCTGTAACATCTCGGTCAGACCCGGGTATTATTTAATAAGAAAATAACAAATGGATCAGTCTAGCTATAAAAATCAGGTGAAATGATATAGAATAAGAGATATGACCAAACGTATAATAATCACAATGCCAAGCTGTGATAAATAAGTAATTGAAAAAATCAACAATGGATTAATCAATATCACAAGAATCTTCTCAAATATCAAAAAGAACGTCACACTCTATATTTTCATTCACCAAAACCATGAATATTGACGATAATATCAATGCCAATCACAAGAGTCAATGACACACAAATTCACCAATGCTTAAAAATTGATAACACATATCAATGAAAATCACGAAAATTGGTGAAACACAAATTCCAGAAATCATCAATGGAAAACCAAAAATCACAAAAAAGGGGGGAGGCCTATCATAAAACGGGACCATGAAAACTCACCAACATGTGTATCACAAAATGGAACGCTATTCCCAGGTTGCTAACCATTAATTTTGAGCCGAAGCTCCACAAAACGGCCCGTAGACCATGGGTCGCTACCCCACCAAATTGAGCCGAAGCTCCACAGAAACGGGTTTTAGTATCCGTCGTAGGCAAAGAGACATCGCACATTTGCTAGTCTAAATCACAAAAATGATCATCAACGATCATCAAGAAGTGTCAATTACAATAAGCTAGTAAATATAAAAGATTAGCTTCATGTCCCATAACCACCAGCTTAACTTAAATATTTACGAACAAATTGTAGATTTCCACTAGAAAATTGTCACAAGAGGTTCAATCGAACAAGTCCAAGAATTAACCGACGAAGTAAACGCAAGCGTTTCATACCACTTGTTTTACGAAGCCGTTTAATTAGATTTATCATACGAGTGAGGTAAATGTTTGTATACTTTTAAAATGACAAATCACAGAAATGATCGTAGAAACGATCAATCACAAAATTTCACATACGAAGACGTGAATGAAATCCAAAGAATTCGATTCCAAATTCATCAAAATGGAAATAGCTTAGCGACTCAACACGGAGCGACCTAGCAGTTGAGCGACCTAAGTTGTAGCGGCATAAGTGCAGGGGCGAGCGACTTAAGGAAGTGGTGCGATCTAATGGTGCGAACGACCTAACACTAGTGACCAAGCATGGCGCGAACTAGCATGGCGTGACCTAAGCGGCAGAGCGACTTAATGGCCGAACGCGCGACCTAACCAGAAAACAAGCCGAGCGACCAAGGGAGTTACGACCTAAGGGAGAAACAAGGCCGTGCGACTTATGGGGCGTGCGACCTAGCGAAGAAACAAGGTCGAGCGACCCGTCGACCTAAGGGTAAAGAAGGATGATGTTGGCGCGACCTAACTGTAGGAATTCCGAGCGACTTAGTTGTTGCGGCGACCTACCCAATGCCGAGCGACAAAAGGAAGTGAAGAAGGCCGAGCGACTTAAGGCAAGCCGACCTAACAACCAAAGGAGTAAAGAAGGCCGAGCGACCTAGGTGGCAAACGACCTAACTTGTCGCGACCTAAGGGGGAAATAAGGCCGAGCGAACTAAGGACGAAACGACCTAATTTGCCGCGACCTATGGAGTGAGCGAGCCAGCTGCAGGCCGAGGGGCTTATATGGTGCAGGCCGAGCGACCTAAGGGGTTTGAAGCTCAAAACTCACTCAATTTGCAATCTATCAAGCATGAATGCTAGGGGATTATGCCTATTGGCTGCCCGGTCCTATTGGCTCCTCGATTCATCACCAAAAACGTGTTCAAACATTAAATATTGGATTTTTAAAGATTTGAACCCAAAACACTAAAAATTGGGATTTTCACCAATTCAATCCAAATCAATAACAAATGCACATGAATATGTGTTAGGAATTCATACCTAACAATCAAAGATAGTTATAGACAAAGATGTGAGATAAAAATCTCACCTTTACACAAAATCAATGAAGAAGAAGCTTGAAAGCAAGGAAAAATCAATGGCTTCTCTTTGAATTTGGAGTTAGATGTTGGATTTGCAAATGAACTTGAGCTTAGAGTTTTAATTTCTCATTCCTTCCTCCATTTTTGATGAAGCTTGAATGTTAGGAAATGAAAGTGAAGTTATGAAGGGAAGGGGGTTGAGTTAGAATTAATAGCTTAGGCTAATGGGCTAAACCAAACCCAAAGTCCAAAGTGAAAAAGTGGCAAAATTCCACTAACTCCAAACACATCGAAGTTTATACTAGAAAGATCGCAAACGGCGTTTTGGACCCAATGGAAGTGGTTCCGAGTCCTAATTCGACCGTAAGCAAAAGGTAACTTTTCGGACTAAAATCCGACTAACGATAAAATATTTAAATATTCAATCGTAAAATATGCGGGTTGTTACAAGCTCCGCTATTCATCGTAAACACAAGGACCACTTTTACCGTTACAGAACCAAAAGAACGGGATCAACAGAATCCTGTGCAACTACCTCCACCTGATCTTAATGCTGCCGGACCATCAGATCCGTAAGGCCCTGTCACCAGGGAAGAGTATCAGATGCTAATGCAAGAGCTGACACAGAGACATCAGCAACATACTCAACAACTGCGTGCCAATGCAGAGTTAACCAATCAGATGAATCACCAAAGGCGTAAGAGATCTAGGAGGGATCAGGCTTCCTACTCATTTCAGTTTCTTCATACAATCATCCTAGATCCACGCGCCCATGGCTAGATGGGAGTTATGCCACAGCTACTGGACATCATCATGCACTGAGCCTAAGGCAACCAAGAGTTGGTCCGTCCACTAGCCATCAGACTAGACCCTCCTCTCGAGGAGGTACTATTTCATAACATGTTGTAGACAACCGCACTACCACAACTGCTACTGAGCCAGGAGTTGATGCCCGATACCGGATACATTTGACCCATTGTCAACATACTCCCGAACCTTATATCGCTGAAGACTTAGAACCAAGGAGGAAAGACCTGGACCGTCGACCACGTCCGGCCCAGCCTTGCGTTATGGAACCCGACCACACCTTGGCCTAGCATGCTCAAAATGTCCAGATGCCAAATATAACGACGATGATACGTCAAATGATCCACGAAAGTCAGGGTCTCACTAATGATGACTAGGACATCTCTCGAATTCATACCCCTTTCACCGATGACATACTCTATGCTGAACCACCTAGGCGATTCAGGATGCCAAATCTTCCCATCTATGAAGGGAGCTCAGATCCTAATCAGCATATTTTGAAGTACAAATGGTTGATGAATGCTGCATGAGTTGATAATGCAGTTAAATGATGGAGTTTTTCAATCTCTCTTGGAGGCATAGCTACCATGTGGTTTACCCGTCTGCCACCTCGGTCAATCTCGTGTTTTGATTAATTGGAAATAAAGTTTGTTGAACAGTTTTAGATACATGTAACAAGACCAAAGGATGTTAACACTTTGTCTAGTGTCACTCAAGCTCCTAGAGAGACACTTAGATGTCATCTAGAAAGATTTCATGCTGCGTGTGCTGAGATTAGCAATCCCAATGATAACTCAATTTTGATGGCACTAACTAAGAGGATTGATCCTGATTTCGAATTTGGCAACTAGTTAGCCGGAAAACCTTCTGCATCATTGGACCGTTTCTATTCCAAGGCATCCCAAATCTTGAGAACGGTGGATGCAAAACAGACTAGGAAAATTAATGACATAGAACCTAGTGTGGAAGGAATCCAGAGTAATGTAGCTGTTAAACAGTCCGGGGAGAGTTTCGAAAAAGTGTAGTTGAATATACAAAATAAACAGGATCAGCAAAGAGGTAATGGGGATCGAAATAAAAAATGGGATCAGGATTGTGGTCCACGACGTAGAGCTCACATGTTTGATAATTACACTCCTTTAAATACGTCGCTGGAGAATGTGTATTTACAGACTTGTAATACCATTCAATATAAGAAACCTGCTCCAAGACCATCATCAGAGTGACAAATCCAAACGGGGAAGTTTTGTAGATTCCAAGATAGCTACGACCATAACACGAATGAATGCCATCATTTTCAGTATCTCATTAAAAACTTGATAAGAGAAAGGAAGTAGGAGCAGTTTGTGCGGGCGCCGCAGTTTGGAGGTGCGGGCCCATCAAATCAGAATCGTGTACCTAACCAGGCAATACAGAAGGAACCCACCCGAATCGGCGGGAGGTTGGTAATACATACTGTTAGCAGTGGTCCTCATCCAGTAGACCGAAGCTGGAAGGAAATGGAGTCGTATGCCATTTCTATTAGGCAAGCGGACTTCGAGTGTTGTAGTAATTTGGAAGATGGGGCTCCGGCAAAACAACAGAAGATGATGATTGACGACATCGTGTTCCGAGATAGAGATGCTGGCAGAGTCGAAGCCCCTCACTATTGATCCACTGGTCATATCAGCTAAAATAGGTAGTGCTTGGATGAAGAGGATCTTAGTCGACAATGGAAGTTCTGTGAATATACTGTTTAAGCGAGACTATGACCAAATGAAGATAGAGGCTAAAGATTTGAAGCCTTGCCAGTCCCATATTCATGCTTCAATGGGAGTGCAACCATACCCACTGGAGTGGTGGAATTGCCAGTGGAGTTAGGAACCGGAGAATGCCGGAGAGTCTGGATATTACAATTTGTTATGCTGGACATCGACTCGCGCACAATGCTTTCTTGGGCTGACCGACCCTAGCTGAGTTCAAGGCTTCCATTTCCTCGTGGTGTTTGACTCTAAATTTTTCCGCCGATCGTGGAGTTGGAGTCGTTCATGGAGATCAGGCTGCTGGGAGAGCCTGTTATGTTGCTGAGCTGCGCGAGGCGCAACGAAAGGAAAAAGGAAAGGGCATAAAGGAATCTCTCTACGTCCGCTTTGTTGAAGAATGACAATTGGTGCATGGGCCTCGGCCTGGGCACCCCAACCAATTCCAAAGAGATCTTGACCCGAGAGATAACGAAAGTGAAGATGAAAGTAAAGACAATCAAGCTTCTTCGGCCGAACTGACGATCGATGTCCCAATTGATGATAGTGACGATTCTAGAATGATAAAGATTGGATCTTAGTTAAGCCGACAAATTCAAGAGGAATTGGTTGAATTTCTTTGGGTAAACCTCGACGTGTTTTCCTGGACACATTCTGAAATGTATGGAATCTCCCCGGACATCGCGTGCCACATATTGAATATTGATCCGTGGCACAGCCCGGTCAAACAAAAAAGGCGTGGTATGGATCCAGAAAGATCTGATGCCCTTAAGGAAGAGGTATATAAGCTTAAATCGAATGGATTTATTCGAGATGCACTATACCTGGAATGGGTATCCAACTCTGTACTTGTCTGAAAGCCAAATGGTAAAAGGAGAACGTGTGTTGACTATTCATACTTGAATAAAGCTTTCCCCAAAGACAGTTTTCCACTTCCTCGAATTGATCAGCTTGTACATTCAATGGCTGGACATGAACTCCTATCCTTCATGGACGCGCATTCAGGCTATAACCAGATACTCATGCACTTGCCTGACCAGGAGCATACCGGCTTCGTGACCAATCTTGGACTCTATTGCTATAAAGTCATGCCATTTGGACTCAAGAACGCCGGTGCAACTTACCAACGATTGGTTAATCGGATGTGCACCAACCAGATAGGGAAGACCATGGAGGTATATGCAGACGGCATGCTAGTGAAATCATGATTCTCCACTAATCATATTAAAGACTTGGAATCAATGTTTAATATCCTTCGAGAATACAGAATGAAGCCTAATCCGTTGAAATGTCACTTTGGGGTCGCATCTGAAAATTCCTTAGGCTTATCGTCAATGCTCGAGGAATAGAAGCCAATCCCGAAAATATCTAGGAGATCAGAAAACTTGTGACTCTGAGAACTATAAAGCAAGTCTATAGCCTTAATGGAAAAGTAGCAACACTGAGCAGGTTCATTTCAAAATCCACTAAAAAATGCATTCCCTTCTTCGATTTGATCCGAAAAGGGAAATGGAACATTGAATGGACCACGGAATGTGAGGGCGCATTCCGAGCACTAATTCATCACCTCCCTACACCCTCTATTTTTTCAAAGTCTATTGATCATGAGGAATTGTACCTTTATTCGACGGTATCAGAAAATGCAATCAGTGCTGCCCTAATTCGGGAGGAAGACCGAGTACAAAAACGGGTCTACTATATTAGCAAACGAGTAACCGGAGCTGAGAGAAATTATCCGAAGTTAGAGAAGTTGGCTTATTTTCTTGTAATTGCCTCAAGGAAGCTCCGTCCATACTTCTAGGCTCATCCTATCACCGTCTACACCAACCAGTCGTTACGACAAATCCTTACATGGCCTGAGGCGTCTAGTAGGTTAGTCAAGTGGAATATCGAGCTTTGTCAGTTGGATATTACCAATACTCCAAGGCGAGCCATTCAAGGACAAGTCCTAGCAGATTTCATAGTTGAATTTACCATCCCAGTGGACTTGCCTGAAACCAGTGCATCTCCCAAATATATGTGGAAGCTGCATATGATGGTGCATCAAATGACCATTGCTCGGATGCTGGGGTTGTTCTTGAATCTCCTAAAGGTCGATCTATATGTTATGCTCTAAATTTTGATTTTCGTGCGACCAATAACGAAGCTGAATATGAAGCCCAACTTGCCGGATTAAGAATTTTTCGAGATTTAAAAGTCTTTGCTGTGGAGATTTATTGTGATTTGCAATTAGTTGTATGTCAAGTTCGGGGGGAGTACCAGGCCAAAGATCGAAGATTTGCTACTTACCAAGCTCGGGTCCAGGAGATACTGAATCAGTTCGATTATTATGCTATCTACTGCATCCCCGAGAGTGCAATCAAAAAGCTGATTCATTGGCAAAACTAGCTAGCCAGGTGAAGCGCAAAAAATGGGACTCATTCCTATGGAAACATTATCTTCCCCAAGCATCGATCGAATGGAGATAGATTGGGTATTTGAGGTCATTCCCGATAAGGAGTCATGGATGACTCCATTCAAAAATTATCTCGAACATGGAACACTGCCAGAGCGCAGGAGTGAAAAAAGACATGTTCTTCGAAAAGCTTCGCGTTTCCCTATTCAGAATAGAGTCATGTATAGAAGAGGATACAATGTTCCTTTACTCCAGTTCATCGCTCACGATGAAATCAAACGAGTGTTGCATGATGTACATGAAGGAGAATGTGACGATCATATCGAGGGACAAGCTTTAGCTAAGAAAGTACTCCGATATGGATACTATTGGCCGACTGTGAATCGTGATGCATCGGATTATGCTAGAAAATGTGACAGATATTAAAAACATGCTCGGATTCCTAGAGCCCCTGCTACCAAAATAACCCATATGGTCAGTCCATGGCCGTTTGCAGTCTGGGGCATTGATATTATTAGCTCTTTACCTCTAGCTAAAGGTGGTGTGAAGTACGCCATCATCGTAGTTCATTACTTTACCAAGTGGGCTGAAACTGAACCCCTTGCTACAATCACGACGAAGAAGATGATCAACTTTGTAGTCCAGAACATTATCTGTCAATTTGATCTCCCACATACCATCATCACTGATAACAGAACCTAATTCAACAGCGTTGAATTTAAGAAAATCTGTCAGAGATTCCACATTCAGAAAAAATTCTCTGCAGTTCACACCCTCAAGCAAATGGACAGGTTGAAGCTGTGAAAAAATTATAAATTCTATTCGAAAGAAACGACAGGAAAGGCCCAAAGGCAAGTGGTGTGATGAACTTCCTATGGCTCTTTGGGCTTACCGAAAACCCATAAGTCCATGAATGGACACACTCCACTCTCTTTTTCCTACGGTTCAGAAGCCGTTATTCCAGTAAAGATAGAAGTACCTTCTCATCTTGCGACTTATTATGATCTAAAGACATATTTTATATTACTTGCCGAATCCTTGGATTTATTGGATGAGAAGCGAGTAGAGGCTGATTTGAGGGCAGCTGCAGATCGAAGTTGAGTAGCCCGATTATACAATGCCAAAGTTTGACCCTGAACCTTCGAACTCAGTGACCTCATCCTCAAAAGAATCTACTCGGTTCCTACGCACATGGAACCGATGTGGGAAGGGTCGTATGTGATTGAATGAAAGCTTGGAGATGACACATTTAAATTATCGACCGTTGATGGTCTTACTTTACCAAGAGCCTGGAATAGCGAGAGTCTTCGTCTCTACTACAAATATCAGGCTTTATTAATTTAGTCCATTTTTAATCTAAAATTTATTTCTGCATTTCGAAATTTGAATTTGTTATAAGGCAACTGACTTTGCCATATTTTCTTATTTCAGCAATAAAGTGCAATCTCTTCGAGCCAGAGCTGTGATTTGTTGAATGTGTCTTACAACCATCACAATGCACGAAAGAGCTAAGTTCCATCATATGGTGGGATTTATTCAAATAGGGAGTGACTGTGATACGACCGGTCACTCACTAAGTGAAATCCAAGCTCGGAGGAAAAGTCAACACACTTAAGCCAAAAAAGGATTGATACACGACAATCCTTTAACAAACTCTAGCCTCCTAGAGTGCGAGCTAGAGTATAAACTTATAAATGTCATTTCAAAGAGGGTGGATCCGTCTACCTAACGACTTCGCCCGTATTTTGACCAGGTTTGAGGAGGATGGACCCATCCATCCAACGACCTCGCTTGTTAACTCAGGGTGGATTTTAATTGACCACCCACGATTCTGATAAATCCATCGTTCTCGGAGCACGAACGAAATTCAAATGCCTATACAGACATGACAGAACGTCTATCAGCCAATTCCAAGTTTCTAGAGTGCGAACTAGAGTATAATCATCAACTCCAAGTCCCAAAGTGCGAATTGGAGTATAGATGCCAATTCCAAGTTCCCAGAGTGCGAACTAGAGTACAAACATCAACTAACTCCGGATTCCTAGAGTGCGAACCAGAGTGTCAACATCAACCAACCTCAAGTTCCCGAAGTACGAACTGGAGTACAAACATCGAATAACTCCTGATTCTCAGAGCGCGAACCGGAGTATCGACCACAATTAACTCCAAGTCCCCAGAGTGCTAATTAGAGAATATACATCGACTAACTCTAAATATCTAAAGAGTGGATTAGAGCTTAAACACAAACCGGATACTAATCCATCATCTGTAACAAAACTCTGAGTCCCTAGAGTGCGGTCAGAGTATAAACACAACTCGGATGTGACTGACCACCCACAAACATCTAAGTCGCCAGAGTGCGGACAAAATGCGAAGTATCAAGCGAGTATGATTGACCACCCATATAATAACTTGAATCCCCGAAATGAAGATGTGATCATCAATAAGTGAGCGAGTGTGATTCGACCACTTGACCTTCACTTGTTTCAGCATCAATTCAACAATGTTAAGCTCAATGTATGGAGGCGAAATGCAATCGCTAGTCGATCTTCACAACTCATCCCTCAAATTGGAGGCAGAACTTAAATGTCGATCACTGACTGAAGTAGTGCAGCATCGGAGTTCAGCTTAGTGTCCGGACACGATTCGTAGACGTGATTCTAGGAGTTAACAAATATACTCAAAAATCCGATCCAAAGGTCGAAAACTTTACAAGTTCACTGAACAAGAATTCAAGTGCTGGAACACTTAAGCAAATAAACGATAATTGAGCTGAAGACAAAATATAATTTTATTGCAATTATTTGAGGAAGGAATTTATGTACATGTTATTCCCAAAAATCCTACTAGCAGGGGTCGAACCCGCACCTATACACGGCCAACAAAAGCTAAAGATTTTCCTATCTACTCAAAAATGAGCCGAAGAAGCATATCTACTATTTTTTCTTTACTAATTTCTTCTTCGGCATAGACCCGTTAGAGCTGCCATTGAATTTCCTCTTTTATGCTTTGCCCTTCAACGGCTGATCTCCTTACGGGGGCATTACATCGATTTCCTCCTCCGAACTCAAGTGTATGGGAATACTTCCAGCGGGTGGAGTCGTAGGGGTCCGGTCCACTACATGAGGTGGAATAGGCACACCGGTGTCGACAATAATGCTACCAGGAGATATCATTTGTAACGGGGGAGGACCAGGGCCCGCCATTCCACCTTCGAAGCTGCTGGCCCGAGCAGCTGCTTCCATTTCTGCATTAATCTCTACATGAAGTGTTTGTGCTTCACTGGAAAAGCTTGCTATTGGGACTAAGGAGATGGTCCTTGGTGCTACTCCATTCATGAGACAAGACAAGTCAGAGAAAGGGTCACTGTGATGAGTGAGAAGTTCCTCCGTCATTTGTTCATCGAATGAAAGTGTGCTTCCTTGTACATCATCTATAGGTGCTGTGGCCGATGTCGTGTTCGCTTCCGTTATAATTGCTTCCTGCTCATGATGCGACTCTTAAGTTGCAGGAGGCGTGACTGATGTGGATCCAATCTCTGTAAAGAGACAAAGGAAAACTGTTGTTAAATATTTCATGTGAAGCTTTCAATTGTGGAATAAGCATGCGAAATGTTCAGAGTACCTTCCTCAGCTCGATTCGTTGGCAGCTGAACGACCTCAGAAATTTGCTCACTAGATTGAGATATCTATGGCTAATCTAGGTTGTAAACAGGAATGGATGAGAACCAACCGCAGAAGTCGGTTTAGGCTGAGTCGGCGCAAGAGTTTCGGGACTTGTATCGCGGTGCTCAACACCAGAACCTTCTGCGACCTCCGAGTGCTGAGCGCCAATCTTCTCCTTCTCATATGAAATCATGGCATCATTGAGAACTTTCCTTTCGTCTTTATTCAGCACTCGGTTTTCAAGCTCGAATTTGTCCACTGATTCACCTTGATGGGCAGCCTTCTCATCTTCTACTAATCGGCCCCAGGCATTGTATAGATGTTTCGAATAGTTAATGAGCCAGGCTAGGTTCCTATGCCTTAAGATGTTAGCATTATAGGTAATGAGGAGATCTTTGATGTCAGCCTCTAGCTCGGACTCCACCATTTGGGCCCTCTCCTCAACCTCAGACTCCACATCCCGGACCTTAGCCGTTCCCGCATCCCGTTGCCCCGAACCACTACAGCCTGTTCACATGCCTCCTGGGCTGCGCTGTTTAGATCATCCCTCGCTGTGATGATTTAAAAACATTTGGCTTTGAGCTCGTTAAGTTCTTTATGAGAGGCATCCATTCGGCTGTGAAAGTGGTGTTTCGGTGGACCATTTCCTCCACCAAGGAAAAATGTGTTTGCTGCATCCTCTCCTTCGCTAGGTTTGCCTCTTCGACCTTCAGGATGGCCCCTATTTCTCATTTTCGAGAAGATTCAGCCTCGTCGTTCAGCACTTGGATAATCCAGTCCTTTTGAGCGAGCTCGGTTTCTAATTTCTCAATGGTATTCGCCCGCTCAAGGGCGACCTTCGATGCTTTTTCTGTATCTTTTCCCCACTTCTTGTACTGTGTATAGATATCATGAACATAATCATGCATTGTATGATCTACTTCCGATGGAATTCTCTTTAAGTGAGGAGGGAAGACGAAGCCGTCAAAGCATAAGTTTGGAAAATCTTTCCTCAACTGGGCAATTCAAATAGCCTCTTCCCTAGTGGGCTCTGTGATGGCTTGTTCATCAACAATGGGAGTATCAGCCTAATGTCTACGATGCTGTGATTCAGGCCTAGAGGTTTGAGAAGATGATTTCTAGCAGGGAGGCTCTACTGTTGTTATCCATGGCCCGAAGGTTGTGTAGGGGCTCAAGGAGGAGAATGCGAATGGGATCAATGTCTATAATCCCTATCTCTCCCTCTCATGACGTTCTTGACTTGAATAACCGTAATCGCGGTTTATATAGTCCTCCCTTCGACGGGACTCATAATACGAGATGGATGATTGTCGCGCAAAGCGCAGACTTCCCAATATAGAATCTCTTCTGGTCATTGAATCTATAAAGAAGAAAGAACAACAGAGTTAGTAATCTCCTGAAGTAAATAGTTTGTCATCAGAAATCATGTAGTGCCGTGAAGTGTATATATGTAAGTGCAACCCCATGACCAACCAAAAATGTCAGCAACGCTTGTGGGAAGAGACTCGCTTAAGTCTAAAGCACTTTGAAGCTCCTCCAATCCGTCGTCATGTTGAAGTGACACATAATCCAGGATTGGGATATCGGCAAACCCTTTAAAAAGGTTCCCTACTTGCGAGGGAGGAGCCTCTGAAATTCTAATACCAGGAACAGGCAAAGACACGATTGTGGATTTCCACCTCAAAGATTTGTGGCGCTTATGCACTGCAGCCTTGCCTTTTCTTCCTCTCTCAAGACTTTGAAAGCTATAAGAAGGCCCGACTACAGGTTCATCATTGATTCTTCTTCCTCACCCTCTTCCGTTATTACGATCCCGAGCGCTCTACGTTAAGCCCGTTTCACCAGAGCCGCCCATAGTGTTCCTTCAAGCCTAATGCTCTGATTTCACTCGATTATCCTGATGGTCCTCAAGTTTCTATCTGTTAGCACTAATTCTATGTCCCTCGTTTCACTCGGTACTTCTTGAAGGACCCGTACTATTTCTTTAAAATGTGCGCCTTCAAGTCATGGCATTACGGTTGTAAAAAAAAGATATTAAATTCAGCATTGGTTATGACAAATTCATGAATTAACGAAGAAAATTATGACACTTACGTCTGGCTAACCATCGACTGGCGAATTCTGGGGACATCGGACATAGAACCATTCTGTCTTAAAGTAGCTGAGCCTGGTCCAAGAGCCCATCACCCCTTGATAGTTCCTAACTGCCTCCAAGAATGTGAATAAAGTACTATCTCCCCGACTCTTAACATTAAATAGGTATCTGATTTCGATCGGAGTCAGGGGTCGGAAAAGATGCTCCATAAATACAATGAATAGGCTATTTAGTAGTGCGTATCCATTAGGGTGTAGTTGTGAGGGGGAAATTCCAAAAAAACCCAACACTTCTTGAATGTATTGGTTGAAAGGGGGAAGTGTCCAGGTGCATGAATGCCTGTTGAAAGCAATTAACCCTTCCGGGGGAGCATGTGGTCTATCGTTCGGCCCTGGTAATAAGACGTCGTCCAACGACAAGCCGTGTCTTAGGCATATCCATCCCAACATGTCTTCAAAGACATTGGATGGCATAGAGTCTTGTGGATTCATAATAAAATTTTCTCTTGGCAAATCGTCCAAAGCTGGATCGATGACCTCGGCTGCGATGGCCGACAACTCTATTATTGGAAGAGATGTACTTTGGGTTTCTTGCTGTTGAGAAATTGCAGATTCCATAGCTAATCATGTTATCAAAAACCATTATTAGATTATAATAAGCCCGTTTTTTTCCCAGTGTGAAGTGTTCGAATGTGTTGTGCAGTGCAGTGCTACATACTCAGAAATTCTAAAGAATTTAAGGAATGTTGAAACGACAAGACTTCGAAATTCTATTGGAGTGACCGTCATACATAGACCATCACAACCATGCCATTCAGACTTCGTTCAACGTTCGACACTAAAGTTCGTTAAGTTTTTAAAGTTATAGTTCCTTCGACGAGCTTCGAAAGGTAGTTAAGTATGTAGTTTAACAGTTAAGTCCAAATATGCAAGGTTGAAGCTCGTTGGAGTCAGGTTTGAGTATGCATGTGACTTTGTATCCATTATGGTTTAAACTTAGATCGTTCTGCAACAACTCAATTTCATATAGGTTAGGTAAGTGTGAGATTCACATCGATCGTAAAACCTTTAGCTTCGCATCGATCACCGGCCTAGCCTTCGTATCGATCACCGGAGTCGAGAATTCGTATCAATCATGCAGGCCTAGTCTTTGTATCGATCACGTGGGCTAAGTCTTCATATCGGTCACTCTAGATTGATACGAACTCCTACCATCCTCGATAGATACAAAATCTCACCCTTCCATTCAGCACTTCCAGGATCGATACGAACTCCTAGTGTTTCAAGATCGCTGGGAATAAATTCCCAATGTTGCAACATTTTACTTTGAGTCCATCAGTCGATTTTCTTCCCCATGCCGTTTGAACGCCATTGCTCCTTCCTCAACCTCGCTCCGACCCAACTCCGGCGATGACCTCGCCGGAATCGACCAGCACCTTGAACGAATTGGCACAGAAACACGAGTCTCATCATTTTAGAATGGAATGGATTGGTCAATTACCTAGTTAAAACAATCGGTTTGAAAGATTGATGGACTGCTCGGTTTGGAGACGGAGACAGTTTTCCTTCTTTTTATCTTCATCGATACGAAGGCAGAAGAAATAAAAAGAAAATGAAATTTCTCTAAGTACAAAATGAATTTATGTGGTTCGAACCAAAGCAAGAGATGATGTGTCTCCCAGTAGCCAAGTACCAGCTGGAATGGTCACAACTACCATCGATACAAAGAAGATTGTTTGTATCCATCGATCCAGAGCGATCTAAAGTGTAGCCTTTCATATCCATGCGTTATCTGTCTAAAGCAACCATGCTTCGTATCCATTCGAAGCTTGCCTACCACATACTTTTCCATCGATGTGAGGCAAGTGCTCCAAGGTTGTGTCGACATGTATCAATGATCGTCGATACGTAGAATCATATAATAACTGAATATCATCAATATGAATTGTTTACATCATATCCATCGGCTTGAAGACCCTGATATCTGGTATCCATCGATACGGACTATGTTAAAGCAATAACTAAGATCGTGTCGATTGTCATCGATATGAAATCATTTTTTTGACCTTTGACATCGATCCAGGAGAGGATCGATACGAGGGGGAACTCCAAAACAACCATCAAGCATTGTTACCAATCGAATTTCATATTAATTTAGAGAGGATCAATACGGAATTCAATACGAAAAAATGACAACGACTCATGAACGTGCAAATGTTAACGGGAGTCGGGCTAATGGATCACTATCATACAACACTTAGTTACAACAGTACACAGGACAACAATTGGCAGTCAACAGTTCATATTACAGAAGATCGATCAAAGGTTATATCTTTCGACGAGAAGACAACAACTGTGCAACAAGTCAGATGAAACTGTTTATGATGAAGATTGCAACTTTACAAAGCACGTCGTGTTCTCACAAGATGTACTTTAGGGGGGAATTTTATCCCGACTTTTGGCAAGGCCGTGACACCAAGGAACTGACTAGAAACAAAAGATGGTCTATCCCAAAGATTGATTGTACACAGGTTTACTATGGATGTCGATAAATTTTGTTCGAGTCAAAATCGAGCAACAATTGATGTGACAGGACCAACAAAGCTATGAAAGCCAACGTTCCAAGTTGCAAGTCAATAGGAGTTCGTGTGCTCAAGATACCATCGACGTAATCCAAGGAAATCAACTCACATGCATCCGTCTGTTCGTATCCATAATTTTGCATCCATCTGTTCGTATCCATCACGTTATATGTTATTTATATCCATTACGTTATCTGTTGTTCGTCTTCATCATGTACACTCAACCACGTGTCCACTTAGCCTGGTTCTACTTCGTATCGATCAATTGGAGTCAATTCGCCTCGATCCCAATCGCACAGTTTGTATTAATCAATCAACAATCGATACGAATAAAACATTAAATGAATGATATGAAAACAACCTCCAGCTATCGAAATGAAATGGCCCTCGTTTATCAATACGAAAGATCCTATGAGTATCGATACGAACAAACCCACGACAATCCATATGAACAGAACAACTTCGATTGATGCAAACAAGGCCAAGGCAATCGATATGAACAGAACAACTTCGATCGATACGAACAAGCCTTGAACAATTGATACAAAGGATACATGCCAACATCGATTCGAAGGATATAGCGCTCAACGGATACGAAGGGGGAAATAGTCAACTTGGCAAGAAAATTAGACTGATCCGAGGAGCTAGCACCATGTCAACTTGCAAGCACGTGCCCACAAAATGATATGAACTGATCGATACGAATTCAAAAGCCTAGAGAAAACACAAGTTTGCATCGATCATAACTCACAATCTACAAGTCCAAATGCCACCATATTTTCATAGGAGCTTGCGTACGTCCTCAGTAACATTCACAATCGATACCGGCTCAATTGGATGAAGTTTTGATCGATATGAAGCTCGTTCGTATCGATCCTAGATCGTGTGCAAATCACATGAGATCGATCGCGTGTTCCCACCCACATGCCAAAAGAGGTCTCCCAAGATCTGAGTGAGATATTTATACCCTACGCCCATAAATAACATCTTAGAGTCTACAGAAAAAGGACTTTTTGGTTCTCCTACGTCTAGACTCTAGCGTAACCATTTTTGTACTCAAAGATCACTACTGTACTCAGAATCTACTGCTGTAATCCACTGCAACCAGTTATAATTAGCAAATAAACATCAATAAAATCATCAATTTCCAAGTGGACGTAGGCCATACGACGAACCACTCTAAATCTCTGTGTTTCTGCGTGTTTTTCTTATCTGTTTTTGAAGTGTTTGTTAGATAATCCTCTTTTTACATATACTTTCTTCATTTTGTCTCTTCAAATACTGCCAAAGAGTGTTGTGCCCAATTTTAGTACAAACAGATTTGAAAGAAATTGAATTTAGTTCTAAGAGTTTATTTTTGAAAAGGATAATATTTTAAAAATAATTAGATTTTAAAACATATACATTTGAAGATTAAACCTAAGTGGGTAGTTTGAAAATTGTATCTTTGATTGTGCATTGTAGTCTCCTTGAGTCCTATTTGTGATAGGAGAAATATGTTGGTTTGATTCTGTATCTAATTAGGTACCCAATTAGATAGGGTATGTAGGCTGTACAAGTGGTAGTGACGCAGCCCCATAACAATATATCTTTTCCCTATTTATTGTTTTCTATTTATCATTTGATGTTGTTTCTTCCTGCTTACCATTTTATTCCATATTGACATGTTTATTGAGTTTGCATAAATGACTACGGATGTCTCTCTCATCAGAGTTGTGCATTGGTAGATTTATAGTACATGAGTATGGTATGTATTAAAACTGGAAACCTGCTAAGTGAAAACTTCCAAATTCAGAGAAACCCTGGAACTAAAAATGGGCAATCCTGAGCCAAATCTTTCTTTTTTGAAAAACAAGGGTTTAGAAAAGAGAATAAAAAAGGATAGGTGCAGAGACTCAATGGAAGTTGTTCTAACGAATGAAGTGTACAATGCTCAAGGCTCTAGGCTGCATTGCTCGTATTCATGGTCTTGATGAAGTAATGTCAGGTGAATTAGTTATAACCACTCATCAACAGATGCTGCTTCCCATATCGGGTAAAAATGCAAACAAACAAATACATATAGTATACCATCTAAATATCTTATTCCCTTTATGAGGGAGAAATAAAATTGAGGAACCCGCGAATATTGGCAAAACTACAACAATCTGATTGGGATGCCCCCGACTCTGACATGGTTCTTGGAAGGAGTAACATGAAGCTCAGAATTCTGGGAAAGCATGCTTATCAGAGAGGTCGAGGGAGCATTTCGAGGCAAGTTTTCGGCCAGCCGATGAGAGTTTGCTTAGGAAAACAGGTAAGAGATTGAAAGGCCTATGTCAAGCAAACCTCCGCCTTCAGATGTCAACCCTATCCTTTCTTCCATAGCCCGTTCACTTGGGGAATTTTAGGATTTTATTGGATAACGGGTAGTTTAGAATTTCGAGATTTGTTCGAAATAGTTACTAAATTAATTCATAATAATGGAGTAAATTCTTTATTTATTACTCTTTGTGCTTCTTTTTTATTCCTCGGCGCAGTTGCTAAATCTGCACAATTTCCCCTTCACAAATAAAACAAACTGGGAGATCAACGAAAATCCAGTATATTAATTCATAGATTCGAGAACACACGTAGTATAGTAAATGATTACTTTGATAAGTTATATTATTAAAAAGGTATCCTATACATTTAGTTATGCTGTATATTTATCAGATTATGTTACGTTAAATTGGCTGTTTTCACTTTGTAGTTTTAGAGTGGATGGATTTTTCAAAGATTTTGACTGATCTAAAAATTCGGGTCATCACATTGTGTATAGTAGAGCACTTGACTAACTTGACCTGGAATAGTGAGAAGTTTGTATGGACTAATAAGTGCAAATATCATTCTAAGAGTTAAAGAAGTTATTGACAAATGCTCCTATGATGATTGTTCTTGAAGGGAACCAGAATCTAGTAATATATATTGATTCTTGTGAAAAAGGTTTTGGGCAGTTTTGATGCATAGAGGGTGAGTGATAGCTCTTGCATCCTGGCGGTTGAGGCCGCATGTGGTTGGATATCCAACTCAAGACCTAGAGTTGGCAGCGGTGGCATTTGCATTGAAGATTTTGAACATTACTTGTTGGGAGAATGGTTCGAGTTATATACAGACCGTAAGTCCCTTAAGTTTTTGTTCTATCAAAAGGAGTTGAATATGAGGTGGTAGAGATGGCTAGAAATCTTAACGGCATATGCTTTCATGATAGAATATATGCTAGGAAATGGGAACAAGAATGTCGACGCTTTGAGTAGGTAACATCAAAATGGAGTATTAGCCATGACTGAAAAATGGAAGACATTAGAGATGTAAGCCCCTTGTGGAGTGTGTCATCGGTAGATTACTTGATCGAGCAAAGTTTTGGACGTCATAGCGAGTTTAAAGGTACATCCAACACTTGGATAAGATGAAAGAGAGGACCCTCTAATTGCTGAAAGAATTAGGTGATTGGAGATAGGGAAGAGTTGAGGATCTAAAAGGATTTGAGATATACTCGAACGGATGGCCTAGAAAGAAAGGAAGAGTATCGTTCCAACAATAGGAAATATTTGAAAGGAGCCCTTGGATAAAATTCGTCAGTCAAAGTCCATTATTCATCCTGGGGGCACCTAGATGTATAATGATATGAAGAGAATTTTCTTTTGGGAAGGGATGAAGAGTGTTGTAGGAGAACGTGTGAAGAAGTATTTCACCTATCAACAAGGGAAGGCTAAGCATTAGAAGTCAAGTGTTTTTCTTCAACCTTTAGAAAAACTGACTTGGAAGTGGGATTCAGTATATACAGATTTGTTAAATGGGTTTCCCAGGTCATGGATGAAAACGATAACATTCGGTTGACAGTTGATAGATTGACTAAGAGTACCTACTTTATCCTGGTGAAGTCGACAAGGATGGAAGCTAGCTAAGTGAAGCTATATGTGAACAATGTAGTAAAACTACATGGGATACCAAGTAGTATCATTTATGATAGAGACCCATTGTTTACCAATAATTTCTGGAGTGGTTTGCAGAGTTCTTTGGGTATGGAGTTGAACTTAAGTATGGCTCACCATGCATAGATCAATGGTCAAAATGAGAGGGTGAATCGTGTACTTGAGGATTTTCTGAAAGAATGTGTCTTGAGTTTGGAGGATCTTGGGAAGATTGTTTTCACCTAGTCGAGTTTGCCTACAATAATAGTTACCAATCGAGTATTCAATGGCATCGTTCGAGGCTTTATATGGTAGACCGTGTGACTTGCCAGTTTGTTAGTTGGATATAAGAAATAGACTTGTACTAAGGCCTAATTTGGTGAGAGATGCTATTGAGAAAGTATAATTTATTCGCGCCAGGATGAAGCAGCGCGATCAAGGAAGAAGAGATATGTCGACAAGCGAAGGAAAGAGCTTAAGTTCATAGTAGGCGATCATGAAGGTTTCTTCGATATGAAGAGTTTATGCTCTGGGAAGGTGGGGAGTGCACCTAAATATGTAGGACTATTTCCAATGACTGAGAGGATTAGAAATCTCGCATATCGAGTTGAGTAACTAAGTAGTTTGGCGGGTGTGCATAATATTATTCATATATTGCATTTGAGAAAATGTGTGCACGACCCAAGTTCAGTAATTGAACAGAAGGCAGTAGAGGATTTATTTGTAGAGCCATATTTAACCTATGTGAGAAGGCTGAATGGGATAGTAGGTCGTGATAGGAAGGAGTTAAGAGCAAGGTTATCAGACATGTTCGCGTCCAGTGGAGTAACGACAAAGAAGATTGTAGCTAAGAGATAGAGGATAGGGTGAGGAGTATCTATCCCGAGTTGTTTTATATGTTCATGTATATAATCACAGTTTGCTTTTTTTTCCTATTGTATGGACTAGTAGGGTAGTAGTATATTCATATAAGATATGGGTGTATATTGTTAGTTACGTTGATACCTTTTGTTTGGTGGTTGTTAGTTTATATTGGTAGTGTACTAGTGTAATCTGTTACAGTTGTGTGTATTTACACGATGATGACTTTGTAGTTTTAAGGTGTTAGTGTAAATCTTATTTTCCTTATCAATATTTCAAGAACAAATTTTTGTAAGCGGGGGAGACTATAACACCCTATATATTGGACGATCCATAATATGAAAAATTAAATTAGATTAGTAATAAGAAATTATTAAAAGATGGATAAAATAGTTTGATTACAAGAATTGCCTGAGGGAGATTTAATTAATCAAGGGACACTTTAAATTTTAATTGAATGGACCAAGGTTAATTAAAGCAATTAAGGTAGGCCTTATTCATGAAAATTAACAGTTTAAATTTTAAATGGGAAGGATTGTTTTAAGGGAAGTGTAATGATGTGACTAGGCTAGAATGGATATTAGCCCAAGCTAAAAAGTACAATCTAACTTTATTTGGCCACATCCCCTCATGTTTACTTCATTTCATTTTTCTAAAAAAATTCTTAAAGTTCTAAGTCAAGTTCGACCACCATTTTATAAAAGAGAAGAGGAAAATCAAAATTTAAAGATGGAACTTTCAACGTTAAGGAACATGGAAGACTAAATAAGATTTTTGTTAATCAAGGTGAGTAATTTTTTTCCCTAAAATCTTTTAACCTATTTGGGTTTGAATTTTGATTTTAGTAAATGTTTTAAGGATGATTGACTTGTTTGGAAGCCTTAAAGATTATTTTGATTATGGTTTAAATTTTTAATGAAGTAAATTAGTTCATGTTTCGAGGTAAAACATGAATTAACCATAATTAAGTGATTTGAAATTAAGATATGATGTTCATAATAATGAAATAATGACGGGTTTTTAATTTCATAATTTTGGAATTAAATTGGATTTTATACGAATTTTCTAAGTTGAGAAAAGAGTTAATTTTGAGAAATTAATTATTAAAAAAAATTATTTTGAGCTAAAATTTTAAGCAAGGTAAAATATGATAAATTCTATTTTGGTGAATTTTTTGGATATTTTCCATTAAATTTTTATTTTACATGAATTAATTGGTGAAAGAAAGAATTAGTCAGTTAGGAATAGTTAATTAATTAGAAGGGTAAATAAAATTCCTAAAAAGAGAACTGTAAAATAAGGAAGTAGCAAATAAGATTTCGACAACAAATGGGATTATGTGGAAAGAGAATACTTAACAAGGTAAGGAAACAGTTTTCAATTCAATCACAAGATTTTCACTACCAACATTCGAAGGCTAGAAGTATCGACACACGAAGGCTTTAAAAAGATACAACCCACGATAGCTTGGGTAGCAATCATCTCACGATGGCGTTAGGGAAGTTGTGACGCAATGGCTCTTCGAACTTAACCCTAAAAAGCTCACGATAGCTTAAGGAGCTTATCTACTCACAATGGCACTTGATAGAGTAAAACATAATAGCTTAAGGAAGCTATCTACTTACGATGGCTATAGAGGATTCAACACACAATAGCTTTATAGGAGTTAGCCCACGGTCACCACTAGCAACTCAATAGGTGATGGCTTGGGGAAGCTACTAACATGCGAAGGCTTAGAGAAGTTAACACATAATAGCAAAAGGTATGATCAACACGCGATGGTTATGGGATAACTAACATGTGAAAGTTATGCTTAACATTCAAAGGCTATGATATAACAAATACACGATGACTAGGCTCAACGTTCGAAAGCCATGGGATGGCTAACATGCGATAACTAAAGGAAATTTGTGATAGCTAGGGATAGTTTTCTAAGTAAAATAATAATACTTAGGGCACTTTGGAAGACAGTCTTTAAGTATTAATCAACTATTTCATAGGAATGAAATAATGGAGGAATTTTGATAAGTTAAAGTTGTGCTAACTTATTTTGAAACGAATAAAGGCTTAGAGAAGCTAATAAAAGATAGGGCATCATTTAAATCAAAAGGTAAAGATGTTTACCCAAAGAGAGTTGTAATGACTCGATTTTTCGACACTCGAAAATCAACATTAATATGTCCAATGTATCAAATGTCGAACAATCGAATGCCGGAAAACCTAACTATTATGGTTAAAGAAGAAAAGGATAGAAGAAGAAATAGAAACAATATCAGAATCTCGCAATCGCAGGGGAATAATATATAATGGATAAATGACTAATCTTTAAAACAAAAGAAATTTATCTTTTTGTACATTACATTATCAGAGTACAACATCAACAAAACACAACACTGAGCAGTTATGATAACTTGCCCATATGCAAACTAAATTTGCAGCAAACCATACGCAGCGGATACTACATAATATAAGTGATACGTCTCGCCGTACAGCTTGTCACCTGATCACCACAGCATACTTACCTCACTTCGCTCTAGAACAACGATAACCTGACTGTAGGCTGCTTGTGTGGAAAATTATAGGCACCCAGAGCTTAGAAAAGGGAACAATAAACTCCGAGTCAGTCATAGGACTGGTGTGAGATCTAAAAACAGTTATTTGTACAAAAGAAATAGAAAGAAATCCGTTCATGCTTTTGGAAAATGAAACTACCATAAGGCCTCCCGGCACACACAATGCAATTGCACACTTGGTGGAGATTTCTCCTTATAGCTGTCAAACATGCTTGATACGCAGAAATCCTTTTGATATTATTAATAGTGCATAGTGTGGAAAACATTTCGAAAGTATAATATAAATCTTAGCCAGCATACGTACCATTATAGTATGCCTACTATAGATACCATGTTAGATGGCAGATTCTACACCTAAAACCGTACAGGGCTCGTATTGGGTGATTAGATTTCCAACAAATGGTCAAGGATAAGGAACTTCCTTTTCCAAAAGGGTACGCCTCTAGAGGGATGCCCCAAAAACCTAACCGGATCTTTGCCAACACAAGGCCGGATTACCTCTGTAACTAGGTAACTAACTGTCACAAGTATGCCATCCTCCGGTTGTAACCGACCTACCGAGGCCCCTCAACAACTAACAACCACATAAGTAAAATAATCTGGGCTCCATACCAGAATACCACTTTTTATCCACGCAAGTTAAATATCTGGGCTCCATACCAGATACCACTTTTTATCTAGAAGGAAATGCACAAACCCTGAGGGGCGCGACCCCCATAACCTTGCTGCATCCTTTCCTGTTTTGACCATGTCCTAAGTGTAAGGTCCGACGAAGCCTCGTCCCATAAAGCTACGCTTTTCACAAAAGTCATGCTTCGATCAACTAATGACCAACACTTAGCATGCCACATTACTAAATTGGGAATATATCACTACTAACCATCAACTACATAACATCTGAGCTCGTACGTCTCAAAAAAGGGTGTTAAGCTAAGAGAATAAATTCTCCGCCACCAAACAGAAATGTATTTGATAGAAACCAGCTTTACATATCAAAGTGTAACATTAGACATACATCCATACAAGTCCATCCTGGGTCTGAATGGAACCGAAGGCACTTCGTCCAATTAAGGAAAGAAGTCCTTGCAAATCCGGATATCCCCTAATCACATCCAGACTCCCCATCACATATGGTAATCTCTATACCGGTGCAACTCAATGCAGAGACAATCGACAGGTAATCCTTTCTTTTTCGAAAATACCCGATCTTCAACCACAGAATTCAAATGCAATCCCATTTCATCGTATCATTATTTGGAATGAGTTTTATGACTCAATGTCCTCTTCCGGATAGTCCGAATAATGAGCGCTTATTTTAAAAATAAGTGGATACATTCAGATCTTAATTAAGTCACAACAAATTTCCATTTTTGATCTTTTAAACAAAAGGTCCACCTTTAAGATATTATGTGGTTTTCAAATAACCATTTGGAATCCGATCCCCGGTCGCATTGAAATTCAAATGTCGTCTTAAAGGCCAATATTGATAGTCGATTATTTAACTATCAAACAACATTCACAACAACCATCAAGCCTTAATAATTTCCCAAATTGTTTATATTGATAGTCGGTTATTTAACTATCAAATAACATTCACAACAACCATCAACCCTTAATAATCTCCCAAATTGTTTATATTGATAGTCGGTTATTTAACTATCAAACAACATTCACAACAACCATCAAATTTAAATAATTTTCCCAACTTATTTATTTTAAAATATCTTTGCAAGATATATTTTCACACTTTAACCCTTTGAAAAACAATTTTCAAATTACCTTTCTCACGTGTAATAAATTTTCAAATATTGTTTATTTCCATTGAAAATCTACCACGTCCTAATACTTTAGGTTTAAATAATTTAAATCACTTATCCAAACATATATACTTGGAAATACTAAAAGTAAAAACTATTTTAAACACTTTATTTAAAATACCAGTTATGAAATTTTAATAATAATTTTTCATGAAAACATAAGCCAAACAAATTAAAAAAATAAAAGTTATTGAATTCTATACAAGGTTTCCAAATAAAAACTTAAGCCGAACTATATTTGAAATAAAACTACATTATAAAATATAAATATTAATAATTATCTTTTAAAATCATAATACTAATTAGCCTTTTAAAATTATTACTTATATAATTAATTTAATGAAATGTTTCCTTTAAAATTTTAAACAAATTAAATAATAATTTCTCAAAGAAACATTTTTTTAAGCAACTTTAAAAACTTTTAACTTTCACTTAAAAATCTGCTTGAAATCGTACTTGGCTTATTAGGGAAATACACCTTCCTTTCACAGCTTTAAAAATAAACCCCTATTTATTTTTAAAACAAACTACCCGTTCCTTTATAAATTCTCAGCGTGAATTTATATTTTCAAATATCCACTGATATTTTATTTCACTTTATGAATTCATTTTATAAATTTAGTCTTATCTCCTTAAAACATAGTTTCAAACATTTAATTAGTTTTCAAATCGATTTCCCAAAACCAACTCCATTTTAAAAAGATATTCCTTTATTTTTCCCAAACCATTTAAAATCCGAATTTTAAATAAATTCTTCAACTTTTAAACAATACTACTCAAAATCCGTTCATTTCCATTTATAAAAATCTTTTCCCCACATTTGGAATTTATTCGATAGGATTTCAAAAATCAACTTTTATTCTTTTTCAAAAAAAAATTCTTTTAATTTATCCAATTTTCTAAAATTATTTTTACTTAAAATTGCCTACTTTACTTTCCCTCCAAAAATCAAAATTTTCTATTCTGGTGTCTTAAATACCAAAATATATTCGGCTAAACCATAGCCTTCAATAATTCCCATTACCCACATAAATCAATATAATCATCACAGACTATCACATACATCACATCGTTTAAAACAATAATAAATTCAACATTTTAAGGAATCTAGTTGGATCCCTCCAATCTATTTTCCTACAATCACAGATGTTAGCACAACAATTTAAAATACCCATCCCGCTTCAAGGCAGGATATCGCGGTATAAGGGTCATTTGCTATTATGCGGGGCGCAGTAGGGTCTCACCCGCCATATAATGCGGGAAATCAATCACTCAAATTGTATATATATACATAATAATATCATTCAACATAATAAATTATTAAAATCATCCAAGCACATCCAGTAATTTAAATTTAACGATTTAAATTAAACAGGAAAACCAAGTGAGTGAGAAGATCTCACCTTTGCTTTTGTTTTGCACCCCATTTCCATCTCGACTATTTCTTCACGATTTTGGACCTTGTGTAAATTGTTATACAATTTATTAATATTCGAAATAATCGAACAACCAATTATCATTTATTAATTTTAATTAACTAATGATTTGGTTTAAAACTGATTTACTTTAACAAAATATGTTTAGTAACCAAAATAATTGATTAATCAGTTAAACAAATTATTTCCTTAATATATTAATAAATTGGTAAATTTAAAATATACATTTATTTTCTTTTGAAAATTTATATATATATATATATATATATATACTTATAAAAATTTCTTATATAGATTTCATAAAATATACTTTATATAAATTCTTCAAACATAAAAAAAAACCTATATATTTTCAAAGTCTTTTCTATATATAATTTTTTCCAGTTTATCTATATATATATATATTAATTTCTAATGAAAATAAAATTCTTTCCAACATATATATATATATATATATTTAATTAAAAATAAAATGTTTACCCTTCATTGTCATGTTATTTTTCTTCTTTCTTGGTATATATAAAAAATTTAAATTGGAAAAGACTGCAGCTATACTTATTGCCCCAATCCACACAACAGCCTCTCCGGTGCACCATGAATCCATCGTCGACCAGCTGTCCCTTTGTCAACACAGCACCGGCAAAACATCACAATAGTAGTCGAGAACATGTGTTTCGGCCAACATAATTATTAGTATAAGAGGTGAGATTACTCACCTTAACGATGCGTAAAACTTCCGCTAAATAGCAGTCATTTGTCTAAGCATCTCCAAGCCCTAGATCTGCCGCCTTCTTCGTGAAACCTGTGCACCTCCATCGCTTTAACCCTAGAATTCACACGCGCCAAGCTACTACCAGCTACCATCGATGTTAACCTTTCTTGCGTCGCCTTCTCCTCATTGGCACATGCGCACACGATTCATTCTTTATTTATTTATTTTTTATTTCATACGAACTTGGATTTCAGAAATTTTAAGGAGAAGGAGAGATCGGCCTGGGCTAAAACGAGCGTGACTTCAAACACACGCCAATGCCGCTCCCCTTTACGCGGCAATTATCTTTGATTTGAATTGGATCGATCGCCATTTTCGGACGATTTAGTAGTTTGGCCATTATTAGATTTAAACGGAAGCTGAGAAATTTTACTTCTTCGTTCGTATATTTTTTTATTTACTGACTCGAGTATCATTTTTTTCAACGAATGCTTATTGATCCATGCGAACACGTGTTTGAAGAGGTAAGCAACGTGTTTAATTTTTCTGGTGAAATATTATTAGATTAAACATATATATTATTTTTA
Organism: Allium cepa; assembly: GCA_030765085.1. Taxonomy (NCBI): domain Eukaryota; kingdom Viridiplantae; phylum Streptophyta; class Magnoliopsida; order Asparagales; family Amaryllidaceae; genus Allium; species Allium cepa. The sequence goes on along the minus strand of CM060932.1, from coordinate 339,332,566 downwards.
AATTCAAATTTAAATTTAAATCGTTATACGCAACTCAAAATCTCGACTTCCTATCGATGCGTGCTGTCAGGCATCTTGAGGTTATACCCCTATTCCGAACGCAATGGAAAAGGTTTCGAGGTCCAACTCAATTGTATGGAGAAGATAGCTTTTTGGACCCACGTTATTGTATTGAATTTCGATTTAATTTCAGCGTGTTTATTTAGCATATGGCCAAACGACAACTCCAAACACTACAAAAATTGAAATCCGATAATAATACACTATTATGGATCTAATGAAGCTAGTTTCGTCGAATTCCGAGACTGTGCCTTGGAAGGCTATTTTTAAATATCAATTAACACAATATATTTCCAAACTGAACAAAACCATTTTTAAATTCAACTTTTAAAAGTTTTATTTTCTCTAGTATTATCAATATAATTTTTTGCAAACCTTCAAATTATTTTTAACAGACTTAAAAATCAAGATTCGATATTTTTACCCAATTTCAAAAATTAAATTTAATAATTTAATTGCCAAATAAATAGTGATATTTGAAATTCAAGTTAAACTAACTTTCAAATATTTAAAATCAATTAAATATTCTGATTTCAAATGTCCAAATTTTCGGGTCGTCGCATTCTTTCCCCCTGGAAAGAATTTCGTCCCGAATTACTAGTTAAGAAGAATGATCTACCATCCGTTCATTATTTTCCAATCCAAATAATTTTTAACAACTTTCCAAAACCTAACGGTTTCAACTTTCTCAAAAAAAATTATTAAAGACACTATCATTCTTACTACTTCCTAAACTCAACCATAAGTTCCAAACAATATGGTTTTCTTAACAATTCAAATTTTAAATTTAAATTCAAATTTTCAAATTATCCAAATTTCTCGAAATTTTTCTAACTCTCTAAATTTTCGAAAAATTTCGCCAGCGTCTCCTTTGCGCGGCTAGCTCGGTACAACTACAAAATGCCACGACGGGCACCTAGATTTCAAAAAAAACAAAAGGCCAATTGGCTAGACCAAAAAATCATTAAATTTCATGCAAAAATTTAAATACATACCCTTTTAGTCGAGCAATTCATTTATCTTCTGAAATAAAAAAATCCCAATTTCCTTTTCCTTTATAACACTGGTATATTAAGGACTATGTGACGACTCGGACTCAACGCTCGAAAACCAACATCCATACGCCACCTGTATTTGAATGTCGTAGATTCAAACGTTGTGTCTGGTTCATCGGAGCTTATAACACATCAGCTGAATACAACACAGTGGAAACAAAGAAGAATTTTATTAATACACAACAATTGATTACAACAATGGTACAATATGAAGTGATCAACATCAACAGAGATATATACAACAGTGGAAAAACATAGCATTAAAAAACAACAGCAACAGCAACGGAAAGATAACATCTTCATGATCTTCAAGAGAGAGAGAGAAAAATATAGAATCCAACAGACTGCATCTCCATTGCCAAAGCTCCTAACCTAAAGCTTAAATCCACAAGCTATAATGCTGCAATGTAGCACATTGCAATCGCTAAACCAAAGACTTTAAAGATTGCCAAAAACTACACCTACTAGCTGACTATCTGATAACCTGACTCTAGGCTGGTCGTGTGGAAAATTATGGGCACCCAGAGTTTAGAAAGGGAATAATAAACTCTAGGTCAGTCATGGGACTGGTGTGAGCAAACAAAAACAGTTTATTTGAACAATAAAGAAATAAAATAAATAAATAAAATCTGTTATGCTTTTTGGAAAATGAAACTACCATAAGGCCTCCCGCCACACACACAATGCAATCGCAGACTTAGGGGAGATTTCTCCTTATGATAGTCAAACATGCTTGATACGTGAAAATCCTTTTGATTTTATTATTAGTTCATAGTGTGGAAAACATTTCAAAAGTATAATACTAATCTTAGCAGCATATGTACCATTATAGTATGCCTACTATGGCTACCATGTTAGATGGCAGGTTCTACAACTAAAACCGTACAGGACGCGTATTGGATGATTGGATTTCCAACAAATGTCTAGGGCTAAGGAACTTCCTTTCTGAACGGGTACGCCTCTAGATGGACGCACCGAGAACCTAACCGGATATTTTCCAATACAAGGTCGGGCTACCTCTGTAACTAAGTAACTATATGTCACGAGTATGTCACCCCACAGTCATAACCGACCTTTATCCCGGGAATCCAACAAAAAAATTCCAACAACATATAAGTTAAATATCTGGGCTCCATAACATGATACCACTTTTTATCCAGAAGGAAATGCACATGCCCTATGGGGCGCGACCCCCGTAACGTTGCTACGTCCTTCCTGTTCTGACCATTTCCGCGGTGTGAGGTTCGATGAAGTCTTATCCCACAAGCTACACTTTTCACAAAAGCCATGCTTCTATCAACCAATGATCAGTACTTAGCGTGCCACATTACCAAATTGGGAATATATCACTAGTAAATATCAACTACATAACCTCTGAGCTCGTACGTCTCAGAGAACGGTGTTAAGCTAAGAGAATAAATTCTCCGCCACCAAACAGAAATGTATTTGATAGAAACCAGCTTTTCATCTCAAAGTGTAACGTTAGACATACATCCATACAAGTCCATCTTGGGTCTGAATGGAACCGAAGGCACTTCCTCCAATTAAGGAAAGAAGTCCTTGCAAATACGGATATTCCCTTGTCACGTCCGGACACCCCATCACATAGGGAAATCTCTATAATGAAGCAACTCAGTGCAGACACATTTAAGAGGTCATCATTTCATTTTCGTAAATACCCGGTCTTCAACCACTGTCTTCAATTGCTATCCATTTCGTCGTATCATTTATTTGAAATGGTTTTTATGACTTAATGTCCTCTCCCGGCTAATCCGAATATTGAGCGCTTATTTTTTCTAAAACATATGGATACATTTGGATCTTAGTTGAGTCACACTTTTTAGCCCTTGTTTCCCAAAACCTTTCCTTTTGAATTATTTAAACAAATTTCTATTTTTAATCTTTTAAACAAAAGATCTGTCTTTAAGATCCTCTTCAGTTTGAAACAAGGTTTACTAAATCTTTAACAAAGATTCATTCATAGCTTTTAAAGCTATTTCCATTTGATTTCTCTATAACTCGAAATCCTTTCAACAAAAACTGAAAATCCTTTCTTTATATGAAAGCTATAATCATTTGAAAACAAAGATTTTTTGTTTCGGGAAAATCCGATTAAATTTACTCAAATTATAGCCTTTTAAAGTATAAATCAGAAAATCAGCGAACTGCCGTATCCTTGGCAAACTCCATTTGAATTAAATTTAAATTCCCAAAAAAATTCTTAATTTTCAAAACATTCTTTTCAAAAGTTTTCAATATTTAACCTAATTCACTTCCAAACCATTTTGGATTCGAAATTCAACTTTTAAACTTTTCACTACTTTGAATAAAATAATTTTAAATTCAAAATACCTGTAACTTGACCAATATCCTGTGAAATCCATATTTGTGTATGCGTTATGTCTAGGGTTTTGCAAACAACAATAAACAATCATCATAAATCCGAGCACAACAATATCAATAAGCGGTATAATCCTATAACGCTTATCTTTCATTCATAGATAAATACGCAAATTCGTCATAGATAAATAAATCACAGTTCACAGCTTAATCCTAAACAATTTATATCACAGAACATTACATATCAAAGATAACAAATAACTCAAGGGATTCAATATAATCCAATCATCCATAAGCAAGATAAATTAATCACATAATTTAGAATTTATTTTAAACCAAATTAATTAATTATTTATGAATTAATAACCTAACCCTGCTTAATTAATTAACTACAAACCATTGGTTATTATTTTTATTAATTAATGAAATTAATTAATCATCCTTAATTATCCATCTTAATTAATTACCCTCAATTAATTATCCCTCAATTTATCACATAAAATAATTAACTTTAAGTTAATTATATTGATTAATTAACCTTTAATTAATTACATTAACAAATTAACCCCCTTTAATTACTTACATTAAGTAATTATCTTTTGAGTAATTAATTATCCCTTAATTACTCACATTAATTAATCACTAATTAATTACATTAAGTAATTATCTTTTTAACTTTATTTTGTTTAAATTTTCAAAAATGTTACTTACACGTGAGACTACCCGAACACAAACCCGAGCCAATGCCACATTTCCTTGAGATCAACTTCGAGTCCAACTTCATCTTCTTCCTTCTCTATTTCAAACTACAATCCAGACATTACAAAGCACACGTGCACGTGCACCGATGAATCAACCACCTCCGATCACCCATACGTCGACGATCACCCTCACAATTTATCCAATCATCCAGATCCATTGATTTTTGCCTAGAATCGAAAACGAGGATGTTGAACACCCTTGAACCCATAACTGTTCGTCTGAAGATGCTTTGAGTAGCCACCTCCAATCCATAGAAGTCTCGTCGTTGAACTCACACCTTCGCCAGAGCATACTCTTCCTAATCCCCTTATACCGGTCGACTACGGTGCGTCGACGATGCTGCACGACCCTCGAATGCAACCTCAACCCAAACTCGGTCTAAAACCCTACACTGTCGTCGTCCGGCCACCGCAGTCACTTAGAATCCCTATCACCATTTTTGCCGAAACCTCCCAGCAGACTTCACCCACGACCTCGTGACCCAAACGTCCTCCAATCACCAAAATTTGATGAAAAACCCAAAACTGATCATCTCGCAATATCTCAACAAATCCAAACTGAAAAATCATGATTTTACCTTTAAAAATCATCGGTTTCTAAATCAATCTTGATTATATAAAAAAACATGGAAATTAAATAATCAAATTCCTTATTTATATATGATTATTACCGTGTATTCCTTTTTTTAAACTAATTACTGAATATTTTTATTTGAAATTATTTTTAAAAATAAAATATTGTTTGCACTATTATATTTCTTTTAAAGATTGATTTCTAAAATAAATGGAGGAAGAAGAATTGAATATTAAACTTAATATAAGCTTGTAAATTTTGAACAGGGGTATGTCTGCCTGTTACCTAGATATACACAAGCATTACTTCATATATTTTTTATATACATGTAAGCATATTTATATCTATACAAACATTTTCACAATATTCTTTCAAGCATCAATCACAAACACCCACGTACATAACAGATCCAAGAAGTTTATTCACCCAGAACAAAATACAGCGAAGGCTGGAAATTTGAAAAACTGGGAAATGATGTTGATTTCTGAAACTGGAACTATTTTGATATGATCTATATTTGATTTGTGTTTTCTTGATTTTGTTTTGATTATTGTTTGAGATGCTTCAGGTTTGAGATAATCTGACCTTTGAAAACCTGGGACTTGTTTTGAGTTTGAAACTTGCTTCAGGATTTTGAAATGTAAAAGATTGTTTCAGGTTTGAATTTTGTTTTGTTTTCTTTGATTTTATTTTCTGTTTTGTTTTAGATTTTCACAGGTTTGTTTTTGTTTCTCTATTTTTAGTTTTGAAATGTATGAAAGAAAATGAGAAGAGAGGAAATAGATGTATTTATAACTTGTTTCCTCTTTATTCATTAATTTCAAAAATAAAATGAAAATAAATCAAACATGACACTTGTTATTTTTGCATGTTAATATTGTTACATTTGTTTTAATGTATGTTAGGATTTGTTGCACTTTTTTGTTTCATGTTAAAATGGTTACATTTGTCTATTTTGCATATTATAAGTGATACATATGTATTTATATGTTTTTACAAGTTTTTATGTCATATTTTCCATTTAGTTTATATATATGTGTGTGTGTGTGATTTATATTTTTATATTAACATATTTATATATATACAAACTATTTTTATATCATTATAAATTGAAAAGAAAGTATTTTAAACCTTTTACTAAATCTTATTTAATTAAAGCTATTATACTTTAATAAATAAATATTTATCTACATACATTTCCTTTTATAAATATTTATATAACCTTGAAGAAAATGTTTTAAAATTTAATTATACATTAATAAATAAACACACACATATATATTATATTTCTAACTCTTAAATAGCTATTGAATTTTTTTATATTAAATTCAAAATATAACTTCCAAAAAATATATATATATACATATATATATATAAATATATTATAATTGGAAATCAAATTTTTATTAGTTTTTTCAAATATTGAGTTTTAATTCAATTTACTTTTAAGATATTTATTATGAATTTCAAATACAAAATTCAATTTACAATCAATTTATATAAATAAACAAATACATAGCTTATTTAATTTGGAAAAATTCAAATTAATTCACAAGTTTATCCCAAAAATTATATTAATTATTGAATTGAATTTGGCTTAAAATGGGATCGTTACAAATTCCCCCCTTAACCGAAATTTCCTAGACAAGGAGATAAACAAAGAACAAAGAACACAAAAAATGGAGAAATGGATTACCAAATCAAACTGAATATTTATTCTACATTTGGCTTACCAAACCAGAATATCATCAATAAATACGAGAACGAACTTATTCAACACTCCATGGAATACTCGGGTCATCTGGTCTGTGAAATATGCAGGGGCAATGGTTAGTCCGAAGGGTATAACTAACCATTCGTAGAATGTACCGGACCCCAAAAGCAGACAAATGGATACAATTTTCAGCAATTCTCAGCTGATGGAATTCTTGGGCTAGATCCATCATAGAAAAGAATCGATTGCATGGTGCTAGATTCGAGACAAAAGAAATCTAGCTTTAAAATTTAACTTATTAAGATCAAGAAAATCTACACACAATTTCCTAGTTTGATTTTAACCGAAATCGTTTTATTGATACAATTTAATTTGACTTTACATTCGTTAATCAATTTATTTCAAAATTTTCAAATTCATTAAAGTTAAAACGAAAAGGCTGATAAGAAACTGATGATGAGAATACCAAATATGAACCTTTCTATAATATAAACAAAGATTCGCAGGGCCACCACCACACCAATGCTTCTTCTTGTAGCTGCCTGGAAACCATCAAAGTTCTTTTGAAATTGGATAATGATTAATGGAGGTTGATCGAAAAACTTGTTCTCGCCATTGTTGTTGCAGGGTATCGACCATTTATAATGCTACTCCCCTATCACCTACCTCGTCCTCTTCTTGCACTCATTCTCACTATCAGTGAATAGAAAGAGAATCGACTGAGGCTTACGGACAAGATATCTTAGGGAATATACCCATTCTAGGGCATTTATATCCCTATCTCTACTGAGTCACCTAATGAGTTATACTCCAAAGCTAAAGTTCTTACTCAACCTTTAGCTCTGATACCACTTGTGACGACCCAGACTCGACGCTCAAAAATTGACATCCATACGCCACCCGTATTTGAATGCCGCAGATTCAAACATTGAGTCTGGTTCGTCGGAGCTTATAACACATTAGGTGAATACAACACAGCGGAAACAAAGAAGAATTTTATTGATACACAACAATTGGTTACGACAATGGTACAATATGAAGTGATCAACATCACCAGAGATATATGTTGAATATGCGCTTATATGTTTTTGTTTGATGATAATAAACATATATATTTATTTAAATGTATTTGGTAATGTACTATTTTGTTTTTCGTAGATTAAATGAATATTTGTTGAATAAAATAAACTACACAGAATTTGAATTTGAATTCAAGCAGAACAAGTTACACATATTTTAAATTCAAACAGAAATTTTATTCAAACAAATATTTATTACAATCTTGAATAGTACAATTTCAAGCTCTCACTATACATATACATTTTTGAATACATCACGATTTCAATTTACATTTATAACCTCACTACATATCACTCACACTCGTATTTTGTCTTCAACCGCATTCCAGTTTGATTCCAGCATCTGAGAAATCTGCAAAAATATTCACTAACGCAGTAAAATTGAAAAAGAAATATTGTTGCAATATAAAATAAAATATGGTTTTTGAAAGTATCATTTGCCTCAGCTATTCGGGTTGTTCATCATCATTCACACTTGATTTCATCACAAAGTCGTGCATATAGATATTACAGGGACAGCTAATCATAAGTGACTGCAATACACACGTGTACATTCATACACGTGTGCACTGCCTCGCCAACTCGTGTGCGCAGCCAACAATAGCAAGTGTGCAAGCACAACTTCAAAAAACAAGGTCAAATCCAAGTTTTGAGACTGGATTCAACACAAGGCAACTTGAAGAATGCAAAGCTTCGACAAATCAAAACTGCATCAAAGCATCAATAATGCATGAAACAATGAAACAGCTAGTTGCAACAAAGACCAAGCTGCAAACATCCAAAAGTGCCAACAAAGAATGCAAGCTCGACCAACATAATGAATACTGCAACTACACAGACCAAACATATGCACAGTGCAGATCACAAAGACTTGTCACCAATAATACAAGAGAGGCACAGCAACTACAAAGACCAGCTACTCAATGCAACTCAGTGGAAAATGAAGCAACAGAGTAACCAAAATCATCAATGCTATGCAAGACCAGAGTAGTACAGCATGCACAAAGTGCCATAAGATACAGCAATGCAACTCGACTACAAAAGCCATCAAGTATACATTACTGCAAGCTCAAGTGATAAAACATGTGTCTAGTAACCAACACAATGAAAAGACCCACAATGAAAATCAGGTTCAACAACATCAGATATGATCAAGACCAAATGCACAACTTCACAACATGTCCACTTCCAACACAACAAACTACTGAATCAAGTGACACAACAAATTACTGAATCAAGTGACACAACAAACTGCAGACAACAAGTGACAACATACTTCAATGACCAAAATATGGTAGTGCACAAGCAACATCAACAAGCAGTGCAGACCAAAGAAATGCCACCAAGAACATATGAACAGAGTACATGCATGAAGCATGAAACCACAAGTTACAAACATCAAGTGTCGACCAGGCAGAGAAATGCACAAGCATGATACAGGTGAACAGGAGACAAGTAGCAGCAACATGACAGTGAAAACTCGAGTCACAGTACATGCCACAACATGTTAATGCAAGAACAAGCCAGCAGATACATGAAAAATGCAAGTTACTCATGCAACAAAATGTCAAAGCAAGATCAAGGGACAACATAGGGCGGTACAATTAAATGAAACAGGTCAAGCATATATAGATATGCAATGACAAAGTGGATCAAAATGAAACATACAAAATGCCCAAGTAAAGTTCACAGTGAAGATCATAAACCAACCAGAAAAAGATGGCCAGAGACAAAGACATGATGACCACGAGATTCAACAGTGCAGAGATGGGCCGAAGTCAGAATTCAATGAAAATCAAATTCGTATCTTTGAAAAAGTCAGCAATGAAAAAGGGAAAGTTTCTGCCTTTCTACACAAGAGAATCGAACGCGTGAAATTAAAGCCGTGTGTATCAAGGTGTAAGTATATCAGGAAAGACGTGCGCAACAGGCAATTGAGAATTAGGAAAGTATCAAGGAATTCAAGTGTCACGAATTTATATAAATATTGAATCCCAATTTACATCATCGGCATCGAGAAAAAGAGCAAGCAATCAAACGAGCAATAAAAGAAATTACATACCGAAATCATCAACAACTCGATCATCAGAGAACGAGCTAGCAACAAGCTAAATTATCAGAGATCAAGCGACAAGCAACGCAAGCCATCGGTCACAAATCAGTGAATCGATCATCAGAACAAAGCCCTAAATCTCACAGAAGAGCTGTAGCCCTAATTTGAAAAAGAAGAACGGCCGCAAATATTTCGCAAGCCCTAATTTCTGAACGAACAAAACAACAGAGGCCGCCATTTTTCTTCTCAAACAAAAGACAGTGGATCGGGTTAAAGATAAAAGAGGCCGGCCTTGTTAATTACAAAGGGGGTTTTAGTTATTTAGGTTTTTAATTAAAGGGTTTTTTAGTTTTTATTTTGAGCAAAAATTACGGGTCCAAAGTTGTATTTTAATTTTTGCTCCTGTTTTAATTTTGAAGTTGTTTTTTCTTTTCGAGTCAAAAGAACTTATAAATCACCACCTAGGGTTTAGGTAGTGTCAGATTGTCTAGTTAGAATTAGTTCAGTGAGCAGGGTGTGCGAGTTTGCAAAACTCTATAGGCGGGAGCAGTATTTGCGAGTAAGCGAAACTCTATAGGCGGGAGCAGGGTGTGCGAGTCTAGTAGAGTGTTTATGAGCGGGAGCAAAAGGGTCTGCGAGTCTAGTAGAGTGTTTGTAAGCGTGATACTGTTTAATTCTAATAGAAATCTGGGAATGCAGCAGTAGGCAGGGGTTGCCGAAGCTGGGTAAATTTTGTGTATGATTTACTTTTCAGCATATTTATTTCTGCAGTTTATTTTTTTGTTTAAATCGAGAAAAATTGCTATAACCCTATTCACCCCCCCCTCTAGGGTTAATCTAGATCCTACAAGTGGTATCAGAGCCTGGTATTTTTTTAACTCTAGAGTCATGAATTCATCAAATAATGCTTTTTCTGACGGGCAATCTATTGTTAGGCCACCCATGTTTAACGGGAATGATTATGCTTATTGGAAAGTTAGGATGAGTATTTACCTTAGTTCCGTTGATTATGATGTTTGGGATATTATTGAAACTGGCTATAAACTTCCCACTATAATCGTTGGTGATACTGAGATTCCTAAACCTAAGGATAGGTGGGATGCTAACGATAAGAGATTGAAAACGACAAATGCTAAAGCCATGAATGCTTTGATATGTGCTCTTGATAAAAATGAATTCAATAGAATTTCTCATTGTACAACAGCACAGGAAATTTGGCACACTTTGGAGGTGACACACGAAGGAACTTCTCAAGTCAAGGAGTCTCGTCTAGCCCTATTCAGCAATGAATACGAAAACTTTGTGATGGACAAAGGCGAGAGCATGAAGGACATGTTTGGACGCTTTTCAACTTTGGTGTACAACGCTAGAGCGCTTGGGAAGGTATTCACTGAGGTAGAGCTTGTGCGGAAGATACTACGAGTCTTACCGATGAACTTTGAGGCAAAAGTCACGGCAATCCAAGAATCAAAAGATTTGAGTAAACTAAGCATGGAGGAGTTGATTGGTAACTTGATGACATATGAGCTTGAGTTAAAAGCAAAGGAAGAACGCAACAACTCCGAACCAAAGAAGAAGATGATTGCCTTAAAGAGCAAAGAAGAAAGCGATGAAGAAGGAGAAGATCCAATTGAAGAGCTTGAAATGGCTGTCAATAATCTTAGAAAATGGTCGAGATTCAAGCCACGCAAGAAGAAAACAAGTCGTAATAGGCCAAAAGATTCTGACAATTCCGATAATGAACCGACGTACTTTAACTGCAAGAAGTGCGAACACTTCATACAAAAATGCCCACTTCTCAAAAACAACAAAGGAAAGAAAAAGACGAAGAAGGTATTTGCAGCGACTTGGGATGATGAAGAAGGAGAGGAAGTTTCGTATAGCAGCTTAGAGGAGGTTAACTTGTGTCTTATGGCGAAATCAGAATCAGAAGCAAGCTCTGAGGAATCTAGTGAGGCAGGTGAGTATTCCTATAGAGATCTTGTTTTTATGTGTCTTGATCTCATTAAAGTAGTTGATGCTCTTGAATCTAAAATTGAAAAACTAAAAACTGATAGGAGAGAACTTGCTCGTGAAAATTTTAAGTTAGAAACTGAACTTGAAAATATTCAAAACCTAGAATGCAAAAGATGTAAAGTTTTAGATTCAGAATTGACAATACTTAAGAATAACTCTAAGAATTTTGAAAAAGAAAACTTGAATCTTAAGGAAATCATTGACACTAGGAAAAAGGATTTTATAAATCGATGCACCGCACTTGTCACTGAAAACACAACACTAAAAACCAAAGTCCAAAACCTTGAGAAATCTTTAATAACTTTTCAAGAGGCGAAAAATATTTCAACATGCTATTGGGAAATCAAATTTTTGCTAACAACAGAAAAGGACTAGGTTTTGGGAAAACACAAGTTGAGGATAATGCAAAAGGGAAGAGTGTCTTTGATAGATGTGAAATAATTGGACATCGTGTTGAAAATTGTAGTCATAGGAACAAGAACACAAAATTTATACAAGTTTGGGTTCCTAAGAATTCTACAAACAAATTTCATGTCTATTGGAACAAGAATAAAAGGACTAAACAAGTTTGGGTTTCAAAGGGTTTGTTTATTCATAATGCTTCTGCCACTAACAATCATGGACCTAGAAATAGGTCACAAAAATCTTTCATCGTGTAGGTGTGGTGGCAGGCTAAGGAACAACAACGGTGTTCTCTGGATTTTGGCTGTTCCAGAAACACAACGGGCAACATAGCAAAGTTCCTTAGCCTAGTATAAAGGTGACAGAATCACAATGGGCAATCACGAAAAATTATCGTAAAGGTAAAACAGGTGAAGGTATACTTATCTGATCGATATATTAATTGTGATAATCTGCACCATATTCTGAATTAAATCGGCCAAAATTGTGATAATGATGTGATGTCTTTAATTCTGACTTATTGATATGATTTTTCTTTTGACTTGTTCTTATTTATGACCTTGATTTGTGCTTAAATGATGACCAATCAGATTTTCAACTATGAACTAATCCATATAAATTTGTTTGGTCAAATGATGGTATTTTGTTGATCTTTGATTACTCATGCTACACGTAGATATATTTTGACATTTTGGTCACTGCTGTAAATTTGCACGATTTCAAATTCATGTGAAAAAGGATTTTAAGAAATTGTTGAAACTTCAAGAAATTGCTCTGAAATAATAATGAAGTTTTAATGACTGTTGATAGTTGTTCATCCTATGGTTTCTAAGTTTAACACGATGATATTTGTTTAAGTGTTAACATGGCTTCATTTCAAATTTCATTCTGAGATAGTTTGTTGAAATTTCACAATCTGGTCTTTGACATCCAGCGAGTGAATATTGAGTGAAATTTAAATTCAGATGCAGATTACACTGGTAATATAGTTGATAGAAAAATTACTAGTGTAACGTGATTAATTTTTGAAACATTCATTTGCTGCATCGTTTTTCAAAGAAAATATCTGCATATTTTTCACTTGAAATAATTTTTCATTTAGCAGAATTTTTTTCTCATATAACCCTTTCGAGAAAATAATTGTTTGACCATATTTTCATATTAGTCATTTTTATTTGATTTTAAATGACAAATTTTGACTAATCCGACTCCCTACTAATTATCAAAAAGTTAAATAGTGATTGAAAAAGTGATAAGTGTTGATATTTAACATACATTACTCCAGAGAGTATATTTGGAAAATTTCTTTAGGAATTAAAACAAGAATTATAAAACTTTTTGTTGGGTAAAGATTTCATGACCATTTCTATATGTATCATTGTTTCTATCGACCATGGTTTATCAAATATTCAATATAGTTTGTCGATATGTGGTACTATATTCAGGGATTGTTTGTTTTTCATTTCACATTTTTTTTAAAATAAATAAATATCCAAAGTATTCACTCGCATTTAAAAGTCCTCACGGTTATGCATGGGTGAATTACTTGGGTTTTTGATTATGTGCTTCCATGCTCATTTAAAAGTCCTTACGGTTATGCATGTATGGAACGCATATCAAAATTAATTGATTTAATAGACAAGTTGATTCTAATCCCATTTAAAAGTCCTCACGGTCATGCGTGGTTAGAAGATACTTGATTTCATTTTTAAAATTAAATTGGAATACTACTAATCTCATTTGAAAGTCCTAACGGTTATGCATCATTAGTAGATATTCAAATTCCTGATATAAATGTACCACAAGAAGATTCAACTGTATGATTTTATATGAACATCATATCCATCATTTCTAAAAGTGGAATACGCGCCTAACAAGGGTAGTTATGGTTTTTGTTTGATTCTTATTGAAGTTTACTATTTATATTCAATTTGAGTTTAATGTTGGATTAATATTGATCACTTAATCTCTATTTTTCTCTAACACTATTATTCTTTTGCTGATAACAAAGGGGGAGAGAAAAGTTAAGATTTTGTCAAATAGAATCAAGCAAAGGTCAAATAATTTTCCATTTGCATCTAGGCTCATTTGAATATATTTCTTTTTGTATGCATATATGTAGGGGGAGCATCATGTAGAGAGGAAGCATTTAAATAGGGGGAGCAATTAGAGTATATCATTGATCAAATACATTTAACACATGTACAAAATCTTAAATATATGTTTGTTATCATCAAAAGGGGGAGATTGTTGAATATGCGCTTATATGTTTTTGTTTGATGATAATAAACATATATATTTATTTAAATGTATTTGATAATGTACTATTTTGTTTTTCATAGATTAAATAAATATTTGTTGAATAAAATAAATTACACAAAATTTGAATTTGAATTCAAACAGAACAAGTTACACAGATTTTGAATTCAAACAGAAGTTTTATTCAAACAAATATTTATTACAATCTTGAATAGTACAATTTCAAGCACTCACTATACATATACATTTTTGAATAAATCATGATTCCAATTTACATTTATAACCTCACTACATATCACTCACACTCGTATTTGGTCTTCAACCGCATTCCAGTTTGAATCCAGCATCTGAGAAATCTGCAAAAATATTCACTAACGCAGTAAAATTGAAAAAGAAATATTGTTGCAATATAAAATAAAATATGGTTTTTGAAAGTATCATCTGCCTCAGCTATTTGGGTTGTTCGTCGTCATTCACACTTGATTTCATCACAAAGTCGTGCATATAGATATTACAGGGACAGGTAATCATAAGTGGCTGCAATACACACGTGTACATTCATACACGTGTGCACTGCCTCGCCAACTCGTGTGCGCAGCCAACAATAGCAAGTGTGCAAGCACAACTTCAACAAACAAGGTCAAATCCGAGTTTTAAGGCTGGATTCAACACAAGGCAACTTGAAGAATGCAAAGCTTCGACAAATCAAAACTGCATCAAAGCATCAATAATGCATGAAACAATGAAACAGCCAGTTGCAACAAAGACCAAGCTGCAAACATCCAAAAGTGCCAACAAAGAATGCAAGCTCGACCAACATAATGAATACTGCAACTACACAAACCAAACATATGCACAGTGCAGATCACAAAGACTTGTCACCAATAATACAAGAGAGGCACAGCAACTACAAAGAGAAGCTACTCAATGCAACTCAATGGCAAATGAAGCAACAGAGTAGCCAAAATCATCAATGCTATGCAAGACCAGAGTAGTACAACATGCACAAAGTGCCATAAGATACAGCAATGCAACTCGACTACAAAAGCCATCAAGTATACATTACTGCAAGCTCAAGTGATAAAACATGTGTCCAGTAACCAACACAATGAAAAGACCCACAATGAAAATCAGGTTCAACAACATCAGATATGATCAAGACCAAATGCACAACTTCACAACATGTCCAGTTCCAACACAACAAACTACTGAATCAAGTGACACAACAAACTAATGAATCAAGTGACACAACAAACTGCAGACAACAAGTGACAACATACTTCAATGACCAAAATATGGCAGTGCACAAGCAACATCAACAAGCAGTGCAGACCAAAGAAATGCCACCAAGAACATATGAACAGAGTACATGCATGAAGCATGAAACCACAAGTTACAAACATCAAGTGTCGACCAGGCAGAGAAATGCACAAGCATGATACAGGTGAACAGGAGACAAGTAGCAGCAACATGACAGTGAAAACTCGAGTCACAGTACAGGCCACAACATGTTAATGCAAGAACAAGCCAGCAGATACATGAAAAATGCAAGTAACTCATGCAACAAAATGTCATAGCAAGATCAAGGGACAACATAGGGCAGTACAATTAAATGAAACAGGTCAAGCATATATAGATATGCAATGACAAAGTGGATTAAAATGAAACATACAAAATGCCCAAGTAAATTTCACAGTGAAGATCATAAACCAACCAGAAAAAGATGGCCAGAGACAAAGACATGATGACCACGAGATTCAACAGTGCAGAGATGGGCCGAAGTCAGAATTCAATGAAAATCAAATTCGTATCTTTGAAAAAGTCAGCAATGAAAAAGGGAAAGTTTCTGCCTTTCTACACAAGAGAATCGAACGCGTGAAATTAAAGCCGTGTGTATCAAGGTGTAAGTATATCAGGAAAGACGTGCGCAACAGGCAATTGAGAATTAGGAAAGTATCAAGGAATTCAAGTGTCACGAATTTATATAAATATTGAATCCCAATTTACATCATCAGCATCGAGAAAAAGAGCAAGCAATCAAACGAGCAATAAAAGAAATTACATACCGAAATCATCAACAACTCGATCATCAGAGAACGAGCTAGCAACAAGCTAAATTATCAGAGATCAAGCGACAAGCGACGCAAGCCATCGGTCACAAATTAGAGAATTGATCATCAGAACAAAGCCCAAATCTCACAGAAGAGCCGTAGCCCTAATTTGAAAAAGAAGAACGGCCGCAAATATTTCGCAAGCCCTAATTTCAGAACGAACAAAACAACAGAGGCCGCCGTTTTTCTTCTCAAACAAAAGACAGTGGATCGGGTTAAAGATAAAAGAGGCCGGCCTTGTTAATTACAAAGGGGGTTTTAGTTATTTAGGTTTTTAATTAAATGGTTTTTTAGTTTTTATTTTGAGCAAAAATTACGGGTCCAAAGTTGTATTTTAATTTTTGCTTCTGTTTTAATTTTGAAGCTGTTTTTTTCTTTTCGAGTCAAAAGAATTTGTAAATCACCACCTAGGGTTTAGGTAGCGTCAGATTGTCTAGTTAGAATTAGTTCAGTGAGCAGGGTGTGCGAGTTTGCAAAAATCTATAGGCGGGAGCAGTGTTTGCGAGTAAGCGAAACTCTATAGGCGGAAGCGGGGTGTGCGAGTCTAGTAGAGTGTTTGTGAGCGGGAGCAAAAGGGTCTGCGAGTCTAGTAGAGTGTTTGTAAGCGTGATACTATTTAATTCTAATAGAAATCTGGGAATGCAGCAGTAGGCAGAGGTTGCCGAAGCTGGGTAAATTTTGTGTGTGATTTACTTTTCAGCATATTTATTTCTACAGTTTATTTCTGTGTTTAAATCGAGAAAATTTGCTATAACCCTATTCACCCCCCCTCTAGGGTTAATCTAGATCCTACAATATATATAGCAGCGGAAAAACATAGCAGTAGAAAACAACAGCAACTACAGCGGAAAGATAACATCTTCATGATCTCCAATAGAGAGAGAGAGATAGAAAAAGATAGAATCCAACAGACTACATCTCCATAGCCAAAGCTCAATAATTCCAAACCAAAAGCTCAAAACCACAAGCTCTCATACTGCAATGTAGCACAATGCGATCTTCAAACCAAAGACTTCAAAGATTGCCAAAAGCTACACTTACTAGCTGACTATCTGATAAACTGACTCTAGGCTGCCTGTGTGGAAAATTATGGGCACCCTGAGTTTAGAAAGGGAACAATAAACTCCAGGTCAATCATGAGACTGGTGTGAGAAAACAAAAACAGTTTATTTGTACAAGAAAGAAATAAAATAAATAAATAAAATCCGTTATTCTTTTTGGAAAATGAAACTACCATAAGGCTTCTCGCTACACACACAATGCAATCGCACACTTGGGGAGATTTATCTTTATGATAGTCAAACATGCTTAATACGTGAAAATCCTTTTAATATTATTATTAGTGCGTAGTGTGGAAAACATTTCGAAAGTGTAATATTAATCTTAGCCAGCATACGTACCATTATAGTATGCCTACTATAGCTACCATGTTAGATGGCAGGTTCTACAACTAAAACCATATAAGGCGCGTATTGGGTGATTGGGTTTTCAACTAATGGCCGAGGCTAAGGAACTTCCTTTCTGAATGGGTATGCCTCTGGAGGGACGCCCCGAGAACCTAACTGGATCTCTGCCAACACAAGGTCGGGTTACCTCTGTAACTAGGTAACTAACTGTCACGAGTATGCCATCCCCTGGTCGTAACCGACCTATACCCCAGGATTCCAACAACAAAATTCCAACAACCACATAAGTTAAATATCTGGGCTACATACCATGATACCACTTTTTATCCAGAAGGAAATGCACATACCCTTAGGGGCGCGATCCCCATAACCTTGCTGCATCCTTCCTGTTTCGACCATTTCCGGGGTGTGAGGTTCGATGAAGTCTCATCCCACAAAGCTACTCTTTTCACAAGAGCCATGCTTCGATCAACCAATGATCAACACTTAGCTTGCCGCATTACCAAATTGGGAATATATCACTAGTAAATATCAACTACATAATCTCTGAGCTTGTACGTCTCAGAGAAGGGTGTTAAGCTAAGAGAATAAATTCTCTGCCACCAAACAGAAATTATTTGATAGAAACCAGCTTTACATCTCAAAGTGTAATGTTGGACATACATCCATACAAATCCATCTTAGGTCTGAATGGAACCGAAGGCACTTCCTCTAATTAAGGAAAGAAGTCCTTGCAAATTCGGATATTCCCTAACCATGTCCGGACTCCCCATCACATAGAGAAATCTCTATACCAGAGCAACTCAGTGCAGATACATTCAACAGGTCATCCTTTCATTTTCGAAAATACCCAGTCTTCAACCACCGTCTTCAGTTGTTATCCATTTCGTCGTATCATTTATTCGGAATGGGTTTTATGACTTAATGTCCTCTCCCGGCTAATCCGAATAATGAGCGCTTATTTTTTTAAACATATGGATACATTAGGATCTTAGTTAAGTCACACTTTTTAGCCCTTGATTCCCAAAACCTTTCCTTTTGAATGGTTTAAAAAAATTTCCATTTTTAATCTTTTAAACAAAAGATCCATCTTTAAGATCCTCTTCAGTTTGAAACAAGGTTTACCAAATCTTTAACAAAGATTCTTTCATAGCTTTCAAAACTATTTCCATTTGATTTATCCATAACTTGAAATCCTTTCAACAAATACTGGAAATTCTTTCTTTATATGAAATCCATAATCATTTTAAAACAAAGGTTTTTCGTTTCGGGAAAATCCGTTTAAATTTGCTCAAGCTATAGCCTTTTAAAGTATAAATCAGAAAACCAACGAACTGCCTTATCCTTGGAAAGCTCCATTTGAATTAAATTTAAATTCCCAAAATAATTCTTAATTTTCAAAACTTCCTTTTCAAAAGTTTTTCATATTTAATCCAATTCACTTCCAAACCTTTTTAGATTCAAAATTAAACTTTTAAACTTTCCACTATTTTGAATAAATAATTTTAAATTCAAAATATCCGTGACTTAACCAATTTCCTATGAAATCCATATTTGTATGTGTTTTGCGTCTAGGGTTTTGCATACAACAATAAAAAACCATCAAAAATCCAAGCACAACAATATCAATAAGCGGCATAATCCTATAACGCTTATCTTTCATTCACAGATAAACAAGTAAATTCATCACAGATAAATAAATCATAATTTACAGCTTAATCCTTAATAATTCATATCACATAACATTATATATCAGAGATAACAAACAACTCAAGGCATTCGATATAATCCAACCATCCATAAGCAAGATAAATTAATCACGCAATTTAGAATTTATTTTAAACCAAATAAATTAATTATTTATGAATTAATTATCTAACCCTGCCTAATTAATTAACTACAAACCATTGGTTATTATTTTAACTAATTAATGAAATTAATTAATCATCCTTAATTATTCATCTTAATTAATTACCCTCAATTAATTATCCATTAATTTATCACATAAAATAATTAAAATTAAGTTAATTATATTGATTAATTAAACCTTAATTAATTACATTAACAAATTAACCCCCTTTAATTTCTTACATTAAGTAATTATCTTTTGAGTAATTAATTATCCCTTAATTACTCACATTAATTAATCACTAATTAATTACATTAAGTAATTATCCTTTAATTACTTACATTAATTAACCATCCTTTAATTAATTACATAAAGTTATTAACCTTTAAGTAATCATTCTTTAATTACTTATATTAATTAATTAACCCTTAATTAATTAATTATCATTTGATTAATTACATTAATTAACTACCTTATAATTAATTAATAAATGATCCTTTAATTATTCAAGACCCTAAATTAATTGAAAGATAAACCATTTATCTTAATTAATTACTTTATCATCATTTAAATCTCATTAAATAAAATTGAAATAAATTATCATTAACATATAATTTAACTTAAAACCCTTTAAATTACTTAATAATCGAAATCATTTCAACATATTTAATTAAATATTCAATTACACGATTTAAATTTATTTAAACAACTTTAAGAATTAATTTAAAATTAAAGATATATATAATAAAATACCTTAAACTTAAAAATTTCAAATAATATGTTTTGCAGCTTTAGCTAATTCCAAAACTAGAACAAACATTTATTATTTTATAAGAATTAAACTGGAAATTTTTTAAACTTGATTTAATGAAAAACTTGTTCTATTTAAATTCCAAAACTGTTATAACATGAACCCAAGACCACTTCGGGTTCTCACCCTACACCAGAATAATTTTTCACGAGAAAACCCCAAGCCATCCAATTTTTTTCTGTTTAACTTTATTTTGTTTAAAATTTTAAAACTGTTACTTACACACGAGACTACCCAAACACAAACCCGAGGTAATGCCACATTTCCTCGAGATCAACTTCTAGTCCAACTTCATCTTCTTCCTTCTCTATTTCAAACTACAACCCAGACATTACCGGGCACATGTGCACGTGCACCGATGAACCAACCACCTCCGGTCAATGCTACGATCACCCATACGTGGATGATCACCCCCACAATCGATCCGACCATCTAGATCCTTTGATTTTTGCCTGGAATCGAAAACGAGGATGATGAACACCCTTGAACCCAAAACCATTCGTCTGAAAACGCCTCGAGTAGCCATCTCCGATCATCAGAAGTCCAACCGTTGAACCCACACCTTCGCCTGAGCATACTATTCCTAATCCCCCTACACTGGTTGACTCCGGTGCATCGACGACGCCGCACGACCCTCGAATGCAACCTCGACCCAAAATGGGTCAAAAACCCTACATTGCAGTCATCCAGCCACCATGGTCACTTAGAATCCCCGTTACCATTTTTTCCAAAACCTCCGACCTCCCAGTAGACTTCACCCTCGACCCCGTGTCCCAAACGTCCTCCGGTCACTAGAACTTGATAAAACCCCAAAAGTGATCTTCTCGCAATATCTCAACAAATCCAAACTTAAAAATCATGATTTTACCTCTAAAAATCTTTGTTTTCAAAATCGATCTTGATTATATAAATAAAACATGGAAATTAATCAATCAAATTCCTGACTTATATATGATCATCGCTGTGTTTTCCTATTTCTAAACTAATTACTGAATATTTTTACTTGAAATTATTTTTAAAAATCTAATTTGGTTTACACTATCATATTGCATTTAAAGATCGAATCCTAAAAATAAATGGAGGAAGAAGAATTGTATTTGAAACTTAATATAAGGCTGTAAATTTTAAACAGGGGTATGTCTGCCTGTTACCCAGATATACACATGCACTACTTCATATATTTTTATACACATGCAAGCATATTTATATCGTTACAAACATTTTCACAATACTCTTTCAAGCATTAATCACAAACACCCAGGTATATAGCAGATACAAGAAGTTCACTCACCTAGAACAAAATACAGAGAAGGCTGGAAATTTGAAAAACTGGGAAATGATGCCGATTCGGAAAAATGGAACTATTTTGAGATGATCTGTACTTGATTTGTATTTGCTTGATTTTGTTTTGATTGTTGTTTGAGATGCTTCAGGTTTGAGATAATCTGACCTTTGAAAATCTAGGACTTATTTTGAATTTGAAACTTGCTTTAGGATTTTGAAATTAAAAGATTGCTTTTGGTATGAACTTTGTTTTGTTTCCTTTGATTTTATTTTCTGTTTTTTGTTTTGGATTTTCTCAGGTTTATTTTTATTTCTCTAGTTTTAGTTTTGAAATTTATGAAAGAAAATGAGAAGAGAGGAAATAGATGTATTTATAACTTGTTTCCTCTATATTCATTAATGTCAAAAATAAAAAGAAAATAAATCAAACATGACACTTGTTATTTTTGCATGTTAATATGTTACATTTGTTTTAATATATGTTAAGATTTGTTGCACTTGTTTATTTCATGTTAAAATGGTTACATTTGTCTATTTTGCATATTATAAGTGATACACATGTATTTATATGTTTTTATATCATATTTTCCATTTAGTTTAAATATATATATGTTTGTGTTTTATATTTTTATATTAACATATTCATATATATATATACAAACTATTTTCATATCATGTATAAATTTAAAAGAAAGTATTTTAAACCTTTTTATTAAATCTTACTTAATTAAAGCTATTATACTTTTAAATAAATAAATATTTATCTATATACCTTTCCTTTTACAAATGTTTATATAACCTTAAAGAAAATGATTTTAAAATTTAATTATATATTAATAAATAAACACACACATATATATATATATATTATATTTTTAACTCTTAAATAGCTTTTGAAATTTTTTATATTAAATTCGAAATATAACTTCCAAAATATATATACATAAATATATTATAATTAGAAAACAATTTTTTATTAGTTTTTTAAAATATAGAGTTTTAAATTCAATTTATTTTAAGATTATTTTGAGTTTCAAATCCAAAATTCAATTTACAATCAATGTATATAAATAAATAAACACATATCTTATATAATTCGAAAAAATTCAAATTAATTCACAAATTTATCCCAAAAATTATATTAATTACTGAATTAAATTTGGCTTAAAAACAGGATCGTTACAGATTGTGACGACCCGGAAATTTTGACATTTGAAATTAGAATATTTAATTAATTTTAAATATTTGAAAGTTAGTTTAACTTGAATTTCAAATATTACTATTTATTTGGAAATTAAATTATTAAAATTAATTTTTGGAGATTGGGTAATTGAATCTTGATTTTTATGTCTGTTAAAAATAATTTTGAAGGTTTATAAAAATTTATATTGATAATACTGGAGATAATAAAACTTTTAAAAGTTGAATTTAAAACGCTTTTGCTTAGTTTGGAAATATGTTATTTAAATCGATATTTAAAAATAACCTTCCGAGGCACAGTCTCGGAATTCAATGAAACTAGTTCCATTGGATCCATAATTGTGTATTATTATCAGATTTCAATTTTCGTAGTGTTTGGAGTTATCATTTGGCCATACGGTAAACAAACGCGTTGAAATTAAATCGAAAATTCAATGCAATAACTGGGTCCAAAAAGCTATCTTCTCCATACGATTGAGTTGGGCCTCGAAAACATTTCCATTGCATTCGAAATAGGGGTATAACCTTATAAACGCCTAGCGGCCCGCATTGGTAGGAAGTTGAGATTTTGAGTTGCGCAATTGTATCGATTTAAATTTAAATTTGAATTTAAAAATATTATATATGTATGTTTAATATAATAATATTTCACTAGACAAATTAAACACGTTACTTACCTCTTCAAACACGTGTTCGGTTGGATCAACACGTGTTTGTTGAAAAAAATGATACTCGAGTCAGTAAATAAAAAAATACGAACGAAGAAGTAAAATTTCTCAGCTTCCTTTTAAATCTAATAATGGCCGAACTACTAAATCGTTCGAAAATGGCGATCGATCCAAATTAAATCGAAGATAATGGCCGTGTAAAGGGGAGTGGCACTGGCATGTGTTCGAAGTCATGCTCGTTTTAGCCCAGGCCGATTTCTCCTTCTCCCCAAAATTTCTGAAATTCTAGTTCGTATGAAATAAAAAATAAATAAATAAATAAAAGAATGAATCGTGTGCGCGTGTGCCAAAGAGGAGAAGGCGACGCAAGAAAGGTTAAAATCGATGGTAGCTAGTCGTAGCTTGGCGCGTGTGAATTCTAGGGTTAAGGCGATGGAGGCGCACGGGTTTCAGGAAGAATGCGGCAGATCTAGGGCTTGGCGAGGATCAGACAAACGACTGCTATTTAGCAAAAGTTTTACACATTGTTAAGTTGAGTAAATCTCAACTCTTGTACTAGTAATTATGTTGGCCGAAATGCATATTCTCGACTACTATTGTGATGTTTTGTTGTGTGGATTGGGGCCATAAGATATAGCTGTAGTCTTTTTGCAGTTTAAAATTTATATACATACCCGGAAAGAAGAAAAATAATACGACAATGAAGGGTAAACATTTTATTTTTAATGGAACATATATATATGTATGTATGTATGTATGTTAGAAAGAATTTTATTTTCGTTAGAAATTAATATATATATATATATATATATATGTAGATAAACAAGAAAAAACTTATATATAGAAAAGACTTTGAAAATATATAGGGATTTTTGATGTTTGAAGAATTTATATAAAGCACATTTTATCATATCTGCATAAGAAATATATATATATATATATATATATATATATATATATATATATATATATATATATATATATATATATAGTTTCAAAAGAAAATAAATGTATATTTTAAATTTACCAATTTATTAATATATTAAGGAAATAATTTGTTTAACTGGTTAATCAATTATTTTTGTTGCTTAAGATAATTTGTTAAAGTAAATCAGTTTTAAACCAAATCATTAGTTAATTAAAATTAATAAATGATAATTGGTTGTTCGATTATTTCGAATGTTAATAAATTGTATAAAAATTTATACAAGGTCCAAAATCGTGAAGAAATAGTCGAGATGGAAATGGATTGCAAAACCAAAGCAAAGGTGATATCTTCTCACTCACTTGTTTTGCCTATTTAATTTAAATAATTAAATTTTAATTATTGGATATGCTTGGATGAATTTAATAATTTATTTTGTTAGATGATATTATATTATGTATATATATGTGTGTGTATATACACACATATTGGAGTGATTGATTTCCCGCATTATATAGCAGATGAGACCGTATTGCGCCCCGCAAAATAGCGAATGACCCTTATACCGCGTTATCCTGCCTTGAAGCGGGATTGGTATTTTAAATTGTTGTGCTATCATCTGTGGATGCAGGGAAACAAGTTGGAGGGATGCAACTGGATTCCTCAAAACGTGGAATTTATTTTTATTTTCGGCGATGTGATGTATGTGATAATCTATGGTGATTATATTGATTTATATGGGTAATGGGAATTATTCAAGGCTATGGTTTAGCCGAATATATTTTGGTATTTAAGATACCAGAATATAAAAATTCAATTTTTGGAAGGAAATTAAAGTAGGGAATTTTAAGTAAAAATAATTTTAGAAAATTGGATAAATTAAAAGATTTTTTTTTTGAAAAAGGATAAAAGTTGATTTTTGAAATCCTATCAAATAATTTCCAAATATGGGGAAAAGATTTTTATAAATGGAAATAAATGGATTTTGGGTAGTATTGTTTAAAAGTTGGAGAATTTATTTAAAATTCGGATTTTAAATGGTTTGGGAAAAATAAAGGAATTTATTTTTTAAAAATGGAGTTAGTTTTAGGAAATAGATTTGAAAACTAATTATATGTTTGAAACTATGTTTTAACAGAGATGAGACTATGGAATTTATAAACTGGATTTATAAAGTGAAATAAAATATCAGTGGATATTTGAAAATATAAATTCACGGTGAGAATTTATGAAGGAATGGGTAATTTGTTTTAAAAATAAATAGGGGTTTATTTTTAAAGGTGTGAAAGGAAGGTGTATTTTCCTGATAAGCCAAGTACGATTTCAAGCAGATTTTTAAGTAAAAGTTAAAAGTTTTTAAAGTTGTTTAAAAAGATGTTTCTTTGAGAAATTATTGTTTCATTTGTTTAAAATTATAAAGGAATTTTTTTATTAAATTAATTATATTAGTAATAATTATAAAAGGCTAATTGGTATTATGATTTTAAAAGATAATAATTAATATTTATATTTAATAAAGTAATTTTATTTTAAATATAGTTTGGCTAAAGTTTTTATTTGAAAAACTTGTATAGAATTCAATAACTTTTATTTTTTAATTTGTTTGGCTTAAGTTTTCGTGAAAAATTATTATTAGAATTTCATAACTGGTATTTTAAATTAAGTGTTTAAAATAGTTTTTATTTTTAGTATTTCCAAGTATATATGTTTGGGTAAGTGATTTAAATTATCTAAACCTAAAGTATTAGGACTTGGCAGATTTTCAATGGAAATAAACAATATTTGAAAATTTATTCCACGAGTTAAAGGTAATCTGAAAATTGTTTTCAAAGGTTTGAAGTGTGAAAACATGTCTTGCGAAGATATTTTAAAATAAATAATTTGGGGAAATTATTTAAATTTGATGGTTGTTGTGAATGTTGTTTGATAGTTAAATAACCGACTATCAATATAAAAAAATTGGGAAATTACCAAGACTTGTGGTTGTTGTGAATGTTGTTTGGTAGTTAAATAACCGACTACCAATATTGGCCTTTAAGACGGCATTTGAATTCGATGCGACTGGTGGTCGGATTCCAAATGGTTATCCGAAAACCACAACGAATCTTAAAGGTGGATCTTTTGTTTAAAAGATCAAAATGGAAATTTGTTGTGACTTAATTTAGATTTGAATGTATCTATTTTTTTTTAAAATAAGTTCTCATTATTCGTATTAGCCAGGAGAGGATATTGAGTCATAAAACCCATTCTAAATAATGATACGATGAAATGGGATTGCATTTGAAGATGATGGTTGAAGGCCGAGTATTTTCGAAAACGAAAGGAGTACCTATCGATTGTCTCTGCACTGAGTGCTCCGGTATAGAGATTACCCGATGTGATGGGGACTCCGGACGTGATTAGGGGATATCCGGATTTGCAAGGACTTCTTTCCTTAATTGGACGAAGTGCCTTCGGTTCCATTCAGACCCAGGATGGACTTGTATGGATGTATGTCTGACGTTACACTTTGAGATTTAAAGCTGGTTTCTATCAAATACATTTCTGTTTGATGGCGGAGAATTTATTCTCTTAGCTTAACACCCTTATCTGAGACATACGAGCTCAGAGGTTATGTAGTTGATGGTTACTAGTGATATATTCCCAATTTGTAAATGTGGTATGCTAAGTGTTGATCATTGGTTGATCGAAGCATGGCTTTGTGAAAAGTGTAGCTTTGTGGGACGAGACTACGTCGGACCTAACACCGCGAAAATGGTCGAAACAGGAAAGGATAAAGCAAGGTTATGGGGGTCGCGCCCCTCAGGGTATGTGCATTTCCTTCTGGATAAAAAGTGGTATCTGGTATGGAGCCCAGATATTTAACTTGTGGGATAAAAAGTGGTATTTTGTTATGGAGCCTAGATTATTTTACTTATGTGGTTTTTGGTTGTTGAGGCGCCTTAATAAAGGTCGGTTATGACCGGAGGATGGCATACTCGTGACAATTAGTTACCAAATTACAGAGGTAACCCGGCTTTGTATTGGTAGAGATCCGGTTAACTTATCGGGGCATCCCTCTAGAGGCGCACCAGTTTTGGAAAGGAAGTTCCTTAGCCTTGACAATTTTTTGGAAATCCAATCACCCAATACGAGCCCTGCACGGTTTTAGTTGTAGAACCTGCCATCTAACATGGTATCTACAGTAGGCATACTATAATGGTACGTATGCTGGCTATGATTTATTATACTTTCGAAATGTTTTCCACACTATGTACTAATAATAATATCAAAAGGATTTTTGCGTATCAAGCATGTTTTTGACTGAGAAATCTCCCCCAAGTGTGTGATTGCATTGTGTGTGTGCCGGGAGGCCTTATGGTAGTTTCATTTTCCAAAAGCATGAACGAATTTCTTTCTATTTCATTGGTACAAATAACTGTTTTTAGATCTCACACCAGTCCCATGACTGGCTCGGAGTTTATTGTTCCCTTTTCTAAACTCTAGGTACCCATAATTTTCCACACGGGTTGCCAAGAGTCAAGTTATCCTTGTTCTGGAGCAATGTCAGGAAAATATGCTGTGGAGATCAGGAGACAAGCTGGACGGCGAGACGTATCACTTATATTATGTAGTATCCGCTGCGTATGGTTTGCAGCAAATTCAGTTTACATATGGGCAAGTTATCATAACTTCTCAGTATTTTGTTTTGTTGATGTTGTACTCTGATAATGTAATGCATAGACAGATTAGTTCTTTTGTTTTAAAGATTAGTCATTTATCTATTATATATTGTTCCACTATGATTGTGAGATTCTGATATTTTTTATATTTCTTCTTCTATCTTTTTCTACTTTAACCCTAACGATTCGATTTTTTGGCATTCGATTGTTCGACATTTGATACAGTGGATATTAACGTCAATTTTCGAGCATTGGAAAATCGAGTCATTACAATGTGGTATCAGAGCTTAGGTTAAGCGAGAACCTTGGCACTGGTGGGTATACTCATTAAAGATAAAATCAGTAGTACTCAAGAATGAGTTTGAGTGTAATAATAGATATGAGCGCGTAGTTGTTAGTGAATATAAACATTGTTTTTATATTGTGTTGACCTATAAAGTTGAGTGTTTATAGATTCTGGTCGGTGCAGTCTGGCCAACTATATCGATAGGGGTTTCTAAACTCGTAAACAAGATAAACCAACACGGTATTGTTTTAAAAAAATGGTAAATGAAATAATTTTATCCAAATTATTTTTGTATATAAAAGAAATAATTTTTTGTAAATTATCATAGTTATATATGGTTCTTTGGTTGTTAGGAAGTGATAATATTAAATTATTATCATTATTGTGTAAAAAAATAGGAATTAACCAAAGGTTAAGGAAATAAATTCAGATAACAAAATGGAATTTGAAATGTGAATTATGAATATGATTTATAAAATTGAAATAGAATTCCAGAGAAATATTTGAAAGGATTTGAAATTTTGAGATTTGGGAAATTTAAATCTCTTTTGAGTTTGAAAATGGTATTCAAAGGTTTTGGAAAAATAATTTCAGAAATATTTTTGAATTGGATATGAAATCTGGTGTAGTTTGGAATTAGAAATATTTGGAAATGTTGTTGAAGGGATTAAATGAACTATACCCTTTTCAGTCGCTGGAAAATAATTCCGACGATGATCGCGACATCACCAGTGTTCATTATCGAGTTTTCAAGGAAGGAATCGCTATCCGAATGTTTTTAATTGGGAATATTTGCGAAATTGAGTTTGATTTTGAAATAGTTTGATTTTGGATATAATTATTTTTGAAAAAAATGATTTTGAAATACTTAAGTGATTATTTAAACTCTGGAATCTTATTTAAAAATGGTTATGGAATATTTATAAGTTTTAAAACCTATAAGGATTTGAGAAAGGATAAACAAAATTCAATATTCAAAGTTTGAAGATAAATTGAATTCAAGTAGAATTGAAAATGAGAATTTGGGTAAAAGTTGGAAATAAAATTATTGAGATTTGAAATTAGTTAGTAGATTGAAGCAAATTGAATTATATGGAAACGGAATTCAACTTGAATAAAGGTATGAATAAACCAAAGTGGTGAAGTGAAATAATATAAGAAGTATATAAAATACTTATATGGAGCTTAAGAAATGAATGGTGAAATTCTTAAGTAAATTTGGAATTGAGGATATATTCTAAGTTAATTTTGAATAAGGATCCAGTAAAGCTGTGAAATGTATAATGGTTCATAAGTGGATAGAATCAAAATAATTGTGAATAAAAATTCATATAGCTAATAATCAATTCGGGAAAAATAATTAGGATGTACGTATACTATTTTATTCACATAGCGATTTGATCCAGATTCGAGCACAGAATTTCGAGATAATTATACCGATCCAAGTTATGTTTTTTCACTCGATTTTCAACGATGAACCTTGTATATGGATTTTTGGTTGATTCTGGAAATTCTCTATTATAGTTTGTGGTTATGCAAGGAGAATGACGGTTTCTGATCAAGAAACCAAATCTGAGTCCGCACTAGGAAGTCGGGTGGACGACACTAGTTCGGAAGTGAAATTGTGTGATCGAGTGAGCAATCGAATTTGATATTGTGTACGGATTGTATATGTGTATCATACGGGCTTTAATGAAATAACAATTGAAACTTTTTTGAAGAAATATGCAAAATGATTTTGAATGTTGTGATTAGGCAAGTTATAATAACTGCTCAGTGTTGTGTTTTGTTGATATTGTACTCTAATAATGTAATGTATAAACAGATATAGTTCCTTTGTTTTAAAGATTAGTCATTTATCTATTACGTATTTTTCCGCTGCGATTGTGAGATTCTGATATTGTTTCTATTTCTTCTTCTATCCTTTTCTTCTTTAACCCCAACGGTTCGGTTTTCCGGCATTCAATTGTTCGACATTTGATACAGTGGATGTATTGATGTCGATTTTCAGGCGTCGAAAAATCAGGTCGTTACAAGAGTTCAGGACATACTATAAATGAATGAAAGAGTTTGATTGCGATCATAAAGATATATTACCTCATGGAGTTATTGGATGGTAAGGTGCCTTGACTATTAGTATAAAGCTCAATGGTTTATGGCATGGTGGCACGATGGGTTTAATCCTAAAAGATTTATAAACTCTAAAGGGAGTTAAGGCAAGGTGCTATAGTAGGGTGCCAAAAGAATAGGGTGGTGTTACAACTAAAAGAAATAAATCGGCAATGTGAATGATTGTGGTTTAGGGACGAAGATGGGTTATTGACACTTAGTAAGGACGCTTACTAGAATGTATTAAGAGTGTTGCCGTTCAACCTCTTAGTAGAGTTAAGGTAGCTCTAGTCTGGGTGGCTCATATTGGTGGAATGAGTGGCCATTTCATCAAGTGAAATTGTTTAAGAAAAGATAAATTTGTCGTAGTTAGGCCTAAGGATGTAATCACTAAATAAGTTAATGATAACTTGATGATGGAAGCCAAAAATTAGATATTAGGTGATTTTTGAATGGAAGACGAATGACTATTTGACATTGTTAATAACAGGATGATAAGTATAGGGTATACTTAACCTGAGTAAATATATGACATGGTCCATAACTGGATGATAAGCATAGGATACACTTCTTGATTCATTATATGCACATGGTTGCTTTTTCTGTAATGTTGTTTACATATATGATGTATCTTGATGATGATAAAGTGGGAGGAAAACTCATTCTACATGAGCAACGTGGTCTCACTATGGATGATTGGGGTAAGGATTTTACTCATACCAAGCTTTATATTTGAACTGTATTTTTATTATTTTCCATAAACTCGGTTTCTTATTCGAGTAGGCCAATTTTATGGATTAGATAAGTGTCTTTAGGCGGAACAAATAAAGATTCCAAAAACGAAGCAACATGCATATCTGAGAATAAAAATGTCCTGAAATTTCTACTGTGTAAAACTAGAAGTTATAATTAGTTATGTGTCATATGGATATCTTCATATGTTGGATATGACACCACTCTTATTTGCTATTGTATTTAGCCTATGTAGGAATGAACTGGGTTAAAAATGATGTAATGAATCATGTAATTCAAATTAATGTAATGAAAAAGTTATTTAGCTGTTCTATTTACTTATTTTGCGCAAAATAATACTAAACTCACTTTGTTGCTGGAAATGCTTTCGGTGATGACTACAACATCATCATGTCTATTTTCGAGTCTTGGAGTAGGGGATGCTATAACGGTCTTGAGATATTCTCTACTGTATAATTTTTACTGGTATTGCGCATTTTTTGTTTGTATATATGAATATAATCTAATAAATATTTTTCCTTGCTGGAATCTTGCAAATTATAATAGCATGATTTCTTTTTAGCCCCCACCCTTTATCTTTAGTTTTGTTCCTCTAGTAGTTTAGTAGAAACCATGAAAGATACAACTTCCATGTTTATGTGAAGTACACATCCTTCTTGGTGTAATATGAGAAAGAGAGGTAACTCTTTGATTTAAGAGTAGCACTGGTAGGTGAAGAGGTAAATGGAGTGCGTTTTATAGAAACCACTACTAAAAAAGACATCGATAGATTAAGCATAAGTGCAAACTAGGATAGGAGCCTCTTTAGGGGTATATAAGCATATGGTGCTTATTATTTTGGACTTACTAAAGGCACGGACCTTGATGCTATCACACTTCGCCAAAGTATCCTTTGTGAGTTTAAGTACCTTAAGGGCATTAGAGGTTGATTCCCCAACTTTAGTTTGTCATTTTTGAGTGTTTTTACTGATAAATAGATGATTAATAGAAGTATCAATTGTTAGAAGACTATAAACAAAATAATTAAGATAAAATAAAGACAATTAATTACGAGTGTTCCAAACAAGAATAAAAAACTAGTAAGTCCTAGATGATAACTACAGGGAACATAAGTTCGAGGTATACCCTTGGGGGGGCAGGAGATGTAGGCGGCCATGCTCCATTTGTGACAAACTTTTGCATAGTCCTTGAGAAAAGATATTTTGTTCATGAAGGATGAAGAAGAGATTAGTCCAAGTTTACAAAGGATTTTGTTTGTATAAGGAGCTCACATTTCGTGTTAACCTCTGGTAGTTTAAGAAAGCTATCGATATGAAGGTCGAAAGTAGCATTATGTTTTGCCTCTCAAGGTTTATCTACAGAAAGAAAGTAAGTAAGAGAGTTAAAATATGCACATCAAAATAGTATACTATTGAGTACAAAATTATAATGTACTAGTGGAGGAAAGTGTTGTATTGATCCCTCGATTGGTGTTTTCGAAAAGAAAAAAGGAACTCTAGAAGGTAAATTTGCATATTGGCTTCATAAGGGGCTGTTTCCTACAAATTTGGATAGGATGCTTTTAACTGTAATGTCCAAGTCATTCAAGTTGAAGAGGTATTTAATCTATCTATTGTAAGATCCAAATATCTGATGTTCTTGTACATAGAAATGATATCGCTGAGGGCGTTACAAGTTACTAGAATATGTTGATATAGATTGGCATTATAATGCGATTAAATCAATAGAAACGGAGCATAACGGTAGAACATGTCTAACTTGGAGATGCTCCACACTCTATGTGAAGAGGTTCTCTAGAGGATTGAATCGGGTACCGAACAATCTCGATGTTATCACCTCAATACCCAAGATAACTTAATGGCTTAATCAACGGTCTAGTTCATCGTGAAGGTTAACTACCAAGTTTTTTATAGTTTGCTAACAAAATATACAATTACCTACAACTGCACATTAGAACTAATTGGATCAAGGCCCGGTATTAAAGAAGATTGTAACTATAACAAATAATGCACAAACCCAATATACTATAGTCCTCATATATAATTCTGTAACCCTATTGACTCAAATATGAATTTTTTTTTAAAATAATAGCAGTTTGTGAAAATCAAATTAATTCATTTATATAAAGGTTTAAATATGATAAATATGTAGAGCACCATACCACTTACTAATTAAGCTAGTGGTCCTTGATGAGAATTTGAATTTTTGAAAGTTGAAAACTTTTTGCAAACAGAAATGTTATAGTTATAAAAGTGAGATAGAAGAAGGCAGGAATGAAGTTTCTATGGAATTTTATTTAAAGATTTATCATTGAAAAAAGATTAACATATTGTTATTTATCATATAAAAATTAACCAAATATTGTTTTCAATTTTTTAGCCTAAAATTTATTTGATTTTTAATTGTATTTTTAGTTCATTGTATGATTTTTCTAAATTTACAAAAAAAAATGTTTTTTGAATAATTAATCATGCTCTACTTTAGAATGAATTTTAATACATTAAATCAAAATTTTGATAATGATACTGATATTTATCAACTTTTACATGTCTATGTTTATGTACACATATATTTTTCTATTAATATTGATATATTTTAAATAACAATTTTGATTTGAATATAATGCTACGCTCAATGTTACAATGAATTATAATAATTGAATTGAAATCACAGGTATAATACTAATATTTATCAACATTGGTATATATATATATATTATTGGGAAATTTTTCAAACACTTGATAAAGGTTTCAAAATTCAATTTCGCCCTCTCGAAAATTTTCTTTACAAAATATCCCTGTTAAATTTTCTAACGAAAATATGCAGTTTAAATCGCATATAATAGAAGGAAGAACCACAAATAATTGCAGTTCTAATTGCGTATTTTGTAGAATGAAATTTTTTGCAGTCCACACTACAAAAATGTGCATTTCATTGTAAATAGTAACTCCACACTACAAATTTTCATTTTACAAAAATACGCAGTTATGATTGTAAATATCTGAATTTTAAACTACAAATATTTGCATTTCTAGCTACAATTCTACGCGGTTTAAAATGCATCATTTTGTTGGACAGTTTGATTGGGATATTTTGTGAAACTTATTCTTAAGAAGGTGTTTTAGGTATTAAGTTTGGAAATAAGGGGCGGATCCTAATTTCCACTATATTATTCATGATGCATGCATAAAACAGTTCCAATTTAAAAATCTAACTTTGCTTAAGTTAAAATGACATCTAATACATTAAACCAAAATGTCAATTATGATACTTAGGTTTATCAGTTTACACACACCCACACACGCGTGTATAAAAGTTATGATTCATGTATATAGAAGTTCTGACTTTATTATAAGAATGTGCTCGACCATAAAATAGCATTTTATATGTTAAAAAAATTTCATGGATGATACAGATATTCATCAGCTTTAACATGCACGCAGACACATATATACTACATATCGCAAAATCAATATAATACTAAATTATCGTTAGCTTTACAATTACTCTTGATACAATAAACTATATTTCATTATGATACCGATATTTATGAGCTTTTATATATATGTGCATATACTGTAACAACCCATAAACTTACCACTTTTAAAATGGAATATTTAATTTATTTAAATATTCAAATGTATAATTTTCAAACTTAAATAATCAAGTTTTATATGATAAATAATAATGGTAAACTTATTTTTGATATTGAATAAAGATTTTGGATTTCCATTGTAAAATTGACAAAAGTCGGATTCCAATAAAGAAGATAAATATTCATGAAATTTGTTTAAAGGATGAATAATTCCATTTAAATATATATATATATATATATATATATATATATCGATATCAAACTCATTTTATAATAATATTAATTTAATTTATAATGGTTTGATAAATATATAAAACTTGTTTTATAAAAATTGATAAATTTCATCGCATACCGATAAATCGATGTCGTATTTTTACAAATAGATTTGGGTATTATTTTATGAGTTAAATATGCTTGTTTTAATTATTTAAAGATAATAATAAATTTATTTTGAAGTTTGGTTTACATAGGTAATTAGTCTAACAAAAACGTCAAAATGTGACCGTAAAACGATTTGTTGAAAATCAACCTTTTGTCGATTAATAGTTGTCGCAACGTTGTCACACCTTTGTTAACATGTTTTAACATATACATTACACATTTTAATAACTACGCATGTTTACTTTTACTAAATAAGATTAGAAAACTTCTAAATGCCATTAGTAAAAGTAAGTAAGAATTAAAGTAAGAAAAAGTAAACATCAAATCAATATCACATCAAAACCAACATAATTATTATTTAACTTAGCTTAGTTTTTAAGGGATTAAGACATAAAGTAAGAAGTGAAAGAATGCTGTTAAGTTTTTAAAAAGTGGAGTTTGCATTAGGTTGAAGTAAGGTTAGTTTGGTAATTTGGTAAGAGATTATTTTAGTAAATTACCTCTTCTTTCTTTTTCTAATAAATACTCACCTCCTTCTTCACATTCATTCACATTTCTTCTTCTTATTTCCTCAAGCTTCTTCATCTTCTTACTCTTCTTTTTAATAGCTTCCCACCCATGGGATAAAATTAGAAGAAAATAATGTCAAAATATTTACAAAATATTCAAAAGAAATCAATGTTCGTTCTCTTCAAATCAAACTCCTCTTTTCTCCATATTTTACCTCTTCTTCTCTCGGTCATAACTTCTTCAAAACAGTACAAAAATACAAAAAAATTCTTTAAAACATGTAGTTTTCTAGTGGCTACAACTTTCATGTTTTCCACTTTGTCTCATTCTAAAGTTAACTATGTCAAAAATCTACTTCTTTACAGTGCATTTTCTGGCCCAGTTTTTAAGCCAGAGAATAGGCCATTTTATTTTGATCATAACTTGATCATAAATAGACCAAATTTAGAAATTATTTTTTTTAGACCATATAAAATTTCAGTGGCTACAAATTTTATGTTGATCACTTTTCCATTTTTTGAGGTTTACTATAATTGAAACTCAATTCTTTGAAGTGCATTTTCGAGCTTTATATTTGTGAATCCGAGAATAGCTATTTTTCTTTTGATCATATCATCCTTAAAACTAATCAAAATCAAGTGATTATTTTTAATAATATTCAATAGAAAAGAATTTTCAACAACTTTTCAGTCAATAAGTTTTTTCAAATTTTGAGAGTAAGAGAGCCAAAAATAAGAGAGAATGTGACCTATTTTTGGGGTCTAATTTTGAGAATTCAAGTTCAAAGCTCTACCGCTTCTTCTTTATATTTTCGGCCAACCTCCATCTCAAGCCTCGGCCAAGATATTGGAAGGAAGAGAATGCTTTTTGCTAGTGTTTAATGAAGTAGGAATTAATTAGTGAAGCGCTGGTTGAATAAAATGTTACTAGGAAGTTAATCGCTTTGGTTTATGGTGAGAAACTCTATTTAGCATCTCTATTTATATACATGCATGTTTGATGTATGAATGATATGGATGCTTATATATTCGTTAATTATCAAGAATGTCTGTGAAAATTGTTTTACCAAGTCATGTTGATATACATCGATAAGCACAAAAGAAATCACTTTCCTTTTGAAAATGAAATGGTGTATATGGAATGCTTAAATCTTTTGGAAATAGTTTTAAAATGTGTTAGAAATGTTTTATAAATATTTAAATATGTTTAAAAAATCAAAGAAAGAAAATCAAGATTTCATCTTATATATTTTAAAATATGTCCAAATCAATTTTCTAGAAAAATCGTGCTTTTGCAGTAAAGTGACTTAAGTTTAAACCGGTATTTTAAATGTTTTAAAAATATGAAATAAATAGTAAGAATCTTTTAAAAATGTTTTAAAAGATATTTAAGTTGAAATAATGGATATCTAAATGACATAAAAGTCATTTCGAAGAATAGCTTTTAAAAACGCTATTTGCAACACTTTTCACAATGCTTTTCGCAGCAGTTTGAAATAACTTTTGAAATGCAATTCTAAACTTAACAATTCTATCCTATATATTTTGTGAACTATGTTAAATGAATAATTAAGTTATTTAAAGATGATTTGTAAGTTTTAATGAGAGTTTGAATGAATGGAGTTTGAATGAATGGGTAAGAGGAATTGTTTATACCACTTATATAATAAGTAGAGAAGATTGAATATAATAACCAACTGAGTAATGTGGAAACGACTGGTACATTTGTCCCGCCTGTAAGATCTGGGAAGATAAAACAAGGTGCTTAACTAAGGATAGGGATAGAGCAACCAGTTCCCTGAACTTACCTGGCCTATGTTTTCATTTCTTAGGTGAGGGGTGGAACATATCGAAAGGAAAGCCCCGATGCTCCAAAAGATCATAATTAAGTTTTTCTAAGATAAAAGAAAAGAAATAAATTATTTGAATTTTCTATAAATGGTCAATATATAAAATTTATAAAATTGATATTTTATAAATAAAAGTAATGGAATTATAAAAGTGTTTTATAAATATTAGAAATGGGATTGTAATCAATATATGGGTTCGCAATTGAAATTTAAAAAAGAATTTATAACGGGTTTTATAAATAATAAGATTTGTAAGGAATGAATTTGTACATAAGAGTTTTATAAGTAATTAAATTATAATTGGATTTTGACTTATAAATTAGATATAAATGTAATTTGTTAGTTAAGAAATTTTGTATATGGAAATTTATAAAATATAAATGGAATTTATAAACACTGTTTTGTAAATCTGAAATCAGTTTAAATTGATAAGTTAAATGTGAAAGTTTATTAAAAGAATTATATTCGCGATTTTGGACAGTGAATAATCCTTTAAATTAAATGGATGTTTTGGAAAGTGATGTTATAAAAAGGGAATGCTTTTCCTAAGTTAGAAGTTAAGAAAGAAATCTTTTATTAAGATTTAATAAATCATTTGGGAATATTTTCCCTAAGTTCAAAGTTATAACTTGAATATAAGAAATCTTTGATTAAGATTTAATGAATGATTTGAAAAGGTTTTCCTAAGTAAAAGAGAAAATGATTTGGAATTATTCCAGGATTTAAGAAAGGTTTAAATAAACAAAATGATTTGATAAATGAGGCTTAATTATTCCATATACATTTGAAAAGAAAATGGAATAAATTGAAAAGAGTATATCTAAGAAAGATATTTTATAAAAGATGAAGTAATTGATTGATATCCACATATAAACTTAACATCTTTTAAATCGATAATTGGCTTTGAAGAAACCGAGGTCGGATTTGGGTAATTCCTATTCGAAAACCACATCGAAACTATGAATACGTTCGAATGTGAAGACATGTTGAAAATTATTGAAGATCATGGATCTTCATAGCGTGAGGACTACTTGTTGAATTGCTCTGGGTAGCTTTCATTACAGAGTTATATATAGCAGTGATCTCCTCATTGTGGAGATTTTTCGGATTGCAAGGACTACACGCTACTAGTGGTGGTAGGAGATTGCCTTCGGTTTGTCCTGTTCTTGGACAACTTGAATGAATGTTTGTCTAACATTTCATTTCTAAAGATTACATACATTGGTTTTTACAAACGTACATCAGTGGTGGCGGAGAAGGCAACTTCTCTTAGCTTAACACTCTCCTTGAGACATACGAGCTTAAGGGTTGTATTTTTATGGAAGGCAATTAGTAGTTAACAGAAATGGCAATGTGGCATTTAGAGATATGATATGTTCTATGTGAAAAGGTAATCGTTGCCTCAAGCCTCATCAAACCGAAAATGACCGAAACAGGATTAGATGCAGCAAGGCTAAGTGGGTCATTACCAAGTAGGGTATGATCATCCCCTTCTAGATATTTCTTCCCGCTATGATGTTCGGGTGTAAATTAATGTGCTGTATGGAAACGGTGCTCGGGTAAAGGTCAGTAACGACCACGGGATGACATATTCGGTGCCATCTAGTTACAGAGGTAGGCCGGTCTTGTGTTGGTAGAGGGCAGATGTTCCGTGCCTCGGGACATCCATCTAGAGGTGCACCCATTTCGGAAGGTAGATCCTTCACCTGGTCATTTGTATGGAAATCCATTCTCCAATAAGAACGTACGGTTTTGTTTGCATTGGCATAATGAATAGCCTCGAAATGCTATATGGGTAACCATTTCGGATAAGATTAATATGTTTATTTGCAAATGTTTTCAAAGAGATGTCATTAAAAATAATATCAAATGTTTTGATATAAAAGTGTTTTAGTTATCATAAGGTAAAAACTCGTCCGTGTTTATGTATAGGCGTGGTCTTATGAGATACTCTTTATTTTTAAAGGATTTTATTCAAAGGCCGATATATGACACTGTCATTTATATTTGAGTTTCTTATGCTGGTTTGTCAAGCCTGATCCGGGTATTTACAATACTCGGGTCAGATCCGAGTAGTTTCAAGTTTAGTCGAAGACGGTTGGAGTTTCCAGAGGAGAGCTGGAGATATAAATCTACGTATGAAATATTCTATTATCCGCTGTTCTTTGTTAGTTTTAGTTTGATGTACGTCAGTAATTGTAAGGACAGATGTTTATAGCTATCCAAGCTAAATTTAGATTAGACTCTGATATGTATTTAAATGTTTTCTGCTGTAAAGATATTATTTAATATTATTTGTTATTCCATTCGTGTGAGATTCTATTCTGTCTTATTTTCTTTATTACCCTTCATGTTCCACCTTTTCATGCAATTTGAGTTGGACATGTGTTGTTTATTGTCGATTCAAAGGGTATGGAAAAATGGGCTATGACATATAACATATATATATATATATCAATATGTTTGTGTGTATTATAATGACCCGACTTTTCAACCCTCGAATGTCGACACTAATACGTCAATAGTATTCATGTGCCGAGAATCCAAGTGTGGGAAAGATATATAGTTAGCGTAAAGTAAAAAAGATAAAGAAAATAAAATGAGACCAGAAAGAAAGAATACAATATCATGATTTCACAAGCGGAACGATAACATACAATATCCTAAGATGGTACAAAGGGTTACGTCGAAATACAAAGTACTTACAGAGTTACTAAACCTATGTACAATCATCAGCCTAGATAGTTATAATTGCATGTCCTCATAATGCAGATACGTACATTATAACAGTGCAATGGAAATAGAAATGATAGATACACAGAAGCCTCGAGCTCGTCTTCTAAAGCTCTAAAGTGTTCAAAGTCAAACCTACTTTACTCAACCCTGTGCAGTTAAAGCTTCGCTAAAGCCTCGCAAAATCCCTACTATAGTGCATAACGCAATCCAGCCACTACACTATTTCAATTTAGCGTTATTAAACATTAGATCTGCTTTAAGCCCTGCTATTTTCCACTACACCTGCCAAATCAAGGCTTTATAACACCCACTTTAGTAACATTAACATACAAAGGTTGATTTGAGTAATTTTTTTAAATTAAATCAACAAAGTTAGGTCAAAGACTTAATTTTAAAGCATAATGCTCAATGTAAGTTGGAAATCTACAATAGTCACAAAATCTAGACGCATCATGGTATTCTTCAGTTTTGTTGTATAAGATTAAAAAAATAATTCTTTTTCCTATATCAGGCTTGAGTATGAGAATAAACTAACTTTAAATATTTGGTTTTATATATAATGAAGCTTTTCGCATCTCCTCTGTATCCCTGCTTTTTCCGCATTAAAATTTTTTGCATCTCCATTGCCATCGAATCGCTAAGCGCTTTGCTGCACATAATCAGCTTACTCGAAAGAGTACACGAAGAATTTAGGGAAAACAAAAACCACGTATCGGATATAAGTCTGGTATGAGAAACTCAACATACATGCTTCCATATAATAGTAACTTTTGAGATTGTACGAATTACCATAAATTTTTTCCCCTCAAAAGAAACCAAACCATCTGATGAGTTGATATAGCGATATAATATATAATGTCTAGGGATCAGAAAAAAGATGTACTGCTTGTACACCATGACAATATTAGAAGTACATCTAAAACTACTATGGTATATTTGCATATGGATTTTCCACGAAGACACCTCCGGTAACTAAAGCGCATCTTCATGATAGGGATCAAAACTACCTTCCAAGCGTTGAATATCTTTAGATCAAATATAGTATACGGTAAACACAACTAGTCCACGCCTATACATGTGGTTCCAAGTATCAACAACGCCATCCAGTAACAAGGATAAGCATACTTTAGATATAGAATTGATATACCCTTTCATGTGCTCGCTAAACCCCAGGTTGTGCATCCTACTCGATGCTTAGTCATTTCTAATGTTGAGGTTACATTCGACATCTCTCACACAAATCTTCATCACTAGAATGATCACTAGTACCTCCATGGATTCCAACATAAGTCATTGCACGATTGCTAATGCTAACCTATCTGTTGGACTTAACCTTAGGATAGACAGTGTAACTCTATAGCATTAGTTTGAAATAGTAACGTTGATCTCTCCTCTGGACTTAATCTTAGTATAGACAGTTCAACTCTATAACATTCCACTTCACAACTTCCTTTAAAATATAGACTTGTATGCGAGTTTTGAAGTAGTATTCGGTAAGTAATATATAAGACTACTTATGTAATCTCGGACTCTTCAAAACTAAACCGATGAATTTTCGGTAAACTTAATTTTGGTTTTTTAGAAGTAAGA
Source organism: Allium cepa (assembly GCA_030765085.1). Classification (NCBI taxonomy): domain Eukaryota; kingdom Viridiplantae; phylum Streptophyta; class Magnoliopsida; order Asparagales; family Amaryllidaceae; genus Allium; species Allium cepa. The sequence continues at coordinate 339,290,528 of CM060932.1, read as the reverse complement.
GAATTGTATATAAAGGAGCACTGCTCGGGGAATCTCATATATACACATTTCTTAGAGCAAGATACATTTTATTCTAATGAGTCCTCCTGGAGGATCTCAGATCGTACGAAGCTGTGAAGCTTTACATACTTACTAAGTTAAATGGTCAAGTTTGATTAGTCGACTCGACTATCTTCTTAAAGATGTTCGCTTATGGAAATCTAGTTTTGTATACTTAACATGTTTCAGACCATCTCAACCTATTATCCCTCTGTCAAGAGTTAAGCAAGTAGGTTAGAAAACTATTGCTTCTAAACCCTATCGAACCACAAACTTAACTCTCACGGATAGTTAAGTCTACTTCGTCATCTTTTAGTGTTAAGTATAGTTTATAATAACTTTCCATAAACAAGTAAACAAAACAAACATTATTAAGCCATTAATCAATTCCTAAACCTCTTTTATAAAACAATTGCATATAATTTAAAACCATTTTTAAATGATAAAGACGTATGTATAATAATTTATTTATGAAGCTAATATATTTAAAACAAATCAAAAGATATACTATAAAAGCTTTTTAATACTTTAGTAAAATAATTAATTAATTTACTAAAAACTATATATACTTAAAATATACTTTAGAATACTTATTATATGGTTTAAAACATTATTTAACAATCTATTTTATAATTTATTTAAAACTTCAAAAATAACTTTTTTTCCCTTTATTTAAAAATAAACCATTTACTTTAATAATTCATAATAAATTATTAAAATTCATAAAATCACAAACTAGTTTTAAAAACACTCTAACATATGTTAGAAAAGAGCTGTAGAAAGATTGAAGAGAAATACTTAAGTTTAAAGTCATTTCAAAATAATTTAAAGTCTCAGACAGAAAAATACAGCATTTATAGGTAAAAGAGGTTCATAGAAAGCGTAGTATTTTTAAAGCGCTATGGCTTAATGTTACAAAATGCCAGAATTGGGCCAATTTCAATATCTTGAAAGTTTGATCGATTTTTGATATGCAAACAAACTTTTTAGTATCAATATTTTTACAATAACTAGTATACATTTAATAAATCACAACCATTCCAAGAAACTCCTATGGATGTCTCTACAAATTTCTAAAGAAATTGTTGAATGCAAGCAATTGCTAAGTGCGTTTATAGCAACTATCGCTATAAAACTACTTCTATATCAAGCCCGATTCAAGTCCAAGTCCAACCAACGCTTATGTCATTATTTCAAGGCTATGCAATAAGTTATACAAAGACATACAAGTCCATATATATCTATTACAGATGATTTTTGCTTTCCAAACCAATAATCAAAATCAAATAAAACAACTTAAACTAAGGCAACACTTATATAGTTTAAACAACAATCGTATCACTCATACTCATTTAATGGTGAGTTAGCTCACCTTTCAACAAGTAAACATGCTAACACAAGCTTCCACTTTCTATCACAACCTTGCAAGCTCCTAAACATCCTACCCCAAACAGCTTGGCTCGTGGCCAAGGCTGAAAACCCCCTTATAGCTCATGGCCCAGGAGTGATTATAGCTTTGTGCTCCAAATATTTGATTTTTGAGTTGCTGGATGGTGTTTCTATGATCTTGTAAGAGATATGCTTGAGTTTGAAGAAATTTGGAGTTGTTTGGAATTTATTTTATTTTAGGAATTTTGTAAAGGGAATAGAAATGAATAGAGCTTGTTTTTGTAGAAATGTAAAAGTGATCTAATGAACTATACATGGCCTTATACAAGCTTCAAATGTTAGCTTATCCCACTCTCAACGTCCTATTTTTTGACAAGAAGGCTCACCTCCCTCCTCCATGTGCTTGCTTTTCCACCTCACACGCCTTAGAAAATATCTCCTTCCAATCGCACTTATCCACTTATCTTCTAGAAGATTCTAGAATACTTTTAAAGTGATTTAGTGTGAATTACTTTTGTTAGCTATTAATGATTTGCAAAGTTATTTAGTGTATGTAAAAAAATTATGAACAACTTATCGAGTAAAAAGCTATTTATAGATAAAATGATTTTTAGTCACATTTTAAATATTTCTTCAAACCATTTATTTTTTTAATCATTTTTAAAACAAGTTTACCATCATTAATTATTAATAAAAAGTAGTTTAATAAGGTTATAAGATAATATTTATAACACTTAAGAATTTTTCAAAAGTTACGATATTTAAAGGCAAGGTGTTCGAAATTATGGATTGCAACATTCCCCCCACTTAAAACATTTTGTCCTCGAAATTCCAACATGACTAACTAATAAAGAACAAGTATATAGCAATACTTAACAACATTCACAATCACTAGAAAACAAAGCTCATGTTTTTCTTAGGTTAAAGAATCCTTTCATCGTGTAAGTACAATAAACAATCTACTGAGCATCCCTTATGCTCGACAACCTTAGGTTATAACTTTGTTGATTATTTAACCTACCTTAGAACAAATAAAAGAGTCATCCCCTGAACCCTCCATAAGCTAACAAAACATAGTATATGTATATTTATACCTCAACCTGTCCAATTGCCATGGATCATATGTACGTAATACCAAATTTAATCACTTGCTCGATCATATAGGTTTCACTTCCAAACTAGTATATATCACTTGACCTCTCTAGTGCAGACTCTGTTTAGGTTTCTTGATAAAAAATTTATGTTTCTCTTACATTGCTATATGCTATAATAGAAAACCTCAAGATCATATCGGGAATCCATTTCATGTCTTCATCATCAAGAATCGAGTAAAAAATCCTTGTTCGAACTGGTGTAAATCACCTACAGATAATTTACCTGAATCCTGAATCAAGAATAGTTATGCGAATAAAATGACATATGTATTACATACTAATCCTATAGTTTTCTTAACTACACCAATTACTCCTTATTCACATTCGTTACACTAATGGTGTCACTTATTCACTATTAAAATCATTTATGAAACATTTCATAGAACATAACTCAAGTTATAACTTGTATAATTACACTACTACATCCTAAGAGTATATACTAAACATCAAATTCATTTTACTTTTTAAAATTTAGATGAAAGGTTAAACTAAATCTGGTCTTATAATCGAGTCAACCTTATTGACTTCTTTAACTACCAGATTTGGCAAGTAGCTAAAGTGAACAGGACACTAGTATCCAAACTCAAGATGAGAGTGTACTTTCCCTAGACAACCCTATGGTAAAGATGTTTTTTAGTTAGCCTAATAACATCGACTGATTACTAACATAGATGTTCAAATCAATTTAAAACATTTTCTAACTTGCTACATTCTCAATTTAAGTAATACCTGCTCTCATCTTTATATTTTCAAGAAACACTTAACTCTAAGTTCTATAACAATGCGGAAGTTTTCGATTTCCAAAATCACTAAAAATTCCATTTCATCTTAACAGTTGGAAACTATTAGACAATCATATCATAAAACGATGAACATCTCACATTGTCCTAATGCATAGATACATGTGTCAATAAAACAACTAATCAAAGTTTCACTTATTTAGTAGATAATCTTACTTTAACGGTAAAACAAAAGAAGGTTTCTTGATTACTTGGATTTTGCCACAGCCACTCGGGCACCTTATATAGCATTCAAACAGCTTTTCCATAAGAAGGTCCTTACCTAAATCTATATTACTCAAAATACCATTTATCGAATTACTTTTTATTTTATAACAAACTACCTTAAGGAGAAAACTTTAGAACTAAACACTGGGTTTTATTTCGAATCATTTGAAATAATAATATATACACATATCCTATTGTATCAAATCATATTTTTGGGATTAAATCAAATCCTTTTTTACTGAAACTACTATGTACATCCCCTACTTTAAAACCCAAAAATGAACTCCAATGATGCTACAGTCATCACTAAAATTATTTTCGAGCAATGAAAATGGGTTTGGTAAACTTAATAACACTTTTTGAGGCTTAACTAAAATCATTTTCAAAGCGATGTCAAATACTTCGTATAATAGTACTATGTATAGTGATCTCAATTTCATAAACCAATTTTCCAAATATATACTTTACAAATCATAGAAGATATACATATAGCTCGAGTAACAAAAAAGTGATACTGTAGAAATGGGTCATACCAAACCATGCCATATGTCCCTTTGCTAAGAAGGGTAATCCCCACAAGAAGTGCTTACCAACCGAACACATCTCTTGCGTATTTTTAGTCACTTTTGAGCCACTCGAACTAGATAACATAAAAATACTTCGTTCTCAAATTGACTCGTTGACTCTGAGAACAACCACGAACTCGAACAAATCTTAGAAATATTTTCAAATATTAGTATTTACAAATACTTTCAATTATTATTACTATTATTTCCTTCCAAAATCTTAGACGGCCAATTTAAAAAGCACCAGGATTTAAGTTCTCAAAATATCAATTTAAATCCTCTTATTTATAAACCATATTTTATAAATCATACTTAAATAAAATCACTTTTTATATAAAACTGTTTCACAAATATCTATTTACTAAATTGTCTATCTTTCCTTTAGATTATGATAAACAGTTTATACTAAATTTAAATTCTAACCCAACACTATTACCAAATGCCTTACAGTCAAACTGTGAAACTTAATTCGTAAGGTATTTGTTTCAATGTATCTTCAAATAGTGTCTAACCAACCTAGATAATAGAAGGTAAACTACTCTGAAACTGGTGGAGTACAAACAATAATTAGAAAACAATTTTCAATGCTCCTAAACTTGCCAAGCACAACTAAATAATCATCAAGGTTACGGGTTAAAAAACTATGAGAAGCACTAGTATCAAAGAATACATGAATAGGAAAGCCATAATCAAATAGTATATCCTCAAGAATCTGCTTTCCATTCATAACTATAGAAATGGAAGGTGTTGAAGTAACTGCGAAAACCCTAGGCTACTATCCTATTAGAAGCATAGGATAATTTTTAACAAAATGACTTGCCTGGTGGTACTTGTAACAACTCATCGGTGCAAACTGCACTTTACCTACCTACGGCTCAAGCTTCAGTATCTTCGGTTTTTACACTTTATCTACTCGTCCTCCTCTACCCGTCCTACACTTTCTAGTAAAATGCCTCTTTAGCCCATACTTCAAGCAAGCTAATTTGAAAACATCCTTCGATGGCTAGAACTTAGGCTTAGCTTTAGGTTGGTGTAGATATCGATGGCCCTAGAGCCAAACACTCGAACAGTAAAGCTATACCTATTAAATGCACGAATGCTCCCTAGATATGATTTGTCATATCCTTACATAACATGTCACACAAACTAAGCTAAGCCAAAACCTCAATGATAGTCTCACTGTCGTTGCACATCTTTCTGCCTAATGTCTGAAAGTCTTGGTAGAGCGAAGCAAAGTCCTTCTACGGTAGAAGTTGAACCATTCCTTCCACTAAATTAACTCAGCATTAACAACCCCAGTACTTATAGTTATTACTACCTAATCAAAGCAAAATTATTTAGGACACTTAAAGATAGATTTATTCTAAAAAAGATTTCTATAGGAAACTATAAAGGGATAAGTTTATAGAAGAAAAAAAAAACAAGTACATTCTCATATGTATAATGCACTAGAATCATTCTAAGTTATCATGTACCGTATCTCTAATGAGCCATACACAAGCAAAGCTAAGGTGTTCGCTAAACCTCCGCTCTGATATCAAATGTAACAACAAAAATTTTCGACCCTCGAAAGTCGACACTAATATATCATTTGCTGAGCACCCAAGTGCCGAAAAGATAGGCAGTTAGGGTAAAGTAAAAAGAAAAGGAAGTAGAACAAGAGAGAAGAAACACAATATCAAAATGCCACAAGCGGAACGATAATATACAATATCCCAAAATGACAAGTGCAATGATTTTCTCTAAAATACAAAGTAGATATAGAGTAACTAAAACAAAGTACTATCATTACCCTGGACTGTTTAACTGCATATCCTTACATTTTTTATATAGAATAATAATAGTGCAATAGAAATAGAAATAGATAGATAAATAGAAGACTCCAGATCGGCTTCTGAATCTCCGAAGCACACAAATTCAAATCTACTTTACTCAGCCTACTCGAAAGAGTACATGAAATTTTTTTATGAAAATAAAAACCATTTATTAGATATAAGTCTGGTATGAGAAACTCAAGATACATGCTTCCATATAACGGTAACTTTGAGATCATATGGATTACCATAGCAGTTCTCCCTTCAAAATAAATAAACCATCTGATAAGTGAATGTAGCGATATAATAGATAATGTCTAGAGTGTAGAATATAAATCCAAAAATAGTTGTGTTGTGAGTAGAACACATTAATATTAGAAGTACATCTAAAACCGCTAAGATATGTAAGCATATGGATTTTTTGCGAAAACACCTCCAGTAAACTGATGTAGGTCTCAACAACAAGGATCAGAACTACCTTTCAAGTGTCGTATATCTCAAGATCAAATACACCATAAGATAAATACAACCGGTCCACGCTGGTACATGTGGCTCCAAGTATCAACAACTCCCACTAGCAACACCAATAAGTATAATCTAGATATATAGTTGATATAACCTATCGTGGACTCGCTAAACCCTAAGATGTGCATCCTACTCATTTTTAGTCATTTCTGATATTGAGGTTACGTTCGACATCTCTCACACAAATCATCATTACTCAAACATGTCACGTATCTCTCCATGAATTCTAACACAAGTCATTTGATGAATGCTAACGCGGATCTCTCCCTTGGACTTAACCTTAGGATAGATAGTGCAACTCTATTAAATTAGTGTAAAATGTTAACGCTGACCTCATGCTTGGACTTAACCTTAGGATAGACAGTTCAACTCTATAACATTCCACTTCACAACTGCTTCCTAAACGTAGACTCCTATACTTGTTTTGAAGTGGTATTCAGTAAGTAATACATAAGTCTATGTATCCACTCCCGGACTCATCAAAACTAAATTGATGAATTATCGATAAACTCAATTTTGATTCTTTTAGAAGTGAGTGAATTGTATATAAAACAGTCCACCCCTGTGGATTTCGTATATACACAACTCTTAAACCTAGAGACATTTACTACTGATGAGTCCACCCCAAGGGATCCCATACCTTACTAAGCTACGATGCTTTCATATCCTTCTAAGTTAAATGGTCAAGTTCGACTAGCCGGCTAATCAATATCTAGTTCTTAAAAACAATCACTTATGGAAATAATCAATCATATACTTAACACATTTCCAACCATCTCAACTTACTATCCCTTGATCAAGAGTGAAGCCAGTAGGTTATAGTACTATTACTTCTAAACTGTACTCGAATACCAATCTTAACTCTCACAGACAGTTAAGCCTACTTCTTTCGCTCTATTTGTTAATTATAGTTATTCACTTTCCATAAATAAGTAAACAAAACAAACAAGATTAAGGCACCAATAAATTTCTAAACCTCTTTTATAAAACATATTTTATAATTTAATACCATTTTCGAATGATAAAGATGTATGTATAATAAATTATTTTTAAATCTAAGATATTTAAAATAATTCAAAAGATATTATATTATAAAAGCTTTTAAATACTTTAACAAAATAATTAATCAATTTTCTAAAAACTATATATATATATATATATAATATACTTTAAAAATACCTATAATACAATTTAAAATTTTATTTAAAATAATAATTAAATGGTTTGTTTTATAATTTATTTAAAACTTCAAAAATAACATGTTTCTCTTTATTTAAAAATAAACCTCTTACTTTAATAATTCATAATAAATTATTAAATATTCATAAAAATACCCTACCATTTTTAAAATAATCTAATATATGTTAGAGAAGAGTTGTAAAAAAATTAAAGAGATATAGTTGAGTTTGTAGTCATTCCAAATCAATTCTAAAGTTGCAAAAAGAAAAGACAAAATTTATATAATAATGTAAAAAGAGGTTCAAAGAAAAGACAGCATTTTTAAAGTGCTATGAATAGCTATTATAAAATGCTATGAACTGGTTCAATTTTGGTATCTTGAAAGTTTGATCGATTTTCAATATGCACACAAACTTTGTAGCATCCAATCTTTTTACAATAACTAGTATACACATAATTCATCACAACAAAGACGAGAAATTCTTATGGATCCATCTACAAATTTCTGCAAAAATTGCCAAACACAAGGCAATGCCTAAGTTCGTTTATAACAACTATTTCTATAAAACCACTTCTTTATCAACTCTGATTCAATTCCAAGTCCAACCAAACCCCATATGCTTTATTTCAAGGCTATGCAAAAAGTCATACAAGGTCATACAAGTCCATATCCATCAACTATATATGCCATTTGCTTTCCAAACCGAGAATCAAAATTAAATGAAACAATATAAACCAAGCAACATTTATGTAGTTTAAATAGCAATATCACTTCATATTCATTCAAATTGTGAGTTAGCTCACCCTTCAAAAAGTGAACAAGATAACATGAGCTTCCACTTCCTACCACTACCTTGCCAATGCCTAAACTTCCTACCCCAACAACCTTTGCTCATGGCCAACGCCGAAACCCACCTGATAGCTCATGACCTTGGAGTGTGTGGGGATGTTGTCCCTTAAATCATTGAGCTTTGAATTGCTAGATGGTGTTGCTATGAAGTTGAAAGAGATATACTAGAGTTTGAAGAGATTTGGAGATGTTTTGAATTGATTTTAGTTTAGGAATTTTATAAAGAGAAATAAATGTAGAGTGCTTGCTTTATTTCGTAAAATAGTAAAAGTGATCTAATGAACTATACATTGCCTTATATAGGCTTTAAATGGTTAGCTTATTGCTTCCTTCACCTTCCTATTTCTTGCCAAGAAGGCTCACCCCCCCCCCCCCCCCACACCCCTTATGTGCCTCTATGTGCTTACCTTTCCACCTCACATGCCTTGGAAAATATCTCCTTCCACTCACACTTATCCACTTATCTTTTAGAAGCTTCTAGAAGATTTTTAAAGTGATTTAGTGCTAATTATTTTTATTAGCCAATAATGATTTCCTAAGTTATTTAGTATATGAAAAAAGTTTGAACAACTTATATAGAGTAAAAAGTTGTCTATCGATAAAATGATTTTCGGTCACATTATCGATATTTCTTCGGACTATTTATGTTGCAAAAATATTTCTAAAGAAAATTTACCATCAATAGTTATTAAAAAAAAGGAGCTTAATAAGGTTATAAAATCACATTTATAACACTTAACCATTTCTCCAAAGTTATGATATTCAAAGATGAAGTATTCGAAATCACGGATTGTATATGCACACACACATACACATATATATAAGTACTTATACACTCATACACATATGCACATGCAACATTTATATACATGCATGCGTACAAACATACACATAGATGTATACATATACATAAACTTACGTACATACATACATATGTATATAAAGTGATTCAGATAAGGCAACGTTCAGCCTTAAAATTCTAATGCATTAAAACTATATTATGGTTGTTATAATGATCAGTTTTGACACACACACACACAAAAATCCATATATTTGTATATACATATATCTTATATATAAAACAGATACCTCAGTCAAAGAGTTAAAGTGAAGCCTTTTTGGATTTCTAAATATAGCAATGCCGGTTGTAGAAACTTAAATGTGCGAAACAAATAACCAAGGACATCATAGGTATTTACAACTGACCGTTCACAAACACATTTACACGTCCATCTAAGTTGACGGTCGATTATACGGGTTCCATTATGTTTCCTAAACGAATAATCTATCCTCGATAATACCTGAACTTTCCCACAATTCTTTCATCACCATGGACATACAATGGAGAAAAATAAAATATGCTGAGAGATAGAAAGTAATAGCCATCGGGCATCAAATTTGTGGTGTTGAGTTTCAAAATTTTGCACCATCTACAACTGTTTCTCCATTCAAAAATCATATTTGTACTAAAATTTGATAATTTTTTAATTTTATTGATCCTATGCAAGATGAAATCGATTAACTGATTTTTATTTTTCCAATTGATCTTAAAAATTATACCAGTCATTCTTTGCCGCCTCTCAATCTTAGTCGCTATTTAGGTATAATTTTCTTTTGGTTTTGTTAATAATTGATTGTTAAATGGTATATTGTTATCTATTGATTCGTTTGATGATTTATGGTATATTGTACTTATGGTATTATTATCGAGTTTAATTTCTAATTAAGTTCCTATCTTGGTTAGTGGATTGATAGAAAACATGGTTGAAACAGTAGCTGTGCAACTGACGAAGATATCGAGGAAATTATATGAAAATATCTGTGATTGACTATCTAATAGGTAATTTACTGAAAACCATTAAAAAAATTGTTTGTTTAAGTGTGGATGACTAGTTATGGCATTAACAATATAATTTCCTAATTTCTCATAACAATTCCACTATGATGGTATAAGAAAAGCAATTGATGTCCATGATTCTGTGAAAATCGATGAAAATATCTTTTGTTCGATACTATTTTTTAACATTTAGAGCACATGAGATAATGACATTTAAATTTTGACTATTAATTTTTATTTTTAGTACAAATTCACTTATATACAACAAACCCAATGTGCTTTAAATTTCTTTACTAAACCTTTAGTTTCTTTATAGGTTAACGTAATCACCACAAGCCTCATAAGTTGAGACAGGGACCAAACTAGTATAACTGCTCAATTGGTGGTTCCTCTCCATACTCAACTTGTGGTGCATTAGAAGAATATTCTGAACACATGTGAGAAAAAAGGGAGGACTTGCATTCTTTAATTGGCCTGATATATAACATTTTTAAATCTCATTCTCTTCTAGGTGTATATGCTATGTGCTTTTTTTTAATAATCTATTCATTTGAAATTTAAGGTGGTAAATTTTGAATTATAGTGTTTTGAATTGATTTAGGTTATTGGAAGAAACGGATTTGTAACCTAAAAACGACATTATGAAATTTTTGAAAATTTTTGATTTTCAGATTAGGATATCTTTATCGGACTTTTTAACAACCAAAACCATGTATATCCATGGAAAATTATTGGTGATGAAAAATCATATATGAAAACCACTACACTTTTTATATGTTATATGGCATCAACAAGTTACTTTAAGCTTAGAAGCTTACTTATAGGTCATAGATCGTAACAAAATTGCATTTATTGAATTAATGTAAACCCATATAATTATTTTCTTACATTTTTTAATATGTATTTTTGATAATATATCGAGTTGGGAGCTTCATTCCTATGTATTTTACAATATGGACTATTAAGCTTATCATCCATGTGTGTTTTACTCAATATTCACTAACCGATCATGTCAAAGCAATTATGTATGTTATTTAAAATATTTTTTATGCCATATTCAGCTTATCTTGCCTAATTGATCTTTATTATTTTTGTTTTATATTTGATTCAAATGCATTTTATAATTTCAAAGGCTATAGTTAAAAGTCACTTGCAGATCGTACATATATATTTTGAATCTCCATATCTTTTGTAATGTATTTAATTTAATCTCGTTAGTAACTATTGTTACCAAACTTGACACATGAAAACAACTTCTATAATAGTCTTTGTTTGCAATAAACTAATAAAACTAAAAATTTCTTATACTATTTAATTTTCAAGCTTGTTTTTACGATCTCAAACCACTATTCTACTTACCAATACCTCAAAATATATTTATCAATGTTGTCAAAAGCGCAAGCACATCTACTTCTTCGGCCACTAGACATGTGATTATAGGGAAACTTTTCAGTTTAGGCTTAGAATCTTCCATTGCTTTGACTTAAGGCTTAAGGCACTACCAAGATAATGATCATTTTCAAAGGAAAGTTAGTAACCGACATAAGATAATTTATTTATTAATTTCGTTCTAATCCAAAGTTGTCTTTTGTTTGGTATGCCATTAATTGCTAAACAGATACCAATATGGTCATAACTAAATTGCTACATGTAAAGGTGTAAACTAGGTAAAGAATTAAATTATTGTATGTATATTTTTGAAAATTTATTAAATTATTATGAATATTTGAATACTATAGCTTCTAGAATTGTTTGTATTAAACTATTGATCATATATTTGCACCACTTAGTAACTACTTGAACAATTAGTTATTCATTTATTTCTTTGTCAATAGAAAGTTATTTGTGAGCCTCGACGCCTCCTCTTTGCAATAAAAAGAACTCAGGATCCTCCTGGCAAAATTTACTACAAACCCATTGTTTTTAGGCTTGATTGACTCCTTCGCTCCACCTTTACAACGACCTTAACCTCTGTAGAAAAAATACAAAGATCATCATTCGATTCCCTCCCGTAAGCCATAAAGACTAGTACAATCTGTCACTACTTCGATTTACATGACAACAGATACAAATGGATAAAATGGAGATGGACGAATCTATGAAACCAATCATGTAAAAGTTATAAATATTGAATTTTACCATTCTTTTGAAAATTTTATTATTTCATAAGTTTTTCCATATGTAGTGATACTATAAATCACTTATCTCGAGGACTTATACTTGATACACATGAAATATGATGAGTTCTTTTTGTTTAAGACAAGGATTTGGGTATTAATGCATTTTATTTTAATGCTGTCACTAATTATTTACTGCACAATGCCTTTATTTAATAGACTAATGTAAATTGTGTGCTATGAATGCCATATAGTTTCTTAAATTGCTTCTAAATATTATTTTATTTTAATATGTTGATTTTGCAATTGGTTGATAAAATTAGTTACATCATTCGCCTAAAGATTTTACAATGTCTATTGACAGTCTGGTATTTACTACTTTTGGTACTTATATTGAACATTATTTATAAATAAGATATACTAGAAATTTTGGTTGCATGAGGTGTCATGAAACCTAAAATTTGATAGAATGACACTGTAACGACCCGTATTTTACGTGTCGATAGATCGTAAAATTTACAGGTTGTTAGTGTTGTTTATGTTGTCTCTAGCATGAGTCGTAGGGGGAGTTAACTCGTGTGTTAAGTGTTGAGTCGTGACCGACTCATAGGCTTAGCTGACTTAAGGATTGAACGAGTCACGGCTTATAGGGTTTGGATGAGTTAAAGGGTGGCCGACTCATGAGGGTATACGACCTAAGATTTGTGACCATGTTAGAATCTGACCGACTCATGGGATAAGTCGTGACCGACTCATAGAGGTAGCGACCTATAGATTTGGCCGAGTTAGTGAGTTGCCGAGTTAACAGGTCAAGGTAGTGAGCGACTCAGTGTTAAGTCGTTTGACCGACTTATAGGTAGAGCGGCTTAAGGGGTTAAGGCTTAGGTCGGCAGGGTGTGTTATCTCGTGAAGTTGTTAAGTCGTGAGGCGGTATGTGTTCTGGGTTTAGGTAGGCAGGGAACTAGGTCGTGTGACCCTGTGTGTGTGTGTTGTGTAGTTGGGTCGGTATACTAGTTAAGTCGGCAGCGACCTAAGTTAGGTCGGAGGCCTTTGTATCGTGTAGGTCGTTGGGTCAAAGCACTGCCTGTGTTTGAGTCGTATGAGAGTTAGGTCGGCTATGCCGATGAGTCGTGTGGCAGATAGGTCGTTGGGTCGGCAGAGGCTAGTTGAGCTAGTGTCGGTAGGATTGGCTTGAGTCGTGGATGACTCATGGGTTAGGTCGGGGCCGACCTAAGGGGCGACGACTCAGGGGAAAATCAGCCTATAAATAGAGGACTTTGGCTCAATTTTTGGTACTGATTTTTGAAGCGACGAAGTGCTGCCATTTTGGGAACTCGACTACAACATTTCTTCATCTTCTTTTCTCCATTCCAATCTAGTTCTAACATCCATCCAAGATCGAAGATCAAGATCAAAGATTCAAGGGCAAAAGTTGAAGATCTTCATCCGTTTAAGTGAGATTTCATCGATTAAAGCGAGATTTCGCCGGATCAAGCCTTGTTCTTCGCTGTCCAGATCTGTAGTGATTAGTTTTTGAGGTGTTTGGGTGATTTGGTGAGTGGTAGTTATCTCTCACGCGGACCCAAAGGAGTATATTGGATTGGTGGTTTGTTGGAGTGTTGTAGATAGTGATTTTGTGCATTTTCCTTAGATCCAAGTATAGATCCATTGTTTGTGAAGATGTTTACCTATGCAAGTTCATTTATTAAGTTATAGAAACAAAACCCATGTTTTATATTTGCTAGATCTATGCTAAAAACCCATGATTCATGTATGTTAGTTCTATGCTCATTTATTTACGAAATTGCCATTTTAGTTATAAATGCCTAATTAGATCTTGATTGAACACGTATTTGTTTGGATTAAGGTTTGCCTTGATTGATTGTTGTGAATGAGCTATCTAGTTGATAGATGTGGACAAGTATGGTCAAAGATGATTCAAAAGCTACAGGAGAGGCTCTTGAATGGTGAAAGCTGCTAAAGGCATATGAGGTGGATGTTGAAGCTCATATGTATGGATTGGATGATGTTGAGATGGAACTTTGCCATGATGCGATGAGGCAAACATGTTGTTGAGTTGAGACTTTGCTATGGTGTGATAAAGCGAAGTACGATGTGATGTAGACTTGGCGTAATCCAGGCAGGGATCATTCCAAGCATGTTGAAGACTCGAGGGATGGTTCGAGTTGGTTGATAATGGATTGCTCGAGAGGTAGCTTGAGCTAGTATGAGGATAGTCGTCAAGGAGGATGACTAGGAGGCTTGGATCTCATCGTTGTTGAAGGTTCTAGCATGCTCAAAAGCAAGAGTACATGGGGCGCCCAAAACGACTACAGGTAGGTAGTCGGGACACCCAAAAGACTACAGGTAGGTAGTTGAGTACTCTGGGCAGAGTAGGTAAGTCCTAGGCACGGGTCACGATGACGTGCGGAGCTATGCCTAGAACCGGGGTTACCATTAGCCCTTGACAGGTGGTCATTCAACTAACGGTGATATCAAGGCAATGATAACAGTGATAGCCAGAGTCATGGATGTTTGGTTGTATCATCATTCGGTCTCAAGAGCGGTGTTTTCTGGGTGCTTATCTGATCTTGGTTTAGGCCTTGGGGGTTTGTATTTGGAAAACATCGTCCTTGACTCGAGTGGTTATTTCTTTTCCTTAATTGTATGCTATGTTATACTTGCTTCTCCTTAGTGTGAGTCTGGGGGCTATCACTGTAGAAAGAGGTGGAGTGGGATGGTTTGGTTCCTATTCCTTTTATCCCTTATGCTCTTTTGGTATGTTTGATAGTTGATTTACTGCTCACTAAGACTTTGTCTGACTCAAGGTTTTATGTCTCCTCTTATTACCTTGGGCTGTTCATCCATGTTGGGATGGGCAGACTAGGTAGCAGGTGACAGGTGCTGTTTTTTTGAGATCTACGCTGATGATGACGAGGATGAGCAGGAGGCTTTGCATATTAGTTTTCTTACTATTTGTACTGGGTGTTCCGCTGCTTGTATATATTCTGAGTGCTATGTAGTGAGGCTTTGATGTATGGATTTGCTTGGATGATTGTATCAAACTACTGTGATGCTTATATGATGATTTCCTGTTATGAAGCTTCACTATATATATATATTTCTCTATTGTATTTTATCCATGCGCTGTGAGTTATGCGATTGAGTTTCTGTTTTACTTCACCCTGACTATCGTCCATGGCTGCCTGGCACGCTTTTCAGCGCTCTTTTCTCTTGTTTTAGTGCGGGAGTCATGGGCGGTCGTCACATTTGGTATCAGAGCTTTGGTTAATCGATTTTAGCCAACGCTCGCTGACGTAACTACGTATGAGAGACGTAATTGTATTTTGATGGATGATTACTATATATAATATGGTAGCCTAGAAGGATTTGAACTCCTTATGCAGTTGTTTCTTAAGGTGTTCTAATCATTCTTATTACAGATATTAAGGATGAGTCGAAGAGGGAGACCAGCTGCAAGGGAAAGCCGTGCTGATGAAGGAGCTGTTGATTATGGAACTATGTTCGAAGCGATGATGACTTCGATCATGAGAAGGATACCAGCTTCAGGATCATCAGTGGATGTGGGAGTTCAAGTTCAAGCTCCAAGACCGATGGATTTTGCTAAGCTTTGCAAGGATTATACTTCTCTTGGAGGAAAAGCTTTCTTGGGGACGGAGTCGACTATTGAGGTGCAGAGATGGATTGATGCATGTCGAAGGATCTTTGGTGACTTAGGGATTGAGGATGCAACCAAGAGAAAGCTTGCATCGAGACAGCTTCAGGGAAGAGCTGCTGATTGGTGGAATTCTATCACCATTGATACCCCAGAAGAAGAAATTACTTGGGAGCAATTCCAAGTTAGATTTGAAGCCAAGTTCATCTCTACGGCTCAGAAGTCTGTTTTGTTCAAGAGGTTTGTAGAGCTCAAGCAAGGTGGGAGACCAGTTCTTGAGTATATTTCTGAGTTTGAAGCTTTGTCCAAGTATGCCAGATCGTACATTGATTCTCCCTATCAGAAGAATGAGAAGTTTGTGACTGGTCTGGATGCTTATCTTGGGAGGCAGTTAGTGGATCATTTGGACGATCCATTTGAGAAGCTTGTGGAGAAAGCCCTTAGGCATGAGAGTTTGTTTCCTAAGGAAAGTTCTGTTGTTGCTGTAACCAGGGAAGGATCTAAACCACACCGGAGTGGCAATAAGAGGAGGAAGCAGCAGCAGCAGAAGGGTAAGGATGGCCAGAAGAAGCCGAAAGGCGAAGTGACTTGTTATAACTGCCAACAGAAGGGCCATCTTTACAAAGATTGTAAGAATCCCAAGGTGCCGGGAAAGTGTTATAACTGTGATAAGCTGGGACACATCAAGAAGGATTGCCCAGAGCCGAGGAAAGATAGGTAGATTGTGCAAGCTTATGCTTTGGGAGTTGTGCCGTCATCTTCAAAAGCTCCTACTGCTGAAGAGAAGGGGAAGAGTGTGGTGGTTCAAGGTACTCTTTCTATTTGTGGTGTCCCAGTTAGAGTGTTGTTTGATACTGGAGCGTCGCATTCTTTTGTTTGTGATGATTTGATAGGCCGGTTAGGTTTGAAACCGGATATTATTGATAGGCCATTGGTTGTGACTAATCCAGTTGGGGGTTCGTCATGTTTGTGTATGATATGCCGTGGTCTAGTTGTGTCGAGTCATGATTGCTCGTTTGTTTGTGATTGCTTTGTTCTGAACTTTGCGGGGTTCGGAATTATTTTGGGTATGGACTGGCTTAGGAAGTATGCGGCTAGGATTGATTGTGAGAGGCTTGAGGTGACAGTCGGGAATGTGGAAGGGCGAAAGGTTGTGATACGATGTAAGCATGAGGAAGGCGTCTTTATGAGCTTCATGTATTCGCTGGTTGTTCCACGGGATGGACTGTCATCGGTGCCAATTGTGAATGGATTTGAGGACGTCTTTGACGAAGTCAAAGGGTTACCGCCGCATAGGGAGATCGAGTTTCGTATCGATCTAGTCGAGGGAGCCAGACCTGTTGTGATGCCTCTTAGGCGGATGGCGCCTAGGGAGCAGCTAGAGTTGAGGGTGCAGGTTGATGACCTTTTGCAGAAAGGATTCATTCGGAGAAGTGTATCCGAATGGGGTGCACCTGTTGTGTTCGCAACCAAAGCGGATGGGTCGTTGAGGTTGTGCGTGGATTATCGTGAGCTGAATAAGTTGACTAGGATAAACAAGTATCCATTGCCGAGAATAGATGACTTGTTTGACCAGCTTCACGAGGCTAAGGTGTTTTCTCAGATGGATTTGGCAACGGGATTTCACCAGTTGAGAGTGGCAAAGGATAGTGTGCCGAAGACTGCTTTCAGGACACCATCCGGATTTTATGAGTGGCTGGTAATGCCGTTTGGATTGACTAACGCGCCAGCATATTTTGTGGATCTTATGAATAGAGTGTTCAGAGATCAGTTGAATAAATTTGTACTTGTGTTCGTGGATGATATTTTGGTTCACTCCAGAACTGAAGAAGAGCACAAGACGCACTTAAGGATTGTTTTGGAAATCTTGCGGAAACATCAGCTGAAGGCTAAGTTTTCGAAGTGTCACTTCTGGAAGAGTGAAGTGAGGTTCTTAGGCCATGTTATCTCTAGAAATGGAATAGCGGTTGATCCCGCTAAGGTGGCAGCAATCCAGGATTGGGTTAGACCTAAGAATGCATCTGATGTGAGGAGTTTTCTTGGATTAGCAGGATATTATCGTCGGTTTATCAAAGACTTTTCCAAGATAGCTGCACCGTTAACAGGATTGACGAAAAAGAACCAAGTGTTCAGATGGGATGCTAAGTGTGGCAAGCTTTTGAAATCCTAAAAGAGCGACTGACGAGTGCTCCTGTTTTGACTATTCCAAGTGGGAATGATGAGATGGTGGTTTACACCGATGCATGTGGCACTGGACTTGGAGCAGTGCTAATGCAGAAAGATAAAGTTGTTGCGTATGCTAGTCGACAACTGAAGCCGCATGAAAGGAATTATCCGACTCATGATTTGGAGTTAGCGGCAATTGTGTTTGCTTTGAAGATGTGGAGACATTATCTATTGGGAGTTAGATTCGAGTTGTTTACAGATCATAAGTCGTTGAAGTATCTGTTCTCCCAAAAGGATTTGAATCTTCGACAGCAACGGTGGCTAGAGTTTCTAGCATCTTATGATTTTGGTATAGCCTATACTCCGGGAAAAGGTAACGCAGTGGCTGATGCGTTAAGTCGAAGACATGCAGGATTGGGAGCCATGTTTTCGGAATAGAAGAGTCTTGAGTATTTGGCTGGATTTGATTTCAGGCCCAGATGTGAATTGGAACCTGAGATGTTGGCAAACTTATCGATAAGACCTACTCTTGTGGAAAGAATTGGCGAGAGCCAAAAGCGAGACGATAAGCTTGTCAAGATCATCCGAGATTTGGAATCTGGATTGAACCCAGAGAAGGATAAGGGATTCGAGGTCGATCGAGAGGGTTGGCTTCGGAAGCAAGGACGATTGGTTGTTCCCGATGTAGATGGATTGAGAGATGAAGTTCTGAAGGAAGGTCATCACTCGAAGTTGACAATTCATCCAGGTGGAAATAAGATGTATCGGGATATGAAGAGAACTTACTACTGGGAAGGCATGAAGAAGGATGTTGGAAATTTTATTTCCAAGTGTATGAGCTGCCAGTTGGTGAAAGCTGAGCAGAAGAAGCCCAGTGGATTACTTCAGCCATTAGAGGTTCCTACATGGAAGTGGGAGCAGATATCGATGGATTTTATCGATGGTCTACCTAGGACCAGGACAGGAAATGAAGGAATTTGGGTCATAGTAGATCGGTTGACTAAGAGTGCAAGATTCATTCCTGTTCGATCGACTAGGACTGCATCGAAGCTGGCTGATCTTTATGTTAAGTGGATAGTTCGATTCCATGGTGTTCCGAAAAGTATAGTGAGCGATCGAGACCCATTGTTCACTAGTGGATTTTGGAAGAGCTTCCAGGAAGTTTTGGGAACCGAGTTGTGTTTGAGTACAGCTTATCACCCTCAAACAGACGGTCAGACTGAAAGAGTCAACCGAGTTTTGGAAGATCTTCTCAGAGCTTGTGTTTTGGACTTCGGAGGATCATGGGAAGATCATCTTCATTTGGTGGAATTTGCTTATAATAACAGTTATCAGTCGAGTATTGCTATGGCACCATATGAGGCATTATATGGAAGACCGTGTAACTCTCCGACATGTTGGTTGGAAACTGGAGAAAAGCTGATGCTTGGGCCAGAGATGATCCGACAGACTTCGGATTGTATAGAGATCATTCGGCAACGAATGAAGGTAGCCCAAGATCGTCAGAAAAGTTATGCCGATAATCGTCGTAAGGATCTGGAGTTCGACGTAGGTGAGATGGTTTTTGTGAAAATTTCTCCATTAAAGAGTACTATTAGATTCGGGAAGAAAGGAAAGTTAACTCCGAGATTTGTTGGACCATTCCCGATTATCGAGCGAATTGGAAAGCTCGCTTACAGATTGGAGTTACCGGAAAAGATGGCGGGTGTGCACAATGTTTTTCATGTATCTTATCTACGGAAGTGTGTGCATGACCCAAGTACTGTGGTTCCTGCTGATAGCTGTGAAGACTTGGAGGTTGATCCAGTTGTTTCGAGACCTCGTAAGCCACTTCGTATTGTTGAAACCGATACGAAACAGCTCAGGAGGAAGACGATTACGTTGCTCAAGGCACAATGGAGTGATGATGTTAACGACTGTACGTGGGAGGAGGAAGAGAGGATGAAGGCAGCTCATCCCGGACTCTTCGAGGTATGGCCCTAAAGTGTCGTGACATCTCATGAATTTGTAGCTTGTTCTAAGTCTTAGAATTCTGCATGCTAGGCTAGAATTGGATGCATGGTTTGTTGATTGCTATGGATGGTAGGCATGCAGAATATCTTTGATTGCTGTTGTTTGCTTGGAATTTCGGGGGCGAAATTCCTAAGGGGGAGAGAATGTAACGACCCGTATTTTACGTGTCGATAGATCGTAAAATTTACAGGTTGTTAGTGTTGTTTATGTTGTCTCTAGCATGAGTCGTAGGGGGAGTTAACTCGTGTGTTAAGTGTTGAGTCGTGACCGACTCATAGGCTTAGCTGACTTAAGAATTGAACGAGTCACGGCTTATAGGGTTTGGATGAGTTAAAGGGTGGCCGACTCATGAGGGTATACGACCTAAGATTTGTGACCATGTTAGAATCTGACCGACTCATGGGATAAGTCGTGACCGACTCATAGAGGTAGCGACCTATAGATTTGGCCGAGTTAGTGAGTTGCCGAGTTAACAGGTCAAGGTAGTGAGCGACTCAGTGTTAAGTCGTTTGACCGACTTATAGGTAGAGCGGCTTAAGGGGTTAAGGCTTAGGTCGGCAGGGTGTGTTATCTCGTGAAGTTGTTAAGTCGTGAGGCGGTATGTGTTCTGGGTTTAGGTCGGCAGGGAACTAGGTCGTGTGACCCTGTGTGTGTGTGTTGTGTAGTTGGGTCGGTATACTAGTTAAGTCGGCAGCGACCTAAGTTAGGTCGGAGGCCTTTGTATCGTGTAGGTCGTTGGGTCAAAGCACTGCCTGTGTTTGAGTCGTATGAGAGTTAGGTCGGCTATGCCGATGAGTCGTGTGGCAGATAGGTCGTTGGGTCGGCAGAGGCTAGTTGAGCTAGTGTCGGTAGGATTGGCTTGAGTCGTGGACGACTCATGGGTTAGGTCGGGGCCGACCTAAGGGGCGACGACTCAGGGGAAAATCAGCCTATAAATAGAGGACTTTGGCTCAATTTTTGGTACTGATTTTTGAAGCGACGAAGTGCTGCCATTTTGGGAACTCGACTGCAACATTTCTTCATCTTCTTTTCTCCATTCCAATCTAGTTCTAACATCCATCCAAGATCGAAGATCAAGATCAAAGATTCAAGGGCAAAAGTTGAAGATCTTCATCCGTTTGAGTGAGATTTCATCGATTAAAGCGAGATTTCGCCGGATCAAGCCTTGTTCTTCGCTGTCCAGATCTGTAGTGATTAGTTTTTGAGGTGTTTGGGTGATTTGGTGAGTGGTAGTTATCTCTCACGCGGACCCAAAGGAGTATATTGGATTGGTGGTTTGTTGGAGTGTTGTAGATAGTGATTTTGTGCATTTTCCTTAGATCCAAGTATAGATCCATTGTTTGTGAAGATGTTTACCTATGCAAGTTCATTTATTAAGTTATAGAAACAAAACCCATGTTTTATATTTGCTAGATCTATGCTAAAAACCCATGATTCATGTATGTTAGTTCTATGCTCATTTATTTACGAAATTGCCATTTTAGTTATAAATGCCTAATTAGATCTTGATTGAACACGTATTTGTTTGGATTAAGGTTTGCCTTGATTGATTGTTGTGAATGAGCTATCTAGTTGATAGATGTGGACAAGTATGGTCAAAGATGATTCAAAAGCTACAGGAGAGGCTCTTGAATGGTGAAAGCTGCTAAAGGCATATGAGGTGGATGTTGAAGCTCATATGTATGGATTGGATGATGTTGAGATGGAACTTTTCCATGATGCGATGAGGCAAACCATGTTGTTGAGTTGAGACTTTGCTATGGTGTGATAAAGCGAAGTACGATGTGATGTAGACTTGGCGTAATCCAGGCAGGGATCATTCCAAGCATGTTGAAGACTCGAGGGATGGTTCGAGTTGGTTGATAATGGATTGCTCGAGAGGTAGCTTGAGCTAGTATGAGGATAGTCGTCAAGGAGGATGACTAGGAGGCTTGGATCTCATCGTTGTTGAAGGTTCTAGCATGCTCAAAAGCAAGAGTATATGGGGCGCCCAAAACGACTACAGGTAGGTAGTCGGGACACCCAAAAGACTACAGGTAGGTAGTTGAGTACTCTGGGCAGAGTAGGTAAGTCCTAGGCACGGGTCACGATGACGTGCGGAGCTATGCCTAGAACCGGGGTTACCATTAGCCCTTGACAGGTGGTCATTCAACTAACGGTGATATCAAGGCAATGATAACAGTGATAGCCAGAGTCATGGATGTTTGGTTGTATCATCATTCGGTCTCAAGAGCGGTGTTTTCTGGGTGCTTATCTGATCTTGGTTTAGGCCTTGGGGGTTTGTATTTGGAAAACATCGTCCTTGACTCGAGTGGTTATTTCTTTTCCTTAATTGTATGCTATGTTATACTTGCTTCTCCTTAGTGTGAGTCTGGGGGCTATCACTGTAGAAAGAGGTGGAGTGGGATGGTTTGGTTCCTATTCCTTTTATCCCTTATGCTCTTTTGGTATGTTTGATAGTTGATTTACTGCTCACTAAGACTTTGTCTGACTCAAGGTTTTATGTCTCCTCTTATTACCTTGGGCTGTTCATCCATGTTGGGATGGGCAGACTAGGTAGCAGGTGACAGGTGCTGTTTTTTTGAGATCTACGCTGATGATGACGAGGATGAGCAGGAGGCTTTGCATATTAGTTTTCTTACTATTTGTACTGGGTGTTCCGCTGCTTGTATATATTCTGAGTGCTATGTAGTGAGGCTTTGATGTATGGATTTGCTTGGATGATTGTATCAAACTACTGTGATGCTTATATGATGATTTCCTGTTATGAAGCTTCACTATATATATATATTTCTCTATTGTATTTTATCCATGCGCTGTGAGTTATGCGATTGAGTTTCTGTTTTACTTCACCCTGACTATCGTCCATGGCTGCCTGGCACGCTTTTCAGCGCTCTTTTCTCTTGTTTTAGTGCGGGAGTCATGGGCGGTCGTCACAGACACTAAATAGAAATTTATTTTATGCAGGGTATTATTGCTGGTAATAAGAGCGTTTAGAGGAATTGTTTGTTGAAATTGCTGAGCATTTTCATAAATACAGTTCATTTATAAATACCATGTGTGATATCCCGGAGATTTCCAGCAAATAAAATGTGATAATCTTCTTTAATAAATTATTTAAACTTGGCAAATTATTATTTATCAAACAAATAAATTATGTGTTTGTTTATATATATATAGGAAGATTTTAAATTGAATTTGAAATTACAAAGATAAATATTTTAAATATAAATTAGGACTTAAAAAAACTCTATATTTTATAAACTAGTATATATATACATCAATAATTATTTATTAATGTATAATTTGTTTTAAAATCGTTTTCTTTAAAAGTTTTATAAATATTAACATAAGGGAAAAGTTTAATATTAAAACATAAAAAATATATTTAAATATAATAACAAATTTATAATATGATAAATATAAATTTATCAAGGTTTCTTTGTGTTATAGATATAGATACGCCAAGACTCCTACTCCAAGCTTCCCAAAATTCATCAAGCAAACCTGATCACTTTGCTACTCATAAAAATTTGAGTGCCCAAGAGTTTAAGAAAAACAGAAATAAACTTCGGGTCAGACATGGATCTGGTGTGAGTAAACGGTTAAGTTGTTTAACTTGAAAAAAACTTTGAAATAAAAGGTATCTCGTAAGACTCTCTGCAAATAAACACAGACAAGTTTGTCTTTTACGATAACGAAAACATTTGCTAGGAAATCCAGTTATATTGTAATAATGTCTAGGGTTTTCAATATAAAATACAGAAATAGATGGAATGCTTACATCTCACGTTCCAACATAGTTGGGCACAATCAAAACCGTACAGGCACTTATTGGAGATTCGATTCCATACAGTGGCAAGGCTAATGGGGTACCGTCCGTCACAGTTCGTGATCTAGATCACTGTACCGAGGATCCACCATGATCCCCTGCAACACAAAGTTGGAGCTACCCCTTATTGGATAGTCTGAATAAGACAAGCCCACGGTTGTGGCCAACAACCGCCCATACATCTAAATAAAAGGGACCTCTAGACAGGGGAAAATCTTATCCTACTTAGGTACTACCTACTTAGCCTTGTGTGCACCTCCCCTGTTTTAGCAATTCTCGGTTGATGAGGCTTGAGGCTACGATTACCATTTAAGAACACATATCTTGGAATACTTATCGTCCTACATTGACGATGGTCTGATAGCACTCATCCATTCAAGTTCGTTCTGGGCTAGAATGAAACCGAAGGAATTATCTCGCTACACTCATTTTGGAATCACCCTCAGAGTTAACGACAATAGCCCTTGCACTCTGAAACTTCATCTCGATCTACACTTGAGATTCCACAACTTATCATTTAACTTGGATCGATGTGGTTTTCGGATAACCAATTTTGATATCCGATCCCGGTGTCATCGAAATCCAAACGCCGTCTTAAAGGACAAATTGTTTAAGGTTTAAACAATTTAAATTCAATCCAAAACTTGTATACACACAGCAATTTAGCACAGATAAATAACACACATTTATCACCGCTATATCCAAAGTATATCACATCATAGATATTACAGATTATCATACTATAAATATCAATCAATCTAGACATTCTATTCAATCAATCACCTATAAGCAGGACTTATTAATCCATACTATAATTAATTTAATTAACTCAAATTAAATTAATTACTTAAGAATTAATCACCTAACCCTGCTTAATTAAGTAATTACAAACCATTTAATTAATTATCTAATTAATTAATCATTCTTTAATTACTTTATAAATTATTTAATTAACCTTTAATTACTGATTAATTATCCTTAATTATTAATTAATTTATCCTTTAATTACAAATTAATTAATCTCTAGTTTGTTGATTAATCCTTAATTACAAATTAATTAATCTCTAATTACTTAATTAATTAATCCTTAATTACAAATTAATTAATCTCTAATTAATTAATTAATAACCTTAATTATTAATTAATAATCCTTAATCATTTACTAATTAATTTCTCTTTAATTACTTCACTAAATTTATAAATTTATAATTGCTAATTAATCAATTAGTTAATCTTCAATTTCCCAAAACTTTAATTAATTTTAAGATAAACATTTATCTTTATTAATTACTTAATTACAATTAACATATAAATATAAAACATTTTATCTTTTAATTAACTATTTCATTAAACCATTTAATTTAAGTTTTAAAAATAAATTTAAGAATCTAACTTAATTAATTTATGTAAAATAAATCATGCAACTTCTTAACCAATCATTTAAAAGCATTTATTTTATAAAGAAATGGATTTTGAAATTTATTTAAACTTGATTCATTTTAAATTTAAAAACATTCTTTTATTTATATTTTAAACTGTTATAAATTTACTTCGGTTCAACCCGGTTCCTACCTGAGTCGAGCCTCGAGACTTTCTTCTTTTCTATTTCTGAACTTGTTAAAAATCTAAAATGTTGCTCAAACACTCGCGATCACTCTCATAAACGAACCTGAGCCAGGATGACACCTTCCCGAGACCCACCCCAAGACATAGATCTTCCTCCCCAAAAACAAAACTCTAACACACAGCAAACCTCGTGCACGTGCACGACTGATCACTGGAGCTCTAGTTATCCATACCACCGTCGACAAGTCATCGATGACCTTCTCCTTCGATCCCGACCACCCAAAATTCAACACAAACACCAAAACGAAATCGAGCCACCTGGAACAACCGGAACCAAAACTGATCGACCCAAAACGTTCTCGTCCCAATGCCTCTGACCGCGAGCACCTCTGAGGCTCCGTCCACTCCTTCGTTGACCATCCGTGCTTCATTTCCCCCAACTCCGATGAACCCTGATGCTTCAGAGACGATGCAACAGATCCATTTCCAACCTTGACCAAAAACGGGACTTAAACCCTACTCCGATGCCTAGCCGCCGTTATAGTGGTCAATAAAACCAACTCCCATTTTTCCCTTGCTCGCCTACTTCCTCGCCACCTCCAGTAGCGATCCCAACCACCCCGAGCCCTTTGA
This sequence comes from Allium cepa, assembly GCA_030765085.1. NCBI lineage: Eukaryota > Viridiplantae > Streptophyta > Magnoliopsida > Asparagales > Amaryllidaceae > Allium > Allium cepa. Next base: position 339,264,165 of record CM060932.1, on the reverse strand, counting down.
TCACCACAAAAGCCCCAAAACCCATAATCTGCTCAACCACGAATCTTCTCTCACTCAAAACCAAACTAAAAATCGTGATTTTTCTTTTAAAAATCCTAGTTTTCAAAGACGATTCAGATTATATACATGAATCAGAGAATCAAGATGTTTGAGTTTAACATGTTTTAAATTTTTTACTATCTCTCCCATGTTCCAGATAATATTCAAACTAATTATACCTAAATATGATTTTAAATCTTAGTTTTTATATAAACAAACATATTTTGTTTGAATATCACAGCCTATAAGAGATTACATGAGGAGATTTTGAATATTTTTACTTTGTTTTAAACCTTGTAAAATAAGAACAAGGGATATGTGTGTGTGTGTGTGTGTAGACATACACACTTAACATCTTCATATATATAAACATGCAAGCCTAATTTCACATCTATACAACAATTATCACATCATTACTTCATATAATCATCATATGCACTAAGTTAAAACAGGATATTGTTTTGTTTACTCACCAAACTAATGATGAGCAAAGAAGTTTGAAACTGGGTATGATGTGATTCTTTGAAAGCTTGAAAACCGAAACTTGTTGAAATGATCTAAGCTTTGATTTAGTTTGAAGTTAGAAGCTTGCTTGATCTAGATGAGTTTGCCACAGGTTTGAGGTAGTTTTTGAATAAGTTTTAAATTTTTCGGTTTAAAGTATGTTTACAGGCTTTTTTTCTTTGCTTAAAAAATGAAGATAGGAAAGAAATAGAGAAAAGAATGGTATAGATATATTTATAGCTTGATTTATCTTTTATTTAAAAATGAAAAGAAACTAAATTGCATGACACTTGTAATTTGCATGAAAATATTCGCTTACATTTGTTAAACATAGTAAACGATTTGATTAAGTTTTTAAGCATATGAAAGTAAATTTCGATACCACCTGTGACGATCCTCCTTTCGATTCCACGGAAAGACGAATCATCAATAAGAAACAAAAGGATAGAAAAGAGAGAAGATAGGAAAGAAAGGACTAAACAATATCAGAATCTTACAGCGGAATGAATAAATTATACTACATCACATAGGTATTTACATAATAGTCATATTCATAAGAGTTACACAGCTTATACAACGCATTAGGCAGTCGTGAAGACATGTCTATCATACAATTCAATAACACAATAGAGCTATCAACACAGCGGAAACCACATTACCTATATATGCTGAAGCCTCCTGCTCCAAATCTCCTCTAGAATTCATCAAAGCTAACCTGAATCCCTTGGCTACTCATAAAAATTTGAGTACCCAATAGTCTAAGAAAACAAAAATAAACTATGGATCAGATACGGGTCTGGTTTGAGTAAACGGGTTAAGATTGCTTAACTTCGAAAATCATTTGAATCAAAGGTTTCTCGTAAGACCACGCCACAAATAAACATGTCGGATTTTTACCTTACGATAATGAAAACATTTGATAGGAAATCCAGTGATATTATAATAGTGTCTAGGGTGTTCAAGTAAAATAGAAAATAGATGGAATGCTTACATCTCACGTTCCAACATAGTTGGGCACAATCAAAACGTACGGCACTTATTGGAGATTGGATTCCATACAATGGTAGGCCTACTGGGGTAACGCCCATCACGGTACCTGGTCTAGATTAGAGTATCGAGGATCCACCCTGATCTCCTGCAACACAAGACTAGAACTATCCCTTACTGGATAATCCTAAATAAGACAACCCTGTAGTTGTCGTGACCAACTGCCCACACAACCGAATAAAAGGGACCTCTAGACATGGGAAATCTTATCGTTCTTGGGTTCTACCCACTTAGCCTTGCTGCACCTTCCCTGTTTTAGCCATTCCCGGTTGATGAGGCTTGAGGCTACGATTACCTTTTTAGAACATATATCTTGGAATGCTCATCGTCCTCTAGTGACGATGGTCTGAAAGCATTCAATCCATATAAGTCCGTTCCGGGTTCGAACGAAACCGAAGGCACTATCTCGCTACTCTTATTTTGGAATCACCCTCGAAGTTAACGACAATAGACTTTGCATTTTAATCTTCATCTCGAATCTGAAAGCACTATCTCCGTTAAACTCGTTTTGGAATCACCCTTAGAGTTAACGACAATAGACCTTCCACTTTGAATTCTTCATCATGGTCTTCACTTGAGATTTCACGACCTATCGTTTAATTTTGATCGATGTGGTTTTCGAATATCCAATTTGGAATCCGATCCCAGTCTCACCGAAATCCAAAATACCGTTTTAATGTCCAAGTTGTTTAAGTCAAGAACAATTAATTTATATTTAGAGTAACATATGCACATAGATAGAATAATTCACATTATCATAGATAGATAATCCATATTATCACAATTCAACCCAAGCATCTCATATCACAGAGCAGCACCAATCACATATCAAATATATCAAATAATTCAAGGCATTCAATATCATTCAATCATTCATAAGCAAGATTAAATGGTCACACCATTTCTAATTAATTCAAATAAATTAAATTAATTATTTCAGTCACTTTTAAATCCTGCTTACTTAACATTAATTAATTACAAACCAATTAATTAATCATCCTTTAATTATCATCTTAATTAATCATCCTTAATTAATTATTCTTTAATTACGTTATGTTATTAATCTTTATTTAATTACAAAAATTAATTATCCTTTAACCATTCACGTTAATTAACCTTTAATTACTCTCACTAATTAATTATATCATTAATTAATGTAATTAATTAACGAAAATTTAAATTCGATAATAATACACTATTACGGATCCAATGGAACTGGTTTCGTTGAATTCCGAGACTGTACCATGGAAGGCTATTTTTAAATATCGGTTTAAACTATATATTTTTCAAAACTGAGCAAAACTCTTTCAAACTCCAATTTAAAACTTCTATATTCCCCAGTAATATAAATATAAATTTTCCAAGCCTTTAAAATATATTTAACAAGCTTAAAAATCAAGATTCAATATTTTACCCAATTTCCACTTATTAAATTCAATAATTTAATTGCCAAATAAATAATGATATTTGAAATACAATATAAAGTAACTTTCAAATATTTAAAATCAATTTAAATATTTTAATTTCAAGTATCCAGAAATTCTGGGTCGTCATATTCCTCCCTCCTTAAAGAATTTCGTCCATGAAATTGCAAGTTAAGAAGAATGATCCAGAACCTGTTAACTATTTTCCCAATCCAAGTAGTTTTTAATGACTTCCCAAAACCATCTTTTTAGTAAACACACACTAACCCTCTTTCTAACTTTCCCAAATTCTTTTATAGTTTCCAAACAACATTACTTACTCAACATTCAAATTTAAATTTAAAACCAAATTTAAATTATCAAAATTTTCTTAAAATTTTTCCAACTCCTTAAATTTTTAAAAAATTTTGTCAGCGTCTCATTTGCGCGGCTAGCTCGAAACAACTACAAAATGCCTCCACGAGCCCCAAATACCAAAAGAAAACAAAATGCCAAGTGGCCTGATCAAAAAACCATCAAACTTCATATGAAAATTTTAAATACATACCTTTTGTCGGGCCATACAATTTTATCTTCTAAATCAAAACATCAATTTCCTTTGCTTTTATATATCTGTATATCCTACTTAGAAATAACATCCAATTACAAAATCCAAAATCAATTTTATTCATTTCCTTTTAAAATTTTCAATATTTTCTTTACTTCAGCCCATACGATGCACATATATCATCCGTATGCAATATCAAATCCGATTGCTCGCTCGATCACATAATTTCTGTTCCGAACTAGTATCGTCCACCTAACTTCTAATGCGGATTCAAATCTGGTTTCTTGATCAAAAACCATCATTCTCCTTGCATAACCATAATCTATGATAGAGAATTTCCAGAATTAATCAAAAATCCGTATCCAGGGTTCGCCGTCGAAAATCGAGTGAAAAATCCCAACTCGGGTCGGTATAACTACCTCGAAATTCTATGCTCGAATCTGGATCAAATCGCTATACGAGTAAAATAATATATATACATCCTACGTATTTATCTCAATTGATTATCAGCTATATCAATTTTCTTTTATTCACATTTATTTCGATCCCCATTAACTTATCCACACTTATTCCATTACACAACTTTACTTAACCTTTATTCAATATTAACTTAGAATATTTTTCCCAAAACCAAATTTACTTAAGAATTTCATCATCCCTTCTTAAGTTTATAAATTTTTTATATAACTTCTTATTTTGATTCCCTCTTTGTCACTTAATTTTTATATCCATTTTTATTTAATTTACATTTCAATTCCTTATGAATTTAATTAACCATTTCTTTAATTAGTTGCACCTATTAATTTATTCGTATCTCAAACACTTTCATTTCCAAACCTTTATTATTTCTAGTCCACTTTGAACTAGTTCTTCAATTTCACTAGAATTCAATTTTTCTTCCTTTCACCTATTTATTCCCAATCAAATTTAATAACTTTATTTTATTTAACATGATTCAGGTCAAATTTCATTCCATATCACACAATTCAATTTTAATGCCAATATCTGAAAGTCCGGTGTGTATACTAATGCACGTACTAATATAGTACACACGGATCGTGTAATATGGACTATAATATAAATGCGGAAAATAGATGATAGTAGCAAAGCAAAAATGAAAATAGAAAAATCACACCAGAGATTTTTATACTGGTTCGGAGCACCGTCCTACGTCCAGTTCCAGACTCCTATCTGGATTTTCACTATTAACTACCTCGCTTCACCCGGAGGAACAGGTTTACAATACCCGAACAGCCGAACGGGATTTCACGCCTCTAATACACTGAGGACTTCAACACTTGCCTCTTACAACACGAGGACTTCAACAAAAAAAAATACAATTGTTGTTGACAACTTGTGTTCTTGAAAACACGGATTTGTCACTAGTAGTACACCCTTCCTATAATCTTATCCTCAAAGAATATGAATGATGTTTTGTAAAGATTAAAGAAGGTATTTACTTATTGAATCAAAAGATATGAAATAATTTCAATGATTCAATAAGCTAAATTAATTTTTAGAATGCAGGAGTGTTAGAGATTAGATTAGAGAGCATATATGATCGTGTAAAAACTTGTGTTTGAATCAATGATTTAGATGAGTATATATAGAGAAAAATAGTTGTAACTCTTTGTGAACAGTTGCCATTAAGAGTTATGATAATTGATGAAAGATAGGAGATGCAACCTTTGGAGAAGAGAAGTGTCTTTTGGAAAAGTTGCTTTCTGTTTAAAAACGGTCGACAGGTCAAAAATGGACCGGTAGACAGGAATTCAAATATATATACGTTATGTGCATGTGTGCATGTTATATGTGCATTCTGGGCAAAAACGGTCGACCACCTTATTTTCAACCGGTCGACCGGTTTATTCCAATTTGCACAGTTAATGTGCATATGTATATATATTGAAAGATTGAAGTTATATGATTATTTGAGGATAGATTTTAACATAAATTACTAACATACCAAATAATCAACCTCTAATATATGGAGCTCTTTGTGTTTCTTAAATGAATAACTTCTTTTTGTCGATCACGGCTTATTCCTTTGTCAGAAATCAAAACTCTATAAAAATCTTGACTCAACATTCTCCCCCTTTTTGATTGATGACAACATATATCTGAAGTTCTGAATCTCCCCCTGAATATGTGATCTCCCCCTGAGATTTTGTCTTATATATATATATTCCTGCAAATAATTGTTAGCACTTTCTCCCCCTTTGTCATCGACAAAAAGGAATAATAGATAATGGAATAATATAGGAGTATATCAGCCAGAATATCCATTTTCCTCTTTTCTTAAGTAGGACCTGCAAAGAATAGAATTAAGTCCATGGTACCCACTTTTTATAGGGTCCTAAGAGTTAGGTCTTAGGAGTCCAAACCCATATGGGTCCGGTATCCCCTTTATATATATAATTATTATTAAGATGCACAGTATTCATGAATTGCTGAATGTATTTGTTCCTAATCAAATTGTTATTTGTTTTAGGAACCCATATTTTGATAGTCTTGACATCTTTCTTTTGAAATTTCACAACTGGTTTTGGTTTGAAATATAATAAACTAAGATTTTTCTTAGCTTCAGTTTTTTGTACTTTCTTCTTCCTTTTATTTCTAAGATGTTTCTTAGTTTCATGTTTGTTATATCCCAAACCTTGTTTATCTGAAATAGATTGTGAACTTTCAATGATTTTAGTCAAATTTTCTCGACCTTTGTTAAAGTTAGAAACATTTTGAGTAATGTCATCAAACTTTGTTTGTAAACTAGCTTTTTCTAGGTCTAGAATTTTGACTTTTGCTTTAAGTTCATGATTTTCAGTAGTGAGAGCATTATTTTTCTCTTTTTGAGCTTCTATTTCTTGACTCAAAAGAGATATTTGAGAGTCAACATTAGATGATGATTCTTGAATATTTTCAAGTTCTTCTTCTAATATTTTCTTCTCATCTTTTAACATATCTCGTTCAAACTCTGCTCTACTTAAATCTGCTTTGACTACTTTTAATTGACGTTTTATGTCTTTATATTTGACTATCAATTCAGCATTAATATCAAGTAATTCATCAAATGTAGGAATTTGTACCTCATCTTCTGTTGCCATAAAACAAACATTAGCTTGTTCATTCTCCGAATCACTTTCACTTTCTGATGAAGATGACTCTGAATCATCCCATGTTACTGAGAAGGCTCGTTTCTTTGATTTGTCCTTCTTATATTTGAATTTGTCATTTTTTGACTTTTTCTTTTGTTCTGGACAATCCTTCTGCATGTGTCCCTTTTTATGGCAGTTGAAACATTCTATAGCAGATGAAGATGGTTTATTTGATCCAGGTTTCCTTTTATTGTAGCGACTGGCTTTTCGATATTTTAGGAATTTTTTGAAACCTTTAGCAATGAACGCCAAATCTTCATCTTCAGAATCTGATTCATTTTCATCTTTCTCAACATGAAATGCTACATTTTTCTTTTCTTCTTTCTGTTCTTTTCTAGCCTGCAAATTTGCTTCATAGGACATTAAATTTCCTATTAATTCATCTGGCTTCATGACGGAAAGGTCATTAGCTTCTTCAATTGCTAATACTTTTCCTTCCCATTCATTAGTCAGAGAATGTAGGATTGTTGAAACAACATCAAAATCAGAATACTTTTGTCCTAACCCAATAAGTGTATGGTGAATAGTTTGAAACCGTGAATACATGTCATTGATTGTTTCATTTGGTTTCATTTTGAAATTTTGAAATTGACTTTTCAGCATGGCTATTTTGGCTTGTTTAACCTTGTTAGTACCTTCATGAGTGATTTTTAGCGTTTGCCAAATTTGATATGCAGTAGTGCAGATACTAACACGGTTATATTCATTTTGGTCTAATGCACAGAACAACATATTTATTGCTCTTGCATTTACGGCTGCTGCCGTTTTCTCAGCCACAGTCCATTCTGAATAATCAGTTGTTGGATTCACTATTTCTCTTTGAGTAGCATTCCAAGCATCATAGCTACTTGATTGCATAAAGAATGACATACGTGTTGCCCAATAACTATAGTTAAGACCATTGAAAAATGGAGGTCTTTCTGTCGATTGCCCTTCTGTGTAAGTGGTGTTTTGAGTGCTAGTACTTGCGTTATTTGCCATATTACAAGAATATATCAAATAACTGTGTTACGGTTATATGATGACCGTGCTCTGATACCAATTGAAAGTCCGGTGTGTATACTAATGCACGTACTAATATAGTACACACGGATCGTGTAATATGGACTATAATATAAATGCGGAAAATAGATGATAGTAGCAAAGCAAAAATGAAAATAGAAAAATCACACCAGAGATTTTTATACTGGTTCGGAGCACCGTCCTACGTCCAGTTCCAGACTCCTATCTGGATTTTCACTATTAACTACCTCGCTTCACCCGGAGGAACAGGTTTACAATACCCGAACAGCCGAACGGGATTTCACGCCTCTAATACACTGAGGACTTCAACACTTGCCTCTTACAACACGAGGACTTCAACAAAAACAAATACAATTGTTGTTGACAACTTGTGTTCTTGAAAACACGGATTTGTCACTAGTAGTACACCCTTCCTATAATCTTATCCTCAAAGAATATAAATGATGTTTTGTAAAGATTAAAGAAGGTATTTACTTATTGAATCAAAAGATATGAAATAATTTCAATGATTCAATAAGCTAAATTAATTTTTAGAATGCAGGAGTGTTAGAGATTAGATTAGAGAGCATATATGATCGTGTAAAAACTTGTGTTTGAATCAATGATTTAGATGAGTATATATAGAGAAAAATAGTTGTAACTCTTTGTGAACAGTTGCCATTAAGAGTTATGATCATTGATGAAAGATAGGAGATGCAACCTTTGGAGAAGAGAAGTGTCTTTTGGAAAAGTTGCTTTCTGTTTAAAAACGGTCGACAGGTCAAAAATGGACCGGTAGACAGGAATTCAAATATATATACGTTATGTGCATGTGTGCATGTTATATGTGCATTCTGGGCAAAAACGGTCGACCACCTTATTTTCAACCGGTCGACCGGTTTAGTCCAATTTGCACAGTTAATGTGCATATGTATATATATTGAAAGATTGAAGTTATATGATTATTTGAGGATAGATTTTAACATAAATTACTAACATACCAAATAATCAACCTCTAATATATGGAGCTCTTTGTGTTTCTTAAATGAATAACTTCTTTTTGTCGATCACGGCTTATTCCTTTGTCAGAAATCAAAACTCTATAAAAATCTTGACTCAACATTCTCCCCCTTTTTGATTGATGACAACATATATCTGAAGTTCTGAATCTCCCCCTGAATATGTGATCTCCCCCTGAGATTCTGAATCCATATTTTTTGCAGGTCCCACTGAAGAAAAGAGGAAAGTGGATATTGGACAGTGGTTGCTCAAAGCATATGACGGGAGACAAGAGCTTATTAACAAATATTAAATACTCAGATGGTGGCTCAGTCACTTTTGGAGACAATTCAAAAGGTTATATCATCGGCAAAGGCGATGTGAGCAATTGCGGTACATCTAACTTACCTCTTATTACTAATGTCATGCTAGTTAGAAATTTAAAACACAATTTACTTAGTATTAGTCAGTTATGTGACAAGGGTTTTATAATTTCCTTTTCAAATAATAAGTGTAGTATTTTAGATAAAGACCATAATTTGGTTTTTGAAGGTTATAGAGACAGAAATATATATATTCTAAATATGAATATTAATCATAATTCAGATATGTGTCTTGTGGCTAATGACAATGATCCATGGCTATGGCACAAACGTTTCTGTCATATAAACTTCAGAACTATTGACAAGCTAGCCAAAAACAATCTAGTTAGAGGACTACCCAAAATGAGTTTTAAAGTTAACAACATTTGTGATGCATGTCAATTAGGAAAATTGACCAAATCATCGTTTAAATCCAAGAAAGTCATATCAACATTACAACCACTTGAGTTACTGCACATGGATTTATTTGGACCTACTAGAGTTCAATCAATAAATCACAGTCAATATGTGCTTGTAATTGTTGATGATTTCTCTCGTTATACATGGACAATTTTCTTAAAAAATAAAAGTGATACTTTCGATCATTTCAAATCTTTCGTCAAAAGAATTCAAAAATCAAAAGGAATTAAAGTTAAAAATATAAGAAGTGATCATGGCGGAGAGTTTGAAAATAATGAATTTGAACATTTTTGTACAAAGAAAGGTATATATCATAATTTTTCGTTTCCCAGAACTCCACAACAGAACGGAGTAGTAGAACGAAAGAACCGAACTTTACAAGAATGTGCAAGAACATTATTGAATGGAACCACCTTACCAAAACATTTCTGGGCAGAAGCTATCGCAACTGCCTGTTATGTTTTAAATCGTGTGTCCATAAGACCTCTTACCAAGAATACTCCTTATGAATTGTTTAACAAAAGAAAGCCCAAAATCTCATACTTCAAAGTTTTTGGTTCCAAGTGCTTTATTTTAAATACGAAAGACCAGCTTGGAAAATTCGATCCAAAAGCCGATGAAGGAATATTTGTCGGTTATTCGGAACGAAGTAAGGCCTATCGGATATTTAATAAACGAACCAAAACTATTGAAGAATCACTTCATGTCTCTTTTGATGAAATTTATCAGCATCCTCACACAATATCAGATGATGACGAATCAATAATCATTGATAATCCAATCATCTCAAATACTGATTCTGACTCAGAAGTAATTATTGAGAATACTCCTCAAATATGTGAATTACAATCACCACCAAGAATATTAAGAGACCATCCGGCCCAAAATATAATAGGTGAAATAACATCACATGTCAGAACAAGGAGTCAACTCAATCAAATGGGTCATGTCGCTTTTCTCTCAAATATCGAACCCAAGAATCCAAAAGAAGCTGCTACAGATGATTACTGGATCATTGCCATGCAGGAAGAACTAAATCAGTTTGAGCGCAATGACGTTTGGGAACTTGTTCCGAGACCAACTGATCAGTCAGTAATTGGTACTAAATGGATCTATAAAAATAAGGCTGACGAACAAGGAAATATCACCAAAAATAAAGCAAGATTAGTAGCACAAGGATACAATCAGGAAGAAGGTATCGATTATGAAGAAACTTTTGCACCAGTTGCTCGACTAGAAGCTATTAGAATTCTATTATCTTTTGCTTGTCATCATAATTTCAAACTTTATCAGATGGATGTCAAAAGTGCTTTTCTCAATGGATTTATCAAAGAGAATGTCTATGTCGAACAACCTCCTTTATTCGTGCATGAAAAATATCCTGACCATGCGTTCAAACTTAAGAAAGCTCTGTATGGTTTAAAACAAGCACCTCGTGCTTGGTATGAACGATTACGTAGCTATCTTATTAATTCAGGATTTGAAATAGGCAAAGTCGATCAAACTTTGTTTATTAAACATTCTCGAAAAGATATTCTGGTTATCCAAATATATGTAGACGATATCATCTTTGGTTCAACAAACGATAAACTCTGCAAGGAATTTGCAAGTATTATGACCAAAGAATTCGAAATGTCTCATATGGGAGAACTATCTTATTTTCTTGGACTTCAAATCAAACAACTTTCAAACGGTATTTTTATCAATCAAGAAAAATACTGTGAAAATCTTATCAAACGCTTCGGATTACAAAATACATCTGGTAAACCAACTCCTATGAGTACAACTACACATCTTGAAAAAGATGAAAGTGGTAAGAATGTTGACCAGAAATTATATCGAAGCATGATTGGTTCTCTTCTTTATCTTACAGCTAGTCGTCCAGATATATTAATGAGTGTTTGTTTATGTGCTCGTTTTCAAGCCGATCCAAAGGAATCACATTTACGAGCAGTGAAACGTATAATTCGTTATCTTAATAATACCAAAGATTTTGGTCTTTTCTATCCAAAAGAATGTCCATTTGAATTAGTATCATATAGTGATGCTGATTTCGATGGCTCACGAACAGATAGAAAAAGTACAAGTGGTACATGCCATTTTATTGGAAAATCACTTGTCTCTTGGTTTAGTAAGAAACAGAATTGTGTTTCACTATCAACGTGTGAAGCTGAATATATATCAGCGGCTCTCGCTTGTACTCAAGTACTATATATGCAACAAACACTTCAAGATTTTGATATTCATTTATCAAATTCTATTATATACTGTGATAACACAAGTGCTATAAATCTTTCTAAAAATCCAGTGAATCACTCTCGAACTAAACACATTGATATCCGTCATCATTTTCTTCGAGATAATATTGAAAAAAGAAATATATGTCTTGAATATGTCCATACTGAAAATCAATTAGCAGACATTTTTACTAAGCCGCTGCTCGAATCTAATTTTATTAGATTACGAAGAGAGCTTGGTTTAATTTCAAGAAAAAATCTTGACTAAGCAATTACTAATGTACACCTTCTCTTTTGGTTATTCTCTTTAATTATAATTTTTTGTTTAAACTAAACTAATGTCTTTTCTCCTAGTAACCGTATCTTTTACTTAACCTATTTTTTATATTAAATATTAGCCATTGCTTTATTTAATGGTTAAAATCTATTTACTCATTTTATAAATTCAGTTTTAAAAACAAAGCTATTTTTAGATTTACAATAAAATTTCTGCTTATATTTTCGTGGTTAAAAGTTATCATTAACTCACATCCATAAAAGTATATATAAGAAACTTATATATATAAGCTTGCAAATTTTTTTTTATTTTGTTCATCTTTACTTCTTATCTAACCATAATACTATATTCAACTTACACTATGGCTCATATTTGTGACAAATGTGCGCAAGAATCTCACATTTCTATTACAAGCTCTGAGTCGGACGAATATTATTCTCCTACTACTCCAAAACAAAAATCGAGCTGTCATCATCAATGCTCTTATATGTCTGATAAAACTCCAAATTCAAAACGAGTTAAAAGGACACTATTCTATTCTCCTCGAACCAAAGCTCAAATTGATGAGATACACCACTACCAAAAACATCAGATAGACCTTCAGAGACAACTCCATTACGGGCAAAGTCAACTTTATCACGAGCAACAACGGACATCGGCACGATTGTCTGTTTTAGAAAAGTTGGCAACATTTTTCTGCGGTTCCAACAAACATGACGTACATGAACCAATGCCATCTAGGCCATCAACATCTAAAAGTCCTAACTCATGGGATCGGAACTATGAAAAGAATGAAGGAGCTCAGAAACAATGGAGTCCATGGTCGAATCGTATTGAAGGAAACAACGATAATTCTAATGACGAACTTTCTCATTAGATTTATATATAGTTGTTATATATTTATCTATCTCTTGTATAATGATGGTTATATTTTGTATTATGTATAAAATATAATATATATATATATATATATATATATATATATATATATATATAGGTTGATATATAATAAAAAACTTGAAAAAGAATCCTATATGCACAACAGACCAGAACCGGTCGACCGCCCATATTATTGTCGGTCGACCGTTTACTCTCTGGTTGAAAACGGTCGACCGGCCAAAAGTTGTAGGTCGACCGGTTACGCATTTTTCAGTTTTTTATATATAACCCTATACGTTACTTTACCCTCTACCCTCATTCACTCTCTACTCAAACTATTCTCTATCCCCAAATCACAAACCCTAGTTCCCATTCTTCAATTCCCAAATCACAAATCCTCCAACAATGGCTCCTCCTCAAAAGAAATCAAAGAAAGGTGCAATCTCTGAAACTTCATCTCATACCATCTTCGTCAAAAAATGGCTTCAAACTCCAATTGCTATAACACGATGGAATCAAATGACAAATTACAAGTTTCATCCGGGATCTTTCATCAAATTTGATGATTTCACGGCTTACGGAGTTCGAAGGTTAGCCGATAATGCCAACATTACTCCATTGATAGATTTTTCGGCAAACAGTGTGGAGATAAATCATTTAATGATTAAATTATTTTACGCCAACATGAATCTTGATGATGACGACGATGACGATGATGAAGAGGAGATTCGATCTGCTTCATCCTAGATTCTATTATGTTTTAGCTCTTTAAAAACATTTTCGACACTTGTACTAAATAGTGTCGTTATTTATGCTTTTCAATTAACATTATGTTCTGTAGTAAACTCTGTTATGTCTTTGATGTGTTAATGATTTATTTTTCTATGCTTATCATATTCATTCTACGCATATCATATTCTAGTGATCTGTTACTCCTTTTTGTCGATGACAAAGGGGGAGAAAGGGCTAACAATTGCTTGCAGGAAAGAAATCACATACTCAGGGGGAGATTCAGATTTGCAGATATATATATTGTCATCAATCAAAAAGGGGGAGAATGTTGAGTCACAAGCTTTATGAAAGTTTTGATTTCTGACAAATAAGGCGATTGATTTCTGACAAACAAGGCGATCGACAAAAACAAGGTCAATAGAGCTATATATGGTACTCTAGATTATAGGTTGATTATTTGTTGTTGTAATAGTAATAAATTTGTTAAAATCTATCCTCAAATAATCATGCATATCAAGGGAATCAATATATATATGAATAATTTATAAGTTGCATGCAGTTGCACAATTCAATGTGCAATTTAACAGGCACCGGTCGACCGGTCAATATAGGTGCGGTCGACCGTTCCTGTGTAAATTGCACAGTGAACGTGCACACATGCACATAACGTATATATATATTTGAATTCCTGTCTACCGGTCCATTTTTGACCTGTCGACCGTTTTTAAACAGAAAGCAACTTTTCCAAAAGACACTTCTCTTCTCCAAAGGTTGCATCTCCTATCTTTCATCAATGATCATAACTCTTAATGGCAACTGTTCACAAAGAGTTACAACTATTTTTCTCTATATATACTCATCTAAATCATTGATTCAAATACAAGTTTTTACAACGATTTCATATATTCTTTTAATCTAATCTCTGATCTCAATACTGTATTATAAAAGCTCTAAATTATTTATTGAATCTTTGAAACTATTTCATATCCTTTGATTCAATAATATACTTTCCTTAATCATTTCAAAACATCATATCGCATACTTTGAGGATAAGATTATAGGAAGGGTGTACTGCTAGTGACAAATCCGTGTTTTCAAGAACACAAGTTGTCAACAACAATTGTATTTGTTCTTTTGTTGAAGTCCTCTGTGTTGTAAGAGGCAAGTGTTGAAGTCCTCAGTGTATTAGAGGCGTGAAATCCCGTTCGGTTGTTCGGGTATTGTAAACCTGTTCCTCCGGGTGAAGCGAGGTAGTTAATAGTGAAAATCCAGATAGAAGTCTGGGACTGGACGTAGGACGGTGCTCCGAACCAGTATAAAAATCTCTGGTGTGATTTTTCTATTTTCTATTTACAATGCTATTATCATCTATTTCCGCATTTGTATTGTAATCCATATTACACGATCCGTGTATACTATATTAGCACATATAATTGTATACACACCGCACTTTCAATATCCAGTTTTTAATTCCACTTACTTACAATTCATATTAATTCGTTCATTCACAAATTTATTTCATCTTTATGAATTTTATTTTATTTGGCCCACTTAGGCTTATTTTCCATAAAGTTTCCTTTTATTTAATTTAATCCAAGTTAAATTTCACTTCAATTCAAATTTTAAACTTCTATAAATTTTTCTCACTTATTTTCATTTTACTCACTAATCACCTTTGATTTTCTTTTCTTATTTGGTTTGCCTTTCTGACTTATTTCATCTATACCTACTTTTATTCAATTCTACTTTGATTAAAAAATTCATATTCCAACAAATTTCAATTTTAGTAAGTTATTAAACCACTTATAATTCCATAAACATTTCCAATTTACTTCTAGAGTTTTAAACAATTTCTTAACATTTCAAAATCATCTTTGAAATCAACTATATCCAAAATCCTTTGCATTTCTAAAATCAAACTCAACTTTTGCAAACTATTCCAATTTAAAACATTCAGGTTTCCACCTTTGAAAACTCCAAAATGAACATCGATGATGCTACAGTCATCACCGAAGTTATTTTCAGTAATCGAAATGAGTTTATTGCTTTTATTCTTTCCAAAAACCCTTCCCAAATATTTTAAAATTCCAAATCTCACCAGATTTCAAATCCAATTCAAAAATATTTTCGAAATAATATCTCTACTATTTCTCCAAAACCTTTGAAAACCATTTTCAAATTCAAAGGAATTTAAATTTCCCAAATTTTCAAATTCCAAACCATCTTAATTTATTTTCAAATATTTCTCTGGAATTCTATTTCAAATTATAAATCAAATCTACAATTTGCATTTACAAGTCCCATTTGTATATGAATTTATTTCTTAGCTTTTAGTTACTATCTTAATTTCTTATTCACTTTCACACTTAAATGATAATAATCTAATATCACCACTTCCTAACATACCAGGCAACCATGTACTATGACAATTTATGGGAAATTATTTCAAAAAATAATTTGGGTAAAATTTTTTCATTTACCCTATTTTAAAATAATACTGTGTCGGTTTATCTTGTTTAACAGTTTAGAAACCCCTATCGATGACATGGCGTCCCACATATCGACCAGAGTCCATAAACACTCAACCGATAAGTTAACACAATATAAAAATAATTTTATATTCACTAACAAATACGCGCTCATGTCTATTAATACACTCAAACTCATTCTAGAGTACTACGAACTCTATTTTAAATGAGTAATCCTTACCAGAGCCAAGGTCCTCACTTAACCTTTAGCTTGAAATTTTAAATACCAATCGATTGTTCGATTCAAAAAAAAGAGGAATAGAATCATCTCTGCAGCTAAATCGCGCAACTCGAACGGTGATGTCTCATTCGATATCATCAATCGCGTGTTGGAAGTCGCTACTTTTAGGGGGAAGCATCGTGTTGGCTTGCGTGTGATCGCGTGGAAATAGGGCAAAGGGCTGCTTCGACGTAAGCTAGGGGTTTAGGAGATTTTGAGTTGGAGCGTCGATTCAAAGGGCAGTGGGTTGTTCGAGCTCGCGATGGGATTGCGATCGAGGTGAGGAGATTTGGCATGTCTTCGGTTGGGCCATGCATTCATGGCTGTCGGTTTTGGGGTTGGGGAGATAGTAGCAGGCGTTCGTGGGAGGGTCGGGAGGCTAGGGCATAGAGGTATTCGTTTTTAGTTAAATTTAATTTAAAATTTATATATGTGTACATATATACACGTAGAAGAAAAATGCAGATAGAGGGATAAATTTTACATTAAGGTTTAGAAAGGAAATATTGTTTAATATAAGTTTATATAAAACTAGATTTCTATTTTAAAATATATATATGGGTTAGAAGAGAAAATTTGCAATAAAGAAAAAAATATATACACATGCCTATCTTAGTTAATTATATATATTGAAAAGATCTTGAAAATATATAGGGATTTTAAAATGTTTGAGGAATTTAAAAAAGTAGATTTTTGAAAATCTGTAATTTATTTTTGTTAGTGTATATGTAGTTTCAAAGGGAAATTAGTAGTTTGATTAAATAATCAGTCAATTAAAATTATTAAATGCAAAATTGATTATTAAATTAATTCAAATATTAATAAATTGTATAATGTTTATACAAGGTTTAAAATCATGGAAACAAGCCCGTTTGGAATGGATTGCAAACAGCAGAATAAAAGGTGAGTTAATCTCACTCATCTCGGATTTTTGATAAATTTAAATTGTTAATTTAAATTATTGGTTGATGGATTTAATTGATTGGATGTGATAGTACATATATATATAGTAGTATATAGTATATATATTGGAGTGATTGATTTCCTGCATTATATAGCGGATGAGACCTAATGCGCCCGCATAATAGCGGATGACCCCATATACCGCGATATTCCATCTCGAAGTGGGATTGGTATTTTATATTATGCTAACACCTGTGGATGCAGGGAAATAGGTTGGAGGGATCCAACTGGATTCCTCAAAAAGATTTAGATTATTTAAATATTCTATGTTATGATTTATTGGATAATCTGTAATAGATTACATTGGTAATTAGAGATAATGAATGCTATGGTTTGATTGAATATATTTGGGTATACCGAGTTATATGTATAGATTGGATTTCTGAAAAGAAAATAAAAGAGAGAATTTTTAAGTAAAGTAATTATAGAGAATTTGGATAAATTAAAGAATGATTTAGGAAAAGAGAAAAGTTGATTTTTAAATTCTAATAAATAAATTCCAAAGTATGGGAAAGAAGATTTTTTATTAAATGGGAATAAATGAATTTTTAAACTTAAGTGATATTATTTAAAGGAATAAAAGATTTAATTTTCAATTCAGGATTTAAATGGTTTAGGAAAAATAAAAGAAGAATTTTGAAATAAATATGAAATTGGTAGTTTCAATTTAAACAAGATTTTTAAATCATAATAAAGAAGTTAAATCTGAAATTAATGGGTTTTGAAATAAAATTGAGTAAGTATAATTAATTAAGAAAAAGAATTTATCTTTAATTAATTAAGGTGGTGATTAATTAGGAATAATTAATTAGTGAAATTAATTAAAAGTTAATCACTTAATGTAATTAATAAGGGTTAATTAATTTATGTTAATAATCGAACGATAATAATTTAATGAAAGTAGTTAATGGATAGTTAATGAATGTAATTAATTTAAGGATCATTAACTAGTGATTATGGGATTTAATTAATTTAAGATAATTAATTAGTTTAATTAATTTAGGATAATCACTTAATGAAATTAATTAAGTATAATTACTTAATGTAACTAAGAAAGTGTAATTACTTAGTGGAAGTGATTAAGTGAAATTACTTAATGGAAGTAATTAAGGATTAATTACTTAGTGTAATTAATTAAGAATTGATTAATTAAGGTAATTAATTAAAGGGTTAGCTAATTAATGAATGTGATTAATTAAAATAAAATTAATTAACGTAAGTGATTATTAATTAATTAATGTAATTAATTAAAGATCAATGTAATTAATTATAGTTACTTAGTTAATGAGAGTAATTAAAGGTTAATCAATATGAAGCGTTAAAGGATAATTAATCTATATGATTAATTAAAGGCTAATTACTTAATGTAATTAAAGAATAATTAATTAAGGGTGATTAATTAAGATGATAATTAAAGGATGATTATTTAATTGGTTTTTATTAATCAATGTTAAGTAAGCAGGATTCAAATGTGATTAAAGTAGTTAATTTAATTTATTCAAATTAATTAGAAATGGTATGACTAATTAATCTTGCTTATGGATGATTGAATGGTAATGAATGCCTTGGATTATTTGATATCTCTGATATGTGATATGTGTTGCTCTATGATATGAGATACTTTGGTTGAATTGTGATAAAATGGATTATCTATCTGTGATAATGTGAATTATTCTATCTATGTGCATATGTTACTCTAAATATAAATTAAATTGTTTTTAACTTAAACAACTTGGCCTTAAAAGACGGTGTTTGGATTTCGATAAGACCAAGATCGAATTCCAAATTGGATATCCGAAAACCACATCGATCCAAATTAAACGATAGTTCATGAAATCTCAAGTGAAGATCAAGATTAAGGCTCGAAGTGTAAGAGCTATTTTTTTAACTCTGAGGTTGATTCTAAAATGAGTGTAATGAGATAGTGCCTTTGGTTTCGTTCGAACCTGGAACAGACTTGTATGGATGAATGTTTTCATACCATCGTCATTGGAGGACGATGAGCATTCCAAGATATGTGTTCTAAAAGGTAATCGTAGCCTCAAGCCTCATCAACCGGATATGGCTAAAACAGGGGAGGTGCAGCAAGGCTAAGTAGGTAGCACCCAAGTAGGATAAGATTTCACATGTCTAGAGGTCCCTTTTATTCGGCTGTGTGGGCGGTTGGTCACGCCAACTTCGGGGTTGTCTTATTCGGGATTATCCGATAAGGCATAATTTCAGTCTTGTGTTGTAAGGGATCAGGGTGGATCTTCGGTACTCTGATCTAGACCAGGTACTGTGATGGGCGGTACCCTAGTAGCCCTGCCATTGTATGGAATCCAATCTCCAATAAGTGCCGTACGTTTTGATTGTGTCCAACTATGTCGGAATGTGAGATGTAAGCATTCCAGCTATTTTCTATTCTACTTGAAAACCCCAGACACTATTATAATATCACTGGATTTCCTATCAAATGTTTTGGTTATCGTAAGGTAAAAACCCGACATGTTTATTTGTGGCGTGGTCTTACGAGATACCTTTGATTTTAAATGATTTTCAAAGTTAAACAACTTTAACCCGTTTACTCACACCTGACCTATGCCTGACCCAGAGTTTATTTTCTGTTTTCTTAAACTCCTGGGTACTCAAATTTTTACGAGTAGCCAAGGGATTCAGGTTAGCTTTGACGAATTCTAAAGGAGATTTGGAGCAGAAGGCTTCAGTGTATATAATTATAGTGTTTCCACTGTGTTGATGAACTGTAATGGATTCTGAGTTATATGATAGACAGGTCTTCACGACTGTCTAATGTATTATGTATAAGCTGTGTGACTCTGATAAATGTTGTATATTATGTAACGATCCATAAGTTTTGATAAATAAAATTAGTTAACTTAATTAGATTTTCGAAATTAAGTTAGGAAGGAATAAAAGTTTTATAATGTATATTGAAAGAAATATTAATAATGAATTGTAGAAATGGTTATTAAACCTAATTGTTGAAAATTTAAGTGAAATCCCAATTAAGAAATAGTGTTATTTGTTGCATTTCGATAAAATTTAAAATAAGTAATTAAAGGCAAGAATTTAATTTACCTATGTATTAATATATTGATAAATTGTAACTGTATGAGAATTAAGGTAGTAATGTAAATGGCAGTTAATGAATAACCAATTTAATGCAATTCAAATTTGATTGAAACGGCTGTTTAGGTTATAATGGAGTGCAAATAGAAATATTTGAAAATAAATTGAATATAAGAAAACAAAGGCAATCAGTGAATGAATTAATGAATTCATAATAATAAATAGTGATTAAGTAAAAGCAAGGTTCTGTTTGAAATTGTTTTGAAATAATAACTAGAATAAATTGCAATAGTAAAAAAATGTAAGTTAACTGTAATAACTTGGATGTAATTCCAATAAGTGAAACAGTGTAAATGTTATAACTTGGTTACCAAATTTATAAGGGAAAGGTGAATGTAAATTGAAGAGAAGCGTAAGTTTATTTGTAAGGCAGTAATTAATGAAATAAAAGTTGGAAACAAAGTAAATAAATTATTGAGGACATTTAATCGTAATTAATGCATATATATTTGGCAATTAAATCAAATCAATTTATAGAAATCAATTTTAAATTAATTGGAAGGAAATCTATAATAAATGAATTTATTTGTAAGTGAATGAAGTTTATTTCTATATCAATTGGAAATGGGAAAAAGATGGTAATTGTTAATGTAATAAGAGTAAGCTTATAATAATTCTTCCCATAAATTGATAACTGATTCAATAATGTAATACTATCCATAATAGGGCAATTTGATTGAATAATAGAATGGAAAGTCTATTAAATGGGATTATTGAAAATAAAATTGGTAATTTCTGAATTAGTGAAATTGGAAGTAAGGATAGTAATTATTGTAATAATTAAAATGGGAGTCAATTAGTATTTAATGAACCTTAATGTATATTAATGAGAATTTAAGGCAATAGTCACCAGATATAAAGGAAATAGGATAAATTGAAAT
Organism: Allium cepa; assembly: GCA_030765085.1. NCBI lineage: Eukaryota > Viridiplantae > Streptophyta > Magnoliopsida > Asparagales > Amaryllidaceae > Allium > Allium cepa. Next base: position 339,242,823 of record CM060932.1, on the reverse strand, counting down.
GTAGTTTATTTGTAAAACAATAAGTGGTGTAATACAGGAATGAAATTAAAATAGATAAGTCTAATTGAGACTTTAATTTCAAATAACGGGTGAAACTGACCAAAATATAGTAACTGGAAATATGATAGTCAATAAATAAAGGATGGAATGAGAGCATTAATGTAATGAATGGAGAAAACAGGGTAACTAAGTTTATAGAGTGGTAATGAATTTAATAGATTTGAAAAAAATCAATCCATTGAAATCATTGGGGCAATTGAAATTAAATGTAATGCAATTGTGATAAAGAAATTGGAAAAAAATGTTAATGTATCTCGATATATATACCAAAATAAATGGTACCTAAGATGATAATACGATAAATAGTGAATTTAAAGAATAGGAATCAGGATTTTTTTATTTAGTTGAAATTTAAGTTAAATACTTGAGTATATTGCAAATAGGTAGGATTTAAACATTAAATTTTCGTTATTCGAAATGAAAATGGAATAAGAAAATACTAATGCAATAGCTTTGAATACAAAGATAAATCCATCTATTTCGCAAATACGAATGGAATAATCTCTGATTTATGTAATTAAATGGAAATTTTGACGACAAGAATTATAATTTGTGAATAATGAAATTTTAAATTTAACATTGAAATTGATAAGTTAATTAACTTCAAATTGACATCATAAATTTGTTAAATTAGTGTGAATGATTTGGAAATATAAAAATGAGCAGAATTATCAATTTTAAAAATTGAAATTGGGAAATTGATTTAATTAATTAATTTTTAATTTATTTAATTAATGTAAAAAATAGCCATTTTGGCCACTGACTCGGATTTCGACGAAACCAGTTTCATCGGATCTGTAACGGTGAATTATTGTAGCGTTTCAAGTTTCGTAGCGATCGGACTGCCGTTTGATAGTACAAACGCGAAACGCCTTGAAATATATGCAATTGAAATCAATTGAAATCAATTTGGAAAATATTGTTTTTAGCCTAACTTCTTCATACGATGGAATTTGGACTTGAAATCTTTTCCATTGCGTTTAAAATATTTTTAAACATCTATTTTGATATATGGGTTTACCCAATTTCGTTCCGGGGTCAGAACAGGCTTTTTGGGCCACATTGTCATTAGCGCGTATTCTACCCGATTCATTTATTCTATTCCAACTTTATCTATAAATATCCTGCTGAACCCTAGCCTCCCTAATTCTCATTTGTCTGTACGTAAATTCATTCTATTCCTCATCTTCCTCAATGGAAGACAAAATTCTATATTTCCAGATCCAATTGCAAATCAAATCCAAAGCATAAAATTCAAAGTCCTCAGAAAAATCTGGAAAAATATATGTTGAAGCTCTCGACTAGCGTAATTCACTGGTGGTGTTCGTTTATCGATTCAGTTTGTCGTTTGATCAATAAAAATCGAAGAAGTTTCGGCCGTTCATCGCTCGACGATGAACTTCGTCGGATCGGAAAACCCTTTCTGGGTTTTGGAGAGGAAGCTGAGGGGAGTCGATCTATGTGGTTAGTTTGGAAAATCAACGGCTGGATTGAGCAAATTAATTCGTGAGGGTTCGAACCTATAGTGGAGGCCGGCCGTTATTCTGGTGATAGATTAGCGTCGTTTGGCGCTAGGGGAGGGGGCTGCGAGGTCCGGAGGGTGCGGGGTGGTGGTTGCATTTTGTGGCAGCGTGCGTTTGATTGAGGTGGTGGCGTGCTTTTCGAACAGTAGATGCATTTTTGAGATAGTGTTGTAGCGTGTGGGAGAAGACGTGCTGATGTGGCAAGGAGGTGGAAATGTGTTCTCTTTTTATTTTTATTTTAAATTGAAATTCAAGCACAATTTTCGCTATATTTTTCACATACGAACTCCGTTTCATGCACGATTTTTTTTGTTAGGATCGTATTGAAATTCCAGACTTGATGACGCTGGTTCGGAAAAATTCTGAGACGGTCAAATTTTTGGGTTTAAATTGGATGTAAATTCAATTTAAATCCAAAATGTGAGTGTTTTAACCCACTCACAACTTCTAAAGTCTCTTATGTTTGTTAAATTGATTTATGATAGAGTAGAAATTCATGTATGACTATTTGGCATATTTTTATTCATCATTTCAGTTAGATCGCATTTATTGGAATTAAATTGCTATTTAATTTATTCATTTCATTTAATGTAGAGACCCGACTTCCTATCTCCAGGAAATCGCATCACTAGTGAAGAAAGAAAGGGATAGAAGAAGAAAAGAAAGAGAAAGAAGAACACAAACAACATCAGAGAACTCACAGCGGAACGAATAAAATATAATATAACACAAATAATATTACGTAGTATCATATTACATCAGAGTTGCACAACTTTACAACACATATTAGACAGTTATAAACATCTATCTAATTCATACAACTCAAGTATACAAGACAGAGATACAACATACACAGCGGAATCATAATATCTACACGTGGAAGCCTCCTGCTCCATATCTCCTCCAGAACTCGTCAAGCTAACCTAAATCACTTGACTACTCATACATAATATGAGTACCCAAGAGTTTAATAAAACAGAAAATAAACACTCGGGTCAGACAGGGGTCTGGTGTGAGTAAACGGTTTAAAATTGCTTAACTTTAGAAAACCTTTGAAAAGAAAAGGTATCACGTAAGACTTCCCACACATAAACATGGAAAAGTTTTTACCTTGCGCTAACCAAAACATTTGATAGGAAATCCGGTGATATTATAATAGTGTCTAGGGTTTTCAAGTAAATATGAAATAGCCGAAATTGTTACATTTATTAAATTCCAGCTACATAGGCATACAAACAAAATCGTAGGGTCTCGTAGGGAAAATGGGTTTCCATCAATGGCAGGGCTACTGGGGTACCGCCCGTCACAGTACGTGGCCTAGATCATCGTACCGAGGAGCCACCCTAACTCCCCTGTAACACAAGGCCGGGACCATTCCTTACTTAACAGTCCCGAACAAGACAACCCCGGCGGTTGTCCGGAATTCAACCGCCCCACACAGCCGAAATAAAAGGGACTTCTAGACAGGGGTAAATCTTGCTCTCCAGTGGGAGCAACCCACGAAGCCTTGCGACACCTCCCCTGTTTTAGCCATTCCCGGTTGATGAGGCTTGAGGTTGTGATTACCTTTATAGGACACATCTCTTAGAATGCTCATCGTCCACCTGACGATGTGCCGAAAGCATTCAATCCATACAAGTTCGTTCCGGGTTCGAACGAAACCGAAGGCGCTATCTCGTTGCACTCATATTGGAATCACCCTCAGAGTCAACGACCATAGCCCTTGCACTCTAATCTCCATCTCGAACCTATAAGTACTATTTCGTCAAACTCATTACGGAATCACCCACAGAGTTATACTGACGTATAGCCCTTACACCTCGAGTCTTCACTTGCTCCACTTGGATTAACGACCAAACGTTTTATTTGGAATCGATGTGGTTTTCGGATATCCAAATATGGAAATCCGATCCCGGTCTTACCGAAACCAAACGCCATTTTAATGTCCAAGTTGTACTTAAGGATTTAACAATTAAACTAATTCAGGATGATATAAACAGATAGATGAATAACATTATCACTATAGATAATTCATATAAACCATTCATCTCACAAAGAAACATATCACAAATATCATAGTCATCCAAATCATCCAGTATCAACCAATCACCCTATATCAAACATCCAATATCATTCAATAACCAATATCAATCACTCAATATCAACCATTCAATATTAATCAATCACCCAAAGCAGAATTGATTAACTCTTAATAAATTTAATTAACCTTTTAATTAAATTAATTACTATCCTTTAATCACTTGGATTATTGATTTATTTCAAATCAAATTCATTATCATCTCTTAATGATCTTCCTTAATTAATCTTCCTCGATTAATTATCCTTTAATTACATTCAAGTAATTATCCATAACCATATTCAGTAATTAAACTTTAATTACTATCATTAATTATAATAATTAATGATCTTTCATTAATTAATTAACTATAACTAACTACATTAATCCTTAATTAATTACAATTAATTAATCATATTTAAATTAATTACTTCATTAATTATATTAATTAATAATCTTTAATTAATTAAATAATTAACTTATAATTAATTATTTCTTTAATTAGCAATTAACAACTTGTAATTAGTTATCCTAATTAATTAACTTCTTAATTAATTATATTAACCTTTGATTAATTTCTTTAATTAACAAATCTTTAATTACTTCATTAAACAATTATTAAACAATTAATTAATTAAATAAATCCTTTAATTAATTAACATTTTAATTAATTACACTTAGAAATTATTCTTAAGTTAAATTCATTAATTAATTAATCACATTGATTAATTAACTAAACAATTAAGTAATTAACTCTTAACTACTTACATAAGTAATTATCTTCTCATTACTTCTATTAATAAATATTTATTCTCTCTTAAAATTAATTACTTAACAAATAATTAATTCCATCATTAAATAAATCTTAATTCATTAACAAATTAATTATTCCATAACTAATTAACTTTAAACAATTAATCAATTTTCTTAATTGATAACATTTGGTGATTATCCAAAAGTCACTTCAATTTAAATTACTCCCAAGAGTAACCTCCACTAATTTCTTCCATATTAATTACTTCCATTCTTAATCATTCAAACATTAACCATTAACTACTTTATTGAATAATTTCACTTAATTAATCCATAATTAAGTGGTTATTTAAATTTAAATAAATAATTAACTAATTATTTAAAATTAATTAAACAATTAATTAATTACTTCTAATATATTTCAAAATCTCATGCCCTCTAACTTTCTATGCCCTAAGGCTAAGGCTAGCCTATTGCTTTGTAACTGTAATCGATTGTTACAGCAATAAAAAAGAAATTACTGGAGTGGACGTAGGCCAGAGTTAGCCGAACCACTATAAAATCTGCTGTTCTTTACTGCTTTCATTTTAATTTTAACTGTTCTTCATATTATTACTCTCTACACACACTCTATCTGTTATCAGTGACTGTTAATTGGCGCTTTCGTCTACATTTGGGTGTTAGTGACCAATTTTGGCGCTAACATTTTGGTGCTTTCATTGAGCGTTGAACTCAAGAATTTTGGAGTTAGAAACTTGGATTTAAAAGAGCAATGGCTAGACCATCAGCAAGGAAGCAAGTAATGGAAAGGAGCAATCAGGAGGGAAGTCAAGAGGCTTCCTCTGGAGATGGAGCAGGTGGAGCATCCAATTACATCACTAGAGAGGAAATGGAGGCGATGATGAAAAGACAAGAGAAGATGATGCAGACTCTTCTCAAACAATTTGCACAAACAGAAAATGCAGGAGCTCAGATCCGTGGAGCTGGATCAGAAGCACTCAATCAGCAAACAGCTACCAATCCAGATGGACCTAGACTTGGGGGCATACCACCAGGAAATGTTGGACCAACCCATGGAGGGATACCAGACGATGTTGTGCAACCCGACACCAACAGGAGTGCAGGAGTGCGAGATGAGGAGTATGTGCCAGAATTCCCTCATAAACTCAGGGGGCAGACCAGAGGCGATGGACAAGGATTACATCATGGGGGCAACGACAGACTAGCAGAGATGGTTAGACGGGCTATGAGAGGTGGATTGGTAAATAGAAACTTGGAGGATGTAAATAGGAGTCCCTTTACTCCTACTATCAGGCAAGCTAGGAACCCACCCGAATTTAAGCTACCAAATTTGAAAATGTATAATGGGAAGGCGGATCCAACGGTTCATCTGACGAAATACATAAGGCATATGGAGGTACTGGGGGCATCGGATGAGGTCATGGCTCGATGCTTCCCATTGTATTTGACAGATATCGCAGCTATGTGGTTTAGACAGTTGGAGAATGGTTCTATCCGCACATGGACGGAGCTAATTGAGAGATTTATGAGACAGTTTCGGGTCCACATAGTTAGACCCAAGAGCGTGATGACTCTGACATCTATGAAGCAATGGAAAGGGGAATCGCTCAGGGACTTCTTAACCAGATTCAACGCAGCGGTAGCCTCAGTGGATCGACTCGATCCGTCAATGGTTTTGATGGGAGCCGTCTCGGGAATCGCGGATAACTCGGATTTCAAAATATCATTGGAACGGGACCCACCGAGGGATATCGGGGAGTTCTATCATGAGGCGGAAAGGTTCTTAAGACAGGAGGATGCGCAGGCTGAGAGAGTAGGGAGAGAGGCTGAAGCTTATGCAGTGAGGGGTGGAGGTCCATCCAAGGAGGATCTAAGTAAAGATGATAAAGGAAAAAGGAAAACGAATGGAAATGGTGGCACTTCGAAGAAACCTCGGAGGGAGTCAAAGTTTTCTTCTTACACAAATTTAACTGAGACTCTAGAAAGGATTTACATGGACACTCGAGGGTGGCTCCAATACCGAAGGCCAGCAAAGAGAGAGCCTTCAGAATACGAACGGACATCGGGAAAGCATTGCCTATTCCATGAGCTGGATGGGCACAACACAAACGACTGTAGGCATTTGAGGGATATCATTGAGAAGCATGTAAGGAATGGTCACCTACAGCAATATGTCAGGAATCGAACTACGGCAGGGGAGCAAGAGCAGCCACCACCTATCTCTAGCAATGGCGGCATTGGGTCTGGTCAACGATGGTTTACTATCAACTAAACAGGTTCATGGTTTTGAATAAGTAATAGAACTCAAAGTAATACGGCTATGTCACTTACACACGTACGGGATTGAGGACGGTCCCTAGGCGTGCTTTGAGATAACTGAAAACCGTACTACTTGAGTCTATGAAAATCTGCTTTCTTTCTAGTTTTCTGCAAACTTTGGTTCTCTCTTTCGTATTTCGGACATTTACTTTTCTTTGGTATGGTTTTGGAGTTTGGATTGAACTCTCGATTTGGTTGGTTTTTTCTTGGTTTTCTATTCTGGTTTGGATGTTTGATTTTTGATACAGATTTTTGGTTTTATATTTGGTTTTGGATCAATGTAATAAACAGTTCAGGTTTCATGATTACTGCCCCGACCGGAGAGACGGGGCAATGGTCACAAGTTACGAGTCCCTTCGCCGGAGAGCGAAGAAATGGATTCGGGCCGAATATAAAAAGTCCTTGACCGGAGAGTCGAGGCCGGAGAATATAAAAAGTCCTTGACCGGAGAGTCAAGGCCGGTGAACATAAAAAGTCCTTGACCGGAGAGTCGAGGCCGGAGAATATAAAAAGTCCTTGACCGGAGAGTCGAGGCCGGAGAATATAAAAAGTCCTTGACCGGAGAGTCGAGGCCGGAGAATATAAAAAGTCCTTGACCGGAGAGTCGAGGCCCGAGAATATAAAAAGTCTTTGACCGGAGAGTCGAGGCCGGAGAATATAAAAAGTCCTTGACCGGAGAGTCGAGGCCGGAGAATATATAAAGTCCTTGACCGGAGAGTCGAGGCCGGAGAATATAAAAAGTCCTTGACCGGAGAGTCGAGGCCGGAGAATATATAAAGTCCTTGACCGGAGAGTCGAGGCCGGAGAATATAAAAAGTCCTTGACCGGAGATTCGAGGCCGGAGAATATAAAAGGTCCTTGACCGGGGAGTCAAGGCTGGTGAATATCAAAGTCTTTGACCTGAGAGTCGAGGCCGGAGAACAAACAAGCCCGTGATGGAAAGTCAAGGCTGGAACAGGATAACGCGACCCAGCGAGGTCTATAGATTCAAGGTTAAGCCCAGAGAGGTCATGGATTTGATAGTATGGTTACAAAAAGGATATGGACTTTGGATATTGGATTTGAGGCTATTCAAAACACACCTTCCAATAGCAAGGCATGTTTTGGGGGGCAAGTGTTGACCCGCCTTTTGTCAAAGCCATAAGTAGGCGGATTCAACCTAACTAACTTGACGACTATCGAGTTTGGAGTATGATGGATTTGGTTTCGAGGGATGAAGTTTACTTGGATATGTCATTTGGTCAAGAAATGAAGGGGATACATGGCACAAGTACTTCGTTCGGCCTACGAGCACGTTCGGCATAGTTGCCTCGTTCGGCATACGAGTACGCTCGGTCAGAGAGGAGCGCTCGGCATCAAGTATCGCTCGGCATCAGAAGAACGTTCGGCCTTGAATGCCGTTCGGCCAAGACTAACGTTCAGCCTCCAAGGTGTACTCGGTGTAAAGTGTGTTCAGCAGTCAAAGGACACTCGGCATCCAGATCATGTTCGGCCAAAGGAGCGTTCGGCCGAAGTAAACATTCAGCATAAGACCGTTCGGTATAAGGATATCGTTCGGCATTGAAGTACGTCGGGCATTCCTTCACTCGGCATCCTCCACTCGACATTTGTACTCGGCATTGAAGTACGTCCGCAATTCTTTCACTCGGCATTGAAGTACGTCCGGCATTCTTTCACTCAGCATCTTCCACTCGGCATTTGAACTCAGCATTAAAGTGCGCTCGGTACACCTCACCCCAGCATCGATCGGCATGCATCACTCAAATGCCTCGACCGACATTATTCTATCAGGCTTTGTTCGGCATTCTTCCTCCAAACGCTTCGTTCGGCATGGAACGTTCGGCATTGATGGCTCGGCATTACATGGCTCGGCATATGTGGACCGGCGGTGATTTTAATCTTATTTTTATGTTGATAATTCCAAACATTCAAGGCTTATACACTATTGATTGCACCAGTTCACACACCACACGGGGGGGTTATCTGCGTTGTTAATTCTAACGTCGATCATTTTTCGAGTATAGTTCACACAGGTGCTTGGTTGGGTCTGCTATTTATTCAAGATGTCCAAAAGATCCAGTTCTGCTACACTTTCCGACAAACCTGGGCCGTCTTCTAAGCGAACGGCCCCCAACACATCTGACCCGTCAGTTTCTCCCGCTCATGACTGGGCTCCTGATACTTTGGAATCGTCGATTTTACTGGATGACCCAGTTGACTCACAGGCTTCGAGAGTCACTGAGGCCGCTCTTAAGCGGATATGTTCTATCCATGGCATTCTGTTTGTTGACGTGCCCATTCCGTCGGGGCACGACCGCCCACATCTGCCCCAGCGGGATATACGGCGTGTAGCAAGTTCATGTGCTGGGTTGGTAGCGTGCCACCTTTCAATCTATTCCTTCGCGACGTGCTGCAGTATTTGGACGTCGCCCCGTCTCAACTTCATCCAAATGGTCACGCTTTCATTTATGGCACGTACATGCTTTTCATGGCCGTCTTCTCCAGGCCTCCAACTCCCGGCGATATAAGGTACATCTATATGACCAAGAAATGGGGAGAAAGCCCCTCTTACATGTTTCTTGAGCCACATCGGAAGTGCCAACTTTTCACTAGCGCGTGGAGTAGCAAATTCGCCCTGTACAAACAGGAGTGGTTTTACGTGCGCTGCCCCCAAGGCTTTGCGAGACGGTGGGTTGAAGGAAGTAAGTCCTTTCTCTGAGTTAATGTCCGTTCCCGATTGAGGTTGAACTTCTCCTAACTCATTGTTCTATTTTTTCAGATCTCGTCCCACGTCCCGAGGGCAGGGGGTACTCCGATGCTGTCGACGCCATTAGAGCTCTTCCTGCTGAAGAGCGAGATATCCGAGCCCTCATTTCCAATGAATCATTATCAAAGTTTGGTTTGGCCGCCGGGTTAGTCTTCCAGAGGGTGCCTCGCTTCCCAAGTCCGTACACATCAGAGGGAAACAACTGCCTGAATCATCTGTTCGCCCTTCTCTTGAAGCTCCGGAAGAAGGGGAAATTCCAAGCGAGCCACCTGAAAAGCAAGGTGAGGATTTAGGCTCTGCAGCCGAAGTTCATGATATTGAAACGTCATCTTCCCCTTTGAAGGGGAAAAAGAAGCTGGCGTGCAAGTTGAGGAAGGAGAAAGTTGGTGGGACTTCCAAAGTTACGCCTATTCAGCCAGAGAAAGAGGCTTCTTCACAGCGCGTTGAAAGTTCTCTTAAGGGCTTATCGAACCTCTCCATTCCCGATGACTTGCTCAACCATGACTTCAACGACCCGGAGCTGTTTAAGTTTCGCTCGCCCGTCAGGGGCGATGCGGGCGTCCCGGCCCCGATCCAAGGGGAAAAGACTCCCATTAGGAAAGCCACTGGTCCGTCGGGGGGTAGCACTAGGACACACACAGACACATGCATTTCACTTTGCACCCACTTTTCTTTCATCATTCTGCTCTTTCGCTAATTCGCTATTGTTTGATTGCAGGTGACATGGGGCGCTCTCACGGATACGACCGCCTTCGCGGTTCGTCGACATTACGCCAGTCTAGTCGGGACTCGGGCCTCGGGAAGCGTCGAGACAGAGACAGTGACAGCGACCGAGATTATCATGCCCGAGACTCGTCATCCCGTAAGAAAACTTATTATCAGCCCGAGCACCGCCAGGAGACCTCTTCTTATCAGGAGCAAAGCAAAGACAAGCGTGGCCATAAGAGGTCGCATTCTGATGCTCCCGGGGACCAACACTCTGACTCTTCTTCTACCCGGCACTCCCGAGATTCTCATAGGAAGGGGAACTTTCAAAGCCGCCTCCTCCCGCTCCCGTAACAGACTCGACAGTGTCGGAGAGATTGAACGAACTTAAGGCTAAGTTTTCGAAGATTTGTTTTGATGGGCTAAAGATCCTTCCGGCGATTCATCCTATTCCCGGAGATGTCAAACAAAATGATATCGCATGTACCAATGACGTCTACGTGCAACATGACGCGTTCGTCCATCTGGCCGAGAAACTTTCTGAAGTCTCTATGGAGCGCCAGCACGAAATTGACCACCTAAAGCTTGAAGCTATCCATGACAGGGATATCATTAAGGCCCAAGATGAAGAAATTGTCGCCTATAAGTCCGAGCTTGAAGCTGCCCGTCAGAGCGCTAAGGACACCGCCGAGGCTGTTTCCCGCCTTGAATTGACTCATAAGAAAGAGCTCGATGAAGCGGTTCAACAGTGTGGGGCATTAGCTTTGGAGAAAGACTCCGTTCAGAAGGAGCGAGATGTGCTTAATAGGCGAGTTAAGGAGCTCGAGGAGCAACTCAATAAGGAGAAGGAAGAGAAAGTGGCCGCCCAGGTTGAGGCACAGCACTATTGTGATGAGATCGTCGCCACCCGGCTCTTAAAGGGGAAACTTGAAGACGATCTCTCCAAAATCGAGGCACTGAGGAATGAGGCCCGTGAGGAAGGTAAAAGGGCAGCAACTGTCGACACCGACTCTCGCCTCGAGGCGGCCAGGGAAGAAGGCAGGGAGGAGATAAAGACCGAATTCGACCCGCTCATCGCTGAGTTCAATGCCCGAGTTCTCATGCATCGAGATCTAACTTTTCTGGGCGACGGCTACCTTGAGTCATTGGCCGAGGCATGGGAGATCCTGGTACAGATCAGGAAGGTTGAGAGCGGCGCCGATGAGGTCGACGAAGAAGCACTGATAAAAGAATTCCTGAGGGGGAAAGAGCCTTCAGATTTATTGGCGGCTAAAGCCCTCTACAACAAAGGTTCTCCCTCCAGGAAAGGGAAAGAGGTGGCTACGGACCCTTCCGGCGTTGTGCCCCCAGTTCACGTGCCTACCCAACCGGCCAGTCGGTCGACACTTGACCCCTTCGAGCAGCACGTTGGTTATGACCCGGAAGCCCCCGGGCTTGGCGTTCATGTTTTATCTCCCATCCCGGAGGGCGGGACACCCCTGGCGACTGAGAACCCACCGGCATTTGGTGAGTAACCTCTGGGCTTCACAAAGATCTTTCTCGTTCCCTCAAAAGTTGTTGTGTTCTAACACTTGTTTATTTTCGTGTCTTCTGTGCAAGATGCTCTGACCCCGAGCCCACTCCGAGGAGCGATGCCGCCAAGGAGGTGGAGATAAAGGCGAGTGAGGCTACTCAAGTCGGTGGAGATCCTGGTACAGATGCTCAAGTAATCGGGGCGCTGGATGAAGGCAAATCTGACTCTTCCTCGGAGAGTTTCGAAGTAGAAACCACAGGCGCCTCTGAGCACACATCCGACTTGAGCATGAAGGAACGGCTCGAGAAAGAGAAAAGAGATACGACCTCAGTCAAGGTCGAGCCGCGTGAAGTGGACCTGGACGATCCTCTGAACAAACCATTGAAGGTCATTCTTCCTGGCAAGTCCCAGCCCATGGATGTTCCTCCTACGTCTTCGGTCGTCACCCCTCCGTCAGGGAAGGATTCCAAGAGTAAGCGCTCTGGGAAGGAACCATCCGGGAAGAAGTCAAAGAAACACAAGAAATGACCGTCGTCCCCGTTCAACGAGAACTAGTTTAAGTCGTGTACTAATTTTTGTAGACTGTGTAAATAAGCTTTTTGCGAATAAAATTTGATCTTCACTTTTGTCTTCTCAAAAGACTTTTATTATTCAGTTTCTTTTATGGTTGTGATTGAAATCTGAACTGTTATGGGTAACTTAGACTTCTTGGTTCGTCTTTACATGGCTTGGGAGCTTCCCTGGATTTGATCAATCTCCACTTGGTGCTTCAAGCACTTAGAATATTTCATAGCCCGTATGTTGGGGACTTGACATATCCAAGTCATTTGCGTCATAGTTCATATCCAAGGAACTCGGAGGTCTGAACTGCTTGTAATTAAGTCTATATACCGGACTTCGAGTACTCCAGTCCGTGCTCCGGGGACTTGGAGATTTCGAGTCATTTGTATTCGAGTCCGCGCTCTAGGGACTTGGGGATTTCAGATCATATATACTCGAGTCCGCACTCCGGGGACTTGGAGATTTTTTGTCGTTTATACTCGAGTCCGCACTACGGGGACTTAGAGTACTCCAGTCCGCACTTCGGGGACGTGGAGATTTTTCGTCGTTTATACTCGAGTCCGCACTCCGAGGACTTAGAGTACTCCAGTCCGCACTCCGGGGACTTAGACTACTCCAGTCCGCACTCCGGGGACATGGAGATTTTTCGTCATTTATACTCGAGTCCGTACTCCGGGGACTTAGAGTACTCCAGTCCGCACTCCGGGGACTTGGAGATTTCGAATCGTTTATACTCGGGTCCGCACTCCGGGGACTTAGAGTACTCCAGTCCGCACTCCGGGGACTTGGAGATTTTGAATCGTTTATACTCGAGTCCGCACTCCAGGGACTTAGAGTACTCCAGTCCGCACTATGGGGACTTGGAGATTTTGAATCGTTTATACTCGAGTCTGCACTCCGGGGACTTTGAGTACTCCAGTCCGCACTCCGGGGACTTGGAGATTTTGAATCGTTTATACTCGAGTCCGCACTTCGGGGACTTAGAGTACTCCAGTCCGCACTCCGGGGACTTGGAGATTTTTTATCATTTATTATAAGCGTTTGTACGCTAGCCAGGATATCATAATTTTTAATTGCGCGTCATAGGAATATCATACGAAGAGACATTGGTCATTCATGGAAAAGATGGCTTCAAGCCTTTATTGATGAAAACAAGCTAGATTATCTTATTACATGCCAAGAAGAAAGCATACTGGAAATAAATGCAACTACCGCATAAAGGAAATAGACTAAGTGTAATAACGCCGCAAATGCTCGCTATTCCATGCTCGAGGGAGTGTCGCACCATCGACAGTCGTTAGCTTGAAAGTTCCTTCTCCAAGCCTCCGTTCGATGACGTATGGACCTTCCCATGCGGGATTCATGTGCGAAGGGGTTGGAAAGACTCGTTTCAAAACGAGATCTCCCACACTAAAGGTTCTTGGCTGGACTTTTCCATTATAATATTTAGCGACTCGGTGTCTGTATGAGGCTGCTCTCAAATCAGCTTCTTCGCGTTTCTCATCAATGAAGTCTAATGATTCCAATAGGAGATCCTGGTTTGACGCAGGATCGTAATAGGTTACCCGGTGTGACGGAACTTCAAGTTCTACGGGTATGACGGCTTCCGTGTCGTACGCCAGTGCGAATGGTGTGTGGCCAGTCGCGGTCTTGTGGGTAGTTCTATAGGCCCAAAGCGCTGTTGGGAGTTCATCCACCCACTTGCCTCTAGCCTTTTGCAAACGCTTCTTCAATATGGACTTGATGATTTTATTGACGGCTTCTACCTGCCCATTCGCCTTCGGGTGAGCAACTGCTGCGAACCTTTTCTCAATGCCATACCTCTGACAGAACTCTTTGAATTCCTTGCTTTCGAATTGAGTTCCGTTGTCCGTTATGATGGTCCGTGGGAGGCCAAAACGACATATGATATTTCGTACAACGAAATTAATGACTTTCTTGGTGGTGATTGTGGCCATTGGCTCTACTTCCGCCCACTTAGTGAAATAATCGACTGCCACTATTGCATGTTTCGCGCCTCCTTTGGCTATGGGCAGAGATCCAATTAGGTCGATTCTCCACATTGCAAATGGCCAGGGACTAACCATTTGTGTGAGTTCCGTTGGCGGAGCTCTCGGAATCTTTGCATATATCTGGCATTTGTCGTATCTTCTCGCATAGTCTGCAGCATCCCGATTTACAGTCGGCCAATAATATCCATAGCGGAGGATTTTCCTCGCCAAAGTTTGCCCCCCGGTATGATCACCACATTCTCCCTCATGGACTTCTTCCAACACCCGTTTTACCTCGTCATGGGCCACGCACCGGAGTAAGGGGGTCGAGAATCCCCTCCGATACATTATCCCGTCTTGCATTACATAACGCGAAGCCTTACGAAGGACTTGGCGTCTTTCGCTTCTTTTCTCAGGTAAGTCTCCGTATAGCAAGTATTGTTTGATCGGGGTCAACCATGATCCCCTTTCGAGTTCAGTCTCCAAGACGAGATCTGTCTCCATCATGTCTATACTTGGAGCAAGCAGAGTCTCGACAGGGAACAATCCCATCTGCTGTGCATCGCCAGTACTCGCGAATTTAGCCAACGAGTCGGCCTCCCTGTTCTGTTCGCGCGGGACATGCGAAATGTCATAATATTTCAGGTTTACTAGTAGCTCCCGGACCCGAGCAAGGTAAGGAGCCAGTCTCTGTCCTTTCGCTTGGTAGTCTCCCCGTACCTGATATACCACCAGTTGTGAGTCGCAGAAGATTTCGATGGACTTTACCCTCAGTTCATTGGCAAGTCTTAAGCCAGCAATCAGTGCTTCGTATTCGGCTTCGTTATTTGTCGCTGTAAATTCGAGCTTCAAAGCGTAGCAAATCGATCGGTTTTCGGGAGTTACCAGAACTATCCCAGCTCCCGACCAACGGTCGTTAGATGCCCCGTCAGTGAACATCTTCCATCGGACAGGAGGAATTACTTTGTGATTTTCACTCGGTTCATCCGGAATGGTGAACTCAGCAACGAAGTCAGCTAATGCTTGCCCTTGGATGGTCCTTCGCGGCAAGTAGGTGATATCAAACTGGCTTAACTCGATGTTCCACTTTAGCATCCTACCAGAAGTTTCCGGTCGTTGGAGTACCTGTCGCAAGGGTTGGTCAGTGTAAACACTGATTGAGTGCGCCTGAAAGTAGGGACGAAGCTTGCGTGATGCAATCACCAGGCAATAGGCAAGTTTCTCGATCTTTGGTAATTCTTTTCTGCCCCCGTCAGTCGTTTACTAACATAGTACATCGGCTTTTGAACCTTGTCTTCTTCGCGAACTAGGGCTGTACTGATAGCGTGTTGAGACACAGCCAAATATACGTACAACGTCTCGTGGTCTACTGGTTTTGACAACACTAGAGGACTTTCCAAGTGTCTCACCAGTGCTCGGAATGCTTCCTCGCAGTCAGTCGTCTATTCGAAGTTTCTCTTTCCTTTCTTTATGACATCGAAGAAAGGAACACACTTATCTGTGGCTCTGGATATGAATCGACTGAGCGCAGCTACTTTTTCGTTCAAGCTCTGTACCTGTTTTATGGTTCTAGGTGCCTGTATATCTCGGATGGCCTGGATCTTTTTCGGGTTAGCTTCAATTCCTCATGCATTCACAATGAATCCCAAGAATTTCCCTGATGCCACGCCGAATGAACAGTTTGAAGGATTGATCTTCATCCCATAGTGCCTTAGTACACCGAACATCTCTGCCAAGTCTCGGATGTGGTCGTTTGACTGTCGTGACTTCATGAGCATGTCATCCACATAGACTTCCATTGTTCTACCAATCTGATCCTTGAACATTCGGTTCACCAGGCGTTGATAGGTTGCTCCTGCATTCTTCAACCCAAAAGGCATTACTACATAGCAATACAGCCCGACGTTTGTGACGAAGCTGGTGTGTTCTTGGTCCGGGATGTGCATTGGGATTTGAGTGTACCCGGAGTATGCATCCATAAAAGGTAGTAGCTCATGCCCGGCAGTCGAATCGACCAGCTGATCAATTCGTGGTAGCGGGAAGCTATCCTTCGGGCACGCTTTGTTTAAATCGGAATAGTCAACGCAGGTTCTCCATTTCCCGTTTGCTTTCTTTACCAACACAGGGTTGGACACCCATTCCGGGTAGAGGTCGTCGCAGACAAACCCATTGGCTTTGAGTTTATCCACCTCCTCTTTGAGAGCTGTAGACCTCCCCGGATCCATGCCTCTCCTTTTTGCTTCACAGGTACGTGTTTCGGGTCTATATTCAACATATGGCTCGCAATTGCAGGGGAAATCCCACGCATATCAGAGTGTGTCCAGGCGAAGACATCAAGATTAGCTCGGAGGAAATCAGATAAATTCTCTGCCATTAGGGGATCGAGCTATGACCCAATTTTAAGAACTCCTGTCAGGTCGCTGTGGCTAACTGGAATATCAATTGTTAGTTCGGCTGGTGTTGCGTCTGGTTCCCTGTGTTCCCCTTTGTCATCTCTCGGATCTATGTCTCCAACGATCCGAGAATGTCTCCCGAGCCAGGGCTCGGGCGCTAATTGTCAATCATCAGAATTCGGGATGCGGACGATGTTGTCCGCAGTCTTCCCCTTTTCTCTGCGCTGGGCCTCTCTCAGCTCAACCATGTAACATGCACGTCCGGTTGCTTGGTCGCCATGCACTACGCCAACTCCTTTGTCTGTCGGGAATTTCAGTGTGAGACACCACGGGGACAAGACTGCCCTGAAATCTGCGAAGGCTGGTCGTCCCAAAAACACGTTGTATGGTGAATCAACATCCAGCACTATGAATGGTAGGATTCGCACTCTCTTTCGTTCACCTTGTCCCAGTTCAACTGGTAACTCCACATATCCTACTGCGTGTGTGGCTGCGCCGTTAAAGCCATGGATTCGGGCTTTAGATGGTTTCAAATCCTTAGTCTCCAGCTTCATTCGGTCATACGCTTTCTTGAAGATGATGTTAACGGAACTTCCGCAATCAATTAGGATTCTCCTTACGAATGCCGGTCCGATGGTTGCGGATATGACAAATGGATCGATGGTGGGAGCTTCCACCTTATCCGCGTCTCTATTCCTGAATACAATATCGTCGTGCATCGTGCGTTGCTGCTTTGCGGGAGTTCCATCCTCCACGTTTGAACAGCACTCATGCTCTGTATGTCTCAAGGAATTAGCATATCGCTCCATTTCCCGCCATTTTTTATCCGCAGGATGAGGTCCACCAGCAATTGTTTTAATAACCAATCTTCCCACAGTTCGAGTAGGTTGCTCTGGTTGGTGTAGAAAAGTGTTGGGGGCTCAGAAAAGTGTTGACCCGCCTTTTGTCAAAGCCATAAGTTGGCAGATTCAACCTAACTAACTTGACGACTATCGAGTTTGGAGTATGATGGATTTGGTTTCGAGGGATGAAGTTTACTTGGATATGTCATTCGGTCAAGAAATGAAGGGGATACATGGCACAAGTACTTCGTTCGGCCTACGAGCACGTTCGGCATAGTTGCCTCGTTCGGCATACGAGTACGCTCGGTCAGAGAGGAGCACTCGGCATCAAGTATCGCTCGGCATCAGAAGAACGTTCGGCGTTGAATGCCGTTCGGCCAAGACTAATGTTCGGCCTCCAAGGTGTACTCGGTGTAAAGTGTGTTCAGCAGTCAAAGGACACTCGGCATCCAGAGCATGTTCGGCCAAAGGAGCGTTTGGCCGAAGTAAACATTCAGCATAAGACCGTTCGGCATAAGGATATCGTTCGGCATTGAAGTACGTCCGGCATTCCTTCACTCGGCATCCTCCACTCGGCATTTGTACTCGGCATTGAAGTACGTCCGCCATTCTTTCACTCGGCATTGAAGTACGTCCGCCATTCTTTCACTCAGCATCTTCCACTCGGCGTTTGAACTCAGCATTAAAGTGCGCTCGGCACACCTCACCCCAGCATCGATCGGCATGCATCACTCAAATGCCTCGACCGACATTATTCTATCAGGCTTTGTTCGGCATTCTTCCTCCAGACGCTTCGTTCGGCATGGAACGTTCGGCATTGATGGCTCGGCATTACATGGCTCGGCATATGTGGACCGGCCATAAACTCGGTGGGCCTGAATCACGCAAAGGCCCAACAACTCAGGATTTGCCTATAAATACAGCATTTGGGGGTTCAGAAAAGGGATCCTGATTCTCTCTCCTGCCCTCTAACTTTCTATGCCCTTAGGCTAAGGCTAGCCTATTACTTTGTAACTGTAATCGATTGTTACAGCAATAAAAAAGAAATTACTGGAGTGGACGTAGGCCAGAGTTAGCCGAACCACTATAAAATCTGCTGTTCTTTACTGCTTTCATTTTAATTTTAATTGTTCTTCATATTATTACTCTCTACACACACTCTATCTGTTATCAGTGACTGTTAGTTGGCGCTTTCGTCTACATTTGGGTGTTAGTGACCAATTTTGGCGCTAACAATCATTCTTGATTAGACTTTTACTTATTATTAAATCACAATTTAATTAAGTATCTTTAAGTTCATATCAAAATAAATTATTCATAATTATCTACATAGATAAATTATTGGAAATTAACCCAAATTTTAATAACTTAAAAATAAACCCTTTCTATTGGTTTACCAAATTCATATCAATAATTCAATTGGAAAAATAACATTTTGAAATAAATTTTAAAACTTAAAACATCTAATTTAACTTATAAATTTCAAATAGAAATTTAAACTTAGTCTTTAAATCATTACTTAATAACTTGATTTAGTATTTTAAAATGAAACCATTCCTTTTAAATTAAATTTCAAACACACACATCCACTTAAATGATTAATTTCAAATTTAAAACTTCTCAATTAATTTAAATTGGCAACTGAATCCAATTAATATTTTTCTCTTTTAAAAGTTGATTAACTTCCTACTTACCAAATCAAGTTCCAACAATTTATTTCTTTTAATCACAACCCATGTTTAAACTGCCATTAAACACTACAGGACCAAATCAAAACAATCCCGAGTATAACCCAGGCATCTCTCGCGTCAACCCCGAAGCGACCTGTCCCCCCCATCATCTTCGAGTCATCCCGGAGTATAACTCGAACACCTACCCGAGTTTTCCCCGGTTACCACGCGAGAACCCACCATGCTTCCCTTCGTCTTCCCCAAAAACAAAACCCACCTGATATTCACCGTGCATGGTTCACGGTAATCCAACTGACGACGAGCTTGTCTCCGGCCATCCCCACGTCACTAACGACTACGTCGAGTATTCGGTCAACCAGATACCAGAAAATCTACTCGAATCAAAATCTCACTCTCGAGCACAAGATTGCAAAACACACGAACCACACAACCCATCATCGCCAGCCACTTTCTCACCGTTGACCAACGCCAACCCACCGCCAAGTCGCCACACCCAAGTACATCGTCCACCCCAAAAATGAGCGAACTCGGTTCAACATACCCGCGACAATGTCTCATTGATCATACCGAAAACAACAGCAAGCCTAAACCCTAATTCCTCAAAATTCCCTTAATTCACTTATTAGAAAAATAATTTTGCACTTTTTCCAAAATCAATAACTTATGAACAAGCTACAACCTACGTTTCAACTCAAATTATTGAATTAAACATATGCAGTTTGCAATAATACCCAAAATGTTCAAACTCAAATTTCTCTTGATTCCTTAAACTAAAAATCACAATTTTTATATCAAAATTCATGATTTGCTATCCAGATTGCATGTATGATCTTCAATTTAAAATTTAAGGTAGTTAAATTTTGACCAAAATTTAGTTTTATTGTTATTCTTCCTTTTACCATGATTTGATGCAGTTTAAAAATTATGAATCTATTTTTAAATAAATCAACAAACCATGATAAACAACTTTTATTCAGATTTCCAATTCTAATATAGTTTAGATTAAAGGATTTTCATTTATCTTTGGAATTTCTTAACAAAACTGTTTCTTTTCTTCTTCTTCTTTCTGTAAAGAACAGAATAAGAAAAGGAAATAACAGTTTTCCTATTTTCAGACCCAACATACATACAAACCAGTACAAATGCTAATTATCATAGCTAAATCCATCACATGCATAACAAATACAACCACACAAGGATAAAAACTGTTTTTAAAACCCAGATTTACTCGCCTGATTCATGAATGCAGAGCAGGGAATAGAACAAGCTTCACTTCTTTTACCCAGGCTTGAACAACTTTAATGTTAAAATTGTTTTTACTTTGCTTGCAGCAGTTGATTCCTTTGCATGCTTTTAGTTTTGATTTCAGATCTTTAACTTGAGTTGCAGGTTGAAAAAAATCATTTTTGAAATGCAGTTTGGTTGCAGATTTTGAATTTTGCTGAAACAGATCTTCATTTGCAATCCATTAGCTTTTGAAAATCTCAGGTTTGAACTTGATTTTGTAGTAATTTGGTTTGAGTTTATTTTTGCTTTTGATTTGTTTATGAAGGTTGCAGATTTGCAGTTTTCAGGTTTTGGTTTTGGTTTTTAAATTTCAGATTTCAGAACAACTTTTTGTTTGGTTTTAGAAAAGAAAACAAAGAAATAAAGGGGAAAACAAATCTTCTTCTTAATATTTTTATTAAAATTTTAAATAAGCATGCCACTTGTTATAAAATTAAACAAATGTCATATGCTTGCTTAATTCACTTACATGTGTTTTAGAGAAGCCTTAATATGCTTACATATGTTACTTAAGTATTTTTAAATTAATTTTTTTTTTAAATTAAAACATGAACTAACATATTAATTTACTAAATACTTACATATATGTAAATAAGTTTACCTTCAAAAGAAAATATCCTAAACTAATTATAATATAGATATAATCTTATACATGTATTTAAAATCTAAACTTATATAATATACATTATAATCTTTTAAAATTTAAACATTATAAAAGAAAACAAAACAAAGCTTGTTTGAATCATTATTAAACAATCTTATTTAAAAAACAATTATCCTATATTTTGGAAACAGATTAAATTAATCTTTAAATTATCTTTTGGAAAAAAAAACATTATGTTTTAAAACAAAGCTTCAATTACAATATTCATTCATATATAATTTATTAATAAATTAAGATTAATTCTTCAAACAATTCCAAATTATAACATAACAAACATATATAATTATATATATTACAATTCGAAAATTTATCTTTCAATTTAAAACAAAAGAATATTTCCACTCACAATATATATACCAAACATATGTATTATAAATAGAATAAAATTTTCATTAGCTTTTGAAAAACAATTCTAACCAATTTTTGAATTGTTAAAAGATATTGATCACACTTACTAGATTAAATATTTGTTAACCTTCAAAAACTAAATTTACCAATTCAAATTAAAATTACACAGAAAAATTATCAAACCAATTAATTTATTTATACAGATTGTTAAATTGATATTGCCTCAAATTTCGGGTCGTTACAATCCTTCCCCCTTAAAAGAATTTCGTCCCCGAAATTTAAAAGCAAAGGTAATTTAATAATCCAGTAAGATTTTAATTCAATCAGCAAAGCATATTTATCAATCAGTTACCAACAACCAAAGCAATCAATCACACAAACAAACTTAACTAATTATCCTGACTTACGTGAGAATGAAACTCTAATACTATCTCGAGTTTCCCAAGTGTAAATCATCGGGAGACTCTCTCTAAAGAAGCTAACAAACTAACTACACTATCAAAATCCAGAGCTCCACTCTTCTCTAGATCCATCAGTCTGTACAGAATATCAGATTACTCTCAAATCCAGCTCAACATCCAACTCCAACTGAATTACAGATTCAACAACCAATAATGAATCATACACGTACTCCCTCAGAGGACGTGAAGTTCAATGAATTCTAGGTACCCAAACTGGAAATTCAATCTCATAAACAACAGATCTTATCTTACCATAACACAGATAAGAAATCTCAAATGCCATAGCACTAACCATCCAATCTTACTCAATTTCTGCTCTCTTAAGCAGAGAAATCTTAACAACAATGAAGTCCCCAACTTCAAACTCCAAAACTCCTTATCTCATATCTGTATATCTCATCAGACAATCCAGGGCTGCCAACCTCTTCCTGATCAGCTCATCTTATGCTGATATTTCCAGAAACAGCTAGACCAAAACAAACAGCTTCCTGGATCCTATTCAGCAGAAAAGTTTTCCAAAATCCATCGAAAACCAGAACTCAAGCTCTACTACTCAAGCAATAGCAAACAGAACTTGCTTCCTTTCTTGTACAGTTGCTACCTTGCTTCCGCTGCACAACTATGATTCTGAAATAGATAAGAATACTGTTGATGAACACGAATACAACTTATCCAATATATACCAGAAACTTTGTTCATCAAATCCATAAAAATCTGAGTGACTCATCTGACTCCGTCACACAACCTTATTACAGAATCCAATTCAAAAGCTAGATCTAACCAAATCCAAATCCCAAAAATAAATTCTTGAGCTGCTACACCAATCCCTACTTTTCCAAGAACCATCCTACAACCGGGCTAGCTACCATAATCACTTCTGGAACCAAAACAAATATGGAACTCAGCTCCAGATGCAGACAAACTTCTTATTATATTAGTAGCTCCTACTTCCTCATGAGAATCCTCGGTCTCAAACAAAGATAACCTAATAAAAAATTCCCAAACCAATCGCAAGTCACTTTTTGCGATCCAACCTAATTCGAATTCCAAAGAAACTGTCCCCTCTTTACCAATTAGAACAGCTTAAAGCTTTTCCAAACAAGGTTAATTCTTCAAGAAAACATTCCACCAACTACTCGGGCTGCTGCTAGAATAAACACCAAGATTCTCGAACCATCGGAAAAACAACCATACTGCTGCTTCCAAACTCAACTTCGATGATACCGCAAAGCTAAAAGACCTTCTTGACAGCACACCGAACTCTTCGAGCTGAACTGCTACCACAGCTATCCACAGACTTCTAATCCAAATGCTTCTCGAAAACCAAAACCATCTACAAATCACACAACGAACCTCCGAGATGGCAGACATTCCAAAAGAAACTCGGGCTCCAAACCAAGCATCAACATCTCGCACTCCTTAAGGAATAACAATGAGACCATGCCTGAAGAGAAACAACTCATAGACCTTAGTCTCATATTCCAAAACAGCCAATCTCCACACTGAAGATCCAGATAACTTCTACATAGACGAGTCTTCCCTGAAGCAGGTAAAGACTGCTCCTCAACCACTTCTAAAACTACTACAAGAGAAAACATCTTCAGAAAATATCCAAGGATACTGCATCTCATCACGTAGTTACCAAGATACCCTCACTTACTACTGCACTTCCATCAAATCCAAACTCAAAAATAATTCACTCACCAGAGCGAAATCCAAACCTACACTTCAAGGATAAACTCCGAATCTTTAAAAGATTTCCTTCGGATATCAGAGAAATCCTTACTCCAAACAACAAAACTTATTCGAAACGGTATTAGGTCTACAGTCTCGACAAATACTTCCAACCTCAACATATGGACCTCTTCCATCAGTGGTAATCGTGTTACACACACAAACCACTACTCCATCTACCTCTAAAACTTATGCTGGAAAATCCGAACAAATAACCCAACAGATCAGGTAGATATAAATATATATAAATATATAGTTATATATAAAAATTACAAATACGCTCTCTCAAGAAAGACACCACTACAGAGCCTAGGTATTCACTCAACCTAACGCTCCCTAAAGAAAGACACACTTCAGAGCTTAGGTATTCGCTCAGCCTAATGCTCTGATACCAACTGTAGCGACCCGACTTCCTATCTCCAGGAAATCGCATCACTAGTGAAGAAAGAAAGGGATAGAAGAAGAAAAGAAAGAGAAAGAAGAACACAAACAACATCAGAGAACTCAGAGCGGAACGAATAAAATATAATATAACACATAAAATATTACATAGTATCACATTACATCAGAGTTACACAACTTTACAACACATATTAGACAGTTATAAACATTTGTCTAATTCATACAACTCAAGTATACAAGACAGAGATACAACATACACAGCGGAATCATAATATCTACACGTGGAAGCCTCCTGCTCCATATCTCCTCCAGAACTCGTCAAGCTAACCTAAATCACTTGACTACTCATACATAATATGAGTACCCAAGAGTTTAATAAAACAGAAAATAAACACTCGGGTCAGACAGGGGTCTGGTGTGAGTAAACGGTTTAAAATTGCTTAACTTTAGAAAACCTTTGAAAAGAAAAGGTATCATGTAAGACTTCCCACATATAAACATGGAAAAGTTTTTACCTTACGCTAACCAAAACATTTGATAGGAAATCCGGTGATATTATAATAGTGTCTAGGGTTTTCAAGTAAATATGAAATAGCCAAAATTGTTACATTTATTAAATTCCAGCTATATAGGTATACAAACAAAACCATAGGGTCTCGTAGGGAAAATGGGTTTCTATCAATGGCAGGGCTACAGTGGTACCGCCCGTCACAGTACGTGGCCTAGATTATCGTACCGAGGAGCCACCCTAACTCCCCTGCAACACAAGGCCGGGACCATTCCTTACTGAACAATCCCGAACAAGACAACCCCGGCGGTTGTCCGGAATTCAACCGCCCCACACAGCCGAAATAAAAGGGACTTCTAGACAGGGGTAAATCTTGCTCTCCAGTGGGAGCGACCAACGAAGCCTTGCTGCACCTCCCCTCTTTTAGCCATTCCCGGTTGATGAGGCTTGAGGCTGCGATTACCTTTATAGGACACATCTCTTAGAATGCTCATCGTCCACCTGACGATGTGTAGAAAGCATTCAATCCATACAAGTTCGTTCCGGGTTCGAACGAAACCGAAGGCACTATCTCGTTGCACTCATATTGGAATCACCCTCAAAGTCAACGACCATAGCCCTTGCACTCTAATCTCCATCTCGAACCTGTAAGTACTATTTCGTCAAACTCATTACGAAATCACCCACAGAGTTATACTGACGTATAGCCCTTACACCTCGAGTCTTCACTTGCTCCACTTGGATTAACGACCTAACGTTTTATTTGGAATCGATGTGGTTTTCGGATATCCAAATATGGAAACCCGATCCCGGTCTTACCGAAACCAAACGCCATTTTAATGTCCAAGTTGTACTTAAGGGTTTAACATTTAAACTTTTTCAGGATGATATAAACAGATAGATGAATAACATTATCACTATAGATAATTCATATAAACCATTCATCTCACAAAGAAACATATCACAAATATCATAGTCATCCAAATCATCCAGTATCAACCAATCACCCTATATCAATCATCCAATATCATTCAATAACCAATATCAATCACTCAATATCAACCATTCAATATTAATCAATCACCCAAAGCAGAATTGATTAACTCTTAATAAATTTAATTAACCTTTTAATTAAATTAATTACTATCCTTTAATCACTTGGATTATTGATTTATTTCAAATCAAATTCATTATCATCTCTTAATGATCTTCCTTAATTAATCTTCCTCGATTAATTATCCTTTAATTACATTCAAGTAATTATCCATAGCCATATTCAGTAATTAACATTTAATTACTATCATTAATTATAATAATTAATGATCTTTCATTAATTAATTAACTATAACTAACTACATTAATCCTTAATTAATTACAATTAATTAATCATATTTAAATTAATTACTTCATTAATTATATTAATTAATAATCTTTAATTAATTAAATAATTAACTTATAATTAATTATTTCTTTAATTAGCAATTAACAACTTGTAATTACTTATCCTAATTAATTAACTTCTTAATTAATTATATTAACCTTTGATTAATTTCTTTAATTAACAAATCTTTAATTACTTCATTAAGCAATTATTAAACAATTAATTAAATAAATAAATCCTTAATTAATTACTTTATTAATTAATTAACATTTTAATTAATTACACTTAGAAATTATTCTTAAGTTAAATTCATTAATTAATTAATCACATTGATTAATTAACTAAACAATTAATTAATTAACTTTAATTACCTACATAAGTAATTATCTTCTCATTACTTCTATTAATAAATATTTATTACTCTCTTAAAATTAATTACTTAACAAATAATTAATTCCATCATTAAACAAATCTTAATTCATTAACAAATTAATTATTCCATAACTAATTTACTTTAAACAATTAATCAATTTTCTTAATTGATAACATTTGGTGATTATCCAAAAATCACTTCAATTTAAATTACTCCCAAGAGTAACCTCCACTAATTTCTTCCATATTAATTACTTCCATTCTTAATCATTCAAACATTAACCATTAACTACTTTATTGAATAATTTCTCTTAATTAATCCATAATTAAGTGGTTATTTAAATTTAAATAAATAATTAACTAATTATTTAAAATTAATTAAACAATTAATTAATTACTTCTAATATATTTCAAAATCTTTAATTAATCAAGGAAACATCATTCTTAATTAGACTTTTACTTATTATTAAATCACAATTTAATTAAGTATCTTTAAATTCATATCAAAATAAATTATTCATAATTATTTACATAGATAAATTATTGGAAATTAACCCAAATTTTAATAACTTAAAAATAAACCCTTTCTATAGGTTTACAAAATTCATATCAATAATTCAATTGGAAAAATAACATTTTGAAATAAATTTTAAAACTTAAAACATCTAATTTAACTTATAAATTTGAAATAGAAATTTAAACTTAGTCTTTAAATCATTACTTAATAACTTGATTTAGTATTTTAAAATGAAACCATTCCTTTTAAATTAAATTTCAAACACACACATCTACTTAAATAATTAATTTCAAATTTAAAACTTCTCAATTAATTTAAATTGGCAATTGAATCCAATTAATATTTTTCTCTTTTAAAAGTTGATTAACTTCCTACTTACCAAATCAAGTTCCAACAATTTATTTCTTTCAATCACAACCCATGTTTAAACTGCCATTAAACACTACGAGACCAAATCAAAACAATCCCGAGTATAACCCAGGCATCTCTCACGTCAACCCCGAAACGACCTCTCCCACCCATCATCTTCTAGTCATCCCCGAGTATAACTCGAACACCTACACGAGTTTTCCCCGGTTACCACGCGAGAACCGACCATGCTTCCCTTCGTCTTCCCCAAAAACAGAACCCACCTGATATTCACCGTGCATGGTGCACGGTAATCCAACTGACGACGAGCTTGTCACCGGCCATCCCCACGTCACTAACGACTACGTCGAGTATTCGGTCAACCCAGATACCAGAAAATCTACTTGAATCAAAATCTCACTCTCGAGCACAAGATTGCAAAACACACGAACCACACAACCCATCATCGCCAGCCACTTTCTCACCGTTGACCAACGCCAACCCACCACCAAGTCGCCACACCCAAGTACATCGTCCACCCCAAAAATGAGCGAACTCGGTTCAACATACCCGCGACAATGTCTCATTGATCATACCGAAAACAACAGCAAGCCTAAACCCTAATTCCTCAAAATTCCCTTAATTCACTTATTAGAAAAATAATTTTGCACTTTTCCCAAAATCAATAACTTATGAACAAGCTACAACCTACGTTTCAACTCAAATTATTGAATTAAACATCTGCAGTTTGCAATAATACCCAAAATGTTCAAACTCGAATTTCTCTTGATTTCTTAAAATAAAAATCACAATTTTTATATCAAAATTCATGATTTGCTATCCAGATTACATGTATGATCTTCAATTTAAAATTTAAGGTAGTTAAATTTTGACCAAAATTTAGTTTTACTGTTATTCTTCCTTTTACTATGATTTGATGCAGTTTAAAAATTATGAATCTATTTTTAAATAAATCAACAAACCATGATAAACAACTTTTATTCAGATTTCCAGTTCTAATATAGTTTAGATTAAAGGATTTTCATTTATCTTTGGAATTTCTTAACAAAACTGTTTCTTTTCTTCTTCTTCTTTCTGTAAAGAACAGAATAAGAAAAGGAAATAACAGTTTTCCTATTTTCAGACCCAACATACATACAAACCAGTACAAATGCTAATTATCATAGCTAAATCCATCACATGCATAACAAATACAACCACACAAGGATAAAAACTGTTTTTGAAACCCAGATTTACTCGCCTAATTCAAGAATGCAGAGCAGGGAATAGAACAAGCTTCACTTCTTTTACCCAGGCTTGAACAACTTTAATGTTAAAAATGTTTTTTCTTTTCTTGCAGCAGTTGATTCCTTTGCATGCTTTTACTTTTGATTTCAGATCTTTAACTTGAGTTGCAGGTTGAAAAAAATCATTTTTGAAATGCAGTTTGGTTGCAGATTTTGAATTTTGCTGAAACAGATCTTCATTTGCAATCCATTATCTTTTGAAAATCTCAGGTTTGAACTTGATTTTGTAGTAATTTGGTTTGAGTTTATTTTTGCTTTTGATTTGTTTATGAAGGTTGTAGATTTGCAGTTTTCAGGTTTTGATTTTGGTTTTTAAATTTCAGATTTGAGAACAACTTTTTGTTTGGTTTTAGAAAAGAAAACAAAGAAATAAAGGGGAAAACAAATCTTCTTCTTAATATTTTTATTAAAATTTTAAATAAGCATGCCACTTGTTATAAAATTAAACAAATGTCATATGCTTGCTTAATTCACTTACATGTGTTTTAGAGAAGCCTTAATATGCTTACATATGTTACTTAAGTATTTTTAAATTAATTTTTTTTTTAAATTAAAACATAAACTAACATTTAATTTACTAAATACTTACATATATGTAAATAAGTTTACCTTCAAAAGAAAATATCCTAAACTAATTGTAATATAGATATAATCTTATACATGTATTTAAAATCTAAACTTATATAATATACATTATAATCATTTAAAATTTAAACATTATAAATGAAAACAAAACAAAGCTTGTTTGAATCATTATTAAACAATCTTATTTAAATAACAATTATCCTATATTTTGGAAACAGATTAAATTAATCTTTAAATTATCTTTTGGAAAAAAAAATTATGTTTTAAAACAAAGCTTCAATTACAATATTCATTCATATATAATTTATTAGTAAATTAAGATTAATTCTTCAAACAATTCCAAATTATAACATACACAAACATATATAATTATATATATTACAATTCGAAAATTTATCTTTCAATTTAAAACAAAAGAATATTTCCACTCACAATATATATACCAAACATATATATTATAAATAGAATAAAATTTTCATTAGCTTTTGAAAAACAATTCTAACCAAATTTTAAATTGTTAAAAGATATTGATCACACTTACTAGATTAAATATTTGTTAACCTTCAAAAACTAAATTTACCAATTCAAATTAAAATTACACAGAAAAATTATCAAACCAATTAATTTATTTATACAGATTGTTAAATTGATATTGCCTCAAATTCCGGGTCGTTACATTTAAACTGCCAGTTAAATTGTTAATTAATTTTTCATTACATATAAACTGCCAGTTAAACAGTTATTTAATTTATTATTGAATATAAACTGCTGTATAATACCTGTTGTTTATTATCCGTACTATATTGATGATATTGTTTTGCCTTTGATGATATTTGCGATAAATGGTTGATGGTTGATATTGGATGAATGGATGTTGTATATTTTTATGGTTATAAACTGCAAGTTTTGATGCATCTTCATCTCATTCGGGATTGCGGTTTAAAATGATATATAACCGTAATTTTTATTTTTAAATTGCGGATTGAAATGATAAATATCCCTATCACTTGACCATAGGGTAGAAATTTTTTATACAGGCACTACGGTCTATATAAAATATTTTGAAAATGATTTCTATGGTTTGAAAAGAAAAAATACGGTTTAATAAATATTAAATTTTGATCTTATATAAATATTAATTATATATATAGATAAATTCTTGAATTTAAGCTATGTATAAGTTTGTTTAATAAAAATAAGTTTAAAAATGGGATTTGCTTGTTATATCATATGGTTAAGTACCTGTTTAAGATATGGTATATATAGAGTTTTAATGACCTAAATAAAAATTTAAGTTGGAAAACAAATTTGAAATTTGTTTGAATTGAATTATTTAAGAATTATACTCGAAAGATTTGATTTGAAATTTAGAATAAATTGAGATTTTAAAGGGTATGATTCTTATAACTTGATTTGGTTTAGATTTAAATGAATATAAAGATTTATATGAATATATCAAGTTATAAAAATCTAATGAATATCCAGTTGTTTGAAGTTAAAGGTTTTACTTAAATAATATTGGGTTTATTAAGTAAACATTTCAAATCTAGATAATAGTAATGGAATTTGATATATGGAATTTTCAAAGAATTCGTTTTGAAATTGAAGAATAATTAAAGCTTTGAAATATATGGAAATTGAAATGGTTTATTTAGGAATTTAAACCTATATTTGGAATTTATTGGTGAAATTTAAAAAGCTATTTTGTTATGCAAAGCGGTTTAATACTTAAACCATTTAAGTATTAGAAATTTTGTTTCAAAGCTATGGGGTTTAAGATATATGTATTTGAAAATATTATGATTTTGGAAAAAGGGATATTTATAAAATAAAAATGATATCATATTGATTTGGGGTTTTAAAAATATAAATGATATCGTATGTATATGGTTTTGAAAGGGATATTTTATTCTGGTTTTAAAGGATAAATTATTTTGAAAAGACCGCAGTGTTATAATAACGTTTGGTTGTTGAAGAGATCGGGATCAGAAGTTGTCATAATCTCTGCCAACTCCGAAAACCACTTTAACAACCGTGTACGCGGTGGAGATTCCAGAATCAAGTAGGATGGTGGCGGCGTTTCTTTTGAGGTAAATACGTGGACCCAACTCCCGTGAGTTGGCATAAGGTGGCTAAAACAGGAGCGATTGACGGGTTAATTGTGGTAGCACCTTTGATCGGACACTTCCCTTCGATATTATACTTTGACTTTTGGATTGATTCGGTGGCCACTTTTGATTTTTTTTATTTTGGGGGTGTGGCTCGAGGTGGGCGGTAGCTGCAGCTACGCGTTACCACCAACCCAGAAGCGTAATTGGTATATCTACCCTGGCATTGCCTAGTTGTGCCGTGTCACCTACCCTAGCGCGCCTTGTATGAGTTTCTATTTGTGTCGTACCTATGGAGTATCCTCTGGCAGCCTCCCGTTTAGGAGGTATTACGGTAGTGTATAGACTATTGGCATTATTACGTGTTAAGGTGGAAAATGTAAAGCCTTAACGCTATTTTAAAGTAAGTTTATTTCACAATTAGACACTATTATAATAGCGAAATATACTACATAGTAAATAGTTTAACGGATCCTTAGGAGATGTAAACCCCGAGCATCTCTTGAGTTACTGCAATCATATTTATTTCTGTTGATTTAACTTACATAAGATCTTTTAGTTCTGACTCGAGTGTTTTGTCTTTTCAATTCGCTCAGGTCAGTTCGAGCGTTTCAGGATTTGAAGATTTTATTCTGGAGGACGAAGACGAAGATTTTTAGTACTATTACCTATTATATTATCCCACTACACTATTGTATTCCACTACATTATTGATGTTCTATGGTATGTATAACTCTGATATATATTGTAAGTATAATTAAATATTTGAAAACAGCTTCATGAACTGTATATTTGATTATTATATTTTATCCTTCCGCTGTGAGATTCTGTTTGTTTTATTTCTTTCTTGTGTTTCTTATTTACCCCATAACAATCCTCCCTTCCATATGGTTTGAATTGGCACATGTGTTCATTTAAAGCGTGCAAAAAGGTGGGACGTTACAATCTGGTATCAGAGATTTGGTTTAGCGATAAACCTTAGCTTTGTGGGGTCTGACTCTTTATCAATAGGGTGGTAATACCCTATGATGATTCGTTGAGCGTATATATGAGAGAGCGTATTTGTTAGTGTTATAAAAAGGTTTTAATATTGTGTTAATTTGTTCCGTTTTGTATTTATAAATTCTGGTTGGTGCATGGGACGCTATGACATCAATATGAATTTCTAAACACTTAATAGGACAGACCGACATAATATTTGTTTTTAATATAGGTGAATGAAATAATTTTGCCTATTATATTTTCTATATATAAAGTAAATTTTTATAAAGATTATATTTTTTTGTAATATATTTGGTTGTTAGGTAATGAAATTTTTAAATAACAGTGAAATAAGATTGAAAATAAAATAAATCAAATTGGAAATTTTAGAACTTAAGTTTCGGGGTTTTGGAAATTCTTTCAATTGATTTTGGAATGTAATAATAATACTATTAAAAGTATTTTCTGATATAAATATTACAATATAATTTGAAGAATTGTTTTAAAAAGAAACTTTGAAAAGAAATAAATTCTGTACTCCCATCTCTGTCGCTGGAAAATAATTTCGATGATGAGTGCACGCATCATTGACATTCATTTTCGAGTTTCGAAGTGGGAAGGCCACTGTAGTAGTTTACTGTAAATTTGTTTGATAAACCAAATATAAATTTTAAAATTGTTTTAAATATAATTAGATATATAAAGTGTAAGTATATACATTTATCCGTTATTTAAAATGATTTGAATAAAACCCGGTATTTAATTCTTACGTTTCCATTGATTAATAGTTTCAGTTGTTGTAGAGAAATTGAATGTAACTAATTTAAAATTAGAACCTTCGATTAAAATAAGAAATTTAATGCTAAGTTAAGAATAAAATTAAAAGAAATCTGAAATGTGTAACTTATAATACAAAGGATATAATTATTGAACATTGAATAAATTTTAAAGGAAATAAGATAAAGTTGTATGACTTTCAATCACATTCTTAAGGGCATATATATAACTTGCCAAAAGATATAAAAAGTTGAAATGTTTGATAACAAATTGTAATAGAGCATTATACAAGTAAATTTGAAATAATGAAAGTATTCAATGAAATTTCTTAACAAATAAGGATTTGGTGTTAGAGTTGGTATGAACTTAAGTATAAAAATAAAAGCTATTAATTAAAATAAGAAACGTAAGTATTATAAATGGAATTTAGTAATAAATGAAAGTAAATAAATAAAATTTAGTAGTATATATGAATGATAATAAGCTTAAGTAAAAGATTGAAGCTATTTATTAATAAAACAAGTAGAAAGATGAATACTGCAAATAAATGAAGATAAAGAAAGAAAGAAATAAAAAGACAAATCATTATATGAAAGAAAAGAAATCAAACAACTAATGGATGAAATGAAATTTTAATAAGAAAATTTGATTTGGTGTTTGGAATTGTTGTTTGTTCTGGTTTATGGTAGTTTGGGCAAGGATATTTTAAATATGTTTGGAAGGTATGAATAATCTATTTATGGTCACCTAAGACTGTTGAGTGAAGGGTACGCTTAGTAGTTTATTTTTCTTTTCGTACAATTTAAAGTTTTGACCCCGAACAACTATTTGTTTGTTTGATATGAATGAATGATTGTTTGTGTTGATTCTGTATGAAGGTTGTATGCTATTTGTTGCAATTGATTGTTTGTTTGTGGTTGAACAACTTAAATATTTCATTTTATATAATTATTAACTCTTTTGGATTATATAAGTGAAATATAGGTTATGCAAGCAATTGCTACTGCTTTTGATTCCATAAAATAAAGTGTTAATTGCCCGACTAATAGGTACGTTTTCAGATTACGGTTTATAGCGTTATTTTGTTTTCCTGTATTGGGATATATATTATTTTGGAAAATATATTGTTATATTTGATATTATATTTTCTTCCGAGCCTCCCCATATAATGGAGACTCTGCCAAAAATTTCCGTAAATTTTGGACTTAGAAAATATTTTGAAAATGTTTTCCAAACTTTATTAATTTAAGGATAAAAGGATTTAATGGTTATAAATCGGTATATTTTATTTAAAATTAATTAATTTTGTAAATTTGTTTGTTTACAAATTTAATATTGTAAGTAAGATATATTGATTTCTAATTCTTCTTTTTCCTTTTCGGGGACGAAAAGTTTTGAGTGGGGGAGAGTGTAACGACCCATAAATTTTGATAAATAAAATTGGTTAACTTAATTAGATTTTCGAAATTAAGTTAGGAAGGAATAAAAGTTTTATAATGTATATTGAAAGAAATATTAATAATGAATTGTAGAAATGGTTATTAAACCTAATTGTTGAAAATTTAAGTGAAATCCCAATTAAGAAATAGTGTTAATTGTTGCACTTGGATAAAATTTAAAATAAGTAATTAAAGGCAAGAATTTAATTTACCTATGTATTAATATATTGATAAACTGTAACTGTATGAGAATTAAGGTAGTAATGTAAATGGAAGTTGATGAATAACCAATTTAATGCCATTCAGATTTGATTGAAACGACTGTTTAGGTTATAATGGAGTATAAATAGAAATATTTGAAAATAAACTGAATATAAGAAAACAATGGCAATCAGTGAATTAATTAATAAATTCATAATAATAAATAGTGATTAAGTAAAATCAAGGTTCTGTATGTAATTGTTTGGAAATAATAACTAGAATAAATTGCAACAGTAAAAAAATGTAAGTTAACTGTAATAACTTAGATGTAATTCCAATAAGTGAAACAATGTAAATGTTATAACTTGGTTACCAAATTTATAACGGAAAGGTGAATGTAAATTGAAGAGAAGCGTAAGTTTATTTATAAGGCAGTAATTGATGAAATAAAACTTGGAAACAAAGTAAATAAATTATTGAGGACATTTAATCGTAATTAATGCATATATATATATATATATATATATATATATATATATATATTTGGCAATTAAATCAAATCAATTTATAGAAATCAATTTTTAATTAATTGGAAGGAAATCTATAATAAATGAATTTATTTGTAAGTGAATGAAGTTTATTTCTATATTAATTGGAAATCGGAATAAGATGGTAATTGTTAATGTAATAAGAGTAAGCTTATAATAATTCTTCCCATAAATTGATAATTGATTCAATAGTGTATTATTGGCAATTTGATTGAATAATAGAATAGAAAGTCTATTAAATGTAAAATAGGTAATTTCTGAATTAGTGAAATTGGAAGTAAGGATAGTAATTATTGTAATAATTAAAATGTGAGTCAATTAGTATTTAATGAACCGTAATGTATATTAATGAGAATTTAAGGCAATAGTCACCAGATATGAAGGAAATAGGATAAATTGAAATGCAGTTTATTTGTAAAACAATAAGTGGTGTAATATAGGAATGAAATCAAAATAGATAAGTTTAATTGAGACTTCAATTTCAAATAACGGGTGAAATTGACCAAAATATGGTAACTGGAAATATGATAGTCAATAAATAAAGCATGGAATGAGAGCATTAAGGTAATGAATGGAGAAAACAGGGTAACTAAGTTTATAGAGTGGTAATGAATTTAATAGAAAGATTTGATTTGAAACAAATCAATCCATTGAAATCAAAATTTATAATAAGTGTAATTATTGGGGCAATTGAAATTAAATGTTATGCAATTGAGATAAAGAAATTGGAAAAAAATGTTAATTTATCTGGATATATATACCAAAATAAATGGTACCTAAGATGATAATACGATAAATAGTGAACTTGAAGAATAGGAATCAGGACTTATTTTTTTAGTTGAAATTTAAGTTAACTAATTGAGTTTACTGCAAATAGGTAGAATTTAAACATTAAATTTTCATTATTTGAAATGAAAATGGAATAAGAAAATATTAATGCAATAGCTTTGAATCCAAAGATAAATCCATCTATTTGGCAAATACGAATGGAATAATCTTTGATTTATGTAATTAAATGGAAATTTTGACGATAAGAATTATAATTTGTGAATAATGAAATTTTAAATTTAACATTGAAATTGATAAGTTAATTAACTTCAAATTGACATCATAAATTTGTTAAATTAGTGTGAATGATTTGGAAATATTAAAATGAGAAGAATTATCAATTTTAAAAATTGAAATTGGGAAATTGATTTAATTAATTAATTTTTAATTTATTTAATTAATGTAAAAAATAGCCATTTTGGCCACTGACTCGGATTTCGACGAAACTAGTTTTATCGGATCCGTAACGGTGAATTATTATAGGGCTTCAAGTTTCGTAGCGATCGGACTTGCCGTTTGGTCGTACAAACGCGAAACGCCTTGAAATATATGCAATTGAAATCAATTGAAATCAATTTAGAAAATATTGTTTTTTGCATAACTTCTTCATACGATGGAATTTGGACTTGAAACCTTTTCCATTGCGTTTAAAATATTTTTAAACATCTATTTTGGTATATGGGTTTACCTAATTTCGTTCCGGGGTCAGAATGGACTTTTTGGGTCACCACTTTGTCGTTAGCGCGCATTCAACCCGATCCATTTATTCTATTCCAACTTTCTCTATAAATATCCTGCTGAACCCTAGCCTCTCTAATTCTCATTTTTCTGTACGTAAATTTATTTTATTCCTCCTCTTCCTCAATGGCAGACCAAAATTTATATTTCCAAATCCAATTGCAAATCAAATCCAATGCATAAAATTCAAAGGCCGCAGAAAAATCTGGAAAAAATATATGTTGAAGCTCTCGAATAGCGTAATTCAATGGTGGTGTTCGTTTTTCGATTCAGTTTGTCGTTTGATCAGTAAAAATCGAAGAAGTTTCGGCCATTCATCGCTCGACGATGATCTTCGTCGGATCGGAAAACCCTTTCTGGGTTTTGGAGAGGAAGCTGAGGGGAGTCGATCTATGTGGTTAGTTTGGAAAATCAACGGCTGGATGGAGCAAATTAATTCGTTAAGGTTCGAACCCATAGTGGCGGCCGGCCGTTATTCTGGTGATAGATTGGCGTCGTTCGGCGCTAGGGGAAGGGCTGCGAGGTCCGGAGGGTGCGGCGTGGTGGTTGCGTTTTATGGCGGCGTGCATTTGATCGAGGTGGCGGCGTGCATTTCGAACAGTAGATGCATTTATGAGATAGTGTTGTAGCGTGTGGGAGAAGACGTGCTGATGTGGCAAGGAGGTGGAAATGTGTTCTGTTTTTATTTTTATTTTAAATTGAAATTCAAGCACAATTTTCGCTATCTTTTTCACATACGAACTCCGTTTCACGCGCGATTTTTTTCGTTAGGACCGTATTGAAATTCCGGACATAATGATGCTGGTTTGGACAAATTCTGAGACGGTCAAATTTTTGGGTTTAAATTGGATGTAAATTCAATTTAAATCCAAAAGGTGAGTGTTTTAACCCACTCACAACTTCTAAAATTTCTTATGTTTGTTAAATTGATTTATGATATGAGCAGAAATTCATGTATGACTATTTGGCATATTTTTATTCATCATCTTAGTTAAATCGCATTTATTGAAATCAAATTGCTATTTAATTTATTCATTTCATTTAAACTGCATTTAAATTGTTAATTAATTTTTCATTGCATATAAACTGCCAGTTAAACAGTTATTCAATTTATTATTGAATATAAACTGCTATTTAATACCTGTTGTTTATTATCTGTTCTATATTGATGATATTTGCGATAAATGGTTGATGGTTGATATTGGATGAATGGATGCTGTATATTTTTATGGTTATAAACGTCAAGTTATTATGCATCTTCATCTCATTCGGGATTGCGGTTTGAAATGATATATAATCGTAATTTTTATTTTTAAGTTGCGGATTGAAATGATAAATATCTGTATCACTTGAGCATAGGGTAGAAAAATTTTATACAGGCACCGCGGTCTACATAAAATATTTTAAAAAGGATTTCTATGGTTTGAAAAAAAAATACGGTTTAATAAATATTAAATTTTGATATCATATAAATATTAATTATATATATAGATAAATTCTTGAATTTAAGCTATGTATAAGTTTGTTTAATAAAAATAAGTTTAAAAATAGGATTTGCTTGTTATATCATATGGTTAAGTACCTGTTTAAGATATGGTATATATAGAGTTTTAATGACCTAAATAAAAATTTAAGTTGGAAAAAAATATGAAATTTGTTTGAATTGAATTATTTAAGAATTATACTAGAAATATTTGATTTGAAATTTAGAATAAATTGAGATTTTAAAGGGTATGATTCTTATAACTTGATTTGGTTTAGATTTAAATGAATATAAAGATTTATATAAATATATCAAGTTATTAAAATTTAAAGAATATCCATTTGTTTGAAGTTAAAGGTTTTACTTAAATGATATTAGGTATATTAAGTAAACATTTCAAATCTAGATAAGAGTAATGGAATTTGATATACGGAATTTTCAAAGAATTCGTTTTGAAATTGTAGAATAATTGAAGCTTTGAAATATATGGAAATTGAAATGGTTTATTTGGGAATTTAAACCTATATTTGGAATTTATTGTTGAAATTTAAAAAGCTATTTTGTTATGCAAAGCGGTTTAATACTTAAACCATTTAAGTATTAGAAATTTTGTTTCAAAGCTATGGGGTTTAAGATATATATATTTGAAAAATATTATGATTTTGGGAAAAGGGATATTTATAAAATAAAAATGATATCATATTTATTTGGGGTTTTAAAAATATAAATGATATCGTATGTATATGGTTTTGAAAGGGATATTTGACTCTGGTTTTAAAGCATAAATTATTTTGAAAAGACCGCGGTGTTATAATAATGTTTGGTTGTTGAAGAGACCGGGATCGGAAGTTGTCATACTCTCTGCCAACTCCGAAAACCACTTTAACAAACGTGTACGCGGTTGAGATTCCAGAATGAAGTAGGATAATGGCGGCGTTTCCTTTGAGGTAAATACATGGATCCAACTCCCGTGAGTTGGCATAAGGTGGCTAAAACAGGAGCGATCGACGGGTTAATTGAGGTAGCACCTTTGATCGGACACATCCCTTCGATATAATACTATGACTTTTGGATTGATTCGGTGGCCACTTTTTATTTTTTTATTTTGGGGGTGTGGCTCGAGGTGGGCGGTAGCTGCGGCTACGCGTTACCACCGACCCGAAAGCGTAATTGGTATGTAACAACCTGATATTTTCAGCCATTTGCATCCCCACACGTTGGACTTGAATTGTTCGAAATACCGCGTTGTAAATAAAATTTGGCAAATCTCAGAATATACAGTAAATAAATAATCACAGAATCACAGACATAGAATCAGAATACTCGCAGCGGAATTTAAGAATAACTTAGTGGTTCATGAAGCCGCTATCAATAGTTTCAAACAAGTATAAAGTATATGGTCTTAAACCAAATATAGTTTGAAATCTCCACAGAAAATCTCAATATTAGATTGTCTTGATTACAAAGCCTTATAAGAACTGAGCAGAAACTTGACGGCAACTTATAAAGAGATGATCAGCAAAAGTCCAAGCTCCGAAGGTGAAGTCTGAACTTAAACTCAGGCCGACCCGAGCGTAAAATAAAACATAAACACTCGAGTCAGGACATACATACTTATACAGTGTAAGCTAATTCAAATGAACTGTAATAAAGTACAAGTAACTTAAAGGATGCTTGGGACCGTCCATCCTCTAAGGATCCGTTAAACTATTTACTATGTAGTAATACTTCGTTATTATAATAGTGTCTATTAGTAAAATGAACTTACTTTAAAATAGCGTTAAGGAGTGACCCAATATTCCCCTTAACACATAATAGTGCCAATAGTCTATACAGTACCGTAATACCTCCTGATCGGGAGGCTACCAAAGGATACTCCATAGGTACGAAACAAATAGAAACTCGTACAAGGCGTGCTAGGGTAGGTGACATGGCACAACTAGGCAATGCCAGGGTATATATACCAATTACGCTTCCGGGTCGGTGGTAACGCGTAGCAGCTACTACCGCCCACCTCGAACAACACCCCCAAAATCAAAAATCAAAAGTGGCCACCGAATCAATCCAAAAGTCAAAGTATAATATCGAAGGGATGTGTTCGATCAAAGGTGCTACCTCAATTAACCCGTCGATCGCTCCTGTTTTAGCCACCTTATGCCAACTCACGGGAGTTGGCTCCACGTATTTACCTCAAAGGAAAACGCCGCCGCCATCCTACTTCATTCTGAAATCTCCACCGCGTACACGGTTGTTAAAGTGGTTTTCGGGTATCGACAGAGAGTAAGCCTATATCCAGTCCTGGTCTCTTTAACAACCAACGTTATTAATACCCGTGGTTATAAATTCCAAAATAGTTAATATTAAATTAAAATACTTCATTTTAACTTTTAAAGGTGAAGTAATTATATTTACGAATCGAATATCCAAAAATCTCAATTTCAGCCACTGCAACACTTAACAAGTGCTACTGTAACCTTTTATTTATTCGGGTTTAATTTTAAATTTCGCGACCACAGCACTTACCAAGTACTGCAATAGCCCTTAATTAATTTTTTAGCTTTTAGTTCATTTGCATCAACTACGGCACTTACAAAGTGCGGTAATATCCCTTACAACAGTATTAAGTTAATTAATTTTTTTTGACTTAAATATAAATTCATTAATAATTAAACTTAAACTTTAAACTAAATTAACTTATAAGAAAAAACATATTATCCATTTGAAATAGTCATTTAAACCTACCCAAAAATTTATGATTTTTATGAAGTATATTCCACTAATAAATATCAACCTCTCAAGGATTTACTTATTAAAGTTAAATGCCCAAATTTCTATATTTTTCTATATTCAAAATTTTCTTAACCATTTAGTTGAATTACCATTTCAAAATAAAGCTAAATTTCCCTTTATTTATTAACTTACCTTTTATTCTTGAACCAAACTTCCATTTCTAAACTAAGATATATTTCAAATTTTATGCTTAAATATTTATTTATTTAACTATTAAATTCATAGAAAATTCAATAACACTTTATTAATTTATTTAAATTCCAATTTACATCAAAATTTATTACATTTACATACTTAGCTTGAATTCCACTAAAATTTCCAAAATGAATTTATTACTTCAAATTCCAACTTACCATTTATTTATTTATACATTTAACTTGTATAAGACTACCAACAATTATTTTAACTCAATTTAAATAAAAATATTAAAATATATATATTTAAAATACTTAAAATTTCCAGAAAAATATATATATAATAACCACGGGTCTGTATAATATTTTCTAACCAAGGTCAAGTGACACGGATAATATATCAGTTCAATCCGTAATTTACAAAGAAAAACCCGGGTTTTATCATTTCAAACCCGCAATCCCAAGTTAAATAAATAACTTGCATTTCGGCCTGCAACGATTTCTATTCTATAGGGAACTTGCAGTGTGATTAAATAGTAAATTAATAATTAGTATAACAGCATAAACATAATAGCATAAAAATATAACGGATGATGTGTCAAATTTAATAACAGGGTTTTTAACATCATAAATTCATATCACAGGCAATTTAAAGTATAAAATATAACAAATTTACAATTACACTTGTTATTAATTTACCAATCTATAAGTATGTTTGTCCGTTGAGGAAAACACACCTTTTCGAAGCTGAAGATTTTGATTCAAAACTATGATAACCACCCCGGAGACATCGTACAGCAGGCACGATCAAAATTTAGTGGAGACGATGATCAGATTCAATTTCTTGAAACAAAATGAATAAACTAATTACGTGGATTTTAAATACAATCATTAAATTCATATTGGACATATCAAAATTTGATAATGCACTGGAATTAAATCGAATAAGAGGGTATGACACAAAATTGCTCAACCACTCCACCATACGACTCAACCTCAATCCCTTGGCACGGCCATGATTTAATTAAAAATTTGGAACATGCAACCTCACAAAAAGGCTGAAACAAAGTGGTGCAAACATAAATATTCAGACTTTTAACAAACAGGTGTTATTTATTTTCTCTAGAAATGCAAAAGAAATTCCAAACTTAGGTCCTAATTTTGGACACTCATTGCTGGGCTCGGCAACTCATTCATTGGCTTGTCCATATATGCACGTTACTTTTTTTCAAAAATTTAAAAAAAAATATTATAACGTGCTAAATAAGGCTCATGCCTATGCGTGCATACACTTAACTAAGGCTGAGGAAATTTAGAAATAGGCTGTGATATCATGAATGCCCTGGAGCTATCTATTTGCGCGCCTGCTATTTGCGTGCCTGTATACCCTCAAATTTTTTCCCTTTTTTTTCTTTATTATATTATTATCCTTATAAAAAAAACTGAACTCAATAGAGGAGATTGAAAAGAAAAAAATGGTCTGGGCTAACCCAAAGATCCCAGATCACAATTCATGGCGCGGTAAAGGTGGTGCGGAGGGTCGAGTTTCGTGGTGGAGCAGTAAATGAAACAGGGAAATAAAAGAAGAAGAAAGCAAAACGGAGGAAAGAGAAAAGATATTCAGCCATACCTGATATGTGAAGCTCACACAGAGAAGAAGAAGCTGAAGCTAATATGAGATGGATCTAATTTAGGTGATGCGAAAATTTGGACGTGCTAGTGCATTAATATAAAGGGCTGCGTAAATGGGAACGTGAATCATGGCATGCAGATTTTTTTCTTTAGGCAAGTATAAAGGGATTTGGTATTAAATCGGTGATGTAACGTTAATCAAGGGAAAAAAATTGCGTGATTGATATTCTGACCAGAAGAAATGCGATGATTTGTAAGTTTAACGTAGGAAATAAACGAAAAATGGGTAGGTGAAAAGTAAAGGAGGCAAGCAGGAATTGATTGTGTTGGTTGATAAAAAGAAACGACAAGAATAATATTGATTTTGGTAGACTTTCGAAAAAATTTGGGATGTGGGTTTTGTAATTAAATCAGCAAATTGCGCAATTAGAGGGGAGAAAGATTTGGAAGCAATTAATTTGTACGCGTTTATATTAGTAAGGAAGTAAATGGAATTTTTTTATAAATGCAAGAAATAAGGATGTTGGAACGGCTATAGGGAGAGGTACGTGAGGT
Source organism: Allium cepa (assembly GCA_030765085.1). Classification (NCBI taxonomy): domain Eukaryota; kingdom Viridiplantae; phylum Streptophyta; class Magnoliopsida; order Asparagales; family Amaryllidaceae; genus Allium; species Allium cepa. The sequence goes on along the minus strand of CM060932.1, from coordinate 339,199,479 downwards.
TTTTTTTAAATTCTACTTAAAAGTATGCGTTGATTAAGATGAGGGATTATAGGCAAGAATTTATTTAAAACAATTACCCTGTTGCTTTGATTTTGAATCAGTCTATTGAATATTTTTCCTATCAATTTCACATGAGAGGTAAGGAAAGTTTGAAACAATTAATTACAGTGAGTAATAAATTTTTATTACCAATGTAGATTTCGTGAATTAAGGAGAACATAAATGTAACAACCCGCATATTTGTCGATTTTATATTTAAATATTTTGTTTAAATATTTTATCGATACTCGGAATTTAGTCCGAAAAGCTACTTTTTGCATACGGTCGAATTAGGACTCGGGACCACTCCCATTGAGTTTAAAATGTTGTTTGCGACCTTTTTGAGTATAAGCTTCGATATGTTTGGAGAAAGTTGATTTTTGCTACTTTTCACTTTGGGTTTGGTTTTGGGCTCAGCACTATGTTAACTTATGCTCAAATCTAAGCCACTCTTCCCCACTCACCCTCATTCTCTTCTCTTTTCAGTTCTAAGGCATTAATCGTGGGTGAGATTGGAAATTAAAACTCCAAAACCCTAGTTCCTCTTGCAAATCCAATTCCTAGCTCCAAATTCAAGAGAACCCATTGGTAAGCATTCTCTTATTCTTCTCCAACTTATTCTCTTACCAATTTCAGAAATTCCTAAACCTAATTTTGGGAATGTTCTTGTTTTCAGCATAGATTCAAGCTCATTTGGGTTGTGTTGAAGAGAGGTTGATTCACCATTTGCTTTCAAGCTTCTTCTTGTTTGATTTTGTAAAAAGGTGAGATTTTTAATCTCACATCTAAGTCTATGAATTATCTTCGATTGTTAGGTATGAATTCCTAACACTTATTCTTGTGCAATTGCATTTGATTTGGATTGCTTTTGAGAATATTCCAATTTTAGTGTTTGAAAGCCAAATCCTTAAAAATCATAGCTTTGAGGTTCAAATGTGTTTTTGGTGATGCATTGAGGAGCCAATAGGGCCGGGTAGCCGTTAGGCATAATTCCCTAGCATCCGTGCTCGTTCGGTTGCGAATTGGTGGAGGTTGCATATCAATTTATGGGCATCAATTTGCAGAGCATCAGGTTCGGCCGACCGACCCCCTGCCGCCGGCCGACCGACTTGCTGCCAAGTGCATAAGCACTTTCTGTTTCTGGTCCGGTCGACTGCCAACAGGGCTCGGTCGACCGACCTTCTGTCCCGAGAATTTTTCAGAACAGGGTCCGGTCGACCGAGCTCTGTAGCCGGCCGACCGACCTGGTGATATTTTGCCTACTTCGCCTAGTTGCTTGAATTTCCAACTTAAATCGATTCGTGTTGTTTCCTATTTATTGTTATCAATTATTATGACTTTGATGACTCCTTTTTAGGGATTTTTGAATATCCTATTCGATGGATTCTTTATCGGTTTCGTTGGATTTTTATTCACATCTTCGCGTGTGAATTTTAGTGATTGATTGTTCCTACAATCTTCTTTGTGATTTGTCACTTTAAAAATATAAAGGTTTTGAATACTAGTAGTAAATATCAAAACTCTTTCTTCAAATGATTTCAACACTATTTTAGTACAAAGCTCGTTTCTTAAACCGTTTTCCAATCTATTAGTATATACAAGCCTTTACCTCACTCGTATGAGAAATCTAATTAAACGGCTTAGTAAAACAAGTGGTATGAAACGCTTGCGTTTACTTCGTCGGTTAATTCTTGGACTTGTTCGATTGAATCTATTGTGACAATTTTCTAGTGAAGATTTACAGTTTGTTCGTTAATATTTAAGTTAAGCAAGTGGTTATGGGACATGAAGCTAAACTTTTATACTTACTAGCTTAGTGTAATTGACACTTCTCGATGATCATGACGATCATTTTTGTGATTTAGACTAGCAATGTGCGATGTCTCTTTGTCTGCAAGGGAGACTAAACCCCGCTTTGTGGAGTTTCGACTCAAATTGGTGGGGTAGCAACCCACGGTCTTCGGACCATTCGTGTGTCAGGTCTTCGGACCATTCGTGTGTCAAATTAATAGCTAGCTACCATGAGATAGCTTCTCGTTCATGTGTTACAGCTATTGGTGAGTTTTCATGCTCCCGTTCGTGTGATAGGCCTTCCCCCCTTATTTTCTATGATTTCTGGGTTTCGTGTGTCGAATTCTGGAATTTTCTTCTTCACATATTTTAGTGATTTCTGTTGATATGATTTATCAATTTTTGTGCATAGGTGAATTCGTGTGTCATTGACCGGATTTCTTGAGATGATTTCTAGAAATTTATGCTTCACCAATTTTAGTGATTTTCATTGATATGATTTATCAATTTTTGTGTATTGGTGAATTTGTGTGGCATTAACTTGTTGTGAATACAAGTTTTGGGTATGATACCCTTTTTGGATCTTTGAGAAGATTCTTTGATATTAAATAATCGTTTGTTGATTATCAATTACATACTTATAGTAGTATGCCATTATGGATATTATACGTCTATGCCATATCTTTCATTCTATATCATGTTATCTGATATTTATAGCTAGACTGATCTGTTTATTATTTCTTATAAATAATACTCGGGTCAGACCGAGATGTTGCAGGTGCTTCGACTTGACTTCTCTCCAGGGATCCATTACTCTGACCTTTTGCTTACTACTTAGATTAGTAGTCTTTTTTTTGTTGTATACTCTTGAGATATTGACTCATTGATGTATTCTTTTGTATAGCACATGTTGCTATTATTTTGTGTTATTGTGGATCTTTCTGACCACTAATCTGATGTACACTTCCTAGTGTAGTATTCATATCTATTTCCGCCTTTGTGATATGAATTGTCTGTGACTGATTTGTGTTACGTTTATTTCTATATTTGTTTCCGAAGATATTATAGCCACTGTGTAGTAGCTTTGAGTTTGTGTCGGCATGTCGGATTTCTGATTGAAAAGAATTGAATGTTATACTATCTGACATATCGATGCTCACACAAAGCAATTATACAGATGGTCGCTCCTCAACAGCCTTATTCTCCGTGCTAGTTGACAGCATTACATCGTAGTGTTCTTGCCTAGCGTGGGTATAGAGGTGGGGCGTTACAGCTTGGTATCAGAGCCAAACTTCGGAACAATATAGAATAATTTAGCAAGGACCATGTCCTAAGTCTTTCTTAGGAGTCGTGCTTTAGGATTTAATTCGAGTCTTCGTACCGATTCATCCTATTTTCCTTATGATTCCTTGTTTATCTATCAAGATTGCTTGATATTCAATTTGGTGAATAACCTTTTTCTTCTTCTTCTTTCTTTCTAAAGGAAGAGAAATGTCTAGACCAGGCCGCCCCAGAGCCGTGCCATCTAGCGCTCCACCCCAGGATGGAGTTTTTATGACTGCTCAACAGCTTCTTGATTTAGTGACGAATGCTCAAGCAGCTGGAGCTAACCCGGAACCTACTCACCCAAAGTCGGGATTTGCACGCTTGTGCAGCGATTACACTAATTTGGGTGGGGAGCCATTCAAAGGTTCCGAAACTATTATTGAAGTACAGGCTTGGCTAAGGTCATGCGATCGAATCTTTTCTCGCATGAATCTTATTGACCTTCACCGAGTTTAGGTAGCCTCTAGTATGCTCCGAGAAAGAGCATTGGACTGGTACGAGCTTCTTATTTCTGAGATTAATGAAGCGGATCTCACCTGGGAGAAATTCCGAGAACGCTTCGAGTTGAAATTTGTACCAGAAGCAGAGAAAGTGACATTGGCTCGACGATTTATAGACCTTGTTCAAGGTGAGTCCTCCGTGACTGATTACGTCGCCTCCTTCGAGTCGCTTTCCAAATACGGGGTTGAATACATCAACACCCCTTTAAAGAAGAACCAGAGGTTCGTCTATGGCTTAAACAAAAATCTCAAGAAGCCATTACTTCTAAAATTAGAAGTTTCTTTCGACCAACTCGTTGATATCGCTCTTCGTCTTGAAGAGGCGGATAGGGAGAATGATGTTGAAGTGGTGGGAGCTAAACCAAACTTCAACAACAAGAAGAGGCCAAACAAATTCAAAGGCCCTTATCCCAATAAGAAAGAGAGGCAAGCAACTCCTGCTGAAAAGACCTTTTCCTCTACTCAAGGAAAATGCTATAATTGTGGTTCGAAAGACCATTTTGCGAACAAGTGTTCAAAGCCTCGTACTTGTCGCTATTGCAAAAGCCCGGACCATTTTATGAATGTATGTCCCAAACTTCAAAATAGGAGGGAGGGAAAGATTAATGTTGCTCAAGCCTCTGGCAACACATCTCGTGGCCAAGGTATTTCTCATTCTATTCTGGATGGAATTATTTTATTTCGTGATCGTCCTATTCGAGTTCTTTTTGATACGGGTGCGTCCCATTCTTTTATATCAGAAGAACTTGTTGATACCTTTTCTTTGGATGTTTTGTGTTTAATGACTTCTTTGAGAATTGCAAATCCGGTTGGTGGATCCGCAACAATCAGTTTATTGTGTAAAGATGTCGAGATTATTTTGTGTGATTTTTCTTTCCGAGCCGATTTGCATGTCATGCGTTATTTGGGCTTTGGAATGATTTTGGGAATGGATTGGCTTAACCGTTATAAAGCTCATATCCTATGTCCTGAGCGGACTATTCATCTTCGACATCCTCAATCTGTTAAGCAGATTTCTCTTAATCTTAAAGATTCAGATTCCAGCTTGGTTGCATCTTTATATTCTTTAAACCCTCGTGATGACGATGATGATGATGAGGGTGACATTATTTCTCTTATTCACGTCGTTTGTGAATTTTCCGACATATTCGAGCCCGTTTTAGGATTACCGCCTAAGCGACCAATTGAGTTCAGAATTAATCTTATTCCTGGAGCTCAACCTATCACTCGTCCTCCATATCGTATGTCCAATAAAGAAAACGAGGAGATGCGTAAGCAATTATCCGAATTGGAGACGAAGCAATTTATTCGCTCTAGTTCTTCGCCTTGGGGAGCTTCAGCTATTTTTGTGAAGAAATCCGATGGAACACTTAGGCTTTGCATTGACTACCGCAAGCTTAATGATCTTACTATCAAAAATAAATATCCTTTACCTCGGATTGATGATCTATTCGATCAACTTAGTGGTGCTAGAGTCTTTTCACAATTAGACTTAGCTACTGGATTTCATCAGCTTCGTATTGCAGAGGATAGTATTCCTTTGACATCGTTCCGTACTCGTTATGGATCTTATGAATGGCTTGTTATGCCATTTGGTCTAATGAATGCTCCGGCTTATTTCGTTGACCTTATGAATAGAGTTTTCAAAGACTTTCTCGACCGGTTTGTTTTCATCTTTATCGATGATATTCTTGTGTATTCTAAAACCGAGGAGGAGCATGAAAAGCATCTTCGGATTGTGTTGGAAACTCTTAGGAGTAATCAATTAAAGGCAAAATTTTCTAAATGCCACTTTTGGCAATCTCGTGTGAAGTTTCTCGGTCATATTATTTCCGAATCCGGAATTTCCGTGGATCCTTCAAAGATCGAAGCGATTCAAGATTGGAAAAGACCGGAGAGTGTGACAGAGATTCGTAGTTTTCTCGGATTGGTGGGCTATTACCGTTGTTTTATCAAAGACTTTTCTAAGATTGCCGTGCCTCTCACTAGCTTGACCAAGAAAGGCATTAAATACATTTGGTCGGACAAATGTGAAACTTCTTTTCAGAAATTAAAAGAACTCCTTTCTGATGCTCCTATTCTTGTTATTCCCGAGGGGAATCAAGATTTCGTTGTTTATACCGATGCTAGTCGCGTTGGTTTGGGTGCCGTTCTTATGCAAAGAGAACGTGTTATTGCTTATGCTTCCAGGCAATTGAAGCCTGCTGAGACTAGATATGCCACTCATGATTTAGAGCTCGCGGCTATTGTTTTCTCCCTTCGTATTTGGCGTCATTATCTTTTAGGAGAGAAATTTGTTCTTTATACCGATCATAAGTCCTTGAAGTATTTATTCTCTCAAAAGGAACTTAATTTGCGTCAACAGCGTTGGCTCGAATTTCTTGCACCGTATGATCTTGATATCCTTTATACTCCCGGAAAGGGAAATCGTGTTGCGGATGCACTTAGTCGAAAGCAACGAGCGGTTGTTTCTATGATGATATCCGAATGGAACGATCTCGCGATCTTATCCACTTGTGAGATTCGAGACCGTGTATCCGATTTATGCTCATCATTTGTTTTATATAGCCTTGAGGCTCGTCCTTCTCTCTTAGACCGCATTCTTGAAGCTCAAAGGCTAGATCCCGAATTGGCTCTTCTTGGCCAAAATATTAAGGATAAAATTGTATTGAAGGTTTGAAAGATTTTGATATCGATTCTCGTGGCGGCATTCGGAGATTTGGTAGACTTGTCGTACCAAATATTAGTAATCTTCGTAAAGATATTTTAGAAGATTCTCATCGTTCTAAATTTACCATTCATCCCGGAAGTAGTAAAATGTACGCAGATATGAAGCGACTTTATTATTGGGAGGGAATGAAACTTGACATCGCTAACTTCGTTAAGCGTTGCATGACTTGCCAACTCATTAAGGCCGAACATCAAAGGCCCGGTGGGTTATTGCAACCTTTAGAAATTCCAATTTGGACGTGGGACCAAATTTCCATGGATTTTATATATGGCCTTCCCCGTTCTCGTTCGGGTCATGATAGCTTATGGGTGATCGTTGATAGACTTACTAAATCCGCCCATTTTATTCCCATTCGGTCTAACCGAACCGTTCCTCTTTTGGCCAAACTCTTTATCAAAGAGATTGTTAAATTTCATGGAGTTCCTACTTCTATTGTTAGTGATCGTGATCCATTGTTTACTAGTGGATTTTGGAAGAGCCTTCGAAAAGCTTTAGGAACGAAGCTTAATTTTAGCACCGCTTATCAACACCAGTCCGATGGACAAACCGAGCGTGTGAATCAAACTCTTGAAGATCTTCTTCGTGCTTGTGTGCTTGATTTCGGTGGAAGTTGGGAAGATCATATTTCTCTTGTTGAATTTTCCTATAATAATAGCTTCCAATCTAGTATTGGTATGGCACCTTTTGAGGCACTCTACGAAAGGCCATGCCGATCTCCTTCTTGTTGGCTTGAGACCGGTGAGAAGCTGGTTTTAGGTCCAGATTTTATTCGTGATTCCACAGAAAAGATTGACCTTATTCGTCATAGGATGAAAGAAGCCCAGAGTAGACAAAAATCCTATGTCGATAACCGGAGAAGGAAATTAGAATTTTCTGAGGGAGATCTTGTGTTTGTTCGTGTTTCGCCTATGAAGGGTGTTGTGCGATTCAGTCGATCGGGAAAACTAGCGCCTCGATATATTGGGCCATTTCCTATCACTGAACGTATTGGTTCCATGGCTTATCGCCTTTTATTACCGGCTCAATTTTCTGCTATTCATGACGTGTTTCACGTTTCTCAATTACGGAAGTGCCTTCGAGATTTCGATTATATTCTTGAGCCCGGTGTTGTGGAAGAGATTGAAGTTTCGCCTAATTTAACTTATGAGCAACATCCTATTCGTATCATTGCTTTGGAGGTCAAACGACTTCGAAATAAAGATGTTCCGCTTGTTAAAGTTCAATGGTCTTCAAATCCTAAGGATTGTTCTTGGGAATCTAGAGAGTTCATCGAGCGATCACATCCGGACTTGTTTTCTCGTGCTCTTTGAGGTGAACTTCTTATTTCAAACTTCTTTTGTGTTGAATATGCTTTTATGGTTGTTACTATATATCTTCTTCTTAAATATTGCGAAGACGCAATTTCTTTAAGGAGGGGAGTTTGTAACAACCCGCATATTTGTCGATTTTATATTTAAATATTTTGTTTAAATATTTTATCGATACTCGGAATTTAGTCCGAAAAGCTACTTTTTGCATACGGTCGAATTAGGACTCGGGACCACTCCCATTGAGTTTAAAATGCCGTTTGCGACCTTTTTGAGTATAATCTTCGATATGTTTTGAGAAAGTTGATTTTTGCTACTTTTCACTTTGGGTTTGGTTTTGGGCTCAGCCCCATGTTAACTTATGCTCAAATCTGAGCCACTCTTCCCCACTCACCCTCATTCTCTTCTCTTTTCAGTTCTAAGGTATTAATGGTGGGTGAGATTGGAAATTAAAACTCCAAAACCCTAGTTCCTCTTGCAAATCCAATTCCTAGCTCCAAATTCAAGAGAACCCATTGGTAAGCATTCTCTTCTTCTTCTCCAACTTATTCTCTTACCAATTTCAGAAATTCCTAATCCTAATTTTGGGAATGTTCTTTTTTTGAGCATAGATTCAAGCTCATTTGGGTTGTGTTGAAGTGAGGTTGATTCTCCATTTGCTTTCAAGCTTCTTCTTGTTTGATTTTGTAAAAAGGTGAGATTTTAAATCTCACATCTAAGTCTATGAATTATCTTCGATTGTTAGGTATGAATTCCTAACACTTATTCTTATGCAATTGCTTTTGATTTGGATTGCTTTTGAGAATATTCCAATTTTAGTGTTTGAAAGCCAAATCCTTAAAAATCATAGCTTTGAGGTTCAAATGTGTTTTTGGTGATGCATCGAGGAGCCAATAGGGCCGGGTAGCCGTTAGGCATAATTCCCTAGCATCCGTGCTCGTTCGGTTGCGAATTGGTGGAGGTTGCATATCAATTTATGGGCATCAATTTGCAGAGCATCGGGTTCGGCCGACCGACCCCCCGCTGCCGGCCGACCGACCTGCTGCCAAGTGCATAAGCACTTTCTGTTTCTGGTCCGGTCGACTGCCTACAGGGCTCGGTCGACCGACCTGCTGTCCCGAGAATTTTTCAGAACAGGGTCCGGTCGACCGAGATCTGTAGCCGGCCGACCGACCTGGTGATATTTTGCCTACTTCGCCTAGTTGCTTGAATTCCCAACTTAAATTGATTCGTGTTGTTTCCTATTTATTGTTATCAATTATTATGACTTTGATGACTCCTTTTTAGGGATTTTTGAATATCCTATTCGATGGATTCTTTATCGGTTTCGTTGGATTTTTATTCACATCTTCGTGTGTGAATTTTAATGATTGATTGTTCCTACAATCTTCTTTGTGATTTGTCACTTTAAAAATATAAAGGTTTTGAATACTAGTAGTAAATATCAAAACTCTTTCTTCAAATGATTTCAACACTATTTTAGTACAAAGCTCGTTTCTTAAACCGTTTTCCAATCTATTATTATATACAAACCTTTACCTCACTCGTATGAGAAATCTAATTAAACGGCTTAGTAAAACAAGTGGTATGAAACGCTTGCGTTTACTTCGTCGGTTAATTCTTGGACTTGTTCGATTGAATCTCTTGTGACAATTTTCTAGTGAAGATTTACAGTTTGTTCGTAAATATTTAAGTTAAGCAAGTGGTTATGGAACATGAAGCTAAACTTTTATACTTACTAGCTTAGTGTAATTGACACTTCTCGATGATCATGACGATCATTTTTGTGATTTAGACTAGCAATGTGCGATGTCTCTTTGTCTGCAAGGGAGACTAAACCCCGCTTTGTGGAGTTTCAACTCAAATTGGTGGGGTAGCAACCCACGGTCTTCGGACCATTCGTGTGTCAGGTCTTCGGACCATTCATGTGTCAAATTAATGGCTAGCTACCATGAGATAGCTTCTCGTTCATGTGTTACAGCTGTTGGTGAGTTTTCATGCTCCCGTTCGTGTGATAGGCCTTCCCCCCTTATTTTGTGTGATTTCTGGGTTTCGTGTGTCGAATTCTGGAATTTTCTTCTTCACCTATTTTAGTGATTTCTATTGATATGATTTATCAATTTTTGTGCATAGGTGAATTCGTGTGTCATTGACCGGATTTCTTGAGATGATTTCTAGAAATTTATGCTTCACCAATTTTAGTGATTTTCATTGATATGATTTATCAATTTTTGTGTATTGGTGAATTTGTGTGTCATTAACTTGTTGTGAATACAAGTTTTGGGTATGATACCCTTTTTGGATCTTTGAGAAGATTCTTTGATATTAAATAATCGTTTGTTGATTATCAATTACATACATATAGTAGTATGCCATTATGGATATTATACGTCTATGCCATATCTTTCATTCTATATCATGTTATCTGATATTTATAGCTAGACTGATCCGTTTATTATTTTCTTATATATAATACTCGGGTCAGACCGAGATGTTGCAGGTGCTTCGACTTGACTTCTCTCCAGGGATCCATTACTCTGACCTTTTGCTTACTACTTAGATTAGTAGTCTTTTTTTTGTTGTATACTCTTGAGATATTGACTCATTGATGTATTCTTTTGTATAGCACATGTTGCTATTATTTTGTGTTATTGTGGATCTTTCTGACCACTAATCTGATGTACACTTCCTAGTGTAGTATTCATATATATTTCCGCCTTTGTGATATGAATTGTCTGTGACTGATTTGTGTTACGTTTATTTCTATATTTGTTTCCGAAGATATTATAGCCACTGTGTAGTAGCTTTGAGTTTGTGTCGGCATGTCGGATTTTCGATTGAAAAGAATTGAATGTTATACTATCTGACATATTGATGCTCGCACAAAGCAATTATACAGATGGTTACTCCTCAACAGCCTTATTCTCCGTGCTAGTTGACAGCATTACATCGTAGTGTTCTTGCCTAGCGTGGGTATAGAGGTGGGGCGTTACAATAAAAAGGCAAGCAATCAATTTGCTTCAAAATGGAAATGGAAACATGAAATTTTGAACGTGTATAATTTAAAAGATGGAAACTTGTGGTGATTGAGGTAAAACAATAAGCAAGCAAGGATTTTGCGTTGATTGAAAATAAGAAACGGCAAAAATTTATTTGGCAAGAATTGGTACTCGTTTGAAATTATTAAGAAGAGAATGCATTGATTAATAAAAAGAAACGGCAAGAATTTGTTGGAGAAAATAATTGCAGTGGGTATGAATTAATCAGCGAAAGAATACGGTAAGCAATTATATTTTCTTTGAAACGGATAAGGAAATTTGAAAAAAAATTGCACGTTTAATAATTTAGCAGAAAATTATGCATTTGATATCGGTAGGAGAGGGAAAACGGTAAGTAATAAATTTTATTTCGGTAGGCTTTGCAATTTCAAATATTTTATGTGTGAACTTCAGGTTGCTAAAGTGGGAAAGCACAAATTAATGCTTGCGTAATTTAGGGCAAACACGGATTTAAAATTTTTGAACGCTAAAGGAAAAATGGTTTCTTTCATTATCAAAGGGGTGTGTGGTTTTATTCAAAGAAGAAATTTTGCATTGCAAGAAATATTTGATAAAGTGTAATGCGAAAATAAAGGAGGAAGTAAATTTGCGTTTACATGAAAATTTGCCCTGATTGAATGAGGCACGGCCAGCAATAATTAATTTTGAATGATTGAATTTGGAAGGCTATTGCTAAAACAAAGATTCCATACCACATTTAAATGATTTATGAAAAAGAAACGTGTTATTTATAAAAAAATTCTTATTAAAGAAACTTGCGTTGATTTATACAAAAAAATGGCTAGGACTACTTGACAAACATTTGTACTTGTTTAAAAATTTGAAAGTAAATGCATTGGTAAATTTTTCTTTCCTTTTTGAAAATGCAAAAATAAGATAAAGAGGGAAGGCGTTCATAAAGGTGGCAAGAATTTATTTGAACAAAATGGGATGCAATATAATTTTGAACGTGAGTTTTGAATTCTAGAGAAGTTGCGTGATTTAAGCCAAAGAAAATATGGCTAGAAATAATATTCATTTACCACTTAGAATTTTACGTCTACTGTTTAGTTTATCCATTTACAGCTAAGGTAAAAATTAAAAATGCGTACTACAGACGCAACATTTTATGCCCAAATTTAGAACGAAAATAACGTTTTTTTTACATTTATACGTTTAAAGAGTATCCATTAAATACATACTATTTATACCACCAAATTAATCAAAACGGGTATGAATGTGCAAATTAAAACGCGCCTTTTTATAAAGGTTATTTATACACTATATTTTTGTTCCAAGTTTTATTGCTTAAATAAAACATGATTTTGCTTAAAATTTAGTTATTTACCATTTCAACAAAATAAACCAAATTTCCAATTAAAGTAAATCCTTAAGCAAAGTCAAAATTTCAGAAATCTTATCCTTTAATTAAAAATTTGGGCAATGTTTTAATCAAATTCAAAATTTAGATTTTTATATAATAAACCCCCAAAGTATTATAATTAAAAGAATGAAATATTTGTTAAAATTTTGGGCTGTTACACTTTCCCCATTCAGAACTTTTCGTCCTCGAAAAGGAAGAAGGTAGGGGAATAGAAACAACCTGAAAGAAAACTAAATTGAAACTCAAAATAGAATCATTAATCTAAACCATGCAAATTAAATTTTAAATTAATAATTGATTCATCTATTTAATTTCTCTTAAGTTAAATTTAACTATTTCAAATTTCATTACTTCATCTTCCAATTATCTTAAAATAAAAATTTCTAAAATCATATGTTTGAAAATTATTTGTTATACTCAAAATGTGCTCAATAAATTAATATCTTTTTTTATTCCTAATTATAACTAAATTTATTTCTCTCGATATATTTTAATCGTTTATGTTAAATATGTTTACACTTACTACAATTGCTTAAATTTATTCTTAGTTCCTTTAACATCATTTTATATTATAAATTATTCCATTACCTTTGTTAATCTTTTTATAACTAGAATTTAAGTGTATAACATTTATTATAACCACTCAAATTTTATTTATAAAATCTTTTTATATTGTATATTATCCAATTACATTGTTAACTTCTGAAAATCAAGGTAAGTTATATTGAAATGAAATTGAGTATTATACAAATAAAATTTTAAAATTCAATTATCTCAAGTTGGAATCATCTATTCAAAAATTTGATTTTCTTTTTTTATAATTGAAATTATTCCTTAAGATAAAATTTAAGAATTAAATTTCTGATTCCCTTCAAACCATTTAGAGATAAATAAATATACATAATATGTCAAGTCAAATTTAAATCATATATCTATATATTATGAATCAATTCATAATTTAGAGATTCAATTCAATTAAATTCTCAAGGTAAAATTGTAGCCAGACTGCAGAATGGTCTCTTCACTTCGAAACTCGAGAATGAATGTTGATGATGTTGCAGTCATCACCGAAATTATTTCCTAGCGACAAAGAGAAGAGCACTGATTTTTAAACCTTTAAATTCTTTGGAAACAAATTTCTATTCGAAAATAATTTAAATAATATATCATTTTAAAACTTTAAACACAAGGTTTAAAACCATTGGGAATTTAATTCTTAAGTTCTAGTTTTAAATTCATTTCTGTTTCCAAATTAATTTATAACCACTGTTTATAGTTCAATTATTTATATGAGACAAAACCCATGGTTTACAAAACCATAAATAAAATCAAAGACTATTATCTCTTGACAACTAGTTAAATTAATTATAAAAATTCAGAAAATTATACTTATATATATAATATTAGATTTTTTCCAAATATAAGAATAAATTTTTCAAAACAAGGATAGATATTCAAATTTGATGGACTCAAATCAAAGAGAATTTTGATTTAAAGATAAGTTGGAATCAGAAAATTCGATGATTAAATACAAAATAAGGAACTGGATAAGTTTATATAAATCACGGACAACCTTAACCGGGTCAACCGTGACTTAAAGAGTAAGATCGATGTGGATTTTTATGGGGTAAATCTACATTCGATCTGAAGAGATAGACTTCGGAATAACCAAAGATACTAGCATCTAAACCGAGGATAAATATAAATTTCTGGTGAATCAATGTTAATTGTAAAGGAGTTTCACCCCTTTATTAGAATATTGGCGAGACCGCCAATTCACTATAAAGATTATCCGAAGTGGAGTTATAGGATACTCCAGAATCGAAAAAAATGAATAGTGAGGGACATGAATGAACTTTGGAACCGCAGGAACGTCCAAAATTCAAAGGAAATCGAATCAAAAGGAAGAGATTCAAGCTCGAATGTAAGTGATTCTGTAAATCAAATTTACCATACATGCTAAGTTTTGCCTAAAGCCAAAGCTTTGATACCAAAATGTAACAACCCGATATTTTCAACCATTCGCATCCGCACATGTCGGACTTGAATTGTTCGAAATACAGCGTTGTAAATAAAATTTGGCAAATCTCAGAATATACAGTAAATAAATAATCACAGAATCACAGACAAAGAATCAGAATACTCGCAGCGGAATTTAAGAATAACATAGTGGTTCATGAAGCCACTATCAATAGTCTCAAGCAAGTATAAAGTACATAGTCTTAAACCAAATATAGTTTGAAATCTCCACAGAAAATCTCAATATTAGATTGTCTTGATTACAAAGCCTAATAAGAACTGAACAGAAACTTGACGGCAGCTTGAAAAGAGATGATCAGCAAAAGTTCAAGCTCCGAAGGTGAAGTCTGAACTGAAACTCAGGCTGACTCGAGCGTATAATAAAACATAAACACTCGAGTCAGGACATACATACTTATACAGTGTAAGCTAATTCAAGTGAACTGTAATAAAGTACAAGTAACTTAAAGGATGCTTGGGACCGCCCATCCTCTAAGGATCCGTTAAACTATTTACTATGTAGTAATACTTCGATATTATAATAGTGTCTATTAGTAAAATAAACTTACTTTAAAATTGAGTTAAGGAGTGACCCAACATTCCGCTTAACACATAATACTGTTAATAGTCTATACAGTACCGTAGTACCTCCTGATTGGGAGGCTACCAGAGGATACTCCATAGGTACGACACAAATAGAAACTCGTACAAGGCGCGCTAGGGTAAGTGACATGACACAACTAGGCAATGCCATGGTAGATATACCAATTACGCTTCCGGGTCGGTGGTAACGCGTAGCAGCTACTACCGCCCACCTCGAACAACACCCTAAAAAACAAAAATCAAAAGTGGCCACCGAATCAATCCAAAAGTCAAAGTATAATATCGAAGGGATGTGTCCGATCAAAGGTGCTACCTCAATTAACCCGTCGATTGCTCATGTTTTAGTCACCTTATGCCAACTCACGGGAGTTGGGTCCACGTATTTACCTCAAAGGAAAACGCCGCCACCATCCTACTTCATTCTGGAATCTCCACCGCGTACACGATTGTTAAAGTGGTTTTCGGTATCGACAGAGAGTATGCCCATATCTGATCCCGGTCTCTTTAACAACCAACGTTATTAATACCCATGGTTATAAATTCCAAAATAGTTAATATTAAATTAAAATACTTCATTTTAACTTTTAAAGGTGAAGTTATTATATTTACGAATCGAATATTCAAAAATCTCAATTTCAGCCACTACAACACTTAACAAGTGCTACTGTAACCTTTTATTTATTCGGGTTTAATTTAAAATTTCACGACCACAGCACTTACCAAGTACTGCAATAGCCCTTAATTAATTTTTTAGCTTTTAGTTCATTTGCATCAACTACGGCACTTACAAAGTGTGGTAATATCCCTTACAATAGTTTTAAGTGAATTAAATTTTTTTTTAGACTTCAATATAAATTCATCAATAATTAAACTTAAATTTTAAACTATATTAACTTATAAAAAAACATATTATCCATTTGAAATAGTCATTTAAATCTACCCAAAAATTTATGATTTTTATTAAGTATATTCCACTAATAAATATCAACCTCTCAAGGCTTTACTTATTAAAGTTAAATGCCCAAATTTCTATATTTTTTTATATTCGAAATTTTCTTAACCATTTAGATGAATTACCATTTCAAAATATAGCTAAATTTCCCCTTTATTTATTAACTTACCTTTTATTCTTAAACCAAACTTCCATTTCTAAATTAAGATATATTTCAAATTTTATGTTTAAGTATTTATTTATCTATTAAATTCATAGAAAATTCAATAACACCTTATTAATTTATTTAAATTCCAATTTACATCAAAATTTATTACATTTACATATTTAGCTTGAATCCTATCAAAATTTCCAAAATGAATTTATTACTTCAAATTCCAACGTACCATTTATTTATTTGTACATTTAACTTGTATAAGACTACCAACAATTATATTAACTCAATTTAAATAAAAATATTAAAATATATATATTTAAAATACTTAAAATTTCCAGAAAAATATATATATAATAACCACGGGTCTGTATAATATTTTCTAACCTAGGTCAATTGATACGGATAATATATCATTTCAATCCGTAATTTACAAAGAAAAACACGGGTTTTATCATTTCAAACCCGCAATCCCAAGTTAAATAAATAACTAAATAAATAAATAAAAATCGTTCAGGCCTATCATTTCAGCCTGTAACGATTTCTATTCTACAGGGAACTTGCAGTGTGATTAAATAGTAAATTAATAATTAGTATAACAGCATAAACGTAACAGTATAAAAATATAATCGATGATGTGTCAAATTTAATAACATGGTTTTTAACATCATAAATTCATATCATAGGCAATTTAAATTATAAAATATAACAAATTTACAATTACACTTGTTATTAATTTACCAATCTATAAGTATGTTTGTCGGGTGAGGAAAACTCACATTTTCGAAGCTGAAGATTTTGATTCAAAACTAAGATAACCATCCCGGAGACATCTTACAGCAGGCATGATCAAAATTTAGTGGAGACGATGATCAGATTCAATTTCTTGAAACAAAATGAATAAATTAGTTACGCGGATTTTAAATACAGTCATCAAATTCATATTGGACATATCAAAATTTAATAATGCACTGGAATTAAATCGAATAAGAGGATATGACATAAAATGGCTCAACCACTCCACCATACGACTCAACCCCAATCCCCTGGCTCGGCCATGATTTAATTAAAAATTTGGAACACACACCTCACCAAAAGGCTGAAACAAAGTGGTGCAAACATAAATATTCGGACTTTTAACAAACAGGTGGTATTTATTTTCTCTTAAAATGCAAAAGAAATTCCAAATTAGGTTCTAGTTTTGGACACTCATTACTGGGCTCGGCAACCCATTCACTGGCTTGTCCATATATGCACGTTACTTTTTTTCCAAAATTTAAACAAAATATTATAACGTGCGAAATAAGGCTCATGCCTATGCGTGCATCCACTTAACTAAGGCTGAGAAAATTTAGAAATAGGCTGTGATATCATGGATTCCCTGGAGCTATCTATTTGCGTGCCTGCTATTTACGTGCCTGCATGCCCTCAAATTTTTTTCCTTTTTTTCTTTATTATATTATTATCCTTATAAAAAAAACTGAACGCAACAGAGGAGATTGAAAAGAAAAAAAATGGTCTGAGCTAACCCAAAGATCGCACGCAATATTTCTTCCCAAATCACAATTCATGGCGTGGTCAAGGTGGTGCGGAGGGTCAAGTTTCGTGGTGGAGCAGTAAATGAAACAAGGAAATAAAAGAAGAAGAAAACAAAAAGGAGGAAGGAGAAAAGATATTCAGCCATACCTGATATGTGAAGCTCACGCAAAGAAGAAGAAGCTGAAGCTAATATGAGATGGATCCATTTTCGGTGATGAGAAAATTTGGACGTGCTAGTGCATTAATATAAAGGGTTGCTTAAATGGGAACGTGAATCATAGCATGCAGATTTTTTTCTTTAGGCAAGGATAAAGGGATTTGGTATTAAATCGGTAATGTAACGTAAATCAAGGGAAAAAAATTGCGTGATTGATATTCTGACCAGAAGAAATGCGATGATTTGTAACTTTAAACGTAGGAAATAAATGAAAAATGGGTAGGTGAAAAATAAAGGAGGCAAGCAGGAATTGATTGCGTTGGTTGATAAAAAGAAACGACAAGAATAAAATTGATTTTGGTAGACTTTTGAAAAATTTTGGGATGTGGGTTTTGTAATTAAAGCAGCAAAATTGCGCAATTAGAGGGGAGAAAGATTTGGAAGCAATTAATTTGTACGCGTTTATATTAGTAAGGAAGTAAATGGATTTTTTTTTATACATGCAAGAAATAAGGATGTTGGAACGGCTATAGAGAGAGGTACGTGAGGTTTTTTTAATTCTACTTAAAAGTATGTGTTGATTAAGATGAGGGATTATAGGCAAGAATTTATTTAAAACAATTACCCTGTTGCTTTGATTTTGAATCAGTCTATTGAATATTTTTCTTATCAATTTCACACGAGAGGTAAGGAAAGTTTGGAACAATTAATCACAGTGAGTAATAAATTTTTATTACCAGTGTAGAATTCGGGAATTAAGGAGAATATAAAAAGGCAAGCAATCAATTTGCTTCAAAATGGAAATGGAAACATGAAATTTTGAACGTATATAATTTAAAAGATGGAAACTTGTGGTGATTGAGGTAAAACAATAGGCAAGCAAGGATTTTGCGTTGATCGAAAATAAGAAACGGCAAGAATTTATTTGGCAAGCATTTGTACTCGTTTGAAATTATTAAGAAGAGAATGCGTTGATTAATAAAAAGAAACGGCAAGAATTTATTGGAGCAAATAATTGCAGTGGGTATGAATTAATCATCGAAAGAATATGGTAAGAAATTATATTTTCTTTGAAACGGATAAGGAAATTTGGATAAAATTGGCACGTTTAATAATTTAGCAGAAAATATGCGTTTGATATCGATGGGAGAGGGAAAACGGCAAGCAATAAATTTTATTTTGGTAGGCTTTGCAATTTCAAATATTTTATGTGTGAACTTCAGGTTGCTAAAGTGGGAAAGCACAAATTAATGCGTGCATAATTTAAGGCAAACACGGATTTAAAATTTTTGAACGCAAAAGGAAAAATGTTTTCTTTCATTATTAAAGGGGTGTGTGGTTTTATTCAAAGAAGAAATTTTGCATTGCAAGAAATATTTGATAAAGTGTAATGCGAAAATAAAGGAGGAAGTAAATTTGCATTTACACGAAAATTTGCCTTGATTGAATGAGGCACGGCCAGCAGTAATTAATTTTTAATGATTGAATTTGGAAGGCTATTGCTAAAACAAAGATTCCATACCACATTTTAATGATTTATGAAAAAGAAACGCGTTATATAAAAAAAAAATTCTTATAAAAGAAACTTGCGTTGATTTATACAAAGAAATGGCTAGGACTACTTGGCAAACATTTGTACTTGTTCAAAATTTGGAAGTAAATACGTTGAAAAACTTTTCTTTCCTTTTTGAAAACGCAAAAATAAGATAAAGAGGGAAGGCGTTCATAAAGGAGGCAAGAATTTATTTGAAACAAAATGGGATGCAATATAATTTTGAACGTGAGTTTTGAATTCTAGAGAAGTTGCGTGATTTAAGCCAAAGAAAATATGGCTGGAAATAATATTCATTTACCACTTAGAATTTTATGTCTACTGTTTAATTTATCTATTTACAACTAAGGTAAAAAATTAAAAATGCGTACTACAGACGCAACATTTTATGCCCAAATTTAAAATGAAAATAACGTTTTTTTTTTACATTTATATGTTTAAAGAGTATCCATTAAATACATACTATTTATACCACCAAATTAATCAAAATGGGTATAAATTAACGCGCCTTTTTATAAAGCTTATTTATACACTATATTTTTTTCCAAGTTTTATTGCTTAAATAGAACATGATTTTGCTTAAAATTTAGTTATTTACCATTTCAACAAAATAAACCAAATTTCCAATTAAAGTAAATCCTTAACCAAAGTCAAAATTTCAGAAATCTTATCCTTTAATTAAAAATTTGGGCAATGTTTTAATCAAATTCAAAATTTAGATTTTTATATAATAAACCCCCAAAGTATTATAATTAAAAGAATGAAATATTTGTTAAAATTTTGGGCTGTTACATGGTATATCTACCCTGGCATTGCATAGTTGTGCCGTGTCACCTACCCTAGCGCGCCTTATATGAGTTTCTATTTGTGTCGTACATATGGAGTATCCTCTGGTAGCCTCCCGATCAGGAGGTATTACGGTACCGTATAG
The DNA here is from genome assembly GCA_030765085.1 of Allium cepa. Classification (NCBI taxonomy): domain Eukaryota; kingdom Viridiplantae; phylum Streptophyta; class Magnoliopsida; order Asparagales; family Amaryllidaceae; genus Allium; species Allium cepa. Next base: position 339,179,456 of record CM060932.1, on the reverse strand, counting down.
ACTATTGGCATTATTACGTGTTAAGGTGGAAAATGTAAAGCCTTAACGCTATTTTAAATTATGTTTATTTTACAAATTAGACACTATTATAATAGCGAAATATGCTACATAGTAAATAGTTTAACGGATCCTTAGGAGATGTAAATCCCGAGCATCTCTTGAGTTACTGCACTCATATTTATTTGTGTTGATTTAACTTACATAAGAACTTTTAGTTCTGACTCGAGTGTTTTGTCTTTTCAATTCGCTCGGGTCAGTTCGTGCGTTTCAAGGTTTGAAGATTTTATTCTGGAGGACGATGACGAAGATTTGTAGTACTATTACCTATTATATTATCCCACTACACTATTATATTCCGCTGCATTATTGATGTTCTATAGTATGCATAACTCTGATATATATTGTAAGTATAATTAAATATTTGAAAAACAGCTTCATGAACTGTATATTTGATTATTATATTTCATCCTTCCGCTATGAGATTCTGTTTGTTTTATTTCTCTCTTGTTTTTCCTATTTACTCCGTAACAATCCGCCCTTCCGTATGGTTTGAATTGGCACGTATGTCGATTTAAAGCGTGCGAAAAGGCGGGATGTTACATATAATGTAATAACAACGTGATTAATATATTTTATTCATTCTGTTGTGAGATTCTTATATTGTTTAGTTCTTTCTTTCCTATCTTTTTTCTTTTCTATCTCTTTCTTTCTTAATGATGATGCGTCTTTCTGTGGAATGGAAGGCGGGTCGTCTACCAACTGTAACGACCCGAAATTTTCGACCCTGAAAATTCGACACTAATACGTCCACTGTAGAAGTGCCGAGCAATCGAACGTCGAAATTCCAGATTGTTAGGGTAAAGAAGGAAAGAGGTAGAAGAAGAACAGAAAACAAAACACGGAATCTCACATTCGCAACGGATCAAAATATAATATCAAATAATAGCATTTATTCAATGAAAAGATGTAAAAGCCAATTTTATATATAATACATCAGAGTATAACCATTTACAAATAAATTGGACACTTATAATTAACTTGTCCTAGTACATTATCAATACAGACTATACAGTCTCTAATACACAACGGAATATACTCCATACGTTTCTTCCATCCAGCTCGCCTCCTAAGCTCCCGAATTCCTAAACTGGAAATCTGTAATACTCGGTCTGACCCGAGCATTACAATAAAGTAAAACCCAGGTCAGGCTGGAAACCAGCGTGAGTAAACCCATATAATTTAAATACAAATTAATAAAACTACATTGAAAACCTGGGCAACTCGCACATCATTACAAGTTCTTAACTTGTCACAGTTAACCACTTACAAATCAATGTTTAAGTACCATAACTTAGTTTAAATATAATTTATTTTAGTCCAGCCTGTTTGATTCTAAACTCGGATCTATTGAGAATTATTGTAGATTACAAATCGAAGTGGTTTTGGGTATTTGTTGATAACCGACCACGGTCTCTTCGAATCCAATGTCATCTTTAATCCGATTAATTTAACTGAATACAATTCAATTTTGAATACAGGGTGTCACATTTACTCAGCAATTCATTATCAATAGGTACCCATACTATCACAGTTCAACCCAACATATCATAGCTCAGAAACATCACAATTTATCAGATTAGAGACATTAATCCAAATATTTAACACAATTTATCTGTCCATAAGCAAGACTAATTAGTAATTCAATCCCTAAATAATTTAATTAAATCTGCACCTAAATTAAATTAATTACTTTAATTACTTCCAAAACCTGCATAATTAATATTAACAAATTATAAATCATTTGTTGTTGTTTTAATTAATTAATGAAATTAATTAATCAATCCTTAATTATTCACATAAATTAATTATCCTTTAATTACATAAAGTAATTAATTTACCTTTAATTAATTACATTAATTATCCTTTAATTAATTAAGACCCTAATTAATTTAAAGATAAACCATTCATTACTTAATTATCTAAATTAATTACTTAATTATCATTCAAAAGAAATCACTTAAGCCTCTTTTTGATTAATTAAAATTTTGATACACTTATCTTAAATTCGTCATTTTATTTTAAAATCACTTAGAAATTAATTAAACGGTTAACCTATTATATAATTATATTAGATCAAGCATTTAAAGTTCAAACATTTGATTCATAAATTTATATTTGAAAATGTTTAAAAACATAATAAATACTTTTATTTTTTTTGAAACTCGTTACCATCAAGTTTTGAAGACCTGTATATTTTCCTTAAGCTTTAAAACTTTGTTACGAATCTTTCTTCACTTACTTTCTTTAATCTAAAACCCGAAAATCAAATAAAACAATCCCGAGACCAAAGTAAAAATTTCTGAGCAATAAATCTGAGCCACTCTCGCTTCTGCTACCCCATGAAAACCTGAGAACAACTTCGAGCATTGCACCCTTATCCTCGATCCTCTCTCCTTCTTCTCCTTCTTCTCTATTCCTATAGCAACAACCAAACACCCACCGATATTCCAGTGCACACGTGCACACGACATCGGAGGAACGCCAACTAACTTCAATGACATCCCCGAGTTGCCGCTAATTTCCCCGACCCTCCTAGCTACCCAGAACCTCAACCGAATACCTAAATCAAAATCGAGATCACCGAGCACCACCTAGAACATAGCCCAGTCACCAAAACCACTCGCAACGCCTAGCTCCGGTCAACAAAAGCTATGTGCTCGCACCGATAGCTGCGCCAGACCTTCCTCCTTCTTTTACCCCACCTTCGAGCCCACTCGAAACCATCGCGGCGTCGCACGGCTCTCAAAATCATCGTCGACCTGAACCATAACTTAAGCCTATATCGATCACGACCAAACCACCCACTCAATAGAAAAATCAGTCGCCATTTTTCCTAACTGAGCCAGACTTCCACCTTCCTCCGGCGATGAGCACGACATACCACTTTCAACCGATCGTCGAAAATCGATAATAAACTCAATATCGATCATCTCGCAAAATGTCAACACTCCCAATCTTAAAAATCAGGAAATTATTATCAAAATTCATTATTTACAAGTTCGAATCCAGTTACACAATCAAAACTTGTAATCTAGACACTTGATTTCCGACTAGAATGATTTTTCACTATGATATCTTGATTTCTGTATACTTTACTTGTAAATTAACTTAAAAATATTTTTAAAAATCTAATTTAGTTATTACTAACAAATTACTATTAAGGATCATAACCTAAAATCATTTATATGAAGGGATATGAATTTATATCATGTATTTTGGAGCTTGTTACACAACAGAGATAGGTTATATACATATTCTCTGACATGCTTAGGTAATTTAAATTTTATATGCATGCAAGGACTTAAATCTATCAATGCCAACATATTTACAACATTTCTTTAAAATCCTTATCATAAGCATCAAGATAAAATAGAATTAAGTTTGGTAGAAGGTGATGTTTACTCACCTGTTTTTGAATAGAGAAGCCTGGTCTTTGATTTTTGATTTAAAAACTGGAAACTTAGTTGATCTTTTACTTTGAAGACTGGAGATTGCTTGCTGTTCTTTGTTGAGTTGAATCTACTTTTTTTTGAAAAGAATTTGAACTAAAGCTTGGTATTTGAGATGATCTGCTTGTCTATGTTGCTTCAGGTTTGATTGTTTCAGGTTTAAATGCTTTGATTTTGTTTTGCTTGATTCATATTTTTGGATTGAAAGAGTTACTTTGTATATTATTTTTTTCTGCCTTGTAGTTTCTCAGGTTTTGGATTTTGAATAAAATTTTAAATGAAGGCAAATGAATGATAAGAGTAGAGAGATAGGTATATATAACTTGTTTTCATTTTATTTATATTTTAAAAGTGAAGAAAATAATTAAATACACTTGTGAATGCATGAAAAAAATTAGGCTAACACTTGTATTTTGCATGATAGAGTGTTTACACTTGTTAATCTATATTTTATTATTTGGTTTTTGTCAAAGTTTTCCCGATAAATGGAGCAATCAGATTTGGAAAGACGGGAAAGCTTGCCTCGAGATATATTGGACCCTTCCGAGTGCTCGAGAGAATTGGTGTTTTAGCCTACAGGATTGAATTGCCAGTCCGGATGGCTGGGAGTCACAATGTTTTTCACGTATCTCATCTGAGGAAGTATGTATTCGATCCATCTTTGGTTGTGGAACCAGTAGTGCAGGAAGATTTAGAGATCGAACCGGACTTATCGGTAGTCGGGCATCATGTCCAGATAGTTGATCAAGATGTGAGACAGCTCAGAAATAAAGTGGTGAAGCTGGTCAAGGTTCAGTGGAATGAGGATCCCAGAGATTGTACCTGGGAAACTCTGGATAGTTTTAGGAAAGCCTATCCGGATTTGTGTCCGGATAGCTATTAATGTTTGTTTGAATGAATTTTTTTTTGGTTGTTAATGTATGGTTGATATGTATGCTTAGATTGTTTGAAATAAAAAGTTTTTAAATTATCTTTTACTTTTAAATTTCGAGGACGAAATTCTTTTAAGGGGGAAGGAATGTGATATCCCAGAAATTTCAAGCAATTAAAATGTGATAATCTTCTTTTATAAATTAATTAAAATTGGAAAATTATTATTTATCAAACAAATAAATTATGTGTTTGTTTATATATATAGGCAGATAATAAATTGAATTTGAAATTTCAAAGATAAATATTTTAAAAATAAATTGGGATTTAAGAAAACTCTATATTTTAAAAACTAGTATATATATACATATATAATTATTTATTAATGTATAATTTTTTTTAAAATCATTTTCTTTAAAAGTTTTATAAATATTAACATAAGGGAAAAGTTTAATATTAAATCATTAAAAAACATATTTAAAAATAAGAAAAAATTGATAATATGATAAATATATATTAAAACATATTAATATTACAAATATAAGTTAAATATATATAATTTAACAAATGTAAGCTTAGGAAAACATGCAATTAACAAGTGAATATAATTAAACAAGTGTCACATTTATTCATTTGCTTGTATTTTTAAAAATATTAGGAAATCAAGCTATATATATATATATACACACACACTCACACATCCTCTTCTCTATTTTTTTTCTATCCTCATTTTTAAGACTAAGAAAATCAAAAGCCTGTAAACATACCTAAAACCAGAAAATTCAAAAGCAACAACAACTCTATCATCTATCTCAAATCTCAACCTAAATCATCAAGCAAATTTAACTAGATCAATCAAAACATCTCAGATTTAAAAGCGGGATCAACTCAACAAAGTTTTCCAGTTAACAAGTTTCAAAAAGATAAAGTATTTTTTCCAGTTCAAAAATCAAAAAGGCATTCTAGTTCAAAGCTCTATTCAAACATCTTATAAATGTGAGTAAACAAAACTAATGCATGTTTTATTTGTTGCATGTAATGATTATATGAAATAATGTTGTGATAATTTTTTGCATGAGTGATAACTAGACTTGCATGTTTATAAATATAAGGTTGTTAAATGTGCATGTTTGTATACATATATATCTCTGTTTTATATTTACAGGCTAAAAATCTAGATCAAAATTCCAAATCTCCTTATTTAATCTCTTAAAGGCTTTGGTATTTAAATAAGTTATGATTGTTTAAACATAAACTAAGTTTTAAAAATATGTTTAAGTATAATAAGTTTGAATATTATCTGGAAATTAAGAAAGACAGTGGAAACCTTAAAACATGTTAAAATGAAACATCATGATTTACTGATTCATCTATATAATCCAAATCATCTTTGGAAACTAGGATTTTTAAAAGAAAAATTAGGATTTTTAGTTTGGTTTTGAGTGAGAAATTCGTGGTCGATCAGAAAAGGAATTTTAGGCAATTGTTGGAGATCGAAGGGTGGTGAGGCCTCAAGTTCGCGACTGGAGGTAGCGAGGGAGTAGGCGAGCTAGGGAAAAATGGAAGTTGGATTTATCATCCACCGAGGCGGCGGCACCGCGACGAATTAGGGGTTTAGCACTGGGGCTGGAAATTTGATTCATCGTCTCTGGAGCACCGGACTCGTTCGGAGGTTGAGGATGAAGCGTGGATGGTCAACGAAGGTGTGGATGGGGTTTCGGGATTGCTGGTGGTCGGAGGCATCAGGTCGAGGCAGTTTTGGGTTGATCGGTTTTGGTTCCAGTTATTCCAGTTTCGTTCGATTTTGATTTCCGGTTGGATTGGATGATGGGTGGTCAGACTATTTGGGGTAGTTTTCGTCGACGTGTTGGAGGTGGCGGCGGTGACTGGAGTGGCGACGTTCGCATGTGCATGTGTACGGTCAGTTGTGCATGGTAATTGGGTGGTTCGTGGAAGAGGATGGTGGTCTCGGGTTGGATCTCGAGGAAGTTGTGTTGTGGCTCGAGTCGGGCTTTGTGTCATTCATGAGTGTTAATACATGTTAACATGTTTATATTTTAAACTAAAACTAAGTTTTGAAAAAAAAAGAAAAGTGAATTTTCTCGGGTATGGGCTCGAATATTTACTAGGTTGAACCCGAAGTAAATGATTTATAACAGTTTTAAGTTTTAAATAAAAGCAAGTTTTAAATTTAAAATGAATCTAGGTAAACTATTTCTTACATCTAATTCTTTATATAATAAATGTTTTTAAATAATTGATTAAAGAAAGTTATATAATTTATTTTTCTTAAATTAGTTAATTTATATTCTTAAGTTTATTTTTATTTCTTAAATTAAATGGTTTAATCAAATAGTTAATTAAAGATAATTAAAATGTTTTAAATTTATATGTTAATGATAATTAAGTAAACTAGTAAAGATAAATGGTTTATCTTAAAGTAATTAAGGTCTTTGGTAGTTACCGATTAATTAAATTTATGAAGAAATTAAATGATTAATTAACTTGTAATTAAGGATTAATTAATAATTAAAGGTTATAAATTAATTAGAGATTAATTAATCTGTAATTAAGGATTAATCAATTAAATTAATTAGAGATTAATTAAATTAATTAGAGATTATTTAATTTGTAATTAAGAATTAATTAAGTAATTAAGAGATTAATTAATTTGTAATAAGGATTAATTAATTTGTAATTAAGGGTTTATTAATCAGTATTTAAGGTTTATTAATTGATAATTAAAGGATAGATCAATAAATAATTAAGGATAATTAATTAGTAATTAATGATTAATTAATTAATTAATTTGTAAAAGTAATTAAAGAATGATTACTTCAATAATTAATTAACGATTAATTAAGCAGGGTTAGGTGATTAATTCTTAAGTGATTAATTTAATTTGAGTTAATTAAATTAATTATAATTACGGAATTAATAAATCTTGCTTATGGATGATTGATTGTATAGAATGTATGGATTGATTGATATTTATAGTATGATAATCTGTGATGTTCTGTGATGTGATATACTTTGGATATAGCTGTGATAAAAGTGAGTTGTTTATCTGTGATGAATGCTGTGTTCTGGTTAGAATTAAATTGTTAAACCTTAAACAACTTGGACTTTAAGACGGCGTTTGGATTTCGATGAGACCGGGATCGGATACCAAATTTGTTATCCGAAAACCACATTGATCCAAGTTAAATGATAGGTCGTGAAATCTCAAGTGAAGATCGAGATGAAGTTCCAGAGTGCAAAGGCTATTGTCGTTAATTCTGATGGTGATTCCAAAATGAGTGTAGCGAGATAGTGCCTTCGGTTTCGTTCGAACCTGAAACGAACTTGTATGGATGAATGCTATCAGACCATTGTCAATGGAGGACGATGAGCATTCCAAGATAAGTGTTCGAAAAAGGTATCGTACCCTCAAGCCTCATCAACTGGGAATGGCTAAAACAGGGGAGGTGCATGTAAGACTAAGTGGGTAGCACCCAAGTAGGATAAGATTTTCCCCTATCTAGAGGTCCCTTTATTCGGCTGTGTGGGCGGTTGTTGGCCATAACCACGGGGTTGTCTTATTCGGACTATGCAGTAAGGGGTAGCTCTAGCTTTGTGATGCAGGGGATCAGGATGGATCCTCGGTACAGTGATCTACACCACGTACTGTGACGGGCATTATCCCAGTAGCACTGCCATTGTATGGAATCCAATCTCCAATAAGTGCTTGTACGGTTTTGATTGTGCCCAACTATATCGGAACATGAGATGTAAGCATTCCAGCTATTTCTATATTTTATATTGAAAACCCTAGGCACTATTATAATATAGCTGGATTTCCTAGCAAATGTTTTGGTTATCGTAAGGGAAAACCTTGTTCGTGTTTATTTGCGGAGAGTCTTACAAGATACCTTTTATTTCAAAGTTTTTTTTTCAAGTTATACAACTTAACCGTTTACTCACACCAGACCCATGTCTGACCTGTAGTTTATTTCTGTTTTTCTTAAACTCTTAGGTACTCAAATTTTTATGAGCAGCCAAGTGATCATGTTTGCTTGACGAATTTTGAAAAAGTTTGGAGCAGGAGTCTTGGTGTATCTGTACATCTATTTCTGTTGTGTATGTACTATCTGTTGTATTTTGGAATGTAATGGATAGACAGGTCTTCACGACCGTCTAATTTGATGATGTTGTGTAACTATGTAACTCTGATGTATAATGACTATGTAATAGTTATGTGATATTATGTTTTTCCGTTTCCGTTGTGAGATTCTGATGTTTTTGTTTCTTTCTTTCTATTTATTCTCTTTTTGACCTATTTCTTTCTTAATGATGATACGTCTTTCTATGGAATGAAAGGCGGGTCGTCACACCATGGTAATCGCATTGGTATAGTTTTTTCTTCATTATGGGTATTGTTTTCCTCTGAATATGACAATTTGATAAATTATGATATGTTATTTTCTTTGTTGCACCTGCATTGGTATTAATATTTTTCTAGCATTGCATGTAACCTTAAGCATATAAATTAAGTTGGAAATGTATCAAAAATGCATGATCTCGACCTAAAATATGGATGTGAACATTAATAGTTTGCGTATATTATTAACATAGCAATTGGTAGTTCAGATGAGTAATTGACTTCTTTCTCTCCTTGAGATGCACCGTCCTTTTACTAGCAAATCTCTTTTTTATATGCAAATAAATTGGAATGTGATACCTTAGACCCAAATATTCATATGTGCATGCCTACACATCCATATATACTTCTATGTGGGTTTACACATACATGAATAAGGTTAGTGCATTACATGGTATGTGTCACCATCACACATTATTGAAAAAAGGTCACTATGCATTTATCTAGCTCATGCTTGCTTATGAACATTTTTGATGTTTTCGATAGCCCATTCATCACACCTATATCAGTAGTTCTAAAAGCTGATGCATCACACATATAGCAGTAGTTCCGATAGCCTCCATCTAACTAAAGAGAACAGATACATATCGATATTATACTTAGATAGGTTTTACACATTGAAATTCCTAAAGTAAGCAAATCTTTAACCCAATACGATTTTTTCGAGTATAACAAAAAATAAGCAAATATTATCAAATACAAATAGTAACAGATAGTAAGACAAAATTTGTAATATTTATTAACATTTTTTTCATCCATTGGTTTAACCATTAATTTTTTTTCATACTATTTTATTTGATTGGGGTATTATATTTACGAACAAAAATAATAACCAAATGAAAATTCTTTAACTTCCTTTAGTATTATGTAGTATCTGTCTAATTTATGTGTTTCTCATTGTACAGTATTGTATTATTAGGTCCGACATTGCTAGAGGTTGGTGACTGAAGCATGCGCAGCCAAAAGGACAATGATTGAAGCAACCTAAGCATCAATCAATATTATAGCATCAAAAAACTTGCTATGAAAACATGCTACCCCCATAAAGTGCTACAGAGAGGTGAAAGGTGGGCTAACTGATGTTTCATTTGTTCCCATGTCTAAGTAGAACATAAGTCAATTACATATGGAACATCTAGGAATTCTGTCCATGTCTTGAAAAGAACAATGATACATGGGTTCTCAGTGCCTATGATTCTCAAGGAACCAGCTGACCTTCACCAACGATTAACCACAATGTCACCTCTACTAAAGTGCATAGCCAAATAGCAATGCCTATAGTCCAAGGAAGTCTTTGAAGGAAGCAGTCATGCACTAGAAAAAGTTATAACTGTCGTTTCAGACAATGTAGTAATTAGGCACAACGATTACCAGTGTGCCTGAGAAATAAAATATATATTTTGTGATATAAAATTGTAATTATTGGTACTGTGAATATTTTTAATTATACACTGTACAATTTACGAAAACATTTCGAAATATATATTCATAAGTGTGGACTGATACAGTTAAATTGATTAATTATATACTATGATGTTCTTTTATTTTTTTCAAATGGGAAAAAGTATATTCTTTTCTCCTAGTGTATAAGTCGGCTAGCATGTTTTATGCCCCTATTGGCATTGTGTATTCAACTTCTTAATATAAAGTTAGCAAGTATTTTTTTTTCCTAGTATAAGGTCTGTACTTACATGAACACCATGACTAATTTAAAGGCCAAATTCATGTATATTTACTTTCAATATCAGTAGTAAATCATTACATAACCAATAAAACATGCAGCGTATTTGTACAAGTAGTAACATAGGATGCTTTCATGAAGCCATATATAGATCGATTCTACTACTAAAGTAATCAGTTAATTAAGTTGAATAGTAGAGCTTTTAATCTAAAAAATGTTGAAACTTCAATTAAGACAGGAGTTAATTAGGAAGTCATGTTAACTTTATCATTCTAAATCTAAATTAGAGCTTTCATAAAATCCTGTGAACTATCATTCTAAATCTATAATTACATAGATTCTATAACATTAAATAACTCATTAACACAAACAAAAGTGTATTATCAACTGAAATTTTACTGCTATATTTTAAAGTTACATAACAAGTTAAGTAATTGGTAAAATCCCCACCATCATAATACATGGATATTATACTAAAATGTAATACAAAGGAGCAATTCAACAAAAAAGGAAGCATAAAGAAGCGGATTCCAAGCATTAGGAACTCCTGTTAACCAATGTGTGCAGCCATTCTTAAAGCGATCCCTGTAGTGCTTAGAAGGGTGTCTATCTACTCTCAGTTAGGGCAGTTCGTTAGTATCAAGTAATGTTATTAGCTTTTATGTCATCCTCAGTGCATTTATCGCTATTTATGTTTAGATATGGGCCCCCTTGGATACTTTGATCCATTTACATGTTCTGTTTGTCCAACGCATGTGCTATTAGGTGACTCCCTCCGTTCATTTCCACTACATTAACATAATGAATATCCATAATTGACAATCGTAATATATATCGAATATGATGAATGAATGAACGAGAACATAACCACCTACGAATGCTTTAATGGAGAAAGGCCTTAAAAGAAAAGTTTGGTTTACAACATCAATTTTATGTACTTGCACTACCAAAGCAAGACACACTACACCTAACAACAAACAACGTGTACCATATCCCATACCACCATATAGAAAATGAACATAAGTCATGATGCCGCTCTCTAAGCCTGGAACAAGGAGGAAAGAAAACGATTACTACAATTGAACTTTGCTTCTTACAGTTTACTTACAAGCTACTTTTGTTGACGTCAACCTTAAAAAGGCATAAACAAAAATTATTACATCAATTTAAGTCTTATGAATTATTATAATGATATTAATGTAAAGGAAAATTCAAAATCTATACACTAGTGTCAAGTAGTTTTACACTTTAGCAAGTATTAAAGGTTTGTGAGGAAGGAAGTATCACGGGAAGTGTGATCTTTATGTTAGAAAATATAATTATTATATATATTAATATTGTTATTTACTACTTTTTAAAATAGAGACGATGCAAAGTTTTTTAAATTACCACTAGGAACGTTAATTTTAAAATGTTACATTTCTTTACAAAGCAGTGTGATGGTAGATTAGTTTCTTTATCTATTTAATCATTTTCTAAAATAACTTGGTCTCAATCACGTTTTGATAAATGGTTGATTTTTGCATATGTATGAACATGAAAAATACAACATTACGTATGCATCAAAGTCATTTTGAAAGATCCAATAATCTTACAAACAATGCCATATAATACTAATTTCTCTTGCATACATGCATTGCACATGCCAAAGTACTCATATACATAGACACACACAAAAATTGACGGCTCTTGGACTGGGCGACGACAGCCCCAGGCCTAGTTTACAAGGGGGCACATATTTTTTAATCCCATTTATATATTTTATATTTTATATTTTGAAGCCCAGCCCAAAACATGTAACCCTGATTAGTTTTCAATCTTTCACGTACATAACTCCAAGGGGAAGAACAGAAGCCAAAGCAATCAAATGCAGTTTCCATTTTCCAAACACAGCTTTTAGATACATTCAATTGAGATAACATTCCCCTTCATCTTAATTTCACTCTTTACCTTAGATTTTTTCCCTCTTCTAAGCTTATCAGTCTTAAAATTTACAAAACTTTGAGATATTATATCATAAGTTATGCTCTAACATCATATATAGATTCAAATCAGATTCAGGTACTGTTCCTTTTTGGATTTCATAATTCAATTGTAAGGTATGCTTTTGAATCTGAAAATTTATATACTCGACAAAATAGTGAACTGTATATTGTTTCTTAGAATTAAAATTAAAATTAAATAAATGAGTAGATATTTTAATTCAATGTTTGATTAGATTATAATTTCATTACCATTCAATAATCTATCATGGGATAATATTTTTATCTCATTTGTTAGTTTATTTCACTATTTTAGTTTTTTGAAGTTAAATCTTGTTTGATGGATAAAGAATGGTGAGATGTGATTGTTTAATGAATGGACTGCAACTAACAAATCAAGTTGTACTATTTTGATTTGTATTTTTTGTGAAAGTTAAAGCTCAATTTAGTATAATCGTGAAACAATTATCTGATTTCAAAACGGAAAAAACGAAAAAGACAAGAACTTATAACTCAAAATTTACAAGGTTCGCTCAATAAATATTTTAACAAACAATCAAATTCATTAGTTGAGTCTGAACAACTTATCAATATCACAGAAAATGAAAATGGTGATGAATTAGTAAATCCATTTAAGGTATGAAATGATATTGAAGAGTTGAAAGAGGATGATAGTGATGAAAATGAAGAAGTAAATGAAAAATAAATGAGAATGCAATTGAAGAAATGGATACTAATGATATTAACAATCTTCAAGAAAATGATTGTACTATAAATAATTTTAAGCATTTGGAAAATGATTTGAATTCAAACATTATGATCCTAGAATTTACTATAATCTTCAAGGAAAACTTAGAAACTTACTTATTGAAAATGGAGCTAAACTAATATTAATTTTCCAACAGATGAATGACCTAGAGGATTTTCTTCAAACTATTGTATTCAAAATCCACCAAATGGAGAAACTCTTGATAGAGATTGGTTAGTGCATTCAAAAGATTTAGATAGAGTACTTTGTTTTTATTATAAATTATTCATAAAAACCATCAAAAAGTCAATTAGCAAGTGAAGGAATTAGAAAATGGAAAAATCTTAGCAAAACACTCGGGCAGCATGAAAATAGCATCGAGTAGCTTCAAAACTTGAAATCATTGAAAATGCTAAGATTTGGACTGAAAAAAAATCAAACTTTGTGCAAAGAATTGCAAATGCAAATTAGGAATAACACACTTTATTGAAAAAATGTAATGGCTCAAATTATTACTGTTCGTTCAAATTATTACTGTTGTAAAATGTCTTGCAATAAATAATTTTGTTTTTGTGGAACAAATGAAATAATTGATGACGATACTAAAGGTAATTATTGGATCTTATTGAAATGATTCCAAAGTTTGATCTAGTAATGTAACATCATTTTCAGCTTATTAGAAATATAGAAATTCATCACCATTATCTTAGTCTTAAAATCCAAAATGAGTTGATTGCCATTTTAGCGTCCAAAGTTAGAAATGCTATAATTAACAAAATTAAGGAGGCAAAATATTTTTCTATTATTCATGACTGTACTCCTGACTAAAGTAATAAAGAACAAATGACTTTGATAATACGATGTGTTGATGTGTCATGTTCTCCAATAAAAATAGAAGGAATTTTTTCAGAGTTTATAAATGTTACAGATACAACTGTATTGGGGAAAATCCCTTCGGACGATCAATCTAAGGGAATAAAAAACTCAACATAGTGGATAACAAATGGATCGTGATTGTAATGAGATGGAACAAACAAAAGATGAACACTAGAATAGACATCACAGATCTATGCAATGTAGAAAAATAAATAACACCGGTATTTATAGTGGTTCCACTACCGCTAGGCAGTGTACGTCCACTTGTGGAGAGGAGATTTTATTAATCATTGAAAGATTAGAGTTACAGGATTGGTTCACTTTTGGAGTTTATACATAAGAATAATTTACAATACAAACAAAATTCTGCAGAATTGCAGCTCACTAGGATGGCTTTGAAATTAGCTAAAATGAGCTCTCAATTTCGGCTGCCACTGTTGTCCAGAAGCTCCCCTATTTATAGAGTGAAGAAACGAGGAGGGGTTGCTGCTATATAGCATCCCTGGGGTTTGGTTAAGCATGCATCTACTTTGGTTCGGCAAAACGCCAAGCAAAAGATTTGGTTCGGCGTAAAAATATAGAACGAGAAATGTCGTTCGGCGAACTGCCGAACGAAATATCTCATTCGGCAAATTATCGAATGAAATAATTCATTCGACAAGTTACCGCTTCGAATTTCCGAACAAAGCTTTAACTACCGCTCCAGATTTGGACGTGCATCTTCTCCTCCACCGAACCAAAATCTCCCGCTGTCGATTCCTTTTCCGCGACTCTCTCTTCTTCTTCTTCTTCATGCTTTGATTTTTAGGCTTCTTCCTCCTGATTTGGAGTTCCAGGTATTAAACCCAACAATCTCCATTTTGATACCGAATTCCAAACAAGCCTTTCAACTTCATCTATACCTTAATGCTCCAAGCAATGGATAATTACCCAATGAGCTTCGGCAATGCCATCACCCATTATACTTTGTCAACGAACTCCAAAAAGCCGCCGCCCGTCAACAAAGTGGTTGAAGTAACCAGTCCATGTAGAACTTATCAATCTTCACCATGAAAACAAATGTCTCCATGAACAATCTCAACTCTTCCCCGTGTCACCTAGCACTTCATTAAGCGAATCAAGTCCGAGCAATGCACAAACTTAGCAACAAGCAACGACTTAGTAAACATGTCTGCTGCATTATCCTTTGTGTGAACTTTCTGAAGATGAACCAGTTTCTCTTCACTCGTCGAGACAAGGAATGACACTCTTACCGCAATATGCTTCGTCCTCAAGCTGAATGCCATATTTTCAGCTAAGTGAATTGCACACTGACTATCACAGGTCACATCCACTCCTACATATATGAAGCCCAAATCACACAACAGTTGCCTCAAATAAAGCGCTTTCTTAGCTTCTTCAACCACAGCTATGAGCTCTACCTCTGTAGTAGACAAATCCAGTCTGCAACCTCGCTCTTCAACTAATCGTTGTCCCACAAATGGTGAACGCATATTCAAAGGTTGACTTTCTTCGTTCTCTAGCATAGGTAAGTCGGAATCACAAAATCCAACCAAGCTGAAATGTCTTCCTCTGCCACCAAAGACAAGTCCATGTTTTAGAGTTCCTATAAGGTATCTAAAGATACACTTCACTACTTCCCAATGTTTCCTTCCTGGATTCGTCATGAACCTACTCACCAATCCAACCACCTGTGCAATGTCAGGCCTAGTGCAGACTATAGCATACATCAAGCTGCCAACTGCACTTGCATATGAAATCTTCAACATATAATCCTTGTCCTTCTCCGATATCGGAGAGCCTTTACTATAAAGCTGTACGTGCCAAGGCATGGGTGTGCTGATTGCCTTTGCTCCTTCCATGCTAAATCGAGCAAGTACCTTTTGAATGCACTCCTTTTAAATGAGGCTCAAAAGTCCTAGCTTTCTATCCCTTTGGATTTCTATACCCAAAATTTTCTTTGCTTTCCAAGGTCTTTCATTTCGAATTCCGCTTTTAGCTTTACCTTTAAACTAACGATTTCAGCCTTATCCTTGGAAGCAATCAACATATCATCAACGTACAAGAGTAGGTACACCCATTAACCATTCTTAAAATGCTGGAAGTACACAAAAGTGTCTTTGATGCTACGATCAAAACCAAGTGAAAGCATAAAAGAGTCAAACCTCTTGTACCATTGTCTGGGCGACTATTTAAGTCCATACAAAGACTTCTTCAATTTTCAAACCCAATTTTCTTTCCCATCTACAACAAATCATTTTGGCTACTTCATGTAGATGGTATTATCTAATTCTCCATGCAAGAAAGTGGGTTTTACGTCCAGTTGCTCCAGCTCCAAGTCATGAGCTACGATGATAGCGAGAAAATTGCAGATGCATGCATGCCTCACTATGTTAGAGAATATCTCATCATACTTCAATCCCTTTCTTTGTGAAAATCCTTTAGCAACTAGTCTAGCCTTGTATCTCCCATCATCCTTCACCTTGAACATCCATTTGCAACCTATGGCTCGGCTTCCTTGAGGAGGTGGTACCAAATCCTAAGTCTTGTTCTTCTTCAACGATTCTAACTCCTCTTCCATAGCGCACATCCACTTCGACCTGTCACATGACTTCAAAGCTTCATCAAGGTCAAGCGGCTCCTCATGAACCACATGTAGGGCATAGTCAAACTGATCACCAAGGCTAAGGTTTGCAAACTGCCAATCACCATACCTTTTGGGCGGCCTAATAGTCCTACGACTGACCCGGCTAGGTACTGCTTCGTCTAGACTCATTTCAGCTCCACCTTGAACTAAACTTCCTCTAGGTTCATGCACATCACCAACACTACTAGAAGGTACCTATGGACGATCCTGTGATGTCTCATCAACTGTGTTTTCCTTAACAGCATCAACCAATAACTCTACTATTTGGCTGGAACACAGGAACTTCTTCCATCTCCTTAGGCTTATCAAAATCTTCTGATGTGGTAGATAGCTTTTCCTTCGGATTGAATATAGAAGACTCATCAAAAGTAACATGTCTGGAATGAACAATCTTCCGATTAACAGGGATCCAAATTTGATACCATTTGATACCATCGGTGTATCCCATTAGTATTCCCTTGTATTCTCTAGCCTCCAACTCATCATCACCCATATAGTGAACGTACACAGGATAACTAAAAATTTGGAAGTAACCAAGATACACTGCATTACCTCCCCACTTCTCCTCTAGAATCTTCCCATCTATGGTTAAGCACAAAATTAGATTTATGTTATGCGCCGCAATTGTTAATGCCTCAGCCCAAAAGCATCTAGATAAGCCCGCCATCAATCTCAAGCAACGAGCCTTCTCCAGTAGAGTCTTATTCATCCTCTCTGCAATCCCATTGGATTGTGGATATTCGGGTGTAGTGAAATGTCT
The DNA here is from genome assembly GCA_030765085.1 of Allium cepa. Taxonomy (NCBI): domain Eukaryota; kingdom Viridiplantae; phylum Streptophyta; class Magnoliopsida; order Asparagales; family Amaryllidaceae; genus Allium; species Allium cepa. The sequence goes on along the minus strand of CM060932.1, from coordinate 339,161,963 downwards.
CTGAATTCCGTGCTGTCTACAGAAATCGAGGAATTCCCTAGGGTCAAATTCACCGTTATCAGATTTCAGCAACTTCGACCTGGTTCCAGATTGGTTCTCAACAAGCCCTTTTCAGTCTTTGAACTCTCAAAACTCTCTGATTTGGCCTTCATCACATACACCCATACTTTTCGAGAAAAGTCATAAATGAAAGAGATAAAAACTTTGATCCTCTAAGAGAAGGAGTAGCAACTGGTCCTCAAATATCTGTATGCACGTAGTTAAGTACTCGTCTCGGTCTATGTAGTCCAACTCCAAAAGATACTTTATTTTGCTTGCCTAACACACATTCCTGGCAAATGTCCATCTTGTCGAAGCTTTCTCCTTTACATCTTACGCCTCCGAAGCAACTCTAAGCCCTTCTTTGAAATATGACCCAACCTAAGATGCCAAAGCTTTGTGTCATCCAAAGCACGAGAACTATACTCCAACACACTACTCTCCAAGAACTGTGATTCCTTTCAACAAATACAGATTTTGGAACACATCTCCTTTCATAAGAACTAATGCACATCTCGAAACCTTTAAACTGTCCTTCTCGATAGTTACCTTGCATCCCAAAGATGTCAATTGTCCTAAATAAATTAAGGAGTTCCAAAGACCTAAAACATACCGGACACCTGTCAAAGTGTGTATCACTCCGGCAAACATCCTGATCCTCACTGTACCTTCACCCGTTGCTCTACAGCTAGCATCATTACCCATAAGAATAGGGCTTCCCTCTTGTCCAACGGAAGAATTGAAGTAATCCTTATTACGCGTCATATGGTAAGACGCTCCCGAGTCCAGCACCCAATGGTTTGAGATATCCGATACTGTTGCAGACAACACATCGTAAGATACAACGTTCTCCACCGCAAATGATGAAAATCCATCTTCTTCAAATCTAGACAATCTTTTTTCCAATGACTAGATTTCTTGTAGATAAAGCACTTCCAGTCCTTAGACTTTCCTCTCCTGCCATTACCGGGCTACCTGGAATTGGAACACCCTTTAGAGTGCCAATTCTTCTTATCTTCTCTACCTCTTTCAACAAACAGGCCATGACTACTACTTCCACCTCTACTTCCTTCACTTATCTCAATCATTTGATCTCTCAAGCCCTCAGATAGAAGGCCTAACTTCACATCTTCTACTGTCAATGTGTCTCTAGCGAAGATAAGCCTGTTAACCAAACTAGTGTATCACTCCAAAAGAGAACACAAAAGAATCATTATCACTCGTTCCTCATCCATCTTCAAGTTAACAGTCTTTACCTTCATCACAAGATCATCAAAGAAATTAAGATGTTCCTTCATTGAAGTACCCTCTCTCATCCGCGTGGTGAAAAATATCTTCAGCAATATCAGACAGTTAGTCAAAGATTTCTTCAAGTAGAGATTCTCTATCTTGGTCCAAATGCCCCTAGTAGTGGTCTCACTGCTAATCTCTGAGATAACATTCTCTCCCATAACTAGCTGTAAAATAGTAAACGTCTATTTCTCCATCTTCTTCCTTTCTGCGATCGACATGTCAACCGTCAACTCCTCAGGGGCAAACACTACTGGATGGACTTTACTCCTCGTTAGAACAGCCTTCATCCTCCATTACCACTTCTCAAAGTCTTTATCCCCATTCCATTTCTCAATTGCCCACTGTGATCCTGACGCGATATACATCCCTCTAGTGTAGAGTCTTGTAATAATTAGAGTCGCTCCATCTCCTACAATAGCATCTAACACTCCTCAAACAAATTTGCAGCTCCGATACCAGACTGTTGGAGAAATCCCTTCAGATGATCAAACTAAGGGAATAAAAAACCCAACGCAATAGAAAATAACTGGATTGTGATTGTAGTAAGACAGAACAAACAAAAGATGAACACCAGAATAGACAGTCACAGATCCATGCAATGCAAGAAAATAAATAACACCGGTATTTATAGTGGTTCTACTACCGCTAGGCCGTGTACGTCCAATTGGGGAGAGGATATTTTATTAATCACTAAATGATCAGAGTTCCAAGATTGATTCACTTTTGGAGGCTATACATTAAAATAATTTACAATAAAGACAAAATTCGGCAGAGTTTCAGCTCTATAGGATGGCTTTGAAATTGGGTGAAATGAGCTCTCAATTTCGGCTACCATTGTTGTCCAGGAGCTTCCATATTTATAGAGTTAAGAAATGAGGAGGGATAGCTGCTATATAGCAGCCCCAGGATTTGGTTCGGCATGCATCTAGTTTGGTTCGACAAAACACCGAGCAAAAGATTTGGTTCGGCGTCAAAATACTGAACGAAATATCTCGTTCTGCAAATTACCGAATGAAACAATTCATTCTGCAAATTACCGCTTTAAATTGCCGAACAAAGCTTTAACTACCACTCCAGATTTGGACGTACATCTACTCTTCCACCAAACCAAAATCTTCCACTACTGATTCCTTTTCCACGACTCTCTCTTCTTCTTCTTCATGCTTTGATTTTTAGGGCTTCTTCCTCCTGATATGGAATTCCAGGTATCAAATCCAACAAACTGGACTATCTCCTTTCAATGAATTACAAATCATATTAGAAAATCTTAGACCTAACATTAATTATGTGAGGAGGCAAGGATATGATAATGGATCTAATATGAGTGGGCGACATCAAGGTGTACAAACAAGATTGCTTGAATTAAGTCCAAGAGTATTTTACATGTTGTGTGGTTCTCGTTGTCTTAATTTAGTATTACGTAATATGGTAAATTGTTCTCATAAAGCGAAATCATTTTTGGATCATACCAATACATATATTTATCTTTCTCTAACTCAACAAAATGATGGCCAGTTTTACTTGATCATATAAAGGGTCTAACTTTAAAATCACTGTCCAGCACAAGACAGGAGAGTCATATTGAAAGTATTAAGCAATAAAATCATAACTTTTGATTAGAGAAGCTTTATTAAAATTAGCAGAAATTACAAAAGATGCAATACTAAGTAGAGATGCTCAAACTTGAGCTACATATGAGCTTTCAAGTTTTGAACTAATACTATCTTTGGTAATTTGGCACGATGTTCTAAACAAAATAAATGTAGTAAGCAAAAAAATTACAATCAGACGGTATGCATCTTGATATCAGTTAAACAATTGGATGGTCTTGTTTCTTGTTTCAAAAAATATAGAGTAAATGGATTTAATTTAGCAAATGAAGAAGTGAAACAAATAGCTATAGATATGAAAATCAAGCCAACATTCATGCATGCAAAACGATGAATTCAAAGAAAAAACATTTTGATGAAACAACTGATAAAGATACAGAGAACAATTATTTGCACAAGAATCATTTATAATTGACTATTTTATTCACATAGTTGATATCATTCTCTCCTAATTAGGACCAGATTTGAACAATTGAAACTTTTTGAGTCTATATCTGGTTTCTTATTTGATGCTAAAAAATTAATGAGTATGGATGATCGGGCATTATTTACTGCTTTTGTGAATCTTGAAAATACTTTAAAAAAAGATAATATTTCTGATGTATTGAAAAAAAAAATTATTACGAGCTACAGGTATTGCAAGTAATGTTGCCAAAGGAATCATATGAAACGAACAAGCAATGAACTTCGACAAGAATGATTGAGTTTGTGAGATATATAGATATGTTTCGAATGTGATGACTGCCGATAGAATAAAAATGAACAAAATTTATATTACAATAGTAATAATAATAATTAAATTAATTAAATTTTTAAAAATTAACTAAATTTATATACTAATAATAATAACAACTAATGTTTATGAAAATTAACTAATTTTATAACAACGACAACAACCATACTAGCAAAATAACAATAAATAAACTAAGTATATAAAAAATTAATTAATTTTCATAACAATCAACTAAGTTTATAAAAATAATAATAATAAATTATAAAATATTAACCAATTTACCTAAGTTTTATAAAAATCAACTAAATTTAAATAATATTAATATCATTAATAATATATTAACGAAGAGTATAAAAATTAACTTCATTTATTAAGTTATATAAAATCAAATGAGCTTATAAAAATTAACTAAGTTGATAAAAATAATGATAGTAATTTAACTATTTTTTATGCAAATTAACTAACATTTTAATAATAATACAAATAATAAAAGCAACAATAGAAATTATAGTAGCAACAATAATAAATAAACTAAAATTCTATAAAAATTAACTAAGGTCGCCTTTCCCTAAAGCTTTAAAGCACCAGTGCCTAATACTCACTCCGTCTTACCAAGGTCGGCCTTTCCCCAAAGCTGTTAAAGCAACTGCTTTGAGCCTCAAATTAGCTAAATCTATATAATAGAAATAAAAATAATAATCAAATAAATTAACTAAGTTTATAAAAATTAACTTCGTTAATTAAGATTTATAAAACTAACTATGTTTATAATAATAATATTAATAACAACAATAACCATAATAACAATAAACAAACTAAGTTTTATAAAAATTAACTAATTTTAAAATAATAATAACTTATAATGATTTATATAATGTTAACTAGATTGACTAAGTTTTATAAAAATTACGTAAATTTATATAATAATTATAACAGCCAACGTTTATGAAAATTAACTAACTTTACGGTAATAACACTAATAATAATAATAACAACAATCATAAATAGGAATAATAAAAAATAAACCATAATTTTTATAAAAATTGACTAAGTTTATAATAATACTAATAATAATAGATTGTAAAATATTAACTAAGTTAACTAAGTTTTATAAAAATTAGCTAAATTTATATAAAAATAATAATAACAAATTAACTAAGATTGTAAAAGTTAACTTCATTTATTAGGCTATGTAAAAATGAATTTAACTTATAAAAATTAACTAAATTGATAATAATAATAATAATTTAACTAATATTTATGAACATTAATTATATTTATAATAATAACAATAATAGTAACAACAACAATCATAATAGCAATAGTAACAATAAATAAACTTAGTTTCATAAAATTAACTAAGTTTATAATAATAATAATAATAATAATAATAATAATAATAATAATACTTAAAATAAATTATTAAATATTAACCAAGTTAACTAAGTTTTTGAAGAAAAAAATAGTACTAATGCTTTTATTAGGAAACTAGCTCTTGTTTAGAATTTTTATTCTTTACCTACAAAATTAATGTTGTTTGAAAGTCGTGGTCTTTCTTCTACAGGTTTAGTTGTATAAATTCATAAATATATGTGCCCATATGCTTATTTAAGTTAAGTATAGGTATTTGATGGCTCTGGACTTGCTTTTGGCTCTTTTCATGCTCATGTTTCTTTTGAATTAACAAACTCATTAATATTGCTAAAATGTACGTTTTAATGCTTAATGGATGTGTATTATTTGACGAACACGGTTTATAAGGTATATATAAGTGCATATTTAGATATTTTACCTGTGCAGGTGTTTGCGATCGATATTGTGATTTTGGTCATGTATATCTATTTCTTGTTCTTAGGGTTTTTCCCGATGCTAGCCGCACAAAAGAGACTCTATGATATTTTTCAAAAATCCAGAATGTGTTTGGTAAGAAACCTTTATCAAAAAGTTTTTACCTAATGTAGGTACTTCATTTTCCAATTTTATTCATATTCATATTTGTATTCATTTATAATGTAGATGTTCATTTCATTTGCAAGCAAGAGAATGAAAGATTTGGTGCATTTCTTCTTTTAATGCAACTAACTAGCTGCTTGTTTTTGATGTAATGTTAGCTACTACTTTATGGTTTGTGCTTACATATATAATAGAACATTACATGTATGAATATTTGGTTATGTCTAATACAATGTGTTATATCTTTATGTTAATATTTTCTAATATTTTTCATTATTTAAATGGATTTATACTTTAGAAACATTCTTGCTGCATCATTTTAAATGTATTGATTATTGTGATTTATAAGGAGGCAATAGATTTTTTAAATGCAAAAAAGTAAACCATATCACTCAGAAAACACTACGGAAAGCTTACAAGAAAGCATTATCAAAAATAAATAAAATTATAGCACTTTTTGTGTAATAAGTAGTGCGGTATCTATTATAACATGTCGATATACAGCATTTATCAAACCACTATAAAAAACTTACAATTTTGGAAAAAGGTGCTATAAAAGTTTATTTTTTATGGCGGTTTATTTTGTGCAATAAACAAGCCATTGGTTTTTTATAACGTGTCAACATATAGTGTTTTCTCTGAACATCTATAGTAGGATTTTAAAGTGTTTATATGCCGTTATCATAGGCTATTTTTATTGTATTGATGTGCACTGGAAATCGCAATGCACACGTTGAATTTGTTACCCGCAAAATCTATGCCTAAGATGCCATATGATATATGGCAAGGGAATAAACCCCACTTTAGCTATTTGAAAGTTAGGTTTGTCCAGCCTACATTAAGAAGGTTGGTCCTAACAAACTTGAGATAAGACCAGCCTGGCGTAAATTTATAAGATGTCCCAAGAATTCTAAGTGATATATTTTCTATAACATAGAGGAACAAAAAATGATTATTTCCACACATGCTTCCTTTTTAGAAATGGAATTTTAGTCAAAAGAAGTTAACAGCGAATTTGTAGACTTGGATGAGATCCGAGAAACTAATATTGAGGTTGAAGCCGTGGGAGAAACAAGTTCACCCATATACGATAACACGCAACCTATTGGAATGTCTATTAATAAATCTCATGGACCAAAGAGATGTAACAATTTTCTTGTAAATGATGAGAAGGATGACCGTGTCTTAAATGACTCACTCCTTTTTCTTTCCAACAAGCATTACAAGGTAAAGACTTTACATTCTGGCTTGGAGCATAGTATAGACTTTGTCGGATGTAACCAAATAGATAAAACCTATCGGTTGTAATTGGATTTTTAAGAAAAAGCTAAATGCAGATGAGGAAGTAAAGACTTATAAGGCTAGGCTAGTTATGATAGGGTTTCATCAAATTCGAGGTGTTAATTATGATGGCATCTTTTTTCACCCATAGCCATGCTTAAGTCCATTTGGATTATGTTGGCCATAACTGCATTCTTTGACTATGAAATATGACAAATGGATGTAAAAATGGCTTTTCAAAATTGTGATTTAGAAGAAACTTTCTACAATGGCAACCCAAGTGTTTTGTGGTCAGTAGGAGTGAAGGCAAGGCTTGCAAGTTATTAAAGTCCATTTATGGGGCCAAACAAGCTTCAATGAGTTAGAACAAGTGTTTCGATAAGGTAATCAAATAGTTTGGTGTTTATCAGAACACAGAGTAAGCGTGCGTATACAAAAAGGAATAGGGCAATACTACCATACTCTTGGCACTATATGTCAATGATCTTCTGCTTATTGGCAATGATATTTCGTTGCTGCAATTAATGAAATCCTGGGCTTCCAAGAACCTCCCTATAAAGAATTTGGAAGAAGCAACCAATATACTAGGTATAAAGATCTATAGAGATTGATCTAGAAGCTGTTGGGGTTATCTAAATCCCTGTACATAAATACCATACTAAAGATGTTCAGTATGGAGAATTTCAAATGTGGAAACATTCCAATACACTTATGATTCTTGACTTATGAATTGTATCAGACTCTTACACTTATGATTTCGACGTGAAAAATGGTTTTAACATTGAACATGCATATTTCAGGATTAACAAAGAAATCTATTAACATTTTGATGCTAGAAGGAGGGCTTGAACCTCCGAAATCCTGCTTATTCCATATTTTACCTTCCTTGCCAAATCTTGCATACAAAGGACTTCCCTCTAACTTGCATATATGGAATACAAAAGAACTATTGAATCCAAACAACTCATTAGACTACAAGATGACTATTTTCGAATAAAGATCTTCTAAGCCTCAAGCAAGTAGTCCAAAATCGATTCACTTCTGACCCTTGGTTTCATGAGGAATAAAGGCTAAGGATATTGGCATTTCAAATTATAAAAGAAAAGAAACAAGTGGCACCTTATGATCCAGATAAAAAAAGCGTGGACTAGTTTCTTATAGGACCAACTCCAATCTTTGCTTTAGGAAAAGAGAGCTTATAGAAAGGGAGTTATTTCTTTAAGATAAGAAGGGCCGTACAATGCCAATTGAAGTGGATGATCTTTGAAAGGGAAATAGTAAGCGATTTCGACAAGTTTGCCTAAAAATAGAAAACAGTAGTAGATCATCCTCTTGCACCAATCAAAGCTCGAAAGATAAAGATTATGGATAATCCTAATATGACAAGCCAATGCTACAAGAAAGCAAAACGAGAGCACGAGGCATCTTGCCTTAAGAATTCTTAGGTCCTTTCTCTCACTACTCCCTATGAACATATATATCTTTTAATAAAGAGAAAACTGAATTATTGGCCTACTAGCACTATCATAAAGCGAATGGGCATAAGGCCAATCAATGTCGAGCCTTAAAAGAGAAAATCAAACATTTCTTGAAAAAAGGAGAGCACAAAGAGTTTGTAATCAAGGATTAAGACAAATAAAGAGGGATTCTCAATAGAAAGGATTCGCAAAAATAAAGGAAAAAGCTTTTGCCCGGCCAAGATGACCTAGTAAAATCACCTCCTAGATGGAGGTCAGAGTAAGCCTATGTACCCACCTATAACATCTAGCCAGGGCATTGCAAGCCTTCGGTCTTACCTACGTGGCCTAACTGAAGCTCCTCTAAGAAGGAGGACAGAATAAGCCTTTGGTCTCACTTAAAATGGCTTGGCCAGAGCACTGATCAGCCGTCAGTCCTAGCTATAAGGCCTTTCTGAAGCGCCTCATAGAAGGAGGATGGAGTAAGCCTTTGGTCCCACCTAAGATGTCCTAGCCAAAGCACCAAACTAACTTTCGGACTCGCCTATAAGGCCAGACCAGAGTGCTTCCTAGAGGGAGGAGACTTTGTTCAGCTCAAAATAGCTAATCAAACGCACCGACCAAAATCAAAATCATCATCCAAAATGTGATAAAGGGTTTGATCAAAGTTTAGATCATTACCTAAAGATGGTAACAAAATAAGTCAATCAAAGCCTAAACCACTACCCGAAGAGTAGTAATAGGCAACCTTATAAAGGATGATCAATCGAATACAAAAGCAAATCAAACTCTGTCCTAAAGAAGGATTGACATAATCTTCTAAAGAAAGATTAGTCAAACACATTTAATTATGCACTAGGTCAAAGTTGAGGCAACCTTCAAAGGAAAGGTCAAAAGCTATCTATCACGCAGTGGAGGAAATTTAAATAATTCAAATTATATAATAACGAGAATCTTCGTTATTATTCAAAATCCTAGTTTCCCACTAGTTGAGTATGGATAGTTTTCGATCTTTCGTTCAAGTTATTATCAAATAATTGTCAGACGATTTTTTGGTCTATTCAATAAATATCTTTGCAGGGTGATTTCCTGACCTTCTGTTTCAAATTTATTACCAGACGATATTTTGGCCTCTTATTCGAATGACAATATGGCCAAAGGATTCATGGTCTTCAATGATTATTAAACGGATTTCCAAATATATGTTCATCGAGAATAAAACTACAAGTGTCGAACTCCAAAGCTCCGAGTGATGAAGCCAAAGGATAAAGTTATTAAAAGCTTCATTAAATCTTCCTAGAACGGAGTTCAAATTTTCTAATAATGAGAATCTTTAGTACTAATTCCCAGCTAACTAAAGGAAGGATTCTTCCAAATTTTTGATTAAATAAGTTACCAATCTTTTGATCAAAATAGATTTTAGGTTTTTAATCCTATGGTTGATATTAAGAAGAAAACCAATGCTCAATCAAAGGCTACATAACAAATTGCATCAAATTATAGCTTTTAAAAACTAGCCGCATATCTCAAATAATTCAAGGCCAAAATAATAAAAGAAACACAAAGTTAATTCAACATGTCAGCTATTAGGTACAAATTTATTTATAAATTTTACACTTTACCAATTATACCCAAAAGTTGCAGATATCAAAACAAGACAGGTCCCCCTAAGAAGATGAAGGAGGTTGAGGAAGTGGGTAATGTTGGTACATTTCTCTTCGAATTTTCCCTCAATCTCAAGTGGGCATATATGACTTTCACTTGAGGAGGTACCATCTTTAAGTAAACATGAAGGGCTTCCAGAATCTTTGAGATTGTCGGCACATGTAACAACCTTGGTTTTTGGATTACCGACGAAATAAAAATTTATAATTTAAATTTAAAATTTAAATTTTAAAAAAAATGCAAATCAATTGCAAAGTCAGTTGATAATAACTAAGTTAAGTTATAATTTCTTTCTTTGGCCTTCACATGTGAGAATAGGCCAACTAAAAACAAGTTGGAACACTTTTGCCTGCACCACAAATTTTGTAAAGAAAAACGCTTGAACACTTTTACTGCCATCGTCACTTTATGCAAGTTGTGTCCTTTCTTTCACTGGTGCACGTATCACCTTAAATGCAATTGTACAAAAAGTCTTTCCAACACATTGTTACCTTGACTTGTACACATAATTGGAAAAGAAAAGTAAGACTTCATCCTTTCTTTTGTTTCATTATTACCAGTAGCTCGGTAGAGTATTAGTGGTAGTATAAAATTCTTGCTCCAATTGGATCTTGGTTGCTAATTGGTTCTGAAACAAATTATAGGTGAGTGCAAACTCACACCTCTAATTAAAACTATGGCTGCCGGGTTTTTTTATATATATGTTGTTTTGTTGTTTATATTGGTTTGCAACTTTTGTTAGTTAAGTTGTTTATGTTTTATATGCAATATCTTTTCATATGCAATATCTTTTGGGTTCAGGAAATTTTTGAGAGCAATATTTTTATGTATGCAAGACCATTTCATTTTTGCGTGCAAACTATGTTGCCCAGGTTGTTTATTTTTCTGTTTCATACATATGCGCAAGTTGAAGTATATGAAATTATGGTCAGGTCACATATTTTTGTCAAATTCATTACTGCGTGTAATATATAGCACGAATTACGTGCAATTAAGTTTGCATTTCACAAAAATTGAAGTCATTATCTACTTCATTACTACATGCAATATATAACACGAATTTGCATGCAATTCAGTTTGCATTTCACAAAAATTGAAGTCATTATCTACTTCATTATTGCATGCAATATATAGCACGAATTTGCGTGCAATTCATTTTGCATTTCACAAAAATTGAAGTCATTATCTACTTCATCACTGCGTGCTAATATAAGTAGCATGAAAGTTATGTCCAGGCTATTTTCTTTTCGTGTATGCACGTTGAAGTATTCGAAAATATGGCCAGGTCGTTTTATATTTTTCTCTATACGTGTAAGTTTGTATTGCACTAAATCCAAGTCCAGGCCATATATTTTGTTGCACGTCCGTGCAATAGGGTATGCATAAAAAATATGTCCAGGTTTTTTTGTACGTGTATATAAGTTTGCATTACACAAGAAAAAAAATATTCAGGTCATTCTATTTTTATCAACTCCATTTTGCGTGCAAGTTGTATAGCATGATAGTGAGGCCAGGTCACCTCATCTTTGTAATTCATTTATGTGTATGCATGTATTGCATGAAAATAGGGTCAGGACAGTTTATCTATTGTAATTCATTATGTGCCTGCTTGCAATATTGCCCATGTACTTTATGTTTATTTCATTTTTACGTGCAAATATGTGTAGCAAGAAAACTAAGTCTAGGTTATTTTAATTTTTGTCTATTTCATATTTGCGTGCAATAGTACATGTACTTAGTGCCAGGCAGTGCAATGTTTTATGAATATATAGTAGTGCAGTCTAGTGATTAATTTATTTTGACCGGTGTTTCGTTTTGAACGCATTTTGTTGTCATTATTTTTATAACGGGTTTTTACCTCGGTGTTTATATTTGAAGCGTGTTGTTATGATGAGATTTTTGACGAACAAAAACTACTGTGTTTTGACTTTAGTAACCGCCAATTTGAAGTGAATTTTCAAGCGGCTATCTTGCAACCAAGAAAACCCGCAACGCTTATTTTATATCCATTTTTACGGTGTTTTGTGAAGCGCAATTTCCTTGTCGAAATTGCTATAGAATTTGCTGTTTTAATCACATGTTTTCAAATCATTTTAAATTATAATTGTTTCCAAAATTTCACAGTTTACGCTTTCAAAAGAATAAGAAATCGATTTAAACGCTTTAGCAAAATTAAGGACTGTGAACCCTTACTTTTACTGATTCGATTAATTCCAGACTTGTCCATTTGAGAATGTAAAAAATATTTGTATAAAATACACAATTTCGCACTTTCAAGGAAACGACGATGAGATCTAAACGACTTAGAAAAAGTGCAGAATACGGAACCGCGCTTTTACGAATTCGGTTAATTCCGGACTCGTTAATTGAAAATTTTGTCGTGGAATTGCTGTTTGAAAATTTTGTTGGGCTTTCGAGCCACTATGTTGGACCTTCGGGTCAATTACCGGTACTAGGCCTTCGGGTCATTTGTTAGACCTTCGACTCATTCGTTGGGCGCCAAATATTATGCTGACAGTACTTGGTAGGCTTCGGCCATTTGAGATGCCCGTGCGACGTAACTTAGACTCGCCATATGCTGGGATCGATCCATTTATGCTGTTTTTTCTACTTATCTTATTTTGATTTCTAGATTTTTGTGTATTGCTATTTTGAATTCAATTATGAATTTGGAAGTTGATTTTGATGGTGTTTAATAAAATTTCTTTATTTAAATTATGTCGATTACTTATGCTGAATAGTCTCATTCGAGATTATAATTAATTTGTTTTAGTGTTGTTTATCATGGACTTATTCTTAAGTTTAAATTAGACTGATCCGTTTATTTTTTTCTCTTAAATAATACTCGGGCCAGACCGAGTTATTTCAGGATAATCGCTATCTCTGATTCAGTTGCTGCTTCAGCTTTTGGGATTTCACCTCATCTTTTGTTTAGGCTTCGGGGTGTTACTTTTGGTGTATTGTTTCTCATCTCATGTATGTTATGATGATTATGTATATGTACATTGGGTTCATGAGAACCATCGAGTATTGTAGCATGTATCCAGACTTACCTTACGCTATATATGATATTCCTGTTCTGTGTTATACTTATCTGTGTTGTTGCTATTATGAGTTGTTCTGAATTTTTAATAAGCCACCACAATTTTGCTTTAGATTTGAATTGAATATATCGTTGGGAGTAATTTAATAAACGAAATTTTTTTACACAACTCCTATCGATGTAATCAATACTTGTCTAAGGCATAACTTACAGATGTTCGCTTCTAACAAGCCTTATTCTTCGCTATAGCAGACGTTATTACCATCGATAACCTTTGTTATTGTGAGCATAGAGGTGGGGCGTCACAGCTTGGTATCAGAGCTGAGATTCAGAACAAATTATAATAATCACGGAACAGAAGTAGAATGGAACATGTGTTACAACTATTTGATGGTTTTATTCGTGCCTTTCTAATCTATTCCTTCGTTGTTCTTAAACTTTTATCCACTCTAACATGTTGGAATATGTCTAGGAATAAGTCTCATATTTCTGTAGTATTTTATTTGTTAAATTACTTTTCAATCTTGTATTGTTTTAACTAATCCTTATCTTCTCTTGTTCTCTCAGCCTATGGCTGGAAGAGGTAGAGGGAAGCATTCTACTACAGGTCCGTCTAGTGATTCTCATCCGGACGGAGTCTATATGTCAGCTGATCAGTTTGTGGAGCTATTTTGGGGTACTCGGCCTTCTATTGCTACTCCCGCGGCTCCCACTCACGAGTTTGCCTTTGCCCGCATGTATAGTGACTATTCCCACCTTGGAGGCAAGCATTTCAAGGGATTGGAAAGTGCGCATATTTTCTCGGATGGATCTTTCAGATCATCATCGCATTCTCGTGGCATCTAGCATGTTGCAAGAACGTGCGCTTGATTGGTATGAGCTTTTGATTGCGGAAGTTGATGAGTCATCTCTCTCGTGGAATCAGTTTAAGGGACGATTCAAACTTAAGTTCGTTCCTGAATCAGAAAAGGCCAATCTTGCTCGTAGTTTCCTTGACTTGAAACAAGGAAAGTCCTCTGTTTCTGATTATGTTGCATCTTTCGAGGCCTTGTCCAAATACGGGGTTGAGTTCATTAACACTCTGCGTAAGAAGAATCTTAGATTTGTCGAAGGTTTGAAGAAATATTTGAAGAAAGTCCTTTTGCTTTAGCTTAAGCTTCCTTTCGAGGAACTTGTTGATTCGACACTTTGCCTTGAAGCTGTCGAAAAGGAACATGATAGTAGTGATGAGGTTGAGGTTTCTAAGAACCCCAACAAGAAGAGGTTTCCATTTCATAAGCGTAATTCTTCTTCCAAGAAGGAGAAGAAGCAAGCTATCACTAGTTCTCAGCCTAGTAGTGCACCTTCTAATCAGAGGGCATGCTATAATTGTGGTTCTCTGGATCATCTTCTCCGTAGTTGTCCTAAGCCTCGCATGTACTGCTATTGCAAGAAAGAAGGTCATTGGATTTCTGATTGTCCTACTGCTCCTAAGGGTTTCAAATCTGGGAAGCTTAATGTTGCTAAAGCTTCTGGTTATTCTTCTCAGCCCAAAGGTATTCCTCCTTCTGTTTTGGAAGGTTTTATTTTATTTCATGGCCGTTCTATTAGAGTCCTTTTCGATACGGGTGAATCACATTCATTCGTGTCAAAGGAACTTGTTGATGTTTATTCCTTTGGATGTTGTTAGTCTTTACGACCCTTTGACGATTGTGAATCCTATTGGTGGATCTGCTACTCTTGGTTTGTTATGTGTTGGTGTTGAGATTATTCTACATGGTTTTTCCTTTCATGCGAATTTGCATGTTATGGATCATCTTGGTTTTGATATGATTTTGGGGATGGATTGGCTCGTCCGTTATGAAGTTCAGATCCTATGTCCCGAAAGAAAATTTATATCTCAAACATCCCAATGCTATCGAGTAGTTATCGATTACGTTTCGAGACATGGACAATGCTTTGAATGCACTCATTTCTTCCTTCGAATCGGAGGATGTCATAGCTAATATTCCAGTTGTTTGTGATTTTTCTGATGTCTTCGAGCCTAATTCGTGTTTGCCGCCAAAGAGAGCAATTGAGTTCTGTATTGATCTTATCTCTGGTGCTCATCATGTTAGTCATCCTCGCACGAGGATGTCTGCTAAGGAAAATGAGGAACTCAAAGAGCAATTATCTGAATTGGAAGCCAAGCAATTTATTCATTCTAGGTCATCTTCTTGGCGCGCCGCCGTTGTCTTCGTTAAGAAGGCAGATGCTACTCTTAGACTTTGCATTGATTATCGCAAGCTTGACGAGCTCACTATCAAAAATAGGTATCCGTTACCTAGGATCGACGACATGTTCGATCAATTAAGTGGTGCTAAGCTTTTCTCCCAACTCGATCTTGCTACCGGTTTTTATCAGTTACGAGTTGCGGAAGATATCATCCCTCTTACCGCATTCCTCATTATGGTTCTTACGAATGGCTTGTTATGCCGTTCGGTTTGACGAATGCTCCGGCGTATTTTATAGATCATAAGAATCGGATATTCCGGGAATATCTTGATAAGTTCATCTTGGTTTTCATAGATGATATTCTTATTTATTCCAAATCTGAAGCCGATCATATTCAGCATTTGGAGATTGTTTTGAGCACTCTTTGTCAGCATTAGCTTTGTGCCAAATTCTCCAAGTGTCACTTCTCGAAGAATAAGGTGAAGTTTCTCATTCATATTATTTCTTCCGATGGTATCTCTGTCGATCCTTCCAAGATCGAATCTATTCAGAACTGGAAGAGGCCCGAGACCGTTACCGAGATCCGTAGTTTCCTTGGATTGGCGGGTTATTATCGCCGGTTCATTAAGGACTTTTCTCGTATTTCTTTACCGCTTACCACTCTCACGAGAAAAGCTGTTCCTTTTATTTGGTCTGATAAGTGTGAGATTTCTTTCATGAAGTTAAAAGATCTCCTTACTCATGCTCCTATCTTAGTGGTTCCCGAAGGGAATCATCATCTTATTGTTTATACCGATGCCAGTGGTTATGGACTCGGTGCTATTCTCATGCAAAAGATACAGTAGTTGCATGTGCTTCTAGACAACTAAAGCCTAACGAGATTCGTTATGCTACCCATGATTTGGAGTTAGCCGCTATAGTCTTTACTCTAAAGATTTGGTGACATTATTTATTGAACGAGCGTTTTGTTCTCTTCACTGATCACAGATCCCTGAAATACCTCTTCACTCAGAAGGAACTTAATATGAGGCAACAGCGTTGGCTCGAATTTCTTGCTTCATATGATTTCGATATTCAGTATACCCCTAGTAAGGGTAATCGAGTCGTTGATGCGCTTAGTTGCAAGCAGCAAGTTGTTGTTTCCATGATGCTAGTAGAGTGGAATATATTGGAAGCTTTATCTCATTGTGATATTAAAGAGCGTCCCTCAGTTTTTGGTTCTCCCGTACTTTTATTTAGCATGCGAGCTCGTCCTAGTTTGTTGGATCGTATTGCCGATGCTCACAAGCAAGATCCAGTTATCTCTTATCTTATTCAGAATTGTAAATCGAAACCCCGAAGTGATGATCTAAAGGATTTCGATATTGATATTCATGGTTGTATTCGAAAGAAGGGAACGTTGATCATGCCTAATGTTCCTAATCTTAGAAATGACATTCTTGAGAACTGTCATCGTTCTAAGTATACTATCCATCCGGGCAGTAGTAAGATGTAGGCCGACATGAAACGCTTATACTTTTGGGAGGGTATGAAGCATGATGTTGTAAGTTATGTGAGTCGTTGCATGACTTGTCAACTTATTAAAGCGGAACACGAACGTCCTAGTGGTCTTTTGCAGCCTCTTGAGATTCCATTATGGAAATGGGATCAAATTTCTATGGACTTCATTGATGGTCTACCTCATTCGAGGTCGGGTGTGACGCCCCACTTCTATACCCAAGCTAGCCAAGGACACTATGGGGTAATGCCGTCAACTAGCATGGAGAATAAGGCTGTTGAGGAGCGACCATCCGTGTAATTGCTTTGTGCGAGTACCGATATGCCAGATAAAAGTATAACTTTTCATCTCGAAAGGAAATCCGACATACCGATGCAAACTCAAAGCTACTACACAGTGGCTATAATATCTTTGGAAACAAATATAGAAATAAACATAATACAAATCAGTCACAGATAATTCATATCACAAAGGCGGAAATAGATATGAATATTACACATAAAAGTGTATATCAGAGTAGTGGTCAGATAAGATCCACAACATCACAAAGGAATAGATACAAGTGCTAGACAAAAATATGTATACATCCAGGAGTCTATATCTCAATAGTATACAACAAAAAACTACTAAACTAGAGTAGTTAGCCAAAATATCAGATGATGGTCCGATAAGGAGTCAAGTAGAAGCACCTGTAAAATCTCAGTCTGGCCCGAGTATTATTTAAGAACAAAATAATAAAAGGATCAGTCTAGCTATAATTATCAGTTAAAATGAGATATAATAAGAGATATAATAAAAACGTATGATAACCAAAAATGTCACACCACGACAAGTATACATTAGAAAATCAACAAAGGAAAATCATACAAATATCTCACGAATCTCATAGCATAAAAAGAATGTCATATTCTTTATTTAATTCACCAAGCCACAATAAATGACATACATATCAATGCCAATCGTAAAAGTTGGTGAAACATAAATTCCAGAAATCATCAATTAGAAATCCAGAAATTAAATAATTCGGAGCAACGACGTCGTACAGCGTAACGTCCGGTGATCCAGAAACACAAAAAATAGGAACGACGACATCGTACAGTGTAACGTCCGATGAACCCAAGCACAATAAAGTGGAACAACGACGTCGTACATCGTAACGTCCGATGAACCAAAACACAATAAACGGAACAATGACGTCGTACAGCGTAACGTCCGATGAACCAAATCATAATAAACGGAACAACGACGTCATACAGCGTAACGTCCGATGAACCAAATCACAATAAAACGGAACAACGACGTCGTACAGCGTAACGTCCGATGAACCAAATCACAATAAAACGGAACAACGACGTCGTACAGCGTAACGTCCGATGAACCAAAACACAATGAAACGGAACAACGACGTCGTACAGCGTAACGTACGATGAACCAAATCACAATAAAACGGAACAACGACGTCGTACAGCGTAACGTCCGATGAACCGAATCAAAGAGACATCGCACATTGCTAGTCTAAACCATAAAATGACCATCATCGATCATCAAGAAGTGTCAATTACGGTAAGCTAGTAAATATATGAGCTTAGCTTCATGTCCCATAACCACTAGCTTAACTTAAATATTTACGAACAAATTGTAGATCTTCACTAGAAAATTGTCACAAGAGTTTCAATCGAACAAGTCCAAGAATTAACCGATGAAGTAAACGCAAGCGTTTCATACCACTCGTTTTACTAAGCCGTTAATTTAGATTTCTCATACGAGTGAGGTAAAGGTTTGTATATACTGATAGATTGGAAAACGGTTTAAGAAAGGAGCTTTGTAATAAAATGGTGTTGAAATTGTTTTAATGAAAGGGTTTTGATATTTACTACTAGTATAGAAAACCTTCATATTTTAAAGTGACAAATCATAGAAGTGATTGTAGAAACAATCAATCATAAAAATTCACATACGAAGACGTGAATAAAATCCAACAAAATCGATATCAAATCCATCAAAATGGATATTTCCGAAAATTCCCGAAGAAAATGTCGTCAAATTCGATAATAAATGATAACAACAAAAGGGAAACAACAAGAATCGATTAAAGTTGAAAATTCAAACAAATAGGCAATATAGACACAATTGGCAAATATGAGCAGGTTGGTCAACCGGACTTCCTGAGTCGGTTGACTGAACCAAAGATGGAAGTTCTCGGGTAGCAGGTTGGTCGACCGGAACCTGAGCTCGGTCGACCGGAGCCTGTAACATGCTCTTCCAAAACAGAGGCAGGAAGTGCTCGGGTAGCAGGTCGGTCGACCGGACCCTGAGCTCGGTCGACCGGAGCCTGTTGCCAGCACTCCCATGCCTATCTAATAAATGTCATTCCCTTCCCAATTGCTATCGGTCGAACAACAGCACTAAGGGTTTACGTTAATCGACTATCCGGCCATAGAAGCTCTTCGGTTCATCACCAAAAACATGATCAAGACATCAAAGCTATTATTTTTGAAGAATTGAACCCAAAACACCAAAAATTGAAATATTCACCAAATCAATCCAAACCAAAAGCAATTGCACAAGAATAAGTGTTAGGAATTCATACCTAACAATCGAAGATAAATATAGGCATGGATGTGAGATAAAAATCTCACCTTTGAACCCAAAAACAATGAATGAGAAGCTTGAAGACAAGGGAAGATCAACCACACTTCAATCTCAACACAAGAAGCTTGAATCTAAGCTTAAAAGAGAAACATTTCCCAAATTAGGTTTAGGAATTTTCCTAAATCAAAGAGAGAATGAGTTGGAAAAGATGAAGAGAAGGCTTACCAATGGGTTCTTTTGAATTTGGAGCTAGAAGTTGGATTTGCTAATGAAGACTAGGGCTTGGAGTTTTAATTTCCTCTTCTTTCCCCCATTTTTGCATTAGCTTGAAGTGTTAGGAAATGAGGAACGAAGTAATGAAGAGCAGAGGGGGTTGGGACTGAATTAGTAAGTGATTAAAGGGTTCAGCCCAAACCAAAGCCCTAAGTGAAAAAGTAGCAAAAATCAACTTACTCCAAACATATCGAAGCTTATACTCAAAAAGGTTGCAAATGGCATTTTGAACTCAATGGAAGGGGTCTTGAGTCCCAATTCGACTATTTGCAAAAGGTAGCATTCCGGACTAAAATTCGACTAACGATGAAACATTTAAATAAAATATTTAAATATAAAATTGATAAATATGCGGGCTGTTACAGACTCCCCTCCTTAAAGAAATTGCGTCCTCGCAATACTTAAGAAGAAAATAAAGAGTAACAACCATAAAAGCATATCAACACAAAAGAAATTTTGAAATTAGAAGTTCACCAAAAAGAGCACGAAAGAGTAAGTCCGAACGGGTTCGCTCGATGAATTCTCTGGATTCCCAAGAGCTATCCTCGAGATTTGAGATCCATTGAACTTTCACAAGAAGTACATCTTTATTTCGAAGGCGCTCAACCTCCGAAGAAATGATGCGAAAAGAATGTTGCTCAAAAGTCAAATCTGGTGAAACTTCAATCCCAACTATAACACCAGGCTCAAGAATAAAAATCGGAAACCCAAAAGCATTTCCGTAGTCGAAAGACGTGGAAAACATCATGAATAACAGAAAATTGAGCCGGTGCAACGACGTAGTATAATAACAGTATGCCCGAGAAACTAGAAACTCGAATAATTTGGAACAACGGCGTAGTACAATAACGGCACGCCAGATGAACCAAAGCTCGAATAATTTTGGAACACCGACTTAGTACAAATACGGTACGTCCAATGAACCGAACACCATAAAAGAACATCGCACACTAGTCCATAAAAGGAATGAGATAAACCTCAATAAAATGAAGTGTATCAAAACGTCCGATGAACTTGATAAAAAGATAATTCCATTCAGACATCATCAAAGAATCAACCACTTGTTGCTTACGACTAAACGCATTGGCAACATGATTTCCCTTCCGGAAGTATACAAAGAATATTAAGATCATAAGATGCAAGGAACTCTAGCCAACATTAAGTTCCTTATGAAAAAAAAAATATTTCAAAGATTTATGATCGGGGTAGAGAACAAATTTCTCATCCAAAAATGATGATGCCAAATTCTAAAAGTGAAATCAATAGCCGCGAGCACTAGATCATGAATGGCATATCTAGTCTCGATAGGCTTTAATGATTTAGAAAGATAAATGATAGCATGTCTCTTTTGCAAGAGAACGACATCCAAACCAATACGATTAGCATTGGTACAAAAGATAAAGTCTTGGTTCCCATCGGGAATCACAAGAATAAGAGTATCGAAAAGAAAGAATTTCTATTAAATAATCTTCTTTCCCGAAAAGCTAAAACTTTCAAAATCACAATTATCTTTATGTAATAATCTTTCTAGAAAAATTTATATTTTTACAAGTCAATATATCGTGTCTGACTGTCTCATCTAAGCGTTTAGGAAATTCCTATCGATAACGTTGATCAAGCGCATCGACCAGAACTCTTAAAACACTAAATGGGCAATACAATCACAAAATCATCTTTTATAGGATAAATAAGTCTCTTAAAAAGTTTTAAGAATATTTTTGCTCGTTTTAAGAACAAAATCTAATTGTACTTATAAATAAATCTTATGAAAAAGATTTGCAAAATTTTAAATTTCTATTTTCATCCAGAATCAATAAATACAAGAATGGAATAATCGAGATATTCATAGAATACTCGATTTATAAAATGGATGAAACAAGCTGGACAAACTGAATGATATAATAAGTCATTCATAAGAATCATAACGAGTGCGGAATGCGGTAAATGGAATGCTAACTTCCGCAACTCGTAGCAAATAAAAAATCGATGGCAAGGTCGAGCTAAAAAGACCTTAACACCACTCAAAAGATTGCTTAGGTGATAATCCTAAGACAAACTCAAAAATACTGGAAAGTTTCACAAACTATTTAGATAAGAGAAACAACACTTTCCTTATAAGTGGGCTTAAGGAATAAAAACGATGCAACCAAAAAATTTCGAAATCGGAATCACAAAGAAAAATAGAAATCCGCTTAACAGATGGAAAATGTCGAAGATGAATAGTCCACTCGGAAAATAGGATATGGGCTTCATAATGATTAAGTCAATCCTTTCAAAAAAAATCAATTCCGAAGCCTAGGTAAAAAATCGGCTCGGAAAGAAAAATCACATAAAGTAATTTCGACATCAATAAAAAGAAACATGTTGAGCGTTGCGGATCCACCATCCGGATTCGCAATTCTCAAAGAAGACATCACGTACAAATTATATTAAAGAAAAAGAATCAACAAGTTCTTTTGATACAAAATAATGAGATGAACTCATATCAAAAAGAACTCGAAAAAGATAATCACAAAACAAATGAAATCAAGGATTGATTAAGAAGTACCTTGACCAAGAGAAGTATCACTAGGAGCTTGAACAACATTCAGCTCTCCCTCTCTCCTGCTTCGGAGTATGGGACATGTGGATATAAGATGACCCGAACTTTTGCAATAACGACAAAAGAGAGGTTTCGGGCACTCCCTTGCATAATGGTCCGTGGAACCAAAATTGTAGCATTGTCCACGACTAGAGGTGGGAGTCTTTGCTACCGGAGTTTGTTGCTTCCCTTTCTTGTTGGGAGTGGGGCCTTTGAATTTGATAGGCCTCTTCATGTTATTGTTGAAGTTCTGTTTGGCACCGACAACTTCAACATCGCTTTCTTTATCGGCCTCTTCAAGTCGAAGAGCGAAATCAATAACTGATCAAAAGAAACTTCTAGTTTTAGAAGTAAAGGCTTTTTAAGGTTCTTGTTCAACCCATAGACAAACCTTTGATTTTTCTTCAATGGGGTATTAATATACTCGACCCCATACTTAGAGAGAGATTCGAAAGATGCGACGTAATTTGTCACAGAAGATTCACCTTGAACAAGGTCAATAAAACGCCGTGCTAAAGTTACTTTTTCAGCTTCCGGCACAAACTTTAATTCGAATCGTTTCTGGAATTGGTCCCAAGTAAGATCCGCCTCGATAATCTCCAAAGTCAAGAGCTCATACCAATCTAACGCTCTTTCTTGGAGCATGCTAGAAGCCACTTGTACTCGGCGAAGGTCAATAAGATTCATGCGAGTAAAGATGCGATCGCATGATTTGAGCAAAGCTTGAATTTCTATAACACCCTCGGATCTCTTGAATGGCCTTCCACCCAAATCGGTATAGTCTCTGCACAAGCGTGAAAAACCGGATCTAGGATGAGTAGGCTCTGGAATGGGTCCGGCTGCTTGAGCGTTCTTTACTAGATCAAGAAGCTATTGGGCGGACATAAATACTCCATCTTGGGGAGTAGCACTAGATTGACTGGCGCTGGGACGGCCTGGTCTAACCATTTCTCTTCCTTTAGAAAGAAAGAAAGAAGAAGAAAAATGTTATTCACCAAATGGATACCAAGCAATCTTGATAGATAAAACAAGGAATCATAAAGAAAATAGGATGAATCGGTATGAAGACTCGAATTAAATCCTAAAGCACGACTCCTAAGATGGACTTAGGACGATGATCCTTGTTAAATTATTCTACATTGTTCCGAAGTTTGGCTTTGATACCAAGCTGTGACGCCCCACCTCTATACCCACGCTAGCCAAGGACACTACGGGGTAATGCCGTCAACTAGCGTGGAGAGTAAGGCTGTTGAGGAGCGACCATCCGTGTAATTGCTTTGTGCGAGTACCAATATGCCAGATAAAAGTATAACTTTTCATCTCGAAAGGAAATCCAACATACCGATGCAAACTCAAAGCTACTACACAGTGGCTACAATATCTTCGGAAACAAATATAGAAATAAACATAACACAAATCAGTCACAGATAATTCATATCACAAAGGCGGAAATAGATTTGAATATTACACATAAAAGTGTATATTAGAGTAGTGGTCAAATAAGATCCACAACATCATAAAGGAATAGATACAAGTGCTAGACAAAAATATGTATACATCAAGGAGTCTATATCTCAATAGTATACAACAAAAAACTACTAAACTAGAGTAGTTAGCCAAAATATCAGATGATGGTCCGATAAGGAGTCAAGTAGAAGCACCTGTAAAATCTCAATCTGACCCGAGTATTATTTAAGAAGAAAATAATAAACGGATCAGTCTAGATATAATTATCAGTTAAAATGAGATATAATAACAGATATAATAAAAACGTATTATAACTAAAAATGTCATACCACGACAAGTATACATTAGAAAATCAATAAAGGAAAATCATACAAATATCTCACGAACCTCATAGCATAAAAAGAGTGTCATATTCTTTATTTAATTCACCAAGCCACAATAAATGACATACATATCAATGCCAATCGTAAAAGTTGGTGAAATATAAATTCCAGAAATCATCAATTAGAAATCCAGAAATTAAATAATTCGGAGCAACGACGTCATACAGCGTAACGTCCGATGAACCAAAACACAATAAAGCGGAACAACGACGTCGTACAGCGTAACGTCCGATGAACCAAAACACAATAAAACGGAACAACGACATCGTACAACGTAACGTCCGATGAACCAAATCACAATAAAACGGAACAACGACGTCGTACAGCGTAACGTCCGATGAACCAAATCACAATAAAACGGAACAACGACGTCGTACAGCGTAACGTCCGATGAACCAAATTACAATAAAACGAAACAACGACGTCGTACAGCGTAACGTCCGATGAACCAAAACACAATGAAATGGAACAACGACGTCGTACAGCGTGACGTCTGATGAACCAAATCACAATCAAACGGAACAACGACGTCGTACAACGTAACGTCTGATGAACCAAAACACAATGAAACGGAACAACGACGTCGTACAGCGTAACGTCTGATAAACCAAATCATAATAAAACGGAACAACGATGTCGTACAGCATAACGCCGATGAACCGAATCAAAGAGACATTGCACATTGCTAGTCTAAACCATAAAATGATCATCATCGATCATCAAGAAGTGTCAATTACAGTAAGCTAGTAAATATATGAGCTTAGCTTCATGTCCCATAACCACTAGTTTAACTTAAATATTTACGAACAAATTGTAGATCTTCACTAGAAAATTGTCACAAGAGTTTCAATCGAACAAGTCCAAGAATTAACCGATGAAGTAAACGCAAGCGTTTCATACCACTCGTTTTACTAAGCCGTTTAATTAGATTTCTCATACGGGTGAGGTAAAGGTTTGTATATACTGATAGATTGGAAAACGGTTTAAGAAAGGAGCTTTGTAATAAAATGGTGCTGAAATCGTTTTAATGAAATGGTTTGATATTTACTACTAGTATAGAAAACCTTCATATTTTAAAGTGACAAATCATAGAAGTGATTGTAGAAACAATTAATCATTAAAATACACATACGAAGACGTGAATAAATTCCAACGAAATCGATATCAAATCCATCAAAATGGATATTTCCGAAAATCCCCGAAGAAAATGTCGTCAAAATCGATAATAAATTATAACTACAAAAGGGAAACAACACGAATCGATTAAAGTTGGAAATTCAAACAAATAGGCAATATAGGCATAATTGGCAAATAGGAGCAGGTCAGTCAACCGGACTCCCCGAGTCGGTTGACCGAACCAAAGATGGAAGTGCTCGAGTAGCAGGTCGGTCTACCGGACCCTGAGCTCGGTCGACCGGAGCCTGTAACCCGCACTTCCAAAACAGAGGCAGGAAGTGCTCGGGTAGCAGGTCGGTCGACCGGACCCTGAGCTTGGTCGACCGAAGCCTGTTGCCAGCACTCCTATGCCTATCTAATAAATGCCATTCTCTTCCCAATTGCTATCGGTCGAGCAATGGCACTAAGGGTTTACGCCAATCGACTACCCGGCCATAAAAGCTCTTCGGTTCATCATCAAAAACATGATCAAGACATCAAAGCTATGATTTTTAAAGAATTGAACTCAAAACACCAAAAATTGGAATATTCACCAAATCAATCCAAACCAAAAGCAATTGCACAAGAATAAGTGTTAGGAATTCATACCTAACAATCGAAGATAAATATAGGCATAGATGTGAGATAAAAATCTCACCTTTGAACCCAAAAAAAATGAATGAGAAGCTTGAAGACAAGGGAAGATCAACCACACTTTAATCTCAACACAAGAAGCTTGAATCTCAGCTTAAAAGAGAAACATTTCCCAAATTAGGTTTAGGAATTTTCTGAAATCAAAGAGAGAATGAGTTGGAAAAGATGAAGCGAAGGTTTATTAATGGGTTCTTTTGAATTTGGAGCTAGAAGTTGGATTTGCTAATGAAGAATAGGGCTTGGAGTTTTAATTTCCTCTTCTTTCCCTCATTTTTGCTTTAGCTTGAAGTGTTAGGAAATGAGGAATGAAATAATGAAGAGGAGAGGGGGTTGGGACTGAGTTAGTAAGTGATTAAAGGGTTCAGCCCAAACCAAAGCCCTAAGTGAAAAAGTAGCAAAAATCAACTTACTCCAAACATATCGAAGCATATACTCAAAAAGGTTGCAAACGGCATTTTGAACTCAATGGAAGGGGTCTCGAGTCCCAATTCGACTGTTTACAAATAGTAGCCTTCCGGACTAAAATTCGACTAACGATGAAATATTTAAATAAAATATTTAAATATAAAATTGATAAATATGTGGGTTGTTACATCGGGCCATACTAGTGTTTGGGTGATTGTTGACCGATTGACCAAATCTGCCCATTTTATTCCTATCAAGTCCAATCAGACTGCTCCTTTGTTGGCTAAGCTTTTTATTAAGAAGTCGTTCGACTTCACGGTGTTCCTAGTTTCATTGTTAGTGACAGAGATACTGCTTTTTACTAGTGGTTTCTGGCAGAGCCTTCAGAAAGCTTTGGGTACTAAGCTCAATCTCAATACAGCTTATCATCCACAGTCTGATGGTCAGACTGAAAGAGTGAATCAAGTCTTAGAAGATCTCCTTCGCGCTTGTATTCTTGACTTTGGGGGTAGTTGAGAAGACCACTTATCTCTTGTTGAATTTTCTTATAACAACAGTTTCCAATCCAGTATCGATATGGCTCCTTTCGAAGCCCTTTACGGAAGGCCGTGTCGATCACCATCTTGTTGGTTGGAATCCGGGGAAAAGTTAGTTCTCGGCCCGACTATATTCGTGAATCTTCTGAGAAGATTGATATTATTAGACAGAGAATGAAAGAGACTAAGAATAGGTAGAAATCTTATGCCGATCATCGTAGGAAGCCTTTGGAATTTTCTGTAGGCGATCGCATATTCATTCGTGTTTCTCCAATGAAGGGAGTGGTGCGTTTTAGTAGCTCTGGAAAATTAGCTCCTCGATATATTGGACCATTTCCTATTACGGAACACATTGGCCCTGTTGCTTATCATGTATCGCTACCTATTCGGTTTTCGGGAATTCACGATGTATTTCATGTATCCCAACTTCATCGATGCCTTCGAGATTCGAATTCTATTATTGATCCTCATGTGTTGCAAGATCTTGAGATCTCACCCGACTTGTTTATGGTGCAAAATATATTCGTGTGCTAGCTTCAGAGGTTAAACGCCTTCGGAATAAAGAAGTCCCCTTTGTGAAAATTCAATGGTCCACAAACCCTAAAGATTGCACCTGGGAAACCAAAGAATTCATCGAGAGTTCTTATTCCGGTTTTCACTCCTCTTCGGGTGGGGGTGAGCATTCTTAATTCATCTTTTTTTTAAATCTTTGTTGTGATGAATAATTTGTGTTATGAACAACTTCTAGTATGAAAATTGCGGGGACGCAATTTTTATAAGGGGGGAGTTTGTAACAACCCTGGTTTTTGGATTACCGACGAAATAAAAATTTAAAATAGAAATTTTAAATAGAAATTTTAAATTGAAATTTGAAAAAAAAGTGCAAATCAATTGCAAAGTCAGTTGATAATAACTAAGTTAAGTTATAATTTCTTTCTTTGGCCTTCACGTGTGAGAATAGGCCAACTAAAAACAAGTTGGAACACTTTTGCTTGCACCACGAATTTTGTAAAGCAAAAGGCTTGAACACTTCTACTGCCATCATCACTTTATGTAAGTTGTGTCTTTTCTTTCACTGGTGCACATATCACCTTAAATGCAATTGTACAAAAAGTCTTGCCAGCACATTGTTGCCTTGACTTGTACACATAATTGGAAAAGAAA
The DNA here is from genome assembly GCA_030765085.1 of Allium cepa. Lineage (NCBI taxonomy): Eukaryota > Viridiplantae > Streptophyta > Magnoliopsida > Asparagales > Amaryllidaceae > Allium > Allium cepa. Next base: position 339,133,988 of record CM060932.1, on the reverse strand, counting down.
AGTAAGCCCTCATCCTTTCTTTTATTTCATAATTTCCAGTAGCTTGGAGGAGTACTAATGGAAGTTCAAAATTCATTCTCCAATTAGATCTTGGTTGCTAATTGATTCGAAAAAAAATTATAGGTGAGTGCAAACTCACACCTCTTATTAAAACTATGGCTGCCTGTTTTTTATATATGTTGTTCTGTTGTTTATATTGGTTTGCAACTTTTGTTAGTTAAGTTGTTTACGTTTTATATGCAATATCTTTTCGTATGCAATATCTTTTGGGTTCAGGAAATTTTCGAGAGCAATATTTTTACGTACGCGAGACCATTTCATTTTTGTGTGCAAACGATGTTGCCCAGGTTGTTTATTTTTCTATTTCATACGTATGCGCAAGTTGAAGTATATGAAATTATGGCCAGGTCACATATTTTTGTCAACTTCATTACTACGTGCAATATATAGCACGAATTTGCGTGCAATTAAGTTTGCATTTCACAAAAATTGAAGTCGTTATCTACTTCATTACTGCATGCAATATATAACACGAATTTGCGTGTAATTCAGTTTGCATTTCACAAAAATTGAAGTCATTATCTACTTCATTATTGCGTGCAATATATAGCACGAATTTGCATGCAATTCAGTTTGCATTTCACAAAAATTGAAGTCATTATTTACTTCATCACTGCGAGCTAATATAAGCAGCATGAAAGTTAAGTCCAGGCTATTTTCTTTTCGTGTATGCACGTTGAAGTATTCGAAAATATGGCCAGGTCGTTTTATATTTTTCTCTATACGTGTAAATTTGTGTTGCACTAAATCCAAGTCCAGGCCATATATTTTGTTGCACGTCCGTGTAATAGGGTATGCACAAAAAATATGTCCAGTTTTTTTTTGTACATGTATATAAGTTTGCATTACACAAGAAAAAAAATATGTTCAGGTCATTCTATTTTTATCAACGCCATTTTGCGTGCAAGTTGCATAGCATGATAGTGAGGCCAGGTCACTTCATCTTTTGTAATTCATTTATGTGTATGCATGTATTGCATGAAAACAGGACTAGGATCATTTATCTATTGTAAATCATTCTGTGCCTGCTTGCAATATTGCCTAGGTATTATTGTTTGTTTCATTTTTACGTGCAAATATGTGTAGCAAGAAAACTAAGTCCAGGTTATTTAATTTTTGTCTATTTCATTTTTGCGTGCAATAGTGCATGTAGTTAGTGCCAGGCAGTGTAATGTTTTATGAATATATAGTAGTGAAGTCTAGTGATTAATTTATTTTGAACCGATGTTTTGTTTTGAACGCATTTTATTGTCGTTATTTTTATAACGGGTTTTTACCCCGGTGTTTATATTTGAAGCGTGTTATTTTGATGAGATTTTTTACGAACAAAAACTACTGTGTTTTGACTTCAGTAACCGCCAATTTAAAGTGAATTTTCAAGCGGCTATCTTACAACCAAGAAAACCGCAATGCTAATTTTATATCCATTTTTACGGTGTTTTGTGAAGTGCAATTTTCTTGTCGAAATTGCTATTGAAGTTGCTGTTTTAATCACATGTTTTCAAATCATTTTAAATTATAATTATTTCCAAAAATTTCACAATTTACGCTTTCAAAAGAATGAGAAATCGATTTAAATGCTTGAGAAAAATTAAGGACTGTGGACCATTACTTTTACTTATTCGATTAATTTCGGACTTGTCCATTTGAGAACGTAAAAATTATTTATATAAAATACACAATTGTGCACTTTCAAGGTAACGATGATGAGATTTAAACGACTTAGCAAAAGTGCGGAATATGGAACCACGCTTTTACTAATTCGGTTAATTCCGGACTCGTTAATTGAAAAATATGCCGTGGGATTGTAGTTTGAAAATTTTGGTGATTTTGTTGGGCTTTCGTAACACTATGTTGGACCTTCGGATCAATTAGCAGTACTAGGCTTTCAGGTCATTTGTTGGACGTTCGGGTCATTCGTTGGGCACCAAATATTATGCTGACAGTACTTGGTAGGCTTCGGCCATTTGAGATGCACGTGCGGCGTAGCTTAGACTCGCCATATGCTGGGATTGATCCATTTTATGCTGATTTTTCTACTTATCTTATTTTTATTTCTAGATTTTTGTGTATTGCTGTTTTGAATTCAATTATGAATTTGGGAGTTGATTTTGATGGTGTTTAATGAAATTTCTTCATTTAAATTATGTCGATTATTTATGCTGAATAGTCTCATTCGAGATTATAATTAATTTGTTTTAGTGTTGTTTATCATGCACTTATTCTTAAGTTTAAATTAGACTGATCCATTTATTATTTTCTTTTAAATAATACTCGGGTCAGACCGAGTTATTTCAGGATAATCGCTATCTCTGATTCAGTTGCTGCTTCAGCTTTTTGGATTTCACCTCATCTTTTGTTTAGGCTTCGGGGTGTTACTTTTGGTGTATTGATTCTCATCTCATGTATGTTATGATGACTATGTATATGTACATTGGGTTCATGAGAACCATCGAGGTTGTAGCATGTATCCAGACTTACCTTCCGCTATATATGATATTCCTGTTCTGTGTTATACTTATCTGTGTTTTTGCTATTATGAGTTGTTCTAAATTTTTAATAAGCCACCGTAGTTTCGCTTTTGATTTGAATTGAATATATCGTTGGGAGTAATTTAATAAATGAATTTTTTTTACGCAACTCCTATCGATGTAATCAATACTTGTCTAAGACTTAACTTAATGATGGTCGCTTCTAACAAGCCTTATTCTTCGCTATAGGAGACGTTATTACCTTTAATAACCTTTGTTATTGTGAGCATAGAGGCGGGGCGTCACAGCGCATGTACACAAATAGAATTGTTGGTATCATCAATATCTTGCTTCTGCTGCTTTGCACAGCCTTCGGTTTATGTCCAGGCCTAAGAAGGAGAAATCAATCTCTAGTCCAAAAGCAATGATTACTTCGAACAGAAAATCAACAAGAGAGTCTAGTTAAGGATTTTCAAGAGATATCACCTTGGTTACTTTTAATTGAGATTCAAGATCCTGCACTTTAGAACTTCAACAGCCGAAGAGGGTTCAATAATGTGACGAATTGCTGAATCTAGGAGTTCCTAAGGCTTCTTTTCCTTCTTTTGGATAATGTTTGTGTCATCAATAGAATAGGTCCCAATTTCCAATGCATAATTAAGTGTCTTATTAGCTGCTTTGAGAGTTTTAATTTCACTTTGAAGATCTTTAACCTTTCGGTCAAAGCAAATTTATTGCAACCCGGTTCTTTGATCTGATCTTGATAATCGTTGAGACGTTGTGATACTTTCTCATCCCATTTTCCTTTCAAAAAATGGAAACATTCATATTTAACCCTTTCGGCACCGTCTTTAAATTTCTCCATGGTCTAGACTTGAAGGAGGGTTTGACAAAGAAGGGAATGCCTCTTCACCAGCTAAAGATCGGGATCTATTCATCCTCCTAGGTGTAGGAATAGGAAGGCTGGATTCGCCTCCACTTGCAATGAGCTCCAAAGGTTGACAAGATACTTTGCTTTTTAGCAAGTCGACATCAAGGTCATTTATCCATCATTATTATTTAGCAATTTTTGCATCAGCTTCGATCCCTTGGACAAAAGGTCTAGTTGACCAATCGTATCCATTTTCTCTCTTAACTCTTAGATTCCTTTATCCTTCTCTTTGATCCGTTCCTCTAAGTTGGAGGTCATCTCCTTTAAATTACTATGTATGGATCTCAATCAATAGTACATGTCATGCCATTTCTATGCTTTTGGATTTTCTGAAAATGACAAAGTTGAAGTATACTGAGAAGAAATTCTTCCCGAATTCCGGCTAAACTTAGCATTAACAATGTCCAATCGATCAAGGAGTTCCAGACCATAAGACGTGAGAGTTAGTGTAACATTCCTGAAAATCAACCAAGATTAATTTAGCAGCTAATTTAATTTTGGAATTAAATCGTGAATTTATTCATGAATTAATTAGAAAATTTCTAAAATAAATAAATAATTTTTAGATTATAACTAGAATTTGGTTTAAAATTTAAAGATAAGTAATTTTATACATAAAATTGGATTTAAAAATAAATATTGATTTAAAGATAAATAGCAAATTGATTTGGAATACAAGAATAAGTATTTTATAAAAAATATTGAATTTAAAAATAAATTGTATTAAAAATAAATAGAATTTTAAAGCTTTGAGATTAATAAAAAGTTAATGATAGTTGTTTTCTAAAAAAATATTAAATATATTTAGAAGATGTAATAAATTTCAAGTCATTATTTTAAGATTTAACTCTCTTATATAAATAAAAGTGACTATTTGTTAATATTTAATCAGAATACTTAAATCATTCTTCTCTTTTTAAAAGTTGTACAAAAATAAATAATAAAAGAAATACATGAATATAAAATGTATAAATTAGTTGTATATAAAAATAGTGAGCTAAATTAAAGTTTGAATGTGAAAAAAACAATGGAGATTAAAATTTATTTGTGTAAATATAAATATAAATGAAAATATAAACAACTTTAAAAATTAAGGCATATGGAAGTTTATTTACATGAAGGGTTAAACAAAAATTTACAAAACAATTTGAGTCAAAGGATTTAAACACAAATTTCCCTACATGTAACAAGTGTACTACATGCAAATGAAAGTTTACAAGTGGAATTCAACTTTTGAAAAAAAAAAAATTTATAATAACCAGGCCATTCAATAGTCTTTTCATCTCCCTTTTCAAGATTTCAAATCTGAAAATAAAAAGCAGAACGAAAAAAAAGAGAAACAAAATCGTCTTCAAAAACTAGAAAAAAAAATCCCTCTCTTCAAAAAAAATCTGAAACCAAAGCAAGAAATCAATTCAAAGGTCAAGTTTTTTTCAAGCTCGAGATTGATGATCAAGCTTCAATCTTAATGCAGACCTGAGAGCATTCCCAGTATCAAAAGCTAAAATAAATTCAAGCTTGAAAATCAGATGCAAGATCAGATCTGAAATCAGTATAAATCAAAATAAAGATAAATCAAAGAACCGGAAATAGGAAACATTTTCAGCTTGAAAAATCAAAGCTTCAACCTGGAAGCAAGAAGATCAAAAGCAAAGGCAACTCAAAACATAGCAGATTCAGGAAAAATCAAAAGAAAATATCAAAGATTAAGCAAGCATCAAAATTCAACAATTATTTTTCTCTGTTAAAAGTTTCAGGTGAGCAAACTCCCAATTTAATTTTTTTTTTTTAAACCATTTATCTGTTGATGATGTGAGTAGAACTACCCTTTAACATCATAAATCTGTCTGTATTTTGATCTTCATGTAATGATCATTAATGAATGGATGAAAATTATGATTGCTTGTGTGTATATGCATGTAAACATGATTGTACATGCCTGAGAATAGCAATTTGCCTCTGTTCTTGGTTTTCAAGCTTCAAAACCTGTTTCAAAATTCAAAGGTTTTTCCCTGATCCTTTTTAGGCTTAAAAATATAAATAAAATATGTTTATGAAATCAATATCTAAGTTCAAAAAAATATTTTTAAGTTAAATTTGAAGATAATTTGGCCTGGGAAGAAGATTAGCAGTAAAACTTAAGAACATGTTAAAATTCAAGTATCATGTTTTGTTGATTTACCTACATCAACTTGTTCATATTCATAAACCATGAATTTTAGAAAAAGAATCAAAAATTTAGTGTTGTATTTGTTGAGTAATTTAGAGTTGAACAGAATCGATAAAACCATCAATTTCTGATGATCAAAGAACAATTGAGCCTCGGGCTTGATGTCAGAGAAGGATGATGTGTCGTAGATCATTAGAAAAATAGTATGAAATTTTTTAGATGATCTAATAAGTTTGGGTTTGATGAAATAGGGTTTAAGGGCATAGTTGTATCAATGTCATTCTCGAATCGATTTTGAGGTCATTCGTGGATCGGAGTAGACCGGACTTCGAGAGAAGATGAGTGGGATGGTGGAGCACTTGTGGGGTGGTCACAAGATCTCCGGTGGCCAGAGGTGGCCACGCGGAGTGAGTTTGGGTGAACTGGGTAGGGTTCCTGGTGGAGCAGATAGTTCGAATTCTAATTTCAACGAGTTCGATTTTTTCTGAATGTTCGAGTTGACCGTCGAGGTCGATGGTGGTTAGCTGGAGGTACCGGTGATGATCGAAAGTCGCCAAAGCATCAACGTGTATCAGTGATGGTTGAGAGGGGACGAAGAAGCTTGAAGCCAAGCATGGGGATTTGATTAATTTACTCGAAGTTGTTCTCGAGCGAATCTGTGGTGGGCTCGTGAAATTTTGATTTTATGCTCGAAGAAACATCGAGTGCTCTGAGCACAGTAGGTTTTGAAAAATAATATGTACAGTTTTAAAATTTAAAAAGGTAAAAAAAACTCTGTCCAGATTTTAAAAGCAAAAGAAAATCCAAGTTTTAAACGTAAAAGAGAAATCTTAACAACTTTTCAAATTTAAATTATAAACAAGTTTTCTTTGGAAAAAAAATAATAAGTTTTCCAAGATTTGATTTTTAAAGTCAAAATTGTTTTGGGTTTTAAGCAATTATATTGATAATTAAATCTTTAAGTGTTTTCACAAGGAAAATAGAGTAATGTAATTAAGCAAGTGATAAAGAAAGGTAAATGGTTTACCTTTAATTTAAGTTATTTTTATAAGATTAAATTGCTTAATTAAGAAGTTAATTAAAAGATAAGAATGTTTGGATTATGGATTAACTTAAAGGTTTAAAATTGAATTATTTGTTAATGATAATTTATTTTAATTAATGAGTTTTAAATGTTGTAATTAAGTGATCAGTTAAGATAAGGATTTATCTTGACTAATTTAAGGTTAATTAAAAGTTAATTTATTTATTTATGAATGATTAATTAATTACAATTAAGGGTTAATTAATTAAAATAATTAATTAAAGAAATGATTAACTAATGAAGGTGATTAAGACTTAATCAATTGTAGTTAATGATAATTAATCTTTGATTGAAGATTACTAATGAAAGTAATTATGTGGGTAATAAATTTAAAACCACACGATTTATTCGTCTTAATTAAAGATGTTTGATTGCTATTGAATGATGTGTGATGGATTGACATATTTGATATATGATGTGATGCTATGTAATGCTTTGTGCCGAGCTATTATATCTATGATGAATATACTGTTATGAAAACCTCTTAACCCGCAAAACGACATTTGAATTTTGATGCGACAAGGAGTCGGATTCCCGTTGGTTATCCGAAACCCACATCGAATCTTAATACCGAATCTTTGTGATTGATAAATTTACTTTATCTATGAATCTGTGAATGAGGATAAGCGTTATGGGTAATGCCGCTTATCGATATCGATATATCTGTGATGATTGATGTTGTGCACTGTTGTGTAAAACCCCCTAGACTACACTATACGCACACAAATATGGATTGCACGTGGAAATCGGTTAAGTCATAGATTTTTAAAATAGTTTTGAATTTGAATTTTAATCCAAATGGTTTTGGAAATAGACTGGATTTAAAGTGAAAATCTTATGAAAAAGAATTTCAAAGATGAAAGTTATTTTTGAATAAATTAATTAAGTTTTGAAATTTAATAATTTGATTTAAATTTTAATTCAAAATTTGAAATAGAATTCTATGTTGAGAACTTATGATTTTAAAAAATGGTTATACAAGTTTACATGAATTTAAACCATTCCAAAAGTGTGTTTTGGGAATTTAAATTAACCCAAAGATTTTAACTTGTATAAATGAAATCGGATTTTCCTGAAATAAAAACTGTTGTTTTCAAATGATTAAAACTTTCATATAAGAAATGAATTTCCAATTAAAGGTATTTCAAGTTTGAATTGAAAACGGTTTTCCAAGTTGTGAATGGATAATTGGAAACGGGTTTTGAAAGCTATAAGTTAAATCTTTAATTTAAAGATTAAATGAATTAATCCAACTAAAATGGAAATTGTTTTGAAATTAGTAAATAGATCTTTATGAAACTGGGTGAACTTTGTAAGATAAATCTTTTGTTTAAAAGATTTGAAATGGTAATTTTGTTTAAACCATTTTAAAAAGAAGGTTTTGAATTTTAAAGTTGTGACTTAACTGTAATCACATATCCGTATGTTTTTAAATATTACGCTCATTATTCGGTTTAGCTGGAGGAGGACCTTGTGTCATATAACCCATTCCGAATAATGATACGTCATTATGGATAGCATTTGAAGACCGGTGGTGAAGACCGGGTATTTGCGAGAATGATAGGATAACCTATTGATTGTCTCTGCACTGAGTAGCTACGGTATAGAGATTTTGTAACGACCCAGAATTTTTAGAAATTAAAATTTGAATATTTAATTAATTTTAAATATTAATAAGTGAATTTATAAGTCAAATAAATTTTTATTTGAATTATTGAATTTAATTGGATAATTAAATCGATAATTTAATATGTTAAATTATGGAAATAATTGAAAATTGGGTTAAATATGATTGAAAATGATTTGTAAAATTTTATTTTATCATGTTAGAGTTAGAATGATATTTTAGAACTTTTAAAATCGAATTAAAAGTTAATTTGTGAAAATTGAATATTTTAATATTTAAATCGACTAGTGAAAATAGTCAATTTTTGAACAGTCTCAGAATTGAACGAAACCAGTTCCATTGGATCCGTAATAGTAAGTTATTACCGGATTTCAATTTTCGTGTCAATCGGAGCTATCGTTTGATCGTGGCAGCTCGAAACGCATCGATTTATTTTTAATTTTAATTTGGCGAGTTAAAATAGCCATTTTTCAAAAAGTCTCGGATTTCGACGAAACCAGTTTTATCGGATCCGTAATGTGATATTATTGTAAGGTTTCAAATTTCAAGTCAATTGGATTTACCGTTTGTCCGTTACAAATTAAAACGCCTAGAAATCGCTTAAATCGGTTTAATTCAAATTGAACGTTTACAGCCATAACTCGCACACACTTCCGAATTAGCTTCCGAAACCTGTTCCATTGTGTCCGGAACGCGGGGTAAACCCTAGAAACGCTGGTTACGGCGCGTAAATCGGAGTTCGGAATTTCCGGATGAATAGTGTTCGATTTTCTTCTATAAATATACCCACAACCTTCATAAATTAAAAAAAAAATATATACTAAAACCTAACCCTAGCCGCCACCCCCATAAACAAAGGCCAGATTTTTCCCACCTTCCTCCCTCAATCACTCACAATCCATCGACAATTAGGCGAAGTGTTCAACTGCAAGGTTGTAGAGGATGGAGAGGGCTTCAGATCCATACGGAGTTGATCGTGTTTGGAGCATCGGAGGGGGGGAAATAGGGGACCGACCGTGCCAGTTCACGCACGCATTTCGAAGAGCTAGACAAGGCCGAGCTTTCTCTCCTTGGGGCCGAAGGTGGAGGAGGGGGTGAGCTTCGAGTTGCAACTCCCTGATCGAGTTCTAGGTGTATGGAGTGATCGATAAATTTAACCCTAGTTTCTAAGCATGGGTTCATATTGGTCGGCTTGGTTACTGGGTGGTAACGTGAGTAGGGAAGAAAGGAAACACGGCCAGGATGCAGGGAGGGAGAGATCCAAGGGTGAGGATGTGTGTATGTTGAAATTAATTAAAATTATGTTGTAATTATTAAGTTAAATCGTGTTTAAACTTCAAAAATCAATATCTTTTTCATACGAGGTCAAAAAATTACGAAACCAGTTGCGTTGGAATCGTATGGACGAGCACTACGCGATGGAGTTGGTTTGGAGTCGTTAGGAGTTAGTGAGAATTTTGGGTAAAATTAAACGTCCGTTTAATTTTATTCGAAATAAATCGCTAAAACGGAAATAAAATCAAGGTGAGAACTTCTCACTCAATCGAATCAGTTTCGATTTTATTTTAAATAGTTAGATTTAAAATATTTGAATGCATGTTTGAATGATAATTAATATCTATTGATTGTTAAAATAGACATTATACGCCGTTAGTAAGCGGATGTTATTTAATAAAAACATATACCGCGAATATTTCATAAACAGTGAAATTGGTATTATATATAATATCAATATATATATATATTGGCATATGTATATATTGCAGTTGTTGATTCCCCGCATTTTTTAGCGGATGAGACCCTATTGCGCCGTTATTAAGCGGATAATATTTAATAAGAACATTACCGCGATAATTTCGTACTGGAGCGAAATTGGTATTGTGCTAATGTTTTTGGATGCAGGAAAACAGGTTGGAGGGATCCAACTGGATTCCTCAACAGTATTTATTTGATTTCAGATATTTTGATATTTGATGGATTATCATATTGATATATGATATCGTTGTTTGTCGTGATTGAATATTTGGTGTGTAGCATCATTGGACCAAATTTGAAATTTTAAAATGATTTCAAAGTGATTTTTGAAAATATACTATATGTTTGGAATTTGATCCATTTTAAATAAATAAACGTCATAATTTTTAATGTTATAAAAATTATGATTTTTGAGAAAAATAGTAAAAAACTGATTTTTGAGAATATGATGCTAACGATTTTATAAAATAGTTTAATCGGGATTTTTGAATTTATTATGAAAAGTTGAAATAAAGGATTTATAAAATTTAATTATTTTATGAATCAAAAGGAAGAAGTTTTTAAAGGAATTTAAAGACGTTTAAAAAGAATAATATAAATTGATTTATATTAAGAGATTTATAAATGGATATTTATAAATTGAAATATGGACATTATAAAACGAGTTTTTATAAGTGTTTGAATGAAGTGAAAATGAATTTCATAATTGAATGGAATTTATAGAATTTTATACGGTGGAGGTTATAAATGGAATTTTATAAGCAGTAGGTTTATAAAATTTATTAAGTTATTAAAATAATGATTTTGGATAAATGAATGAATCTTATAAGTTATAAGATTTATAATTTGGGAAGTTAAAAAAAACGATTTTGTAAAATAATCGTTTTATAAGCATTTAACTTATAATGTGAACTTTTGGTTTATAATTGAGTTATGAATCGAATAGGTTAATAAAGAAGATTTATAAAGGAAGTAGTTATGAAATAAATAGAAATGGAATTTATAAACGTTGTTTTATAAATTCGCAAATGACTTATTTTGATAAGTAAATTGTTGAAACCTATAAATGGAGTTATATTCACATTTTTGAATAGTGAATAATCCTTTGAATTAAAATGAATAAAAGGATGAAATTGTTAATGAAGTATATTCACGTTTTTGAACTGTGAATAATATGTTAAAGGAAATGTTTTGAATGAGATGTTTAAATTGAATTAAAACGATCTAACGATGTTTTAAATATGTTGAGATTCGAAACCATAGATTTCAACATGTATTGTTGAAATAAACGTTTTCGAGAAATAAAAGGAAATGGTGGACTATAACACTGTTGTTATAGTAAATGATTTCCGAAAGGAAATGTTTTGTATAGTATTGGGATTTATATATCTATTTTAATTTCGAATCCCTATACTAGTGATTTTGGGACGTCGTAACGGTGTTTTACGTAACATTCGTTTTGGCCCAAATAAATATGTTTAAGAGAATGATTTCCTTAAAGAATGAAATATATACTTAATCTCGATTTAAGTATATTGAATATTTTCTAAGTGTTGAAAATAAATAAAATTTGTGAATTACTTATGAATAAATAAGTATGGAAATGTTTTCCAATATAAAGCGAATACTTTGAGAATTTATCTTTTTGAAGATAAATTGAAAAGAAATATTGAAATGAATAATTGAAATCGAATATTAATGGATATTTTGGAATTATAAATTCACTAAGGAATTTATAAAGGAAGTGGAATTGTTTAAAAATAAATATTGATTTATTTTTGAAGTATGAAGTAATATATCTTGTAAAGATATTTTGGAAAATAAATAATTTGGATAATTATTTGGAAACTGGTGATGTGTGCATATCCATTGATAGTTCAATAACCGACTATCAGTATTTTCCCTTTGAATGGGTAATTGATGTGATTTGTTTGAATGTGAATGCTACACTTATTTTTGAATAAGCGCTCACTATTCGGATTAACCGGGAAAGGACCATGGGGTCGTATAACACATTCCGAATATGTGATACGTCGTTATGAATTGCATTTGAAGATCGGTGTTGAAGACCCGGTATTTGCGAGAGCGATAGGATGACCTGTCGATTTACTCTGCACCGAGTTGCTCCGGTATAGAGTTCTCCATATGTGATGGTGAATCCGATCAGGATTGTGAATATCCGGATTGCAAGGACTTCTTTGTAAGTGCCTTCGGTTTTGTTCGAGCCCGGAACAGACTTGTATGGATTGTGTGTCTGACATTACAAGTTGAGATATAAAGCCGATTTCTTTCAAATATATTTCTGTTGGTGGTGAAGAATTTATTCTTTTAGCTTAACACCCTTCTCTGAGACGTACGAGCTCAAAGGTTATATAGTTGAAGTTATCAGCGATATATTCCCAATTTGGTAATGTGACATGCTGAGTGTTGCTGAAATGATCATTGTGTTGATTATTGTGATAGGATCGTTTATTTGATCGTCTATCTTGGTGATCATCGTGTTGATCATTTGTTGACCCAAAGCATGGCTTTTTGTATAAAGTATGTTTTTGTGGACGTGACTTCGTCGAGCCTCACACCCCGGAAATGGTCAAAACAGGAAAGATGCAGCAAGGTTATGAGGGGTAGCACCCTTTAGGGTATGTACATTTCCTTCTGGATAGAGGTGGTATCATGGTATGGAGCCCAGATATTTAACCTATGTGGTTACTACGAATTTATTACTTTGTGGTTGTTGGTTTTCGGGATCCCGTGAGAAAGGTCGTTTACGATCGGGGAATGGCGTGCTCGTGTCAGTAGTTACCCAGTTAGGGGTAACCCGGCCTTGTGTTGGCAGAGTTCCGGTTTGGTTCTCAGGGATGTCTTTCCAGAGGCATTCTCATGTGGCAATGGGAAGTTCCTTGGCCTGACCATTTGTTGGAAATCCAAAGAAACAATACGAAACTTGTACGGTTTTAGTTGTAGAACCTGCCATCTAATATGGTAGCTATTAGTAGGCATAATATAATGGTACCTATGCTGGCTAAGATTTATATTCTACTTTCGAAATGAATTTTCTACACTATGCTCTAGTAATAATATCAAATGTTCTTTTTAAATGCGTATCAAGCATGTTTGACTATCATAAGGAGAAATCTTCTCCAAGTCTGCGTTTGCATTGTGTGTGTGGCAGGAGGTCTTATGGTAGTCTCATTTTTAAAAGCATTGCGAATTGAATTTAAAAATATTCCTCTATTTTGATTTTAAGATAAATAAACTGTTTTGAGTTCTCACACCAGTCACATGACTGACTTGGAGTTTATTGTTTCCTTCCTAAACTCTGGGTGCCCACCAATTTTCACACGGGCAGTCAAGAGTTAGATTTATCAGGATATTCTGGATATTCTGGAATTGCTGGAGGCAAGCTGGATGGCATGGCGTATTACTTATATAGTATTTCTTTTTCCGCTGCACTATTTGTTGTTGTTGTTGTATACTCTGATGATATGATGTAATGAAATGTAATGTAATAACTGATATAGTTCTTTGTTTAAAGATTATTCATTTATTATTATATGTTGTTCCGCTGCGAATTGTGAGATTCTGATGTTGTGCTGTTTTCTTTCTGTGCCGTCCTATTATCTTATGTTTTCTCTTCCCTTTATTATCTATTTTCTTCTTCTTTTTCTCTCTTCTTCTTTTCTTAAATTTTTCTTAAAACCCCTAAGGGTTCGTATTTTCGTTCATCTTGAATTAAACAAAGGAGATTAGTGTCTATTCAAGGAGTGCAGACTTACGGGTCTTTACATCTGGTATCAGAGCTTATGGTTAAGCGACAACCATGGTTCTGTTGGGTATAATTCATTAGAGATAGAGTCAGCAGTACTCTAGAATGAGTTTGAGTGTAATAATTGCTATGAGAGCGTATTTGTTAGTGAATAAAAAAATTGTTTTATATTGTGATGATTGGTTTATTGAGTGGCATATGAACCTTCGTCAGCACGGTATGTACAACTATGCCGAAGGGGTTTCTAAACACTTGAATAGAACAATTCGACATAATATTGTTTTTAAATTGGGTAAATGAAATAATTTTACCTTGATTATATTTTATATATATGAAGGAATAATTTTTCAGAATTATTAAAGTGTATATAAGTTGATTGTTTAGTTGTTTGAATAATCTAAATTGAAGAATAATTGTATAAGTAATTGAATTGAATTGAATGAATGGATTGAATATTAATCAATTAAATGTGAATAATTGATATGGAATAATGAATATAAGTGTTAATTCATTTAAAATCTAATGTTATTAGAAAGTTGAATAATTGAATGAAAATCAATTAAATTAAACCAATTGTAAGCAAAGGAATTTGGTTGTAATTAATATACATTGGTTGTTACTTGATTGTTAGTTGATTGTATATAATTCATTAAGAATTAATGAAATTGAAAGCTAAAGTAATTGGAATTCAATTAGAAGTTAAGTGAATCTTAAATGAATTGAATTTGATTTGGAAGTGAACCAACTTGAATATGAATTAGTGAATATAAACTAATTGAAAATGAATGCTAGTAAATCCAATGTTAATGAATCTAATGTGATTAAATTGAAAACCAATTCATTAATATTAATGAGAATATGAATGAATATTGATTTGGTTATGGATGTTAGTTGAATGCTAGTTGGTTGATGTTTGCATTTGTTGTTTAGTTGCATTTCTATGTGACATATATAGTTGTTATGGAGATATATGTTGTATATTGAGATTATTTTCATATATGCATGTTCTCATGTTGTTTGTTGAGTAATTAGTAGGTGCGGATCGTGTTTGCTTCGCATTTGGAGCTCGCTTTCGCGCTATATTAGCCGTATATGCTTGCTAATAAAATATAAGGTACATATCTCGGATTAAATATCGTACTTTTACACTTTTTTCCCTTCGGGATGCCTCATTACTTGATGAGATGTATATTTGTGATATATATACTGTCGTTTTTTTTTCGGATCGAGCCGCGCAAAGGAGACTATGGCGAATTTTTCCGAAAATTTAAGGCGTTAGAAAAATTTTGAGAAAATTGGAAAATTTTGAAAACTTTAGCTTTGATTTTGGAATTGAAAGTAAAACAATAGTAGTTGTTTTTGAAAAGATAACTAAGTATGATTTGAAAACTTAGTAAAGTTATTGTAAGAAGTTTAACTATGAATTTTGGGAAAATTAATAAATTCTATAACTTTTCTTACTTATAATTTCGAGGACGAAATTCTTTTAAGTGGGGAAGATTGTAACGACCCAGAATTTTTAGAAATTAAAATTTGAATATTTAATTAATTTTAAATATTAATAATTGAATTTATAAGTCAAATAAATTTTTATTTGAATTATTGAATTTAATTGGATAATTAAATCGATAATTTAATATGTTAAATTATGGAAATAATTGAAAATTGGGTTAAATATGATTGAAAATGATTTGTAAAATTTTATTTTATCATGTTAGAGTTAGAATGATATTTTAGAACTTTTAAAATCGAATTAAAAGTTAATTTGTGAAAATTGAATATTTTAATATTTAAATCGACTAGTGAAAATAGTCAATTTTTGAATAGTCTCAGAATTGAACGAAACTAGTTCCATTGGATCCGTAATAGTTAGTTATTACCGGATTTCAATTTTCGTGTCAATCGGAGCTATCGTTTGATCGTGGCAGCTCGAAACGCATCGATTTATTTTTAATTTTAATTTGGCGAGTTAAAATAGCCATTTTTCAAAAAGTCTCGGATTTCGACGAAACCAGTTTCATCGGATCCATAATATGATATTATTGTAAGGTTTCAAATTTCAAGTCAATTGGATTTACCGTTTGTCCGTTACAAATTAAAACGTCTAGAAATCGCTTAAATCGGTTTAATTCAAATTGAGCGTTTACAGCCATAACTCGCACACACTTCCGAATTAGCTTCCGAAACCTGTTCCATTGTGTCCGGAACGCGGGGTAAACTCTAGAAACGCTGGTTATGGCACGTAAATCGGAGTTCGGAATTTCCGGATGAATAGTGTTCGATTTTCTTCTATAAATATACCCACAACCTTCATAAATTAAAAAAAAAATATACTAAAACCTAACCCTAGCCGCCACCCCCATAAACAAAGGCCAGATTTTTCCCACCTTCCTCCCTCAATCACTCACAATCCATCGACAATTAGGCGAAGTGTTCAACTGCAAGGTTGTAGAGGATGGAGAGGGCTTCAGATCCATACGGAGTTGATCGTGTTTGGAGCATCGGAGGGGGGGAAATAGGGGACCGACCGTGCCAGTTCACGCACGCATTTCGAAGAGCTAGACAAGGCCGAGCTTTCTCTCCTTGGGGCCGAAGGTGGAGGAGGGGGTGAGCTTCGAGTTGCAACTCCCTGATCGAGTTCTAGGTGTATGGAGTGATCGATAAATTTAACCCTAGTTTCTAAGCATGGGTTCATATTGGTCGGCTTGGTTACTGGGTGGTAACGTGAGTAGGGAAGAAAGGAAACACGGCCAGGATGCAGGGAGGGAGAGATCCAAGGGTGAGGATGTGTGTATGTTGAAATTAATTAAAATTATGTTGTAATTATTAAGTTAAATCGTGTTTAAACTTCAAAAATCAATATCTTTTTCATACGAGGTCAAAAAATTACGAAACCAGTTGCGTTGGAATCGTATGGACGAGCACTACGCGATGGAGTTGGTTTGGAGTCGTTAGGAGTTAGTGAGAATTTTGGGTAAAATTAAACGTCCGTTTAATTTTATTCGAAATAAATCGCTAAAACGGAAATAAAATCAAGGTGAGAACTTCTCACTCAATCGAATCAGTTTCGATTTTATTTTAAATAGTTAGATTTAAAATATTTGAATGCATGTTTGAATGATAATTAATATCTATTGATTGTTAAAATAGACATTATACGCCGTTAGTAAGCGGATGTTATTTAATAAAAACATATACCGCGAATATTTCATAAACAGTGAAATTGGTATTATATATAATATCAATATATATATATATTGGCATATGTATATATTGCAGTTGTTGATTCCCCGCATTTTTTAGCGGATGAGACCCTATTGCGCCGTTATTAAGCGGATAATATTTAATAAGAACATATACCGCGATAATTTCGTACTGGAGCGAAATTGGTATTGTGCTAATGTTTTTGGATGCAGGAAAACAGGTTGGAGGGATCCAACTGGATTCCTCAACAGTATTTATTTGATATCAGATATTTTGATATTTGATGGATTATCATATTGATATATGATATCGTTGTTTGTCGTGATTGAATATTTGGTGTGTAGCATCATTGGACCAAATTTGAAATTTTAAAATGATTTCAAAGTGATTTTTGAAAATATACTATATGTTTGGAATTTGATCCATTTTAAATAAATAAACGTCATAATTTTTAATGTTATAAAAATTATGATTTTTGAGAAAAATAGTAAAAAATTGATTTTTGAGAATATGATGCTAACGATTTTATAAAATAGTTTAATCGGGATTTTTGAATTTATTATGAAAAGTTGAAATAAAGGATTTATAAAATTTAATTATTTTATGAATCAAAAGGAAGAAGTTTTTAAAGGAATTTAAAGACGTTTAAAAAGAATAATATAAATTGATTTATATTAAGAGATTTATAAATGGATATTTATAAATTGAAATATGGACATTATAAAACGAGTTTTTATAAGTGTTTGAATGAAGTGAAAATGAATTTCATAATTGAATGGAATTTATAGAATTTTATACGGTGGAGGTTATAAATGGAATTTTATAAGCAGTAGGTTTATAAAATTTATTAAGTTATTAAATTAATGATTTTGGATAAATGAATGAATCTTATAAGTTATAAGATTTATAATTTGGGAAGTTAAAAAAAAAACGATTTTGTAAAATAATCGTTTTATAAGCATTTAACTTATAATGTGAACTTTTGGTTTATAATTGAGTTATGAATCGAATAGGTTAATAAAGAGGATTTATAAAGGAAGTAGTTATGAAATAAATAGAAATGGAATTTATAAACGTTGTTTTATAAATTCGCAAATGACTTATTTTGATAAGTAAATTGTTGAAACCTATAAATGGAGTTATATTCACATTTTTGAATAGTGAATAATCCTTTGAATTAAAATGAATAAAAGGATGAAATTGTTAATGAAGTATATTCACGTTTTTGAACTGTGAATAATATGTTAAAGGAAATGTTTTGAATGAGATGTTTAAATTGAATTAAAACGATCTAACGATGTTTTAAATATGTTGAGATTCGAAACCATAGATTTCAACATGTATTGTTGAAATAAACGTTTTCGAGAAATAAAAGGAAATGGTGGACTATAACACTGTTGTTATAGTAAATGATTTCCGAAAGGAAATGTTTTGTATAGTATTGGGATTTATATATCTATTTTAATTTCGAATCCCTATACTAGTGATTTTGGGACGTCGTAACGGTGTTTTACGTAACATTCGTTTTGGCCCAAATAAATATGTTTAAGAGAATGATTTCCTTAAAGAATGAAATATATACTTAATCTCGATTTAAGTATATTGAATATTTTCTAGGTGTTGAAAATAAATAAAATTTGTGAATTACTTATGAATAAATAAGTATGGAAATGTTTTCCAATATAAAGCGAATACTTTGAGAATTTATCTTTTTGAAGATAAATTGAAAAGAAATATTGAAATGAATAATTGAAATCGAATATTCATGGATATTTTGGAATTATAAATTCACTAAGGAATTTATAAAGGAAGTGGAATTGTTTAAAAATAAATATTGATTTATTTTTGAAGTATGAAGTAATATATCTTGTAAAGATATTTTGGAAAATAAATAATTTGAAAAATTATTTGGAAACTGGTGATGTGTGCATATCCATTGATAGTTCAATAACCGACTATCAATATTTTCCCTTTGAATGGGTAATTGATGTGATTTGTTTGAATGTGAATGCTACACTTATTTTTGAATAAGCGCTCACTATTCGGATTAACCGGGAAAGGACAATGGGGTCGTATAACCCATTCCGAATATGTGATACGTCGTTATGAATTGCATTTGAAGATCGGTGTTGAAGACCCGGTATTTGCGAGAGCGATAGGATGACCTGTCGATTTACTCTGCACCGAGTTGCTCCGGTATAGAGTTCTCCATATGTGATGGTGAATCCGATCAGGATTGTGAATATCCGGATTGCAAGGACTTCTTTGTAAGTGCCTTCGGTTTTGTTCGAGCCCGGAACAGACTTGTATGGATTGTGTGTCTGACATTACAAGTTGAGATATAAAGCCGATTTCTTTCAAATATATTTCTGTTGGTGGCGAAGAATTTATTCTTTTAGCTTAACACCCTTCTCTGAGACGTACGAGCTCAAAGGTTATATAGTTGAAGTTATCAGCGATATATTCCCAATTTGGTAATGTGACATGCTGAGTGTTGCTGAAATGATCATTGTGTTGATTATTGTGATAGGATCGTTTATTTGATCGTCTATCTTGGTGATCATCGTGTTGATCATTTGTTGACCCAAAGCATGGCTTTTTGTATAAAGTATGTTTTTGTGGACGTGACTTCGTCGAGCCTCACACCCCGGAAATGGTCAAAACAGGAAAGATGCAGCAAGGTTATGAGGGGTAGCACCCTTTAGGGTATGTACATTTCCTTCTGGATAGAGGTGGTATCATGGTATGGAGCCCAGATATTTAACCTATGTGGTTACTACGAATTTATTACTTTGTGGTTGTTGGTTTTCGGGATCCCGTGAGAAAGGTCGTTTACGATCGGGGAATGGCGTGCTCGTGTCAGTAGTTACCCAGTTAGGGGTAACCCGGCCTTATGTTGGCAGAGTTCCGGTTTGGTTCTCGGGGATGTCTTTCCAGAGGCATTCTCATGTGGCAATGGGAAGTTCCTTGGCCTGACCATTTGTTGAAAATCCAAAGAAACAATACAAAACTTGTACGGTTTTAGTTGTAGAACCTGCCATCTAATATGGTAGCTATTAGTAGGCATAATATAATGGTACCTATGCTGGCTAAGATTTATATTCTACTTTCGAAATGAATTTTCTACACCATGCTCTAGTAATAATATCAAATGTTCTTTTTAAATGCGTATCAAGCATGTTTGACTATCATAAGGAGAAATCTTCTCCAAGTCTGCGTTTGCGTTGTGTGTGTGGCAGGAGGTCTTATGGTAGTCTCATTTTTAAAAGCATTGCGAATTGAATTTAAAAATATTCCTCTATTTTGATTTTAAGATAAATAAACTGTTTTGAGTTCTTGCACCAGTCACATGACTGACTTGGAGTTTATTGTTTCCTTCCTAAACTCTGGGTGCCTACCAATTTTCACACGGGCAGTCAAGAGTTAGATTTATCAGGATATTCTGGATATTCTGGAATTGCTGGAGGCAAGCTGGATGGCATGGCGTATTACTTATATAGTATTTCTTTTTCCGCTGCACTATTTGTTGTTGTTGTTGTATACTCTGATGATATGATGTAATGAAATGTAATGTAATAACTGATATAGTTCTTTGTTTAAAGATTATTCATTTATTATTATATGTTGTTCCGCTGCGAATTGTGAGATTCTGATGTTGTTCTGTTTTCTTTCTGTGCCGTCCTATTATCTTATGTTTTCTCTTCCCTCTATTATCTATTTTCTTCTTCTTTCTTCTTTTTCTCTCTTCTTCTTTTCTTAAATTTTTCTTAAAACCCCTAAGGGTTCGTATTTTCGTTCATCTTGAATTAAACAAAGGAGATTAGTGTCTATTCAAGGAGTGCGGACTTACGGGTCTTTACAGATTTCCTAAATGATGGGAAGTCCGATCGGGATTGTGAATACCCGGATTGCGATGGCTTCTTCCGAAGTGCCTTCGGTTCTGTTCGAACCCAGAACAGACTTGTAAGGATGTGTGTCTGACATTACACTTTGAGACGGTTTCTATCAAATACATTTCTGTTGGTGGCGGAGATTCATTCTCTTAGCTTAACACCCTTCTCTGAGACGTATGAGCTCAGAGGTTATGTAGTTTATGGTTACTGGTGATACATTCCCAATTTAATAATGTGGCATACGAAGTGCTGCTGATCATTTGTTGATCAAAGCATGGCTTTGTGAAAAAGCGTAGCTTTCTGGACGAAACCTCATCGAGCCTCACAAACCGGTAATGGTCGAAACAGGAAAGATGCGGCAAGGTTTCAGGGGTAGCCCTCCTAGGGTATGTCCGTTCCTTCTGGAAAAGGATGGTATCATGGTATGGAGCCCAGATACTTACTAGTGTGGGCACTGTAGTTTATTTATTACCGTGTGATGTTTTTGGTATAGAGGATCCTCGGATAAAGGTCCCAAAGGACCGAGGGTGGCATATCTTAGGTTTTACTTCCCCGGAAGGGGGTAACCGTCCTTGTGTTGGCAGAGAGCCGGGTAGGTTCTCGAGGCGTCCATCCAGAGGCGTTCCCATGTGGCAATAGGAAGTTCCTTAGCCTAACCATTTGTTGGAAATCCATTAATCCAATACGCGCCTTGTACGGTTTTAGTTGTAGAACCTGCCATCTAAAATGGCAGCTATAGTAGGCATAATATAATGGTACCTATGCTGGCTAGGATTTATATTTTACTTTCGAAATGTTTTCCACTATGCACTAGTAATAATAATATCAAAATGATTTTTGCGTAGTAAGCATGTTTGACTATCATAAGGGGAAATCTCCCCCCAAGTATGCGATTGCATGGTGTGTGTGCCGGGAGGCCTTATGGTAGTTTCATGTTCCAAAAAGCATTGCGGATTTCAAATTTAAATTCTTTTGATTGTTTTTAAAGACACACCGATTTTGTTTGCTCATAACAGTCCCATGACTGACCTGGAGTTTATTGTTCCATTCCTAAACTCTTGGTGCCCGCAATTTTCTACACGGGAAGTCTAGAGTTTTGTTTTTTAGATAGTCAGGTCGTAGATATCGTTTTGGTAGCCTTCAGCTTTCTATTTGATACATTTTGGAGTCTTTGGAGTTCACTACCAGACTTGCTTGTCTTTGTGAAACCTTGATGATGGATCGAGGTTGAAGTTTTGGAGCTCTAGCTTTGGAGTTTCTGGATTGGAGTTGCAGTATTGGATTCTGTGAAGACTCATCTCATATTGAAACGTGTTCCGCTGTATTTTGTGTTATATATTCTCTGATGTTAATGATTATCATTGTATCAAATTGATGTATTAGATTTGTATTCATGTTGTATCAGTGATATCATCTTTTATTTCCGCTGTGTTATTTATCATCTAGTGTTGTTGCAAGCTCCGGCAATACGAATTTGATGTTGTTTGTCGGACATCGAGTTCGGGTCGTCACAGTTAATTGTTTTTCCTAAATAAAAATAAGTAAATGAGAAAAATAAATCGATACTGAGGAAATGCTATCTTTATTAACAACGAAAAGTATTACAAGCACAAGCAAACATATAACAAAACAACCATATTACAACTATTGATTTACAACTAGCATAAGCTGACAGTTGTAATAGGTATTTTATAATAACTGTTTATTTTTAGCAGTTGTAATAAGGTTACCTCTAACAACTTTGTTCGTATGCTAGTTGTAATATACACATTTGACAGCCGCTTCATTTTTTACAGTTGTAATATCTGTTTCCAAGGACTCTTTTCACGCTTCACTAACAGCCGCTTCGTGAAAATTTCATTTCCCTCCCAACATTTCAATAGCCGCTCATTTCTTAAATTCGTAAAAATAAACATCATCATCAAAGTTTCTTAACCTAAAACCACAATTCCATCCCACGTTGTTCTCGCCGCCTTGCCATCATCGAAGCTAAACCCTGCCAAGAGCCTTTCGATGAATTGCCAAACCATACACCAGTGTTGTTTTCTGCGTTGACGAATCTTCCGAATCGAGGATTGAGTTTCTCTTCACCTTTCGAATCAGTTTAGCAATAGATTTTTTATACTCATTCATTTATGTGTATAGATCGAAAATTAAACAACGTCAATACTATTGCTTGATTTTATTTGCTCATTGTTGTTAGTGCTTGATTGATAATTGGAGTTGTTTGTAGTAAAATTGAATTGAAATCATTTTGTTTGTGTTGGAAGTAATAAACAAGATTATTCATTTTTTTCATTATTTTTTCATTTTTATTTACCAATATATTATTATTATTTGGTATTGTGTAAATGAAACACTATGTAAATAGCTTTAAAGGAATGTTGTACGATGTTGAAAATCCCAGTTGAACTTAGCAATTAAAAGTGATGGAATGCCCATCTGATTCTATTTAAATAAAAAGAAGAAAGATACGATTATACAACTCTACGAAACTCTGTCCTCCAAGCAGTGGATCATAATCCTTTTTATATATTATATATATTAGAGCTTTTAAATTAGTTATAGTTTCTAAACGCCATGGTCGTCTTAAAAATGGAATGAATGGATGGGCCATCAGTTTTAACTCATTGCCAACTTATGGTAAGAGTCTTATTGGGGAATTTGTTAACAAATTACAGTTTATAAAATGTCATCTATTCTTTACTTCTTTATAAAACAATAAAACGTTTATGAGATGAAATCACACAATTAAGTGCAAAACAAAAACTTCTTTAAATGTGATTAAAATTGTGTAGAAACAAATGAATATTAAATAAGCATAGAAAAATAGAAGAGAATAAGCTATCAACTTACCATATTTCCAACTTCCATCCCAAAGTTATCAATATTTTTGCCATTCACAGAGATACTAAATCTATTTTATTTTTTTGAGAGGAATGAATGATTCTCGGTGAGAAGAAGAGCACTCATGTGATACTAAATCTATTATTTTATGCTCCACTAGTATTCTAACTGATGTCATCTCCTAAAAGAATATGAAGTGTTCAGCCAACTTTTATCACCAAGTACAAAATGATGAAGATGAATCTTTAAAGATCAACGTGCAAATTTCAAACACGAACGGTAAAGTTAAATAAAAATATACCTATTTCAAGAAGAAATAAATTTATGCCATCGTCTTTAATAAGGAAATGTGTTACGACGAATGAAAAGTCATTTAAATGTACACATATCTGGTGCAATCCTTTAGGAACCATACTATTATATCATACTACTGGATGTCATTTAGGTTAAGTAAAAAAAAGTATTATGGTGTCCGGAAATGCATACGCAGATGCACATAACGTGCACAAAATTTAGACTTCCCAAATCCTACAGGCTCTTCATTATAATTGTGCATGTTACTAGTCTTCACAGTGGAAATTTAATGTGATTGGCCTTGTGAATGTTACTAGTCTCCACAAAATTATTTGGTATGAGTAAGAATTTATTGTTGATATCTTGTTTTATGTCGTACATGGTTGTTTACATATTTGTTTGATATTATACATAATCGTTACATATCAAAACAGTCCTATAATTAACACGATGTTAATTTTTTACAAATTACGACTTTTTTACCAGGTGATCACTTTGTAAAAGAAGCTTGAACTTGTTGTATCCATGGGTAAGAATGAGCAACATCAAGAAGAGGTAATCATCTTGAACTTTGTATATAAATTACTCAAATAAAATAATACATTGACTACTTACTTAAACTATAACAATGGCTTATGAGATGAGTTGTTTGAAACTAGTAGGATGTGCGCAAGTACAGCAGCATCATGCTGTACTGCATGTTACAGACATTTTCGTGCACGTACAACATCATCATGCGGCACTGCATGTTATAGACAGTGCATGTGAGCACTGCCTGAACAGGCAGTGTGCTTGCACTGCCTTTGAAGGTAGTGCAAATGTATTTTGCACTCTTTTTAAGGGCAATGCGTGCACTGCCATTCCAAGGCAGTGTTGCAGTTTGCACTGCCTTTAGAGGCAGTGCGCCTTTGAAGGCAGTGCGTTACATTGCAACAATGAATATATATGTGGTACAGTCTAGGATTTTCATTATTTATATATGTGGTACAGTCTAGGATTTTCATTATAGTTTACTTGCAATACAGTTGACTTGGAAGTTGATAATGTCCACTGAATCATTACAACTCACTGTGTCATTTGGTAGAAGTGGTCCTTATTTAAACTAACAAATCTGTAGTTTTAAGAGAAAAAATAAATTGTTTATTTGTTGTAATAGAGAATGCATGAATATTCATTAAAAGCATTTTGACGAATGGTATCAATTTAGGAGTAAAGAAAGAAACAATCTGATTTGATGAAAGGTATCGGTTTATTCATAAAAATAAGTTGTTTATTTGTTGTAATAGAGAATGCATGTTTACAGAAAATTTCATACTATCTGATTTGTAAAGAAAGAAACGATCTCTAGGTTTTGGACTCTATTTTTATCTTTTCTTTCTACATTTCAATTCCTCAATTTGTGTATTCATTATTTCTTACAAAATTAAGCACATCATTTTACATTTTTTTTCTCACCTTCAGTTTGCTGAATCGTATGTCAGGCAATTTTCTCACCTGGTTATGCACTTTACCACCTTGGTCTTGTCTTTAGTTAGCTGAGTCCTTATATCTGTACTTGCTCATCTTTCTTTTCTCTGCTCATGTTCAGTTTCAAAGTATATTTGTGCATTACCTTTGTTTTTAGTGTGCAATTCTATTATTTCACTATTCTAAATCTTGGTAATGTATTATATCTTACTGGGATTTTGGTATTATCAACTTCTTAGTATTTGTGTACATCCACATGTGCATGTAAGCTTCACTAATTTATAATTGAACATATATTATATATTTATATTTATGTAGGTGAAACCAATACATATAAACTGTAATATTTACTTATGTGGTATTATAAATATATGTGTGTAATAATAATAAACATAAATAAAGAATGACTATAAAATTGTTCATATGTGTAGCTGCTGTTTATTTTGGCATGCTTGGATAATCAAATGAATGAAATCAGGAAATTTTGCATATCGGTGCTCCATTTAATGGCATATTTTTATAATTATAAATAAGACAGCCATTCGAATATTAAAATGGTGATAACTTTAATATTTGCTTGGAATAATTGGGAATTAAACAATATAGCCATTTAAGTTTTCTCCTTGTATCAATTGACCTAGCTGTTTCATGATGGCAGGCTTGGCAACTTATGATGCTATGCAGTATATTCCGTCGCCACTCTCTATATTGGCCAGGTGAATTTTTGTTCCTGTTTTTTTTTAGTTTTTGGAAAATCTTTGAAAGGATTTACATTTTGACAAATAGGCGTACATGTTTTTGTTGATTGGTACGTATACTAATATTCTTATTCAATGCAAGTTGCCTCTTTGACATCCTTTCGGCTTAATGATACGAATACTGCTGTTATAATTAGCTCTTGATTATAATTCGGTTACCATCTGAGTATACATTGCAGGATCTTATGATTGAAAGCACTCAACTAGATTGCACTCATATGCTAATTCATATTGCATCATACGTCTGTACTATTGGACTCAATTGGATTCTTAAGCACTCAACTAGATTGCACTCAACTGGATTCTTAAGCTAATGCATATAGGCCTACTTCATACATCTGTACTATTGGACAAGCGGTTGGGAGGATTGTTGCTTGGCATGGGGAATTGATCTCTTTTGATTAGTACGTATCTGTATTTATATTGACGTATGTTTAGGATTTGGTTATGTTTTGTAATAGAATTGTGAATTAAAAAATGGTGTAAAATTGAATTGTTTTAGCTTTTATTAAATTTGAATGGTTCGTGTTGTTTCAAGTAATGTTAACGATTGTAGTTATTATTAGTGAAATATCGGTTTTAATTATATTGTGAAATTTTTGGTTAATAGCGGTTGTTGGAAGATGAATTGCAATTGTTGGTAGCATTTGTAAAAAGATTTACTGCAACTATCAATAACAGTTGTAAATGAATCTATTACAATTGCCAAAAGCATTTGCAAAAGGTATTATTGCAACTGCTATTAGCAGTTGCAAAAGGGACCTATTACAACTGTCAATGCAACGGTTACGATAGACTTTACCACTACTGTCAAAAGCAGTTGTAAAAAGGTTTTTTACAACTGCTCGTGCAATTGTCAGTGATAGTTGTAAAAATCTCCAACTCTATTACAACTCCGGATATTAAGACTGGCGGCTATCCGTTGTAATAGACCTATTACAACTATTTTTGGCAGTTGCGAAAAGATATTTTTGTTGTAGTGAAATTCGAATTACACCAACAATACAAGTTTTATGTATTTAACACTTAAAGTTTAAGGATGGCAGCTTTAGACTTCTTAACCGATCCAGTGTATAAAGAGAGGATAGAGTCAAAGGGAATATTAAACCCTTGAGGGGTATGAACTAGAGGGAACTGATGGTAATCCCATTTTCCAGCCGAAGGGTTGATCTCATGACATAACAATTTAGGGTGAGTGGTTTGTATCTCATTAACTAATTTATTATTTTCATCACCTAGGAAATCAAAGCAAAAGCACGAAAACAGTTTGTAAAATTCCTAAAGATCTCTGAGGAAGCAATATTTCGCTAGATGAGACGTTTTAAGAATTAATAATTTCTCTTTAAAATCCCTCTTTAACCTGATAAATTTACTTTGGGAACAGGATTACTCAGCGGTTCCTTAATCTATATGATTTATAAGAAATAAACTAAGTTATAAAGAAATGTGAATAAAAATAATGAAATTCATAAAACTATCTAAATTACACATTGAAGACAAAATCATCGGGATGCGTATAATATTGATCCATTGCAAAATTTAGAAATAAATATCTCCTTATTGAATTTAACTTTCTCTGGAGGAAGAGTGTTTTGGTAAGGGGAATAGTCTCAACCTAGGAAGATTCGAACCTGCCCCGGGATAGGGGTTAGATCCATGCTCATCAAGATATCTCTAATAGAGATGTCTGATTAAACCTCCACTCTTGTCCCCCATGAAAGAAAAATCAACGATAAGATTTCTACATTGAAATTTGTAGAGAAATTCTACTAAAACAACCCTGTACTCAATAAGCATCTAGAAGACTATAGTCAACTTTGAATTTTCTCTCAAAACTCTTTCTCTATGAAGGCGAGATCCTTTTAAGAGTTGGGAAGCTCGATTCTCTTTGAATTTTTTCAGCTGTTTGGCATGAAGGACAAAGGACAAGGCGCCCATAATTTTCAGATAATTCGTTATGCTCTTTGACTATCCTTTTATCTCCTTATCCAACTGATGCACCTCCCTTTCACTCTTTTCATAAAGAGTCTTATAGTAATATTTGGATCATTTCCTTAACTAAACTTACAAACTTATTAACTAAAGGCTACCAGATAATTTTAAGCATTTAAATAACGAATTCCATATCTACGTAAGTAGAACATAAGAAGCCGAGACTTGAGTTCTATTTCGGCTATAGACTGGGGGAGGTAGCATCTTTTGGAGGGATATTCTCTTGTGCAGCATCCTAAAGGTCGAGAATGTCAGAATGATCTGCATCTTGGACAAATAAATCTAAGTAGTGACTGGCAGATCTGTCACCATCATCTCTTGATCCATCGGGACTCTTGCCATCACATCACCTCCAAAGCCTTGATTGTAACATCATCGTCATTTCCATCATTGTCATCATTATTACCTTTCCCCTCATTAGAATCTTCGTCCTCATCGAGGGGGGATCATCGAAGGACAACAGCTTCTTAAAGTCGACCCCTTCCTCATCAGGGAACTCCTCTTTAATAGACCCTTGGGCTCTTCCACGACTAAACTTTCTTTTGAACTTTTCATTTAAGCCGGGATAGAAGGAAAATCTGAATCCGGGCATTTCTGGATATTGTCACCATATGCTACAAACAAGGCATCTTCGGTGCCTTTTTTGGTGATTGTGGTAAGAGCATGATCGAGGAAAAAGGAAACTTTCTTCCTTCCTTCTTTGATAATGTTGTTTGCATAAGTCAGGATGACACCTTTGGCTTTCGGCTTTTCTGTTAAAGATTTCCTATTATCAGCTAATTTGGCCTTCCCTTTGTTGGACTTCTCAAGATCTTCTCTTAGCATTTTCACATCCTCCTCCAGTAATCATTTAGCTTTTTTCTCCTCGCCAAGAGGGGAAGCAAGTTTCTTATTTTCAGTAACGGCTTTGTCTCTTGCTGTAGTAATATCAATCACACTATTCATAAGTGAAGAAACTTGCGCCTTAAGCTCGGCTGCTTCACTAGAAGGACCTTGAGAGTTCTGTTGGAGAAATAATATATGCTTGGCCGTATGAAACATACATTGGGCAAAGTAGAGACAAACCAAGTTAAAAATTAAAACATGAGAAGATACATACTGTTAAAAGTTGTTGGAAAAGAACATAAAGATGATCTATTGAAAAAGATGATGACTGAAATGGCATAAGAGAAGCAATGGTTGGGGATTGGACAGCCAAATGAATAAGATCATTGAAGCCTATATGAGTTGTTTGGGTTGGATCTCTAAAGGAAGAGAATCGTTGGGAAGGGGACACAGATAGACCTAGCTCCTCGAATAGGCGTTGAAAACCCGAAGCTGAAGTAGAAAGCGAGATGTTTAGCAAGAGGTTCGAGGTATGAACCTCCTATACGTGTCCTTGTGCATCCTGATCTGGGGAGCTTAAATCAATCATGCCAGGATTTGAATGGTCAAGGAAACATCCACATTCGACTTCTCGGCAACTACATCAGAATTCTAGTTATCCCTAAGGTTAGGCTTTTTACTTGGGTGAAGAGTTGAAATGTCAGCTAGAGCGCTAGTGCTCGCTTCATCAACAACCATAGTAATAGATTCCCTGACATGAGCAGGTTTTGTAGTTCAGCTAAGGCAAAAGCCTAATCTTTGGCCTCCTTCTCCTTAGAAGCAACAATGAGTGTAAATGAGCCTAAACCAAAAGGAGAAATTTTATGAGATAATAACATAAGAAATTCGATTTAAGTGGTAATCAAAGCTCACAAAGAGGTTCAAGTTGAACAAGAGAGAAGATAGAGAAACCCCTCTGGTTACCAACAAGCACTGATAGATTTCCTTGAGCATTCCACTTCATCATCGGTGGCTCCCCCTATATTTTATTGTCATCCAGAATCAGAGAATAATTATGGAGTTTCACCTCCATCAAGAGTTTAAGCCTATCACCCATACTCTTAGACGCCCGAATTAAGTACTTAATGGTGTCATCGAAAGAAGGGCTAGTTTATTTGGGAGAAAAATCTAAATGGAAGCATTTATCATAAGAGGATGACAGATATAACATAAGTTATGGAAAACGAGAAACTTACTAATTATAGAGAAGGTTCCCCTGATCTTAAGAGAGTAGAATTTGACGTAGAGAAATTGGTTCTCCCACTCTTGTGTCATGTTAATGGGATGAGTAATAAAGCTTTTCAGGAAAGAATAAAGATAGTATAATGGTTTATCTAGCTGTTCACTGATCCTCACATGTTTTGCCAACATATGAAGACTCTAAGTGCTCAAAGAAGGGAGTTTAGCCTCCCTTGCAAGAATTTCTAGGTAGCTCAGATAGGCGTATGAATTAGGAGTCGGCTAGATTGGAGTAATGTTTAAATGTTCTAGGAATTGCAAGCGAAAATCTGGATAAATGCAAATACCCAAAATGCCAAATATGGATAGGAGTAAAGGTAAAGAACTCATTTGGAGGGTTGTCTATCCTGGCAGATTGACCAGCATGCATGGCCTCTATGTTTGTAATCCCAAATTGCCGGAGAATTTTGTCTAGTTCCTCTTGAGTAGTAATGTAAGATTGGTTGAGCCAGAGTCTCCTTTCTTGGCAAAAAGAGATGATTTACATCTCTTACTTGATTTTTCGCTTTCCATTTGCCTACCAGGTGATGTTACACAAAGTCAGGGAAGTACAACTCAATTTAGAATGCCCATAAGTGCAAAATAGATAATTAAATGCCTAAACAAAGGATAGTTAACTGATTGAAAATTACCCAAGTCATAATATTAAGGTATTAAAGTTTAGAATTAGTTATTACATTTGCGCCAAGTCGGTATCCCATTAAGTAGTTCATGTTGAATTTGTAAAATACTTGTAAGTTTATAATCAATTGAGGATATGTAAACAACTGTTAAATCCATGGTGCGATGATAAGTTCATAGCTAGTCAAAAATTTCTAATTTAAATATCATGCTAACAACGTCTTAAGTAGGATGTCGAAAAAATTGATGAATAATGTCAAAACAGTTTAGAAATGCTCTAACCAATTGTTAAACTCACAAAGATATCGAATATGCAAATAATTTATAAGTCTGCTATACAATAAATACATAGCTAACTAGTGATGTCATATAAGATTTGAAAAAGAACATTGAATTATCAACGCTTTAAGTAGCTGTCGAAAAGGGATAACAATAAACTATAGAGTTATTAGATCTATACGATAACCCTTTAAAAAGCCTGTCGAATTTCTAAATGCTTATTACACTCCCAATCGATTGCCGATATTATAAGGATCTTGTATTTTAATATTTTTTGAGCTTTGAACTAGTGGTCGAAATAATGGTAAATGGAAAAAGCCTTTTTGATGTCGAGCATCAGGTTAAATAATTGATTCCGTAAAGGCAATAATTTCAAAATCAAACAAGTCGATAAGCTATGAAGCGGGCTTCGGATTCCTCACACATAACCTACTTTTTAATCAGACTAGAAAGCCTTAGAATTTTAAGATGATGTTAACAAGCCTTAATCAATCGATTAAGCCTCCCTAAACAATATACTAATTCGAAAGTTAAGGTCATCTATAAACATAAAAAATCTATGATTTAATCATATAATCCGAAGATTAAACAACCTGTACCCGTTTAGTAAACCCCAAAATCAATTTGATATCAAAAACACCCAGGTTAGACCATAGGTTTAACTCAAAATCAAAAAAAAATTAATTTAATTTGTCGATTTAATTAATTAATAGCGAAAATTGTACCTCGAGTTAAGGTTGGATGACAAAAAGTTGAAATTTTTTGAGTAAATTAGAAAATTAAAAACTTTTTTTCAAGCTCATTACTGTAGGTAAAAGAGAGAAGAAGGAGGAAGATGAGTATTTATAGGAGAAAAGAGGAAAAGAAGGAGCCCATGATTTGAATTCAAATGAATGGCCTAGATTAAAATAAAATATCAATAGGCATCAACATATAAATTAAGGCGGTAGGCAAAAAATCGAAGAATCGACTTGAACAACCAACATGTTCTCTACAATAAGGAGAAATGTTATCCCTAACAGCGATATCGAAAATATGAATAAAGGATGATGAAATTTAGATGTAAAAAGCAATGGAAGACAGTCAAGGGATTAGATATCGAAGCCTTTATAATAGAAACTACTACAAAGCAATACAAGCAGAATGCAAAGAGAACGATGCCTTGAGCCTCCTAGCTTTGATGGATATCGTAAGTCTTCAACACGGCACGAATATCAAAGTTCATCAATGTTCATACAGAGTATCTCTTATCATCAATAAAGCTAGGAGGTTGTATATCATTGGTATGAGGATTGATGTCATAAAAAATTAATAAGGCATGATGCCACACTTCATCAATAAAACAATGGATGTCAAATATCAGCAACAAGAGGAAATACCGTAAATCACCAATAAAAGGCGGATGTCGCATATCGTCGAGATGATAGATTATTAAATAGCTACATTACGACATCGATATCGTAAACCATCGGCCCTCATTAAAATTGTAAATCAATAGCCTTCAAAGGTTGTCGTAAACCATCCACTTCCATGAAAATATTGAACACCTACGAAGAAACTGATGACGTCGAAGGTCAGAAATTCTAAGTGCCATATGGCAACCATGTCGCCAACTCTAACCCCTATAAATATGGACCTCATGGCATTGTAAAAGGGAATTCATTCTTTATTTCTCTTATATTTTTAATTTTGTAAACTCTAAATCAAATTGGGGATTTCTAATGCTTATTGTAATTTGATGACATACGCAAATAAGGACTTGTACAATTAACATTGCATATCATCACATAACATATTGAACAAAGATTCTTAAAACTTTCATTACTTAAGAATTATATTAGAATCTTGCCCTTATGATTTCAACATGAACATGGCTTTAACATTGAACATGCATGTTTCTAGCAAGTTGATATAAGGCTACTTGCACCCAATAATTACCAAGTTTCACCTACTTCGCATATATTGGGGATAACAAAGAAATTTGTTAACAATTCACGGCCTAAAAATAAAAAATAAAAATAATTTTTTTAATTAAGTAATATGATATATGATTTTATTAATTAATAAATTATATCCTAAAGATTAAGATCATATAATAAACATTTTAAAATTTCTAAAATTTTGTTTTTGCACAACAATAATTCGATAGTAAATTTTAATTTATTTTAATTTGCATTTATATTTATTATATGTTTAAATTAACTATTTATTTAACTAGATTTTGATTATATGCATATAATATGATTGAAATTAAATATTAAATTTAATTTAACAACATTACATAATTTTCAGATTTCAAAATAGTTTTTTAATAATTTTAGTAATTAATTTCGATCAG
The DNA here is from genome assembly GCA_030765085.1 of Allium cepa. NCBI lineage: Eukaryota > Viridiplantae > Streptophyta > Magnoliopsida > Asparagales > Amaryllidaceae > Allium > Allium cepa. Next base: position 339,100,328 of record CM060932.1, on the reverse strand, counting down.
TTTTAAATTATTTTATAATTGTTTATTTAAAAATTATTTTCTAAATCCAAATAAAAAAATGGTGTCGTGAGCTTCAAGTAACTTACATTAATTTTATTATTATCTGTGTATGTATTTTATGCACATGTGTTTGTATATTTATAATTATTTATTAGTCAAAAATTTTAACTTCTTTCTTGTACTTACAACGACATTTAAAAAATTTATATTAATTATTAAATGATTTTGTTATTTAATATAACTAAACATTTATACAAACGCATCTTAAATAATTTATATAAATTATTACAATTATTATTTCTACATATTTATATAAATATATGATTATATTTAACAAATGTATAATTTTGTGTAAATACACACATACACACACATATTTATATATGTATACATATATGTGTGTGTGTGTATACATATATATGCATACATATACACACACACATATATATAATATTTAGCGGCGCGTCCATATACATACATATATAAATACATATATATACATACATATACATATACATACATACATACATATATATATATATATATTCATTTAGACTACACATAAAATACTAGAAAGGATAACATGTCTATTGCACTGTAAATTCTAATACTTATACATGGGCATGTCAAACCATGCACACTTTATTAGGTTGCACGTGTACGTACACACATATGTGTATACGATGCACATATTCAAAAATAATACAAAATAATATAAAGTAAAATTTTATTTATAAAATTAAATAAAATAATAATTTTATTTAAAAGAAATTTATAAAAATTCTAAGTGAATTAGATTTCAAATGCCCAATAAATATCCAAAATGTTAATTTTTTTTTATAAATTCACTCATGTCTTCCACTACGGGTTGAACCAGTTCCAAAAGTATATAACTTATTATATATAGAATTCTTAATGTTAGCTTAATATGCATATATATATATATATATATATATATATATATGATTATGTGTGTGTGTATTTTAAAAAAAATTCCGGGTTTCAAAATATACTTATGTGATATATATACATATATATAATTAGTAAACTAATTTAATTCGAATCTATTAGATTTTAATAAGCAGATCTAGATCTAAAATTTAGGTAAAGCTGAATTTGTAGTTATGCATATTAAATTTACAATCACTTCATATTATAATATTAAGAATATATATATATATAACTATAAATAAATAAGTGTGTGTCGTGTGTGTATATATATCTATTACAAATGTGATTTTATTAAATATACGTATATAAATATAAACACATATATACATTTACATATTAGACCACATATACAAATGGAGGCGCTAATATGTCCGTTCTGGATAGATCCCAACATCAATAGATATACATCTTAAGCCATGCACATTGTTTATATTTCATATGCATGTACACAGTGTATGTGATACGCATGTTGTAGTACATTAAAATAAAATAGTATAAAACTTTATTTATAATTTAAGTAAAATAATTATTTTATTTAAAATAAATTTGATCCAATTTAAATAATTTTAGATTTTTTTGAAAAAGGTACTTTATATACAATGTGAAAAGCATAACTTTCATGATATGCCTCGTTAAAACCTTGCAACCCCCCTAAACTATAGGGGTACCTTACAAGGAAAAAGAGTACATATCACGTCCATATATTAACGATACAAAGACATCTAGTCTGAACCAAGTTGAAAAAAAGATGGAGGAGTAAACAAAAGGAATTACACTTAAAACCATCCATACGAACAACTTGGGTCAGATAACAAAACCAAAATCAAAAATAAAACCAAATACAAAAAAATCCACAACAATAGAGACACGTGAGGGGACCCAAATTCTCGATGTCTCCAATATGCCACTATCCCGAGAGAGAGCATATGCTTTCCTAAATTAAATTTCGAATGGCGAAATCTCGAACTTGAACAAAATGGCAGAGTGTAAATTCCTTGGAGTCACGAAGAAAATTAGCTTCGATTGATAGAACAACACCAAGAAGCACTCAAGGAGGATGGTGGATGGCAATTGGATCACTATCAATGTCAAAATCAGTCAAGATAAGTTTTAAATCGTCACTTATCTTTTTTGATTTCAATTGATGTTGTGTTAAAGTTTTGCAATCTTGAGTTAATAGGTTAGATCTCACTGTATTAGGCAATTCCATGCTCTTGAACACCTTATTGTTCTTTTCACACCAAATTTTCCACACTAGAATAGTAAAACCAATGTTAGCAATATTATACTGTAGTGACGAAGTATTCTGGTTTTGACTCAAAGTATCCAGTACTTGGTTTATATCGTAAGAATAACCAATGTTGATTTTTAGCTTAGTCCTGATGTAATCCAGTAAATATCTTGAGTAGTTTCACTGAAAGAAAAGATGATCTTTTCTTCTTGATGATTTAAACATAGCATACAAGTTCGGTCAATGTTAAAGTTCCATCTACTAATCCATTCCTTGGTATTTGACTTATCTAATTTTGCCAATAATGCACAAGTGGACATCTTAGGAGCATAGCTTTTATCCCATATGATATTTGTCCAACCGGATTCATTATATTTGCCTCTTATTTAATTCCAAGTTCATTTCAAGCTGAATTGGCCATTGGTATTAGGCAGAACCAAAAATCTTTATGCAGTTGATTGTGTATTGTAATTTTGTGTATTGCACTATGAATTTGAGTAGGAATATGAGGAATATGGTGTTTCCATTCATTATCTGATATGAGCATTGAAACCTTTTCGTTATAGCCACCTAAAACGGACATAGAATTCCATCCAAAATTGTGAATCAGTGATGATCCATTGATCCATGGATCAAATCAAATGTTTGTGGTTTCACCATTAACAATTTTCCTATCAATTAACCCTTTGCACAATTGTCTAGCTCTAAGAATTGATTTCCAAATGTATGAATCATTATTATTTATGGTAGCAGTCCAGAAACTAGCAGATTTGCAATATTTACTTTGCATCCGTTTAGCCCAGCATGAATCTCCATGGATATATTTCCATAATAATTTCACTTCTATTGCTTTAGCTATTTCATCTATTCTGCTAATACCAAGTCCACTCTGACTTTTAGTTTTACAGGCATCATCCCAACTCATTTTATGTGCTTTAGGTTTCCAAATAATGTTTTCAAAAATGGAATTAATTTTCTAGATGATAGACATAGGGAATTGTGTGAATTGAATCATTGGATAAATGACAGTCTTGACTAATTTTATCCTGCCATTAATAATGAGCATTTTATTATTCCAGTGGTTGAATTTTTCATTAATTTTTTCAATTAACCATCCAAAATCTCTTGCTTTTAATTTGTTACTATAAAGAGGGATGCTCATGTACAAAATTGGAAGGTTACCAGTGCTAATCCTTAAAATATTAGCAATTTGATGTTTGTTTTTAGCTCCCTTACTAAAGAACAGAGTAGACTTATTAGTATTTAAGTCAAGACCAGTAAGATTTTCCAAATTCTGAAAAATGAGTTTAATGCTTTCAGCATTTTTAATAGCTTTAGCCAAAATTAAAATATCATCCGCATATAGAAAATGTGTAATCAATGTTTCAATGTGGTATATGGGAGATATATTATCCTTAAAGTATTCCACATCCAGCATAATAGTATGGAATTCCATAGCAATAGAACATAAATAAGGCGAGAGAGGTTCACTTTGCCTTAAACCTCTTGAGCTGTTAATAAGTCCAAAGGGGCAACCATCAATTAATATCGAAACGAAGGAGTAGAAATGCATTCATAGATAAGATCAACAAATAACCATAGAAAACCCATAGAGATCAACATATGGTGAATAAACTCCCTATTTATTTTATCATAGGCTTTATGTAGATCAATTTTCAGGCACAGATTGTTAGAATTTTTCCTATTGAATCCTCTAACCATTTCATAAGCTAGTAGGGAATTCTCCGTAATAACTCTTCCAGGAATGAAGACATTTTGGTTAAATGAAATAAGATCATTTATATAATCTTTCATTCTATTACATAGAAGACTACAAGGATTATGTATGAAACATTGCAAAGGAAATCGGTCTATAATCTGTTATCAACCGCATCAGGTTTCTTTGAAATTAGACAGATAAAAGTATGATTTATTTCTTTCATAATTTTTCTGGATTGGAAAATTCCATTCATAGCATTCCAAATATCAATTTTATTTGATCCCAGTGGACTGTAAAATTTTGAATTAAGACCATCAGGTCCAGGGGAGTTATTATCATTGATTTGGAATGTAGCTACTTTAATTTCCTCCAGCTGAAATGGTTTGCAAAGATTATTCCTAACCTGTTCAGTTAGAATTTTCTTACATGTTATGCCTGGGAATTGGTATGTTGCCTGTGATGATTTGAATAGCTCGGAAAAGCATGTACTAGCCTCTTGCATTAGTTTTTATGATGCTGATGACCATGAACTGTCATTATTAAGAAAAAAATTATTCCTTCGTTTAGAATTAAAAACATTAATCTTGCTGTAAAAAAATTCAGATGGTATATCCCCTTTGATGGGCTAATTTGTTTTCATTCTTTGTTCATTTTCTATTGCTATTTTCGTCATGAAAGAGTGAAGTTGCTCTGATTTTGAAATGTATTGTCCTATTATGTTGTCACTTTGTGGGTTGCTGACTAGTTGCTTATATATATCATCAGTTTCACCTTTCAGTTTCTCAACCGCTGTATATAGATTACTTCATTGTTTGTTCCAATTCTTTAAAGCAAGCTTAACTGCTTTAATTTTCATAACAGAATGCACAGGGGGTTTTCAGAATACTGCTGCAGTAAAGCATTATGCAGAGAAGCATGGTATCCAGCTTGAAGGGGCCGAGCATTACTATACCTGAAAGGTACTTTATTCCTCCTTTTATAATGTAGCATAATATTAATATTGATAGGAGTATGATCACTTAAGGAGTGTACCAAAGTTTATACCAAAATAATAAAATTTATCCATCCATAGTTTGTTAACAAACACTTGATCTATTTTACTGTGAATAGAGAAATTTTAACCTCCTCTCCAAGTGAAAAAGTTACCTGTGAGGTCAGGATCCGTTAATTTAGAAAAGGAAATAGAATCTAAAAAATTTTAATCACCCATTGAATTTCGAAGACCATTATTCATTCTATCATTAGGGGATAAAATAGAATTGAAATCTCCCGTCACTATCCAAGGTAAATAAATTCTTTTAGACTGCTCCTTAATATGCTACCATAGATTTAAACGCATCGTCTCCTCATTAAAGGCATAGACTATAGTGCAAAGAATACTTAAGCCACTTACATTATGTAAAATGTAAGAAATTTATTGATCGTTGGAGTGTAAAATGATATTCGACCAATGAGTAGAGTCCCATATGATAAGAATACGGCTTTTCTGACCATTAGAAATATTATGAGCATATCTCCAATTATTATTGACTTTTTTCATAAAACTGGCAATACTATTTGGAGATAATTTATTTTCAAGGATGCCAATAAATGAAAATTTATTGCTATTAATAATCTGTAAAATTTCCAACTGCTTCACAGTGGAATTCATACCCCTTATGTTCCATATAAGGAACTACATTTATAAGTTGTTGTCGGGGCTGCTACTTTCCTCGGGAGAAGTAGCTGCTCCCACTATCTTAGCTTTTTTTGGTTTTTAACTTTTACCTTTCAGTTGATTCACTATGTTACTATGTTTGCCTATGTAGGATTTTTAATGACATCAGAGGAAGGAGTGGCTTTAAACTTGAGTGGAGTCTCCTCTGTCCTCATTTTTCGAGTTTTTCTTATCTTAGAGGTGGCTGGAGTTTCAGGATTCTGTTCTACTGCAGCAGAGCACAGGTCTAGAATCGAATAAATCTCAAGCATTTCCATTAGCACATTGCGATCATCCCCTGTACAGATGCTAGTATTTTGTAAATCTTTGGCATTAACTTCTGACATAAATTCTTGATGTGTAATTGTATTAATAGTCAAACTAAACTGATTTGACTGGAATTTCTAAGTTTTGCCATTTGTATCTTGTTTTGAAGTTGCATTAGTATCAACTGCTGAATTGAAGTTAAGAGGAATTTCTTATTCTGTATTGTCTGGACTTATATGTTCATCAACAATATCTGAATTCTAAACCATAGTAGCATCTTGATTTGCATCTATATTCATGTCTGAGTTCACCTCCGGGTTATCTGTCGAAGTTTTCTAGGGTCTTGTTTTAGGCATCCATACTTTGTTGAATTGACAATGATTCTTAGCATGTCCGAAACTTGAACAGTTTGGACAAATTGTAGTCTTTCACTTATAGGACACTTCTTGCCACATGATTTCATCTATCTCGAATAGTATAGGGATTTTATTCAGAAATTTAAAAGAGTTATTAATTTCGATTAAAACTATGGCATACACAATTTAAATAACACCTTCTGGGAGTTTATCCAATCTAATAGGAGAGCCTAAAATAGAGGCAATATGGCTAATCCCTTCTTCTATCCAGTAATCTAGCGGTAAATTGGGGAAGCAGATCCAAATAGGAATAGAGTGAAGGAGTTCTTTGTTGAGTTGCATTCCAAGGGGTCATCTCTTCATCATCATCAATTTTTTATTATAATAGTAGGGGCCACCTTCCAAAATTTTATCACAATCTTGCTTGTTGTTAAATTTAATAACATAGAAGTCGTTTTCCTTAGAGTAAAATGAGAAGTCTCTTTCTGGTTTCCAAACTCTAATAATGTAATCTTTGAAATATGAATATTATGACTTAGGACCAACAACATATATGACAATGGCATTCTCCAACTGTTTTCTAGCATCTTGTACAACCTCCGCAGACATTTTAGCATATTGCATTGAGTTAAATTCAAGTGGGTGATAGAATTTTAGCGGAACAGAGGCAGGAATATTATTACACTTTACCACTTCATTCCATGCCTGACTAGAAGTAGTGGAAAAGTTTCATTTACTGGCACTAGGTTTGTTAGCAAATTGATTAGGGCTATCATTATTCCTGATGGTGGTGGTAGCGTTTTGTTGAACGTCTTGATGAGAAGGTGGACGAAAAGTATTAATCTGTGGAGCAATATGAGTGGGATTGTTAGGACAAGGTTGGTGCAACGGCTTGGGATGTCGCTTCCATTTACATGAGGAAACAATGGTGAATCTGTCTTCATCAACGGAATCCCAGTTAGAAGCTGGCAGCGGCTTGAAGCCAGAAGGAGAGGTCGAGTACTGTGGCGGCAGACTAGGGGGGAAGGGTTGGGGGGTGGAGGGAGGGGGACAGCCTGATGGTTAACAAGAGTGGGCGAAATCATGGTAAAACTTAAAACTAACGGTCAGGGTATTGTAACAACCCACCTTTTTGGACGGTTTAAATCGACAATAAACTACACATGTCTAATTCAAACAATTCAAAAGGGAGGATTGTAAATAGGGTAAATAAGAAAGTAAAAGAAAAGGAGGAAAAAAAATAAAACACAGAAGCTCGCAGCGGAAGGATGAAATATAATACAAAAAAAATAAAAAAATAAATACATAAATAGTTCATGAAACTATTTTCAACAAAACCAGAATTTACACTTTTTTTCAGGCAGAATAAACAATTGCTATAATAATAGTAGATACGGTCCTAAACTCCATCTTCGTCTTCAGAAATAAGTGTCTTCGCTAAACTGAAATACTCGGTCTAACCCGAGCATAAAGTAAAACAAAAACACTCGAGTCAGGGCTAACATTCTTATGTAAGTAGGTAAACTCAATATAATGTACAGATAACTCAATAAGTGAAATACTTAGGTTTAAATAAACATCATCTTTCGCACTATAAATCGGTTCAGTTCAAATAACGACTTTATGTTCATTTCCAATCGATTTATTATTAAATCTAACTTCATATTTCAATTTTTCTCTTAAAGCTATTAAGTTATAAATCAAACAAGTTTGCAATAAAAATTTGACTAAATTTCAATTTCATAATTTTAAGTTCAAACATAAATTCAATCTTATAATATTCCAATTTTATTTCTAAATCAATTTATTTAAACCCAAAGTTGTTTTATATCGGGTATACATCATTTCAATCCAAAGTGATTTTCTTTAAGAGAACTTGAAGTGTGAGAACAATAATAACATACATAACATAACATGTCACTGATCAACATGTGTGCATAATTAACAATTTAATATATGCACATGCATAACTAACATATCACATGTGTCACATATCGTAAACAACATAAGTGAATATTTCAAATTCTGATATGTCATACACTAACATAACATATAAACATATAACACGACATATGTACAAGGAACTTGCAAGGTGAAATAACATGGCACCTCATTTTTTCCAAACATAACACATTATTTACACATAGCATAGGTGACATATTATTAACATAGTATGTATAACATATGATTTTATTAACTAACTCATTTTTTTAACAAAGCATATGTGACGTATTTCAATACAAGGCATATAAAAAAATTCTAACATAACACTTTTTTTTACATCTCACATGTGACATATTTAACATACATATATGGAAATCAATCAAATCAACATAATATACTATTTGTGACATATAAAACAACATCTGCATGTGAATGTATAACACAAGTTCAAGGGAACATAACAACATATATCACATATTCATATCTAAAGCAAACATTTCAATCAATGTTATTTACCTAACAATAAAAATGTTAATCGTGAGTGATTGCTCACCTTTTGAGGTTAGAGAGTTTATGACAACACAAATTGATAGATTCTAGATGAAATCCAAACATGACAAGCTAACCAATCCTATCCATAGCAACAATCCAATAGCAAAGCAAATCACGACAATGCAAGTCAAACAAACTGAGTTTTTTTTAGAGAGATGAAGCAAGAGAGGAGCGATGCAGTTTGGCTTTTGAAGAGAAAAGGGATGGAGTTTGAAGTTTGGGAATTTGTGGATTTGTGGATTTATGAATTTTGAATGTATTTATGAGGAAGAAGGAGAAAGTGTGAGCAGAAAGCTTCAGATAGAGTAATGAGAAACAATATGTACGTACTTTGGTTTTGTTCTCTAATGGAAAACCAAAAGAGGCATGTATTTAATAAAAGAAAGCAATAAAACCAAAATGTGGAAATAGTCTTTGGTGTATTGAATAATAAGGAAATGAAGGGACCACTTAGGATTTAATTAATTGCATGTTCCACTCAATTAAATATAATAGCACCAAATATACTTTTTATACACCCGTTTTAAACAAATTAACATATAATAAATAAATTTGAATACAACAACCAATGTAACGTTCACAAAATAAAAGATGATCCAAAACTCAAATTCAAGTTATACGAAACATTAATAAAATAGTATATATATATACACACACACAAATTTAATAAGAAAATATATAAAATAAAACATGAATGAGATAGTAGTTAGAAAAAAAGCAATAGAATACGAAATGTGCATGAATACGAATTCGTGATGAGCATCACCTTTCATACTTCAAAATGAATATAATGTCACATTAATCCAATATGGAAATATATTTCAATTCAATTAATTTCGCTAAACCCAAATCAACTCAAATTTGCGCCTATTTAAAAGTTTTATTAACATACAATGAAAAAAATTTAAACACACCAACCAAGGTAACGGGGACCACCGCTACATAAAATAAAAGATGAACCATGATTCCAAATTCAAATCAAAGTCGGCGTTTTTCTCTGTGCACAATCATGAACATAAAATATTTAATTTATTCTAAATTTTACGATTAGCATTATACCTCTATACTATCAAAGACTACTATTTAACGACCGTAAAATGTTGCTTCAATATATTCAATTTTTTTCTTTTATAAAATTATGATAACCTTAAAAACAATAGCATTCATTTTTTTCATTAAATTATCCTTTTTATTTTAACAATAACGTATGTTTCGTTCGTTAAATCGATTAATTACAATTAATGTATTTCTTTTTTTGCCTTTTTAATATTGAAAGATTCCAAATCGACATAATTGTAATTAATCTCAAAATTACACTTTAAAGTGGATCCTAACAAACGTACATTTCTTTCATTAAACATCATTAATTTCAGTTAAATTCTCTTTCCCTTTTATTCAAAGATTCAAGTTAAATTAACGGAAATAAATTTCAATATTAGAATTTAAAACGGAACATAATTAATGGATAGATAATTAAAACAATTGAAATCTTTTTACAGTAACTTAAATACATTTATAGAATTGTTGTTTACATATAAGAGTTATATATTAACTTGCTTAAATAGTATCAATGACATACAAACAACAAATTTTATATTTATATTTTATTATTATTGATAATTTCACCAAACTTGAATAGCTTAAATTCGATTAAATTTAGTAGAGCTCTTAATTAAATACAATTTCAATTAATTCAACTTTATCTTCTCAATTCCTGAATCGTTTAACTAATTAAGTCTTATTAAATTAAAATTTATACTTCTTTCCTTTTATGTAAAATCCAATTATACTAAATTTTATTAACAAATTAATTTCAATAGGTTGATATGTAAGATGAGCGAAAAACAAGACTAAAATTTAAATAAGTTTGAATACATAATTATACATTTATTGTTTACAAATAGATTAGAAGTTAATTTACAATTAAAACCCAATTCTAGTTAATTATAAATTAATTTCATGCTTTACATAATATTAAATCTATCCAATTAAACTTTTATTAAACCATACGTTTGAAATCACATAAAATAGTTGTCACTTTATTAAATCAAAATCAGATGTTATAATTCAAATTAAATTTTATTTAAAATCATAAAATTTTAATTTCTTACTATATCAAATTCTAAAATTTGAATTTTCTTTTTTCGAAAAATACGGGTCGTTACACTCTCCCGCACTCAAAACTTTTTATCCCCGAAAAGGGAGGGGGAAGGAGAATGAAACAACTAGAAATAAAAGTAGATTGAAAGTTAAAATTAACAATTAATTTGAAACTATATAAATTTTACCTGAAATATTTATACTTTTCAAAACCCATTTGTAAAGTTTCTTGCTTCCTCTACAAATATAATTTATATGTTCAAATAACACCTTTATACATATATGAAAACTATTTGAAAACATTTATTTACATCATTACTTTTATTTGCAAAGAAGCTATTGAAAACATTAATCCATAATTCATAAGTTCATAAATTTTATCTCAAGATACTTTTCAAATATTATTAATAAATCAATAATCATTTACTTTAAATATTTTTTATTTAATTAATAACTTCTAAAATATTTATAACACTAAAATTTTCTATTAAATAATGTAGTATATAAATAAACAATATTTAAAAAGGATATAGTCAATAAGGAAAAGAAGGTAGATTCGAAAAAACAGAATATAGGTGAATAAATAAACTGAGAAGATAAGGTAGATTCAAAAGAATAGTACCGGGCACGAATAGTTAATCCAATACAAAATTTCTTTGTTGGGAATACCATCATAATAAAATACTTTTATATCGAAACAAATTTTCCTTTCGAAAATACTTCTATAACTCGATGTTTCAACAAGTTTATCCTCGTTCTTGCAGACTCTGGTCATGCGTTGATCAGGCGCAAAGCTAGAATTCTCCAAGTGCTTAGTATACCTGTTTCAATACCCAGTTAAAATACTTGAAAAACTTTTAAAAACAGATATGGAAAGTACAATCCAAACAAATCAACCAAACCATTTGTCAAACCATGGATCGTAGATACACAAAGGTTACGCCTGAATCCCCCAGGAAACATCCGTATCCGTAAGCTTTCTCAGCCCTACGAATTTCGCCATGATGACTCGGAGACCGCAAATACACAAAGGTTACGCCTGAATCCCCCTGGAAACATCCGTATCCGTAAGCTTCTCAGCCCTGCGGATTTCGCTACTAAAAACGACCTACGTAGATCACAGGATACATAATGGTTACGCCTGAATCCCCCAGGAAACATCCATACCCCTGGGCCATCTCAGCCAGGCGAATTACGCTACGTAGTCGTTCCAAGAAAAGAAAAACCATAGGTTACGCCACAGTAGGAAACTCGAGTATCACATTCGGAAAACCAAAATCAGAGAGAATAATAGCGATGGAATGAATCTAAGAGGTGGCACAAATCAGATATCAAACAAAAGGCACTTTCCATATCTTTACTTCGAAAATATGTATCATATAGTACATTTTCAAATCACTTTCAAATATCATACTTATGTAGACTTCGATAATATAAGATTTCACTTTTCAAATTGAGTACCTTTCCAAATCAATAGTTTTCGAATCAACTTCATACTTATACAAATCAGTTTTATATAAGTTCGATAACTCCCAAATTAAGTATTTAGTAAAATAAGGTTCTCAATTTCAATTTGTTTTAATATCTGATCAGTTTCAAAGCCATATACTATTTCACCAAATTATTACTTATAAATTTAATATCTTCAGTTTCAAAGTTTTCAAAATAATGGGCTTAGAAAATAATCCTTGCTCCCAAATCACATAATACGTCAAACAAATTCATTTCCAAAATCATCATATAAATACTGGGTTTTAAATTCCAAATCTATTTTCGAAACCAAATATTTTCTAAAATCAATTATACCCAAAATGATTTCCCTTTAAAACACTCCCTTTTTAAACCTTTAAACTATTTATTTCTATTCAAAAGATCAATTTATTTTTCGAACTATTTAAAACTAAATTTCATTCAAAACAATCCAAACTAAATTCCATATCAATATAATTCAAAATAGTATTATTTATTTAGTTAACAAAACAGTTTCAACTCATTTACCTAATCGAATGATTTATATTTTTCTAGGATTACTTAGCTTTGAAAATTGAACCTTGATTGGAAGTGCTCGAACCTTTAAAAATAGTCGAAGAAACCAAATTTTTAAATCCAAGAATTGGAAATCATCAACAAATCAATAAATCAATTCCAATAGATAAGGTTATAGCAAAACAATCTGAAACTCGAGGACTGAACACCGCCTTACTTTAGATTATTTCAAATATATATATATATATATATATATATGCATATATCTTTCGAATATCAAACCATACTTCAAAATCTGAATCAAAATTTGTTTCACAAAATTGCTCGCATAGCAAAGCTACTAGAGTGACCTCTCCCCCACTCTGAAACTCGAAAATCAATGTCGACGATGCGTGCACTCATCACAGAAATTATTTTCCAGCAACACAAGTAAGTTCTGGACTTCTACTTTCTTGAAAACTTCTTTTAAATTTCTTTGAAATCATTGGAACTCATTTGAGTCGTTTGAAACACTTCTTATTCAGAAAATACTTTCAAATCGTATTATTATATATTTTCAAAAATCTTAAAACCAATTTCAAAACACCGAAATTCAATCTCTCGAATTTCAAATTAAAGCCCTTCAGTTATAAATCATTTTTATATAAATCAAATTTCTTATAAAATTTTCAAAATCCAAATCCTTTCAAAACTCCAAATTCTCATTTTTAAAAGGTATATAATCCTTATCGAAAACATTTCTCTTTTATATATAGAATATAATCATACTTCATATTTGTTTCATAGAATTTCTCCTTTTGATATAAACATTAATATATTCATTCTCATAATATTGCTTATATTTCTCTTTAATGTAAATTACATTCATTTCACATGTAATATTTCTCATTTATACTACATTTATTTGCAAATCATTTCATAAGGAATTTTCTTACGTTTATAACCAATTTATTAAACTTAATTCCTTTTTATAAGACATTGTTCGAGTTTAAAGTTATCACAACTTTATTTATAACCATTTATTGCAGCATCCATTTATTTCAATAATAATTTACAAGTCATGGTGTTATTTGTAGTCATTTCAATTTTAATTCATATTTGCTTATTCCATTTAGTTTCACCTTTACCTTTCAATTTATTTATGACACGTTTCATAAATGTTAATTAAGTTTATAAACATATTTTTCCAATTTAATCTCATTTACAACATTTCCTTAATCACAATTTCAATTTAAAGATCCCAAGGCTTAAAGTTCACACTTGTACATTATTACATTACATGCCAAGAATGTATACCCCAATTCTATTCATTTACTAAACATAGAAATAACAAATTAAACCTTGTTTTACTTGCTTTAAAATTAAGGTTATCAATTCAACTATATAATTCAACCCAATTATCAAGTTTCACTCATATATTAATTCAAAAGGTTTTGATTATCCAAAATATCCAAATATTCCATTTTTTTCAATAGTTGAAACTACATGCCAACAAACAACAAAATTCACAACATTTCAATTTCATAAACAAATATCCTAAATATTCATTTTGTTCTCTTTAACACACCATTATTAACTAATGTTTAGTCCATTAATTCAATCAACAATAATTAAAAAAATGTTTATAATTTGATTAAATACAACAAGTCAACAAAAATGATAATAATTAAATATTACCATTTCATAAATCAGACACATTACAAATAACTATATTAGTCATAAAATATTATTCCTTTATATATATCATATAATATTAGGAAAAATAATTTCATTTCAAAATTTATACAAAACATTTTTATAACATTAACAAATACGCGCTCTAGTATATACACTCAGATAACTCATTATAGGGTATTACTACCATATCCCTAATGAGTTAACCCCAACAGGCTAAGGTATGTCTACACCAAAGCTTTGATACCAAATGTAACGACCCACCATTTTGGACGGTTTAAATCGACAATAAATTACACATGTCTAATTCAAACCATTCAAAAGGGAGGATTGTTAATGGAGTAAATAAGAAAATAAAAGAAAGGAGGAAAAAAAATAAAACACAGAATTTCGCAGCAGAAGGATGAAATATAATACAAAAAAATAAAAAAATAAATACATAAATAGTTCATGAAACTATTTTCAATAAAATTAGAATTTACACTTTTTTCCAAGAAGAATAAACAATTGCTATAATAATAGTAGATATAGTCCTCGACTCCGTCTTCGTCTTCAGAAATAAGTGTCTTCGCTAAACTGAAATACTCGGTCTGACCCGAGCGTAAAGTAAAACAAAAACACTCGAGTCAGTACTAACATTCTTATGTAAGTAGGTAAACTCAATATAATGTACAGATAACTCAATAAGTGAAATACTTAGGTTTAAATAAACATCATCTTTCACACTATAAATCGGTTCATTTCAAATACCGACTTTTCATTTCCAATCGATTTATTATTAAATCTAACTTCAGATTTCAATTTTTCTCTTAAAGCTATTAAGTTATAAATCAAACAAGTTTAAATCCAATAAAAATTTGATTAAATTTCAATTTCATAATTTTAATTTCAAACATAAATTCAAACTTACAATATTCCAATTTTATTTCTAAATCAATTTATTTAAACGCAAAGTTGTTTCATATCGGGTATACATCATTTCAATCCAAAGTGATTTTGTTAAAGAGAAGTTAAAGTGTGAGAACAATAATAACATACATAACAAAACATGCCACTGATCAACATGTGTGCATTACTAACAATTTAATATATACACATGCATAACTAACATATCACATGTGTCACATATCGTTAACAACATAAGTGAATATTTCAAATT
Organism: Allium cepa; assembly: GCA_030765085.1. Lineage (NCBI taxonomy): Eukaryota > Viridiplantae > Streptophyta > Magnoliopsida > Asparagales > Amaryllidaceae > Allium > Allium cepa. Next base: position 339,084,692 of record CM060932.1, on the reverse strand, counting down.
CCGACGTGTCATACACTAACATAACATATAAACATATAACACGACATATATACAAGGAACTTGCAAGGTGAAATAACATGACATCTCATTTTTCCCAAACATAACACATTATTTACACATAGGATATGTGACATATTATTAACATAGTATGTATAACATATGATTTTATTAACTAACTCATTTTTTTTTAACAAAGCGTATGTGACGTATTTCAATACAGGGCATATAAAAAATTTCTAACATAACACATTTTTTTTACATCTCATATGTGACATATTTAACATACATATGTGGAAATCAATCAAATCAACATAATATACTATTTGTGACATATAAAACAACATGTGCATGTGAATGTTATAACACAAATTCAAGGGAAGATAACAACATATATCACATATTCATATCTAAAGCAAATATTTTAATCAATGTTATTTACCTAACAATAAAAATGTTAATCGTGAGTGATTGCACATCTTTTGAGGTTAGAGAGTTTTTGACAACACAAATTGATAGATTCTAGATGAAATCCAAACACGACAAGCTAACCAATCCTATCCATAACAACAACCCAATAGCAAAGCAAATCACGACAACGCAAGTCGAACAAACTGAGTTTTTTTTTTAGAGAGATGAAGCAAGAGAGGAGTGATGCAGTTTGGCGTTTGAAGAGAAAAGGGATGGAGTTTGAAGTTTGGGAATTTGTGGATTTGTGGATTTAGGAATTTTGAAGCTTCTGTATTTATAAGGAAGAAGGAGAAAGTGTGAGCAGAAAGCTTCAAATAGAGTAATGAGAAACAATATGTACGTACTTTGGTTTTGTTCTCTAATGGAAAACCAAAAAAGGCATGTAGTTAATAAAAGAAAGCAATAAAACCAAAATGTGGAAATAGTTGCAGTTGTATTGAATAATAAGGAAATGAAGGGACCACTTAGGATTTAATTAATTGCATGTTCCACTCAATTAAATATAATAGCACTAAATATACTTTTTATACACCCGTTTTAAACAAAATTAACATATAAGAAATAAATTTGAAAACAACAACCAATGCAACGTTCACAAAATAAAAGATGATCCAAAACTCAAATTTAAGTTATACGAAATATTAATAAAATAGTGTGTGTATATATATATATACACACACACACACACAAATTTAATAGGAAAATATATAAAATAAAACATGAATGAGATAGTAGTTAGAAAAAAAGCAATAGAATATGAAATGTGCATGAATATGAATTCGTGATGAGCATCACCTATATAATGCCACATTAATCCAATATGGAAATATATTTCAATTCAATTAATTTCGTTAATCCCAAATCAACTCAAATTTATGCCTATTTAAAAGTTTTATTAACATACAATAAAAAAAATTAAACACACCAACCAAGATAACGGAGACCACCGCTACATAAAATAAAAGATGAACCATGATTCCAAATTCAAATAAAAGTCGGCGTTTTTCTCAGTGCACAATCATGAACATAAAATATTTAATTTATTTTAAATTTTACGATTAGCATTATACCTCTATACTATCAAAGACTACTATTTAACGACTGTAAAATGTTGCTTCAATATATTCAGTTTTTCTCTTTTATAAAATTATGCCTACTTTAAAAATAATAACATTCATTTTGTTTTCATTAAAACATCCTTTTTATTTTAACAATAACGTATGTTTCGTTCGTTAAATCCATTAATTACAATTAATGTATTTCTTTTTTTGCCTTTTTAATATTGAAAGATTCCAAATCTACGTAATTGTAATTATTCTCAAAATTACACTTTAAAGCGGATGCTAACAAACGTACATTTCTTTCATTAAACATCATTAATTTCAGTTAAATTCTCTTTCCCTTTTATTCAAAGATTCAAGTTAAATTAACGGAAATAAATTTCAATATTAGAATTTAAAACGGAACATAATTAATGGATAGATAATTAAAACAATTGAAATCTTTTTACAGTAACTTAAATACAGTTATAGAATTGTTGTTTACATATAAGAGTTATAAATTAACTTGCTTAAATAGTATCAATGACATACAAACAACACAATTTATGTTTATATTTTATTATTATTGATAATTTCACCAAACTTCAATAGTTTAAATTTGATTAAATATAGTAGAGTTCTTAATTAAATACAATTTCAATTAATTCAACTTTATCTTCTCAATTCCTGAATCGCTTAACTAATGAAGGCTTATTAAATTAAAATTTATACTTCTTTCCTTTTATGTAAAATCCAATTATACTAAATTTTATTAACAAATTAATTCAATAGGTTGATATGCAAGATAAGCAAAAATCAAGACTAAAATTTAAATAAGTTTGAATACATAATATACATTTATTGTTTACAAATAAATTAGAAGTTAATTTACAATTAAAACCCAATTATAGTTAATTACAAATTGATTTCATGCTTTACATAATATTAAATCTATCCAATTAAACTTTTATTGAACCATACGTTTGAAATCACATAAAATATTTGTCACTTTATTAAATCAAAATCATATGTTATAATTCAAAGTAAATTTTATTTAAAATCATAAATTTTTAATTTCTTACTGTATGAAATTCTAAAATTTGAATTTTCTTTTTTTGAAAAATACGGGTCGTTACAGGTAAGATGTTTGGGGAGGATGAGGAAATGGATTGGCGGCGGCCAGTCAGACAGAGGAGGAATGAGGGCGAGACAAGGAGAACTATCGGCAACTGAAACTTTTCGACGGCTAGGGTTTCTTATAAATCTGAGGTTTAAATTTAGAGTTTATAGGCCTAATAAGATCCCAAAAGGAATAATTTTTTTATAATTTATCCACTTAACTCGCACCGTGCTGGCTCAGTTTCAACATTCATCTTCGACGAAAAAAAGAAAGTTACCGGCATTGAAAACAACTGGTCTTAAAATTCATTACTGAATTCCGGTAACTGGATTGGTGGATGTAGTTTTAGTTTATGACAAGTTGTTGTAAACGCTTAGCATTATTGATATCTTGTTATTTGGTGAAGTTTAAAAAAAAAAATGCTTTAATGCTCCATAATACATTTTTATCATACAATGTTTATCTCTCGTTCATAGAATACCCAAGGCATCTTTGCATTTTTCTTGCTGGTGTTCGACTATAAAATAAAAAATATATCATACGCTTAAATTCAAATTATAAATATTTGGTGTTTGTTCCATGGTACATTATCAATCTGAGAAACTAATTTTGCATTGTGATTAGAAAATTTCTTTGAAATCTCCATCAACGGCTATCATGTTGACATCTTAATTGCTGTTTACCCTACTTTAGCATGCACACATATGTTGCAAGTAGCACGAGTTTTCCCTAGTTTATAGATACAAAAATATCCTCTTTCGTATTCAGCGATGAATTGTGTTGGAAAGATTGTGATTATTTACATAGACAAAAATAAGCGGTTCACAATTGAAAGGTAAAGTGGTAGTTTCATGGTCCACTTCAACCCAACCAATCATGTGCATGGTACACTATTACTCTTATTTGTATATAATTTATATGGAAGTGTGTCTAATTTCTAAATTTGTGATGAATATTTCATTCATGAAATGACCGAATTGGTTAATAAATATAGCATATACCAGAATGACAGTTTTAACGACGCTATGCATCAAGGGTATAGGACCAGACAAATTTAGAGCATGGAACCGACTAAAAAGGGACTCAAATTCTGTTAATTTAACCATATTTTAAGATTTTCAAAGTTAGAGTCTAATAATAGAGCAAGTACACAATTGCTTTTAGATGTGTGCGTCGGTTACGTTAGTTGTGGGGCTGCTTACTTCAGGATTGGTCCAGGGTGTTTATGGGATCCACTCAACATTTAATACAAAAAATAGGAAAATCATCTGGCAACTGTATTTAAAATAGCTCCGTGAATCTTCTGAGAATAAAAAATGGGGATGGATGAACGTAATGTAACTTCGGGTATATGTATCTTGGAAAGGTGTAGCTGATTTTGCAACATGTGCAAACAAGTGGAAAGACGGAAAGAGAAATAATAGGAAAAGAAAGGAAGAGGAGGAACCACGTCCAAGTTGTGTGTACCCAGGTGAAAGCAATAGCAGTCAACTAGTAGCCAATCTCTGCCTTTTTCTCAACATATTTTGGAAATATTAAATTGTATTGTTTTAATTTTAATATACCAGCGGATAACCATCACATTAATGAATCTCCAACTTCACAGGATATGCTAGTGGCTTTGCTTGCCTGGCTCCGTGTATGTATGATGCTGACATCTTCAATCTTGTAAAGTTGCATGGAATCTACTTCCTGTGTTTTGTTAATTAAAAGCGTCCTTTTATTTTTTAGAATTGGCTAGCCTTTTTACGGAAACCTAAACTATACCAAAAATTGAAATTCCAATGAACAGCGGCAACCTTCAACACATGCATTTTGATGGCAAGGAAAATTGAGCTCTTTCGAACCTTACACAGAGGATTGAGTGTTTCCCATTTTATGTAGCCGCAAAATTTGAGGAATTTTGGATTAGTTCAGTGCATCGATGAAGTAGCGGTCCTATAGTAGTTTATAGAAGGATGGTTCCTTGTTCAAAATATCATTTCTAACATAAACTTATACTTTTAGTTAAGGTTGTTATGGTAATGGTTACCGTTACCATTTCATAAATACCGTTACCTACCGTACCATTTTTACTGGTAAACGAAAATAACTCACCGTTACCGTTACCGATAGGCTGCATTACCGAAGACTGGTATACCGATAATCTGGTAACCGTTACACTGGTAATGATAAATTACCGTTTTTCTAAAAAAGCTTAGTAACATAACATGTATTCGCACCATAACGATACTTCATTATACAATTTATAGTGTTACTCAATAAAAGACATAAATGAGAAAGAAGTGAGATTTATTTACCATTATTTCACCTGATTAGTAAACTAAATTTAATTATTTATTTTGTTCTAAATGCCTATAATAAAGCATGTTACATGAATATACATGTATTATAAATTGACTGGTAAAATTACTGTTATTGTTGGTATTGAAGAAACGTTACCGATTATTTACCGTAGAAAATGGTAAATTTATCGTTACCATACCGATTAAACTGGTATACCGACTTCACTCGAAAATGGTAACCAATTGACTGATAATGGTATGGTATTGGTAAATTTACCGTTACCATAACAGCCCCACTTCTAGTTTCTGTTTTCAAATCCGTCTGCGTCAAAGGACTCAAATACCCTTTACGTTTTTAGCATTTTAAACGCGCATAACTTTTTGTAAAAACATCGGATCAACATACCGTTTTCACCAAAAAATCATAAATTTTACAATCTTTAAAATGAGATTCATTGTTGATACAAAAAAAAAAATCATATTTGCTGTAAGACTGCAATTATTTCATATATTTGCAGAGAATTTTGCAACTTTTGAAAAACATCAATTTTTCTTCAAATCCCATCAATTGTTACATATAGTTGTAGACTTTTATGCATTTATATGGAATAATTACAGACTTTTATACAATTATATGCAATAATTACAGACTTCTCTGCTATTATTCCGTATAATTGTCGACTTTTCTGCAATTATTCTGTATACTTGCCATTTTCTGCAATTATATAAAATAATCATCATTTTTTCTTCAAATGTCAGTTATTATTTCATATAATTGCAGACTTTTATGCAATTATATGGAATAATTGCAGATTTCATGCAATTATATAGAATAATTGCAGACTTTTCTGCTATTATACCATATAATTGCCAACTTTTCTCTAATTATTCTGCATACCTTCCATTTTCTACAATTATATGAAATAATCATCAATTTTTCTTCAAATGTCAGTAATTATTTCTTGTAATTGCAGACTTTTATGCAATTATATGGAATAATTGCAGACTTTTATGCAATTATATAGAATAATTGCAGACTTCTCCGCTATTATTCCATATAATTTTCGACTTTTTTCTCCAATTATTTATTATATTTGCCATTTTATGCAATTATATGAAATAATTATCAATTTTTCTTCAAATGTCAGCAATTATTGCATATAATTGTAGACATTTATAAAATTATATGGAATAATTGCAAACTTTTATACAATTATATGGAATAATTGTACACTTTTCTATTATTATGCCATATAATTGTAGATTTTTCTGCAATTATTCCATACACTTGCCATTTTCTACAATTATATGAAATAATCATCAATTTTTCTTCAAATGTCAGCAATTATTCCATATAATTGCAGAGTTTTAAGAAATTAAATGGAATATTTGCAAACTTTTCTGCAATTATTCCATATAACTGCATACTTTTATGCAATTATATCTAATAATTGCAGAAATGTCTGCAATTTTTTCAAGTAACCGCAGAAAGGTGCATCTATACCATATAACTGCACACTTTTATGCAACTATTGTATATAATTGCTGAATTATCTGCAATCATATCATATAATTGCTGAAAAGTTAGGTCCACGAATATTTTGGCATGCTGTTGTTTTTACATATGCATAATGCCACTCATTAGAAAGATAATAAAATTTGTGATTTAATGGTGAAAACGGTTTGTTAATTCGTCGTTTCTGTAAAAAGTTATTGTGTTTTAAAGATTGATAATTAATGTGGTGCAAATTTTAATTATGGATGTAAGACTAACATCCACATATGAAGAACCAATATTCAGCGATGGAGTAGAGAGGTATTTTAGGAAAGAAAATTGAAGCATTTGAAAATAGGAATGTAATTTAGATCTTTTTTAGGATGTTTTATGTATTAAGTTTGATTTAAGAGATGTGTCCCTTATTTTCACTTTTATAAAAACATTCGTCGTTTTGTACGTTTTAACTGTTATTTGAAATGATATTAGATCCAATGCAGTAAATTTCTTTTAAACTAGTATAACCAACCATTTGATTTTCTAATTTCAAAAAAATATTAAATAAAATAGTATAGTTTTCCATTAACTTTGGTTCGACATCAAATGATAATGTATTAAAACAATAGAATTGAAGAGATTCAATAAGACATTTAAGGAGAGAACTTAAATAGCATGAGAGAGGTATAAAAAGACATGTTAAATACATGTTTTTTGTTTTTATTTTCCTTTACATATTTAATTTTACAAGTCCATAGTAGACAAACCTGTATAACAGACGGTTTGATCGTTATCGAATATAACGTTTTTTTTATGCTTTGTAAATGTTCGATCTTGAATCGATTACGTATCACGAATCCCTTGCCTACTCAAAATACATTTCAAATCCATATTTTCAAAATCTACTTCGCACCAATAATTTTTCACATGTATGCTCAAAACCAACTGGTTAAATAAATAATTTACAACAAGCAATATAAAACATCACTGCGTTCGAAATCGAAAAGTTTGATCCTTACTTTTGCATTTTTCAAATTGGAAAATGCATACATTCTACAATATTTGGAAGTATACAAATTGTTTACTAAATTTTGGAGTATAGACGAGCACTGCACCCTTTTGCTAAAAAGTTATACATAAAATGAAACATACATACATGTATATATGCATGTATGTATATGGAAATTCTAGTGGAACATAAACAAATGATATGATTGGTAAAACAATAAATGCTAACCAATAGATCTCCCTCAAATTTCAATCTTATATGTAATATAATGAGATCCAATGATTAATATATTTTGCGTCATATTTTCTTTTTGATTCTAAGAGGGGTATTTTTAAATCTTCGTTACGTACACACATACATATATAAACCGATAAATATCAATATCACAAATAAAATTTTGGTCTATATTATCCGATGACATTTTTATCCATGAGCATAGTTTTTTATTCAAACCAAAATTATTTTTGCATTTCTCAAACTGACACACGTATCAAAGTTGATAAATATCGATATTATAAATGAAAATTTTGTTTACTATATCAAAAGTCATTTTAAAGCCGAGCAAGTTTTAATATTAGTAAGAAGCGACTACGCAAACTTAGAATCGAAGGTTTTCTCTTGTCACTTTATTTGAATCATTTGACACGTGTAAGTTGTGTCTAATAGGTAAAATGATCAAGCACCCCTTCAGTAGGAGCAATGAAAGAGTTGATGAGCTCTTTGGATTAGTACATAGTGATGTATGTGCCCCAATGTCTGTAGTAACCAAAGATAATAGTTCTTACTTTGCTACCTTCATGAATGATTTCTCGAGGCTAGGATATGTGTATCACATGAAGAATAAATCCGATGTCTGCAAGAAATTTAAGGAGTATAAGAAAAAAGTTGAAAATTCGATGAAACAAAAAACCAAATTATTCGATCTGATCGAGGTGGGGAGTACGTTGGACAAGAGCTCAAATGGTACTTAAAAGATAACGGGATTATCTCTTAGAATACTACACCATATGCTTCACAACACAATAGCATGTTAGAGTAAAGGAATCAAACCATATTAGCTATGGTTCATTCCATGATGAGTAAGGCTAGGTTGCCTTTGTCCTATTTGGGATATGCAGTGGAAACCCTAGTACATATGCTGAACTTAGTACCCACTAAACTTGTGCCTAAGACGCCATATGAGATATGGAACTGGACGAAACTTCACTTCAATTATTTGAAGATATGGGGTCGTCCGGCCTATGTTAAGAACATTGGCCCTAAGAAGCTTGAGGCGAGATCAACTTTGTGTAAGTATATAGGATATCCTAAGAACTCTAGGGGATATATTTTTACAACGCAGGGGAACAAAAGGTGATTGATTCTACATACACTGTCTTATTAGAAAAGAAATTTCTATCAAAGGAAATTAACATCGACGTTGTAGACTTGGATGATATCTGAGAGACTAACATTAAGGCTGAAACAGTAGGAGAACCGAGTTTACCAGTATCTGGTAGCCATTAAACCTATTAGAAGGTACAGTGGGGAATCTTATGCACCAGAGAGACACTATGGTTTCCTCGGGGATAGCGAGAAGAAGAACCGTGTCTTAAATGACGATAATCCTCTATCTTTCCAACAAGCACTGCAGAGAAAAGACTATATGCTCTAGCTTGGAGCAATGAAATCCGAGATGGATTCCATGTACGAAAACAAAGTACGGACTTTGTCGGACGTACTCGAAGGGATAAAGTCATCGGCTGGATTTTAAGGAAAAGATAAATGTATATAGAGAAGTAGGTACTTATAGCGCTAGGCTAGCTGCGAAAGGATTTCATCAAATTTAAGGTGTTGATTATGACGAGACTTTTTCACCCGCAGCTATACTTAGGTCCATTCGAATTGATCTTCAATATGAATGCTCCGCTTTGATTATAGTCAAATCATGGCACGATGTCTACTGAGTGACTATAGTTAAGTCGAGTGGAAGTACTAGAAGTGAAACACTATTCAATAGAGGGTTCATCTTCTCATTTTTATAAGGTTGGTATCAAGATCAACTAAAGTCAATTCAAATTCAAAATCTTTAGCCAAAGTAATTCGGTTAATAATAATTGTCATTTTTGAACAAATGACTTTTTGTTTGGACTATTGAGTTTAATATTAATGATATTGGAATGTTGACCATTACCAAATTCTAGTAGTTCAAAGTGATATAATTTTGACGAAGAGAATTGATGTAAATAATTGTCACTTCTAGGTAACGCTTGATAAAGTAAAATTGGATTTTTGCAGTACCAAATAAGCGATAAATTTGGGCATAATATCACACCACCTGCCAAGTGAAGTGTGAATGTTAATATTCGAATTGTTTAATATTAATCGCTGAAAGAACTTACACTTAAGAGTTACACAACCGAAACAGTGAATACTTTTATTACACCCAATTAAATTAAATTAAGATTGTCATAAGTCAATTAAATTATTTAATACTTATGAAATATTAATTATAAAATTTTATTTGATCTCGGTTGAAAAATATTAAATAGTGTGTTTTTAATAGTTATAAATATACCGATTGATATACGATATCAGTACACATTTAAATTGGATTTAAATGTAGCATTTTTTTTGTTTGGGCTTGGACTGGGTTTGAGGCCTATATAGGGCATGAAAATTTTGGCTAGAGGAAGCATGATATAGCCAATGAATATTTGGGTTGAGAGAAGGTGAAGGAACTGAGCCATCCCGCAGTGGAAAAAATGAGTGAATTTCAAAAAATTTAGCCATTTTGGATCTTTAATGGGCTTATGAAGTTCAAATATACTTGGAACTTTTCTAAGATTCTTTTAAATAAAATCAACATTTTATTTAATTTTTAAAAATTTTACTTTAATTTAATGTGTATGTAAATTAGAGTATATCAAATATACTTTAATGTACATATTTGTGTGTAACGGTAACTTATTAAATTTATTTCGAAAAGGAAACTTTTCATTTCCTATATCTTAAATTATTCAATTAATGACAGGGCATAAATATATGTATGTATTATTGCCTCATTTAAATTGTTTCCTCCTTTCGGAAAGAAATCTAATCATAATTTGATAATATACAATACATGTAATAAATTTTATATATGCAAACATACATATAAAATTAATTGTGTGTATATAAGATTAAATCAAGTCTTTCTACTTAATAAAAATTAGAGATTTATAGCAATCAATTTAGAAGTAGGTTATTGTCAAAACTTTAATTGTATGTAGGAAATATCCCTAATTAATACAAATTAGAGACCGTGGTAATCAAATTAAAATTTAGATTTATTGCCAAAACATCTTCCTTTTTTAAATTTCCAAAAAATACAAACAAAAATACATACATGTAAACTTACAAATCTAAAATTACATTTTGTTTTATATGATTTAAAACATGAATCTTCCATAAAACGCTGTAATATTCATAAAAAAATTAGCTTAATTTGTTAAAGTAAAATACAATCAACATAACACGAACATACAAAATTTTAGATCTAAAGGATTATACTTTGAATTGAATGTTTACAATATAGATCTATAATAAAATACGTATTCAAGCATAAACAAATTTTAATTCTAATTGAACCAAATAAAAACCAAATTGATAAATTGAACATACAAAATTTCTGATCTAAAAATTTGACTTTAGATTGAATGTTTACAACATAGCTCCAAATCAAAATATTATATTCAAAAATATCAAATATTAGTTTTGATTTATTAAATAAAACATCAATTGATTCATTCAACAAACAATTTAAGCTACACAAACAATTATCAAATTAAATGAGGCATTGAAATGTACAAACAAATTATGATAATTAAATTTCTCTTTCAACAAACATTACATCAAATATCATTATCTATTAATGAAAAACCTACCTAGTTACCCAAAGCCTTGAAGCACGTCTTGAAAATGGACTCCCCTTAGGATGTTGCCTAGAAGTCACACCTTGAATGATGATATCTCCTCAGATCTTCAAGATCCCTATCCTATCCTTGCAAGAGATGGATGAAGCAATTTTGTTTTATTTATTTTTTGATGTTTTCATATGGAGTTGAAAGAATTTTGGATTTTTTTTGTTTTCTACATGAAAAGTTAGGAGGAGAGAAAGAACAGATTGAATGAGAAAGATGAAGTTGGAGAATATATTTTATTTGAAAGAAGGAAACCTTTCTCATTCTTTAATTAAAACTTTTCTAATTAATTCTCTTGATTATCTCTCACTTTTCACTCCTATTTCTTTACATGGTATGGCTAAAAATTATGTGCCATCAAATGTCATAAGATTCCATAAATTAACGCATGTAATTATCTTTTATTTAATTACAATAATATCTTATATCAATGCGCGTAAATATAACTTTTATAAATGCATTCAAATAATTTCAATTAACTCCCAAACATCAAATAAAACATATAATAATTAATATTTCTCAAATACTAATTAATTTACAACTTTTTATGAAATAATTAAATCATGTGGTTTTTCGGAGAATTCACCATTACGGTTGTGCGACTCAAAGGTGTAAATTCAGTCAGCAATTAATATTGAATAATTCAAATATTAAAGTTCACAATCACTTAGCAGGTTGTGCGACATTTTGGCTGAATTCATCGCTTATACATATTTTGGTAAAATCCAATTTTACTTATTATAAGCGTTACCTAATAGTGACAATTATTTACACCAATTCTCTTCGTCAAAACTATTTCACTTTGTATGTATGGAATTTGGTAAAGGTCAAAATTACAATATCATCGACATTCAATTTAATAGTCCAAACACAAAGTCCATGGTTCAATAACAACAATTATTATAAACTAAAATGCTCTGGCCAAAGACTTTGACTTTGAGTTGATTATGATACTAACCCCATACAACTAAGGAGACGAATCCTCTCTTGAATAGTGCTTCACTTCCAATACTTCCACTCGACCCAACTATAGTCACTCAGTGGAACCCCATGCCATGTTTGACTATAATCAAAGCGGTATTTTTCATTTTGTAGATTCACAGTATTCTCAAGTTGAGAGAATTGTGTAAATCAGTCACATTGATATTTTCTGTTTGACTTTAGTTATATTAACCAACAGAAAACTATCGAGCGAGTTGTTCCATTGTTATCCAATAACTATCAGTATGTGAAACGACCCTAACTCGACCTTCGAAAATCGGCACCAAATACATCACCCGTATTCGAATATCGCAGATTCAAATGTCAAATCTGGTTTGCCAGAGCTTATAACACATTAAGTACAACAACACACCAGAAAAAGAAATGAATAATCTTTATTGATACAAAATAGATACAACAATCTCATACAATGAGATATCAACATCAGATACAAAAATATACAATAGCGGAAGATAATTTCAACAGAGGAACTCCAATATTAACTTCAATAGAAAGAGAGAGAGAGAGAGAGCTTGAGAATCCAATAGTGCAACTCCATAGCCAAATATTCATACCACAAGCTCGAACCACCATCACACTGAACTTAAGCAACTCCAATCCCAGAGAAACAAATGCGATTACCAAATCCAAAGGCTAGATGCTATTGAATCTACACCAGTTATTTGATTATCTAAAAAATCCAACTCTAGACTGCCCATGTGGAAAATTATGGGGACCCAGAGTTTAGAAAGGGAACAATAAACTCCAGGTTAGTCATGGGACTAGTGTGAGCAAACGAAAATAGTTTTATTTGAAAAAAAACAAACAAAAGAATTTAAAAAGAAATCCGCAATGCTTTTTGGAAAATGAAACTACCATAAGGCCTTCCGCCACACACATAATGCAAACGAACAATTGGAGGAGATTTCTCCTTATGATAGTTAAACAAGCTTGATACGCGAAAATCCTTTTGATGTTATTATTAGTGCATAGTGCAGAAAACCTTTCGAAAGTATAATATTAATCTTAGCTAGCATATACATTTTGTAGCATGCCTACTATAGCTACCGTGTTCAATAGCAGGTTACCGCCACATTCCATGGCAGGTTATACAACTAAAACCGTACAGGACACGCATTGTTTCTTTGGATTTTCAATAAATGGTCAGGCTAAGGAACTTCCTGGGCCATATGGGTACGCCTCTGGAGGGACGCCCCGAGAACCTAGCCGGGTCTCTGCCAACACAAGGCCAGGTTACCTCTGTAACTAGGTAACTACTGACACGAGTATGACATCCCCCGGTTGTTAGCTCTCTACACCAACAACCACAAAGCAATAGATTTGCATCAACCACATAAGTTAAGTATCTGGGCTCTATACATGATACTACTTTTTATCCAGAAGGAAATGGACATACCCTAAGGGGCACTACCCCCAATAACCTTGCTGCATCCTTCCTGTTTTGGCCATTTCCAGGTTGTGAGGTTCTGATGAGGTCTCGTTCCACAAAGCTACGCTTTTCACAAAAGCATGCTTCGATCAACAAATGATCAGCAACACTTCGCATGCCACATTACCAAATTTGGAATATATCACTAGTAACCATCAACTACATAACCTCTGAGCTCGTACGTCTCAGAGAATGGTGTTAAGCTAAGAGAATAAATTCTCTGCCACCAAACAGAAATGTATTTGATAGAAACCAGCTTTACATCTCAAAGTATAACGCCGTACATATATCCATACAAGTTTGTTCCAGGTTCGAACAGAAACGAAGGCATTTCAAAAGAAGCCATTACAATCCGGATATTCACGATTCCGATCGGACTCCCCATCACATATGGAGATCTCTATACCGTAGCTACTCAGTGCAGAGTCATTCGACGAGTAATCCTTTCACTCTTGGAAATACCCAATCTTCACCATCGGTCTTCAAATGCTATCCATATCGTCGTATCATTATTCAGAATGGGTTATATGACATAAAGTCCTCTTCCGGCTAAACCGAATAATGAGCGCTTAATTTTAAAACCATAGGGATATAGTGGGATCTTAGTTAGGTCACAATTTTTAATCCCCAAAACCCTTATCTTTAAATGGTTTAAACAAATTCCCACTTTAATATTTTAAACAAAAGATTCACCCTTTAAAATTCTACTTCAATTTGAAGCCAAGGTTAAACAATCTTTCACAAAGATTCATTCGTAGTTTTCAAAACTATTTACAATTCAAATCACACAGCTTGAAATCCTTTCTACAGAAACTGGAAATCCTTTCGTTATATGAAAGCCATTATCATTTAAAAGAAAATGCTTTTCGTTTCGGAAAAAACCGATCAAATATGCACAAGTTATAGTCTTTAAAGTAAAAACTTGGGTTAAATTTAAATTCCAAAATAATACTTTTAAAATACTTTAAAGATGGTTTTAAAATCCACATATATATTATATAACTTGTATCACCACTTTTCAAACCATAGTTTCCAAAATAATTTCAAAACTTAAAGGAGATATATTTTATTCAAACTAAATTCAATTTCAAATGTCCTTTTCAAAAGCTTTTCATATTCAACCCAAATTATTTTCCAAACCATTTTGAATTCAAAATTCATCTTTTAAAACCATTTTAAGTAAAATAATATTAGATTCAAAATATTTGTGACTTAACCGATTTCCCGTGAAATCCATATTTGTGTGTATAGTGTAGTCCAAGGGTTTTGCACAATAGTGCAACATCATCAAACATCACAATCCAAACACAATAATATTAATAAGCGGTATAATCCTATAACGCTTATCTTCATTCACAGATAAATAAATCACAGCTCAAATCAAAATAATTCATGACATAGAGAATCACACATCGAGGATATCAAAAAATTCAAAGCATTCAATATAGTCCAAACATCCTTTGGTAAGATAAATTAGTAATCTGATTAATTTAAACCAGATTAATTATTTATGAATAAATTAATCCTGGTTAACTAATTTTAATTAATTACAAATTGTTTTAATTAGTTAACCCTTAATAATAAATTATTTAACCTTTAATTATTAATTATCCTTAATTAGTAATTTAATCAACCTTTAATCATTAAACAATTAACATTTAATTATTTAATTATCCTTTAGTTAATTTTCCTTCATTAATTAATTAACCCTTAATTAATTACCTTTTAATTAATTATCCTTAATTAATACAATAAGTGATTATTCCTAATCACTTATACAAATAAATCACAAATTAATTACATCGAGTAATTATCCTTTAAACACTTAATTAATCAACTTTAATCATCAATTAATTACTCTTTAGTAACTTAATTAATTAACCTCTAATTATAAATTAATTAATCTTAATTACTTAATTAATCTATTCTTAATTATCAATTAATTAATCTCTAATTAATTAATTATAACCTTTAATTATTAAATTAATTAATCCTTAATTATTAATTTATTAAATTTATTAATTAATCTTTAATTACTTCATTAATTATCAAAACCTTAATTAACTTTAGGATAACCCATTATCTTTATTAATTTCTTAGTTATCATTAACATATTTTAAACATTTATCTTTATAATTAACTTAATTAAATCATTAAATTTAAGTTTAAAGTAAAACTAAACATTTTACTTAACAAATTAAAGTTAACAAATTATATAACTTCCTAATCAAATGTTAAAGATAACATTTAAAATTAATTAAAGAAAGTCTTTAAAACTCAATTATTTTAAATTTCAAACCTTGCTTTTTAAAACTTTTTAAAACTTGTTAAATTCCTGCTTCGGGTTCAACTCGTTAAAATCTTGAGTCCTGCCTCGAGTAAACCCACTTTCTTTTGAGTAAATTTAAAACTTAGTTTAATTTAAGTTAAAAACCTGTAACATACTAACACTCACAACCCTGAAGACATACTCGAGAAAAATAGCCGAAACCTTGAGTTACTCTTCGAACCAACTTCCACCCCAAACCACTGACACCACCCACACTGGTGCACCTTCACAGTCGATTACGACGACATCAACCACCGAAGACACCTTTAACCCATCTTTGATCACCGTAGCAAACAATTCCGACCACCCAAACACTATCATAAGCCCAAGATCGAAATCGAGGTACTCAGTCAAACCTGGAACCAAAACCCATTACCAAAAAACCTCTTGAACTGCCGACGCTGATCACACGAATAGCTGAAACTCTAGCCACACCTTCACTTACCCTCCACGTTGCCTTTCCCCAAGTCCGGTGAAACTCGATCCACCAGAGACGCCGCAGTGACCCAATTTCTAGCCTCAACACAACTTAGTGTTTAAACCCTATTTCTGCCCACCGCCGCCACCATGGTGGCTACAAAAATCACCTGATGTTTTTGCCTGGACCACAAAGCTCTCCTCCACCTTTAGTCAAACCTCGACCACCTCAAGTTCACCCATCACCAGAAAAAGCCCAAAACTTACTTTCTGATCAAACCCGAAATGATCACTCAATACAAATCTAAAAATTGTGATTTCTCTTTTAAAAATCATGATTTTAGAAGGTGATTCAGGTTATATAAGAAAATCAAAGAATTTAGATGTTTGAATTTTAACATATCTTAAGTTTTCCACTATTCTTCTTGGTTTCCAGTAAAATAAAATTTTAGTTTGAATATAATTTTAAACCGTAATCTATGTTTACACAAACATAATATGTTCAAAAACTAAGGCCTATCAGTGAATAGATAAAGAGATATTGAATTTTGATTTATTTTCAAAACCTGTAACTATGAAACAGAGAAGAACGTAGATATATCTAACATGCACACTCTAACACATTCAAGCATCTAGGATTCACACTTGTATATATACATGCAAAGCACAATTAATCCAGGAATCACATGAACAGGTTTTAATTTACTTTATCTTTTTTATAAAAAGTTTCACTCACCTGGGTTTGAAAACAAAAGGCCTGGAACCTATTAAATGCTATTGAGTTTAATATGGAAACTCTAATCCAATCTGGATTTTGATCTGTTACTCGATTTTTTGAATTTAACTTTGATTTTAATTTGTTGCTTAGTTGAACTGAAGTGCTTTGATCTATGATTTAAATTTTCTTGATCTGCTACTTGAATCAGTTTGAAAACTTAGTTGAAGTTGTTTGATCTGCTTGCTATTTAAAAATCTGAAATTCCTTATCGAAACTGAAGCTTGATTTGCTGATTCTCTAAATTTGTTTGAATTTCTTGAATTTGAAGTTTTTTTCAGATTTACTTTTGAACTGTTTTATTTTTTTCTTCTTTTGTTAAGAAGTAGGAGAGGAAAAGGATTGAGAAGATTTTGAACTGAAAATAAATGAACAGGTGTTCTCATCCTTAAAACATGTTATTGTATTTAAATTTTTAAAATAAAATCAAACTGCCACTTGTAAATTTTACTAACACTTGTTAATCTATATAATTACTTATCTTACATTTGTTAAAGCATATTTTATTTATCTTCCAAATGTTAATTACAAATTTTTTATGTTTTAAACCCTCACTTTAAATATTTTAAAAATTATACTTTAGACCCTTATGTTAATAAATTTATGAATCATGTTTATATCTTTAAAATATTTATCTCATATATATTTACAAACCAATTTTATTTCATATGTAATTTACAAATGCCTAAAATAAATGTTTTTATATACAAACTATAATTTTACAAGAAAGAAGATTAACCTTTTTATTAATCTTATTTAAATTTTAAACTTAAGTTAAAATAACTTTATATATATACTTTATATTTTAATTCATACTTTTTTCTATATTTATATTTATATAACTTTTAAAGAAAATGTTTTGAAATCCAATTATACACAAATGAATAAACATATATACATATATTAGTTTCTTTAAAATATAAAGTTTTAAATCCAACTTATTTTTAAATGTTTATTCTTAAATTACAAATCAAAATTTCTATTCATAATTTATTGAATTTTCAAATCAATTTCTTTATTTAAAATCTTTCTATATATATCTATTCAAAATTTTCAAATTAATTCTCAATTAATCCCAAAAATTCATATTAATTATCAAGTCATCCTTGGCTTAAAAACGGGAATGTTACATATTCCCCCCTTAAGAAAATTTCGTCCTCGAAATTTGCTAGACAGGAAGACAACAAAGGATAGATGAACACACAGAGAAATAACTCTCTAGATCAAGCTGAAGTATTTATTCTACATTTGGCTCACCAAATCAGAATATCATCAATAGGTATGAGAATGAACTCATTTGATACTTTACGAAATATTCGGGTCATCTGGTCTATGAAATATGCAAGGGCACTGGTTAGTCCGAAGGGATAACTAACCGTTCGTAGAATATATTGGGACCCTAAAAGAATAGAAAAATGGATACAATTCAATTTAACTTCATATTTTATTAATTCAATTCAAATTTATTAAAGATAAAATCAAAAAACTGATAAGAAGCCGATGAATGGAATACGAATTAGGAACTTATCTACAACAATTCGCAGGGCCACCATCACATCAATTCTTGTTCTTGCAACTGCCACAAAGCCATCAAAGTATGGAAAATAGATGACGAATAAAGGAGATTGATAGAAAAAGTTGTTCCCATTGTTGCAGGGTATCGACCATTGGTAGTGGTACTTCCATGTCCCCTAGCTCGTCCTCTTTTTGCACTCATACTCACTATCAGTGGATAGTAAGAGAATTTACTGAGGCATATGGACGGATATCTTAGGGATATACTCATTCTAGGGTATTTATATCCCAATCTCTAATGAGTCACCTAATGTGTTATACTCCTGAGCTAAATTTCTTACTCAACCTTTAGCTCTGATACCAAATGAAACGACCCTGACTCGACCTTCGAAAATCGGCACCAAATACATCACCCGTATTCGAATGCCACAGATTCAAACGTCGAATCTGGTTCGTTGAAGCTTATAACACATTATGTACAACAATACAGTGGAAAAAGAAATGAATAATCTTTATTGATACACAATAGATACAACAATCTCATACAATGAGATATCAACTTCAGATACAAAAATATACAATAGCAGTCAACAGAGGAACTCCAATATTAACTTCAATAGAAAGAGAGAGAGAGAGAGCTTGAGAATCTAATAGTGCAACTCCATAGGAAAATCTTCGAACCACAAGCTCGAACCACCATCACGCTGAACTTAAGCAACTCCAATCCCAGAGAAACAAATGCGATTGCCAAATCCAAAGGCTCAACTCTAGACCACCTGTGTGGAAAATTATGGGCACCCAGAGTTTAGAAAGGGAACAATAAAATCCAGGTCAGTCATGGTACTGGTGTGAGAAAACGAAAATAGTTTTATCTGAACAAAAACAAACAAAAGAATTTAAAAAGAAATCTGCAATGCTTTTTGGAAAATGAAACTATCATAAAGCCTCCCGCCACACACACAATGCAAACGAACAATTGAAGAAGATTTCTCCTTATGATAGTCGAACATGCTTGATACGCGAAAATCCTTTTGATGTTATTATTAGTGTATAGTGCAGAAAATCTTTCAAAAGTATAATATTAATCTTAGCCAGCATATACATTTAGTAGTATGCCTACTATAGCTACCATGTTCAATAGCAGGTTACCGCCACATTCCATGGCATGTTATACAACTAAAACCGTACAGGCGCATATTGTTTCTTTGGATTTCCAAAAAATGGTCAGGCTAAGGAACTTCCTGGGGCACATAGGTACACCTCTGGAGGGATGCCCCGAGAACCTAACCATATCTCTACCAACACAACGCCGGGTTACCTCTGTAACTAGGTAACTACTGACACGAGTATGCCATCCCCCAGTCGTTACCGTCTTTTATCCGAGAGCTCTCTACACCAACAACCACAAAGCAATAGATTTGCAGCAACCACATAAGTTAAGTATCTGGGCTCCATACCATGATACCACTTTTTATCCAGAAGGAAATGGGCATACCCTAAGGGGCGCTACCCCCAATAACCTGCTGTATCCTTCCTGTTTCGACCATTTCCGGATTGTGAGGTTCTGATGAGGTCTCATTCCACAAAGCTACGCTTTTCACGAAAGCCATGCTTCGATCAACAAATGATCAGCAGCATGTCGTATGCCACATTACCAAATTGGGAATATATCACTAGTAACCATCAACTACAAAACCTCTGAGTTCGTACATCTCAGAGAAGGGTGTTAAGCTAAGAGAATTTCTCCGCCACCAAACAGAAATGTATTTGATAGAAACCAACTTTACATCTCAAAGTGTAACGTCAGACATACATCCATACAAGTCTGTTCCGGGTTCGAACAGAACTGAAGGTACTTCAAAAGAAGCCCTTGCAATCCGGATATTCACAATCCCGATCGGACTCCCCATCAAATATGGAGATATCTATACTGTAGCTACTCAGTGCGGAGTCATTCGACGGGTAATCCTTTCCTTCTCGAAAATACCCAATCTTCACCACCGGTCTTCAAATGCTATCCATATCATTATATCATTATTCGGAATGGGTTATATGATATAAAGTCCTCTCCCGGCTAAACCGAATAATGAGCGCTTAATTTTAAAACCATATGGATATAGTGGTATCTTAGTTAAATCACAACTTTTAATCCCTAAAACCCTTATCTTTAAATGGTTTAAACAAATTCCCACTTTAATCTTTTAAACAAAAGATCCACCCTTTAAAATTCCACTTCAATTTGAAACCAAGGTTCACAAAGATTCATTCATAGTTTAAAACTGTTTACAATTCAAATCACATAGAAACTGGAAATCCTTTCGTTATATGAAAGCCATTATCATTTAAAAGCAAATGCTATTCATTTCGGATAAAACCGATCAAATATGCACAAGTTATAGTCTTTAAAGTAAAAACTTTGGTTAAATTTAAATTCCAAAATAATACTTTTAAAATAAATTAAAGATGGTTTTAAAATCCACACACACACACACACACACACACATATATTATATAACTTGTATCAAAACTTTTCAAACCAGATTTTCCAAAATAATTTCAAAACTCAAAAAGATATATTCTATTCAAACTAAATTCAATTTCAAATTTCCTTTTCAAAAGCTTTTCATATTCAACCCAAATCCATTTCCAAACCATTTTGAATTCAAAATTCATCTTTTAAAACTATTTTAAATAAAATAATATTAAATTCAAAATATCCGTGACTTAATCGATTTTCCGTGAAATCCATTTTGTGTGTGTATAGTGTAGTCCAAGTGTTTTACACAATAGTACAACACATCAATCATCGCAATCCAAACACAACAATATTGATAAGCGGTATAATCCTATAACGCTTATCTTCATTCACAGATTTCACAGATAAATAATATAAATTCATCATAGATAAATAAATCACAACTCAAATCAAAATAATTCATAACACAAAGCATCACACATCGAGGATATCAAATAATTCAAAGCATTCAATACAATCCAAACATCTATAGGTAAGATCAATTAGCATCTGATTAACTTAAACCAGATTAATTACTTATGAATTAATTACTAATCCTGGTTAATTAATATTAATTAATTACAAATTATTTTAATTAACTAACCCTTAATAATGAATTAATTGACCTTTAATTATTAATTAATTATCATTAATTAATAATTTAATCAACCTTTAATCGTTAAATAATTAACCATTAATTATTTAATTGTCATTTAATTAATTTTCCTTAATTAATTAATTAACCCTTGATTAATCACCTTTTAATTAATTATCCTGAATTAATATAATAAGTGGTTATCCCTAATCGCTTATACAAATAAATCACAAATTAATTACATCGAGTAATTATCCTCTAATCACTTGATTAATCAACTTTAATCATCAATTAATTACTCTTTAATTATTTAATTAATTAACCTCTAATTATAAATTGATTAATCTTAATTACTTAATTAATCTATTCTTAATTATGAATTAATTAATCTCTAATTAATTAATTATAACCTTTAATTATTAAATTAATTGATCCTTAATCATTAATTAATTAATATTTAATTACTTCATTAATTATCAAAACCTTATTTAACTTTAGGAGAACCCATTATCTTTATCAATTTCTTAATTATCATTAACATATCTTAAACATTTATGTTTATAATTAACTTACTTAATTAAGTCATTAAATTGAAGTTTAAAATAAAAATAAACATTTAACTTAACAAATTAAAGTTAACAAATTATATAACTTCCTAATCAAATGTTAAAGATAACATTTAAAATTAATTAAAGAAAGTCTTTAAAACTAAATTATTTTAAATTTCAAAACCTTGCTTTTAAAAACGTTTTAAAACTGATTAAATTCCTGCTTCGGGTTCAACCCGTTAAAGTCTCGAGTCCTGCCTCGAGCAAACCCACTTCCTTTTAATTTTTTTTAAACTTAGTTTAATTTAAGATAAAAACCTGTAACATAGTAACACTCACAACCCCGAAGACATACTCGAGAAAAACAGCCGAAACCCCGAGTTACTCTTCGAACAACCTTCCACCCCAAACCATTGGCACCACCCACACTGGTGCACCTGCACAGTTGATCGCGACGACATCAACCACCTCCGACACATTCAACCCATCGCCGATCACCGTAACAAACAATTCCGACCACCCAAACACTATCACAAGCCCAAGATCGAAATCGAGGTACTCAATCAAACCTGGAACCAAAATCCATTACCAAAAAACCTCTCGAACTTCCGACGCCGACCACCAGAACACCTAAAACTCCGGCCACACCTTCGCTAGCCCTCACGCTGCCTTCCCCCAAGTCTGGTGAAACTCGATCCACCAGAGACGCCGCAGTGTGATGACCCGGAATTTTAAAAGCAATATCAATTTAATAATCTGAAATAAAAATTAAATTGATTTGATAATCTTTGTAATAAGAATTGAATTAATTTAATAATTAAATAAAATAAATAGTTAATTGATAAATTTTATCTTTTTAAATTGTTAACCCGCCTTTTTACCAGGCCATGGACATGCAGGATTAACATAATCGGTTGCACGTTCGCCAAGGCTGGTGTACGATGGATTCAGTCGACTGGATGGATGGATGACGCAACGTGCTTAGGAGATGGAAATATGATTGGATAAAGATGAATCAACTATGGTTTGGGTCTAGGAAAAATGGCTCGGCACTTGTACTCGGCATTGAAGTACGTCCGACATTCCTTCACTCGGCATCCTCCACTCGGCATTTGTACTCGGCGTTGAAGTACGTCAGGCATTCCTTCACTCGGCATCCTCCACTCGGCATTTGTACTCGACATTGAAGTACGCCCGGCATTCTTTCACTCGGCATCTTCCACTCGGCATTTGAACTCAGCATTAAAGTGCGCTCGGCACACCTCACCCCAGCATCGATCGGCATGCATCACTCAAATGCCTCGACCGACATTATTCTATCAGACTTCGTTCGGCATTCTTCCTCCAGACGCTTCGTTCGGCATGGAACGGGTCGGCATTGATGGCTCGGCATTACATGGCCCGGCATATGTGGACCGGCCATAAACTCGGTGGGCCTGAATCACGCAAAGGCCCAACAACTCAGGATTTGCCTATAAATACAGCATGTGGGGGTTCAGAAAAGGGATGCTGATTCTCTCTCCTGCTCTCTAACTTTCTATCCCTTAAGGCTAAGGCTAGCCTATCACTTTGTAGCTGTAATCGATTGTTACAGCAATAAAAAAGAAATTACCGGAGTGGACGTTGGCCAGAGTTAGCCGAACCACTATAAATTCCGTGTCTTTACCGCTTTCATTTTAATTTCTGTTATTCTTCATATTAAATATCCTCTACATACATCCTACCCGTGAACTGTGATTGTTGTTTGGTACTTTCACTTGGATTTGGGTGTTAGTGACCAATTTTGGCGCTAAAATTTTGGTGCTTTCACTGAGAATTGAACTCAGGAATTTTGGAGTTAGAAACTTGGATTTAAAAGAGCAATGGCTAGACCATCAGCAAGGAAGCAAGTAATGGAAAGGAGCAATCAGGAGGGAAGTCAAGAGGCTTCCTCTGGAGATGGAGCAGGTGGAGCATCCATTTACATCACTAGAGAGGAAATGGAGGCGATGATGAAAAGACAAGAGGAGATGATGCAGACTCTTCTCAGACAATTTGCACAAACAGAAAATGCAGGAGCTGAGATCCATGGAGCTGGATCATAAGTACTCAACCAGCAAGCAGAGGGAATAGCTCGGCAGGGGGCAACCCCCAATCAACAAACAGCTATCAATCCAGATGGATCTAGACTTGGGGGCATACCACCAGGAAATGTTGGACCAACCCATGGAGGGATACCAGACGATGTTGTGCAACCCGACACCAAAAGGAGTGCAAGAGTGCGAGATGAGGAGTATGTGCCAGAATTCCCTCATAAACTTGGGCGGCAGACTAGAGGCGATGGACAAGGATTACATCTTGGGGGCAACGACAGATTAGCGGAGATGGTTAGACGGGCTATGAGGGGTGGATTGGTAAATAGAGACTTGGAGGATGTAAATAGGAGTCCCTTTACTCCTACTATCAGGCAAGCTAGGAACCCACCCAAATTTAAGCTACCAAATTTGGAAATGTATAATGGGAAGGCGGATCCAACGGTTCATCTGACGAAATACATAAGGCATATGGAGGTATTGGAGGCATCGAATGAGGTCATGGCTCGATGCTTCCCATTGTATTTGACAGATATCGCAGCTATGTGGTTGAGACAGCTGGAGAATGGTTCTATCGGCACATGGACGGAGCTAATTGAGAGGTTTATGAGACAGTTTCGGGTCCACATAGTTAGACCCAAGAACGTGATGACTCTGACATCTATGAAACAATGGAAAGGGGAATCGCTCAGGGACTTCTTAACCAGTTTCAACGCAGCGGTAGCCTCAGTGGATCAACCCGATCCGTCAATGGTTTTGATGGCAGCCGTCTCGGGAATCGCAAATAACTCGGATTTCAAAATATCATTGGAACGGGACCCACCGAGGGATCTCGGGGAGTTCTATCATGAGGCGGAAAGGTTCTTGAGACAGGAGGATGCGCAGGCTGAGAGAGTAGGGAGAGAGGCTGAAGCTTATGCAGTGAGGGGTGGAGGTCCATCCAGGGAGGATCTAAGTAAAGATGATAAAGGAAAAAGGAAAACGGATGGAAATGGTGGCACTTTGAAGAAACCTCGGAGGGAGTCAAAGTTTTCTTCTTACACAGATTTAACTGAGACTCTAGAAAGGATTTACTTGGACACTCGAGGGCGGCTCCAATACCGAAGGCCAGCAAAGAGAGAGCCTTCAGAATACGAACGGACATCGGGAAAGCATTGCCTATTCCATGAGCTGGATGGGCACAACACAAACGACTGTAGGCATTTGAGGGATATCATTGAGGAGCATGTAAGGAATGGTCACCTACAGCAATATGTCAGGAATTGAACTATGGCAGGGGAGCAAGAGCAGCCATCACCTACCTCTAGCAATGGCGGTATTGGGTCTGGTCAACGCCGGTTTACTATCAACTAAACAGGTTCATGGTTTTGAATAAGTAATAGAACTCAAAGTAATACGGCTAGGTCACTTACACACGTACGGGATTGAGGACGGTCCCTAGGCGTGCTCTGAGATAACTGAAAACCGTACTACTTGAGTCTATCAAATTCTGCTTTCTTTCTAGTTTTCTGCAAACTTTGGTTCTTTCTTTCGTCTTTCGGACATTTACTTTTCTTTGGTATGGTTTTGGAGTTTGGATTGAACTCCCGATTTGGTTGGTTTTTTCTTGGTTTCCCATTCTGGTTTGGATGTTTGATTTTTTGATACGGATTTCTGGTTTTATATTTGGTTTTGGATCAATGTAATAAATAGTTCAGGTTTTATAATTACTGCCCCAACCGGAGAGACGGGGCAATGGTCACAAGTTACGAGTCCCTTCGCCGGAGAGCGAAGAAATGAACTCGGGGAGAATATAAAAAGTCCTTGACCAGAGAGTCGAGGCCGGAGAATATAAAAAGTCCTTGACCGGAGAGTCGAGGCCGGATAATATAAAAAGTCCTTGACCGGAGAGTCGAGGCCGGAGAATATAAAAAGTCCTTGACCGGAGAGTCAAGGCCGGAGAATATAAAAAGTCCTTGACCGGAGAGTCGAGGCCGGAGAATATAAAAAGTCCTTGACCGGAGAGTCGAGGCCGGTGAATATCAAAGTCTTTGACCGAAGAGTCGAGGCCGGAGAACATACAAGCCCGTGATGGAAAAGTCAAGGCTGGAACAGGATAACACGACCAGGCGAGGTCTACAAAATCAAGACTAAGCCCGGAGAGGTCGTGGATTTGATGATATGGTTACAAAAAGGATGTGGACTTTGGATATCAGATTTGAGGCTATTCAAAACACACCTTCCAATAGCAAGGCATGTTTTGGGGGGCAAGTGTTAACCCGCCTTTTTACCAGGCCATGGACATGCGGGATTAACATAATCGGTTGCACGTTCGCCAAGGCTGGTGTACGATGGATTCAGTCGACTGGATGGATGGATGACGCAACGTGCTTAGGAGATGGAAATATGATTGGATAAAGATGAATCAACTATGGTTTGGGTCTAGAAAATATGGCTCGGCACTTGTACTCGGCATTGAAGTACGTCCGGCATTCCTTCACTCGGCATCCTCCACTCGGCATTTGTACTCGGCATTGAAGTACGTCCGGCATTCCTTCACTCGGCATCCTCCACTAGGCATTTGTACTCCGCATTGAAGTACGTCCGGCATTCTTTCACTCGGCATCTTCCACTCGGCATTTGAACTCAGCATTAAAATGCGCTCGGCACACCTCACCCCAGCATCGATCGGCATGCATCACTCAAATGCCTCGACCGACATTATTCTATCAGACTTCGTTCGGCATTCTTCCTCCAGACGCTTCGTTCGGCATGGAACAGGTCGGCATTGATGGCTCGGCATTACATGGCCCGGCATATGTGGACCGGCCATAAACTCGGTGGGCCTGAATCACGCAAAGGCCCAACAACTAAGGATTTGCCTATAAATACAGCATGTGGGGGTTCAGAAAAGGGATGCTGATTCTCTCTCCCGCTCTCTAACTTTCTATCCCCTAAGGCTAAGGCTAGCCTATCACTTTGTAACTGTAATCGATTGTTACAGCAATAAAAAAGAAATTACTGGAGTGGACGTAGGCCAGAGTTAGCCGAACCACTATAAATTTCGTGTCTTTACCGCTTTCATTTTAATTTCTGTTATTCTTCATATTAAATATCCTCTACATACATCCTACCCGTGAACTGTGATTGTTGTTTGGTACTTTCACTTGGATTTGGGTGTTAGTGACCAATTTTGGCACTAACATAAATCTAATAAATTTTTTTCTATTTATAATATATATAGAATATTGTATATATTGTATATAGATCTTGTTTTAATCTGATTAATAAATAAATCTTGTTTTCTATAAAATATGTATCTTTAGTAAAATTGTGAATTATGATTTTATTCAAAAGTTAAACTTTTAAAAGGATATTTCATAAATAAATATGGTTTTAAATACATAAGAAAAGTATTGAACTGGTTTAAAATATGTTCAATTCAAGTTTAAAATTAAATAAATAGCAATAAGGTTATTTTGATTGTCTTTAAATATAATGTGATAAAATAAATAATTTATTAATAAGAAGAAAATTTCTTTTATAAGTTATTTATGATTATCAAATGTTGTTATTTTGTTATTTTTAAATATATAATAATACATTGTTTTAACAAATAAATTTTTAATAAAAATAATTGTTTTCCAAAATTTAAATTGTGTAGTTATATTTGTAAATAAACTGGATTTCAAAATTTAATATAATCTTGAATTCAAAGTTTTTAAAATTTAAAGTATAAATATTTTTAAATTTGCTTTGATTTTGAAATATTTGTATAAGCTTCCTTTTATAAATAAAATTGCATTTATTTCATTTTAAAATTTATCTACATATGAATAAATACATGATTAACTAATTTATTTAAACATAGATTTACATTTATCTTGTATGAACATCTAACTAAATACTAATTAAATTTTAATTATAAATACTAATTACTCATAAGGGACAAGTGTAAGAATATTAAGACACAATATAACACATGTTAGCAAATAAGCTAAGGAAATTGACAATTGTTAAAATTTGAGACAAGTGTCTTTTATTTTTCTTTCATTTTTATAAATCAAATTTCACCCTTATAAATACATGTTTTTCTTATCTTCTTCTTTCCTTTTCTATTTTAATTTTTCAAAGGCAAGTATGAATCAATACTTCAAAAAAAAACAAATCATCCCTAAACTAAAATCAGCAATCCCCTTACAAATTACAATCTGAAATCATCTTCAAATGCCCAGTTCAAACATGCAAAGCCTGTAAGAAAATTCCTGTAATTCTGTAAAACTTGCAAATCAAACTCCTCTTTAAAACTATAGCCTTCCAATTCTTCAAAAAGAAAAAAAAGGGGCAAACCTGCATTTCTTAAAATCTGAAAATCCTATAGTAGCTGCATGCAAAGCAAACTTGGGATCTAAACAAAACATTCCAGTTTCTAATCAAAGCAAGCAACTTCATTTTCAAGTATAAAGTTTTAATTCAAGCAAAAGGACTTCGGTTTTTAGAGATTCAAAGTTTTCTAAAGCTTTTCATCAACCTGTTTTTCAAATCAGGAAAGCTCTGCCTTCATTTTAAATCTGGTGAGTAACATTTTAACTAAAATAATTTAGGTAAATATGGTTGCCTGATTTATTCCTGATATAATCATGTTTTTATGTGGAAGTATATGATGAAAGTTCTCTGTATTTATATTGATGTCTAATGCATGCTTATATTGTGATATGCTTTTGCTTGTTCTAGAATTACAGGTTTAATCTCTGATCAAAATCATGATCTTATGTTTAAACTAAGTTTAAAATTCAAACAATATATGGTTTTATGATATAAGTTAATGTTTAAAATTTTATTTAATGTATAAATAAAAATCTGTATTGTTTCTGGAAAATTCAAAGAATAGTGCAGGTGTAATAATCTGAAAATTTAAATACTTTAATTTATAAATTCAGGAATGAAATCTAAATTCTTAAACCAAATGATGATTTTTAAAACTAAAATCTTGATTTCAAGTATTAGGATTTAGGATCTGTCCTTATTAAAACTGGAAGTGTTGTTTGAACAAATTCTAGTGGTTCACTGGCTATGGAAGATTGAATTTCTTCCTGGAGGTAGAAGCATGATTATGGAATCAGGGAAAATATGGGATGAAGGGTTAAAACAATAAGGAAGTGGTGATTTGAGATTGAAATTTTAAAACCTAGTTTTTTTCTGTTGATAAAAATTGATTGTCGCGATCCCTATAGGTTACCGAGCCTTCTCAGATTTGGGGGAATGATTGATGGAGTGTGGGAGAAGTAGAGGCCGGAGGTGGAGTTCCTCTGGTGGTCGGAGTACGGTGGTTGAGGCATTTTCTGGTTTCGACATTATTTCTGTTTTGAGCTCGAAAGCTCATTTTTGGAATTGGGGTTCGGCATTTGATTTGAGGGTCGGAGTCGTGTTAGGAGGCGACCGTCGATGTGCGTGGATAGTCGCGAGAGGTCGAAGGTGATGGCGGCGCTGGTGCAGGTGCACGGTACTTGGTGTATCAGGTGATTGTTTGGGGAAGATGGATGCTCGTGTTTATATCGGGTTTACGTGTGATTTGTTCGAAGCTTTGGGGAAGTGGACTCAATGTTTTTGTGATGAGGGCTCGAGTATTTGTTGATGCAGTCTTGTGTAAACCTGATAGTACCCTTTCAGTTTTAATGTTTTCTAATGGGTTGTTGCTCGAATTTTATTCGAGTTAGTTAGTGTTTTGCTTGGTAAAGTTTAGGTTAGGCTCGAGTGAATTATTAGCAGTTCGAGTTAGACTTGTTATATGTTAGAAATCCTGTTATGTTTTCAAATTTTAAAACTAAAAATTTAAATCATTAAGCAAAGATTTAAAATATGTTTTAAATCTAATTTTGTATTATGGATTCAAGTTTTGATTTGAATCATAGTTTAAAATGAATAAGATTTTAAATTCAAATTTGTTTAGAATAATTTTAAAAGGATTTTATTTATTTAAAATGTTTTTAAGAATTTGAATTTAAATTGGAATTTGAAATATAAAGGAATGTTTTTAAACAATGTTTAAATTTGATTCAAATCTGAATTTGAATCTCTGGTTTAAAATAAATTTAAGTTTTATAAATTTAAGTGTTTAAAACAAATTTGAATGATGATGTAAAATTTAAATATTTTGAATTTAAAAAGAAATTTGTTTTAACTCTTGTAAAATTTCTTTTATAAGAAAAGTTTTAAATTGATTTTAAAACTAGGTGAAGTAAAATTATATGATTTGAGTTTCATTTAATTATTAAGATAATTAAATGAATAGTTAATTTATTTTATAAATTAATGACATAAATAATTACTTAAAGTAATTAAGGGTTTAATCTTAAAGGTTTAAGATTTATTATTCTTAGAATAATTAACTTGTAATTAAGAATAATTAATTAAATAAGATTTGATTTTAATTAATGATTGAAATTGATTAATCAAGTAATAATGGATTAATTAAGTTTTAATTAACACTTAATAATTTAATTAATTAGGGATTAATTAATGTGTTAATTAATGATTAATTAATCTGTGATTAATAATGATTAAAATAAGATAATTATTTTAGAAGAATAATTAATAAATTGTTAATAGTTAATGAAGGTAATTAACTAAGGATTATTTAATAATTAATTAATGTGATTAATTTTTAATAATTAATTAGATTAATTAATTTAAAGATAATCATTTGTGTAAGTTATTAAGTATAAATACTTATGGAGGTAATTAAGGAATTAATTACTTATTGTAATTAATTGAGTTTAATTTGATTAGATTAAGTTAATTAATTCAGTTTAATTAATTTAAATTAATCATTTGATGATTTATGAAGTATAATTACTTAATGTAATTAAATAAAGAGAAATTACTTAGAGAAGTAATTAATGGGTAATTACTGTATGTAATTAATTTGAAGGTGATTTGATAATTGAAGTAATTTAAGTATAATTACTTTGTGAATTTATCAAGGGATTAATCTGAGATAATTAATTATGGAGTAGTTAATTTGTTTGGTAAAGTAATTAAGAGTAGATAATTACTAATGAGGTTAATCAAGAGTGATTAACAATTATGGTTTAAATTAAGATTAATTACTTAATGTAATTAATTTAAATAAGGTAATTAATTAAAATGTAATTAGAGATGATTAATTAATATAATTAATGATGTAATTAAGATTAATTAATTAATAATAAGTGATTAAAGGTAATTAATGTAATTAAATAAGGATTAATGTAATTAATTATAGTTAATTAATTTATGAAGTAATTAAAGGTTAATTACTGAATTTGGTTAAGTATAATTAATTTGTAAAATTAATTAAAGAATAATTACTTGAATGAAATTAAGAATAATTAATCAAAGGTGATTAATTAAAGTGATTAATGGGAAGATTAACTAATTAATTAATTTGTAATAATTAATAGTTATGTAAGCAAGATTTATATTAATGAAGTAATTAATTTAATTCACTTTAAATTAATTAGAGAATGATGTAATTAATTTAATTCATTTTTAAATTAATTATAAAAGGTGATTATAGATCATTTCTTATATGGATTGATGATATTGTTTGCCTTGATTGGTTTGAAACTCAGATGTGAGATAAGT
The DNA here is from genome assembly GCA_030765085.1 of Allium cepa. Classification (NCBI taxonomy): domain Eukaryota; kingdom Viridiplantae; phylum Streptophyta; class Magnoliopsida; order Asparagales; family Amaryllidaceae; genus Allium; species Allium cepa. The sequence continues at coordinate 339,052,535 of CM060932.1, read as the reverse complement.
AATGTTGTGTGATATGGATGCATTGGTTGCATTGTGATGAATGATTTGGATTATCTTTTGATAATGATAATATACATTATCTATTGTGATGATAATGTTGATTACCTATTGTGAATCTATGATTTATCTATCTGTGTGTATATAGATAATGAAATTGAATTGTTTTAAACTCTAAAACAACTTGGCCCTAAAAGACACGCTTTGGATTTCGATGAGACCGGGATCGGGTTTCCATATTTGGATATCCGAAAACCACATCGATTCCAATTAACGTTAGGTCGTGAATCTAAGTGGAGCAAGTGAAGACTCGAGGTGTAAGAACTATACGTCAGTATAGCTCTGTGGGTGATTCCGTAATGAGTTTGATGGAATAGTACTTATAGATTCGAGATGGTGATTCAGAGTCAAGGGTTAACGTCGTTAACTCTAAGGGTGATTCCAAAATGAGTGTAACGAGATATTGCCTTCGGTTTCGTTCGAATCCAGAACGAACTTGTATGGATTGAATGCTTTCAGAACATCGTCAGGTGGACGATGAGCATTCTAAGTAATGTGTCCTATAAAGGTAATCGTGGCCTCAAGCCTCATCAACCGGGAATGGCTAAAACAGGGGAGGTGCAGCAAGGCTTCGTGTAACGACCCGTATTTTACGTGTTGATATATTGTAGAATTTACAGGTCGAAGGATTGGTTATGCTATCTCTAGCCTGAGTCGTATGGAGAGTAACTCGTGTGTTTAAGCGTTGAGTTGTGACCGACTCATAGGTTTAGCCGAGTTAGGTCGTACACGAGTAACAACTTTAGTACGTTGACCGAGTTAAGATGGTGACCGACCTATAGTTATTGGCCGACTTAAGTAATGGACCGACCCAAGGAGGCTACCGACTTAGGCAGTGGGCGAGTTAAGACTTTGGAGCGACCTAGTAGTTAGCCGAGAGTTGCCGACTTAATGAGAGGAGATAGGTCGGTGGAGCGACATTATGAAGTTAGGTCGGCTATTCCGTGTCTAGTTAGGTTGCATTAGTGTCAAGTCGGCAGTGTGTGTTGAGTCATTGGGTCGGCACTTGTATTAAGTCGTAAGTCGGCTAGGTGTTAGGGCAGACCATAGTGTTAGGTCGGTATGTGCTTTAGGTCGGCATCTCGTTAAGCCGATAGGTCGCGCAGTTGCAATGTGTTAGGTCGTGTGCGTGCTTTGCCGTGTGTGTGTGTTGGGTCGTTGAGTCGGTAGGATGTTGAGTCGTGGGGTCGGCTTTGTAGTTAGGTCGGCCATGGGGATAAGTCGGCGAGAGTGTTAGGTTGGCAAGTGATAGGTCGGGGACGACCTAAGGGGCGGCCGACTTAAGGGTGATTTCAGCCTATAAATAGAGGGCTTTGGCTCACTTTTTGGCACCGGTTTTTGAAGCAACGAAGTGCTGCCATTTTGGGAACTCGACTACAACATTTCTTCATCTTCTTTTCTCCATTCCAATCTAATTCTAACATCCATCCAAGATCGAAGATCGAGATTGAAGATCCAAGAGACAAAGTTGAAGATCTTCATCCAACGAAGCTAGATTTCATCGTTTTAAGCGAGATTTCGCCGGATCAAGCCTTGATCTTCGCTGTCCAGATCTGAAGTGTTTAGTTTTTGAGGTGTTTAGGTGATTTGGTGAGTGGTAGTTATCTCTCACGCGGACCCAAAGGAGTATATTGGATTGGTGGTTTGTTGGAGTGTTGTAGATAGTGATTTTGTGCATTTTTTCCTTAGATCCAAGTATAGATCCATTGTTTGTGAAGATGTTTACCTATGCAAGCTCATTTATTAAGTTATAGAAACAAAACCCATGTTTTATATTTGCTAGATCTATGCTAAAAACCCATGATTCATGTATGTTAGTTCTATGCTCATTTATTTACGAAATTGCCATTGTAGTTATGAATGCCTAATTAGATCTTGATTGAATACTTATTTGTTTGGATTAATGTTTGCCTTGATTGGTTGTTGTGAATGAGCTATCTAGTTGATAGATTTGGACAAGTATGGTCAAAGATGATTCAAAAGCTACAGAAGAGGCTCTTGAATGGTGAAAGCTGCTAAAGGCATATGTGGCGGATGTGGAAGCTCATATGTATGGATTGAATGATGTTGAGATGGAACTTTGCCATGATGTGATGGGGCAAACCATGTTGTTGAGTTGAGACTTTGCTATGGTGTAATAAAGCGAAGTATGATGTGATGTAGACTTGGCGTAATCCAGGCAGGGATCATTCCAAGCATGTTGATAACTCGAGGGATGGTTCGAGTTGGTTGATAATGGATTGCTCGAGAGGTAGCTTGAGCTAGTATGAGGATAGTCGTCAAGGAGGATGACTAGGAGGCTTGGATCTCATCGTTGTTGAAGGTTCTAGCATGCTCAAAAGCAAGAGTACATGGGGTGCCCATAACGACTACAGGTAGGTAGTCTGGACAACCAAAAGACTACAGGTAGGTAGTCGAGTACTCTGGGCAAAGTAGATAAGTCCTAGGCACAAGGCAGTGTGCGGAGTTATGTCTGGAACCGGGGTTACCATTAGCCCTTGACGGATGGTCATTTAATCAACGGTGAAATCGAAGCAAGGATAACAGTGATAGCCAGAGTCATGGATGTTTGGACGTTTGGTTGTATCATCATTCGGTCTCAAGAGCGGTATTTTATGGGTGCTTATCTGATCTTGGTTTAGGCCTTGGGGGTTTGTATTTGGAAAACATCGCCCTTGACTCGAGTGAGTATTGCTTTACCTTAATTGTCTGCTGTGTTATGCTTACTTCTCCTTGGTGTGTGTCTGGGGGCTATCACTGTAGAAAGAGGTGGAGTGGGATGGTTTGGTTCCTATTCCTTTTATCCTTTATGCTCTTTTGGTATGTTTGATAGTTGATTTACTGCTCACTAAGACTTTGTCTGACTCAAGGTTTTATGTCTCCTCTTATTACCTTGGGCTGTTCATCCATGTTGGGATGGGCAGACTAGGTAGTAGGTGACAGGTGCTGTTCTTAGAGATCTACGATGATGATGACGAAGACGAGCAGGAGGCTTTGCATACTAGTTTTCTTACTATATGTACTGGGTGTTCCGCTGTTATATCCGATTGAGTGTTGTAGTGAGGCTTTGATGTATGGATGATTCATGTTTGTATAAATCTACTTACGATGCTTATATGATGAGTTTTCTGTTATGGAGCTTCACTATATATTTCTCTATTGTATTTTATCCAAGCGCTGTGAGTTGTACGATAGAGGTTGCTGTTTTATTTTACCCTGACTATCGTCCATGACTACCTGGCACGCCTTTCAGCGCACTATTCCATTGTTTTGGTGCGGGAGTCATGGGCGGTCGTCACATTTGGTATCAGAGCTTTGGTTAATCGATTTTAGCCAACGCTCGCTGACGTAACTATGTATGAGAGACGTAATTGTATTTTGATGAATGATTACTATATATAATATAGTAGTTTAGGAGGATTTGAACTCCTTTTTGCAGTTGTTTCTCAAGGTGTTCTAAGTCATTCCTTTTTGTAGATATTAAGGATGAGTCGAAGAGGGTGACCAGCTGCAAGGGAAAGCCGTGCTACTGAAGGAGCGGTTGATTATGGAACTATGTTCGAAGCGATGATGACTTCGATCATGAGAAGGATACCAGCTCCAGGGCCATCTGTAGATGTTGGAGTTCAAGTCCAAGCTCCAAGACCGGTGAATTTTGCCAAGCTTTGCAAGGATTATACTTCTCTTGGAGGAAAAGCTTTCTTGGGGACAGAGTCGACTATTGAAGTGCAGAGGTGGATTGATGCTTGCCGAAGAATCTTTGGGGACTTGGGAATTGAGGATGCAACCAAGAGGAAGCTTGCATCGAGACAGCTTCAGGGAAGAGCTGCTGATTGGTGGAATTCCATCACCATAGATACTTCAGAAGAAGAGATTACTTGGGAGCAATTCCAAGTTAAATTTGAAGCCAAGTTCATCTCTACTGCTCAGAAGTCTGCTTTGTTCAAAAGGTTTGTAGAGCTCAAGCAAGGTGGGAGGCCTGTTCTTGAGTATATTTCCGAGTTTGAAGCCTTGTCCAAGTATGCCAGATCGTATATTGATTCTTCCTATCAGAAGAACGAAAAGTTTGTGACTGGTCTGGATGCTTATCTTGGGAGGCAGTTAGTGGATCATTTGGACGATCCATTTGAGAAGCTTGTGGAGAAAGCCCTTAGGCATGAGAGTTTGTTTCCTAAGGAAAGTTCTGTTGTTGCTGTAACCAGGGAAGGATCTAAACCACACCAGAATGGCAATAAGAGGAGGAAGCAGCAGCAGCAGAAGGGTAAGGATGGCCAGAAGAAGCCGAAAGGCGAAGTGACTTGTTATAACTGCCAACAGAAGGGCCATCTTTACAAAGATTGTAAGAATCCCAAAGTGCCGGGAAAGTGTTATAACTGTGATAAGCTGGGACATATCAAGAAGGATTGCCCAGAGCCGAGGAAAGATAGGCAAATTGTGCAAGCTTATGCTTTGGGAGTTGTGCCGTCATCTTCAAAAGCTCCTACTGCTGAAGAGAAGGGGAAGAGTGTGGTGGTTCAAGGTACTCTTTCTATCTGTGGTGTTCCAGTTAGAGTGTTGTTTGATACTGGAGCGTCGCATTCTTTTGTTTGTAATGATTTGGTAGGCCGGTTAGGTTTGAAACCGGATATTGTTGATAGGCCATTGGTTGTGACTAATCCAGTCGGGGGTTCGTCATGTTTGTGTATGATATGCCGTGGTCTAGTTGTGTCGAGTCATGATTGCTCGTTTGTCTGTGATTGCTTTGTTCTGAACTTTGCGGGGTTCGGAATTATTTTGGGTATGGAGTGGCTTAGGAAATATGCGGCAAGGATTGATTGTGAGAGGCTTGAGGTGACAGTCGGGAATGTGGAAGGGCGAAAGGTTGTGATACGATGTAAGCATGAGGAAGACGTCTTCATGAGCTTCATGTATTCGCTGGTTGTTCCACGGGATGGACTGTCATCGGTGCCTATTGTGAATGGATTTGAGGATGTCTTTGACGAAGTCAAAGGGTTGCCGCCGCATAGGGAGATCGAGTTTCGTATCGATCTAGTTGAGGGAGCCAGACCTGTTGTGATGCCTCTTAGGCGGATGACGCCTAGGGAGCAGCTAGAGTTGAGGGTGCAGGTTGAAGACCTTTTGCAGAAAGGATTCATTCGGAGAAGTGTGTCCGAATGGGGTGCACCAGTTGTGTTCGCAACCAAAGCGGATGGATCGTTGAGGTTGTGTGTGGATTATCGTGAGCTGAATAAGTTGACTAGGAAGAACAAGTATCCATTGCCGAGAATAGATGACTTGTTTGATCAGCTTCACGAGGCTAAGGTGTTTTCTCAGATGGATTTGGCAACGGGATTTCACCAGTTGAGAGTGGCAAAGGATAGCGTGCCAAAGACTGCTTTCAGGACACCATCCGGTTTTTATGAGTGGCTGGTAATGCCGTTTGGATTGACTAACGCGCCAGCATATTTTGTGGATCTTATGAATAGGGTGTTCAGAGATCAGTTGAATAAGTTCGTGCTTGTGTTCGTGGATGATATTTTGGTTTACTCCAGAACTGAGGAGGAGCACAAGACGCACTTGAGAATTGTTTTGGAAATCTTGCGGAAACATCAGCTGAAGGCTAAGTTTTCGAAATGTCACTTCTGGGAGAGTGAAGTGAGGTTCTTAGGCCATGTTATCTCTGGAAATGGAATAGCGGTTGATCCCGCTAAGGTGGCAGCAATCCAGGATTGGGTTAGACCTAAGAATGCGTCTGATGTAAGAAGTTTTCTTGGATTAGCAGGATATTATCGTCGGTTTATTAAAGACTTTTCCAAGATAGCTGCACCGTTGACCGGATTGACGAAAAAGAACCAAGTGTTCAGATGGGATGATAAGTGTGAGCAAGCTTTCGTAATTCTGAAAGAGCGACTGACAAGTGCTCCTGTTTTGACTATTCCAAGTGGGAATGAAGAGATGGTGGTTTACACCGATGCATGTGGCACTGGACTTGGAGCAGTGCTAATGCAGAAGGATAAAGTTGTTGCGTATGCAAGTCGACAACTGAAGCCGCATGAAAGGAATTATCCGACTCATGATTTAGAGTTAGCGGCAATTGTGTTTGCTTTGAAGATGTGGAGACATTATCTATTGGGAGTTAGATTCGAGTTGTTTACAGATCATAAGTCGTTGAAGTATCTGTTCTCCCAAAAGGATTTGAATCTTCGACAGCAACGGTGGCTAGAGTTTCTAGCATCTTATGATTTTGGTATAGCCTATACTCCGGGGAAAGGTAACGCGGTGGCTGATGCGTTAAGTCGAAGACATGCAGGTTTGGGAGCCATGTTTTCGGAATGGAAGAGTCTCGAGTATTTGGCTGGATTTGATTTCAGGCCCAGATGTGAATTAGAACCTGAGATGTTGGCAAACTTATCGATAAGACCTACTCTTGTGGAAAGGATTGGCGAGAACCAAAAGAGAGATGATAGGATTGTTAAGATTATCCGAGATTTGGAATCCGGATTGGACCCAGAGAAGAATAAGGGATTTGAGGTCGATCGAGAGGGTTGGCTTCGGAAGCAAGGACGATTGGTTGTTCCCGACATTGATGGATTGAGAGATGAAGTTCTGAGGGAAGGTCATCACTCGAAGTTGACAATTCATCCAGGTGGAAATAAGATGTATCGGGATATGAAGAGAACTTACTACTGGGAAGGCATGAAGAAAGATGTTGGAAATTTTATTTCCAAGTGTATGAACTGTCAGTTAGTGAAAGCTGAGCAGAAGAAGCCCAGTGGATTACTTCAGCCATTAGAAGTTCCTACATGGAAGTGGGAGCAAGTGTCGATGGACTTTATCGATGGTCTACCTAGGACAAGAGCAGGAAATGAAGGAATTTGGGTCATAGTAGATCGTTTGACCAAGAGTGCAAGGTTCATTCCTGTTCGATCAACTAGGACTGCATCGAAGTTGGCTGAATTGTATGTTAAGTGGATAGTTCGATTCCATGGTATTCCGAAGAGTATAGTGAGCGATCGAGACCCATTGTTCACTAGTGGATTTTGGAAGAGCTTCCAGGAAGTTTTGGGAACTGAGTTGTGTTTGAGTACAGCTTATCACCCTCAAACAGATGGTCAGACTGAGAGAGTTAACCGAGTTTTGGAAGATCTTCTCAGAGCTTGTGTTTTGGACTTCGGAGGATCATGGGAAGATTATCTTCATTTGGTGGAGTTTGCATATAATAACAGTTATCAGTCGAGTATTGGTATGGCACCATATGAGGCATTATATGGAAGACCGTGTAACTCTCCGACATGTTGGTTGGAAACTGGAGAAAAGCTGATACTTGGGCCAGAGATGATTCGACAGACTTCGGATTGTATAGAGATCGTTCGGCAACGAATGAAAGCAGCCCAAGATCGTCAGAAGAGTTATGCCGATAATCGTTGAAAGGATTTGGAATTCGACGTAGGTGATATGGTTTTTGTGAAGATTTCTCCTTTGAAGAGTGTTATTAGATTCGGGAAGAAAGGGAAATTGACTCTGAGATTTGTTTGACCATTCCCGATTATCGAGCGAATTGGAAAGCTCGCTTATAGATTGGAGTTACCGGAAAAGATGGCGGGTGTGCACAATGTTTTTCATGTATCTTATCTACGGAAGTATGTGCACGACCCAACTATGGTGGTTTCCGCTGACAGCTGTGAAGACTTGAAGGTTGATCCAGTGATTACGAGACCTCGTAAGCCGCTTCGTGTTGTTGAAACTGACACGAAACAGCTTAGGAGGAAGACGATTACGTTGCTCAAGGTACAATGGAGTGATGATGTTAACGACTGTACGTGGGAAGAGGAAGAGAGGATGAAGGCAGCTCATCCCGGACTCTTCGAGGTATGGCCCTAAAGTGTCGTGACATCTCATGAATTTGTAGCTTGTTCTAAGCCTTAGAATTCTGCATGCTAGGCTAGAATTGGATGCATGGTTTGTTGATTGCTATGGATGGTAGGCATGCGGATTATCTTTGATTGCTGTTGTTTGCTTGGAATTTCGGGGGCGAAATTCCTAAGGGGGAGAGAATGTAACGACCCGTATTTTACGTGTTGATATATTGTAGAATTTACAGGTCGAAGGATTGGTTATGCTATCTCTAGCCTGAGTCGTATGGAGAGTAACTCGTGTGTTTAAGCGTTGAGTTGTGACCGACTCATAGGTTTAGCCGAGTTAGGTCGTACACGAGTAACAACTTTAGTACGTTGACCGAGTTAAGATGGTGACCGACCTATAGTTATTGGCCGACTTAAGTAATGGACCGACCCAAGGAGGCTACCGACTTAGGCAGTGGGCGAGTTAAGACTTTGGAGCGACCTAGTAGTTAGCCGAGAGTTTCCGACTTAATGAGAGGAGATAGGTCGGTGGAGCGACATTATGAAGTTAGGTCGGCTATTCCGTGTCTAGTTAGGTTGCATTAGTGTCAAGTCGGCAGTGTGTGTTGAGTCGTTGGGTCGGCACTTGTATTAAGTCGTAAGTCGGCTAGGTGTTAGGGCAGACCATAGTGTTAGGTCGGTATGTGCTTTAGGTCGGCATCTCGTTAAGCCGATAGGTCGCGCAGTTGCAATGTGTTAGGTCGTGTGCGTGCTTTGCCGTGTGTGTGTGTTGGGTCGTTGAGTCGGTAGGATGTTGAGTCGTGGGGTCGGCTTTGTAGTTAGGTCGGCCATGGGGATAAGTCGGCGAGAGTGTTAGGTTGGCAAGTGATAGGTCGGGGACGACCTAAGGGGCGGCCGACTTAAGGGTGATTTCAGCCTATAAATAGAGGGCTTTGGCTCACTTTTTGGCACCGGTTTTTGAAGCAACGAAGTGCTGCCATTTTGGGAACTCGACTACAACATTTCTTCATCTTCTTTTCTCCATTCCAATCTAATTCTAACATCCATCCAAGATCGAAGATCGAGATTGAAGATCCAAGAGACAAAGTTGAAGATCTTCATCCAACGAAGCTAGATTTCATCGTTTTAAGCGAGATTTCGCCGGATCAAGCCTTGATCTTCGCTGTCCAGATCTGAAGTGTTTAGTTTTTGAGGTGTTTAGGTGATTTGGTGAGTGGTAGTTATCTCTCACGCGGACCCAAAGGAGTATATTGGATTGGTGGTTTGTTGGAGTGTTGTAGATAGTGATTTTGTGCATTTTTTCCTTAGATCCAAGTATAGATCCATTGTTTGTGAAGATGTTTACCTATGCAAGCTCATTTATTAAGTTATAGAAACAAAACCCATGTTTTATATTTGCTAGATCTATGCTAAAAACCCATGATTCATGTATGTTAGTTCTATGCTCATTTATTTACGAAATTGCCATTGTAGTTATGAATGCCTAATTAGATCTTGATTGAATACTTATTTGTTTGGATTAATGTTTGCCTTGATTGGTTGTTGTGAATGAGCTATCTAGTTGATAGATTTGGACAAGTATGGTCAAAGATGATTCAAAAGCTACAGAAGAGGCTCTTGAATGGTGAAAGCTGCTAAAGGCATATGTGGCGGATGTGGAAGCTCATATGTATGGATTGAATGATGTTGAGATGGAACTTTGCCATGATGTGATGGGGCAAACCATGTTGTTGAGTTGAGACTTTGCTATGGTGTAATAAAGCGAAGTATGATGTGATGTAGACTTGGCGTAATCCAGGCAGGGATCATTCCAAGCATGTTGATAACTCGAGGGATGGTTCGAGTTGGTTGATAATGGATTGCTCGAGAGGTAGCTTGAGCTAGTATGAGGATAGTCGTCAAGGAGGATGACTAGGAGGCTTGAATCTCATCGTTGTTGAAGGTTCTAGCATGCTCAAAAGCAAGAGTACATGGGGTGCCCATAACGACTACAGGTAGGTAGTCTGGACAACCAAAAGACTACAGGTAGGTAGTCGAGTACTCTGGGCAAAGTAGATAAGTCCTAGGCACAAGGCAGTGTGCGGAGTTATGTCTGGAACCGGGGTTACCATTAGCCCTTGACGGATGGTCATTTAATCAACGGTGAAATCGAAGCAAGGATAACAGTGATAGCCAGAGTCATGGATGTTTGGACGTTTGGTTGTATCATCATTCGGTCTCAAGAGCGGTATTTTCTGGGTGCTTATCTGATCTTGGTTTAGGCCTTGGGGGTTTGTATTTGGAAAACATCGCCCTTGACTCGAGTGAGTATTGCTTTACCTTAATTGTCTGCTGTGTTATGCTTACTTCTCCTTGGTGTGTGTCTGGGGGCTATCACTGTAGAAAGAGGTGGAGTGGGATGGTTTGGTTCCTATTCCTTTTATCCTTTATGCTCTTTTGGTATGTTTGATAGTTGATTTACTGCTCACTAAGACTTTGTCTGACTCAAGGTTTTATGTCTCCTCTTATTACCTTGGGCTGTTCATCCATGTTGGGATGGGCAGACTAGGTAGCAGGTGACAGGTGCTGTTCTTAGAGATCTACGATGATGATGACGAAGACGAGCAGGAGGCTTTGCATACTAGTTTTCTTACTATATGTACTGGGTGTTCCGCTGTTATATCCGATTGAGTGTTGTAGTGAGGCTTTAATGTATGGATGATTCATGTTTGTATAAATCTACTTACGATGCTTATATGATGAGTTTTCTGTTATGGAGCTTCACTATATATTTCTCTATTGTATTTTATCCAAGCGCTGTGAGTTGTACGATAGAGGTTGCTGTTTTATTTTACCCTGACTATCGTCCATGACTACCTGGCACGCCTTTCAGCGCACTATTCCATTGTTTTGGTGCGGGAGTCATGGGCGGTCGTCACACTTCGTGGGTAGCCCCCACTAGAGAGCAAGATTTACCCCTGTCTAGAGGTCCCTTTTTATTCGGCTGTGTGGGCGGTTGATTCGTGACAACAGCCGGGGTTGTCTTGTTCGGGACTGTCCAGTAAGGGATGGTTTCGGCCTTGTGTTGCAGGAGAGCGGGCGTACTCCTCGGTACGGTGATCTAGGCCACATACTATGACGGACGGTACCCCAGTAGCCCTGCCATTATATGGAATCCAAAATCCAATAAGTGTCGTACGTATTAGTTGTGCCCAACTATGTTGGAATGTGAGATGTAAGCATTCCAGCTATTTCTGTATTTTATTTGAAAACCCTAGACACTATTATAATATCACTGGATTTCCTATCAAATGTTTTGGTTAGCGTAAGGTAAAAACTTTTCCATGTTTATGTGTGGAGAGTCTTACGTGATACCTTTCTTTTCAAAAGGATTTTAAAAATTAAGCAACTTTAACCTGTTATTCACACCAGACCCATGTCTGACCCGGAGTTTATTTCTGTTTTCATAAACTCTTGGGTACTCAAATTTTTACGAGTAGCCAAGGGATTCAGGTTAGCTTTGACGAATATTGGAGGAGCAATGGAGCAGGAGGCTTCTGCGTTAGATATGTAGTATTCCGCTGTGCGTTCTGTGTTGTCTCTATATTGTATTATGTTGTAAATACTAGATAGGTGTTTATAACTGTCTAGTATGTGTTGTATTATCTGTGTACTCTGGTAGTGGTTGTAAACTATGTAATATTTTATGTTATTAATATAATTTATTCGTTCCGCTGTTTAGATTCTGTTGTGTTGTTTCTTCTTCTTCTCTTTCTTTCTCTTTTCTATCCCTTTCTTTCTTATTAGCGATACGACTTCTTGGAGATATGGAAGTTGGGTCATCACAAGTGGTATCAGAGCATTAGGTTGAGTGAATACCTAGGCTCTGGAGTGGTGTCTTTCTTGAGAGAGCGTATTTGTAATTTTAAATATATATATATATCTATTTCTATCTATCTGTTCGGGTTTTTCCAATATAGGTTATAAAGGTAGATAACGTAGTGGTGTGTGTAACACGACAACTACCATTGGTTGGAGTTTGATGTTGAGGTTGGAAGAGTATCTATAGAGACTGTAGAACTAATACCGTCTCGAGTAAGCTTTGTTGTGTTGAAGTATTTCATCGATCTCTGAAGGAAATCTGCTAAGGTTCGGAGACATCTTTGAAATACAGAGTTTGGTGAGTAGAGTTTGATCTGTTCGATTGGACTGGAGCAAGTGATGGTATTTTGATACCTAAGGAAGTTGTAACTGCGTGATGAGATGCAGTGACTATGGATTGTTTCCGAAGATGTTTTCTTTGGAACAAGTTTGGGAAGTGAGTCTGCTTCGATATTGTGGCTGGATTCAGCAGGATGTTGTGGTTTTTCTGTTTGCTTTGAAGTCCGAGTTCCTTGGAGAACTTTGGATTAGGAAGTTTGGTATTGGTATCAGCAGTGCAGCTGGAATGTTCTGTGAGCCGACAGGGAGGTCTTAGCTGAGTAGTTTTTCTGAACATAGAGTTCAGAAGCTGCTGAGTGAATCTATTTCTTCAATGGATTGACTAGACCAGTGTAAGCTGTTCTGTTTGGTAAAGAGCGCACAGTTTTCTTTGGAAATTGATCTGGGTCGACCGCAAAAGTGACTTGCGAGTGCTTGAGTGTCGTCTTGGGTTATCAGAGATTTCCTGGATGTCTTCTGGGAAGCCAGAGGTTTTTCTGCATTTGGAGTTTGAGTTTTCTTATCGACTAGGATTCTAGAAATGGAACCGGTGGTTCTGTTTAGTCGAAGGATGATTCCTAGAGATGGAGTTTGATGAAGAAACTCAGTGTTTGGAGGAATTTCCGAGTTTTCTTTATGGATCTGTTGAACCGTATTTCTGGAAGTGATGTCCAGATGGTGCTTGTGTTCTTCGTCGAAATTTTCTTATCTACTTCAGATCAGAGTTGTGCAGCGGAAGTAGTTTGGAAGTGTTTCTGATTATCTTTTCCGGATTAGGAGAAGTTTGTTGTCTTCTGCTGTTTATGGAGTAGAATTGTGGTTTGGTTTTGGATTGATCTTGAGGTGATCATTGTGTTGGATTGTTTTTGGTTCTGATTGTTTCTAGAGGAATCAGCAAGGGTTGAGCTGATCTGTTTGGATGTTGGCAGCCTAGGATTTGTCTGAAGGCTTTTGTGAATAAGGGACGGAGAAATTTGGAATTCGAAGTTGGAGACTTCGTTGTTGTTGGGGTTTTCTCTGATTAAGGAGCTATAAGTTTTGTGTAAGACTGGAAAGCTAGCTCAGTGTTGTTTGGATCTTTTCTGTGTTTTGGTTGGATTGGTATTTGGTTTTCAGAATTGAATTGTCAGTTTGGATAACTGGAATTCAATGAGTTTCACGTATCTCTGAGGGAGTACATATATGGTCTATCTCTAGTTTTGGAACCAGCAATTATAGAGGTTGGTTGTTGAGTGAGACTCGTCTGTAGTCTGATATGCTGTCTAGTTCTGTAGATCTAGATGAATAGGAGCTCTGCAGCTTAATAATACTGATTGTTGGGAATCTTTAGAGCGAGTATCCCGATATTTTTACCGTGGAAACTCGTGAAAGTTTTATCCAGAATTTTTCTGGATAATTAGATTTGTTTGATTGGGTGAATTGATTGCTATGGTTGTTAGCATATCATTAGTATATGCTTGTATTTTAAAATTTAATCCTTTAAATAGATTATTAAATTACCTTTGTTTTAAATTTCGGGGATGAAATTCTTTTAAGGGGGAAGGAATGTGATGACCCGGAATTTTAAAAGCAATATCAATTTAATAATCTAAAATAAAAATTAAATTGATTTGATAATCTTTGTAATAAGAATTGAATTAATTTAATAATTCAATAAAATAAATAGTTAATTGATAAATTTTATCTTTTTAAATCTAATAAATTGTTTTCTATTTATAATATATATAGAATATTGTATAAATTGTATATAGATCTTGTTTTAATCTGATTAATAAATAAATCCTGTTTTCTATAAAATATGTATCTTTAGTAAAATTGTGAATTATGATTTTATTTAAAAGTTAAACTTTTAAAAGGATATTTCATAAATAAACATGGTTTTAAATACATAAGAAAAGTATCGAACTGATTTAAAATATGTTCAATTCAAGTTTAAAATTAAATAAATAGAAATAAGGTTATTTTGATTGTTTTTAAATATAATGTGATAAAATAAATAATTTATTAATAAGAAGACAATTTCTTTTATAAGTTATTTATGATTATCAAATGTTGTTATTTTGTTATTTTTAAATATATAATAATACATTGTTTTAACAAATAAATTTATAATAAAAATAATTGTTTTCCAAAATTTAAATCGTGTAGTTATATTTGTAAATAAACTGGATTTCAAAATTTAATATAAAATTGAATTCAAAGTTTTTAAAATTTAAAGTATAAATATTTTTAAATTTGCTTTGATTTTGAAATATTTGTATAAGCTTCCTTTTATAAATAAAATTGCATTTATTTCATTTTAAAATTTATCTACATATGAATAAATACATGATTAACTAATTTATTTAAACATAGATTTACATTTATCTTGTATTAACATCTAACTAAATACTAATTAACTTTTAATTATAAATACTAATTACTCATAAGGGACAAGTGTAAGAATATTAAGACACAATATAACACATGTTAGCAAATAAGCTAAGGAAATTGACAATTGTTAAAATTTGAGACAAGTGTCTTTTATTTTTCTTTCATTTTTATAAATCAAATTTCACCCTTATAAATACATGTGTTTCTTATCTTCTTCTTTCCTTTTCTATTTTAATTTTTCAAAGGCAAGCATGAATCAATACTTCAAAAAAAAAAACAAATCATCCCTAAACTAAAATCAGTAATCCCCTTAAAAATTACAATCTGAAATCTTCTTCAAATGCCCAGTTCAAACATGCAAAGCCTGTAAGCAAATTCCTGTAATTCAGTAAAACTTGCAAATCAAACTCCTCTTTAAAACTGTAGCCTTCCAATTCTTCAAAAAGAAAAAAAAGGGGCAAACCTGCATTTCTTAAAATCTGAAAATCCTGTAGTAGCTGCAAGCAAAGCAAACCTGGGATCTAAACAAAACATTCCAGTTTCTAATCAAAGAAAGCAACTTCATTTTCAAGTATAAAGTTTTAATTCAAGCAAAAGGATTTCAGTTTTTAGAGATTCAAAGTTTTCTAAAGCTTTTCATCAACCTGTTTTTCAAATCTGGAAAGCTCTGCCTTCATTTTAAATATGGTGAGTAACATTTTAACTAAAATAATTTAGGTAAATATGGTTGCCTGATTTATTCCTGATATAATCATGTTTTTGTGTGGAAGTATATGATGAAAATTCTCTGTATTTATATTGATGTCTAATGCATGCTTATATTTTGATATGCTTTTGGCTGTTCTAGAATTACAGGTTTAATATCTGATCAAAATCATGATCTTATGTTTAAACTAAGTTTAAAATTCAAAAAATATATGGTTTTATGATATAAGTTAATGTTTAAAATTTTATTTAATGTATAAATAAAAATCTGTATTGTTACTGGAAAATTCAAAGAACAGTGCAGGTGTAATAATCTGAAAATTTAAATACTTTAACTTATAAATTCAGGAATGAAATCTGAATTCTTAAAACAAATGATGATTTTTGAAACTATAATCTTGATTTCTAGTATTAGGATTTAGGCTCTGTCCTTATTTAAAATGGAAGTGCTGTTTGAACAAATTCTGGTGGTTCACTGGCTATGGAAGATTGAATTTCTTCCTGGAGGTAGAAGCATGATTATGGAATCAGGGAAAAATACGGGATGAAGGATTAAAACAATGAGGAAGTGGTGATTTGAGATTGAAATTTTAAAACCTAGTTTTTTTCTATTGATAAAAATTGATTGTCACGATCCCTATAGGTTACCGAGCCTTCTCAGATTTGGGGGAATGATTGATGGAGTGTGGGAGAAGTAGAGGCCGGAGGTGGAGTTCTTCTGGTGGTCGGAGTACGGTGGTTGAGGCAATTTCTGGTTTCGACATTATTTCTGTTTTGAGCTCGAAAGCTCGTTTTTGGAATTGGGGTTCGGCATTTGATTTGAGGGTCGGAGTCGTGTTAGGAGGCGGCAGTCGACGTGCGTGGATAGTCGCGAGAGGTCGAAGTAGATGGCGGTGCTGGTGCAGGTGCACGGCACTTGGTGTATCAGGTGATTGTTTAGGGAAGATGGATGCTCGTGTTTATATCGGGTTTACGCGTGATTTGTTCGAAGCTATGGGGAAGTGGACTTGAAGTTTTTGTGATGAGGGCTCGGGTATTTGTTGATGTAGTCTTTTGTAAACCTGACAGTACCCTTTCAGTTTTAATGTTTTCTAATGGGTTGTTAGTCGAGTTTTATTCGAGTTAGTTAGTGTTTTGCTTGGGCAAGTTTAGGTTAGGCTCGAGTGAATTATTAGCAGTTCGAGTTAGACTTGTTACAGGTTAGAAATCCTATTATGTTTTCAAATTTTAAAACTGAAAATTTAAATCATTAAGCAAAGATTTAAAATATGTTTTAAATCTAATTTTGTATTATGGATTCAAGTTTTGATTTGAATCATAGTTGAAAATGAATAAGATTTTAAATTCAAATTTGTTTAGAATAATTTTAAAAGGGTTTTATTTGTTTAAAATGTTTTTAAGAATTTGAATTTAATTTGGAATTTGAAATATAAAGGAATGTTTTTAAACAATGTTTAAATTTGATTCAAATCTGAATTTGAATCTCTGGTTTAAAATAAATTTAACTTTTATAAGCTGAAGTGTTTAAAACAAATTTGAATGATGATGTAAAATTTAAATATTTTGAATTTAAAAAGAAATTTGTTTTAACTCTTGTAAAATTTCTTTTATAAGAAAAGTTTTAAATTGATTTTAAATCTAGGTGAAGTTAAATTATATGATTTGAGTTTCATTTAATTATTAAGATAATTAAATGAATAGTTAATTTATTTTATAAATTAATGAAATAAATAATTACTTAAAGTAATTAAGGGTTTAATCTTAAAGGTTTAAGATTTATTATTCTTAGAATAATTAACTTGTAATTAAGAATAATTATTTAAATAAGATTTGATTTTAATTAATGATTGAAATTGATTAATCAAGTAATAATGGATTAATTAAGTTTTAATTAACACTTAATAATTTAATTAATTAGGGATTAATTAATGGGTTAATTAATGATTAATTAATATGTAATTAATAATGATTAAAATAAGATAATTATTTTAGAAGAATAATTAATAAATTGTTAATAGTTAATGAAGGTCATTAACTAAGGATTATTTAATAATTAATTAATGTGATTAATTTTTAATAATTAATTAGATTAATTAATTTAAAGATAATCATTTGTGTAAGTTATTAAGTATAAATAGTTATGGAGGTAATGTAACGACCCAAATTTTTAACAAGTATTTTTCACTTGTATTTTTAAAACTTTGGGGTTTATTATAAAAATCTAAATTTTAAAGTGATTATAAAACAACAATTGACCAAATTTTTAATTAAATAATACGATCTCTGAAATTTTGACGTGGTTAAGAATTAACTTTAATTGGAAATTTGGGTTTTTTATCGAAGATGGTAAATAACTTAATTTCTAGCAAAATCAAGTTTTAATTAAGAAATAAGATTTGAAAAAAAAATTTAGTGTATAAATAAACTATTTAATTACGCGTTTAAAATGCGTGTTATTGATGGAATATTTTTAACGTATATTTACTACATTAGAGAACGCGTAAATTTAAAAAGCGTCACTTTTATTATGAAACTGGGCGCGTGTTTTGCATCGGTTTTTCACGCGTCTAAATTTATTACCTTGGATATAAGTAATCAAATAAATCAGTATGCATGCATTTTAAGTGGGGAAGGAATAAATTTTCTTTCCGTTGACTCCACATATTTAATAAATAAAACCCATTGATTTTTCAATAACGTTCAAATCAAATATTCTTTTCCGTTTCTTTACTCTAAGAATCAACACTTTTCTTTGTTCAATTTATAAACGTTCGCCAATTTTCTATTTTTCTGGACTGTTAAAACAACACACTAATTTTTACCTTAGCTATAAAATGGATTATCTACCTTTTAAAGTTAAGTAATATTTTGAATAATACATTTCTTTGTCAATGGTAAATAGATCAGAAGAAAAAAAAATGTAAACAAATTTTATTCCATTTAAGTAGTAAATTTTAAATTTTTATAGTGTATAAATGAACTGGGTAATTACGCGTTTAAAGGGCGTGTAAATTTAGGGAATAAATACCGTATATATATATATATATATATATATATATATATATATATATATATATATATAAGAAAACGTATAGAATTTTAATCCGTTATTTCGGTATATTTTGGGCATAAAATATTATGGCTATGGTACACATTCTTAAAAATATGACCTTGGTGTAAATGAGTAAATTTATCAGTGGCGTGTGTTTTTAGAGGGAAGGTATATTCTAGCGTTCAAATCAAGTATGTTGCCTCTAAATTCAACGCATTGCTTTAAAAATTTGATTTCCATAGATTTTTTTCCATTCAACAAAATTTATTTCTTGCATTTTTCAAAACACAATTTTCTCCTAAATCTCAGTCATGCGTAGTATCCATTCTCCTATCTGTTTGCCTATTTCATATGCGTTTTTCTCTTTACCCATATTTCTTACGTTTATTTTTCTCTTTCCAGTAAAATTTACTTCCCAATTTATATATATTTTAATTTGATCAAATCATTTCCAAAATGCTAAATAATAAATGAAAGTTTCACTTTGTTTAAGGATAACTCTAAATGGGAATAAAATAAAAAAATTGGATTATATACTTGCTTTAAAAATTTGTAATATTTGGTCCATTTGGATAATAAATCGCCTTTTAATGGTAATAAGAATCAGAGAGAGAGAGAGAGATGTAACCAAAGTTTTATCTTTTTAATTTAGTAATAAATGTTAAGAATTTATAGCATATTAATAAACTGATAATTTCGCATTTAAGAGGGTACGATATTTAATGGTATAAATAACGTATATAGGAAAACGTATTGATAATAAAAATCAACGCATTCAATCTGCTTTAAATTTGGTATAAATCTTTGTCTAGTAAAACTTTGCCGTTTCTTTATAAATCAATGCTGATTTTAAAATTTCAAATCCATGTACAACTTCATTTGGTTAATAGGTATATAATCTGTGATTTCCTTTTACCATTCTCAGCAATAAATTCTTGCTGTTTCTCCATCCCAGTCACATTTATTTCTTATTTAAAGCAAGAGCAAATATTTCCTAGATATTTTGTTTTTCCTCTTCCTAAATTCGTGCACGTGAGAATGCATTTACAAAATAAAACGCTTGCCACTGGAAACGTTTGCAATCAATGAAAGAAATTTATTTCCTCACTTGTAGAACGAGATTTCTGAAAAATCAAAGGAAATCATGCAGCTTCCTTCTTTTACACGTTCAAATCAAAATTTTATCTTTGCCAAAAATTTATCAACGCATTCAATATCTGTTTAAAATTTGTCATAAAATCTTTGCCAAAACTTTACCGTTTCTTCTTTTTAATAAACGTAATTATTTCCAAAAATTTTAAAGGAGAAAAGAAACGTGTACAAATGTTGCCTAATATTCCTGTCTGTTTCTTTATGTAAATCCAAGCCACCGTGCAGTTAATTTAAAAATTTATTTCCTTCCTATTTTTGTTCACCTTAAATCACGCAAATATCCTCTGAGAAGAAATAAAAAAGAATGTGCATTTTAGCTTCGAAATTTATCCTACCTTACCATTTGTCTACACTTAATTCACGGAAAAAAAAATCTCCTCTGGAAAAATCAATAACCTCTGCATATATTTGTTCCCTGATCTCATTCACCATTTCCTTGCATACAAAGCAACCCAATATTCTCCTATAAATTCAAGCCTCACATAATTTTTCATTTCATCTCAGCTTCTTCTCGCATGCAGCATCAGGTATGGCCTATGTTTATATTTTCCCTTCTTCCTCCTTTGCTTTCTTCTTCTTTATTTCCATTTTTTTTTCTCTTTTTTTGTTCACGCAAAGGCTTAAAACTCCACCACCTTAGGCTATGACTCCTCCTTCACCACTATATCCCTACCCTCCTCCTTTACCACTGATGTCAGCCTCTCCTCCAAATAAAATTGCAAGAATTTTTTTCATAAACTGATAACTAAGGTTTTATGTCATCTAGCCATCCTTCAAGATTTTCAGTAGTGAATTTGACCAATTTATTTTAGAAATAAAAATTAAACTTTACCCAAAATATAATAGAGTAGAAAAAAAATGAATGGAGGAGAAAGTATGCGTGTGGGTCATAAGTGTCCAAACTAGGTTGCAACAGTAGTTAGAGAAGGAAAATAATTAATAATAATAATTGAATAAGCAAATATAAGAATCGGCTGTAGGAGGGTTTTTGTAGTAGTGAAGAAGTGTTCATATAATTAGTATTGTGAGTGTATATGTATTATCAACGTTATGCGCATAAAATTCTTTTATGATGCCGAGAATTAGATTTAAATTATTAGTGTTTCCGCCACTTATAGAAATAAAAAGGGGTTAAAGTAAGTAATGGGCAAATTTTTGAACCGAGCTTTGAGAACGTAGTCTAACCGTGTGGTGGAGTAGTCGAGCCTATGGGGCGAATTTATTTCCATTCGTTCCCTTTTGTTTTGAGAATTTCGGGTTAAAATTTTTCTTAGTTTTGATTCGTTCCCTTTTCAAAATATAAATCTTGTCACAGCCTCTGCATCAGTTTGATCGTGCTTCTGTGCATTTTCTTTTTTCCAAATGTTACCATCGTTGGAAATCAAACTTTTTGCAGCATTCAGGTGAGTATTTCTCACCAGACAAACATACCTATATATCTGTGAATTTATCACAAGTGCAATTGTAAACTTTTATTTAAATTTTATCTGCCTGTGATATAAGCGTATGATGTTAAACCCCATTATTAATTGACACATCATCAGTTGTTTATTCATTTTATATTATTGAAGTTATACTATTTAATGCTTATTTACTGTTAAATCATCACTGCAAGTTCCCTGTAAATTTGAGATCGTTATAGGCTGAATGATAGGCCTGTACGATAATTATTTATTCATTTATTTATTTAATTATTTAATTTTAAATATTTAACTTGGGATTGTGGGTTTGAAATGATAGAACCCGGGGTTTTTGTAAATTGCAGATTGAAATGATATATATCCGTATCACTTGACCTAGGCTAGAAAACTATATACAGACCCGTGGTTTATATAATATTTTTATGAAATGTTTTAAAAAAATATTTTTAAATAGAAAATTTAAAGTTTTCTGGTTTAAATGTATTTGAAGGATTTATTTTTTTATTTATTTATAATGATTTTTGAGTGAGTCAAATGTTAAATAAATGAATGTTTATGTAAAATTTTGGAGTATAACTTATTTTGGAAAATTTTGAATTTTTGTTAAAAGTGAGATTTTAGTTAAGTAAAATAATTGATATTAAGTTTTATTTTGGGAATTTAAAACTTAATGGTTAAGCTAATAAATTACAGCACTTAAATGCTGTCTTTTGTAAATAGACTGTTTTAACCTATAACTTTAGGTAGCATTTTATAAGTGCTACGGAAACTGAATTTTTATTGTTTTAATAAAATTTATGGAAATAATCTTTGGAAAAAAGGCTTAAATTTTGGAATATAATATGAATAAATAAGAATAAGGAATTGACTTTAAATGGTTTTAAATGGAAGAATTTAACTTTTAAATGTGAGTTGAAAGGCAATTAATTCCTAAATAAATTGAATAGATTTAAATGGTATTTTATATTAAATGAAATGACTGATGTTTAAATAAATGATGGTTGAAATGATATTATGGTATTGAAATGTATTTGAAACTCATTTTGATTTTTAAAGTATAAATACCATTTCTAAAAGTTGTAACCACGGGTTATAATAACGTTTGGTTGTTAAAGAGTCCGGGATCGGATATCTGGCATACTCTCTGTCGATACCGAAAACCACTTTAACAACCGTGTACGCGGTGGAGATTCCAGAATGAAGTAGGATGGTGGTGACGTTTCCTTTAAGGTAAATACGTGGACCCGACTCCCATGAGTTGGCATAAGGTGGCTAAAACAGGAGCGATTGACGGATTAATGAGGTAGCACCTCTGATCGGACGCACTTCTTCGTATGCCATTCTATTGCTTTTGTGATTGTTTGGTGCGCACCTTTGATTTGGGAGTGTTGTTCGAGGTGGGCGGTAGCTGCAGCTACGTGTTTCCATCGGTCCGGAAGCGTAATTGGTATATCTACCCTAGCATTGCCTAGTTGTGCCGTGTCACCTACCCTAGCGCGCCTTATACGATTTTTGTTTTGTACCATACCTATGGAGTGCCCTCTGACGACGCCCAGTACGGGGGAGATTACGGTACTGTATAGACTATGGGAATATATTACGTGTTAAGGTGGAAAATCTAAAGCCTTAACGCTATTTAAAAGTAAGTTTATTTTACTAATAGACATTATTATAATAGCGAATATTACTACATAGTAAATAATTTAACGGATCCTTAGAGAATGGGCGGTCCCAAGCATCCTTTAAGTTACTTGCTCTATATTACAGTACACTTGAATTAGCTTACACTATATAAGTATGCATGTCCTGACTCGAGTGTTTATGTTTTATTTTAAGCTCGGGTCAGTCTGAGTTGCAGTTCAGTTTTCATCCCGGAGCTAGGATTTCTGTAGATCACTTTCAAGCTGTTGGCAAACTTCCTTCCCAGTTCTTTATCTAAATTTTTGAAATCAAGACTAGTGGACATTTGGATTGTTCTACCGATGATTTAAAACTATATTTGGATTAAAGACTATGTAATTTTTATTTGATTGAGACTATTTATAGTGGCTTCATGAACCACTAAGTATTTTAAATTCCGCTGCGAGTATTCTGATTCTGTGTCTGTGATTGTGTGATTAATTATTTACTGTATATTTTGAGATTTGTCAAATTTTATTTACAACGCGGTATTTTGAACAATTCAAGTCCGACATGTGCGGATGCGAATAGTTGAAAATATCGGGTCGTTACAGGTAATTAAGGAATTAATTACTTATTGTAATTAATCGAGTTTAATTTGATTAGATTAAGTTAATTAATTCAGTTTAATTAATTTAAATTAATCATTTGATGATTTGTGAAGTATAATTACTTAATGTAATTAAGTAAAGAGTAATTACTTAGAGAAGTAATTAATGGGTAATTACTGTATGTAATTAATTTGAAGGTGATTTGATAATTGAAGTAATTTAAGTATAATTACTTTGTGAATTTATCAAGGGATTAATCTGAGATAATTAATTATGGAGTAGTTAATTTGTTTGGTAAAGTAATTAAGAGTAGATAATTACTGAATGAGGTTAATCAAGAGTGATTAACAATTATGGTTTAAATTAAGATTAATTACTTAATGTAATTAATTAAAATGTAATTAGAGATGATTAATTAATATAATTAATGATGTAATTAAGATTGATTAATTAAGATTAATTAATCAATAATAAGTGATTAAAGGTAATTAATTAAGGATTAATGTAATTAATTATAGTTAATTAATTTATGAAGTAATTAAAGGTTAATTACTGAATTTGGTTAAGTATAATGAATTTGTAAAACTAATTAAAGAATAATTACTTGAATGAAATTAAGAATAATTAATCAAAGGTGATTAATTAAAGTGATTAATTGGAAGATTAATTAATTAATTAATTAATAGTAATGTAAACAAGATTTATATTAATGAAGTAATTAATTTAATTCACTTTAAATTAATTAGAGAATGATGTAATTAATTTAATTCATTTTTAAATTAATTATAAAAGGTGATTATAGATCATTGCTTATATGGATGGATGATATTGTTTGCCTTGATTGGTTTGAATCTCAGATGTGAGATAAGTAATGTTGTGTGATATGGATGCATTGGTTGCATTGTGATGAATGATTTGGATTATCTTCTGATAATGATAATATAGATTATCTATTGTGATGATAATGTTGATTACCTATTGTGAATCTATGATTTATCTATCTGTGTGTATATAGATAATGAAATTGAATTGTTTTAAACTCTAAAACAACTTGGCCCTAAAAGACACGCTTTGGATTTCGATGAGACCGGGATCGGGTTTCCATATTTGGATATCCGAAAACCACATCGATTCCAATTAACGTTAGGTCGTGAATCTAAGTGGAGCAAGTGAAGACTCGAGGTGTAAGAACTATACGTCAGTATAACTCTGTGGGTGATTCCGTAATGAGTTTGACGGAATAGTACTTATAGATTCGAGATGGTGATTCAGAGTCAAGGGTTAACGTCGTTAACTCTAAGGGTGATTCCAAAATGAGTGTAACGAGATATTGCCTTCGGTTTCGTTCGAACCCAGAACGGACTTGTATGGATTGAATGCTTTCAGAACATCGTCAGGTGGACGATGAGCATTCTAAGTAATGTGTCCTATAAAGGTAATCGTGGCCTCAAGCCTCATCAACCGGGAATGGCTAAAACAGGGGAGGTACAACAAGGCTTCGTGGGTAGCCCCCACTAGAGAGCAAGATTTACCCCTGTCTAGAGGTCCCTTTTTATTCGGCTGTGTGGGCGGTTGATTCGTGACAACAGCCGGGGTTGTCTTGTTCGGGACTGTCCAGTAAGGGATGGTTCCGGCCTTGTGTTGCAGGAAAGCGGGCGTACTCCTCGGTACGGTGATCTAGGCCACATACTATGACGGACGGTACCCCAGTAGCCCTGCCATTATATGGAATCCAAAATCCAATAAGTGCCGTACGTATTAGTTGTGCCCAACTATGTTGGAATGTGAGATGTAAGCATTCCAGCTATTTCTGTATTTTATTTGAAAACCCTAGACACTATTATAATATCACTGGATTTCCTATCAAATGTTTTGGTTAGCGTAAGGTAAAAACTTTTCCATGTTTATGTGTGGAGAGTCTTACGTGATACCTTTCTTTTCAAAAGGATTTTAAAAATTAAGCAACTTTAACCTGTTACTCACACCAGACCCATGTCTGACCCGGAGTTTATTTCTGTTTTCATAAACTCTTGGGTACTCAAATTTTTACGAGTAGCCAAGGGATTCAGGTTAGCTTTGACGAATATTGGAGGAGCAATGGAGCAAGAGGCTTCTGCGTTAGATATATAGTATTCCGCTGTGTGTTCTGTGTTGTCTCTATATTGTATTATGTTGTAAATACTAGACAGGTGTTTATAACTGTCTAGTATGTGTTGTATTATCTGTGTACTCTGGTAGTGGTTGTAAACTATGTAATATTTTATGTTATTAATATAATTTATTCGTTTCGTTGTTTAGATTCTGATGTGTTGTTTCTTCTTCTTCTCTTTCTTTCACTTTTCTATCCCTTTCTTTCTTATTAGCGATACGACTTCTTGGAGATATGGAAGTTGGGTCGTCACACGCGGTGACCCAATTTCCATCCTCAACACAACTTAGGGTTGAAACCCTATTTCTACCCACCGCCGCCGCGACGGTGGCTACGAAAATCACCTAACATTTTTTCCTGGACCACAAAGCTCTCCTTCACCTTCAGTCAAAACCCCGACCACCCCGAGTTCACCCATCACCAGAAAAATCCCAAAACTTACTTTCTGATCAAACTCGAAATGCTTACTCAATACAAATCTAAAAATGGTGATTTCTCTTTTAAAAATCATGATTTTAGAAGGTGATTCAGGTTATATAAGAAAATCAAAGAATTTAGATGTTTGAATTTTAACAAATCTTAAATTTTCCACTGTTCTTCTTGGTTTCCAGAAAAATAAAATTTTAAACCTTAATCTATGTTTACACAAACATAATATGTTCGAAAACTAAGGCCTATCGGTGAATAGATAAAGAGATATTGAATTGTGATTTATTTTAAAAACCTGTAACTATGAAACAGAGAAGAACATAGATATATCTAACATGCACACTCTAACACATTCATGCATCCAGGATTCACACTTGTATATATACATGTAAAGCACCATTAAATCCAGGAATCACATGCACAGGTTTTAATTTACTTAAGATTTTTAATAAAAATGTTTACTCACTTGGGTTTGAAAATAGAAGGCCAGGAACCTGTTAAATGCTATTGATTTTAATATGGAAACTCTGATCCAATCTAGATTTTGATCTGTTACTTGATTTTTTGAATTGAACTTTGATTTTAATTTGTTGCTTAGTTGAACTGAAGTGCTTTGATCTATGACAATTTTCTAAATCAAATATCAATTAAATCTTTAAAATAATCACTTCTATAATTAACTAAATAAATATATACTTTAAAGATTTAAAAAACAATTTATGAAAATAATTTCTCCAAAAACATTCTTTTACAAACCAACTTTAGAACTTTAAATTTACAATTTAAAAGCCGCTTTTAATACATACTCGGCTTTCTAGGGAAAAATACACTTTCCTTTTCAAAATGGTCCATTTAAATCAATTAATAAGTCCTTCTCGATTTATTTCAAACTTACATCCCAAATTCGTAAATTTTCTTTCCACACTTTTAAAAATAAACCAATATTTATTCTTAAAACAAATTACCCTTCCTTTATAAATTCTTCTCATGAATTTATATTTTCCAAATATCCCTGACATACAATTTTCAAAATTGATTTCCCAAATCTACTTCCAAACACCAAATCATATTCCAAATTGATTTTCAAGTTTATTTCAAACACCAAATCATATTCCAAATTGATTTCCAAATTTATTTCAAACACCAAATCATATTCCAAATTGATTTTCAAATTTACTTTCAAACACCAAATCAAATTCCAAATTGATTTTCAAATTTAGTTCTTTAAAAAATAAATTCCTTTATTTCTTCCAAATAATTTAAAATCCGAATTTTAAATAAATTCTTTAACTTTTAACAATATTACTCAACATCCATTTACTTCCATTTATTAGAATCTTTTCCCATACTTGGAATTTATTCAATAGGATTTCAGAAATCAACCTTTACTCTTTTCAAATTCCTTCTTTTTAATTTATTCAATTCTCTAAAACTAGTTCACTTAAAATCTTGTACTTTAATTTAAAAAAAATCCAATTATATATGTCAGGACTCGATTCTTCGACTCCCGAAATTCGACATCAATACGTCCACTGTATCGAATGCCGATCAGTCGGATGCCGGAAAACCGAACACTGAGGGTTTAAGAAAGAAGACAGAGGTAGAAGAAGAGAGAACAGATAGAAAATAGAGAGAAAAGAAAATAACAGAACAACATCAGAATCTCACAATCGCAGCGGAACAACATATAATAAATAAATGAATAATCTTTAAAAAAAAAACTATATTAGTTATTACATTACATTTCATTACATCATATCATCAGAGTGTACAACAACAAACAAACAGCGGAAAAAGAAATACTATATACTAGTGATATGCCATGCCATCCAGCTTGCCTCTAGCAACTCCTGAATTCTAGAATATCCTGATAAACCTTTACTCTTGACTGCCCGTGTGGAAATTGGTGGGCACCCAGAGTTTAGGAAGGAAAACAATAAACTCCGAGTCAGTCATGTGACTGGTGTGAGAACTCAAAACAGTTTATTTATCTTTAAAATCTAAAATAGAGAAATATTTTTAAAGTCAATTCGCAATGCTTTTAAAAATGAGACTACCATAAGGCCTCCCGCACACACACACAATGCAAACGCAGAATCGGAGGAGATTTCTCCTTATGATAGTCAAAGATGCTTGATACGCATTTAAAAGAACATTTGATATTATTACTAGTGCATAGTGTAGAGAAAATCATTTCGAAAATAAAGATATAAATCTTAGCCAGCATAGACATTTCGAACTATGCCTACTATAGCTACCATCCAAACAGTGGGGCGCCACCATAAGTGAATGATAGGTTATACAACTAATATCGTACAAGATCGTATTGTTTCTTTAGATTTCCGACGAATGGTCAGGCCAAGGAACTTCCCATTGCCACATGAGAACGCCTCTGGAAGGACGTCCCCGAGAACCAAACCGGATCTCTGCCAACACAAGGCCGGGTTACCCCTAACTGGGTAACAACTGACACGAGTATGCCATCCCCCGGTCCTTTGGGACCTTTATCCGAGAGCTCTCTAATCAACATCACACCATAATAATAAGTGTTTCAACATGAGTAAGCCTCTAGGCTCCATACCATGATACCACCCTTTTCCAGAAGGAAATGCACATACCCTAAAGGGAGCTACCCCTCATAACCTTGCTGCATCTTTCCAGTTTTGACCATTCCGGTGTGTGAGGCTCGACGAAGTCTCGTCCACAAAGCCAAGCTTTATACAAAGTCATGCTTTGGGTCAACAAATGATCATAGAAATGATCACCAAGATAGACGATCAAACAAATGATCCTATCACAAATAATCAACACAATGATCATTTCACAGCAACACTCAGCATGTCACATTACCAAATTGGGAGTATATTGCTAATAACCTTCAACTATATAACCTCTGAGCTCGTACGTCTCAGAGAAGGGTGTTAAGCTAAGAGAATAAATTCTCCGCCACCAACAGAAATATATTTGAAAGAAATCAGCTTTATATCTCAATTTGTAATGTCAGGCATACTATCCATACAAGTCTGTTCCGGGATCAAACAGAACCGAAGGCACTTACAACGAAGTCCTTGCAATCCGGATAATCTCTAATCACGTCCGAATTTCCCATCACATATGGAAATCTCTATACCGGGGATCAGCCAGTGTAGAGACAATCAACAAGAAACCCTTTCGTTTTCGAAAATATCCGGTCTTCAACACCGGTCTTCAAATGCAATTCATAACGACGTATCACATATTCGGAATGGGTTATACGACCCCAAGGTCCTTTCCCGGTTAACCCGAATAGTGAGCGCTTATTTTAAAAAAATAAGTGTGGCATTCAATTTCAAGCAAATCACAACAAATACCTATTTAAAGGTAAATATTGATAGTCGGTTATTGAACTATCAATGGATATGCACAACATCAACAGATTCCAAATAATTTTCCAAATTATTTATTTTCAAAAATATCTTTACAAGATATATATTTTCTATTCTTCAAAAATAAATCAACATTTATTTTTAAACCCATTTTCAAAATTTCATTTATAAATTCCATATTGAATTTACATTTCCAAAATAACTATGAATATGCGTTTTCAGTATGCGTTTTCAATTTATCTTCAAAAAGGTAAATTCTCTAAACTTTTCACTTCACATTGGAAAAACATTTCCATACTTATTTATAAGTAATTCACAAGTCTTTTTATTTTCTTCACTTGGAAAATATTCAATATACTCTAATCGAAATTAAGTATATATTTCATTCTTTAAGGAAATCATTCTCTTAAACATATTTATTTGGGCCAAAACGAATGTTGCGTAAAACATCGTTACGACAACCCAAAATCACTAGTATAGGGATTCGAAATTAAAATAGATATATAAATCCCAATACTATACAAAACATTTCCTTTCGGAAATCATCTATTATAACAACAGTGTTATAATCTACTATTTCCTTCTATTTCTCGAAAACGTCTATTTCAACAATGAATGTTGAAATCTATGATTTCAAATCTTAATACATTTAAAAACATCTTTAGATCGTTTTAATTCTATTTAAAACATCACATCCAAAACATTTCTTTAACATATTATTCACTATTCAAAAACGTGAATATACTTGTTAACCAATTTCATTATTTCTATTCCTTTTATTTTAAAGGATTATTCACTGTCTAAAATGTGAATATAACTCCATTAACAAATTACAACAATTTACTTATCAAGATAAGTCGTTGCGGATTTATAAAACAATGTTTATAAATTCCCTTTCTATTTATGTTATAACAACTTCCATTTATAAATTCCTTTATTAATCTATTCAATTTCATATCTCAATGATATACTAAAAGTTCATATTATAAGTTAAATACTTATAATTTATTTGTTTACAAAATTATTCTTTTAACTTCCCAAATTATAAATCTTATAACTTATAAGATTCATTTATTTATCCAAAATCTATTCTTTTAAATAACTTTACAAATTTTATAAACCTACTGTTTATAAAATTCCATTTATAACTTCACCGTTATAATTCTATAGATTTCATTCATTTATGAAATTCATTCACAATTCATTCTAACACTTATAAAAGCTCGTTTTACAATTCCAATATTTTTAATTTACAATATCAATTTATAAATCTTTTATATAAATCAATTTATATTATTATTTTAAAACGTCTTAAAACTCCTTTATAATTTCATCATTTTGATTTATAAAATAATCAAACGTCATAAATCCAATTTTTAAACTTTTTATAATAAATTCAGAAATCCCAGTTTAAACTATTTTATAAAATCATTAACCCCATATTTTCAAAAATCAACTTTTAACTGTATTCCTCAAAAATCATAATTTTTTATAATATTAAAATTATAACATTTATTTATTTAAGATGAATCAATTCAAAAAAATATTTTATAAACGTATACTTTCAAAAATCACTTTAGAAATCCCTTAAAATCAAATCGTTATTTTTAAACTTCAAAATTGGATCCGATGATGCAACACATCAAATAGTCAATCACGACTTTCAAATATCATATATCAATATGATAAACAATCAAATATCACAATATCTGAATCAAATAAATATTTGTGAGGAATCCAGTTGGATCTCTCCAACCTGTTTCCCTGCATCCACAGACATTAGCACAATACCCATTCCACTTCGAGGTGGAATATCGCGGTATATGGGATTTATAAAATATTATCCGCTTAATAGGCGGCGCAATAGGGTCTCATCCGCTATACAATACGGGAAATCAATCAACTGCAATATATACATATGCCAATATATATATTGCTATATATAGATATATCCTACTATATCTAATATCACAATCAAGCAAACAATCAATAACTGCAAATCCAACTTATACATTTTTTGAGTGAGAAGTTATCACCTTTGCTTTTATTAGCAATCCATTTCCTTCTTGACTCGATTTTTCTTGATTTATACCTTGTATAAATATTTACACAATTTATTAATATTTAACCTAATCGAACAATTTAAAATTGTTAAGTGAATTTAATTTTATCCTAATAATTTTTATCTTACCTAACTTTCCTTTTGATAAATTTATTCAACCAAAAATTTAAATTTTTATACTAATGATTTTATTTAAACGAATCATAAATTTTAAACTAATTTTTTTATTTACTTTAAATACTTCTAAAAATCATTACAGTAACATTTTATTTTATTTTTAAAGAAGTGTGCTTATTTCTATATATATTTATTTTTATATCTTTTCAAACTCCCAATTCTTTTACTGCAAGTATATAGAATTGAAACTGCATATATTTTTTTTCCAGATTTAAATCAATTTGAATTTTCGAAAAGCTAAATACCTTACTGCATGTATATGTTCAAATTTCTTTCTATAAATCTAAAACCAAATTTTCTATATATTTCTTTCTGCCTTAAATATAA
Source organism: Allium cepa (assembly GCA_030765085.1). Lineage (NCBI taxonomy): Eukaryota > Viridiplantae > Streptophyta > Magnoliopsida > Asparagales > Amaryllidaceae > Allium > Allium cepa. The sequence goes on along the minus strand of CM060932.1, from coordinate 339,021,015 downwards.
TTTAAATAACCAGAAGGGTTTTACATTTTATTGTATATATTTGTAATAATAAGAAATCTGGTTTTATTGCAAATCTTTTTCTTCCTGTTTTAAGTTTACCTATTTTTACAAATTTTCACAAATATTAACTTAAATCAAATTTTAATTGGAAAAGAAACTCCAATACCTTACTGCAAATTGAAGAACCCAGCTCGCGACCTCCACTTCGCCCCACCAGCATCCCATGCGAATCACCATTCGTCGCTGCTTGAAGCCGTCGCCTCGAACTCGACTTGAATCTGCCGCACACGCCCACGCGACTTCACTGACCAAGCCACCATTGTCGATCGCGACCCCAAGCCCTAGCTTTGACTTCGACATCCCAGGCCGCTTCACTCAAATTGCCTCCACGCCCTAAATCGCCGCCGCACCCTCGAGTCCTCCACCTCAGCCTTAGCTACGACATCAAGTCGTCCGCCTTCATCGAACAATGAGCCTCCTTCTACCTTGGCCTACGCGCGCGCCTCACTTGAACCCACTGCAGCGTGCACCGATAATTCCCAACCTCCCCCCCAATCGATCGCGAGCTCGAGTCTTCTGTCAATCGTCGCGACATATATTTTTTTATTTCTGAGGAAAGGACGACATTAATTATAAATTGAAGAGGAAGGGGTTTTGATTTCGAAACTGAGAATGAGGGAAATGGTGAATACGATTTGGGGGAAAAAAGGGAGATAGTGGCCATTTTTTTTCTTCGTTTTTGATTTTGAACTGAAGATGGTTGCGCGATTATTTAAAAAGGAATGGGGAGGAGACAGAATTTCATGCTTGCACGATCTCTACACGATCGAAGGCGTGATTTTAGGCAAAAATCTAGGCGTGATGTTAGGGAAGAACGTGTTGTGTTTGACTAAATTTAAATTTAAATTTAAATTGAATTCGTTGAAAATTTCAACGCGTTTACACGTCGTGTGCTCACGTATGAACTCCGAAAAATACGAAATTTGAAATCTGATAATAATTCGACATTACGGACACAATGGAACTGGTTTCGTCGAATTTCGAGACTGTGCCTCGGACGGCTATTTTAAATATCGATTCAAACGATTAAATTTCAAAACTGAACAAAGCAGTTTCAAATCCAATTCTGAAGCTTCTATTATCTTCAGTATTATCAATATGAATTTTACAAGCCTTTGAAATATTTTTAATCGGCTTAAAATTGAAGATTTAAATTTTTATTCGACCTTCAATAGATTAAATTCTATAATTTAATCGCTAAATTCATTCTGAAAATTTGAAATTCAAGTCAAACCATCATTCAAATATTTAAAATTAATTAAATATTTCAAATTAAATTGTTTAAAATTCTGGGTCGTTACAATCTTCCCCCCTTAAAAGAATTTCGTCCCGAAATTACAAGTTAAGAAGAATGCCCTTATCATGTCTATTATTTTTTTCACAATCCAAATAGTTTTATCAACTTTCTAAAACAAATCTTTTTACTAGAGATTCATTATCATTTCAACTAGCTTTCCAACTTCACTTATAAGTTTTAACCAATATTGTTTACTTCAAAATTCAAATTTAAATTTAAATTTAAATTTAAATTTAAATTCAAATTTCAAACTTTCAAAATTTATCAAAAATTTTCTAACACCCTAAATTTTCGAAAAATTTCGCCAGCGTCTCCTTTGCGTGGCTAGCTCGGTACGACTACAAAATGGCACCACGGCCCCTCAGAATCAAAAAGAAAAGAGAAAGCCAAGTGGCTGGAGAAGAAAATCACCAAATTCATACTGAAATTGAAATACGTACCTTTTTGTCAAGCAATTCAATTTTATCTTCGAAATCAAAATCTCAATTCCATTTCTTTTAATACACCTGTATATCCTGCTATCCATAATATCCAATTCCAACATTCAAACTATTTTGCCAATTCTATTACAAAATTTCCAACATATGCTTCTTATACATTTTTACTTCACTATTGAAGTTACACATTCATTTTCATTCAATTTTACATTTCAATTCAATTCACAATTTCAATTCTATTTGAATTCAATTCATCTTCTATTCTGAATATTGAATTTTATCGATTAACTTTCATTTACTAATTCATATTAATACTTTAAATTAGTTTCATTCACTGATTCATTTCAATTAGTACATTCACTTATTCATTTTAAATTTCAATTTCCATATTCAATTCATCTCGAATTTACTTAATTACTAACAAAGGGAATTTCAATTTATTTCTTTTACTTACTTGAATTTATATACAAATTCAAATTTATCTTCAAATTTAGCTCACGACTAAACTTTTAATTTAACCAATTCAAATTCCAATTTATTAGTCCAAGAATTTATCAAGTTAGTTTACTTGAATTCAATCCATTTTATTTTCACCAAGTTTTGATTTTTTTTTTTCAATTTGATCAAATCAAATCTCATTTCATCATTCATTTCCAATTCATTTATTTACAATTTATTTTACAAATCCCAATTGTATATGAATTCATTTCCTTATATATTTTTATTCATATTTATAAATTTCGTTTGTTAAATGAATTTATCTCTAATCTTTGGTTATACATTTTATTTCTTACTTAATTCCATATAATAATGATAATAATTTAATATTATTAACAACCATGCAACCATATACTATAATAATTCATAGAAAATCATTTCTTCTCTATAAAAAATAGTTTTGGGCAAAATTATCTTATTTACCCGATTCAAAAACAATTTTATATTCACTAACAAATACGCGCTCATATCTATTATTACACTCAAACTCATTCTAGAGTACTGCTGACTCTATCTCTAATGAGTAACACCCAACAGAGCCATGGTTGTCGCTTAACCATAAGCTCTGATACCACATTGTCAGGACCCGATTCTTCGACTCCCGAAATTCGACATCAATACGTCCACTGTATCGAATGCCGATCAGTCGGATGCCGAAAAACTGAACACTGAGGGTTTAAGAAAGAAGACAGAGGTAGAAGAAGAGAGAACAGATAGAAAATAGAGAGAAAAGAAAATAACAGAACAACATCAGAATCTCACAATCGCAGCGGAACAACATATAATAAATAAATGAATAATCTTTAAACAAAGAACTATATTAGTTATTACATTACATTTCATTACATCATATCATCAGAGTGTACAACAACAAACAAACAGCGGAAAAAGAAATACTATATACTAGTGATACGCCATGCCATCTTGCTTGCCTCTAGCAACTCCTGAATTCCAGAATATCCTGATAAACCTTTACTCTTGACTGCCCGTGTGGAAATTGGTGGGCACCCAGAGTTTAGGAAGGAAAACAATAAACTCCGAGTCAGTCATGTGACTGGTGTGAGAACTCAAAATAGTTTATTTATCTTTAAAATCTAAAATAGAGAAATATTTTTAAAGTCAATTCGCAATGCTTTTAAAAATGAGACTACCATAAGGCCTCCCGCACACACACACAATGCAAACGCAGAATCGGAGGAGATTTCTCCTTATGATAGTCAAAGATGCTTGATACGCATTTAAAAGAACATTTGATATTATTACTAGTGCATAGTGTAGAGAAAATCATTTCGAAAATAAAGATATAAATCTTAGCCAGCATAGACATTTCGAACTATGCCTACTATAGCTACCATCCAAACAGTGGGGCGCCACCATAAGTGAATGATAGGTTCTACAACTAATACCGCACAAGATGGTATTGTTTCTTTGGATTTCCGACGAATGGTCAGTCCAAGGAACTTCCCATTGCCACATGGGAACGCCTCTGGAAGGACGTCCCCGAGAACCAAACCGGATCTCTGCCAACACAAGGCCGGGTTACCCCTAACTGGGTAACAACTGACACGAGTATGCCATCCCCCGGTCCTTTGGAACCTTTATCCGAGAGCTCTCTAATCAACATCACACCATAATAATAAGTGTTTCAACATGAGTAAGCATCTGGGCTCCATACCAAGATACCACCCTTTTCCAGAAGGAAATGCACATACCCTAAAGGGAGCTACCCCTCATAACCTTGCCGCATCTTTCCTGTTTTGACCATTCCGGGGTGTGAGGCTCGACGAAGTCTCGTCCACAAAGCCACGCTTTATACAAATTCATGCTTTCGGTCAACAAATGATCATAGAAATGATCACCAAGATAGATGATCAAACAAATGATCCTATCACAAATAATCAACACAATGATCATTTCACAGCAACACTCAGCATGTCACATTACCAAATTGGGAGTATATTTCTAATAACCTTCAACTATATAACCTCTGAGCTCGTACGTCTCAGAGAAGGGTGCTAAGCTAAGAGAATAAATTCTCCGCCACCAACAGAAATATATTTGAAAGAAATCAGCTTTATATCTCAATTTGTAATGTCAGGCATACTATCCATACAAGTCTGTTCCGGGATCGAACAGAACCGAAGGCACTTACAACGAAGTCCTTGCAATCCGGATAATCTCTAATCACGTCCGAATTTCCCATCACATATGGAAATCTCTATACCGGGGATCAGCCAGTGCAGAGACAATCAACAAGAAACCCTTTCGTTTTCGAAAATATCCGGTCTTCAACACCGGTCTTCAAATGCAATTCATAACGACGTATCACATATTCGGAATGGGTTATACGACCCCAAGGTCCTTTCCTGGTTAACCCGAATAGTGAGCGCTTATTTAAAAAAAATAAGTGTGGCATTCAATTTCAAGCAAATCACAACAAATACCTATTTAAAGGTAAATATTGATAGTCGGTTATTGAACTATCAATGGATATGCACAACATCAACAGATTCCAAATAATTTTCCAAATTATTTATTTTCCAAAAATATCTTTACAAGATATATATTTTCCATTCTTCAAAAATAAATCAACATTTATTTTTAAACCCATTTTCCAAATTTCATTTATAAATTCCATATTGAATTTACATTTCCAAAATAACTATGAATATGCGTTTTCAATTATTCATTTTCAATTTATCTTCAAAAAGATAAATTCTCTAAACTTTTCACTTCACATTGGAAAAACATTTCCATACTTATTTATAAGTAATTCACAAGTCTTTTTATTTTCTTCACTTGGAAAATATTCAATATACTCTAATCGAAATTAAGTATATATTTCATTCTTTAAGGAAATCATTCTCTTAAACATATTTATTTGGGCCAAAACGAATGTTGCGTAAAACATCGTTACGACAACCCAAAATCACTAGTATAGGGATTCGAAATTAAAATAGATATATAAATCCCAATACTATACAAAACATTTCCTTTCGGAAATCATCTATTATAACAACAGTGTTATAATCTACTATTTCCTTCTATTTCTCGAAAACGTCTATTTCAACAATGAATGTTGAAATCTATGATTTCAAATCTTAATACATTTAAAAACATCTTTAGATCGTTTTAATTCTATTTAAAACATCATATCCAAGACATTTCTTTAACATATTATTCACTATTCAAAAACGTGAATATACTTGTTAACCAATTTCATTATTTCTATTCCTTTTATTTTAAAGGAATATTCACTGTCTAAAATGTGAATATAACTCCATTAACAAATTACAACAATTTACTTATCAAGATAAGTCATTGCGGATTTATAAAACAATGTTTATAAATTCCCTATCTATTTATTTTATAACAACTTCCATTTATAAATTCCTTTATTAATCTATTCAATTTCATATCTCAATGATATACTAAAAGTTCATATTATAAGTTAAATACTTATAATTTATTTGTTTACAAAATTGTTCTTTTAACTTCCCAAATTATAAATCTTATAACTTATAAGATTCATTTATTTATCCAAAATCTATTCTTTTAAATAACTTTACAAATTTTATAAACCTACTGTTTATAAAATTCCATTTATAACTTCACCGTTATAATTCTATAGATTTCATTCATTTATGAAATTCATTCACAATTCATTCTAACACTTATAAAAGCTCGTTTTACAATTCCAATATTTTTAATTTACAAATATCAATTTATAAATCTTTTATATAAATCAATTTATATTATTATTTTAAAACGTCTTAAAACTCCTTTATAATTTCATCATTTTGATTTATAAAATAATCAAACTTCATAAATCCTATTTTTAAACTATTATAATAAATTCAGAAATCCCAGTTTAAACTATTTTATAAAATCATTAACCCCATATTTTCAAAAATCAACTTTTAACTGTATTCCTCAAAAATCATAATTTTTTGTAATATTAAAATTATAACATTTATTTATTTAAGATGAATCAATTCAAAAAAATATTTTATAAACGTATACTTTCAAAAATCACTTTAGAAATCCCTTAAAATCAAATCGTTATTTTTAAACTTCAAAATTGGATCCGATGATGCAACACATCAAATAGTCAATCACGACTTTCAAATATCATATATCAATATGATAAACAATCAAATATCACAATATCTGAATCAAATAAATATTTGTGAGGAATCCAGTTGGATCCCTCCAACCTGTTTCCCTGCATCCACAGACATTAGCACAATACCCATTCCACTTCGAGGTGGAATATCGCGGTATATGGGATTTATAAAATATTATCCGCTTAATAGGCAGCGCAATAGGGTCTCATCCTCTATACAATGCGGAAAATCAATCAACTGCAATATATACATATGCCAATATATATATTGCTATATGTATAGATATATCCTACTATATCTAATATCACAAATAATCAAACAATCAATAACTGCAAATCCAACTTATACATTTTTTGAGTGAGAAGTTCTCACCTTTGCTTTTATTAGCAATCCATTTCCTTCTTGACTCGATTTTTCTTGATTTACACCTTGTATAAATATTTACACAATTTATTAATATTTAACCTAATCGAACAATTTAAAATTGTTAAGTGAATTTAATTTTATCCTAATAATTTTTATCTTACCTAACTTTCCTTTTGATAAATTTATTCAACCAAAAATTTAAATTTTTATACTAATGATTTTATTTAAACGAATCATAAATTTTAAACTAATTTTTTTATTTACTTTAAATACTTCTAAAAATCATTACAGTAACATTTTATTTTATTTTTAAAGAAGTGTGCTTATTTATATATATATTTATTTTTATATCTTTTCAAACTCCCAATTCTTTTACTGCAAGTATATAGAATTGAAACTGCATATATTTTTTTTTTCCAGATTTAAATCAATTTGAATTTTCGAAAAGCTAAATACCTTACTGCATGTATATGTTCAAATTTCTTTCTGTAAATCTAAAACCAAATTTTCTATATATTTCTTTCTGCCTTAAATATAATTTAAATAACCAGAAGGGTTTTACATTCTATTGTATATATTTATAATAATAATAAATCTGGTTTTATTGCAAATCTTTTTCTTCCTGTTTTAAGTTTACCTATTTTTACAAATTTTCACAAATATTAACTTAAATCAAATTTTAATTGGAAAAGAAAAGCCAATACCTTACTGCAAATTGAAGAACCCAGCTTGCGACCTCTACTTCGCCCCACCAGCATCCCATGCGAATCACCATTCGTCGCTGCTTGAAGCCGCCGCCTCGAACTCGACTTGAATCTGCCGCACACGCCCACGCGACTTCAATGACCAAGCCACCATTGTCGATCGCGACCCCAAGCCCTAGCTTTGACTTCGACATCCCAGGCCGCTTCACTCAAATTGCCTCCACGCCCTAAATCGCCGCTGCACCCTCGAGTCATTCACCTCAGCCTTAGCTACGACATCAAGTCGTCCGCCTTCATCGAACAACGAGCCTCCTTCTACCTTGGCCTACGCGCGCGCCTCACTTGAACCCACTGCAGCGTGCTCCGATAATTCCCAACCTCCCCCCAATCGATCGCGAGCTCGAGTCTTCTGTCAATCGTCGCGACATAATTTTTTTTCTTTCTGAGGAAAGGACGGCATTAATTATAAATTGAAGAGGAAGGGGTTTTGATTTCGAAACTGAGAATGAGGGAAATGGTGAATACGATTTGGGGGAAAAGAGGGAGATAGCGGCCATTTTTTTTTCTTCGTTTTTGATTTTGAACTGAAGATGGTTGCGCGATTATTTAAAAAGGAATGGGGAGGAGATAGAATTTCGTGCTTGCACGATCTCTACACGATCGAAGGCGTGATTTTAGGCAAAAATCTAGGCGTGATGTTAGGGAAGAACGTGTTGTGTTTGACTAAATTTAAATTTAAATTTAAATTGAATTCGTTGAAAATTTCAACGCGTTTACACGTCGTGTGCTCACATATGAACTCCGAAAAATACGAAATTTGAAATCTGATAATAATTCGACATTACGGACCCAATGGAACTGGTTTCGTCGAATTCCGAGACTGTGCCTCGACGACTATTTTAAATATCGATTCAAACGATTTAATTTCAAAACTGCACAAAGCAGTTTCAAATTCAATTCTGAAGCTTCTATTATCTTCATTATTATCAATATGAATTTTACAAGCCTTTGAAATATTTTTAATCGGCTTAAAATTGAAGATTTAAATTTTTATTCAACCTTCAATAGATTAAATTCTATAATTTAATCGCTAAATTCATTCTGAAAATTTGAAATTCAAGTCAAACCATCATTCAAATATTTAAAATTAATTAAATATTTCAAATTAAATTGTTCAAAATTCTGGGTCGTTACAATATATTTCTGGTGTCCTACGGTACCGAAAATATATACGGCCATACCATAGCCTTTAATGATTTCAATCACCAATATAATCATTCATAGATTATCTATAAATCAACACACAACATATGAAACAAATTCAAACATTTATGGAATCCAGTTGGATCCCTCCAACCTGTTTCCCTGCATCCACAGATGTTAGCACAAAAATTAAATACCAATTCCACTTCAAGGTGGAATATCGCGGTATATGGGATCATATCATATCGTCCGCTATTATGCGGCGCATAAGGTCTCATCCGCTATATAATGCAGGAAATCAATCACTCCAATATATATATATATATATATATATATATATATATATATATATATATATATATATACAGATACATATACACTATCACATCCAAACAATCAATCAAAAATTTAAATTGTAACTTTTTTTTTGAGTGAGAAGATCTCACCTTTACTTTTGTTTTGCGATCCATTTCCATTCCAGCTTGATTCTCCACCATTTTAGACCTTGCACATACATTATACAGTTTATTAATATTCGAGATAATCGAATAATCAATTATTATTTATCAATTTTAATTAACTAATGATTTGGATTTTTACAAATAATTTTCCTTTTAAATAAATGATTCCATTAGTAACTAAAATAATTAAATAGGTTTGTTAAACAAATTAGTTACCACTATACATTATTTTAAAAAATTAAATTATTAAGTTAAAAATGTGCATGTATATATTTATTATTATTATTATTTTTGAAAATACATATACCTATAAAAATAACCTGTATAGATTTAAAAATCCACTCTTCATACAAATCCTTATATTTTCCAAAATCTAAAATAATTGCCTGTTTAATATTTTCTTTTTACTGTATATATATATATATATATTATCCGTTTACTTTTATATAATAAAACATTTCTGTGTATCTATGTATATATATATATTCTTTTCTGTTTTATATTTTTCATCTATACACAAAATCTATAAATTACTAAATAAATAAACTACCTTACTATCTGCTGCTGCCACACGAGCCAAAGCCACCCTCACGATCACCAACGACTCGCGTCTGTCATGCGAGCAGTCCCCTGACTTCGCCTTGCTCGAACTCTCGTAGCCCACATCCCCAGTGCACACGCATGTTCGCCGAGACGTCGCCCTAGCTTTTCGAACGTGCGCGAAACCATCGATTCACCACGAACCCCAATTTGTGTGTTGCTCGAATCGAAACCCTAGCCTCCTCCTCCTTCACGCATTGTACGCGACCATCGCTACTACCCCGAGATCGTTGATGCCGAGCTCGAGAATGGAAGTCGCGTTCTTGATTCTCGTTCTGATCGAAAGAAATTCTGCCCTAGTTTTGAATTAAAGGAAGATAGATTGGCCATTGATTTTTGATTTGGGTTTTATCATCATTTTTTTTCTTTCGATTGCGGCTATTGTTAGGTAAAAATGAAGTCGGGAATTTTTTTATGTTTTCTTTGTTCGTATATTATATTTTTTTTCATTTAAACGAGATGAAATATTATAATTAACGAAGACGCATATCCAGGAATATGACAAATGTTAGAAGAAAAGATACGTGTAGAATTGTCTTATGAAAATATTATTAAATATATATATGTATATATTTTAATTTAAATACAAATTCAAATCGTTTTGATTTCCACGACTCAAAATTTCGATCTCCAATCGAGGCGTGCCGCTAGGCGTTTATAATGTTAAACACCTATTCCGAACGCGATGGAAAAGGTTTTGAGTCCAAATTTGATCGTATGGAGAAGATAGCTTTTTGGACCCAGCTATTAAATTAAATTTCGATATAAATTCTTGCGCGTTTATCAACCGTTTGATCACACGATCACTCCAAACATTATGAAAATTGAAATTCGATAACAATACAATATTACGATCCAACGGAACTGGTTTCATCGAACTCCGCGACTGTGCCTCGGAAGGCCTTTTTAAATATCGATTTAAACGATATGAATTCAAAACTGAACAAAACAGTGTTAAATTCAACTTTGAAAAGTTCTATTATCTCCAGTATTATTAATATATATTTTCCAAGCCTTTAAAAATATTTTTAACCAGCTTAAAATAGAAGATTCAAAATTTTATCCAATTCCATTTATTACATTCAATAATTTAATCACCCACATAAACTCTGATAATTAAAATTCAAGTTAAGCTAACTTTCAAATATTTAAAATCAATTAAATATTTTTAATTTCAAATGTTCAAAATTCTAGGTTGTCACATTCTCCCCCCTTAAAAGAATTTCATCCCGAAATTAATAGTTAAGAAGAATGATCCATAACCCGTTTATCATTTTCCCAAAACCAACGGTTTCAACTTTCCAAAACAATTTTTGTACCGACCCATAAATTTTAGTGGTTTTATTTATTTAATTAATTAAATTTATGTGGAATCTTAAATAATAAAATTTGGAAATAAAAATTTGATATTTGAAAAACGTCTAATTGAACATAGCAAACTGTAAATTTTCATCTGAAAATATGAAAGTTTATTTTATTGTGTAATTTTATTTCAATTTATATCAGTTAATATTTAATGATAACAAAATGTTTTCCAAACCTAAATATTTTTCTATAGAAAAATTGTAAATCATCTTCTGAGCAAGACATCATATTTCGTTTCTTCAAATTTGGACTGTTATTGCTCCGTCGATCTTATTTTCGATGAAATAGCAGCATTTACATACCGATAACAATTTTTGATCGGATGGTCGTACCACTGATGTTTTCATACCATTTTGATCATCTTGTCGTACTGATCTAAGCGGTAAATTCCTTTCTGTTTTTCGAACCCCGATACACCATGAAACCGGTAAAAGGGTGGTCGTTGCAGTTCGTTATTAGAGTCTTTTGGGTTTACATGATGTATAAAACCAACGACTATTGGAAATTTATATTTTTTGGAAGTCAACAAGTTACTTTCACTATTTCCAAGCCTTTGCAATCATATTTTTAACTTTTGACTGTTATCATTCCTACCTGTTTGATTTTTTTTCCTCGTGGTTCCGTGCCTTTTGTTTTGTGACCATTCATCTATCTGTCTATTGGAACCAGATGGCCACTATTTTTTATATTTCCTAAAGTCAGTTTCAGCTTCCATCTATTAGCCATTTTAGCCGCGCAAATCTCTTTCCTTTTGGTTTTCATTTTTCATTTCTGAGAGAAAAATATATGTACACAAACTCATATGAATCTGTTCATTTCCAAACTCAGGCAACTTCATAGTCAGCTTCTTCTTTTTCCATCTTTCCCTCTTCCTACCGCTCATCACCAACATGCTTGTGTTCGAGCATGGCAGCCCAGCCAAGCTATCTCTCCTTTCCCATGCTCGTTTCCACTTCCCTCTAAAGCAACCTGAAGCCGAGCCGTGCTACCCTCCTCATCACCATCACCAAGCCTTCACCATGGTGGCCACCACCATCACAACATCTTCATCTCTAAAACCCAATGCCGACACCTGACAGCCTCTTCCTTTTGCCGCGCAAGGACCGCAGCCATGTGCGCCTTCCCTGGCCAAGCACACTCGATCCAAGCCCCGCAGCTACCCACCCCGTAAGCCGCCGCTGCCAGTCGAGCTCTGGACTTCGCCGAGCGTCTCACTCTCTCCTCCTCCCTCCCTTCCGCATGGGCCAGCCTCTATCACGTGTAACCTACATGATCACTGTGTAAGTAATTGAGTAGCAATCTGTTTTTTTGTATAAGTTATATGTTGAAAACTAATATAAGCTATAATAACTTGAAGTTTATATATTACAGAAGTATATGTTTTACTCTTCGTATGATTTAAGAAATGATGTTATATTTTGTTTTGGTTTGTTTGTCGTAAAGGTATGCTATATATAAAAATATTTTATAGTTATATAATACTGTTATATATGTTTGATTTTTATTTTCTGATGGAAATTTATATATACACGGTTTTCGTAAGTTTTTCATTATATCAAGCTTGTCATTTGTTTATACATAGCTATTAGTTGTATATGGACCTTATGGTATTGTATATACATAATGTATGGAAAATTACAATTGGGGGTTTATATTAAATATTTAGGTCTGGAACCGAACTCTGTATTATAATATATATGTATAAAAGTATAAACTATATGCTTTCTGGGTTTATGACCATGTAAGTTATTATATGTATTGCAGTATGGCTGAGTATAGTATTTATAAATATTATTTATTTATAATGTAATTTACAATTATATTTATATAGCGGCTATTTTTTACATATAATATGTATATATAAATGTATAGATTATAGGATGGTTATGGTATAGTTGGATTTTGATTTTTATAAATGAGTTCAGAATATATACTAATTTTAATTTATATATGCATGTGTGTATCAGGATTTTATTTTATGAGTGAGTTCTAAATTATATAAAATGATAGTTTACTTGTATTGGGATAAAGTAATGTTATTTGATTAAAAAAAATTTACATTTTGACTTTGTAGCTTACTTATATAAACTTATTTATGTATTAAATATTGATTTTGAAAATTTATAGCATTTTTGTGTATTTATCAGAATTTGAAATACTGAAATAATATATATAAATTACAATAGTAATGTATATATTTTGGGTTATATCAAAGCTAATTCATTTTATCGATTCCCATTTTATCAGCTTTTGGGTCTGTCGTGCCCGTTTTCTTCATCAAATTTGTGCCCATCTCACCTTGCTCTGGATTTGTAACTACTTTCATTGTCAAATATCTCTAGCCTAGAAAGGTGAATAATCACTCATGATTTACGTTCTTATATATATTAAATTTGATTTCAATTGAAACTACAATTCAAATATGTTGCTGTTAGTTAAGTACATTGTTATATATATGTTATTACCTGTATCGGTTCACCTGTGACATCTGACACCACTATCTGTTATCTATATTAATGATACATGCCTGTTATATTATTATTATATATGTTATCACTCTGCATGTTCTGTGTTACTATAGAATTCATTATGGGTTGAAATGATACATACCCGAACGATCTGTAGAATAGGAGAAAATCGTTATGGGTTGAAATGATAAAACCAAGCGATTTTCATTGAATTGAATTTGGGATTGCGGGTTGAAATGATATATACCCGTATTTATATTTTAAATTGCGGATTTAAATGATAAATATCCGTATCACTTGACCATAGGATAGAAAATTAGTGAAATTGGAAATTATATATATATATATATATAAATATTTTTAAAATGATTTCTATGGTTTTGGAAAGAGATATATATATATATATATATATGGTTTTACTTGTTATGAAATTATTTTATCGTATAAATATGTTTTAAATTAAAGTGGATTTAAAATTTAAATTATATTTGATTAAGAATTGTCTTTAAATATATCTATTTGAAATTTAGTGAAATTGGAAATTTAAAGATACGACTTTATAACTTGGTTTTGGGTTTAAGATGATTTAAAAGAATATTTCAAGTTTAAATAAATTGAAAGAAATATTCAATGGTTTGAAATCTGGGGTTTTATTTAAATGATATTGTATTTCAAGTGAATATTTCAAAGCTAAATAATAAAGTGGATTTGATATATATATATATATATATATATGAGATTTTCAAATTTAGTTTTGAAATGTTGAATATTTAGAGCTTTAAAATATATTGAAAGTGAAATAGTTTATTTTATGGTTCAAATCGGTATTTGAAATTGATATAATTTGAAATGGCCTATTTAGAAACTGATTTGAATTGAAATTGAGGAATTGAGGTTATATTAGATGTGAATTTTGAAATTCGAGTTGCTTGGGAATTGATTTGTGAGATTTGAGGAAATTGTTTTATTATATAAAGTGCTTTAGATTTTTAAAATATATGGAATTCTAGCTTAAATTTTGATTTAAGTGATTTAAAGTAAAATGATATTTTATTGAAAAAAATGGATAGTTTATTTTTGGTTATATTTCTAAAGTACTATGATTTCCAAACATTCCCAAGGTATTATGATTTCAAAGTATTATGATTCCCAAATGATAACATTTTCAAAGTGTTGTGATTTCCAAAGTATTATGTCTTGAAAGTGTTATAATTTCAAGTGTATGATTTCGAAATGTTATGATTTTTTCTCAAAGTGGAATGGTTTCAAGCGTTTGGTTTTGGAAACTTATTACGTTGAAAGAATTATGATTTTTGAAAGGTGGATATATGTTTGAAATGGAAATGATATCGTGTTGATTCGAATATAGTTTTGAAATAAAAATGGTTTTGGTTTCGAAGTATAAACTATTTTGAAAGGGATATAGTTTTGAAATGAAATGATTTGATTTTTTTGAAGTATAAACTATTTTGAAATGACCACGGCGTTGTAATAACGTTGGTTGTTAAAGAGACCGGGATCGGAAGTTGTCACACTCTCTCCCAACTCCGAAAACCACTTTAACAACTGTGTACGCGGTGGAGATTCCAGAATGAAGTAGGTTGGTGGCGACGTTCTTGAGGTATATTACGTGGACCCAACTCCCGTGAGTTGGCATAAGGTGGCTAAAATAGGAGCGATCTCGGGCCAAGTGAGGTCATTCCTACAATCAGACACATTTCTTCGATACTATGCTCTTACTTATGGTTGATTTGATGGCCATCCTCCGATTTCGATTGGGAGTGTGTTCTGAGGTAGGCATATGTGGCTGCTACATTGCCACCAGCCCGTGTGCGTAATTGGTATATCTACCCTGGCATTGTCTTGTGTGTCGTGTCACCTACCATAGCGAGCCTTACTATGAGTTTGTTTTTCTCCCGTAGCCCATGAAGGGTTTAGGGTATTCTCCCGATCTGGAGATATGCTGATACTGGATGGACTACTGGGATTATTACGTGTTAAGGGGAATATTGGGTCACTCCTTAACGCTATTTTAAAGTAAGTTTATGTTACTGTAGACATTATAATAATAGAGCTATATTACTACACAGTAGATAGTTTAACGGATCCTTAGAGGATGGTTATCCCAAACATCCTTTGAGTTACTTGTATTTCAATTGTTATTTCGCTTGAGTTGGATTGATTGATATAAGAATGTTAATTCTGACTCGAGTGTTTTGTGTTTTTCTTTACGCTTGGGTCTGACTGAGTGGAACAGCTTTAGAGACTCATCTTTGGAGTTAGAGCTTAGTCTGAAGATCCAGCTATATCTATTCAGCTTGCAGTTACTCGGTTGATTCCAGTAGTGTATTCTGATCTTATATTTGTCTATTGCATTTGAGACTTCTGTTGTATCTTGTTTAACTCTTATATATATAGTAGCTTCATAAACTATTATTCTTTTGTTTCCACTGTATTGTTGTTTATTACCTTGTGTCTGTGATTCTGTGGTTTATTTATTTACTGTATACGTTGAGATTTGCCAAATTTAAATAACAATCTGATATTTTGAGCAATTCAAGTACGACATGTGCTGATGCGAATGGCTAAAAATCCGGGTTGTTACATGTGGTATCAGAGCTTTGGCTCTAGGCAAAACTTATCATATATAGTAAATTTAGTTATGGAACCACTTTCGTTCAAGCTTGAATTTCTTCTTTTGACTCGGCCTCCTTTGAATTTTGGAACGTTCCCCTCGGTTTCGAAATCCATAAATCCGTTCTTGTCACTTCCAATTCGTATTCTTTTGACTCTCGAGTATCCATAACTCCACTTCGAATGATCTTTATAATGAACCGGCGATCTCGCCAATCTCCAAATGATTTGTAAAGGGTGAAAATCCTTTACAATTGGCATCGATTCACTGGAGATTTCTATGTCCTCGGTTTAGATGCTAATATCGTTTGTTATGTCGAATTCTATCTCCTGAGATCGAATGTAGATTTGCCTCAGAATTCCACATCGATCTAATTCTTGAGATCACGGTCAACCCGGTTAAGGTTGCCCGAGATTTGTGTAAGTCTATCCTCCTTTCTCTTTTGATATTTAATCATCTTTAGTTTCGAACTTATCTTCGAATTAAAATTCTCCTTGATTTGAGTCCATCAAATTTGAATCTCTATATTCTTTCTTTGAAATCCATGCTTGTATCGCCAAACGATGAAGTGTATTTGTAAATTAATATTAAAATGTTTTATATTGTGTTGTTTGAGTTGTTGATTTAGGTTTTCGATCGATTCGTCTGATCAACACTATCGATAGGATTTTCAAAACACTTGAACAGAGCAAACTGACATAATATTATTTTCAAGTTTGGTAAATGAAATATATTTTTGTATCATTATATTATACATATAAGTATAATCTTCTGAAATTGAATTGTTAACTGAATTAGTTGGTAAAAATGATAATATTTGCTTTTCATTTATTGTTTTGTAAACCATTGATTTTACCAACATACAAATAAGTAAAATTACAAAACATGGTTTATAAATTAATTTAGAAATTGAAATAAAATTAAATCAAGAAGCTGAGAATTTAATTTTCGATGATTTCAAACTTTGGTTTTAAAGTTTTAAAGGGTATATTATATAAAGTATTTTCGATTAGAAACCGTTTTCAAAGAATTTTAAATGTTTAAATCAGTGCTCTCCTATTTTGTCGCTGGAAAGTAATTTCGGTGATGGCGGCCGCATCATCGACATTAATTTTCGAGTTTCAGAGTGGAAAGACCATTCTGTAGCTTTGTTACACTTTGTTTTAAAATGAATTTGATTTGAAATTTTAAGTATGATTTGGATTATAAATATAAGCATATTTTTATAGGTTTGATTTGACTTATATATATTTGTATATTTATCTCCGATGGTTTGAAGTGAATCGAAAATTTTATTCCTAAATTTTGATTTAAAGATGATTTTAATTATAAAATAAAGCCAAAATTTTTAATGGATATTTAAACTTGAATAATTGAATTAGAAATCTTTATTTGTAAAATATTCAATTTCATTCCAGTATAACTTACCTAAACCATTCAGAAGTTGAAATTGTACTTGAATAATTTACAATGTAGAATGATGATTAATAATTTTATAAATAAAATTTGAGTGGTTATGAATACACTTAGATTTTAGTTATAAATTGTTAATAGAGATAAATAGAATAATAAGTTAATAGAATAATAAATGAGATAAATAAAATAAATTCTGTTTTGAGGTAATTAATAAATTGAAATAAAATCAACTTAATGAAATATCTTGAATTTAAATAAAATTATTGAATATTAATTGATTTAAATTGAATTTTTGTTTAGAAAGAAACCTTTTGTATCTAACATTAATAAATGAGAAATTAAACCAGTTTAATAGAAACCTTGAATTTAAAAAAAAAACCCAATTGTGGAATATAAATTTATTTAAATTGAAATTTATATGATTAGAATTTACACTTTGAACTAACAAATTTAAGTTGAATGACTATTTAGTGATTTAATATAAATGGATTTAACCTAATTGTTAAATATTAATTAATTAAACTGAAATCTATATGGTTTAAATTAATTATTTTATTTTGTTCCAATCTATTTTCTTTTCTGGTTGTTTCTATCCTCCTACCTCCTTCCTTTTCGGAGACGAAAAGTTTTGAGTGGGGGAGAGTGTAACGACCCATAAATTTTAGTGGTTTTACTTATTTATTTAATTAAATTTTTATGGAATCTTAAATAATAAAATTTGATATTTGAAAAACGTCTAATTGAACAAAGCAAATTGTAAATCTTCATCTGAAAATATGAAAGTTTATTTTATTGTGTAATTTTATTTCAATTTATATCAGTTAAAATTTGATGATAACAAAATGTTTTCCAAACCTGAATATTTTTCTATAGAAAAATTGTAAATCGTCTTCTGAGAAAGTTATTTCGTTTCTCCAAATTTTGACTGTTATTGCTCCGTCGATCTTATTTTCGGCGAAATAGCAGCATTTACATACCGATACCATTTTTGATCGGATGATCGTACCACTGATGTCTGCATACCGTTTTGATCGTCTTGTCGTACTGATCTAAGTGGTATATTCTTTTCTATTTATCTAACCCCGATACGCTGCGATACCGGTAAACGGGTGGTCGTTGCGGTTCATTATTTGAGTCTTTTGGGTTTACACCATGTATAAAACCAACGGCCATTGGCAATTTACATTTTTTGGAAGTCAACAAGTTACTTTCACTATTTCCTAGCCTCTACAATCAATATTTTTAACTTTTGACCATTATCATTCCTACCTGTTCAAATTTTTTATCCTCGTGGTTCCATGCCTTTTGTTTTGTGACCATTCATCTATCTGTCTATTGGAACCAGACGGCCACTATTTTTTTATATTCCCTAAAGTCAGTTTCAGCTTCCATCTATTAGCCATTTTTTCTGTGCAAATCTCTTTTCTTTTGGTTTTCATTTTTCATTTCTAAGAGAAAAATATATGTACACAAACTTATATGAATCTGTTCATTTCCAGACTCAGGTAACTTCATAGTCAGCTTCTTCTTTTTCCATCTTTCCCTCTTCCTACCGCTCATCACCAACATGCTTGTGTTCGAGCATCGGCAGCCTAGCCAAGCCACCTCTTCCACCTCTCCTTTCCCGTGCTCGTTTCCACTTCCCTATAAAGCAGCCTGAAGCTGAGCCGTGCTATCCTCCTCATCACCATCACCTAGCCTTCACCATGGCGGCCACCACCATCACAACATCTTCATCTCTAAAACCCAATGCCGACAGCTGACAGCCTCTTCCTTTTGCCACACGAGGACCGCAGCCATGTTCGCCTTCCCTGACCAAGCACACTCGACCCAAGCTCCGCCGCTACCCACCCCGTAAGCCGCCGCAGCCAGCCGAGCTCTGCACTTCGCCGAGCGTCACACTCTCTTCTCCTCCCACCCTTCCGCGTGGGCCAGCCTCCATCACGTGTAACCCGCGTGATCACCGTGTAAGTAATTGGGTAGCAATCTGTTTTTTTTGTATAAGTTATATGTTGAAAACAAATATAAGCTATAATAACTCTAAGTTTATATATATTACAGAAGTATATGTTTTACTGTTTATATGATTTAAGAAATGATGTTATATTTTGTTTTAGTTTGTTTGTCGTAAAGATATGCTATATATAAAAATATTTTATAATTATATAATACTGTTAGATATGTTTGATTTTTATTTTCTGATGGAAATTTATATATACTCGGTTTTCGTAAGTTTTTCATTATATCAAGCTTGTCATTTGTTTATACATAGCTATTAGTTGTATATGGACCTTATGGTATTATATATACATAATGTATGGAAAATTACAATTGGGTGTTTATATTAACTATTTAGGTCTGGAACCGAAATTTGTATTATTATATATATGTATAAAAGTATAAACCATATGCTTTCTGGGTATACGACTATGTAAGTTATTATGTATTGCAGTATGGCTAAGTACAGTATTTATAAATATTATTTACCTATAATGTAAGTTAGAATTATATTTATATAGCGCCTTTGTTTACATATAATATGTATATATAAATGTATAGATTATAGGATGGTTATGGTATAGTTGGATTTTGATTTTTATAAATGAGTTCAGAATATATACTAATTTTAATTTATATATGCATGTGTGTATAGAGATTTTATTTTATGAGTGAGTTCTAAATTATATAAAATGATAGTTTCCTTGTATTGGGATAAAGTAAAGTTATTTGATTTTTTTTTACATTGTGACTTTGTAGCTTACTTATATAAACTTATCTATGTATTAAATATTGATTTTGAAAATTTATAGCATTTTTGTGTATTTGTCAAAATTTGAAATACTGAAATAATATATATAAATTATAATACTAATGTATATATTTTGGGTTATATCAAAGCTAATTCATTTTATCGATTCCCATTTTATCAGCTTTTGGGTCCGTCGTGCCCGTTTTCTTCATCAAATTCGCGCCCATCTCACCTTGCTATGGATTTGTAACTCCTTTCATCGTCAAATATCTCTAGCCTAGAAAGATGAGCAATCACTCATGATTTACGTTCTTATATATATATATATTAAATTTGATTTCAATTGAAACGACAACTGAAATATGTTGTTGTTAGTTAGTTACATTGTTATATATATGCTATTACCTGTATCGGTTCACCTATGTCATCTGACACCTGCTTCTGTTATTTATATTGATGATACATGCCTGTTATATTATTATTATATATGTTATCACTCTGCAAGTTCCCTGTTAGTATAGAATTCACTATGGGTTGAAATGATACATACCCGAACGATATGTAGAATAGGAGAAAATTGTTATGGGTTGAAATGATAAAACCAAGCGATTTTCGTTGAATTGAATTTGGGTGCGGGTTGAAATAATATATACTCGTATTTATATTTTAAATTGCGGATTGAAATGATAAATATCTGTATCACTTGACCATAGGATAGAAAATTATATACAAACACCGTTGGTATATATATAAATATTTTTAAAATGATTTCTATGGTTTTTGAAAGATATATATATGGTTTTACTTGATATTGAAACTATTTTATCGTATAAATAAGTTTTAAATTTAAGTGGATTTAAAATTTATTGAAATTACATTTGATTAAGAATTGTCATTAAATATATCTATTTGAAATTTAGTGAAATTGGAAATTTAAAGATATGACTTTATAACTTGGTTTTGGGTTTAAGATGATTTAAAAGAATATTTCAAGTTTAAATAAATTGAAAGAAATATTCAGTGGTTTGAAATATGGGGTTTTATTTAAATGATATTGTATTTTAAGTGAATATTTCAAAGCTAAGTAATAAAGTGGATTTGATATATATATATATATATATATATATATGAGATTTTCAAATTTAGTTTTGAAATGTTGAATATTTAGAGCTTTAAAATATATTGAAAGTGAAATAGTTTATTTTGTGGTTCAAATCGGTATTTGAAATTGATATAATTTGAAATGGTCTATTTAGAAACTGATTTGAATTGAAATTGAGGAATTGAGATTATATTAGATGTGAATTTTGAAATTCAAGTTGCTTGGGAATTGATTTGTGAGATTTGAGGAAATTGTTTTATTGTATAAAGTTTTTTAGATTTTTAAAATATATGGAATTCTAACTTAAATTTTGATTTAAGTGATTTAAAGAAATATAATATTTTATTGAAAAAATGGATAGTTGGTTATATTTCTAAAGTACTATGATTTCCAAAAATTTCCAAGGTATTATGATTTCGAAGTATTATGATTCCCAAATGATAACATTTTCAAAGTGTTGTGATTTCTAAAGTATTATGCCTTGAAAGTGTTATAATTTCAAGTGTATGATTTCGAAATGTTATGAATTTTTTTCAAAGTGTAATGATTTCAAGTATTTGGTTTCGAAAAATTATAACATTGAAAGTATTATGATTTTTGAAAGGTGGATATATGTTTGAAATGGAAATGATATCGTATTGATTTTAATATAGTTTTGAAATAAAAATGGTTTTGGTTTCGAGGTATAAACTGTTTTGAAAGGGATATAGTTTTGAAATGAAATGATTTGATTTTTTGAAGTATAAACTATTTTGAAATGACCACGGCGTTATAATAACGATTGGTTGTTAAAGAGACCGGGATCGGAAGTTGTCATACTCTCTGCCAACTCCGAAAACCACTTTAACAACTGTGTACGAGGTGGAGATTCCAGAATGAAGTAGGTTGGTGGTGATGTTTTTGAGGTATATTACGTGGACCCAACTCCCGTGAGTTGGCATAAGGTGGCTAAAACAGGAGCGATCTCGGGCCAAGTGAGGTCATTCCTCCGATCGGACACATTTCTTCGATACTATACTCTTACTTGTGGTTGATTCGATGGCCATCCTCCGATTTTGATTAGGAGTGTGTTCTGATGTGGGCATATGTGGCTGCTATGTTACCGCCAGCCCGTGTGCGTAATTGGTATATCTACCCTGGCATTGCCTTGTGTGCCATGTCACCTACCATAGCGAGCCTTACTACGAGTTTGTTTTTCTCCCATAGCCTATGGAGGATTTAGGGTATTCTCTCGATCTGGAGATATGCTGATACTAGATGGACTACTGGGATTATTACGTGTTAAGGGGAATATTGGGTCACTCCTTAACGCTACTTTAAAGTAAGTTTATGTTACTGTAGACATTATAATAATAGCGATTACTACACAATAGATAGTTTAATGGATCCTTAGAGGATGGTTATCCCAAGCATCCTTTGAGTTACTTGTATTTCAATTGTTATTTCACTTAAGTTGGATTTGTTAATATAAGAATGTTAATCCTAACTCGAGTGTTTTGTGTTTTGTGTTTTGCTTTACGCTCGGGTCAGACTGAGTGGAACAGCTTTAGAGACTCATCTTTGGAGTTGGAGCTTCGTCTGGAGATCCAGCTATATCTATTCAGCTTGCAGTTACTCAGTTGATTCCAGTAGTGTATTCTGATCTTATATTTGTCTATTGTATTTGAGACTTCTGTTGTATCTTGTTTAACTCTTGTATATATATAGTAGCTTCATGAACTACTATTCTTTTGTTTCCCCTGCATTATTGTTTATTACCCTATGCCTGTGATTCTATGATTTATTTATTTATTGTATATGTTGAGATTTTCCAAATTTAAATAACAATATGATATTTTGAGCAATTCAAGTCCGACATGTGCGGATGCGAATGGATGAAAATACCGGGCTGTTATAATTTTTTTTTGTTAAAGGCATTATCATTCTTACTAACTTTCCAACCACAATCATAAGTTCCAAACAATGTTGTTTTCTCAACAATTCAAATTTAAACTCAAATTCAAACTTAAAATTATCAAAAAATTTCTCAACATTTTTGTAGCACCCTAAATTTTCAAAAAATTTCGCCAGCGTCTCCTGTGCACGGCTAGCTCGGTACGACTACAAAATACCACCATGGGCCCTCAAATTTCAAAAGAAAACAAAAGGCCAGGTGGCTAGACAAGAAAATCATCAAATTTCATATAGAAATTTAAATACATACCTTTTGTCGAGCAATTCAAATTTATCTTCGAAACCAAAATCCAATTTCTTTTTGCTTTTAACTCACCTGTATATCCTCCTTAACAATAATATTCAATTTCAACATTCAAAAATCACTTTGCACATTTATTTACAGAAGTTTCAATATCTATTCGTTCAAGTTCGTGCGATACACATATACCATCCGTACGCAATATCCAATTCGATCGCGTACTCGATCACACAACTTCACTTCCGAACTTGTATTGTCCATCCGACTTCCTAGTGCGGACTCAGATCTGGTTTATTGATCAGAAACCGTCATTCTCCTTGCATAGCCGTAAACAATGATAGAGAATTTCTAGAATCAACCAAAAATCCATATCTAGGTTTGCCATTGAAAATCGAGTGAAATATTCAAACTCGAATCTATATAATTATCTCAAAATTCTGTGCTCGCATTTTAAATCGAATCGCTAAGCGAATAAAGTAATATACGTATATCCTATATATTTATTCCAATTGATTGTTAGCAATATCAATTTTCTTTTCTTTTATTCACATTGATTTTTTATCCACTTATTCACAATTATCCATTTCACAACTTGTAGTTAAATATTCATTCAACCATTAATTTGGAATATTTCCTTAATTCCAAACTTACTTAAGAATTTCACCATTTCTTCTTAAGTTCAATATAAATATTCTATATATTCTTATATTTATTTTCAATTCACCACTTTGGTTTATATTTACTTATATTTAAACTAGATCTCCAATTACATATGAATTCAATTTACCTTTCATTTTAGATATTAAATTCTATTTATCTTTATCTCCAACCATATTCAATTCAAATTCATTTGCTTATTCATTTAAGTCAATTATTTTATTTAAATCCTATGTTTTGCTTAGTCTGCTTGACTAATTTCCATTAACTTACGAATTCAAAATGAATTTCAACATTCATCTTTTCAATTTCATTTACTTGCATTTCAATTTCATTTACTTGCATTTCAATTTCATTCGAATCCATATCCTCATTTTATTTTACTCAGATCTTCCTTTATCCAAATTAATCCAAGTTAAATTCAGTTTCAATTTGAATTTCTCTAAGTTTTCAAACTTATTTACATTTCACACTTATTTTAATTTAACTTTTCTTCATGTTAGATTTTATTCTAACAATTTCAAATTTTATAAGTTACCAAACTCAATTATATTCCATAAATATTTTGAATAGAGTTCTATAGTCTTTCCAATATTTCAACATCATTTTTGAAATAAATTCAAATTATCTTTTGAATCTCCAAAACCAAACCTAGTTTTGCAAACAATTTCTGTTTAAAACAATTTGGCAGCAATTCCTCTCCTGAAAACTCTAAATTGAACATCGATGATGCTGCAGTCATCACCGAAATGATTTTCCAAGGACCGAAAAGAGTTTAGTGCTTTTATCCCTTCAAAAACAATTTTTTCCAAAACCTTTGATTGAAATTTTGAGATTTGGGAAATTTAAATCCCTTTTGAGTTTGAAAATCATTTTCAAACTCAAAAGGGATTTAAATTTCCCAAATCTCAAAATTTCAAATCCTTTCAAAAAAATTTCAAATATTTCTCTGGAATTCTATTTCAAAATATAAATCTCATTTACAATTTACATTTACAAATCCCATTTGTATATGAATTTTATTTTCTTAGCCTTTTGTTTCAATTTCTTATTCAATAATCAATGATATAATTTAATATTATCACTTTCTAACAAATAAGCAGCCATATATAACTATAATAATTTATGGAAAATTATTTCTTTCATATACGAAAATAATTTGGGTAAAATTATTTCATTTACCCTATTTTAAAACAATATCATGTCGAATTGTTCTGTACAAGTGTTTAGAGATCCCTATCAATAACGTTAATTACTCATATTGACCAGAATCCATATACCACCCAAAAACCAATCAACACGATGTAAAACAATTTTATATTCACTAACAAATACGCGCTCATATCTATTAATACACTCAACTCATTCTAAAGTACTACTGACACTATCTCTAATGAGTAATCTCCACCGGAGCAAAGGTTATCGCTTAAACAATTGCTCTGATACCAAGCTGTAACGACCCAACTTTTCGATGTCCAAAAGTTGACATCAATACGTCCACTGTATTAAATGCCGAACAATCGGATGCTGGAAAACTGAACTCTTAGGGTTAAAGAAGAAGTAGATAGAAGAAGAAAAAAGAAACAATATCTGAATCTCACATTCGCAGCGGAACAATATATAATAGATAAATGAATATCTGCAAACAAAAGAACTATATCAGTTTATACATTACAACATCAGAGTATATACAACACAACACAACATTGGTAGTCATTATAATTTGCTCACATGAAACTGAACTTGCACCAACCCATACGCAGCAGACACTACATAATATAAGTGATACGTCTCGCCATCCAGCTTGTCTTCTGATCTCCATAACATAATTACTGACTTCGCTCCAGAACAATTGATAACCTAACTCTAGGCTGCCCGTATGGAAAATTATGGGCGTCCAGAGTTTAGAAAGGGAACAACAAACTCCAGGTCAGTCATGGGACTGGTGTGAGATCTTAAAATAGTTATTTGCACAAAAGGAAATAAAAAGAAATCCACTATGCTTTTGGAAAATGAAACTACCATAAGGCCTCCCTCCACACACACAATGCGATCGCAAAGTTGGGAAAGATTTCTCCTTATGACAGTCAAACATGCTTGATACGCAAAATCTTTTTGATATTGTTATTAGTGCATAGGGTGGAAAACATTTCGAAAGTATAATATTAATCTTAGCCAGCATAGGTACCAATATATTATGCCTGCTATAGTTACCATTTAAGAATGGCAAGCTGTACAACTGCAACCGTAAAGGGCTCGTATTGGATGATTGGATTTCCAACAAATGGTTAAGGCTAAGGAACTTCTTTCACCGAATGGGTACGCCTTTAGAGGGGACGCCCCAAGAACCTAATCGGATCTTTGCTAACACAAGAAAGGGTTACCTCTGTAAGTAGGTAACTAACTGTCACAAGTATGCCACCCTTCGGTCTA
Source organism: Allium cepa (assembly GCA_030765085.1). Taxonomy (NCBI): domain Eukaryota; kingdom Viridiplantae; phylum Streptophyta; class Magnoliopsida; order Asparagales; family Amaryllidaceae; genus Allium; species Allium cepa. The sequence continues at coordinate 338,994,243 of CM060932.1, read as the reverse complement.
AACCGACCTTTACTGAGGCGCCTCAACAACCAACAACCACATAAGTAAACAATCTGGGCTCCATACCAGAAAACCACTTTTTTTTATCCACACAAGTTAAATATCTAGGTTCCATGCTAGATACCACTTTTTATCCAGAAGAAAATGAACATACCCTGAGGGGCGCGACCCCCATACCTTGTAGCGTCGTTTCCTATTTCAACCATTTTCGGGGTGTGAGGTTCGACGAAGTCTGGTCCACAAAGCTTCGATTTTCACAAAAGCCATGCTTCGATCAATAAATGATCTATACTTAGCATGCCACATTACCAAATTGGGAATATATCACTAGTAACCATCAACTACATAACCTCTGAGCTCGTACATCTCAGAGAAGGGTGTTAAGCTAAGAGAATAAACTCTCCGCCACCAACAGAAATGTATTTGATAGAAACTAGCTTTACATCTCAAAGCGTAACGCCAGACATACATCCATACATGTCCGTTTCGGGTTCGAATGGAACCGAAGGCACTTCCTTCGATTAAGGAAAGAAGCCCTTGCAAATTCGGATATTCACTAATCACGTTCGGACTCCCCATCACAAAGGGTGATATAAATCTCTATACCGAAGCAACTCGGTGCAGAGATATTCGATAGGTAATCCTGTCGTGTTTCGAAAATACCCAGTCTTCAACACCAACTTCAAACGCAATCCCATTTCATCATTTCATTTATTCGAAATGGGTTTTATGACATAAAGTCCTCTCCTGGCTTAACTGAATAATGAGCGCTTATTGTAAAAACAAATTCAAGTGCCGTTTCAAAGGCTAATATTGATGGTCAGTTATTTAACTATCAAACAACATTCACAACAACCATCAAATTTAAATAATTTTTCCAAATAATTTATTTCAAAATATCTTTGCAAGATATATTTTCACACTTCAACCTTTTGAAAACAAATTTCAAATCACTACCCTCACGCGGAATAAATTTCAAAATATTGTTTATTTCGACTGAAAAAATTTGCCGAGTCTGTATACCTTAAAGTAATTTAAATCACTTATCCAAAAATATATGCTTGGAAACATTTAAAATAAAAACTTTTTTTAAACACTTTATTTAAATATTAGTTATGAAATATTATACTAATATTTCATGAATCTTAAGCCCAAATAAATTTTATAAACAAAATTATTAGATAGAGTATAACTATTTAAATAACCATTTTCTAATCAAATATCAATTAAATCTTTAAAATATTCACTACTATAATTAACTTAATAAATATTTACTTTAAAGATTTAAAAATAATTTACGAAAATAATTTCTCCAAAAACATTCTTTTACAAACCAACTTTAGAATTGTAAATTTATAACTTACAAGCTACTTTGAAAACATACTCGGCTTTCCAGGGAAATATACGCTTTCCTTTTCAAAGTGGTCCATTTAAATCAATTAATAAATCCTTCTCGATTTATTTCAAATTTACATCCCAAATTCGTAAATTTTCTTTCCATACTTTTAAAAATAAACCAATATTTATTCTTAAAACAAATTACCCTTCCTCTATAAATTCCCCTTGTGAATTTATATTTCCAAATATCCCTAATATACAATTTTAAAAATTGATTACCCAAATCTACTTTCAAACACCAAATCAAATTCCAAATTGATTTCCAAATTTATTTCATACACCAAATCGTATTCCAAATTGATTTCAAATTTATTTCAAACACAAAATCATATTCCAAATTGATTTTCAAATTTACTTTCTATAAAAAATAAATTACTTTATTTCTCCCAAATTATTTAAAATCCAAATTTTAAATAAATTCTTCAACTTTTAACAATATTACTCAAAATCCATTTACTTCCATTTATTAAAATCTTTTCCCATACTTTGAATTTATTTGGCAGGATTTCAAAAATCAACCTTTACCCTTTTCAAATTCCTTCTTTTAAATTTATTCAATTCTCTAAAATTAATTCACTTAAAATCTTGTACTTTAATTTCCAAAAAAAAATCCAATTATATATTACAAGTATCCTACGATACCAAAAATATATACGGCCAAACCATAACCTTTAACGATTTGAATCACCAATATAATCATTTACAGATTATCAATAAATCAATACATAACATATGAAACAAATTCAAACATTTGAGGAATCCAGTTGGATCCCTCCAACCTATTTCGTTGCATCCACAGATGTTAGCACAACAATTAAATACCAATTCCACTTCGAGGTGGAATATCACGGTATATGGGATTATATCATATCATCCGCTATCATGCGGCGCATAGGGTCTCATCCGCTATATAATGCGGGAAATCAATCACTCCAATATATATACATACACACTATCACATCCAAACAATCAATCAAAAATTTAAATTCTAACTATTTTCTTTTTGAGTGAGAAGATCTCACCTTTACTTTTGTTTTACGATCCATTTCCATTCCAGCTTGATTCTCCATGATTTTAGACCTTGTACATACATTATACAGTTTATTAAAATTTGAGATAATCGAATAATCAATTATTATTTATTAATTTTAATTAACTAATGATTTGGTTTTTTTAACAAATAATTTTCCTTTTAAATAAATAATTCCTTTAGTAACTGAAATAATTAAATAGGTTTATTAAACAAATTAGTTACTAATATACATTATTTTAAAAAATTAAACCAGTAAGTTAACAATATGCATGTACATATTTATTATTATTTTTATTTTTGAAAATACATATACCTGTAAAAATAACCTGTATAGATTTAAAAATCCAATCTTTATACAAATCCTTGTATTTTACCAAATCTAAAATAATTGCTTGTTTAACATTTTCTTTTTACTGTATATATATATACACTATCTGTTTAATTTTATATAATAAAACACGTCAGCGTACCTTTGCATATATATTCTTTTCTGTTTTATATGTTTCATATATACACAAAATCTATAAATTACTAAATAAATAAACTACCTTACGATCTACTGCTGCCACACGAGCCAAAGCCACCCCCGCGACCACGAACGACTCGCGTCTGCCACGCGAGCAATCCCCTGACTTCGCCTTGCTCGAACTCTCGAAGCCCACATCCCCAGTGCACACACATGTTCGCCGAGACGTCGCCCCAGCTTTTTCGAACGCGCGCGAACCCATCGATTCACCACAAACCCCACGCTGTGCGTTGCTCGAATTGAAACCCTAGCCTCCTCCTCCTTGACGCATTGTACGCGACCACCGCCGCTACCCTCGAGATCGTTGATGCCGAGCTCGAGAATGGAAGTCACGTTCTTGATTCTCGTTCCGATCGAAAGAAATTCTGCCCTAGTTTTGAATTGAAGGAAGATAGATCGGCCATTGATTTCTTATTTGGGTTTTATCATCATTTTTTTCGATTGCGGCCTTTGTTAGATAAAAATGAAGTCGAGAATTTTTTGTTTGTATATTATATTTTTTTATTTGAACGAGATGAAATATTATAATTAACGAAGACGCGTGTCCAGGAATATGACAAATGTAAGAAGAAAAGATACGTGTAGAATTGTCTTATGAAAATATTATTAAATACATATATGCATATATTTTAATTTAAATACAAATTCAAATCGATTCGATTTCTACTACTCAAAATTTCGAACTCCAATCGAGGCATACCGCTAGGCGTTTATAATGTTAAACCCCTATTCCGAGCGTGATGGAAAAGGTTTTGGGTCTAAATTTGATCGTATGAAGAAGATAGTTGTAACGACCCGCCGCTCTGACCGCCTCTAGTCGGTAATTAAACCAACTAGAAACGTTCAAATGACGGATTGTTATTTAGTTTATAACATTTAAACAGAATCAGTTACAGAATCACAGAAACAATAATATATTTTATAAATGAACTTTTCTTTTATATACAAATATCAGAGTTATACAATGAATTACATTTTATACAGCGGAACAATTTATTTATTATTTAGTATAATTTTTTTTAATAGCATCTGTTCTTATCGGATTTTAATGATAGCATCTGTTCTCATCAGTTTAAATTCAAGTAACCCAGCAAATGATAGCAAATAACACCCAACAACCATTCATGCAGAGACTTATCTGTTCTTATCTGTTCTTATCAGTTTAAATTCAAGTAACCCAGCAAATGATATCAAATAACACCCAAATCATAGCATGTAACCAAGCACCCAATTCAAACAATTTAAAAACTTGAATAATGATTAATCGTGAGAAAAACTCACTGTTGCTAGCCTGGGTGAAAGATGGCGCAGCCAAACAACGACGAACTTGACCAACCGAGGAGCACGCGAGCGAAGAAATTGAAGCAGAGACGAAAGCCTTAATTTGGAAGCGAAGAGAAGCGAACGATTGTGGCCGCCATTTTTTTTTATTCTCGTTTGATTTTGTTAGGTTAGGGTTACGAATCGAATGGAGAAATGAGGGAATGGGTATACTTAATCACGACACCAATATCAAATGTGGGCCGGTATTATTTTCAAAGCCCACTTAACCCTTAACAAAAATTTTGAAAGGAATTTAAATAAATTTACAAACTCCAAGCTCAAATTTCTTTTAAATTCAAATATGTTCTTCATATTAACTTGAAAAATTCAAATAACTTCACAGTTTCAAATCAAGATTTAATTCAATTATTAATTTTACATAAGTAATAATCCTTAAATCCAAATTATTTTTCTAAGTCATTAGTTTGAATTTAAAATACAAATTCAATATTCAATTTCAACTCCAAAGTCAAATTTAAATTTTTATTCAACTTTTTATAGACTAAATTTTAAAATTTAATCGCCAAATCATAGAAATGTTTTATATAGCATTGGGAATTCAATTTAAATCATCATTCAAATATTTAAAATTAATTAAATATTTTCAATTTAAATTGTTCAAAATTCAGGGTCGTTACAACCTCCCCTCCTTAAAAGAATTTCGTCCCGAAATTACAAGTAAGGAAAAATGATTGTTAAAATTTCACTAATATTTATACCCTACTCAATTTTATCAAGTTTGAAACTTATTAAAAATAAATAAATAAGTATAGGATTCATTCTATTGGTTTTGTCTCATTAGCTTTGTTAATTAACTCATCATTTTCTACAATCAAGACGCAAAAGTCTTTTACTAAAGTTTTCAACTTAAAAACTCAAATTTAAACTTGAAACTCTTCATGTTAAAGATTTGCATATTATATCTTTTCCAAAGCTGTGGACTTTTCAAAATATTTCAAAAATCCTCTTCCTTAGTTCATTAGGTGGGAATTATGAAATTTTAATTTCAGACTATTGATTTACTATTTAAAGTTCGAAAATACTTGCTAACTCGAAATTTAACAAGTCTATTGTCGTTCTTAAAGACATTAGGCATACGCTGGCCAGGCGCAAGACTAAAAATCTCCAAGTACTAAATATACTTGCTTCAATTCCCAGTGAAAATACTTAAAAAATCTTTTTAAAAATGGATATGGAAAGCACGTTCCCCCATGGATCACAGTTACCCGGCGGTTACGCTACTATCCCAGTAGAATCGCTTGTAACCGTAGATTTCTCATCTCTCTTGAATTTCGCCATGGTTGTCGCCTTAGATCGCGGTTCACACGGCGGTTACGCTACTATCCCAGTAGAATCGCTTGTGCTCGTAGGCATCTCACCCCTCGAATTTCACTTTGGCATCTAGATTGCAATTTACTCGGCGGTTGCGCCACTATCCCAGTGGAATCGCTTGTAACTGTAGGCATCTCACCCCTCAAATTACGCTAGTCACTCCTACTAATGGAAAACAAATGGCCAATCCAACTAATGGAAAACAAATGGCCAATCCAACTAATGGAAATCAAATGGTCAATCCAACTAATGGAATTCTACGTAGCTACGATTTTCAAATGGACACTCATCTCGAGTTCCAACAACCTTCACAAAATTTAAATGGAAGGTACTTTTCCATATCCTCAATTTGGAAAACATAATACCATACATACATATATAATATTTCATTTCACATTTCGTACATATCATACCCATGTACTTACATAAGTTTTCCCATAACAATTACTTTCCAAACTAATGGTTTTCGAATTTATCGTATTCTCATATATATGTTCTGAAAACCTCAATATCTCATACCCATAACAAATAGAGGATTCATAAATTTTCTAGCTCATTATCCATTTAAAATTTTCCTCTAAGTCGATTTGGAAATTTAAGGTTATCTCAAACCTAATTCACATTCATAATCCAATTTATTATCGACTTCACACTCGATTTGGATTTCACGTGACATCGTAAATTCTCAACACATAATTGATGTCTACCGATATATAACCTCTGAGCTCGTATGTCTCAGAGAAGGGTGTTAAGCTAAGAGAATAAATTCTCCGCCACCAAACAGATATATATTTAATAGAGATCAATTGATATGTCGTCAATTCACAATGCTAGACATACAATCCAAATCAACCATCCAAATTCCAAATCTCAACTTATATTGTCTTTAGGTGTCGAAGTTAAACTCAATTTAACTCAAGGTTCAATCATTTTGAAAATTTCCAAGTTGAACTAATTGTTCCAATTTCCCAAAAATATCTACACAAGATATGTATAATTTTTTCCACACTTAACCATTTGAAAACAAATTTCAAATCATTTTTTTTCACCTTTCAATCTTTGAAAACAAATTTCAAAGCAATTTCCTTAAACGGAAACATTTCCAAATATTTATCCATTTTAAACTTAAAATGGCTCATTTAAATCAATAAAATAAATCCTTACCGATTTATTTTAAACTTACGTTCCAAATCCGTAAATTTATTTCCACATTTCAAAAATAAATCAATGTTTATTTTTAACAAATTTTCCCTTCTTTTATAAATTCCATAGTGAATTTACATTTCCAAAATATCTATGAATATACGACTTTCAAATCGATTTCAAATATTCATTTTCAATTTATCTTTAAAAGATAAAATCTCAAAACATTCACTTCATATTGGAAAAACATTTCCATACTTATATAATAATAAGTAATCCACAAATCCATTCATTTTCAACACTTTGAAAATATTCAGTATACTTAAATCATAATCAAGTATATATTTCATTCTTTAAGGAAAGCGTTCTTTTAAACACATTTATTTGAGTCAAAACGAATGTTGCGTAAAATATTGTTACGACGACCCAAAATCACCAGTATAGGGATTCGAATTTAAGATAGATATATAAATCACAATACTACATGAAACATTTCCTTTCGGAAACCATTTACTATAACAACAGTGTTATAGTCCACCATTTCCTTTTATTTCACTCGAAAACGTCTATTTCAACAATGAATGTTGAAATCTATGCTTTCGATCCTTAACCCAATTTAAAACAACTTCAAATCGATTAACTTCGTTTCATAATATTACTTCCCTAAAACATATCCGTTTTATTTAATAATTTATTCACTGTCCAAAATTGTGAATAAAATTCCCAACCAACTTGTATTATCACAGTATTTAACTTAAAGGATAATTCGCCGTCCAAAATCACGAATATATCTTCTTTAATAACTTCTATGTTTCATTCATCAAATTCAATTGGTTTCGAATTATAAACAATCTTTACAAATTCCATTTCTATTTATAAACTTCGATTTACAAATCTCCTTTATTAATTCAATTCAATTTATATAACTCAATTATATACCAAAAGTCCATTTATAAGTTAAGTACTTATAATCCATTTATTTACAAATCATTCTTCAAAACATTTGAAATCAATTTTCAAAAGAATTCAGAATCAAATTCCCGAGTCATAGTTCAATAATCCGCTTGATTATAACTAAATTAACATGTCATTTTATTTCCCAATTATTACTTTGGAGATATTCAAAATATTTGATTTAAACCAATTCATTAATTCACTTAACTTAATTTTATTTTTCATAAATCTCAGCAAATTCGATAATGGTTTTTTTTCGAATGATCGGGACTCAAATCTAAGGAGACCTTACCGAAGAGAAACTATCGTAAACCTAAATTTATAGAGGGGAATTTTCAAAAATAATTCTAATTTTCAAAATACTTTTTATTTTAAAGAAAATAATTTTAAACTTCTTTAGATTTGAAAACACTTTCTTTAAAGTGATTTTAGTAACTATTCATATTAAACGCCATAAACTAAGCTTTGTGTAAACCAAAGCTCTGATACCACTTTGTAACGACCCGCCGCTCTGACCGCCTCTAGTCGGTAATTAAACCAAGTAGAAACGTTCAAATGACGGATTGTTATTTAGTTTATAACATTTAAACAGAATCAGTCACAGAATCACAGAAACAATAATATATTTTATAAATGAACTTTTCTTTTATATACAAATATCAGAGTTATACAATGAATTACATTTTATACAGCGGAACAATTTATTTATTATTTAGTATAAAAAAAAAATTCTTTTTTTTAATAGCATCTGTTCTTATCGGATTTTAATGATAGCATCTGTTCTCATCAGTTTAAATTCAAGTAACCCAGCAAATGATAGCAAATAACACCCAACAACCATTCATGCAGAGACTTATCTGTTCTTATCTGTTCTTATCAGTTTAAATTCAAGTAACCCAGCAAATGATAGCAAATAACACCCAAATCATAGCATGTAACCAAGCACCCAATTCAAACAATTTAAAAACTTGAATAATGATTAATCGTGAGAAAAACTCACTGTTGCTAGCCTGGGTAAAAGACGGCGCAGCCAAACAACGACGAACTTGACCAACCGAGGAGCACGCGAGCGAAAAAATTGAAGCAGAGACGAAAGCCTTAATTTGGAAGCGAAGAGAAGCGAACGATTGTGGCCGCCATTTTTTTTTATTCTCGTTTGATTTTGTTAGGTTAGGGTTACGAATCGAATGGAGAAATGAGGGAATGGGTATACTTAATCACGGCACCAATATCAAATGTGGGTCGGTATTATTTTCAAAGCCCACTTAACCCTTAACAAAATTTTTGAAAGGAATTTAAATAAATTTACAAACTCCAAGCTCAAATTTTTTTTAAATTCAAATATGTTCTTCATATTAACTTGAAAAATTCAAATAACTTCACAGTTTCAAATCAAGATTTAATTCAATTATTAATTTTACATAAGTAATAATCCTTAAATCCAAATTATTTTTCTAAGTCATTAGTTTGAATTTAAAATACAAATTCAATATTCAATTTCAACTCCAAAGTCAAATTTAAATTTTTATTCAACTTTTTATAGACTAAATTTTAAAATTTAATCGCCAAATCATAGAAATGTTTTATATAGCATTGGGAATTCAATTTAAATCATCATTAAAAAATTAAAAATTAATTAAATATTTTCAATTTAAATTGTTCAAAATTCAGGGTCGTTACAATAGCTTTTTGGACCCAGCTATTAAATTAAATTTCGATATAAATTATAGCGCGTTTATCAACCGTATGATCACACGATCACTCCAAACATTACAAAAATTAAAATGTAACGACCCTGACTCGACCTTTGAAAATCGGCACCGAATACGACACTCGTATTCAAATGCCGCAGATCCAAACGTTGAACCTGGTTCGCCGGAGCTTATAACACATTAAGTAAATAACACAGCAGAAGAAATGAATAGCATATATCAATATACAACATTTGATACAATAACTGATACAACATGAATGATACAACAGATGGTATAATAGATATCAACATTATCAGAGATACAAAGAATAGCAGCGGAAATATAATAATAACACTAGCAGCGGAACAAATCTCCAAAATAGTCTTCAAGAAAGAACTCCAGTATCAGTAATCTCCATCTCCAAAGCACCAATCCAGAAATAGCTCAAACTCCAAATCAAAATGAAGAGAAACAACTCGATCCAAAATGCGATTGCCAAATCCTAAGGCTGAAAGCTATCGAATCTACACCTACTATAGATTATCTGAAAATCCCAACTCTAGACTGCCCGTGTGGGAAAATAGTGGGCATCCAGAGTTTAGGAAAGGAACAATAAACTCCAGATCAGTCATGGGACTGGTATGAGCAAACAAAAGCATTTGGTCTTTGAAACAAACAAGAGAATTTAAAATTTGAAATCCGCAATGCTTTTTTGGAAAATGAAACTACCATAAGGCCTCCCGCCACACACACAATGCAAACGCAGACTTGGAGGAGATTTCTCCTTATGATAGTCAAATATGCTTAATACGAGAAAATTTCTTTGATATTATTACTAGTGCATAGTGGAAAACTTTGGAAAGTATAATATAAATCCTAGCCAGAATAGGTACCATGATGCTATGCCTACTATAGCTGCCATGTTAAATGGCAGGTTCTACAACTAAAACCGTACAAGGCACGTATTGGATGAATGGATTTCCAACAAATGGTCAGGCTAAGGAACTTCCTATTGCCACATGGGTACGCCTCTGGCGGGATGTCCCGAGAACAACGTTACGGTTAGATCTCTGCCAACACAAGGCCGGGTTACCTCTGTAACTAGGTAACTACTACACGAATATGCCATCCCCCGGTCCTTTGGGACCTTTATCCGAGCGCGCGCAACAACAACCATAAAGTATCACAAAGTAATAGATCTTCAGTATCCACATGAGTAAGTATCTGGGCTCCATACCATGATACCACCCTTTTCCAGAAGGGAATGACATACCCTAAAGGGCGCGACCCTCATAACCTTGCCACATCTTTCCTGTTTCGACCATTTCCGGGGTGTGAGGTCCTAATGCAGTCTCGTCCACAAAGCTACTTTATACAAAAGCCATGCTTTGATCACAAATGATCATCATCACACAGTAGCACTCAGCATGTCACATTACCAAATTGGGAATACATCACTGATAAATATCAACTACATAACCTCTGAGCTCGTACGTCTCAGAGAAGGGTGTTAAGCTAAGAGAATAAATTCTCCGCCACCAAGCAGAAATGTATTTGATAGAAATCAGTTTAATATCTCAAAGTGTAATGTCGGACATACAACCATACAAGTCTGTTCCGGGTTCGAACAGAACCGAAGGCACTTCCGAAGAAGCCCTTGCAAATCCGGGTATCCACAATCCCGATCGGACTTCCCATCACTTAGGAAATCTCTATACCGTAGCTACTCGGTGCAGAGACAATCGATAGGTTATCCTAACGTTCTCGAAGACACCCGGTCTTCAACACCGGTCTTCAAATGCTATCCATAACGTCGTATCACTATTCGGAATGGGCTATACGACACAAGGTCCTCTCCCGGCTAAACCGAATAATGAGCGCAATATTTAAAAATATATGGATAAGGGATTTCAGTTAAGTCACAACTTGAAAATCCAAAGCTTTCTATCAAATGTTTAACCAAATCACCATTTTAAAATCTTTAAACAAAAAGATTTATTTCACAAAGTTCACAAAGATCCATTCATAGATTTCCAAAACAATTCCCATTCAATTTGGATTTACTCATTTAAACCTTTGAATTAAAGATTTAATTAATAGCTTTCAAACCGTTTCTAAAGATTTATTCATAACTAGGAAAAACCATTTTCCATTTTAGACTTAAAATCCTTTTAACACCAATTGGAAATTCATTCTTATGTGAAAGTTCGCAAAACAGTTTACGTTTTCAGAAAAATCCAATTATATACAAGTTGAAATCTTAGGTTAAATTTAAATTCCAAAACATCACTTTTAAAATGGTTTTAAAAACCCATATAAACCCATTAATAAGTTGAATAACTTTTTATTTTTGAAACCCATTTTTCAAAAGCTTTCAATTCCAATTGCAAACTATTTTGGATTCAAAAACTCAATTTTAAAACAATTTCAAAAATCTGTGACTTAACCCATTCCCACGTGCAACCCATATTTGTGTGTGTATAAGTGTGGTCCAGGGGTTTTACACAATAAGAGTGCCACATCTTCAATCAGCACAGATTCAATCATGACAATTCGATGTGGGTTTCGGATAACCAACTGGAATCCGACTCCCTGTCGCATCGAAATTCAAATGTCGTTCTACGGGTCAAAGGTTTTGCATAACAATATATACATCACAGAAATAACAGAAATAACAATATATACATAGCATCACATCACATATCAAACATATCCATCCATCACATAACATTCAATAAAAATCAAATATCTTTAATTAAGATAAATAAACCGTGTGGTTATGAATTTATTATTCCCATAATTACTTCTATTTGTAATCTTTAAATCAATGATTAATCATCATTAACTATAATTGATTAAGTCTTAACTACTTTCATTTATTTATCATTTATTTAATTAATTATCTTAATTAATTATCCTTTGATTGTAATTAATTAAATCTTAATTACCTATTCCTCAATTAATTACTTTAAATAATAAACTTTTAATTATTGACTAATTAAATTATAATTAATTGTCCTTAATTGATTAATCAATAGATTTATTATTCCCTTAATTAATTTCAATAATTAATTACTCCCTAATTAATAATGATTTCTTAATCACTTTAAGTTAATTAACCTTAATCGATTTAGTTCTCTTAATTAATTAACCACATTAATTAATTATTCTTTAAAGTAATTAATCTTAAATATTTGATAAATCAACCCTTAACCTTTAATTATCTTCTCTTAGTTATTTTCACTAAGTATTTATTATTTTCATTTGATCATTCATTAATTATTTGATTTATTGACTTAATAATTCAATGAATCCGAATTATTAAATTCTATTACTTATTTTTAAGATAAAAACATCCCTTACTTAAATAAAGCATTAAAAATAATTTGCTTTCAAATTTATTTTAAATTTCATTTTAAATTTAGGATTTAAAATGGTTACAAATTTAACTTAAACAAAGTATCTCACAAGTTAAAGAATTATTCATTTTATTAAAGAGGTTTAAAAGTTTTAAAACCCAATTCATTTTTAAAATTTAAATCAATTAAAAATACACTATGACATTCAAAGTTGTTTAAATTATTATTATTTTTTATCTAAAAACTTCATTTTATTCTAAACTTGAATGCATGTTTGAATTTTAATTCCAAGTTACTTACATTCAAAAACTTACTAATATTTAACTTCATTTTAAATTCCAAATCACTTAACCAATTTTAAAGTAGTTAAACAATTTAAATTTAAAAACTTCATCTTATTTTAAAACTGAAATTCAAACCAAATTCCAGATTTTAAATTTCAGATTCAAACTTATTTTAAAGTCTATAATTTAAATTTAAACTTCCAGTTTAAATTCAAAACCAATATTCTTTTATACTTAAAAGTTGTTTAAAACTAAATTTAAAATTTCAAAATTTAAATTATTTCAAACTCAGATTCAAACAACTTGTAATCAAATTTCAACTCAGGTTTAAACTAATTTTAAAATTTCAGTTTACATTTAAACTTAACTTTCAAATATTTTTTTTATATTTAACAGAGAGCAGGGTTCTGTGTATTGTAAAACCTGGAAACATGTTCACTTCAACAAGCACGAGCCACTTTGGGTCTTACGCGAGAAAATTCCCCCCTTCTCTTCGAGTTTTCTGAAAAACCCAACCCAGTGCAACAAAATTTCCAAACTTTATAATTTTCCCAAGTGTTTACCCAGTACCCACGCTATTTCACTCGAGCCATTCATCATCCTCCCCGTAACGTGCTTCCAGAAAACACATCAGCACCTTCGAATCGAACCTGAGGAAAACCTTCTTCCCAAACAAACGAATCATTCCTGATACACAGTGACACAGGTGTACGTGCACATGCCATCGCCGTGCCTCCGATCATCGTCCTCGTCACCATTAGGTCCTCGATGACCTGCCCAAGCCACTTAACCATTCAGATTCGTCGTATTGCCTGAAACTCGAAATCGAACACTTCGATTCTTCCTGGAACCCAAAACCCAATTCACAAATTCACCTCGTACCACTGCGCCAGGCCACCAGAACGTCACCGCCTCCGGCCACGTCTACGTGGATCTCCCACATAGCCATTCCCCAAACCACAAGCGACTCGATCCCTCCACGGCAACGAACGAACTCGAGACCCATCACTGACAAAAACGAACTTACAAACCCTAAATCCCTCTCATATAGTTTCTCCGATGATCAAAAAATGTTGTATCCATTTGTCTAATGATCATCAGCGCTCATGCTAACCCTGACGCCAAGCTCGAGATCACACGATCTCGAGGTCACCGGAATTTCTCACAAATTGAATTTCCGTTCAACTCGAAATGCCACTAGATCAATCAAGTTAAAAATCTTGATTTTTACTTTAAAAATCATGGTTTTCGAAGACAAATTATATTGTGCAAATGAATCAAGATTTTAAAACATTCGAATTTTATGAAATTTCAATTTCTCCTGTATATATTTCTTTCCCAGTAAGATAAAATAATTTTTTTTCCAATCTCCACTAAAATATATTTAAAGCTTGGATCTCACTTTGACAAACACGTCTTATTCATGCCTAAAATATACCAAAGATTCGAGGGAAAGTTTGAGTTTTTAAAACAAATTTTGAAACCTGTTAACACAGAGCAGAGCACTGTGTATATACCATACATACAATCAATTTCATACTCATATATACATACATATATTCAGGATGTAAACAAAGTTTAATTTCCTACATCATCCAACATCCACACAGCAACAAAAGATTTGAGGAAACAAAAGTTTTCTCACAAGCATCAGAGTATTAAAACATGTTAATAGTTGAAAAGAAATAGTTTGCTCACCTGGGTATTTGTACCAGAGAAGAACAGAGAGGAAACAAGCCTGCATTTTTTTTCTTTCTTTCTTCCTTTGATTGCTTTGCATTTCCCTTTTGATTTGTTCAAGTGCTTTGAAAACTTAGAATTTGTTTGATTTGTTTCCTGAACTGGTTTACAAAGTTGTTCAAATCTTTGTTGTACTTAATTTATTATATACAAACAATTTTATTTACTTACAGGTTTGAAATATTGTTATACACAAGAAGCTTCCTTTTTTTTCTGCCACTTGAAATCCAGGAATGAATTTAATCTTTAAACCTAGTTTCTTCCTGCAACTGTTAAATAAGGTTGTTTAAATCTTTGTTTCATTTTCTGAATACTAACATCAATTCAATTTTTTAAAGAAAAATAAATTTACTTGCCTTCAATTATTTCCAGAGAACTTTGGACCCAGATTTGCTTTTCCAGGTTGATATTTGTATTGCTATTTGAATTGTTTTCTAGATTTTAATCTCTCTCTAGTTTGTTTTCCTGATCTTTGAAATGCTTTACTTTGTTTTCACTCTATTTTTCAGGTTGCTTTGAATTCCTTTGCTTTGCTTCAGGCTTGAACTTTGAAAACTTTTAACCTGAAGCTTGCCTACTTCCAGATTTGAGAAACTCTGGTCTTTGCCTTGATCCAGATTTTTTTCCCTTTTTTTCTTTTAACTTCCAGGTTGAATTTTGACTTTACTTTTTGGTTTTGAAACTGATTTTCAATCTGAAGCTCTCACTTATTTTCAGGTTGTAGCTTTGATTTTTGATTCTTGTTTGCACTTTACTTTTATTTCCTGGTTTTGTATATTTTGATTTCTTGAATGTTGAGATTTGAGATTCTCAAATCTGTTGTTTACTGTTGCTTTTCAGATTTGATGCTGCTGTAAACAAGCTTGATCTTCAGCTGATATCTATGCTTTTTATTTTATTATTTTTTTTCTTGTCCAAATCTTTGATTTGCAGATTTGATTGGTGGCTGATAGGGGGTGTTTGGTGGCTAATGATATTCTCAAGTGTGCTAAAGATATGCCATTGATTATCTTTGTCTTCTTTTATTTGTTTCATAGCTGAAAAAAAATGTTATTTCTTTCTTTTTGCAATTTTAAATTTGATTATTTTATAAATGCAATGATGCCATTTGTTAATACATATACACAAAGTTTAAAAGAATTGTTTCTAGCCAATCTTTACATTATACAAGTTACACTTCAATGATTTTTTTTAAATGCCAATTATTTTAAAACGTATCATTTAAAATTTAAATTCAATTCCAATATGTATTCAATCCTTATGACCAATATTATTTAAACTTAGTTCATACATTTATTTAAAAATTTATATTTACACCATTTACATTCATATATATATATTTTTATTTATTTTGTACAATTCTACAAAAGAAAAGAATGGATTCAAACACTTTGATTTCATATTAACAATTGGTCACACTTATTTATGTATGAAAATTTAACTTAAAAATAATATTATGAAAATAAATACATCTTCCAAATAAAATTAATATTTTAGAAAACAACTATTACTATCATTTTATTAATCTCAAGCTTTTAAATTCTATTTTTATTTTTTTAATACATTTTATTTTGAAACTCAATATTTATTTTATAAATCACGTATCCTTAAATTTCTAATATAAATTTCTATTTATAATCAAATTATTTATTTATTTATCCTAGAAAATTTTCTAATTAATTTTCATTTTATTTCAAAAAATTAATTTACTTGCCAAATTAAACTTGATGAATTTTCAGGAACGTTACATAAAATCCGATAATAATACAATATTACGGATCCAACGGAACTAGTTTCGTCAAATTCTGAGACTGGCCTCAGAAGGCTATTTTTAAATATCGATTTAAACGATATAAATTCAAAACCTAACAAAAAAGTTTTAAATTCAACTTTTAAAAGTTCTATTATCTTCAATATTATCAATATGGATTTTCTAAGCCTTTAAAAATATTTTTAACCAGCTTAAAACTGAAGATTTAAAATTTTATCTACTTCCATTTATTAAATTCAATAATTTAATTACCTAAATAAAATCTGATATTTAAAATTCAAGTTAAGCTAACTTTCAAATATTTAAAATCAATTAACTATTTTTAATTTCAAATATTCAAAATTCTGGATCGTCATAGAAATAAAGAATAGTAGTTCATGAAGCTACTATATATACCAGAGTTAAATAAGATACAATAGAAGTTTCAAATACAATAGTCAGATACAAGATCAGATTACATCACTGGAATCAACTAAATAACTGCGAGCTGAAAAGATGGAGATGAATCTCCAAACGAAGCTCGAACTCTAAAGGTGAGACACAAAAGCTGTATCACTCAGTCTAACCGGAGCGTAAAGCAAAACACAAAACATTCGAGTCAGGATTAACATTCTTACATCAATAAATCCAACACAAGTGAAATAACAACTGAAATATAAGTAACTCAAAGGATGTTTGGGATAACCATCCTCTAAGGATCCGTTAAACTACCTACTATGTAGTAATATACGCTATTATAATAATGTCTAAAGTAAAGTATAATATATTTTAAAAATAGCATTAAGGCTTTACATTTTCCACCTTAACACATTTTATAGTGCTAATAGTCTATACAGCACCGTAGTCCCTCCTGATCGGGAGGCCACTAGAGGATACTCCATAGGTACGACACAAATCAAATTCGTAGTAAAGTACGCTAGGGTAGGTGACATGGCACAACTAGGCAATGCCAGCGTAGATATACCAATTACACTTCCGGACCGGTGGTGACGCATAACCGCAGCTATCGCCCACCTCGAGCCACACTCCGAAAAAAAATCAAAGGGTGCACCCAATCAATCACAAAGTAACAGAACGGTATCGAAGGAGTGTGTTATATTAGAGGAGCTACCTCATTAGCCCTTCAATTGCTCCTGTTTTAGCCACCTTATGCCAACTCACAGGAGTCGGGTCCACGTATATACCTCAATAGGACGTCGCCACCATCCTACTGCATTATGGAATCACCACCACGTACACAGTTGTTAAAGTGGTTTTCGAAGTTGGCACAAAGTATGACAACTTCCGATCCCGGTCTCTTTAACAACCAAACGTTATTATAACACCGCGGTCATTTCAAAATAGTTTACATAAAATAGTTATAAGTTAAAATAGTATATATTAAAATAGTTTATATCAAAAATAATTTATATAAAATTAATTTATAAAGCAAAATATATGAATAGTTTTAAATGTAATTTAAAAATATTTTATATAATAAAATATTTTCCCCAAAATTCCACAAATCAATTTCAAATCAACTCGAATTCCAAAATTCAAATTTAACCAAATCTCAAATCATCAATTTCAGTTTACTTCAGTTTCTAAATAAACCATTTCAAATTATATCGATTTCAAACAGATTTGAACCCCAAAATAAACCATTTCAATATATTTCAAAGCTTTAAATATTCAAACATTTCAAAACTAAATTTGATAATTCATATATATATATATATATATATATATATATATATATATCAAATACACTTTTTAATTATCTAGTTTGAAATATTTGCTTAATAAATCCAATATCCTTTAAATAAAACCCCAAATTTAATAAATTTCAAATCAAACTTATTTGAGTATAATTCATAAATAAATTCAATTTCAAAACCTTGGAAATCATTTCAATATATATTTATATAATATCTTAAAATCAATATTTATTAAACCATATATTTCTTTAAAACCATAAAAATCATTTTCAAAATATTTATATATAGACTAACGGTGTCTGCATATAATTTTCTATCCTATGGTCAAGTGATACAAGTATTTAACATTTCAATCCACAATTTAAATATATACGGGTATATATCATTTCAACCCGCAATCACAAATTCAAAGAAAATCGCTTGGGTCTATCATTTCAACCCATAACGATTTTCTCCTATTCTACAGATCATTCGGGTATGTATCATTTCAACCCATAGTGAATTCTATGCTAACAGGGTACTTGCAGAGTGATAACAGATATGATAATAATATAACAGGCATATATCATCAATATAAATAACAGATAATGGTGTCAATGTCATAGGTGAACAGATAGCATATATATAGCACTGTAAATAACTAACAACAGCATATTTCAATTGTCTTTTCAATTAGAATCAAATTTAATAAATATAAGAACATTAATCGCGAGTGATTTCTCACCTTTCGAGGCTAGAGAGATTTGACGATGGAATGAGTTTCGAATCCAAGCACAAATTTCAAAGCAAAGCTAGATGGTCCCGCATTTGATGGACAAGCTGATATATAAGGAATCGATGAAAATAAATAAGAAACTCCTTGAATAAATACCCATGTGCAAATATATATATATATATATCTGTAAACAATTGAATATATACAATATAATATAAAAATATATAACTTAAATTGTTATATAAATATAAATTGCTATATTATAATTATATATATACTATATATACTTAAAACACTTCATAAATTTGTACATATACAAAATAATTAGATGATGAAATAACAACATATATATACACAACCCCATATGTATAATAAACTAATATAGTTAAACACAACTGAAACAGTAATTAAAATATACATACAAATACCTATATAAACACAACACTTCATACATCAACTAGTAAAACTTATATTCATAACAAACAGCTTATACAAATCTTATATAGAATTAAATATATATATTTATATATAAGAACTTTTAAAGTAAAATAAAATAAATTATGCTGTAAGCATCTACACAGCACACGAAAATAATATTTACCAACCTCTAATATATATTTCAATTAATATAAACCGCATATGCAGAACCATATATAAAAACTACGTGCTGTTCTTTTAATTTTTGTAAAAGCCATACTTACATAAACATATGTGTATACTGACAGATTTGATAACTTATATATAAACCATATTTATAAATAACCAGATCCAAAATATAATCTTATATAAATATTATTGTTTATATATACAGTACTTATATATGGAATCTACATAACCTGTAACTAAACAGTAAAACAAATATAAATTTTGTATATATAGACGTATAAACACCAATATATATATATATATATATATATACATATACATATATTCATAGACGAGAACAAAAATAGCAGACCATAATATATACCATAAAATAAATTATGATTTAGTAAACAAATAGATGCAATATACTATAACATATTATATTATATATCATATTATAAAATAATATATAACACATATGTCTATGCACTGAGGTAAACACATATGCTACAAATATATATATATATATATATATATATATATATACACACATACATACATATATATATATATATATATTAAACTTAAAGACTCTACAGATTTATATATTAACAACTATATATAAAAACTTATATATTTACTTCTCCACATGCAGCACACTTATATATATATATATATACTAATAAATAACTGCCACAATAGTACTCACATATAATATACACACACACACACACAAAATATATACATACGTTTCAAAAGAAAACCGACCCATATATATAATATGATTAAAGTCGGTATTTTAAACAACTTGGAAAATATGTAGTTATACTAGAAAGTACTTAAATAAGGCATGCAGACTTCAATACACAGATATATATACAAATAAATGTCTTTAACATATCAACTATCTAAACAAATATATATATATACATACATACATATATATATATATATATATATATATATGCGACTTATATATTTTATACGTATGCAAACCAATACTAAAAGATTTCCACACGCATATATATGTCTTCAAATGAACATGCAGAGAGGAGGGTTCAGATTAGATGATGAGTGACATGTATATACGCATTCATATAAATGAAATGGACTAGGCCAGAAAGTAAAGCAAAGTCTAGAGAAGCAAAGCTAACATGAATATAAGAGCTTATATATATAAAAAAACACAAGGAGGGTGGAGAGAAGAGTACCAAGCTTAATATACAGGAGGAGGAAGCTGCTCGTGCATCTGGTTCATGATGGACGAAGGGTAGGAGAAGCGGGCCAGAGGTGGGTTGGCGTTGGTGGTGACGATTGTCATTTGTGGGGAAAAGATGTAGACCGATTATTGATTTTGAAGAATATCATATTTTTATTTCCAAAGGTAAGACAAAGAGAAGAGAATAGAGGCAGAGGAGAAAGAACGAAGGTGAACCAAAAAAATATAAATAAATAAATTAAAACGGTGGAATGGTGAAGGTCAACTCTGAAATATTAAATTGAGATGTCTACTGATCTTCTCGTGGATAATGAAAGGGCAATGAACCAAAAAGACACAAAACGGTATCGATACGAAACCGTTTTATCAATTCCGCAGCGAATCGAACTTCAAAACACAGAATCGAATATACCGCAGAGATCAGCATGATGAGACGATCAAAATGGTATACAGATATTTGTGGTACGATCATCCGGTCAAAAGTCGATAATCGGTACCAAAATGCTGCTAATTGTCGAAAATAAGACAAAAAGAGCAAAAGTAGTCAGAATTTGGAGAAACGAAATATGACGTCCCACTCAGAAGATGATTTACAAATTTTCTGTAGAAAATATTCAGGTTTGGAAACCATTTTATTACCATCAAATTTTAACTGGTTTGAATTGAAACAAAATTATACAATAAAATAAACTTCCATATTATTAATTGAAAATTCACCATTTGCTATGTTTTTAAATACTCATTCCAAATATTAAATTTTCATTTCAAAATTTTATTATTTAAAATTTCACAAAAATTCAATTGATTAAATAAATAAAACCACTAAATTTACGGGTCGTTACACTCTCCTGCACTCAAAACTTTTCGTCCCCGAAAAGGAAGGAGGTAGGAGAATAGAAACAAACAGAAGAAAAGAATAGACTTGAATAAAAAAATTACTTTAAACCATATAAATTTCAATTTTAAGTAATTTATATTCAACAACTGATTTTTAAATTCAAGCTAATTCATTAAGTCGATTTTATTTCAATTTATTAATATTTGATACCATAAAGGTTTCTTTCAAAACAGACTTTTCTTTAATTTGTCTTTTTTACTATCCAATCAACTTATTATTCTATTTATCTCCATTAACATTTTATAACTAAAATCTAAGTGCATAAAATTCCATTCAAATTTTATTTATAAAATCATTAATCATCATTTTACATTGTAAACTATTCAATTACATATTCAACTTCTGAATGATTTAGGTAAGTTATATTGGAATTTAATTGAGTATTATACAAGTAGATTTTCCCAATTCAATTATCTCAAGTTTAAATATTTATACAAAATTTTGGCTTTTATTTTACAATTGAAATCATTCTTTAACAAAATTGAAGAATTAAATTTCCCAAGTAACTTCAAACAATTTAGAGAAATATATATATATATATATATACACACACACTATATATATCAAATCAAATCAAATCTAAAGTCATATACTTATATAAATATGTTAAATCAAATCATACTTAAGATATTTATTTTCCAAAACAAAAGTGTAGCAAGGCTACTGAAGGGTCTCTCCACTTCGAAACTCGAAAATGAATGTAGAAGATGCGGCCGCCATCAATGAGATTATTTTCCAGCGACAAAAGAGAAGAGCACCGATTTGAACATATAAAATTCTTTGAAAACCATTTCTATTCGAAAATACTTTAAATAATATGTATATTAAAACTTTAAAAAACTTGAGTTTGAAACCAATGGAAATTAAATTCTCAAATTCTTGATTTAAATTCATTTCAAATTCCAAATCAAATTATAACCAATTTTTATAAATTCATTTATTTATATTATGCAATAGTCAATGTGTAACGATCTCGGTTTTGAGTCAAATTTAAATTGGTAATTAGTATAAATTTTTGGATTAATTAGAAATTTTCCAAAAATAATTACATATATGTATTTTAAATAGAAATTTTAATTTGGAAGTTATGATTTGAAATTTATATAACAATTTTCAAAAGGATAATTTAAGTTAAATTTTTATATATAAAATAGATGTGATTCCTTATTAATATATAATTAATTTTAAATCATTTTTTCTTAAGGTTTTATTAATATATATAAAAGTAAATGTATATGGATAAATATTTTTAATTAAAATAAGATTTAATAAAAAAGTTATAAGAGTATAAAAAATAAGAAAATGTATCAATACAAATGTAAAACAAGAATGAATAAAAGCTTATATATACATATATCTTTTGAAATTTATGAGATAAACATATTAAAAATATAAAGATAAATATGGTTTGTATGTGTACATATATATAGGATTAATAAAAAGGTTTAAAACACTTTTCTTTTTTACTTGAAATAAAATTAGTTTTGTATACATTTAGACCAAATAGAAAATGTATTACATAAATATATGGAAATATAAAACTAAATAAGAAAAACCTAAATGGAGGGTTTAAATATAAAATTGTATGCATGACATTTGTGAAAAATTAGAATAACATGCTTATACATGTGTAAACTAAGTAATATGAAAGATTAACAAGTGGCAATATGGTTTCATTGAAATTTAAATACATAAATATATTGCTTAAGAGGGAAACCAGGTTTCTCTTCTTCACTTTTCAAACCTGTAAACAAACTAGGAAATAGAAAATAGAAACAAAGCAAAGCAAACTTCTTTACAAATTCAACAAGGCAAAGATCAAGCAAGATAACAAAACAAAATCAAAAGCAAGTTTTCAATTCCAATTTTCAAAGGAATTAAGCTTCCAGTTTTTCCAAATTCAAAAGCAAAGTTTTTAACCAAGAAAAACTGAAAGAACTTGCAGTTTCAAAAACTTTCAACCTGATTGTAACAACCCTGTATTTTGTGATTTATTTTTTTTGTATATTTTAATCATTTCAATTGAATTTTTGATTTAACAACTTATTTTATTTATTTTGAATGATAAACTTTAGTTTTGATATGAATTATCATTCCAAAGCATGACTAAAAAAAATATTTTCCAAAAAGTGAATTTTTGGTCAAAATAGTCAAACCTTGACTTTTAATTTAAATTTTAAAAAGTTTAAAAATTTAAATTTTATCTTTTATTATGAAAGTACATAAAATTTTAAGAACACTGCTTTTTGTTTCGTTGAAAACGGAGTTAAACTGTAAAAGTGGTGTACATTTCAATTTTGAGTGTAATTTGAGTTATTTAACTATTTTGTCTATTCTATATTATATAAAAAAATACATTTCTTTGTCATATTTATTTTAATATGTTATTGTATGAATATTTTTATATTATGATAACTTTAAAATGAAGTAAACAATTTTTCAAAGTCAATGGTGATTTATTTGTAATTTCTGGACACTGTTTTGGATTTTTAAGCAATTTCTTTAAATCTTTTTCTATTTTCTTTAAACTTAATTTTTTTCTTATGTGTTAATGGGTTATTTTATGTATGTTTTTGTCTTTTAATATTTTTGAAATGAGGTAGGAATTTTTCTAGAGCTAGTAGTATTTTTCTTGTAATTTCCATGCCCTGTTTTCAATTTTTAAACATTTTCTTTAGTTCTTATCTATTTTTCTCCAATTTAATTATTTATTTTATTTTAGAAATGATAAATAGATTATTTTATTTCAAAATTTTTGCTTTAGAATATTTTTAAAATGAAGTAGATATTTTTCCAAAGCCATTGATGTTTTAATTGTAATTTTTGAACCCTATTTTCAATTTTTAAGCAATTTCCTTAATTCTTTTTATATTTTCTTTAAATTTAATTACATATTTTTATTTTATATAACGTTGTTTCGGTTTTTAGATGCAATTGTTGAAATTTATTTGGTTTTACTTGATCTAAAAGATAAGGAAGTATGGAAGGTTTTAAAAGCTAAGAAACGTAAAGTCGTTTCACCGTTTCTTTTTCAATCAATGCATCAATTTATTGTAGCCGTTCCTTTTCTTTTACTTATTCACGTGAAAGTTTCTCATTCCATCAGTAATACAAATCAATTTCAGATCCGAGCAAAGAAAAATAAACAATGGCCTCTCTTCCTCCTCTCATTTTTCTACTTCTTCTTTGTTTTGCTTGATTTTTGCCATGACCTCTCATTGCTTTGTTTGGCCTAACACCTCCACCATCTGCTCCACCGACCACCACCACTTCCTTCCCCACATCATACACGACCAAAACCCTTCTTCCTCTGACCAGCAAGTGCCATGACCATCCCATGATGCGAAATCCACAAAAACTATGTTAAAACTCCTTAAAAAGCATGTCTAGCCACCTAGTCTTCATCACCATCACCATAGATGACATTGGCCACCTCCTATTGCTCCACCACCACCTTGACACACCCCTAACCATCACCTTTATCCTCTGTCCAGATCTGAAACATTCCATAGCCGAGCCATAGATCCATGTAGCCTAGCCCAAAATGAACCGAAAACCCACTATTTGCATAAGCCTCTTCATATTCATGCATAGTAACTCCTCCACCACTTCAATACATTGTAGCCATGCCTTATAGGACCCAAACCTGAACCAAAGTATGTCCAAACCTGAGCCAAAACATTCCCTAAGCCGTGCTAGCAAGTGTAGAAGGCAAGACAAAAGACTGTGTATTCGTATCTCCTTTTATTTCAAAGTTATTCCTATTCAATGTTGTATTGAATTGTAATTTTATTTTGTTTTGTTTTGGGTTGTAACACAAGTTATAAGCTTGGATCTCTTCCCACTTGAGCCTATTGTTGTGTCATCGTGCCTTCTGGAATCCGTTGTGTCATTTGTATTGCAATCTCCAGCACAAAAAGGTGAGTAAAGCTCACACGACATTTATACTTATGCAGTTGTGAAACAACAACAACTGAATGTGGAGAATTAAATATGATGTTATAACTACCATGTGATTATTTATATATGATGTTAAACCTGTTAAATTTCATTTCATATCATCTGTTATTATATATATGTTGTTACTGTTCATTTTATCAGTTTATCACACTGCAAGTTCCCTGTAAATTAAAAATCACTATGGGTTGAAATGATACATACCCGAACGGACTTTAGAATAAGGGAAAATTGTTATGGGCTGAAATGATAGGCCTGAATGATTTTCAATTTATTTCAATTACTTGGGACTGCGGGTTTGAAATGATAAAACCCGGATTTTCTTTGTAAATTACGGGTTGAATGATATATTACCCGTATCACTTTTCCTAGTGTAGAAAATTATATACAGACCCGTAGTTAGTATATGTTTTCTAAAAATTTTAAAATTATTTTAGAAATGTAAATATTAAAACATTTTGATTTAAATCTAATTAAAAAGGATTTTTGTAAAATATTATTGATTTTCTGAATAATTGTAAGTAAAATGAATTAATGAAAGTTAGAAAATTTTGAACGTAAGTTATTTTGGTAAATTTGATTTAATTATAATTGGAAATTAAATTGAATATGAAATTATTATAAATTTATGATAATTTGAATTTAAATGAATTAAAAGTGATTTTATATCATATTTATGATTTTTGATAAAGTTGAATGTGAAATGAATGCATATTTAAGTTGAAATTTTGAAATATAAGTAAATTGGAAATTTATGAAATTGACTTAAAAGTGAACTTTTAGTTAAGCAAATAAAAATAAAACTAAGTTATATTTGACAATTTAAACTTAAGTGTTAAGTTGAAATTTAATGCAAGGAATTTAAAATTGAACATTGCAATTTAATAAGTGAATTATTATTAAATCTTGATTTTTGAATGGAAATTTAGCTTTATAAAATCATGAACTCGAGGAAAATTAAATGATGTTTATAAATGTGAAAATGTATGATTTTATAAGTTAAAAAATGTTTTAAATAAAAATATAATTGGTTGAGAAATTATATTGAATATTTGGAGTTAATTGACCGCATTTTTGAAATGCTATTAATTAAAATGTAAATGATATTACAGTATTTGTAAATGCTGTAGTTGTTGATAATGAACTAAAAAGCTAAATTGAAGTAAAAACTATTATAGCAATTTTGTAAGTGCTATAATTTTTGAATTTAACTAAGTTTATTTGGAATTTAAATAAACCCTATCACAACATTTCAAAATATTGTCTTTTGTTAAATTGAACTGTTTTGAATGTAACTTTCCGTAGCGTTTTCTAAATGCTGCGAAGAGTGGAATTTCACTGTTTTGATAAACATAAGTGAATAAATGAACTTTGGAAGTTGAAAATTTTGGAAATTTAATAATTTAATTTTTAACATAATAACTTCATTTTTATGATTAAAAATGATTTTTTTTGGAATATAAATTGTTTTGAAATGTGAATTGAAATGGTATTTTAAATTGAATAAAATGAATAATGATTTGAAATGTGGTTTCGAAAAGATATGATATTTTGATATATTAAAATGATTTGAAATGTGGTACTGAAAGATATGATATTTTGATATATTAAAATGATTTGGAACGAAGTTTTGAAAGATATGATATTTTGATATTAAATGATTTGAAAAATGAAGCTTTGAAAGGTTATGATATTTTGATGTATTAAAATGATTTGAAAGGAAGTTTTTAAAGGATATGATAATTTAAAATATTGAAATGGTTAGAAATGACTTGATATTTATTTTGATAAATATTTGAATTGAAAGATATGGTATGATGATATATTGAAATGGTTTGGAAATGATTTAATCTTTATTTTGATAAAGGTTTGGGTTGGAATGATATTTTATTTTGAAGTATAAAATATATTTTTTAAAGTTATAACTACGGGTTATAATAACGATTGGTTGTTAAAGAGACCGGGATCGGATATTGTCTTATAGCCGGCCAATACCGAAAACCACTTTAACAACTGTATACGCGGTGGAGATTCCAGAATGAAGTAGGATGGTGGCGACGTTCTCGAGGTATATTATGTGGACCCAACTCCCGTGAGTTGGCATAAATGACTAAAACAGGAGCTATACCGGGCTACACAAAGGGTCACACCCTTTCATCGAGCATGCTCTATCGGAAACCGTTCTATTACTTTTGTGATTCGATATGTGGCGCCACTTTGATTCGGGGGTATTGTTCGAGGTGGGCGGAAGCTGCTGGCTTGCCGTCACCACCGGTCCGTGAGTGCAAACTGTGTATCCACCCTGGCATTGCCTCGCGTGCCGTGTCATCTCCTTATATCGAGCCCACTACGATTTTTGTTTTAAAGATCCGACCGCGTTAAGGTTCACCATCCCCTTAACGCTATTTTCCATATGATTATACTTTACTGATTAGACAATACTGTATATAGCGTATATTACTACATAGTAAATAGTTTAACGGATCCTTAGAGGATGGGCGGTCCCAAGCATCTTCTAAGTTACTTGTACCTTTGCTACAGTTCATTTGAGTTGGTTTACATTGTATAAGCATGTATGTCCTGACTCGAGTGTTTGTATTTTTATTTACGCTCGGGTCAGCCTGAGTTATTCATAGATTTGGATTTCCACTTTCTGGAGATTGGAATCGCTGGAGATTATCTACTTTTCAAGTTTCATCTTTTCAGTTCGGTTGTTCTATTCAGCTTGTACTTGGTTATCATGTTTAAACTTCCGTTGTACTTTATTTCTTCTATTGTATTTTATGTAACTCTGATATATTTATATAGTAGCTTCATGAACTACTATCTCTTTTACTTCCGCTGCATTATTATTACTCTGTGTCTGTGATCTGTGATTTTTAGTTACTGCATATTCTGAGATTTGCCAAATTTTTATTTACAACGCGGTATTTTGAGCAATTCAATTCCGGCACGAGTGTCTACCTATACACTTATAATGGACGCGAGTGGTTGAAAATACCTGGTTGTTACACTGATCAAGAACAAGCTTAAATCAAAGCATTCAAAACAAACTCAATAATCAACCAGATCAGAGCATCTCAAACTAGATCAGGAAGATCAAAAATTCAAGCTTTCAAATTCAAATAACATTCCAGGTTCTCTGCTTCTCTGTTTTTCCAAGGTGAGCAAACTTTATTTTAAAAACCATTTTCTCCTGATTCTTATGCCTGTGGTGTTAATGATTTGGAAATACTGTATGAACGTGTATATATCTGCAAGTAAATATGTATTTGTATGTGTGAATTGAGGTGTGCATGTTTGTGCTATGCATATGCACCTCTCTGTTGTTCTACAGGCAAGTACTCTTCATAGAAAAATTTGCATCTTGAAATCTAAAAAGATTTAAGTAATGATCTTTAAAAGAAAATGTTTGTACCTACCTGGTTCAAATTTTAAAAATGATTTGAAGCTAAATATGAAGCCAGTTTTAATAAAAAGGAAGAAGAGCAGTAGGATTTTAAATCCTATCAAATATTCGACTTGAGTGATTTCTAGTTTCAAGTATATAATCATTTTTGTTCTCGAAATCTAGGATTTTCAAAAATTAAATCATGATTTTTAAGTGTGTAATTCGAGAGGAATTGCATGTTGAACGGGAATTGAGTTTTGATCGAATTGCATGATGTAGGGTTTTGAATAGGAATCATCTTTGCATGTTGAACGGGAATCATTTTTGCATGATGAACGGGAATTGAGTTTCGAGAGGATTTGCATGATGTAGGGTTTTATACCCAGATTTGGTCGAGAAGGTTCTTCGGATGATTTCGTCGTCGAGGTTTACTAAGAGACAATCGGACGAGGAGAATTGGAGACATAGATGAGTAACATAGATTTGGCAGTGATGGCATGGTCTCAGGTGATCGAGATCATTGTCGGCGAGCCATTTTCGCTAGGAAGTTTTGGGTTCCAGGTTGTGTTGAATGGCTCGTTTTAAATTCAGGTAGGATACGTCGATACTTGGTGTTTGGATAGATCGATAGGTTCATCGATGATGTGTTGGAAGCGGCGTGGATGGTCAGAGGTGGTCGGAGCGCCTGTACACGCGCACGCGTGTATGTACGATGTTGAATGTTTTGGGTGATTATGGAAGACGAAGGTGGCTCGGGACTCGCTCGAGAATTTTGTGAATTGACTCGAAGCAAAAGAAGGAAGCGATATACTCGTGTTTAGCTTGGGGAAATGGCCGAGTCTGGCTCGGGTTGGATATTATGTAACCTGTTTTTTTAAATTTGAAAGTAAAGATTTGCAGATTTTTTTTAAAAAGAAAAGAAAATTCAAAGTTTCATGCTTAAAGAAAGGTATAAGGATTTTAAAAAAAAATCAAACAAAAACAAGTTTTCCAAGAAAATGTTTGGCTAAGTTTAAAGTATATTCAAATATTTTCAAGGGATGTAACCAAGTTTTCAAAACAATTTATTTAAATAAATTTTGAACAAATTTTCAAAGTTTAAAATTAATTTTAAATGGTTTAAAATTATTATTTAAAGAAAATTATATGCAGTGGACAAATTTTTGTAATTAAATTCCTGAAGTGGTTCAAATGTGAATAAGTTTGATGATGTAATCAAGTAATTTATTAAGATAAATTTTTTATCTTAAAATGTTTTAGGTTGTGTTTAATTAAAGAATTAATTAGTGAAATTCAGTAAAAGTTAATTTCACTAATTTTCAAAGTTTAAAATTAATGTTAAATGGTTTAAAATTATTATTTAAAGAAAATTATATGCGTTAGACAAATTTTTGTAATTAAATTCCTGAAGTGGTTCAAATGTGAATAAGTTTGATGACGTAATTAAGTAATTTATTAAGATAAAAAGTTTATCTTAAAATGATTTAGGTTGTGGTTAGTTAAAGATAATTAATTAGTGAAATTTAGTAAAAGTTAATTACCTAACGTAATTAATAACGGTTAATTTATTTATGTTAATAATTAAGTAAAATTACTTATGAAAGTAATTAAAGAATTGTTAATGAGTGTAATTAGTTTAAAGGTTATTAACTAGTGATTATGAGATAATTAATTAATATGATTAATTTAAGATAATTAATTTAATTAATTAAGGATAGTTAATTCCTTAAAAATAATTACTTAACTAAAGTAATTAATTGATGATTAAAGTTGATTAATCAAGTGATAAAATTAAAATTACTCAATGAAATTAATTTGTGATTTATTAATATATATGATTAGGGATAATCACTTATTGTAATTAATTAAAGGATAATTAAATAATTAAAGGTTAATAATTTAATGATTAAAGGTTGATTTACTTGTTAATTAAGGTTGATTAATTAATAATTAAAGGTTAATTAATTTATTATTAAAGGTAAATTAATAAATGATTAAAGGATAATTAATTAAAATGGTTTGTAATTAATTAACGTAAATTATCCAGGATTAGTAATTAATCTGATTTAAATTAATCAGATGATTAATTGATCTTACTTATGGATGTTTGGATTCTATTGAATGTTGAATTGTTTGATATCCCTGATGTGTGATGCTTTATGATATGAATTATTTTTATTTGAGATGTGATGAATGTAATTTATTTATCTTTGATGAATTTATATTATTTATCTGTGAATCTTGAATGAAGATAAGCGTTATAGGATTACACCACTTATCAATATTGCTGTGCTTGGATTGTGATGATTGGTGGTGTTGCACTATTGTGTAAAACCCTTGGGCTGCACTATACACACACAAATATGCATTTCACGAGGTTTCAGTTAAGATATTTGAATTTAATATTATATTATTTAAAATAATGGTTTTAAAATTGAATTTTCCATCCAAAATGGTTTGGAAATGGAATTGGGTTAAATATGAAAAGCTTTTGAAAGGAGTTTGGAATATGAAACTATTTTAAATAACTTATTAGAGTTTTGAAATTAAATTAGTTTGATTTGAATTTGAATTCAAGATTTGAAGTTGAGTTCTATAAATATATGTTTGGAAATTATGGTTTAAAAAATTATATAATGTATTTATATGGATTTTAAACCATTTTAAAAGTATTATTTTGGGAATTTAAATTTAACCCAAGTTTCTACTTTAAAGGCTATAACTTGTGCATGTTTGATCGGATTTTTCCGAAACGAAAATTATTTGTTTTCAAATGATAATGGCTTTCATACAACGAAAGAACTTCCAGATTTTGTTGAAAGATTTCAAGTTTGAAATGGAAATAGTTTTGAAAGCTATGAATATATCCTTGTTAAAGATTGGTGAACTTTGTTCTCAAATTGAAAGTGATCTTAAAGGGTGAATCTTTTATTTTAAAATATTAAAATGGCAATTTGTTTAAACCATTTCAATGAAAGGCTTTGGGTAATAAGTTATGACTTAACTAAGATCCCAATATCCATATGTTTTTAAAATAATAAGCGCTCATTATTCGGTTTAGCCGGGAGAGGACTTTGTGTCATATAACCCATTTCGAATAGTGATACAACGAAATAGATAGCATTTGAAGACCAGTGGTGTAGACCGGGTATTTTCGAGAACGATAGGATTACCTGTCGAATGTCTCTGCATCATGACTCTGGTATAGAGATATCCATATGTGACGGGGAGTCCGATCGGGATTGTGAATACCTGGATTGCAAGGGCTTCTTTTGAAGTGCCTTCAGTTTCATTCGAACCCGGAACAGACTTGTATGGATGTATGTCTGACATCACACTTTGAGATGTAAAGTTGGTTTTATCAAGTACATTTCTGTTTGGCGGCGGAGAATTTATTCTCTTAGCTTAACACCTTTCTCTGAGATGTACGAGCTTAGAGATTATATAGTTGATGGTTACTAGTGATACATTCCCAATTTGATAATGTGGCATATGAAATGCTGCTGATCATTTGTTGATCAAAGCATGGATTTTGTGAAAAGCATAGCTTTGTGGACGTGACCTCGTCAGACCTCACAACCCAGAAATGGTCGAAAAAGGAAAGATGCGGCAAGGTTATGTGGGTGGCGCCCTTTAGGGGAATGTCCATTCCCTTTTGGGAAAAGGTAGTATCATGGTATGGATCCCAAATATTTAACTTATGTGGTTGCTGCAAATTTATTACTTTGTGGTTGTTGATGTTGAGCGCTCGGATAAAGGTCGGTAATGACAGGGGGATGGCATACTCGTGTCAGTAGTTACCTAGTTACAGAGGTAACATGTGACGCCCCACCTCTATACCCACGCTAGCCAAGAACTCTATGGAGTAATGCTGTCAACTAGCACGGAGAATAAGGCTGTTGAGGAGCGACCATCCGTGTAATTTCTTTGAGCGAGTACCGATATGTCAGATAGTATAACATGGATTCTATTTCAAGAGGAAATCCGACATACCGATACAAACTCAAAGCTACTACACAGTGGCTATAAAGGTCTTCGGAAACAAATATAGAAATAAACATAACACAAATCAGCCACAGATAATTCATATCACAAAGGCGGAAATAGATATGAATATAACACATGAAAGTGTACATCAGAGTAGTGGTCAAACAAGATCCACAATATCAAAAAGAATATATACAAGTGCTAGACAAAAGAATAAGTATACATCATAGAGTCTGTATCTCAAATGTATACAACAAAAACTACTAATCTAAGTTGTTAGCCAAAAGTCAGATGATGGTCCGATAAGGAGTCAAGCAGAAGCACCTGTGAAATCTCAGTCTGACCCGAGTATTATTTAATAAGAAAATAATAAACGGATCAGTCTAGCTATAAATATCAGATGAAATGATATAGAATAAGAAATATGACTAAACGTATAATAATCACAATGCCAACCTGTGATATATAAGTAATTGAAAAATCAATAAGAGATTAATCAATATCGCAAATATCTACTCAAGATAAAAAGGAATGTCATACTCCTAATTTCATTCACCAAGCCACAATAATTGATAAATCAAATCAATAGAAATCACGAAAATAGGTGAAGCATAAATTCCAGAATTCAACACACGAAATCCAGAAATCACAAGAAAATGATGGCTAATCCATTTCTATGAGCCAGAGCTCCTCCTGACAGGGTATAGTCCCCCATTGCGGACATTGAGCCGAAGCTCCTCCTGGTGAACCGAAGTTCCTCCTGACAGGGTATAGTCCTCCATTGCGGACATTGAACCGAAGCTCCTCCTGGTGAATCAAAACTCCTCCTGACAGGGTATAGTCCCCCATTGCGGACATTGAGCCAAAGCTCCTCCTGGTGAATCAAAACTCCTCCTGACAGGGTATAGTCCCCCATTGCGGACATTGAGCCGAAGCTCCTCCTGGTGAACCGAAGTTCCTCATGACAGGGTATAGTCCCCCATTGCGGACATTGAGCCGAAGCTCCTCCTGGTGAACCGAAGTTCCTCCTGACAGGGTATAGTCCCCCATTGCGGACATTGAGCCGAAGCTCCTCCTGGTGAGCCGAAGCTCAATAAAACGACATACAGTCCTCCATGTGGACAAAGAGACATCGCACATTGCTAGTCTAAACCATAAATGATCGTCATGATCAAAGAGAAGTGTCAATTACAGTAAGCTAGTAAATATATGAGCTTAGCTTCATGTCCCATAACCACTAGCTTAACTTAAATATTTACGAACAAATTGTAGATCTCCACTAGAAAATTGTCACAAGAGATTCAATCGAACAAGTCCAAGAATTAACCGACGAAGTAAACGCAAGCGTTTCATACCACTCGTTTTACTAAGTCGTTTAATTAGATTTCTCATACGAGTGAGGTAAAGGTTTGGATATACTAATACATTGGAAAACGGTTTAAGAAAATGAGCTTTGTAATAATATAGTGTTGAAATCATTTGAAGAAAGAGTTTTGATATTTACTACTAGTATAGAAAACCTTTATATTTTTAAAGTGACAAATCACGAAGAAGATTGTAGGAACAATCAATCACTAAGATTCACATTCGAAAACGTGAATAAAATCCAAAGAAATCGATACCGAATCCATCGAAATGGATATTCCAAGAATTCCCGAAGAAAATAAGTCATCAAAGTCATAACAAATGATAACAACACATAGGAAACAACACGAATCGATTAAAGTTGGAAATTCAAACAACTAGGTGAAATAGGCAAAAATGCACCAGGTTGGTCGGCCGGCTACAGAGCTCGGTCGACCGAACCAGGGGTTGGAAGTGCACGGGGCACCAGGTCGGTCGACCAGCCCAGGGGCTCGGTCGGCCGAAGCCTGTAACCGGCACTTCCAAACAGAGGCAGGAAGTGCCTGGGTAGCAGGTCGGTCGACCGGCCCAGGGGCTCGGTCGGCCGAACCTGTTGCCAGCACTCCCCTGCCCTATTTCAAAAGAGGTGCAAACTCGATCAAATTGCATTCGCTCGAGCAACGGCGCTAAGGGTTTATGCCTATCGACTACCCGGCCCTATATGCTCCTCGATGCATCACCAAAAACATGTTCAAACATCAAAGTTAGGATTTTTAACGAATTGAACTCAAAACACCAAAAATTGGAATATTCACCAAATCAATACAAACCAAAAGCAAATGCACACAAATAAGTGTTAGGAATTCATACCTAACAATCGAAGATAAATATAAGCATAGATGTGAGATAAAAATCTCACCTTTGAACCCAAACGAATGAAGAAGATGCTATGAAGCAATGGCAAGAACAAGAACTCTTCAATTCCAACTCAACAAGCTTGAATCTAAGCTTAAAAGAGAAACATTCCCTAAATTAGGTTTAGGGAATTTCTGAAATCAAAGAGAGAATGAGTTGGAGAAGAAGAAGTGGAAGCTTACCAATGGGTTCTCTTGAACTTTGGAGCTAGGAGATGGATTTGCAAAGGAAGCTAGGGCTTGGAGTTTTAATTTCCACTCTCCACCTCCATTTTCAGTTTTGCTGGGGAGTTAGGAGTTGGAATGAAGTAATGAAGAGGAGAGGGGGATTGGGACTGAGTTAGTAAGTGGTTAATTGGCTCAGCCCAAACCAAAGCCCTAAGCGGGAAAAAGTAGCAAAAATCAACTTTTTCCAAACATATCGAAGCTTATACTCAAAAAGGTCGCAAACGGCATTTTGAACTCAATGGAAGTGGTCTCGAGTCCCAATTCGACTGTTTGCAAAAAGTAGCTTTTTGGACCAAAATCCGACGAGCGATAAAATATTTAAATGAAATATTTAAATATAAAATCGATAAATATGCGGGTTGTTACATAACATGGCCTTGTGTTGGCAGAGAGCTGGTTAACTTCTCGAGGCGTCCCTCCAGAGGCGTACCCATGTGGCATAGGAGGTTCCTTAGCCTGTCCATTTGTTGGAAATCCAAAAAAACAATACGATCTCTGTATGGTTTTAGTTATACAACCTGCCTTTTACTTACAGTGGTGACCTGTTGTTTAATTGGTAGCTATAGTAGGTATACAATAATGGTTGTATGCTGGCTAAATTAGTATTATACTTTCGAAATGTTTTCTGCACTATGCACTAATAATAATATCAAAAGGTTTTCGCTTATCAAGCATGTTTGACTATCGTAAGGAGAAATCTCCTCCAATTGTGCATTTGCATTGTGTGTGTGGCGGGAGGCATTATGGTAGTTTCATTTTTCAAAAAGCATAGCCGATTTAAATTTTAAATGCTTTTGTTGTTTTGGTTTTCAAATAAACTATTTTCGTTTGCTCACACCAGTCCCATGAATTACCTGAAGTTTATTGTTCCCTTTCTAAACTCTGGGTGCCCATAATTCCAGTGCCCATAATTTTCCACACGGGCAGCCCAGAGTCATATTTTTAGATAATCAGCTAGTAGATGTAGATTCGATAGCCTTCAGCTTTTTGTTTGGAAACCTTGAAGTCTTTGGTCTTTGAAGACTTTGGATTTTAGCTATTGCATTGTGCTTCTCTTCAATATTCGGACTGACCT
This sequence comes from Allium cepa, assembly GCA_030765085.1. Classification (NCBI taxonomy): domain Eukaryota; kingdom Viridiplantae; phylum Streptophyta; class Magnoliopsida; order Asparagales; family Amaryllidaceae; genus Allium; species Allium cepa. Next base: position 338,957,676 of record CM060932.1, on the reverse strand, counting down.
TACTTAATAAAACGTGATGGTGGTTCAAGATTCTTGGTTTGTTGTTTTGGAGTTTTGGCATTGGAGATAGTGTCTTTCCGCTACCATTACTATATTCTTCCTTTGTTGTCTTGTGAATTTGTATATCTATCCTTGATATTGATATCATTTGTATCAGATTGTTGTATCAAACTATTGTGTATCAATAAAGTTATCATTCTATTTACGCTGTGCTGTATTTACTTAATGTGTTATAAGCTCCGATGAATCAGATTCGACGTTTGAATCTGCGGCATTCGAATACGGGAGATGTATTTGGTGCCAATTTTCGAAGGTCGAGTCAGGGTCGTTATAAGTGGTATTAGAGCTGATGGTTGAGTAAGAACTTTAGCTCAGGAGTATAACACATTAGGTGACTCATTAGAGATATGGTTACAAATACCCTAGAATGAGTATACCTAAGATATCCGTCTGTATGCCTCAGTAAATTCTCTTACTATTCACTAATAGTAAGTATGAGTGCAAGAAGAGGATGAGGTAGGGGACAGGGGAGTACCACTACAAATGGTCGATACCCTGCAACAACAACGAAACAACTTTTCTATCTATCTTGTTTTATTATCATCCGATTTCAATTCTTTGGCGGTTTTCTGGCAGCTACAAGAAGAAGCTTTGGTGTGATGGTGGCCCTGCGAATCGTTGTGGTTAAGTTCCTAATCGTATTCTCTTCATCAGTTTTCTATCGATCTTTTCATTTTTAACCTTAATAAATTTGAAATTTTAATTAGGATAAATTGGTTAATAAAATATAAAGCAGAATTAATGCATCCATTTGTCTATTCTTTTAGGACTAGATATATTCTACGAACGGTTAGTTATCCTTCGGACTAACCAATGCCCCTGCATATGTCGTAGACCGGATGACCCATGTATTTCGTAAAGTGTTGAATAAGTTGATCTCGTATTTGTTGATATTCTGATTTGGTAAGCCAAACACAGAATAAATATTCAGTTTGATCTGATGAACCATTTATCTATTCTTTGTTGTCTCCCTGTCTAGCAAATTTCGAGGACGAAATTTTCTTAAGGAAGGGAATCTGTAGGACGAAATTTTCTTAAGGAAGGGAATCTGTAACGATCTCGGTTTTGAGTCAAACTTATATTGGTACTTAATATAAATTTTTGGATTAATTATGAATTAATTAGAAATTTTCCAGAAATAATTAAATATATGTATTCTAAATAGAAATTTTAATTTTGAAGTTATGATTTGAAATTTATATAACAATTTTCAAAAGGATTATTTAAGTTAAATTTTTATATACAAAATAAATGTGATTACTTATTAATATCTAATTAGTTTTTAAATCATTTTTTCTAAAGATTATATAAATAGATATAAAAGTAAAGGTATATGGATAAATATTTTTAATTAAAATAAGATTTAATTAAAAAAAGTTATATAAGTATAAAAAATAAGAAAATGTATGAATACAAATGTAAAACAAGAATGAATAAAAGCTAATATATACATATAACTCTTGAAATTTATGAGATAAACATGTTAAAAATATAAAGATAAATATGGTTTGTATGTATATATATATATATAGTTAATAAAAAGGTTTAAAACACTTCCCTTTTTTTTACTTGAAATAAAATTAGTTTTGTATATTTAAACCAAATAGAAAATGTATTACATAAATATATGGAAATATAAAACTAAATAAGAAAAACCTAAATGGAGGGTTTAAACATAAAATTGTATGCATATGACATTTGTGAAAAATTAGAATAACATGCTTATACATGTGTAAACTAAGTAATATGCAAGATTAACAGGTGGCAATATGATTTTATTGAAATTTAAATACATAAATATATTGCTTAAGAGAGAAATCAGGTTTCTCTTCTTCACTTTTCAAACTTGTAAACAAACCAGGAAATAGAAAATAGAAACAAAGCACAGCAAACTTCTTTACAAATTCAACAAGGCAAAGATCTAACAAGATAACAAAGCAAAATCAAAACAAGTTTTCAATTCCAGTTTTCAAAGGAATTAAGCTTCCAGTTTTTCCAAATTCAAAAGCAAAGTAAAGTTTTTAACTAAAAAAACCTGAAAGCACTTGCAGTTTCAAAAGCTTTAAACCTGATCAAGAACCAGTTTAAATCAAAGCATTCAAGACAAACTCAATAATCAAGCAGATCAGAGCATCTCAAACTAGATCAGGAAGATCAAAAAAATCAAGCTTTCAAATTCAAATAACATTCCAGGTTCTCTGCTTCTCTGTTTTTCCAAGTTGAGCAAACTTTATTTTTAACACCATTTTCTCCTGATTCTTATGCCTATGATGATAACGATTTGGAAATATTGTATGAATGTGTATATATCTGCAAGTACATATGTATTTATATGTATGAATTGAGGTTTGCATGTCTGTGTTATGCATATGCACCTCTCTGTTGTTCTACAGGCTCTTCACAGAAAAATTCACATCTCGAAATCTAAAAAGATTTAAGCAATGATCTTTAAAAGAAAAATGTTTGTACCTACCTGGTTTAAATTTTAAAAATGATTTCAAGCTAAATCTGAAGCCAGTTTTAATAAAAAGGAAGAAGAACAGTAGGATTTTAAATCCTATCAAATATTCGACTCGAGTGATTTCTAGTTTCAAGTACATAATCATTTTTGTTCTTGAAATCTAGGATTTTCAAAAGTTAAATCACGATTTTTAAGCGTGTAATTCTAGAGGAATTGCATGTTGAACGGGAAGTGAGTTTTGATCGAATTCTGGTGATCGCGGTGATTAGTGGTCTCAGTTTGAAGTGGGAGGTGGATGATGTGATGGTGGTTGTCGGAAAAATAGTAGGTGATTTTATAAGGTTCTGTGGCGACCGACCATCGATGATGTAGGGTTTTATACCCGGATTTGGTCGAGAAGGGTGATGCCCCACCTCTATACCCATGCAAGCCAAGAACATTATGGAGTAATGTCGTTAACTAGCGCGGAGAATAAGGCTGTTAAGGAGCGACAATCTGTATAATTGCTTTGTGCGAGTACCGATATGCCAGATAAAAGTATAACTTTTCATCTCGAATGGAAATCCGACATACCGATGCAAACTCAAAGCTACTACACAGTGGCTATAATATCTTCAGAAACAAATATAGAAATAAGCATAACACAAATCAGTAGCAGAAGTTCATATCTCAAAGGCGGAAACAGTTATGAATATTACACATAGAAGTGTACATCAGAGTAGTGGTCAAAGAAGATCCATAATATCACAAAAGAATAGTTACAAGTGCTACACAAGAGAATAAGTAAACATCATAGGGTCTATATCTCAAATGTATACAACAAAATGAACTACTAATCTAAGTAGTTCGGCAAAAGTCAGAATAGTAAACACCAGAAGTGGAGTCAAGTGGAAGCACCTATAACATCTCGGTCTGACCCGAGTATTATTTAATAAGAAAATAATAAATGGATCGGTCTAGCTATAAATATCGGATGTAATGACATAGACATAAACATATAAAAACCATAATACCATACTATGATAAGTATGTAATTGAAAATCAACAAGAGATTAATCAATATCACAAGAATCTTCTCAAAGATAAAAAGGAATGTCATACGCTATATTTTTATTCACAAAAAGTTAATGACACATAAATTCACCAATGCACAATAGTTGATACAACTTATCAATAAAAATCGCTAAAATTGGTGAAGCACAAATTCTAGAAATCATAAATAGAAATCCAGAAATCACAAAAAAAAGGTTGGCCAATCCCAAGCGGGAGCATGAAAACTCACCAACAAGTGTATCATAAACAATTCGGAACATCGACGCAGTACCCACGGTATGTCCAATGAATCAAAAAGCCGAGACATCGATGTAGTACAAACGGTAAATCCAATGAATCGAAGCACAAAACAATTTGGAACATCGACGCAATACACACGGTACATCCAATGAATCGAAAAGCCGAGACATCGATGTAGTACAAACGATACCCAATGAATTGAAACAGAAAACAATTCGGAACATCGACGCAGTACACACGGTACGTCCAATGAATCGAAAAGCCAAGACATCGACGTAGTACAAACGGTACATCAGATGAGTCGAAACACATTAAAAGCACATGGGTCGCTAGCCCACAAAGAAATGAGACGAAGCTCAATAAAATAAGGTACAGTCCTCCACGTGGACAAAGAGACATCGCACATTGCTAGTCTAAACCATAAAATGATCATCATTGATCATCAAGAAGTATCAATTACAGTAAGCTAGTAAATATATGAGTTTAGCTTCATGTCCCATAACCACTAGCATAACTTAAATATTTACGAACAAATTGTAGATTTTCACTAGAGAATTGGCACAAGAGTTTCAATCGAACAAGTCCAAGAATTAACCGATGAAGTAAACGCAAGCGTTTCATACCACTTGTTTTACTAAGCCGTTTAATTAGATTTCTCATACGAGTGAGGTAAAGGTTTGTATATACAAGTAGATTGGAAAACGGTTTAAGAAACGAGCTTTGTAATAAAATAGTGTTGAAATTGTTTTGAAGAAAGGGTTTTGATATTTACTACTAGTATTAAAAACCTGTATATTTTAAAGTGACAAATCATAGAAGTGATTATAGAAACAATCAATCATAAAAATTTCCATACGAAGACGTGAATAAAATCCAAAGAAATCGATACGGAATCCATCAAAGTGGAAATACCCAAAAATTCCAAAAATATAAGTTATGAAAGTTGACAAAGGTGATAATAACTAATCGGAGAAGAAGAATCGATTAACAATTGGAATAAAAAAGCAAAACGAGCATAAATAGGCAAACAGGGAAATAGGAGCAGGTCGGTCGACTGAACCCTCTGAGTCGGTCGACCGAAAATAACCCAGAATGTTACGGCTTCAGCGTCGGTCGGCCGACTCAGAGAGTTCGGTCGACCGAACTGCAATTCCTGCATTTTTTAACCCTATTAATTGAAGTTCAAACTCTCTCCATTCGCAACCGATCGAGTATGGACGCTAGGAGATTACGCCCATCGGCTACGCGGACCTATTGGCTCCTCGATGCATCACCAAAAACATGTTCAAACATCAAAGTTAGGATTTTAAAGATTTGAACCCAAAACACTAAAAATTAGGATATTCACCAATTCAATCCAAAACAAAAGAAAATGTGCATGAATAAGTGTTAGGAATTCATACCCAACATTCAAAGATAGATATAAGCATAGATGTGAGATAAAAATCTCACCTTTTCAAAAAAATAAGGAAGGAGAAGCTTGAAAGCAAAGGAAGATCAACCACACTTCAATCTCAACACAAGAAGCTTGAATCTAAGCTTAAAAGAGAAACATTTCCCAAATTAGATTTAGTAATTTTCTGAAATTAAAGAGAGAAAGAGTTGGAGAAGATGAAGAGAAGGCTTACCAATGGCTTCTCTTTGATTTTTGAGCAAGAATTTGAGTTTGCAAGAAGAAACTAGGGCTTGGAATTTCTAATTCCTCTTCCCTTCCCCCATTTTCAGTTTTAGATTGAGTTTGAGGAGTGGGGATGAGTAAATGGAGAGGAGAGGGCTGAGTTAGGGTATTAAGTTAGCGAGTGGGCTGAACCCAAACTCAAAACCCAATAGAAAAGTAGCAAAATTCGACTAACTCCAAACATATCGAAGTTTATACTCAAAAAGGTTGCAAACGGCATTTTGAACTCAATGGAAGTGGTCTCGAGTCCTAATTTTACTATTTGCAAAAAGTAGCTTTTTGGACTAAAATCCGACCAACGATGAAATATTTAAATAAAATATTTAAATACTCAATCGTAAAATATGCGGGTTGTTACAGACTCCCCTCCTTAAATAAATTGCGTCCTTGAATACGTAAGAAGAAAATAAATAGTAACAACCATAAAAGCATATCAACACAAAAGACAATTTGAAATAATAAGTTCACCACAAGGAGCACGAAAGAGTAAGTCCGAACGTGTTCGCTCGTTGAATTCTCTGGATTCCCAAGAGCTATCCTCAAGATTTGAGAACCATTGGACTTTCATAAGAAGTACATCTTTATTTCGAAGGCGCTCAACCTCCGATGAAATGATGCGAAAAGAATGTTGCTCAAAAGTCAAATCTGGTGAAACTTCAATCCCTACTATAACACCAGGCTCAAGAATAAAAATCGAAAACCAAAATGCATTTCCATAGTCGAAAGACGTGGAAAACGTCATGAGTAGCAAAAAATTGAGCCGGCACAATGGCGTAGTACAATAATGGTACGCCCAAGAGACGAGAAACTCGAATAATTTGGAACAACGGTGTAGTACAATAACGGTACGCCAGATGAACCAAAGCTCGAATAATTTCGGAACACCGTCGTAGTACAAATACGGTACGTCCAATGAACCGAACACCATAAAAGAACATCAGACACTAGTCCATAAAAGGAATGAGATGAAGCTCAATAAAACGAAGTATATCAAAACGTCCGATGAACTTGATAAAAAGATAATTCCATTCAGACATCATCAAAGAATCAACCACTTGGTGCTTACGACTAAACGCATTGGCAACACGATTTCCCTTTCGGGGATAAAAGAATATCAAGATCCTAAGATGCCAGGAACTCGAGTAAACATGAAGTTCCTTATGAGAAATAAATATTCCAAAGATTTATGATCGAGGTGGAGAACAAATTTCTCCCCCAAAAATGATGATGCCAAACTCCAAAAGCGAAAACAACAGCCGCGAGCACTAGATCATGAGTGGCATACCTAGTCTCGATCGGCTTTAATGATTTAGAAACAAAAGTGATAGCACGTTCTCTTTCGCAAGAGAACGACACCCACACCAATACGACTAGCAATAGTAGAAAAGATAAAGTTTTGGTTCCCCTCGGGAATCACAAGAATAAGAGTATCGGAAAAGAGTTCTTTTTAAATAATCTTCTTTCCCGAAAAGCTCAAAATTTTCAAAATTACATTTATATTTATGTAATAATCTTTCTAAAAAAATTTACATTTTACAAGACAATATATCATGTCTGACTGTCTCATCAAAGCGTTTAGGAAATTCCTATCAATAACGTTGATCAAGCACATCGACCAGAATTCTTAAAGCACTCAACCGGCAATACAATCACAAAATCATCTTCTATATGATGAAAACATCTCTTAAAAGTTTTGAGAATATTCTTTACTCGTTTAAGATCAAAATCCAATTGTACTTATAAATAAATCTTATGAAAAAGATTTACAAAATTTTAAATTTCTATTTTCATCCAAAATCAATAAATACAAGAATGGAATTATCGAGATATTCATAGAATACTCGATTTATAAAATGGATGAAACAAAATGGACAAACTGAATGATATAATAAGTCATTCATAAGAATCATAACGAGTGCGGAATGCGGTAAGTGGAATGCTAGCTGCCGCAACTCGTAGCAAATGAAAACCGGTGGCAAGGTCGAGCTGAAAAGACCTTAACACCACACAAGATATTGCTTAGGTCATAACGAGTGCGGAATGCGGTAAGTGGAATGCTAGCTGCCGTAACTCGTAGCAAATGAAAACCGGTGGCAAGGTCGAGCTGAAAAGACCTTAACACCACACAAGATATTGCTTAGGTGATGATCCTAAGACAAGCTCCAAAAATACCGAAAAATTCTCAAACTACATGAATGAGAGAAATAACACTTTCCTCATCATGTGGGCTTAAAGAATAAAATGATGCCATCAAGTTGGAATCAAAATCACAAAGGAAAAATAGAAATCCGCTTAACAGATTAAGATTTTCGAAGATAAGTAGTCCACTAGGGACATAGGATATGGATTCATAATAATTAAGTCAATCCCTTTTCAAAAATCAATTCCAAAACCTAAGTAAAAATATCAGCTCGGAAAGAAAAATCACATTTTCGACATCAATAGAAAGCAAATTGAGTGTTGCGGATCCATCCGGATTCACAATCCTCAAAGAAGTCTTCAAGCCCAAAAATGTTTAAATAGAATCGACAAGTTCTTTTGATATAAATTAGTGAGATGGAACCCATATCAAAAAGAACTCGAATAAGAAGGTCACGAAATAAAACAATGCCAACAAGGATTGAGTGAAAAATACCTTGACCAAGAGAAGAGTTGTTAGGGGCTTGCAGCTTTCCTTCTCTCTTGCTTGGAAGCTTAGGACACGAAGATAAAAGATGACCCGAACATTTGCAATAACGACAAAAGAGGGGTTTCGGACACTCCCTTGCATAATGGTCCGTGGAACCACAATTGTAGCATTGACCACGACTAGAGGTAGGAGTCTTTGCTACCGGAATTTGTTGCTTCCCTTTCTTGTTGGGATTGGAACCTTTGAATTCAATAGGCCTTTTCATGTTATTGTTGAAGTTCTGTTTAGCACCTACAACTTCAACATCACTTTCATTATCGGCCTCTTCAAGTCGAAGAGCGATATCAATAAGCTGATCAAAAGAAACTTCTAATTTCAGAAGTAATGGCTTCTTGAGGTTCTTATTCAACCCATAGACGAACCTCTGATTTTTCTTCAATGGGGTATTAATGTATTCGACCCATATTTAGAGAGAGATTCGAAAGATGCGACGTAATCCATCACAGAAGATTTTCCTCGAACAAGGTCAACAAAATGCCGGGCTAAAGTTACCTTTTCAGCCTCCGGCACAAACTTCAATTTGAATCGTCTTCGGAATTGCTCCCAAGTAAGATCCGCTTCGATAATCTTCGAAGTCAAGAGCTCATACCAATATATTTCTCTTTCTTGAAGCATGCTAGAAGCCACTTGGACTCGATGTAAATCAACAAGATTCATGCGAGAAAAGATGCGATCGAACGATTTGAGCCAAGCTTGAATTTCTATAACGCTTTCGGGTCCCTTGAATGGCCTTCCACCCGAATCGATGTAGTCTCTGCACAAGCATGCAAAACCGGATCTAGGATGAGTAGGCTCTGGATTGGGTCCGACAGCTTGAGTATTCTTCACGAGATCTAAAAGCTGCTGAGCAGACATGAATACTCCATCATGGGGAGTAGCACTAGATTGACCCGCACTGGGTCGGTTAGACCTAACCATTCTTCTTCTTTAAGAAAGAAAGAAAGAAGAGGAATAAGTTATTATCAAAGTAAATATCAAGCAATCTTGATAGATAAAACAAGGAATCATAAAGAAAATAGGATGAATCGGTACGAAGACTCGAATTAAATCCTAAAGCATGACTCCTAAGAAAGACTTAGGACAATGATCCTTGCTAGATTATTCTACATTGTTCCGAAGTTTGGCTTTGATACCAAGCTGTGATGCCTCACCTCTATGCCCATGCTAGCCAAGAACACTACGGAGTAATGTCGTCAACTAGCGCGGAGAATAAGGCTGTTGAGGAGCGACCATCTGTATAATTGCTTTGTGCGAGTACCGATATGCCATATAAAAGTAACTTTTCATCTCGAAAGGAAATTCGACATTCCGATGCAAATTCAAAGCTACTACACAGTGGCTATAATATCTTCAGAAACAAATATAGAAATAAGCATAACACAAATCAGTAGCAGAAGTTCATATCTCAAAGGCGGAAACAGATATGAATATTACACATAGAAGTGTACATCAGAGTAGTGGTCAAACAAGATCCACAATATCACAAAAGAATAGTTACAAGTGCAACACAAGAGAATAAGTATACATCATAGAGTCTATATCTCAAATGTATACAAAAAAATGAACTACTAATCTAAGTAGTTAGGCAAAAGTCAGAATAGTAAACACCAGAAATGGAGTCAAGTGGAAGCACCTGTAACATCTTGGTCTGACCCGAGTATTATTTAATAAGAAAATAATAAACGGATCAGTCTAGCTATAAATATCGGATGTAATGACATAGAATAAGAGATATGACATAAACATATAAAAACCATAATACCATACTATGATAAGTATGTAATTGAAAATCAACAAGAGATTAATCAATATCACAAGAATCTTCTCAAAGATAAAAAGGAATGTCTTACACTATATTTTTATTCACAAGAAGTTAATGACAAACAAATTCACCAATGCACAATAGTTGATACAACTTATCAATAAAAATTGCTAAAATTGGTGAAGCACAAATTCTAGAAATCATCAATAGAAATCAAGAAATCACGAAAAAAGGATGGCCAATCCCAAGCGGGAGCTTGAAAACTCAACAACACGTGTATCACAAACAATTCGGAATATTGACGCAGTACACACGGTACATCCAATGAATCGAAAAGTCGAGACATCGATGTAGTACAAACGGTACATCCAATGAATCGAAACACAAAACAATTCGGAACATCGATGCAGTACACACGGTACGTCCAATGAATCGAAAAGCCGAGACATCGATGTAGTACAAACGGTACATCCAATGAATCGAAACACAAAACAATTCGAAACATCGACGCAGTACACACGGTACGTCCAATGAATCGAAAAGCCGAGACATCGATGTAGTACAAACGGTACATCAGATGAATCGACACATATTAAAAGTACATGGGTCGCTAGCCCACAAAGAAATGAGCCGAAGCTTAATAAAATGAGGTACAGTCCTCCACATGGACAAAGAGACATCGCACATTGCTAGTCTAAACCATAAAATGATCATCATCGATCATCAAGAAGTGTCACTTACAGTAAGCTAGTAAATATATGAGTTTAGCTTCATGTCCCACAACCACTAGCTTAACTTAAATATTTACGAACAAATTGTAGATTTTCACTAGAGCATTGTCACAAGAGTTTCAATCGAACAAGTCCAAGAATTAACCGACGAAGTAAACGCAAGCATTTCATACCACTTGTTTTACTAAGCCGTTTAATTAGATTTCTCAAACGAGTGAGGTAGAGGTTTGTATATACTAGTAGATTGGAAAACTGTTTAAGAAACGAGCTTTATAATAAAATAGTGTTGAAATCGTTTTGAAGAAAGGGTTTCGATATTTACTACTAGTATTAAAAAGCTGTAATTTTAAAGTGACAAATCATAGAAGTGATTGTAGAAACAATCAATCATAAAAATTCACATACGAAGACGTGAATAAAATCGAAAGAAATCGATACCGAATCCATCAAAGTGGAAATACCCAAAAATTCCAAAAATAGAAGTTATCAAAGTTGACAAAGGTGATAATAACTAATCGGAGAAGAAGAATCGATTAACAATTGGAAAAACAAAGCGAAACGAGCATAAATAGCAAAACAGGGAAATAGGAGCAGGTCGGTTGACTGAACCCTCTGAGTCGGTCGACCGAAAATAACCCAGAATGTTATGGCTTCAGCTTCGGTCGGTCGACTCAGAGAGTTCGGTCGACCGAACTGCAATTCCTGCATTTTTTTAACCCTATTAATTGAAGTGCATACTCTCTCCATTCGCAACCGGTCGAGCACGGACGCTCGAGGATTACGCCCATCGACTACCCAGACCTATTGGCTCCTCGATGCATCACCAAAAACATGTTCAAACATCAAAGTTAGGATTTTAAAGATTTGAACCCAAAACACTAAAAATTAGGATATTCACCAATTCAATCCAAACCAAAAGAAAATGCACATGAATAAGTGTTAGGAATTCATACCCAACATTCAAAGATAGATATAAGCATAGATGTGAGATAAAAATCTCACCTTTTCAAAAAAATAAGGAAGGAGAAGCTTGAAAGCAAAGGAAGATCAACCACACTTCAGTCTCAACATAAGAAGCTTGAATCTAAGCCTAAAAGAGAAATATTTCCCAAATTAGGTTTAGTAATTTTCTGAAATTAAAGAGAGAAAGAGTTGGAGAAGATGAAGAGAAGGCTTACCAATGGCTTCTCTTTGATTTTGGAGCAAGAATTTGAGTTTGCAAGATGAAACTAGGGCTTGGAATTTCTAATTCCTCTTCCCTTTCCCTATTTTCAGTTTTAGCTTGAATTTGAGGGGTAGGGATGAGTGAATGGAGAGGAGAGGGCTGAGTTAGGGTATTAAGTTAGCTAGTGGGCTGAACCCAAACCCAAAACCCAATAGAAAAAGTAGCAAAATTCGACTAACTCCAAACATATCGAAGTTTATACTCAAAAAGGTCGCAAGCAGCATTTTGAACTCAATGGAAGTGGTCTCGAGTCCTAATTTGATTGTTTGCAAAAAGTAGCTTTTCGGACTAAAATCTGACTAACGATGAAATATTTAAATACTTAATCGTAAAATATGCGGGTTGTTACAAGAAGGTTCTTGGGATGATTTCGTCATCGAGGTTAATTCAGTGACGATCGGACTAGGAGAATTGGAGACATAGATGAGTAACGCAGCTTTGACAGTGATGGCATTGTCTCAGGTGATCGAGATCATCGTTGGCGAGCCATTTTTGTTGGGAAGTTTTGGGTTCCAGGTTGTGTTGAATGGCTCGTTTTAAATTCAGGCAGGATACGTTGATACTGGGTGTTTGGATATATCGGCAGGTTCATCGATGATGTGTTGGAGGCAGCGCGGATGGTCAGAGGCGGTTGGAGCACCTATACACGTGCATGCATGTATGTACGATGCTGTATGTTTTGGGTGATTGTGGAAGAAGAAGGTGGCTCGGGACTTGCTTGAGAATTTTGTGAATTGACTCGAAGCAAAAGCAGGAAGCGAGATACTCATGTTTAGCTCGGTGAAGTGATATAGTCTAGCTCGAGTTGGATATTGTGTAACCTGTTTTTTCAAATTTGAAAGTAAGGATGTACAGATTTTTTTTAAAAGCAAAGAAAATTCAAAGTTTCAAGCTTAAAGAAAGGTATAAAGATTTAAAAAAAATCAAACAAAAACAAGTTTTCCAAGAAAATGTTTGGCTAAGTTTAAAGTATATTTAAATGTTTTCAAGGGATGTAACCAAGTTTTTAACACAATTTATTTAAATAAATTTTGGGCAAATTTTCAAAGTTTATAATTTATGTTAAATGGTTTAAAATTATTGTTTAAAGAAAATTATATACATTAGACAATTTTTTTTAAATTCCTGAAGTGGTTCAAATGTGAATAAGTTTGATGATGTAATTAAGTAATTTATTAAGATAAAAAGTTTATCTTAAAATGATTTTGGTTGTGGTTAATTAAAGATAATTAATTAGTGAAATTCAGTAAAAGTTAATTACCTAATGTAATTAATAAGGGTTAATTTGTTTATGTTAATAATCATGTAAAATTACTTATAAAAGTAATTAAAGAATTGTTAATGAGTATAATTAATTTAAAGGTCATTAACTAGTGATTATGAGATAATTAATTAATATTATTAATTTAAGATAATTAGTTTAATTAATTAAGGACAGTTAATTTCTGAAAAATAATTACTTAATTAAAAGTAATTAATTGAAGATTAAAGTTGATTAATCAAGTGATAAAAATAAAATTACTCAATGAAATTAATTTGTGATTTATTAATATAAGTGATTAGGGATAATCACTTATTGTAATTAATTAAGGACAATTAATTAAAGGATAACTAAATAATTAAAGGTTAATTATTTAATGATTAAAGGTTGATTTACTTATTAGTTAAGGTTGATTAATTAATAATTAATGGTTAATTAATTTATTATTAAATGTAAATTATAAATGATTAGAGGTTAATTAATAAATGATTAAAGGTTAATTAATTAAAATGGTTTGTAATTAATTAATCTAAATTATCCAGGATTAGTAATTAATCTGATTTAAATTAATCAGATAATTAATTGATCTTACTTATATATGTTTGGATTCTATTGAATGTTGAATTGTTTGATATCGCTGATGTGTGATGCATTGTGATATGAATTATTTTGATTTGAGCTGTGATGAATGTAATTTATTTATCTGTGATGAATTTATATTATTTATCTATGAATCTGTGAATGAATATAGCGTTATAGGATTACAACGCTTATCGATATTGCTGTGCTTGGATTGTGATGATTGATGGTGTTGCACTATTGTGTAAACCCTCTAGACTACACTTTACACACACAAATATGGATTTCACGAGGTTTCGGTTAAGTCACAGATATTTGAATTTAATATTATTTTATTTAAAATATTGGTTTTAAAATTGAATTTTCAATCCAAAATGGTTTGGAAATGGAATTGGTTAAATATGAAAAGCTTTTGAAAGGAGTTTTGAAGATAAAATTATTTTAAATAACTTGTTAAAGTTTTAACATTAAAATAGTTTGATTTGAATTTGAATTCAAGATTTGAAGTTGAGTTCTATAAATATATGTTTGGAAATTATGGTTTAACAAATTATATAATGTATTTATATTGATTTTAAACCATTTTAAAAGTATTATTATAGGAATTTAAATTTAACCCAAGTTTATACTTTAAAGGCTATAACTTGTGCATATTTGATTGGATTTTTACGAAACAAAAAGTATTTGTTTTCAAATGATAATGGCTTTCATATAACGAAAGAACTTCTAGATTTTGTTGAAAGATTTCAAGTTTGAAATGGAAATAGTTTTGAAAGCTATGAATAAATCCTTGTTAAAGATTGGTTGACTTTATTTTCAAATTGAAAGTGATCTTAAATGGTGAATCTTTTATTTTAAAAGATTAATTTGGTAATTTTTTTAAACCATTTAAAAGAAAGGTTTTGGGTAATAAGTTGTGACTTAACTAAGATCCCAAAATTCATATGTTTTTAAAATAATAAGCGCTCATTATTCGGTTTAGCAGAGATAGGACTTTGTGTCATATAACCCATTCCGAATAGTGATACGACAAAATAGATAGCATTTAAAGGCAGGTGGTGAAGACTGGGTATTTTCGAGTACGATAGGATTACCTGTCGAATGTCACTGCATCATGGCTCCGGTACAGAGATCTCCATATGTGATGGGGAGTCCGATCGGGATTGTGAATACCGAGATTGCAAGGGCTTCTTATGATGTGCCTTCGGTTCCGTTCGAACCTTAAACGGACTTGTATGGATGTACGTCTGACATTGCACTTTGAGATGTAAAGCTGGTTTCTATCAAATACAATTCTGTTTGGTGGCGGAGAATTTATTCTCTTAGCTTAAGACCCTTCCCTGAGACGTACGAGCTCAGAGGTTATGTAGTTGATGGTTACTAGTGATACATTCCCAATTTGGTAATGTGGCATACGAAGTGTTGCTGATCATTTGTTGATCATAGCATGGATTTTGGGAAAAGCGTAGCTTTGTGGACTTGACCTCGTCGGACCTCACGACCCAAAAATGGTCGAAATAGGATAGAAGCGGCAAGGTTATGAGGGTCGTGCCCTTTAGGGTATGTCCATTCCCTTCTGGAAAAAGGTGGTATCATGGTATGGAGCCCAAATATTTAACCTATGTGGTTGCTACAAATTTATTACTTTATGGTTGTTGGTGTTGAGCGCTCGGATAAAGGTCGGTAACGACAGGGGAATGGCATACTCGTGTAACGACCCGCTATTTTCAACCATTCGCATCCTCACATGTCGAACTTGAATTATTCAAAACACCGAATTGTAATTTAAATTTGGCAAAACTTAGCATAATCAGTAAATAAATAGTCACAGATCACAAACATAGAGTAATAAAATGCAGCGGAAGTAAAGAAATAGTAGTTCGTGAAGCTACTATATAAATATGCATCATAGTTAAGCAAGATACAACAGAAGCCTCAATATGATATCAAGTACAAACAGAATCCATCACCGGACTCAACTGAATAACCAGAATCAATCGGATAACTGAAAACGAAATAGATAACTAGGTTTCCAAGCGAAGCTCCAACTCCAGAGGTGAGTCTCTAATGCCGTTCGCTCAATCTGACTCGAGCGTAAAGTAAAACACAAAACACTCGAGTTAGGACATACATACTTATACAATGTAAACCAACTCAAGTGAACTATAATACAAGGTACAAGTAACTTAAAGGATGCTTGGGACCGTCCATCCTCTAAGGATCCGTTAAACTATTTACTATATAGTAATATTTCGCTATTATAATAATGTCTATAGTAAAATAAACTTACTTTTAAATAGTGTTAAGGTGTTACCCATATAACCCTTAACACGTAATAGTGCCAATAGTCTATACAGTACCGTAATACCTCCTGATCGAGAGGCTACCAGAGGATACTCCATAGGTACGACACAAATCAAACTCGTACAAGGCTTCATTAATCAAAACTTTACATGTTTCTTGCATTAATTAAAAAATTTACATGTTTTTTCATTAATTAGGACTTTACATGTTTCTTGCATTAATTAAAAACTGTATTTCATTTTCTCAATTCAAAATACATCATTTATTATTCAACCACACTCATTTCAAAAATAAAGATTGATTGCAATTATCAGGTTAGATTTTAAAATTCCATATTAATCAACTTTAATTATTATATTATTTATCACAAATAAAAATCTTTAAATTGCTATTTAAAACCAAATAAAGATTTTTAAATTATACTTTAAACTGATTATCAGCTTATAATATTTTAACTTATAAAAACCGATATCTTTTTATATTTCAAATCTTTAAATCAAACTTTAAGTTAAAATTCCATATATTCCAAAATTTCAAAATACCTAATAAATTTTTAGGAAAATATTACTTTAAAAATATTAACCATGGGCCTGTATAATATTTTCTAATCTAGGTCAATGATACAGATATGTATCATTTCAATTCGTAATTTAAAAAGAAAAATCCGGGTTCTATCATTTCAAACCCGCTACCCCAAGAAAAATAAATACAATAAAAATCAATAAAAAATCACTCGACCTATCATTTCAGCCCATAGTGATTTTCCTTATCCTAAAGTCCGTTCAGGTATGTATCATTTCAACCCATAGTAATAGGAAATTTACAGTGTGATAAACAGGGAATAAATATAACAATATGGCATATAATATCATAACAGATGATGTAACAAATATATAAATAGCATTTAACATCATATAATCAATCACAGGCACGTATGAACATAGCATAATAATTTCTACAATTCACTTGTCATCATTTCACAATTAAAAAAGTACGTTGTCTAGAGTGAAAAATCTCACCTTTTTGAAAGCTGAAATCAAAATCAAACACACATCCAAACTCCGCAAAACACGAAAAGGCAGGACAAAGCACGACTATGCATTTTTGAGTGGATGAAGAGTCAGATCCGAACTTGTAAACAACACAATACATAACATATATAAGCGATGACTCAATACAAAAGAATATAGATAAAAACAATAAAAAGATAGAAAATAAAATGACCTAACCTTGATAAATCAAAGCAAGGTGATCAATACATGGCTTGGTTAAGGTTTGTTATCAACTTTGGTGATGTATGCTTCCATGGTGGTCACGGCTAGGCTTTGGTGGTGAGGAGGAGGTGGTGTGGTTGGCAATATGTGGAGACCAAGCCATGCTTGAAGAAGAATAAAAGAAAAGAGAAAATAAAATAGAAAAAGAAGAAGAGGAAGCCATGGAATAATTAGAGCTTGTTGTATTTTTTTCTTCACGCAAATGATAATGAAGAGCTTTGAGAATTGTTTATGTATGAGTTATCAAAAGAAATACACGGCTAAAGATAGAAGAAAAAAAACAGCTAAGGAGGAGTAAATGATAGGAAACAAAAAGGCATAAGCTAAGGAGAAATAAACTTCCCTATATTTTATTCTTAAATGCAAATGAATATGAGAAGTGGGAAATAAATTTTTGTATGTGAATTGATAAAGTTTATCACGGCTAATAGATGGAGTGGTTTGGAAGGCGAGAAATGAAGTCAATGCTAGGAAACGGAAAAGGCATAATTAAGGAGAAAGGAACGTAAATATTTATTCTTAATTGCAAATGAAAATGAGGAGTTTGAAATGTGAAATAAATCTTCTTGTACGTGATTTCTGGAATGATTTCTCGCAGCTAGAAAAAATAATATACACGGCTATGGTAGGTAATTAAATAAATAGGTAAATAAAAGGCAAGAAATAAAGCAAATGTAACCTATGCTTAATCAAACAAAGTAACGTATGTCTAATTAATTTGTTTCCAAGCCATTAAATAAAAGAATATACGCAAATAAACTCCAATAAATACAATAAAAGCCTAGATAAATAAAAATAGAAAGAAAAATAGAGATGGATATAGGAAAAATATAAAATATGTATAATAAAAGTACAGAAATTTATTGCGTGTAAGACACTGTAATTTATCCAATTTAAAAAGTATAAGTTTTAAATTCCCAATAAACCCATATTCTTAACTCCATCTAGTTATTCAATCCATTTCATTATACGGTATAATTATCATGGTTTATACCATAGTGCATTAATATTCCTATTTAATCTTAATTTCAAATAATGTAATATTTAATTCCACTTACTACAATAGATCCAATTATTAGAGATTGAATTTTAATACATAGATTTGATTCAATTCCAAATCTTTTTATTAAGTCCATTACTACTCTGTAAACCTAGTTAACCATTCATTCCTTAATATACTCCAATTTAACAACTTCCAAACATTGTATTACATTTCACATTAATATAACTTTTGCTTGTATTTATTAAAAATTGACTTCTCATTTCAATTTAATAGACTAAATAAACATGTAACACATAATAATTGTCAATGTTTACTTTTAACTACATTTACAAGTTTATTATCTATAGACCAAAGTTAAAATTACTTACAGGACCATGGTCATAGTCAATTTCCATTCATTATATTATACCTCATTCATAAATTCAACATTTTCATTATTTCAATTTATTGTAATCTCCTTCAATCTATCAATAATTTAGCTTAAATTACATTCTTTACCATTCAAATTAGTTATTACATCCACATTAAATAACCAAATTCTATTTCTTTTAATGTTCTACTTACAAAAATCTTATTAAATGAACTATTTTTTATTATCAAAATTTACGGATTGTTACACTCTCCCCCACTCAAAATTTTTCGTCCCTGAAAAGGAAAAAGAAGGGCAAAGAAAGAATTAAGTAAACAATACATCTGATTCAAAAACACTAACTTTATAAACAAATAAATTTACAAAATTAATTAATTTGAATAAAATATGCCAATTTAAAATTCCTTTAACATCATTTATACTGTATATTATTTAATTAACCTTTTTATTCTATTTACCTCTATTAATCTTTTGTAACTAAAATTTAAGTGTATAACATTTATTATAACCACTCAAATTTTATTTATAAAATCTTTTTATATTGTACATTATCCAATTACATATTCAACTTCTGAATAAGTTAGGTAAGTTATATTGCAATGCAATAGAATATTATACAAATAAAACTTTTTAATTCAATTATCTCAAGCTTGAGTATTTATTCAAAATTTTGATTCTCTTTTACAATTGAAATCATCCTTTAAGATAAAATTTAAGAATCAAATTTCCGATTAACTTCAACTATATTAGAGGTACATAAATATATATATTAAATATATATCAAATCAACTTGGAAATCATATACCAATATATGTATTGTAAATCAAGTCATATTTTTGAATTTCAAATCAATTAAATTCTCCAAAGCAAAACTGTAGTAAAACTACAGGATAGTCTCTTCACTTCGAAACTAGCAAATGAATGTCGATGATGCTGCAGTCATCACCGAAATTATTTTCCAGCGACAAAGAGAAGAGCAATGCCTTAAAACTTTAAAATTCTTTGAAAACAATTTCTATTCGAAAAATACTTCAAATAATATATCTTTTAAACTTTAAAACCAAAGTTCGAAATCATCAAAAATTAAATCTTAAATTCTTGATTTAAATTCATTTTAATTTCCAAATAAATTTATAACCATGTTTTATAGTTCAATTATTTATATATGAAACAAAAGCTAATGGTTACAAGCTATATACAAAGTCAAATATTATTTTTAAACATCCAATTCAGTTAACTATCAAAATTCAGAAAGTTATACTTATATATACTATAATTATACAAAATTTATTCATTTACTAAATTTGAAAACAGTACTATGTCAATTTGCTCTGTTCAAGTGTTTCGGAGACCCTATCGATAGCGTTGATCAGACGAATCGATCGAAAACCCAAATCAACATCAACAACTCAAACAACATAATGTATAAAACATTTTAAATATAGGTTTAGAAATACACTATACAGGAATAGATTTTCAAAGAAAGGATAGAGATTCAAATTCGATTAACTCAAATCAAAGAAAATTTTGATTTGAAAATAAGTTGGAACATAAGATAAGATGATTAACTAACCGAATAAGGAAATGGGTAAGCTTATATAAATCGCGGACAACCTTAACCGGGTCAACCGTGACTTTAAGAATCGGATCGATGTGGAATTCTAAGGCAAGTCTACATTCTATCTCAAGAGATAGAACTTGGGATATCAAGAGATATTGGCATCTAAACCGAGGATATACAAAAACTTTGGTGAATAAACGCCTATTGTAAAGGAGTTCCACCCTTTACAGGCCATTTGAAGTGGAGTTATGGGATACTCCAGAATCAAAAGAATACGAACAGTGAGGGACAAGATTGAATTTCGGAATCAAGGGAGCTTTCCAAAATTCAAAGGAAATCGAGTCAAAAAGAAAAGATTCAAGCTTGAACGAAAGTGATTCTGTAAATAAATTTACCATATATGCTAAGTTTTGCCTAGAGCTAAAGCTCTGATACCAAATACAACGACCTGCTATTTTCAACAATTCGCATCCTCAAATGTCGGACTTGAATTGTTCAAAACACCGAATTGTAATTTACATTTGGCAAAACTCAGCATAAACAGTAAATAAATAGTCACAGATCACAGACACAGAGTAACAAAATGCAGCGGAAGTAAAGAAATAGTAGTTCATGAAGCTACTATATAAATATACATCATAGTTAAGCAAGATACAACATAAGTCTCAATATGATATCAAGTACAAACAGAATCCATCACTGGACTCAACTGAATAACCAGAATCAACTGGATAACGGAAAGCGAAATAGATAGCTGGGTTTCCAAGTGAAGCACCAACTCCAAAGGTGAGTCTCTAATGATGTATCACTCAGTCTGACCCGAGCGTAAAGAAAAACACAAAACACTCGAGTCAGGACATACATACTTATACAATGTAAACCAACTCAAGTGAACTGTAATATATGGTACACGTAACTTAAAGGATGCTTGGGACCGCCCATCCTCTAAGGATCCATTAAACTATTTACTATGTAGTAATATTTCGCTATTATAATAATGACTATAGCAAAATAAACATACTTTTAAATAGCATTAAGGGGTTACCCATATAGCCCTTAACACGTAATAGTGCCAATAGTCTATACAGTACCGTAATATCTCCTGATCGAGAGGCTACCAGAGGATACTCCATAGGTATGACACAAATCAAACTCGTACAAGGCACGCTAGGGTAGGTGACACAGCACAACTAGGCAATGCCAGGGTAGATGTAACGTTTCGATTTTTCGACACTCGAAAACCGACATCAATACATCCACTCTATCAACTGCCGAGCAATCGAATGCCGGAAAATCGTACCGTTATGGTTAAATAAGAAGAAAAAGGTAGAAGAAGAGAGAAAAAGATAGAACAGAACAGAAAGAAATAACAGAACAATATCAGAATCTCACAATCGCAGCAGAACAACATATAATAGATAAATGAATAATCTTTAAACAAAGAACTGTATCAGTTATTACATTACATCATATTACATTGCATCACATCATCAGAGTGTACAACAACGAACAACAACAAACAGCGGAAAAGAAATACTATATACTAGTGAATACGCCATGCCATCCAGCTTGCCTCCAGCAACTCCTGAATTCCAGAATATCCTGATAACCTAACTCTAGACTGCCCGTATGGAAATTGGTGGGCACCCAGAGTTTAGGAAGGAAAACAATAAACTCCGAGTCAGTCATGTGACTGGTGTGAGAACTAAAACAATTTATTTTTTTAAACAAAGTACAGGATAATTTTTTTTAAATAGATTCGCAATGCTTTTTAGAAAATGAGACTACCATAAGGCCTCCCTCACACACACACAATGCAAACGCAGAATCGGAGGAGATTTCTCCTTATGATAGTCAAAGATGCTTGATACGCATTGAAAAGAAACATTTGATATTATTACTAGTGCATAGTGTAGGAAAAATCATTTCGAAAGTAAAGATATAAATCTTAGCCAACATACGACCATTATCATATGCCTACTATAGCTACCATCTAAACAGTGGTGACCACCATAAGTAAATGGCAGGTTCTACAATTAAAACCGTACAAGATGCGTATTGAAGTTTGGATTTCCAACAAATGGTCAGGCCAAGGAACTTCTCATTGCCACATGGAAACGCCTCTGGAATGACGTCCCGAGAACCTAAACGGATCTCTACCAACACAAGACCGGGTTACCTTTCAAACTATGTAACTACTGACACGAATATGTCATCCCCCGATCGTAACCGATCTATATCCGAGGATCCTCGATTTCCAACATTCACGAAGCAATAAATTTGCAGCAACGACATAGGTTAAGTATCTGGGCTCCATACAATGATACCACCTCTATCCAGAAGGAATGACATACACTAAAGGGGCGCTACCCCCTAATAACCTTGCAGCATCCTTCATGTTTTGTCGGGGTGTGAGGTCCGACGAAGTCTCATCCACAAAGCCACGCTTTATACAAAAGCTGTGCTTTGATCATCAAATGCTCAACAGCACTTCGTATGCCACATTACCAAATTGGGAGTGTATCACTAGTAACCATCAACTACATAACCTCTACGGTGTTAAGCTAAGAGAATAAATTCTCCGCCACCAACGGGAACATATTTGGTAGAAACCAGCTTTACATCTCAAATTGTAACGTCAGACACACATCCATACAAGTCTGTTCCGGGATCGAACGGAACCGAAGGCACTTACAAAAAAGTCCTTGCAATCCGGATATTCACTAATCACGACCGGACTTCCCATCACAAAGGGTAATAAATTTCTATATCGGGGATCAGCCGATGCAGAAACATTCGACGGTAATCCTTCCGTTTTCACAAATATCCGGTCTTCAACACCGGTTATCAATTGCAATCCATAACGATGTATTACATATTCAGAATGGGTTATACGACCCAAAGGTCCTTTCCTAGCTAACCCGAATAGTGAGCGCTTATTCAAAAATAAGTGTGGCATTCAAATTCAAGCAAATCGCAACAAATACCTATTTAAAGATAAATATTGATAGTCGGTTATTTAACTATCAATATGCATGCTCAACATCACCAGATTCCAAATAATTTCCCAAATTATTTATTTTCCAAAAATATCTTTACAAGGTATATAAATTCCACACTTCAACCATTTGAAAACAATTTTTCAAATCACTTTTCACCTTTACCACTTTTGAAAACAAATTTCAAATCATTTCCCTATACGGGATATATTTACAAATCTTTTATGCATTTTCATTTTCAAAATGGTTCATTTAAACCAATTAAATAAATCCTTACCGATTTACTTTATATTTACGTTCCAAATCCGTAAATTTATTCCCACACTTCAAAACTTAACTCAACGTTTATTTTTAAACAAATTCCCCTTTCTTTTATAAATTCCATAGTGAATTTACAATTCCCAAAATATCTATGAATATACGATTTCCCAAACCGATTTCTAATATTCATTTTCAATTTATCTTTAAATGATAAAGTCTCAAAATATTCAGTTCATATTGGAAAACATTTCCATACTTATTTAATAATTAGTAATTTACAAATCCATTTATTTTCAACACTTGGAAAATATTCAATATACTTAAATCGAAATTAAGTATATATTTCATTCTTTAAGAAATCATTCTCTCAAACACATTTGTTTGGGCCAAAACGAATGTTGCGTAAAACATCGTTACGACAACCCAAAATCACTTGTATAGGGATTCGAAATTTAGATAGATATATAAATCCCAATACTATACAAAAACATTTCCTTTCAGAAATCATTTACTATAACAACAGTCTTATAGTCCACCATTTCCTTCTATTTCCTGAAACGTCTATTTCAACAATGAATGTTGAAATCTATGGTCTCGATAGTCAATACATTTTTAAACATCTTTAAAACAATTAACTTCATTTTATAATATCACTTTCCCAAAAACATATCTATTTTCTTTAATAATATATTCACTGTCCAAAATCGTGAATATACTTCACTAACCAAATTCAATATTTTCTACACATTTTATTTCAAGGATAATTCGCTATCCGAAATCACGAATATATCTCCTTTAATAACCTTCTATATTAAATTTATCAAATTCAATTGATTTCGGGTTTATAAATAATGTTTATAAATTCCATTTCTATTGATAAAACTTCGGTTTATAAATCTCCATCATTAACCACTTCAATTCATAACTCAATTTTATACCAAAAATCTAATTTACAAGTTAATTACTTATAAGTCCATTATTTTACAAATATCTATTCGTTTTATAACTTCATGATTTATAAATCGATAAATTTCATTCACTTAAGAAATCCAATCATTCTTCATTTTAACACTTACAAAAACTCGTTTTATAATTCCTATATTTTTACTTTATAAATATCAATTTTATAAATCTTTTATAAAAACCATTTATAATAATTCAAAAATCTCAATTTAAATAAACCAATCCTTTTAATAAGTTACAAAACGTTATTTAAAACTTATATAACTCCAAAATCATACTTAAGTACTATTTTCCAAAAATATAACTTTTATAAAAATAAAATTATAATGTTTATTTATTTTAACAATTCAAAATTTAGTAAAACGTATACTTTCAAAAATCACTTCAAAATTCTTTTTAAAATCAAAGATCATTATTTTAAAACTTCAAAAATGGATCCGATGATGCAACAACACAAAATAGTCAATCACGGCATCCAAATATCATATATCGATATGATAATCAACAAACATCACAATATCTGTAATCAAATAAATACTGGTGAGGAATCCAGTTGGATCCCTCCAACCTTTTTCCCTGCATCCAAACATGTTAGCATAATACCAATTCCGTTCCAATATGGAATATTGCGGCATATAGGATTTATAAAATATTATCCGCTATTATGTGGTGCAATAGGGGCTCATCCACTATATAATGCGGGAAAAATCAACTCCAAGTACATAAATAATACCAATTCCAATCAAGATGGAATTATCGCGGTATATGTTTTTAATAAATAACATCCGCTTAATATACGGTGTATAATGTCTATTTCAATCAATGACAGATAATAATTTGTCATTCAGGCATACAATCAATAATTTTAAATCTAACTATTTAAAATTTAAATCGAAATAGTTCGATTGAGTGAGAAGTTCTCACCTTGCTTTCAATTCAGTTTCAGCGTTTTATTTCGAATAAAATTAAACACGCGTTTAATTTTACCCGAAATTCAAACTAGCTCCAAACGACTCCAATCTAGCTCCATAGCGTAGTGCTCGGCAAAACGAATCCGACGCAATTTGTTTCGTCACAATCCGACCTCGTATCAAAGAGATATCGATTTTTAAATTTTACACAATTTATATAATAAAATTTTACAACTTTTATTTTATTTATATACCCAAACAGATCTGGGCCGTCCAAATTCTCTTCGGGAAATCAAGGCCGTGACCTTGTGCTTCTTCTCCCACACTTTCACTACAGGTAAGAACGCACAAACAAACCCATACTCACGAATTAGGGTTAAAGATTTCGGCCACCACGACGAACTATGCAACGATCAAGTGATGCCGTTTGAAAGTCCATCTCGTGCTCAACTCACGGCCGTGACCTGGTGGAGCTCGGCCACACCCTTGTCACGAAAAGACGTGCGCAACCCTATACGAATGCGGCTTCATTGAGGATGATCCGTAGCTCCAAATGCGATCTCCACAGTTGGATATACTCGTCTCTCCACCCTCTACGTTTTTGTAGTTGAAGACATTTCGTAATTCCTTACAGATTTGAAGAAAATATAGGAAGAATGAAATAATTTTATGCCATTGAAATTCTTAATGGCGGCTGAAACAAGAATTAGGGATAGGGTTTCAATGTTGTTGCAAATTGTGAATAACATGGGATTTTATAGAAAATTTCTCGAATTACTATTCATCGAGATTTTCCGAACTCCAAACGAAGCGTGCCGGCTGACGTTCCTAAGGTTTACCCCACGTTTCGGACACAATGGAATGTGTTTCAGAGGCTAATTCGATCATCTGTGCGAGTTACGGAAATAAACGATCAAATTTAAATTAAATCGATTTAAACCAATTTCTATGCGTTGTGGCTTGCCCCGGACAAACCGTAAATCCGATTGACACGAAATTTGAAACCATATAATAATATCACATTACGGTTCCGATGAAAATGGTTTCGTCGAAATTCGAGACTGTTTGAAAAATGGCTATTTTAACTCGTCAATTAAATATTAAAATATTCAATTTTCACAAATTAACTTTTAATTCGATTTTAAAAGTTCTATAACATCATTCTAACTCCAATATGATATAATTAAATTTTACAAATCATTTTTAATCATATTAAACCGAATTTCCAGTTATTTACGTAATTTCAACTATTAAATTATCGATTTAATTATCCAATTAAATTCAATTATTCGAAATAAAATTTATTGGACTTCAAATTTTACTTATTAATATTTAAAATCAATTTAATATACGAATTTTAATTAATAGAAATCCTGAGTCGTTACAAACTTCCCCCCCTAAAATAATTTCGTCCTCGAAATTACCAAGTAAGAAAAAGTTACAAAATCCATTAACTTTTCAAAACAAACCGTTCAAATTATATTTTTCAAATCCATTTGAGTGTTTAAATTTTCCAAAATCCATAGTTAAACTTCTTACAAAATCTTTACTAAGTTTCCAAATCCAAACTTAGTTTCCAAAAATTTCCCAATTTTCTCAAAAATATTCTAACGCCTTAAATTTTCAAAAAATTTCGCTAGCGTCTCCTTTGCGCGGCTCGATCCGAAAAAAATGACAGTATATATATCACAAATATACATCTCATCAAGTGATGAGGCATTCCGCAGGGAAAAAAGTGTAAAAGTACGATATTTAATCCGAGATATGTACCTTATTTATTATTAGCGAGCATATACGGTTAATATAGCGCGAAAGCATGCTCCAAAGGCAAAGCAAGCGCAATCCGCACCTACTAAACACTCAACAAACCATGAGAACATGCATATATGAAAGTAATATCAATATACAACATATATCTACATACGCTAACATAGAAAATGCAACAAAAGCAATAAATGCAACTACCAAACAACTATCATCCAACAAATCCATATCAAATCAATATACATTCACTTCTCATTATTATTAAATGAATTGGTTTTCCAATTTAAATCACATTTGATTTGTTAACATTGGATTTTATAAATATTCATTCATTCATTTTTCAATTAGTTCATATTTACTAACTTACATTCAATTTAGTCCACTTCCAAATCAAATTCAATTCTATTCAAATTCATTTTCTTCCAATTTGAATTCAATTTTATAGTTTTAAATTTTTTTATCAATTCAACTTCATTAGCTTCTAATGGATTTACACTTACACTCATTATTCCATATCAATTTAATTTACATTCAGTTGATTAATATTTCATCCATTTATCAATTCAATTGCTAATTCCTTTAACAATATAAAGTTGAATTTCATTTATATAACTCAAGTTCATATTCATCACTTCACTTATTTATAACAATTTCAACTTCATCACTTAATTTATATTCCAATTAAACATCTTTTGTTTAATCTTGACTTTAATTTCCACTTATAAATTCAATTCAAATTTCAATTCTAAAGTAAATTCTATTTAACTTTTTACCAAAGCTAAATTTATTAACTCATATTATAAGTTCAAAACTTATTTCACTTATATTCATCATTTTATAAGTTATACAACTTATATTCAACAATTATCACTTGGATTTTATTGATTTACTTATACTTCCTTTAATTTAACTCCATCCTTTAAGATAAATTTATTCTATCAAAATTCAAATTGTATAAGTTATCAACTCATTTATCATTCCCATAAATATTTTAAATAGGATTCCAGAGTCTTTTCAACCTTTCAAAACCATTTTTGAACTCAATTCAATTATCCTTTGAATTTCAAAACCCAAACCCAAATTTTCTAAACAACTTCCATTTAAAACAATTTGGCAGCAATCCCTCTTTTGGAAACCCGAAAATGAACACCGATGATGTTGCAATCATCATCGGAATTATTTTCCAGCGACCGAAAAGAGTTTAGAGCTTTAATTTCTCCATAACAATTTTCCAAAACATCAAATCCTTTCAAAACACTTTTCTGGAATTTTGTTTCAGATTATAAATCACATTTATAAATCTTTTACTTATATAATTTCACTTCTTATATATAAGATTATTTCACAAGTGTAAATCATTTAAATTATAACTTCATACTTATAATTCTTCGCTTATAAAATTTATTCTTTTACAATATGTTTCATTTAACTTATTCAAACATCTTTCAATTAACTTATATATATATATTCTTACATTTCAGCAACCAAACAATCAATTTTATATACACTTTAATAATTTTGAAAAATTATTCCTTTATATATAAAATATAATCAAGGTAAAATTATTTCATTTACCCTATTTTAAAACAATATCGTGTCCAATTGTTCTGCACAAGTGTTTAGAGATCCCTATCAACAACATTAATTACTCGCGTTGACCAGAATCTATATACCACTCAACAAACCAATCATCACAATATAAAACAATTTATATTCACTAACAATTACGTACTCGTATATATTATTACACTCACACTCATTCTAGAGTACTATTGACTCCATCTCTAATGAGTAATTCCCAACAGAGCCATGGTTGTCGCTAAACCATATGCTCTGATACCAAATGTAACGTTGTCGATTTTTCGACGCTCGAAAACCGACATCAATACGTCCACTGTGTAAACTGCCGAGCAATCGAATGTCGGAAAACCGTACCGTTATGGTTAAAGAAGAAGAAAAAGGTAGAAGAAGAGAGAAAAAGATAGAACAGAACAGAAAGAAATAACAGAACAATATCAGAATCTGACAATCACAGCGGAACAACATATAATAGATAAATGAATAGTCTTTAAACAAAGAACTATATCAGTTACTACATTACATCATATTACATTACAATACATCATCAGAGTGTACAACAACAAACAACAACAAATAGCGGAAAAGAAATACTATATACTAGTGAATACGCCATGTCATCCATCTTGCCTCCAGCAACTCCTGAATTCCAGAATATCCTGATAACCTAACTCTAGACTGCCCATGTGGAAATTGGTGGGCACCCAGAGTTTAGGAAGGAAAACAATAAACTTCGAGTCAGTCATGTGACTGGTGTGAGAACTAAAACAGTTTATTTTTTTAACAAAGTACAGGATAATTTTTTTTAAATAGATTCGCAATGCTTTTTAGAAAATGAGACTACCATAAGGCCTCCCGCACACACACACAATGCAAACGCAGAATCGGAGGAGATTTCTCCTTATGATAGTCAAAGATGCTTGATACGCATTAGAAAGAAACATTTGATATTATTACTAGTGCATAGTGTAGGAAAAATCATTTCGAAAGTAAAGATATAAATCTTAGCCAATATACGACCATTATCGTATGCCTACTATAGCTACCATCTAAACAGTGGTGACCACCATAAGTAAATGGCAGGTTCTACAACTAAAACCGTACAAGATGCGTATTGAAGTTTGGATTTCCAACAAATGGTCAGGCCAAGGAACTTCCCATTGCCACATGGAAACGCCTCTGGAATGACGTCCCGAGAACCTAACTGGATCTCTGCCAACACAAGGCCGGGTTACCTTTCAAACTAGGTAACTACTGACACGAATATGTCATTCCCCGATCGTAACCGATCTATATCCGAGGATCCTCGATTTCCAGCAACCACAAAGCAATAAATTTTATACCAAAAATCTTATTTACAAGTTAATTACTTATAAGTCCTTTATTTTACAAAAATCTATTCGTTTTATAACTTCACGATTTATAAATCGATAAATTTCATTCGCTTAAGAAATCCAATCATTCTTCATTTTAACACTTACAAAAATTCGTTTTATAATTCCTATATTTTTACTTTATAAATATCAATTTTATAAATCTTTTATATAAACCATTTATAATAATTCAAAAATCTCAATTTAAATAAACCAATCTTTTTAATAATTTACAAAACGTTGTTTAAAACTTATATAACTCCAAAATCATACTTAAGTACTATTTTCCAAAAATATAACTTTTATAAAAATAAAATTATAATGTTTATTTATTTTAACAATTCAAAATTTAATAAAACGTATACTTTCAAAAATCACTTTAAAATTCTTTTTAAAATCAAAGATCATTATTTTAATACTTCAAAAATGGATCCGATGATGCAACAACACCAAATAGTCAATCACGGCATCCAAATATCATATATCGATATGATAATCAACAAACATCACAATATCTGTAATCAAATAAATATTGGTGAGGAATCCAGTTGGATCCCTCCAACCTGTTTCCCTACATCCAAAGATGTTAGCACAATACCAATTCCGTTCCAATACGGAATATCGCGGTATATAGGATTTATAAAATATTATCCGCTATTATGCGGCGCAATAGGGTCTCATCCGCTATATAATGCGGGAAAAATCAACTCCAAGTACATAAATAATATCAATTCCAATCAAGATGGAATTATCGCGGTATATGTTTTTAATAAATAACATCCGCTTAATATACGGCGTATAATGTCTATTTCAATCACTAACAGATAATAATTTGTCATTCAGGCATACAATCAATAATTTTAAATCTAACTATTTAAAATTTAAATCGAAATAGTTCAATTGAGTGAGAAGTTCTCACCTTGCTTTCAATTCAGTTTCAGCGTTTTATTTCGAATAAAATTAAACATGTGTTTAATCTTACCGGAAATTCAAACTAGCTCCAAACGACTCCAATCTAGCTCCATAGCGTAGTGCTCGACAAATCTAATCCGACGCTATTCGTTTCGTCACAATCCGACCTCGTATCAAAGAGATATCGATTTTTAAAGTTTAGACAATTTATATAATAAAATTTTACAACTTTTATTTTATTTATATACCCAAACAGATCTGGGCCGTCCAAGTTCTCTTCAGGAAATCAAGGCCGTGACCTTGTGCTTCTTCTACCACACGTTCACTACAGGTAAGAACGCACAAAAAAACCCATACTCACGAATTAGGGTTAAAGATTTCGGTCACCACGACGAACTATGCAACGATCAAGTGATGCCGTTCGAAAGTCCATCTTGTGCTCAACTCAGGGCCGCGACCTGGTGGAGCTCGGCCAACCCCTTATCACGAAAAGACATGCGCAACCCTATACGAACGCGGCTTCATTGAGGATGATCCGTAGCTCCAAATGCGATCTCCACCGTTTGATATACTCGTCTCTCCACCCTCTACGTTTTTGTAGTTGAAGACATTTCGTAATTCCTTACGGATTTGAAGAAAATAAAGGAAGATTGAAACAATTTTCTGGCCATTGAAATTCTTAATGGCGGCTGAAACAAGAATTAGGGTTAGGGTTTCAATGTTGTTGCAAATTGTGAATAACATGGGCTTTTATAGAAAATTTCTCGAATTACTATTCATCGAAATTTTCCGAACTCCAAACGAAACATGCCGGCTGACGTTTCTAAGGTTTACCCCGCATTCCGGACACAATGGAACATGTTTCGGAGGCTAATTCGATCATCTCTGCGAGTTACGGCAATAAATGATCAAATTTAAATTAAATCGATTTAAACCAATTTCTATGCGTTGTGGCTTGCCCCGGACAAACCGTAAATCCGATTGACACGAAATTTGAAACCATATAATAATATCACATTACAGATCCGATGAAACTGGTTTCGTCGAAATTCGAGACTGTTTGAAAAATGACTATTTTAACTCGTCAATTAAATAGTAAAATATTCAATTTTCACAAATTAACTTTTAGTTCGATTTTAAAAGTTCTATAACATCATTCTAACTCCAATATGATATAATAAAATTTTACAAATCATTTGTAATCATATTAAACCGAATTTCCAGTTATTTACGTAATTTCAACTATTAAATTATTGATTTAATTATCCAACTAAATTCAATTATTCGAAATAAAATTTATTCGACTTCAAATTTTACTTATTAATATTTAAAATCAATTTAATATACGAATTTTAATTAATAGAAATCTTGGGTCGTTACAGTAGATATACCAATTACGCTTCCAGACCGGTGGTAACACGTAGCAGCTACTACCGGCCACCAAAGCCACACCCCCAAAATTGAAAGGGCCTTAGTCAATCACAAAGTAATGGAATGGAATCGAAGGAGTGTGTCCGATAAAAGATGCTACCATCTTAACCCGTCGATCACTCCTGTTTTGGCCACCTTATGCCAACTCACGGGAGTTGGGTTCACACATATACCTTAAAGGAACGCCGCCACCATCCTACTTCATTCTGGAATCTCCACCGCGTACATGGTTGTTAAAGTGGTTTTCGGTATCGACAGAGAGTATGTCCATATATGATCCCGGTCTCTTTAACAACCAACCGTTATTATAACCCATGGATATTTCTTTCAAAATCATTTACACTTTATAACCAAAATATCATATCCATTTCAAAACTAAATACTATATTATTTCCTTTCAAAATCAAATCAATATATCATTTCCTATTTCAGAAACCAAAGTAATAATATATCCTTTAAATTCCAAATACCAAATCAATATCTCAATTAAATAAAACCCAAGTTTCCAAATAAATGAATATTCCTTCAATTTATTAAATTCGAAATATTGTTTTAAATCATCTTAAACCAAACCACTTTATAAAGTTATATTCTTAAATCTTCAATTTCAATAAGTTTAAATTTATATATTTAAAGACAATTCTTAATTAAATACATTTTTCAATAATTTCATTTCCAAAGCCATATTACTTTCAAGTTATAACAACTCTGAACCAAACACTTTGAAACCATAAGACTTTGAAATCCTAACAATTTAAAAATGTTTTCATTTGGAATTCATACTGCTTAAAATCACAATACTTAGGAATCATAACAATTTTGGAATGTAATACTTTCCACTTTAACATTTTATATAACCAAAGTATTTATATACTTACAAATTTTAACATGGTCATTTTATCATAACCTAATAGTCAAATAAACTTTGTTACCGTAATATACAATTTAAAGCTAAAATTCTTATGTTAAGTTAAAAGTACCTTATTAACTTACATTATTATTACAATAAAGAAACTTTATTATTTAATCATTTAAAATATGTCATTTACATTAATTACAACTTACATATCAAACGTACGTTTTAACTTACATTTATTACAATAAAGAGCATTTATCATTTTAATCAATATTAGACTAATTAAAACTTACATTATCAAACGTACGTTTTAATTTACATTTCTATTACAGTAAAGAGCATTTATTATTTAATCAATACCATACTAATTAAAACTTTACATGTTTCTTTCATTAATTAGGACTTTGCACGTTTCTTTCATTAATTAAAACTTTACATATTTCTTGCATTAATTAAAAACTTTACATGTTCTTTCATTAATTAGGACTTTACATGTTTCTTGCTTTAATTAAAAACTTACACGTTTCTTTCATTAATTAAAACTTTACATGTTTCATGCATTAATTAAAAACTTTACATGTTCTCTCATTAATTAGGACTTTACACGTTTCTTTCATTAATGAAAACTTCACATGTTTCTTGCATTAATTAAAAACTTTACATGTACTTTCATTAATTAGGACTTTACATGTTTCTTGCTTTAATTAAAAACTGTATTTCATTTTCTCAATTCAAAATTCATCATTTATTATTCAACCATACTCATTTCAAAACTAAAGATTGATTGCAATTATCAGGTTAGATTTTAAAATTCCATATTAATCAACTTTAATTATTATATTATTTATCGCAAATAAATCTTTAAATTGCTATTTAAAACCAAATAAAGATTTTTAAATTACACTTTAAACTAATTATCAGCTTATAACATTTTAACTTATAAAAACCGACATCTCTTTATATTTAAAATCTTTAAATAAAATTTTAAGTTCAAATTCCATATATTCCAAAATTTCAAAATACTTAATAATTTTTTTGGAAAATGTTACTTTAAAAATATTAACCATGGGCCTGTATAATATTTTCTAATCTAGGTCAAGTGATACAGATATGTATCATTTCGATCCGTAATTTAAAAAGAAAAATCCGGGTTCTATCATTTCAAACCCGCTACCCCAAGAAAAATCAATACAACAAAAATCAATAAAAAATCACTCGACATATCATTTCAGCCCATAGTGATTTTCCTTATCCTAAAGTCCATTCGGGTATGTATCATTTCAACCTATAATAATAGGAAACTTGCAGTGTGATAAACACGAAATAAATATAACAATATAGCAGATATTATCATAACAGATGATGTAACAAATATATAAACAACATTTAACATCATATAATCAATCACAGGCATGTATGAACATAGCATAATAATTTCTACAATTCACTTGTCATCATTTCACAATTATAAAAGTACGTTGTCTAGAGTGAAAATTCTCACCTTTCTGAAAGCTAGAATCAAAATCAAACACACATCCAAACTCCGCAAAACACGAAAAGGTACGACAAAGCACGACTATACTTTTTTGAGTGGATGAAGAGTCAGATCTGAACTTGTCAACAACACAATACATAACATATATAAGCGACGATTCAATACAAAAGAATATAGATAAAAACAATGAAAAGATAGAAAATAAAATGACCTAACCTTGATAAATCAAAGCAAGGTGATCAATACATGGCTTAGTTAAGGCTTGTTATCAACTTTGGTGATGTATGCTTCCATGGTGGCCACGGCTAGGCTTTGGTGGTGAGGAGGAGGTGGTGTGGTTAGCAATAGGTGGAGACCAAGCCATGCTTGAAGAAGAATAAAAGAAAAGAGAAAAGAAAATAGAAAAAGAAAAAGTGGAAGCCATGGAATAATTAGAGCTTGCTGTATTTTTTTTCTTCACGCAAATGATAATGAAGAGTTTGGAGAATTGTTTGTGTGTGAGTTATCAAAAGAAATACACGGCTAAAGATGGAAGGAAAAAACGGCTAAGGAGGAGTAAATGATAGGAAACAAAAAGGTATAAGCTAAGGAGAAACAAACTTGCATATATTTTATTCTTAAATGCAAATGAATATGAGAAGTGGGAAATAAATTTTTGTACGTGAATTTATAAAGTTTCTCACGGCTAATAGATTGTAACGACCGTGATTTTATTACCGTCGTAATAAATAATTTAAAAATTCGTAACGAACGTGATTTTTAAGTTATGGTCTGAGTAAATATTTTAAAAAGAAATTTCTTTTTTATTAAAATTTAAAAAAAATATGTTGTAAGTCAGTTATTTAAATAGCTGCAGCGTGAAGAAATAAAAGGCTTTTGCCTTCACGTGCATATGAAGTGTGATCTATTTCAAAGCAAAAATAGTGAACACTTTACATTGCTTTGATATCTAGATGTAAACCAAGTATGTGCACATTTGTTGTGCTGTCACAATTTACAAGCAAAACCCTTTAGATTATTTTTCTCTTATCTTTGCATTGCTGACATTCAAGGAATAGAGCAGTGTGAAAACAAACTTCAACTACTGTCACTACAAATTATTGTAAAAGCAAACAATTAAACTTGCCGCCATCATCACATTAACACAGCGAGGTCCTTTTCTTTTTTTAAGCACGTTTAGCCTTAAATGAAATTGTACAAACCTCTGCTAAAAGAATTACTTTATTTGACTTATACGCAAATTGAAAAAAAAATCTTTGCAACATTCTCTTGCTCATTTTCAGCTACCCAGGGGATGCATTAACGGCTGATTCACTTTTTGCTCTCTGTTGGATCTGAGTAGTTATTGGTTTTGAAGCTAAATATATGTGAGTTATTTACTCACATTTCTACTTTATAGTCATCAAGCCTCTGACTTTGTTCGAAACACTGCTTTCATTGATTTTGAAAATTTGATTCTGTGATATTTTTTTGCATCACTGCAACCTGTACTGTTGCACTGCATTTTTCCACCGTGATTTTGACACTGTGCTTGAGCGCAGGCGTGTACATTTATGCATTCATGTATGTGTATACGCGTTATCATCTTGTACATCTTTGTTTGGAGTAGTTTTGCATTGTTGTGGCTATACATTGTGGTCACTGCATGTGTTCAAGTTTGTAGTTTTCATGCATGTCTTCATTTTAACCTTCAGCAACTTCATCATATAAATACAATAGAAAATCTTGCCTGGCCATTGATTGCATTCATTAAATATTGGTAAACTTACTTCTATAAATCTAGTGCCAAGTCCTTGAAAACTTTAACGCGTTCCATGAGAAAGAAATTTTGTTGCAGGTCAATTTTTTTGGTATTGATTTCATGCATGTCTATATGGAACCCAGTTACATCATTCTATTTACAACTGTCTAGTTTAAACGATTTCAACTCATTATATTTTGAAGTGTTATTCATGTGCTCGAAAAATGGTTTAAGATTATAATGCATACACGTGTCTCATATTATTTTCGTGTTCTGGCAATTCGTGCTCTGGAAATGGTATTCCATTTTGTGCAAGTTGTATTATGTGTAGCGTGTCAGGGCAGAAGTGTATTGTAGTGCTGTGTTTATTGAGGCAGAGCAAGGTTTTGATGAAAATATAGTGGTACAGATCACTATTTAATTTATGTTGAACCGGTGTTACGTTTTAAAACGTATTTTATTATCGTTATTTTTATAACGGGATTTTTGTGCCGGTATTATACGGTTGGAGCATGTTGTTTTTGACGAATAGATTTACTATTGTTTTGACTTCAGTAACCATTAAATTTTAAAGTGAAATTTCAATCGGTTATCCCGCAACACTGATTTGATACCCGTTTTAATGGTGTTTTGTGAAGCGCAATTTCTTCATCGAAATTGCTACAGATTTACTGTTTTAATCACGTGTTTTAAAAATTATTCTAAAATAAAATTGTTCTCCAAAATTTTGCAGTTTGCGCTTTCAAAAGAATGAGGAAGCGATTTAAATAATTCAGCAAAATTGAGGACTATGAACCCTTACTTTTACTGATTCGCTTAATTCCGGACTTGTCCGTTTGAGAACGTAAAATGTTATTTATTTAAAATACACAATTTTGCACTTTCAAGGAAACGATGAAGAGATTTAAACTATTTAGCAAAAGTGAAGAGTATGAAACCACACTTTTACTATTTCGGTTAATTCCGAACTCGTTAATTGAAACATCTGCCGTTTGATGATTCTGATGATTTTGTTGGGCTTTCGTGCCACTCTGCTGGACCTTCGGGTCTTTCGAGCCACTCTGCTGGACCTTCGGGTCATCTGATGGACCTGCGGGTCAATTACCAGTAGTAGACCTTCGGGTCACTCCGCGGACCTTCGGGTCATCTGATGGGCGCCAAAATTTATAGTAATTGGTAGGCTTCGGCCATCTGAGATGCACGTGCGGCGTAGCTAAAACTCGCATCTGCTGGGATCGATCCACTTTTATGCTGATTTTTTCTAGTTATCTTATTTTGATTTCTAGATTTTGCGACTGCTGATTTTCTAGTTATCTATTTTGATTTCTAGATTTTGTGAATTGCTGCTTTGAATTCAATTATGAATTTGGAAGTTGAGTTTGTGTGTAATCTCATCTGAGATTATAAATTTGCGTATTGCTGTTTTAAATTCAATTATGAATTCGAAAACTGATTTTGATGGAGTTTAAATTGAGATTTTTTCATTTAAACTATACTGATTATTTATGTTTTATTGTCTCATTCGAGACTATAATTATTTGTTTAAGTGTTGTTTATCATACACTTATTTCTAAGAATAAATTAGACTAATCCGTTTATTATTTTCTTTTAAATAATACTCGGGTCAAACCGAGTTATTTCAGGGTAATCTCTATCTCTGATTCTGTAGCAGCTTCAGCTTTTAGGATTTCGCATCTTCTTTTGTCTAGCCTTCGAGGAGTTCTTTTGGTTATTTGACTCCCATCTTATGTATGTAGTTATCCATGTATATGTGTAATTGGTTCATGGGAACTATAGATTGTTGTAGCATGTATTCCAGAATTATCTTCCGTTATATATCTAATATTTCTGTTCTTATGTGATTTTACTATTAGTGTTGTTGTTATTATGAGTTGTTATGGATTTTTCTTTAGCCACTGTAATTTCGTTTTAGATTTGGATTGAATTTATATCTTTAGGAGTAAAATTTCACAACTCCTATCGATGTAATCAATACTCGTCTAAGGCATAACTTACGGTTGGTCGCTTCTAACAAGCCTTATTCTTCGCAATAGCGGACGTTATTTCTTATAATAACCTTTGTTATTGTGAGCATAGAGGTGGGGCGTCACAGTTTGGTATCAGAGATGAAATTCATAACAAACTATAACATACACAGAATAGAAACAGAATGGAACATGTGTTACAACTAATTGAGGGTTTATTCGTGCCTTTCTAATCTATTCTTTCCACTTTAACATGTGGAGTACGTCTGGGAATAAATTTTATATTCTGTAGTATTCCATTTGTTAAATTTCTTATCAATTGTGTGTTGTTTTAACTGATCTCTACCTTCTCTTGTCTCTCAGCCCATGGTTGGAAGAGGTACAGGGAAGCGTTCTTCTGCAGGCCCGTCTAGTATGTCTCATCCGGACGGAGTCTATATGTCAGCTGATCAGATTATGGAGCTATTTCGGGGTACTCAGCCTCCTGTTGCTACTCCTACAGCTCCTACTCAGAAGTCTGCCTTCGCTCGCACGTGTAGTGACTATTCCCACCTTGGAGGTTAGCCTTTCAAGGGTTCGGAAAGTGTTATGGAGGTTCAGACTTGGTTGCACACTTGTGAGCACATATTTTCTCGGATGGATCTTTCGGATCATCATCGCGTTCCCGTGGCATCTAGTATGTTGCAAGAGCGTGCGCTTGATTGGTATGAGCTCTTTATTTCGGAAGTTGATGAGTCCTCTCTCTCTTGGATTCAGTTTAAGGAACGTTTCAAACTTACGTTCGTTCCTGAATCGGAAAAGGCTAATCTTGCTCGTAGTTTCCTTGAGTTGAAGCAAGGAAAGTCCTCTGTCTCTGATTATGTTGCATCTTTCGAAGCCTTATCCAAATACGGAGTTAAGTTCATTAACACTCTGCGTAAGAAGAATCTTCGTTTTTTTGATGGTTTGAAGAAGTATTTGAAGAAAGTTCTTTTGCTTCAGCTTAAGCTCTCTTTTGAGGAGCTTGTTTATTCGGCTCTTTGTCTTGAAGCTGTTGAAAAGGAACCTGATAGTTGTGATGATGTTGAGGTTTCTAAGAACCCCAACAAGAAGAGGTTTGTATATCATAAGCCTAATTCTTCTAATCAGAAGAAGAAGAAACAAGCTACCTCTAGTTCTCAGCCTAATAGTGCACCTTCTGTTCAGAGGGCGTGCTATAATTGTGGTTCTCTAGATCATCTTCACCGTAATTGTCCTAAGCCTCGTGTTTGC
This sequence comes from Allium cepa, assembly GCA_030765085.1. NCBI lineage: Eukaryota > Viridiplantae > Streptophyta > Magnoliopsida > Asparagales > Amaryllidaceae > Allium > Allium cepa. The sequence goes on along the minus strand of CM060932.1, from coordinate 338,917,905 downwards.
CGCTATTGCAATAAAGAGGGTCATTGGATTTTTGATTGCCCTACTGCTTCTAGGGGTCTCAAATCTGGGAAGCTTAATGTTGCTAAAGCTTCTGGTGTTTCTTCTCAGCCCAAAGGTATTACTCCTTCTGTTTTGGAAGGTTTTATTTTATTTCATGGCCGTTCTATTAGAGTTATTTTCGATACGGGTGCCTCACATTCATTCGTGTAAAAGGAGCTGGTTGATATTGTTCATTTGGACGTTATTACTCTTTGCGACCCTTTAGGATCGTAAATCCTACTGGTGGATCCGCTACTCTTGGTTTTTTGCGTGTTAATGTTGAGATTATTCTTTGTGGTTTTTCCTTTCATGCGAATCTGCATGTTATGGATCATCTTGGTTTTGATATGACTTTGGGTATGGATTGGCTCGTCCGTTATGAAGTTCTAATCCAATGTCCCGAAAGAACTTTATATCTCAAGCATCCTGATGCTAGCGAGCAGTTATCTATTAAATTTCAAAGTATGGACCATGATTCAAATGCTCTCATTTCTTCCTTCGAATCAGAGGATATTATTGCCAATATTCCAGTTGTTTGTAATTTTTATGATGTCTTCGAGCCTATTTCAAGATTGCCGCCGAAAAGGGTAATAGAGTTCCGTATTGATCTTATCTCTGGTGCACATCCTGTCAGTCGTCCTCCCACGAGGATGTCTGCTAAGTAAAATGAGGAACTCAAGCAACAATTATCTGAGTTGGAAGCCAAGCATTTTATTCGCTCTAGCTCATCTCCTTGTGGCACCGCCGTTGTCTTCGTTAAGAAGCCAGATGGTACTCTTAGGCTTTGCATTGATTATCGCAAGCTTAACGAGCTCACCATCAAAAATAGGTATCCATTACCGAGGATCGATGACATGTTCGATCAATTAAGTGGCGCTAAACTATTCTCCCAACTCGATCTTGCTACCGGTTTTCATCAGTTACGAGTGGCGGAAGATAGCATTCCTCTCACCGCATTCCGTACTCGTTATGGTTCTTATGAATGGCTTGTTATGCCGTTCGGTTTGACAAATGCTCCGGCGTATTTTGTAGATCTAACGAATCGGATATTCCGGGAATATCTCGATAAGTTCGTCTCGGTTTTCATTGATGATTTTCTAATTTATTACAAATATGAAGCCGATCATATTCAACATTTGGAGATTGTTTTGAGCACTCTTCGTCAGCATCAGATTTATGCCAAATTCTCCAAGTGTCACTTCTGGGAGAATAGGGTGAAGTTTCTCGGTCACATCGTTTCTTCCGATGGTGTTTCTGTCGACCCTTTCAAGATCGAATCTATTCAGAATTGGAAGATGCCCGAGATCGTTACTGAGATTCGTAGTTTCCTTGGATTGGCGAGTTATTACCGTCGGTTTATTAATGAATTTTCTCGTATTGCTTTACCCCTTACCACTCTCACGAGAAAAGCTGTTCCTTTTATTTGGTTGGATAAGTGTGAGAATTCTTTCTTGAAGCTAAAAGATCTCCTTACTCATGCTCCTATCTTAGTGGTTCCCGAAGGGAATCATGATCTTGTTGTTTATACCGATGCCAGTGGTTTTGGGCTCGGCGCTGTTCTTATGCAAAAGGATAGATTAGTGGCCTATGCTTCTAGACAACTAAAGTCTAACGAGATTCGTTATGCTACCCATGATTTGGAGTTGGCCTCTATAGTCTTTACTTTAAAGATTTGACGACATTATTTATTGGGCGAGCGTTTTATTCTCTTCACTGATCACAAATCTCTGAAGTATTTATTTACTCAGAAAGAGCTTAATATGAGGCAACAGCCTTGGCTCGAATTTCTTGCTTCGTATGATTTCGATATTCTGTACACCCCTTGTAAGGGTAATAAAGTTGCTGATGTGCTTAGTCGCAAGCAGCAGGTTGTTGTTTCCATGATGCTAGGAGAGTGGAATATTTTGGAAGCTTTATCTCTTTGTGATATTAGAGATCATCCTTCAATTTCTGATTCTCCCGTCCTTTTATTTAGCATGGAAGCTCGTCCTAGTTTGTTGGATCGTGTTGCCGATGCCCAGAAACAAGATCCACATATTGCTTATCTTATTCAGTGTTGTAAATTGGAATCCCGAAGTGATGATCTAAAGGATTTCGATATTGATATTCATGATTGTATTCGGAAGAAGGGAAGGTTGATCGTGGCTGATGTTTCTAATCTTAGAAATGACATTCTTGAGGACTGTCATCATTCTAAGTACACTATCCATCCGGCTAGTGGAAAGATATATGCTGATATGAAACGCTTGTACTATAGGGAGGGTATGAAGCGTGATGTTGCAAGTTATGTAAGTCGTTGCATGACTTGTCAACTTGTTAAAGCATAACACCAGCATCCCAGTGGTCTTTTGCAGCCTCTTGAGATTCCATTGTGGAAATGGGATCAGATCTCCATGGACTTCATTGATGGTCTACCTCGTTCGAGGTCGGGCCATACTAGTATTTGGGTGATTGTTGACAGATTGACTAAATCAGCCCACTTTATTCCTATCAAGTCCAATCGGACTGCTCCATTGTTGGCTAAGCTGTTTATTAAAGAAGTCGTTCGACTTCATGGTGTGCCTAGTTCTATTGTTAGTGACAGAGATCCTCTTTTCACTTGTGGTTTCTGATAGAGCCTTCACAAAGCTTTGGGCACTAAGCTCAATCTCAATACAGCTTACCATCGACAGTCTGACGGTCAGACTGAAAGGATGAATCAGGTTTTAGAGGATCTCCTTCGAGCTTGCATTCTTGATTTTGGTGGTAGTTGGGTAGACCACTTATCTCTTGTTGAATTCTCTTATAACAACAGTTTTCAATCTAGTATCGGTATGGCTCCTTTCGAAGCTTTTTACGGAAGGCTGTGTCGATCACCATCTTATTGGTTGGAATCGGGGGAAAAGTTAGTTCTCGGCCCTGATTATATTCGTGATTCTTCTGTGAGGATTGATATTATCAGATAGAGAATGAAGGAGGCTCAGAATAGGCAGAAATCTTATGCTGATCATCGTAGGAAGCCTTTGAAATTTTCTTTTGGCGATCTTGTATTCATTCGTATTTCGCCGATGAAGGGTGTGGTACATTTTAATAGCTCCAGGAAATTGGCTCCTCGTTATATTGGACCGTTTCCTATTACAGAACACATTGGCCCAATTGCTTATCGTGTATCGCTGCCTGTTCAGTTTTCGGGAATTCACGACGTATTTCATATATCTCAGCTTCGTCGATGTCTTCAAGAATCAGATTCTATTATTGATCCTCTTATGTTGCAAGATCTTGAGATCTCACCCGACTTGTCTATTGTGCAAAATCCTATTCGTATGCTAGCTACGGAGGTGAAACGCCTTCGGAACAAAGAAGTTCCGCTCGTGAAGATTCAATGGTCCGCAAACCCCAAAGATTGCACTTGGAAAACCAGAGAATTCATCTAGCGTTCTTATCCCGGTTTTCTCTCCTCTTCGGGTGGGGGTGAGCATTCTTATTCATCTTTGCTATTTTGAATCTTTGTTGTCATGAATTATTTACGTTATTGACTGCTTCAAGTATGAAAATTATGGGGACGCAATTTTTATAAGGGGGGAGTCTATAACGATCGTGATTTTATTACCGTCGTAATAAATAATTTAAAAATCTGTAACGAACGCGATTTTTGAGTTACGGTCGGAGTAAATATTTTAAATAGGAATTTCTTTTTTATTAAAATTGAAAAAAAATATGTTATAAGTCAGTAGTTTAAATAGCTGCAGCGTGAAGAAATAAAAGGCTTTTTCCTTCACGTGCATATGAAGTGTGATCTATTTCAAAGCAAAAATAGCGAACACTTTACATTGCTTTGATATCCAGAAGTAAACCAAGTATGTGCACATTTGTTGTGCTATCACATTTTACAAGCAAAACCCTTTACATTATTTTTCTCTTATCTTTGCATTACTGACATTCAAGGAATAGAGCAGTGTGAAAACAAACTTCAACTACTGTCACTACAAATTATTGTAAAAGCAAATAATTAAACTTGCAGCCATCATCACATTAACACAGCTAGATCCTTTTCTTTTTTTAAGCACGTCCAGCCTTAAATGAAATTGTACCAATCTATGCCAAAAGAATTACTTTATTTAACTTATACACAAATTGAGAAAAAAAAATCTTTGCAACATTCTCTTGCTCATTTTCAGCAACTCAGGGGATGCATTAATGGCTGATTCACTTTGTGCTCTCTGTTGGATCTGAGTATTTATTAGTTTTGAAGCTAAATATATGTGAGTTATTTACTCACATTTCTACTTTATAGTCATCAAGCCTCTGACTTTGTTCGAAACACTGCTTTCATTGATTTTGAAAATTTGATTCTGTGTGATTTTTTTTGCATCACTGCAACCTGTACTTGTTGCACTGCATTTTTCCACCGTGATTTCGACACTGTGCTTGAGCGCAGGCATGTACATTTATGCATTCATGTATGTGTATACGCGTTTTCATCTTGTACATCTTTGTCTGGAGTAGTTTTGCACTATTGTGGCTATACATTGTGGTCACTCCATGTGTTCAAGTTTGTAGTCTTCATGCATGTCTTCATTTTAACCTTCAGCAACTTCATCATATAAATACAATAGAAAATCTTGCCTGGCCATTAATTGCATTCATTAAAAATTGGTAAACTTGCTTCTATAAATCTAGTGCCAAGTCCTTGAAAACTTTAACATGTTGCATGAGAAAGAAATTTTGTTGCAGGTCATTTTTTGTATTGATTTCACGCATGTCTACATGGAACCCAGTTACATCATTCTATTTACAACTGTCTAGTTAAACGAGTTCAAGTCATTATATTTTGAAGTGTTATTCATGTGCTCGAAAAATGGTTCAACATTATAATGCATACACGTGTCACATATTATTTTTGTGTTCTGGCAATTCGTGCTCTAGAAATGGTCTTCAACCGTGTGCAAGTTGTATTATGTGTAGCGTGTCAGGGCAGAAGTGTATTGTAGTGCCGTGTTTATTGAGGCAGAGCAAGGATTTGATGAAAATATAGTGGTACAGATCACTATTTAATTTATCTTGAACCGGTGTTACGTTTTAAAACGTATTTTATTACCTATATTTTTATAACAGGATTTTTACGCCGGTATTATACGGTTGGAGCGTGTTGTTTTTGACGAATAGATTTACTGTTGTTTTGACTTCAGTAACCGTCAAATTTTGAAGTGAAATTTTAAGCGGCTATCCCGCAACACTGATTTGGTATCCGTTTTAACGGTGTTTTGTGAAGCGCAATTTCCTCAACGAAATTGCTACAGATGTTACTGTTTTAATCACGTGTTTTAAAAATCATTCTAAAATAAAATTGTTTTCAAAAATTTTACAGTTTGCACTTTCAAAAGAATTAGGAAGCGATTTAAACGATTCAGCAAAATTGAGGACTATGAACCCTTACTTTAACTAATTCGCTTAATTCCGGACTTGTCCGTTTGAGAACGTAAAATGTTATTTATTTAAAATACACAGTTTTGCACTTTCAAGGAAACGATGAAGAGATTTAAACTATTTATCAAAAGTGCGGAGTATGGAACCACACTTTTACTATTTCGGTTAATTCCGGACTCGTTAATTGAAACATCTGCTGTTTGATGATTATGATGATTTTGTTGGGCTTTCGAGCCACTCTGCTGGACCATCGGGTCATCTGATGGACCTTCGAGTCAATTACCAGTACTAGACCTTCGGGTCACTCTGCGGACCTTCGGGTCATCTGATGGGCGCCAAAATTTATAGTACTTGGTAGGCTTCGGCCATCTGAGATGCACGTGCGGCGTAGCTAAAATTCGCCATCTGCTGGGATCGATACACTTTTATGCTGATTTTTTCTAGTTATCTTGTTTTGATTTCTAGATTTTACGACTGCTGATTTTCTAGTTATCTATTTTGATTTCTAGATTTTGTGAATTGCTGCTTTGAATTCAATTATGAATTTGGAAGTTGAGTTTGTGTATAATCTTATTTGAGATTATAAATTTGCGTATTGCTGTTTTAGATTCAATTGTGAATTTGAAAACTGATTTTGATGGAGTTAAAATTGATATTTTCTCATTTAAACTATACTATTATTTGTGCTGTATTGTCTCATTCGAGACTATAATTATTTGTTTAAGTGTTGTTTATCATACACTTATTTCTAAGAATAAATTAGACTGATGCGTTTATATTTTTTTTTAAATAATACTCGGGTCAGACCAAGTTATTTCAGGGTAATCTCTATCTCTGATTCTGTAGCAGCTTCAGCTTTCGGGAATTCGCATCTTCTTTTGTCTAGCCTTCGTGGAGTTCTTTTGGTTATTTGACTCACATCTTATGTATGTAGTTATCCATGTATATGTGTAATTGGTTCATGAGAACTATAGATTGTTGTAGCATGTATTCCAGACTTATCTTCCGCTATATATCTGATATTCCAATGTGATTATACTATCAGTGTTGTTGTTATTATGAGTTGTCCTGGATTTTTCTTTAGCCACTGTAATTTCATTTTAGATTTGGATTGAATTGATATCTTTGGGAGTAAAATTTAACAACTCCTATCGATGTAATCAATACTCGTCTAAGGCATAACTTACGGATGGTCGCTTCTAACAAGCCTTATTCTTCGCAATAGCAGACGTTATTCCTTATAATAACCTTTGTTATTGTGAGCATAGAGGTGGGGCATCACATAGATGGAGTGGTTTGGAAGGAAAGTAACGAAGTCAATGCTAGGAAACAGAAAAGGCATAATTACGGAGAAAGGAACGTATATATTTACACTTAATTGCAAGTGAAAATGAAGAATTTGAAATGAGAAATAAATCTTCTTGTACGTGATCTATGGAATGATTTCTCACAGCTAGAAAAAAATATACACGGCTATGGTAGGTAATTAAATAGATAGGTAAATAAAAGGAAAGAAATAAAGCAAATGTAACCTATGCCTAATTAGACAAAGTAACGTATGTCTAATTAACTTGTTTCCAAGCTATTAAATAAAAGAATATACACAAATAAACTCCAATAAATACAATAAAAGCCTAGACAAATAAAAAAAGAAAGATAAAATAGAGATGGATATAGGAAAAATATAAAATATGTATATAACAAAAGTACAGAAATTTATTGCGTGTAAAACACTGTAATTTATCCATTTTAAAAAGTATAAGTTTTAAATTCCCAATAAATCCATATTCTTAACTCCATCTAGTTATTCAATCCATTTCATTATACGGTATAATTATCATGGTTTATACCATAGTGCATTAACATTCCTATTTTATCCCAATTTCAAATAATGTAATATTTAATTCCATTTACTACAATAGATCCAATTATTAGAGATTGAATTTCAATACATAAATTTGATTCAATTCCAAATCTTTTTATTTGGTCCATTACTACTCTACAAACCTAGTTAACCATTCATTCCTTAATATACTCTAATTTAACAACTTATAAACATTGTATTACATTTCACATTAATGTAACTTTTGCTTATATTTATTAAAAATTGACTTCTTATTTCAATTTAATAGACTAAATAAACATGTAACACATAATAATTGTCACTGTTTACTTTTAACTATAAGTTTATTTTCTATAGACCAAAGTTAAAATTACTTACAGGACCATGGTCTTATTCAATTTCCTTTCATTATATTATACCTCATTCATAAGTTTAACATTTACATTATTTCAATTTATTGTAATCTCCTTCAATCTATTAGTAATTTAGCTTAAATTACATTCTTTGCCATTCAAATTAGTTATTACATCCACATTAAATAACCAAATTCTATTTGTTTTAATGTTTTAATTACAAAAATCTTATTAAATCAACCATTTTTAATTCCCAAAATTTACGGATTGTTACAACTCGTATCAGTAGTTACCTAGTTAAAGAGGTAACCCGGCCTTGTGTTGGCAGAGAGCTGGTTAAGTTCTCGGGGTGTCCCTTCAGAGGCATACCCATGTCGCATAAGAAGTTCCTTAGCCTGATCATTTGTTGGAATCCAAAGAAACAATACGAGCCCTGTATAGTTTTAGTTGTATAACCTGCATTTTACTTACGGTGGTGACTTGCCGTTTAATTGGTAGCTATAGTAGGTATACAATAATGGTTGTATGCTGGCTAGATTAATATTATACTTTCGAAATGTTTTCTGCACTGTGCACTAATAATAATATCAAAAGGTTTTCGCGTATCAAGCATGTTTGACTATCATAAGGAGAAATCTCCTCTAATTGTGAGTTTGCATTGTGTGTGTGTGGCGGAAGGCCTTATGGTAGTTTCATTTTCCAAAAAGCATAGCGGATTTAAATTTTAAATGTTTTTGCAGTGTTTTTTCAAATAAATTATTTTCGTTTGCTCACACCAGTCCCATGACTGACCTGGAGTTTATTGTTCCCTTTCTAAACTCTGGTTGCCCACAATTTTCCACAGTGGGCAGCCTAGAGTCATATTTTCAGATAATCAGCTAGTAAATGTAGATTCGGTAGCCTTCAACTTTCTATTGGAAACCTTAAAGTCTTTGGTCTTTGAAGACTTTGGATTTTGGCTATCGCATTGTGCTTCTCTTCAACAATCAGACTAACCTTACTTAATGCAACGTGATGATGGTTCAAGCTTCTTGGTTTGGCGTTTTGGAGTTTTGGCATTGGAGATAATGTCTTTCCGCTGCTGTTGCTTTATTCTTCCACTGTTGTCTTGTGAATATGTATATCTATCTCTTATATTGATATCATTTGTATCGGATTGTTGTATCAAATTGTTGTGTATCAGTAAAGTTATCATTCTGTTTCCGCTGTGTTGTATTTACTTAATGTGTTATAAGCTCCGGCGAACCAGATTCGACATTTGAATCTGCAGCATTCTAATATGGGTGATGTATTTGGTACCGATTTTCGAAACTCGTGTCAGGGTCCTTATACAATGGTTTACTGTAATGACTCGCTATTTTGGACCATTCAAATCGACAATAATACTATACATGTCCGACTTGAATAATTCAAAATACCGAATTATTGATTAAATTTGGCAAAACATATACATTAAATAAATCAATCACAAAATCACAGATACATAGTAGTACGATAATACGCAGCGGAATAAATAAATAGTAGTTCATGAAGCTACTATATAACAAAGTTAGGAATAAAATACATCAGCATATCCCAGATATAGTGAAGTCTCCAATGCAACAGATGACTTCTCTTAACAAATCAACTGGAAATGTTGAAAGCTAAGCGATAGTTGGATCTCCAAGCGAAGCTCCAAACTCCAAAGGTGAGTCTCAATGTTGTATCACTCAGTCTGACCCGAGCGTAAAGCAAAACACAGAACCCTCGAGTCAGGATTAACATTCTTATATCAATAAATCCAACTCAAGTGAAATATCAGCTGAAATAAAATTAACTTAGAGGATGTTTGGGATAAGCATCCTCTAAGGATCCCTGGAACTATCTATAGGGTAGAAATATACACTATGTCATCGTGGTCATCTCAATTTTATTTATTATTCAGAAACAAAATATCATTTCACTTCAAATATATTGGTTTTCAAATTTGATCACTTTCACAATTACGATTCAAATCTACTCCAGTCAAAAATTCAAATCTAGTCAAATCTCAATTTATCAATTTAAAATTCAACTCAATTCCTATGCAACCACTTCAATTTTATCGATCTCAAAATTCGTATTTGTAATCAAAAATACCCCTTTATATTTCAATATATTTCAAACTTTAAGTATTCAACGTTTCAAACTAAATTTTGTTCATTTTAGTTTTCTAAATAATAATTTCAAATTTTAGTTAAACCTAAATTTTCATTTTTTTATTCAATTTAGTTTCTAAATAACAATTCAACTATATTGATTTCAAGTACAGATCTGAATCTCAAAATAACCCATTTAATTTCCAATATAGTTCAAAGCTTTAATATTTGAATGTTAAAATATTTACTTAATAAAACAAATATTATTTAAGCAAAACCCTTAAACTTCAATAACAGGATATTCTTTTAATTAAATTAACTTGATAATATTCTTTAAATAAATTTGATATTTGCATTTGTCTCCCAACTTGACTTCACTATTATTTAGTTTTGAAATATTCACTTAATAAATTCAATATTATTTATATGACCTTAAATTTACATTTTCTATATATTAGCTTCGATTTCTTTAGACATGAAACATCCATTAAATTTCTTAAATAAAAATTCAAGTTATAGGATCATATGTTAAAGTTTTGAATTTAATAGTTTCAAATTGATTTAACTAAATAAAATCCTTAATTAATGACAAATTCAAATAAGTCCCAAATATATCTTCAAACCTTAGCTTATAAAATTTATTCCACAAATCTATTTCAGAAATACAAATTTAATAAATCCTTATACATATTTCATATTAATAAAATCAATCTTAATTGAATTATCTTAATATTAAATCTATATATAAAATAACCTTTATATATAATACTTTAAATCAATATTCATTAAAACCATATATTTCTTTTCAAGACCATAGAAATTATTTTCAAAACATTCATATAGACCACAGCGTCGATGTAAAATTTTCTATTCTATGGACAAGGGATACAGATATTTATCTTTTCAATCCATAAGTTAAATATATACGGGTGGATATCATTTCAACTCGTAATCCCAAATTCAATTCAAACGAAAATCGCTTGGGTTTATCATTTCAACCCATAACGAAATTCTCCTATTCTAAAATCCGTTCAGGTATGTATCATTTCAACCCATAGTGATTTCTATACTAACAGGAAACTTGTAGAGTGATAACAGATATGAACATAGTAATAACAACATGCATATATCATCAAAAATAAATATAAACAATAGGATATGGTGTCATATCCCATAAGTGAACAGTTACAGATAATAGCATATATAACAATTTAAATAACTACAGCATCATATTTCAATTGTCGTTTCAATATAATCAAATTTAACAAATAAAAGAATGTTAATCATGAGTGATTGCTCACCTTTCGAGGCTAGAGAATAAAGAAGATGACATGGATACGCACACTGGTACGGACACTGAGATTTGAACTATAAATCCGAGCACGAATTTCAAAGCAAAGTAGGATTGGCACGAATTGGACGAACGAGGATGATAATCAAGAATTTATGAATTGAATCAGAATCAGTCTGATATATAAAGAAATTTTTGCTATTTTAATAAAAATCAAAATTGCATCCCTAAGAAAAATTTAAAGTCGAATCACATGTATATATAAAGAATAACTTTGACATATATATATATATACAAACCATATAATAGACGCTGAAAAATTTGTATAATATATTATTAAACTGAAACAGGGAGTGTAGGAAAGGAAAGGTTAGAAAAAAAATTCACCCTTAAATTCCGGAGATTAATAAGGTAATGTACCTCTTTAATGAAATGTACAGCAGCAGTCACAAGCTAAAATTTAGCTGAAAGTTTAAAGAAATGAAGGGAAGATGGGTTTTTAAATTAATCACTTCCCAGAATTAATATGACAATGAAAAAAGGAAAGGAGATGAATCAGGGAAACGTATTATAACTTATATATAACTATTAAACGGATAGATGGAAGAAAAGGTGAGCAGGTGAATAAAAGTGTAAACTGATTTGTGAGCGAAATGGAATGTGAGCTGTTGCCTGGGAAGAAAATGGAACAGTTTAAAAATTAAAGGCAATGGACTGCTGAAATTAAATGAGTATAAAACGTGTAAAAGTTATATGTAACATCCCGCCTTTTTACACACTTTAAACGACACACGTGCCAATTCAAAGCATACGCAAGGGCGGATTGTTATGGGGTAAATAAGAAAAACAGAGAAGGAATAAAACAAAACAGAATCTCACAGCGGAAGGATAAAATATAATAACAAATATACAGTTCATAAACAGTTTACAAAAGCTGGATTTTACTTATACAATGAATATCAGAGTTACACATACCAATACAACAATGCAGCGGAATAAAAGAGTGTGGTGCAATACTATATATAGAATAATACTGATTCTTCGTCTTCGTCATCCAAAGCTAAAACCTGCTATCCTGAAACGCTCGGACTGACCCGAGCGAATTTGAAAAGACAAAAACACCCGAGTCAGACTAGAATATCTTATGTGAGTTAAATAAACAGAAATAAATATGAGTACAGTAACTCAAGAGATGTTCGGGATTTACATCTCCTAAGGATCCGTTAAACTATTTACTATGTAGTATATTACGCTATTATAATAGTGTCTATTTATAAAATAAACTTACTTTTAAATAGCGTTAAGGCTTTACATTTTCCACCTTAACACGTAATAGTCCCAGTAGTCCATCCAATATCATAGCTCCTCCTACTCGGGAAGCAACTAGAGGATACCACACGGGCTACGGGAGAAAACCAAACTCGTACAAGGCTCGATATGGTAGGTGACACGGCACAACTAGGCAATGCCAGGGTAGATATACCAATTGCTATCCAGGCTGATGGTAACGCGCAGCGCGCAGCTGCCGCCCACCTCGAACTAACTCCCCCAAAATCAAAATATAGAAGTGGCCACTGAATCAATCCAAGTCAAAGTATAATATCGAAGAGGAGCGTCCGATCAGAGGAATGACCTCATTGGCCTGAGAATCGCTCCTGTTTTAGCCACCTTATGCCAACTCACGGGAGTTGGGTCCACGTATTTACCTTACAGGAAACGTCGCCACCACCTACTTCATTCTGGAATCTCCACCGCGTACACGGTTAGTCAAAGTGGTTTTCGGTATCGACAGAGAGTATGTCCATATCCGATCCCCGTCTCTTTGCCAACCAATCGTTATTATAACACCGCGGTTATTTAAAAACAGTTTATACTTTAAAACCAGAATATAATCCATTTCAAACCATAATATTACGATATCCTTTCTTCTTAAAAAACACAAACCATTTATTTTCATATTATTTTATAAAAGCCCAAATCAATGATATCGTTTCCCAAATAAATTTTCCTTTCCAAAAATTATGTCACTTTTTATTATTTAATATCCCATGTGACCAATATTTTGTTTGTAACTTTCAACATAATTCTTCGAAAATCCATAGTATTTTAAAACCATTATTTTCAAAACTAAATGGTTTGGATATTCAACGGTATGCGAATTAAAAAGGTTTAACTTTACTGTTGCCTTATAAAGAATAAATTGCATGGCTTTCCAAATATTTCTTGTTTTAAAGTTAAACCAAAGTCCAAAATATTACTTCAAGTCCCAAAACCATTTCAATTTTATATATATTTATATCCATTTTTGAGCATTAATATTTCAACTAAAGTTGGATTTTTATCCTTTCAAAATCAATATTCTATTAATTAATCTTGACCATTCACATAAAATCCATAATTAATAAGACTTCAATTTCTAGTAAAATATATATATATATATATATATATATATATATATATAGAATTTTTCCACTTCAAATTATACTAGAATATCCATTTCTATTTATTTTGGGAAAATCCAATTACAAATATCATATCTTAAAATTTCCAACTTTACATTTAAACATAGGATATAAATTTACCAAACTCCATTTTCTAAATTTCTTCCATTTTCAATAAAGAAATTTATATTCCTTTTAATTTCAAAATTTCAACTTCATAGGTATATAAATATGGAATAAAATATTTATACAATATAAATTTAAGATTTATAGACCGTATTCAATCCAAACCATAGAAATCACATTAAAATAGTTATATATAGACCGCGGTGCCTGTATAAAATTTTCTATCCTATGGTCAAGTGATACGGATATTTATCATTTCAATCCGCAATTTAAAAATAAACTTTGCGGTTTTATCATTTCAAACCACAATCCCGAAAAATGAAAAATGCATACTAACTTGCAGTTTAATAATATTCAAATAAAACATCCATTCAACAACACATCCATCATCCAATCACAACATCAATCAATATCAGTCAATAACCATATATGTTTGGTAATATACAACAGGTAATAATTTGCAGTTTTATCTCAAATTATATTTATCAACTATTAATCTAACAGTTTATATTCCCCAAAAATTTATATAACTGTTAACTAGCAGTTCATATGCAACAATAATCTCTAACAGCCAATTAATACGCAATCAATCAATTTAAATTAACAGCTGAATTCAATAAAATGCAATTTAACAGATATGGATGAAATAACATGTCAAAAGCTCATAAATAAATTTCTATCCATTTCTAAAATTTATTTAACAAACATAAAAGCTTCTAGTAATTGTGAGTGGGTTAAAACACTCACCTTTTGAATTTTAAATCGAATTCAAACCCGATTTAAACCCAAAAATTCGCCCGTCTCAGAATTCATCCAAACCAGCGTCATCAAGTCCGGAATTAAATTACGATCCTAACAAAAAAAATTTCGTGTGAATCCGACTTCGTATGAGAAAGTTATGGCGAAAAATGGTGATTGAATTCAAAATTTAATATAAACAAAATGACACATATTTGGAAAACAAACTTGCCACGTCAATCTCCCCCCGCGCACGCTACAGATTCATTCACAACGCACAGCCGCCATCTTCTCCCCTTGGCTGAAACCCTAATCCAAAATTCCCGACAATCCAACCATCGAAACTCGAAACAAACCATATAGATGCGATCCCCTCGGTTCCCTCTCCAAAACCCAGAAACCGTTTTCCGATCCGACGAAGTTTTGCGCGACGATGATGAACGGTTTTGGGGCTGTTTGAATTTATTCTGGATGAACGACAGCTCCAATTGAAAAACGAATTTCACCAGTATTTTACGCGTATCGAATACTTCAACATATATTTTTTCTGGAATTTTCTGAAATTTTTGAGTTTTGACTTTTGATTTTGAACCGTGGATGGATCTGGAATTGGATCTGAGATGTATACATTTGGGGAAGAGAAAAGAGTGAAGAAATGAACGTACAGCAAATGAAAAAGAAAGGAGCTAGGGTTTATAGATGTATATTTATAGATAGGCTAGAGGTAGGGTAGCTAGACTGGATACGCGAACGTGCGTGACAAACCATGGTCCAAAAAGCCCGCTATGCCTCCGGAGTCGGATTTGTTAAAACTATATATCAAAATAGGTGTTTTAAAATATTCTGAACGCAATGGAAAAAGTTTCGCGACCAAATTCGATCGTATGAAGAAGTTATGCCAAAAAAACAAAAATTTCACATTGATTTCAAAATGCGTAAATTTCAAGGCGTTTCGAGTCCGTACGATCAAACGACAAGTCCGATCGCTACGAAACTTGAAACATTATTATAATTCACCGTTACGGATCCGATGAAACTGGTTTCGTCGAAATCCGAGTCCGTGACAAAAATGGCTATTTTTAATATTTATTAAATAAATTAAAATTAATCATAAAATCCAAATTTTCTTTCAACTTTAAATATTGGCCAAATTTCATTACTTATATAATCCAATCAATTCCAAATAATTTAGCAAGCTTGGATGTGAATTAAAATTTATAAGTATATAAATTTCGCAGTGTTAACCTCTGCGTTTTCTTATTATTCGGGAATTATAAATTTATTCTCACAAATTACCTAATCTTATACTTATACACTCTCATCTTAAACCAAATTAAATAAATAACTTGATTTCCATCTCAACTTACTTTTAATTGCAGTTAACCCTTTTCACCGTAATTAAAATTCCAAATTATAAATAAATTTTTATTCTCATTCCCTTAATTTTCTTAACTATTTATTTATTCAAATTTTCAATATTCAACATAAATAGTTTGGTTAAGTTCATTTATTTACCTTCTTCCTATGATTCACAGTTATGGATGTCAATATGATGAAGTTTACATTAGTTAAGATTTCACTCAATTGTTCTCTAAGTCAAATGTTTACAGCTTTCATTTAACTTTAATAACGTACTAATTTACGTTAAATTCCATTTTTAAATGAAGTAATTACCATTCGTTGAATCAAATACTCAATTCATAAATAAAGTCTTGTTTTCAAAAAGTTATATCACAAATGGTCAACTAAAATTTGAATAAGCTTTACTAAATTCTATGGTATTAAATGTTGCAATAAATCCAAATTGCCATGTCTTAAATCCAAATTACTAATTAAGTCTTGATTCCTTTATTATTCCTTTGGTTTTCAAATAAGTTTTTATGATGAATGTGAATTCAAATGAACAATGGAAACCCATTCCCATTTGATTTCACTATTCCATTAAATATCTTCATATTCCAGCTAAATCAACTAACGTATGAATTAGCTATTTCAATCTTCATTAAATTGCGGTTTTTATACAATAGAAATTAAATCCCATTAACATATAAATAAAGGTTGATATCCATCTATTTACATTATATCACACTTGTGCTTCTATTTAGCTTTGTATAAATGTATGAATGCGGAGTCTTGCCTATTAACGTATTAAATAAGCCTTAAAATCAATTAATGCCCCTCCTTAGTTTAACCTCTTTTTATCCGTATTTATTTTTAGAGTAACCCTTGGATTAAATTCCCAAATCACCAATTCAATTAATTATACCTTTCAATCCAAATGTAAATCTTCCACCTTTGAATTCTTATATTAAATGAATTTTATTCTAGGCAATATTTTTTTTACAAATGTTTACTGATTCCACATTTATAGGTTTCTTAAATTTTACTCCATCTAAATGTGACACATTTTTATTTCATTTCAAACCAATATATATATTCATTCCTATTCCTTTCATTTGGTTACTGCATTGAAATCTATTTATTAGCTAATACTACGTTACTATCATTAATTAAATTTTGGATTATATTCCAATTCCTATAACTAGGCCTTAAGTCACCATTTTACATAGTTTTAATTTAGCGTTTATTTAAATCTTCGTTTATCGTTTAGAATTTCTACTAAATTGAAATGCACAACTTATGAACTTTAACCAATTTAGTCCACCTAATAAATTTTTCAAATGTTTGTGTGTATGTAATCCAATTCAGTTATTGTTACATTAATACCATTAAACCAACAAATTAAGACTTATAACTACAACACAACTTTCAGTTATTTTCAAATCTATGTCATATAACCTTTTAAATCTCTACCTGTAATTACAGTTACTATCTAACTCCTACATTCATCCTTTTAAAATCCTAAGACTTTAATTTTATACTGGATTAAATTAGCAAACATATAAATTAAATTTATAAAAATATCATAAATTTATCAGGTCGTTACATTATATACTGAAACGGCTATAAATTTCAATTATTATTATAAAACGAAGAATAACGAAAGGCAAGGACGGTGATTTCAAAGTTTATTAATGGCTAGGAATGGGGAAGTCTATCTGTGAATTGGAAAAATTATTAAGCAATTGAAATCGGTAGAAAAAGTAACAACTACACACTGTTTTAGAAACAATCAAAGCAATTAATAGCTGGATTGGACAACAAGAATAAATATGGAAGGACACGTTATAAAGGCAAAATGAACCGTTTAAAAATAAATAAAAGAAATGATGGCAAATAAAATAGCTGTGCCTTGGATTTTCCAAAATAAATTATTTTATGAACATCAATTATTACTAACTTAAATTGAACAGAATCACATCCTAAAATATACTTTCTTAATTTTTGATGAAAATTTATCATTTGCCACATTTAACTATATGTAATCCAAATGTAAGATTTTATTTCAAAATATTATTATTTAAAATTTCCCAAAAATTAAATTAAATACGCTAAATAAAACCATTAAAAATTAACAAAATTTTACGGGTCGTTACACTCTCCCCCACTCAAAACTTTTTGTCCCCGAAAAGGAAGAAGGTAGAAGAATAGAAACAACCAGAAAGATAAATAGACTGAAAGACAAGGATAAACAATTAATTTAAGACCATATAAATTTTACTTGAAATATTCATTTGAAAACTTCATTTGAAATTAAATTTTCTTTAATACTTAAATTTTTTTTTCAAACCCATTTGTAAAATTTCTTGCTTCCTTTATAAATACCATTTATAAGTTTTAAATAACACCTTTATAAATATATATGAAAACTATTTGGAAACAGTTATTCACATCCTTGGTTATATTTTCAAGGAAGTTATTTGACAACATTAAATCCATAGTTTATAAATTTACTAATTTATCTTAAGACACTTTCAACATTATAGATAAATTAATACTCATTTCTTAAATATGTTATATTAAATTAATAACTTCTGAAATATTAATGACACTAATGATTTACTATTAAACCATGTAGTATATAAATAATCAATATTTTAAAGATTATATTCAAAAAGGAAAGGAGGGTAGATTCGAAAAAACGGAATATAGGTGAATAAATAAAGCTGAGCAGATGAGGTAGGTTCAAAGGGACAGTATCGGGTCGAATAATTAAATCAAACCATAAAATTTTAATCTCAAATATTAATACAAATTTCTTTGTTGGAAATACCTTTATAATAAAATTCTTTTATATCGAAATGAATTTTTCCTTTCAAAAATACTTTTGTAACTCGTGTTTCAATAAGTTTATCCTCGTTCATGTAGACTCTGGCCATGCGTTGATCAGGCGTAAAGCTAGAATTCTTCAAGTACTTAGTAGACCTGTTTCAACACCCAGTGAAAATACTTGAAAAACCTTAAAAAAACAGATATGGAAAGTACAATCCAAACAAAACAATCAAACCAAAACCTTTGTCCAACCATGGTTCGCAGATACACAATGGTTACGCCTGGATCCCCCAGGAAACAATCCATATCCATAAGCTTTCTCAGCCCTGCGAGTTACGCCATGATGACTAGTAGGGTGCAGGATACACAATGGTTATGCCTAGGTCCACCAAGAAACAATCCGTACCCCTAGGCCGTCTCAGCCAGGCAGTTTCGCTACTAATGCGACCTACACAGATTGCAGGATACACAATGGTTACGCCTGGATCCCCTATCTGTGAGTTGGAAAAATTATTAAGCAATTGAAATCGGTAGAAAAAGTTACATCTACACACTGTTTTAGAAACAATCAAAGCAATTAATAGCTTGATTGGACAACAAGAATAAATATGGAAGGACACGTTATAAAGCCAAAATGAACCGTTTAAAAATAAATAAAAGAAATGATGGCAAATAAAACAGTTGTGCCTTGAATTTTCCAAAATAATTTATTTTATGAACATCAATTATTACTGACTTAAATTGAACAGAATCACATCCTAAAATATACTTTCTTAATTTTTGATGAAAATTTATCATTTGCCACATTTAACTATACGTAATCCAAATGTAAGATTTTATTTCAAAATATTATTGTTTAAAATTTCTCAAAAATCAAATTAAATACGCTAAGTAAAACCATTAAAAATTAACAAAATTTTACGGGTCGTTACATTTACAAAATAGTAAATTAAAATCAAATATTTTCATTTCTGACAACAAATTGAACAACAATTTGATTTCAGAAAAAATTTATACTTATATATAATATAATCATAAATAATTATTTAATTTACCAAATTTGAAAACAATATTGCGTCAGTTTGCTCTGCTCAATAATTTTGGAAATCCTATTGATAGCGTTGATCAAACGAATCGATCGTAAACCCAAATCAACATCAATTACTCAAACAACGCAATATATATATATAACATTTTAACATTAATTTACAAATAGACTTCCTCGCTCGACGATACAAGAATGGATTTCAAAGCAAGGATAGAGATTCAAATTTGATGGACTCAAAACAAAGAGAATTTTGATTCGAAGATAGGTTAGAAAAAAAGATAAGATGATTAAATAACAAAATAGGAAGACAGATAAGTTTATATAAATCGCGGGATCCCTTAACCAGGTCGACCGTGACTTCAAGAATAAGATCGATGTAAAATTCTTAGGCAAATCAAAATTCGATCGCAAGAGATAGAATTCATGCATAGAAGGAGACAGATAGCATCGTAAACCGAGGATACAGAAAACTCCGGTAAATCAATGCCTGTTGTAAAGGAGTTTCACCCCTTTACAAATCATTCGAACATTGGCGAGACCGTTGATTTATTATAGACATTGTTTGAGGTGGAGTTATTGGATACTCCAGAATAAGAATAATGAGAGATAAGGATGGATTTTGGAACCGAAGGGTACGTTCCAAAATTCAAAGGAAACCGAGTCAAAGAGGAAGGGAGTCAAGCTCGAACGAAAGTGATTCACTAATTAAATTTACGCTATATGTTGAGTTTTTCCTAAAACCAAAGCTCTGGTACCAAATGTAACCACCTGTTATTTTTAACCATTCGCATCCACACATGACGGATTTGAATTTCTCAAAATACCAGATTGTTAATTTATATTTGGAAAAACTCAACATATACAGTAATAAAATAATCACAGAATGATTAAGACAGAGAATATAACAATAATGCAACGGAAACAAAGAATAGTAGTTCATGAAGCTACTATATATATCAGAGTTAAATAAGATACAATAGAAGTTTCAAATACAATAGTCAAATACAAGATCAGAATATATCACTGGAATCAACTGAATGACTGTAAGCTAAAGAGATGTAGATGGATCTCCAAACGAAGCTCCAACTCCAAAGGTGTGTCTCAAAAGTTGTATCACTCAGTCTGACCCGAGCGTAAAGCAAAGCACAAAACACTCGAGTCAGGATTAACATTCTTATATCAATAAATCCAACTCAAGTGAAATAACAACTGAAATACAAGCAACTCAAAGGATGTTTGCGATAACCATCCTCTAAGGATCCGTTAAACTATTTACTATGTAATAATATGCGCTATTATAATAATGTCTAAAGTAAAGTATAATATATTTTAAAAATAGCGTTAAGGCTTTACATTTTCCACCTTAACACATTTTATAGTGCCAATAGTCTATACAGTACCGTAGTCCCTCCTGATCGGAAAGCCACTAGTGGATACTCCATAGGTACGATACAAATCAAACTCGTAGTAAAGCATGCTAGGATATGTGACACGACAAAACTAGGCAATGCCAGGGTAGATATACCAATTACACTTTCGGACCGGTGGTAACACATAACCGCAGCTACCCCCCACCTCGAGCCATACTCCCAAAAAAATCAAAGGGTGCACCCAATTAATCACAAAGTAATAGAATGGTATCGAAGGAGTGTGTCCGATCAGAGGAGCTACCTCATTAACCGGTCAATTGCTCCTGTTTTAGCCACCTTATGCCAACTCATGGGAGTCGGGTCCAAGTATATACCTCAATAGGACGTCACCACCATCCTACTTCATTCTGGAATCTCCATCACGTACATAGTTGTTAAAGTGGTTTTCGGAGTTGGCAGAGAGTATGACAACTTCCGATCCCAGTTTCTTTAACAACCAAACATTATTATAACACCATGGTCATTTCAAAATAGTTTACATAAAATAGTTATAAGTTAAAATAGTATATATTAAAAAAGTTTATATCAAAAATAATTTATATGAAATTAATTTATAAAGTAAAAATATTAATAATTTTAAATGTAATTTAAAAATACTTTATATAATAAAATACTTTCCTCAAAATTCCACAAATCAATTTCAAATCAACTCGAATTTCAAAATTCAAATTTAACCAAATCTCAAATCATCAATTTCAATTTATTTCAGTTTCTAAATAAACCATTTCAAATTATATCGATTTCAAAATAGATTTGAACCCCAAAATAAACCATTTCAATATGTTTCAAAGCTTTGAATATTCAAACATTTCAAAACTAAATTTGATAATTCATATATATATATCAAATTCACTTTTCAATTATTTAGTTTGAAATATTTACTTAATAAATCCAATATCCTTTAAATAATACCCCAAATTTAACAAATTTCAAATCAAACTTATTTGAGCATAATTCTTAATTAAATTCAATTTCAAAACCTTGAAAATCATTTCAATATATATATAATATCTTAAAATCAATATTTATTAAACCATATATTTCTTACAAACCATAGAAATCATTTTCAAAATATTTATATACAGACCAATGGTGTTTGTATATAATTTTCTATCTAATGGTCAAGTGATACGGATATTTATCATTTCAATCTACAATTTAAATATATACTGGTATATATCATTTCAACCCACAATCCCACATTCAATGAAAATCGCTTGGGTCTATCGTTTCAACCCATAACGATTTTCTCCTATTCTACCGATCGTTCGGGTATGTATCATTTCAACCCATAGTGAATTCTATACTAACAGGGAACTTGCAGAGTGATAACAGATATGATAATAATATAACATGTAAATATCATCAATATAAATAATAGATAATGGTGTCAGATGTCATAGGTGAACAGATAACATACATATAGCAATGCAAATAACTAACATCAACATATTTCAATTGTCGTTTCAATTGAAATCAAATTTAATAAATATAAGAATATTGATCATGATTGATTTCTCGCCTTTTGAGGCTAGAGAGATTTGACGATGGAATGAGTTTCGAATCCAAGCATAAATTTCAAAGCAAAGCTAGATGGTCCCGCATTTGATGGGCAAGCTGATATGTAAGGAATCGATGAAAATAAATCAAAAACTGCTTGATGTAGACTGAAACGAAATATGTATATTATTATTATATTATTTCTAATGCCAATAATAAATTTGGAACTCATATTTAAAATAATATATATATATACACACATTTTCAAATAGAATTACTTAAAAATAAAATCACTAGAAAATACCCATGTGCAAATATATGTATCTGTAAACAATTGAATATATACAATATAATATAAACATATATAACTTAAATTGTTATATAAATATAAACTGCTATATTATAACTATATATATACTATATATACTTACAACACTTCATAAATTTGCACATATACAAAATAAGTAGATGATGAAATAGCAACACACACACACACACAACCTCATATGTATAACGAACTAATATAGTTGAACACAACTGAAACAGTAATTAAAATATACATACAAATACCTATATAAACACAACAGTTCATACATCACCTAGTAAAACTTATATTCATAACGAACAACTTATAAAAATCTTATATATAATTAAATATATATTTATATATCAGAACTTTTTTAAGAAATAAAAATAAAATATGCTGTAAGCATCTACACAGCACACGAAAATAATATTTACCTACCTATAATATATATTTCAATTAACATAAATCGCATATGCACAACCATATATAAAAATTATTTGCTGTTCTTTTAATTTTTGTAAAACCCATACTTACATAAACATATGTGTATACTGACAGATTTAATAATTCATATATAAACCATTTGTGTAAATAACCAGATCCAAAATATAATCTTATATAAATAGTTGTTTATACATACAGTACTTATATATGGAATCTACATAACCTGTAAACTAAACAGTAAAACAAATATAAATTTTGTATATACACATATAAACACCAATATATATATATATATATATATATATTCATAGACGAGAACAAAAATAGCAGACCAGAATATATATCATAAAATAAACTATGATTTAGTAAACAAATAGATGCAAAATACTATTCGCTATTTTAGACTATTCGCATCCGCACATGTCCGACTTGAATAATTCAAAATACCAAATTGTAAATTTTAATTTGGCAAAGCTCAGATATACGGTAAATAAATAATCATAGAATCACAGACACAGAGTAATAATATGCAGCGGAAGTAAAAGAAATAGTAGTTCATGAAGCTACTATATAAATATATTAGATACATCAGAGTTTACAACAGAAGAGTAACACGATACAACATGTACAAATAAGAATACATCACTGGAATCATCGCATACTGGAAGCAGAATAGATGGCTGGATCTCCAGACGAAGCTCTAACTCCAAAGATAGGCCTCGAAAGCTGGTACTCTCAATCTGACCCAAGCGTAAAGCAAAACACAAAACACTCGAGTCAGGATTAATATTCTTATATCAATAAATCCAACTCAAGTGAAATAACAATTGAAATACAAGTAACTCAAAGGACGTTGGAATAACCATCCTTTAAGGATCCGTTAAACTATCTACTATGTAGTAATATACGCTAAATAGATAATGTCTATCATTAATATAAATATCAAAATAGTGTTAAGGCGTTACCATTATCCCCCATAACACATTTTCATATAATGTCATAGTCTATACAGCACTGTAAACTCCACCGTAAACTAGTGGGATATCAGGGAGTACTCCATAGGTATAGCACAAAACAAATTCGTAGTGGTCGCGCATATCGGGATACAAGTATGACAAGGCACATGAGGCAATACCCAAGGTGGTGAAACTACCGTTCGCCTGATCCGGACTGGTGAGAACGCATCGCCGCAGCGATCGCAACACCGCGAAACAACACTCCTGAAATTCCGAGGGTGCACCAATCAATCACAAGTAATGAGTAGTAGTTACGAAGAAGTGTGTCCGCTCGAGGTGGCTAACCCCATTTGGTCCGGCACGGCTCCTGATTTTAGTCATTTCCAATTTGACACAAGTGTCAAGGCTATCCATTATCGTTCTCTTTCTTCAGTCATCACGTACATCATTCCAACCACTTCATTCTGGATCACACTCCGTGTATAGTTATTAAAGTGGTTTTCAGTTTAGACAGAGAGTATGTCCATAACCGATTCCGGTTTCTTTAATAACTTTCGTAATTATTACACCGATTGGTCATTTAATAAATTTAAAACCAAATCAAATTCAATTTCAATTAAAATTCGAAAATCGACATGCCGTTTGTCTTGCTAAATAAATTTCCAAAATTTACGTTCAACTTTCCAAATTTCCATTTCAAAGTCTTACAATCAGATTTCAATTTTATTTAAACAATTCAAATATTAATTCAAGTCCATATATATAAGTTCATTCTGAAATCATTTAATTAATTTAATTTAACATTCAAAATCAATTTCAATTCATTAATTGATTTCATTCAATATTCGTTAAGTTTAACAGTTTCCATTTAGATTTCCAATTTATTAAATCAATTACTTAAGTTCAACTTCATTATATCAACTTACACATTAAATTAAATTAGATTCTTCAAATCAAATTCTTTAAAATTACAAGTCTTACGTTAATTTCGATAAATCGCAATTTATTTCTTGTTAAAGAAATTCAACTTCAACTATTTATTTACTTAGTTACAAATTTCAAATCTCAATTAATAAAGAACTAAATTTCACATATTTGAGAAGTTCAATTTCACTTATTTACTTACTTAAAAAAATTTCCAAAACTTAATTGACAAAGAAACCGATTTCGTTTATTAACGAAGTTCAAATTCACTTAATCAACAGTTCAATTTCTCTTATCAAAGAATTCAATTTTTATTCAATTATCAATTAATTCAATCTTATTCAACTATTAAATAATTTCAATCTTAATTATTAATAATTTCAAAACTTAATAATTACAAACTTGATTATCAATTCAAACTTAATTATTAAATCATTTCAAACTTAATTATGAATTCAAACTTAATCATCAAATCATTTCAACTTAATAATAAATTCAACTTAATAATAATTCCAAACTTAATTATAATTTCGAATTTAATTATTAAATGATTTCAAACTTAATAATTTCAAAACTCGATTATTACTAATTCCAAATTATTTATTAATAATTCCAAATTTAATTATTAAATAATTAAATTTCAAACAACGTTCTTTCAACAATTGCTACGTTAATATTTGTTTCAGATTTCAATCTTTACATTTTCTTTTCAAAAATTCAAATTCCAACTTCATTTCACAACTTATTCTTTGCTCGAATAAAATCATTATTTCATTTTTCAATCAAATTATTGACCAATCAGATTTTATTTAATTCTCTATCCTATGTCAAGTTCATTTGGGTATTTATCATTTCAACCCGATTCCAATTCCAATTCAAAAATCAAACATAACAAAGGGAACTTGCAGTGTGATAACTGGGATTGTGTCAAAGTAAATAAACAAGAAATAACAATAAACAAACACAATCCAAAAATCAATTCAAATAATCCGAAATAATCGTATTAATTCACATTGTTGCTTGTGCGAATTAATATAATTATTTCTAGAATCTACACTATCATTTCATGTAGATTAAAGATTATTACATTATGATTTTTCCACTTGTCGTTCAATTTCAATTTCAAATTTAATACTACAACAATTAATCCAATATATGTTCAAAGGTTCAAAGTCTAATTTATCAAATTTTACGTGTCAATTAACTTGACAAATATAAGGGGTCATATTATTCAAATTAGCTAATAAAATTCAACACATATGTCGATTCACTTTTTTAAACAATCCTACGTCAAATTCAATTTCATAATGTTTATCACTTTATACATTTCAATTTAACATTCCATATAAATAACCAACAACCAATCAATTATCAACCAAACTGGACTTATTATTGCATACGTAACAGATAACGGTGTCCGATGTCAAAGGTGAACTGATACATAAATAACAGTGCAATAAATAACAGCAGTATATTTCAATTGTCGTTTCAATTGAAATCAAATTTAATAAATAAAAGAATATTAATCGTGAGTGATTGCTCACCTTTCGAGGCTAGAGGATAGACAAAGGAGTTGGGTTACGGTTCCAAGCACGGATTTCAAAGCAAAGCAAGATGGGACGCGAATTGGACGAACAAGGCTGATAATCAAGAATTGATAAAACGAATCAGAACTGGATCGATGAAAAAATCGGTACATTCCAAAATCATTGTTTTAAATTAAAATACATATTTTAAAATCAACCATATTTTAATATAATATTTTGAGATAAATACTTATATATACATATACATATTAAAAATGCAATATATTTACACATATAATAAGATCGAACATACATTTAAAATAATATAAATTTATCTTCCATAAATAGTTGATCCCTAATGTACTACATTAATAAAGAATTTGAAAACCCAAGTTCTCTTATATACATACAAATGCAAATACTCATATATAAAACTTGTACACGTTTTATAATTTAAAGTTAATATTGTTTAAAGTACCTTTAAAACCATTCTGCAGTAACATAAACTAAAATATTATAACTTATACACAAGTAGCACTAAATAAGCTTACTAAAAAAAAAAACTAGATAAACAAAATATATACACTAGCATAAATACACTTGCCAAAAAAAATACCTATATGTATAAACCGATATAACTATATGACCACCTTTATAATAATAAGAATTTTGATGTATATATATATATATAACATACATACTTTATAACTTTTATAAATAGACAAATAGCAAAGTTTTGTATAAACATGCAACACGTAAAAACACACAGGCAAGTATCATAACACCCTTTGCAGACAACTGATAAAACATATCACCTGTACCCCTTTATCAATGACATACAATACTTACAATATTATAAACTATAGAAAATGTGACACTATTTACACAAATAGAACCCATACAACAGTGTATAATATTATTATTACTTATAATACGTACTAACAAATAGGTATGTAACCCATATCCTCAAATCAAAGTTTGCCATACGCGTTACAACTTACAGAAATAAATATATATATTACTGAATTAAAGCTCTCATATAACTAAACTGTAATAAATATGTTTACTCAGAGAATCATATATATGCGGACTAACTATCTAGTTTATAAACAAATATGTATATAAACATAGTTTTATTAAATTTTGAAAATCAGTACATATATAACAACCGAAACTTATAGGTATGTCACTAACAGAGTTTAAAATATATATACCATCTACATATAAATATAAATATATATATATATATATATATATATAGAACAGGATGCGGAGATGAGAAGAATACTAACACTCACTTGGACCGGCTGGCTACTCGGAGTTATGGAGGGCCGAACAGAGCGGCCCTGGGTGGAGCACGTGTGGGAAGGTGATGTCAGGCAGAACGGGAAAGCCGAGTGGGAAATACTTGCGGCGACTGGCTCGTCAAGGAGGCAAGCCTGCTGTAGCTTGGCAACGATGGATAAGATGGCAGACAAGATGGAGGTTACGGTGTTAGGCGATGCGGTCGGCGGCTGAGTTGGGTCAGCTCGGCACTTGCGGTGGTGTGGCCGGCGGCTGTTCCAGTGGAGTAGAGGTGTGCGTCTCAGGTGATGAGTGGATCGGCCACTGCTAGGCGATGTTATATGGATATGGATTTTTTTTTTTTTTTTTACAAAGCGTTGCTGAATAAAATGAAAGCAAAGAAAGATGGAGAAAGAAAAGTATCAGGGATGCAAAATCCAGAAGCACGTTGGGAAAGAAATGAAACATAAATGAAATAAATTGGCATAGGTAATAGTAAAGGTCTAAAGTGGGATTCTAGCAAATTATTAATAGCCGTGACCATTGGGTTTAAACGTTGGATATGAATGGTCACAGAGAAACAAAACGGACCGATACGATAATTTGTTCACCGATTCCGTCATGCATCGGACGTCAAAACACAGAAATGAGTATACCGTAGCGATCAGCATGACGAGACGATCAACACGGTATATAGATGTCAGTAGTACGATTAAATTATAAAATTCAAATTTTATACTACGGAAAATGCATAAAATTTGCAGAAAATAGGAACGACGGAGTCAAAGATGACCGAATTTGGAAAAACGACAAACTGACAACTTGCTCAAAAGATGATTTAGAATTTTTCTATGTAAAAATATTTTGGTTTTGAAAACGTTTTATTTTCATCGCTTTTTAACTGATTAGATTGAAGTAAATTTATGCACGAAATAAATTTTCGTACTTTCGAACGAAAATTTACCGGTTGCTATATTCAACTAGACACATTCCAAATATAAAATTTGTATTTCAAAATTTTATCATTTAAAATCCCATAAAATTCCAATTAATAACGTTATTAAAACCGGCTAAATTTACGGGTCATTACATTCTCCCCCACTCAAAACTTTTCATCCTCGAAAAGGAAGTAAGTAGGAGAATAGAAACAACCGAAAGAAAATAAATGATAAAAAAAATAATCAATTGGTCCAAACCATATAAATTCAATTTAGATAAACTTACATTCAACAATTTGTTTTTTTTAAAATCTAGGTTTCCATTAAATTTATTTGATTACTCATTTATAAATGTTGGGTACAAAGGCTTCTTTCAATTGAAATTCACTTTAAATTCAATTAATTCAAGGTATCCCCTTAAGTTGATTTAATCCAATTTATTAACCTTCAAAACAATTTTCTTCTATTAACCATACCTATTATTTATTTAACTTATTATTCTATTTATCTCCATAAACATTTTATAATTAAAAATTAAAGTGAATAACATTTGTTATACGCACTCTCATTTTATTTATAAAGACAATTCATATTGTATATTATCCAATTTTCTTAAACTAACAATTTCAAAGATCATAAATTTGAATAGTCATTTATTATAATCATACTTTATTCGACAAATTTAATTCTTCTTTATTCCAATTATTATTAAGTTTATCCTACTTAATCTATCCTATCACATATATATTTAGTATATTTACACTTCTTATAACTACTCGGATTTATTTAAAAATTCCTTTGATAACATTTATATTATATATATTTCATTACATAATTAACTTTTGAAAATTTAGGTAAGTTATATATTATGCAATTTAGCATTATTCAAGTAAAATTTCTAATTTAATTAATCAGGCTTAAATTTTTATTCAAAATTTCGGTTTCATTTATAATTTATAATTATCCTTTATCATAAATTTAAGAATTAATTTCCGATTAATTTCAAACCATTTTAGAGATAATTATGTATATATTATATATATCAAATCAGATTAAATTTAAAATTACATACCTATATATATAGATCAAATCATACTAAAGAAATTTAAATCGATTTAATTTTCAAAACAAAACTGTAGCAAAGCTACGAATTGGTCTCTCCAATTCGAAACTCGAAAATGAATGTCGATGATGCGGCCGCCATCACCGAAACTATTTTCCAGTGACAAAATAGGAGAGCACAGATTTAACCAATTAAAATTCTTTGAAATGGTTTCTATTTGAAAATAATTTTAATACTATACGATTTAAATTTTAAAGTCAAAGTTTGAAATCACCGAAAATCAAATTCTCAAATTCCTGATTTACCTTCATTTAAATTTCCAAATCGATTTACAAACCAGGTTTTATAATTCCGTTTATTTATATGTTGGTAAATCAATGGTTTACAAAACAATAATGAAAATTAAATTTTAACGTTTCGAATAACAGATTCTTTAGCATTTTAACTTCAGAAAAATTTATACTTATATAATATAATCAGTCAAAATTATCTTATATAAAATTTGAAATAATATTGTGTCAGTTTGCTCTGCTCAAGTGTTTTGGAAATCCTATCGATAATGTTGATCAGACGAATCGATCGAAAACCCAAATCAACATCAACAACTCAAACAACACAGTATATATAACATTTTTATATTAATTAACAAATACACTTTCTCTCTCAACGATACAAGAATTGATTTCAAAGCAAGGATAGAGATTCAAATTTTGATGGACTCAAATCAAAGAGAATTTTGATTCGAAAATATGTTTGAAACAAAATAAGGTGATTTAAATAAAAAAATAGAGATGGATAAGTTTATATAAATCGCGGACAGCCTTAATCGGATCGACCGAGACTTCAAGAATAAGATCGATGCAGAATTCCGAAGTAAACCTACATTTGATCTCAAGAAATAGAATTCAGGTATAGCAGAAGATAGATAGCATCGTAAACCGAGGATACAGGAATCTCCGGTAAATCGATGTCTATTGTAAAGGAGTTTCACCCATTTACAACTAATTCGATGATTGGCGCGACCGCCGATTCATTATAAAGGTCATTCGAAGTGGAGTTATGAGATACTCCGGAATTCAGAGGAATACGAATAGTGAGGGACAAGAATGAATTTCGAAACCGAGGGAACGTTCCAAAATTCAAAGGAATTGAGTCAAAAGGAAAAGATTGAAACTCGAATGATAATGATTCTGCAAATACATTTACCCTATATGCTGAGTTTTGCCTAGAGCTACCAAAAGCTCTGATACCAACTGTAACGACCCGCTATTTTAGACTATTCGCATCCGCACATGTCGGACTTGAATAATTCAAAATACCAAATTGTAAATTTTAATTTGGCAAAGCTCAGATATATGGTAAATAAATAATCATAGAATCACAGACACAGAGTAATAATATGCAGCGGAAGTAAAAGAAATAGTAGTTCATGAAGCTACTATATAAATATATTAGATACATCAGAGTTTACAACAGAAGAGTAACACGATACAACATGTACAAATAAGAATACATCACTGGAATCATCGCATACTAGAAGCAGAATAGATGGCTGGATCTCCAGACGAAGCTCTAACTCCAAAGATAGGCCTCGAAAGCTGGTACTCTCAATCTGACCCGAGCGTAAAGCAAAATACAAAACACTCGAGTCAGGATTAATATTCTTATATCAATAAATCCAACTCAAGTGAAATAACAATTGAAATACAAGTAACTCAAAGAACGTTGGAATAACCATCCTTTAAGGATCCGTTAAACTATCTACTATGTAGTAATATACGCTAAATAGATAATGTCTATCATTAATATAAATATCAAAATAGTGTTAAGGCGTTACCATTATCCCCCTTAACACATTTTCATATAATGTCATAGTCTATACAGCACTGTAAACTCCACCGTAAACTAGTGGGATATCAGGGAGTACTCCATAGGTATAGCACAAAACAAATTCGTAGTGGTCGCGCATATCGGGATACAAGTATGACAAGGCACATGAGGCAATATCCAAGGTAGTGAAACTACCGTTCGCCTGATCCGGACTGGTGAGAACGCATCGCCGCAGCGATCGCAACACCGTGAAACAACACTCCTGAAATTCCGAGGGTGCGCCAATCAATCAAAAGTAATGAGTAGTAGTTACGAAGGAGTGTGTCCGCTCGAGGTGGCTAACCCCATTTGGTCCGGCACGGCTCCTGATTTTAGTCATTTCCAATTTGACACAAGTGTCAAGGCTATCCATTATCGTTCTCTTTCTTCAGTCATCACGTACATCATTCCAACCACTTCATTCTGGATCACACTCCGTGTATAGTTATTAAAGTGGTTTTCAGTTTAGACAGAGAGTATGTCCATAACCGATTCCGGTTTCTTTAATAACTTTCGTAATTATTACACCGATTGGTCATTTAATAAATTTAAAACCAAATCAAATTCAATTTCAATTAAAATTCGAAAATCGACATGCCGTTTGTCTTGCTAAATAAATTTCCAAAATTTACGTTCAACTTTCCAAATCTCCATTTCAAAGTCTTACAATCAGATTTCAATTTTATTTAAACAATTCAAATATTAATTCAAGTCCGTATATATAAGTTCATTCTGAAATCATTTAATTAATTTAATTTAACATTCAAAATCAATTTCAATTCATTAATTGATTTCATTCAATATTCGTTAAGTTTAACAGTTTCCATTTAGATTTCCAATTTATTAAATCAATTGCTTAAGTTCAACTTCATTATATCAACTTACACATTAAATTAAATTAGATTCTTCAAATCAAATTCTTTAAAATTACAAGTCTTACGTTAATTTCAATAATTCGCAATTTATTTCTTGTTAAAGAAATTCAACTTCAACTATTTATTTACTTAGTTACAAATTTCAAATCTCAATTAATAAAGAACTAAATTTCACATATTCGAGAAGTTCAATTTCACTTATTTACTTACTTAAAAAATTTTCCAAAACTTAATTGACAAAGAAACCGATTTCGTTTATTAACGAAGTTCAAATTCACTTAATCAAAAGTTCAATTTCTCTTATCAAAGAATTCAATTTTTATTCAATTATCAATTAATTCAATCTTATTCAACTATTAAATAATTTCAATCTTAATTATTAATAATTTCAAAACTTAATAATTACAAACTTGATTATCAATTCAAACTTAATTATTAAATCATTTCAAACTTAATTATGAATTCAAACTTAATCATCAAATCATTTCAACTTAATAATAAATTCAACTTAATAATAATTCCAAACTTAATTATAATGTCAAATTTAATTATTAAATGATTTCAAACTTAATAATTTCAAAACTCGATTATTACTAATTCCAAATTATTTATTAATAATTCCAAATTTAATTATTAAATAATTAAATTTCAATCAACGTTCTTTCAACAATTGCTACGTTAATATTTGTTTCAGATTTCAATCTTTACATTTTCTTTTCAAAAATTCAAATTCCAACTTCATTTCACAACTTATTCTTTGCTCGAATAAAATCATTATTTTATTTTTCAATCAAATTATTGACCAATCAGTTTTTATTTAATTCTCTATCCTAGGTCAAGTTCATTTGGGTATTTATCATTTCAACCCGATTCCAATTCCAATTCAAAAATCAAACATAACAAAGGGAACTTGCAGTGTGATAACTGGGATGGTGTCAAAGTAAATAAACAAGCAATAACAATAAATAAACACAATCCAAAAATCAATTCAAATAATCCGAAATAATCGTATTAATTCACATTGTTGTTTGTGCGAATTAATATAATTATTTCTAGAATCTACACTATCATTTCATGTAGATTAAAGATTATTACATTATGGTTTTTCCACTTGTCGTTCAATTTCAATTTCAAATTTAATACTACAACAATTAATCCAATATATGTTCAAAGGGTCAAAGTCTAATTTATCACATTTTACATGTCAATTAACTTGACAAATATAAGGGGTCATATTATTCAAATTAGCTAATAAAATTCAACACATATGTCGATTCACTTTTTTAAACAATCCTACGTCAAATTCAATTTCATAATGTTTATCACTTTATACATTTCAATTTAACATTCCATATAAATAACCAACAACCAATCAATTATCAATCAAACTGGACTTATTATTGCATACATAACAGATAACGGTGTCCGATGTCAAAGGTGAACTGATACATAAATAACAGTGCAATAAATAACAGCAGTATATTTCAATTGTCGTTTCAATTGAAATCAAATTTAATAAATAAAATAATATTAATCGTGAGTGATTGCTCACCTTTCGAGGCTAGAGGATAGACAAAGGAGTTGGGTTACGGTTCCAAGCACGGATTTCAAAGCAAAGCAAGATGGGACGCGAATTGGACGAACAAGGCTGATAATCAAGAATTGATAAAACGAATCAGAACTGGATCGATGAAAAAATCGGTACATTCCAAAATCATTGTTTTAAATTAAAATACATATTTTAAAATCAACCATATTTTAATATAATATTTTGAGATAAATACTTATATATACATATACATATTAAAAATGCAATATATTTACACATATAATAAGATCGAACATACATTTAAAATAATATAAATTTATCTTCCATAAATAGTTGATCCCTAATGTACTACATTAATAAAGAATTTGAAAACTCAAGTTCTCTTATATACATACAAATGCAAATACTCATATATAAAACTTGTACACGTTTTATAATTTAAAGTTAATATTGTTTAAAGTACCTATAAAACCATTCTGCAGTAACATAAACTAAAATACTATAACTTATATACAAGTAGCACTAAATAAGCTTACTAAAAAAAAATCTAGATAAACAAAATATATACACTAGCATAAATACACTTGCCAAAAAAAATACCTATATGTATAAACTGATATAACTATATGACCACCTTTATAGTAATAAGAATTTTGATGTATATATATATAACATACATACTTTATAACTTTTATAAATAGACAAATAGCAAAGTTTTGTATAAACATGCAACACATAAAAACACACAGGCTAGTATCATAACACCCTTTGCACACAACTGATAAAACATATCACCTGTACCCCTTTATCAATGACATACAATACTTACAATATTATAAACTATAGAAAATGTGACACTATTTACACAAATAGAACCCATACAACAGTGTATAATATTATTATTACTTATAATACGTACTAACAAATAGGTATGTAACCCATATCCTTAAATCAAAGTTTGCCATACATACATAGTGTTACAACTTACAGAAATAAATATATATATTACTGAATTAAAACTCTCATATAACTAAACTGTAATAAATATGTTTACTCAGAGAATCATATATATGCGGACTAACTATCTAGTTTATAAACAAATATGTATATAAACATAGTTTTATAAAATTTTGAAAATCAGTACATATATAACAACCGAAACTTATAGGTATATCACTAACAGAGTTTAAAATATATATACCAGCTGCATATAAATATATATATATATATGTATGTATGTATGTATGTATATAGAACAGGATGCGGAGATGAGAAGAATACTAACACTCACTTGGATCGGCTGGCTGCTCGGAGTTATGGAGGGCAGAACAGAGCGGCCCTGGGTGGAGCACGTGTGGGAAGGTGATGTCAGGCAGAACGGGAAAGCCGAGTGGGAAATACTTGCGGTGACTGGCTCGTCAAGGAGGCAAGCCTGCTGTAGCTTGGCAACGGTGGATAAGATGGCGGACAAGATGGAGGTTACGATGTTAGGCGATGTGGTCGGCGGCTGAGTTGGGTCAGCTCGGCACTTGCGGTGGTGTGGCCGGCGGCTGTTCCAGTGGAGTAGAGGTGTGCGTCTCAGGTGATGAGTGGATCGGCCACTGCTAGGCTATGTTATATGGATATGGATTTTTTTTTTTTTTTTACAAAGCGTAGCTGAATAAAATGAAAGCAAAGAAAGATGGAGAAAGAAAAGTATCAGGGACGCAAAATCCAGAAGCACGTTGGGAAAGAAATGAAACATAAATGAAATAAATTGGCATAGGTAATAGTAAAGGTCTAAAGTGGGATTCCAGCAAATTATTAATAGCCGTGACCATTGGGTTTAAACGTTGGATATGAATGGTCACAGAGAAACAAAACGGACCGATACGATAAATTTGTTCACCGATTCCATCATGCATCGGACGTCAAAACACAGAAATGAGTATACCGTAGCGATCAGCATGACGAGACGATCAACACGGTATATAGATGTCGGTAGTACGATTAAATTATAAAATTCAAATTTTATACTATGGAAAATGCATAAAATTTGCAGAAAATAAGAACGACGGAGTCAAACATGACCGAATTTGGAAAAACGACAAACTGACAACTTGCTCAAAAGATGATTTAGAATTTTTCTATGTAAAAATATTTTGGTTTTGAAAACGTTTTATTTTCATCGCTTTTTAACTGATTAGATTGAAGTAAATTTACGCACGAAATAAACTTTCGTACTTTCGGACGAAAATTTACCGGTTGCTATATTCAACTAGACGCATTCCAAATATAAAATTTGTATTTCAAAATTTTATCATTTAAAATCCCATAAAATTCCAATTAATAACGTTATTAAAACCGGCTAAATTTACGGGTCGTTACACACCAATATATATATATATATATATATATATATATATATATATATTTATATTCATAGACGAGAACAAAAATAGCAGACCAGAATATATATCATAAAATAAACTATGATTTAGTAAACAAATAGATGCAAAATACTATAACATATTATATTATATATCATATTATAAAATAATGTATAACACATATGTGTATGCACCAAGGTAAACACGTATGCCACAAATATATATATATATATATATATATATATATATATATATATTTTAAACTTAAAGACTCTAAAGATTTATATATTAACAAGTATATATAAAAACTTATATATCTACTTATCCACATGCAGCGCACTTATATATATACTAATACATAACTGCCATCAACGGCACTCACATATAAAATATATATACAAAACATATATATACGTTTCAAAACAAATCTGAACCCATATATATAATATAATTAAAGTTAGTATTTTAAACAACTTGGAAAATATGTAGTTATACGTGAAAGTACTTAAACAGGGCATGCAGACTTCAATACACAGATGTATATACAAATAAATGTCTATAACATATCGGCTATCTAAACAAATATACATACATACATACACACACACACACACACACACACACACATATATATATATATATACATATATATATATGCGGCTTATATATTTTATATGTATGCAAACCAATACTAAAGGATTGCCCCACACACACACACACACACACACATACATACATACATACATACATACATACATACATACATATATATATATATATATGTCTTCAAATGAACATGCAAAGGGGAAGGTTCAGATTAGATGATGAGTGACATATATATACGCATTCATATAAATGAAATGGACTAGGCTAGAAAGTAAAGAAAAGTTAAGCTAACATGAATATAAGAGCTTATATATAAATATCAAAACATAGGGAGGGTGGAGAGAATAGTACCGAGCTTAATATACAAAGCAGGGAGCTGATCGTGCGTCTGGTTCATGGACGGAGGGTAGGAGAAGCTGGCCAGAGGTGGGTTGGCGTTGGTGATGACGGCTATCACTTGTAGGGTAAAGAAGCAGGCCGATTATTCATTTTGAAGCATATCATATTTTTATTTCCAAAGGTAAGACAAAGAGAAGAGGAAAGAGGCAGAGGAGAAAGAACGGGTGAACCAGAAAAATATAAATAAATAAATTGAAACAGTGGAATGGTGAAGATCAACTCTGAAATATTAAATTGAGATGTCTATTGATCTTCTCGTGGATAAGTGTAACGACCAGCAAATTTCGATAATTAAACTAGTTAGTTTAATAAGATTTTGTAGTTAAATTTAGAAAGAAATAAAAACTTTATAATTTATAATGGGGTGAGTGTTAAAAACGAAATGTAGCAATGGTAATTAAAACTAATTATTGACAACTGCGGTGAATCTCAATAATGAAATAATGTAAATTGTTCAACTTGATCATAAATTCAATATAAGTTAAGCGAATGTAATGAAGTATGTAACTAAAAGTAAATAGGTGACAATTAATATATGTTGTTTATTTATTTAGTGTATTAAATAAAACTCGGTAATCAATTGCAATAAATCTAAATTGAATATTATGTTAATGTAAATCTAGATAATAAATTGGAATAATGTCAACTCTATTCATAGTTTGACAGTGGGTTGAATAAAAATAATGGAAATCAAGATTTATCAATTTATTGGAATTTAAACTTAATAATCGGATTAATTGCAATTAAATGAAATTTAATATTTAATTATTACGTTAATAGAAATTAAGATGAAATATGAGAATATTAATGTAATAGATCATGAACCAATGTTAATTTCATCCATTTGATAAAAATTTATTGAATATAGGATTTAAAATCAAATAAATGGATTTATTGGAATTTCAATTGATAATTGATGAATTTGTTAAATTAAAATTAAATACGGTAATGGGTAAATCAATTAACTTTGAATTGATATCAAAGTAGTTTAAATTATTGTAATTATTTAAGAAATCAAAAATGATGGAATTTGTGAATTATTAAATTTGAAACGAAAAAAAGTGATTTATTTAATCAAATATTAATTTAATTTAATAATGTGAAATATAGCCATTTGACCACTGACACGGATTTCGATGAAAATAGTTTCATCGGATCCGTAACGGTGAATTATTGTAGGATTTCAAGTTTCGTAGCGATCGGACTTGTCATTTGAACGTACAGGCTCGAAACGCATAGAAATCAACGAAATTGAAAACAATTGAAATCAATTTGAAATAACTTGGTTTAGCATAACTTCTTCATACAATGGAATTAGGACTTGGAACCTGTCCCACCGAGTTTAAAATATTTAAAAGCATATTTTGATATATGGGTTGACCCATTTCTGTTCCAAAATCGAAACGGGCTTTTCGGGTCAATTATCGTTCAAAACCCAAATCAATTGAACCCATTTGTTTTTATTTTGGTTCTGCCTATATATATGTTGTTATAAACCCTAGCAGCCTTTCTATTTCTCATTTCTATACTTATAATTCCAATTGCTCCTCCTCTCTCCAGTGACAGACAAATCTTAATTCCCAATTGCAATTTCAAATCAAATTCCAAATCAAAAATTTAAAACTCCTCAAACAATATTGAATTGTATATCGATATAAAGCTCTTGACGAGCGCAACCTGAATCTATGATTCGTTGCTCGATTGGAGTCGTCGTCTGTCTTGGAAAATGCAGTTTAATTTCAGCCGTTCAAGGTATGGCTTCTCGTTCGACGGCGGAACTGCGATTTTAGTTCGATCAGAGGGTTCCGGGGTGTAGAGGACGTCGATTAGGGGCCATTGGCATGGATGATTGGTCGAGATTGTGTACGAAATAGTCGAAAATCGTGTAACTTGTCATCGACTTCGATTGCGATTGGGGAGGTCGGAAGTGACCGTGACCTAGTGGCTAGGGCGGCGCGGAGAGGGCGGTGCAGTGGCGGTGCTTGATCTTGACATCGTCGAGTGTGGAGGCAGTTTTAATTCGAGATATTGCGGTGGCTCTTTGGTTCAGTGTGAGGTAGGGTTCCTGTAACTTGCGATGATAAAGAAGCTGACGTGGCCCTAAAGTTTTGTAATCTTTTATTTTATTTTTATTTTATTTAAATGTTTAATTCAAATCGTTCAAAACTTAATAACTTTTACATACGAGGTCAATTCACGCGCAGTTTTCTCCACTGCGACCGTACCGAAATTCGAGAGATTTTGATGCTGGTTTGGACGAATTATGAGACTGTTCAAATTTCAGGTTTAAATTGGATTTAAATTCAATTTAAATTAAAAACGGTGAGTTTTTTATCCCACTCACAACTTATAAAATTTCTTATGTTTGTTAAATTGATTTATAACATGATTAGAAATTTATTTATGACTGTTTGGCATATTTTGAATCATCATCTCAGTTTATTTGAATTTATTTGGATAAAATAGTTATTTAATTTATTATTGAATATAAACTGCCAGTAAATACTTGTTATTTATTATATGTTCTATATGGATGTTATTGATTGAATTGGATGATGATTGTGATAAATGTTTGATGATTGATATTGGATGAATGGATGTTGAATTTTATATTGTTATAAATTGCAAGTTGTTATGGATTTTTATTTCATTCGGGATTGCGGTTGGAAATGATATATAACCGTATTTATATTTTAAATTACGAATTGAAATGATAAATATCCGTATCACCCGACCATAGGATAGATTATTATATACAGACACCGTGGTCTATATATAAAAATATTTTGAAACGATTACTATGGCTTTGTAAAGAAATATAGGGTTTTAGATAAATATTGATTGTAGATATTATATAAATGTTATTTTATCCTTGATTTTAAGCTACGTATAAATTTGTTTTAATATAGAACAAGTTGATAATAAAGTCTGATTTTATTGAAGATAATATGGTTCAGTATTTAAATTATATTTTATATAGAGCTTATAATGATTTAAATAAAATTAAGGTTGGAAGATAAATTTGAGATTTATTTGAAATTGAATTTATTTAAGAATTAAACTCAAATAATCTTGATGTGAAATTTATTAAATCTGAAATTTTAGAAGGTATGATTTTTATAACTTGATTTTTGTTTAGGGTGAATTAAATGAATATTTCAAGTATAAATAAATTGAAGGAAATATTTAGTTATTTGTAATTTGAGTTTTATTTAGATGATAATGGATTGATTACGTAAAATATTTCAAACTAAATAATAGAAAAGGGAATTGTTGAATCGTAATTATCAAAATTAGCTTTGAAATTTTGAATACTTAAAGTTTGAAATATATTGAACTTGAAATGGTTTATTCTATGGATCAAGTCTGTTTTGAAATCGATATAATTTGGAATAGTTCATTTGGAAACTGAATTGTATTGAAATTTATGTTTTGGGGTTTGGTTAAATTTAAAATTTAGAAATTCGAGTCATTTTGGAATTGATTTGTGAAATTGAAGAAGATATTTTATTATATAAAGTATTTTAAATATTTAAACCATTTAAGTGATGGACGTTATGTTTCAAAGTTATGAGTTTCAAGGTATTATAATTTGAAGGGTTATATTCAAGTATTTTGATTTCGAAATGTTATAACTTTTAAAGTGTTATGATTTTAGAAAGGATATATTTGAAATGAAAATGATATCGTATTGATTTGGTTTTCGAAAAGGGCAATGATATTTGATTTTAAAGTATAAACTATTTTAAAAATGACCACGGTATTATAATAACGTTTGACTGTTAAAGAGACCGGGATTGGAGGTTGTCATGCTCTCTGCCAATTCCGAAAACCACTTTAAAAACCGTGTATGCGGTGGAGATTCCAGAATGAAGTAGGATGGCGGCGGCGTTCCCTTAAGATATATACGTGGACCAGACTCTCGTGAGTTGGCATAAGGTGGCTAAAACTGGAGCACTTACGGGCCAGTGAGGTAGCCCCTCTTATCGGACACACTCCTTCGATACCATTCTATTACATTGTGATTGATTGGGGCCCTTTGATTTTTTTTGGGGGTATGGCTCGATGTGGGCGGTAGCTGTGAGCTATGCGTCACCGTCAGTCCGGATGCGTAATTGGTAAATCTACCCAGGCATTGCCTCGTTGTGCCATGTCGCCTACCCTAGCGCGCCTTGTACGAGTTTGGTTTTCTCCCGTAGCCCGTATAGTATCCTCTGGTGGCTTCCCGATCAGGAGGGACTATGATACTGGATGGACTACTGGGACTATTACATGTTAAGGGCTATATGGGTAACCCCTTAATGCTTTTTAAAATTAAGTTTATTTTACTAATAGACATTATTATAATAGCGCATATTAATACATAATATATAGTTTAACGGATCCTTAGGAGATGTGAATCCCAAACATCTCTTAAGTTACTGCACTCACGTTTGACACTGGATAGGAGATATCAAATCCTGTAAACATCTCTGACGCTGTTCCACTCAAATTATTTACCGTTGATTTAACTTATATAAGATCTTTTAGTTCTGACTCGAGTGTTTTGTCCTTTCAATTCGCCCGGGTCAGCCTAAGCATTTCAGGATTTGCAGACTTTATTTCTGGCGGACGAAGATGAAGATTGTATTATTATTATTCATTATATTTCACTGCATCACATTGTTCGCTGCATTGTTATTTATTATTCTTTGCTTTGTGTAACTTTGATTCTATGTTGTATAAGTACAATCAAATGTTTTTGTAAAACAGCTTAATAAACTGTTATTTGATTATTATATATTGTCGTTCCGCTGCAAGATTCTGTTTTGTTTTTCTTCTTTGCCTGCTTTTTCTTATTCACCCCAATAACCATCCGCCCTTCTGTATGGTTTGAGTCTGACGTGTATGGTTTATCATCAATTAAAAGCGTACAAAAAGGGGGGCTGTTACATTTGGTATCAGAGCTTAGGTTTAGCGATAAACCTTAGCTTTGTGGGGTATGACTCTTTATTCATAGGGTAGTAATACCCTATGATGAGTCGCTGAGCGTACATATATGAGAATGAGTATATTTTTTAGTGTTATAAAAGGGTTTTGATATTGTGTTAATTTGTTCCGTTTTGTATTTATAAATTCTGGTTGATGCATAGGATGCTATGACATCAATAAGGATTTCTAAACACTTAATAGGACAGACCGACACAATATTTGTTTGAATATAGGTGAATGAAATAATTTTGCCTATTATATTTTCTATATATAAAATAATTTTTTATAAGGGTTATATTTGGTACTAATATATTGGTTGTTAGGTAGTGTAATTTATAAATATTA
Organism: Allium cepa; assembly: GCA_030765085.1. Classification (NCBI taxonomy): domain Eukaryota; kingdom Viridiplantae; phylum Streptophyta; class Magnoliopsida; order Asparagales; family Amaryllidaceae; genus Allium; species Allium cepa. The sequence continues at coordinate 338,874,975 of CM060932.1, read as the reverse complement.
GTAAGGTAGGATTTGAAAATAAAATAAATGAAAATTTTAAATTTTAGAACTTAAGTTCCGGGATTTTTGAAAACTGCTTTCAAAGGATTTTGGAATATAATAATATTATTTATAAGTATTTTATGATATAAATATTTCAATATGATTTGAAAGAATTGTTTTAAAGAAATTTTGGAAGAAATAAGTTATGTACTCCCCTCTCTGTCACTGGAAAATAATTTCGACGATGAGTGCACGCATCATCGACATTCATTTTCGAGTTTCGAAGTGGGAAGGCCACTGTAGTAGTTTTACTGCAGATTTATTTTGATAAACAAATATTATTTTAAAGTGTATACATCTATCTATTATTTTTAAAATGATTTGAAATGGAACCCGACATTTAGTTCTTAAATTTCCATAAATTAGAGGTTTTAATTATTGAAATTGAAATGAAAATCTTAACTATTTAGTAATTGAAACTTCTAAATGAAGTAAGAGATTAAATGCTAGGTTATAAATGAAATCACCAGAAAGTTGAAATTTGTAACCAATAAACAAAGGATATTATTAGTGAACATTAAGTTAATTAAAAGAAATAAGATAAACTTGTGTAACTTCCCGTTACATACTTAAAAGCATATACATAACTTACCGAATATTAAAAGTTGAAATGTTTAATGAGTAAATGTAATGAAACTTTATATAAGTAAAACTTGAAGTAATGAAGGTATTTAATGAAATTCTTTAATAAATAAGAATTTGATGTTGTAGTTTTTATAAACCTAAGTTAAAATTAAAATGTTACTATAATAAAGTGAGATAGAAAGGTAAGTATTGAGAGTACATAATTATAAACTTAAGTTAATAAATTGATATGCTAAGAAAGTTGAATTTGAACATGAATACTATTAATAAATGAATGTAAATAAATGAAATTAAATAAGGAATAATGTAATGCAATAAAAAGAAATTGACATGATATGAATTAATGAAAATTAATTTTGTAAAAAATAAATGAAAAAAAATGAAATAAACACTGAATGAATAAAGAAAAAGGGGATAAACAACAAACGTGTGAAAGGAAATTTATAAGAATAAACTTAAATGATGTCATAATATGTTGTTTGTTGGTTTATGAATTGTTTGGGAAATGACATTTCTAATTGTTTAGATGCATGAATAATCTATTGAGTTTTATCTAAAACTGTTGAGTAAATGGTATACTTAATAGTTTCTTTGTCATTTTATACGATTCAAAGTGGCTAAAACCCGAACAAAATCAATTGTTTTGCTTGCTTGCAAGATTGATTATATTCATTTTATGTGATTGTGTATTATGGTTGCAAGTGATTGTTGTTTATATTGATTTGTTTTTTAGTGGTTGAAACAACTATACATATTTCATTTTTATAATTTTTAACTTCTTTGGATTATATAAGAGAAAATACAGGTTATGGAAGAAAGTTTTTGGTTTCATAATTAAACATTGTTTGCCCGACAAATAGGTACGTTCTCGGATTACTGTTTTATAGCATTATTATATTGTTTTTCCCATTTTTGGGAGATATTATTTTGAGATATTGTGATATGTATTGTTATATTTGATATTATATTTTCTTCCGAGCCTCCCCGTACAAAGGAGACTCTGCCGAAATTTTCCGTAAATTTTGGACTTAGAAAAATTTTGAAAAATGTTTTCCAAACTTCATTAATTTGAGTATAAAATGATTTAATAGTTATAAATTGAAATATTTTATTTAAATTATTAAATTTTGTAAATTTATTTGTTTATGAAATTAATATTTTTAAATAAGATGTATTGACTACTTGATTCTTTCTTTCCCTCCTTTTTCGTTTTCGGGGACGAAAAGTTTTGAGTGGAGGAGAGTGTAACGATCCGCAAATTTCGATAATTAAACTGGTTAATTTAATAAGATTTTGTAGTTAAATTTAGAAAGAAATAAAAACTTTATAATTTATAATGGGGCGAGCGTTAAAAATGAAATATAGCAATGGTAATTAAAACTAATTATTGACAACTGGAGTGAAATCTCAATAATGAAATAGTGTAAATTGTTCAACTTGGTTATGAATTCAATATAAGATAAGAAAATGTAAATATTGAAGTATGTAATTAAAAGTAAATATGTGACAATTAATTTATGTTGTTTATTTATTTAGTGTATTAAATAAACTCGGTGATCAATAGCAATAAATCTAAATTGAATATTATGTTAATGTAAATCTAGAGGATAAATGGGAATAATGTCAACTTTATTCATAGTATGACAATAGGTTGAATAAAAAGAATGAAAATTAAGATTTATCAATTTATTGGAATTTAAACTTAATTATTGGATTAATGGCAATTAAATAAAATTTAATATTTAATTATTACGTTAATAGAAATTAAGATGAAATCTGAGACTATTAATGTAATAGATCATGAACCAATGTTAGTTTCATCCATTTGATAATAATTTATTGAATACAGGATTTAAAATCAAATAAATGGATTTATTGAAATTTCAATTGATAGTTAATTAATTTGTTAAAACTGAAATTAAATACGGTAATGGGTAAATCAATTAACTTTGAATTGATATCTAAGTTGTTTAAATTATTGTAATTGTTAACGAAATCAAAAATGATGGAATTTGTGAATTATTAATTTGAAAAGAAAAAAAAGTAATTTAATTAATCAAATATTAATTTAATTTAATAATGTGAAATATAGCCATTTTGGCCACTGACTCGGATTTCGACGAAACTAGTTTCATCGGATCCGTAACGGTGAATTATTGTAGGATTTCAAGTTTCGTAGCGATCAGACTTGTCGTTTGATTGTACGGGCTCGAAACGCCTAGAAATCAATGAAATTGAAAACAATTGAAATCAATTTGAAATAACTTGATTTTAGCATAACTTCTTCATACGATGGAATTAGGACTTGAAACCTCTCCCATCAAGTTTAAAATATTTAAAATCATATATCTTGATATATGGGTCGACCCATTTCTATTTCGGAATCGAACGGGATTTTCGGGTCAATTATCGTTCAAAACCCAAATCAATTGAACCCATTTGTTTCTATTTTGGTTCCGCCTATATATATGTCGTTATAAACCCTAGCAGCCTTTCTATTTCTCATTTCTGTACGTACAATTCCAATTGCTCATCCTCTCTCCAATGGCAGACAAACCCTAATTCCCAATTGCAATTTCAAACCAAATTCCAAATCAAAAATTTAAAACTACTCAAACAAAATTGAATTATATATCGATTTGAAGCTCTTGACGAGCGCAATCCGAATCTGTGATTCGTTGCTCGATTGGTGTCATCATCTGTCTAGGAAATTGCGGTTTAATTTCGGTCGTTCAAGGTATGGCTTCTCGTTCAACGGTGGACCTACGATTTTAGTTCGATCAGAGGGTTCCGGGGTGTAGAGGACGTCGATTAGGGGCCATCAGCATGGATGATTAATCGAGATCGTGTACGAAATAGCCGGAAATTGTAACGACACGTAAATTTCAATAATTAAACTGGTTAATTTAATAAGATTTTTGCAATTTAATTCAAAAAAAAGAGAAAAAAAACTTTATAATTTATAATGAAGTGAGTGTTAAAAATGAAATGTAAATTAAAGGTTATAGCAACGGTTGTAAGTTACTATTTAATTGGTCTATTATTGTATTTGTAACTGTTGCATTTGGGTATGAAATTGAATATAAGTAAATAAATGTATGGTAATCGAATGAATTCAACATTATATAATCAATTCTGATAAGTAGTGGAAATAATAAACTTGAGTGTAATATAAAGTTGGTGATAACATTTATGCAAGTCACCTTTTTATTTAGGCTGCTAAATTCAGAGTAGGAAATCAATTGCATTTAAATGTAGGTAAAGGTTTATTAATGTGAGATAGAACTATACTGTAAAGTATGAATGTAATGACATAAATGGAAATGTATATTTTATTCATAAGATGAAATAAAGGAATGAAACCAAGTTAAATAAATTGATTGAGGTTTTAATTATAATAAATGTATATATTTGGCAAATTCAATATAATCGAAAATAACATTTATTACAAAAGAAAGATGAAAATTTGAATATATATTTATGTATGAATGATAAATAAATAATAACTAGGTTTATAGAGTGATAATAGATTTTGTAAAAAGTGTAGAATTGAACCAAGGCAGTTATTGGAAATTAATTAATTGGAATTCAATCTGTAATAAATGGATTTATTGTAGGTAAATAAAATTAAATACTATGTAAATTGAAATTTGGTAGAATTGGAAAATTATTAATGTATTAGTATATAAACCAATGTTAATATTACCCATAAGAGGATAAGTTAATAGTTGATTCAATAACAAGAATGAGAAATCAAATATATGGATTTATTGGGATTTCAACACTTATACTTTTTAAACTATGATTAATTACCTTATTTATGAAATGGAAATGTTTGGAAATTGAATAGTTATGATTTAAGTGGAAAGGTGCATTTCCTTTTGCCATTCACGTACAAAATTTATTTCCCATTATGTTCTCATTTTTCATTTGCATTTAAGAATAAAATATATATAAGTTCTTTCTCTTTAATTCTTGCCTTTTTGTTTTCTTAGCATTTACTCCTTTTCTAGCCAATTACTCTACTCATAGCCGTGTGTATCAAATTGAAAATTCACGTACAAAAATTTATTTCCCATCTCTCATTTTTCATCTGCATTTAAAAATAAAAAAATATTGTACGTTTCTTTCTCCTTAACTCATGCCTTTCTATTTCCCTAGCATTCATAACTCCTTAGCTGTTTCTTTTTTCTTCTATAGCCATGTATTTCCTTCTACAAATCACATACAAAATTATTTCTCAATATCCTTATTTTCATTTGCATTTGCATTTAAGAATAAAATATAGTGTTGCCTTTTTATTTTCTAAACCAGTCAAACTCTTGCCTTTTATTGCCTAGCCTCTTTATTTCTTACCTTAGCTGTTCATTCCTTTAACCTAGCCGCCATTCTCTCTTTTTTACTTCACGTACAAAGTTTCTTATCTCCTCATCTTATTCATTTTCATGAAGAAAAAAAAAATACAAGATCTAAAGTCATGGCTTCCTTCTTCTTTCTCCTCTTTTTTTTTCATTTTGTTTTCTTTGTCTTCCTTCAAGTTAGGCTCAGCCTCCATCTTCCCTTAGCACACCTTTAACCATCACGACCAAGCAACACAAGGTCATGGTTGAACCCACATGTGGTGTAGCCAAGCCATTGATTGATTAAGGCAAGTTATGCCACTTTGATTCGTTTATTTTTCCATTGTTTTGATCTCTGTTGTTTTGTATTGAATCATATTCTTATGTATGTAATATTTGTTTGCATACAAGATTTGGATCTGACTCTTCATCCACTCAAGTTTGCATTATGCTTTGTCATGCTATTTCGTGCTTAGCGGAGTTTGGATATTTAGTCTGAGTTTGTCAATTTTAGCTTTTTAAAGGTGAGTTATCACTCTAGACTTACATACTTATATTATTGTGAAATGAGGACAAGTGAATTGCATAAATTAATAAGCTATGTTCATACATGCCTGTGACATATTTATATGATGTTTAATGCTGTTTGTATAACCGTCACATCATATGATATGATATGTTATATTGTATTGTTCATTTAATTTAATTTAACTTTGATCGTTTATTTCCGTAACTCGCACAGATGATTGAATTAGCTTACGAAACACGTTCCATTGTGTCCAGAACGCGGGGTAAACACTAGAAACGCCAGCCGACACGCTTCGTTTGGTGTTTGAAAAATTCGGGATGAATAGTGTTTTGAGACATTTTCTATATAAGGACCTAAATATCTCACATTTGCAAACAAAAGGCGAAACCCTTGGGTTTCAATGTCAGGCCCCCGCTTCTATTATTTTCAATGGCTGAAACGTTTCAAACTTCTTCCCTTGATCTCTCTAAATCCATCAGCAATTAGAAAAAGTTTTCAACTACAATGTTGGAGGGCTTCACGAGATCTTTACATCCATACGGGGATGATGGGCTTTAATCGTGTAAATCAACGCCAAATTCGCCGCGTTCATCTAAGTTTCGCGCATGCATCACGAGGTCCAGGGAGGACCGAGCTCCATCTTGCTTCAGCCGTGGGCAGCTCTCGTCGTGGCTATTCGTGTGGTGCTAGTTGATCGACCTCGATTCGATCGTAGAGGTCGCGTGTATTAGTGTTAGCATGGCGGCTATGGGTTCATCGCATTTTGTTTTCCTAGGGAGAGAGAAGCCGCGTGCAACGGCCTAATGAGATGGAATGAAAAAATCAACGGTCCAGAGGAAAAGGTTTTAAAATAGAAATAAAATTAAAAAGAAAATTGTAAATTGATTTGTATAAACTTTGAAATAACATAACATTTCGCTACGAGGTCGGAAAATTACGAAACGGACTGCATTGGATTCGTTTCGTCGAGCACTATGCAATGGACCTTGTTTGGAGTCGTTTGGAGCTAGTGAAAATTTCGGGTAAAATTAAATGCACGTTTAATTTTATTCGAAATAAAACGCTACAACTGTTATCGGAAACTCAAGGTGAGAACTTCTCACTCAATCGAATTGTTTCGATTTAAATTTTATATCGTTAAATTTAAAATTGCTTGATTGTGTGATTGGATGATAGTTATTATCTGTTGCATTGAAATAGACCCTATGCGTCGTATATTAAGCGGAGGTTATTTATTAAAAACATATACCGCGATAATTCCAACTTGTATGGAATTGGTATTATATATGTACTTGGAGTTGATTTTTCCGCATTATATAGAGGATGAGACCCTATTGCGCCGCATAATAGTGGATAATATTTTATAAATCCCATATACTGCGATATTCCGTCTCGAAGCGGAATTGGTATTGTGCTAACATCTTTGGATGCAGGGAAACAGGTTGGAGGGATCCAACTGGATTCCTCAAACATTTGAATTTGTTTCAATGTTGTGTGTTGATCTATTTATAATCTACGTGATTATCTTTACGATTGAAATCATTAAAGGCTAAATTTTAGCTGAATATATTTTTGGTATCGTTAAATGCCGAAAATAAATAAAATTTGGTTTTTGAAAATTTAAGTTGAGAATTCATAATAAAATTAAATTTTGGAATTGATTCATTTTAAATAAATAAACATTGTAATTTTTATGTTATAAAAATTATGATTTTTGTGAAATATAACCGAAATGTGATTTTTGAAATAAGTAGTTGATTTATTTATAAAATGGTATAAACTGGGATTTTTGAATTATTATAAATGATTATTTAAAAGATTTATAAAATTGATATTTATAAATTAAAATGTTGGAATTATAAAACGAGTTTTTATAAGTGTTAAAACGAAGTATAAATGGATTTCATAAGTGGATGAAATCTATACATTTATAAATTGTGAAGTTATAAAATGAATAGATTTTGTGAAATAAAAAAATTATAAGTAATTAACCTATAAACTGGATTTTGGCATATAAACAGAATATGGATAGAATTTGTTAATAAAGTGATTTTTTTAAGCTGAAGTTGTTATAAAGTATAAATGGAATTTATAAATGTTGTTTTATAAATCCGAAATCGACTTATTTTGATAAGTTTAATTATTATAGCTTATTAAAGGAAATGTATTTTGGAAAGGTAAATTCACTATGGAATTTATAAAAGAAAGGGAAACTTGTTTAAAAATAAACATTGATTTATTTTGAAGTGTGGAAATAAATTTACGGATTTGGAACGTAAATTTAATAAATCGGTAAGGATTTATTTGATTGGTTTAAATGAACCATTTTGAAATGGAAGTTGTAAAGGTGAAAAATAATTTGGAATTTTTTTTCGAATGGTTGAAGGGTGGAAATTATATCTTGTAAAGATATTTTTCGGAATAAATAATTTGGGAAATTATTTGAAATCGGGTGATGTTGTGAATGTTGATTGATAGTTAAATAACCGACTATCAATATTGACCCTTAAATGGCTATTTGCTGTGAATTGGTTGAAATTGAATGCTACACTTATTTTTAAATTATTGCGCTCGTTATTCGGATCACCCATTCCGAATAGTGATACGACGTAATGGATAGCATTGAAGACCGGTGGTGAAGACCGGGTATTTGTGAAAACGATAGGATGACCTATCGTCTGTCTCTCCACCGTTAGCTATGGTATGGAGATTTCCTTTGTGATGGGAAATTCGATCGGGATTGTGAATACCTGGATTGCAAGGGCTTCTTTTGAAGTGCCTTCGGTTCTGTTCGAACCTGGAACAGACTTGTATGGTTACATGTCTGACATTACATTTTGAGATATAAAGCAGATTTCTTTCAAATACATCACTGTTGGTGCAGAGGATTTATTCTCTTAGTTAACACCCTTCTCTGAGACGTACGAGCTCAGAGGTTATGTAGTTGAAGGTTATCAGTGATATATTCCCAATTTGGTAATGTGGCACGTTGAGCGTTGCGGTGTGATGATTATTTATTGATGATTTGTTGATCAAAGGTGGATTTTTGAAAAAGCATAGCTTTGTGGATGAGACTTCGTCAGACCTCACACCCAGGAAATGGTCAAAACAGGAATATGCGGCAAGGTTATGAGGGTTGCTCACTTTAGGGTATGTCATTTCCTTCTGGAAAAGGGTGGTGTCAGGTATGGAGCCCTGATGCTTAACCTATGTGGTTGCTCCAATCTCATTTTTCTGTGTGGTTGTTGCTTGGTGACCGATGGCCCTTGGATAAAGGTCCCAAAGGACTGAGGGTGGCATATTCGTGTAGTATTTACCTAGTTATAGAGGTAACCCGGCCTTGTGTTGGTAGAGAGCTGGTTAAGTTCTCGGGACGTCCCGCCAGAGGCGTTCCCAGGTGGTAGTAGGAAGTTCCTTAGCCTGACCATTTGTTGGAAATCCAAAGAAACAATACGAACCCCGTACGGTTTTAGTTGTATTATCTGCCATTCACTTATGGTGGCGCCCCACTGTTTGGATGTAGCTATAGTAGGCATAGTTCGAAATGTCTATGCAGGCTAAGATTTATATTCTATTTTCGAAATGCTTTCATCACTATACACTAATAATAATATCAAAAATGATTTGTTTGCGTAGTAAGCATCTTTGACTATCACAAGGAGAAATCTTCTCCAATTCTGCGTTTGCATTGTGTGTATGTGCGGGGAGGCCTTATGGTAGTTTCATTGTCCAAAAGCATTGCGGATATTTTTCACTTCCCTTGTTGTTGTTGTTGTTTTAAAAGATAAAAAACTGTTTTGAGTTATCACACCAGTCCCATGACTGACCTGGAGTTTATTGTTCTCTTCGTAAACTCTGGGTGCCCATAATTTTTCCACACGGGCAGTCTAGAGTCAGGTTATCAGGTCATTCTGGATTCAGAAGTGCTTTGGAGCTCAAGTGGCGAGCTCGATGGCGAGACGTATTACTTGTATATGATATTATTTTTCCGCTGTAGAATTCGCTTTTAAGGACATGTTGTATAACTTTCCATTGTCCAGTTGTGTTGTATATTGTTGTTGTACACTCTGATGATGATGTGATGTAATGTAATAACTGATACAGTTCTTTGTTTTAAAGATTATTCATTTATCTATTATATGTTGTTCCGCTGCGACTTTGAGACTCTGATATTGTTTCTGTTCTGTTTCCTTACTTCTTCTACCTTTTTCTTCTTCTTATACCCTCATGATTCGATTTTTCGGCATTCGATTGCTCGACGATTGATACAGTGGACATATTGATGTCGATTTTCGAAAGTCGAAGAATCGGGTCCTGACATTTGGTATTGACGAGGTTAAGCGACAACCTTAGCTCTGTTGGGTGTTACTCATTAGAGATAGAGTCAGTAGTACTCTAGAATGAGTGTGAGTGTAATAATAGATATGAGCGCGTATTTGTTAGTGAAAATAAGATTATTTTGATGTTGTGATGATTGGTTTGTTGAGTGGTATATGGATTCTGGTCGGTATAGTCTGTATAACTCTATCGATAGGGATCTCTAAACACTGGTACAAAACAATTCGACACGATATTATTTTAAAATAGGGTAAATGAAATAATTTTACCCAAACTATTTTCTGAGATAAAGGGAAATAATTTTTGTAAATTATTATAGTATATGGCTGCTTGTTTTTAGGAATTGATAATATTAAATTATAATCATTGAAATTGTATAAGAAATTGGAATCATAATCAAAAGTTTAGAAAATAAAATCCATATACAAATGGGATCTGTAAATAATAAATTGTAAATGTGAATTGTAATTTGAAATGGAATTCCAGAGAAATGTTTTGAAAAGAATTTGAAATTTTGGAGATTTGGAAGGTTTATATCCTTTTTGATTTGAAAATGATTTTCAAAGATTTTGGAAAAATGTTTTCGAAGGGATAAAAGGTCTAAACTCTTTTTGGTCGCTGGAAAATAATTTTGATGATGATCGCGACGTCATCGGTGTTCATTTTCGGGTTTCCAAAAGAGGAATTGCTGCCAGATTGTTTTAAATTAAAGTTGTTTGGAAAATTTGGGTTTGGTTTTGGAAATTCAAAAACTAATTTGAATTGATTTCAATCTTGGTTTTGAAAGGTTGAAAAGGCTCTAGAATCCTATTTAAAATAATTTATGGCAATGATAAATGAGTTGATAACTTATACAATTTGAATTTTGATAGAATAAATTTAACTTAAAGAATGGAGTTAAATTAAAATAAGTATAAGTGAATCAATTAAATTAAGTGAATTTAAAGAAAGGTCTAAGGAGGCTAAGTGAAATGATTACTTAAAGAAAATTTATTAAGTTAAATATAAGTTTGGGTTAGTAACAAATGAATTGGAAGTGAGTTTGAATTATGAAAATAAAATTGTGAATGGATAAATAAATTTACAATTGCAAGTAAATGAAATTGGAATTGAATGTTGAATGAAGTTGGTTTTGGTACCGAAGTAAAATGAGTAAAGTGATAAATATAAACTTGAGTTATATAAATGAAATTCAACTTGAGATGTTAAATGAATTAGCAATTGGATTAATGAATGGATTGAATGTTAATCAATCAAATGTAAATAAATTGATATGAAATAATGGATGTAAGTGTTAATTCATTAAAGCTAATTAAATGTGTTAAACCAAATTGAAGGTAAACGAAGTGAACATGAATGTTGAACGTAAAGTGAACAAATTCGGTTGTGTTGAATATACTTTGGTTGTTATTTGATTATAAATTGGTTGTATATAAATTCATTAAGTGTTGATGAAATGGAATTGGTGAAATTGAAAGCTAAAGTAATTGAATTTATAAATAAAACTAATTTAAAATAGTGATATGAATCAATTGTGAATGAAAGATAATTGATAAATTTAAAATTCAAAAGGTAAATTGAATCCACATAGAATTGAAAGTGTAAATTGAATTTGAATGAAATTGATAATGCAATCTAGAATGAAAATGGATATATAACTTCAATAGTAAAGTAAAAATGGTATAAGAAGTATATATTGAAAATTTTGTAAAGGAATGTGCAAAATAAATTTGAAAGTTGTAATTGGATATTATGGCTAGCAGGATATACAGGTGTATTAAAAGAAATGGAATTGGGATTTTGATTTTGAAGATAAAAATTGAATTGCTCTACAAAAAGATATGTATTTGAATTTCAGTATGAAATTTGATGATCTTCTTGTCTAGCCGCTTGGCGTTTCGTTTTCTTTTTTGAAATTGGGGGCCCGCTGTGGCATTTTGTAGTCGTACCGAGCTAGCCGCGCAAAGGAGGTTATGGCCAAATTTTCTAAAAATTCAAGGCGTTAGAAAATTTTTGCGAAATTTTGGAAAATTTTGAAAACTAAGTTTTGATTTGAAGTTAAAGGTTAAATGATATAGTTGGTTTTGAAAGATAACTATATAAGAATTTGAAAACTTAGTAAATATTTTGTAAGAAGTTTAACTATGGATTTTGGGAAAGTTAAACACTTAAGTGAATTTGAAATCTGAATCGAATTGATTTGAAAAGTTAATGGATTTCAAAATTTTTTCTTACTTGGTAATTTCGAGGACGAAATTCTTTTAAGGGGGGAAGTTTGTAACGACCCATAATTTCTGTCATTTGAAATTTAGATATCTAATTAATTTTAAATATCAACAAGTAAAATTTATGAGTCGAATAATTTATTTTTTGAATATTTAGATTTAATTGGATAATTAAATCGCCAAATTAATATTTGAAATTGCGTAAATAATTTGAAATTGGGCTTAATGTGATTAAAAATGATTTATAAAGTTATATTAAAACATATTGGAGTTAGAACAATGTTTGTGAACTTTTAAAATTGAATTAAAAGTTAATTTGTGAAAATTGAATATTTTAATATTTAATTGACGAGTTAAAATAGCCATTTTTCAAACAGTCTCAGATCCCGACGAAACTAGTTTCGTCGGACCCTTAATGTTATATTATTGTAAGGTTTTAAATTTCGTGTCAATCGAATTTACAGTTTGTCCGAGGCAAGCCAAAACGCATAGAAATTAGTTTAAATCGATTTAATTTAACTTTGATCGTTTATTTTCGTAACTCGCACAGATGATCGAGTTAGCTTTCGAAACACGTTCCATTGTGTCCGGAATGCAGGGTAAACCCTAGAAACGCCAGCTGGCATGCCTCGTTTGGAGTTCGGAAAATTCGGGATGAATAGTGTTTTGAGACATTTTCTATATAAGGACCTAAATATCTCACATTTGCAAACAAAAGGCAAAACCCTAGGATTTCAATGTCAGGCCGCCGCTTCTATTATTTTCAATGGCTGAAATGTTTCAAACTTCTTCCCGTAATCTCTCTAAATCCATCAGTAATTAGAAAAAGTTTTCAACTACAATGTTGGAGGGCTTCACGAGATCTTTACATCCATATGGGGATGATGGGCTTTAATCGTGTAAATCAACGTCAAATTCACCGCGTTCATCTAAGTTTCGTGCATGCATTACGAGGTCCAGGGAAGACCGAGCTCCACCTTGCTTCAGCCGTGGGTAGCTCTCGTCGTGGCCATTCGTGTGGCCATTCGTGTGGCGCTGGTTGATCGACCTGGATTCGATCGTAGAGACCGCGTATATTAGTGTTAGCATGGCGGCTATGGGTTCATCGCGTTTTGTTTTCCTGGGGAGGGAGAAGCCGCGTGCAACGGCCTGATGAGATGGAACGAAAAACTCAACGGTCCAGAGGAAAAGGTTATAAAATAGAAATAAAATTAAAAAGAAAATTGTAAATTGATTTGTATAAACTTTGAAATAACATAACCTTTTGCTACGAGGTCGGAAAATTACGAAACAAATTGCGATGGATTCGTTTTGTCGAGCACTACGCAGTGGAGTTGTTTGGAGTCGTTTAGAGCTAGTGAAAATTTTGGGTAAAATTAAACGCACGTTTAATTTATTCGAAATAAAACGCTACAACTGTTATCGGAAACTCAAGGTGAGAACTTCTCACTCAATCGAATTGTTTCGATTTAAATTTAAAATTGCTTGATTGCGTGATTGGATGGTAGTTATTATCTGTTGTATTGAAATAGACCCTATGCGCCGTATATTAAGCGGAGGTTATTTATTAAAAACATATACCGCGATAATTCCAACTTGTACGGAATTGGTATTATATATGTACTTGGTGTTAATTTTCCCGCATTATATAGCGGATGAGACCCTATTGCGCCGCATAATAGCGGATAATATTTTATAAATCCCATATACCGCGATATTCCGTCTCGAAGCGGAATTGGTATTGTGCTAACATCTTTTGATGCAGGGAAACGGGTTGGAGAAATCCAACTGAATTCCTCAAATATTTGAATTTGTTTCAATGTTGTGTGTTGGTCTATTTATAATCTGCGTGATTATCTTTGTGATTGAAATCATTAAAGGCTAAATTTTAGCCGAATATATTTTTGGTATCGTTAGATGCCGAAAATAAATAATATTTGATTTTTGAAAATTTAAGTTGAGAATTCATAATAAAATTTAATTTTGGAATTGATTCATTTTAAATAAATAAATGTTGTAATATTTATGTTATAAAAATCATGATTTTTTGAAATATAACCGAAATGTGATTTTTGAAATAAGTAGTTGATTTATTTATAAAATGGTTTAAATTGGGATTTTGAATTATTATAAATGATTATATAAAAGATTTATAAAATTGATATTTATAATTTAAAATGTTGGAATTATAAAACGAGTTTTTATAAGTGTTAAAACGAAGTATAAATGGATTTCATAAGTGGATGAAATCTATATATTTATAAATTGTGAAGTTATAAAATGAATAGATTTTGTGAAATAAAAAATTTATAAGTAATTAACTCATAAACTGGATTTTGGCGTATAAATGGAATATGCATAGAATTTGTTAATAAAGTGATTTTTTTAAGTTGAAGTGGTTATAAAGTATAAATGGAATTTATAAACGTTGTTTTATAAATCCAAAATCGACTTATTTTGATAAGTTTAATTATTACAACTTATTAAAGGAAATATTTTCACGATTTTGGACAGTGAATAATCCTTTAAATAAAATATGTAGAAATGTTAAATTTGGTTAAGAAAATATATTCACGATTTTGGACAATGAACAATATACTAAAGGAATATTTTGGGAAAGTGATATTTTAAATAGAATTAAAACGATTTAAAGATGTTTTAAAATGTATAAAGTATCGAAACCATAGATTTCAACATTCATTGTTGAAATAGACGTTTTCGAGAAATAGAAGGAAATGGTGGACTATAACACTGTTGTTATAGTAAATGATTTCCGAAAGGAAATGTTTTATATAGTATTGGGATTTATATATCTATTTTAAGATCGAATCCCTATACTAGTGGGTTTGGGTTATCGTAACGATGTTTTACGCAACATTCGTTTTGACCCAAATAAATGCATTTAAGAGAATGTTTTCCTTAAAGAATAAATTATATACTTAATTGTAATTTAAGTATATTGAATATTTTCCAAGTGTTGAAAATAAACAGATTTGTGAATTACTTATTATTAAATAAGTATGGAAATGTTTTTCCAATATGAAGTGAATGTTTTGAAATTTTATCTTTTAAAGATAAATTGAAAATGAATATTAGAAATCGATTTGGAAATCGTATATTCATAAATATTTTGGAAAGGTAAATTCACTATGGAATTTATAAAAGAAAGGGAAATTTGTTTAAAAATAAACATTGATTTATTTTGAAGTGTGGAAATAAATTTACGGATTTGGAACGTAAATTGAATAAATCGGTAAGGATTTATTTGATTGGTTTAAATGAACCATATTGAAATGGAAGTTGTAAAGGTGAAAAATAATTTGGAATTTGTTTTCAAATGGTTGAAGGGTGGAAATTATATCTTGTAAAGATATTTTTCGGAATAAATAATTTGGGAAATTATTTGAAATCGGGTGATGTTGTGAATGTTGATTGATAGTTAAATAACCGACTATCAATATTGACCCTTAAATGGCTATTTGCTGTGAATTGGTTGAAATTGAATGCTACACTTATTTTTAAATTATTGCGCTCGTTATTCGGATTACCCATTCCGAATAGTGATACGATGTAATGGATAGCATTGAAGACCGGTGGTGAAGACCGGGTATTTGTGAAAACGATAGGATGACCTATCGTCTGTCTCTGCACCGTTAGCTATGGTATGGAGATTTCCTTTGTGATGGGAAATTCGATCGGGATTGTGAATACCCGGATTGCAAGGGCTTCTTTTGAAGTGCCTTCGGTTCTGTTCAAACCCGGAACAGACTTGTATGGTTACATGTCTGACATTACATGTAATGACCCGTAAATTTTTGATGTTAAATTTTTGTTATTTTAATAATATTTTATGAGTTAATATTGAAAGAAATAGAATATTGCAATTTTATAATGGAATGATAACTAAATTTAGACTGAAGGAGTGTTAATACAAGTCAATTGTCAACAATCTAAATGAAACTCCAACTCATTTTATTTAAGCATGATACGTTTGGTTATAAAACTAAATATAAGTAACAAATGTAAACATTTAGTTATTGTACAAAATAGATAGTTAATGGTAATTAAATAAGATCAGTATTGTGTAAGGAATGATAATATGGGTGGTATTAATGGTTACACCGATTTATAGTGGGATGTAAAAGGCAATAAATTTATGTATAATTTGGGTAATAAAATAAGTTTATTTATGGAGTTAGATTTGTTATATTATCTTAGGCTATAAACCAAATAGAAGAGAACAAGCGTAAATCTTAAGGGTATAATAACAATTATTATATATTACCTAATTTATTGGTCAATCAATTTATTTGAAATAAAGTCCTCTTGAATATTAAGAAATTTTAACACTGTTATGGAGGAAACGTTACTTAATGATTTTTAATTTTAGTAAAGGAAGAGTGTGTTTGATGTGATTTTTTGTTTGATGATAACAAACATATATATCAATATATATGTGTGTTTACAGTTTGGACTATATACAGAAAGGAAGAAATATTCATATTGAATAATTATACTATTGCACAGAATTTATATAATTCAACCAGTATTTTTTATTCAATATAATATTTTATTACAACACCTAAACAATACAAAGTTTTCAGCTCTCTCTATATATACATACACCAGTTCATACATTTTACATTTCTCAATACAACACTCAACACTCAGTTTTTTTCACTCTGTCTGCACATCTGCATCTATCTGCATTGTCCAGCTCCACTTCTTGTCCTGTCTCCTGTGTACCTGTATAATTAGCAACTACAACAGTAATCTGAAAACAAACAAATTTGAATTTGCAAAAATAGAAATTTGTTTTGTGTCTCAGATACATGGGTTATTGTCATCATCTTTGATTGCCTAATATCTGTGCATATCAGTGTTCTTACAGGAAATCGTGAGTGGCTGCAATACACACATGTACATTTATACACGTGTGCACTGCCTCGCCAACTCGTGTGCGCTATCAACAATAGCAATCAACACTTCAATGAATTCAACATGAAGCAGTGCAAACTCCCAAAGATACAACAGTGAAGGAAACTGCATCACAGCAGCATGAAAAAGTGTATACAACATCAAAATACACAAAATATGGAAACTGCACCAATGCAAATCAAAACAGAGAGTATATATAGTGATGCATAGCAACTGCATAGCAGCTACACAACAAAGCAATGACCAGAACACAAGTACAAGCAAATAAATGCAATTTGAAGTGATATAACAGAAATTACAGGTACTCAACAAGGTGAAGCAGTAGTAAATCAAAGTGTGCAACTCGAGAATGGATACAAGTGACTCAGACCAAATGCAGTGACATACTGCAACAAAAAAAAGTCTCGACCAAAATCAGTGACCCAATGCATATACAACAACAAAGCACAATGCACAGAAATCACAAACAAGGTCAAACCCAAGATAGGTTCAACTCAAGGCAACTTGAAGCATACGAGGTCAGACAAATCACTGCAACAACAAACACAGTGAAGACCACAAAGGCAAGTATGGACAGAGTTCGAACACAGTTAAAACTCAAGCAAATGAAAACATCACAGTGACATGCTACAACTTCAAACAGACAGTGCACATGTGAATCAAGTGTCCAACCAGAAGCACAACATGACCAAAAGTATACAGTAATGCAACATGGAGTGTGCAAGTGCAATTCGAATTGACAAAACAGTTTCAAGTTACAACAAAGAATCAGTGGCAGCTCCAAAATCAAGATCAACAGAGCATGAAGCAGTTCAAATCCAAGTACAAACCCAAGAATATATGCATACACACATACATATGTATGTATGCACATATATAGTAAACAGGTGAATGTGCAGTAGGGAACACAAGACAGTGGAAAGTACAAGTCAGTGCAGAAATCAAGCCGAAGTTAAAAATCAAATTCGTATCTTTAATCAAGTCAAAGAAATCTAATTTGGAAAGAAATCTCTGCATCAAATTTCTCGACTACATATATGGTCGGTATTAATTCAAATAGGGGCCGAGAAAACAAATATAGGAAGAAATCTTCGAATTAATTAATTCGAAAACAAATATGGTCAGCAAAAATTCGAAATTGAATCAAGAAAGGAATACTCCAAATCCAGAACAATTTCAGGAAAAATAATCAACGACGTGTAGAAATCAAATCTGACAGTGGTTATTAGGGTTTCAACCCTATAAATAAACCCCAAGTAATCATCATAGAACACAGAGAAATCGAGTTAAAAAGCAAGCAATAAAACAAGCAACAAAAGAAATAACATACCGAATCATCAACAACTCGATCATCAGAGAACGAGCAAGCCGAGCAACGCAATTTCAAAAGTCAACAATTAATCATCAGAAATCGAGCACAAGCAAGAGCCGAAAGCCTCAATTTGGATCGATAGCTTAAAGCCCTAATTTTATCAAAGACTCAAACCCTAATCTCAAAAGCAAGGCCGAAATTGTTTTTACAAGCAAAAGAAGGAACGAAGTGGATCGGGTTAAAGAACATTAGGCCGGCTTAGTTTAATTATTAAAGGGGCTTTAGTTTTATTTAGGGTTTAAACTTTAAAAGTTTTTTTTGTTGAGCAAAAATTAAGGATTAACGTTTATATTTTAATTTTTGCTCCTGCATTTAATTTTGAAGTTGTTTCTTTTCTTTTTGAGTCAAAAGAATTTGTAAATCACCACCTAAGGTTTAGGTGTTGTCAGATTGTCTAGTTAGAGTTAGTTCAGTTAGCAGGGTTTGCGAGTTTGCAAAACTCTATAGGCGGTAGCAGGCTTTGCAAGTCTGTTAGAGTGTTTGTAAGCGGGAAACTGTTCAATTCTAATAGAAATCTGGGAATGCAGCAGTAGGCAGGGGTTGCCGAAGCTGGGTAAATTTTGTGTGTGATTTACTTTTCAGCATATTTATTTCTACAGTTTGTTTCTGTGTTTAATTCGGAAAAATTTGCTATAACCCTATTCACCCCCCCCCTCTGGGGTTAATCTAGATCCTACAAGTGGTATCAGAGCAAGGTATTTTACTTTAACTCTAGAGTCATGAATCCACCAAATAATTCTTTTTCTAAGGGGCAATCTATTGCTAGGCCACCCATGTTTAATGGGAATGATTATGCTTATTGGAAAGTTAGGATGAGTATTTATCTTAGTTATGTCGATTATGATGTTTGGGATATTATTGAAACTGGCTATAAATCTCCCAATATAGTTATTGGTGATACTGAGATTCCTAAACCTAAGGATAGGTGGGATGCTAACGATAAGAAATTAAAAACTACAAATGCCAAAGCAATGAACGCTTTGATCTGTGCTCTTGATAAAAATGAGTTTAATAGAATTTCTCATTGTACAATAGCACAGGAAATTTGGCACACTTTGGAGGTGACACACGAAGGAACTTCTCAAGTCAAGGAGTCACATCTAGCTCTATTTAGCAATGAATACGAAAACTTTGTGATGGAAAAGGGCGAGAGCATAAAGGATATGTTTGGACGTTTTTCAACTTTGGTGTACAATGCTAGAGCGCTTGGGAAGGTCTTCACTGAAGTAGAGCTTGTGCGGAAGATACTGCGAGTCTTACCAATGAACTTTGAGGCAAAAGTCACGGCAATACAAGAATCGAAAGATCTGAGTAAACTAAGCATGGAGGAGTTGATCGGAAACTTGATGACATATGAACTTGAGCTAAAGGCAAAGGAGGAACGTAACAACTCCGAATCAAAAAAGAAGACGATTGCCTTAAAGAGCAAAGAAGAAAGCGATGAAGAAGAAGAAGATCCAATTGAAGAGCTTGCGATGGCTGTCAATAATCTTAGAAAATGGTCAAAATTCAGGCCACGCAAAAAGAAAACAAGTGGTAGTAGGTCAAAAGATTCTGACGATTCCGATAATGAATTGACATGCTTTAACTGCAAAAAGCCTGGCCACATCAAACAAAAATGCCCACTTCTCAAAAACAACAAAGGAAAGAAAAAGAAGAAGAAGGCCTTTGCAGCAACTTGGGATGATGAAGAAGGAGAAGAAGTTTCGGATAATAGCTCAGAAGAGGCTAACTTGTGCCTTATGGCAAAATCAGATTCAGAAACAAGTTCAGAGGAATCCAGTGAGGTACGTGACTATTCTTATAAAGAACTTGTTTTGATGTGTTATAATCTTACTAATACAATTGATACTCTTGAAACTAAAATTGAAAAATTGAAGTCTGACAGGAGAGAACTTGTTCATGAGAATACTATGTTAGAAACTGAACTGGAAAATATTCAAAACCTAGACTGTAAAAATTGTAAAATTTTAGATTCAAAGATATCAAGACTTAAGAATAGCTTCGATAATCTTGAAAAAGAAAACTCAAGTCTTAAGGAAACCATTGACACTAGGAAAAAGGATTTTATAAATAGATGCACCACACTTGTAACTGAAAACACAACACTAAAAACCAAAGTCCAAAATCTTGAGAAATCTCTGAATAACTTTTCAAGAGGAGAAAAATCATTTAACATGTTATTGGGAAATCAACTCTTTGCTAATAACAGAAAAGGACTAGGTTTTGGGAAAACACAGGTTGATGATTATGCAAAAGGTAAGAGTGTCTTTTTTAGAAGTGAAATTGGAAATCGTGTTGAAAATTGTAGTCATAGGAACAAGAACACAAAATTTATGCAAGTTTGGGTTCCTAAGAATTCTACAAACAAATTCCATGTCTATAGGAACAAAAATGAAAGGACAAAACAAGTTTGGGTTCCAAAGGGATTGTTTGTTCACAATGCTTCAGTTACTAATATCATTGGACCTAAGAGTTTCTCTAGGTCATCCTCCTCTCTCTTTATGTAGGTCTGTTGGCGGGCTAAGGAGCAACAAGAATGGTTTCTAGATTCAGGTTGTTCTAGACATATGACAGGTGATAAATCTAAGTTCCTTAGCCTAGAGAATTTTAGAGGTGGAAATGTGATCATGGGAGACAATAGCAAGTGTAAGATTATTGGGAAAGGTGAAGTAAGTAACGGTACTTTTTCATTGACTAATGTTTTATACGTTGATAATTTGCATCACAAACTCATTTCTATTAGCCAACTATGTGACAAAGGTATGAATGTGGTTTTTGATAGTGATACTTGCAAGATCATTGATAAAACTTCTAATAACATAGTTTTTATGGGCAAAAGAAAAGGAAATGTTTACTCGCTTTCGTTTGACAATCTAAATCTTTCCAGATGTTTGGTAGCCACTGACGAAGAGGCATCTTTATGGCATAGGAGACTTGGACATGCTAGCATGAGTCTCTTAAAAAATCTTGAAACAAAAGAATTAGTCAGAGGGTTACCACATCAGAAATCTAAAGATAACAAAGTGTGTAAAGCATGTTCCTTGGGCAAGCTTAGTCGATCATCATTTCGCCCTAAAAACATTGTTAGCACATCAAGGGTCCTCGAATTAATTCATATGGACTTATTTGGACCAAATGAAATTGCAAGCTTGAATGGAAAACGTTATTGTTATGTATTGGTTGACGATTATTCTAGATTTACATGGGTTTATTTCTTAGCCAAAAAGTCTGAATCTTTTGATTATTTTTCAAAATTTGCTAAACTTGTTCAAAATGAAAAAGGAGTTTCAATTAAAACTTTAAGAAGTGATCATGGAGGCGAATTTGAAAATTCGGAATTTGAAAACTTTTGTGAAGAAAATGGTTTAAAACATGAATTTTCTGCTCCACGAACACCTCAACAAAATGGGGTGGTTGAAAAGAAAAATCGTACATTGCAAGAATTGGATAGATCCATGTTGAGTGAGTATAAACTACCTCTAACTTTTTGGGCAGAGGCGGTGAATACTTCGTGCTACGTAATGAATAGAGTAATGATTAGACAAATACTTGGCAAAACGGCTTATGAAGTGTGGCATGAAAGGAAACCTAACATCTCTTACTTTCGTGTTTTTGGATGCCCTTGTTTCATTCTTAACACAGGTGATCAACTTGGAAAATTTGAATCAAAGGCCGATGAGGGAATTTTCATGGGCTATTCAACCAGGAGCAAGGCTTACAGGATATACAACAAACGAACAAAGACAATTATTGAATCAATCAATGTGAAATTTGATGAATCTGATCTGGAAAGGACGACTGAAAAAACGGTTGATGATGGGGTAGATCATGAAGGCATTAAAGAAGGGACATCTAGTGAGAAAGATGAAAGTAGGACTATTGATGCTGATAGATTGAAGTTCAAATCCAATCATCCTCCTGAATTGGTTATAGGAGATCCTACGGAAGGTATACGCACTCGCTCTTCATTTGATAAAAATTTGTGTGCGTTTTGTTGTCATAGTGGTTTTATTTCTGAAATTGAACCTGATTCTGTTGAAATGGCTCTTAATGATGAAAGTTGGATTCTAGCAATGCAAGATGAACTTAATCAATTTGAGAGAAATAAAGTTTGGAAATTAGTTCCTAGGCCAAATGACTATCCAATTGTAGGAACTAAATGGGTGTTCAAAAACAAACTTGATGAATCAGGAAATGTAATTAGAAACAAAGCTAGGTTGGTCGCAAAAGGATATAACCAAATAGAAGGCATAGATTTTGATGAAACATTTGCTCCAGTTGCTAGGTTAGAATCCATTAGGATTTTGCTAAGCTTTGCTTGTTATAAAGGTTTCAAACTTAAACAAATGGATGTAAAAAGTGCTTTTCTAAATGGTGATTTGAAAGAAGAGGTTTTTGTTGAACAACCCCCCGGTTTTGAAAATCACGATTTTCCAAATCATGTGTATAAACTTGAAAAAGCATTATACGGTCTTAAGCAAGCTCCTAGAGCTTGGTATGACTGCCTTTGTACATATCTTTTGGAAAATGGCTTTAAAAAGGGGAGTGCTGACACGACACTGTTTCTATTACATAAAGGAAGTGATTTTTTGATTGTTCAGATTTATGTAGATGATATCATTTATGGTGCTACTAATGAACTCTTGTGCGAGAAATTTGAACAAGTCATGCAGGCTAAATTCGAGATGAGCTTGGTTGGAGAATTGAAATATTGTCTTGGATTTCAAATCAAGCAAAGCAGTGATGGCATCTTCATTTCACAATCCAAGTATGTGTTGGAACTGTTGAAGAAATTTGGAGTTGAGAACTCCAAACCATTGAGAACTCCTATGAGCCCATCAACAAAGTTGGACAAAGACGAGAAAGGAAGTGCTGTTGATCAGAAGAAATATCAAGGGATAATTGGTTCACTTCTCTATCTTACTGCTTCTAGACCTGATATTATGTTTTCTGTGTGTCTGTGTGCACGTTTTCAATCTAATCCTAAATAATCTCATTTGAAAGCCACTAAACGAATTTTGAGATATCTTTCACACACAAATAAACTTGGGTTATGGTATCCTTCTTGTGAAAATTTTGATTTAGTTGGCTATTCTGATGCTGATTATGCTGGTTCATTGGTTGACAGGAAAAGCACTAGTGGAACATGCTTTATGCTAGGACACTCGTTAGTTTCATGGTCAAGTCGAAAACAGAACTGTGTTGCATTATCCACCAATGAAGCGGAATATATTGCTTTAGGGAGTTGTTGTGCTCAAATTTTATGGATGATGCAAACTCTTTCTGATTTTGGCTTAGTTTATAAACAAGTTCCATTAAAATGTGACAGTAAAAGTGCAATAGACTTATCAAATAATCCTGTTCATCATTCACGCACAAAACACATTGATGTGAGACACCACTTTCTTAGAGATCACATTGCTAAGAAAGACATTTGCATTGAATATATTTCAACTGAGACTCAACTTGCTGATATTTTCACAAAACCCCTCCCAGAAGAAAGATTTTCCAGATTACGTTTGGATTTGGGGATTATAGAAATTGACTAACCATTTTTTTTGAAATATTCTTGGATATATACATTCAACTTCAATTTCTAGGATTCAAACCAGTTTTGGATATTATCCAAAGATTGATTCGAATATGGTATTCAGTACTGGATATTACATAATATAATTAACTTGGTAACTTATTCCACGATCATTTCTATTTCTATCATCTTTCTATCGTTCATAATGGTTTTATAAAATAAGGAGTGAATTATTTTTAAATAAAAAAATAATAATGAATTATTGAATAATAAATAATAATAACTCTCATGCATACATTCTCATTTAAAAGTCCTTATGGTTATGCATGGATGGAGCATGTGAGTGAATTATTTTTATCATTACTCCATTCTCATTTAAAAGTCCTTATGGTTATGCATGGATGGAGTATGGTAACTAAGTATTCTGGTCTCACTTAAAAGTCCGGATGCTTAGACTAATAAGTAACTGCTAATCCCATTTAAAAGTCCTTATGGTTATGCGTGGTTAGTAAGTGCTAAATTTTTTTTTGTGCTTAAATGTCAAATTAATGTTAAAATATCTCTCTTCTTATTATACAAAAAAAAAAACCGATCATCGATCCATTCTCTAAAATGTGGAAGTTGTTATCTCGTTATGATATATTATTTTTTGTTCCTCCTGTTCCATTGTTTTTTGTCAGTCTTTTGATAATGACAAAAGGGGGAGAAGAACAAGATTTTGATGAGGAAGTAAATATTTTTTGGAATATTTCAACAAATTTGGTTAAATGTTGTTAGTTAATTTTCTTTAGTTCTTTTATTCTTTTGTAATTTTTGTTATCTTCTAAATAGGGAGTGGTCTTGGTTGTAGGGGGAGCATTCAAATAGGGGGAGCTAAAAATTTCATGTTCAAACACATGTATTAGCATTTCAAAATATTTAATATATATGTTTGTCATCATCAAAAGGGGGAGATTGTTTGATGTGATTTTTTGTTTGATGATAACAAACATATATATCAATATATATATGTGTTTGCAGTTTGGACTATATATAGAAAGGAAGAAATATTCATATTGAATAATTATACTATTGCACAGAATTTATATAATTCAACCAGTATTTTTTATTCAATATAATATTTTATTACAACACTTAAACAATACAAAGTTTTCAGCTCTCTCTATATATACATACACCAGTTCATACATTTTACATTTCTCACTACAACACTCAGCACTCAGTTTTTTTTCACTTTGTCTGCACATCTGCATCTATCTGCATTGTCCAGCTCCACTTCTTGTCCTGTCTCCTGTGTACCTGTATAATTAGCAACTACAACAGTAATCTGAAAACAAACAAATTTGAATTTGCAAAAATAGAAATTTGTTTTGTGTCTCAGATACATGGGTTATTGTCATCATCTTTGATTGTGTAATATTTGTGCATATCAGTGTTCTTACAGGAAATCGTGAGTGGCTGCAATACACACGTGTACATTTATACACGTGTGCACTGCCTCGCCAACTCGTGTGCGCTATCAACAATAGCAATCAATACTTCAATGAATTCAACATGAAGCAGTGCAAACTCCCAAAGATACAACAGTGAAGGAAACTGCATCACAGCAGCAGGAAAAAGTGTATACAACATCAAAATACACAAAATATGGAAACTGCACCAATGCAAATCAAAACAGAGAGTATATATAGTGATGCATAGCAACTGCATAGCAGCTACACAACAAAGCAATGACCAGAACACAAGTACAAGCAAATAAATGCAATTTGAAGTGATATAACAGAAATTACAGGTACTCAACAAGGTGAAGCAGTAGTAAATCAAAGTGTGCAACTCGAGAATGGATACAAGTGACTCAGACCAAATGCAGTGACATACTGCAACAAAAAAAAGTCTCGACCAAAATCAGTGACCCAATGCATATACAACAACAAAGCACAATGCACAGAAATCACAAACAAGGTCAAACCCAAGATAGGTTCAACTCAAGGCAACTTGAAGCATACGAGGTCAGACAAATCACTGCAACAACAAACACAGTGAAGACCACAAAGGCAAGTATGGACAGAGTTCGAACACAGTTAAAACTCAAGCAAATGAAAACATCACAGTGACATGCTACAACTTCAAACAGACAGTGCACATGTGAATCAAGTGTCCAACCAGAAGCACAACATGACCAAAAGTATACAGTAATGCAACATGGAGTGTGCAAGTGCAATTCGAATTGACAAAACAGTTTCAAGTTACAACAAAGAATCAGTGGCATCTCCAAAATCAAGATCAACAGAACATGAAGCAGTTCAAATCCAAGTACAAACCCAAGAATATATGCATACACACATACATATGTATGTATGCACATATATAGTAAACAGGTGAATGTGCAGTAGGGAACACAAGACAATGGCAAGTACAAGTCAGTGCAGAAATCAAGCCGAAGTTAAAAATCAAATTCGTATCTTTAATCAAGTCAAAGAAATCTAATTTGGAAAGAAATCTCTGCATCAAATTTCTCGACTACATATATGGTCGGTATTAATTCAAATAGGGGCCGAGAAAACAAATATAGGAAGAAATCTTCGAATTAATTAATTCGAAAACAAATATGGTCAGCAAAAATTCGAAATTGAATCAAGAAAGGAATACTCCAAATCCAGAACAATTTCAGGAAAAATAATCAACGACGTGCAGAAATCAAATCTGACAGTGGTTATTAGGGTTTCAACCCTATAAATAAACCCCAAGAAATCATCATAGAACACAGAGAAATCGAGTTAAAAAGCAAGCAATAAAACAAGCAACAAAAGAAATAACATACCGAATCATCAACAACTCGATCATCAGAGAACGAGCAAGCCGAGCAACGCAATTTCAAAAGTCAACAATTAATCATCAGAAATCGAGCACAAGCAAGAGCCGAAAGCCTCAATTTGGATCAATAGCTTAAAGCCCTAATTTTATCAAAGACTCAAACCCTAATCTCAAAAGCAAGGCCGAAATTGTTTTTACAAGCAAAAGAAGGAACGAAGTGGATCGGGTTAAAGAACATTAGGCCGGCTTAGTTTAATTATTAAAGGG
This sequence comes from Allium cepa, assembly GCA_030765085.1. Lineage (NCBI taxonomy): Eukaryota > Viridiplantae > Streptophyta > Magnoliopsida > Asparagales > Amaryllidaceae > Allium > Allium cepa. Next base: position 338,847,992 of record CM060932.1, on the reverse strand, counting down.
GCTTTAGTTTTATTTAGGGTTTAAACTTTAAAAGTTTTTTTTGTTGAGCAAAAATTAAGGATTAACGTTTATATTTTAATTTTTGCTCCTGCATTTAATTTTGAAGTTGTTTCTTTTCTTTTTGAGTCAAAAGAATTTGTAAATCACCACCTAGGGTTTAGGTGTTGTCAGATTGTCTAGTTAGAGTTAGTTCAGTTAGCAGGGTTTGCGAGTTTGAAAAACTCTATAGGCGGTAGCAGGGTTTGCAAGTCCGTTAGAGTGTTTGTAAGCGGAAACTGTTCAATTCTAATAGAAATCTGGGAATGCAGCAGTAGGCAGGGGTTGCCGAAGCTGGGTAAATTTTGTGTGTGATTTACTTTTCAGCATATTTATTTCTACAGTTTGTTTCTGTGTTTAATTCAGAAAAATTTGCTATAACCCTATTCACCCCCCCCTCTAGGGTTAATCTAGATCCTACAGAGTGAATGAGAATTTACAGAGAACATAAATTATTTATAGGTAAAAAGGAGTATATATTGAACAAATTTATGATAATTGGATAATGCAGTGTTATTGGAAATTAATTTGTGTTATATATGGGATTTATACCTGGATGGGCAAGTAGTAAACTTATAAATGAAAGAAAGTGAGTAGGTGACCCTTTATTTAGGTTATTTATTCATTTAGTATGTTAAATAAAAAAATTGGGAATCAGATCTCAATTAAGGGAAATTAAGTTGTACGTTAATTTGAAATAAAATCTATTAAATTTTACATTTATAGGGAATGTAGTACGAATGGTTAGGGATTGTCAAATTTGGTAAAAAGGGATTGGACTTAGGAAACTTTGTTAAAATTGAGTTTAAAACCTTAATTAATACGCGTAATTGAGAAGATTTACATTTAAAAAACATAACCGTTGATACAAATCTAAGATGTATATAGATAATGTAGTGAAAGACAAACAAATATTAACTATGTTATTTGTGTAATTAATGGATAGGAATACCAAAGGCTAATTGTAGTAAGGAATATAAGCGGTAGAATAATAAAAATTTATGATTTTATTTTTTGTTAACATATGTTAAGAGATATGTTTATAATCTTAATTTGAAGTTCTACTAATAACATGTATTATAATAAGATAAAAAAATGATAACATACGTCAGGTGTATTTAATGACATTGTTTGAATGTAATTAATAACGGTGATTATAATAATAAATGTTAATAAAGAATAAGAATAAATAAGTTTAGTAAAAGAGTAAACATTCATTTAGTAAAAATGTTTGGCAACTGAAAGATTGATCGTAGAGATGAGAAACTATTATTTAGTAAGAAATATATATAATTACTGTTTGTAGCGAATAGTGTATTAATATGTTTAAATTACTATTAGATAGGAAATAATTATTATGCTTCTCATTACATTCATTTAGTCCATTTTGAAACTTAATCAACTGAAATTAATGTAATTGAAAATTTCCAATTAATAGGAGAGAGAATACTAATTGTAAATTAATAGGTGTAATTAAAAGCAGCATATGTTTTGTGAAAATATAGAGAAAGTTTGATTTAATAAAAAGAAAATTTTACATCAAATAAAATGAATGTTTCATCTGTGAATGTATGTTTAATTTCATTAAAATAAGAACAGAAAGATTGATTTAAAGAAAGAAATATATGTTTATTTGAACTGTGTTTTAGCTTAAAGACTGATTACAAAATAGAAAAATAATCTATTTATTACGCTTGTATATAAACAATAAATTTATAAACGTGTTTAAATAAACAATCGTTCTATTTCTTTATCCATTTTTAGTTGTCTGTTTTAAAATCTAACTTCGTAAGTAACTGCAATTAATGTAATTCAAATGTTTCAATTAAAAGAAAGGAAACGTTGATTGCAACTAATAGATTTAATAAAAGACACGCACATTTTGTGTTAAACAAAAATGGCGTTTTAATGAAAATAAAAGATCATTTTGAGAAAACATAATTGAGCGTTCTCATTTTTAAGGAAAGTATAAATATTTTATTTTGCGTAGATAAAAACCTAAATGCGTACAAAATTCTACTTTCGTTTGCAAACTTTTCCATTCCTACGTACATTCCGTTATCTATTATTAATGCCTGAAGCTTTAATAATAAAACGTGACATTTATTTTTGTCCCTCCACATTCATTTTCTAATTATAAATAACCTACATCTTATTTCTTCTTCTACATTTTGTTTCTCCTAACACCTCATATCAAAAGCTCTTATTCTTGCAACTCCAAAAGCATTCTTTTATAAAAATGATTTTTTTCATTTTTCATACTGGAGAAGAACGAGGTCCTGTAGCATGCTAAAGCTTTTGCTTACGTGGCTTATATTTTTGTTAGGTATGTTTATTTGTTTGTTTAAATTAATTTTGGTTTCAAGCGATTTAACGAGTGTAACTTTCTCATACGAACTCCGTTTCGCACGCGATTTTTTTGTTAGAATCGTAATAAAATTCCGGACTTTTGACGCTGGTTTGGAAGAATTTGGAGACTGTCCAATTTTTGGGTTTAAATTGAATTTTAATTCAATTTAAATTCAAAAGGTGAGTGTTTTAACCCACTCGCAACTTCTAAGTTTTCTTATATTTGTTAAATTGATTTAAGATATGAGTAGAAATTTATTTATGACCATTTTGCATATTTTTTTTCATCATCTTAGTTAAATTGCATTTATTTAATTTAACTATTAGTTAATTTTATTATTACATATAAATTGACAGTTAAAATTTATTTATTTTGCATATAAACTGCTAGTTAAATAGTTATTTATTTATTTATTTATTTTGAATATAAACTGTTCGTTGATACCTGTTATATTTTATATGCTCTATTGATGTTTGTTTAAATTGATGATGATTGAAATAAAATTGGTTGATGATTGATATTGGGTGAATGGATGGTGTGTTCTATATTATATAAACTGCAAGGTATTATGCATTCTCATTTCATTCGGGATTGCGGTTTGAAATGATAGACAACCGCATTTATTTTATTTTTAAATTTGCGGATTGAAATGATAAATATCCGTATCACTTGACCATAGGATAGAAAATTATATACAGGCACCGCGGTATATATATAAAATTATTTTTGAAATGATTTCTATGGTTTGGATAGGATGCGGTTTAATAAATATTAATTTTGATCTTATATAAAATCTTATTTTAATATATACATATATAGTTTAATTATTGAATTTAAGCTATGTATGAATTTATTAAATGGAAATAAATAAGTTGAAAAATGGAGTTTGATAATTTATATTTATGATTAAGTACAGGTTTAAGATATTGTGTGGGTATATATATATATATATATAGTTTTAAATAGTTCAAATCAATTAAATTGGAAATTTATTTGGAATTGGGATTATTTAAAAATTAAACTCCACAAGTTGGTGTAAACTTATTAATCTTGGAAATTTTAAAGGTGTGATATTTATAACTGGATTTTTATTCAAGATAAATTAAATGAATAATTCTAGTATAAATAAATGGAAGGAAATATTTAGTGTTAATAAATTGGGTTTTATTTTAAATGGTTATGGATCTATTATGTAAACATTTCAAAACTAAATAATAGGACAATGAATTGTTGAATAGAAATTTCCAACCTTAGTTTTGAAATTTATTAAACACTCAAAGTTTGAAAATATTGAAATCGGAGTGTTTTTATTCAAACTGTAAGTGAATCTAAAGGTTATGGGTTTAGACTGAATTTAAAGTAAATAAAATTGTAAAGGCGTGGAAACTATTTACTTTATAAAGAAATTTTAAATTCAACTGTTTTATTTTATATACTGTTGAATATCCAAACCATTTAAGTTTTGAAAGTTATAGTTTTAAAGCTATGAATTTCGAAGTATTATTTTTTGAAAGTTATAATTCAAATGTTTGGGTTTCAGATATTATAAATTTTAAAGCAGTATAATTTTGGAAAAGATATATGTGAAATAAAGATGATATTATACTGATTTGGGTTTATAAATGATATCAAATTTATTTGGTTTTTAAAAGAAAAATGGTATCGTATTATATGGTTTTGAAATGGGTATATATTCTGGTTTTGAAAGTAAAACTATTTTGATAAGACCACGGTGTTATAATAACGTTTGGTTGTTGAAGAGACCGGGATCGGAAGTTGTCATACTCTCTGCCAACTCCGAAAACCACTTTAACAACCGTGTACGCGGTGGAGATTCCAGAATGAAGTAGGATGGTGGCGGCATTTCCTTTGAGGTAAATACGTGGACCCTACTCCCGTGAGTTGGCATAAGGTGGCTAAAACAGGAGCGACTCTTGGGCCAAGGGGGTTAGCACCCTTTATCGGACACATCCCTTCGATACTATACTCTGACTTTGGATTGATTCGGTGGCCACCTTTATTTTTTTGATTTTGGGGGTGTTTGTTCAAGGTGGGCGGTAGCTATGCATTACCACCAGTCCGGATAGCAATTGGTATATCTACTCTGGCATTGCCTAGTTGTGCCGTGTCACCTACCCTAGCGTGCCATATACAATTTTGGTTTTGTACCATACCTATGGAGTGCCCTCCGATGACGCCCAGTACGGGGGAGATTACGGTACTGTATAGACTATGGGAATATATAACTGTGTTAAGGTGGAAAATGTAAAGCCTTAACGCTATTTAAAAGTAAGTTTATTTTACAATTAGACACTAGTATAATAGCGAAATATACTACATAGTAGATAGTTTAACGGATCCTTAGGAGATGTAAATCCCGAGCATCTCTTAAGTTATTGCACTCATATTTATCTCTGTTGATTTAACTTACATAAGATCTTTTATTTCTGACTCGAGTGTTTTTTCTTTTCAATTCGCTCGGGTCAGTCCGAGCGTTTCAGGATTTGAAGATTTTATTATGGAGGATGAAGACGAAGATTTGTAGTATTACTATCTATTATATTATTCCACTACACAATTTGATTCCGCTGCATTGATATTTATTGGTATGTGAACTTTGATATTTATTGTATAAAGAAAAATCAAATGTTTTGTAAATAGTTTTATGAACTGTATATTTATTATTATATTTTATCGTTCCGCTGCAAGATTCTATTTTGCTTTTTTTCCTCTTTCTTCATCTTCTCTGTGTTTATCTTATTTACCCCATAACAATCCGCCCTTCCGGATGGTTTGAATTGGCACGTGTGTCGATTTAAAGCGTGCGAAAAGGCGAGACGTTACATTACATTTTGAGATATAAAGCAGATTTCTTTCAAATACATTTCTGTTGGTGTAGAGGATTTATTCTCTTAGCTTAACGCCCTTCTCTGAGACGTACGAGCTCAGAGGTTATGTAGTTGAAGGTTATCAGCGATATATTCCCAATTTGGTAATGTGGCATGCTGAGTGTTGCGGTGTGATGATTATTTATTGATCATTTGTTGATCAAAGCATGGCTTTGTTAAAAAGCGTAGCTTTGGTGGACGAGATTTCGTCAGACCTCACACCTTGGAAATGGTTAAAACAGGAATATGCAGCAAGGTTATGAGGGTCGCTCCCTTTAGGGTATGTCATTTCCTTCTGGAAAAGGGTGGTGTCAGGTATGGAGCCCTGATGCTTAACCTATGTGGTTGCTCCAATCTCATTTTTCTGTGTGGTTGTTGCTTGGTGATCAAGGGCCCTCGGATAAAGGTCCCAAAGGACCGGGGGGTGGCATATTCGTGTAGTAGTTAACTAGTTACAGAGGTAACCCGGCCTTGTATTGGCAGAGAGCTGGTTAAGTTCTCAGGACGTCCCGCCAGAGGCGATCCCATGTGGCAGTAGGAAGTTCCTTAGCCTGACCATTTGTTGGAAATCCAAAGAAACAATACGAACCCGGTACGGTTTTAGTTGTATTACCTGCCATTCACTTATGGTGGCGCCCCACTGTTTGGATGGTAGCTATAGTAGGTATAGTTCGAAATGTCTATGCTGGCTAAGATTTTATTCTATTTTCGAAATGCTTTCATCACCATGCACTAATAATAATATCAAAAATGATTTGTTTGCGTAGTAAGCATCTTTGACTATCATAAGGAGAAATCTCCTCCAATTCTACGTTTGCATTGTGTGTGTGCGGGGAGGCCTTATGGTAGTTTCATTGTCCAAAAGCATTGCGGATATTTTTCACTTCCCTTGTTGTTGTTGTTTTAAAAGATAAATAACGGTTTTGAGTTCTCACACCAGTCCCGTGACTGACCTGGAGTTTATTGTTCTCTTCCTAAACTCTGGGTGCCCATAATTTTTCCACACGGGCAGTCTAGATTCAGATTATCAGGTCATTCTGGATTCAGAAGTGCTTTGGAGCTCAAGTGGCGAGTTGGATGGAGAGACGTATTACTTGTATATGATATTATTTTTCCGCAGTAGAATTCTCTTGTAAGGACATGTTGTATAACTGTCTATTGTCCAGTTGTGTTGTATATTGTTATTGTACACTCTAATGATGATGTGATATAATGTAATAACTGATATAGTTCTTTATTTTAAAGATTATTCATTTATCTATTATATGTTGTTCCGCTCCTTACTCCTTCTACCTTTTTCTTCTTCTTAAACCCTCATGGTTCGATTTTTCGGCATTCGATTGCTTGACAATTGATACAGTGGACGTATTGATGTCGATTTTCGGAAGTCGAAGAATCAGGTCCTGACAGTTTTTCTATAAGTTAAATTTTTATAAGTTAACAATTGGTTTTAAGTTGAATTAAAGATCTTTATTGATGATAAATAGCTTAATAATTGAATTTGACTTAATATGGAAGTTGTAAATCTAACCTAGAAATTGTTATGGATTTTTATTTTATGAAATGGACATGTTTTGTGTAATAAATAATGTATTTTGAAGTGATAAAATGAAACGCAGTTTGGATTGGGCTTGTTAATAAAATTTATTTAATTTTAAATCATAGTTATTCGATGTCTAAACAAATAGATTTATAAAGAGAATTGGATTGTTATATTAACTATGATAAAATATTTTATTATGGTCCTGTTTTGTAAAAATAAATGATTATGACTTAATTGGAAAGCGTAACTTAAAGATGACTTAACTAGTAAATTGGAAATTTAATTTCAAATGGAAGATTAGATCAATTTAGTGATAGAAATATTTTATTTAATTGTATTTAATTAAGTCAAATTAAATTGTATTTGAAATTGTATTTAATTAAGAATTGCCTTTAAATGTCTAAACTGTGAAACTTATTGAAATCGAAGAATTAAAAATATGACTTTATAAAGTGGTTTGGGTTAAGATGATTTGAAGGAATATTTCAAGTTTAATAAATTGAAGAAAATATTCAGTGATTTGGAAATATGGGATTTATTTAAATGATATATTGATTTGGTTTTGGAATTTAAATGATATACTATTACTTTTGTTTTGAAATGGAAATGGTATAGTATTTAGTTTTAAAAATGGTATTATTTTAGAAGTATATAGATTTCGAAATATTACCATTTTGAAGTATATAGATTTCGAAATATTACCATTTGGAAACGGATATTATTTGGAAAGTAATGGTATTTGATTTTAAATGGTTTTGGAATAGAAATGATTTTGAAATAAATATCCATGGGTAATAATAATGTTTGGTATTAAAGAGACCGGGATCGGAAGTTGTCATACTCTCTGCCAACCCCGAAAACCACTTTAACAGCCGTGTATGCGGTGGAGATTCCAGAATGAAGTAGGATGGTGGCGACGTTCTGTTGAGGTATGTACGTGGACCCGACACCCGTGATTTGGAACAAGGTGGCTAAAACAGGAGCGCTTACGGGCCAGTGAGGTAGACCCTCTTATCGGAAACACTTCTTCGATATTATATTCTGACTTTGAGATTGGTTTGGTGGCCATTTTTGATTTTTTATTTGGGGGTATGGCTCGAGGTGGGCGGTAGCTGCGCACTATGTGTCACCACTAGCCCAGATGCGTAATTGGTATATCTACCCTGACATTGCCTTGTTGTGCCATGTCCCCTGCCCTAGCGAGCCTTGTATGAATTTGGTTTTCTCCCGTAGCCCGTGGAGTATTTAGGGTAGTCTCCCGATCTGGAGATGCGCTGATACTGGATAGACTATTGGGATTATTATTGTGTTAAGGGGGAGATTGGGTAACTCTTAACGCTATTCAAAAGTAAGTTTATTTTACTATAGATATTATTATAATAGCGAAATATTACTACATAGTAAATAGTTTAACGGATCCTTAGAGGATGGGTGGTCCCAAGCATCCTTTAAGTTACTTGTACCATATATTACAATTCACTTGAGTTGGTTTATATTATATAAGTATGTATGTCTTGAATCGAGTGTTTTGTGTTTTTCTTTACGCTCGGGTCAGACTGAGTGATACAGCATCAGAGGCTCACCTTCGGAGCTGGAGCTTTGCTTGAAGATCGAACTATCTCTTTCGTTTTCAGTTATCGAGTTGATTCCAGGGATGCATCCAGCTTTGTGTTTGTTTATCATATTGAAACTTCTGTTGTATCTTGTATAACTCTGATGTATTTATATAGTAGCTTCATGAACTACTATCTCTTTGCTTCCACTGCGTTATATTACTCTGTGTCTGTGGTTTTGTGATTTATTTATTTGCTGTATATTCTGAGATTTTCCAAATTTATTCTACAGTTTGGTATTTTGAGCAATTCAAGTCCGACATGTGCGGATGCGACGGGTTGAAAATATCAGGTTGTTACAATTGGCATCAGAGCTTTGGCTCTAGGCAAAACTTAGCATATATGGTAAATTTATTTACATTATCGCTTTCGTTCGAGTTTAAATCTCTTTCTCTTTGACTCCATTTTCTTTGAATTTCGGAACGTTCCCGCGGTTTCGAAATTCATTCTTGTCCCTCACTCTTCGTATTCTTCTGAATTCTGGAGCATCTCATAACTCCACTAAACGATATTTAAAGGGGTGAAACTCCTTTACAATGGCATTGATTCATCGAAGATTTCTAGATCCTCGGTTTAGATGCTAGTATCTCTTATATCCCGAATTCTATCTCTTGAGATCGAACGTAGATTTTCCTTAGGATTCTGCATCGATCTAATTCTGGAAGTCGCGATTGACCTTGTTAAGGTTGCCTACGATTTATATGAGCTTATCCATTTCCTTATTCGGTTAGTTAATCATCCCATCTTTTGTTTCCAACTTATTTTCAAATCAGAATTCTCTTTGAATGAGTTAATCAAATTTGAATCTCTATCCTTGCTTTGTAAATCTTTGTTCAAAATGTTTTATATATTATGTTGTTTGAGTTGTCGATGTTGATTTGGATTTTCGATTGATTCGTCTTATCAATGCTATTATAGGATCCCCAAAACACTTGAACAGAGCAAACGGACATAGTATTGTTTTCAAACTTAGTAAATGAATAAAAATTTTATAATTATATTATATACGTATAAGTATAATTTTCTAAATTTTGATAGTAAATTGAATTGGTTGTTGAGGAATAATATCTGACTCTGGATATAGGTTGTAACCATTAACTTTTGTTCATGGATATAAATAATTGAAATATAAACATGATTATAAATTAGTTTGGAAATATAAATGAATTTAAAATAAGAAACTAAGAATTTAATTTCCGATAGTTTCAAACTTTGTATTTAAAGTTTTATAGGGTACATTATTTAAGGTATTTCAAGTAGAAACTGTTTCAAAGAATTTTTAGTTTTAAATCAGTGCTCTTCTCTTTGTCACTGGAAAATAATTTCGGTGATGGAGGCCGCACCATCGACATTCATTTTCAAGCTTCGAAGTGGAGAGACCATTATGTAGCTCTGCTACACTTCTGTTTGGAAGTTAAATTTGATTTGAACTTCGTAAAGTATGATTTGAATTACAATATATATATATATATGATTTGAATTTGATTTGATATATATTAAATGTATATAAATTGTATTTATCTCTAAAATTGTTTGAAGTTAAATGGAAATCTATTTCTTAAAACTTTATCTTAAAAGGTAATTTCAATTATAAAATGAAATCAAAATTTTGAATAAACATTTAAGCTTGAGATAATTGAATTTTTATTTGTACAATATTCTATTGCATTCCAATATAACTTACCTAAATTATTAGAAGTTAACAATGTAATTGGATAATATACAATATAAAAGGACTTTTATAAATAAAATTCGAGTGGTTATAAGAAATGTTATACACTTAAATTTTAGTTATAAAAAGGATTAATAAGAGGTAAATAGAATGAAAAGTTAATTGAATAAAATACAATGAAATGGTGTTAAAGGAATTTTTTTACATAAATTGGCATATTTTATTCAAATTAATTAATTTTGAAAACTTATTTGTTTACAAAGTTGGTATTTTTGAATATGATGTATTGTTTACTTAGTTCTTTCTTTCTCTTCTTTTTCCTTTTCGGGGACGAAAAGTTTTGAGTGGGGGAGTGTAATGACCCAGAATTTTTAGAAATTTAAAATTTGAATATTTAATTAATTTTAAATATTAATGAGTGAATTTATAAGTCAAATAAATTTTTATTTGAATTATTGGATTTAATTGAATAATTAAATCGATAATTTAATACGTTAAATTATGGAAATAATTGAAAATAGAGTTAAATATGATTAAAAATGATTTGTAAAATTTTATTTGATCATATAGAAGTTAGAACAATATTTTAGAACTTTTAAAATCGAATTAAAAGTTAATTTGTGAAAATTGAATATTTTAATATTTAAATCGACTAGTGAAAATAGCCAATTTTTGAACAGTCTCAGAATTGAACGAAACCAGTTTCATTGGATCCATAATAGTTAGTTATTACCGGATTTCAATTTTCGTGTCAATCGGAGCTATCGTTTGATCGTGGCAGCTCGAAACGCATCGATTTATTTTTAATTTAAATTTGGCGAGCTAAAATAGCCATTTTTCAAAAAGTCTCGGATTTCGACGAAACCAGTTTCATCGGATCCGTAATATGATATTATTGTAAGGTTTCAAATTTCAAGTCAATTGGATTTACCGTTTGTCCGGTACAAATTAAAACGCCTAGAAATCGACTTAAATCGGTTTAATTTAAATTGAGCGTCTACAGCCATAACTCGCACAGATGTCCGAATTAGCTTCCGAAACCTGTTCCATTGTGTCCGGAACGCGGGGTAAACCCTAGAAACGCTGGTTACGGCGCGTAAATCGGAGTTCGGAATTTCCGGGATGAATAGTGTTCGAATTTTCTTTATAAATAGCCCCTACCCCTTCACAAAAATAAAAAAAAAATAAAAAAAATAAAAACCCTTGCAAAACTGCAGCCGCCACCCCCCCCCCCCCCCCCCTGAACGGCCAGAATTCAATCTCATTTCCCCCTCGATTTCTTCCAATCCATCAGCAATTAGATGAAGCTTCCAACTAGAAAGTCGTAGAGCGCATCGAGATCTTGAAGTTCAACGGTGGAGATGTGATTTGGAGCATCGGAAGGGGAGATTTGGGGCTGCGTTTGGCCATGCTTGCGCACGCCATACGAGGTGAATAGGGTGGCCGAGTGGGCCGAGCTTCAGGCCGAGTATGGGAGGGGTTGAGCCCTTCGAGATGGCGGTGGTATGATGGGATATCGATGCATGTGGGTGGTGCAAAGTTTAAACCTAGTTTTGAAGGTGATGGGTTTTGTGTGCGTGTTTGTTACTGGGAAGGAGAACGAAGGGAGAGGGAGAGGAGAAGTGCGACTATGATGGCTTGGGCTTGGATCCTACGGCTACGATCTTGTGTAGGTTTAAAAATAATTAATTATGTTGTAATTAGCTATATATAAATCGTGTAATCTTTAAAACTGCATAACTTTTTCATACGAGGTCGAAAAAATGCAAACTCGGTTGCGTTGGAATCGTATGGACGAGCACTACGCGATGGATTTAGTTTGGAGTCATTTGGAGTTAGTGAGAATTTTGGGTAAAATTAAACGTCCGTTTAATTTTATTCGAAATAAATCGCTAAAACGGAATTTAAAACCAAGGTGAGAACTTCTCACTCAATCGAATCAGTTTCGATTTTATTTTAAATAGTTAGATTTAAAATATTGGAATGCATGTTTGAATGTTGATTGATATCTATTGATTGTTAAAATAGACATTATACGCCGTTAGTAAGCGGATGTTATTTATTAAAAACATATACCGCGAATATTTCATAAACAGTGAAATTGGTATTATAAATAATATCAATATATATATATTGGCATATATATATATATTGCAGTTGTTGATTCCCCGCATTTTTTTTAGCGGATGAGACCCTATTACGCCGTTATTAAGCGGATAATATTTAATAAGAACATATACCGCGATAATTTCGTACTGGAGCGAAATTGGTATTGTGCTAATGTTTTTGGATGCAGGAAAACAGGTTGGAGGGATCCAACTGGATTCCTCAACAGTTTTTATTTGATTTCAGATATTTTGATATTTGATGGATTTTCATATTGATATATGATATCGTTGTTATCGTGATTGACTATTTGGTGTGTAGCATCATTGGACCAAATTTGGAATTTTAAAATGATTTCAAAGTGATTTTTGAAAGTATAAGTTATAAAAATAATTTTTGGAATTGATCCATTTTAAATAAATAAACGTTATAATTTTTAATGTTGTAAAAATTATGGTTTTTGTGAAATACAGTTAAAAACTGATTTTTGAAAATAAGGAATTAATGACTTTATGAAATAGTTAAATTAGGATTTCTGAAATAATTGTGAAAAGTTTAAATATAGGATTTATAAAATTTAATCATTTTATGAATCAAAATGGTGAAATTATAAAGGAAATTAAAGACGTTTTAAAGAATAATATAAATTAATTTATATTAAGAGATTTATAAATGGATATTTATAAATTGAAGTATAGACATTATAAAACGAGTTTTTATAAGTGTTTGAATGAAGTGAAAATGAATTTTGTAAATGAATGAAATTTATAGAATTATAAACTGTGAAGTTATAAAAGAAATTTATAAATAGTAAGATTTATAAATTTGGTGAAATTATTTGAAGAATAGATTGGTTAAATAAATGGATCTTATAAGTTATAAGATTTATAAATTAGAAAGTCTTTAAAAGAACGATTTTGTAAAATAATCGTTTTATAAGTAATTAACTTATAATATGAACGTTTAGTTTATAATTTAGTTATAAACTGGAATAGGTTAATAAAGGAATTTATAAAAGGAAGTTTTTATAAATAAATAGAAATGGAATTTATAAACGTTGTTTTATAAATTTGCAAATGATTTATTCTGACAAGAAAATTTGTTGAAACCTATAAATGGAGTTATATTCACATTTTTAAATAGTGAATAATCCTTTGAATTAAAATGAATAAAAGGATGAAATTGTTAATGAAGTATATTCACGTTTTTGAATAGTGAATAATACATTAAAGAAAATGTTTAGATGAGATGTTTTAAATAGAATTAAAACGATCTAACGATGTTTTAAAAGGTGTTGAGATTCGAAACCATAGATTTCAACATTTATTGTTGAAATAGATGTTTCGAGAAATAGAAGGAAATAATGGACTATAACACTGTTGTTATAGTAAATGATTTCCGAAAGGAAATGTTTTGTATAGTATTGGGATTTATATATCTATTTTAATTTCGAATCCCTATACTAGTGATTTTAGGTTGTCGTAACGATGTTTTACGCAACATTCGTTTTGGCCCAAATAAATATGTTTAAGAGAATGATTTCCTTAAAGAATGAAATATATACTTAATTTCGATTGAAGTATATTGAATATTTTCTAAGTGTTGAAAATAAATAAAATTTGTGAATTACTTATGAATAAATAAGTATGAAAATATTTTCCAATATAAAGTGAATATCTTAAGAATTTATCTTTTTGAAGATAAATTGAAATGAATAATCGAAATCGAATATTCATTGATATTTTGGAATTATAAATTCACTAAGGAATTTATAAAGGAAGTGGATTGTTTAAAAATAAATATTGATTTATTTTTGAAGTATGAAATAATATATCTTGTAAAGATATTTTGGAAAGTAAATAATTTGGAAAATTATTTGGAAACTGGTGATGTGTGCATATCCAGTGATAGTTCAATAACCGACTATCAATATTTCCCTTTGAATGGGTATTTGATATGATTTGTTTGAATTTGAATGCACATTTATTTTTGAATAAGCGCTCACTATTCGGGTTAACCGGGAAAGGACCATGAGGTCGTATAACCCATTCCGAATATGTGATACGTCGTTATAATTGCATTGAAGATCGGTGTTGAAGACCCGGTATTTGCGAGAGCGATAGGATGACCTGTCGATTTACTCTGCACCGAGTAGCTACGGTATTGAGTTCTCCATATGTGATGGTGAATCCGATCAGGATTGTGAATATCCGGATTGCAAGGACTTCTTTGTAAGTGCCTTCGGTTTTGTTCGAGCCCGGAACAGACTTTTATGGATTGTGTGTCTGACATTACAAGTTGAGATATAAAGCCGATTTCTTTCAAATATATTTCTGTTGGTGGCGGAGAATTTATTCTTTTAGCTTAACACCCTTCTCTGAGACGTACGAGCTCAGAGGTTATATAGTTGAAGTTATCAGCGATATATTCCCAATTTGGTAATGTGACATGCTGAGTGATGCTGAAATGATCATTGTGTTGATTATTGGGATAAGATCGTTTATTTGATCGTCTATCTTGGTGATCATTGTGTTGATCATTTGTTGACCCAAAGCATGGCTTTTGTATAAAGTATGCTTTTATGGACGTGACTTCGTCGAGCCTCACACCCCGAAAATGGTCAAAACAGGAAAGATGCGGCAAGGTTATGAGGGGTAGCACCCTTTAGGGTATGTACATTTCCTTCTGGATAGAGGTGGTATCATGGTATAGAGCCCAGATATTTAACCTATGTGGTTACTACGAATTTATTACTTTGTGGTTGTTGGTTTTCGGGATCCCGTGAGAAAGGTCGTTTACGATCGGGGAATGGCGTGCTCGTGTCAGTAGTTACCCAGTTAGGGGTAACCCGGCCTTGTGTTGGCAGAGTTCCGGTTTGGTTCTCGGGGATGTCTTTCCAGAGGCATTCTCATGTGGCAATGGGAAGTTCCTTGGCCTGACCATTTATTGGAAATCCAAAGAAACAATACGAGACTTGTACGGTTTTAGTTGTAGAACCTGCCATCTAATATGGTAGCTATTAGTAGGCATAATATAATGGTACCTATGCTGGCTAAGATTTATATTCTACTTTCGAAATGAATTTCTTCTACACTATGCACTAATAATAATATCAAAATTGATTTGATTTTAATACGTATCAAGCATCTTTGACTATCATAAGGAGAAATCTTCTCCAAGTCTGCGTTTGCATTGTGTGTGTGGCAGGAGGCCTTACGGTAGTCTCATTTTCAAAAGCATTGCGAATTGAAATAAAAATATCTCTCTATTTTGATTTTAAAGATAAATAAACTGTTTTGAGTTCTCACACCAGTCACATGACTGACTTGGAGTTTATTGTTTTCCCTCCTAAACTCTGGGTGCCCACCAATTTTCACACGGGCAGTCAAGAGTAAGGTTTATCAGGATATTCTGGATATTCTGGAGTTGCTGGAGGCAAGATGGATGGCATGACATATTACTTATATAGTATTTCTTTTTCCGCTGCATTGTTTGTTGTTGTTATACACTCTGATGATATGATGTAATGAAATGTGATGTAATGTAATAACTGATAGTTCTTTGTTTAAAGATTATTCATTTATTATTATATGTTGTTCCGCTGCGAATTGTGAGATTCTGATGTTGTTTTCTTTCTGTTCCGTCCTATTTTCTTCTGTTTTTCTATGTTCTCTTTTTTCTTTTCCCTATCTAAATTTCCTATCTTCTTTTTTTCTTATTTTTCTTCTTCTTTCTTCTTCTTTTCTTTTTAAAACCCATAACTATTCGGTTTTTCGGCAACGAAAATCCGCGTACGTTACATTTGGTATCAGAGCTTATGGTTAAGCGACAACCATGGTTCTGTTGGGTATTACTCATTAGAGATAGAGTCAGTAGTACTCTAGAATGAGTTTGAGTGTAATAATAGCTATGAGAGCGTATTTGTTAGTGAATATAAAATTGTTTTATATTGTGATGATTGGTTTGTTGAGTGGCATATGAACCTTCGTCAGCACGGTATGTACAACTATGCCGAAGGGGTTTCTAAACACTTGAACAGAACAATTCGGCACAGTATTGTTTTAAATTGGGTAAATGAAATAATTTTACCTTAAGTATATTTTATATATAAAGAAATAATTTTTCAGAGTTATTAAAGTGTATATAAGTTGATTGTTTGGTTGTTTGAATAATCTAAATAAAAGAATAATTGTATAAGCAAAAGAATTATAAGAACTAAATTATAATTAAAGTGATTTACAATTGTGAAATAAACTTATATATATAAGAAGTGAAACTATATGAATATATTTATGAATATGAGTTGTAAGTAAAAGTGAATTTAAAGTTAAATGGAATATAACTTAAGTGATATTGAATGAAGTTGATATTAGTATCAAAGTAAATTAATAAAGTTAAGTGGTGGATGTGAACTTAAGTTATGTAAATGAAATTCAACCTTTGTAATTGAATTGAATTAATGGATTGAATGTAAATCAATTAAATGTGAATTAAATTGATATGGGATAATGAATGTAAGTGTTAATTCATTAAAATCTAATGTTATTAGAAAGTTGAATAGTTGAATGAAAATCAATTAAATTAAACCAATTGTAAGCAAAGGAATTTGGTTGTGATAGATATACTTTGGTTGTTGTATGATTGTTAGTTGATTGTATATAATTCATTAAGTGTTAATGAAATTGATTTAATAAAATTGGAAGCTAAAGTAATTGAAATTCAATTGGAAATTAAGTGAAACTTAAATAGAATTGAATTTGATTTGGAAGTGAACCAACTTGAATGTGAATTAGTGAATATAAACTAATTGAAAATGAATGTTAGTAAAGAACATCCACTGTATATGAATCAAATGTGATTAAATTGAAAACCAATTCATTGAATATTAATGAGAATATAAATGAATATTTGTTGGTTATGGATTATAGTTGGTTGATGGTTGAAAATATTGCTATAGAATGCATTTGCTATGTTGGCATATATAGTAATTATGTTGCTATATGTTGTATATTGATACTATTGTCTATATGCATGTTCTCATGTTGTTTGTTGAGTGATTAGTAGGTGTGGATCGCGTTTGCTTCGCATTTGGAGCTCGCTTTTGCGCTATATTAGCCGTATATGCTCGCTAATAAAATATAAGGTACATGTCTCGGATTACATATCGTACTTTTACACTTTTTTCCCTGCGGGATGCCTCATTACTTGATGAGATGTATATTTGTGATATATATACTGTCATTTTTTTTTCGGATCGAGCCGCGCAAAGGAGACCATGGCGAATTTTTCCGAAAATTTAAGGCGTTAGAAAAAAATTTGAGAAAATTAGAAATTTTTTGAAAACTTTAACTTTGATTTTAGAATTGAAAGTTAAACAATAGTAGTTGTTTTTGAAAAAGATAACTAAGTATGATTTGAAAACTTAGTAAAGATTTGTAAGAAGTTTAATTTTGGATTTTGGAAAATTAATAAATTCTATAACTTTCTTACTTAATAATTTCGAGGACGAAATTCTTTTAAGGGGGGAAGATTGTAACGACCCAGAATTTTTAGAAATTTAAAATTTGAATATTTAATTAATTTTAAATATTAATGAGTGAATTTATAAGTCAAATAAATTTTTATTTGAATTATTGGATTTAATTGAATAATTAAATCGATAATTTAATACGTTAAATTATGAAAATAATTGAAAATAGAGTTAAATATGATTAAAAATGATTTGTAAAATTTTATTTGATCATATAGAAGTTAGAACAATATTTTAGAACTTTTAAAATCGAATTAAAAGTTAATTTGTGAAAATTGAATATTTTAATATTTAAATCGACTAGTGAAAATAGCCAATTTTTGAACAGTCTCAGAATTGAACGAAACCAGTTTCATTGGATCCGTAATAGTTAGTTATTACCGGATTTCAATTTTCGTGTCAATCGGAGCTATCGTTTGATCGTGGCAGCTCGAAACGCATCGATTTATTTTTAATTTAAATTTGGCGAGCTAAAATAGCCATTTTTCAAAAAGTCTCGGATTTCGACGAAACCAGTTTCATCGGATCCGTAATATGATATTATTGTAAGGTTTCAAATTTCAAGTCAATTGGATTTACCGTTTGTCCGGTACAAATTAAAACGCCTAGAAATCGACTTAAATCGGTTTAATTTAAATTGAGCGTCTACAGCCATAACTCGCACAGATGTCCGAATTAGCTTCCGAAACCTGTTCCATTGTGTCCGGAACGCGGGGTAAACCCTAGAAACGCTGGTTACGGCGCGTAAATCGGAGTTCGGAATTTCCGGGATGAATAGTGTTCGAATTTTCTTTATAAATAGCCCCTACCCCTTCACAAAAATAAAAAAAAAATAAAAAAAATAAAAACCCTTGCAAAACTGCAGCCGCCACCCCCCCCCCCCCCTGAACGGCCAGAATTCAATCTCATTTCCCCCTCGATTTCTTCCAATCCATCAGCAATTAGATGAAGCTTCCAACTAGAAAGTCGTAGAGCGCATCGAGATCTTGAAGTTCAACGGTGGAGATGTGATTTGGAGCATCGGAAGGGGAGATTTGGGGCTGCGTTTGGCCATGCTTGCGCACGCCATACGAGGTGAATAGGGTGGCCGAGTGGGCCGAGCTTCAGGCCGAGTATGGGAGGGGTTGAGCCCTTCGAGATGGCGGTGGTATGATGGGATATCGATGCATGTGGGTGGTGCAAAGTTTAAACCTAGTTTTGAAGGTGATGGGTTTTGTGTGCGTGTTTGTTACTGGGAAGGAGAACGAAGGGAGAGGGAGAGGAGAAGTGCGACTATGATGGCTTGGGCTTGGATCCTACGGCTACGATCTTGTGTAGGTTTAAAAATAATTAATTATGTTGTAATTAGCTATATATAAATCGTGTAATCTTTAAAACTGCATAACTTTTTCATACGAGGTCGAAAAAATGCAAACTCGGTTGCGTTGGAATCGTATGGACGAGCACTACGCGATGGATTTAGTTTGGAGTCATTTGGAGTTAGTGAGAATTTTGGGTAAAATTAAACGTCCGTTTAATTTTATTCGAAATAAATCGCTAAAACGGAATTTAAAACCAAGGTGAGAACTTCTCACTCAATCGAATCAGTTTCGATTTTATTTTAAATAGTTAGATTTAAAATATTGGAATGCATGTTTGAATGTTGATTGATATCTATTGATTGTTAAAATAGACATTATACGCCGTTAGTAAGCGGATGTTATTTATTAAAAACATATACCGCGAATATTTCATAAACAGTGAAATTGGTATTATAAATAATATCAATATATATATATTGGCATATATATATATTGCAGTTGTTGATTCCCCGCATTTTTTTAGCGGATGAGACCCTATTACGCCGTTATTAAGCGGATAACATTTAATAAGAACATATACCGCGATAATTTCGTACTGGAGCGAAATTGGTATTGTGCTAATGTTTTTGGATGCAGGAAAACAGATTGGAGGGATCCAACTGGATTCCTCAACAGTTTTTATTTGATTTCAGATATTTTGATATTTGATGGATTTTCATATTGATATATGATATCGTTGTTGTCGTGATTGACTATTTGGTGTGTAGCATCATTGGACCAAATTTGGAATTTTAAAATGATTTCAAAGTGATTTTTGAAAGTATAAGTTATAAAAATAATTTTTGGAATTGATCCATTTTAAATAAATAAACGTTATAATTTTTAATGTTGTAAAAATTATGGTTTTTGTGAAATACAGTTAAAAACTGATTTTTGAAAATAAGGAATTAATGACTTTATGAAATAGTTAAATTGGGATTTCTGAAATAATTGTGAAAAGTTTAAATATAGGATTTATAAAATTTAATCATTTTATGAATCAAAATGGTGAAATTATAAAGGAAATTAAAGACGTTTTAAAGAATAATATAAATTAATTTATATTAAGAGATTTATAAATGGATATTTATACATTGAAGTATAGACATTATAAAACGAGTTTTTATAAGTGTTTGAATGAAGTGAAAATGAATTTTGTAAATGAATGAAATTTATAGAATTATAAATGTGAAGTTATAAAAGAAATTTATAAATAGTAAGATTTATAAATTTGGTGAAATTATTTGAAGAATAGATTGGTTAAATAAATGGATCTTATAAGTTATCAGATTTATAAATTAGAAAGTCTTTAAAAGAACGATTTTGTAAAATAATCGTTTTATAAGTAATTAACTTATAATATGAACGTTTAGTTTATAATTTAGTTATAAACTGGAATAGGTTAATAAAGGAATTTATAAAAGGAAGTTTTTATAAATAAATAGAAATGGAATTTATAAACGTTGTTTTATAAATTTGCAAATGATTTATTCTGACAAGAAAATTTGTTGAAACCTATAAATGGAGTTATATTCACATTTTTAAATAGTGAATAATACTTTGAATTAAAATGAATAAAAGGATGAAATTGTTAATGAAGTATATTCACGTTTTTGAATAGTGAATAATACGTTAAAGAAAATGTTTAGATGAGATGTTTTAAATAGAATTAAAACGATCTAACGATGTTTTAAAAGGTGTTGAGATTCGAAACCATAGATTTCAACATTTATTGTTGAAATAGATGTTTCGAGAAATAGAAGGAAATAATGGACTATAACACTGTTGTTATAGTAAATGATTTCCGAAAGGAAATGTTTTGTATAGTATTGGGATTTATATATCTATTTTAATTTCGAATCCCTATACTAGTGATTTTGGGTTGTCGTAACGATGTTTTACGCAACATTCGTTTTGGCCCAAATAAATATGTTTAAGAGAATGATTTCCTTAAAGAATGAAATATATACTTAATTTCGATTGAAGTATATTGAATATTTTCTAAGTGTTGAAAATAAATAAAATTTGTGAATTACTTATGAATAAATAAGTATGAAAATGTTTTCCAATATAAAGTGAATATCTTAAGAATTTATCTTTTTGAAGATAAATTGAAATGAATAATCGAAATCGAATATTCATTGATATTTTGGAATTATAAATTCACTAAGGAATTTATAAAGGAAGTGGAATTTGTTTAAAAATAAATATTGATTTATTTTTGAAGTATGAAATAATATATCTTGCAAAGATATTTTGGAAAGTAAATAATTTGGAAAATTATTTGGAAACTGGTGATGTGTGCATATCCAGTGATAGTTCAATAACCGACTATCAATATTTCCCTTTGAATGGGTATTTGATATGATTTGTTTGAATTTGAATGCACACTTATTTTTGAATAAGCGCTCACTATTCGGGTTAACCGGGAAAGGACCATGGGGTCGTATAACCCATTCCGAATATGTGATACGTCGTTATAATTGCATTGAAGATCGGTGTTGAAGACCCGGTATTTGCAAGAGCGATAGGATGACCTGTCGATTTACTCTGCACCGAGTAGCTACGGTATTGAGTTCTCCATATGTGATGGTGAATCCGATCAGGATTGTGAATATCCGGATTGCAAGGACTTCTTTGTAAGTGCCTTCGGTTTTGTTCGAGCCCGGAATAGACTTGTATGGATTGTGTGTCTGACATTACAAGTTGAGATATAAAGCCGATTTCTTTCAAATATATTTCTGTTGGTGGCGGAGAATTTATTCTTTTAGCTTAACACCCTTCTCTGAGACGTACGAGCTCAGAGGTTATATAGTTGAAGTTATCGGCGATATATTCCCAATTTGGTAATGTGACATGCTGAGTGATGCTGAAATGATCATTGTGTTGATTATTGGGATAGGATCGTTTATTTGATCGTCTATCTTGGTGATCATTGTGTTGATCATTTGTTGACCCAAAGCATGGCTTTTGTATAAAGTATGTTTTTGTGGACGTGACTTCGTCGAGCCTCACACCCCGGAAATGGTCAAAACAGGAAAGATGCGGCAAGGTTATGAGGGGTAGCACCCTTTAGGGTATGTACATTTCCTTCTGGATAGAGGTGGTATCATGGTATAGAGCCCAGATATTTAACCTATGTGGTTACTACGAATTTATTACTTTGTGGTTGTTGGTTTTCGGGATCCCGTGAGAAAGGTCGTTTACGATCGGGGAATGGCGTGCTCGTGTCAGTAGTTACCCAGTTAGGGGTAACCCGGCCTTGTGTTGGCAGAGTTCCGGTTTGGTTCTCGGGGATGTCTTTCCAGAGGCATTCTCATGTGGCAATGGGAAGTTCCTTGGCCTGACCATTTGTTGGAAATCCAAAGAAACAATACGAGACTTGTACGGTTTTAGTTGTAGAACCTGCCATCTAATATGGTAGCTATTAGTAGGCATAATATAATGGTACCTATGCTGGCTAAGATTTATATTCTACTTTCGAAATGAATTTCTTCTACACTATGCACTAATAATAATATCAAAATTGATTTGATTTTAATACGTATCAAGCATCTTTGACTATCATAAGGAGAAATCTTCTCCAAGTCTACGTTTGCATTGTGTGTGTGGCAGGAGGCCTTATGGTAGTCTCATTTTTAAAAGCATTGCGAATTGAAATAAAAATATCTCTCTATTTTGATTT
Source organism: Allium cepa (assembly GCA_030765085.1). Lineage (NCBI taxonomy): Eukaryota > Viridiplantae > Streptophyta > Magnoliopsida > Asparagales > Amaryllidaceae > Allium > Allium cepa. The sequence goes on along the minus strand of CM060932.1, from coordinate 338,825,229 downwards.
TAAAGATAAATAAACTGTTTTGAGTTCTCACACTAGTCACATGACTGACTTGGAGTTTATTGTTTTCCTTCCTAAACTCTGGGTGCCCACCAATTTTCACACGGGCAGTCAAGAGTAAGGTTTATCAGGATATTCTGGATATTCTGGAGTTGCTGGAGGCAAGATGGATGGCATGGCATATTACTTATATAGTATTTCTTTTTCTGCTGCACTGTTTGTTGTTATTATACACTCTTATGATATGATGTAATGAAATGTGATGTAATGTAATAACTGATAGTTCTTTGTTTAATGATTATTCATTTATTATTATATGTTGTTCCGCTGCGAATTGTGAGATTCTGATGTTGTTTTCTTTCTGTTTCGTCCTATTTTCTTCTGTTTTTCTATGTTCTCTATTTTCTTTTCCCTATCTAAATTTCCTATCTTCTTTTTTTCTTATTTTTCTTCTTCTTTCTTCTTCTTTTCTTTTTAATACCCATAACTATTCGGTTTTTCGGCAACGAAAATCCGCGTACGTTACAGGAAGAGTGTAACGACCCATAAATTTTGATAATTAAACTGTTTAATTTAATAAGATTTTTGTAATTTAGTTTAGAAAAAAAAAGCGAATTTTTTTTTATAATTTATAACGAAGTGAGTGTTAAAAATGAAATGTAAACTAAAGGTTATAGTAATGGTTGTTAGTTACTATTTAATTGGTCTACTAATGTAGTTGTAACTGTTACATTTGGGTATGAAATTGAATATAAGTAAATAAATATATGATAATTGAATGAATTCAACATTATGTAATCAATTCTGATAAGTAGTGGAAATAATAAACTTGAGTGTAATATAAAGTTAGTGATAACATTTATGCAAGTCACCTTTTTATTTTGGCTGCTAAATTCGAGTAGAAAATCAATTACATTTAAATGTAGGTAAAGGTTCATTAATGTGAGATAGAACTGTACTGTAAAGTGTGAATGTAATGACATAAATGGAAATGTATATTTTAATCATAAGATGAAATAAAGGAATGAAACCAAGTTGAATAAATTGATTGAGGTTTTAATTGTAATAAATGTATATATTTGGCAAATTCAATATAATCGAAAATAACAGTCGAAAATAACAGTTATTACAAAAGAAAGATGAAAATTTGAATATATATTTATGTAATGAAAGATGAACAAATAATAACTAGGTTTATAGAGTGATAATAGATTTAATAAAAAGAGTAGAATTGAAGCAAGGCAGTTATTGGAAATTAATTAATTGGAATTCAATCCGTAACAAATGAATTTATTGAAGGTAAATAAACTTAAATACTATGTAAATTGAAATTGGGATGAATTGGGAAATTATTAATGTATTAGTACATAAACCAATCTTAATATTACCCATAAGAGGATAAGTTAATAGTTGATACAATAACAAGATTGAGAAATCAAATATATGGATTTACTGGGAATTTAAACTTATACTTTTTAAACTATGATAAATTACCTTATTTATGAAATGGAAATGTTTGGAAATTGAATAATTATGACTTAAGTAGGAAGGGGTATTTCCTTTTGACATTCACATACAAAATTTATTTCCCATTATGTTCTCATTTTTCATTTGCATTTAAGAATAAAATATATGTAAGTTCTTTCTCTTTAATTCTTGCCTTTTTGTTTTCCTAGAATTTACTCCTTTTCTAGGCAATTACTCTACTCATAACCGTGTGTATCAAGTTGAAAATTCACGTACAAAAATTTATTTCCCATCTCTTAATTTTCATCTGCATTTAAAATTAAAAAAAAAATGTGCGTTTCTTCCTCCTTAACTTTTGCCTTTCTGTTTCTCTAGCATTCAAAACTCCTTAGTTGTTTCTTTTTTCTTCTATAGCCATGTATTTCCTTTTACAAATCACAAACAAAATTGTTTCTCAATATCCTCATTTTCATTTGCATTTAAGAATAAAATATAGTGTTGCCTTTTTATTTTCTAAACCAGTCAAACCCTTGCCTTTTATTGCCTAGCCTCTTTATTTCTTACCTTAGCTGTTCATTGCTTTAACCCAGCCGCCACTCTCTCTTTTTTACTTCACGTACGAAGTTTCTCATCTCCTCATCTTATTCATTTGCGTGAAGAAGAAAAAATATAAGATCTAAAGTCATGGCTTCCTTCTTCTTTCTCCTCTTTTTTTTCATTTTATTTTCTTTGTCTTCCTTCAAGATAGGCTCGGCCTCCATCTTCTCCTAGCACACCTCTAATTATCATGACCAAGCAACACAAGATGATGGTTGAACCCGTATGTGGTGTAGCCAAGCCATTGATTGATTAAGGCAAGTTGTGCCACTTTGATTCGTTTATTTGTCCATTGTTTTAGCCTCTATTCTTTTGTATTGAATCATATTCTTATGTATGTAATATTTGTTTGCATACAAGATTTGGATCTAACTCTTCATCCACTCAAGCTTGCATTGTGCTTTGTCGTGCTTTTTCGTGCTTTGTGGAGTTTGGATTTTTAGTCTGAGTTTGTCAATTATAGCTTTTTAAAGGTGATTTATCACTGTAGACTTACATACTTAGATTATTGTGAAATGATGACAAGTGAATTGTATAAATTAATATGCTATGTTCATACATGCCTGTGACATATTTATATGATGTGTAATGCTGTTTGTATATCTGTTACATCATCCGATATGATATGTTATATTGCACTGTTCATTTTATTTACTGGGTCACTGCATGTTCCCTATCGCTATGGGTTGAAATGATACATAGGATGAAATGATTGGCTCGAGTGATTTTTATTAATTTTTATTGCGTTTATTTTACTTGGGATTGCGGGTTTGAAAATATAGAACCCGGATTTTCTTTTTAAATTACGGATTGAAATGATATATATATTCGTATCACTTGACCGAGGTTAGAAAATATTGTATAGGCCCTTGGTTATATTTTTAAATAATATTTTCCTAAAAATTTATTAAGTATTTTTAGATAATATTTTCCTAAAAGATTATAAAGTATTTTTGAGTTTTATAAATATATGAAATTTTGACTTAAAATTTGATTTAACGCTTTAATTATAAAGGTGTATTGGTTTTTCTATAAGTTAAATTTTTATAAGTTAATAATTGGTTTTAAGTTTAATTAAAGATCTTTATTGATGAAAAATAGCTTAATAATTGAATTTGACTTAATATGGAAGTTGTAAATCTAACCTAGAAATTGTTATGGATTTTACTTTATGAAATAGACATGTTTTGTGTAATAAATAATGTATTTTGAAGTGATAAAATGAAATGCAATTTAGATTGGGCTTGTGCAATAAAATTTATTTAATTTGAAATCATAGTTATTCGATGTTAAACAGATAGATTTATAAAGAGAATTGGATTGTTATATTAACTGTTATCCCGCTTTTTGGCAAAGCCGTGATACCAAAGGATTGGTCGAAAATGAGAGATAATTCGCCTCAGAGATTGGTCGCATTCCACTTCACTATGGATATCGATGAATTTTGTCCGAGCCCGGATCAGGCTACAATTGAGAGGACATGGCTAGAAAACCCACGAGAGCCAACGTTTCAAGTCAATCCGAGTTCGTATGCTCAAGATATGATAGATTCAATATGAGAGAAATAGCCCTTGTTCGGTTGGAATCCATTGATTCGACTCCACCTACTTCGAATCCATCACTTTGGAATACTTCGAATCCATGAAGTTCGTACCCATCCTCATGTCTCAGCTCGACTCCATCTAGTTCGACTCCATGCTACTTCGTGTCCATTGCGTTCGCACCGGTTAGAAAGGAATTAGCCTCGTGTCTACCTAGTTCGAATCCATCATCCTCGCATTAGTTCGAACCCATGAGATATAGCCGTGCCTTGAATCCATCAAGATAGCAATAGTTCGAATCCACCCTCATATGCCTTAGTTCGAATCCATCAGGTATATATTACTTCGAATCCATGAGAAGTTCCTCTGCTTCGACTCCATCGGGCAAGCCCTCACTTCAAATACATTCTCGCATGTCTATGTTCGAATCCATCCAAAACCCTCCCTAGTTCAAATCCATCAGAGTATTCCTATCTTCGAGTCCGTCAAGATGAAACCCTTTGAATCCATGCAGTTGTAGGGACTTCGAATCCATCTAATAACTGTCTTCGAATCCACCCTGTTGAGGCAAATTCGAATCGATCAATAGTGACTTGCCCTGATCGATTCGAAGGAGCATTGGTTCAATTAATACGAAGGAGGCACATCTTCGAATCGATCACCTCGAATCCACCAAGTCCATGCAGCTAAAACCAAGGATTAGACCCAGTAAACTCGGAGGAAAAGGAGGATTGACCTGAAGCACACGGACCACATCATCATCTTCACATGCAGAAGCATGGATTCGAACCTATGGATTCGAACCATATCGATTCGAACGAATCCATAGGACGAGGAGCACCATCTTGAATCGATCATAACTCGAGATCTACAAGTCCAAATGCTATGAAATTTTCACAGGAGCTTGCGTATACATAGAAGAATGTCCACGCCAAGTTTCATCACGGTTGGACACTTTCTCGATCGATTCGAACCAAGGGTCGAATCGATCCCAAAGTGGGCCCGGATCTCCAGAATTCGGTCGTATTGCCCCCTCACGTGCCAGAAGTGGTCTCTCCGGATTTTTAGGTGAAATATCAGCCTCCTACGCCTATAAATAGAGCCCCGGGTCATTCAGGAAAGAGGATGGAAATTCTAAAGCACCAAGACTCTACCGGATTCAATTCTACACTTTATCATCGTTGTTGCATTCGAGTTTCAGAGCTATAGTCCATTGTAACTTGTTGTAACCAACTGTAATCATCAAGAGATTATCAATAAAGATAGAAAACTTCAAAGTGGACGTAGGCAAGATCGCCGAACCACTATAAATCTTGTGTCGTTTACTTGTTTTCTGCTGTTTCTGTTGAGTGTTGATCATTTTTGTTATCTACCAATTTGTAATTTGTGACTTGTGATTGCGAACGGGTGCTTCCACGACTATTGGGTGTTTGTGGTCAATTTTGACGCAAACATTTCGGTGCTTTCACTGAGAATTGAACTCAGGATAATTTGAATTTGAAGGCTTAAAGATTTAGATCTAAGAACCACGACGAGACAAACAAGTAAGAAACAAAGGCCAGAGAGAAGTGAACACCAAGGAAGTCAAGAGGCTTCTTCAGGAGCGAATCAAGCATCGATCTTCATCACTAGGGACGAGATGGAGACAATGATGAAGAAACAGGAGGAGCTGATCCAAAGTTTGTTTCAACAGATAGGACAACTTGGAGCGCAGAATAGAGAAGCGGATGGAGTTCAGAACGAAGCAGAACCATCCGGCGTAGCACCTGGATTAGGAGGCACACCCATGGAGAACGTTGATCCAATTTCAGAGAGAGAGAGAGAGGAACATCTGCACAACCCGGGAGTAGTAGAGGAGTGAACTCTCGGTCAAGGGGGTAGATCCCAGAATTCCCTCGCGGACTCGGGGGGCAGGTCGAAAGTGGTGAGCGAAGGTTGCATCTCGGGGACAATGACAGATTGGCGGAGATGGTTAGAAAAGCTATGAGAGGCGGTTTGGTAAATAAAGATTTGGAGGATGTTAATAGGAGTCCTTTTACTCCAGCAATCAGACGAGCTAGGAACCCACCGGATTTCAAATTACCATCATTGGACATGTATGACGGGAGAACGGATCCCACGGTTCATCTAACGAAGTATATGAGGCATATGGAAGTGCTGGGGGCATCAGAGGAGGTTATGAACCGGTGCTTTCCATTGTACTTGGCGGATATTGCAGCATTGTGGTTTAGACAATTGGAGAATGGATCCATCGAAACGTGGAATGGTTTAATTGAGAGATTTATGAGGCAATTCAGGGTTCACATTACAAGACCCAAAAATGTGATGACTTTGGCAACCCTAAAGCAAAAAGCCGGAGAGACCTTGAGGAGTTATCTAGCGCGATTCAGTGCAGCAGCAGCTTCGGTGGATCGAGCAGATCCATTTATGGTGGTGATGGCAGCTGTGTCTGGAGTAGCTGACGGCACAGAGTTCAAAAATTCATTGACTAAAGATCCACCAGTGGATCTAGAGGAATTCTACAACGAGGCAGAATAGTTTTTACGATTAGAGGATGCGAAGGAAGAAAGAGAAGAAGGAGAGGGAATAGAAGTTTATGTGCTTAAGGACAAAAGACCTCTCGAAAAGGGCTCAGACAAGGATAAAGGAAAACGAAGGGCTGAGGATTATAATGACAGGTCAAAACGGCAACGGAGGGAGCCGCGATTCACTACTTACACCGAGCTGACTGAGAGTTTGGAGCGGATTTATCAGGATACCAAAGAGCAGGTTCCCTATCGTAGACCGATGCGAAGGGATCCAACTTCTGACGAAAGGAGATCAGATAAGTTTTGTGTATTTCATGAATTAAATGGTCATAACACTAATGATTGTAGGCATCTGAAGGACGAGGTGGAAGGGCATATCAGGAACGGTATGCTCCTTCAATATGTGAGGAGGCGAGCTTCAGCGGTGGAGCCAAAGCGGCCACCGTCTACATCAGCTAGGGGCAACCCTGAACCAGGACATCGTTTGGTTATCAATTAATTGAAATAACGATGAACAAGTCATAAGCTTCCACTAACGCAATTAAATCATTTACACATATACGAGATCGCGAACGTTCCCCAGGCATGCTCTGAATGATCATTGACTGTTTCGTAGTGGGAACTTACACTTTGACATCTTTGCTTTGCTTTTGTTTCGTGTTGATTTGGACATTTGAACTTGGTTTGATTGGACATTTCTGTCTTTAAAAATTCATCTGTTGAATAGATATTTGATCCTGATAATTCTGAAATGGCTAAGCTACTTACACATGTACGGGGTCGCGAACGGTCCTTAGGCAAGCTCTGAGATGGCGATAAACCGCCCTGACAAACGATCCAGGGACCCACGTGAACGTGAGCCTGGTATCGATAATACCAAGCCCTCCCGGGCACACTTTCTCGCCTCGAATGGCACTCCACCTCGAACGGTCACAAAAATGCCTCGAACGGCACACGATCGCGAACGGTCACAACTCGCCTCGAACAGGCACAACTCGCCTCGAACAGGCACGACTCGCCCCGAACGGCACAACTCATCTCATCTCAAATGGCTCGATCACGAACGGTCGTCATTTGAGGTCCGCCACTTGACTGCGCACAGTCGCACTTCACCTCAAATAGCTCGATCACGAATGATCGTCATTTGAAGTCAGGCGCTTGACACGAACGGTCGCACTTCATCTCAAATATCTTGATCCCGAATGGTCGTTATTTAGGGTCACATAAAACTATAACTTCCTTTGCAAGACATCAACAGGATATGAACGTCCAGCTCATGCAGTACAAAACACGCCTTCCTACCGCAAGGCATGTTTTGGGGGCAAATGTTATCCCGCTTTTTAGCAAAGCCGTGATACCAAAGGATTGGTCGAAAATGAGAGACAATTCGCCTCAGAGATTGGTCGCATTCCACTTCACTATGGATATCGATGAATTTTGTCCGAGCCCGGATCAGGCTACAATTGATAGGACATGGCTAGCAAATCCACGAGAGCCAACGTTTCAAGTTTCAAGTCAATCCAAATTCGTATGCTCAAGATATGATGGATTCAGTATGAGAGAAATATTGTTCGGTTCGAATCCATTGATTCGACTCCACCTACTTCGAATCCATCACTTTGGAATACTTCAAATCCATGAAGTTCGTACCCATCCTCATGTTTCAGCTCGACTCCATCTAGTTCGACTCCATGCTACTTCGTGTCCATTGCGTTCGCACCGGTTAGAAAGGAACTAGCCTCGCGTCTACCTAGTTCGAATCCATCATCCTCGTATTTGTTCGAACCCATGAGATATAGCCGTGCCTCGAATCCATCAAGATAGCAATAGTTTGAATCCACCCTCATATGCCTTAGTTCGAATCCATCAGGTATATATTACTTCGAATCCATGAGAAGTTCCTCTACTTCGACTCCATCGGGCAAGCCCTCACTTCAAATACATCCTCGCATGTCTACGTTCGAATCCATCCAAAACCCTCCCTAGTTCGAATCCATCAGAGTATTCCTATCTTCGAGTCCGTCAAGCTGAAACCCTTCGAATCCATGCAGTTGTAGGGACTTCGACTCCATCTAATAACTGTCTTCGAATCCACCCTGTTGAGGCAAATTCGAATCGATCAATAGTGACTTGCCCTGATCGATTCGAAGGAGCATTGGTTCAATTAATACGAATGAGGCACGTCTTCGAATCGATCACCTCGAATCCACCAAGTCCATGCAGCTAAAACCAAGGATTAGACCCAGTAAACTCGGAGGAAAAGGAGGATTGACCTGAAGCACACGGACCACATCATCATCTTCACATGCAGAAGCATGGATTCGAACCATATCAATTCGAACGAATCCACAGGACGAGGAGCACCATCTTGAATCGATCATAACTTGAGATCTACAAGTCCAAATGCTATGAAATTTTCATAGGAGCTTGCGTATACATAGAAGAATGTCCACGCCAAGTTTCATCACGTTTGGACACTTTCTCGATCGATTCGAACCAAGGGTCGAATCGATCCCAAAGTGGGCCCGGATCTCCAGAATTCGGCCGTATGGGCCCCCTCACGTGCCAAAAGTGGTCTCTCCGGATTTTTAGGCAAAATATCAGCCTCCTACGCCTATAAATAGAGCCCCAGGTCATTCAGGAAAGGGGATGGAAATTCTGAAGCACCAAGACTCTACCAGATTCAATTCTACACCTTATCATCGTTGTTGCATTCGAGTTTCAGAGCTATAGTCCATTGTAACTTGCTATAACCAACTGTAATCATCAAGAGATTATCAATAAAGATAGAAAACTTCAAAGTGGACGTAGGCAAGATCGCCGAACCACTATAAATCCTGTGTCGTTTACTTGTTTTCTACTGTTTCTGTTGAGTGTTGATCATTTTTGTTATCTACCAATTTGTAATTTGTGACTTGTGACTGCGAACGGGTGCTTCCACGACTATTGGGTGTTTGTGGTCAATTTTGACGCAAACATTAACTATGATAAAATATTTTATTATGGTCATGGTTTGTAAAAATAAATGATTATGACATAATTGGAAAGCATAACTTAAAGATGACTTAACTGGTAAATTGGAAATTTAGTTTCAAATGGAAGTTTAGGTTAATTTAGTGATAGAAATATTTTATTTATGAGATGGATATTTTAAAATAAAGTGTAAAGTTATGTGTAAAAATTAAAAGTTAAGTAAAATAGCGTAATTTTGACTTATAAACGAATTATATTTTAATTCGAATATTTATTGATACATATTATTTTATTAAATCATAATTTAAATGATATCCAAATGAATATTTTTTGAAGCATGAAATATTATTTTTATAAGTTAGATTGGCTAAAAATTGAAATTTTAATGTAGCTGAAATATACAATGTTTTTGGAAAATTTATAATTGAATGAATAAACTTAGAAATGTTACAACCTTAAAATGAATATTATTTGGCATTGAATTTAAATGGTCTAGATGAATGTTATTTTAATGGTGTTATGATCCTCTAAGTATTATGATTTTCAAAGGATAACATTTCAAAATTGTTATGATTTCAAAGTATTACGGTTCCAAAGTATTTTGGTTTTGGAGTTGTATAACTTTGAAAGCAATATGGTTTTGCGAATGAAATTATTTGAAATTGTATTTAATTAAGAATTTTCTTTAAATGTCTAAATTGTGAAACTTATTGAAATCAAAGATTTAAGAATATGACTTCATAAAGTGGTTTGGGTTAAGATGATTTAAAGGAATATTTCAAGTTTAATAAATTGAAGGAAATATTCAGTGATTTGGAAATGTGGGATTTATTTAAGTGATATATTGATTTGGTTTTTGAATTTAAATGCTATACTATTACTTTGGTTTTGAAATGGAAATGGTATAGTATTTAGTTTTGAAAATGGATATTGTTTTAGAAGTATACAGATTTGGAAATATTACCATTTTGAAATGGATATTATTTGGAAAGTAATGGTATTTGATTTTAAATGGTTTTGGAATAGAAATGATTTTGAAATAAATATCCATGGGTAATAATAATGTTTGGGTGTTAAAGAGACCGGGATCGGAAGTTGTCATACTCTCTGCCAACCCCGAAAACCACTTTAACAACCGTGTACGCGGTGAAGATTCCAGAATGAAGTAGGATGATGGCGACGTGCTGTTGAGGTATGTACGTGGACCCAACTCCCATGAATTGGCATAAGGTGGCTAAAAAAGGAGCGCTTGCGGGCCAGTGCGGTAGACCCTCTTAGCAGAAACACTTCTTCGATATTATATTTTGACTTTGAGATTGATTTGGTGGCCACTTTTGATTTTTGATTTGGGTGTATGGCTCGAGGTGGGCGGTAGCGGCGTGTTATGCGTCACCACCAGCCTGGATGCGTAATTGGTATATCTACCCTGGCATTGCCTTGTTGTGCCGTCTCACCTACCCTAGCGAGCCTTGTACGAGTTTGGTTTTCTCCCATAGCCCGTGGAGTATTTAGGGTAGTCTCCCGATCTGGAGATGTGTTGATACTGGATAGACTACTGGGACTATTATTGTGTTAAGGGGGAGATTGGGTAAGTCCTTAATGCTATTTAAAACTAAGTTTATTTTACTATAGACATTATTATAATAATGAAATATTACTACATAGTAAATAGTTTAACGGATCCTTAGAGGATGGGCGGTCCTAAGCATCCTTTAAGTTATTTGTACGTTATATTAAAGTTCACTTGAGTTAGTTTGCATTATATAAGTATGTATGTCCTGACTCAAGTGTTTTTTTTTCTTTTACGCTCGGGTCAGACTGAGTGATACATCATTAGAGACTCACCTTCGAAGTTGGAGCTTTGCTTGAAGATCCAGCTATCTATTTCGTTTTTAGTTATCCAGTTAATTCTAGGGATGCATACAGCTTTGTTTTTGTATATGATATTGAAACTTCTATTGTATCTTGTATAACTCTGATGTATTTATATAGTAGCTTCATGAACTACTATCTCTTTGCTTTCGCTGCATTATATTACTCTGTATCTGTAACTCTGTGATTTATTTATTTGCCGTATATTCTGAGATTTGCCAAATTTATCCTACAATTTGATATTTTGAGCAATTCAAGTCCGACGTGTGCGGATGTGAAGGGTTGAAAACATCAGGTTGTTACATTTAGTATCAGAGCTTTGGCTCTAGGAAAAACTTAGCATATATGGTAAATTTATTTACAGAATCACTTTCATTCGAGCTTGAATCTCTTTCTCTTTGACTCCCTCGGTTCATAAATTCATTCTTGTCCCTCAATCTTCGTATTCTTCTGAATTTTAGAGAATCCCATAGCCCACCGAATGATTTGTAAAGGGGTGAAACTCCTTTACAATGGCATTGATGCATCGAAGATTTCTGGATCTTCGGTTTAAATGCTAGTATCTCTTATATCCCGAATTCTATCTCTTGAGATCGAATGTAGATTTGCCTTAGGATTCTGCATCGATCTAATACTGGAAGTCGCGATTGACCTGGTTAAGGTTGCCCACGATTTATATGAGCTTATCCATTTCCTTGTTCGGTTAGTTAATCATCCCATCTTTTGTTTCCAACTTATTTCAAATCAAAATTATCTTTGATTGAGTTATCAAATTTGAATCCCTATCCTTGCTTTGTAAATCTATATTTAAAATGTTTTATATATTGTGTTGTTGAGTTGTTGATGTTGATTTGGGTTTTCCATCGATTCGTCTGATCAACGCTATCGATAGGATCCCCGAAACACTTGAATAGAGCAAACAGACACAGTATTTTTTTCAAACTCGGTAAATGAATAAATTTTGCATAATTACGTTATATATGTATAAGTATAATTTTTTGAATTTTGATAGTAAATTGAATTGGTTGTTGAGGAATAATATCTGACTCTTTATATAGCTTGTAACCATTAACTTTGTTCATAGATATAAATATTTGAAATATAAACATGGTTATAAATTAGATTGGAAATATAAATGAATTTAAAACAAGAAACTAAGAATTTAATTTCCGATAGTTTCAAACTTTGGGTTTAAAGTTTTAAAGGGTTCATTATTTAAGGAATTTCAAGTAGAAATTGTTTCAAAGAATTTTTAGTTTTAAATCAGTGCTCTTCTCTTTGTCACTGAAAAATAATTTCGGTGATGGCGGCCGCATCATCGACATTCATTTTCGAGCTTCAAAGTGGAGAGACCATTTTGTATCTCTGCTACACTTTTGTTCGGAAGTTAAATTTGATATGAACTTCGTAAGTATGATTTGAATTACAATATATATGATTTGAATTTGATTTGATATATATTAAATGTATATATATTGTATTTTTCGCTAAAATTGTTTGTAGTTAAACGGAAATTTAATTCTTAAAACTTTATCTTATAAGATAATTTCAATTATAAAATGAAATCAAAATTTTGAATAAACATTTAGGCTTGAAATAATTGAATTTTTATTTGTATAATATTCTATTGCATTCCAATATAACTTACCTAAATTATTAGAAGTTAACAATGTAATCGGATAATATACAATATAAGAGGACTTTTATAAATAAAATTTGAGTGGTTATAATAAATGTTATACACTTAAATTTTAGTTATAAAAAGGATTAATAAGAGATAAATAGAATGAAAAGTTAGTTGAATAAAATACAATAAAATGGTGTTAAAGGAATTTTTTAAATAAATTGGTATATTTCATTTAAATTAATTAATTTCGAAAATTTATTTGTTCACAAAGTTATTATTTTTGAATAAGATGTATTGTTTACTTAATTCTTTCTTTCCCTTCTTTTTCCTTTTCGGAGACGAAAAGTTTTGAGTGGGGGAGAGTGTAATGACCCGTAAATTTCAATGATTAAACTAGTTAATTTGATAGGATTTTTGTAATTTAATTTAGAAAAAAAAAGAGAAAAAAACATTATAATTTATAATGAAGTGAATGTTAAAAATGAAATGTAAATTAAAGGTTATAGTAACGGTAGTAAGTTACAATTTAATTGGTCTATTAATGTGATTGTAACTGTTACATTTGGGTATGAAATTGAATATAAGTAAATAAATGTATGGTAATTGAATCAATTCAACGTTATATAAGAGATTCTGATAAGTAGTGGAAATAATAAACTTGAGTGTAATATAAAGTTAGTGATAACATTTGTGCAAGTCACGTTTTTATTTAGGCTGCTAAATTCAGAGTAGGAAATCAATTACATTGTAGGTAAAGGTTCATTAATGTGAGATATAACTGTACTGTAAAGTGTGAATGTAATGACATAAATGGAAATGTATTTATTCATAAGATGAAATAAAGAAATGAAACCAAGTTGAATAAATTGATTGAGGTTTTAATTATAATAAGTGTATGTATTTGGAAAATTCAATATAATCGAAAATAATAGTTATTACAAAAGAAACATGAAAATTTGAATATATATTTATGTAATGAAAGATAAACAGATAATAACTAGGTTTATAGAGTGATAATAGATTTAATAAAAAGAGTAGAATTGAAGCAAGGCAGTTATTGGAAATTAATTAATTAGAATTCAATCCGTAATAAATGGATTTATTGTAGGTAAATGAAATTAAATACTTTGTAAACTGAAATTTGGATGAATTGGGAAATTATTAATGTATTAGTATATAAACCAATGTTAATATTACCTATAAGAGGATAAGTTAATAGTTGATTCAATAACAAGATTGAGAAATCAAATATATGGATTTATTGGGAATTTAAAACTTATACTTTTTAAACTATGATAAATTACCTTATTTATGAAATGGAAATGTTTGGAAATTGAATAGTTATTATTTAAGTGGGAAGGTGCATTTCCTTTTGCCATTGACGTACAAAATTTATTTCCCATTATGTTCTCATTTTTCATTTGCATTTAAGAATAAAAAATATATAGGTTCTTTCTCTTTAATTCTTGCCTTTTTGTTTTTCTAGCATTTACTCCTTTTCTAGCCAATTACTCTACTCGTAGCCGTGTGTATCAAGTTGAAAATTCACGTACAAAAATTTATTTCCCATCTCTCATTTTTCATCTGCATTTAAAAATGAAAAAATTATTTTACGTTTCTTTCTCCTTAACTTATGCCTTTCCGTTTCCCTAGCATTCATAACTCTTTAGCTGTTTCTTTTTTCTTCTATAGCCGTGTATTTCCTTTTACAAATCACATACAAAACTGTTTCTCAATAACCTCATTTTCATTTGCATTTAAGAATAAAATATAGTGTTGCCTTTTTCATTTTCTAAACCAGTCAAACTCTTCCCTTTTATTGCCTAGCCTCTTTATTTCTTACCTTGGTTGTTTATTCCTTTAACCTAGCAGCCACACTCTCTTTTTACTTCACGTACAAAGTTTCTCACCTCCTCATCTTATTCATTTGCGTGAAGATAAAAAAATACAAGATCTAAAGTCATGGCTCCCTTCTTCTTTCTCCTCTTTTTTCATTTTGTTTTCTTTGTCTTCCTTCAAGCTAGGCTCGGCCTCCATCTTCTCCTAGCAGACCTCTAACCATCATGACCAAGCAACATAAGATGATGGTTGAACCCATATGTGGTGTAGCTAAGCCATTGATTGATTAAGGCAAGTTATGCCACTTTGATTCGTTTATTTTTCCATTGTTTTAACCTCTATTCTTTTGTATTGAATCATATTCTTATGTATGTAATATTTGTTTGCATACAAGATTTGGATCTGACTCTTTATCCACTCAAGTTTGCATTGTGCTTTGTCGTGCTTTTTCGTGCTTTGCGGAGTTTGGATTTTTTGTCTGAGTTTGTCAATTTTAGCTTTTAATAGGTGAGTTATCACTCTAGACTTACATACTTATATTATTGTGAAATGACGACAAATGAATTTTATAAATTAATATGCTATGTTCATACATGCCCGTGTCATATTTATATGAGGTTTAATGCTGTTTGTATAACTGTTACATCATCTGATATGATATGTTATATTGTATTGTTCATTTTATTTATTGGATCACTACATGTTCCCTATCGCTATGGGTCGAAATGATACATACCCGAAAGGACTTTAGAATAAGAAAAATCACTATGGGCTAAAATGATAGGCTCGAGTGATTTTTATTGATTTAATTGCATTTATTTAACTTGGTATCGTGGGTTTGAAATTATAGAACCTGAATTTTCTTTTAACATTATGGATTGAAATGATATATATCGGCATCACTTGACCTAGGTTAGAAAATATTGTACAGGCCCATGGTTATATGTTTAAATAATATTTTCCTAAAAATTTATTAAGTATTTTTAAATAACATTTTTCTAAAAGATTATTAAGTATTTTTGAGTTTTATAAATATATCAAATTTTGACTTAAAATTTGATTTAACGCTTTAATTATAAAGGTGTATTGGTTTTTCTATAAGTTGAACTTTTATAAGTTAATAATTGGTTTTAAGTTGCATTAAAGATCTTTATTGATGATAAATAGCTTAATAATTGAATTTGACTTAATATGGAAGTTGTAAATCTAACCTAGAAATTGTTGTGGATTTTTACTTTATGAAATGGACATGTTTTGTGTAATAAATAATGTATTTTGAAGTGATAAAATGAAATGCAGTTTGGATTGGGCTTGAGTAATAAAATTTATTTAATTTGAAATCATAGTTATTCCATGTCTAAACAGATAGATTTATAAAGAGAATGAGATTGTTATATTAACTATGATAATTTTTTTTATTATGATCGTGTTTTGTAAGAATAAATGATTATGAATTAATTGGAAAGCGTAACTTAAAGATGACTTAACTGGTAAATTGGAAAATTAGTTTCAAATGGAAGTTTAGGTTAATTTAGTGATAAAGATATTTTATTTATGAGATGGATATTTTAAAATAAAGTGTAAAGTTATGTGTAAAAATTAAAAGTTAAGTAAAATAGCATAATTTCGACTTATAAATGAATTATATTTTAATTTGGATATTTATTGACATATATTGTTTTATTAAATCATAAGTTAAATGATATCCAAACGAATATTTTTTTTGGAGCGTGAAATATGATTTTTATAAGTTAGATTGGCTAAAAATTGAAATTTTAATGTAGTTGAAATATACAATGTTTTTGGAAAATTTATAATTGAATGAATAAACTTAGAAATGTTACAACCTCAAAATGAATATTATTTGGCATTGAATATAAATGGTCAAGATGAATGTTATTTTAAACGTGTTATGATCTTCTAAGTATTATGGTTTTCAAGGGATAACATTTCTAAATTGTTATGATTTCAAAGTATTACGATTCCAAAGTATTTTGGTTTTGGAGTTGTATAACTTTGAAAGCACTGTGGTTTTGGGAATGAAATTACTTGAAATTATATTAAATTAAGAATTTTTCTTAAATGTCTAAAATGTGAAACTTATTGAAATCGAAGATTTAAGAATATGACTTTATAAAGTGGTTTGGGTTAAGATGATTTAAAGGAATATTTCAAGTTTAACAAATTAATGGAAATATTCAATGATTTGGAAATGTGGGTTTTATTTAAATGATATATTGATTTGGTTTTGGAATTAAATGGTATACTATTACTTGGTTTTGAAATGGAAATGGTATAGTATTTTTTTGAAAATGGATATTATTTGGAAAGTAATGGTATTTGATTTTAAATGGTTTTGGAATAGAAATGATTTTGAAATAAATATCCATGGGTAATAATAACGTTTGGGCGTTAAAGAGACCGAGATCGTAAGTTGTCATACTCTCCGCCAACCCCAAAAACCACTTTAACAACCACGTACGTGGTGGAGATTCCAGAATGAAATAGGATGGTGGCGACGTTCTGTTGAGGTATGTACGTGGAACCGACTCCCGTGAGTTGGTATAAGGTGGCTAAAACAGAAGCGCTTACGAGCCAGTGAGGTAGCCCCTTTTATCGGACACACTCCTTCGATATTATATTCTGACTTTGAGACTGATTTGGTGGCCACTTTTGATTTTTGATCTGGGGGTATGGCTTGAGGTGGGCGGTAGCTGCGCGCTATGCGTCACCACTAGCCCGGATGCGTAATTGGTATATCTACCCTGGCATTGCCTTGTTGTGCCGTGTCACCTACCCTAGCGAGCCTTATACGAGTTTGGTTTTCTCCCGTAGCTCGTGGAGTATCTAGGGTAGTCTCCCGATCTGGAGATGCACTGATACTGGATATACTACTGGGACTATTATTGTGTTAAGGGAGAGATTGGGTAACTCCTTAACGCTATATAAAAGTAAGTTTATTTTACTATAGACATTATTATAATAGCAAAATATTACTACATAGTTAATTGTTTAACGGATCCTTAGAGGATGGGCGGTCCCAAGCATCTTTTAAGTTACTTGTACCTTATATTAAAGTTTACTTGAGTTGGTTTACATTATATAAGTATGTATGTCCTGACTCGTGTGTTTTGTGTTTCGATTTACGCTCGGGTCAGACTGAGTGATACCGCATTAGAGATTCACCTTCAGAGTCGGAGCTTTTCTTAAAGATCCAGCTATCTATTTCGTTTTCAGTTATCCAGTTGATTCCAGGGATGCATCCAGCTTTGTGTTTGTTTATCATATTGAAACTTCTCTTGTATCTTGTATAACTCTGATGTATTTATATAGTAGCTTCATGAACTACTATCTCTTTGCTTCCACCGCATTATATTACTCTGTGTCTGTGATTCTGTGATTTATTTATTTGATGTATATTCTGAGATTTTACCAAATTTATTCTACAATTCGGTATTTTGAGCAATTCAAGTCTGGCATGTGGGGATTCGAAGGGTTGAAAATATTGGTTCATTACAGAAATCGTGTGTCTTGTCGTCGGCGTCAGTTGCGATTGGGGAGGTCGGGAGTGACCGCAACCTAGTGGTTAGGGCGGCGTGGAGAAGGCGGTGCTTGATCTTGACGTCGTAGAGTGTGGAGGCGGTTTTAATTCGAGATATTGCGGCGGCTCTTTGGTTCAGCGTGAGGTAGGGTTCCTGTAACTTGCGATGATGAATAAGCTTACGTGGCCCTAATGTTTTGGTAATCTTTTATTTTTGACTTCAAATCGTTCAAAACTTAATAACTTTTACATACGAGATCCAATTTACACACGGTTTTCTCCATTGCGACCCTATCGAAATTCCAAAGATTTTGATGCTAGTTTGGACGAATTTTGAGACTGTTGAAATTTTGGGTTTAAATTGGATTTAAATTCAATTTAAATTCAAAAAGGTGGGTGATTTAACCCACTCACAACATCTAAAATTTCTTATGTTTGTTAAATTGATTTATGATGTGATTAGAAATTTATTTATGACTGTTTGGTATATTTTGAATCATCATCTCAGTTTATTTGAATTTATTTGGATAATATAGTTATTTAATTTGTTATTGAATATAAACTGCTAGTAAATACCTGTTATTTATAATCTGTTCTATATGGATGTTATTGATTGAATCGGATGATGATTTTGATAAATGTTTGATGATTGATATTGGATGAATGGATATTGTATTTTATATTGTTATAAACTGAAAGTTGTTATGGATTTTTATTTCATTCGGGATTGCGGTTTGAAATGATATATAACCGTATTTATATTATAAATTACGGATTAAAATGATAAATATTCATATCACCAGACAATAGGATAGAAAATTATATACAGAAATCATAGTCTATATATAAATATATTTTGAAACCATTTATATGGTTTTGTAAAGAAATATATGGTTTTAGATAAATATTGATTTTAGATATTATATAAATGTTATTTTATCCTCAATTTGAAGCTATGTATAATTTTTTTTAATATAGAGTAAGTTGACAATAAAATTTGATTTTATTGAAGATAATATGGTTAAGTATTTAAATTATATTTTATATAGAGTTTATAATAACTTAAATAAGGTTAAGGTTGGAAGATAAATTTGAGATTTATTTGAAATTGAATTTATTTAAGAATTAAACTCAAATAAGCTTGATGTGAAATTTATTAAATCTGAAATTTTAGAAGGTATGATTTTTATAACTTTATTTTGGTTTAGGGTGAATTAAATGAATATTTCAAGTATAAATAAATTGAAGGAAATATTTAGTTATTTGTAATTTGAGTTTTATTTAGATGATAATGGATTTATTATGTAAAATATTTCAAACTAAATAATAGAAAAGCGAATTGTTGAATCGTAGTTACCAAACTTAGCTTTGAAATTTTGAATACTCAAAGTTTGAAATATATTGAATATGAAATGGTTTATTCTGTGGATCGAATCTGTTTTGAAATCGATATAATTTGGAATAGTTAATTTGGAAACTGAATTGTATTGAAATTTATGGTTTGGGATTTGGTTAAATTTAAAATTTAGAAATTCGAGTTGTTTTGGAATTGATTTGTGAAATTGAAGAAGCTATTTTATTATATAAAGTATTTTAAATAATTAAACCATTTAAGTGATGGAAGTTATGTTTCAAAGTTTTGAGTTTCAATGTATTATAATTTAAAGGGTTATATTCAAGTGTTTTGATTTCGAAATGTTATAACTTTGAAAGTGTTATGATTTTAGAAAGGATATATTTGAAATGAAAATGATATCGTATTGATTTGGTTTTGAAAAGGGCAATGATATTTGGTTTTAAAGTATAAACTATTATAAAAATGATCGCGGTGTTTAATAACGTTTGGTTGTTAAAGAGACCGGGATCGGAAGTTGTCATACTCTCTGCCAACTCCGAAAACCACTTTAACAACTGTGTACGCGATGGAGATTCTAGAATGAAGTAGGATGGTAGCGGCTTTCCCTTGAGGTATATACGTGGACCCGACTCCCATGAGTTGGCATAAGGTGGCTAAAACAGGAGCGCTTACGGGCCAGTGAGGTAGCCCCTCTTATCGGACACACTCCTTCGATACCATTCTATTACTTTGTGATTGATTGGGGCCCTTTGATTTTTTTTGGGGGTGTGGCTCGAGGTGGGCGGTAGCTACGCACTATGCATCACCATCAGCCCTGATGCGTAATTGGTATATCCACCCTGGCATTGCCTCGTTGTGTCGTGTCGCCTACCCTAGCATGCCTTGTACGAGTTTGGTTTTCTCCCGTAGCTCGTGGAGTATCCTCTGGTGGCTTCTCGATCAGGAGGGACTATGATACTGGATGGACTACTAGGACTATTACGTGTTAAGGGATATATGTGTAACCCCTTAACGCTATTTAAAAGTAAGTTTATTTTACTAATAGACATTATTATAATAGTGTATATTACTACATAGTAGATAGTTTAACGGATCCGTAGGAGATGTGAATCCCGAACATCTCTTAAGTTACTACACTCACGTTTGACTCTGGATAGGAGATGTCAAATCTTGTAAACATCTCTGATGCTGTTCCACTCATATTATTACCGTTGATTTAACTTACATAAGATCTTTTAGTTCTGACTCGAGTGTTTTGTCCTTTCAATTCGCTCGGGTTACCCTGAGCATTTCAGGATTTGAAGACTTTATTTCTGAGGACGAAGATGAAGATTGTATTATTATTATTCATTATATTTCACAGCATCACATTGTTCTGCTACATTGTTATTTATTATTCTTTGGTATGTGTAACTCTGATTCTGTGTTGTATAAGTATAATCAAATGTTTTTGTAAAACAGCTTCATGAACTGTTATTTGATTATTATATTTTGTCGTTCCGCTGCAAGATTCTGTTTTGTTTTTCTTCTTTCCCTGCTTTTTCTTATTCACCCTAATAACAATCCGCCCTTCTGTATGGTTTGATTCTTGACTGTGTGGTTTATCGTCGATTTAAAGCGTACAAAATAGCGGGTTGTTACATAAGGAAAGGGCAATGAACCCAAAAGACACAAAATGTATCGATACGAAATCATTTTATCAATTCCGTAGCGAATCAGACATCAAAACACAGAATTGAATATACCGCAGAGATCGAAATGACGAGATGATCAAAACGGTGTACTGATATCTGTGGTATGATCATCCGGTCAAAAGTCGATAATCGGTACCAAAATGCTGCTAATTTGTCAGAAATAAGACAAACGGAGCAAAAGTAGTTAGAATTTGGAGAAACTAAATATGATGTCCCACTCAGAAGATGATTTACAAATTTTCTGTAGAAAAATATTCAGGTTTGGAAACCATTTTATTACCATCAAATTTTAACTGATTTGAACTGAAATGAAATTACACGATAAAATAATCTTCCATATTATTAATTGAAAATTCGCCATTTTCTATGTTTTTAAATACGCGTTTCAAATATTAAATTTTTATTTCAAAATTTTATTATTTAAAATTTCACAAAAATTCAATTGATTAAATAAATAAAACCACTAAATTTATGGGTCATTACAAAATAAATCTCATAGAAAACAATTTTCTATATGGAAATAGATTTCAGAATGGAAATCATATTTCTTATTCCAATATTAAGTATCAATTATTTATTACAATTTATATTTCCAGTATTTCTCTTTGAAGCAGAAGCGAGTATTTATTCTCTTCATTCCAATTGTAACTTAAATTACATTTATTCTTATACATTCGTTTTCCTTTCAAATGGTCAAACTATTCAAAGAAAACTTTACTACAATATCATAACAAACTCTTTACAAAAGCGCATTCGATTATCCTTAATATTTAAGGACATGAAATATGTTGCACTTTACGTAAACCGATCAAAATGACATTTTAGCGATCAAATTCTTATATCTATCTTGTAGTTTTTGGTCTTATGTTACATTAACACAATATGATCTATTTTATAATCAATCAGATTGAATACTCAATCTTGCACTAAGGTTTATTTGGTTTTTTGGATGAACTAATTTCATCGAAGTATTGTGCATTACAAATTTTAACCATTCACCATGTAACATTTATATGCAATTGTATATGGATCAAATATGTAACGCCCCACCCCAAGACCCACCTTAGTAAAGAGAATTAACGAGTGATTCCGTCTACTAAAGCGGAGAATAGGACTGGTTAAGGGCGACCATCTATAACTTTGTCTTAAACATCTACTGAATACGTCGATAAATGCATTATGATTTTTCTTTTCTATCTCAATGGATCGACATACATAGTAAATGCTTAATCCAAAATTATAGGTGGCTAATGGATCTATCAGAACAAAATACAATAACTATATGTAAAGCACATCACAGAACAGTAATAAACATCATATATGTATATATACACCGATACATGTTTAGTACAATACAATATGAATACAATAAAGGTGGTACGGTACACGACCACGCCATATACATCGAATTAATTGTAAATACATCAGAGTCAAGCGGAAAGAAATAAAAACTACACAAAAGTGCTAGGCTGGTATCCAAGCAAATGCATCAAAGCAAGGTCGCGTAACAGATAGCTAACCTGAAAAAACTCGGTCTGACCCGAGTACAAAGTACACGGGTCAGTCTAGCTAAAATAATCAGTTAATGAGGGTAGAAGATAATATGAAGCATAAGATAAAAGGTGATAATTCTTTTCGAATGAGAAGAGGCCACAGAAAGAATATAACCCATGACCTAAGTGAAATAATGTCACTTAAGTATACAAAGACCTCAAAAGAGGTAAGTTCAATAATACTACCCAAATAATATAAACATTCGCCTCATATCATCGGCGACATTCCAAAATGTATACATGGTTTCCATGAACCATATCTCCTCAAAAGGTAAAACATCAATACAAAATCTCGCCAAAAAGGAAAACATAAGACATTCTCAAGTAGGATGATCCCAAACTCAAATATAAAAGAATCTCCAAACTCAATTATACCTCATCTCATCGGTATAAATGTATATAAATCTCAATCTCAACTCGCCAGAATGGCAAGGCCTAGAATATCCTATAAATTCATGAAATCATCCAAACTCATAACTCAAGGAACTCAATAAGAGTTTAAGACATCATAAATGAAATCACCTACATACGACATCTCATATAGCACTAGGCTATCGATGTAATCAAACATCTTAAAATGGTGAAATCATAATAAAATAGAAAACTCAGAAAACCATGATAGGCCAAATCCCCGATTGCAATGCCGAAGCAATGCTGCACGTGCTAAACTCAGACGGCCGAAGCCTCAGACAAGGTCGCTAACACCTCCCAAAGCAGTTCGTCCTCATGACAAGGTCGCTGACACCTCTCCAAGCAATTTTGTCAGCCCTAACAAGGTCGCTAACACCTCCCGAAGCAGTTTGTCCTCATGACAAGGTCGCTGACACCTCCCCAAGCAGTTTTGTCAGCCCTAACAAGGTCGCTAACACCTCCCGAAGCAGTTTGTCCTCATGACAAGGTCGCTAACACCTCTCAAAGCAGTTTTGTTAGGTAAACATCGTGAATGTGCCACAAACTCACGGATAGGAACCCAAAAAGTGTTAACGTATGTCCCATACCATACATTCGCACTTAGAGGTTTACTAGCCGTTAGTCGATGTCACACTAGAAACATCATAAAACTCATAAAATTATATCTCGCCTAGTCTCATTGGCGAGTGATAAAGAGACACAATACTTGTCTCATCTCATCGACAAGTATTAAATGACAACGTAATTTTTCTCATCTTATCGACATGTGAAAACATCATGATGGTTCATCATAAACCATAAATTTCAAATTATGAAATCATTAACCCAAGACTTGCCTCATATCATTGGCAAGTAAACAAAACGTCATGATGGTTCTCATCGACCATACTCCTTCATAGGAGATCTCAAACCACAATACTTGCCAAATATTAACCATCTTAAATAATTCCAATAAATAGAAATTATAAAATTAAAAATATGCCATAAAATGGCAAAACATCTCAGAATCAATATTCCCAAATAGCTTCGATCGTACAAGTCCGAAATTAACCGAAATAGTAAACGCACATGTCCCATACCACGTGTTTTACTAAATCGTTTAATTCTCTTTCTTATACGTTCGAATAGTACAAAAGTGTATGTTTTATATTTAAAATAGTTTACTAGAGAAAACAAGCTTTTAAACTTTTTTTTTCCTTTCTAAAAAGATTAATAAAACCAATATTTGAAGTTCCTTCATTATTATGAAATAAGTAGATTTTATATAAGAAAAATAATTTTAAAATAATATATAATAATAATTTGAAATTTTCATATATTTCAAAAATCACTTCAAAAATGGTTAGTGGAAACCATGCTCGAAAATAAAGAAAAACAAGAAAGATAACTCAATACCGATAACTTGAGTTCAATACGAATTCAATTCAAATTCTATTTAAATTTCAATTTCAAATTCTTCAAATATAGCTAACCTATTGATAGGCATCATAGCTCTCAAAATATCTCAAAATAACATCAAAATCGAATAAGAATGAGAGCAAAAATAAACTAATACAATTCTCGGGTCAATAATTGTTATTGCTGTCGTTTTGCTCTCGCAACAGCGACAAACAAACACAGTTTTGATCAAGCAAACCTCAAAATTTCAAAAAACACAAAACATGAAACTTTTAGTACAAAGTATAAGCTTTCCAGAACATGTAAGATTATTAATTTTGGATAAGAAATGAGAAAGTTATGATAAAAATAGTTCAGAGATCTAAATTCAACACTGCTGTCATTTTGATCTCGGGATAGCAACGATCAAATGCAGTTTTGATCAATATAACTTCAAAATTTCAAAAACCTCAAAACATGAAACTTTTAGAACAAATTCTTAGCTTTCCAGAACATTAAAGATTATTTAATTTGGATAAAAATTGAAGAAGTTATGCTTAATTTAGTTTCAGATTCAACAACAGAGCAAATAATAGTTTTGCTCTCGGGATTACAATAGAAACACTCAAATTTGAAATAGATAAATTCAAAATTATGAAAAACACAAAACATAAAACTTGTAGTATATGATCTAAGCTTTCCAAAACATCAAATATTCTTAAATTTGGTTAAGAAACGAAAGAGTTATGCTTAAATTACTAACAATATTAGTACTGAAATTTCACAGGGTAGAGACTATTACTCTGTTAAAAAAAGGGATTTTGACGAAGAAATATTCAAAATATGAGAAAGTAACTAAAACAAAAGTTCTTCTACAGAAAATTATCTTTCTACTGCAAAAATATTCAACACAATTGGATTTACCAATCAAAAGTTATGTCTATTTTACTTTCAGGTATTAACTCGGAAATGTTTTATATGGCTGTGCTATAACATTAGTTTCAAACACAATTTCGACCCATTTAACAGCAGAATTTCGAAATATGATTAAAAGAAAACTTGTAGCTAATTGAAATAGCTTTTAGCCACAAAAAGATTGAGTCAATTTGGATTAGTCTACCTTATATTATCGTTGTTTTACTGCAGCTACTTTTTTTTATCAAATTTTCAGCAAACAATAACACAAAAATCACACAACTTTTCAACCAAATTGCACACAATTGAATCAAAAATCATTCAAATAATAATGTGCAGCAAACAAAGATTTAGAAATAGGAATGTGAGTGATTAACTCACCTCTATCCTTTAATTCAACAATCGTTATTATCACTTCAGCCTAAATTTCGAAACTAGTAAACCCTAAACAAAAAATCAATCCAAAATATACCCAAAAGCCCTAATTTAGTTTACTGTAAATTGAGAATTCAAATCATTGAGATGTATTTAAGCTAGAGATGATTACCTGCACAAATAAGCTCCTAAAGATGTTTAATTTACCATGAATTGAAGAAGAGATTTGATTTTTCTTCTTCTTCTAGGTTTTGAAAGAGGAATTGAGTTCTCTGGAGGGTTAGAGAAATGAAAATGTACGTACTGTAACTTTTCTCTTCTCATTTCTTAGGTTAATAGGCCAGTAAAGAATATTTACACTAACTGGGCTAAGGTCCAACAAAATAAAAGAAATAAGATTATGTTTTTTTTTTACTTAATCACTTAACCAAGTATGTTAAGAAATAAACTTATCAATATTTCAAGCTCTACTTCTTTAAAATTATGAAATTCATTACTTATGATAATAAAAATGTTTTATACCCAATTAAAAGATGATTTACATAATTAGAACATATTTATTATCATATTTCTCTATTTAAAGAAAATAGCAAATTTACATTTAATTACAAAACTCATTGTAATTAACACTATAAATTACACAAAAATCACAATTTTGTGTCATAAAATTCTATAACTCATTTCAAATATAGTTTTATGCTCAACTTATATTTTTAAACTCAATTCCATCATTTTATTAAATATAACCCATTTTAAAAGTAATTACTTCTTTAAAAAAAAAATATTAAATGAAGTAAAGAGCAATAATTAACAAAATTATTGCATTAACTCTAAATAAAACACATTTTCCTCATTTTATCCTTAAATATATTGTTTATTCCCAATAAACAATTTAATTTCCTCTTTAATTATTAATTTACGCTATTAAATTATAACTGCCGTTATAATTTAATATTTTCAGGTAATCGCAAAAACCAGGGTTGTTACAGACTCCTCCCCTTACAAAAATTGCGTGCCCGCAATTTTCTAGAAAAAGAGGTGTAAAAACATAAAAGATACAATTATCGAAGGATAAAGGCAAGCTCGAATTCCAAATCATTCATACTCTCAATATGGAATGGTAGAAAGAAATAAGGAAAAACTCATTTGATTAATTCAATGGCCTATCATATGCTAATATAGTGATTAGCAAACCATCGAATTTTCCAAGAACTCGAAAGAATTTCAAAGATATCTCGTCTTTGAATCAAAACTCAATAAGATGCTCAACAGTTAATCAATTGAAAATGATTGATTTCACAAAACTCTATGAATAGAGTCGGGATCAAACTCACTTAAAGCCGAACTCTAAGCAATAAAGAAGATCATCATAGGATTTTCCGCATAAAGATACGGAAAGAAAATCCTCACAATAGAGTAGAAACAATAGACAAGATAGATAAATCACGAAATGACTTCTTACAGGGCCACCAAACTCGAACGACCATGAAAATGCATGTCGTTGTTATTAACTTAAGGATAGAATATACATAAGAGACAAGGATATAAGCTCGAATTACTTTTCAATCCAAGATATTTATAATTTTAAATCTCAACATCTTATAAATTTAAAATCTCAATTTTCAACATTTGAAAATTTTCTAACTCTTTATTATATTACTTAGTAAGTAATTTAAAAATCAAATTAAAAGTCCAAATTTCTTATCTTACTTCAAAATTAATTTCCAAAGAAATTTGTAAATCCATAATAATAATCATCAAAATAAATTGAGGGTTTAAATTCTCTTTACTTTTTTATTTATTAAACCACCTAAATAGTTTAAAAACAATCTTCAAGTTCTCTTATAACTTTTCTCTTAAAACATCCAATGTATATAATATAGATTCTAAAATCTCAAAATATACTTTCAATAAAGTATAGCTCAAGGATATTTTCACATATTCTCATCTTTATATTTTCAAAATAAATATATAAATAAATGGCATTGCCTTGCCATTGAACCTCTAATAAATAGATATATCCATTGGCTGCAGCGTTGATCGAACGATCAAAACTGCCTCGCCACTCTGTTACTCGTCTCTAAAATCAATGGCTGCAATTACCGTTTAAAAATAAATTTAATATATCTCAAAATATTATTTTCAAAATCTCAAATTTCAAAATACAAACAATCATGTTTGATTGCCTCATCAGAGCATTTAGGTGATTCTTATCGATAACGTTGATCAGGCGTATCGACCAGAACTCTTAACTACTCGATGGATAACCCAACACTCTCAAATTATTTCCATGAAAGAATACTACTCATATAAATATATTCTCAAAACATTCTTTGATTTTTAAAATATCTCAAAACTCCAATTTCTCTTTAAAACTCATATTTATATAGCTTCAAAACTCAAACCAAAGAACATTAAGAGAATGCATCGAGATATTCCAAGAATACTCGATTCTCAAAATCAACAGAAGGAGATTGAGTGTTCGTCAATCTTACGATGTCACTAACCACTCCCAAAAGTCATCAAGATACATGATAAGCAAGATATTCTTCTTGAAGGAGAAGAAGCACACAAACAACAAATTATTACTTCAAACAAAGTAATGCTACAAAGAATAATACCAATTGAGTATCCGAAAAGGATAACTCAAAGAAACTAAATCAAACTAGAACAATCTAGAAACTCACCTCATTCCTTAGTGGATATCCTCGTGGAAGGATAGCCGAAGGCTAAAAGCCAGGAATAAGGTTAATTCAACACTCGATTTTCCGATTGGATATCAAACCCAAACGGACTTATCAAAACTCAACAAAGTCACCTTAACTGGAATTTGAGATATATCATCAACATATCGATACTCAAGAGTGAATACAAAAACTTCAGAATCATCATTAACATTCCAAAGTGATAGAAATAATAAACCAAGCAAATTAGGATGCCTAAATAAATAAAGGATCCTATAACAACAAAAGGATCGGACTTAACATCAAATAAGTCAATCCATCTCAAATCAGATACATCTCAAGATAGTGAGTAATAAACAAATACTCACTAAAGTAGCAACACATAGAGAACTCAAAATGCTCACAACAAGCCAATCGTTGTGGATCCCTTCAGTAGGATTCACAACTCTCAAAGGAATGAAACAAGAATGTTTAAAGAAATCAATAAGCTCCAACGATACGAACTCACTCGTATCAACAAAAATGAGAATGGAATAATCCCAAATGAGATTTTATATAAGATAAGATGACATCAAACACTATTATGGAATACTACGGAATACAATATATCTATATTCCTAGACATATTCCATCTCAACAATCCCAAAACTCGAAAATGAATCAAGGCACGATTCGAAAACAAGCTCGAATAAAGGACAATGATTCACTTGTACTGTACTTTGATGTATCATGATATACGTACTGTTCTGTATTTATTCTACTTTGTTCTGACCACAGCTCTGATACCAAGCTGTAACGCCCCACCCCAAGACCCACCTTAGTAAAGAGAATTAACGAGTGATTCCGTCTACTAAAGCGGAGAATAGGGCTGGTTAAGGGCGACCATCTATAACTTTGTCTTAAACATCTACTGAATACGTCGATAAATGCATTATGATTTTTCTTTTCTATCTCAATGGATCGACATACATAGTAAATGCTTAATCCAAAATTATAGGTGGCTAATGGATCTATCAGAACAAAATACAATAACTATATGTAAAGCACATCACAGAACAGTAATAAACATCATATATATACATATACACCGATACATGTTTAGTACAATACAATATGAATACAATAAAGGTGGTACGGTACACGACCACGCCATATACATCGAATTAATTGTAAATACATCAGAGTCAAGCGGAAAGAAATAAAAACTACACAAAAGTGCTAGGCTGGTATCCAAGCAAATGCATCAAAGCAAGGTCGCGTAACAGATAGCTAACCTGAAAAAACTCGGTCTGACCCGAGTACAAAGTACACGGGTCAGTCTAGCTAAAATAATCAGTTAATGAGGGTAGAAGATAATATGAAGCATAAGATAAAAGGTGATAATTCTTTTCGAATGAGAAGAGGCCACAGAAAGAATATAACCCATGACTTAAGTGAAATAATGTCACTTAAGTATACAAAGACCTCAAAAGAGGTAAGTTCAATAATACTACCCAAATAATATAAACATTCGCCTCATATCATCGGCGACATTCCAAAATGTATACATGGTTTCCATGAACCATATCTCCTCAAAAGGTAAAACATCAATACAAAATCTCGCCAAAAAGGAAAACATAAGACATTCTCAAGTAGGATTATCCCAAACTCAAATATAAAAGAATCTCCAAACTCAATTATACCTCATCTCATCGGTATAAATGTATATAAATCTCAATCTCAACTCGCCAGAATGGCAAGGCCTAGAATATCCTATAAATTCATGAAATCATCCAAACTCATAACTCAAGGAACTCAATAAGAGTTCAAGACATCATAAATGAAATCACCTACATACGGCATCTCATATAGCACTAGGCTATCGATGTAATCAAACATCTTAAAATGGTGAAATCATAATAAAATAGAAAACTCAGAAAACCATGATAGGCCAAATCCCCGATTGCAATGCCGAAGCAATGCTGCACGTGCTAAACTCAGACGGCCGAAGCCTCAGACAAGGTCGCTAACACCTCCCAAAGCAGTTCGTCCTCATGACAAGGTCGCTGACACCTCTCCAAGCAATTTTGTCAGCCCTAACAAGGTCGCTAACACCTCCCGAAGCAGTTTGTCCTCATGACAAGGTCGCTGACACCTCCCCAAGCAGTTTTGTCAGCCCTAACAAGGTCGCTAACACCTCCCGAAGCAGTTTGTCCTCATGACAAGGTCGCTAACACCTCTCAAAGCAGTTTTGTTAGGTAAACATCGTGAATGTGCCACAAACTCACGGATAGGAACCCAAAAAGTGTTAACGTATGTCCCATACCATACATTTGCACTTAGAGGTTTACTAGCCGTTAGTCGATGTCACACTAGAAACATCATAAAACTCATAAAATTATATCTCGCCTAGTCTCATTGGCGAGTGATAAAGAGACACAATACTTGTCTCATCTCATCGACAAGTATTAAATGACAACGTAATTTTTCTCATCTTATCGACATGTGAAAACATCATGATGGTTCATCATAAACCATAAATTTCAAATTATGAAATCATTAACCCAAGACTTGCCTCATATCATTGGCAAGTAAACAAAACGTCATGATGGTTCTCATCGACCAAACTCCTTCATAGGAGATCTCAAACCACAATACTTGCCAAATATTAACCATCTTAAATAATTCCAATAAATAGAAATTATAAAATTAAAAATATGCCATAAAATGGCAAAACATCTCAGAATCAATATTCCCAAATAGCTTCGATCGTACAAGTCCGAAATTAACCGAAATAGTAAACGCACATGTCCCATACCACGTGTTTTACTAAATCATTTAATTCTCTTTCTTATACGTTCGAATAGTACAAAAGTGTATGTTTTATATTTAAAATAGTTTACTAGAGAAAACAAGCTTTTAAACTTTTTTTTTTCTTTCTAAAAAGATTAACAAAACCAATATTTGAAGTTCCTTCATTATTATGAAATAAGTAGATTTTATATAAGAAAAATAATTTTAAAATAATATATAATAATAATTTGAAATTTTCATATATTTCAAAAATCACTTCAAAAATGGTTAGTGGAAACCGTGCTCGAAAATAAAGAAAAACAAGAAAGATAACTCAAGACCGATAACTTGAGTTCAATACGAATTCAATTCAAATTCTATTTAAATTTCAATTTCAAATTCTTCAAATATAGCTAGCCTATTGATAGGCATCATAGCTCTCAAAATATCTCAAAATAACATCAAAATCGAATAAGAATGAGAGCAAAAATAAACTAATACAATTCTCGGGTCGATAATTGTTATTGCTGTCGTTTTGCTCTCGCAACAGCGACAAACAAACACAGTTTTGATCAAGCAAACCTCAAAATTTCAAAAAACAAAAAACATGAAACTTTTAGTACAAAGTATAAGCTTTCCAGAGCATGTAAGATTATTAATTTTGGATAAGAAATGAGAAAGTTATGATAAAAATAGTTCAGAGATCTAAATTCAACACTGCTGTCATTTTGATCTCGGGATAGTAACGATCAAATGCAGTTTTGATCAATATAACTTCAAAATTTCAAAAACCTCAAAACACGAAACTTTTAGAACAAATTCTTAGCTTTCCAGAACATTAAATATTATTGAATTTGGATAAAATTTGAAGAAGTTATGCTTAATTTAGTTTCAGATTCAACAACAGAGCAAATAATAGTTTTGCTCTCGGGATTACAATAGAAACACTCAAATTTGAAATAGATAAATTCAAAATTATGAAAAACACAAAAATGAAACTTGTAGTATATGATCTAAGCTTTCCAAAACATCAAATATTCTTAAATTTGGTTAAGAAACGAAAGAGTTATGTTTAAATTACTAACAATATTAGTACTGAAATTTCACAGGGCAGAGACTATTACTCTGTTAAAAAAGGGATTTTGACGAAGAAATATTCAAAATATGAGAAAGTAACTAAAACAAAAGTTCTTCCACAGAAAATTATCTTTCTATTGCAAAAAGATTCAACACAATTGGATTTACCAATCAAAAGTTATGTCCATTTTACTTTCAGGTATTAACTCGGAAATGTTTTATATGGCTGTGCTATAACATTAGTTTCAAACACAATTTCGACCCATTTAACAGCAGAATTTCGAAATATGATTAAAAGAAAACTTGTAGCTAATTGAAATAGCTTTTAGCCAAAAAAAGATTGAGTCAATTTGGATTAGTCTACCTTATATTATCGTTGTTTTACTGCAGCTACTTTTTTTTTATCAAATTTTCAGCAAACAATAACACAAAAATCACACAACTTTTCAACCAAATTGCACACAATTGAATCAAAAATCATTCAAATAATAATGTGCAGCAAACAAAGATTTAGAAATAGGCATGTGAGTAATTAACTCACCTCTATCCTTTAATTCAACAATCGTTATTATCACTTCAGCCTAAATTTCCAAACTAGTAAACCCTAAACAAAAAATCAATCCAAAATATACCCAAAAGCCCTAATCTAGTTTACTGTAAATTGAGAATTCAAATCATTGAGATGTATTTAAGCTAGAGATGATTACCTGCACAAATAAGCTCCTAAAGATGTTTAATTTACCATGAATTGAAGAAGAGATTTGATTTTTTTTCTTCTTCTAGGTTTTGAAAGAGGAATTGAGTTCTCTGGAGGGTTAGAGAAATGAAAATGTACGTACTGTAACTTTTCTCTTCTCATTTCTTAGGTTAATAGGCCAGTAAAGAATATTTACACTAATTGGGCTAAGGTCCAACAAAATAAAAGAAATAAGATTATGTTTTTTTTTTTTTACTTAATCACTTAACCAAGTATGTTAAGAAATAAACTTATCAATATTTCAAGCTCTACTTCTTTAAAATTATGAAATTCATTACTTATGATAATAAAAATGTTTTATACCCAATTAAAAGATGATTTACATAATTAAAACATATTTATTATCATATTTCTCTATTTAAAGAAAATAGCAAATTTACATTTAATTACAAAACTCATTGTAATTAACACTATAAATTACACAAAAATCACAGTTTTGTGTCATAAAATTCTATAACTCATTTCAAATATAGTTTTATGCTCAACTTATATTTTTAAACTCAATTCCATCATTTTATTAAATATAACCCATTTTAAAAGTAATTACTTCTTTAAAAAAAAAATATTAAATGAAGTAAATAGCAATAATTAACAAAATTATTGCATTAACTCTAAATAAAACACATTTTCCTCATTTTATCCTTAAATATATTGTTTATTCCCAATAAACAATTTAATTTCCTCTTTAATTATTAATTTACGCTATTAAATTATAACTGCCGTTATAATTTAATATTTTCAGGTAATCGCAAAAACCAGGGTTGTTACAAAATATCCATAGTCTTGTATTGTTTTTAGAGTTTAAAACTCATAGAATGCAATATATGGTCTTGATCAAATAAATGTGTAAGTGACCAAACCAAGAATGTATTCAGTAGTTGTAAAATCAGGCACTTACATGGGTGTTGAAACGTTAACATGCAATAGGCATTTGATAATGGGTATTATATTTCCGTTTGTCAACTTTCAATTCAGTTCGTTTGTATATGTTAATTGATAAACATTTTATCAATCGTATTAAATGCACTTTATCGTTATTGCAATGACCCGTAATTTTCGATAATTAAAAATAGTTAATTTAATAAGGTTTTGTGATTTAATATTGGAAGAAATAAAAATTTGTGATTTAATAATAAGAGTATTATTGGAATGAGATGTAATAGTATTAATGTATGGTAATTGGTAACTGCTTTAAAGGAAATTCCAATTAATTGAAATGAATAAAAGTTATAATTGGTTATAGATTGTTAATAACTTGTAATAATGTACATATTAATTGATAATTGGATTAAAAGAGTAATAGATAATTTAAATGTTGTAATAATTAATAAAATAATGTGTAATAGGCTGTAATTGAATAAAATTAGTGTAGCATGGGTTATTATAACATTTGTTGTAAATAATAAACTTATAAATATTATTAAATGTATAAATGGTGACAATTGTTATTTGTTACCAATTTAATTAATCAATTACAAATAAATGTAATAAATGTTACATTAATGTGAGTTAAGATGATAACTGCAAATTGGAATGTAATAAAATGTACAGAAATGTCAATTACATTCATTAGGCAATAAATTGTTTAATAATAAAAATGAAACCAAGATAAATGAATTTATTGAGATTTTTAGATTTTAATTAATGGCAAAATCAACGAAGGTTCAATATTATTGGAATACTATAAGTAGTATGGTAAAAGATGATAATTGTAGAATATTTGTGTAATAAGATGTAAACCAATCTTAATTATGTCCATAAAGTAATGATTGATTGAATGAAAAGATTAAAATCTAAATAAATAAATTTAATAAAATTAGAATATAATTAATTGGAATTAAATGCAATTAAATATTATGGTTAATGTAAGAAAAGGCATCAATTGTAGAAAATGAGGATAACAAGATATAAACCTATGCTAATAATTTCATAAGGTATTGGTTGATTTAATAGTAGGAGTGTAAATCAAATTGAAAGAATAAAATGAATAAGTTTAGTAAAAGAGTAAACATATGTTTATTTATTTGAAATGTTTGATAGCTGAAAGATTGATTGTAGAGACGAGAAACTATTATTTAGTAAGAAATGTATAATTATTGTTTGTATCAAATATTGTATAAATATGTTTAAATTACTATTAGATAGGAAATGATTGTTCCACTTCTCATTACATTTATTTAGTCCATTTTGAAACTTAATCAACTGAAATTAATGTAATTGAAAATTTTCAATTAATAGGAGAGAGAATACTAAATTGTAAATTAATAGATGTAATTAAAAGTAGCCGTGTTTTATGAAAATATAAGGAAAGTTATTTTTAATGAAAAGTACATTTGCATCAAATAAAATGAATATTTCATTTGTGAATGTTGCTTTAATTTCATTAAAATAAAGAATAGAATGATTGATTCAAAAGGAAGAAATAATGTTTATTTGAACTATGATTTAGCTTACAAATTGAATACAAGAATAGGAAAATAATCTATTTCAGTAAGTTATTTATTACCCTTGTGTATAAACAACAAATTTATAAACATGTTTAAATAAACAATTGTTCTATTTTTCATTAATTTTAGTTTTCTTTTTTGAAATTTAATTTTGTAAGTAATTGCAATTAATGTAATTCAAATATTTCAATTATAAGGAAAGAAAACATTGATTGCAATTAATAGATTTAATAAAAGAAACGCACGTTTTATGTCAAACAAAAAGGGTGTTTTAATGGAAAAAAAGATCATTTGTGGGAAACCAAATTGAACGTTTTCATTTTTAAGGTAAGTATAAATTTTTTTTATTACCCACAGATAAAAACCAAAACGCGTACAAATTTGAATATTATTTGAGTTAATGAAGTTAGTTTGGTTACGTTTCAAAAAAAAATTGAATTTCTAAAGGTTGTGCTATGTACATGGTCCCTTCATTTATTTTGTTAATAATTGTTGCATGAATGTTTTAAAATAGTTACCTTATTATTAATACTTTATCCATTCATTTCTCATTCTGTTTAATACCTGAACCTAGGCTTTTAGGTTGTATTTAATTTTTGCCACCTCATTTTCACACATACAAAATATTACTTTCCTTTGGTTTGCAAACTTTTCCATTCCTACGTACATTTCCTTATGCATTATTAATGCCTAGAACATTAAAAATAAAATATGACATTTATTTTGTCCCTCCACCTTCATTTCGTAATTATAAATAACATGTAGCTTATTTCTTTATTTGAGTTTTGTTTCTCCTGACACCTCATATTCACAAGCTCTTATTCTTGCAAATCCAAAAGCTTTCTTTTATGAAACATAATTTTTTTTTTTCGTACACGTCCTGTCTCTATCTTAGTTGTTCTTCAATCTTTTCCCTAAGCCTTATCTTGAGAAATACATAAGTATTGGTTTACTTTTTAATGCGTACTAATTATTATTTTAATAATATTTCTTATAACATTAATATCTTTTGCATATAAACTTTGATTCAAGCGCGATTTCTTCTATTGGATTCATATTTAAATTCCGAACAACATTAAATTGATTTAGTTGAATTTGGAGATTGTTGAGTTTTTGCACTTCTGTTTGGATTTCATAGGCTAAAATCAAAGTTGAGTGTTTTAGCCCACTCACAACTACTAAATTGTCTTATGTTCGTTAATTTAAATTTATGATGTGATTAGAAATTAATTGAATGATGTTTGGTATGCTTAAATCATCGTTCTAATTAAATTTGACTTTATTACATTTAATCATCGTGTAATTTAATATTGAATTTAATTGTCAATTTAATACCTATTAATGATAATCAGTTATCTATCGATGTTTACTGGTTGATTTGGATGATGATTGTGATGGATGTTTGATTGTTGATATTGGGTGATTGGATGTTGTATTTTTATATTACTATAACATTGCAAGTTCACTATGGGTTGAAATGATACATACCCGAACGATCGATAGATAGGAAAAAATCGTCATGCCTTGAGATGATAGACTCAAGCGATTTTATGGATTTTATTTAATTCGGGATTACGATTTGAAATGATAAATAACCGTAAAATGTTAAATTGAGGATTGAAATGATAAACATCTGTATCACTTAAGCATAGGGTAGAAAATTATATATGGACACCGGATTGGTTAAATTAAATAATTTTTAATTCTGTTAACTGGCATTTTGAAATAGAAATTGATTTGTATAAACTGAATTATTTCAATAATCCGAGCGTTAATGTTGAAATTGAAAATGTTCGAATGATTTAAGTTGGAATTTTAAAGTTGAAGCGTCAAATATAAATGAATATATCGGAATTGAGTTATTGAAATGTTTGGATATAACTTTGAAATCTATTTTAAATTAATTTAAACTATTTTAATCACATTAACCATTTTAATAAATTTAAAACTATTTTAATTTATTATAATCTATTTAATCCAATTTAATATATTTTACCAATTTAAACTAATTAAATTTATATAATCTATTTTAAACCTATTTAATATAATTTAAATCTATTTAATCTATTTTCAATTCATTCAATTTATTTAAAATCTATTTAAAATAAATTAAATTTATTTAATCTATTACAAACCTCTATGAATCATTTTAAGTTTAATTAAATAAAAATCTATATAAACTATTTTAATATATATTTTAACTATTTTTAAAATAGTAAAACTGTTTATGACTATCTAAACTATTTTCTAAAATTTCAGACCGTGTAAAGTTGAAGTATTTATATTTATATCCTTGATGATGATGCAACCTAAGTTAGAATTTGGAAATGATACCTTTTGTGAAATGACATATTTGAGTAAATATGATTTTGGAAGTGAATTTGATTTTAAAAGTGAATATCATTTGAAAATGTTATGTTTTTGAGAATACTATATTTTGATATCAATTGTGAATCGACTTTTTGAAATGTAAAAGAACCATCCAGTGTGAAATAAGCGTTTGGTTGTCAAAAGAGACTAGGATCGGATATTGTCATACTCTCTGCCAATACTAAAAACCACTTTAACAGCTGTGTACGTGGTGGAGATTCCAGAAATGAAGTAGGATGGTTTGGCGAACGATTCTATATAAGGTATTTTCGTGACCCTGACTCCCGTGAGTCGGCTTGATGTGGCTAAAAAAGGAGCTACGCCGAGCCAAGTGAGGTCATTCCTCCTATCAGGCATATTTCTTCGATACCATTCTATTACTTTGTGATTGATTTGGTGGACACCACTTGATTTTGATTTTGGAGTGTGTTCCGAGGTGGGCGGTAATAGCTGCTGTGCGTTACCACCAGTCCGAATCCGCAATCGGTATATCTACCCCGAGCACTGCCTCAAGTGCCTTGTCGCATGCCTTATCACGCCTTCTACGAGTTTTTTTGTGTCGTACCTATGGAGTTGTAAGAATCCGCATACTTTACGATTGTATATTTAAATATTTTATTTAAATATAGCATCGTTAGTCGGATTAAAGTCTGAAATGCTACTTTTTGTAAACGGCCGAATTAGAACTCGAGACCACTTCCATTGATTACAAAATGGTGTTTGCGACCTTTTTGAGTATAAACATTGATTTGTTTGGAGTTGAGTTGAATTTTGCTATTTTTCTATTAGGCTTTAGGTTTGGGTTTCAGCCCACTAACCCTACACAATACCCAAACTCTTCATCCAACTCCTCTTCATTCATTCTTTTATTTCCTAACACTCAAGTTAAAGGAAAATGATGGAAGTAAAGGGAAATTAAAATTCCTAAACCCTAGATTACTAGAAAATTCTATATTCAAGCTCCAAAATCAAAGAGAATCTTAGGAAAACTTCCTCTTCATCTTCTCCATCTCAATCTCTCTTCAATTTTCAAAAATTTCTAAACCCTAACTTAGGAAATATTTGCTTATAAGCTTAGATTGGAGCTTCTAGAGTTGAAGTTGAAGTGTGGTTGATCTTTCCTTTGTTTTAAAGCTTCTCTCTTGTTATTTGGGTTTAAAGTTGAGTTTTTTAACTCGCATCTACGTCTATAACTTTCATTGTTGTTAGGTATGAATTCCTAACATTTAATCCATGTTTGTTTTAAAGTCAAAATCTTTAAAAATCATATCTTGGATGTTTGAACATGTTATTTATGGCATATCGAAGAGCCTATAGGGCTGGGTTGTCTATTGGCATGAATCCCTAGCATCCATCGCTCGTTCGATTGCATTTCTATTTGGCTTTGCCCTTTTCGGGCTAGGCTGTTTTTTTTGCCTATCAGAAAAATTCAGACATCTGGAAAAAATTTCAAACGTTTAAAACCAAAATTCAGACGTTTGGTTGAAAAATCCAAATGTGTGGAAAGGGGTCTGGAAAAGGCAGAGACAAAATCCAGACGTCTGGAACAAAATCCAAACGTCTGAAACCAAATCCAAACATCTGGTTGAAAAATCCAGACGTCTGAAATGGTTCTGGAATTAAAGGACATAGATATATATTTCCATAACACAAATCCAAACGTCTGGATTTTAAACCAAACGTCTGGAACTGTTCATATTTGCCTACTTTGGCTGTTTTTGAGTGAATTTTCAGTTTTAATCGATTTTTGTTAATTCGGTTAGTTGTTGTCAATTATTATCAACTTCGATGACTTCTTTTCTGGATTTTTTTAGGAATATCCATTTGATGAATTTGATATCGATTTTTATGGATTTAATTCACATCGTCGAATATGAATTTTTGGTTGATTGATTGTTTTTACACTCAATTCTATGATTTGTCACTCTAAAATACAAAGGTTTCTATACTAGTAGTAAATACTAAAACTCTTTCATCAAAACGATTTCAACATTTACTTTCAATATAAAGCTCGCTTTTAAAACCCTTTTCCAATCTTTTAGTATATACAAACATTTACCTCATTCGTATGAGAAATCTAATTAAATGACTTTGCAAAACAAGTGGTATGAAACGCTTGCGTTTACTTTGTCGGTTGATTCTTGGACTTATACGATTGAAATCTTATGACAACTTTCAAGTGGAAATCTACTATTTGTTCGTAAATATTTAAGTAAGCCATTGGTCATGGGATATGAAGCTAAACTCATTTATTTACTTGCTTAGTGTAATTTACACTTTTTATTGATCAATGGTTATTATTTTATGGTTTAGACTAGCGATATGTGATGTCTCTTTGTCCACTTGGGGGACTGTACCTCGTTTTATTGAGTTTCGTCTCATTTCTTTTATGGGCTAGCGACCCATGTTCTTTTATGGAGTTTGGTTCATTGGGCGTAACGCTGTACAACGTCGATGTTCCGGATTATTAGAGTTCGGTTCATCGGGCGTAACGCTGTACTACGTCGTTGTTCCGGATTATTGGAGTTTAGGGTTCAGCGGACGTAACGTTGTACTACATCGTTGTTTCAAATTATTGGAGTTTTGGGTTCATCGGACGTAACGCTGTACTACGTCGTTGTACTAGCTCTATGGTTAGCGGTCATGGAATAGCGTTCCGTGAGTTTTCATGCTCCCGTTTGTGATAGACCTTCCCTTTTGTGATTTTTGGATTTCTAATTGATGATCTCTAGTGTAACAACCTGCATATTTATCAATTTTATATTTAAATATTTTATTTAAATATTTCATCGTTCGTCGGATTTTAGTCCGGAAAGCTACTTTTTGCAAACAGTCGAATTGAGACTCGAGACCCCTTCCATTAAGTTCAAAATGACGTTTGCGATCTTTTTAAGTATAAATTTTGATATGTTTGGAGATAGTAGAATTTTGCTACTTTTTCACTTAGGGCTTTGGTTTGGGTTTCAGCCCATTAACCTAACATATGAACCCAACTCCACACCAACTCTTCATTACTTCATTTTTAATTCCTAATACTCAAGCTTTAGCACTAATGATGGGAGGAATGGGAAATTAAAACTCCAAGCCCTAATCTTTATTGCAAATTCAAGCTTCTACCTCCAAATTCAAGAAGAAGCTTTGCTTAGATTCAAGCTCGTTGGGTTGGAATTGAAGAGTGATTGTTCTTACCATTACTCTATAGCTTCTTCTTCATTTGTTTTGGGTTCAAAGGTGAGATTTTTATCTCACATCTTAGTCTATAACTATCTTCTATTGCTAGGTATGAATTCCTAACACTTATTCTTGTACAATTGCTTTTGGTTTGGATTGATTTGGTGAATATTCCAATTTTTGGTGTTTTGGGTTCAATTCTTTAAAAAACATAGCTTTGATGTCTTGATCATGTTTTTGGTGATGAATCGAAGAGCTTCTATGGTCGGGTAGTCGATTGGTGTAAACCCTTAGTGTCGTTGCTCGATCGATAGCAATTGGGAAGGGAATGGCATTTATTAGATAGGCATGGGAGTGTTGGCAACAGGCTCCGGTCGACCGAGCTCAGGGTCCGGTCGACCGACCTACTACCCGAGCATTTCCTGCCTCTGGTTTGGAAGTGCAGGTTACAGGCTCCGGTCGACCGAGCTCAGGGTCCGGCCGACCGACCCGCTACACGAGCACTTCCATCTTTGGTTCGGTCAACCGACTCAGGTAGTCCGGTTGACCGACCTGCTCCTATTTGCCAATTTTGCCTATATTGCCTATTTTGTTGAATTTCCAACTTTAATCGATTCGTGTTGTTTCCCTTTTGTTGTTATCATTTATTATCGACTTTGATGACATTTTCTTTGGGAATTTTCGAAATATCCATTTTGATGGATTTGATATCGATTTCTTTGGATTTTATTCACGTCTTTGTATGTGAATTTTTATGATTGAATTGTTTCTACAATCACTTCTATGATTTGTCACTTTAAAATATAAAGCTTTTCTATACTAGTAGTAAATATCAAAACCCTTTCATTAAAACGATTTCAACACCATTTTGTTACAAAGCTCCTTTCTTAAACCGTTTTCCAATCTATTAGTATATACAAACCTTTACCTCACTCGTATAAGAAATCTAATTAAACGGCTTAGTAAAACGAGTGGTATGAAACGCTTGCGTTTACTTCGTCGGTTAATTCTTGGACTTGTTCGATTGAATCTCTTGTGACAATTTTCTAGTGGAGATCTACAATTTGTTCGTAAATATTTAAGTTAAGCTAGTGGTTATGGGACATGAAGCTAAGCTCATATATTTACTAGCTTACTGTAATTGACACATCTTGATGATCGATGATGATCATTTTATGGTTTAGACTAGCAATGTGCGATGTCTCTTTGTCTGTGTGGAGGACTGTACTTCATTTTATTGAGCTTCGTCTAATTTCTCGCATGGGTCGTACCTATTTAGGTGCGTCGATGTTTATTTACGCATGGGTCATATCTATTTAGGTGCGTCGATGTTTGTTTACTTCGTGGAGCAATCGACTCAACAGGTCGGGGCATGGGGTGTATCTTTCTAGGTGCATCGATGTTCATCTATGCATGGGACGTATCTTTTTAGGTATATCGATGTTAGACATTACATGGAGCGTATTTTTCTAGATACGTCGATGTTGATTTATGCATGGGGCATATCTTTCTAGGTACGTCGATGCTTATTTATGCATGGGGTGTATCTTTCTAGGTGCATCGATGCTAGACATTACATGGGGCGTATCAATTTAGGTGCGTCGATGTTTGCCTTTGCATGGGTTGTACCTTTCTAGGTGCGACGATGTTTGATTGTGCATGGGGCGTATCTATTTAGGTGCGTCGATGTCCGGTTTATGGAATAGCGTTCCACTTGGGATTGGCCATCCTTTTCTTGTGATTTCTGGATTTCTAATTGATGATTTCTGGAATTTATGTTTCACCAAATTTTGCGATTGGCATTGATATGTATGTCATTTTTTGTGGCTTGGTGAATTAAATAAAGAATATGACATTCTTTTTTATGTTATGAGATTCTTGAGATATTGTATGACTTTTGTGGATTTTCTAATGTATACTTGTCGTAGTATGACATTTTTGGTTATCATACGTCTTTTTATTATATCTCTTATTATATCTCATTTTAACTGATAATTATAGCTAGACTGATCCGTTTATTATTTTCTTCTTAAATAATACTCGGGTCAGACTGAGATTTTACAAGTGCTTCTACTTGACTCCTTATCGGACCATCATCTGATCTTTTGGCTAACTACTCTAGTTTAATAGTTTTTGTTGTATACTATTGAGATATAGACTCCTTGATGTATACGTATTCTTTTGTCTAGCACTTGTATCTATGCCTTTGTGATATTATGGATCTTTCTGACCACTACTCTGATGTAAACTTTCATGTGTTATATATATTCATA
This sequence comes from Allium cepa, assembly GCA_030765085.1. NCBI lineage: Eukaryota > Viridiplantae > Streptophyta > Magnoliopsida > Asparagales > Amaryllidaceae > Allium > Allium cepa. The sequence goes on along the minus strand of CM060932.1, from coordinate 338,782,014 downwards.
TCTTTTTCCGCCTTTGTGATATGGATGTCTGTGGCTGATTTGTGTTATGTTTATTTCTATATTTTTTTCCGAAGACTACATATAGCCACTGTGTAGTAGCTTTGAGTTTGTGTTGGTATGTCGGATTTCTGAAAAGTTATATTTTTATCTGGCATACCGGTACTCGCACAAAGCAATTATAAAGATGGTCGCTCCTCAACAGCCTTATTCTCTGCGCTAGTTGACAGCATTACACCGTAGTGTCCTTAGCTAGTGTGGGTATAGAGGTGGGGCGTCACAGCTTGGTACTAGAGCCAAACTTCGGAACAATGTAGAATAACTTTACAAGGATCATCGTCCTAAGTCTTTCTTAAGAGTCGTGCTTTAGGATTTTATCAAGTCTTCGTACCGATTCATCCTATTTTCTTTATGATTCCTTGTTTTATCTATCAAGATTGCTTGATATCCATTTTGTGAATAACCTTTTTCTTCTTCTTTCTTTCTTTCTTAAAGAAGAGAAATGGTTAGACCTGGCCGTCCCAGCGTCGGTCAATCTAGTGCTACTCCCCAAGATGGAGTTTTTATGTCCGCTCAGCAGCTTTTAGATCTCGTGAAGAATGCTCAAGCTGCCGTACCATCCCTGAGCCTACTCATCCTAGATCCGGTTTTGCACGCTTGTGTAGAAACTATACCGATTTGGGTGGAAGGCCATTCATGGGATCCGAGAGTGTTATTGAAATTCAAGCTTGGCTCAAATCATGCGATCGCATCTTTTCTCGCATGAATCTTATTGACCTTCATCGAGTCCAAGTGGCTTCTAGCATGCTCCAAGAAAGAGCGTTAGATTGGTATGAGCTCTTGACTTCGGAGGTTATCGAGGCGGATCTTACTTCGGAGAAATTCCGGGAACGCTTCGAATTAAAGTTTGTGCCGGAGGCTGAAAAAGTAACTTTGGTCCGGCGTTTTATTGACCTTGTTCAAGGTGAATCTTCTGTGACGGATTACGTCGCATCTTTCAAATCTCTCTCTAAGTATGGGGTCGAGTATATTAATACCCATTGAAGAAAAATCAGAGATTTGTCTATGGCTTGAATAAGAATCTTAAGAAGCCATTACTCCTGAAACTTGAGGTTTCATTTGATCAGCTTATTGATATCGCTCTTCATCTTGAAGAGGCCGATAGAGAGAGTAACTTTGAAGTTGTGGTTACCAAACAGAACTTCAATGACAACATGAAAAGGCCTATCGAATTCAAAGGCCCCACTCCCAACAAGAAAGGGAAGCAATAAATTCCGGTAGCAAAGACTCCTACCTCAAGTCGTGGTCAATGCTACAATTGTGGTTCCACGGACCATTATGCTAATAGGTGTCCGAAACCTCTATTTTGTCGTTATTGTAAAAGTTCGGGTCATCTTTTATCTACATGTCCCAAACTACCATGCAAGAGGGAGGGAAGGCTTAATGTTGTGACAACGCCTAGTGACACTTCTCTTGGTCAAGGTTCTTTTTATTCAATCCTTGATGACATTGTTTTATTTCGTGATTTCTTATTTGAGTTCTTTTTGATATGGGTTCATCTCATTATTTTTATATCAAAAGAACTCGTTGATTCTTTTTCTTTAAACATTTTGGGCTTGTTGACTCCTTTGACAATGGCGAATCCTATTGATGGATCCGCAACGCTCAGTTGGTTTCTTGTATTGATGTCGAAATTATTTTATGTGATTTTTTCTTTCCGAGCCGATTTTTACTTATGCTTCGGAATTGACTTTTGAACGGATTGGCCTAATTATTATGAAGCCATATCCGAAGTCCCGAATGGACTATTCATCTTCGACATTTCCTATCTGTTAAGCAGATTTCTATTTTTTCTTTGTGATTTTGATTCCAATTTGATGGCATCGTTTTTATTCCTTAAGCCCACTTATAAGGAAAGTGTTATTCTCTCATTCATGTGGTTTGAGAATTTTCTGATATTTCTGAGTTTGTCTTAGGATTATCACCTAAGAAATCTTTTGTGTGGTGTTAAGGTCCTTTTAGCTCGACCTTGCCACCGGTTTTTATTTGCTACGAGTTGCGGCAGTTAGCATTCCACTTACCGCATTCCGCACTCGTGATGATTCTTATGAATGACTTATTATATCATTCAGATTGCCCATCTTGTTTCATCCATTTTATAAATCGAGTATTCTATGAATATCTCGATACTTCCATTCTTGTATTTATTGATTTTGGATGAAAATAGAAATTTAAAATTTTGCAAATCTTTTCCATAAGATTTATTTATAACTACAATTGGATTTTGATCTTAAACGAGCAAAGAATATTCTCAAAACTCTTAAGAAACATGTTTATCATACAGAAGATAGTTTTGTGATTGTATTTCCCATTGATTGCTTTAAGAATTCTGGTCGATGCGCTTGATCAACGTTATCAATAGGAATTTCCTAAACGCTTAGATGAGACAGTCAGACACGATATATTGACTTCTAAAAATGTAAATTTTTCTAGAAAGATTTTTACATTGAGATAATTGTAATTTTGAAAGTTGTAGCTTTTTGGGAAAGAAGATTATTTAAAAGAAATTCTTTCTTTTGATACTCTTATTCTTGTGATTTCCGAAGGGAACCAAGACTTTATCTTTTGTACCAATGCTAGTATACTGGTTTGGATGCCTTTCTCTTGCGAAAGAAGACATGCTATCATTTATGTTTCTAAATCATTAAAGCCTATCGAGACTAGATATGCCATTTATGATCTAGTGCCCGCGGCTATTGATTTCACTTTTAGAGTTTGGCATCATCATTTTTGGATGAGAAATCTGTTCTCTACCCCGATCATAAATCTTTGGAATATTTATTTTCTCATAAGGAACTTCATGTTGACTCGAGTTCCTGGCATCTTATGATCTTGATATTCTTTTATTCCCGGAGGGGAAATCGTGTTGCCAATGCGTTTAGTCGTATGCAACAAGTGGTTGATTCTTTGTTGATGTCTGAATGGAATTATCTTTCTACCCAGATCATCAGACGTTTTGATATACTTCGTTTTATTGAGCTTTATCTCATTCCTTTTATGGACTAGTGTCCGATGTTCTTTTATGGTGTTCGGTTCATTGGATGTACGTATTTGTACTACGTCAGTGTTCCGAAGTTATTCGAGCTTTGGTTCATCTGGCGTACCGTTATTGTACTACGCCGTTGTTCCAAATTATTCGAGTTTCTAGTTTCTCGGGCATACTGTTATTATACTACGCCATTGCACCGGCTCAAATTTTCTGTTATCCACAACCTTTTCTCACGTCTTTCTACTACGGAAATGCCTTCGAGATTCCGATTCTATTCTTGAGCCCGGTGTTGTGGGGGAAATTGAAGTTTCGCCTAATTTAACTTATGAGCAACATACTATTCGTATTATTGCTTCGGAGGTCAAATGCCTTCGAAATAAAGATGTTCCGCTTGTGAAAGTTCAATGGTCCTCAAATCCTAAGGATTGTTCTTGGGAATCTAGAGAATTCATCGAGCGAACACATCTGGACTTACTTTCTCGTGCTCTTTGAGGTGAACTTCCTATTTCAAATTTTCTTTTGTGTTGTTATGCTTTTATGGTTGCTACTCTTTATTTTCTTCTTAAGAATTGCGAGGACGCAATTTCTTTAAGGAGGGGAGTCTGTAACAACCTGCATATTTATCAATTTTATATTTAAATATTTTATTTAAATATTTCATCGTTCGTTGGATTTTAGTCTGGAAAGATACTTTTTGCAAACAGTCGAATTGGGACTCGAGACCCCTTCCATTAAGTTCAAATGACGTTTGCGATCTTCTTAAGTATAAACTTTGATATGTTTGGAGATAGAAGAATTTTGCTACTTTTTCACTTAGGGCTTTGGTTTGGGTTTGAGCCCATTAACCTAACATATGAACCAACTCCACTCCAACTCTTCATTACTTCATTTTTAATTCCTAATACTCAAGCTTTAGCAATAATGGTGGGAGGAATGGGAAACTAAAACTCCAAGCCCTAATCTTTATTGCAAATTCAAGCTTTTACCTCCAAATTCAAGAAGAAGCTTTGCTTAGATTCAAGCTTGTTGGGTTGGAATTGAAGAGTGATTGTTCTTGCATTGCTTTATAGCTTCTTCTTCATTTGTTTTGGGTTCAAAGGTGAGATTTTTATCTCACATCTTAGTCTATAGCTATCTTCGATTGTTAGGTATGAATTCCTAACGCTTATTCTTGTACAATTGCTTTTGGTTTGGATTAATTTGGTGAATATTCCAATTTTTGGTGTTTTGGGTTCACTTCTTTAAAAATCATAGCTTTGATGTCTTCATCATGTTTTTGGTGATGAACCGAAGAGCTTCTATGGTCGGGTAGTCGATTGGCGTAAACCCTTAGTGTCGTTGCTCGCCCGATAGCAATTAGGAAGGGAATGGCATTTATTAGATAGACATGGGAGTGCTGGCAACAGGCTCCGGTCGACCGAGCTCAAGGTCCGGTAGACCGACCTGCTACCCGAGCACTTCCTGCCTCTTGTTTGGAAGTGCAGGTTACAGGCTCCGGTCGACCGAGCTCAGGGTCCGGTCGACCGACCTGCTACCCGAGCACTTCCATCTTTGGTTCGGTCAACTGACTCAGGGAGTCCGGTTGACCGACCTGCTCCTATTTGCCAATTTTGCCTATATTGCATATTTTGTTGAATTTCCAACTTTAATCGATTCGTGTTTGTTGTTATCATTTATTGTCGACTTTGATGACATTTTCTTTGGGAATTTTCGAAATATCCATTTTGAACGATTTGATATCGATTTCTTTGGATTTTATTCACGTCTTCGTATGTGAATTTTTATGATTGAATTGTTTCTACAATCACTTCTATGATTTGTCACTTTAAAATATAAAGGTTTTCTATACTAGTAGTAAATATCAATACCCTTTCATTAAAACGATTTCAACACCATTTTATTACAAAGCTCCTTTCTTAAACCGTTTTCCAATCTATTAGTATATACAAACCTTTACCTCACTCGTATGAGAAATCTAATTAAACGGCTTAGTAAAACGAGTGGTATGAAACGCTTGCGTTTACTTCGTCGGTTGATTCTCGGACTTATTCGATTGAAACTCTTGTGACAATTTTCTGGCGGAGATCTACAATTTTTTCGTAAATATTTAAGTCAAGCTAGTGGTTGTGGGACATGAAGCTAAGCTCATATATTTACTAGCTTACTGTAATTGACACTTCTTGATGATCGATGATGATCATTTTATGGTTTAGACTAGCAATGTGCGATGTCTCTTTGTCTATGTGGAGGACTGTACTTCATTTTATTGAGCTTCGTCTCATTTCTCGCATGGGTCGTACCTATTTAGGTGCGTCGATGTTTATTTACACATGGGTCGTATCTATTTAGGTGCGTCAATGTTTGTTTACTTCGTGGAGCAATCAGCTCAATAAGTCGGGGCATGGGGCGTATCTTTCTAGGTGCATCGATGTTCGTCTATGCATAGGACGTATCTTTCTAGGTGCGTCGATGTTCGACTTTGCATGGGGTGTATCTTTTTAGGTGTATCGATATTAGACATTACATGGGGCGATTTCTAGATTTCTAATTGATGATTTCTGGAATTTATGTTTCACCAACTTTTGCGATTGGCATTGATATGTATGTCATATTTTGTGGCTTGGTGAATTAAATAAAGAATATGACATTCTTTTTGATGTTATGAGATTCTTGAGATATTGTATGACTTTTGTGGATTTTCTAATGTATACTTGTCGTAGTATGACATTTTTGGTTATCATATGTCTTTTTATTATATCTCTTATTATATCTCATTTTAACTGATAATTATAGCTAGGCTGATCCGTTTATTATTTTCTTCTTAAATAATACTCGGGTTAGACTGAGATTTTACAGGTGCTTCTACTTGACTCCTTATCGGACCATCATCTGATCTTTTGGCTAACTACTCTAGTTTAGTAGTTTTTGTTGTATACTATTGAGATGTAGACTTCTTGATGTATACGTATTCTTTTGTCTAGCACTTGTATGTATTCCTTTGCGATATTGTGGATCTTTTTGACCACTACTCTGATGTACACTTTCATGTGTTATATATATTCATATCTTTTTCCGCCTTTGTGATATGGATGTATGTGACTGATTTGTGTTATGTTTATTTCTATATTTGTTTTCGAAGACTACATATATCCACTGTGTAGTAGCTTTGTTTGTGTCGGTATGTCGGATTTCTGAAAAGTTATATTTTTATCTGGCATATAGGTACTCGCACAAAGCAATTATACAGATGGCCACTCCTCAATAGCCTTATTCTCCGCGCTAGTTGACAGCATTACACCGTTGTGTCCTTGGCTAGTGTGGGTATAGAGGTGGGGCGTCACATCTAGAATTTGCGTTTCACCAATTTTTTGTTTTACATTGATAAGTTTTATCAATATTTGTGGTTTGGTGAATAATTTAAAGGATATGACATTCTTTTTGGTGCTTTGTGATTCTTGAGATATAGTATGATTTTTGTTTGTAATTTAATGTATATTTGTCACGGTATGACATTATTGTTATTATACGTTTTGGTTATATCTCTTATCATCTCATTTTATATGATATTTATAGCTAGATTGATCCGTTTATTATTTTCTTTTTAAATAATACTCGGGTCAGACCAAGGTATTTCAGGTGCTTCTACTTGACTTCTTATCAGGGTCCGTCATCTGACTTTTGGCTAACTACCTAGAGACTCCTTAATGTATACATATTCTTTTGTCTAGCACTTGTACCTATTCTTTTGTGATGTAGTGGATCTTGCATGACCACTACTTTGATGTACACTTCTATGTGTTTTATTCATATCTGTTTCCGCCTTTGTGATATGAATATATGTGACAGATTTATGTTATGCTTATTTTATATTTGTTTCCAAAGACCACATGGCCACTATGTAGTAGTTTTGAGTTTGTATTGGTATGTCGGGTTTCCTCTTTAAATGAAATGGGTGACCTCCTATCTAGCAGATCAATTTTCGCACAAAACAATTACATAGATGGTCGCTCCTCAATAGCCTTATTCTTCGTACTAGTCGACGGCATTACCCCGTAGTGTCTTTGGCTAGTGCGAGTATAGAGATGGGGCGTCACAGGAGTGCTCCCTGATAGCTCACCTGCAAGTGGAGTTTGTAATATCTGTATAAACTATGGCATTATTTAAAATATGTTAAGGGGGATATGGGCGACGCCTTAACCCTATTTAAATACTTTACTGTAGACACTATTATAATAGCATATTGTACTACATAGTAGATTCTTTAATGGATCCTTTGGAGATGGTAATCCCGAACATTTCTTAAGTTATTGCACCCATGTTGATACTAGATAGGAGATGCCAAACCCCGTAAACATGCCTGACGCCGTTACACTCATATTTATTTACTGTTGATTTAATTTACATAAGATCTTTTAGTTCTGACTCGAATGTTTTTTTTTTCAATTTGCTCGAGTCAGTTTGAGCTTTTCATTTATCGAAGACTACTTTCTGGAGGACGAAGACGAAGACGTTGTACTATTATTACTTATTATATTTATTCCATTACATCATGTTATTCTGCTACATTCATTTATTATTTATTCTTTTTTTATGTTATTCTGATTTTGTGTTGTAAAAGAATAATTAATTGTATTTGTAAAATATCTTCATGAGCAGTTATTTGATTATTATATTTTGTCATTCCGTTGCAAGATTCTGTATTTGTTTTATTTCTTTCTCTTCTTTTTCTTATTTATCCCATAACAATCTGCCCAATTTAATGGTTTGAGTATGACATGTGTGGTTTGTCGTCGATTTAAATCGTCTAAAAAGGAAGGTCAATACAGCTGGTATCAAAGCTTTGGTTTAGCGATAACCTTAGTGGGGTCTGACTCGTTATAAATATGGTAGTAATACCATAGAATGAATCACTGAGTGTATATATGAGAGAGCATATTTGTTAGTGTTATAAGAGGTTTTTGTATTATGTTAATTTGTCTGTTTTGTGTTTATAAATTCTGATCGGTGCATAGGACGCTATGACATCGATAGGGATTTCTAAGCACTTAATAGGGCAAACCAACGCAATATTTGTTTTGAAATATAGGTAAATAATTTTTTTTTACCTAATATATATTTTGTATATAAAAGGATAACTTTTATAAATGATATGTTGGATGTAATATGTTGTTTGTTAGGTAGTGAAATTTTATGAACATTGATTGTAGAATAGGATTTACAAATAAAGTAAATATAAATTGGAAATTTAGAACTTAAGTTCCGAGTTTTTGAAAATTTCTTTCGAAAGCTTTTGTAATATAATATTAGTTTTATTTGGAAGTATTTTTCGATAAAAATATTTCAATGTGATTTGAAAGAAAGTTTTAAAAAGAACTTTTAAAGGAAATACGTTCCGACTCCCCTCTTTATGCTGGAAAATAATTTCGGTGATGAGTGCATGCATGATCGACGTTCATTTTCGAGTTTCAAATTAGAAAGGCTACTGTAGTAGTTTTTCTACACACTTGTTTTGATAACAAATCTTAATTTTAAATTTCTACATAAGATTTGGATATATAAATGATACGATTATATATTTTTTATTTTGAAATGATTTGAAAATGGAACCTGGTATTTAGTTCTTAAGTTTCTGTAAATTTGAAATTTCAATTATTATAATGAATGAAATCTTAACTATGTTAACAATTGGAAACTTCTAAATGAAAAAAATAATAAGAAATTAAGAGTTAAGTGATAATGAAATGTAAAGAAATTTATGGTTGTCACTTATAAATTATAAAGATATGAAATTTAGAAAATGTAATTATTGAACATTTTGTTAAATAAAGTGAATGAGATAACTTGTGTAACTTTCAATTGCATTTTTAAGACATATATATAAGTTACAAAAATGTTACGAGTTGTAATGTTAAATAGGAATATGTAATGGAATATTATATGAGTGAAACTTATATAATGAAAGTGTTCAATAGAATTTTTCTATAAATAAGAATTCTTATATTATAGAATGTTGTAAACTTAAGTTAATTGAAGGGTGTTTTGTGTTAAACAAAAAGGGTGTTTTAGTGAAAATAAAAGATCATTTTGGGAAAACCAAAGTTAACGTTTTCATTTTTAAGGTACGTATAATTTTTTTATTATGCATATATAAAATCCTAAATGCATACAAATTTGAATATTATTTGAATTAATGAAGTTAGTTTGGTTACGTTTAAAAAAAATTGAATTTTAAAAGGTTATGTGATGTACATGGTCCCTTCATTTCTTTTGTTATTAATTTTTGCATGCACGTTTTAAAATTGTTACCTTATTATTAATACATGATCCATTCATTTCCCCTTCTGTTTAATACCTGAACCTAGACTTTTAGGTTGTATTTAATTCTTGCCATCTCATTTTCACGTATACAAAATTTTACTTTCCTTTGGTTTGCAAATTCCTACGTGCATTTCCTTATGCATTATTAATGCCTACAGCTTTCAAAATAAAAGGTGACATTTATTTTTGTCCCTCCACGTTCATTTCCTAATTATAAATAACCTGCAGCTTATTTCTTCATTTGAGTTTTGTTTCTCCCGACACCTCATATTCACAAGCTCTTATTCTTGCAAATCCAAAAGCTTTCTTTTATGAAACATAATTTTTTTTCATTTTTCAAACACGTCATGTCCTCATCTTAGCTGTTCTTCAATCTTTTCCTTAAGCCTCATCTTGAGAAAAATGTAAGTATTTGTTTATTTTTTTAGTGCATACTAATTATTATTTTAAAAATATTTCTTATAATATGAATATCTTTTGCATATAAACTTTGACTCATGCGCGATTTCCTTTGTTGGATTCGTATTTAAATTCCGGACAATATGAAATTGATTTAGTTGAATTTGGAGATTGCTGAGTTTTCGTGCTTCTATTTGGATTTTATGGGATAAAATCAAAGGTGAGTGTTTTAACCCACACAACTACTAAATTGTCTTATGTTCGTTAATTTAAATTTATGAGGTGATTGGAAATTAATGGAATGATGTTTGGTATGTTTAAATTATCATTCTAGTTAAATTTGACTTTATTGCATTTAATCATCGTTAATTTAATATTTAATTTAATTGTCAACTTAATACATGTTAATAATAATCAGTTATTTATTGATGTTTATTGGTTGATTTGGATAATGATTGTGATGGATGTTTGATTGTTGATATTGGGTGACTGGATGTTGTATTTTTATATTGCTATAGCACTGCAACTTCCCTATGCATTGAAATGATACATACCCGAACGATCTATAGATTAGGAAAAAATCACTATCAGTTGAAATGATAGATTCGAGCGATTTTATGGATTTATTTAATTCGGGATTGCGGTTTGAAATGATATATAACCGTAGAATGTTAAGTTGCGGATTGAAATGATAAATATCCGTATCACTTGACCATAGGGTAGAAAATTATATACGGACACAGGATTGGTTAAATTAAATGATAAAGTTTTTTAAAATTTTAATTTAGTTAACTAGCATTTTGAAATAGAAATTGATTTATATAAACTGAATTACTTTAAATAATCTAAGCACTAATGCTAAAATTGGAATTGTTCAAAGGATTTAAATTGGAATTTCAAAGTTGAAGTGTCAAACATAAAGGAATATATCAAAACTGAGTTATTGAAATGTTTGGATATAACTTTGAAATCCATTTTGAACTAATTTAAACCATTTCAATTAAATTAACTATTTTGATCAATTTAAAACTATTTTAATTTATTTTAATCCATCATAATCTATTTAATCCAATTTAATCTATTTTACCAATTTGGACTAATTAAACTTATATAATCTATTTTAAACCAATTTAATATAATTTAAATCTATATAATGTATTTTAAATTCATTTAATTTATTTAAAATCTATTTAAGATAAATTAAATTTATTTAATCAATTTTAAACCTCTATGAATCACTTTAAATTTAATTAAATAAAAATTTAAATCTATATAAACTATTTTAATCTATTTTTAAACTATTAAAACTATTTATGATTATCTAAACTATTTTCTAAAATTTTAGACCGTGTAAAGTTGTAGTATTTATATTTAAATCCTTGATGATGATACAACCTTAGTTGGAATTTGGAATTGATACCTTTTGTGAAATGACATATTTGAGTAAATATGATTTTGAAGGTGAATGAGATTTTGAAAGTGAATATGATTTGAAAATGATATGGTTTTCAGAATAGGATATTTCAATATCAATTGTGAATTGAATTTTTGAAATGTAAAAGAATCATCCAGTGTGAAATAAGCATTTGGTTGTTAAAGAGACCGGGATTGGATATTGTCATAATCTCTGCCAATACAGAAAACCACTTTAACAACTGTGTACGTGTTGGAGATTCTAGTAATGAAGTAGGATGGTTTGATGGATGATTCTGTATGAGGTATTTATGTGACCCTGACTCCCGTGAGTCAGCTTGATGTGGCTAAAACAAGAGCTATGCCGGGCCAAGTGAGGTCATTCCTCCTATCGGGCACATTTCTTCGATACCATTCTATTACTTTGTGAGTGATTTGGTGGCCACCCCCTTGATTTTGATTTGGGAGTGTGATCCGAGGTGGGCGATAGTAGCTGCCATGCGTTACCACCAGTGCGGATCTGCAATTGGTATATCTACCCTGGGTATTGCCTCGAGTGGCTTGTCGTGTGCCTTATCGTGCCTTCTACGAGTTTGTTTTGTGTCATACCTATAGGGTGCTCCCTGATAGCCCACCTACGGGTGGAGTTTACATTATCTGTATAGACTACGGCATTATATAAAATGTGTTAAGGGGGATATAAGTAACACCTTAACGCTATTTTAAAACTTTACTTTACTGTAGACACTATTATAATAGCATATTGTACTACATAGTAGATGGTTTAATGGATCCTTAGGAGATGGTAATCCCAAACATCTCTTAAGTTATTGCACCCACGTTGTCACTGGATAGGAGATGTCAAACCCCGTAAACATCTCTGACGTCGTTACACTCATATTTATTTAGTGTTGATTTAATTTACATAAGTTCTTTTAGTTCTGACTTGAGTATTTTGTCTTTTCAATTCGCTCGAGGCAGTCTGAGCTTTTCATTTATCGAAGACTTCTTTCTGGAGGACGAAGACGAAAATGTTGTACTATTATTACTTATTATATTTATTCCACTACATCATGTTGTTCCGCTGCATTCATTTATTATTTATTCTTGTTTTATGTAACTCTGATTTTGTGTTGTAAAAAAATAATCAAATGTATTTGTAAAAAGCTTAATGAACTGTTGTTTAATTATTATATTTTTTCATTCCGCTGCGAGATTCTGTATTTTTTTTATTTCTTTCTATTCTTTTCTTATTTACCCCATAATAAAATGCCCATTTGAATTGTTTGAGTTTGACGTGTGTGGTTTATCGTCGATTTAAACGTCCAAAAAGGCAGGTCGTTACAATTGTAGATAAGTATAACATTATTAAGAATATGTTCTTACAGTATTAGAATGGTTAAATGTTACCATTTCATTTTTCCAATAAGGCTTCCACTGGTCTTTTATATTTCTCCAAACCCTAAGATGAAACACAGAAGTCTTTTGACTTCACTAGTGGGTTTTAGGACTCGTCTATCTTGGTATTCTGACCTTGAGTTTGCTCAACAAATAATAGCCCCATAAACGATGGATAACTCCTTAGTTTTATCACATACAACTCCTAACCCATTTTTTCTTGTCCAAGTCTCATTTCGACCTTGAGTTTGCTCAACAAATCGAATGAGATTACTCACTCGTACCCACCATATTGTGGTGGCTACCTATAGTATATGTACCTTGAGTTTGCTCAATAAATACATATAGTTATCTTACCTTATCTATTCAATATATTAATAATACTACACATAACATCCTTAGCTTGAGTTTGCTCGATAAATGAGGAGTATGCAAGTAATTTATTAATATATATATATATATCGTAGGGAACAATATTATATTAAAGATTCATAATCTTCAACATATATTATTGAGTGATATCGACTTATGGAATAATGTATCTCTTATGAAATACCCTCGTGATTCAAGTGTCAAACACATCAAAAATCACAATATACGTACATTTATGTATGTATTTATTCCTTAAGTCTATTTGGGTTTCTTTGGTGTTCCACTTTTAGTTTATACATTCATATCATATAAGTTTTGTTGTTAAATAACTTTTATATTTCGTATTACTTATATGATAGTCTTATGTATAATATTTAATTAATTAAATCTTATTTAATTAATTTTAATTAATCAACTCTTTATTAATTTTATATTAGTATTCCAATACAACTTTTACATTGGACATATCTACTATAACCTTTATAGTGTAACACGTATATCTTATATATATATATATATTTAATTAATTAATTAATTAACCATTAATTATTTTATTAATTAAACAATTTTCATTAAATTATATTAATTTCAAAATTTTATCTTACATATACACATGTATGCTTATGTTATCTTAAACACTCTAAAATAACATAACATATATCAACATACATAATACATGCATATAAGTATTAATTAATTAACTCATTTGATTAAATTATATTATTAATCTTATTAATAATTTTAAATTTCAAAATTAATATTTATATAATTTCAAACATTTTGAACTTTTTCATTACATTTTCAAACATTATGAAAATGTATGTTATATTATTACCTTTTATAATATACTTAGAACTTTTCTTAGTTTCTTTTAAATAAAATCAACAATATTTTATTTATTTTTTATAAATAAAGTTCTATTTAATTTAATGTGTATGTAAATTAGAGTATATCAAAATTACTTTAATGTACATATTTGTGCGTGACGGTAACTTATTAAATTTATTTAGAGAATGAAACTTTTCATATCCTATATCTTAAATTATCCAATTAATGAAGGGGCATAAATTTATTTGGAGAGAGAAAATTTTCATTTCTCTCTCTCTTTAATTGAATTGATTGATCATATGAATGTCATTAATCAGCAAATATAAGTATTATAAACAAATAGGTTATAGTGTAAAAAGTGCAATATATGATAGGTTCTATCAACTAATTGCAAGGTGTGGAAATATAAACAAAATTAAATAGATAGCTAATCACATAAAGGAAAAATGAGAAATAAATAAAGGGAGACAATGATGATTGAATTAATTTGTGATAACCCAGATTTTTGGGCATCAGGTAATTAGATAATTATTTGATTTAACTACTGAAAAACACTGATTTATAAGTTGAAAAAATAAATCTAATAACAAAATGTGATATACTGGAATTTTAGGTAGATATATATGTAATAATCTTATTTTATAAATCATTTATAATAAACTATAGGTTTATTCCTTTCCTAGGTAAGTAAAATGAGTATTAGTTTGAATATATATAGGTATATTTTAAATGGAATTTGGATTAGAAATTAAAATGTAAATAATCTTAAAAATAAATTGGATTTAAAAATAATATGTATATCTGATTTTTATTAGTATAAGATTAATTTTATATCATCATCTTTAAAGGGTTTCATAAAAGATATATTAAACTTGTATAATTATTTTTAAGTGTATAATTGGGATATTATATCATTTTGTTTTAAAATTAAATAAGGAGAAGTTTAAATATTAATACACTTAAGACATTAATAAATGAAAAACTAAATTTAAAATATAATATATATATATATATATATATATATATATATAAACATAGATTACATATTTATACAACATAAATGACAAACGTAAGCTAAAGATGATATGTAAATACAAGTGTAAATTAATTATAGTAGGCTAATGACAAATATGAGCTGATTTAACAAGTGTCCCTATTTTCATTTTTTTTCTTTTTAAAATGATTAATAAAAGATAGAAACTAAGTATATAAACCTCTCTACTCCCTGTCTCATTCTTTTTTCCTATCTTCAATTTAAAAACCAAAATAAAAAAAGAACCTGTAACATAATCCAGTAAACAAATCATAGAAAAAAATCAAAATTCAAACTACAGCAACCTTTACAATTTCAAACCTAAAGCAACCTAAAGCTAAGCAAATTCAAAAAAAAGGATTCAACAACTCAGATCAAAAATCAAGTTTCCAGTCTCAAGTGGCAAGATCAAAAGTTCAAATAAATTTCCAGTTCAAGGCAAAAGTTTTTTCTGGCTTCTCTGTTAATTCAAGGTGAGTAAACTAAGCCTTCAATCTGTTTAAAATCTTGTGCATGCAGTAATTACTTGGAACAAAGTCTGATAAATGTTTGCATGTTTTCTAGTTTGAATTATATGTGTATATATGTCTAAGAATGTTGTTGTGCATGTCTGGAACAAATAGGTTTGCTCTGTTCAATGTTCTCAAGTTCTAAGAAAAAGGATTCAAAAATAAACTGCTCTTTCTCTGATCTGTTATGTTTTATGATATCTAAACAAATATTGTCAGAAACTACAAGATTTAAGTTTTAAAAATATTTTAAGTAGAGATTGAAGAAAGTTTTATCTAGGATATAAGAATTGCAGTAAAAACTTAAATATATCAACTTTCGACTTGAATAATTTGTGAATTCATGTATATAATCTGTTTTATCATCGCAAACTATGATTTTTAGAAAAAAGAATCATTATTTTTAAGTTGGTACTTCGAGAAGAATTTTGAGTTAAATGTGATTTGGGTTTCTGTGTTTTTCTGATGATCGGTGTAGTTTGGGCGGTCGGGACCACTGCGGGAGATAATAAGGAGGTAGACGGGCTTCGCAAAAATGGAGGGTGGTTTTATAGATCACCATGGCGACGGCGTGGAGACGATGTAGGGTTTTAGCTCAAGTTTGGGTCGAGGGTGTTTATGTGGCAATTCCGAGTTCATCGACTCATCGGACAGCAATACGCCAACTGTATTAAATGCCGAACAATCGAATGCCGGAAAACCGAACCGTTAGGGTTAAAGAAGAAGAAGATAGAAGAAGAAACAGAAACAATAATAGAATCTCACATTCGCAGCGAAACAATATATAATGGATAAATGAATAATTTAAAAAACAAAAGAACCATATCTGTTATACATTACAATATCAGAGTCCTATACAACATAATAGCGGAAAAGAAATAACATATAGTAGTGATACGTCTCGCCATCCAGCTTGCTCCTGATCTCCACAACATAATTTTCTTTTATGACTTTGCTCTAGAACAACTGAAAACCCGACTCTAGGCTGTCTGTGTGGAAATTTATGGGCACCCATAGTTTAGAAAGGGAATAATAAACTTTAGATCAGTCATGGGACTAGTGTGCGATCTTAAAACGGTTATTTGCACAAAAGAAAATAAAATCCGCTATGCTTTTGGAAAATGAAATTACCGTAAGGCCTCCCTGCACACGCACAATGCAAGCGCACAATTGGAGGAGATTTCTCCTTATGATAGTCAAACACGCTTGATACGCAAAATTCTTTTGATATTATTATTAGTGCATAGTGTGGAAAATATTTCGAAAGTATAATATAAATCTTAACCAACATACCACAT
This sequence comes from Allium cepa, assembly GCA_030765085.1. NCBI lineage: Eukaryota > Viridiplantae > Streptophyta > Magnoliopsida > Asparagales > Amaryllidaceae > Allium > Allium cepa. Next base: position 338,765,400 of record CM060932.1, on the reverse strand, counting down.
TTCTTTGTATGCCTACGATAGCTACCATGTTCAATGGCAGGTTACCACCACATTCCATGGCAGGATATACAACTAAAACCGTACAGGGCGCGTATTGTTTCTTCGGATTTCCAATAAATGGACAGACTAAGGAACTTTCCACGCCACATGGGTACGCCTCTAGAGGGATGCCCCGAGAACTTAACATGTTCTCTGCCAATACGTGGTCGGGTTACCTTTGTAACTAGGTAACTAACTTTCATGAGTATGCCACCCTTCGGTCTAGACCGACCTTTATCTGAGGCGCCTCTCAACCAATAACCACTAAGTAAATAATATGGGCCCCATACCAGAAAACCCCTTTTAAATCCACACAAGTTTAATATCTGGACTCCATACCAGATACACTTTTTATCCAAAAGGAGATATACATACCCTGAGGGACGCGACCCCCATAACCTTGCCGCATCCTTCCTGTTTCGACCATTTCCAGGCTGTGAGGTCCGACGAAGTCTCATCCACAAAGCTAAGCTTTTTACAAAAGCCATCGATCAACAAATGATCAGCAACACTTAGCATACCACATTACCAAATTGGAAATATATCACTAGTAACCATAAACTACAAAACCTCTGAGCTCGTATGTCTCAGAGAAGGGTGTTAAGCTAAGAGAATAAATTCTCCGTCACCAACAGAAATGTGTTTGATAGAAACCAGCTTTACATCCCCAAGTGTAACGTCAGACACACATCCATACAAGTCCGTCCCGGGTTCGAACGGAACCGAAGGCACTTCCTCCAATTAAGGAAAGAAGTCCTTGCAAATCGGGATATTCACTAATCACGTCCGGACTCCCCATCACAAAGGGTGATAAAATCTATATACCGGAGCAACTCAGTGTAGAGACATTCGACAGGTAATCCTTTCGTTTTCAAAAATACCTGGTCTTCAACACCGTCTTCAAATGCAGTCCAATTTGTCGTATCATTATTTGGAATGGGTTTTAGGACACAAAGTCCTCTCCCAGCTTAACCGAATAATGAGCGTTTATTTTAAAAATAAGTGGTTACATTCAGATTTTTAGTAAATCACAACAATTTTTCACTTTGATCTTTTAAACAAAAGATCCATCACAAAGATTCGATGTGGTTTTCAGATAACCGTTTGGAATTCGACCCCCGGTCGCATCGAAATTCATATGCCATTTAAAGGCTAATATTGATAGTCGGTTATTTAACTATCGAACAACATTCACACTAATCACCAGAATTAAATAATTTCCCCAAATTATTTATTTTTAAAATATCTTTGCTAGGTACATTTTTAACACTTCAACACTTTGAAAACAAATTTCAAATCACTTTCCTCACGTGGAATAAATTTTCAAATATTATTTATTTCCACCGAAAAATTTACCGAGTCCGAATACTTTAAAATAATTTAAATCACTTATCCAAAAATAAATACTTGGAAACATTTAAAATAAAAATTATTTTAAAACACTTTATTTAAAACATTAGTTATGGAATTTTATATCAATATCTCATATAAAACTCAAGTCTGGACAATTTTAAAAATAAAATTATTAGATAAAGTGTAATTATTAAAATAACCATTTTCTAAATCAAATACCAATTCAATCTTTAAAATAACCACTTCTATATCAACTTAATAATATTCGCTTTAAAGATTTAAAAACAATTTTCGAAAATAATTTCTCCAACAATATTCTTTTTAAAACCAATTCTAAAACTTTTAATTTATATTTTAAAAGCTACTTTGAAAATGTACTTGGCTTTACAGGGAAAATACACTTTCCATTTCAAAATAATCCATTTAAATCAATTAATAAATCCTTCTTGATTTATCTCAAATTTAAATTCCAAATTCGTAAATTTCTTTCCACACTTTTAAAAATAAACCAATATTTATTTTTAACACAAAATTCCTTTTCCTTTATAAATTCTCATTATGAAATTAAATTTTTGAATATTCACTGATATACAATTTTCAAATCGATTTCCAAATATTCACCTTCAAACATCAAATCAAATTCCAAATTGATTTCCCAAAAATTTATTTTTAAACGCCAAAATAATTTCCAAATTAATTTTCAAAAATTAATTTTCATTTATAGATTATTCCTTTATTTATCCAAACTTATTTCAAAAATCATTAATCCAATATTCACACCTTCATTTAGATTTTTAAATTTGAATTTTAAATTAAATTCTCTAACTTTTAAACAATACTAGTCAAGGTCCATTTATTTTCATTTATAAAAATCTTTTTCCTATACTTAGAATTTATTTGATAGGATTTCAAAAATCAATCTTCACTCTTTTATAATTCCTTCTTTTAAATTTATCCAATTCTTTAAATGAATTTATTTAGAATTTTCTACTTTAATTTCCAAAAATCCAATTATATATATTTATGGTGTCCTACCATACCAAAAATATGTTCGGCTAAACCATAGCCGTCAAATAAATTCCAATCATCAATATAATCATTCACACCAACATAATCATTCACACCAATATAATCATTCACAGATTATCACATCAAAACATATACAAATAAATTCAACAATGTGAGGAATCCAATTGGATCCCTCCAACCTGTTTTCCTACATCCATAGATGTTAGTGCAACAATTTAAACACCAATTCCACTTCGAGGTGGAATATCGCGGTATATGGGATTATATAGTATCATCCGCTATTATGCGGGGCATACGGGCTCAACCGCAATATAATGCGGGAAATCAATCACTCCAATACACACACACACACACACTACTATATCTGTTAGCACCAAAATTGGTCACTAACACCCTTAGAAAGATTGTGTAGAGAGAATAATGAAGAAAATAAACTGGAAAAGAGAAGAGAACATAAATTAAAATGTGGGAAGTAAGAACACCAAATTTATAGTGGTTCGGCGCAGTGGCCTACATCCACTTTGAAGCTGATCTTTATTTTCCACTTGATACTTGATTACAGATACAATTCGTTCTTAAGTATTAGGATACAATTGCAAGGTAAAAGAAATGAGTCTTGAATAAGGATTCAATGTGGCAGAGTCTCCCCAGTGCTCTCTAAAATCTGATCTCGTTTTCTGTGCCCCTGCCTCTCTATTTATAGACGAAAGTGGGTTGGACTTCCCTGGTGGGCCAGGTGGCCGAATAACTTGGTCCAAGTAGTTTATGTACAGTACGCCGAACCAGGGAGGCCGGACAAGGCATGCCGAGTCTTCCTCCTTGTGCCGAACGAAGCATGCCGAGCCTTCCCTCCTTATGCCAAACGAGCCGTGCCGAGTCTTCCCTCTTTAGGCCGAGCGAGGCGGGAGGTTGAATGAGAGACGCAGGTCGAATAGGGCAGGAATGCCGAACGATCGGGGTTCGCTGAATCAAGCCAGAATGTCGAACCATCTAGGCTCACCGAACGTACTTGGCCGAACGCATGTGGGAGGCCGAACAACCTTTGTTTGGCCGAACGATCTTAATTGGCCGAATGGCATTCGATGCCGAACGTGTCCTGGATGCCGAACGTGATCTGGATGCCGAACGTGTCCTAGATGCCGAACGTGTTCTGGAGGCCGAACAACCTAGGTTGGCCGAACGCTCACTTGATGTCGAGCGCTACTTTGTGCCAAACGCTCCTTTCTGGCCGAGCGCTACTTTGTGCCGAGCACTCCTTTCTGGCCGAGTACTAAGTTGCCCGGTCAATCCCCTGGGAAACACTTGCCCCCCAAAGTGTATTACGTGACTGATCGTGATGCACTTTGATTAAACCTTGTTCGTCACCCTCGAGGGTCATAAGGCTCCCTTGGCCGAACGCAACAGGGGAGGCCGAACGATACGTTACCCCGAATGACTTTGTATGCCGAATGATCGAGCCGAACGAGTCAAGTGCCGGTAGATCCATGTTGGCCCAAGTCGAACGAACCGAGATGGCCGAACGATACCATTTTGACCGGTAGAGCTGGTCAGAAACTCTTCAACTTCCTCTTTTCCCTTATAAAACCCGACCTCTTCTTCTTCCTCCTTCTTCTTTCTTTACTTACTTCCACTTCTGCAATTTCGAGCTACCCTTGTCATCAGACTCTGAGGATTTAAGGACTTCTCAATCCTTCCCAACGCTCGATCCACTAACTAGGTAAATTCCTTTTATCTGATCCCTTTCCCTGATAAGTTTCGATCAATTAGCCTAGGACATGATGGTGGTTGAACAGGCTAAATGGGTGGAGGTCCCAAACTCTGACTAGGATATTTCCAAGGTCGAGCAACGTGAGGCAGGGAGAAGTGGTGAGGGGTGACCACTCGTAGGGTTTGTGTTGTTTTGGGAGAGACGCTGTGGTTCGGCATAATTTCCCTGTGCCGAACTAGGTGGGAGAAGGAATATGGGGGGAGTGCCGAGCGTTGGAGCTCGGCGTTACTCCGGTTCGGTATGACACACCGTATGCCGAATGGTGGGTTGGTAGGTTTGGGAGGAAGTATGAGTTAGCGTGGAGGATGCTGAGCGTTGTTTCGGCCGAACGGGTTCTCGACCGAACTAATTTGAGTGCCGAACCATGGCAATGCCGAACAACCATAAATGCCGAACCGATCAGGCCGAACGATATTAGCCGAACGACACATAAGTGCCGAACAAACGTATTGAACAATGCATAGCCGAACCATATAAATGTGAACATACAATGCTGGCCGAACATGACTTAAGCCGAACGATACAAATGCCGAACATACTCTACCGGACGAACATGGCTTAAGCCGAACGATATAAATGTCGAACATACAATGCTGGTCGAACATGACTTAGGCCGGACAAACACTAATGCCAAACATACTGACATGCCGACCAAACTCAAACGCCGAACATACTGACATCTTGTCCATTTTCATAACCAAACTTTACTTGCGGTAACAGAATAACTTCTTTTAGCGTTTTCTTAACCTCGAACTGTAATCGCCATACAGAAGGCTCTTGGAGACGGTCAGCGATGACGATTTTCAGAGGCGGCGATCACAAGCTTAGTTTTATTCTAAATGCTTATACACGATTGAATGCACTAGTTCACACACCACGTGGGGGGATTATTCGTGTTGTTAACTCTAACATTGGTTATGTTTCAAGTATAGTTCACACAGGTGCTTAGTTGAGTCCACTATTCATTCAAGATGTCTAAAAAGTCCAGTTCCGCTACACTTTCCGACAGACCCGGGCCCTCTTCGAAGCAAACAGCCGCCGATACATCTGACCCGTCAGTTTCTCCCGCTCACGACTGGTCTCCTGATACCTTGGAGTCGTCGATCTTATTGGATAGCCCGGTTGACTCACAGGCTTCGAGGGTCACCGAAGCCGCTCTTCAGCGGATATGTTCTATTCATGGTATCCCGTTCTCCGACGTGTTAGTTCTGTGGGGTACGACCGTCCACATCTGCCCCCAGCGGGATATACAGCGTGCAGCAAGTTCATGTGTTGGGTTGGCAGCGTACCACCGTTCAATCTATTTCTTCGAGATGTGCTGCGGTATCTTGACGTCGCCCCATCACAGCTACATCCAAACGGTCACGCCTTCATCTATGGCACGTACGTGCTCTTTATGGCCGTCTTCTCTAGGCCCCCAACCCTTGGCGATATTAGGTACATGTACATTACCAAGAAACGGGGAGACAGTCCCTCTTACATGTTTCTTGAGCCACATCGGAAGTGCCAAATTTTCACCAGCGCGTGGAGCAGCAAATTCGCCCAGTACAAACAGGAATGGTTTTACGTGCGCTGCCCACAGGGTTTTGCGAGGAGATGGGTTGAAGGAAGTGAGTCTTCTTCCTGAATTGATGTCTGTTCCCAATCGGTTCTAAGCTTCTGCTAACTTATCGTTTCATCTTTTCAGATTCCATTCCACGTCCCGAGGGTCGAGGGTACTCTGATGCTGTCGAAACCATTAGAGCCCTTCCTATTGAGGAACGAGATATCCGAGCTCTCATTTACAATGAGTCGTTATCAAGGTTCGGTCTACTAGTTCCTGGCCGCCGGATTAGTCTTCCTGAGGGCGCCTCGCTTCCCAAACCCGTACCCGCTAGAGGGAAAAAACTGTGTGAATCATCTATTCACCCTTCTCTTGAAGTATCGGAAGAGGGGGAAATTCCAAACGAGCCACCCCAAAAGCAAGGTGAGGATTTGGGCCCTGCGGTCGAAGTTCATGATATTGAAACGTCATCTTCCCCTTCGAAGGGGAAAAAGAAGCCGGCGTGCAAGTTGAGGAAGGAGAAGGTTGGCGGGACTTCCAAAGTTACGCGTATCCAGCCAGAGAAAGAGGCTTCTTCACAGCACGCTGAAAGTTCTCTGAAGGGCTTATCGAACCTTTCCATTCCCGACGACTTGTTTAACTATGATTTCAATGACCCGGAATTGTTTAAGTTTCGCTCACCCGCTAGGGGCGATGCGAGTGTCCCAGCCCCGAACCGAGGGGAAAAGACTCCCGTTAGCAAAGCCACTGCTCGGTCAGGGGGGGGAACACTAGGACACACACAGACACGTGCACTTCACTTTGCACCTACTTTTCTTTCATCACTTTGTTCCCTCGCTGATTTGCTATTGTTTGAATTCTTTGCAGGTGACATGGGGCGTTCGCACGGATATGACTGCCTTCGCGGTTCGTCGACTTTACGCCAATTCGGTCGGGACTCGGCACTCGAGAAGCGTCGAGGCAGAGATAGCAACAGCGATCGAGATTATCATTCTCGGGACTCGTCATTCCGGAAGAAAACTCATTATCAGCCCGAACTCCACCAGGAGACCTCTTCTCATCAGGAGCAAAGCAAAGAAAAGCACGGTCATAAGAGGTCGCATTCCGATGCTCCTCGGGACCAACGCTCTGACTCCTCTTCTACCCGGCATTCCCAAGACTCTCATAGGAGGGGCGAACTTTCAAAGCCGTCTCCTCCCGCTCCAGTGACAGGCCCGACAGTGTCGGAGAAACTGACCGAACTCAAGGCCAAATTTCCGAAGATTTGTTTTGATGGGCTAAAGTTTCTCCCAGCGATTCACCCTATACCCGGAGATGTTAAGAAAAATGCCATTGCCTGTACCAACGATGTCTATGTTCAACATGACACATTCGTTCATCTGGCTGAGAAGCTTTCTGAAGTCTCTGCGGAGCGCCAGCACGAAATTGACCGCCTAAAGCTTGAAGCTATTCATGACAGGGATACCATTAAGGCCCAGGATGACGAGTTGGCCACTTATAGGTCTGAGCTTGAGGTCGCCCATCAGCGCGCTAAGGACACCGCCGAGGCTGTTTCCTGCCTTGAATTAACTCATAAGAAAGAGCTTGATGAGTCAGTCCAACGGTGTGGTGCTCTAGCTTTGGAGAAGGACTCCGTTCAGAAGGAGCGGGACATACTCAGCCAACGGGTCAAGGAACTCAAAGAGCAATTCCATGAGGAGAAGAAAGAAAAATTGGCCGCTCAGGTTGAGGCACAACACTATTGCGATGAGATCGTCGCCACCCCGGCTCCTAAAGGAGAAACTCGAGGGTGATTTCTCCAAAGTCGAGGCACTAAAGAATGAGGCTCGCGAGGAGGGCAGAAGGATGGCAGCTGTCGACATCGACTCTCGCCTTGAGGCGGCCAGGGAGGAAGGTAGGGAAGAGATCAAGACTGAATTCGACCCGCTCATCGTTGAATTCAACGCCCGAGTTCTCATGCATCGAGATCTAACTTTTTTGGGCGAGGGCTACCTTGAGTCTCTGATCGAGGCGTGGGAGACCCTAAATCAAATCAGGAAGGCCGAGAGCGGCGTCGAAGAGGTCGATGAGGAAGCTTTGATTAAGGAGTTCTTGAAGGGAAAAGAACCTTCATACCTATCAGCGGCTAAGGCCCTATACAGCAAAGGTTCCCCCTCGAGGAAAGGAGACGAAGTGGTTATTGGTCCATCCGGCATCATGCCCCCAGTTCGTGCACCTACTCAGCCAGCTAGCCGACCGGTACTTGATCCCTTCGAGCAGCACCTTGGCTACGACCCGGATGCCCCCGGGCTTGGCATTCATGTTCTATCTCCCATCCCGGAGGGTGAGACCCCTCTGACAACCGAGATTCCACCGGCACCCGGTAAGCAACTTCTTTGCTTTATAGGGTTTCTGTGTTTTTCTAGAAGCTGTCGTGCTCTAACATTTGTTGTCTTGTGACTTTGTGCAGGTTGTTCTGACCCCGAGCCCACTCCGAGGAGCGATATCGCCAAGGAGCTGGAGAAATAAATGAGTGAGGCTGCTCGAGTTGGCGAGGGTCCTGGCGCAGATGCCCAAGTAATCGGGGCACTCGATGAAGGCAAGTCCGACTCTTCTTCCGAGAGTTTTGAAAAAGAAATCACGGGAGCCTATGAGCATGCATCTGAGCCGAGCATGAAGGAGCGGCTCGATAAAGAGAAGGAAGTGACAGCCAGAGTTAAAGCTGAGCCTCGGGATGTGGACCTGGACGACCCCTTGAACAAACCGTTGAAGGTCATCCTCCCTGGCGGGTCCAAGCCTATGGACGTTCCCCCTTCATCTTCGGTCGTCACCCCTCCATCCGGGAAGGATTCCAAGGGTAAGCGCTCTGGGAAGGAATCATCCGGGAAGAAGGCAAAGAAACACAAGAAGTGACCATCATCCTCGTTCAACGAGAGTTAATTTAGGTCATGTAATGATTTTTGCAGACTATGTAAATAGGCTGTCGACTCCGGACTTCGGAGCACTTTTGTAGCAAAAAGCTTTTCAGGAATAAAGTTCAGTTTCATTTTCTGTCTTTTCAAAAGATTCTTGTCATTCGGTTTTCTTTGTAATTGTGATTGTGAGTGAAATCTGAACTGCTGTGAATAACATAGACCTCATGGTTGAACTTTACATAGCTTGGGAATTCTTTGGAGTTGTTCAATCTCCATTCTATGCTTCATGTATTTAAAATATTTCCTAGCCCGCATGTCGGGGACTCGGCATATCCAAGCCATTTGTGTCATAGTTCATATCCAAGGGGCTTGGAGATCTGAATCACTTACATTCGAGTCCGCGCTCTGGGAACTTCGAGTAACCTAGTCCGCGTTCCGGGGACTTGGAGATTTTGGATCATTTATACTCGAGTCCGCATTCCGGGGACTTCGAGTACTCCAGTCCATGCTCCGGGGACTTGGAGATTTAGAATCGTTTATACTCGAGTCCACACTCCGGGGACTTCGAATATTCCAGTCCGCGCTCCGGGGACTTGGAGATTTTAAGTCGTTTATACTCGGGTCCGCACTCCGGGGACTTGGAGTACTCCAGTCCGCACTCCGGGGACTTGGATATTTAGAATCGTTTATACTCGTGCCCGCACTCCGGGGACTTCGAGTATTCCAGTCCGCGCTCCAGGGACTTGGAGATTTTAAGTCGTTTATACTCGGGTCCGCACGCCGGGGACATGGAGTACTCCAGTCCGCACTCCGGGGACTTGGAGATTTAGAATCGTTTATAATCAAGTGCGCACTCCGGGGACTTCGAGTACTCCAGTCCGTGCTCCGGGGACTGGGAGATTTTAAGTCGTTTATACTTGAGTCCACACTCCGGGGACTTGGAGTACTCCAGTCCGCACTTCGGGGACTTGGAGATTTAGAATCGTTTATACTCGAGTCCGCACTCTGGGGACTTCGAGTAGTCCAGTCCGCGCTCCGGGGACTTGGATATTTTAAGTCGTTTATACTCGGGTCCTCACTCCGGGGACTTGGAGTACTCCAGTCCGCACTCCGGGGACTTGGAGATTTAGAATCGTTTATACTCGAGCCCGCACTCCGGGGACTTCGAGTACTCCAGTCCGCGTTTCGGGGACTTGGAGATTTTGAGTCGTTTATACTCGGGTCCGCACTCCGGGGACTTGGAGTACTCCAGTCCGCACTCCGAGGACTTGGAGATTTAGAATCGTTTATACTCGAGTCCGCACTCTGGGGACTTCGAGTACTCCAGTCCGCGCTCCGAGGACTTGGAAATTTTAATTCGTTTATACACGAGTCCACACTCCAGGGACTTGGAGTACTCCAGTCCGCATTCCGGGGACTTAGAGATTTAGAATCGTTTATACTCGAGTCCGCACTCCGGGGACTTCGAGTACTCCAGTCCGTGCTCCAGGGACTTGGAGATTTTAAGTCGTTTATACTCGAGTCCGCACTCCGCGGACTTCGAGTACTCCAGTCCGCGCTCCGGGGACTTGGAGATTTTGAGTCGTTTATACTCGGGTCCGCACTCCGGGGACTTCGAGTACTCCAGTCCGTGCTCCAGGGACTTGGAGATTTTAAGTCGTTTATACTCGAGTCCGCACTCCGCGGACTTCGAGTACTCCAGTCCGCGCTCCGGGGACTTGGAGATTTTGAGTCGTTTATACTCGGGTCCGCACTCCGGGGACTTGGAGTACTCCAGTCCGCACTCCGGGGACTTGGAGATTTAGAATCGTTTATACTCGAGTCCGCACTCCGGGGACTTCGAGTACTCCAGTCCGCGCTCCAGGGACTTGGAGATTTTAAGTCGTTTATACTCGAGTCCGAACTCCAGGGACTTGGATTACTCCAGTCCGCACTCCGGGGACTTGGAGATTTAGAATCGTTTATACTCGAGTCCGCACTCCGGGGACTTCGAGTATTCCAGTCCGCGCTCTGGGGACTTGGAGATTTTAAGTCGTTTATACTCGGGTCCGCACTCCGGGGACTTGGAGTACTCCAGTCCGCACTTTGGGGACTTGGAGATTTAGAATCGTTTATACTCGAGCCCGCACTCCAGGGACTTCGAGTATTCCAGTCCGCGCTCCGGGGACTTGGAGATTTTAAGTCGTTTATACTCGGGTCCGCACTCCGGGGACTTGGAGTACTCCATTCCGCACTCCGGGGACTTGGAGATTTAGAATCGTTTATACTCGAGTCCGCACTCCGGGGACTTCGAGTACTCAAGTCCGCGCTCCGGGGACTTGGAGATTTTAAGTCGTTTATACTCGGGTCCGCACTCCGAGGACTTGGAGTACTCCAGTCCGCACTCTGGGAACTCGGAGATTTAGAATCGTTTATATTCGAGTCCGCACTCCGGGGACTTTGAGTACTCCTGTCCGCGCTCCGGGGACTTGGAGATTTTAAGTCATTTATACTCGAGTCTGCACTTCGACGACTTCGAGTACTCCAGTCCGTGCTCCGGGGACTTGGTGATTTTGAGTCGTTTATACTCGGGTCCGCACTCCGGGGACTTGGAGTACTCCAGTCCGCAGTCCGGGGACTTGGAGATTTAGAATCGTTTATACTCGAGTCCGCACTCCGGGGACTTCGAGTACTCCAGTCCGCGCTCCGGGGACTTATAGATTTTAAGTCGTTTATACTCGAGTCCGCACTCTGGGGACTTGGAGTACTCCAGTCCGCCCTCCAGGGACTTGGAGATTTAGAATCATTTATACTCGAGTCCGCACTTCGGGGACTTCGAGTACTCCAGTCCGCGCTCCGGGGACTTGGAGATTTTAAGTCGTTTATACTCGAGTCCGCACTCCGGGGACTTGGAGTACTCCAGTCCGCACTCGGGGACTTGGAGATTTAGAATCGTTTATACTCGAGTCCGCACTCCGGGGACTTCGAGTACTCCAGTACGCACTCCGGGGACTTGGAGATTTTCAATCGTTTATACTCGAGTCCGCACTCCAGGGACTTCAAGTACCCTAGTCCGCGCTCAGGGGACTTGGAGGTTTTGCGACGTTTATACTCGAGTCCGCACTCTGGGGACTTCGAGTACTCCAGTCCGCACTCCGGGGACTTGGAGATTTTAAGTTGTTTCTGAGCGTTCGTATGCTAGTCAGAATATCATAATTTTCAGCCGCTTGTCACAGGAATATCATACGCAGAGACATTAATCATTTATGAGAAAGGTGGCTTCAAGCCTTTATTAATGAGAGCAAGCTGAATTGTCTTATTACATGCCAAGAACTGGAAATGGAAACATACTGGAAATAAGTACAACTACTGTATAAAGGAAATAGATTAAGTGTAGTAACGCCGCAAGTGCTCGCTGTTCCATGCTCGGGGGAGTGTCACACCATCGACGGTCGCTAGCTTGAAAGTTCCTTCTCCAAGCCTTCGTTCGACGACGTATGGACCTTCCCATGCGGGGTTCATATGTGACGGGACTGGAAAAACTCGTTTCAAAACGAGATCTCCCACATCAAAGATTCTTGGTCGGACTTTCTCATTATAATATTTCGCGACCCAATGTCTGTACGAGGCTGCTCTCAGATCAGCTTCTTCGCGTTTTTCATCGATAAAGTCCAATGATTCCAGTAAGAGATCCTGGTTCGACGCTGGGTCGTAATGAGTCACCCGATGTGATGGGACTTCAAGTTCTACGGGTATGACGGCTTCCGTGCCGTACGCCAATGCGAATGGTGTATGGCCAGTCGCGGTCTTGTGGGTAGTTCTATAGGCCCAAAGCGCTGTCGGGAGTTCATCTACCCACTTGCCTCTAGCTTTTTCCAAACGCTTCTTCAATATGGACTTGATTATTTTGTTTACAGCTTCTACCTGACCATTCGCCTTCGGGTGAGCAACTGCTACGAACCTTTTTTCAATGCCATACTTCTGACAAAATTCTTTGAATTCTTTGCTCTCGAATTGAGTCCCGTTATCTGTTATGATGGTCCGTGGAAGACCAAAGAGGCATATGATATTTCGTACAACGAAATTAATGACCTTCTTGGTGGTGATCGTGGCCATAGGCTCTGCTTCTGCCCATTTGGTGAAATAATCGACTGCCACTGTTGCATATTTCGCGCCTCCTTTGGCTAAGGGTAAAGAACCAATCAGGTCAATTCCCCACATTGCAAATGGCCAGGGACTAACCATTTGCGTGAGTTCCGTCGACGGGGTTCTCGGAATTTTCGCGTATATCAGGCATTTGTCACATTTCCTCACATAGTCTACGGCGTCGCGGTTCACGGTTGGCCAATAGTATCCGTAGCGGAGGATTTTCTTGGCCAAAGTTTGCCCCGCGGTATGATCACCACACTCTCTCTCATGGACTTCTTCCAGTACCCGTTTTATCTCGTCATGGGCCACGCACCGGAGTAAGGGGGTCGAGAATCACTGTGATACATTATTCCGCTCTGTATTACATAACGCGAGGCCTTACGAAAGACTTGGCGTCTTTCGCTCCTCTTCTCAGGAAAATCCCCATGTAGTAAGTATTGTTTGATCGGGGTCAACCACGATTCCCTTTCGAGTACGGTCTCCAAGATGAAATTTATCTCCATCATGTCTATACTTGGGGCAAGTAGGGTCTCGACAGGGAACAATCCCATCTGCTGGGCATTGCCAGTGCTTGCGAACTTTGCTAACGAGTCAGCTTCTCTATTCTGTTTGCGTGGGACATGGGAGATGTCATAATATTCGAGACTTGCCAGTAGTCCTCGAGTGCGAGCAAGGTAAGGAGCCAGTCTCTGCCCCTTTGCTTGATAGTCTCCCCGCACCTGATAAGCTACCAGCTGTGAGTCACAGAAGATTTCGATTGACTTCACTCCCAACTCGATAATGAGTTTCAAGCCAGCAATCAATGCCTCATTTTCGGCTTCGTTATTTGTTGCTGCAAATTCAAGCTTCAAAGCGTAGCAGATTGATCGGTCTTTTGGGGTTATGAGGACCATACCTGCCCCCGAATGATGGTCGTTAGATGCCCCATCGGTGTACATCTTCCATCGAACGGGAGGTGCGACCCTGTGTCCGCTCGGTTCATCTGGCAGAGTGAACTCGGCGATGAAGTCAGCTAGTGCTTGTCCTTGTATAGCCTTTCATGGCGGTAGGCAATGACGAACTGACTCAACTCAATGTTCCATTTTAGCATCCTTCCGGAAGTTTCCGGTCGTTGGAGTACTTGTCGCAATGGTTGGTCAGTGTAGACACTGATCGAGTGTGCCTGGAAGTATGGACGAAGCTTGCGTGATGCAATCACCAAGCAATAGGCGAGTTTTTCAATCTTTGGATAGTTCCTTTCCGCCCGCATCAGGCGTTTACCAACATAGTAAACTGGCCTTTGAACTCGGTCCTCCTCGCGGACCAGGGCTGTGCTGATGGCATGTTGAGAGACCGCTAAGTATACGTACAACATCTCGTGGTCTACTGGTTTCGACAGCACCGGGGGACTCTCCAGGTGTCTCACCAGAGCCTGGAACGCTTCGTCGCAGTCGGTGGTCCATTCGAAGTTTCTCTTTCCTTTCTTTATAACTTCAAAGAACGGAATACACTTGTCTGTAGCTCTGGATATGAATCGACTCAGCGCAGCCACTTTTCCGTTCAAGCTTTGCACCTGTTTGATGGTTCTGGGTACTCGTATATCTCGGATGGCCTGGATCTTTTCCGGGTTAGCTTCAATTCCTCGTTCATTCACAATGAAACCCAAGAATTTTCCTGATCCCACACCGAACGAACATTTCAAAGGATTGATCTTCATCTCGAAGTGCCTCAGTATATCGAACATCTCTGCTAAGTCTCGGATGTGGTTGTTTGATTGTCGTGACTTCACAAGCATGTCATCCACGTAGACTTCCATCGTTTTTCCAATCTGATCTTTAAACATTCGATTTACCAGACGTTTGTTAGTTGCTCCTGCGTTCTTCAATCCGAAGGGCATTACTACGTAGCAATACAACCCGACGTTTGTGACAAAGCTAGTGTGCTCTTGGTCCGGGATGTGCAACGGAATTTGATTATAGCCAGAGTACGCTTCCATAAATGATAGTAACTCGTGTCCGGCTGTTGAATCGGCCAGTTGGTCGATCCTTGGTAGTGGGAAACTGTCCTTTGGGCAGGCTTTGTTTAAATCAGAGTAATCAACACAAGTTCTCCATTTCCCATTGGCTTTCTTTACCAACACTGGGTTGGACACCCATTCAGGGTAGAGGGCGTCGCGGACGAACCCGTTGGTTTTGAGTTTGTCCACCTCCTCTTTGAGAGCTGCGGACCTCTCTGGATCCATGCCTCTCCTTTTCTGTTCCACGGGGACGTGTTTTGGGTCTATGTTCAGCATATGACTCGCAATTGCAGGAGAAATTCCGCACATATCAGAATGTGTCCAAGCAAACACATCAAGGTTCGCTCGGAGGAAGTCAATAAGGTTTTCAGCTGTCACGAGGTCTAGTCGTTATCCTATTTTAAGAACTCGTGATGGGTCGCTGCGGCTAACTGAGATGTCAATAGTTAGTTCAGCTGGCGCTGCACTCGTTTCCCTGGGTTCCCCATCATCATCTCTCGGACCTAAGTCTCTATGGATCCGAGAATGTTGCCCGAGCCAGGGCTCGGGCGTTAGTTGTCAATCATCAGAATTTTGGATGCGGACAAAGCTGTCCACGGCCTTTCCTTTCTCCCTACGCTGCGCTTCTCTGAGCTCAGCCACGTAGCATGCACGTCCGGTTGCCTGATCACCATGCACTACTCCTACTCCTTTGTCTGTGGGAAACTTTAACGTCAAACACCACGGGGCCAAGGCTGCCCTGAAGTCTATGAGAGCTGGTTGTCCCAGGAATACGTTGTATGGTGAATCAACATCCAGCACTATGAATGGCAGGATTCGCACTCTCCTGCGTTCTCCTTGTCCCAGTTCAACCGGTAACTCCACATATCCTACTGCGTCTGTTGCTGGCCGTTAAAGCCATGTATTCGGGCTTTAGATGGTTTCAAATCCTTAGTCTCCGGCTTCATTTGGTCATATGCTTTCTTGAAGATGATGTTAACGGAACTTCCGCAATCGATTAGAATTCTTCTTACGAATATCGGTCTGACAGTCGCGGATATGACCATCGGATCGATAGTAGGGGCTTCCACCTTATCCGCATCTCTATTCCTGAATACAATATCGTTGTTCATCGTACACTACTGCTTTGTGGGAGCTCCATCCTCCACATTTGAACAGCACCCATACTCCGTATGTCTCAGAGAATTAGCATATCGTTCCATCTCCTGCCAGCTTTTATCCGCGGGATGAGGTCCACCAGCAATTGTGTTAATAACCAATCTTCCCACGGTCCGAGCGGGTTGTTCTGGCTGGCGTGGAGCTGACCCGCGTCCGGGGTCCGATGTCTCCTGTTTACTGTCTGGCGAGTCTCTGACAAATTCCTGTAGCTTCTTCTGCCTAATCAATTTCTCAATAGCATCATGAAGATGCCTGCACTCGTCAGTGTTGTGTCCGTAGGACTCGTGAAAGCAGCAATACTTCCCAGTCCGCTTCTGCTCCTCTATTGATTCCTTTGGGCATGGTTTTCTGTATTGAAAAGTGTTGCAGGTCGACAAGTAGATGTTCTCAAGAGATGTATTCAGTGGAGTGTATTCGTTGTAGGTCGGGATTCTTGACTTCCATCTCCCCTTTTCCTTCTTCTTCTTTCCGGGATCTCCGCCTCCAGTTGCTTTAGACCGCCCGGGCTTGTTCTGTACGTTGGCTTGAGCTTTATCAGGGTTATCTCCGGTTGTCTTCGTAGCGATGTTACTCTTTACAGATTCCTGACCGGGCCTCGGTGCCTTGTCTTTCCTTGTCCACCGAGCTTCTTCCCTCCTTATCAATTGATGGGCTTTCGAATAAAAACGTTCCAGCGTGGCTGGGGGTTTTCCTGCCAACCAATCTCCAAATTCAGAATCTGGATCCACTCCACGCATTACTGCCATCAAAATTACGTGATCGTTAGGATTGCTCACTGCAGTGGCGGCAACATGAAATCTCTGCAAGTATGCTTTCAGTGATTCTCCTGGAGCTTGGGTCACACTTGACAAGGACATCACATCCTTGGGACGAGTGGTGTGTATCCTGAATTGTTCTATGAATTTTCTTGCTAATTCGTCGAAGCTGGAGATTGACCGTGGAGGAAGTCGAGTGAACCACATGGTGGCGATTCCGGATAAATTTATCGGGAAGCACCTGCACTTGGTTGCGTCGTTGGCTCTTGCTGAATCCATCATCCATCCATACCTCATTACATGCTGTCAAGGGTCAGTTTTCCCTTCATAGGAAGGAATGGTGGGCATGTTAAACTTCCTTGGGTATTCAGCCTGTAGGATTGTATCTGAGAAGGGAGTATGACTCTTGGAAACTCCCCAATCTTCATTAGTCAATCCTTGGTTTTCTTTCATCAGCTGCCTAACCATTGCTGTCAAGTCGGGGGTAGGTATGGAAGATGGAAGGTTGGGTTCTTTGGGATCCTGGTGAGTCTGGTGTCCAGCCTCTTCGCGAGCTTGATCCCTAGTCGATCGATTGGTGGCACCTGCTTATGCACCTTCATCCTTGCGGCTTCTACGCCTAGGTGGTTCGTTAGCTGAAGTCGAACTATCTTCTTCTGAGTAAGGGGCAGGGCTACCTCCAGCATTCCGGTGCTGCTGCTCAGTAAGCTGAATCATGAGGTCAGCATTGCTCTGCATTTGCTCAGCAAGTTGCCTCCTGCTTTCTCTAAGTTCTTTCATTAAGTCATTGAACTCTGCCCGGGAAACAACTTCCGCTTGATTTTGGTTGGAGGGTCCCACGCCTCGAATCGCTTGTTGCTTGCTAGGACCATCTTGTTGTATGCTAGTAGTTTCACGGACATCTGCACTTTGAGAGGCCGATCTGGTTCGTGGTCTTCCCATGATAGAGTTGTTGGCTGTAACTCTGAGGAGAATCAACAGATGCCTTATGAATGATTATGGATCTCCTTCGGGGGATTTACGCAATCCAGTAGCTACAAAGTAGATCCTTAATAGCCTGAGAATTCAATTCTCAGTGAAAGAACCAAAATGTTAGCACCAAAATTGGTCACTAACACCCTTAGAAAGATTGTGTAGAGAGAATAATGAAGAAAATAAAATGGAAAAAAAAGAGAAAATAAATTAAAATGCGGGAAGTAAGAACACCAAATTTATAGTGGTTCGGCGCAGTGGCCTACGTCCACTTTGAAGCTGATCTTTATTTTCCACTTGATACTTGATTACAGATATAATCCGTTCTTAAGTATTAGAATACAATTGCAAGGTAAAAGAAATGAGTCTTGAATAAGGATTCAATGTGGCAGAGTCTACCAGTGCTCTCTAAAATCTGATCTCGTTTTCTGTGCCCTGCCTCTCTATTTATAGACGAAAGTGGGTTGGACTTCCCTGGTGGGCCAGGTGGCCGAATAACTTGGTCCAAGTAGTTTATGTACTGTACGCCGAACCAAGGAGGCCGGACAAGGCATGCTGAGTCTTCCTCCTTGTGCCGAACGAAGCATGCCGAGCCTTCCCTCCTTATGCCGAACGAGCCATGCCGAGTCTTCCCTCTTTAGGCCGAGCGAGGCGGGAGGTTGAATGGGAGACGCGGGTCGAATGGGGCAGGAATGCCGAACGATCGGGGTTCGCTGAATCAAGCCAGAATGTCGAACCATCTAGGCTCGCCGAACATACTTGGCCGAACGCATGTGGGAGGCCGAACAACCTTTGTTTGGCCGAACGATCTTAATTGGCCGAACGGCATTCAATGCCGAACGTGTCCTGGATGCCGAACGTGATCTGGATGTCGAACGTGTCCTAGATGTCGTACGTGTTCTGGAGGCCGAACAACCTAGGTTGGCCGAACGCTCTCCTGATGCCGAGCGCTACTTTGTGTTGAACGCTCCTTTCTAGCCGAGCGCTACTTTGTGTCGAGCACTCCTTTCTGGCCGAGTACTAAGTTGCCCGGTCAATCCCTTGGGAAACAATATCTACTACCACAATCAGACAATCAATCTGTAACCAAAAATCTAATTTCTCAATTGAGTGAGAAGATCTCACCTTTGCATTTATTCTGCAATCATTTCCATTCCGGCTTGTTTTCTTCACAGTTTTTTAAACCTTGTACAACATTTATATGATTTAATTAATATTCGAACAAATCGAACAATAAATTTTCCATTTGATAAATTTAATCTAAACTAAAAATTTGGTTTTTAAACATATAATTTAGTTTTAACTAATTTTCTTTTAAATAATTCTCTTTTTAAACTACATATATACATATACTTAAAAATAAATGATAGATTTCAGAAATCAAATTTTACTTAAACTTTTAAATATTTTAATATCCATATTTATTTCCAAAGACCTTCTATATATACCTTTAAACTAAAATAAGTATATATGCGTGTGTATTTTTTATTTATACCCTTCCTTTTACTATATATATAAACATATATAAATTTTCAAAATAAATTATTTTTATAAATCTTACTGTTAAACTAAAATCTCATTTCCATATAAATTTCAAACATGCACGTAATTTTTTTTCTTTCTCTACCTATATATATTTACTAAATCAAGTTTAAATCGGAAAAATAAAAATAAATCAAATACCTCACACTCTCAGGCTGAACTTGATGTCAGAACAACAGTAATCGCCGCCCTCCTTGCTCGATTGCTTCACGATCTCGAGCTCGCGCAACCCAGGCCACTCCACCTTCGCCTGACAGAGCCGACCCCTACCCTGATCACTATCGCGCATGCTACTGGCACGAGATCCCACCCTGGTCTCGAATTCGAACTCGTCTTCCAAGCGCTAACTCCTTCCAACCTATCGAGCCTCACCTCCACCAGTACCTTCGACTGCAACCTCGATGCACGACTTCCCATATGCTGCCTCTTCCACCTTGTGTTCGCGACCTTCGATCCCTCCATGCCTTCGTGCTGCCATTGTTGCTTTCCCCCGCTCAATTGAACAATACGCTAACCCCACGAGCTCGATTCGCCGCCAATCAAAGTCGGCTTCGATCACGAACTACCTCCCTTGAATATATTCGATTTCGCATTATTTTTTATTATGGTGATGAATAGTTTTGTTCGAATTCCTAAGGAGGGGAAGATTTGAAAAAGAGCAGCCATTCTATTTGATGTTCATTTAGTTCGAAGATAAAAAAGAGGTGGTTTTCTTTTAATTGTTGCGTTAATTATTATATTTTAAAAAAATCGCGTGTGAAATTTATCAGAAATAAAGAAACACGTTGTCAAAATTTTCTTTACATCTTGATGAGCAGAATGAGGGCTTGCAATGCTACAATTATTTTTTATTTTTAAATTTCAAATTCAAATTTAAATTTTCTCGATTTCCGCAGCTCAAAATATCGATCTCCAATCGAGACACGCCGCCGGGCGTTTATAATGTTAAACCCCTATTCCAAACGCAATGGAAGAGGTTTCGGGTCCAACTTCGATCATATGGAGAAGATAGCTTTTTGGACCCAGCTATTAAATTAAATTTTCGATTTTATTTCAGCGCGTTTGCTTATCGTACGGCCCAACGATTACTCCAAACACTATGAAAATTGAAATCCGATAATAGTACTATATTACTGATCCAAAGGAACTAGTTTCGTCGAATTCCGAGACTGTGCCCCAAAAGGCTATTTTTAAATATCGATTCAAATGCTAAATTTTCAAAATTGAACAAATCACTTTCAAATTCAATTTTAAAAATTCTATTACCTTTAGTTTATTAATATGAATTTTCCAAGCCTTTAAATTACATGCTCAAAATTCCCAAATCAGTAATTTATTCAATTTCCAATTATTAAATTCAATTATTTAAATTGCCAAATAAACAGATATTTTTGAAATTCAAGTTGAATTAACTTCCAAATATTTAAAATCAATTAAATATTTTAATTTTAAATGTTCAAAATTTCCGGGTCGTCACATTCTCCCCCCTTAAAAGAATTTCGTCCTGAAATTACTAGTTAAGAAGAATGATCCATAACTTGTTTACCATTTTCCCAAAACCGAACAGTTTTATCAACTTGTCAAAATAAATCTTTTATTAAAAAACCGTTATTCCTTCAACTAAGTTTCCAGAATCTTTCATAGTTCCCAAACAATATTGTTTTCTCAACAATTCAAATTTAAATTTAAATTTAAATTCAAAATTTAGATTATCAAAATTTTGTCAGAATTTTTCTAACTCCCTAAATTTTTGAAAAATTTCGCCAGCATCTCCTTTGCGCGGCTAGCTCGGTACGACTACAAAATGCCATAATCGGCCCCCAGATTTCAAAAGAAAATAAAAAGCCAAGTGGCTAGGCAAGAAAATCATCAAATTTCATACAGAAATTTAAATACATCTTTTTTTTGAGAAATTTAAATTTATCTTCAAAATCAAAAATCCAATTTCCTTTATAACACATGTATATCCTTATTAACAAAAATATCCAATCATAGCTTTCAAAATCATTTTATACATTTCTTTATAACAGTTTCAACATTTATTTCATTCAAATCCGTACGATGTATTTATATCATTCGTACGCAATATCAAATCCTATTGCTCACTCGATCACACAATTTCACTTCCAAACTAGTATCTCCACCCGACTTCTTAGTGCGGACTCAGATTGGGTTTCTTGATCAGAAACCGACATTCTCCTTGCATAGCCGTAAACTATGATAGAGAATTTCCAGAATCAACCAAAAATCCATATCCAGGGTTCGAAAATTGAGTGAAAAATCCTAAATTAGATCGATATGACTATCTCGAATCCTATGCTCGAATTTTGGATCAAATCATTATGCGAATAAAATAATATACGTACATCCTACGTACTTATTCCAATTGATTATTAGCTATATCAATTTTCTTTTTATTCACATTGATTTTTCATTCCCTTGTTCACAATTACCATTTAACAACTTCCAGATTTTACTTAGGAATTTTTCCATTTATTTCTTAAGTTCAATATATATATATATATTCTATATACATTTTATATTTATTTTCAATTCACCACTTTAGTTTATAACTACTTATATTTAAACTGGATTTCCAATTCCATATTAATTCAATTTACATTTCATTTACAAATATTGAATTCAATTCATTTCAAACCATATTTAGTTTGTCATTTCTTCAATTAGTTTCACTTACAGACTTTATTTCAATATTATGTCTTATTTGGGCCAACTTGACAAATTTTCCATTTCACTTAATTTAACTCAATTCAAATTCAATTTCAATGTTTAGCTTGAATTCCATTTACTTACAAATTCAAATCCAATTTCAACATTCTGTTTCGATTTCATTTACTTGCATTTCAATTTCATTCGAATTCATATCACCATTTTAATTGACTCAAATCTTCCTTTATTCAAATTAATTCAAGTTAAATTCAGTATCAATTTGAATTTTTTTAAGTCTCAAAACTTATTTATTATTCCATAAACATTATAATAAGATTCCAGAGTCTTTCCAACATTTCAAAAATCATTTTCGAAATCAATTCAAATTATCTTTTGAATTTCCAAAACCAAACTCGGTTTTTTTTTACAAACAACTTCCATTTAAAATAATTTGGCAGCAATTCCTCTCCTGAAAACTCGAAAATGAACACCGATGATGCTGCAGTCATCACCAAAGTTATTTTCCAACAATCGAAATGTGACGACCCGAATTTCAGCACTCAAAAATCGACATTCATACTTCACTTGTATTCGAATGCCATAGATTCAATCGTTGAAAACCGATTCGCTGAAGCTTATAACACATTAAGTAAATAAAACACAACGGAAACAGAAATGAATAATTTTATTGATACACAACATTTGATACAATAAGTGATACAAATGAGATATCAATACATATCAGAGATACACAACAGCGGAAAGATATCTTCAATGCTAAGCAAGAGAGAAAGAAAATCCGACAATACTGCAACTCCATAGCCAAAGCTCTAAACTTCAAGCTTGAACCACCCCGATCACGTTGTATTAAGCAAGGTCAGTCCGGGAATGTAATTGCCAAACCAAAGACTTCTAGATCCATAACTACTATCTATTGATAACCTGACTCTAGGCTGCCCGTATGGAAAATTGTACGCACCCAGAGTTTAGAAAGGGAACAAAGAAATCCAGATCAGTCATAGGACTGGTGTGAGCAAATAAAAACAATTTATCTTTAACAAAAGAAACAAAAGGTAAATAAAAGAAATCCGCAATGCTTTTTGGAAAACGAAACTACCATCAGGCCTCCCGGCACACACATAACGCAATCGCACGCTTGGGGGAGATTTCTACTTATGATAGTTAAACATGCTTGATATGCGAAAATCCTTTTGATATTATTATTAATGCATAGTGGAAAACATTTGCAAGTATAATATTAATCTTAGCCAACGTACCATTATAGTATGCCTAATATAGCTACCATATTAAATGGCAGGTTCTACAACTAAAACCGTACAAAGTGCGTATTGGATGATTGGATTTCCAACAATGGTCAGGCTAAGGAACTTCCTATGCCACATGGGTGGCGCCTCTTGAGGGATGCCCCGAGAACTTAATTAGCTCGCTACCAACACAAGGTTGGTTACCTCTGTAAGTAGGTAACTGCTGACACGAGTATTTCATCCACCGGCCGTCACTGACCTTTATCTGAGAGCTCTCAACACCAACAGCCACAAAGAAATAGATTTGCAGCAACCACATAAATTAAGTATTAGGGCTCCATACCATGATGCCACTTTTATCCAGAAGGAAACGGACATACCCAGAAGGAAATGGACATACCCTAAGGGGCACGGCCTCCAATAACCTTGACGCATCTTTCCAGTTTTGACCATTTCCGGGTTGTGAGGTCTTGATGAAGTCTCATCCCATAAAGCTACGCTTTTCACTAAAGCCATGCATTGATCAACAAATGATCAGCAGCACTCAGCAGCCACATTACCAAATTGGGAATGTATCACTAGTAAATATCAACTACATAACCTCTGAGCTCGTACGTCTCAGAGAAGGGTGTTAAGCTAAGAGAATAAATTCCCTGCCACCAAACAGAAATGTATTTGATAGAAACCAGCTTTACATCTCAAAGTGTAATGTCAGACATACATCCATACAAGTCCGTTCCGGGTTTGAATGGAACCGAAGGCACTTCAAGGAATCCCTTGCAATCCGGGTATGCACAATCCCGATCGGACTCCCCATCACATATGGAAATCTCTATACCGCAGCTACTCAGTGTAGAGTCATTCGACAGGTAATCCTTTCATTCTAAAAAATACCCGATCTTCACCACCGGTCTTCAAATGCCATCCATTTCGTCGTATCATTATTCGGAATATTTTTTATGACATAAAGTCCTCTCCTGGCTAAACCGAATAATGAGCACTTAATTCTAAAAACATATGGATATATGGGATCTTAGTTAAGTCACGCTTTTAGCCCAAAACCTTTTCTTCAAATGGTTTAAAAAAATTCCACTTTAATCTTTTAAAACCAAAAGATTCACCTTTTTAAAATCCACTTCAATTTGAAACCAAGATTCATCAGTCTTTCATAAAGATTCATTCATAGCTTTCAAAACAATTCCCTTTCAAACTTGAAATCTTTTCAACAAAAATTGGAAGTTCTTTCGTTATATGAAAGCCATTATCATTTGGAAACAATTGCTTTTCGTTTTGAAAAATCCGATCAAATATGCACAAGTTATAGCCTTTAAAGTATAAATTTGGGTCAAATTTAAATTCCCGAAATAATACTTTTAAAATGGTTTAAAATCCATATTTATTATTGTATAACTTATATACCCTTCCAAACCATAGTTTTCAAAATAATTTCAAAACTTAAACAAGATATATTCTATTCAAACTAAATTCAATTTCAAATTTCCTTTTCAAAAGCTTTTCATATTCAACCCAATTCCATTTCCAAAATCATTTTGGATTCAAAATTCAATCTTTAAAACCATTTCGTAATATTAAATTCAAATATCTGTGACTTAACCAGTTTCCTCGTGCAATTCATATTAGTGTGTGTGTGTGGTGTAGCCCAGGAGTTTTACACACAACAATACAATATCATCAATCATCACAAATCCAAGCACAGCAATATCGATAAGTTGTATAGTCCTATGATGCTTATCTTCATTCATAGATTCATAGGTAAATAATATAAATTCATCACAGATAAATAAATTACATTCATCACAGCTCAAATCAAAATAATTCATATCACAAAGCATTACACATCAGGGATATCAAACAATTCAAAGCATTCCATACAATCCAAATATCCATAAGTAAGATCAGTTAGTCATCTGATTAATGTAAACCAGATTAATTACTTACGAATAAATTACTCATCCTGGTTAATTAATATTAATAATTAAAAACCATTTTAATTAATTATTCTTTAATCATTTATTAATTAACCTTTAATAATAAATTAATTAACCTTTAGTTATTAATTAATCAACCTTAATTAATAATTCAATCAACCTTTTATCATTCAATAATTAGCCTTTAACTATTCAATTATTATTTAATTAATTATACTTAATTAATAATATTAATTAATTAACCCTTAATTAATAAACCATCCCTTAATCACTTTCATTAATTTATTAACCTTTAAATTAATTAATTATCCCCAAATTAATTTCCTTAATTAATTAATCACATAAATTAATTATCCTTTAATTAATAATTGTTTATATACTTGATTAATCAACCTTTAATTAATTATTCTTAATTACTTTCATTAAGAAATCATCTTTAAGTAATTAATTACCCTTAATTATGTACATTAATTAGCCTTAATTAATTCTCCTTTGATATAATTACAAAAAGTAACTACCCCTTAATTAAGTGATAATCTTTTATTAATCACTTTAAGTAATTCTACTTAACTAATCTTTATTAAGTAATTGCTCTTTAATGACTTATCATTAATTAATCACCCTTTTATTAAGTAATTAACCTATAAAACAATTGATTAATTAACCTTTAATTAATCACATAAATTAATCAACCATAAATTTATTAAGTAATTATTATCATCTTTTAAATTATTTACATAAAGAAATTACTCAAGACCCTAATAAATCAAAGATAAATCATTTATCTTTATTGATCACTTAATTACAATATTTAAATCTCGTTAAATAAACCTTTAAAATAAATTATCATTATCATATAATTTAACTTAAAACTTTTAAGTCAACTAAGGATTTAAAATATTATTTGAAGATAAACCATTTATCTATTTAATCAACTTCTTAATTAAGCTATTTAATTCCTTATTTAAAAATAGGCTTAAGAATTAATTAATGAAAGTACATATATGTATATATATTTCAAAATATTTTAAACTTGATTAATTAAAATAATATAGATTTAAAACCTTTAATTAATCCAAAATTAAACACATATTGTATAAAATCATTAATTTAACAAAATTTGTTGAAACTCGATTTAAATTTTTTTAAACTTGCTTAATTTTAAAATTTTATAATGGTTATACCTTGAACCCGAGTCAACCCGAAGTAAACCAAGTTCAACTTCGAGTTTTCCTCCACCTTCTTTTCCCTGAGTTATCTCACAAATTATTTCGAGTTCGCCCTGATAACTCCTCGTCTTCCCAATCTCACAACCACCTCTGATACAATCACTCATGCGTGCACGTGTACAGATCATTGGAGTCACTTCGACTAACCTCACCTACTTCGACACGTCGACGACAACATGCCCTAGCCTTCTGATCACCCGGAATCACCAATTTCGCCAAAACCCATAATCGAGCAACATTGAATTCCACAGGAACGAAACTGATCAACTAAAGAGCCAACCACCATCACATTCTTTTAGTTAATTTTACTTAATTAATTAATTAACCCTCATTTAATCAATTATCCTTAATTAATTACAATAAGTGATTATCCCTAATCAGTTTCATAAATTAATTAATTTTGTAACAACCAGAATTCAAACGCTCGAAAATCGACATCCATACCTCACTCCTATTCGAATGCCGTGGATTCAAACGTCGAAATCCAATTTGCCAGAGCTTGTAACACATTAAGTACAACAACAGTTATCTACATGTATATATAGATATACAGATATATTTACTGTGATGCCCCACCTCTATACCCACGCTAGCCAAGAACACTACGGTGTAGTGTTGTCAACTAGCACGGAGAATAAGGCTGTTGAGGAGCGGCCATCAATAGTTAGGCCTTACACTAGTATTGGTTATCTCGATAGGAGTGGTATATATATATATATATATATATTCTTTCATTTTTCATCTTTGATTTATTTTCTCCCATCGAAATACCCCAATTCCAGTATAAAACGAACTACGATGGTTCATAATAGTTTAGAACAGTAAATATAAAATATTACCCAGATAATATACTGCGGAACACAAATAAAACGGAAAGTCTCATATATACAATAACTGATGTCAGTTACAATACATTTGATACAATACATATGACACGGTACATATGATACAACTACAACAGTCGACTCGGGAAGTTACATATACAAGTACATTAACGTATATAATATACATGAATACATATCTTCCCATACAATTATACAGACTACTACAAATGACGACGACTACTCCAAAAGATATGAAAGAACTTCATAGCTCTAGCAGCAACCCAAAGCGGAATATCTACAACCTGAAATACTCGGTCTGACCCGAGTATTAGATTTAAAAGAAAATAATACTCGGGTCAGTCTAATTCAAACTCAGTTATTAGTGCACAGAAGCAATAATAATTAAATAATGAATAGACGACAGTAATTAAACCAAATCAGAATGCAATTCAGAATATTGAATTTAATAAACAAAACAGTTCAAACCATTGAAATATCAATTAAAATATTAATTCAAGTAGGGCTGCAGTACACGCACGCGTGCACTGCCTCGCCACTACGGAATATGGAATACGCAAAAAGATCCATAAGTCGAAGCAAAATAGAATATCATACACGCCATACCGTGTGGCTGCAGTTCACGCTTGCGTGCACTGCCTTGCCACTATAGTGATGTCGTACCCAAAAACTCAATACCGTGTGGCTGCAGTTCATGCTTGCGTGCACTGCCTTGCCACTACAGTGATGATGTACCCAGAAGATCAACGAACCAAAATCAATGAAGGTTCAAATATCAATTCAAAATATCGATACTGTGTGGCTGCAATGCACGCACGCGTACACTGCCTCGCCACAACAGCATATACAGAAATAGCAACAAGGCACAAAGGCCAATGCACAAGAATTCACAGTCCAAACAAATGCCATAAGCAAGTGACAGTAGTAAAAAAACTCCAACAAAGTGAATATGCAGTATGTACACAAGAGAATGTACATAACAATCTGCACATGGAGAAAATGAACCAGAGGTGCGGCGAGGAAGGCTCTGCCTCACGAAAGCAACAGCAGGTAAACAATTTCGACCACAACAAGACCATGCCAAAATGGTCAGGAGAAGTGACTACAGTGGTGTAGTGGACTACATTTAAACCAGAAGTGTATGAGTCTGCAATGCTACAGATTGTAAAATGACCAAGTATCTGCATATTAAATATGCAATACAAAAGTTGAAATGAAACAACAAAAATATGCTTAAGTGTCTGCATATACAAAAATGTGCAAATACAACACATAAATGTGGCAGTGAAACAATAAAATATGCTCAAATGTCTGCATATACAAACATGTGCAAATACAACACATAAATGTGGCAGTGAAACAATAAAATATGCTCAAGTGTCTGCATATATATATGCAATAACCAAAGTGGCAATCCAGTACTCACATGCGAAATCTAAAAATCACAAGCACGTGTTCGAGCCTTCACAGCAGGTATAAAGTTCAAATGCAAGATGTCATATTTAAAAGATGATGTGCAGGCAACACGAAAATGAATCAAGCCCAGACCACACAACTCAAAGTCGAGCTACATGGGGTGAATACAAAAATGACCAGAGTTGAAGTAAACAAGTCGAAGCCGAGTTCAAAATCAGGAAACAACGGTTTCAAGTCAAGGCAGTCCCAAATCCAATTTAATTTCGCATGCTCAAGTTTTCAAACCAATTCCAAAAACACTGCAGTGTGATATCAAATGCAATGCAACATGATAACAAGGAACAATGTCACCGTGATAAACCAAAATATAACATGTATGCAACCGTGTCTCGAAGCAGTAATCAACAATTCAAAGTCAAGTATGATACAGAATGACCATGATAAAGTTATGGAATAACAAATCATAGTCAAGCCGATGCCAACAAAAAAAAATGCAGTTCAAATCAACTGCAATGAACCAGTTAAATAGGCCTCACATGTTTCAAATCTGAAATCAAAACCCAAACAACCCACGAAATCATGAAATCACAAATATTGGCACAACACAGAACTGGCGAGCAAAAGGGCAAGGGTATGCAACCTGATCATCGAAGTGCAGACAAGACGAAGCCAAGGCCAATCAGTAATGGCAACAACTCCATCAAGTCGAGTCAAGACCAAATATCAACTCAATTCATAACTAAAGGCAGATAATCCAAAACCAGAAAGTGTTCACCATCGCGAACCATGATATCAAGTGAACCAGTAAATGATACAGCAACCACATAAGTGAGCAGATAACTAATTTAAATCAACAATGACAGAAATTAAACTGCTAAACATCATCAACAATCAATAAATTCGAACGACATAAGCACAGAAGAAATTCACAAAACAACATCGATTACCAACATCGAACGAAAACAAATTGCCAAGATGAAACAATATCAAATCAACATCGAATCAACATCGAATTGCCGAAACACTATATTAAGAATGAATTAGATGTGAGTAAATTTGATTACTCACCTTGTCGACGAATTGAAGCATCACAGAGACGAGCCAAGCCAAGAACGAACGAAACCCTAATTTGGGAAGAAGGGGTAGGAGCGATCGAACGTGGCCGACATTCTTTCGCTCGTTTGTTTCGGTGTAGGGTTTTCGAATGAGAGAAAAAATTAAAAAGGGGGCCGGTTATTTGTTTTAATCACGGCCCAGTATCAAAAACAAAACTTGGACCACTCTTTAATTTAAAAGCCCACAATTCCTTTTTAATAATCTATAAAAGAATTTTAATTAAAATTTTAAAACTTCAATTGGCAATAAGTGAAAATATTAATCGTTTTATGTCGATTATAAATCGACGTGAAATACCGGGTTGTTACAGACTTCCCTCCTTAAAGAAATTGCGTCCTCGCGGTCATAAGGAATAAATGAACAAATGGTAACAACCATAAAGAACATCACCACAAGGTGAAGAAATTTGAAATAGGAAGTTCACCATAAAGAGCATGAAAGAGTAAATATGAACGTGTTTGCTCGATGAATTCTCTGGATTCCTGAGAGAAATCCATAGAATTTGAGAACTATTGAGATTCTCCACAAGAGAAACATCTTTATTTCGAAGGTGCTACACCCCCGAAGCAATGATGTGAATAGAAGGTTGCTCAAGAATAAAAATCGAAAATCCCTAAGGCATTTCCGTAATTGGAAGACGTGGAAAAACGTCATGAATAGCAGAGAATTGAGCCGGTACACCGGCGTAGTACAATGTAAACACCAAAGAAATCTTTTAATTTCATAAAAGAAATTCACAAATTCTCAACAAAATTTAATTATCAAATAGATAATCAGAATACAGAAATCACAAAACAGCAATATCAAATCACCGATTTGATAATTAGAAAACAGCAAAATCAGCAAATCTATTTATCAACAAAGATAATTAGAAAACACAAATATCTAACTATCAAAAACGATAATCAGGAATTACCACAACGGTAATCAAATTTCAAATCAGCAAATATTCAATTATCAAAATGATAATCAAATCTTAAATCACAAATATTTAATTATCACAAACGATAATTAAATCTAAAATATCTAATTATCACAAGCGATAATCAGAAACAATAAATATCTGATTATCAAAAACGATAATCAGAAATCACAAATCAACGAATATTTAATTATCACAATTGATAATAAAATCTTAAATCGCAAATATTTAATTATCACAAATGATAATCAAATCACAAATCACAAATATTTAATTATCACAAACGATAATTAAATCTCAAATATCTAATTATCACAAGCGATAATCAGAAACAATAAATATCTAATTATCAAAAACGATAATCAGAAATCACAAATTATTCAATTAACGAGTCCGGAATTGACCGAAATAGCAAACGCCATGACCCATAACCACGAGTTTTACTAAATCGTTTAATTCACTTCATCATTTTCTTGAAAGTGCATAATTGTGTACTTTAAAAATAACATTTCACATTCTCAAACGGACAAATCCGGAATTAAGCGAATCGGTAAAAGAAAGGGGTCATAGTCCTCGATTTTTCTGAAACGTTTAAATCACTTCCTCATTCTTTTGAAAGCATAAACTGTAAAACTTTTGAAAACAATTTTCATTTATTTTATATTATTAAAAAAAATTACATTTTCAAACGAACAAGTCCGGAATTAAGCGAATCAGCAAAAGAAAGTGGTCATAGTCCTCGATTTTACTGAAATGTTTAATTCGCTTCCTCATTCTTTTGAAAGCGCAAATCGTAAAAATTTTGAAAACAATTTTGATATATATTTTGAAACAATTTTTAAAACACGTGATTAAAGCAGCAACATCCGTAGCAACTTCGACATACGTCAAAATTTCATCGAAATAATTGGCATCAAAATATAATACCAATGAATTTTCATTCATCAAAAATGTCACAAGAATCTTCTCAAAGATAGGAAAGGGTATCATACCCTAAACTTGTATTCATAACAAGTCAATAACACACGAATTCACCAATGCACAAAAATTGATAAAACTTATCTATAGAAATCACGAAAATTGGTGAAACACAAATTCTAGAAATCTACACAAGAAATCCAGAAAACACAAATTCTAGAAATCTACACAAGAAATCCAGAAAACAGAAATTCTAGAAATCTACACAAGAAATCCAGAAAACAGAAATTCTAGAAATCTACACAAGAAATCCAGAAAACACAAAGAGGGAAAGAGGCCTATCACATGACGGTCCGAAGACCATGGGGAGCTACCCCATATGGATGAGTCTGAGTCACCCGAATGAGGTCAAGGCTAACCAAAAAGCAAAAAGGTATGTGTGAATGAAATCACACAAGTGGTGTCTAGCCTAACCTCGCAAACAAAAAGGTATGTGTGAATGAAATCACACAAATGGTGTCTAGGCTAACCAAAAAGCAAAAAGGTATGTGTGAGTGAAATCACACAAGTGGTGTCTAGCCTAACCTTGCAATGAAAGAGACATCGCACAATTGCTAGTCTAATTCATAAAGCGATCATCAAGATCAACGAGAAGTGTCAATTACACTAAGCTAGTAAATATAAAAGTTTAGCTTCATGTCCCATAACCACTTGCTTAACTTAAATATTTACGAACAAACTGTAAATCTTCACTAGAAAATTATCACAAGAGATTCAATCGAATAAGTCCAAGAATTAACCGACGAAGTAAACGCAAGCGTTATATACCACTCGTTTTACTAAGTCGTTTAATTAGATTTCTCATACGAGTGAGGTGAAGGTTAGTATATACTAATAGATTGGAAAACGGTTTAGGAAAAGAGTTTTGTAGTAAAATAGTTTTGAAATCGTTTGGAGAAAAGGGTTTTGATATTTACTACTAGTATAGAAAACCTTTATATTTTTAAAGTGACAAACCACAAAAATGATTGTAGGAACAATCAATCACAAGAATTCACATACAAAGATGTGAATAGAATCCAAAGAAATCGATACTGTATCCATCAAAAGGTATGTTCAAAAAAATTCCGAAGAAAATGTTATCAAAGTTGCTAATAAATGATAGCAACAAATCGGGGAATTAACAAGAATCGATTAAATTTGGAAACCAAATCAGTTCACTAAAATTCACATACGAAGACGTGAATAAAATCCAAAGAATTCGATTCTAAATCCATCAAAGTAGGAATATCCAAAAATTCCAGAAATAGAAGTTATCAAAGTCGACAAAGATGACAACAACTAATTGGAAAAGAAGAATCGATTAACAAATGGAATAACGAAGCAAAACGAGCATAAATGCATAAATGACTTCAACAAAAATAAAAATCAAGTCAATGTCGAAGTCAACAATTAATGGCCATAATAGAGTACAAAATGATTCAACATCATCATCAGAGGACTCGACGGCAAACAAAGTCAGAGTCTTGGAAATCAAGAATTTAGCTATTTCTCAAAAACAAAGTGACCGAAGTCGAATGGAAATCAAGCCGAGGAAAACATAAAATATCAAGTTCAGAATCACTGAGATTCGAACAAAATCAATCATCGGCTAAATCAAATCAAAGCCGAAAACACAAGAATCAAAATCAAATGCATATGAATAAGCGTTAGGAATTCATACCTAACAATCAAAGACAATCATATGCAAATATGAGAGATAAAACATCGAAAAATAGTTGTAACACATGTACTATCTAAGTTATGTTTTATATTTGTTCTAAACCCCAGGCTTTGATACCAAGCTGTGACGCCCCACCTCTATACCCACGCTAGCCAAGAACACTACGGTGTAGTGTTGTCAACTAGCACGGAGAATAAGGCTGTTGAGGAGCGGCCATCAATAGTTAGGCCTTACACTAGTATTGGTTATCTCGATAGGAGTGGTATATATATATATATATATATATATATATATATATTCTTTCATTTTTCATCTCTGATTTATTTTCTCCCATCGAAATACCCCAATTCCAGTATAAAACGAACTAAGATGGTTCATAATAGTTTAGAACAGTAAATATAAAATATTACCCAGATAATATACTGCGGAACACAAATAAAACGGAAAGTCTCATATATACAATAACTGATGTCAGTTACAATACATTTGATACAATACATATGACACGGTACATATGATACAACTACAACAGTCGACTCAGGAAGTTACATATACAAGTACATTAACGTATATAATATACATGAATACATATCTTCCCATACAATTATACAGACTACTACAAATGACGACGACTACTCCAAAAGATATGAAAGAACTTTATAGCTCTAGCAGCAACCCAAAGTGGAATATCTACAACCTGAAATACTCGGTCTGACCCGAGTATTAGATTCAAAAGAAAATAATACTCGGGTCAGTCTAATTCAAACTCAGTTATTAGTGCACAGAAGCAATAATAATTAAATAATGAATAGACGACAGTAATTAAACCAAATCAGAATGCAATTCAGAATATTGAATTGAATAAACAAAACAGTTCAAACCATTGAAATATCAATTAAAATATTAATTCAAGTAGGGCTGCAGTACACGCACGCGTGCACTGCCTCGCCACTACGGAATATGGAATACGCAAAAAGATCCATAAGTCGAAGCAAAATAGAATATCATACACGCCATACCGTGTGGCTGCAGTTCACGCTTGCGTGCACTGCCTTGCCACTATAGTGATGTCGTACCCAAAAACTCAATACCGTGTGGCTGCAGTTCACGCTTGCGTGCACTGCCTTGCCACTACAGTGATGATGTACCCAAAAGATCAGCGAACCAAAATCAATGAAGGTTCAAATATCAATTCAAAATATTGATATTGTGTGGCTGCAGTGCACGCACGCGTACACTACCTCGCCACAACAGCATATACAGAAATAGCAACAAGGCACAAAGGCTAATGCACAAGAATTCACAGTCCAAACAAATTCCATAAGCAAGTGACAGTAGTAAAAAAACTCCAACAAAGTGAATATGCAGTATGTACACAAGAGAATGTACATAACAATCTGCACATGGACAAAATGAACCAGAGGTGCAGCGAGGAAGGCTCTGCCTCACGAAAGCAACAGCAGGTAAACAATTTCGACCACAGCAAGACCATGCCAAAATGGTCAAGAGAAGTGACTACAGTGGTATAGTGGACTACATTTAAACCAGAAGTGTGTGAGTCAATGCAATGCTACAGATTGTAAAATGACCAAGTATCTGCATATTAAATATGCAATACAAAAGTTGAAATGAAACAACAAAAATATGCTTAAGTGTCTGCATATACAAACATGTGCAAATACAACACATAAATGTGGCAGTGAAACAATAAAATATGCTAAGTGTCTGCATATACAAACATGTGCAAATACAACACATAAATGTGGCAGTGAAACAATAAAATATGCTCAGGTGTCTGCATATATATATGCAATAACCAAAGTGGCAATCCAGTACTCACATGCGAAATCTAAAAATCACAAGCACGTGTTCGAGCCTTCACAGCAGGTATAAAGTTCAAATGCAAGAAGTCATATTTAAAAGATGATGTGCAGGCAACACGAAAATGAATCAAGCCCAGACCACACAACTCAAAGTTGAGCTACATGGAGATCAGACTTCAAGTCAACATGGCTGCATATGAATAATTCATCTAACTTAATGCAAGAACATTGAAACCAGGTAACATAGGTGTAAAGGCAATGCTCATGAATAATACAAGTGAATGACAACACTGCAACAGAAAAACAGTGCAGCATCAGGACGAGCATAATGCAAATACAATGAGACAACACATAACTCGAACAATGGTCAACCATACATGCATACACACATAAAATGTATGTATGCATATATATATACAGATAAGTCAACCAAGAAATTCGAACTACGTCAAGAGCCGAAGCCACAGTGAACTCAGTGAAACATGCATAGGCAGTGCCATACAAATATGTAATACAATACATATATGCTTACAGGGGTGAACGAAATCCAACAATGCAGTGAGCATACAGCAGGTCGAAAATGCTCAGGGGTGAATACAAAAATGACCAGAGTTGAAGTAAACAAGTCGAAGCCGAGTTCAAAATCAGGAAACAACGGTTTCAAGTCAAGGCAGTGCCAAATCCAATTTAATTTCGCATGTTCAAGTTTTTAAACCAATTCCAAAAACACTGCGGTGTGATATCAAATGCAATGCAACATGATAACAAGGAACAATGTCACCGAGATAAACCAAAATATAACATGTATGCAACCGTGTCTCGAAGCAGTAATCAACAATTCAAAGTCAAGTATGATACAGAATGACCATGATAAAGTTGTGGAATAACAAATCATAGTCAAGCCGATGCCAACAAAAAAAATGCAGTTCAAATCAACTGCAATGAACCAGTTAAATAGGCCTCGCATGTTTCAAATCTGAAATCAAAACCCAAACAACCCACGAAATCATGAAATCACAAATATTGGCACAACACAAAACTGGCGAGCAAAAGAGCAAGGGTATGCAACCTGATCATCGAAGTACAGACAAGAAGAAGCCAAGGCCAATCAGTAATGGCAACAACTCCATCAAGTCGAACCAAGACCAAATATCAACTCAATTTATAACTAAAGGCAGATAATCCAAAACCAGAAAGTGTTCACCATCGTGAACCATGAAATCAAGTGAACCAGTAAATGATACAGCAACCACATAAGTGAGAAGATAAGTAATTGAAATCAACAATGACAGAAATTAAACTGTTAAACATTATCAACAAGCAATAAATTCGAACGACCTAAGCACAGATGAAATTCACAAAACAACATCGATTACCAACATCGAACGAAAACAAATGGCCAAGATGAAACAATATCAAATCAACATCGAATTGCCGAAACACTATATTAAGAATGAATTAGATGTGAGTAAATTTGATTACTCACCTTGTCGACGAATTGAAGCATCACAGAGACGAGCAAAGCCAAGAACGAACGAAACCCTAATTTGGGAAGAAAGGGTAGGAGCGATTGAACGTGGCCGACATTCTTTCGCTCGTTTGTTTCGGTGTAGGGTTTTCGAATGAGAGAAAAAATTAAAAAGGGGGCCGGTTATTTGTTTTAATCACGGCCCAGTATCAAAAACAAAACTTGGACCACTCTTTAATTTAAAAGCCCACAATTCCTTTTTAATAATTTATAAAAGAATTTTAATTAAAATTTTAAAACTTCAATTGGCAATAAGTGAAAATATTAATCGTTTTATGTCGATTATAAATCGACGCTTAATACCGGGTTGTTACATTTACACTTATACAAATATAATTCACAACATACCCAAGTATCACTCACTGATATCAATATATATAAACGGATTCAAGTTCAATAGTGTAGTTTGCTCATAGTAAAGACTTAAAGTATAAACTTGGGTTAATTTCAAATTCCCAAAATAGTACATTTAAAGATACTTAAAAATGGTTTAAAATCAATATACATATATATATATACATTATATAACTTGTATAACCTTTTTAAATCATAGTTTCCAAACTATATTCATAGAACTCAATTTCAAGTCTTGAATTCAAATTCAAATCGAACTATTTAAATTCTAAAACTTTAACAAGGTATTCAAAATAATTTTTATCTTTAAAACTCCTTTTCAAAAGTATTTCATATTTGACCTAATTCCATTTCCAAACCATTTTGGATTCAAAATTCAACTTTTAAAACCATTTTGAATAAAATAATATTAAATTTGAAATTCCCGAGACTTAACCAATTTCCAAAATGTAACGATCTAAAATTTCAGCCTTGAAAATTCGACGCTAATACATTCACTGTAGAAGTGCCGAGAAATCGAACGACGGAAATTTCAGATTGTTAAAGAAAAGAAAAAAGAAGGAAGAAAAAGAACTGAAAACAACAACATCTCACATTCACACACAATTTCTCAGATAGATACCCCAAATATCAAAGTTCAACCCAAGCGTTATATCACAAAGCTTCACAAATCACATATCAGAGATATCAACTAATCTAAGGCATACAATATCATTCAATCATTCATAAGCAAGATTAATTTGTCACACCATTTCTAATTAATTTAAATTAATTACTTCAATCACCTTTAAAATCCTGCTTACTTAATCATTAATTAATTACAAACCAATTAATTAATTATACCTTAATTATCCATCATAGTTAATTATCCTCAATTAATTATTCTTTAATTACATTAAGTAATTAGCCTTTACAAATTAATTTTCTTTAACGATTCTCATTAATTTACCTTAACTACTCTCATTAATTAATTAACTATAATTAATTACAATGACCTTTAATTAATTACATTAATTAATCATTTTATAATCACTTACTTTGATTAATTATCTTTTAATTGATCATATTCATTAGCCAACCCTTTAATTAATTTCCTTAATTAATCCATACTTTAACTAATTACACTAAGTAATTAATCCTCAGTTACTTCCATTAAGTAATTATCATTAAATAAATCACATTTTGTAATTACCCATTAATTACACTCCTTAATTAATGACATTAAGCAATTATCCTTTGATTACTTTCATTAAGTAATTATCATTATTAATTTCATTAAGTGATTAACCTTTAATTAATCATCTTCTCATTAATAACTCAATTGATTAATCACATTAATAAATCAATTTTTCAAATTGATTACACAAATTAATTAACCTTTAATTAATTATCTAAATAATTAAATTAATTAATTATTCCTCAATTACATAAATCAATTAACCATCCTTAATACATTAAATAATTTGTGCTTTATTTAATTACAACATTTAATTTATTGTAAAAGCATATAGGATTTAGCCTATTATATAATTACTTTAAACAAACAAATTTGAAAACATTAAAAAACTTTGGAAACTCGCTTAAAACATGCTAATACTTTGTTTAAGAGCTTGATTTCAAATTTTCCTTTGAATCTTACACAATTTGATAAGTTTTTAAAACTTGATTACCGCAACCCACAAATACCTAGGCCAAACCAAAAAATTCCCGAGCTAACCCTATGAAATTCTCACACCATCTCAACTTTGAGACAATCATCACACAACTTCGAGCACGCACCCAAGAAATACTTCATTTTCCCTAAAAATCAATAACAACCCTAAATACTGATACACCAATCAATATTGTGCACATGCACCAACGATCGGAGCAACTCCGACCAACATAATCATCGCCAGACAGTCGACCCTGACCTCCCTTCTCGATATTTACCATCAGTGCCTTAATTCGAACATGTAAACCGAATCGAGCCTGTGAACCCAAAATTGGAATGAAACATCACTTAAAAACCTTCGCGCGATGCCATTCCCGATCACCAGAAATCCCGACACCCTGACCAGAGATTCGTCGTCGACATATGCTCCTATTCCACCCATCCCGACCATGTCCGATGCGTCGACGAACTCGAAAATGCCACACAAAGACCTCCGACCAAACTTGAACTAAAACCCTACATCATCTCCATGCCGACGCCACGGTGATCTATAAAACCACCCTCCATTTTTGCCAAGCCCGTCTACCTCCTTACTATCTCCCGTAGTGGTCCCGACCACCCAAACTACACCGATCATCCGAAAAAGGCAAAAACCCAAATCATGTTTAACTCCAAATTCTTCTCAAATTTACAACTTAAAAATTATGATTCTTCTGCTAAAAATCATAGTTTGCGATGATAAAACAGATTATATACATGAATTCACAAATTATTCAAGTCGAAATTTTGATATATTTAAGTTTTTACTGTAATTCTTATATCCTAGTTAAAACTGTCTTCAATCCCTACTTAAAATATGTTTAAAACTTAAGTCTTGTTGTTTCTAAGAATATTTTTTTAAATATCGTAGCAAATAACAGATCGGAGAAAGAGCAGCTGATTTTTGAATCCTATTTAGATCCTGAGGAAAATGAAGAGAGCAAACCTATTTGTTCCAGACATGCACAACAACATTCTCAGACATATATACATATATTCCTGTCTAAACAATCATGCAAACATTTCTCATATTTTATTTTAAAGAATTATAGCATGCATCTATATTTTAAACAGATCTAAATTTTTTTAAATAAATTTGTTTACTCACCTTGAATTAACAGAGAAGCTGGAAAAAAACTTTTTCCTTGAATTGGAAATTTATTTCAACTTTTGATCTTGCCAGGAGACTGGAAGATGATTTTTGAAAAGAAAAGTATGTTTTGAGAAATATATATGAATAAAGCTGGAAGAATGGTATCTTTTGAAATTCACTTTATGAAAAGTAAGTGATATGGTAAGTAACTTTATAAAGGAAAATCAAATCTAAATGTTGATTTGGCATAGTAAATTTATATATATATATATATATATATATTATATGCTCCCCCTATGTTGAATCTAGAACCAGAAGAAAAGGTTTTTGAAAATATTTGAAGTATAAAAGGGGA
This sequence comes from Allium cepa, assembly GCA_030765085.1. NCBI lineage: Eukaryota > Viridiplantae > Streptophyta > Magnoliopsida > Asparagales > Amaryllidaceae > Allium > Allium cepa. The sequence goes on along the minus strand of CM060932.1, from coordinate 338,725,327 downwards.
ATCCATATAAGTGATCCAATGATTATTTTCAATTTGGAAAGGATAAGTTGTGTGTTGTGTGTGTGTGTCTATATATATATATATATATATATATATATATATATATATATATATATATAAATGGTATTGAGAATGGTTTTGGAAAAAAGGTTTTGGAACCTATGGATTTGGAAAAGGCTTTTGATTTTTGGGAAAATTAAATTTTGCGGGTTTGGAAAGACAAGTTTGGAACTATCGATTTGAGATATCGATTTTGTGTAAAGGAAATTTTGATGTAAATCATAAAGGGTATGATTTGAAAGATACTATAAGTGTATAGTATAAAGAGTTTTGAGATTGGCTCTGGGGAAAAAGGCGCTCCCATTCGAATGAACTTCATAGGAGATCCACGGGGTGGGTCTGCCTTGAGCCCTAAGGGGGAGGCTCTAAATTGAATCATGTGAGGAAGTCCGGACAAACTGAAGTTCTTGAGGTTTTTGTGTTGTGGTAGCGAAAGTCGAGGGCGCTGATGCCTACAGAGACATTTGGGTTATACTATGACGATAATGTAACTCGATGTCACTGAGATCTTCTATGGACCATAGCGGAAGTCGTGTGTGCCATGAGAGCCAATGGTCTACATTTGATTTTGCCGTGATGGCAACGTAACATCGGTAGACTGTGACCTATGGAGACATAGTGAAAGTTGAGAGGTCGTGAGAGCCTAAGGCTACATTAGGACTGGACTGATGTAGTCTGCGACCTATGTAGGAGTGGTGAAGTTTCATTTGGCAGTGAAAATCGAGGGCGCTGATGCCTACAGCTACATGAACTTTTTCCGTGATGGCAACGTAATCCGGGATGTAACTGTGATCTGTGGCGGGTTCCATGGCGTAATCGAGGGGCGCAGAGTGCCTATAGTTAACTATGGATTTTATCAGGATAGCAACATAACCATCGGGTTAACTGCGACCGTGGAGGAGGTGATGATTTCCAGAGCATTCTCACCAAAGATGTTTCCTCTATTTCAAAATTATTTTCTATATTTTCGCAAAATTTTCGGAAAAAAATTCCAACTATTTTCACTGGATGTTAAAATGGGTCTACTAAGTACATATAGATTTTCAGTCCTACGCCTGATCAACGTATGACCAAATTTCTATGAGAACAAGAATGGACTTATGGAAACATATCATCGATATGTCACCAATCCTCCCCTGAGTCGACACGACCACCTAATCACCTTTGAACATGCCTGAAATCGAACTCGAGCTATCGACTTCAACCTGGAACCAAACCAGTCACTAAAAGATACTTCGTGTCGATGATCTCGACCATCAAACAGCTTGCCATCACATCCATAGCTGCATCATGACACCACACAACAATCCCTCTCGGTGCGAACACTTCCAGATCCCCCACGACGTCGCACGAACCCATTTTCCGACATCGACTTAAAACTATGTTAAACCCTACCCGACCAATTGCCGTGGCCACGGTGGACTAATATTCCACCTGACATTTTTCCCTAACTCGACAGCTCCCCAGCAACCTCCAGCAGAGACCCCGACCACCCCGAGTTCACCGATCGCCAGAAAAACCTCAAAATCCCTTTCTGGTCAAATTTGAATTTACACACATGATCTAGCATTAAAAATCCGGATTCACTTCTTAAAATTCATAATTCTTGTTGGTGATTAAGATTATATAAATGAATCTAAGAATTATGATATTTGATTTTAACATGTTTCCAAAGCTTCATTGTCTTTTTCATTTCCCAGATAATATTCAAAACTATCTTTCTTAAATACATTTTCAAATCTTATTTTAGGTTTAAACAAACATAAATTATTTGAAAACTAAAACCTAACAGAGGATAGGTGAGGAGATTTTGATTTTTTTTCTTCTTTACTAACTTGTAAACACAAGAACATGTACATATGCCTGTATAACAGACATGCACAGATATGTATACACATATCTGTATACATACAACATATTTACATATATCCAACATTTTTCCACAGCTTCATTTTAGAAACAACCAATTACAGATCAATAAAAAGGAGTTTGCTCACCTGTTTAATGAAGAATAGAGCCTAGAAATTTTTAAACTGGAAGTTATTTTTGATGCTGAACTTTGAAGTTGAGATGATCTTGGATTGATTTCCACAGGCTTTAGTTTGTTTCAGGTTGAAATTGTAAAAGATTTGTTTAGTTGTTTTGAGTTGAATCCATACATTTGCTTCAGCTTAGAACTTGAATTTGAAGCTTGATTTCAAATTTTCTTTGATCTTGTTGATTTTGTACTTTGCTTTTAAGCTTCAGGTTGAAATGATTTTGATTTATAGCTTTGATACTTTTTTTGTTTTGAGTCTGAACTTAAGATGATCTGAATTTTTAGTTTCAGGTTTGATTGTTTGATCTAGTTTTAAACTTTGAGATTTGGTTTTCTTTTGATTTACTCTGATTAATTAATAATTAAAGCTTAATTAATTTATTATTAAAGGTTAATTAATAAATGATTAAAGGATAATTAATTAAAATGGTTTGTAATTAATTAATATTAAATAACCAGGATTAATAATTTATTCATAAGTAATTAATCTGGTTTAAAATTAATCAGATGATTAATTGATCTTACTTATGGATGTTTGAATTATATTAAATGCTTCGATACCAATTCTAACGACCTTGACTCGATTTTTGAAGGTCGAGTCAGGGTCGTTAGAATAACCACAATGTAACGACTCAATTTTTCGACTTTCGAAAGTCAACATCAATATGTCCATTGTATCAAATGTCGAACAATTGAATGCCGAAAAACTGAACTGTTAGGGTTAAGAAGAAGAAGATGGAAGAAGAAAACGGAAACAGTAACATAATCTCATATTTCGCAGTGGTACAATATATAATAGATAAATGAATAATCTTTAAACAAAAGAACTATATCAATTGATACATTACATTATCAGAGTATTACAATAACAAAACACAACACAAAGCAGTTATAATAACTTGCGCATATGAAACTGAACATACACCAACCCATACGCAGCGGATACTACATAATATAAGTGATACGACTCGCCATCCAGTTTGCCTCCATATCTTCACAGCATATTTTTCTAACTTCGCTCCAGAACAACTAATAACCTGACTCTAGGCTGCCCGTGTGGAAAATGGTAGGCACCCAGAGTTTAGAAATGGAACAATAAACTCCAGGTCGGTCATGGGACTGGTGTGAGTCTTAAAACAGTTATTTGCACAAAAGGAAATAAAAAGAAATCCACTATGCTTTTGGAAATTTAAACTCATAAGGCCTCCCGCTACACACACAATGCAGTCGCACAATTGGATGAGATTTCTCCTTATGATAGTCAAACATGCTTGATACACAAAAAAAATTTGATATTATTATTAGTGCATAGTATAGAAAACATTTCGAAAGTACAATATTAATCTTAGCCAGCATATCATATTTCATCGTATGCCTGCTATAGCTACCAAGTTCAATAGTAGGTTACCGCCATATTCCATGGATGGTTATACAACTAAACCGCACAGGGCTCGTATTGTTTCTTTGGATTTCCAACAAATGGTCATGCTAAGGAACTTCCTATGCTACATGGGTACGCCTCTGGAGGGACACTCCAAGAAACTAACTGCATCTCTGCCAACACAAAGCTGGGTTACCTCTGTAACTAGGTAACTAACTGTCATGAGTATGTCACCCCTCGTTTTAGACCGACCTTTATCCAAGGCGCCTCTCAACCGACAACCACTAAGTAAATAATCTGGGCTCCATACCAGAAAACCACTTTTAAATCCACACAAGTTAAATATCTGGACTCAATACCAGATACCACTTTTATCCAGAAGGAGATGAACATACCCTGAGGGGCGCGACCCCCATAACCTTACCGCATCCTTCCTATTTCGACCATTTTCAAGGTGTAAGGTCCGACGAAGTCTCGTCCACAAAGCTAAGCTTTTCAAAAAATCCATGCTTTGATTAACAAATGATGGCAACACTTAGCATGCCACATTACCAATTTGGGAATATATCACTAGTAACCATCAACTGCATAACCTCTGAGCTCGTACGTCTGAGAGAAGGGTGTTAAGCTAAGAGAATAACTTTTCCGCCACCAATAGAATATATTTTGTAACAACCCGCATATTTATCGATTGTGTATTTAAATATTTTTATTTAAATATTTCATCGCTCGTCGGATTTTGGTCCGAAAACCTACTTTTTGCAAACAGTCGAATTAGGACTCAAGACCCCTTCCATTGAGTTCAAAATGTCGTTTGCAACCTTTTTGAGTATAAGCTTCGATATGTTTGGAGTTAGTCGAGTTTTGCTATTTTTTCACTTTGGGTTTGAGTTTGGGTTTCAGTCCAATGTTCCACCTTAAGACTCTAGCTCCACTCCAACTCTTCATTACTTCATTTCATATTCCTAACACTTCAAGCTAAAGTAAAAATGGTGGAAGAGATTGGAAATGGAAATTCCTAAGCCCTAGCTTTCTTTGCAAATCCAACTTCTAGCTCCAAATTCAAGAGAACCCATTGGTAAGCATCTCCTTCTTCTTCTCCAACTCATTCTCCTTCCAATTTCAGAAATTTCCTAAACCTAATTTGGGAAATATTTCTCTTTTAAGTTTAGATTCAAGCTTCTTGAGTTGGGATTGAAGAGTGGTTGATCCTCCTTTGTTTTCAAGCTTCTTCTTCATTGATTTGGGTTCAAAGGTGAGATTTTTATCTCACATCTATGCTTATAATTATCTTCGATTGTTAGTTATGAATTTCTCACACTTATTCATGTGCATTTGCTTTTGGTTTGGATTGATTTGGTGAATATTCCAATTTTTGGTGTTTTGGGTTCAATTCTTTAAAAATCATAGCTTTGATGTTTGAACATGTTTTTGGTGGCGGATCGGAGAGCTAATGGAGCTGGGGTATCAATTGGCTAAGGCTCCTTAGGTCCATTGCTCGAACGGTCGCGTTTTGGTAGAATTTGCGCTTCATTTAAAAAGGGAAGGAACTGCAGAAATTTGCAGTTCGGCCGACCGAGCCCAGTGGTCGGTCGACCGACCTGCTACTCCGTGCAAGTTTTCTACGTCTGGCCAGCCGACCGAGCTCTGTAGCCGGCCGATCGACCTGATGCTATTTTGCCTACTTTGTCTATTTTGTTGAATTTCCAACTTTAAATCGATTCGTGATGATCCTATTTGTTGTTATCATTTATTATCGAGGTCGCTCGATCCTATCCTCCCTTAGGCCTTCACTAGGTCGTGCCGTTTTGGAAGGGGCGCTGCCTCGCACCCCGCCGGGGGCGCTGCCCCCTGGACCCCCGCGACCTGACCGGGCAGGTCGAACCCCGTAGCGGGGGCGTTGCCCCCGCACCCCCACCTTGGGGGGTTGCCACCCCCTTGGATCCCCCTCCGTAGGGGATCTTAGCTGAAAAACATTCAATGGAACTTGCTTTGTTGAGATGCTGAATTGACCATTCTTCGAGACAAACTATCTTGGGCTTCTCGGTTGATTTTATGGATTTTTGAATATCTATTTCGATGGATTCTTTATCGGTTTCTTTGGATTTTATTCACGTCTTCGAATGTGAATTTTTATGATTGATTGTTCCTACAATCACTTCTATGATTTGTCACTTTAAAATATAAAGGTTTTCTATACTAGTACTAAATATCAAAACTCTTTCTTCAAATGATTTCAACACTATTTTATAACAAAGCTCGTTTTCTCAAACCGACTTCCAATCTATTAGTATATACAAACCTTTACCTCACTCGTATGAGAAATCTAATTAAACGACTTAGTAAAACAAGTGGTATGAAACGCTTGCCTTTACTTCGTTGGTTAATTCTTGGACTTGTTCGATTGAATCTCTTGTGACAATTTTCTAGTGGAGATCTACTGTTTGTTCGTAAATATTTAAGTTAAGAAAGTGGTTATGGGACATGAAGCTAAACTCATATATTTACTAACTAAGTGTGATTGACGCTTCTTGATGATCGATGATGATCATTTTATGGTTTAGACTAGCAATGTGTGATGTCTCTTTGTCTGCGAGGGAGACTAAACCCCGTTTCGTGGAGTTTCGACTCAAATTGGTAGGGTAGCAACCCATGGTCTTCGGGCCGTTTGTGGAGCTTCGGCTCAATTTGTGATGTTAGCAACCATGGAATTAGCGTTCCGTTTGTGATACACGTGTTGGTGAGCTTCATGCTCCCGTTTGTGATAGGCCTTTCCCCCTTTTGTGATTTCTGGATTTCTTGAGATGATTTCTATAATTTGTGCTTCACCAATTTTCATGATTTTCATTAATAAGTTTTATCAATATTTGTGCATTGGTGAATTTGTGTGTCATTGACTTTTGTGATTGGTATTGATATAATCGTCAATATTTATGGTTTGGTGAACGAAATAAAGAGTATGACATTTCTTTTGATCCTTGAGTAGATTTTTGTGACATTGATTAATCTCTTGTTGATTTTCAATTACTTATATATCACAGCTTGGTATCAGAGCCAAACTTCGGAACAATGTAGAATAATCTAGCAAGGATCATGTCCTAAGTCTTTCTTAGGAGTCGTGCTTTAGGATTTTATTCGAGTCTTCGTACCGATTCATCCTATTTTCTTTATGATTCCTTGTTTTATTTATCAAGATTGCTTGATATTTATTTTGAGAATAACTTTTTCCTCTTCTTTCTTTCTTTCTCAAAGAAGAAGAATGGTTAGGTCTAACCGACCCAGTGCGGGTCAATCTTGTGCTACTCCCCAAGATGGAGTATTCATGTCTACTCAGCAGCTTTTAGATCTCGTGAAGAATGCTCAAGCTGCAGGACCCAATCCAGAGCCTACTCATCCTAGATCCGGTTTTGCACGCTTGTGCAAAGACTATACCGATTTGGGTGGAAGGCCATTCAGGGGATCCGAGAGTGTTATAGAAATTCAAGCTTGGATCAAATCATGCGATCGCATCTTTTCTCGCATGAACCTTATTGACCTTCATCGAGTCCAAGTGGCTTCTAGCATGCTCCAAGAAAGAGAGTTAGATTGGTATGAGCTTTTAATTTCTGAAATCGTTGAAGCGGATCTCACTTGGGAGCAATTCCGGGAAAGATTCGAATTGAAATTTCTGCCGGAGGCTGAAAAAGTAACTTTGGCCCGGCGTTTTATTGACCTTTTTCAAGGTGAATCTTCTGTGACAGACTATGTTGCATCTTTCGAATCTCTGTCCAAATACGGGGTCGAGTACTTAATACCCCATTGAAGAAAAATCAGAGATTTTTCTATGGCTTGAATAAGAATCTTAAGAAGCCATTACTTTTGAAGCTAGAAGTTTCTTTTGATCAGCTTATTGGTATCGCTTTTCGTCTTGAAGAGGCCGATAATGAAGGTGGTGTTGAAGTTGTGCGTGCCCAACAAAACTTCGACAATAACTTGAAGAGGCCTATCATATACAAAGGCCCCAATTATAATAAGAAAGGGAAGCAACAAACTCCGGTAGCAAAGACTCCTACCTCTAGTCGTGGACGATGCTACAATTATGGTTCCACAGACCACTATGCAAGGGAGTGCCCGAAACCCCTCTTTTGTCGTTATTGCAAAGGTTCGGGTCATCTTTTATCTTCGTGTCCTAAGCTTCCAAGCAAGAGAGAAGGAAAGCTGCAAGCCCCTAGCAACTCTTCTCTTGGTCAAGGTATTTTTCACTCAATCCTTGATGGCATTGTTTTATTTCATGATCTTCTTATTTGAGTTCTTTTTTATATGGGTCTATTTTATATCAAAAAGAACTTGTTGATTCTTTTTCTTTGAAAATATTTTTGGCTTGATGACTTCTTTAAGAGTTGCGAATCTGGATGGTAGATCCGCAACACTCAATTTGCTTTCTATTGATGTCGAAATTATTTTATGTGATTTTTCTTCCTGAGCCGATTTTTACTTAGGCTTCGGAATTGATTTTTGTAAGGATTGGCTTAATTGTTGTGAAGCCCAGATCCTATTTTCCATGTGGACTATTCATCTTCGACATTTTCTATCTGTTAAGAAGATTTCTATTTTTTTCTTGAGATTCCGATTTCAAATTTTTGAAGGTATCATTTTATTCTTTAAGCCCTCAGGATGAGAAAAGTGTTATTTCTCTTATCTAAATAATTTGTGAAACTTTTCCGGTATTTTTGAGTTTGTCTTAGGATTATCACCTAAGAAATCTTTTGTGTGGTGTTAAGGTCTTTCTAGTTCGACCTTGCCGCCGATTTTCATTTGGCTACGAGTTGCGAGAGTTAGCATTCCACTTACCGCATTCCGCACTCGTTAAGATTCTTATGAATGACTTATTATATCATTCAGTTGTCCAGCTTATTTCATCCATTTTATAAGCCGAGTATTCTATGAGTATTTCGATGAGACCATTCTTGTGTTTATTGATTTTGGATGAAATTAGCAATTTAAAATTTTTGCAAATCTTTTTCATAAGATTTATTTATAAGTATAAATAGGATTTCTATTTTTAGAACGAATAAAGAGAATTTCCAAAAGTTTTTAGAAGCATGTTTATCCTATAAAAGATGATTTTGTGAATGTATTGCCCATTTAGTGTTTTAAGAATTCTGGTCGATGCGCTTGATCAACGTTATCGATAGGAATTTCCTAAACGCTTTGATGAGACAGTCAGACACAATAAATTGACTTGTAAAAATGTAAATTTTTCTAGAAAGATTATTACATAAAGATAAATGTAATTTTGAAAGTTTTAACTTTTCAGGAAAGAAGATTATTTAAAAGAAATTCTTTCTTTTCGATACTCTTATTCTTGTGATTCCCATTAGGAACCAAGACTTTATCTTTTGTACCAATGCTAATTGTATTGGTTTGGATGCCGTTCTCTTGCAAAAGATGACGTGCTATCACTTGTGCTTCTAAATCATTAAAAGCCGATTGAGACTAGGTATGCCACTCATGATCTAGTGCTCGCGGCTATTGTTTTCGCTTTTAGAGTTTGGCATCATCATTTTTGGGGGAGAAATTTGTTCTCCACCTCGATCATAAATCTTTGGAATATTTATTTTCTCATAAGGAACTTCATGTCGACTCGAGTTCCTGGCATCTTATGATCTTGATATTCAGGAAATCGTGTTGCCAACGCGCTTTGTCGTAGGCAACAAGTTGTTGATTCTTTGAGGTTGTCTGAATGGAATTATCTTTTTATCAAGTTCATCGGACGTTTTGATATACTTCGTTTTATTGAGCTTTATCTCATATTTTTTATGGACTAGCGTCCGATGTTCTTTTATGGTGTTCGGTTCATCGGATGTACTGTTATTATACTACATCGATGTTTCGTCTTATCTGGATCAATGGATGTACCATTATTATACTACACCGTTGTTCCAGTTTATCGGTTCATTGGACGTACCATTTTTGTACTACGTCGGTGTTCCAATTTATTCGAGTTTCTAGTTTCTCGGGCGTACCGTTTCTGTACTACGCCGTTGCACTGGCTCAATTTTCTGCTATTCTTGACGTTTTCTGCGTCTTTTAAACATGGAAATGCTTTTAGGTTTCCTATTTTTATTCTTGAGCTCGGTGGTATTGAGGAAATTGAAGTTTCACCAGATTTGACTTTTGAGCAACATTCTATTCGCATCATTGCTTCGGAGGTGGGGTGCCTTCGGCATAAAGATGTTCTTCTTGTGAAAGTTCAATAGTTCTCAGATCCTAAGGATTGCTCTTGGGAATCCTGAGAACTCATCGAGCGAACCCGTTTGGGCTTATTCTTTCGTGCTCTTTATGGTGGACTTCTTGATTCAAATTTTCTTTTGTGTTGATATGCTTCTATGGTTGTTACTTCTTATTTTCTTCTTAAGTATTGCGAGGACGCAATTTCTTTAAGGAGGGGAGTCTGTAGCAACCCGCATATTTATCGATTGTGTATTTAAATATTTTTATTTAAATATTTCATCGCTCGTCAGATTTTGGTCTGAAAACCTACTTTTTGCAAACAGTCGAATTAGGACTCGAGACCCCTCCTATTGAGTTCAAAAAGTCGTTTGCAACCTTTTTGAGTATAAGCTTTGATATGTTTGGAGTTAGTCAAGTTTTGCTACTTTTTCACTTTGGGTGAGCTTGGGTTTCAGCCCAATGTTCCACCTTAAGACTATAGCTCCACTCCAACTCTTCATTACTTCATTTCATATTCCTAACACTTCAAGCTAAAGTAAAAATGGTGGAAGAGATTGGAAATGGAAATTTCTAAGCCCTAGCTTTCTTTGTAAATCCAACTTCTAGCTCCAAATTCAAGACAACCCATTGGTAAGCATCTCCTTCTTCTTCTCCAACTCATTCTCCTTCCAATTTCAAAAATTTCCTAAACCTAATTTGGGAAATATTTCTCTTTTAAGTTTAGATTCAAGCTTCTTGAGTTGAGATTGTAGAGTGGTTGATCCTCCTTTGTTTTCAAGCTTCTTCTTCATTGATTTGGGTTCAAAGGTGAGATTTTTATCTCACATCTATGCTTATAATTATCTTCGATTGTTAGGTATGAATTCCTAACACTTATTCATGTGCATTTGCTTTTGGTTTGGATTGATTTGGTGAATATTCCAATTTTTGGTGTTTTGGGGTAAATTCTTTAAAAATCATAGCTTTGATGTTTGAACATGTTTTTGGTGGTGGATCGGAGAGCTAATGGAGCTGGGGTATCAATTGGCTAAGGCTCCTTAGGTCCATTGCTCGAACGGTCGCGTTTTGGTGGAATTTGCGCTTCATTGAAAAAGGGAAGAACTGCAGAAATTTGCAGTTCGGCCGACCGAGCCCTGTGGCCAGTCGACCGACTTGTTACTCCGTGCAAGTTTTCTGCTTCTGGCCAGCCAACCGAGCTCTGTAGCTGGCCGACCGACCTGATGCTATTTTGCCTACTTTGTCTATTTTGTTGAATTTCCAACTTTAAATCGATTCGTGATGATCCTATTTGTTGTTATCATTTATTATCGAGGTCGCTCGATCCTATCCTCCCTTAGGCCTTCACTAGGTCGTACCGTTTTGGACGGGGCGCTACCTCGCACCCCGTCGGGGGGCGCTGCCCCCTGGACCCCCGCGACCTGACCGGGTAGGTCGAACCCCGTAGCGGGGGTGTTGCCCCCGCACCCCCCTGGACCCACCCTCCGTATGGGATCTTATCTGAAAAACATTCAACCGAACTTTCTTTGCTGAGATGCTGAATTGACCATTCTTCGAGACAAACTATCTTGGGCTTCTCGGTCGATTTTATGGATTTTTGAATATCTATTTCGATGGATTCTTTATCGGTTTCTTTGGATTTTATTCACGTCTTCGAATGTGAATTTTTATGATTGATTGTTCCTACAATCACTTCTATGATTTGTCACTTTAAAATATAAAGGTTTTCTATACTAGTAGTAAATATCAAAACTCTTTCTTCAAATGATTTCAACACTATTTTATAACAAAGCTCGTTTTCTCAAACCGACTTCCAATCTATTAGTATATACAAACCTTTACCTCACTCGTATGAGAAATCTAATTAAACGACTTAGTAAAACAAGTGGTATGAAACGCTTGCCTTTACTTCGTTGGTTAATTCTTGGACTTGTTCTATTGAATCTCTTGTGACAATTTTCTAGTAGAGATCTACAGTTTGTTCGTAATTATTTAAGTTAAGCAAGTGTTTATGGGACATGAAGCTAAACTCATATATTTACTAACTTAGTGTGATTGACACTTCTTGATGATCGATGATGATCATTTTATGGTTTAGACTAGCAATGTGCGATGTCTCTTTGTCCATGTGGAGGTCCGTACCTCAATTCATTGAGCTTCGTCTCATTTCTTTGTGGGCTGGCATCCCATGTACTTTTAATGTGTTTTGATTCATTGGATGTAACGTTTGCACTACATCAATGTCTTTGCTTTTGATTCATTGGATGTACCGTTTGCACTACATCAATGTCTTTGCTTTTGATTCATTGGATGTACCGTTTGCACTACATCAATGTCTTTGCTTTTGATTCATTGGATGTACCGTTTGCACTACATCAATGTCTTTGCTTTTGATTCATTGGATGTACCGTTTGCACTACATCAATGTCTTTGCTTTTGATTCATTGGATGTACCATTTGCACTACATCAATGTCTATGCTTTTGATTCATTGGATGTACCATTTGCACTACATCAATGTCTATGCTTTGATTCATTGGATGTACCGTTTGCATTACATCAATGTCTTTGCTTTTGATTCATTGGATGTACCATTTGTACTACATCAATGTCTTTGCTTTTTGATTCATTGGATGTACCGTTTGCACTACATCATTGTCTTGGCCAACCTTTTCTTGTGATTTCTGGATTTCTATATGATGATTTCTGGAATTTTTGTTTCACAACCTTTTTCAGTTGGCATTGATATGGATGACATTTATTGTGGTTTGGTGAATTAAATAAAGAATATGACATTCTTTTGATGCTATGAGATTCTTGAGATATTGTATGACTTTTGTGGATTTTCTAATGTATACTTGTCATAGTATGACATTTTTGGTTATCATACGTCTTTTTATTATATCTCTTATTCTATATCATTTCATCTGATATTTATAGCTAGACTGATCCGTTTATTATTTTCTTATTAAATAATACTCGGGTCAGACTGAGATGTTACAGGTGCTTCTGCTTGACTCCTTATCGGACAATCATCTGATCTTTTGGTTAACTACTTAGCTTGTAGTTTTTGGTTGTGTACAATTTGAGATATAGACTCCTTGATGTATACATATTCTTTTGTCTAGCGCTTGTATCTATTCTTTTGTGATATTGTAGATCTTGTTAGACCACTACTCTGATGAACACTTTTATGTGTTATATATATTCATATCTATTTCCGCCTTTGTGATATGAATTATCCGTGACTGATTTATGTTATGTTTATTTCTATATTTGTTTCCGAAGATATTATAGCCACTGTGTAGTAGTTTTGAGTTTGTGTCGGTATGTCGGATTTCCTCCTGAAAAGAAATGCATGTTAAACTATCTGACTTATCGATGCTCGCACAAAGCAATTACACAGATGGTCTCTCCTCAACAGCCTTATTCTCTGTGCTAGTTGACAGCATTACACTGTAATGTTCTTGGTTAGCGTGGGTATAGAGGTGGGGCGTCACATATTTGATAGAAACCAGCTTTATATCTCAAAGTGTAATGTCAAACACACATCTATACATGTCCATCCCTGGTTCGAACGGAACCGAAGGCACTTCCTCTAATTAAGGAATGAAGCCCTTGCAAATCCGGATATTCACTAATGACGTCCGGACTCCCCATCACAAAGGGTGATATAAATCTCTATACCGGCGCAATTCGGTGCATAGACATTCGACAGGTAATCCTTTTATTTTCGAAAATACCAGGTCTTCAACACCGTCTTCAAATGTAATCCAATTCGTCGTATTATTATTCGGAATGGGTTTTATGACACAAAGTCCTCTCCCGGCTTAACCGAATAATGCGCGCGTATTTTAAAAATAAGTGGTTACATTCAAATTTCAAGTAAATCACAACAAATTCCTACTTTGATCTTTTAAACGAAAGATCCATCACAAAGATTCGATGTGGTTTTCGGATAACCGTTTGGAATCCGACCCCTGGTCGCATCGAAATTCAAATTCCATTTAAAGGCCAATATTAATAGTCGGTCATTTAACTATCAAACAACATTCACAACAATCATTAGTTTTAAATAATTTCCCCAAATTGTTTATTTTCAAAATATCTTCGCAAGATATATTTTTAACACTTCAACACTTTGAAAACAAATTTCAAATCACTTTCCTCACGTGGAATAAATTTTCAAATATTGTTTATTTCACTGAAAAATTTACAGAGTCCGAATACTTCAAAATAATTTAAATCACTTATTCAAAAATATATGCTTGGAAACATTTAAAATAAAAACTATTTTTAAACACTTTATATTAGTTACGAAATTGTTACCCATATCTCATATAAAACTTAAGTCCAAACTAATTTTAAAATAAAATTATTAAATAGAGTATAACTATTTAAATAACCATTTTCTAAATCAAATATCAATTAAATCTTTAAACAATCACTTCTATAATTAGCTTAATAAATATTTACTTTAAAGATTTAAAATAGTTTCTCCAACAATATTCTTTTTAAAACCATCCTTAAAACTTTCAATTTATATTTGTAAGCAACTTTTGAAAACATACTTGGCTTTCCAAGGAAAATACACTTTCCATTTCAAAATAGTCCATTTAAATCAATTGCTTAATGCTTCTTGATTTATCTCAAATTTACATCCCAATTTCGTAAATTTTCTTTTCCACACTTTTAAAAAATAAACCAATATTTATTTTAAAACAAATTTCCCTTTCCTTTATAAATTCCCCTTATGAATTTAAATTTCCAAATATTCACCGTTATACAGTTTTCAAATTGATTCCCAAATATTCACTTACCAACACCAAATCAAATTCAAAATCGATTTCCCGAATTTATTTTCAAATACCAAATCAAATTCCAAATTTATTTCCAAATTTATTTCAAATACCAAATCAAATTCCAAATTTATTTCCAAATTTATTTCATTTTAAAATAAATTCTTTTATTTCTCCCAAGCTAATTAAAATCTGAATTTTAAATAAAATTTTCAACTTTTAAACAATATTACTCGAAATCCATTTGTTTAAAATCTTCTTGCCCATGTTTTGGAATTAATTCGATAGGATTACAGAAATCAACTTTTATACTTTTAAATTTCTTCTTTTAAATTTATCCAATTCACAAAAATTAATTTACCTAAAATCTTGTACTTCAATTTCCAAAATCCAATTAAATATCCTGGTATTTTAAAATACCAAAAAATATTCGGCCAAACCATAGCCTTCAAATAAATTCCAATCATCAATATAATCATTCACAGATTTATCAATAAATCAACACACAAAATATGAAACAAATTCAACATTTAAGGAATCCAGTTGGATCCCTCCAACCTGTTTCCCTGCATCCATAGATGTTTAGCACAACAATTAAATAAAATTCCACTTCGAGGTGCAATATCGTGGTATATGGGATTATATCGGATCATCCGCTATTATGCGGCGCATAGGGTCTCATCCGCTATATAATGCGGGAAATCAATCACTTCGATATATATATATATATATATATATATATATATATATAATATCACCAATAGATAAATTATCAAATTCATCCAAGCACATCCAAAATTTAATTTTAACTATTTAAATTAAACAAGTAATCAAGTGAGTGAGAAGATCTCATCTTTGCTTACGTATGCACCCCATTTCAAATCTGGTTTGATCCTCTATGATTCTTAGACCTTGTATAAAAAAATTATATGGTTTTTATTAATATTCAAAATAATCGAACAATTCAATTACCATTTTATGATTTTAATCCAACTAATAATTTAATTTTAAACTAGTGATTTAACTAATGTTTCAATTTTAATCAAAGAATTAAATTTTATACTGATTTTCTTTTAAAAAAAATTCTTATTAACTAAAATAATTTAGGTAAATTAATTTAAAAGTTTTTCACCTTAATAAATTATTTTAACATAACTGAATAAATCAAAAATATATACATGCATATTTATTTTCTTTAGAATTATATATATATATATATATATATATATATATATATATTTGTAAAATAATCCATATAGATTTCAAAAATCCAATTTATATAAACTCCATATTACTTTTTTTTCTGCATATATATACACATGCAGCATTTAAACTAAAAATTGATTTATACTTTATTGTAGATTTCCTGATAACCTAATCAATAAGGTAAATTAAAATTTTCACTTACCAATAAAATTAAAACACAGAATCGCAATCACCCCACTGTCTAAATCTCATGTTCGAGTACGACTCCACCATGTTCCCCGTTGCCACCAGGAACCCAAAGCCCTGACTACCATAGACTCGAGCCTTCCTTCGATTTCCATACCCCTCGATATCGCGCCTTTATTTATTGTGACCCAATCGTGATCCCTCCCTTCGATTGCTTCACGATCTCGAGATCTACCCAAGACGAGCGCCATGCCAAAGCCAGTCGCGAAGCCCAAATTGCTTTGTCGACCTCGTCGCCGCCATCCTTGCATCGCGCACGCAAGGACTCGTAGCTCGAGCCTGCCTACGCCGAGCTCTGCCTACTCGCGATTTCGACTATTTCAATTTGAGGGAGGATAAGCTCGCGGCTTTTTCATTTGAAAAAATTAATTAGAGGAGAAGAGGAAGAAAACGAGCGGCCTGATTTTATAATTTCCTGGTTTTTAATGAAATAAGAAGAAGAAGGGAATACGATTATGTTGTCGCTCGGCCATTACCCTTTTGATTTTTGAACGAAAATCATTTCGGTTTCCAAATGAATTTTATACGAGTTGAAGTATAATTGTATTTTTGAGAATGAAGATGAACGCGTGTGAAATTTATCAGAAATAAGGAAACACATGGTCAAAAATTTCTTTACGTGTTGATGAGCAGAGTGAGGGCTTGCAATGCAACAATTATTATTTATTTTTAATTTCAAATTTAAATTGAAATCATCTCGATTATCGCAACACACAATCTCGATCTCCTATCGAGGCGTGTCGCTAGGCCTTTATAAGGTTATACCCCTATTCCGAACGCAATGGAAAAGGTTTCGAGTCCAAATTCGATCGTATGGAGAAGATAGCTTTGTGGACTCAGTTATTATTTTAAATTTCTATATAATTTTCTGCACGTTTGCTTATCGCACGGCTAAATGATCACTCCAAACACCACAAAAATTGAAATCCGATAATAATAACATATTACGGATCCAATGGAACTGGTTTCGATGAAATCCAAGACATTGCCTCGGAAGGCTATTATTTTAAATATCATTTTAAACGATATAAATTCAAAACTGAACCAAGCACTTTCAAATTCAATTTTAAAAGTTCTATTACCTTCAGTATTTTCTATATGAATTGTCTAAGTCTTTAAATTATTTTAACAAGTTCAAAATTCCCAATTCAGCAATTTATTCAATTTCTAATTATTAAATTAAATTATTTTAATTGCCAAATAAACAGATGCATTTGAAATTCAAGTTGAATTAACTTCCAAATATTTTAAATCAATTAAATATCTCAATTTCAAATGTTCAAAATTTCTGGGTTGTCACATTCTTCCCCCTTAAAAGAATTTCGTCCTGAAATTACTAGTTAAGAAGAATATCCTTAACCCGTTCATTATTTTCCCAAAACCCAATAGTTTTATCAACTTACCAAAACAAATCATTTGTTAAAGACCCCTTATCTCTTCAACTAACTTTCCAAAATCTTCCATAGTTTCCAAACAACGTTATTTTCTTAACAATTTAAATTTAAATTCAAATTCAAATTTCAAAATTTCCTCAAAAAATTTCTAACTCTCTAAATTTTAGAAAAATTTCACTAGCGTCCCTTTACACGGCTAGCTCGATAGGAGTACAAAATGCCACAACGGGCCCCTGGATTTCAAAAGAAACAAAAGGTCAAATGGCTAGACAAGAAAATCATCAAATTCCATATAGAAATTTAAGTACTTACCTTTTATCGAGCGATTCAATTTATCTTCAAAAATCAAAAAAATGCTAAATTCTTTTTTTTGCCTTTTAATACATGTATATCCTGTTTACCATAATATCCAATCACAGATTCAAAATCATCTTATTCATTTCTTCACAGAATTTTCAATATATACTTCTTGTACTTATTTTTTACTTTACCACTGAAGTTATACATCCATTTCCATTCAACTTTGCATTTTCAATTCCATTTGAATTCTATTTACAATTTCAATTCTATTTGAATTTAGTTTACAATTTCAAACTCTGAATATTGAATTTTATCAACTATTCACAACTGATTCATATAATTGTTTAAATTAGTTCCCTTTACTAATTATTTCAAATTCTAATTCATTTGTCTCATCCCGTTTTTTATTTCTAAACTTTTATTATCTTTAATCCACTTCGGACTAATTTTACAACTTTATTTTACTTTACCAAATTTAGATCGAATTCGAGTATTCAGTTTAAGTTCCACTTTCTTACAAATTCAAGATGGATTTCAACATTTAGTTTTCAATTTCATTTACTTGCAACTGTAAATTCATTTAGAAATTTATTTCCACCTTATTTAATACAATTCAGACCCAATTTCAATGTTTCGCTTGAGTTTTATTTACTTAATTTAATTCCATTCAAATTTTTATACCTATATAAGTTTTCCAACTTAATTATATTTCATTTAATAATCTCCTTGATTTTATTTTTCCAAAACCTTTAAAAGTCATTTTCAAACTCAAAAGGGATTTAATTTCAAAATTTCAAATCCTTTCAAAAACATTTCCAAATATTTCTCTGGAATTCTATTTTAATTTATAACTCACATTTACAAATCATTTGTATATGAATTAATTTCTTAGCTTTTAGTTATGATTTCAATTCCTTATTTGATAATGAGAATAATATAATATTATCACCTCCTAACATCCAAGCAACCATATATAACTATAATAATTTACGGAAAATTATTTCTTTAATATACAAAAACAATTTGGGCAAAATTATTACATTTACCCTATTATAAAACAATATTGTGTTCAGTTTATCTTGTTTAAGAGTTTAGAAACCCCTATCGATACAGTTGGCCAAACTGCACCGACCAGAATCTATAAACACCCAACCGATAAGTCAACACAATATAAAACAATTTTATATTCATTAACAAATACGCACTCATATTTATTATTACACTCAAACTCATTCTAGAGTACTACTGACTTTATTTCTAATGAGTAATCCCCACCAGACCCAAGGTTGTCGCTTAACCAATTGCTCTGACACCACAATGTAACGACCCAATTTTTCGACTTTCGAAAGTTGACATCAATACGTCTATTGTATCAAATGCCGACTAATCGAATACCGAAAAACCAAACCGTTAGGGTTAAAGAAGAAGAAGATAGAAGATAGAAGAAGAAAACTGAAACAATAATAGAATCTCACATTTCGCAGCGGTACAATATGTAATAGATAAATGAATAATCTTTAAACAAAGAACTATATTAGTTGATACATTACATTGTTAGAGTGTTACAACAACAAAATACAACATAAAGCAGTTATAATAACTTGCTCACATGAAACTGAACCTGCATCAACCCATACGCAGCGGATACTACATAATATACGTGATACGACTCGCCATCCAGCTTGCCTCCAGATCTTCACAGCATACTTTTCTGACTTTGCTCCAGAACAACTAATAACCAGACTCTAGGCTGCCTGTGTGGAAAATTATGGGCACCCAGAGTTTAGAAAGGGAACAATAAACTCTAGGTCAATCATGGGACTGGTGTGAGATCTTAAAACAGTTATTTACATAAAAGAAACAAAAAGAAATCTGCTATGCTTTTGGAATGAAACTACCATAAGGCCTCCCGCCACACACACAATGCAATCGGACAATTGGAGGAGATTTCTCCTTATGATAGTCAAACATGCTTGATACGCAAAAATCTTTTGATATTATTGTTAGTGCATAGTGCAAAAAACATTTCGAAAGTATAATATTAATCTTTGCCAGCATACCACATTTTATCCTATGCCTACTATAGCTACCATATTCAATAGCAGGTTAACGCCACATTCCGTGGCAGGATATACAACTAAAACCATATAGGGCTCGTATAGTTTCTTTGGATTTCAAACAAATGGTTAGGTTAAGAAAGTTCCTATGCCACATGGGTACGTGTTTGGAGGGATGCCCTACGAACC
This sequence comes from Allium cepa, assembly GCA_030765085.1. Taxonomy (NCBI): domain Eukaryota; kingdom Viridiplantae; phylum Streptophyta; class Magnoliopsida; order Asparagales; family Amaryllidaceae; genus Allium; species Allium cepa. The sequence continues at coordinate 338,705,448 of CM060932.1, read as the reverse complement.
TAACTAGATCTTTGCCAACACAAGGTCGGGTTACCTCTGTAACTAGATGTAACATTACTGGTTTTTAAGCCAAAATTTATTTTGTAATTTAATACAATTTTTGGAAAAATTGTGAAATTATTTGAAATTATTTCCAAAACAAATATAAAAGATGTGTTTGGATAGATTGTAAATAAAGAATTAAATTTGAAAATTCAAATGTAGATATTTTATAAATAAATTGAAGTTAAAAATCTTTATATTCAAAAGAAGCTATGGTATAAACTCACTACTTTTCAAAAAGTCATTCAAAGTCAATATTTTCAAATTTATTGGAAACAGATATTTATTTATTTAAAGGAATAGTAACTTGAGTTTAAAATTGAAAATAAAATTTGTATTTATGCATAAGAATATTTTAACTTAAGATTAATTTAAATAAGAATTAATAAAAGTTTAAGAATACTTTCTTTTATATATACTTGAAGATATAGTTAGTATATATGTAAACTAATATAAAGCTTTAATATGAATATATATTTTGAAAAGTTTAAGTACAAAAAGGCCTAACAAATAATAGTATATGTATAAAGATTTAAAAATGCAAACTTATGTAAATATAAGGGTTAAAAATACATAACATATATGTAAAATTTTAAGTAATTTATAAACAAGGTTTCAACCATAAATTTTAAATTTATTTAAATAAAGGTCAAAAACAAAAATTGTATGGATTTGAACATTTGTAAGAAAATTAACATATGTGATTACATATGTTAGCTCAATAATTGCAAGTGGCATTTATCTTTTAATTTGAGTTAGATAAAACATTTTGAATTTGAGATAGTAACCAGGTTATTCTCCTCTTATCTTCAAACTACAAAACTGAAAAAGAAATTAAAGCCTGTAAGTTGAAAAACTAGATAAAAGAAATAAAAACCAAAGAAAGTTTCAGATCCTCTCAAATCTGATACAAACAAAACCACCTCTTTCAAATCTAGAATCTGAAACAAAATTCAAAAACAATTTAATCCTGAGATCAGTGAAAATACAAATGCAAGATCCTCTCAAAAGTTTAATTAGCAATCAAAGCAACAGTTTTACAAATTTTTCAAAACCTGAGTAGCTTTCAACCTCAAGTTCTCAACCTAGAAAAAATGTAAAAGTTTCAAGTTGGAAATGCAGATCAAAACAAAAGTAGAATTTCAAATCTGGAAAATCAAAGGAAGCAATAAATTCAAAATACAAGGGTCAACTTCAGTAATCAAATGGACATATCAGATTTAGAATTTTCAAATTCCAGAGTATCTCCAGGCTTTTGGTTCCTCTCTGTCAACATGTCAGGTGAGCAAACACACTTGAACCTGTTTATATAATGTGATTTTTGGAATGGCACTTGAGGTGTATTTTGGATATGTTTGTTTATTCTGCCTGCACGGTTGAATATATATATATACACACACACACACACACACACACACACACACATATATATATATATATATATAGACACACATTGACATGCATGACTATGTATATGAACATGTTGAGCCTGTTCTTTAGTTACAGGTTTATCTTAACCCAAATAAATCAATATCTCTTCATCTAAACATTTTCTGGCCAAGATTTCTAAAGGAAAACTGATCATAAGAGTGTAATATCAATTTTAAAAATAATTTCCAGTATTTAAATTTAGTAACTAATTCAAAAATGGGAATTTACAGTTAAAATTAACTTAGGGCAGGAAAATTAATTGTCTGGACGTTGTATTTCGACTCTACAATCTGATTCGTAGTGGAAATTGATGAATTTTGATAATAAATTCATGATTTTTAGTGTGGTAAATTGTGGGAAATTGCAACTTGAATAGAAAATGTATTTTTGTAAATTTTCGATGATTGACGAAATGGAGTTCGTCATGCTTGGGTCAGATGATAGTTCGAGTATCAAGGATTAATGGTAAAATACTAACTGAATTTATAAATGATCAAGGCATTGCAACGATGTGGATTTTGGGTTTTATACCCAAATTTGGTCATGATCGAAAATCGAATCTCTGCGTCATCGATGGTGGACTAAATTCGATCGCAGCAAGGGGATTTGATGGGGTGTGTCGTAGCATGGTTCTGGGTGGAGCGGCGTGATTTCTGGTGATCGTGGGTGGAGATGCGAGCCGTTTAATTGATTAACGGTTTGGGTTCCAGTTCATGTCGATTGCTCAAATTTAGTTTATTGGAAATTTTCTTCAATATGAGTTGTAGGGAACACCGGCGAGGTTGTAGGAGACCTAAGGACAGTCGGGTGAAGGTTGGATCTTTGCCGTGCAACTGTACACGTGCACGACCACGTTTGTATCAGGCATTGATAAATGGGTTTGAGGAAGGAAGGCATTGGCAGGGGGTTGGACTCGAAGTTGTTTCGTGATTTTTTCAGGGATGTTGGGTAGTTGACTCGGAGTTGTTTCAGGAATGCCTCGAGTCGTTTTTTGTTTTAATTCCAGGTTTTGGATTTTGAAAGAAAAGCAGGTTTCAGATTTTAAATTCCGAAGTAGATTGTACAGGATTTAAATTTTTAAAAGATTATATGAAATAAGTTTTTCAAAGCTTAAAATAAAAAGGAATCAACCAAGTTCAAAGTAAATGCCTTTAACAAGATTTTGAAACAAGTTTTCAAGGATTTAAATTACTTTGAATTGTTATCTAAAGGTAATTATAGATTAGATTAATTATGTTGTTGAATTAATAAGTTTTCAAAATAAGAAAAAAAAATAGTATTCAAAATCCTAAATAAAGTTTTCAAATGGTTTTAATGATTGAATTTTGAAATGTTTAGTATTATTTTGGGGTTTTGAGTAATTATATTGGGATAATTATTAAATGTAATTAATTTAAGGGTGATTTAAATTAATTAATGTATAATTGCTTAATAAAATTAATTGTTTGAAGTAATTAAGGGTTGATTACTTTGTGTAATTGCAATAAGGGATAATTAATTAATTAAGAAAGTAATTAAGGCTAATTAATTTATGATTAAAGTTTGATTAATCAAATGATTTGAAGGATAATTATTTAATGTGATTAATTTATTAAGGTAATTACTTAAAAGTAATTAATTAATGGTTAAATTTAATTAAGTAATTAGGGATAATTACTTATAATCAATTTAAGGATAATTAATTTATGTGATTAAATAAAGTAATTAATTTGAGGATAATTAATTGATTAAAAGTTAATTAATTAATAAAAAAATGATTAAGGGATAATTAATTAATAATTAAGGATCAATTAATTAAATAATGAATTAATTAAGGGTCAATTAATTTAATCAATTAAATGAATTAATTAAGGGTTAATTTATTTGTGTAATTAACCTAAAGGTAAATTTTAAATTAATACGATTAATTAAAGACAAATTAATTAATTAAGGGTAATTAATTAAGATGGATAATTAGTGATTAATTTATTAAGTAATTAATTAATATTAAATAATTTGTAATTAACTTATGAGGATTGAGAAATTAATTCATGAGTAATTAATTTAGGATTAAACAATTAATTGATTCTGTTTATAAATGATCATTGAAGGCCTGGATTTCTTATGAATGTTTGTATTGTATGAAATGCCTTGAATTGATTGTTTTCTCTAGATTGTAGTATTCTGTTCTGTGAATTAGGCTGTGTGAAATTTATTTATTTATTCAATTTATCTATGATACATTTATCTATGAATCTATGAATAAAAGTAAGCGTTATATATTATACCACTTATTGATATTGATGTGCTTTAATTTATGATGTGATGATTGATGTTGTTGCACTATCGTGTAAAATCCCTAGACTACACTATACACACACAAATATGGATTGCACGAGGAAATTGGTTAAGTCATAGATTTTTGAAATAATTGAATTTTGAATTCGAAATGGTTTTAGTAATGGAATTGGGTTAAATATGAAAAGCTTTTGAAAAGTTGTTTTGAAGATAAAAGTTATTCTGAATAACTTGATAAAGATTTAAAATATAAATGGCTTGATTTAAATTTGAATTCAAAATTTGAAATTGAATTCTATGTTTGGAAATTATGATTTAAAAAGGTTATACAAGTTATAAATTTATTTATATGGGTTTCAAACCATTTTAAAAGTATTGTATTAGGAATTTGAATTTAACCCAAGGACTTTAACTTGTATAAATGAAATCGGATTTTTCTGAAACGAAAACTATTTGTTTTCAAATAATAATAGCTTTCATAAAAAGAAAGGATTTCCAATTTGTATTGAAAGATTTCAAGTTTGAAATGAAATTGTGAATTGTGTTTGAAAGCTATAAATGAACCTTTGTGAAAGATTATTAAACCTTGTTTTGAAATCGAATAGGATTTTAAATAGTGTATCTTTTATGTAAAAGATTTGAATTTGAAATGGTTTGAAAGCTATGAACTAAATCTTTAATTTAAAGATTGGATGGGTTAATCCAATTTGAAAGGAAAATTATTTTGGAAAGCTATGAAATAATCTTTGTCAAAGATTGGTGATCTTTGTGAAAAGAATCTTTTTGTTTAAATATTTGTAAATGGTAATTTGTTCAAACCATTTGAAAAGGAAGTTTTGGATTTTAAGTTGTGACTTAACTGAAATCCCATGTCCATATGTTTTTAAATATTGCGCTCATTATTCGGTTTAGCCGGGAGAGGACCTTGTGTCATATAACCCATTCCGAATAATGATACGATGATATGGATATCATTTGAAGACCGGTGGTGAAGACTGGGTATTTTCGAAAACGAAAGGATAACCCGTCGATTGTCTCTGCACTGAGTCGCACCGGTATAGAGATCTCCATATGTGATGGGGAGTCCGATCGAGATTGTGAATACTTGGATTGCAAGGGCTTCTTCGGAAGTTCCTTCGGTTCTGTTCGAACCCAGAACAAACTTGTATGGATGTGTGTCTGACGTTACACTTTGAGATGTAAAGATGGTTTCTATCAAATACATTTCTGTTTGGTGGCGGAGAATTTATTCTCTTAGCTTAACACCCTTCTCTGAGACGTACGAGCTCAGAGGTTATGCAGTTGATGGTTACTAGTGATACATTCCCAATTTGGTAATGTGGCATACGAAGTGCTACTGATCATTTGTTGATCAAAGCATGGCTTTGTGAGAAAGCATAGCTTTATGGACGAGACTACATCAGGACTTCACTCCCTGAAATTGGTCGAAACAGGAAAGATGCGGCAAGGTTGCAAGGGTCGCAACCCTAGGGTATGTCCATTCCTTCCGGAAAAGGGTGGTATCATGGTATGGAGCTCAAATAGTTAATTCATGTGGACACTGTATATTTATTACTGTGTGATGTTGCTTTGTGGTTGAGGGACCTCGGATAAAGGTCGCAAACGACTGGGGGTGGCATATCTTAGGTTTTACTCCCATGAAGGGAGTAAACCGGCCTTGTGTTGGCAGAGAGCTGGGTAAGTTCTCGAGACATCCCTCCACAGGCATACCCATGTGGCAATGGGAAGTTCCTTGGCCTGACCATTTGTTGGAAAATCCGATCTCCAATACGCGCCCCGTATGGTTTTAGTTGTATAACCTGCTAACTACTTTTGGTGTCGCCCCACTGTTTGGATGGTAGCTATAGTAGGCATAGTTCGAAATGTCTATGCTGGCTGAGATTAATATTATACTTTCGAAATGTTTTCCACTATGCACCAATAATAATATCAAAAGAATTTTGTGTAGTAAGCATTTTTTACTATCATAAGGAGAAATATCCTCCAATTCTGCGTTTGCATGGTGTGTGTGGCGAGAGGCCTTATGGTTGTTTCATTTTCCAAAAAGCATTGCGGATTTCAAATTTTAAAATCTTTTGTTTGTTTTAAAGAAAAACTATTTTTGTTTGCTCATGCCAGTCCCATGACTGACCCGGAGTTTATTGTTCCGTTCCTAAACTCTGGATGCCTACAATTTTCCACACCGGCAGTCTAGAGTTAGGTTTTTCAGATAGTCAAATAGTAAGTGTAGATTTGATAACATTCAATCGCTGGATATTGGAAATTGTATTGGGATGGAGTTTGCTTTAGTACAACTTGATTGGGAGTTCGAGCTTATTGGATTGGAGTCCTCGTAGCTTTTGGGATGAGCTTTTGGTTTGGAGATGCAGATTTTGGATTCACTCTTCACCGAAGATCATATCTTTGTTATCTCTTTCGTTGTTATCGTATTCCACTGTGTATATTTGTCTCTGATATTGTTGTATCATATTGTATCAGATATTATATTCATTTTTGTATCAATGATATATGATATTATCTTTTCTTTCGTTGTGTTGTTATACTTAATGAGTTATAAGCTCCGACGAACCAGATTCGACATTTGGATCTGCAACATCTGAATACGAGTGATGTAGTCGGTGCCGATTATCGAAGGACGCGTCAGGGTCGTCACAAGTGGTATCAGAGCTGAAGGTTGAAACTTTAGCTCAAGAGTATAACACTTTAGATAACTCATTAGAGATAGGGTGAAGTATATCCTAGAATGAGTATTCCCTAAGATATCCGTTCATGTGCCTCAGTAAATTCTCTTACTATCCACTGATAGTGAGTATGAGTGCAAGAAGAGGACAAGACAGGGAATAGGGGAGTACCACTACAAATGGTCAATACCCTACGACAGGGGAAACAACGAAAATAACTTTCTCTATCAATCGCCTTTGTTAATCATCCAATTTCAATTCTTTGATTGCTTCGTGGCAGCTCTAGGAAAAAGCTTTGATATATTAACATGGGACATAAACTCTAGATGGGTCAGAATTGTTTGTTTGGATGAATTGTTTGCTTTGGTTTCTATGGTTGATAGGTATACCTTGGTTTCTAAACTAAACAGTGTCGGGATTTTATCCATATATCTATATATTCTTTTGGGTTCAGATATATCCTACGAACGGTTAGTCATCCTTTCGAACTAACCAATGCCCTGTACGTCTTCGTTGATATAGTGACCCGAGTATCTTGTGAAGTATTGAATGAGTTAGTTCTCATAATTATTGGTGATATTCTGATTTGGAAAGCCAAATGCAGAATAACTATTTAGTTTGATCTGGTGAACCATTTCTCTGTGTGTTTATTTATCTCTGTTGTCTCCCTGGCAAATTTCATGGACGAAATCTCCTAAGGGCGGGAATCTGTAACATTCCTGGTTTTTAAGCCGAAATTTATTTTGTAATTTAATATAATTTTTGGAAAAAGTTGTGAAATTATTTGAAATTATTTCCAAAACAAATATAAAAGATGTGTTTGGATAGATTGTAAATAAAGAATTAAATTTGGAAATTCAAATGTAGATGTTTTATAAATAAATTGAAGTTAAAAATCTTTATATTCAAAAGAAGCTATGGTTTAAACTCACTACTTTTTTAAAAAGTTATTCAAAGTCAATATTTTCAAATTCATTGGAAATAGATATTTATTTGTTTAAAGGAATAGTAACTTGAGTTTAAAATTGAAAATAAACTTTGTATTTATGCATAAGAATATTTTAACTTAAGATTAATTTAAATAAGAATTAATAAAAGTTTGAGAATACTTTCTTTTATATATACTTGATGATATAGTTAGTATATATGTAAATAAATATAAAGCTTTAATATGAATATATATTCTGAAAAGTACAAGTACAAAAAGGCCTAACAAATAATAGTATATACATAACGATTTAAAAATGCAAACTTATGTAAATATAAGGTTTAAAAATACATAACATATATGTAAAATTTTGAGTAATTTATAAACAAGGTTTAAACCATAAATTTTAAATATATTTAAATAAAGGTCTAAAACATAAATTGTATGGATTTGAACATTTGTAAGAAAATTAACATATGTGATTACATGTGTTAGATCAACAATTACAAGTGGCATTTATCTTTTAATTTGAGTTAGATAAAACATTTTGAATTTGAGATAATAACCAGGTTATTCTCCTCTTATCTTCAAACTACAAAATTGAAAAAGAAATTAAAGCCTGTAAATTGAAAAACCAGATAAAAGAAATAAAAACCAAAGAAAGTTTCAGATCCTCTCAAATCTGATACAAACAAAACCACCTCTTTCGAATCTAGAATCTGAACAAAATTCAACAACAATTTAATCCTGAGATCAGTGAAAATACAAATGCAAGATCCTCTCAAAAGTTTAATTAGCAATCAAAGCAACAGTTTTGCAAATTTTTCAAAACCTGAGTTGCTTTCAACCTCAAGTTCTCAACCTGGAAACAAAGTAAAAGTTTATACAAGTTATAAATGTGTTTATATGGGTTTCAAACCATTTTAAAAGTATCATTTTAGGAATTTGAATTTAACCCAAGGACTTTAACTTGTATAAATGAAATCGAATTTTTCCGAAATGAAAACTAATTGTTTTCATAATAATAGCTTTCATAAAAAGAAAGGATTTCCAATTTGTATCGAAAGATTTCAAGTTTGAAATGAAATTGTGAATTATGTTTGAAAGCTATGAATGAACCTTTGTGAAAGATTATTAAACCTTGATTTGAAATCTGAAGAGAATTTTAAATAATGTATCTTTTATGTAAAGATTTGAATTTGAAATGGTTTGAAAGCTATGAACTAAATCTTTAATTTAAAGATTGGATGAGTTAATCCAATTTGCAAGGAAAATTGTTTTGGAAAGCTATGAAATAATCTTTGTGAAAGATTGGTGATCTTTGTGAAAAGAATCTTTTTGTTTAAAGATTTGTAAATGGTAATTTGTTTAAACCATTTGAAAAGGAAGTTTTGGGTTTTTAAGTTGTGACTTAACTGAAATCCCATATCCATATGTTTTTAAATATTGCGCTCATTATTCGGTTTAGCCGGGATATGACTTTGTGTCATATAACCCATTTCGAATAATGATACGACGATATGGATATCATTTGAAGACCGGTGGTGAAGACCGTGTATTCTCAAAAACGAAAGGATAACACGTCGATTGTCTCTGCACTAAGTCGCACCGGTATAGAGATCTCCATATGTGATGGGGAGTCCGATCAGGATTGTGAACACCCGGATTGCAAGGGCTTCTTCGGAAGTGCCTTCGGTTCTGTTCGAACCCGGAACAGCCTTGTATGGATGTGTGTCTGACGTCACACTTTGAGATGTAAAGCTAGTTTCTATCAAATAAATTTCTGTTTGATGGCAGAGAATTTATTCTCTTAGCTTATCACCCTTCTCTAAGACGTACGAGCTCAAAGGTTATGTAGTTGATGGTTACTAGTGATACATTCCCAATTTGGTAATGTGGCATACGAATTGTTGCTGGCCATTTGTTCATCAAAGCATGGCTTTGTGAAAAAGTGTAGCTTTGTGGAAGAGACTGCATCAGGACCTTACTCCCTGGAAATGGTCGAAATGGGAAAGATGCGACAATGTTGCAGGGGTCGCGCCCCTAGGGTATGTCCATTCCTTCTGGAAAAGGGTGGTATCATGGTATGGAGCCCAGATACATAACTCATATGGACACTATATATTTATTACTGTGTGATGTTGCTTTGTGGTTGAGGATCCTCGGATAAAGGTTGCAAACAACCAGGGGTGGCATATCTTAGGTTTTACTCCTGGGAAGGGAGTAAACCGGCCTTGTGTTGGTAGAGAGCTAGGTAAGTTCTCGAGGCGTCCCTCCAGAGGCGTACCCATGTGGCAATGGGAAGTTCCTTGGCCTGGCCATTTATTGGAAAATCCAATCTCCAATACGCGTCCTGTACGGTTTTAGTTGTATAACCTGCCATCTACTTATAGTGGTGCCCCACTATTTGGATGGTTGCTATAGTAGGAATAGTTCTAAATGTCTATGCTGGTATGATTTCGAAATGTTTTCCACTATTCACTAATAATGATATCAAAATAATTTTGCGTAGTAAGCTTTTTTGACTATCATAAGGAGAAATCTCCTACAATTCTGCTTTTGCATGGTATGTGTGGCGGGAGGCCTTATGGTAGTTTTATTTTCCAAAAGCATTACGGATTTTAAAATTTAAAATCTTTTGTTTGTTTTAAAGAAAAAATGTTTTCGTTTGCTCATACCAGTCCCATGACTGACCCAGAGTTTATTGTTCCGTTCCTAAACTTTAGGTGCCCATAATTTTCCACACGGGCAGTCTAAAATTGGGTTTTTCAGATAATCAAATTGTAAGTGTAGATTCGATAGCATTCAATCGCTGGATATTGGAAATCATATTGGGATGGAGTTTGCTTCAGTATAACTTGATTGGGAATTCGAGCTTATTGGATTGGATTCCTCGTAGCTTTTAGGATGAGCTTTTGGTTTGGAGATGCAGATTTTGGATTTACTCTTCATCGAAGATCATATCGTTGTTATCTATTCCGTTGTTATCATATTCCGCTGTGTATATTTGCCTCTGATATTGCTGTGTCATATTGTATCAGATATTGTATTCGTTGTTGTATCAATGATATATGATATTATCTTTTCTTCCGCTGTGTTGTTATACTCAATGTGTTATAAGCTGCGGCGAACCAGATTCGACGTTTGGATCTGCGGCATTTGAATACGAGTGACGTAGTCGGTGCCGATTTTCGAAGCTTGAGTCAGGGTCGCCACACTAGGTAACTAACTGTCATGAGTATGCCACCACCCAGTCTAGACCGACCTTTATCCGAGGCGCCTCTCAACCAACAACCACTAAGTCAATAATCTGGGCTCCATACCAGAAAACCACTTTTAAATCCACACAAGTTAAATATCTGATCTCCATACCAGATACCACTTTTTATACAGAAGGAGATGAACATACCCTAAAGGGCGCGACCCCCATAACCTTGCCGATCCTTCCTTTTTCGACCATTTTCCAAGGTGTGAGGTCGGACGAAGTCTCGTCCACAAAGCTACGCTTTTGAAAAAAGCCATGCCTCGATCAACAAATGATCAGCAACACTTAGCACGCCACATTTTCAATTCGGGAATATATCACTAGTAACCATCAACTACATAACCTCTAAGCTCGTACGTCTTAGAGAAGGGGGTTAAGCTAAGAGAATAAATTCTCCACCGCCAACAGAAATGTATTTGATAGAAACCATCTTTATATCTCAAAGTGTAATGTCAGACACGCATCTATACAAGTCCGTCCCAGGTTCGAACAAAACCGAAGGCTCTTCCTCCAATTAAGGAAAGAAGCCCTTGCAAATCCGGATATGCTCGGGTCAGATCGAGTATTACAAATTTTCATGTTAGGGAATTCTGGAGCTCAGGAGGCGAGATGACTGGCAGAAACATATGGAGTTTATCGCTATGTATTAGAGTTGTATTGATAGTAATCTGGGACAGGTTGATATAACTGTCTGGTTTATTTGGTATGGTTGTAACTCTGATGAATTGTACGTAATCTAACAATTACAGTTTTCTTTGTAAATGCTATTATTCTGATATTATATTTTGATCCGTTGCGTATGTGAGATGCTGTTCTTTTCTATTTTTCTTCTTCTTCTTCTTTTCTCTAACAATCTGAAATTTCTGGCATTCGATTGCTCGGCACTTCTACCGTGAACGTATTAGTGTCGAATTCTCGAGGTCGAAATTTTGGGTCGTTACTTACTTTGTAACAACCTGGTTTTTTGACTTTTGAAAGTCAACATCAATACGTCCACTGTATCAATTACCGAACAATCGAATGCCAAAAAACCGAACCGTTAGGGTTAAAGAAGAAGAAGATAGAAGAAGAAAATAAAAAAACGATACCAGAATCTCACATTCGCAGCGAAACAATATGTAATAGACAAATGAGTAATCTTTAAAAAAGAACTATATCAGCTTATACAATACATCATCAGAGTCATATACAACACAACAGCGGAAAAAAAAAACAAATACTACTATATATACTATTACAACCAAACAATCAATCTCAAATCTCAAGCATGCAGTGGATTTAGTTCAACTAAAACATAGGATCAACATTCAAGTTTTCAAATTGGAATCTAGTAAATCAAACTTCCAGATTCTGTTCTTCATTTTGAGGTGAGAAAACTTTTATTTTTAACCTTGAGTTTGCTTATATAAATTAATGTTGTGATTGATATTGAAGTAAAGTGGCGAAAGATGTTTGAATGGATGCAAATATGTTTGTATATACATATAAATATGCAAAGGTCGAATATACATATCTGTGAATAGGTATATTTATATTTGTTCTTAGTTTACAGGTTCTGAAATCAAGATTTAAAATTCAATATCTCTTCCTACAATCGATTTAAAGCTACAACTTCCAAATGAAAATTGATTGTAAGGTTATAATATCAATTGTAAAAATGGTTTCAAAAATTTACATTAATTATTTAATTCAAAATAGGAGAATACAGTAAGAAATCAAATTTAAGTCAACTAAATTTATTTAATCAAAAGAACTGAATCAAGCAACAGATCAACAAGGATTCAAGATCAGATTCAATTCAACTTCAACAATTCAAAGCTTCAGATCAGTTTCAATACCAAAGATTCCAGATCATTCCAAAATTATTTCCAGATTTGAAATCTAAAACCTGCTCCTCTGTCTTTACAAAAAGGTTAGTAAACTTTTAAAAACTGATATATTTTGAATTAGCATGTGATGATCTTTGAAGTATGAGATGAATAACGCTGTGCATGTTGTTAAAAATGATTTTATGTGTATATATGTGTGTCGACGTCTGTGTACATGTCTGGAACAGGCAAGCATGCCTCTGTTTAAACATTTCAGGTTTTAAAACCTGATCCAAAAATTCAAATCATCCAATTAAATGATTTTTAGGATTTGATTTCTAAATGGAAAGTGTTTGTCAGTGTACAACATTTTTAAAATTTGATTCAAGTGAAAATGTTTAGTAAATATCTCAGAAATAAAATAGTACAATGATGAACCAATAAATGTTAGAATTTCGACTATTAAATTTCCATGCTTTGATTGTATAGTTGAATTCATTTACGAAAATGATGAATTTTAGTAATAATTTGGTGATTTTTAAGTTAATGGTCGATGAGAATTTTTACGTTGAACATATAGTGGGTTTTGATCAAATTCCGACGATCGAGAGGCTCGGTGAGGTCAGGGTTCATGTCAGAGGTGGCTCGTGAGTCAAGGATAATGGGAATAATGTCGTGGGATTTTTTTCCAACCTATAGTGGTCGGGCGAGGCGGAGTTAAGGTTTTAGACCCAGATTTTGTCGATGTTGTTTAAGTGGATAGTGCGACGATGAGGGGTTCTGGGTAGTGGAGATGGTCGAGCATGGAAATGGCGACTTACGGGTGATCTCGGCGATGACCAGTGGTGATCGGAGTGGCCGTGCATGTGCACGCATGCACAAACATGTCTGGGTTTTGGTTAAGGATCGGAGAAGAAGTATTCGGCTTGGGTTCGTGCTCGTGTAAATGTAGGGATAGGCTCGAAGACGAGATTGTGGAGAGAAGCACGGGGTTTGGCTCGGGATTTTATTGTTTTGGCTCGGATATTTGTAGATTGCAGTAATCAAGTTTTAGAAGCTTATCAAAATGTGTAAGTTTTAAAGAAAAATGTAAACCAAGTTCTTAAACAAAGTATTAGCAAATTTTAAACGAGTTTCCAAAGTTTTAAAATGTTTTTAAATTGTTTGTTTAAAGTAATTATATAATAGGTTAAATCCTATATGTTTTTAACGGTAAATTAAATGATGTAATTAAATAAAGTAAAAATTATTTAATGTATTAAGGATGGTTAATTGATTCATGTAATCAGGGACCAATTAATTAATTTAATTATTATAATTAATTAAAGGTTAACTAATTTGAGTAATCAATTTTAAGGATTGATTTATTAATGTGATTTACAATTAAGGTAATTAAAAGCGGATTAGTTTATTAAAGGTTAAATTACTTAACATAATTAATTAATGATGATCACTTAATGAAAGTAATTAAAGACTAATTACTTAATGTCATTAATTAAGATGGGTAATTAATGAATAATTACTAAATGTGATTTATTAAATGATAATTACTTAATTGTAAGTAATTAAAGGATAAATTTGTTAAGGGTTAATTAATTTAATTAGTAATTAGTGGATAACTAATTAATAATTAAGGTTAAGTAATTGAGGATAATTAACCAATGGGATAATTACTTAATGAAAGTAATTATGGATAATTAATCTAAATGGATAGTTAAAGGATTGATTAATTAAGGAAATTAATTAGAAATAGTGTGACTAATTAATCTTGCTTATAGATGATTAAGATATAATGAATGACTTAGATTATTTGATATCTATGATATATGATGCTTTGTGAGATGATATACTTTGGTTGAACTGTGATATTATGGATTATCTATCTGATATGAATTGTTATGTGAATATGGAATCCTGCTTTGAATTGAATTATATTCACCTAAACAACTTGGACTAAAGATGTCATTGGATTCAAAGAGACCGAGGTCAGGTATCGGTAAATACCCGAAACCACTTCGATTTGTAATCTACAATAATTCTTTATGGATTTAATTTTGGAATAAATAGGCTGGAATGGAATAAATGATGTAAACTTGGTCATTTAATCTGAGTAAAAATGCCTAGATATGATTGTAAGACGTGTACTTGACTATGGAAAGTTAAGAACTTATAATAAGGTACGAGTTACCTCAGGTTTTAAATAAGTTTTATGCATTAGTATTTCATGTTAGATGGGTTTACTCATGCTAGTTTCCAGCCTGACTCGGGTGTTACTTTGATGTAATGCTCGGGTCAGACTGAGTATTATAGATTTTCAGGTTAGTGCGTTCTGGAGATCAGGAGGCGAGCTGAATGGCAGGAACATAAGGAGTTTACCGCTGTGTAATTGAGTTTGATTTGGTTGTAGTCTGGGACAGGTTGATATAACTGTCTGGTTTATTTGTTATGGTTGTAAATCTGATGAATTATATGTATTCTAACAATTACAGCTTTCTTTGTTAGTGCTCTTATTTTGATATTATATTTTGATCCGTTGTGAATGTGTGATGCTGTCGTTATTCTGTTCTTCTTCTATCTTCTTCTTCTTTTCTCTAACAATCTGAAATTTCAGGCATTCTATTGATCGGCACTTCTACCATAAACGTATTAGTGTCGAATTCTCGAGATCAAATTGATGCATTTGGAAGTTGAAAGTCGACACCCAAATACATCGCTCGTATTCGAATGTGCAGATTCAAACGTGGAATCTGGTTCGTCGGAGCTTATTACGCATTAAGTACAACAACACAATGGAAAAAGAAATGAATATTTTTATTGATACACAACATTTGATACAACACATTGATACAAGTGATTATCAATATCAAGATACAAGATAACAGCGGAAGAATAATAGCAACAGCAAAAGAGATAACATCAGCAGCGGAAAGATAACTTCAATGACAAAGCTTCAAAGACTCCAATCCAATAAGCTCGAACCGGCATCAATGCTGAAGTGAAGAAAACTCGATCCAAATGCAATCGCCAAACCACAGATTCCAAAGATTGCCAAAAACGATGTTTACTAGCTGATTATCTGAAAATATGACTCTAGGCTGCCCGTGTGGAAAATTATAGGCACCCAAAGTTTAGAAAGGGAATAATAAACTCCAGGTCAGTCATGGGACTGGTGTAAGAAAACAAAAACAGTTTTATTTGAACAAAAATAAACAACAAAAGAAGTAAAAAGAAATGCGCAATGCTTTTTGGAGAATGAAACTACCATAAGGCCTCCCGCCACACACACAATGCAAACGCACAATTAGAGGAGATTTTTCCTTATAATAGTCAAACATGCTTGATACGCAAAATCCTTTTGATATTATTATTAGTGCATAGTGCAGAAAACATTTTGAAAGTATAATATTAATCTTAGCTAGCATACCACATTTCGTCGTATGCCTACTAAAGCTACATGTTCAATAGCAGGTTACCGCCACATTCCATGGCAGGTTATACAACTAAAACCGTACAGGGCGCGTATTGTTTCTTTGGATTTCCAACAAATGGTCAGGCTAAGGAACTTCCTATGCCACATGGGTACGCCTCTAGAGGGACGCCCCGAGAACTTAACCAGCTCTCTGCCAAGACAAGGTTGGGTTACCTCTGTAACTAGGTAACTACTAACATGAGTATGCCATCCCCCGGTTGTTACCGACCTTTATCCGAGGATCCTCGACCACAAAGCAACAACCCCAAAGCAACAACCACATAAGTTAAATATCTGGGCTTCATACCATGATATCACTTTTATCGAGAAGGAAATGGACATACCTTAAGGGGCGCGACCCCTGGTAACCTTGCCGCATCCTTCCTGTTTCGATCATTTCTGGGTTGTGAGGTCCTGATGAAGTCTCTTTCCACAAAGCTATGCTTTTCAAAAAATCCATGCTTTGATCAAAAAATGATCAGCAGCACTTAGCATGCCACATTACCAAATTGGGAATGTATCACTACATCAACTACATAACCTCTGAGCTCGTACGTCTTAGAGAAGGGTGTTAAGCTAAGAGAATAAATTCTCCGCCACCAAACAGAAATGTATTTGATAGAAACCAGCTTTACATCTCAAAGTGTAATGTCAGACATACATCCATACAAGTCCGTTCCGAGTTCGAACGGAACCGAAGGCACTTCAAAGAAGCCCTTACAATCCGGGTATTCACAATCCCGATCGGACTCCCCATCACATATGGAGATCTCTATACCGTAGCTACTCAGTGCAGAGCCATCGACAGGTAATCCTTTCGTTCTCGAAAATACCCGGTCTTCACCACCGGTCTTCAAATGTTATCCATTTCGTCGTATCATTATTCGGAATAGGTTATATGACATAAAGTCCTCTCCCCGTTAAATCGAATAATGAGCGCTTAATTTTAAAAACATATGGATATATGGGATCTGAGTTAAGTCACAACTTTCAACACTTGTTCCCCAAAACCTATTATTTTAAATGGTTTCACACAAATTTCCACTTTAATCTTTTAAAACAAAAGATTCACCCTTTTAGGATCCTCTTCAAATTAAAACAAAGTTCACCAATCTTTCACCAAGATTCATTCATAGCTTTCAAAACAATTTCCATTTCAAACTTGAAATCTTCCAACAAAATCTGGAAGTTCTTTCGTTATATGAAAGCCATTATCATTTGGAACAAATGCTTTTCGTTTCGCAAAAATCCGATTCAACGTGCTCAAGTTATAGCCCTTTAAAGTATAAACTGGTTAAATTTAAATTCCCAAATAATACATTTGAAATACTTTAAAGATGGTTTAAAAATCCATATATATTATTGTATAACTTGTATACCCTTTCAAACCATAGTTTCCAAAATAATTTCAATACTTAAACAAGATATATTCTATTCAACTAAATTCAATTTCAAATTTCCTTTTCAAAAGCTTTTCATATTCAACCCAATTCCATTTCCAAAATCATTTTGGATTCAAAATTCAATCTTTAAAACTATTTCATAATATTAAATAAAAATATCTGTGACTTAACCAATTTCCTCGTGCAATCCATATTTGTGTGTGTGTGGTGTAATCCAGGGGTTTTACACACAACAATACAACATCATCAATCATCGCAAATCCAAGCACAACAATATCGATAAGCGGTATAATCCTATAATGCTAATCTTCATTCACAGATTCACAGATAAATAATATAAATTCATCACAGATAAATAATTACATTCATCACAGCTCAAATCAAAATAATTCATATCACAAAGCATCACACATTAGAGATACCAAACAATTTAAAGCGTTCCATACAATCCAAACATCCATAAGTAAGATCAGTTAGTCATCTGATTAATTTAAACCAGAATAATTACTTATGAATAAATTACTCATCCTAGTTAATTAATATTAATTAATTATAAACCATTTTGATTAATTATCCTTTAATCACTTATTAATTAGCCTTTAATGATAACTTAATTAACCTTTAATTACCAATTAATCAACCTTTAATCATTAAATAATTAACCTTTAATTATTTAATTATCTTTTAATTAATTTTCCTTAGTTAATTAATTAACCCTTAATTAATTACTATTTAATTAATTATCCTTAATTAATTACAATAAGTGATTATCCTTAATCAATTTTATTAATTAATTAACTTTTAATTAATTATCCTCAAATTAATTACCTTAATTAATTAATCACATTAATTAATTATTCTTTAATTAATTATTATGTAACCACTTGATTTATCAACCTTTAATCATTAATTAATTACTTTTAATTACTTTCATTAAGTAATCATCTTTAATTAATTAATTGCCCTTAATTAATAAATACTTTAATTAATTACATTAATTATTCTTTAACTTAACACAATAATTAATTAGCCTTAATTTAATCACACAAAGTAAATGGCTTTAATTTAATTATATAAAGTAAATGGCTTTAGTTAATTTAATAACGCTTGTAATTAATTATCATTAACAAATAAATTAACTTAGATTTTAAAGTTAATTAACAATTAAAACATCTCTTCCTAATTAACTTCTTAATATTATTAAGTTTATTCAAAATAAACTTTCAAAAAAAGGTTATATATATTAGATAGCCTCTGCTCTTTCTTGTGTGTTTGATTATTTTTAGTCTTTCTTCTTGTTTTTGTTTTCCTTGTGTGGGTGTTTTCTTTGCTTGCCTTTGTGTGGTTTTGCAGTGTTATTGTTCTGTTTTTATGGTGATAATGAGCATGTTCATTATCATTTCTCTTTTTTCTTTTATCAATAAACTGGTAGGGGACCAGTTAACCCCGCTTGCCTTGCAAAAAAAAACTTAGTTAATTTATATTTATGAAAACTTGTAAAATTTCGTTTAGCTTTGAACTTATTTAACATTTTCCTTTGATTAAAACATTTACTTTTGAAACTTGTTTAAATAAATTCACTTGAAAATTTGGTTAATATATTAACTTTAAAACTTAAATTTCGTCTTCAGGATGTTTTTAAAACCTTGGTACAAAATTACTGACAAGATTTCAAAACTTATGCATAATTTTATTTTTAAATTTTTAAAACCTACCTGTATCTTTTAAAAACTTATTCCTTGGAAAATATACAAGACGGACTCGAGACGAAACCCGGCCCACCTTCGCAATTACTCGAGCACGAGCCCGAGAAGAGTTCGTCTTCCCCGACTCTTCAAACACCAGATACAGGCGATACATTGTGCACGTGCACAACCCTTTCAATCACCTCTGCTCACTGCCCCAACCTTTAACACGTCGTCGACGTCACCATCGACCAACCCAAACACCCAGAACCATGAGATCACTTGAGAAACGAAAATGAGCATGTCACTTCTAACAGGAAGGACATGCCTCACCAATCCCGGCCACCAAAAAACCTGTCCATCCACCCAAAGATGCTCCACGACACAACTCATCGATACAGCCACCTCCGATAGGTTTCGATCCACCCACGACATTACACGAGCTCGAGGAACGACATTGATCAAACTGGGTCCTTAAACCCTACAACCTCGTCGATTAACCTCCACAATGATCTAAAACTTCTGCCATTATTTTTCCTGTGACCACCTGACCTCCAACTACCTCCACCCTTGACCGTGACAATTATTACTGTGTTGATTGTCGGAAATCGACAATCATAGCTATTCCGTTCAACTCGAGATTCCATACGATTTTCAAATCTAAAAATCTTGATCTTGTTCTTAAAATTCATCATATTCTAGTGTGAATCCAATTATCAAATCAGAACATGAATCTAAGACTATTGATTTTTCAGATTTAAACAATTTCACTATAAAAAAAATTCCAGTAAAATATCTCACTGATTTTACTTGTAAATACTTTTGAAAATAGCATTAGGTTAATATAAACAAATTTTCTTTAAGGATCATGGCATAACATTAATTATATGAAGAGATATTAAATATTGTAATGATCTCGGTTTTAAATCAAATTTAAATTGGTAATTAATTTAATTTTTGGATAAATTATGAATTCAATAGTGAATTAATTTGATTTTTCCTAAATTAAACAAGATATGTGCTTTTTATATAAATAAATTTGAATTTGAAATTTGAATTTAAAATTTTTGAAAATTAATAATATATATTGTTTATTTATATATATGTATACAAATTGATTTTTATTTAAAATTTGAATTTGAAACTCAAAAATAAATATTTTGAAGAATAAATTGGACTTGAAAATTCTATAATTTATTATTAATAGGAATTTGTTTCCTAATTATAATATACATATGTAATATATATTTTGAAGGTTATATTTTGAATTGGATATAAATAATTTTCAAAAGTTGTTTAAAGAAAAATTCTATACTTTATACTATACATACGTGTGTTTATTTATTTATGTATAATTAGTTTTTAAATCATTTTCTTTATAAATTATGCAAGTATAAATAATAGAAAATGTATAAATGTAAACATTCATTCATTTAATAGTATAATAACTTGAATATAAAATTTAAAACAAGAATGAATACAAAGCTTTAAATATGTATATATCTTTTGAAGTAATAAGTACAAGATTTAAAATTTATATATATAAAGAAAATGCATTAATTAAATAATAGAAATTGTGTATATAAAAAACATAAACCATGATTCATAAAATAAAATAAAGTAAGGGCTTAAAACATAAAAATATGAGTTTAAGACATTTGTAAAATATTAATACAAGAAGAAGAACAAGTGTAAATTAAAACGATCATGCATTAAAACAAGTGTGAGCATAGTATTATTTGTAATTACAAGTGGGAAAATAAAATTTTCTTTTAATTTAGAAATTGTAGAAAATGTGTATAAGAATAAAAACCAGGCTATTCTCTTCACTTCTCAACTTGGAAACTAAGAACTCAAAAGAAAACCAAATCTCAAAGTTTAAACCAAAGAAAATATAAACCAGAAAATCAAAAAAACCTCGGTTTGAAAACCTGTAAGCTTTAACCAGAGAAAACAAATCAAACTCAATTCAAAGATCCAAGTTTCTTCAACCTGAAGCAATCAAAAACAGGTTCAAAAGATCAGATTCATTTCAAAAGTCATCAAGTTTCTATATTTGCAAAGCAAAAACAGGTTCCAGATTTCAGATCAAAAACCTGGGCAAGTCTAAACAAAAAAAAGTTCAAAGCATTTGAACCTAAAGTAATCAAACCTGAAGCAACAAGAAGCAGATCAGATCAACTTATAATTCAACAAACAAACTTCAAGTTCACTCAATAAAAAGCCAAGATCAATGGATTCCAGTTTTCAAAATCAAGTCTGCTCTGTTCTCTGCTTTATCAACTTCCAGGTGAGCAAACTCTTAAACCTATATATATATATATAGGTTTGCATGTGATGATTTGTAAATATGTGATATAAAGTATGCTTGCATGTATATGAATTCTTGTACATATGTATATGATATATATGCATGTCTGTGTGATCTGCTCTGTTCTACAGGGATTTCAAACAAGTTTAAATGCAATATCTTTTCTCCAAATACCTTATTTCTGTTAATGTTTAAACAAAAAGAATTTAGTTTAACAAGATCTAAGTTTCAAAAATATATTTAAGTAAAATAAGTTGGTAAATTTTCTGGAAATTAAGAAAGAACAGTGGAATAATAAGAACATGTAAATTTCAATCATCACAATCCTTTGATTCATTTATATGATCTAAATCCCCATCAGAAATCACGATTTTTAAAGGTTAAAACAGGATTTTTAGAATGGGATCAAGTGAGTAATTTGAAGTTGAACGGAATTGTTAAAATCATCAATTCCCTATGATTAACGGGAAATCGAGCTTCGGGGTTAATGTTAGAGGAAGTTCAGGTGATGGAGTTTACCGAAAGAATGATCATTGATTTTTTTGATGATCGTGGAAGTTGATCGATGAGGTTGTAGTGTTTAAAGGCATATTTTTGTCAGTAACATTCTCGAATCGATTTCACTATCGAAGGATGATCAGGGGTGACCGATCCAGGGGGATCGAGGCTGGAAGTTGAAGCGAAGCTCTTGTGTGGTTTGCATGGCCTCATGCGATCTTGGTTGGCGAAACGAGGTGGTTTTTGGTAACTAGGTTCGTTCCAGGTTGGGTGAGCTCGAACTTGATTTCGATTTGGAGTTCGAAACTCAAAGTTTGGGAGGTCAGGATCGATGGAGGAAGCCAATGACGACTTGCTGGCAATTGCGAGGGCGATCGGAGTGGCTCTAACGCCTCGTGCACATGTACATCTGGTATCTGGTTTGAGAAGGTGGAGTTTTGCCTCAAAGTTGATTTCAAGGGAATGTAGCATTGGCTCAAGAATGGCTATGGGTTTTACTCGCGTATGTTTTCCAGGGTTTTAAAGGTTTAAAAAAATTAAATCAGAAAAATTGGTATGGGAGTTTACTCGAGAAAGTCTCGGGGAACTGGGTACTTGACTCGGGTGAAGACCCGAAGTGGTCTCGGGGCTGAAAAGAAAGAAAATAAATTAAACAAAATTTTCAAATTTAAATTAAATCAAGTTCAAACACTTTCTTTGTTAATTCTTTTAAAATGATAAATGTTTTATTTTAGTTTGAAATTAGTTAAAGGATTTAAAATAAATTATCCTAATTAATCAATTAATTTTAAAGTGTTTTTAGTATAAATATATATGTATATGTATATATTTATCCTTTATCTCGAACTAATTCTTAAGTTATTTTTAATAATATTGTAATTAAGAAGTTAGTTAAGAGGAGATGTTTTAATTAACTTAAAGGTTTAAGGTAATTTATGTATTAAAATTAATTACTTACAAAAGTTTATTTATTAAGGTTTAAAATGATGACTAAATAATTAATTAAGATAAATGATTTATCTTAAGGCTTGAATAATTAAAGGATCATTAATTAGTGTAATAATTACTTTATGTGATTACTTATTGGTTAATTACTTTAATGTACTTAAGGATTGATTAATTAATTGGAATAATTAAAGAATAATTAATTACTTAATGTTATTTAATCAAGGTGATTAAGTTGATAAATGTGGTTAATTAATTAATGTGATTAGTTAAAGGTCAATTTATTGATTAGTTAAAGGTTCATTAATTTATGATAATTAATTTATGTGATTAATCAATTAAGGTAGTTAATTTAAGGATAATTAATTAAAGGTTAATTAATTAATGAAATTGATTCGGGATAATCACTTATTGTAATCAATTAAAGATAATTAATTAAGTGGTAATTAATTAAGGAAAATTAATTAAAAGATAATTTAATAATTAAAGGTTAATAATTTAATGATTAAAGGTTGATTAATTAATAATTAAAGGTTAATTAATTTACCATTAAAGGTTAATTAATAAATGATTAATGGATAATTAATTAAATGGTTTGTAATTAATTAATATTAATTAACCAGAGTTAGTAATTCATTCATAAGTAATTATTCTGGTTTAAGTTAATTATAATCAAATAGTTAATTAATTTTACTTATGGATGTTTGGATTGTATGAAATGCTTTGAATTGTTTGATATCCCTAATGTATGATACTTGGTGATATGAATTATTTTGATTTAAGCTGTGACGAATGTAATTTATTTATCTGTGATGAATTCACATATTTATTTGTGAATCTGTGAATGAAGATAAGCGTTATAGGATTATACCGCTTATCAATAATATTATGCTTGAATTAATGTTGATTGTGATATTGTATCGTTGTGTAAAATCCCTGGACTACACCACACGCACACAAATATGGATTTCACGGGAAATCGGTTAAGTCAAAGATATTTTGAATTTAAATATTATTTTGTTTAAAAGTTGAAATGTAACATCCCGCCTTTTCGCACACTTTAAACCGACACACGTGCCAATTCAAAGCATACGCAAGGGCGGATTGTTATGGGGTAAATAAGAAAAACAGAGAAGAAATAAAAACAAAACAGAATCTCACAGCGGAAGGATAAAATATAATAATAAATATACAGTTCAAAACAGTTTACAAACACTTGATTTGCTTTATACAATAAATATCAGAGTTACACATACCAATACAATCAATGCAACGGAACAGTATGAGTGTGGTGCAATACTATAGATAATAATAATACGACTCCTTCGTCTTCGTCCTTCAAAGCTAAAGTCTTCGATCCTGAAACGCTCGGACTGACCCGAGCGAATTTGAAAAGACAAAAACACTCGAGTCAGACTAAAAGATCTTATGTGAGTTAAATTAACAGAAATAAATATGAGTACAGTAACTCAAGAGATGTTCGGGATTTACATCTCCTAAGGATCCGTTAAACTATTTACTATGTAGTATATTGCGCTATTATAATAGTGTCTATTTATAAAATAAACTTACTTTTTAATAGCGTTAAGGGGTTACCCATATAGCCCTTAACACAAATAACGCCAATAGTCTATACAGTACCGTAATACCTCCTGATCGGGAAGCTACCAGAGGATACTCCATAGGTACGACACAAATAGAAACTCGTAGTAAAGGCTCGGTATGGTAGGTGACACGGCACAACTAGGCAATGCCAGGGTAGATATACCAATTGCTATCCAGGCTGGTGGAAACGCGTAGCCGCAGTTACCGCCCACCTCGGACTAACTCCCCAAAATCAAAATATAGAAGTGGCCACTGAATCAATCCAAAATCAAA
Organism: Allium cepa; assembly: GCA_030765085.1. Lineage (NCBI taxonomy): Eukaryota > Viridiplantae > Streptophyta > Magnoliopsida > Asparagales > Amaryllidaceae > Allium > Allium cepa. The sequence goes on along the minus strand of CM060932.1, from coordinate 338,680,806 downwards.
GTATAATATCGAAGAGGAGGGTCCGATCAGAGGAATGACCTCATTGGCCTGAGAATCGCTCCTGTTTTAGCCACCTTATGCCAACTCGCGGGAGTCGGGTCCACGTATTTACCTTACAGGAAACGTCCCCACCACCTACTTCATTCTGGAATCTCCACCGCGTACACGGTTAGTCAAAGTGGTTTTCGGTATCGACAGAGAGTATGTCCATATCCGATCCCGGTCTCTTTGCCAACCCATCGTTATTATAACACCGCGGTCATTTAAAAATAGGTTATACTTTAAAAATCAGAATAAACATTCCATTTCATAACCATGAATACCATATCATTTCAAAACCCAAAACCATATTTTATCACTTATCCCAAATATAATTCTTTTCCAAAATCATAATGCTTTAACTTCATAACGTCTGAAAATTAAATATTTTCAAAGCATAATATTTTGAAAATCATAATTTAAAACCATAACTTCTAAAAAAACTTGAATGGTTTGGACATTCAACGGTATATGAATTAAATGGTTTAACTTAAATGTTACTTTGTAAAGAAAATAGTTCTCATGGCTTTACAAATACATTTCTTTATTAAAGTCTAAACCAAAATTTATATTATCTCTCTCAAGTTCCAAAACCACTTCAATTTATTTATATATACGTATATCCATTTTGAGTAACAATATTTCAAACTAAAATTGGATTTTATTCTTTCAACAGATCAATTGTTCTATTAATTAGTCTTGAATATTCACATAAAATCCATAAATAATAAGACTTCAATTTCTAGTAATAAAATATATATATTTTCCCAATTCAAATTATACTAGAATATTCATTTCAAATTATTTTGGGAAAAATCCAATTATAAATATCATATCTTAAAATTTCCAAACTTAACATTTAAACATATGATATAAATTATTAACTCCATTTTCTTAATTTTCTTCCATTTTTAATAAAGATTTTTATACACCTTTTAATTTCAAAATTTTCAACTTCCTATGTATATATATGTGGAAGAAAAATATTTATACAATATAAAATTTAAGATTATTATAAACCGTATTCCATCCAAACCATAGAAATCACATTTAAATAGTTATATATATATATATACACCGCGGTGCCTGTATATAAATTTTCTATCCTATGGTCAAGTGATACGGATATTTATCATTTCAATCCGCAATTTAAAAAAATATAAAATTTTGCGGTTATATATCATTTCAAACCACAATCCCGAATGAAATGAAATATGCATGATAATTTGCAATTTAATGATATACAATAAACATCCATTCATCAACATCATCCATCATCCAAATCGCAATCATCAATCAATATCAATTAATAACAATATTATTTTTGGTACTACATAACAGGTAATACTGGCAATTTTATTCAAATTAAATTTAACAGCTGTTAATCTACAGTCTATATTCAGTAATAAATTATATAACTGTTAACTAGCAGTTCATATACAAACAAATAAATTTTAACTGTAAATTTATACGCAATAAATTAATTAAATTAACAGTTAAATTTAATAAATGCAATTCAACAGATATGAATAAAATAAACATGCCAAATACTCATAAATAAATTTTTATTCATTTCTAAAATTAATTTAACAAACATAAAAGCTTCTAGTAGTTGTGAGTGGGTTAAAACACTCACCTTTGGAATTTAAATTGAATCCAAATTCAATTTAAACCCAAAAATTCGACGGTCTCAGAATTCGTCCAAACCAGCGTCATTGGATCCGAAATTAAATAACGATCCTGACAAAAAAAATCGCGCGTAAATCGGATATCGTATGCAAAAGTTATAGCGAAAAGTGTGATTGAATTTCAATTAAAAATAAATAAAAGAAAGAACACACTTACTACATTTGCCACGTCATCAGAAGTAACGCACGCAACAGTAGCCTTTCGTTCAACCTTCATCATGCACGCAGTCAAGCAGCAGCCGCCTAAAACATGAAACCCTATTGAATTTTTGCCGCAAATCTGACCGTCGAAACGCCAAACTAACCACATAGATGCGATCCCCTCGGTTCCCTCTCCAAAACCCAGAAACCGTTTCTCGATCCGACGAAATTTGTTGCGGCGATGATGTGAGGCCGAAAATGATTTGAATTGTTCTGGATGAACGATAGCTCCAATCGAAAAACGAACCACATCAGCAGATTACGGACATCGAGAACTATAATATATATTTTTTCGAGATTTTTAGTAGGACTTTAAATTTTCACTTTTTTTTTTTGAACTGACTGGATCTAGGGTTAGCCCCCATTGAAGAAGAAGAGAAGCGTAAAGAAGATGAACGTACAGCAAATAGACAATAGAATGGAGCTAGGGTTTATAACTGTATATTTATAGGTAGGGTTGGGTTAGAGTAGATAGACTAGATAGATGAACGTACGAAACAAACTAAGGCCCAAAAAGCCCGTTCTGACCCCGGAACGAAATTTGTCAAACCCATATATACAGATAGGTATTTTAAAATATTCTGAACGCGATGGAAAAAGTTTCACGTCCAAATTTGATCGTATGAAGAAGTTATGCTGAAAACAAGATTTCCAAATTGATTTCAAATTGATTTCAAATTGATTTTAATAAAATTGATTTTCAAGGCGTTTCGCGTCCGTACGATCAAACGACAGGTCCGATCGATACGAAACTTGAAACCCTATAATAATTTACCGATACGGATCCGATGAAACTGGTTTCATCGAAATCCGAGTCCGTGACCAAAATGGCTATTTTCAATATTCATTAAATAAATTAAATAAATTATAAAAATCCAATTTTTACATCTAAATTCAAAATTTGACCAAATTTTCTCCCTTTAAATTTTCTTAATTATTTACTCCAATTCTAAACAATTCAAGTGTCAATACATAGTTGTTCTATTCATCAATTTAGATGTTAATCCTTACTTAAAGGTTAAATTCCAATTTTTAATAAATTCAATATTATACGTTTGATTAAATTTATTAAATTCACTTTCTTTCTATTATTCAAAGTTATTGATGTCAATTTAATGAAACTAACATTGGCTCAATATCTATACATTAAAAATCTCAATTCTAAACTTAGATCTCAACTTATGAAATAGTTAAATAATAAATTCCATCTAAATCTACATCTTCCTACTATCTAAATATTTAGAAAAATTACTTACCACTTTTTATTGTAAATTTCTAAACTCATTTCTAGCCCTCTGGATATTTTAAATTAACTAAAAGCAAATTTACATATAATTTCCATCGTCAATTATTTTAGTGAATAAATCTTCAAAGGTTACTGCAATTAATCCCATAAATTGCAATAAATTCTAATAAATTTGACTCTATTGGATTACAACTCACAAATAAATCAATTATTCCCCAACTACAAAGTTACCGTTTCTTATATATATATATATATATATATATCACTACAGTAATACTTCCAAATGTTCATCTTTTGTTTGCATAAATTACTGTATTCAATTGAATTGTAATATTGTTAACTTAGCCATAAATAAAACTTAACAACTAATAGAATAAATAACTTACAAAATTTGTTGTCATAAATATATTTTATAAGTCTACACTTAATTATTATCTTACAATACGTTTTTACGTTACTATAAAATTTATACACTCTTCCGTTACCATATTAATAATTACTAAAGTAACGTTCATTCTTAATAACAACGTTATACTATTCAACATATAAAAGGACTCCATTCCCCAAATACATTCATTTATATTTATTCCCTTAAAGTTCTCCTTTATTGACTAGACACATAAATTTAGATTCATTTACATCGAATGCCCTTCTTAGCTATATACTCAATACATGTTAAATCTACATAATTTTTACCCTTTTATTCAAATTCACTTATACCATCAATAACAAAATGTTGCCCTAAATTTAGATTCAATTATATACATTAGATAAATGGGTAAACTTTTGTAATTATCCCATATATGAAAATATTTTTATGCATACATTTCCACTTACTTACTATGCATTCATTTATTAAATTACTAATTGCCTTAGTCAACTTATCCCCTATTTACTACCAAATTTCAAATTTAATTATGGCTTATCAATACATAAAATTTACATAGGCAAAACAAATTTTATTACTATCTTAAGTCCATTTATTATTGACAACATTCATTAAATTTCCTTATCAACACTTATTGCATTGATTTATTCAGCGGTCACCTTTTATTTAGTTACTATCCATTTTACAATCCAATGTAAGTCTTCCACTATTTATTTTATATTAAATGAATTCCATTCTACTTAATCTTTTTATTGATATTCACTAATTCAACCCTTATATCAGTTTCTTATATTTAACTTTAAATCAAATTGTGATAATCTACATTATCCAAATCTATTGTCATAAAATTTTATTGTTACACTAAATTACAACTACTATACCAAATTTCTACATTTATTCTCAATTAGATTAGAAATTATATTAATTCAATTCATTTAATATTATTAATTTAACGGGTCGTTACAATCTCCCCCACTCAAAACTTTTCGTCCCCGAAAAGGAAAAAGAAGGGAGAAGGAAGAATAAACAGTACATCTTATTTCAAATATTAACTTATAAACAATAATTTACTGGATTAATTTCCTTTAATGAAATATACCCGTTTATAATCATTACAACCTTTTATACTTAAATCATTAAAGTTTGGAAAATATTCAACAAAATTCTAAGTCCAAAATTTACGAAAAATTTTGGCAGAGTCTCCTTTGTACGGTGAGGCTCGGGAGAAAATATAATATCAAAATATACAAATATATTACATATATTATCAAAATATTATATCCCAACACGGGAAAATAGCGCTTTAAACGTAATCCGAAAACGTACCTATTTTGTCGGGCAATATACGCTTATTATTATGGAACCAAAAGCAGTAGCAGTTGCTTCTATCACCTGTATTCACTTATATAATCTAAAAGGTTAAATATTTATATTAAAGTGAATTATTCAAGTGGATTCAATCATTAATCAACCAAACAATACAACAACCATCAATTTTACAAACAGCATACATACATAAAACAAAGCAACCATTAATCCATCAAACAAATAGTTGTTTGGGTTCAAAACTTGAAATTTGTATAAAATGAAATTAACTATCAAGTGCATCCTTTTCTCAACAGTCTTAGATGGAACATAGATAGATTATTTATTCATCCGACAAATTCAAATTCCTTACCCAACAACATAAATCAAACAATAACAATTCAACCCAACAACCAAATTACTTATCATACATTTTTTTTCATGCTTCAGTGGTTTGATTTTCTTTCTTTCATTTATGGAGTGATCCCTTTACTTCTTACAATTTTCATTTTCATTTATTACAAAATTATCATATTTGTGTTCCAATTTATTGACTAAAGTTTATATCACCCATTTATTCTACTTACCTTTCTTATATAGTAAAATTTCCGATTTAGCTTAAGTTTTAACAGCAATTAATTGAATACTTTAATTACCTCAAGCTTCACTTGTAAGATTTCCCTTTACACTTTCTTACTAGCAATTGCAACTTTTATTTTATGGTAAGTTATATATATTTTAAGAATGTAAGTGAAAATTTACAAGTTTCTTTTCATTCCTTTAATTAATATATATTTGTTTTATAACCTACAATTTCAACTTACCTTTAATCTCATTTATTTATTTAATGTGGAAGTTTCCATTATATTTAATAGTAGTAACAGTTTAATTACCCACTTTCTATAATATTTAATTACAGTAACCCTTTTTAATTACACTTAAATTATTAACCCTTTAACCTTCATTCTTAAAAATAAGGAATTTTATTAATTAATTACTTAGGGTTTACAGTCATTTATATATTACTTACTTTCTATTATATTAGAATAGTGGTTATTAAAGCATACTTAAGTTAATAACCCTACAATCAAACTTTATAAATTAAGGAATTTCATTTTTACTTTCTTAAGGTTAAAATCACCTATTAATAATACAACCTTTAATTTTAGTAAAATTCCAATCATCACTTAAGTTAATACCATTAAATTCTTATTTATAACAGTAATTTATTGAATACTTCATTTTTTTCCAAAATTCTACTTGCATAATATTCTATTCCACTCTTAATTTACATTTCAACTTTTTATACTTGGTAAGTTATTTATGTTAAAGAAAAATGCAATTGAACTTATACAAGTTTTATCTCAATTCTCTTAATTCATTGATTGTTCAATAAATCTTTACCATTACTTATAAGTTAAAATTTTAACTTTCTTTATAACATAGCATTAATTCTCTAACCTAAATTAGAGATTTCAATTCATTAATTTCTTACCTTTTATTTCACTAAAATAATTTAAACAATTAATTAATGGAAAATTTTAGAATTAAATACCGGGTCAAATTTCAATTTATTTTAAAATAATAGATAATTAGTTTCCTACAACTTTTATATCTCAATTATATTTTAAAACAATTAAAATTTTAGATAATTTCAAAATAAATCTGCAGTAGAATTTTACTACAGTGGCCTTTCCCCTTCGAAACTCGAAAATGAAAGTCGATGATGCGGCCGCCATCACCGAAATTATTTTCCAGCGACAGAGAGGAAAGTACAAAATTATTTTCTCCAAAATCCTCTTTAAACCAATTCCTTCGAATTATACTAAATATTTATATAAGAAAATACTTATAAACCAAATCATTATATTTCATAAATCCTTTGAAAGTAAATTTTCAAAATCCCGGACTTAAGTTCTAAAAAAAATCTCCATTTTGATTCATTATAATTTCAACTTAGCTTCAATTATTATAAATATTTTTATTACCTAACACCCAATCTATAGCAACCAATTATAGATATAATTTGAAAATTTTATTTTATATATATAGAAAATAGATTAGGCAAAATTATTTCATTCGCCTATATTAAAACAAATATTATGTCGGTCTGTCCTATTAAGTGTTTAGAAACCCCTATTGATGTCACAGCGTCCCATGCATCAACCAGAATTTATAAATACAAAGCGGAACAGATTAACACAATATCAAAATCTTTTATTAACACTAACAAATACGCTCTCTCATATATATACACTCAGTGACTCCCATAGGGTATTACTACCCTATTAACAAAGAGTCAAACCCCACAAAACCAAGGTTTATCGCTAAACCAAAGCTCTGATACCAACTGTAACATCCCGCCTTTTCGCACACTTTAAACCGACACACGTGCCAATTCAAAGCATACGCAAGGGCGGATTGTTATGGGGTAAATAAGAAAAACAGAGAAGAAATAAAAAAAACAGAATCTCATAGTGGAAGGATAAAATATAATAATAAATATACAGTTCAAAACAGTTTACAAACACTTGATTTGCTTTATACAATAAATATCAGAGTTACACATACCAATATAATCAATGCAGCGGAACAGTATGAGTGTGGTGCAATACTATAGATAATAATAATACGACTCCTTCGTCTTCGTCCTTCAAAGCTAAAGTCTTCGATCCTGAAACGCTCGGACTGACCCGAGCGAATTTGAAAAGACAAAAACACTCGAGTCAGACTAAAAGATCTTATGTGAGTTAAATTAACAGAAATAAATATGAGTACAGTAACTCAAGAGATGTTCGGGATTTACATCTCCTAAGGATCCGTTAAACTATTTACTATGTAGTATATTGCGCTATTATAATAGTGTCTATTTATAAAATAAACTTACTTTTTAATAGCGTTAAGGGGTTACCCATATAGCCCTTAACACAAATAATGCCAATAGTCTATACAGTACTGTAATACCTCCTGATCGGGAAGCTACCAGAGGATACTCCATAGGTACGACACAAATAGAAACTCGTAGTAAAGGCTCGGTATGGTAGGTGACACGGCACAACTAGGCAATGCCAGGGTAGATATACCAATTGCTATCCAGGCTGGTGGAAACGCGTAGCCGCAGTTACCGCCCACCTCGGACTAACTCCCCAAAATCAAAATATAGAAGTGGCCACTGAATCAATCCAAAATCAAAGTATAATATCGAAGAGGAGGGTCCGATCAGAGGAATGACCTCATTGGCCTGAGAATCGCTCCTGTTTTAGCCACCTTATGCCAACTCACGGGAGTCGGGTCCACGTATTTACCTTACAGGAAACGTCGCCACCACCTACTTCATTCTGGAATCTCCACCGCGTACACGGTTAGTCAAAGTGGTTTTCGGTATCGACAGAGAGTATGTCCATATCCGATCCCGGTCTCTTTGCCAACCCATCGTTATTATAACACCGCGGTCATTAAAAATTAGGTTATACTTTAAAAATCAGAATAAACATTCCATTTCATAACCATGAATACGATATCATTTCAAAACCCAAAACCATATTTTATCACTTATCCCAAATATAATTCTTTTCCAAAATCATAATGCTTTAACTTCATAACGTCTGAAAATTAAATATTTTCAAAGCATAATATTTTGAAAATCATAATTTAAAACCATAACTTCTAAAAAAAACTTGAATGGTTTGGACATTCAACGGTATATGAATTAAATGGTTTAACTTAAATGTTACTTTGTAAAGAAAATAGTTCTCATGGCTTTACAAATACATTCTTTATTAAAGTCTAAACCAAAATTTATATTATCTCTCTCAAGTTCCAAAACCACTTCAATTTATTTATATATACGTATATCCATTTTGAGTAACAATATTTCAAACTAAAATTGGATTTTATTCTTTCAACAGATCAATTGTTCTATTAATTAGTCTTGAATATTCACATAAAATCCATAAATAATAAGACTTCAATTTCTAGTAATAATATATATATATTTTCCCAATTCAAATTATACTAGAATATTCATTTCAAATTATTTTGGGAAAAATCCAATTATAAATATCATATCTTAAAATTTCCAAACTTAACATTTAAACATATGATATAAATTATTAACTCCATTTTCTTAATTTTCTTCCATTTTTAATAAAGATTTTTATACACCTTTTAATTTCAAAATTTTCAACTTCGTATGTATATATATGTGGAAGAAAAATATTTATACAATATAAAATTTAAGATTATTATAAACCGTATTCCATCCAAACCATAGAAATCACATTTAAATAGTTATATATAAATACCGCGGTGCCTGTATATAAATTTTCTATCCTATGGTCAAGTGATACGGATATTTATCATTTCAATCCGCAATTTAAAAAAATATAAAATTTTGCGGTTATATATCATTTCAAACCACAATCCCGAATGAAATGAAATATGCATGATAATTTGCAATTTAATGATATACAATAAACATCCATTCATCAACATCATCCATCATCCAAATCGCAATCATCAATCAATAACAATATTATTTTTGGTACTACATAACAGGTAATACTGGCAATTTTATTCAAATTAAATTTAACAGCTATTAATCTACAGTCTATATTCAGTAATAAATTATATAATTGTTAACTAGCAGTTCATATACAAACAAATAAATTTTAACTGTAAATTTATACGCAATAAATTAATTAAATTAACAGTTAAATTTAATAAATGCAATTCAACAGATATGAATAAAATAAACATGCCAAATACTCATAAATAAATTTCTATTCATTTCTAAAATTAATTTAACAAACATAAAAGCTTCTAGTAGTTGTGAGTGGGTTAAAACACTCACCTTTGGAATTTAAATTGAATCCAAATTCAATTTAAACCCAAAAATTCGACGGTCTCAGAATTCGTCCAAACCAGCGTCATTGGATCCGAAATTAAATAACGATCCTAACAAAAAAAATCGCGCGTAAATCGGATATCGTATGCAAAAGTTATAGCGAAAAGTGTGATTGAATTTCAATTAAAAATAAATAAAAGAAAGAACACACTTACTACATTTGCCACGTCATCAGAAGTAACGCACGCAACAGTAGCCTTTCGTTCAACCTTCATCATGCACGCAGTCAAGCAGCAGCCGCCTAAAACATGAAACCCTATTGAATTTTTGCCGCAAATCTGACCGTCGAAACGCCAAACTAACCACATAGATGCGATCCCCTCGGTTCCCTCTCCAAAACCCAGAAACCGTTTCTCGATCCGACGAAATTTGTTGCGGCGATGATGTGAGGCCGAAAATGATTTGAATTGTTCTGGATGAACGATAGCTCCAATCGAAAAACGAACCACATCAGCAGATTACGGACATCGAGAACTATAATATATATTTTTTCGAGATTTTTAGTAGGACTTTAAATTTTCACTTTTTTTTTTTGAACTGACTGGATCTAGGGTTAGCCCCCATTGAAGAAGAAGAGAAGCGTAAAGAAGATGAACGTACAGCAAATAGACAATAGAATGGAGCTAGGGTTTATAACTGTATATTTATAGGTAGGGTTGGGTTAGAGTAGATAGACTAGATAGATGAACGTACGAAACAAACTAAGGCCCAAAAAGCCCGTTCTGACCCCGGAACGAAATTTGTCAAACCCATATATCCAGATAGGTATTTTAAAATATTCTGAATGCGATGGAAAAAGTTTCACGTCCAAATTTGATCGTATGAAGAAGTTATGCTGAAAACAAGATTTCCAAATTGATTTCAAATTGATTTTAATAAAATTGATTTTCAAGGCGTTTCGCGTCCGTACGATCAAACGACAGGCCCGATCGATACGAAACTTGAAACCCTGTAATAATTCACCGATACGGATCCGATGAAACTGGTTTCATCGAAATCCGAGTCCTTGACCAAAATGGCTATTTTCAATATTCATTAAATAAATTAAATAAATTATAAAAATCCAATTTTTACATCTAAATTCAAAATTTGACCAAATTTTCTCCCTTTAAATTTTCTTAATTATTTACTCCAATTCTAAACAATTCAAGTGTCAATATATAGTTGTTCTATTCATCAGTTTAGATGTTAATCCTTACTTAAAGGTTAAATTCCAATTTTTAATAAATTCAATATTATACGTTTGATTAAATTTATTAAATTCACTTTCTTTCTATTATTCAAAGTTATTGATGTCAATTTAATGAAACTAACATTGGCTCAATATCTATACATTAAAAATCTCAATTCTAAACTTAGATCTCAACTTATGAAATAGTTAAATAATAAATTCCATCTAAATCTACATCTTCCTACTATCTAAATATTTAGAAAAATTACTTACCACTTTTTATTGTAAATTTCTAAACTAGTAGATTTGTGTCATTTCTAGCCCTCTGGATATTTTAAATTAACTAAAAGCAAATTTACATATAATTTCCATCGTCAATTATTTTAGTGAATAAATCTTCAAAGGTTACTGCAATTAATCCCATAAATTGCAATAAATTCTAATAAATTTGACTCTATTGGATTACAACTCACAAATAAATCAATTATTCCCCAACTACAAAGTTACCGTTTCTTATATATATATATATCACTACAGTAATACTTCCAAATGTTCATCTTTTGTTTGCATAAATTACTGTATTCAATTGAATTGTAATATTGTTAACTTACCCATAAATAAAACTTAACAACTAATAGAATAAATAACTTACAAAATTTGTTGTCATAAATATATTTTATAAGTCTACACTTAATTATTATCTTACAATACGTTTTTACGTTACTATAAAATTTATACACTCTTCCGTTACCATATTAATAATTACTAAAGTAACGTTCATTCTTAATAACAACGTTATACTATTCAACATATAAAAGGACTCCATTCCCCAAATACATTCATTTATATTTATTCCCTTAAAGTTCTCCTTTATTGACTAGACACATAAATTTAGATTCATTTACGTCGAATGCCCTTCTTAGCTATATACTCAATACATGTTAAATCTACATAATTTTTACCCTTTTATTCAAATTCACTTATACCATCAATAACAAAATGTTGCCCTAAATTTAGATTCAATTATATACATTAGATAAATGGGTAAACTTTTGTAATTATCCCATATATGAAAATATTTTTATGCATACATTTCCACTTACTTACTATGCATTCATTTATTAAATTACTAATTGCCTTAGTCAACTTATCCCCTATTTACTACCAAATTTCAAATTTAATTATGGCTTATCAATACATAAAATTTACATAGGCAAAACAAATTTTATTACTATCTTAAGTCCATTTATTATTGACAACATTCATTAAATTTCCTTATCAACACTTATTGCATTGATTTATTCAGCGGTCGCCTTTTATTTAGTTACTATCCATTTTACAATCCAATGTAAGTCTTCCACTATTTATTTTATATTAAATGAATTCCATTCTACTTAATCTTTTTATTGATATTCACAAATTCAACCCTTATATCAGTTTCTTATATTTAACTTTAAATCAAATTGTGACAATCTACATTATCCAAATCTATTGTCATAAAATTTTATTGCTACACTAAATTACAACTACTATACCAAATTTCTACATTTATTCTCAATTAGATTAGAAATTATATTAATTCAATTCATTTAATATTATTAATTTAACGGGTCGTTACATGAAATTTGAATCCAAATGGTTTTGGAAATGTAATTGTGCTAAATATGAAAAGCTTTTGGAAAGGAGTTTTGAAATTGAAATTTAGTTTGAATATAATGTGTCTTGATTAAGTTTTGAAATTATTTTGCTATGGTTTGAAAAGGATATACAAGTTATACAATATATATATATATATATATATATATATATGAATTTTAAATCATTTTGAAGTATATTGAATGAATTAATTTGGAAGTTTGAATTTAATTCAAATAGAACTTGCCGATGATACGACATTTCGTCGATTTTCTGGTTTGTACTGGTAAAGGCTATAACTTGGGAATATTTGATCGGATTTTTCCGAAACGAAAAGCATTTGTTTTAAAATGATAATGGCTTTTATATATAGGAAAGAATCTCCAAGTTTTGTTGAAAGGATTTCAAGATTGAAATTGAAATAGTTTTGAAAGCTATGAATAAATCTTTGTGAAAGATTTGGTGAATCATGTTTTAAATTGAAGAGTATCTTTAAGAGTGAATCTTTTGTTTTAAAGGTTAAAAGTGGGAATTTGTTTAAACCATTTGAAAGAAAGGTTTTGGGTAATAAGTTGTGACTTAACTAAGATCCCACTATATCCATATGCTTTTTAAAATTAAGCGCTCATTATTCGGTTTAGACGGGGGAGGACTTTGTGTCATAAAACCCATTTCGAATAATGATACGACGAAATGGATAGAATTTGAAGACCGGTGGTGAAGGCCCGGTTTTTTCGAAAGCGGAAGAATTACCTATCGAATGTCTCTACACCGAATGGCCCTGGTATAAAGATTTGATCAGCCTATGTGATGGGGAGTCCGGACGTGATTAGGGATTATCCAGATTTGCAAGGGCTTCTTTTGAAGTGCATTCGGTTCCGTTCGAACCGGAACGGACTAGTATGGTTGTATGTCTGACATTACACTTTGAGATATAAAGCTAATTTCTATCAAATACATTTCTGTTTGGTGGCGGAGAATTTATTCTCTTAACTTAACACCCTTCTCTTAGACGTACGAGCTTAGAATTTATGTAGTTGATGGTTATCGGTGATATACTCCCAATTTGGTAGTGTGGCATACTGAGTGTTGCTAATCATTTGTTGATCGTAACGACCCTGACTCGACCTTCGAAAATGGACACCCAAATACATCACCCGTATTCGAATGACGCAGTTTCAAATGCGACTCTGGTTCGTCGGAGCTTATAACACATTAAGTAAACATAACAGCGGAAAAAGAAATGAATAACTTTATTGATATACAAAATTTGATACAACACATTTGTAACAGCCCTAGTTTTAGCTATTTATTTTATTTTAATTATTTAACTTTGAAATATATTTTATATAAATTGTGTTTATCAAAATAGTTAATTATTTTATTTGGAGATATATTTTATAAAATTTGTATATGTCAATAAAATTAAATAATAACTGTGAAAATTTAAGCTATTTTTGAACTGTTAAATTTCGCGTTTAAAGGACGCGTCAATTATAGGGTATAAGTGACGTAATAAAACGTGTGTTTTTAAAATGTTATTTTTATGAAATTTTTGATGTTTTGGACTGCGTCTGTTTAGCGTAGTGTAAAAATCATGTTTTCATAAAATTTTGGAGAAAAATATCAGTCAGAGATTTTATAACAAACGTTACGTTGCATTAACTGACAGTCTGATTTTAAATAAATTTGTATACGTTTTTCTAAGCTTTGCATAAATTCTTGCCATTCCATTTATTGTTTTCAAACTAAAATCAAATAAATAAAATGAAGTAAAAACTTAACATGGAAGTAACGTGTGAGACAAAAATCCAAGGAGAAATTTGTGCATGCCTAAATTGATACGATACATATCAACTCTTTCGTTCATCCTCTGATGTATACTTACCTTTATTTCTCCCCATATCAACGTATGCCTTAATTAAACCTTTTGTAAATCAAAACTGAATTGAATATGAGTTTGCCTTTCCTTTTCTCAGAAATAAAATCATGCATTGATAACTTCCCTTGTTTATTTCTTCAATCACGTTTAAGCATTTATTCAAAGAGAAAACTGAAGCAAATCTCTCGGCCTTCCAGTAAATTCAAAAACTTATAATTTTTGCAAACTGAACTAAAAAAAAAGAACATAAAGTTACGTACAAACTTTATATCCAGGCTTATATCACGCAACTTTTCATTTTGTACGTTTCTTTTTAAAAAGTTTTGCATTAAGTCTGGCCAGTTTGTTTATTAAATCAAACATAGGAGAATCAAAGCATGCTGAAATCACGCATGCATATTTACATATTTTCAAACTTTATATGTTGTGTAACTGCCTAAATCTTATATCACGTAAACATATTTATAACTTTTGTAACTGAAAGCTTTAAATCTCTACAGCTTCCTCTTTTTCCCCTGTGTTTTTGCCTATGATCTAGTATGGTATCTGCGAACGTCCAAATACATTTGTAAACATATTTAATACAAATCAAAATTTATGTAAATATAAATGAATCATCACACACGTATTCATATTTACATATTTATATATATAAAACTGATACTTTAAACCATTTAAGCTGCTTGCCCTTTTCTCCCCATTTGTCCATTTGATTCCGCCTCAAACAAATCCTTTTATCTGCAAATCATCAATCTAAAATCACGCCTACATTAAATAGTATAAGATTTTGAAATCAAAGCTTCTCATAAAAATTGCAGTTATCGCATGCATTAAATCTAGATTTCAATTGGCAGTTTTAAATCACGCATTCATACTTAACCTTGCCTATCTTTTCAACTTCTCAATTCCCATGTATATCTCTCTATTTCACCTTTATTGTGCAATAAATAAATAAATAAATAAATAAAATTTTCCGTTCCTAATCACACATATAATTCAAGCAAAGTATCCTGGAAGGAAATTACACAGTCCATATTCATCAAATCTGGAAATTTATAAGGCACGCATGCTTTTGAAAAAAAAATTCTTATAACGTGCAAACATTTATATTTGGAAGATATATCACGCATGCATTAAAACTGGAAATGAATCACGCAACCTACAGTTAAAACAAATCTATATGTATTTGCTTGAATCACTAGTTGTATCAGCACCTCTGCCGTTTCTTAAGACCAAGGGAATATTGCATTGTATCACTATTTGCCGTTTGTTTGCCTATAAATCAATGTATAAACTAAATCACGTATAAGCATTTATCATATAGAAACTGATGTTTTCATTCCCATTTATCTCTCCTTTAATTCATACGAAGATTTAAAGCAAATATTTACCAAATCAATGCTTGAAATGTGAACGTATTCCCTGACATCTTGTATAATTGATAACTATTGATTTATCTCCTCTGATTTAGCTCGTCAGTTATATTCAAAGCCCTATATATTTATCCCATTGCTTTAATCACGTGAGTAAACAATTAACATAAGAAACTGATGCATTCAATCAATTGTGTATAACTGGCAGCAGATTTGATTTCTCTTCCTCTTAATATTGAAACCTTTATTTCTTTGAAACTGAAAGGAGAAATCACGCATATATGCAAAACGTTCAGATTTCAAAGCAATGCTCCGTTTCTATTCTTGCCATTTTCCCCATAAATCTCTGCAACTACTTCAAAGCATGTTTGCTTTAACCATGCAACTGTTTAATTGGAACATATTGTGAAATCAAAATATATTCATAATGAGCAGTTTAAAATCACACATATCATCTGGAAAGAAAAAAAATATAAATCAAGCACCCTTCAAATGCGCATCAGTTCAAATTTATGTGCCTTGCCGTTTTATCATTTAATCACACATCACATAAATTTGAAGTTATAACAATGTATACCTGCCAAGATACCAGTTCTCTGGTATGAGCTCAAATCACGCAGGAAATTAATCTGGCATTAAATTATCATCAAGCTTTATACGTTGTGAAACTCTTGGCTTCCCCTGTATATTTCGAAGATTTATCCTTTTGCAAACTGATCAGTAAATCACGCTCATAACGTTCTAACAGAGGAGTGGTAGGAGAGATCAACGCTTACATTAATACTCGTACGTTTCATATCTGACTATTTCGCAAAATCCATCTATATATACTTTGCTTTATCTTCTTTAGTTTCATTCTCTCTTGTCTGTTCTTCTCGGGCTCGAACTCTTATCAGGTAAATGGTCTATGTCATTTTATTTTCTTTGTTCAGATATTTCCTCTTCCTCGAAAATTTTGTTTTATCTCTGCCTTGCTCGGCCACACTACCATTTATCCACTTTGTTTTCTCTAAGAATCTTATCATATGCCTTGAACAACATATGGATCTGGGTTTATAGAGTTTTCTTTTTTTTTTCTTTTTTTTTGTATACATAATTAAGTCAGAGGTACTAACTTTATAGAACTGAGAGGTTACTTTGAAAAAAAATTTTACATATGTAAAACCAAGTTCTATCAAACATCTCATTAACCTGAGTTTTCTTTTGATTTCAAAATCATGGGTTCGACTAGGGGTATAATAAGGAATTTGCTCATTTTTCTCCTTTCAGACAAACTGTATTTGTAAACTTAGACCAGGTTTGGGTTCTAGTTTGGGTAAGTCATTGCAAAAGAGGATAGAAGAAGAAAAGAGCATAGAGGCATATATGAGTGAATTAAGAAAAACGTAGTTGAGTGGTAGTCTGCATTTATAAAATTCATAGGCTGTGCATATCTGTGTATCACACGGTGCACGAATGGATCAGTAAAAACTTGCTTTGGATATGATGACCAAGCCTTGTGAGTGAATTCATCTAACCTGAGTGTTTAGTAAAAGGCTGGAGTTTGGGGATGCTAGTAATAGTTGAAGATAGGATGAGGTGTGTCTGTACAGTTTTTAAGCCTGGAAAGTTTAGATTGAAGATGGATGAAGTCATAAAGCAATGATGCAAATTAAGTTTAAAATGTAAGATAGTAGCTGGATTTGAAAAAGTGACTCTAAGTTTGAGGAAAATTTAAGCAACAACATTTTCATAATACATAGGAATGCAAGTGTGCACGTGTATGCGTATTCAACATTTTGCCGTTTTTGTTTTAGGAAATTTTGTCGTAATTTTTGTGTTAGCACGGTTCACGTTTGGGTATATTTAGGTCACATTATACGGTGGAGTGGTCGAGCAAGTCAAAACAATTTCCGTTCTATTTTAATCCTTTCTTGACCATACATTCTAAAGTCGCGTTTCAAAATATTTGAATTTGTTCTAGATTTGAATCTAGGCGACATCAGAAGAAATTTGATCGTTATTTTCTGTCGGTCTTTACCGGTGAATCGTCGTTTTGAATTCAAATTTTCTGCAACTTTCAGGTGAGTATTTCTCACCAGACATACGTACATATATTTTCGTAAATTATTGCAAGTGTATGTGTAAAATTTTATGTCACTATTATCTGTCTGTAGTGTAATATAAAATGATGAACCCCATTTAAATTGACACCTCATCAGTTATTATCTGTTGTATTATATCTGCAGTTATATTATGTTATTGTTTATTTACTGCTTAAATCACACTGCAAGTTCCCTGTTATACGTAGATTGTTATGGGCTGAAATGATAGGCCTAAATGATTATTATTGTTAAATTATGCTGTTAACTGTTAAACTGTTAAACTTGGGATTGCGGGTTTGAAATGATAGGACCCGGGATATTTGTAAACTACGGATTGAAATGATATAAATCCGTACCACTTGACCTAGGCTAGAAAACTATATACAGGCCCGTGGTCCTTATAATATTTTCTGAAATATTTAAAATTATTTTGGAAGTTAAATATTTGATTTATATCTTTAAAGGAATTTATATTGATTTTTAATAAGTTATAAATAAAGAAATAAATAAATATTTGAATAAATTTATGGAATATAACTTATTTGGTAAATCGGGATTTTGAAAGAATAAGATTTCAGTTAATAAATGAATAAATAAATAGGTTATATTTGGAAATATTTATCAAGTTAAACAATCTATTACAGCATTTAAATGCTGTCTTTTGAAATTTGACTAGTTTTACCCATAACTTTAGGTAGCATTTCCTAAGTGCTATGGAATCTAGAATTTGATTGCTCTAAAATTTATGGAATTTGATAAATTTTATTTTACCTTAAGTTTTGGAAAAACTTAAGACATAATATTTATAACTGTATTTTCCTAAATAAATTAAAGATAAATATTCTGGTATTAAGTAAATTTTGGGAAAAATTTAATGGTTAAAATTTGGAGTTTTATTTATGGAAATTATGGGAATATTCAAGACTAAAAATATAAAACATTGATTTGTGAAAGAATAAAACCCAAACTAAGTTTTGAATAGTAAATACTCCAATTGGATATATATAAAAATTGAAATGGTTTTGGGAACATAAAGGGATATTTAAATTATGGTTAAACTTTAAATAAAGAAATATATTTGTGAAGCTATGTAAATTATCTTCTTTACAAAGTAACCATAAAGTTAACCCATTTATATATATACCGTTGAATGTCCAAACCATTGTGTTTGGGAGTTATGGATTTAAGTAAAGTTTCCAAAACATTATCCTTTGAAGATATAATTCAAATATTTGGTCTCCAGATATTATAAACAGTATGGTTTTGGAAAGAATTATATTTGAATATAACGATATCCTATTGTTTTGGGTTTTAAAATGATATCGTATCTATAGTTTTGAAATGGAAATGTTTATTCTGATTTAAAGTATAAACTGTTTTTAAATAACCACGGGTTATAATAACGAAGGGTTGGCAAAGAGACCGGGATCGGTTATGGACATACTCTCTGTCGATACCGAAAACCACTTTGACTAACCGTGTACGCGGTGGAGATTCCAGAATGAAGTAGGATGGTGGTGACGGTTTCTTGAAAGGTAATACGTGGACCCGACTCCCGTGAGTTGGCTTAAGGTGGCTAAAACAGGAGCGATTGACGGATTAATGAGGTAGCTCCTCTGATCGAACGCACTTCTTCGTATACCATTCTATTGCTTATGTGATTGTTTGGGTGCACCTTTGATTTGGGAGTGTTGTTCGAGGTGGGCGGTTGCTGCGGCTTCGCGTTACCATCGGTCCGGAAGCGTAATTGGTATATCTACCCTGGCATTGCCTAGTTGTGCCGTGTCACCTACCATATCGAGCCTTGTACGAGTTTGGATTTCTCCCGTAGCCCGTGTGGTATCCTCTGGTGGCTTCCCGATCAGGAGGGGCTATGATATTGGATGGACTACTGGGACTATTACGTGTTAAGGGCTATATGGGTAACCCCTTAATTCTAAGAAAAAAGTATGTTTATTTTATAAATAGACACTATTATAATAGCGCAATATATTACATAGTAAATAGTTTGACGGATCCTTAGAGGATGGGCGGTCCCAAGCATCCTTTAAGTTACTTGCTCTATATTACAGTACACTTGATTTAGCTTACATCATATAAGTATGTATGTCCTGACTCGAGTGTTTGTTTTATTTTACGCTCGGGTCAGCCTGAGTTGCAGCTTCAGTTTCTTCTCCGTAGCTAGGACACTCAATAGATCATTCGTGCTATTGGAAGTTGTTTCAGCCTTTATCCTTTCTGGAATTCAAGACTTTGAAGACTCTCTATCTGTGTATGTTAAAATTTGTATTGAGGATTATAGACAATGTAAGTTCTGTTTTGTTAAAGATGTATCAGTGGCTTCATGAACCACTAAATTTTAATTTCCGCTGCGAGATTCTGATATCTGTGTATGTGATTCTGTGATTTATTTACTGTATATTCTGAGTTTGCTAAATTTATTCTACAACGCAGTATTTTGAACAATTCAAGTCCGACATGTGCGGATGCGAATGGTTGAAAATATTGGGTCGTTACATTTGGTATCAGAGCTTTGGCTCTAGGCAAACTTAGAATGTATGGTAAATTGATTTATAGAATCACCTTCATTCGAGCTTGAACCTCTTCCTTTTCGAATTTGGAACATTCCCTGTGGTTCCAAAGTTCATCCGTGTCCCTCACTTTCATCTACTTTAGATTCTGGAGTGTCCCATAACTCCACTTCGGATGATCTTTATAGTAAATTGGCGGTCTCGCCATTATTCTAATAAAGGGGCGAAACTCCTTTACCATTAACATTGATTCACCAGAGATTTATATTTATCCTCGGTTTATATGCCAGTATCTTTGGTTATTCCGAACTCTATCTCTTCGGATCAAATATAGATTTACCCAATCATATCGATCCGACTCTTCAAGTCACGGTTGACCAGGTCAAGGTTGTCCGCGATTTATATAGACTTACCCAGTTCCTTATTCTGTTATTTAATCATCGGACCTTCTGATTTTAACTAGCTTGGATTCTATTTGATTTGAGTTCATCAAATTTGAATTTCTATCCTTGTTTTGGAAATAGACATGTCTTGAAAAATGGATAATTATGATTAAGATGTATTTTAATATCACTAAAATTTGATAATTGAGAATTTGGTTTTCAAATGGAAATTTCAAGTGTAACTTATTAAAGGAATATCTTAATTATAAAATAGGTATTTTAAATAAAGTGTTAGGTTATTGCTAAATCAAGAGTTAAGTAGAATAATGAATTGATTGGAAAATACTATTATATCTACCGTAACATATTATAAGTGCTGCTGTTTTTAAAAATAAAATGTTTTGAAAATTTTATAATTGAATAAATGAACCTTAAAATATTTCAACTTTGAAATGAGTATTATTTGGCATTGAATTTAAAAGGTATAAATGAAGATTATTTTAAAAAGTGCTATGATTTTTGTAATATGATTTCCAGATGATGATATCTATAAATTTTAACGACCTTCAAAGTATTATAATCTCAAAAGCATTATGATTTCAAATTTATTATCTTATTTTGTTTATGAACTATTTTTAAGTGTCCTTGGTTTCCCTATCTGCTACAGAATGGGGAGGCGATTGCTTCTACCAGCCTATTTAGGAATCTTTCAATATTCTTTGAAACCTTTGTTACTCATCGAGACCTAAGCACCGTTTATCACCCATGGACTGACGGTCAAACTGAAGAGTAGAACCGATTCTGGAGGATCTTCTTCGTGTTTCAAATCCGGAACTATTCGTTTAAGATTCTTGTTTGTCTAGCTTATCCTCTTTTGATTCTTTTCCTTTCGTTCCTTTTCGAGGACGAAAAGTTTTTAAGTGGGGGAGAGTGTAACAGCCCTAGTTTTAGCTATTTATTTTATTTTAATTATTTAACTTTGAAATATATTTTATATAAATTGTGTTTATCAAAATAGTTAATTATTTTATTTGGAGATATATTTTATAAAATTTGTATATGTCAATAAAATTAAATAATAACTGTGAAAATTTAAGCTATTTTTGAACTGTTAAATTTCGCGTTTAAAGGACGCGTCAATTATAGGGTATAAGTGACGTAATAAAACGTGTGTTTTTAAAATGTTATTTTTATGAAATTTTTGATGTTTTGGACTGCGTCTGTTTAGCGTAGTGTAAAAATCATGTTTTCATAAAATTTTGGAGAAAAATATCAGTCAGAGATTTTATAACAAACGTTACGTTGCATTAACTGACAGTCTGATTTTAAATAAATTTGTATACGTTTTTCTAAGCTTTGCATAAATTCTTGCCATTCCATTTATTGTTTTCAAACTAAAATCAAATAAATAAAATGAAGTAAAAACTTAACATGGAAGTAACGTGTGAGACAAAAATCCAAGGAGAAATTTGTGCATGCCTAAATTGATACGATACATATCAACTCTTTCGTTCATCCTCTGATGTATACTTACCTTTATTTCTCCCCATATCAACGTATGCCTTAATTAAACCTTTTGTAAATCAAAACTGAATTGAATATGAGTTTGCCTTTCCTTTTCTCAGAAATAAAATCATGCATTGATAACTTCCCTTGTTTATTTCTTCAATCACGTTTAAGCATTTATTCAAAGAGAAAACTGAAGCAAATCTCTCGGCCTTCCAGTAAATTCAAAAACTTATAATTTTTGCAAACTGAACTAAAAAAAAAAGAACATAAAGTTACGTACAAACTTTATATCCAGGCTTATATCACGCAACTTTTCATTTTGTACGTTTCTTTTTAAAAAGTTTTGCATTAAGTCTGGCCAGTTTGTTTATTAAATCAAACATAGGAGAATCAAAGCATGCTGAAATCACGCATGCATATTTACATATTTTCAAACTTTATATGTTGTGTAACTGCCTAAATCTTATATCACGTAAACATATTTATAACTTTTGTAACTGAAAGCTTTAAATCTCTACAGCTTCCTCTTTTTCCCCTGTGTTTTTGCCTATGATCTAGTATGGTATCTGCGAACGTCCAAATACATTTGTAAACATATTTAATACAAATCAAAATTTATGTAAATATAAATGAATCATCACACACGTATTCATATTTACATATTTATATATATAAAACTGATACTTTAAACCATTTAAGCTGCTTGCCCTTTTCTCCCCATTTGTCCATTTGATTCCGCCTCAAACAAATCCTTTTATCTGCAAATCATCAATCTAAAATCACGCCTACATTAAATAGTATAAGATTTTGAAATCAAAGCTTCTCATAAAAATTGCAGTTATCGCATGCATTAAATCTAGATTTCAATTGGCAGTTTTAAATCACGCATTCATACTTAACCTTGCCTATCTTTTCAACTTCTCAATTCCCATGTATATCTCTCTATTTCACCTTTATTGTGCAATAAATAAATAAATAAATAAATAAAATTTTCCGTTCCTAATCACACATATAATTCAAGCAAAGTATCCTGGAAGGAAATTACACAGTCCATATTCATCAAATCTGGAAATTTATAAGGCACGCATGCTTTTGAAAAAAAAATTCTTATAACGTGCAAACATTTATATTTGGAAGATATATCACGCATGCATTAAAACTGGAAATGAATCACGCAACCTACAGTTAAAACAAATCTATATGTATTTGCTTGAATCACTAGTTGTATCAGCACCTCTGCCGTTTCTTAAGACCAAGGGAATATTGCATTGTATCACTATTTGCCGTTTGTTTGCCTATAAATCAATGTATAAACTAAATCACGTATAAGCATTTATCATATAGAAACTGATGTTTTCATTCCCATTTATCTCTCCTTTAATTCATACGAAGATTTAAAGCAAATATTTACCAAATCAATGCTTGAAATGTGAACGTATTCCCTGACATCTTGTATAATTGATAACTATTGATTTATCTCCTCTGATTTAGCTCGTCAGTTATATTCAAAGCCCTATATATTTATCCCATTGCTTTAATCACGTGAGTAAACAATTAACATAAGAAACTGATGCATTCAATCAATTGTGTATAACTGGCAGCAGATTTGATTTCTCTTCCTCTTAATATTGAAACCTTTATTTCTTTGAAACTGAAAGGAGAAATCACGCATATATGCAAAACGTTCAGATTTCAAAGCAATGCTCCGTTTCTATTCTTGCCATTTTCCCCATAAATCTCTGCAACTACTTCAAAGCATGTTTGCTTTAACCATGCAACTGTTTAATTGGAACATATTGTGAAATCAAAATATATTCATAATGAGCAGTTTAAAATCACACATATCATCTGGAAAGAAAAAAAATATAAATCAAGCACCCTTCAAATGCGCATCAGTTCAAATTTATGTGCCTTGCCGTTTTATCATTTAATCACACATCACATAAATTTGAAGTTATAACAATGTATACCTGCCAAGATACCAGTTCTCTGGTATGAGCTCAAATCACGCAGGAAATTAATCTGGCATTAAATTATCATCAAGCTTTATACGTTGTGAAACTCTTGGCTTCCCCTGTATATTTCGAAGATTTATCCTTTTGCAAACTGATCAGTAAATCACGCTCATAACGTTCTAACAGAGGAGTGGTAGGAGAGATCAACGCTTACATTAATACTCGTACGTTTCATATCTGACTATTTCGCAAAATCCATCTATATATACTTTGCTTTATCTTCTTTAGTTTCATTCTCTCTTGTCTGTTCTTCTCGGGCTCGAACTCTTATCAGGTAAATGGTCTATGTCATTTTATTTTCTTTGTTCAGATATTTCCTCTTCCTCGAAAATTTTGTTTTATCTCTGCCTTGCTCGGCCACACTACCATTTATCCACTTTGTTTTCTCTAAGAATCTTATCATATGCCTTGAACAACATATGGATCTGGGTTTATAGAGTTTTCTTTTTTTTTCTTTTTTTTTGTATACATAATTAAGTCAGAGGTACTAACTTTATAGAACTGAGAGGTTACTTTGAAAAAAATTTTTACATATGTAAAACCAAGTTCTATCAAACATCTCATTAACCTGAGTTTTCTTTTGATTTCAAAATCATGGGTTCGACTAGGGGTATAATAAGGAATTTGCTCATTTTTCTCCTTTCAGACAAACTATATTTGTAAACTTAGACCAGGTTTGGGTTCTAGTTTGGGTAAGTCATTGCAAAAGAGGATAGAAGAAGAAAAGAGCATAGAGGCATATATGAGTGAATTAAGAAAAACGTAGTTGAGTGGTAGTCTGCATTTATAAAATTCATAGGCTGTGCATATCTGTGTATCACACGGTGCACGAATGGATCAGTAAAAACTTGCTTTGGATATGATGACCAAGCCTTGTGAGTGAATTCATCTAACCTGAGTGTTTAGTAAAAGGCTGGAGTTTGGGGATGCTAGTAATAGTTGAAGATAGGATGAGGTGTGTCTGTACAGTTTTTAAGCCTGGAAAGTTTAGATTGAAGATGGATGAAGTCATAAAGCAATGATGCAAATTAAGTTTAAAATGTAAGATAGTAGCTGGATTTGAAAAAGTGACTCTAAGTTTGAGGAAAATTTAAGCAACAACATTTTCATAATACATAGGAATGCAAGTGTGCACGTGTATGCGTATTCAACATTTTGCCGTTTTTGTTTTAGGAAATTTTGTCGTAATTTTTGTGTTAGCACGGTTCACGTTTGGGTATATTTAGGTCACATTATACGGTGGAGTGGTCGAGCAAGTCAAAACAATTTCCGTTCTATTTTAATCCTTTCTTGACCATACATTCTAAAGTCGCGTTTCAAAATATTTGAATTTGTTCTAGATTTGAATCTAGGCGACATCAGAAGAAATTTGATCGTTATTTTCTGTCGGTCTTTACCGGTGAATCGTCGTTTTGAATTCAAATTTTCTGCAACTTTCAGGTGAGTATTTCTCACCAGACATACGTACATATATTTTCGTAAATTATTGCAAGTGTATGTGTAAAATTTTATGTCACTATTATCTGTCTGTAGTGTAATATAAAATGATGAACCCCATTTAAATTGACACCTCATCAGTTATTATCTGTTGTATTATATCTGCAGTTATATTATGTTATTGTTTATTTACTGCTTAAATCACACTGCAAGTTCCCTGTTATACGTAGATTGTTATGGGCTGAAATGATAGGCCTAAATGATTATTATTGTTAAATTATGCTGTTAACTGTTAAACTGTTAAACTTGGGATTGCGGGTTTGAAATGATAGGACCCGGGATATTTGTAAACTACGGATTGAAATGATATAAATCCGTACCACTTGACCTAGGCTAGAAAACTATATACAGGCCCGTGGTCCTTATAATATTTTCTGAAATATTTAAAATTATTTTGGAAGTTAAATATTTGATTTATATCTTTAAAGGAATTTATATTGATTTTTAATAAGTTATAAATAAAGAAATAAATAAATATTTGAATAAATTTATGGAATATAACTTATTTGGTAAATCGGGATTTTGAAAGAATAAGATTTCAGTTAATAAATGAATAAATAAATAGGTTATATTTGGAAATATTTATCAAGTTAAACAATCTATTACAGCATTTAAATGCTGTCTTTTGAAATTTGACTAGTTTTACCCATAACTTTAGGTAGCATTTCCTAAGTGCTATGGAATCTAGAATTTGATTGCTCTAAAATTTATGGAATTTGATAAATTTTATTTTACCTTAAGTTTTGGAAAAACTTAAGACATAATATTTATAACTGTATTTTCCTAAATAAATTAAAGATAAATATTCTGGTATTAAGTAAATTTTGGGAAAAATTTAATGGTTAAAATTTGGAGTTTTATTTATGGAAATTATGGGAATATTCAAGACTAAAAATATAAAACATTGATTTGTGAAAGAATAAAACCCAAACTAAGTTTTGAATAGTAAATACTCCAATTGGATATATATAAAAATTGAAATGGTTTTGGGAACATAAAGGGATATTTAAATTATGGTTAAACTTTAAATAAAGAAATATATTTGTGAAGCTATGTAAATTATCTTCTTTACAAAGTAACCATAAAGTTAACCCATTTATATATATACCGTTGAATGTCCAAACCATTGTGTTTGGGAGTTATGGATTTAAGTAAAGTTTCCAAAACATTATCCTTTGAAGATATAATTCAAATATTTGGTCTCCAGATATTATAAACAGTATGGTTTTGGAAAGAATTATATTTGAATATAACGATATCCTATTGTTTTGGGTTTTAAAATGATATCGTATCTATAGTTTTGAAATGGAAATGTTTATTCTGATTTAAAGTATAAACTGTTTTTAAATAACCACGGGTTATAATAACGAAGGGTTGGCAAAGAGACCGGGATCGGTTATGGACATACTCTCTGTCGATACCGAAAACCACTTTGACTAACCGTGTACGCGGTGGAGATTCCAGAATGAAGTAGGATGGTGGTGACGGTTTCTTGAAAGGTAATACGTGGACCCGACTCCCGTGAGTTGGCTTAAGGTGGCTAAAACAGGAGCGATTGACGGATTAATGAGGTAGCTCCTCTGATCGAACGCACTTCTTCGTATACCATTCTATTGCTTATGTGATTGTTTGGGTGCACCTTTGATTTGGGAGTGTTGTTCGAGGTGGGCGGTTGCTGCGGCTTCGCGTTACCATCGGTCCGGAAGCGTAATTGGTATATCTACCCTGGCATTGCCTAGTTGTGCCGTGTCACCTACCATATCGAGCCTTGTACGAGTTTGGATTTCTCCCGTAGCCCGTGTGGTATCCTCTGGTGGCTTCCCGATCAGGAGGGGCTATGATATTGGATGGACTACTGGGACTATTACGTATTAAGGGCTATATGGGTAACCCCTTAATGCTAAGAAAAAAGTATGTTTATTTTATAAATAGACACTATTATAATAGCGCAATATATTACATAGTAAATAGTTTGACGGATCCTTAGAGGATGGGCGGTCCCAAGCATCCTTTAAGTTACTTGCTCTATATTACAGTACACTTGATTTAGCTTACATCATATAAGTATGTATGTCCTGACTCGAGTGTTTGTTTTATTTTACGCTCGGGTCAGCCTGAGTTGCAGCTTCAGTTTCTTCTCCGTAGCTAGGACACTCAATAGATCATTCGTGCTATTGGAAGTTGTTTCAGCCTTTATCCTTTCTGGAATTCAAGACTTTGAAGACTCTCTATCTGTGTATGTTAAAATTTGTATTGAGGATTATAGACAATGTAAGTTCTGTTTTGTTAAAGATGTATCAGTGGCTTCATGAACCACTAAATTTTAATTTCCGCTGCGAGATTCTGATATCTGTGTATGTGATTCTGTGATTTATTTACTGTATATTCTGAGTTTGCTAAATTTATTCTACAACGCAGTATTTTGAACAATTCAAGTCCGACATGTGCGGATGCGAATGGTTGAAAATATTGGGTCGTTACAACATTGATACAAATCATTATCAATATCAGAGATATAAGATAACAGCGGAAGAATAATAGCAACAACAAAAGAGATAACATCAGCAGCGGAAAGACAACTTCAATGCCAAAGCTTCAAAGACTCCAATCCAAGAAGCTCGAACCACCATCAATGCTGAAGTGAAGCAAACTCAATCCAAATGCGATTGCCAAACCACATATTCCAAAGATTGCCAAAAACTATATCTACTAGCTGATTATCTGAAAGTCTTCCCTCCATTTTCCAACGATCTACGACACACAAGCTACCTTCAACGTAAATCTCGACGCTCATCATTTCCCCAATCAACAGAAACGACGAACTAATGATTTCTGTTCATCCCGCGATATCTCGACAACCAGGAACCTAAAAACCTTGGAACTAGAATTAAAAATCTTCATTTTCGAATACTCATCAGATTACATAATCAAAACGAAGAATTTAGACATTTGAATTTCTGTCTATAATTAATTTCCACTGTTCTCTGCTTAATCAACTTCCAGGTGAGCAAACTCTTAAACCTATATATTTATTGGTTTACATGTGATGATCTGTAAATGTGCGATAGAAATTATTCTTGCATGTATATGAATCCTTGTATATATGTATATGATATGTATGCATGTATGTGCGCTCTACTCAGGTTCATAGGGATTTAAAACAAAGTATAAATGCAATATCTTTTCTCTAAATCACTTATTCCTGTTAATGTTTAAACAAAAAGCATTTAGTTTAACAAGATCTAAGTTATAAACATATATTTAAGTAAAATAAGTTGGTAAATTTTCTGGAAATTAAGAAAGAACGGTGAAAATTAATTATAGACAGAAATTTGAATGTCTAAATTCTTCGTTTTGATTATGTAATCTGATGAGTATTTAAAAATGATGATTTTTAATTCTAGTTCCAAGGTTTTTAGGTTCATGGTTGTCGATATATCGTAGGATGAACAGAAATCATTAGTTCGTCGATTTCTATTGATCGGGGAAATGATGATCATCGAGATTTACGTTGAAGGTAGCTTGTGTGTCGTAGATCGTAGAAAAAATAGAGAGAAGATTTTCAAATGGTCGTGGTGATCGATTGACGACAAAGTAGGGTTTGAGGTATGGGTTGGGCTGCTGTCGTTCTCGAACTGATCGCGTCGTCGTCGAGGTATTTGGGTCGATCAGACCCAGGGGAAAGGATGCGTAGGATTGTGACGTTGCTTTGGCCAGAGTGGCAGGATTCTAGGTGGTCAGATTGGCGGCGTCGAGACGTTTTTAGGTTGTTTAGTGGGTTCCAGTTTTGTTCAACATGCTCGATTTCAATTTCGTGGATGCTTTCGAGGATCTGGGTGTTTAGGTTGGTCGACGGTGATGTCGACGACTTGTCGAAGGCCACGGCGATGGTTGGAAGTCGTTCTGGTGATCGTGCATGTGCACGAGATATTGTCCGTGCCTGCTATTTTCAAAGGTTTGGGAAGAAGGCTTTGCTTCGGGGCGAACTCGAGGAATTTTGTGAATTAACTCGGGGAAGAGAAAAGATGTGGGTTAACTCGAGGTTGGTCTTGGGATTTCTGAAGGTTGGCCTGATTTATTCGAAATACAGCAAGTTTATAAAATTTAAAGTAAATAATTAACAAAGTTTTAAACAACGTAAATGTTTAAATCAAGTTTTTAATGAACATAAGAAGGTAAACAAAGTTTAAATGCAATGGTAAATTTAATCAAGTTTTCAAGATAAATTAACTATATTTTACAAGCTAAAAATGAATTTTAAACATGTGTTTAACAAAGTTTCAAAGTTTAATTTTTAAGTTAAATGTTTCAAAAATTGATTTGTTTTTAAAGTAATATGTGTTAGGTTAATTATATTAGTTTCTAAATGCTTTTCAAATGGAATTTGATGATAAATTACTTAAGGTAGGTGATTAATTAATGGATAATTATTTATTATGATTAATTAAAGGGTGATAAATCAATGTGGATAATTAATCAATGTAAGTAAAATTGTTGATGTGATTAATTAAAGATAAATTTGTTAATGTGATTAATAAAAGTAATTAGGGATAATTACTTAATATAAAGGGTTAATTTGTTAATGAGATAAATTAAGGATTAACTAATTTATTACTTAATAACTAAAGGTTAATTAATTAGTGATTAAAGAATAATTAATTAAAGGATAATTAATTTATGTGATTAATTAATTAATGTAATTAATAAAAGATTATTACTTAGTGTCATTAAGGGATAATTACTTTGTGTAATTACATTAAAGGATAATTTATTAATTAAGATTAATTAATATAAGTAATTAAAGGTAATTAATTACTTAAAGATAATTACTTAATTAAAAGTAGTTAATTAATGATTAAAATTGATTAATCAAGTGATTAAACGATAATTACTCAATGTAATTAATTTGTGATTTATTAATATAACTGATTAGGATAATCACTTATTAGTTAATTAAATAGTAATTAATTCAGGGTTATTTAATTAATGTGATTAAGGATAATTATTAAGGTTGATTAATTTATTAATTAAGGTTGATTAATTAATAATTAAAGGTTAATTAATTTATTATTAAAGGTTAATTAATAAATGATTAAAGATAATTAATTAAAATGGTTTGTAATTAATTAATGTTAATTAACCAGGATTAGTAATTAATCTGGTTTAAATTAATCAGGTGATTAATTGATCTTATTTATGGATGTTTGGATTGTATGGAATGCCTTGAATTGTGTGATATCCCTGATATGTAATGTTCTGTGATATGTTGAACTGTGAACTGTGACTTATTTATCTATGTTGAATTACATATTTATCTGTGAATCTGTGAATGAAGATAAGCCTCATAGGATTATACCGCTTATCGATATTGCTGTGCTTGGATTTATGATGATTGATGATATTGTATTGTTGTGTGTAAACCCCCTAGACTACACCATACACACAAATATGGATTGCACGAGAAAATTGGTTAAGTCACAAATACTTGAATTTAATATTATGAAATGGTTTCAAAGTTGAATTTTGTATCCAAATGGTTTTGGAAATGGAATTAGGTTGAATATGAAAAGCTTTTGAAAAGGAAGTTTGAAATTGAAATTTAGTTTGAATATAATATATCTTGTTTGAGTTTTGAAATTGCTTTGGAAATTTGAAAGGTTTATACAAGTTAAATAAAATATATATGGATTTTAAATCATTTTGAAGTATATTGAACGTATTATTTTGGGAATTTAAATTTAACCCAAGTTTGTACTTTAAAGGCTATAACTTGTGCATATTTGATCGGATTTTTCCAAAACGAAAAGCATTTGCTTTCAAATGATAATGATTTTCATATAATGCAAGAATTTCCAGTTTTTTAAAAGGATTTCAAGTTTTGAAATGGAAGTTATTTTGAAAGTTATGAATGAATCTTTGATAAAGATTGGTGAACTTTGTTTTCAAATCAAAGAAGTTCTTAAAGGTGTAACTTTTGTATAAAAGATTTGAAACAGAAAGTATTTTGAAAGTTATGAATGAATCTTTGTAAAAGATTAGTGATCCTTGGTTTCAAATTGAAGTGGATTTTAAAAGGTGAATCTTTTGTTTTAAAAAAATTGAAAGTGGAAATTTTTTTAAACCATTCAAAAGAAAGGTTTTGGAAAACAAGTGTTGAAAGTTGTGACTTAACTAAGATCCCATATATCCATATGGTTTTAGAATTAGCGCTCATTATTTAGTTGAGACGGAAGAGGACTTTATGTCATAAAACCCATTTCGAATAATGATACAACAAATTGGATAGCATTTGAAGACCGGTGGTGAAGACTGGGTATTTTCGAAAGCGAAAGGATTACTTGTCGAATGTCTCTACACCGAATGGCCCCGGTATAGAGATTTGATCACTCTTTGTGCTGGGGAGTCCAGACGTGATTAGGGATAATCCGGATTTGCAAGGGCTTCTTTGAAGTGCCTTTGGTTTCGTTCGAACGTGGAACGGACTTGTATGGATGTATGTCTAACATTACACTTTGAGATGTAAATCTGGTTTCTATCAACTACATTTCTGTTTGGTGGTGGAGAATTTATTCTCTTATCTTAACACCCTTCTCTGAGACATACGAGTTTAGAGGTTATGTAGTTGATGGTTACTAGTGATACATTCCCAATTTGGTAATGTGGCATGCTAAGTGCTGCTGATCATTTGCTGATCAAAGCGTGGCTTTTGTGTAAAGCGTAGCTTTGTGGACGAGACCTCATCAGGACCTCACAACCCGGAAATGGTCGAAACAGGAAGGATGCAACAAGGTTATCAAGTGTAGCGCCCATTAGGGTATGTCCATTTCCATCTGGGTAAAAAGTGATATCATGGCATAGAGCCCATATATTTAACTTTGTGGTTGTTGCTATTTGTTGGTGAATCCCGGGATAAAGGTCGGTAACGACCGGGGGATGGCATACTCGTGTCAGTGGTTACCTAGTTACATAGGTAACCTGGCCTTGTGTTGGCAGAGAGCTGGTTAAGTTCTCGGGGCG
Organism: Allium cepa; assembly: GCA_030765085.1. Classification (NCBI taxonomy): domain Eukaryota; kingdom Viridiplantae; phylum Streptophyta; class Magnoliopsida; order Asparagales; family Amaryllidaceae; genus Allium; species Allium cepa. Next base: position 338,647,936 of record CM060932.1, on the reverse strand, counting down.
TCCCTCCAGAGGCGTACCCATGTGGCATAGGAAGATCCTTAGCCTGACCATTGTTGGAAATCCAATCATCCAATATGCGCCTTGTACGGTTTTAGTTGTAAAACCTGCCATCTAACATGGTAGCTATAGTAGGCATACTATAATGGTATGTATGTTGGCTAACATTAATATTATACTTGCAAATGTTTTCTGCACTATGCACTAATAATAATATAAAAAGAATTTTCGTGTATCAAGCATGTTTGACTATCATAAGGAGAAATCTTCCCCAAGTGTGCGATTGCATTGTGTATGTGTGCCGGGAGGCCTTATGGCAGTTTCATTTTCCAAAAAGCGTTGCGAATTTCTTTTTACTTATTTTGTTGTTTTTTTTGTTCAAAACTATTTTTGTTTGCTCACACCAGTCCCATGACTAACCTGGAGTTTATTGTCCCCTTTCTAAACTCTGGGTTCCCACAATTTTTCACATGGAAAGCCTAGAGTCATATTTCAGATAATCAGCTAGTAGATATAGTATTTGGTAATTTTTGGAATCTGTGGTTTAGCTATCACATTTGGATCGATTTTGCTTCACTTCAGCATTGATGGTGGTTCGAGCTTCTTGAATTGGAGTCTTTGAAGCTTTGGCATTGAAGTTATCTTTCTGTTGCTGATGTTACCTCTTCTGCTATTGCTATTATTCTTCCGATGTTATCTTGTATCTCTTATATTGATAATCATTTGTATCATGTATTGTATCAAATGTTGTATATCAATAAAGTTATTCATTTCTTTTTCCGTTGTGTTGTTTACTTAATGTGTTATAAGCTCCGGCGAACCAGAGTCGACGTTTGAATCTGCGTCATTCGAATACGGGTGATGCATTCGGGTGTCGCTTTCGAAGTTCGAGTCAGGGTCGTTACAAAATTAAATGACCCTGACTCGACCTTCAAAAATCGACGCCATATACATCACCCGTATTCGAATGCCGCAGATTCAAACGTCGAATCTGGTTCGCCGGAGCTTACAACACATTAAGTAACACAACACAGCGGAAAACAAATGAATAACTTTATTGATACACAATAGATACAACATCTAATACAAATGAATATCAACATATCAGTGATAGATACAACAGCGGAAACAATGGCAGCGGAAAGATAATATCTTCAATGCTAAGCAAGAGAGAAATAAAATCCGACAATACTGCAACTCCTAGCAAAAGCTCCAAACCACTAGCTCGAACCACCATCATGTTGTATTGTAGCAAGGTCAGTCATGAATGTGATTACCAAAATCTAAAGACTCCAAAGAATTCCGAATAGAAAACTGAAGACTACCGAATCTATATCTACTAGCTGATTATTTGAAAATCTGACTCAAGGCTGCCCGTGTGGAAAATTGTGGGCATCCAGAGTTTAGAAAGGAAACAACAAACTCCAGGTCAGCCATGGGACTAGTGTGAGCAAACAAAAACATTTGTTTTAAACAAAAACAAACAAAAAGAATTTAAAAGAAATTCGCAATGCTTTTTGGAAAATGAAACTGCCATAAGGCCTCCGCCACACACACAATGCAAGCGCACACTTGGAGGAGATTTCTCCTTATGACAGCCAAAAATGCTTGATATGCAAAATCCTTTTGATATTATAATTAGTACATAGTATAGAAAAACTTTGCAAGTATAAATTAATCTTAGCCAGCATACGTACCATTATAGTATGCCTACTATAGCTACCATGTTAGATGGCAGGTTCTACAACTAAAACCGTACAAAGCGCGTATTGGATGATTGATTTCCAACAATGGTCAGGCTAAGGAACTTTCTATGCCACATGGGTACGTCTATGGAGGGTCGCCCCGAGAATCTAACCGGATCTCTGCCAACACAAGGTCGGGTTACCTCTGTAACTGGGTAACTACTGAACGAGTATGTCATCCCCCGGTCGAACCGACCTTTATCCCGGGATTCACCAACAAATAGCAACAACCACAAAGTTAAATATCTGGGCTCCATACCATGATACCATTTTTAATCTAGAAGGAAATGGACATACCCTAAGGGAAGTGACCCTCGATAACCTTCTGCATCCATCATATTTCGACCATTTCCGGGTTGTGAGGTTCTGATGAAGCCTCGTCCCACATAGCTACACTTTTCACAAAAGCCATGCTTCGATCAACCAATGATCAGCAGCACTTAGTATGCCACATTACCAAATAGGGAATATAACACTAGTAAATATCAACTACATAACCTCTGAGCTCATACGTCTCAGAGAAGGGTGTTAAGCTAAGAGAATAAATTCTCCTCTACCAAATAGAAATGTATTTGATAGAAACCAGCTTTACATCTCAAAGTGTATCGTCAGACATACATCCATACAAGTCCGTTCCGGGTTCGAACGGAACCGAAGGAACTTCAAAAGAAGCCCTTGCAAATCCGGATAATCCCTAATCACATCCGGACTCCCCACGGTGATCAAATATCTATACCGGGGACATTCGATGTAGAGACATTCGACAGGTAGTCCTTTCGCTTTCCAAAATATCGTTCTTCGCCACCGTCTTCAAATGCTATCCATTAGATCGTATCATTATTCGGAATGGATTTTATGACATAAATTCCTCTCTCGACTAAACCGAATAATGAGCGCAAATTTTAAAAACATATGGATATTGGAATCTTAGTTACGTCACAACATTTCAACACTTGTTTCCGAAACCTTTCTTTTGTATGGTTTAAAAGAAATTTACACTTTTAATCTTTTAAACAAATGATTCACCTTTTAAAATCCACTTCAATTTGAAACAAAGTTTCACCAATCATTCACAAAGATTCATTTATAGCTTTCAAAACTATTTCCTTTTTAATTTGAAATCCTTTCAACAAAAACTGGAAGTTCTTTCCTTTTTAAGCCATTAACATTTGAAAACAAATAGTTTTCATTTCGGAAAAATCCGATCACATTTGCTCAAGTTAAAGCCCTTTAAGTATAAACTTGGGTTAAATTTAAATTCCCAAAATAATACATTTAAAGATACATAAAAATGGTTTAAAATCTATATATATACATTATATAACTTGTATAACCTTTTCAAACCATAGTTTCCAAACATATATTCATAGAACTCAATTTCAAATCTTGAATTTAAATTCAAATCAAACTATTTAATTTTCAAAACTTTAATAAGAAATATTATTTTCAAAACTTCCTTTTCAAAAGTTTTCCATATTTTAAACAAATTTTACTTCCAAACCAATTTGGATTCAAAATTCAACTTTTAAACAAAATAATATTTAAATTTAAAATATCTGTGATCTGACTGATTTCCCCATGCAATCCATATTTGTGTGTCTGCTGTAGTCCAGGGGTTTTACACAACAGTACAATATCATCAATCATCACAATCCAAACACAGCAATATTGATAAGTGGTATAATCCTATAACGCTTATTTTCATTCACAGATTCACAGATAAATATATAAATTCAACATAGATAAATAATTTACACACAGCTCAATTCAAATAATTTATATCATAGAATATTACAGATTAGAGATAACAATCAATTCAAGCATTCAATACGACAATCATCCATAAGAAAGATAAATTAATCACATAATTAATTTAAACCAAATAAATTAATTGCTTAATCCTGCTTAATTAATATTAATTAATTACAAACCATTTGACATTAATTAATGAAATTAATTTAATCAATCTTGATTATCCATCTTAATTAATTATCCTTAATTAATTAATTAATTATCCTTCACATTTGATGTATTTGGTGCCGATTTTCGAACGTCGAGTAAGGGTCTTTTCATTTCCTGGTGCCGGTGATCTCGACCATCAGACAGCTTGCCATCACATCCATAGTTGCATCATGACACCACATAACAACCCCCTCGGTGCGATCACTTCCAGATCCCCCACGACGTCGCACGAACCCATTTTCCGACATCGACTTAAAACTAGGTTAAAACCCTACTTCGACCAATTGCCGCCGCAGCAGTGGACTAATATTCCACCTGACATTTTTTCCTAACTCGAAAACTCCCCAGCAACCTCCAGTAGAGACCCCGACCACCCGGAGTTCACCAATCGCCGGAAAAACATCAAAATCCCTTTTCTGGTCAACTTTGAATTACACACACGATCTAGCATTAAAAATCTGGATTCACTTATTAAAAGCACCAATATATGAATATAAATCAGCAATATCAAAACACAAATCTCAAATCCAAGGAAACAGAGAACAACAATTCAGAAATAACGAACAGAAACACGAGATTTATAGTGGTTCGGCTATCTCCGGCCTACGTCCACTTTAAATGGTAATCTTTTATTGATGTTCTTGCTGGTTAAAATGGATTACAACAGTTATTTCTGAATACAATGACGGAGTTTGAGTGCAATCGTGATTTTGGCAGAGTTTGGACGTTGCTAGATCCAAAAGTCCTTTTTCTATAGGCTCTAAGACAAGATTTATAAGCGTTCCCTGCAAATATCTGGCCCAAACTTCGAGAGACTCCTTCTGGCATGTGAGTGGGCCCACCCGATCGATCCCATGAAGTTTCGACTTGGCCCGTGATCGATACGAACATAATTCGTATCGATCAAGACCACATCCAATTGAGTTGAAACTTGGCAGGAACCTTCCTCAGCTTGTACGTAAGCTCCTGTGAAAATTTCATAGCATTTGGACTTGTAGATTGTGAGATATGAACGAAGCAAGATTGCGTTTTCCATGAAGGTTGTCGCGTTCGAACCCAAGCTTCGTATCGACCCATTCGTATCGATCCAGGCACGTGATAACGTGTTGACATGGCGTGCACTCTTCGGGTCGATCCACTTTTCACGCCGAGTTGATTGAGTCTTATTTGCACCTTGTTCGCATCAATGGTTCGTGTTCCATTTCATATCGATGAATTCGTAGTTCTGTTCGCATCGATAGTTGGAGGACGTGCTGTTTCATGTCGATCGTTACGGGGGTGCACTATTCGTATCGATGGATCTTGATCCTATTTGTATCTATCAACTGATCGATACGAACTAACGGCTCATGATTCCTGGGGATCGATAATAATAGCGAGCTTTTGAATCAATGTGAATTAGATCGACACGAACAGGGTAATCCATGTGGGGATCGATGCGAACAGAACCAGCGCGGTGACTCTCCGGATGTATTCGAACTCATGGACACGAACATGACTTCCTGGATGGATTTGAACATGCGCGAATCTGATCGATACGAACTCGATGGATTCGAACTCATAGATCGATTCGAACCTGATGGATTCGAACAGATCAAAGTCACACTGATGGAAACGAATCTGATCGATTCGAATAGACCAATACCACAGCCCTCTGATGGATACGAACAACGTGTCTTTTCTAACTTGTATCGATCGTATGAACTCCGATTAACCTGAAATTTTAAATATTGGCTTTTATGGCCTTGCTTGTCATGTCTTGTCGATTGTAGCTCGATCCGGACTCGGACTAAATTCATCGATATCCATAGTGAACCTGCGATGTACAGTCGATATTTACGACTAATAACTATTGATTTTCAGTTAATCTTTCGATATCTCGACTTTGCTAAAAGGTGGGATAACAGTTGTATTATTTGAATTAAAATAGTAAGAAGAATTAAGTGGTAATAGAAATACAACCAAATAGGAATTGGATAATATAAACTATAGAAATAAGAATAATGGATCGAAACTGAAATTAAAATCCTGAATTTGTAGAAGTGTTTTCAGAATAAGATAATAATAGTGAATTGGTTTCCAGTTCTAATAACTTAGTTATTATCCTAAAATGTTTGTTGTATCTTGATAATGAAATGTTTGTTAATGATTAAGCAAAAATGAAGCGTTTTAAGGAAGTAAATATTTAGGTGAGTATGACTTATAAATTGGAAATGAAGATGATAAATTATGATGTTTTAAAATCTAAGTCTGGAATTTGGAATTTGATTCAAAGTGTTAAAAGAAATAATGATAGTATTATTTACAATGTAATTGAATGAAAAGGGCCTGTTTCAAACAAGAGAAGTTTGAAAATTTTAATGAAATTTGTTTTGAATTAAAACCAAGGTGGTTTAAAATTTAAAGTTTAACTTGGTGTGCAAAGGAAATAAATATGTATGTATGGGGGATATACATAATATTAAAATGATTTGAAATAAACGCTAAGGTTGAGTTTTGGATTTTTTTTCCTTGGAATCTGATGTGAAAACCCAAAGTGATAAGTTTTTGAACTTATAAGTGGGAAGATTATTAATATGAAGTTTAAAATTTGAAATAGGAATTCAAATTGGGTAAAGTTGACTGGATTAAATTGAATTGAATTTAACTTAGGGGAAGTTAAATAAGTTTAGAACGAACAACCTGAATTGGAAATTTCATGATGAAATTGAGATTTAACTTGGGAAGTTAAATGCTTGATTTGAATTGGGAGTATGTGTGATCTCAAAATGGGTTTGAGATCTGGAAAATGGAATTGGATGCTATTGAAGAATGTTTTAAATAATTTGGATATTTATTTATTTTGACTTATCTTAATATCATCCTGTTGTTATTAATAATCTATAAAAATGAGGGTTGGATTATTTTAAATAAGAAATAATATGAAGTAACATACATCCATTACTGAAATGAAATAGAAATAAGATTTGAACTTATGAAAGGGAAATTGCTTTGAACTTAAAGATTTAAATGTTAAAAATGAACTTACTGAGAATTTGTTTAAGAATGGGTTTGAAGTTAAAATTCAGTAATAAATTGGATTTTGAAGATTAAGTTGTTTTGAACTCTTATTTGAACTTTGAAATAAGTTAAGTAAAGGTAATTTAAAAGGGAATTTTGAAATTTGGACTCAGAATTAAATGGTTTAAGGATTTAGGCTGTTAAATTAAAAAAAAAGGTTGATTTAATTTAAGGATTCAATCAACATTTAAAAATTAACTCGAATTTATGAAATTCGAGATGGTTTTAAGATGAGATTTGAATAGAATTAGTTCAAATTGAATTTGATTTGAATTAATTGGAATTGTTGAAGATGGATGAGCATAAAAATCAAATGGAAAATTTGAATTGAATTAATTTGAAGTGAAATCGAAGTTGAATAAGTTTGTAAATTCAAATGGGAGTTCACTTGAATTTGGGATAAGAATTGAAGTTAATTAAAATTGAATTGAAATTGAATCAATTTAAATGGAAGTGGAAATTGGAAATTGATTGGAAATGGAGATTGGGAATTGAACAGTTTGGCTTCGAACTATTTTTTTCAAATAAATTGTTTTAATATAAACTGTTTTAAATCTATTTTCCTAGCTATTTACTATACAACCTTTCTTTTTAAACCCCAAACTATCTTATACATATTTTACAATTATTTTGAAAACTAATTACTACTTTACATCTGTTTACAACTAAGCACTATTTTGCAACTACTTACAAACTAATTACTATTTTACAATTATTTTGCAATTATCTAATTATTTTACAACTACTTAATTATTTTACAACTATTTTATAATTACTTAACTATTCTACTGCTATTTTTGCAATCAATAACTATTTTACAGTTACTTATCTATTTTAAAAAAAAATCAAGCCATTTTCTTAATACAAGTTTGTCAGAGTGCAAACTGTCTATAATTGAATACCAATTGAGATAAGAATTGAAGTGTTAACCTAAATGGAAATTGGAAGCAATTGTGGATGAGTGAAAAGAATCAAATGAAGGTGAAAAGAAAATAGAATTGATTTAGATAATAATCAATGAAGATAAATACGTAGGATGTACGTATATTATTCTATTCGCATAGTGATTTGATCAAGGTTCGAGCATAGAATTTCGAGATAGTTTATTGATCCGAGTTAGGATTTTTCACTCGATTTTTGACGGCGAACCCTATATATGGATTTTTGGTTGATTCTGGGAATTATCTATCATAGTTATGACTATGCAACGAGAATGACAGTTTCTAATCAAGAAACTAGATCTGAGTCTGCATTAGGAAGCCGGGTGGACAATACTAGTTAGGAAGTGGAATTGTGTGATCGAGTGAGCGATCAGATTTGATATTGCATATGGATGGTATATGTACATCGTACGTGCTTGAATGATATTGATTTTGAAATTTTGAAAGAAATGAGAAATGATTTTTTAAAGAAAAGTATGTTTTGAGAAATATATATGAATAAAGGTGGAAGATTGGTATCTTTTGAAATTCACTTTATGGAATGTATGTAATATGGTAAGTAACTTTCTAAAAGAAAATCAAATTTGAATGTTTATTTGGCATGGTAAAGTTATGTATATATATTGTTATATTTGATAAGCTTCCCTATGTTGAATCTAGAACCAAAAGAAAGGGTTTTTGAAAATATTTGAAGTATAAAAGGGGAATCTATATAAGTGATCCAAAGATTATTTTCAAGTTGGAAAGGATAAGTTGTGTGTATATGTATATGTATCTAGATATATAAATGATTTTATGAGAATGATTTTGGAAAAGGGTTTTGGAACCTATGGATATGGAAAAGGCTTTTGATTTTTGGGAAAATCAATTTTGGAAATTTGGAAGCCATGTTTGGAACTATCGATTTGAGATATCGATTTTGTGTAAAGGAGATTTTAATTTTAATCATAAAGGGTATGATATGAAAGATACTATAAGTGTATAGTATAAAGTGTTTTGAGATTGACTCTAGAGAAAAAGGCGCTCCCATTAAGAGGAACTTCATAGGAGATCCACGGGGTGGTTCTGCCTTGAGCTCTAAGGGGGAGGCTCTAAATTGAATCCTAGGAGGAAGTTCGGACAAACTAAGTTCCCGAGGATTATGTGTAGTGGGTAGAGAAAGTCGAGGGCGATGATGCCTACAGAGACATTTGGTCATGCTATGATGACAGTGTAACTCGATATCACTATGATCTACTGTGGACCATAGCGGAAGTCGTGTGTGCCGTGAGAGCCAATGGTCTACGTTTTATTATGCCGTGATGGCAACATAACATCGGTAGACTGCGACCTATGGAGACATAGTGAAAGTCGAGAGGCCAAGAGAGCCTAAGGCTACATTAGGACTTGACTAATGTAGTCTTCGACCTACGTGGGAGTGGTGAAGTTTCATTTGGCAGCGAAAATCGAAGGCACTGGTGCCAATAGTTTCATGGACTTTTGCAGTGATGGAACGTAACCGGGGATGTAACTACGATCTGTGGCGGTTTCCATGGCATAATCTAGGGGCGCAGAGTGCCTACAATTATCTATGGATTTTGCCAGGATGACAACGTAACCATCAGGTTAACTGGGACCATGGAGGGGGTGATGATTTCCATAGCATTCTCGTCAAAGATATTTTCTCTTTTTTTAAAAATGTTTTCTATATTTTCAACAAAAAAATTTTCCCAAGTATTTTCACTGGGTGTTGAAAACGGGTTTACCAAGTACTTATAAATTTTCAGTCCTACGCCTGATCAATGTATGACCGAATTTTTGTAAGAACAAGGATGGACTTGTGGAAACATCGAGTTATTAAAGGTATTTTTATAAAGCTATTTTGATGAAAAAAGAGTTTATGCTTAAAATGTTCAAAGAATAATTTATCTAATAATAAGTATTGAATAAATTCTGGTTTCGTTCCTTTTCAAGGATGAAAAGATTTAAAGGTAGGAGGAATGTGATAACCCGGATTTTTGGGCATCAGGTAATTGGATAAATATCTGATTTAACTATTGAAAAACACTGATTTATAAGTTGAACAAATAAATATGATAATAAAATGTGATATCCCAGAATTTTAGGCGGATAAATATGTAATAGTCTTCTTTTATAAATCATCTATAATAATCTAAAGATTTATTCTTTTCCTAGGTAAATAAAATAAGTATTAGTTTGAATATATATAGGTAGATTTTAAAGAGAATTTGGATTTGAAATTCAAATGTAAATAATCTTAAAAATAAATTGGATTTAAAAATAATATGTATATACGATTTTTATTAGTATAAGATTAGTTTTATATCATTGTCTTTAAAGGGTTTTATAAAGGATATATTAAACTTGTATAATTATTTTTAAGTGTATAATTGGGATATTATATCATTTTCTTTTAAAATTAAATAAGTAGAAGTTTAAATATTAATACACTTAAGACATTAATAAATATAAAACTAAATTTAAAATATAATATAAATATATATATATATAACTATATATTACATATTTATACGACATAAATGACAAATGTAAGCTAAAGATGATATGTAAATACAAGTGTAAATTAATTATAGTATGCTAATGACAAATGTGATTTGATTTAACAAGTGTCCCTATTTTATTTTATTTTATTTTTCAAATGATTAATAAAAGATAAAAACTAAGTATATAAACATCTCTACTCTCTATCTCATTCTTTTTTCCTATCTTCAATTTAAAAACCAAAAGAAAACAAGAACCTATAACATAAGCCAGTAAACAAATCAAAGGAAAAAAATCAAAATTCAAACTACAGCAACCATTACAATTTCAAACTCGAAGCTAAGAAAATTCAAAAAAAAAGGATTCAACAACTCAGATCAAAAATCAAGTTTCTAGTCTCAAGTGGCAAGATCAAAAGTTCAAATAAATTTCCAGTTCAAGGCAAAAGTTTTTTTCCAGCTTCTCTGTTGATTCAAGGTGAGTAAACTAAGCCTTCAATCTGTTTAAAATCTTGTGCATGCAGTAATTACTTGGAACAAAGTCTGATAAATGTTTGCATGTTGTCTAGTTTGAATTATATGTGTATACATGTCTGAGAATGTTGTTGTGCATGTCTGGAACTAATAGGTTTGCCCTGTTCATTGTTCTCAGTTTCTAAAAAGAAAGGGATTCAAAAATCAACTGCTCTTTCTCTGATATGTTATGTGTTATGATATTTAAACAAATATTGTTAGAAACAACAAGTATTTAAGTTTTAAAACTATTCTAAGTAGAGATTGAAGACAGTTTTAACTAGGATATAAGAATTACAGTAAAAACTTAAATATATCAAAATTTCGACTTGAATAATTTGTGAATTCGGGTATATAATATGTTTTATCATCGCAGACTATGATAGAAAAGGAATCGTGATTTTTAAATTGGTAATTCGAGAAGAATTTTGAGTTAAACATGATTTTGGTTTCTGCCTTATTCTGATGATCGGTGTAGTTTGGGTGCTCGGGACCACAGCGGGAGATAGCAAGGACGTAGACGGGCTTGGCAAAAATGGAGGTTGGTTTTATAGATCACTGTGGCGACAGCGTGGAGACGATGTAGGGATTTAGTTCAGGTTTGGGTCAAGGGTCTTTGTGTGGCGATTCCGAGTTCGTCGACTCATCGGACATGGTCGGGATAGGTGGAATAGGAGCATAAATGTGACGATCCAGAATTTTGAACATTTGAAAACGAAATATTTAATTGATTTTAAAATATTTGAAAGTTAGTTTAACATGAATTTCAAAATTAACTATGAATTTGGAGATTAAATTATTGAATTTAATTTATTGAAATTGGGTAAAAAATTGTATCTTCAATTTTAAGCGGATTAAAAATATTTTTTAAGTGCTTAGGAAATTCATAATGATAATACTGAAGATAATAGAAACTACAGAATTGAATCTGAAAGTGAATTGTTCAGTTTTGAAATTATGTTGTTTAAATCGATATTTAAAAATAGCCATCCGAGGCACAGTCTCGGAATTCGACGAAACCAGTCCCATTGAATCCGTAATACTTAGTTATTATCGGATTTCAATTTTCGTAGCGTTTGGAGTTACCGTTTGTCCGTACGGATGAGAAACCTGTTGGGATTAAAATCGATAATTTAATATTTAAACTCGATTCAAAAGGCTATCTTCTCCATACGATCGAGATAGGCCTCGAAACCTTTTCTATTGCGGTTGAGATAGGGGTATAACACTATAAACGCCTAGCGGCACGTCTCGATACGATATCGAGATTTTAGGGTGTGAAATCGAGACGATTTAAATACACACACACACACACACACACACACACACACACACACACACACACACATATATATATATATCTGATTTAAATCAAATCGCAGCCACCTTTTTGCAAAATGTAACGTACATGTTTCTATTGTCTTCTCCTACACGCCACCCTATCCTACCTTTTCGTTCAAACATAAGAAATAAACGAAAATCTTTTCGTTCAAAAACTTAAAAAATGATGGTCGAGCTGCCTTCTTGTTTAAATGGCAGTGCCCTAAAACCAAAATCTCGTTTCTCTTTCCATCTCCATTCAAATTTGATTACCCTCCCTCATTTCTCTCGGCAAATTCACGAAATCAAAGATCAAATTGAGCGCAAGTCTTCTTTACCTCGTTTGCTTCAAAGTATGATGGGACTCACTCACGCGATTGAAATCGCGTGCAACATGGTCGCGACGGCTGTGTCTTCGACTCATGGAGGCAGCATGGCTCGGGTCATTCGATTTTGGGTTCTAATTCTGGGCTTGGTGGTGGCCGAGCGCGATGGGGATGGTCGTGACGCTCAAGGGGTTGGGGTCAAAGCAGCTGCCAGCCTTTGTGGAAGGGAAGCGCGTAGAGCCAGTTCAAGTTAGAGGCAGGCGATTGTCGCCTAAGGGTACGTGTCACGATCGATCTATGGCCGTGAATGATTCGTCGCTTGTGACTCTGGGAGGTGCGGCGACCGTACGTCCTTGGTGGTGGAAGAAGATGACGCGGTGGGACTGGCAGCGAGGTATCTGCCTTTTATCTAATTTAATTTCATAAATGAATAAGCATATAAAATGAGATTTTATTTTACAGTAAAGAAAATTTTAAACAGTTCTGTTTATTTTATTTTAATTAATACATGTATATAGGTTTGAAAAGGAAATTTATTTTTATTAAAATTCAATATATATATGGGTTATTTCTGGAATAAGTAGTTTCAAGGAAAAAAAAGTATATATATAGATATACATATTTTCATTTACTGGTCGAATTTTAAAAATAATGAATGATGGAGATAAATTTTTATAAACTTATTAAAAATATTTAGTTGCTAAAAGATATTTTAAAAGGGGAAATTGAGTTAAACTAAATTATTAGTTGAATTAAAATTTTAAAATGGAAAAATTAAATTATTCGATTTATTTCGAATATTAATCAGTTGTATAAATTATTTACACAAGGTCAAAGGACATGAAAATGAGTCAAGATGGATTGAAAATGGGTTGCATGCAAAGCAAAAGTGAGATCTTCTCACTCAATCAGATTTTTCTGATTTAAATTTTAAATAGTTAAATTTTAAATTGTTAATTGTGTGCTTAGATGATTGATTCATTATCAGTTATATTAGTTTAGACCCTATGCGCCGCATAATAGCGAATGATATTATATTTAAACCTGTATACCGCGATATTCCACCTCGAAGTGGAATTGGTATTATATATGTATTTGGAGTTGTTGATTTCCCGCATTATATAGCGGATGAGACCCTATGCACCGCATAATAGCGGATGATATTTATAAATCCCATATACCACGATATTCCACCTCGAAGTGGAATTGGTATTTAATTGTTGTGCTAACGTCTGTGGATGCAGGGAAAACAGGTTAGAGGGATCCAATTGGGTTCCTCAAATATTTGAATTAGTTTCAATATGGTGTGTTGATTATATATAATATGTGTGTGACTATTTGTGATTGAAACTGTTGAAGGCTATAAATTTAGCCGAATATATTTTTGGTATCGTAGGATACCAAAATAAATCAAATTGAATTTTTAAAATTTAGTAGAAAATTTATAGTAAATTAATTTTAGAAAATTGAATAAGTTTAAAAGAAGGAATTTGTTTCAAAAGATAATAAATTTGGTGTTTGAAATAAATTTGAGAATCAAATTGAAATTTGATTTGGTGTTTTGAAAATAAATTAGAAAATAAATTTGATTTTGATTTGGTAAAAATAATAACTATTTGGGAATCGATTTGAAAATCGTATATCTGTCGATATTTGAAAAATTAAAATTCACAATGGGAATTTTATAAAAGAAAGGGAAATTTGTTTTAAAAATAAATGTTGTTTTGTTTTTAAAGGTGTGAAAAGAAATTTACAGATTTGGGATGTGAATTAAAATAAATCGAGAAGATTTATTAATTGATATAAATGGAAGGAGAATTCTTCTGTGGAAAGCCGAGTATATTTTAAAGTAGCTTTTGAAGTATAAATTAATAGTTCTAGAAATTGATTTGGAAGAATATTTTGAAGAAATTGTTTCCTTAAGTTATTTTGAAAATCATTAAAGTAAAGATTTATTTAATTAATTATAAAAGTGATCTTTTAAAGATTAAATTGATATTTGTTTTAGAAAATGGGTATTTAAAATAGTTATAACCTATCTACTAATTTTATTTTAAAGTTAGTTTGGACTTGAAATTTTATATGAGACATTTATACAATATTTCCATAACTAATATTTAAATAAATGTTTTAAAATAGTTTTATCTAAATGTTTCCAAGTACATATTTCGAATAAGTGATTTAAAGTATTTTAAAGTATTTGAACTCGGCAGATTTTCAGTGGAAATGAATAAATATTTGGAAATATATTCCACGTAAGGAAAATGCTTTGAAAATTTTTTTCCAAAGGATTGAGATGTGAATAGTGATTTGAAATTTGTTTTCAAAATATTAAAGTGATAAAAGTATATCTTGCGAAGATATTTTGGAATGAAATGATTTGGGAAAATTATTTGAAATCCAGTGATTGTTGTGAATGATGATTGATAGTTAAATAACCGATTATCAATATTGGCCTTTAAATGGCATTAGAATTTCGATGCAACTGGGGGTCGGATTCCAAGTGGATATCCGAAAACCACATCGAACCTTTGTGATTGTGATGGATCTTTTATTTAAAAGATCAACGTGGAAATTGTTATGATTTGTTTGAAATCTGATTGAACACTTATTTTTAAAAATAAGCGCTCATTATTCGGATTAGCCGGGAGAGGACCTTGTGTCATAAAACTCATTCCGAATAATGATACGACGAAATGGGATTGCATTTGGAGACGGTGTTGAAGACCGGGTATTTTCGAAAATGAAAGGATTACCTGTCGAATGTCTCTGCATCGGGCTGCTCCGGTATAGAGATTTTATCACCCTTTGTGATGGGGATTTCGGACGTGATTAGTAAATATCCGGATTTGCAAGGGCTTCCTTGAAGTGCCTTCGGTTCCGTTCGATCCCCGAACGGACTTGTATGGGTGTGTGTCTGACGTTACACTTTGAGATGTAAAGCTGGTTTCTATCAAATACATTTCTGTTGGTAGCGGAGAATTTATTCTCTTAGCTTAACACCCTTTTCAGAGACGTACGAGCTTAGAGGTTATGTAGTTGATGGTTACTAGTGACACATTCCCATTTTGGTAATGTGGCATACGAAGTGCTGCTGATCATTTGTTTATCGAAGCATGACTTTGTGAAAAAGTCTAGCTTTGTGGACGAGACCTCGTCGGACCTCACAACCCGAAAATGGTCAAAATAGGAAGGATGTGGCAAGGTTATTTGGGGGTAGCGCCCCTTGAGGGTATGTCATTTCCTTCTGGAAAAGGGTAGTATCACGGTATGGAGCCCAGATATTTTACCTATTTTGATGTTGCAAATTTATTATACTTTGTGGTTGTTGTTTTATGGTTGAGGATCCTCGGTTAAAGGTCGCAAACGACCGGAGGATGGCATACTCGTATTGTAGTTACCTAGTTACAGAGGTAACCCGGCCTTGTGTTGGCAGAGAGTTGGTTAAGCTCTCCGGACGTCCCTCCAGAGGCGTACCCATGTGGCAGTAGGAAGTTCCTTAGCCTGACCATTTGTTGAAAATCAAAAGAAACAATACGAGCCCTTTACGATTGTAATTATATAACCTGCCTACTCAGGAGGTAGCTATAGCAGGCATAATATAATGGTACCTATGCTGGCTAAGATTAATATTATTCTTTAGAAATGTTTTCTGCACTACGCACCAATAATAATAATAATATCAAAGAATTGCGTATCAAGCATGTTTGGCTATCATAAGGAGAAATCTCCCCTAAGTCTGCGATTGCATTGTGTGTGTACCGGGAGGCCTTATGGTAGTTTCATTTTTCAAAAAGCATTGCGAATTTCTTTTATTCCCCTTTTGTTTTCTTTTGTTAAAGAATAACTATTTTTAAGATCTCACACCAGTCCTATGACTGACCTGGAGTTTATTGTTCCCTTCCTAAACTCTGAGTGCCCATAATTTTCCACACGGGTAGCCTAGAGTCAGGTTATCATTATTCTAGAGCGAAGTTGAAAAAGAGATGCTGTGCAGATCAGGAGCAAGCTAGATGGCGAAGCGTATCACTAGTATATGTTATATTCTTTTTCGATGTTTGTTGTTGTAACACTCTGATAATGTAATGTGATGTAATGTAACAACTGATATAGTTCTTTGTTTTAAAGATATTCATTTATCTATTATATTTGTTCTGCTGCGAAATGTGAGATTATGATGTTGTTTTCTTTTCTTCTTCTTCTACCTCTTTCTTCTTTAAACCCGAAGACTCGTACATTTGTTCCAATTTGGGCTGAATTGTTGTGGGATTTTGCCAGCTCAAAGGGGTACGGATTTGCGAGACTTTACAGTGGTATCAGAGCATTTGGTTTAGCGACAACCTTGGCTCTGGTGGGTGTTACTCATTAGAGATAGAGTCAGTAGTACTCTAGAATGAGTTGAGTGTATTAATAGATATAAGCGCGTATTTGTTAGTGAATAAAAAATTGTTTTATATTGTGATGATTGGTTTGTTGAGTGGTATATGGATTTTGGTCGGTATAGTCCATACAACTCTATCGATATGAATCTCTAAACACTTGTACAGAACAATTCGACACGATATTGTTCTAAAATAAGGTAAATGAAATAATTTTACCCAGATTATTTTTTTATATAAAAAGAAATGATTTCCATAAATTATATAGTATATGGTTGCTTGCTTGCTAGGAATTGATAATATTAATTTATTATCATTGATTATTGAATAAGAAATAGAAATCATAACTTAAAACTAAGGAAATAAAATCACATACAAATGGAATTTATAAATATAAATTGTAAATGTGATTTGTAATTTGAAACGGAATTCCAAAGAAGTATTTGGAAATGTTTTGAAAAGAATTTGAAAATTTTGGAGATTTGGAAAGTTTAAATCCCTTTTGATTTTGAAGATGATTTTCAAAGGTTTTGGAAAGTGTTTTGAAGGGATGAAAGCTCTAAACTCTTTTAGGTCATTGAAAAATAACTTCAGTGATGACTGCAGCATCATCGGTGTTTACTGCCAAATTATTTTAAATGGAAGTTGTTTGGAAAACTAGGTTTGGTTTTGGAAATTCAAAAGATAATTTGAATTGATTTCAAAAATGATTTTGAAATGTTGGAAAGACTTTGGAATCTGACAAAAAAAAGTTATGGGATAAAATTTATTAAGGTGGGAAATAAAATTTTGAATGAATAAATAAGTTCACAATTGCAAGTAAATGAAAGGAAATTGAATGTTGAAATTCATTTCGAATTTGTAAGTAACTAGAACTGGAGTTGGAATTGAAAATTGATTTGTGATAAACAAAGTGAAGTATTAAATTGAATTAGTAAGTAAACTAATTGATGAATGACCAAATGGGTAAGGTTTAAAATGAATTGAATCTAATATTTACAGGTGAAAGTAAATTGAATTCATATAGAATTGGAAATCCAGTTTAATATATGTAAATTTTATATTGGTAATACACCAGGTTAATAATTAAGTGAAGGTTAAATTGAAAATCGTGAAATGGTAATTGTGAATAAGAGAATGAACAAAAGAATAAAACGGGAATTGACACCGAATATTGAAAACCAATTTGAATTGTGTGAAATAAAATGAAGTTGTAAAATTAGTTCGAAGCGAACTGAAGATAATAAAGGTGAAATAAAGAAATGGTTTGAGATAAAATGAATTGGAATTTGTAATGAATTAGTAAATAAAACTAATTTAAAATAGTGATATGAATCAGTTGTGAATGAAAAATAGTTGATAAAATTCAAAATTCGAAAGTTAAAATGAATCCAAATAAATTTAAATTGTATATTGACTTCAAATGAAATTGAAAATGCAAGATAGAATGAAAATGAATATATAACTTCAATAATAAACTAAAGATGGTATAAGAAGTATATATTGAAAATTTTGTAATGGAATGTGCAAAAATGATAGGCAGGATATACAGGTGTGCTAAAGGAAATGGAATTGGGATTTTGATTTCGAAGATAAAATTGAGTTGCTCGACAGAAAGGTATGTATTTAAATTTCATTATGAAATTTTATGATTTTCTTGTCTAGCCACTTGGCTTTTTGTGTTCTTTTTGAATCTGGGGGCCCATGGTGCCATTTTGTAGTCGTACCGAGCTAGCCGTGCAAAGGAGACGCTGGCGAAATTTTTCGAAAATTTAGGGGTTAGAAAAATTTTGAGAAAATTTTGAAAATTTAAATTTAAATTTGATTATTGAGAAAACAATGTTGTTTGGGACTTATAATTGAAGTTGGAAAGTTAGTTGAATTAATGATGGGTCTTAAATAAAAAGATTTTTTTTGGTAAGATGATAAAACTATTTGGATTGGGAAAAATAATAAATGGGTTAAGGATCATTCTTCTTACCTAGTAATTTCGGGACGAAATTCTTTTAGGGGAGAAAGGATGTGACGAACCAGAATTTTGAACATTTGAAAACGAAATATTTAATTGACTTTAAAATATTTGGAAGTTAGTTTAACTTGAATTTCAAAATTAACTATGAATTTGGAGATTAAATTATTGAATTTAATTTATTGAAATTGGGTAAAAATTTGTATCTTCAATTTTAAGCAGATTAAAAATATTTTTTAAGGGCTTAGGAAATTCATATTGATAATACTGAAGATAATAGAAACTACAGAATTGAATTTGAAAGTGAACTGTTCAGTTTTGAAATTATAATGTTTAAATCGATATTTAAAAATAGCCTTCCGAGGCACAGTCTCTGAATTCGACGAAACCCATCCCATTGAATCCGTAATAGTTAGTTATTATCGGATTTCAATTTTTGTAGCGTTTGGAGTTACCGTTTTTCCATACGGATGAGAAACTTGTTAGGATTAAAATCGATAATTTAATATTTAAACTCGATTCAAAAAGCTGTCTTCTCCGTACGATCGAGTTAGGCCTCGAAACCTTTTCCATTCCGGTTGAAATAGGGGTATAACATTATAAACGCCTAGCGGCACGTCTCGATACGATATCGAGATTTTAGGGTGCGAAATCAAGACGATTTAAATTTAAATATATGTATATCTGATTTAAATCAAATCGCAGCCGCCTTTTTGCGAAATGTAACGTACATGTTTCCATTGTCTTCTCCTACACGCCCCTTATCCTACCTTTTCGTTCAAACATAAAACGAAAATCTTTTCATTCAAAAATTTCAAAAATAATGGCCGAGCTGCCTTCTCGTTTGAATGGCAGTGCCCTGAAACCAAAATCTCATTTCTCTTTCCATCTCCGTTCAAATTCGATTATCCTACCTCATTTCTTACAGCAAATTCACGAAATCAAAAATCAAATCGAGCGCAACTCTTCTTTACCTCGTTCGCTTCAGAGTATGATGGGACTCACTCACACGATTGAAATCGCGTGCGACATGGTCGCGACGGCTATGTCTTCGACTCGTGGCGGCAACATGGCTCGGGTCGTTCGATTTTGGGTTCTGATTTTGGGCTTGGTGGTGGACGAGCGTGATGGGGATGGTCGCGATGCTCAAGAGGGTGGGGTCGAGGCAGCCGCTAGCCTTTGTGGAAGGGAAGCGCGTAGAGCCAGTTCGAGTTAGAGGCAGGCGATTGTCGCCTAAGGGTTCGTGTCGTGATCGATCTATGGCTGCGAATGATTCGTCGCTTGTGACTCTGGGGGGTGCGGCGACCGTACGTCGTTGGTGGTGGAAGAAGACGACGCTGTGGGACTGGGCAGCGTGGTATCTGCATTTTAGCTAATTTAATTTCATAAATGAATAAGTATATAAAAGTGAGATTTTATTTTACAGTGAAGAAAATTTTAAACAGTTTTGTTTATTTTATTTTAATTAAGACATGTATATAGGTTTGAAAAGGAAATTTATTTTTATTAAAATTTAATATATATATATATATATGGGTTATTTATGGAATAAGTAGTTTCAAGGAAGAAAAGTAGTATATATAGATAAACATATTTTCATTTACTGGTCGAATTTTAAAAATAATGAATGATGGAGATAAATTTTTATAAACTTATTTAAATTATTTAGTTGCTAAAAGATATTTTAAAAGGGGAAATTGAGTTAAACTAAATTATTAGTTGAATTAAAATTTTAAAATGGCAAATTAAGTTATTCGATTTATTTCGAATATTAATCAATTGTATAAATTATTTATACAAGGTCAAAGGACATGAAAATGAGTCAAGATGGATTGAAAATGGGTTGCATGCAAAGCAAAAGTGAGATCTTCTCACTCAATCAGATTTTTTTGATTTAAATTTTAAATAGTTAAATTTAAAATTATTGATTGTGTGCTTGGATGATTGATTCATTATCAGTTATATTAGTTTAGACCCTATACGCCGTATAATAGCGGATGATATTATATTTAAACCCATATACCGCGATATTCCACCTCGAAGTAGAATTGGTATTATATATGTATTTGGAATTGTTGATTTCCCGCATTATATAGCGAATGAGACCCTATGCGCCGCATAATAGCGGATGATATTTTATAAATCCCATATACCACGATATTCCACCTCGAAGTGGAATTGGTATTTAATTGTTGTGCTAACGTCTGTAGATGCAGGGAAAACAGGTTGGAGGGATCCAACTGGATTCCTCAAATATTTGAATTAGTTTCAATATTGTGTGTTGATAATTTATAATCTGTGTATGACTATTTGTGATTGAAACTGTTGAAGTCTATAAATTTAGCCGAATATATTTTTGGTATCGTAGGATACCAGAAATAAATCAAATTGGATTTTTGAAATTTAGTAGAAAATTTATAGTAAATTAATTTTAGAAAATTGAATAAATTTAAAAGAAGGAATTTGTTTCAAAAGATAATAAATTTGGTGTTTGAAATAAATTTGAGAATCAATTTGAAGTTTGATTTGTTGTTTTGAAAATAAATTAGAAAATAAATTTGATATTGATTTGGTAAAAATAATAAATATTTGGAAATCGATTTGAAAATCGTATATCAATGGATATTTGAAAATTTAAAATTCACAATGGGAATTTTATAAAAGAAAGGGAAATTTGTTTTAAAAATAAATATTGTTTTGTTTTTAAAGGTGTGAAAATAAATTTACAGATTTGGAACGTAAATTAAAATAAATCGAGAAGATTTATTAATTGATATAAATGGAAAGAGAATTATTCCCTGGAAAGCCGAGTATATTTTAAAGTAGCTTTTGAAGTATAAATTAAAAGTTCTAGAAATTGATTTGGAAGAATATTTTGGAGAAATTATTTTCTTAAGTTATTTTGAAAATCTTTAAAGTAAAGATTTATTTAATTAATTATAGAAGTGATCGTTTAAAGATTAAATTGATATTTGTTTTAGAAAATGGGTATTTAAAATAGTTATACCCAATCTACTAATTTTATTTTAAATTTAGTTTGGACTCGAAATTTTATATGAAACATTTATATAATATTTCCATAACTAATATTTAAGTAAATATTTTAAAATAGTTTTATTTAAATGTTTCCAAGTATATATTTTGAATAAGTGATTTAGAGTATTTTAAAGTATTTGAACTCGGTGGATTTTCAGTGGAAATGAATAAATATTTGGAAATATATTCCGCGTAAGGAAAATGCTTTGAAAATTTGTTTCCAAAGGATTGAGATGTGAATAGCGATTTCAAATTTGTTTCCATAATATTAAAGTGATAAAAGTATAGCTTGCGAAGATATTTTGGAAAGAAATGATTTGGGAAAATTATTTGAAATCCAGTGATTGCTGTGAATGATGATTGATAGTTAAATAACCGACTATCAATATTGGCCTTTAAATGGCATTAGAATTTCGATGCAACCGAGGGCCGGATTCCAAATGGATATCTGAAAACCACATCGAACCTTTGTGATTGTGATGGATCTTTTATTTAGAAGATTAATGTGGAAATTGTTGTGATTTGTTTGAAATCTAATTGAACACTTATTTTTAAAAATAAGTGCTCATTTCGGATTAGCCGGGAGAGGACCTTGTATCATAAAACCCATTCTGAATATTGATACGACGAAATGAGATTGCATTTGAAGACGGTGTTGAAGACCGGGTATTTTTGAAAACCAAAAGGATTACCTGTCGAATGTCTCTACACCGGGTTGCTCCGGTATGGAGATTTTATCACCCTTTGTGATCGGGATTCCATACGTGATTAGTAAATATCCGGATTTGCAAGGGCTTCCTTGAAGTGCCTTCAGTTCCGTTCGATCCCGGAACGGACTTGTATGGATGTGTGTCTGACGTTACACTTTGAGATGTAATGTTGGTTTCTATCAAATACATTTCTGTTGGTGGCGGAGAATTTATTCTCTTAGCGTAACACCCTTCTCTGAGACGTACGAGTGCACACACTTTCATAAGTATGCACACCTATTGGCTCTAGGTGTTTCTTATTAGATTTTTTCTTTTTGAAATTAACTAAAGTGAGTTATGCAAATCAACTTAGCACCACTTAACTTTTATGATTTGAAATGTCAACGCATGTACTTTAAATCTGCCTTTTTTTTAAACAAAGACTACAGTTTAGAAAGGATTTCATAACCATCACCTACGAATCCCCCTATATACTAATCTCACTATTATCGCTTGTAATTTAACTTTTCATTATATTTTACATTTAAAATTAGTGATTCACATAAATCTTCATCAATTGACTTCAACTGCTTACTTACTTTGTCTTAACTAATTAAAAATAAATCAAAGTCTTAAAAAAATGGAAAATGAGATGAAGCTTGAAAAATGGGAAAAAAAATTGAAAACAAATAATGAGATTATTATTTTTTAAATGATGCCACGCTGTCAAATATAAACAAACAGAATGAGATATGCGTCCCCCCACACTGGAATGAGACAGTGTCCCAACTGTCGAACATAATGCAAATGCAAAATAAAAGGAAAAAAATAACTAAAAACAATAATAAAAAATACAACCTGATATGTACAAGATAGTGAGTGGCTCATGCCGAATAGCTAGGTTCGTGGAGATCCACAAACTCATCATCCTTGTGTTGTTCAAACTCTAGAAATGGCTTCAAGCGTTGTCCATTGACCTTTGAAATGGAATTGTCCCTAGGATTTTCAATTTCAACTGCACCATAAGGGTATACTGTTTTTACAATATATGGACCTGTCCATCGAGATCTTAATTTTCCCGGAAATAAATGAAGTCTGGAATTATATAAGAGAACTTTCTGACCTACTTTGAATTTCTTACGAAGTATGGATTTATCATGATAAAATTTAGCTTTCTCTTTATAAATCCTTGCATTTTCATATGCTTCATTTCTTAGTTCTTCTAATTTTGACAATTGTAATTTACGATGCGATCCGGATTTTTCAATGTCAAAATTAAGGTATTTGATTGCCCAAAGTGCGTGGTGCTCGAGCTCAACGGGTAAATGGCATGCTTTTCCAAAGACTAATCGGTATGGTGACATTCCTAGATTGGTTTTATAAGCTATGTGAAATGCCCAAAGGGCGTCTATCAATTTAGATGACCAATCTTTTCCGTTGGAGTTAACCGTCTTTTCAAGAATTTGTTTAATTTGTCTATTGGAAATCTCGACTTGACCGTTGGTCTGTGGATGATACGGAGTAGATAGTTTATGAGTGATAGAGTATTTCTTAAGAAGAGATTAAAAAGCATGATTACAAAAATGAGAACTGTTATCACTTATTATGGCTCGAGGTGTGCCAAAACGGGAAAATATGTTTTCTTTCAAAAATTTGACAACAACTTTATTGTCATTCGTTCTGGTGGGAATGGCCTCAGCCCATTTAGACACGTAATATACTGCAAGTAGGATGTAAAGATTTCCAAAAGAATTAGGAAAATAACCCATGAAATCGATGCCCCAAACGTCAAAAATTTCGATGACAAGGATGGGTTTTGGGGCATCATGTTACGTTTGGAAATACGACATGTTTATTGACATCTAGCGCATTTGGAGCAAAATTCGTGGGCATCACAAAAAAGAAGAGGCCAATAAAAACCGCACTTTAACACCTTGGCAGCAGTTCGGGGACACATCTACGTATGATTTGATCGGTGCAATATTTGAAGAGATAAGGATCGTCCCAGTAAAAGTTTCGAACATTGGAGAGAAATTTTTTTTAATCTTGTTTTGACCAATGGGAAGGTGTTTCATTTGTGACAAGATAATATACGATGTCCGTGTACCATGGTGCACTAGAGAGGGAAAGAATTTGTTCATCGGGAAAATGATTGTTGATTTGATAGTTATCTAGTTTTCATGAACAATACGAGAAAGATGATCAGCTATGACATTTTCAGAACCCTTTTTATCCCGTATTTCTAGGTCAAACTCTTGAAGAAGGAGAATCCAACGGATTAAGCGGGGTTTGGTGTCCTTTTTCGTGAGTAAATATCGCAAGGCGGCATGATCGGTGTAAACTATGACCTTAGAACCTACGAGATATGATCTGAACTTATCGTGGGCAAAGATAACTGCTAAAAACTCTTTTTTTATGGTTGAGTAATTCAATTGAGCTTCGTTAAGAGTTTTGCTAGCATAATAGACGACTCGAGGAAGTTTATCGATTCATTGACCTAAGATGGCTTCAATGGCATAATCAGAAGCGTCACACATTAATTCGAAAGGCAAAGTCCAATTTGGAGGTTGGATGATAGGTGCAGTGGTCAAGATCGATTTGAGGGTTTCAAAAGATGTTTACATTTATTGGAAAATTCAAATTTAACGTCTTTAGCTAGAAGTTTCGAAAGAGGTTTCGAAATTTTTGAAAAATCTTTAATGAACCTTTTATAAAATCCTGCATGGTCGAGAAATGAGCGAATGTCCTTTACGGACCTTGGAGGAGGAAGGCCAACAATAAGATCAACTTTAGATTTGTCAACTTCTAGGCCATTTTTAAAGACAACATGACCTAAGAATATTCCTTGCTTAACCACAAAATGACATTTTTCCCAATTAAGAACAAGAGATTTCTCCTTACATCGCTTTAAGACACGTTCTAAACGAAGGAGGCACTGATCAAAAGATGACCCATAGATTGAAAAATCGTCCATGAATATTTCTAAGAAATTCCCCACCATATCAGAAAATATACTCATCATACATCTCTGCAAGGTAGCGGGAGCATTACAAAGACCGAAGGGCATGCGATGATAAGCGAAAGTTCCGAAGGGACATGTGAACGTCATTTTGTATTGGTCCTCCAGCGCAATGGGAATTTGATTATAGCCGGAGTAACCATCAAGAAAACAATAATATTCAAGACCGGCTAAGCGTTCGAGCATTTGATCAATGAAAGGGAGGGGAAAATGATCTTTTCTTGCTGCTGCATTGAGTTTTCGATAGTCGATGCAAACGCGCCATTTTGTTTTGACTTTTGTCGGAACAACTTCGTTATTCTCATTTTTGGTCACAGTGATTCCAGATTTCTTGGGCACAACTTGTACCGGACTTACCTAAGTACTATCAAAGATAGGGTAGATAATGTTATTGTCTAAACATTTGATAATTTCTTCCTTTACCACTTCTCTCATATTTGGGTTTAATCGCCTTTGAGCTTCGCTAGTGGGTTTATCCTCGTCGACTAAATGTATTCGATGTCCAATGATTGATGGACTAATTCCCTTAATGTCAGCGATTACCCATCCTATTGCCTCTTTGTTTTCCCTTAAAATTTTCAAAAGTTGTTCTTCTTGGTCCTTAATGAGATTGGATGCCAAGATTACAGGGAAATTTTCCGAAGAATCTAAGTATGTGTACTTAAGATCATTTGGAAGAGGTTTGAGGTCTAATTTAGGACGTACTTCTTTTGAGGCTTTAGTAGACATCAACTGATTGAATTCTAGTTAATTATGAGAAGAGCAGAGCATATCATTTAATTCATAAATGTACTCATCTTCGTTTAAATTGGAATGAAAATGATCTAGGCACATGTTAAGAGACTCCGTAGTATCACTAAAATCATTTTCTACAATTTTTGGATCATGTCAACTTCTTCTATTTCAAGATCCCTTGGTTGTCTATTAAGATTGAATATGTTTAGCTCAATGGTTAGGTGTCCAAAGGAAAGTCGGAGTTGACTATTCCTACAATTTATGATGGCATTTGATGTTGCTAAAAATGGACGACCTAATATCAAGGGGATCTGACCGTTAGGAATTGAGACAGGTGTGGTCTCTAGGACTATGAAATCGACTGGGAAACAGAATTGCTCGATTTGTATCAAAACATCTTCAACTATGTCTAATGGTTTTTTGGCAGATCGATCAGCTAGTTGATGTTTGTAGGTTTTAATTTCCCTAGTCCAAGTTGACAGTACACAGTATAAGGAAAAAGATTCACACTCGCTCCAAGGTCGAGTAAGGCATGACTAATATGAGTGTTACCTATTTTACAGCCGAATGTGGGACAACCGGGGTCCTTATACTTGATTGGGGAGGGATTTGAAAGAACAGAGCTAGTGTTTGAGGTTAGAAATGTAGTCTTAGGAACGTTAGTGGCACGTTTTTGAGTACATAGCTCTTTCAGACATTTGGCATATTTAGGAATTTGCTCGATGGTATCAAGAAGTGGAATATTAATTCGAACTTGTTTGAAGATTTCAAGAATTTGGTCAATATTAGCAGGCTTCTTCTTTTTGTTGAGTCTATGAGGAAATGGAGCTATGGGTTTATAGACTCGTTCGGTAGTTTTTCATTCGAAGAAGAAGGTGTGACATTAGAGGGTGAAGATAAGGGTGCTGAAATGTTGGGGTTGCCAACATCAGAAAGCAAAGAGTGGTCAAGATTGCCGACCTTGAATGAAGAATTAGAGTTATTTGGATTGACAACAGTGGGTGTTGACTGAGTTTCAAAATTTTGAACAAGGGAAGACTTAAGAAGGACGTCGGGGTTGCCAACATCGTTGTCCACCTTCTTTCCAGACCTTAATGTGGTGACAGCATTAACTGGATTTACATTTTCATCCTCACAAAGATTTACTCCTCGAGAGTTATACTTTGGATTCACTTTGGTTTGACTAGGAAATTTACGTTTCTCATTTATTTTCATGAGATCCTTCATCATTATCAATATTTGTTCATTTTGTTTAGCGATTTGCTCAATTCTCGCATCTTGGTTAGTGATTTGTTCATTTTGTTTAGTGAGTTGTTTTTCCAATCGAGCAATTTCTTATGAAGGCTGAGAAGGTTGGGTTGATGGATTGAAATTAGGATGCCTGTATGGTTGATACGAAGGTTTTGTTTGAGGAGTTGGTTGAGAATTTGAGCATTAGAGGTTGGGGCTCGATAATTCGGATTTGATATCATTGAATACATATGTGATGGAATAGCCACATTGTTAGGATATGACCATGAAAAATTGGGGTGGTGCTTCCAGTTAGGATTGTATGTGGATGAATACGGACTATTTTGAGCTATAGCATTGATTTGGTCTTGTTTGTAGTAATGGGGTAGTCCTTCTCCTTCTTGAGGAATTTGGGCATCTATAGGAAGATGTGATGGGTCAATGGCATGTACTCCTTTGTTTGGAGTACGAATTGGAACACGAATTGTTTCGCTTTGCATATCCTTTTCTGAATACTCTTCTAAAAATTCCCAAGCTTCCTCATCTGTTTTTTCCATGAATTCTCCTCTGCACATTGATTCGAGTTGGGATCTTGTTCGATAGTTAAGCCCTTCATAAACGATTTGGCACAAAACGTGTTTAGGATTGCATGATGTGGGCAACTATATAACAATTGATTGAACCTTTCAAAATATTTTGAAAAAGTTTCTCCTTCATTCTAAGAGAATTGGTTGATTTCAGTTCGAATTTTAAGAGTTTTGTGGAAAGAAAAAAACTTCTTTAAAAATATAGTAACAAAATCATCCCAACTTTAATTGAATTTTTAGGAAGAGAATTGAGCAATCTTTTTGCACTTTATAGAAGCGCAAATGGAATAAGCCTTAGCTTGATGGATTCATTAGAAAGTTGTTGCATTTTAGTTGTAGAAGCATATAACTTAAATTCACTAAGAAATTCATATGCATTTTCAGATCCAGTGAATATTGGTACCCCTTGGATAAAAGAATGTTTTAGCTCAAAATTATTTCCTTCGGCGGGTGGAAATGAAATAACCGAAGGTTGAACAGCCCTAGTTGGATAGCGTCGGTCTCTAAGGGATAATGGTCGGTTCTCATGAAATTCATTATTTCCAACATGTGATTTAGGTGAACTGTGTTGTGAACCGTGATTACTCATATTCGTTTGATTTGAAATTTCCGTTGATTTGTTTAATGAGATATTTTGGCTTTCTAAACGGTTAAAATTATTTCTTGCCCAAACACGCATAAACAAATCAAGGTGTAGTAGACAAAAGTAAATTTAAACCGTTTTTAGTTGGACACCTATAGAGTAGAAAATTACTTACAGTGGGGTATAGCAGTCCGTTATGGTTGCAATCGCTCGACCTGAAATATGCTTGTTTTCTCGTTCATCAAGTCGGTTTCTTTGAAATTAGCCAAAGCGGTGCCTTGTTTTTCTTATTACACAGTATGCCACTCCAATCGCGCTTACTCCAGAATCTACTTTTCGTTTGAAACATGTATACGTTGCCCTTTTTTTAGTATCTTCAAGTTTTTCACTGTTCTAACTTCCAGACTTCCCTCTTTCTTCCTTTTTCTTTTTCTTACTATTTTTTTCGTTTCTTCAGATCGTGAGATGCAGGAAGTCACGGTGTCGGATCTGAGCGAGGTAGATCTCGATGGGTGGAGGAACTCGGGTAATCGCGGGTGTAGGTTGTTATTGGATCTCGGGTTTGGATTTGATGGAGGAGGCGATGTGATGGTGATTTAGGGGTGATGTTCGATGATTGGGCCTCGGGTCTGGGTTTGCAGTGGTAGAGGTCAGTTTAGGCGATGGGTTAGTCCAAGGTAGTGAAAAACTGGGAAGTGATGCTTGTGTGGCAGGGTTCGTCATGGTGATAGCAGAGGTTTTGGGTTGCGGTTTGTGGTATAAATGTTGTTGATATAGTTGCAGACTTGCAGTAGAAGGATCAAGTGAGGTGGTTATTAATGCAACAGGGGGATATGTAGCAAATGTAAGGGTGTTGTGTGGAGTTTGCAGCGGATACTGTGGGGCAACAGGGTTGTTAGTCATAGGGTGATGGAACTGCAGTTCGGCAGAGGAGGGGATGGTGAGGAAATGAAAGAGTATTCTGTTGTTATAGAGGCAAAAACAGTGAGGCAGTGGAATGGTTTGAACAAGGACTGTACACAGCGAAGCACAGTTTTGTATGTTAAGCGAAATTTTGTAAAAATGATGCAAAAATTGTAAAATAAAATTGAAAATGCAATAAAATTAAAAATGCAATAATTGAAACAACGAACAAAAAGAATTGAAACAGCGAAAATATGCAGAGAATGAAAAAAAACGCTACTTTGGTGAATGGAACTGAAAAACGAAAAAAAATGATTTTTTTTCATGGAAACTAATGCAAAAAAAATTTAACACGAATAGACTTAAAAACGAAGAATTGAAAATTTCGAAAAACACAATTCCCCGACAACGGCGCCAAAAACTTGTTGCGACTTTTCTATTGATTAGAAAAGCATAAATTTTAATTAATTTTGCAAGCGCACAGGCGTGTAGTATGCAGGCCGAACACAGGGAATTGTGTTTTAAAATATTTGAAATCCCTATTTAAATCTTAGGCATGTTAAACAAATTCGATGGTGGATCTTGAACAGGAAATAAAAACAATAATATACTCCAAATTGATTTCGAATCTAATCAAAATTGCAATTAAAATATAAAATTGTAGAAATCAGAACAGAAAAAAAAAGTGCTTAGAAGAAAATAATAGAGCAAACAACTGAAATAAAATGAACTGAATTTATTAACTAACTGGAAAGAGTGCAGAAGATAACGAAGAACAAGAATAAATAAATTGCTAAATCTAATTAACAATCCTACGTATTCTGTTCGAAATTAAAACACTGCTGAAATTAAAACTAAACTAGAAGAAGAGTGATGGGGTAAGAGATGATTTTCCATCTGCATTGCTCTCCATATTTAAAGACTTCAGTCTCCAAAAATAATCCTACTATTTAGGTCCATGTGCTTGATATTTGGAGAATAATAAGCCACCTCACTTTGAGTTGGTCTTTGCTTTGTTATTTGATTAACAAGCGGCCTTGCTTTGAGAGATTTTTAGGCTAAACTTTGAAAGTGTATTTTCAATATTTGCAATTGATTTCTTGCATGAATAGTACACATGTTGGTGACGTGAGATGCATTTCTTCATGAACGATATGTACTTTCTCTTCGAATTATTCGATACTCAAAATGTTTCACTCTTTTTTTTGCGTGTCATTTGAACCATTGGACGGCACAGCCGATTAGTTTCAACGTTGCACTTCAGAATCTATAATCTGAAAACCCACAACAAAATACCCGTATAATACCGCTTTATTAAAATAAAAATATATGAAACAAACGGTTTAAATGCAGAAAAATACGTTCATCAATAGTTTTGATAATTTCGATGTTTTTGTATTCCTCCCATTACGTTTTGGCCTTATAACTCTAGATTTAAAATTAATAATAATAAAACAAATATAGTGTAAAGATCCCACTTATACTATTATTTGATAACCAATATATGACTCTTTGATCCCCTCCATGCATATGTGAGTTTGGAAATCAATGTAGAGTTACGAGAGTCAAGAGTTTACTTCTTGGATCTGTGAACGAAACAATAATTAGTCAGAATATGATTTATAAGTGAGAACCACCTATAATATTTAAATTAGTATAATATAATTTCCTTTTCCTAGTTGAAAACAAATTGATGTACAAAACTAATCAGTTTCTTGATAGTATTCATGTTAGTATCTCCATTAATTTTTACTTTTGATACCAAAAGGTTGAAATTTCATTTTGTCGAAGACAATTATAAAAATTCAAAACGTATCCAATTTTCATAAATCTTATAATTTTACCAAATTTATGGAACTTATACCACGGATCATGCATTTATCTCTTTCAGTTTTGCATAATCAAAATTTGTGTCATAATCATCAAAATCTTTCATAAAATTTCTTCATTTCCAACATAATTCTTCTTTATCTATTTATAATTAAAATGAAAGTTAATATTTAACTGTAACTAGTATAAGAAAATGAATCTCAAGACCATACATCTTAATTATGTAAATTCAAGTTCATTCTCCACATTCTTGGTTACATTTAAACTTTTCTTTCTAAATAAATCACAATTTGCATAACAAGAGAACATAGTAAATATAGTAAAGTCTCGACAAATACGTACTTACATGTGAAAAATCTTAAATAAATATCCTACAATATATAAAAAAACCTTTAGAAAATCTCATGTAACTTAAGATAAGTTAATAGTGAAAAATAAATAATACGAGTGAATGATGAATAATTTTTTATCGATAGCTTTAGACTAGTCTATATGTTAAACTTGAGTATCCTAAAAAATATAAAAATATGAGTATGGTAATTTTTATTTTTATTTATTTTTTTGTAAACAAGGCATGACATAAAAATAAGTGTATATTAAGGTAACTTATATTTTAATTTATTTATTGCAATTATGAGTACATCAATTGTATTCTATATCTAGTGCTCAATATACCTTAATATTCAAACATACAATATACTTTATTGTTGAAATTTTTAGCTCATCCTCTCATTTTCGCTATGTGTGCACTCCATTTCATGTAGAGGGAAGACCATTGAATGAAGCTCTTTGGTGCAACATTATGATTGGATACCTCGACATCTCCCTGGACACATATATGTTCATGGAAACGCTTGTTGTAACAAAATGAATACCTTATTGTTACATGCTACAAATCTCATATATGCTCATTGCCTTTTTGATATCTGACGCGATGTAGGACTAATCACAATCAAATCTGTGCATGCACTCTAGTAAAATGCGAGCCACACCTAATAGATCTTCACCTTCATGTGCATTTCTCAATTCAACTTAAAGTTATACAAAGTCCTCATAACACTTTGATAAGATTGATTACTCCTCTCAGCAGTTAAGATTGGATTAGCTACTACCTCACAACATTTGTGCCAAGCAGGCCCTCTTCTAACATATAACTCCACCTTAATGAGCATTCTAGCTCAAGCCACATCAGGAGCATACTTAGGTCAACGTTGCATCATATTTGCCGCCTCGCACCATCGACTTTGATACAATGTTGTAATTTTCGGCACCCCTAGCATTTCTACTGTACACGCACTTCATGTAGTGTAGAAGAAGCAAGATCATTGAACGAAGTTATTTGGTGACAGCTTCATGATTGGATATCCTGACATCTTCTGAAGTACATATATGTTCAAGAGAACAATTATTGTTTGATTAAAACAAACACACACGCACATACATACACACACACACTTTTGGTTTAAAAACAACCTTTCTTTTCAGATTTTTTTTATTATTATACAAAATTCAAATTTCAAATAAATCAAATTTCTAATTAAAATCCTAATTATAAAACAAAACATCTATAATACACACATACACATTCCAAATTTCATTAAAAAAATTATGTTTAAAACCGAAGGTACGTATATATATATGTATGTATGTGTGTGTATGTAATATCTAATGAATATAAAATATTACATCACGTAATCAGAACAGCCTATTAAGTTAATTTAAATATATACTTATACATTTGTTGTTGCTTATATGTATGGTTTATTCCATATTAAAATATCATCGCTTCATAACTTACCATATGTAACAACTATAGATCCTAATACTCAGATTTACTCGTTTATGTACACCCTAAATTAAGCTGCCGTGTTTATAATAATTAACATGTTTGCATTATGAATTCAATCACATCATAAATTAAAATACAAAATTGTACTAAAGTAAAACAAAATAACATTAGAGTTAACACTTTACAAAGACAAGTCACCAAATACAAACACAAATGTTTTGATATAAATTAATCATACTACTTTGTTAATTATCACTAAAGATGATTTAGTGAAAATACGTTATTTATGTAAACATAAAATATGATCTAGTGCAATTAACAAAAAGATTTTTATTTTAAAGTTCCCTCATTTATCCCCTTGTCGAAGCACCAATCCAACAATAATGCAATTTTACAATATGTAGCGGATGCACACAGATTTGAAGTACACAGAAGATTGAGTTTGGAAAAATATGTGGTACATAAAGTTCGTCCAAAAGTTCATCTACGGCGGGAATCGAAAACAGTCCTTGATGATGATTGCATTTAAGGCTCCATAGACAACACAAAACTACCATGAGCTGTCTTTTTTTATTTTTTATTTTTTGAACTAGAAGGACAGAAAAGGAGAATGAACTTGTGATCATTAAATTATTTTTGAGTTGCATTTCTTGGACAAGTTTTTCAATCTCATATGTTTGAAAACTTAGGTAATAGTATGGCTTAACACTTAACGTGAATGGTTGAGTGTTATGGTTTAGGATGATACGGAGTCTAATGGACTTTTCAAAAAGGGTTTTATAGTTGGATAATAGATTTTCAATTTGTTGAACTATTTCATTTTTTATGCCCAAAGAGAGGTAGTGGGTAGGAATTAAATTGTAGCATGAAATGAAAGATATCGGCTCTTGAGTTGGTAGGCTGATATTTCATTTGGGCCAAGAGGTGATGCAAGCCCCGTAGTTGCACGAATTGATTATTGGGTGTAAAAGCCATAGTTTGCTTTTTTGAATTAGTTATAGGACCCATCCTTTCCAACCATTCTATCCAACATCTGCACCTGATCTAAACAATGACGTTCTTCCATGATCCATGACTTCGGATTTTCTCTCTGTTGCCTATCGTGACCACAAAGGAGCTTTATCAGTTGAGAACTTTGGAGTGTAAATTGTTATGAGTACTCCCTGTGTCCACAAGAATAAAATTTGGTTTATTGTTTATCAGTGCCGGATGTCTAGAAGTTTAGGGGTAGTTGGAACCAACTTTCTTCAAGTTGGTTCGTTGTCAGTTATGATTCTTTTCAGTGTCTGGTGGGTCATCTGGTTCATGCGAGGGAGGTTCATTTTCTGTATCAAGTAGTACCAATATGATGTGCTTCGGCTAACAACTCTAGTATTACAAGCTTGATATGATATAAACAAAGACCTAATACAACAATCTAAAGTTAATATCACATTCACCAAATTGATACTTTTCATTGCATTTGTAACAAAGTCCTTTCTGGCATCGTTGAAACATTTCTACTCCTGCTAGCTATCGATTGGAATGTTTGACAAGGTTGTTTGAGGAAGTTGTTTGTGAATGAGCTTGTATTATTTGTTGAAATGATTCTGAGGGAAAAGAGGTTGTTGTTGTTGTTGTCGTCAGTTTTTGAAGTAGGTTTGTTTGGAGTTTCGAAAAGATGGTGGTTCGAGAGAAAATAGATTGGGTATCTTTGTATTTCTGTTCAAGTAATTTGGCCATGTTGATGGGTTCAGAGATGGCATTAGATTTCAGAACGTGGCATTCATTTTGGATGTGTAGCTTAAGGCCGAAGATGATGCATTGGAGAATGGAGTAGGTCGGAAGAGTGGTTATTTGGTTGCTTATTCATTTTGATGAACTTAAATAAGCGACTTCTTTGCTTTTTTTAAAGACAGAAACAATTTATTTTGACTTTCAAAAAGTCAAAATGTAGCTTATTTAAGTCGCACCATATAGTCTCTTATTGTTTCAAAAGTGGATTGGTAGCTTCGACGGTGATGATTTGTTTGAGTTCGGAAAGGGGACTTGGGAGTTAATGAAAGAGAGAGATACGAGGTGCTACTTAATCGCTTTAGTTCAAGCTTGCCATAATGAAAGTTGTTTGTTTCAATGCATCCATCGAAACCAAGTTAGCACTTGCCGGGCCATGTAAAAAAAACTAGCAGGATCAATGTGTTGCTTTTCAAGTGTTGAATGATATGCAGAGAATCTAGTGAGAGTTGGAGACCATCGAATGTAGGGAGACGTTTAGGTAGTCTTGTGAGAGTGGTGTTTGTTAGTCCGTGAGATGATGGTTTTGATGACAACAACCTTAGAATAGATTGTAAAATATAAATACTAACATTATAAGTTTAGATATATATGTATATGCAGGATTAATCATGCAGGTACTAAGAATGAAGACTGTACAATATATAGATTCAAGATATCAAGATAAAATATCAAGATAGAAGACTCATGAGTATCGAGACTATCAAGATTTCAAGATTTCAAGGATAAGTATTTTTTATTATTAGGAATTTTTGTTAAAACTCGTAGAAAAGCACTAGCATCTTAAAATCCAATTTATTCGTGAAATGAAATCCACTTCGAGCCCGTTAAAGGGATGGAACTCTAAGTAGGATGGAACCTATGAAAAATCTAGTGGAACATTGTTTTGTATCCGCTAACTTTTATTCAAAATGATTTTTCAAAATTATATCCTGTTTTCAAAATGTTTTCAAAACTTTCATTTTAAAAGATTCAAAACCCTCGATCCTGATTTTAAATTATTTAGCCTCAAAAACATCTTTATTTTCAAAGTCAAATTACTCCTGATTTTAAACTATTTTTTCAAATAATATATTTAACTTTAAATATTTATACCTAGATTTAAATATAAAATTATAGTTAAAACCTATGTATATTATTCTTTATATTTACTTATGAATTTTAACTATAGTCTAGTATATTTATAAAGTTTAAAATAGTTTTTATATAAGATAAATGTTATTTTCAAAGAAATTCAAAACATCATAAAGTGTTTTGAGATGTCGACATGCCTATGGGTACCATGTCAACATGGTGTCAGTTTGGTTAAAAAATTCAAATTTCAAAAGAAGTATCTATTCGCCATAACTCTTCATGAATGGACATGGCTGTTGTTATTCTATAAATAGGGGTCAGTTTCAACGAATTTTTAATCACTTTTTTCTGGTTTTCACTCCTCTTCTTCTTCCTCATTTCTTAATACATATTCTTATCATTACTTTGCCGAAATCAACATTGGATCATACTCGATTACTTCTAGTTTGATTCACTATCACTATCTCTACAAGATTCTCAGTGCTATTCAGAGTTATAGTCTTCTTTGTAATCTATTAAGCGAGAAAAGGTGTGATTGTAGCCTTGGAAATCAATCAAAAGGGAAAAGGTGTGATTGTAGCCTTGGTAAATCAATTGTGTAAACTTGTGGCCCGGAAATAAAGTATCTCTACCAAAGGATCGAAATTCTGGAGGGTGTACCTCGCAGCCTTGAAACCGAGGTTGTAATTGTACGATTGCTTTTGAAAGGAAATCCGTACTTGTGTTGCGGGACTGGATGTAGGGTAACTCCGAACCAATATAAAATCCGGCGTGTTCTTTCCTTTACTGCTTTTATTTTATTTCTGCATCTATGATTATTTCTGTGATCATATCTATGTCTGTATATTGCATACTTTTGTGTCTAAATTAATATAAATTAAAAAGATTTAGTAATTCTTTATTAACACTATTCACCTCCCCCCCCCTCTATTGTTAATCTTAGCCTTAAGATCCGTAATCCGCATTTTGCACAATTGGTATCAGAGCAAGGTTTTCAAAGTTTCATAATCTGATTTTTGAAAAGTTTTCAAAATGGCTACCAACACCGGTACTGTTATTAACACTAATATCCCTGTCACTAGTTCATTTGTAGAGGGTCAGTCTACTGTCAGACCACCACTTTTTAATGGCAGTAACTATGCATATTGGGCATGTACGATGAAAATATATTTACAATCTATAGGATTAGACACTTGGAATATCACACAAACTGAATATTCTGAACCCACAATTGATTTTGCACAGTGGACTGTTGAGCAAAAGACTGTTGCACAAAATAATTCTAAGGCAATGAATATTCTGTTTTGTTCACTAGATAGAAATGAATTCAATAGAGTGTCAGTTTGTAAGTCTGCGTATGAAATCTGGAAAATTTTGCAAGTTACTGACGAAGGAACAAGCAAAGTCATACAGACCAAAATTTCCATGCTCATAAATCAATTTCAATTATTTAAAATGAATGCTAATGAGTTTGTCTCAGATATGTATAGCAGATTTCAGGATATTGTGCATTCTCTAATATCTTTGGGAAAGGAATTTTCTGAAGAAGATCAAGTCAGAAAATTTTTAAATTCTCTAACTCCAGAATGGGATCAAAAGACACTTGCGATCGAAGAGGCAAATGACATCAGTATTTTAAAGATAGAAGAATTAATTGGAAATCTAATGTCGTATGAAGTTCAAATGATCGGGAGAAGAGAAAGTAAAGCATCTGAAAAGAAATCAATGGCATTCAATGCATTGACCGATGAATCAGACTCAAACAGCGATAATAATGAAGAGATAGCCTTTATGACCAGAAATTTTAGGAGATTCCTGAAAAACAGAAAGATGAATAATCTCAAGAGAAACAACTCTAAGAATTCTGGAAATCAGAATATAGTGCCAAATAATGACAAGTATTAAAACTGTGATAAACCAAGCCACTTCAAAAGAGACTTTCCGTATCCAGAAAGACAGAATCCTCCTATGAACAATTAACCAGAAAAGAAACGGAAGCGTGCATTTACTGCTACTCTAGATGACTCAGACTCGTCCTCAAGTGATGATGATCAGAAGACGGATAATTCGAATTTGTGTTTCACAGCTGTTCACGACTCCAACAATTCAGAGAAACGGACTCAGAAAAAGGTACATGTTTACAGTACAATTGGTTGAAATTGTTTTCTTAAGATTAGTTGCTTAATTGTTTGATTGATTGATTTTTGAATTGGTGTGTTGTTTGAATTTTAAAATTTATTTTCTATTTTTATTATTTTTATTATTAGTTTTTACTATTATTTTTTAATACTTTCTGAATATATTATAAGTATAATAATATTTCAGAAATATATAATAGACATTAATAATAATATATATTAGAGATCTTAGGAAAAATTAATTCATGAAAATTCAAAAGCACATGTCGACATGGTCCCTACCATGATGTCGACATGGCCACCTGAATTTGAATTCAAATGTTTGAATTTCCCTCCACCTTTTAACTTCATTCAATTCTCTGAAAAGATACCTTTTTACCAAAGAATATGTCCTTTAAGAATCTATTTATTCACTGTCTTTTATCATATCTTTTCACTTTCATTTTCAAAGTCAAACTCTCTCTTCATAACTTCAAGCTCTCTACTCTCTACTCTAATGGCTTCTTCAAGCAACCCCTCAACCATGAGAATTTCCAAAAAAATCAAAGAGCAATTATTCAATGATCCGGAGGCACTTAAAGCATACATCAATTATGCTAACTATGCCAAAGTCCATCTCGGAAATTTTTCTATTTTTCTTCTTATGAAATTGATTCTCTTTTTGCAAACAATGGTGTTCTTAGTCTTATTGATGCTTCTCAAAATGATTTTGTTTGCTATCCTAATCTTGTCAAAAATTTCTGTGCAAATTTAAATCGCGGATTTTATGTTGGAAATGAAGATGAAATTTGGAGTAGTGTCAAAGGCACTCAAATTGTTTTGAATTGTGATCTTTTGGGTACCATTCTCAATTACAAGAGTTCGGGAATGGATCTTTCTAACTTTAAAATCGATGAACATGATCGTGAGACATTTCATCACATTTTCGAAAGAGATGATGATTTTGGTTTTAAAAATAGAAATTTTCGACCAAAAGCAAAAATTGTTAATCTTCTTTTGCAACATACTTTGACCCCAAGATCGGGAAATTTTAACAATCTTACTTCAAAAGTTTGCAAAGCTCTTTTTACTATTTTCGGAAACTATGACATAAATTGGGCGCAAGTTATTTTGGATGAACTTCGTCCTAAAAATCTTGAAATGGGTGAGAATACTTTATACCATGGAATTTATCTCACTCGGATTTTTAACTATTTTGAGTGGATTTCAAAGGCGAAGAATTTGTTTTTATAAAAGTTTTCAATCATTCCAACATTTCGCCTATGAAAATTCCATTTGTTTTTCAACCTTATGAGACACTTACCGAAAAGGAAGAGCGTTTGGCTCATGAGGAAATGGAAGAAGAGGAAGTTGAAGAAGAAGAAGAAGAAGAAGGGGATGAAATGGAAATTGAAGAAGAAGAAGAAGGTGAAACGTCTTTGGAAAGCATTGAATATCCTTCCAATCCATCCAACAAATCCCTTCTCAAAAACCAAAAGATAATTGTGGAGAATCAACGGATTCTAAAAGGATCCGTTAGTATAAGTTGGATAACATTTCTTCGAAGATGAACAAGTTATTTTCAAAAGTTAGCAAGAAACTTGGACTATCTTCATCATCTTCATCCTCTAACTAGTTTTATCTTTTCGTATCTTGTTGTATTTGTTTTAGTTTGCTTTATTTCGAATGTTCATGTAATTTGTTGTGTGCTTAATCATTGTATTATCGTAGTATGTAATGAAATGAAATTTTCTTTCTGTCATCTACCTTATCTTATCTCTAGAATAAATGTTAGCATATTTTATATATACACACACAATTATTCACAAAATCAAAATTAGTCATAACATTTCACTAACCCATGTCGACATCCCCTATGTGACCATGTCGACATGTATTGGTCAGAAATGGAAATTGATTTTGAATTTGAAATTTGAATAACTACCACATGTCTATTCAATTCAAACGAATTTCTACTCATATATATACCTATTTCTTCCAGAATTCTTCACTGAAATTTATTTCTTATCATCTATATCCTCCATTTCTTTCACAAATTCAACTATGGCTAATCCTATTCACAACATATCCGAAAATCATGAAGAAAATCTTAATTCGTTCAATAATATTCTCTCATTTATTCTACGAAACCAGCGTCATTTAGAATTAAGTCAAATGCAGATGATAAAGGAACAAGAAAGGCACTTCGATGCAATACGATGGATGATCTCCTCTCTGCACAAGGATGATAACGAAGAACATCCACCTGTCTCTCTCACCAATGACAATGATAATTGGGATGTTATTAAGGCAGACCCAATCTTTGGAGAAGAAGGATGGGTGGAAGTTCCACATAACGTTTGATTTTTTATTACTTTGTTTGATTTGTTTGAATTGATTTGGTTTGAATTGATACTTTGTGTGGATTGATTTCTTATTGATTTGAAGATTGGTGTGTAAAACATATATATATACATTGAAATGTATATAATCTTTAATTAGTTATCATGCTTAGAAATATAATTATTTCCTATCCTATATATTCCGTTGTATAGCTTAACAATGCAGACACTGAAGTCCAAGAATGAGGGGGAGTAAGTTTTTGTTGATGACAAAGAGGGAGAAATATAAAATAGGGTAGTTAGGTATAGGTTAAGGGGAAGCTGTTAGTGTAAAGACCCGTAAATCCGTACTCCTTGAATAGACACTAATCTCCATTGATTAATTCAAGATGAACGAAAATACGAACCCTTAGGGGTTTAAGAAAAAGAATTTAAGAAAAGAAAGAAGAGAGAAAAAGGTAGAAGATAGAGAAGAGATAGAAAATAGAGGGAAAAGAAGGTAGAAAATTTTAAAATAGAAGAAAGAGAGAATAGAACATAAGGAAAAACAGAAGAAAATAGGACGGAAAAGAGAATAGAGGAAAAAGAAAACAACAGAACAACAACAGAATCTCACAATTCGCAGCGGAACAACATATAATAATAAATGAATAATCTTTAAACAAAGAACTATATCAGTTATTACATTACATTTCATTTCATTATATCATCAGAGTATACAACAACAACAAACAGTGCAGCGGAAAAAGAAATACTATATAAACTAGTTATACGCCATGCCATCCAGCTTGCCTCCAGCAACTCCAAAATATCCAGAATATCCTGATAAACCTAACTCTTAACTGCCCGTGTGTAAATTGGTGGGCACCCAGAGTTTAGGAAGGAAAACAATAAACTCCAAGTCAGTCATGTGACTGGTGTGAGAACTCAAAACAGTTTATTTATCTTTAAAATCAAAATAGAGGAATATTTTTAAATTCAATTCGCAATGCTTTTAAAAATGAGACTACCATAAGGCCTCCCGCACACACACACAATGCAAACGCAGAATCGGAGGAGATTTCTCCTTATGATAGTCAAAGATGCTTGATACGCATTTAAAATAACATTTGATATTATTACTAGTGCATAGTGTAGGGGAAAAATTCATTTTGAAAGTAGAATATAAATCTTAGCCAACATACGACCATTATCGTATGCCTACTATAGCTACTATCCAAACAGTGGTGACCACCATAAGTGAATAGCAGGTTCTACAACTAATACCGTACAAGTCACGTATTGTTTCTTTGGATTTCCAACGAATGATCAGGCCAAGGAACTTCCCATTGCCAC
This sequence comes from Allium cepa, assembly GCA_030765085.1. Lineage (NCBI taxonomy): Eukaryota > Viridiplantae > Streptophyta > Magnoliopsida > Asparagales > Amaryllidaceae > Allium > Allium cepa. Next base: position 338,606,181 of record CM060932.1, on the reverse strand, counting down.
ATGAGAATGCCTCTGGATGGACATCCCCGAGAACCAAACCGGATCTCTACCAACACAAGGCCGGGTTACTCCTAACTGAGTAACAACTGACCGAATATGCCATCCCCCGGTCCTTTGGGACCTTTATCAACCGAGCGCTCGTAATCAATTCACACAATCATAAAGTGTTTTCAACATGAGTAAGTATCTGGGCTCCATACCATGACACCACCCTTTTCCAGAAGGAAATGCACATATCCTAAAGGGCGCTACCCCTCATAACCTTGCTGCATCTTTCCTGTTTTGACCATTTCCGGGATGTGCGGCTCGACGAATTCACGTCCACAAAAACATACTTTATACAAAAGCCATGCTTTGGGTCAACAAATGATCAACACAATGATCACAAGGATAGACGATCAAATAAATGATCCTACCACAAATAATCAACACAATGATCATTTCAGCATCACTCAGCATGTCACATTACCAAACTGGGAATATATCGCTGATAACTTCAACTATATAACCTTTGAGCACATACGTCTCAAAGAAGGGTGTTAAGCAAAGAATAAATTCTCCGCCACCAACAGAAATATATTTGAAAGAAATCGGCTTTATATCTCAACTTGTAATGTCAGACATACAATCCATACAAGTCTGTTCCGGGCTCGAACAGAACCGAAGGCACTTACAAGAAGTCCTTGCAATCCGGATATTCACGATCCTGATCGGATTCACCATCACATATGGAAAACTCAATACCATAGCTACTCGGTGCAGAGTCAATCGATAGTTCATCCTATCACTCTCGCAAATACCGGTCTTCAACACCGATCTTCAAATGCGATTCACAACGACGTATCACATATTCGGAGTGGGTTATACGACCCCATGGTCCTTTCCCGGTTAACCCGAATAGTGAGCGCTTATTCAAAAATAAGTGTGCATTCAAATTCAATCAAATCACATCAAATACCCATTCAAAGGGAAATATTGATAGTCGGTTATTGAACTATCAATGGATATGCACACATCACCAGATTCCAAATAATTTTCCAAATTATTTATTTTCCAAAATATCTTTACAAGATATATAATTTCAACACTTCAAAAATAAATCAATATTTATTTTTAACCAATTTCACTTTTCACATATAAATTCCATAATGAATTTATATTTCAAAATATTCGTGCATATACGATTTCAATAATTCATTTCAATTTATCCCCCAAAAAGATAAATTCTAATTATTCACTTCATATTGGAAAACATTTCCATACTTATTAAATAAGTAATTCACAATCTTTTATTTTCAACACTTAGAAAATATTCAATATACTTAAATCGAATTAAGTATATAATTCATTCTTTAAGGAAATCATTCTCTTAAACATATTTATTTGGGCCAAAACGAATGTTACGTAAAACATCGTTACGACAACCCAAAATCACTAGTATAGGGATTCGAAATTAAAATAGATATATAAATCCCAATACTATACAAAACATTTCCTTTCGGAAATCATTTACTATAACAACAGTGTTATAGTCCACATTTCCTTTTATTTCTCGAAAACGTCTATTTCAACAATAAATGTTGAAATCTATGGTTTCGAATCTCAACACATTTTAAACCATCGTTAGATCGTTTTAATTCTGTTTAAAATATCACATTCTAAAACATTTTCTTTAACGTGTTATTCACTATTCAAAAATCGTGAACATACTTTGTTAACAAATTTCATCCTTTTATTCAATTTATTTTAAAGGATTATTCACTATTCAAAAATGTGAATATAACTCCATTAATAGGTTATAACAATTAACTTATCAAAATAAGTCGTTTGCGAATTTATAAAACAACGTTTATAAATTCCTCTTCTATTTATTTATAAAAACTTCCTTTAATAAATTCCTTTATTAACCTATTCCAGTTTATAACTAAATTATAAACTACAAGTTCATATTATAAGTTAATTACTTATAAAACGATTATTTTACAAAATCGTTCATTTAACTTCCCAAATTATTAATCTTAACTTATAAGATTGTTTATTTATCCAAAATTCATTCTTTCGATAACTTTATAAATTTTGTAAACCTACTGCTTATAAAATTTCATTTATAACTTCACAGTTTATAATTTCATAAATTTCATTCATTTAGGAAATTCATTTTCGCTACATTCAAACACTTATAAAAATTCGTTTTATAATGTCCATAATTCAATTTATAAATATCCATTTATAAATCTCTTAATATAAATTAATTTATATTATTCTTTTAAACGTCTTTAAATCCCTTTAAAATTTCACCGTTCTCTTGATTTATAAAAATAATCAAATTTTATAAATCTTATATTCAAACTTTTAATAATAAACTCAAAAATCCAGTTTAAACTATTTTATAAAATCATTGGTTCATATTTCTCAAAAACCAACTTTTAACTATATTTCACAAAAACCATAATTTTATAACTTTAAAAATTATAACGTTTATTTATTTATAATGGATCAATTCCAAAAATATAGTATATTTTCAAAAATCACTTTAAAGCCATTTTAAAATCTCAAAATCTGGGTCCAATGATGCTACACACCAAATAGTCAATCACGACTAATAACGATATCATATATCGATATGATAATCCATCAAATATCAAAATATCTGAAATAAAATAAATACTGTTGAGGAATCCAGTTGGATCCCTCCAACCTGTTTCCTGCATCCAAAAACATTAGCACAATACCAATTTCGCTCCAGTACGAAATTATCGCGGTACATGTTTTTATTAAATATTATCCGCTTAATAACGGCGTAATAGGGTCTCATCCGCTAAACAAAAAATGCGGGAAATCAACAACTGCAATATATACATATGCCAATATATATATATTGATATTATATATAATACCAATTTCACTGTTTATGAAATATTCGCGGTATATGTTTTTATTAAATAACATCCGCTTACTAACGGCGCATAATGTCTATTTTAACAATCAATAATTTACAGTCATCATTCAAACATGCATTCAAATATTTTAAATCTAACTATTTAAAATAAAATCGAAATCTATTCGATTGAGTGAGAAGTTCTCACCTTGATTTTAATTTCCGTTTTAGCTTTTATTTCGAATAAAATTAAACGCGCGTTTAATTTTACCCGAAATTCTCACTAACTCCAAACGACTCCAAACCAACTCCATCGCGTAGTGCTCATCCATACGATTCCAACGCAACTGAGTTTGCATTTTTTCGACCTTGTATGAAAAAGTTATTGATTTTACAAGATTGCTCGAATTTAAATAAACTAATAACAACATAACTTTAAAATTATAAACCTAACTTCCATCCTAGCCCTTAGATCCTTCCCCAGTGCATCAAGACCGTCCCCCACCCTTCTTCCTCTTCACGTTAATATCCAGGTTGAGGCCGACTTCCTTGAACCCATTTAACATGAATTAGGGTTTAATTATTCACCACGATTACTCGCCTAAACTCGATCACACTACCACCATCACGAAGCACACAACCACCACTACACACGGCCTGAAGGAGATGCAACTCGGCTGCACAATGAGCCTAGAATTTCGTGCGCACGGCAGCAAGGTCGGCCCCACTTTGCTCGCTCATCGTTGCTCCATTCCCGATCATATCCGTATGGATTTAAAGCTCATCTCGTGCTCTTCATCTTTGTAGTTAACAACTTCTTCTAATTCTTTGTAGATTGGGAGAGATTGAGGGGAAAAGGAGATTGAATTCTGGCCTTAGAATAGAAAGTGGCGGCTACAGTAGGAAATTAGGGTTTAGTGATAATTTTTTTATCAAATTTATGAAGATGGTGGTCTATTTATAAGGAACGAGCGACACTATTCATCCCGGAAATTCCGAACTCCGATTTAGGCGCCGTAACCAGCGTTTCTAAGGTTTACCCCGCGTTCCGGACACAATGGAACAGGTTTCGGAAGCTAATTCGGAATTATGTGCGAGTTATGGCTGTAAACGCTCAATTTAAATTAAACCGATTTAAATCGATTTCTAGGCGTTTTAATTTGTAACGGACAAACGGTAAATCCAATTGACTTGAAATTTGAAACCTTACAAAAATATCACATTACGGATCCGATGAAACTGGTTTCGTCGAAATCCGAGACTTTTTGAAAAATGGCTATTTTGACTCGCCAAATTTAAATTAAAAATAATTCGATGCGTTTCGAGCTGCCACGATCAAACGATAACTCCGATTGACACGAAAATTGAAATCCGGTAATAACTAACTATTACGGATCCAATGGAACTGGTTTCGTTCAATTCTGAGACTGTTCAAAAATTGGCTATTTTACAGTCGATTATTAAATATTAAAATATTCAATTTTCACAAATTAACTTTTAATTCGATTTTAAAAGTTCTAAAATATCATTCTAACTTCAATATGATAAAATAAAATTTTACAAATCATTTTCTATCATATTTAACTCGATTTTCAATTATTTCCATAATTTATCATATTAAATTATTGATTTAATTATTCAATTAAATCCAATAATTCAAATAAAAATTTATTTGACTTATAAATTCACTTATAAATATTTAAAATTAATTAAATATTCAAATTTTAATTAATTTAATTTCTGGGTCGTTACAATCTTTCCCCCCTTAAAAGAATTTCGTCCTCGAAATTACAAGTAAGAAAAGTTACAGAATCTATTAATTTTCCAAAATTCATACTTAAACTTCTTACAATTCTTTACTAAGTTTTCAAATCATACTTAGTTATGTTTTCAAAAACAACTACTATGTTTAACCTTTAATTCCAAAACAAAGTTATAAGTTTTCAAAAATTTTCCCAATTTTCTCAAATTTTTTCTAACGCCTTAAATTTTCGAAAAAAATTCGCCATAGTCTCCTTTGCGCGGCTCGATTCGAAAAAAAAATGACAGTATATATATCACAAATATACATCTCATCAAGTAATGAGGCATCCCGAAGGGAAAAAAATATAAAAGTGCGATATTTAATCCGAGATATGTACCTTATATTTTATTAGCAAGCATATACGGCTAATATAGCGCGAAAGCGAACTCCAAATGCGAAGCAAACGCGATCCGCACCTACTAAACTCAACAAACAACATGAGAACCATGCATATAAAGCATAGTATCGATATAAAACATATAGCAACATGACAACTATATATGTCATATAGCAAATGCAACTAAACAATAAATGCAAACATCAACCATCATCCAACTAACATCCATAACCAATAAACATTCATTCATATTCTCATTCATATTTAATGAATTGGTTTTCAATTTAAATCACATTTGATTCATTAATGTTGGAATTTACTAACATTCATTCTCATTAATTTCAATTAGTTAACATTCACTAATTAAATCCAATTCACATTCAATTCTATTCAAATTTATTTATCTTTAATTTGAATTTCAATTACATAGCTTCCAATTTCATTAATTCACTTTCATTAACACTTAATGAATTATATACAATCAACTACAATCATATAACAACCAATGTATATCAATTACAACCAAATTTCTTTGCTTCACTTACATTCATTTTGGTTTAACATCTTTACTTTCCAATGGGTTTTATTAAATTGATTTTCATTCAATTTTATTCAACTTCCAATAACATTAGATTTTAAATGAATTAACATTCATTATTTCATATCAACTTTATTCACATTCAATTGATTAACATTCAATCGATTCATTAATTCAATTCAATTCTAAAGTTGAATTTCATTCACATAACTTAAGTTCACATTTATTACTTAACTTCATTAATTTAGTTTGATATCAATATCAATTCCATTCAACAACACTTAAGTTATATTTCATTTAACCTTATATTCATTTTTATTTACAACTCATATTCATATAATTTTACTTCTTGTATATATAAGTTTATTTCACAATTGTAAATCACTTTAATTATAATTCTATTCTTATAATTCATTTGCTTATGCAATTACTCTTTATTTAGATTATTCAAACAACCTAACAATCAACTTATATACACTTTAATAATTCTGAAAAATTTATTTCTTTATATATAAAAATATAATCAAGGTAAAATTATTTCATTCACCCAATTTCAAATCAATATTGTGCCGAATTGTTCTATTCAAGTGTTTAGAAACCCCTTCGGCTCAGTTTCGAGGCTGTGCTGACGAAAGTTCATATACCACTCAACAAACCAATCATCACAATATAAAACAATTTTATATTCACTAACAAATACGCTCTCATAGCTATTATTACACTCAAACTCATTCTAGAGTACTGCTGACTCTATCTCTAATGAATTATACCCAACAGAACCATGGTTGTCGCTTAACCATCAGCTCTGATACCAACTGTAAAGACCCGTAAGTAGCGGTCACAACCGGTAGGCTTTTCAACCATCCCAGCCCCACCGTGGCTTACACTGATATCCCAGACTTGCTTTTACGGCCAGCCTCTCGACTGTCACAGCTTACGCCTAACCAACCCCCTAAAAGAGGACGTGTAGGGGCAAGAGTCTCCCGTTCGCCACCAAACCGCGAAGCGAGAATCCCCCATCACATAGCCCAAAGCTTAGCAAGACTGGTGTGAGAACTCAAAACAGTTTATTTATCTTTAAAATCAAAATAGAGGAATATTTTTAAATTCAATTCGCAATGCTTTTAAAAATGAGACTACCATAAGGCCTCCCGCACACACACACAATGCAAACGCAGAATCGGAGGAGATTTCTCCTTATGATAGTCAAAGATGCTTGATACGCATTTAAAATAACATTTGATATTATTACTAGTGCATAGTGTAGGGGAAAAATTCATTTTGAAAGTAGAATATAAATCTTAGCCAACATACGACCATTATCGTATGCCTACTATAGCTACTATCCAAACAGTGGTGACCACCATAAGTGAATAGCAGGTTCTACAACTAATACCGTACAAGTCACGTATTGTTTCTTTGGATTTCCAACGAATGATCAGGCCAAGGAACTTCCCATTGCCACATGAGAATGCCTCTGGATGGACATCCCCGAGAACCAAACCGGATCTCTACCAACACAAGGCCGGGTTACTCCTAACTGAGTAACAACTGACCGAATATGCCATCCCCCGGTCCTTTGGGACCTTTATCAACCGAGCGCTCGTAATCAATTCACACAATCATAAAGTGTTTTCAACATGAGTAAGTATCTGGGCTCCATACCATGACACCACCCTTTTCCAGAAGGAAATGCACATATCCTAAAGGGCGCTACCCCTCATAACCTTGCTGCATCTTTCCTGTTTTGACCATTTCCGGGATGTGAGGCTCGACGAATTCACGTCCACAAAAACATACTTTATACAAAAGCCATGCTTTGGGTCAACAAATGATCAACACAATGATCACAAGGATAGACGATCAAATAAATGATCCTACCACAAATAATCAACACAATGATCATTTCAGCATCACTCAGCATGTCACATTACCAAACTGGGAATATATCGCTGATAACTTCAACTATATAACCTTTGAGCACATACGTCTCAAAGAAGGGTGTTAAGCAAAGAATAAATTCTCCGCCACCAACAGAAATATATTTGAAAGAAATCGGCTTTATATCTCAACTTGTAATGTCATACATACAATCCATACAAGTCTGTTCCGGGCTCGAACAGAACCGAAGGCACTTACAAGAAGTCCTTGCAATCCGGATATTCACGATCCTGATCGGATTCACCATCACATATGGAGAACTCAATACCGTAGCTACTCGGTGCAGAGTCAATCGATAGTTCATCCTATCACTCTCGCAAATACCGGTCTTCAACACCGATCTTCAAATGCGATTCACAACGACGTATCACATATTCGGAGTGGGTTATACGACCCCATGGTCCTTTCCCGGTTAACCCGAATAGTGAGCGCTTATTCAAAAATAAGTGTGCATTCAAATTCAATCAAATCACATCAAATACCCATTCAAAGGGAAATATTGATAGTCGGTTATTGAACTATCAATGGATATGCACACATCACCAGATTCCAAATAATTTTCCAAATTATTTATTTTCCAAAATATCTTTACAAGATATATAATTTCAACACTTCAAAAATAAATCAATATTTATTTTTAACCAATTTCACTTTTCACATATAAATTCCATAATGAATTTATATTTCAAAATATTCGTGCATATACGATTTCAATAATTCATTTCAATTTATCCTCCAAAAAGATAAATTCTAATTATTCACTTCATATTGGAAAACATTTCCATACTTATTAAATAAGTAATTCACAATCTTTTATTTTCAACACTTAGAAAATATTCAATATACTTAAATCGAATTAAGTATATAATTCATTCTTTAAGGAAATCATTCTCTTAAACATATTTATTTGGGCCAAAACGAATGTTACGTAAAACATCGTTACGACAACCCAAAATCACTAGTATAGGGATTCGAAATTAAAATAGATATATAAATCCCAATACTATACAAAACATTTCCTTTCGGAAATCATTTACTATAACAACAGTGTTATAGTCCACATTTCCTTTTATTTCTCGAAAACGTCTATTTCAACAATAAATGTTGAAATCTATGGTTTCGAATCTCAACACATTTTAAACCATCGTTAGATCGTTTTAATTCTGTTTAAAATATCACATTCTAAAACATTTTCTTTAACGTGTTATTCACTATTCAAAAATCGTGAACATACTTTGTTAACAAATTTCATCCTTTTATTCAATTTATTTTAAAGGATTATTCACTATTCAAAAATGTGAATATAACTCCATTAATAGGTTATAACAATTAACTTATCAAAATAAGTCGTTTGCGAATTTATAAAACAACGTTTATAAATTCCTCTTCTATTTATTTATAAAAACTTCCTTTAATAAATTCCTTTATTAACCTATTCCAGTTTATAACTAAATTATAAACTACAAGTTCATATTATAAGTTAATTACTTATAAAACGATTATTTTACAAAATCGTTCATTTAACTTCCCAAATTATTAATCTTAACTTATAAGATTGTTTATTTATCCAAAATTCATTCTTTCGATAACTTTATAAATTTTGTAAACCTACTGCTTATAAAATTTCATTTATAACTTCACAGTTTATAATTTCATAAATTTCATTCATTTAGGAAATTCATTTTCGCTACATTCAAACACTTATAAAAATTCGTTTTATAATGTCCATAATTCAATTTATAAATATCCATTTATAAATCTCTTAATATAAATTAATTTATATTATTCTTTTAAACGTCTTTAAATCCCTTTAAAATTTCACCGTTCTCTTGATTTATAAAAATAATCAAATTTTATAAATCTTATATTCAAACTTTTAATAATAAACTCAAAAATCCAGTTTAAACTATTTTATAAAATCATTGGTTCATATTTCTCAAAAACCAACTTTTAACTATATTTCACAAAAACCATAATTTTATAACTTTAAAAATTATAACGTTTATTTATTTATAATGGATCAATTCCAAAAATATAGTATATTTTCAAAAATCACTTTAAAGCCATTTTAAAATCCCAAAATCTGGGTCCAATGATGCTACACACCAAATAGTCAATCACGACTAATAACGATATCATATATCGATATGATAATCCATCAAATATCAAAATATCTGAAATAAAATAAATACTGTTGAGGAATCCAGTTGGATCCCTCCAACCTGTTTCCTGCATCCAAAAACATTAGCACAATACCAATTTCGCTCCAGTACGAAATTATCGCGGTACATGTTTTTATTAAATATTATCCGCTTAATAACGGCGTAATAGGGTCTCATCCGCTAAACAAAAAATGCGGAAAATCAACAACTACAATATATACATATGCCAATATATATATATTGATATTATATATAATACCAATTTCACTGTTTATGAAATATTCGCGGTATATGTTTTTATTAAATAACATCCGCTTACTAACGGCGCATAATGTCTATTTTAACAATCAATAATTTACAGTCATCATTCAAACATGCATTCAAATATTTTAAATCTAACTATTTAAAATAAAATCGAAATCTATTCGATTGAGTGAGAAGTTCTCACCTTGATTTTAATTTCCGTTTTAGCTTTTATTTCGAATAAAATTAAACGCGCGTTTAATTTTACCCGAAATTCTCACTAACTCCAAACGACTCCAAACCAACTCCATCGCGTAGTGCTCATCCATACGATTCCAACGCAACTGAGTTTGCATTTTTTCGACCTCGTATGAAAAAGTTATTGATTTTACAAGATTGCTCGAATTTAAATAAACTAATAACAACATAACTTTAAAATTATAAACCTAACTTCCATCCTAGCCCTTAGATCCTTCCCCAGTGCATCAAGACCGTCCCCCACCCTTCTTCCTCTTCACGTTAATATCCAGGTTGAGGCCGACTTCCTTGAACCCATTTAACATGAATTAGGGTTTAATTATTCACCACGATTACTCGCCTAAACTCGATCACACTACCACCATCACGAAGCACACAACCACCACTACACACGGCCTGAAGGAGATGCAACTCGGCTGCACAATGAGCCTAGAATTTCGTGCGCACGGCAGCAAGGTCGGCCCCACTTTGCTCGCTCATCGTTGCTCCATTCCCGATCATATCCGTATGGATTTAAAGCTCATCTCGTGCTCTTCATCTTTGTAGTTAACAACTTCTTCTAATTCTTTGTAGATTGGGAGAGATTGAGGGGAAAAGGAGATTGAATTCTGGCCTTAGAATAGAAAGTGGCGGCTACAGTAGGAAATTAGGGTTTAGTGATAATTTTTTTATCAAATTTATGAAGATGGTGGTCTATTTATAAGGAACGAGCGACACTATTCATCCCGGAAATTCCGAACTCCGATTTAGGCGCCGTAACCAGCATTTCTAAGGTTTACCCCGCGTTCCGGACACAATGGAACAGGTTTTGGAAGCTAATTCGGAAGTATGTGCGAGTTATGGCTGTAAACGCTCAATTTAAATTAAACCGATTTAAATCGATTTCTAGGCGTTTTAATTTGTAACGGACAAACGGTAAATCCAATTGACTTGAAATTTGAAACCTTACAAAAATATCACATTACGGATCCGATGAAACTGGTTTCGTCGAAATCCGAGACTTTTTGAAAAATGGCTATTTTGACTCGCCAAATTTAAATTAAAAATAATTCGATGCGTTTCGAGCTGCCACGATCAAACGATAACTCCGATTGACACGAAAATTGAAATCCGGTAATAACTAACTATTACGGATCCAATGGAACTGGTTTCGTTCAATTCTGAGACTGTTCAAAAATTGGCTATTTTACAGTCGATTATTAAATATTAAAATATTCAATTTTCACAAATTAACTTTTAATTCGATTTTAAAAGTTCTAAAATATCATTCTAACTTCAATATGATAAAATAAAATTTTACAAATCATTTTCTATCATATTTAACTCGATTTTCAATTATTTCCATAATTTATCATATTAAATTATTGATTTAATTATTCAATTAAATCCAATAATTCAAATAAAAATTTATTTGACTTATAAATTCACTTATAAATATTTAAAATTAATTAAATATTCAAATTTTAATTAATTTAATTTCTGGGTCGTTACAATCTTTCCCCCCTTAAAAGAATTTCGTCCTCGAAATTACTAGTAAGAAAAGTTACAGAATCTATTAATTTTCCAAAATTCATACTTAAACTTCTTACAATTCTTTACTAAGTTTTCAAATCATACTTAGTTATGTTTTCAAAAACAACTACTATGTTTAACCTTTAATTCCAAAACAAAGTTATAAGTTTTCAAAAATTTTCCCAATTTTCTCAAATTTTTTCTAACGCCTTAAATTTTCGAAAAAAATTCGCCATAGTCTCCTTTGCGCGGCTCGATTCGAAAAAAAAATGACAGTATATATATCACAAATATACATCTCATCAAGTAATGAGGCATCCCGAAGGGAAAAAAATATAAAAGTGCGATATTTAATCCGAGATATGTACCTTATATTTTATTAGCAAGCATATACGGCTAATATAGCGCGAAAGCGAACTCCAAATGCGAAGCAAACGCGATCCGCACCTACTAAACTCAACAAACAACATGAGAACCATGCATATAAAGCATAGTATCGATATAAAACATATAGCAACATGACAACTATATATGTCATATAGCAAATGCAACTAAACAATAAATGCAAACATCAACCATCATCCAACTAACATCCATAACCAATAAACATTCATTCATATTCTCATTCATATTTAATGAATTGGTTTTCAATTTAAATCACATTTGATTCATTAATGTTGGAATTTACTAACATTCATTCTCATTAATTTCAATTAGTTAACATTCACTAATTAAATCCAATTCACATTCAATTCTATTCAAATTTATTTATCTTTAATTTGAATTTCAATTACATAGCTTCCAATTTCATTAATTCACTTTCATTAACACTTAATGAATTATATACAATCAACTACAATCATATAACAACCAATGTATATCAATTACAACCAAATTTCTTTGCTTCACTTACATTCATTTTGGTTTAACATCTTTACTTTCCAATGGGTTTTATTAAATTGATTTTCATTCAATTTTATTCAACTTCCAATAACATTAGATTTTAAATGAATTAACATTCATTATTTCATATCAACTTTATTCACATTCAATTGATTAACATTCAATCGATTCATTAATTCAATTCAATTCTAAAGTTGAATTTCATTCACATAACTTAAGTTCACATTTATTACTTAACTTCATTAATTTAGTTTGATATCAATATCAATTCCATTCAACAACACTTAAGTTATATTTCATTTAACCTTATATTCATTTTTATTTACAACTCATATTCATATAATTTTACTTCTTGTATATATAAGTTTATTTCACAATTGTAAATCACTTTAATTATAATTCTATTCTTATAATTCATTTGCTTATGCAATTACTCTTTATTTAGATTATTCAAACAACCTAACAATCAACTTATATACACTTTAATAATTCTGAAAAATTTATTTCTTTATATATAAAAATATAATCAAGGTAAAATTATTTCATTCACCCAATTTCAAATCAATATTGTGCCGAATTGTTCTATTCAAGTGTTTAGAAACCCCTTCGGCTCAGTTTCGAGGCTGTGCTGACGAAAGTTCATATACCACTCAACAAACCAATCATCACAATATAAAACAATTTTATATTCACTAACAAATACGCTCTCATAGCTATTATTACACTCAAACTCATTCTAGAGTACTGCTGACTCTATCTCTAATGAATTATACCCAACAGAACCATGGTTGTCGCTTAACCATCAGCTCTGATACCAACTGTAAAGACCCGTAAGTAGCGGTCACAACCGGTAGGCTTTTCAACCATCCCAGCCCCACCGTGGCTTACACTGATATCCCAGACTTGCTTTTACGGCCAGCCTCTCGACTGTCACAGCTTACGCCTAACCAACCCCCTAAAAGAGGACGTGTAGGGGCAAGAGTCTCCCGTTCGCCACCAAACCGCGAAGCGAGAATCCCCCATCACATAGCCCAAAGCTTAGCAAGACTGGTGTGAGAACTCAAAACAGTTTATTTATCTTTAAAATCAAAATAGAGGAATATTTTTAAATTCAATTCGCAATGCTTTTAAAAATGAGACTACCATAAGGCCTCCCGCACACACACACAATGCAAACGCAGAATCGGAGGAGATTTCTCCTTATGATAGTCAAAGATGCTTGATACGCATTTAAAATAACATTTGATATTATTACTAGTGCATAGTGTAGGGGAAAAATTCATTTTGAAAGTAGAATATAAATCTTAGCCAACATACGACCATTATCGTATGCCTACTATAGCTACTATCCAAACAGTGGTGACCACCATAAGTGAATAGCAGGTTCTACAACTAATACCGTACAAGTCACGTATTGTTTCTTTGGATTTCCAACGAATGATCAGGCCAAGGAACTTCCCATTGCCACATGAGAATGCCTCTGGATGGACATCCCCGAGAACCAAACCGGATCTCTACCAACACAAGGCCGGGTTACTCCTAACTGAGTAACAACTGACCGAATATGCCATCCCCCGGTCCTTTGGGACCTTTATCAACCGAGCGCTCGTAATCAATTCACACAATCATAAAGTGTTTTCAACATGAGTAAGTATCTGGGCTCCATACCATGACACCACCCTTTTCCAGAAGGAAATGCACATATCCTAAAGGGCGCTACCCCTCATAACCTTGCTGCATCTTTCCTGTTTTGACCATTTCCGGGATGTGAGGCTCGACGAATTCACGTCCACAAAAACATACTTTATACAAAAGCCATGCTTTGGGTCAACAAATGATCAACACAATGATCACAAGGATAGACGATCAAATAAATGATCCTACCACAAATAATCAACACAATGATCATTTCAGCATCACTCAGCATGTCACATTACCAAACTGGGAATATATCGCTGATAACTTCAACTATATAACCTTTGAGCACATACGTCTCAAAGAAGGGTGTTAAGCAAAGAATAAATTCTCCGCCACCAACAGAAATATATTTGAAAGAAATCGGCTTTATATCTCAACTTGTAATGTCATACATACAATCCATACAAGTCTGTTCCGGGCTCGAACAGAACCGAAGGCACTTACAAGAAGTCCTTGCAATCCGGATATTCACGATCCTGATCGGATTCACCATCACATATGGAGAACTCAATACCGTAGCTACTCGGTGCAGAGTCAATCGATAGTTCATCCTATCACTCTCGCAAATACCGGTCTTCAACACCGATCTTCAAATGCGATTCACAACGACGTATCACATATTCGGAGTGGGTTATACGACCCCATGGTCCTTTCCCGGTTAACCCGAATAGTGAGCGCTTATTCAAAAATAAGTGTGCATTCAAATTCAATCAAATCACATCAAATACCCATTCAAAGGGAAATATTGATAGTCGGTTATTGAACTATCAATGGATATGCACACATCACCAGATTCCAAATAATTTTCCAAATTATTTATTTTCCAAAATATCTTTACAAGATATATAATTTCAACACTTCAAAAATAAATCAATATTTATTTTTAACCAATTTCACTTTTCACATATAAATTCCATAATGAATTTATATTTCAAAATATTCGTGCATATACGATTTCAATAATTCATTTCAATTTATCCTCCAAAAAGATAAATTCTAATTATTCACTTCATATTGGAAAACATTTCCATACTTATTAAATAAGTAATTCACAATCTTTTATTTTCAACACTTAGAAAATATTCAATATACTTAAATCGAATTAAGTATATAATTCATTCTTTAAGGAAATCATTCTCTTAAACATATTTATTTGGGCCAAAACGAATGTTACGTAAAACATCGTTACGACAACCCAAAATCACTAGTATAGGGATTCGAAATTAAAATAGATATATAAATCCCAATACTATACAAAACATTTCCTTTCGGAAATCATTTACTATAACAACAGTGTTATAGTCCACATTTCCTTTTATTTCTCGAAAACGTCTATTTCAACAATAAATGTTGAAATCTATGGTTTCGAATCTCAACACATTTTAAACCATCGTTAGATCGTTTTAATTCTGTTTAAAATATCACATTCTAAAACATTTTCTTTAACGTGTTATTCACTATTCAAAAATCGTGAACATACTTTGTTAACAAATTTCATCCTTTTATTCAATTTATTTTAAAGGATTATTCACTATTCAAAAATGTGAATATAACTCCATTAATAGGTTATAACAATTAACTTATCAAAATAAGTCGTTTGCGAATTTATAAAACAACGTTTATAAATTCCTCTTCTATTTATTTATAAAAACTTCCTTTAATAAATTCCTTTATTAACCTATTCCAGTTTATAACTAAATTATAAACTACAAGTTCATATTATAAGTTAATTACTTATAAAACGATTATTTTACAAAATCGTTCATTTAACTTCCCAAATTATTAATCTTAACTTATAAGATTGTTTATTTATCCAAAATTCATTCTTTCGATAACTTTATAAATTTTGTAAACCTACTGCTTATAAAATTTCATTTATAACTTCACAGTTTATAATTTCATAAATTTCATTCATTTAGGAAATTCATTTTCGCTACATTCAAACAATTATAAAAATTCGTTTTATAATGTCCATAATTCAATTTATAAATATCCATTTATAAATCTCTTAATATAAATTAATTTATATTATTCTTTTAAACGTCTTTAAATCCCTTTAAAATTTCACCGTTCTCTTGATTTATAAAAATAATCAAATTTTATAAATCTTATATTCAAACTTTTAATAATAAACTCAAAAATCCAGTTTAAACTATTTTATAAAATCATTGGTTCATATTTCTCAAAAACCAGCTTTTAACTATATTTCACAAAAACCATAATTTTATAACTTTAAAAATTATAACGTTTATTTATTTATAATGGATCAATTCCAAAAATATAGTATATTTTCAAAAATCACTTTAAAGCCATTTTAAAATCCCAAAATCTGGGTCCAATGATGCTACACACCAAATAGTCAATCACGACTAATAACGATATCATATATCGATATGATAATCCATCAAATATCAAAATATCTGAAATAAAATAAATACTGTTGAGGAATCCAGTTGGATCCCTCCAACCTGTTTCCTGCATCCAAAAACATTAGCACAATACCAATTTCGCTCCAGTACGAAATTATCGCGGTACATGTTTTTATTAAATATTATCCGCTTAATAACGGCGTAATAGGGTCTCATCCGCTAAACAAAAAATGCGGGAAATCAACAACTGCAATATATACATATGCCAATATATATATATTGATATTATATATAATACCAATTTCACTGTTTATGAAATATTCGCGGTATATGTTTTTATTAAATAACATCCGCTTACTAACGGCGCATAATGTCTATTTTAACAATCAATAATTTACAGTCATCATTCAAACATGCATTCAAATATTTTAAATCTAACTATTTAAAATAAAATCGAAATCTATTCGATTGAGTGAGAAGTTCTCACCTTGGTTTTAATTTCCGTTTTAGCTTTTATTTCGAATAAAATTAAACGCGCGTTTAATTTTACCCGAAATTCTCACTAACTCCAAACGACTCCAAACCAACTCCATCGCGTAGTGCTCGTCCATACGATTCCAACGCAACTGAGTTTGCATTTTTTCGACCTCGTATGAAAAAGTTATTGATTTTACAAGATTGCTCGAATTTAAATAAACTAATAACAACATAACTTTAAAATTATAAACCTAACTTCCATCCTAGCCCTTAGATCCTTCCCCAGTGCATCAAGACCGTCCCCCACCCTTCTTCCTCTTCACGTTAATATCCAGGTTGAGGCCGACTTCCTTGAACCCATTTAACATGAATTAGGGTTTAATTATTCACCACGATTACTCGCCTAAACTCGATCACACTACCACCATCACGAAGCACACAACCACCACTACACACGGCCTGAAGGAGATGCAACTCGGCTGCACAATGAGCCTAGAATTTCGTGCGCACGGCAGCAAGGTCGGCCCCACTTTGCTCGCTCATCGTTGCTCCATTCCCGATCATATCCGTATGGATTTAAAGCTCATCTCGTGCTCTTCATCTTTGTAGTTAACAACTTCTTCTAATTCTTTGTAGATTGGGAGAGATTGAGGGGAAAAGGAGATTGAATTCTGGCCTTAGAATAGAAAGTGGCGGCTACAGTAGGAAATTAGGGTTTAGTGATAATTTTTTTATCAAATTTATGAAGATGGTGGTCTATTTATAAGGAACGAGCGACACTATTCATCCCGGAAATTCCGAACTCCGATTTAGGCGCCGTAACCAGCGTTTCTAAGGTTTACCCCACGTTCCGGACACAATGGAACAGGTTTCGGAAGCTAATTCGGAAGTATGTGCGAGTTATGGCTATAAACGCTCAATTTAAATTAAACCGATTTAAATCGATTTCTAGGCGTTTTAATTTGTAACGGACAAACGGTAAATCCAATTGACTTGAAATTTGAAACCTTACAAAAATATCACATTACGGATCCGATGAAACTGGTTTTGTCGAAATCCGAGACTTTTTGAAAAATGGCTATTTTGACTCGCCAAATTTAAATTAAAAATAATTCGATGCGTTTCGAGCTGCCACGATCAAACGATAACTCCGATTGACACGAAAATTGAAATCCGGTAATAACTAACTATTACGGATCCAATGGAACTGGTTTCGTTCAATTCTGAGACTGTTCAAAAATTGGCTATTTTACAGTCGATTATTAAATATTAAAATATTCAATTTTCACAAATTAACTTTTAATTCGATTTTAAAAGTTCTAAAATATCATTCTAACTTCAATATGATAAAATAAAATTTTACAAATCATTTTCTATCATATTTAACTCGATTTTCAATTATTTCCATAATTTATCATATTAAATTATTGATTTAATTATTCAATTAAATCCAATAATTCAAATAAAAATTTATTTGACTTATAAATTCACTTATAAATATTTAAAATTAATTAAATATTCAAATTTTAATTAATTTAATTTCTGGGTCGTTACAGTTAGTTTTAGGGTGAGTTATTAGGATAGAAATAATATTTTATAATAAAGGTTGTCATCATCAAAAAGGGAGAGATTGTTAGTCCGTGAGGTGATGGTTTTGATGACAAAAACCTTGGAATAGACTATAAAATATAAATACTAACATGATAAGTTTAGATATATATGTATATGCAGGATTTAATCATGCAGGTACTAAGAATGAAGACTGTACAGTATAGAGATTCAAGATATCAAGATAAAATATCAAGATAGAAGACTCATGAGTATCGAGACTATCAAGTGTTCAAGATTTCAAGGATAAGTATTTTTTATTATTAGGAATTTTTGTTAAAACTCGTAGAAACGCACTAGCATCTTAAAATCCAATTTATCCATGGAATGGAATCCACTTCGAGCCCGTTAAAGGGATGGAACCCTAAGTAGGATGAAACCTATGAAAAATCTAGTGGAACATTGTTTTGTATCCGCTAACTTTTTTTCAAAATGATTTTTCAAAATTATATCCTGTTTTCAAAATGTTTTCAAAACATTCCTTTTAAAAGATTCAAAACCCTCGATCCTGATTTTAAATAATTTTAGCCTAAAAAACATCTTTATTTTCAAAGTCAAATTACTCATGATTTTAAACTATCTTTTCAAATAATATATTTAACTTTTAAATATTTATACTTTGATTTTAATATAAAATTATAGTTAAAATATATATATTATTCTTTATATTTAATTATGAATTTTAACTATAGCCAAGTATATTTATAAAGTTTAAAATAGTTTTTATATAAGATAAAGGTTATTTTCAAAGAAATTCAAAACATCATAAAATGTTTTGAGATGTCGACATGCCTATGGGTGCCATATCGACATAGTGTCAGTTTGGTTCAAAAATTCAAATTTCAAAAGAAGTGTCTATTCGCTGTAACCCTTCATGAATGGACATGGCTGTTGTTTTTCTATAAATAGGGGTCAGTTTCAACAAATTTTTAATCACTTTTTTCTGGTTTTCACTCCTCTTCTTCTTCCTCATTTCTTAATACATATTCTTATCATTACTCTGCTGAAATCAACATTGAATCATGCTCGATTACTTCTAGTTTGATTCTCTATCACTATCTCTACAAGATTCTCAGTGCTATTCAGAGTTATAGACTTCTTTGTAATCTATTAAGCGAGAAAAGGTATGATTGTAGCCTTGGAAATCAATCAAAAGGTAAAAGGTGTGATTGTAGCCTTGGTAAATCAATTGGGTAAACTTGTGGCTCGGAAATCAAGTATCTCTAACCAGAGGATCGAAATTTTGGAGGGTGTACCTCTTAGCCTTGAACCGAGGGTGTAATTGTACGATTGCTTTTGAAAGGAAATTCGTACTTATGTTGCGGGACTGGATGTAGGGTAACTCCGAACCAGTATAAAATCCGGTGTGTTCTTTCCTTTACTGCTTTTATTTTATTTCTGCATTTGTGATTGTTTCTGTGATCATATGTGTGTCTGTATATTGCATACTTTTGGTTCTAAATTAATATAAATTAAAAAGAGTTGGTAATTATTTATTAACACTATTCATCCCCCCTCTAGTGTTAATCTTAGCCTTAAGATCCGTAATCCGCATTTCTCACAGTGTTTGAATCGATAGTTGTGGGGTTGGTGGTTTGGTTGGATGTTGATGTTTTAGGAAGTGAATTTGGATTGTGGAGTGTGGGAGTTGGTAGGTGTTGAAGATAATTGAATAATTGATTTATTGAATAGAGGAATATTTATTACCACGTGTTGATGTTATGCAATTTATAACTAACCATTTATAGACACATTGCGTAGAGCATAAGTAATTGTACAATAGGGAAGCTATTATAATAAAAGAAAACATATATATTGAAATATTCTAGTTTTATTTCTTAACACATAATACATATATTTTAACATCCCTCTTAAACTCATAATGCGGCGGCCATAAGCATCGAGAGTTTGCCAACTAAAAATTGAAAATACAAGACTGAACGTGACTTGGTAAAGAGGTCTGCATTCTGTATGGAAGAGGGAACGAAGGGTAAAGCAATAAGGCCTTTTCCAAGATGATGATGTGTGATGTAACAATCAATCTCAATATATTTGGTCAACTCATGAAAAACCAAACAATTCGAAGGTGAAATACGCAACCAAACAACCGCTTTGGTAGTAGATGTCATAACACGATACTTTGCTTCAGTTGAAGAAGGAGAACCAACAGATTGCTTCTTACCTTTTCAAGATATAAGAGAATCAACAAGAAAGATACAAAAGCCTGTAATCAACTTACAGTCTGTGCGATCACTCCTATAATCAGCGTCAGAGTAAGCATGCAATTCCAAGGATTAGGTTGATGAAATAGAAGGCCATGGAGAAATATACATCGAAGATACATTAAAATACGAAGGACGGCTTCCCAGTGAACTATAGCAGGGAAGCTACAAACTGACGAACAACTTGAAAACCATATGATATAAATGGACGAGTGGTGGTAAGATAAAACAAGCTTTCAAAAATGCTACGATATAAAGTAGGATCTGACAGTGGTATACTATCCAAAGGAGAGTATTTTGCATTAACTTCAATAGGAGTATCAACGACCTTATTATTAGTAAGTATACCTTTTTCAAGAATATCTATGACATATTTTGAGAAAGATAATCTTTTGGTGAGTACACCATTTCAATTCCTAAGAAATATTTTAGAGGTACCAAATCTTTCATTTTAATTTTTTTTAGCCAACTTCTTTTTTAAGGAGGGAATGTCATACATATCATCTCTTGCAATAATCGTATCAACATATAACGGTAGTATGATACATCATTCATTCATGTTTTTAAAAAAAAAGCATTATCATGAAAGCTAGAGACGATACTAAGAGATCTAATCACAATAGAAAATCTTTCAACCAAGCGCGATGTGCTTGCTTAAGTCCATACAATACTTTTTTAAGCTTGCAAACATATCTGAATTCACATAGAACATTTGGAGGAAGTTTCATATAAACTTCTTCTTGAAGATTGCCATTCAAGTGTGAATTTTTAACATCAAGTTATGAAATGGACCATTTTTGAACGGAAGCTACAACAATGAGAGTACGAATGATAATCATCTTTGCAATTGAAGCAAACGTCTCATCATAATCCATGCCATGCTATCTAGAGTTATCTTTTGCAACCAATCTAGCTTTATATCTTTTAATGGATCCATTGGATTTCGTTTTGATTTTATGTACCCAACGACAACCAACGACGATCTTACCTTAAGATAGTGGAACCAAATCCCAAGTACAAGTCCTTTGTAAGGCAGAAAGTACTTTATCCGTAGCTTCTCATTAATAAGGTTAAGAATTGTCTCTTTATAAGAAGTTGGCTCAGAAGACTAGCAAGAATAAAGAAAATCAGTTAATTTTCCAAACTTACGAATGCTTGTGAAATAATGAAAAGGTAGATCTACATGCTCAGTTAGATATGGAGGGGCCATAAAAGGGGAGGATGCAACTTTGGGGGTTCCAGTTTCTATGGGGCTTTAGCATTATTACTATTATCCTTGGAAAAAGGATCAATATGAATTAGATCGGACTTGATTAACTTATGAGTGTTGGAAGGAATATAGTAAAATGGTATATCTTAAAAAAACAACATTTTTAGACAAATAAAGTTCATGAGTGGTTGGATTAAAACATCCATAAACCTTTTTATCCTCACCATAGACAAGAAAAACACAAACAACAGATCGAGAATTTTTTTTATTACGTTCTACATGAGGAAAAAGAACGAAACAAGTACATCCAAACACTTTAAAAATATAATAATCAGGGGCGTATCCTTACAATTTTTCAAAAAGTTAAATACGTAAAATACGAGAAGGAAGAATAGTGTTAATTAGTCCAAAAACCGTGAAAACAGCGTCACCCCAAAATTCTCTAGGAACAAAAGCAAAAGGTAACATAGATAGAGCAATTTCAAGAATATATCTATGTTTTTTCTGCAACTCCATTTTGTTGAGGAGTATCAATAAATGAAGTTTGTTGAATAGTTGCATCCCAAGAAAGTAATTCACAAAATTTCTTAGAGGCGCATTCTTCTCATAAATCACACCTAAAACATTTTATAATAGACGAATGTTGTGTCTTGACAAGTGCTCTAAAGTTTTACATATTTCAGAAAAGTCAGAATAATGTTTTATTAAACAGACTCAACAATAACGTGTATAGTCATCAGTAAATGACACATAATATTGAGACCTTTTTAGTGTGAACTGGAGATGGTCCCCACACATTTGAATGAATCAAATCAAATGGAGCAAAAGAAATAGAGATGCTACTATTAAAGGGTAAAGTGAAAAACTTTGCTAGTTTACATCCATTACAATCAGAAATATCATGAGTTTGCAAATTTCCTGAAGTACCCATGAATGCTAAAAATGTCAAACTAGGAGAAAAGCCATGGCCCAAATGAGAATGCCATAAACAAAAACTAAAGGAAGAAGGACATAAACGAAAAGAAGATAAATCAATACTAGTAGCAGCACCAGCTGAAACTTTTAATTCATTCAAAACATATAGTCCCTCTTTCCTATGGCATGTCCCAATCAGCTTTTGAGATCGTAGATCCTGCAAAAAACAAGAATTAGAAGTAAATGTTACTATATTACCAGAGTCGCATAGCTGATCAATAGATACAAGGTTTAATGTAAGATTTAAGATATGACAGACATTGAAAATAGATAAATTTGGAGTAACAACAGAATCAACTCCCACTAAAGGCATAAGGGTGCCATCAGGAGTCATAACATGAATGGAGAATAATGAAGATAAAGTAGAAAAAAGATGAAGGGTCTCAAGATATATATGAGACATACCAGAATACAAGACACATAAATGTGACTTACCTAAGGAGCTATTATGTATTTGATCTGAAAATGAAGAGGTAGACATAACCTTTGGCTGCAGAGAATGAAAATCATGAATTAGTAAAATGAATAGTTGCACTCGAGAAATTGTGAGACAATTGAAACTCCTTTACAAACATTAAGTTATGACATCTGAAAATATTTTTTTGTAGAAAGAGTTCATTAACAAACTTCTTTATTGTCAACTATTATGGATGAAACAACATCCACAGCTGCATTCTTTCCTTGTATGAGCATAATCAGCGAAAGATGTAAATATTTATCACCATTTGGCTCACTTTTAAGAGCTTGTTTGAATTTTAGTTCCGCACCCCAAAATTCCGTTATTATTATGTATTTTTTCTTCTCTGTTTTTTTTTTGAATAAATAAAATAATAATAACACTCACCCTTTTTTTATTCTCAACCAAAAACAAAATAACTTATATTAGCAAACGCAGTCTGGAAACAAAAATGGACTTTGGAAATCATGAAGGCTGACATCAAGTATAAGATGTAGAGGCAGGTTGCGAATGTCCATTTTGATGAGTCGTCTGAAATGGATTTGAATTTGGTATTTAGGTCAGTTTGTAGGTTGTAGATTGTGTACTTGGTTGGAATTCTTTTATGTAAATGTCAAATTTGGTTGCAACAAATTGTTGATAGCGAATTTAAATGGAGGTAGAAATAAAGTGGTGGTTTGATAATGTAATTTTAGAACGGTGGAGTTGTGATGTTTTTGATTGGGCAAGACATATTTGGGCATTGATGTTTGTGAACTTTGGTGATGATGAAAGTAAACAACAAGAAGAGAGAAATAGTGTATGGATGACTCATAAAGTATTGTTTATGCCATTGTAGAAAATGTATCCCAATAAACTGTCCTCTTCACAGTATTGCTTTAGCTTCTTGGTTTTACGGCCTTAACAAAATATTGGGACTTGAAGATAATACCGTACTTAGTGTATGTTGTTTTAATGCAGGGATTGAGTTGATGAATTCATACATAATAATGCTTCATGAGGCAAGAAGCCTGAAGAGTTAGATTAAACATATCTTCCTTGTTACATGATATTTAGGTAATCTTCATGCTTTCTAGTTTTATGCTAATTTTGCCTATATATTTAATGCTGCTGTTTTGGATTGTGATACATACCAAGATTGCTGGTAGCTTCCTTTTCCCGCTTTTACAATCATATATTTATCTAAAATTAGGTAGAAATGATTGATTATGTTGATATTTATTCAAAGTAACAAAATGAAATTAGCAAGAAATCAAATATCTCATGCAATTATTTAAACTTCACACCTCTCTTTTCCCGCCATTGTCTCCACACCTCTCTCTTCTTAACTTCTTTTTACAAACAACTCACCACATCAATTCTCACCATCCAAAAAATCAATTTTTTCCCATTCTCCACTTTTACATCCCACCCTTCTATTTTTTCTTCTTCCCTCTCCCAAAAAAGCCCAAAATAAAAATTAAATAATTTGAAAAAATCTGAAGCTCCCTCTCACACCCCCATCCCCATGGGGAATTGCTTCTCCAACAATAAATCCAAAACTTCGCCTCCTCCTCAACAAAATGAAAATGAAAAGGAAAACGAAAATGAAAACTCAAAGGTCGAAAATCCAGAGCCATCCCCAACTACCCAACCACCCCAAGCTTCTCCTCCACGGACCCAACCTTCGCCAAAACCAGCCCAAAAGCCTGCCAAACAAAGCCCAATAGGTCCTGTTCTAGGAAAACCTATGGAAGATATAAAAGCCACATACTCCATAGGCAAAGAACTCGGTCGTGGTCAATTCGGTGTTACGCATCTATGCACATTGAAGTCTACTGGACAACAATTTGCTTGCAAGACGATTGCGAAAAGGAAGCTTGCGAACAAGGAAGATATAGAAGATGTTAGGAGAGAAGTGCAAATAATGTACCATTTGGCTGGGCAGCCTAATATCGTCGAGTTAAAGGGTGCTTATGAAGATAAGCATAACGTCCATTTGGTTATGGAGCTTTGTGCTGGTGGAGAGCTTTTTGATAGGATCATTTCTAAAGGGCATTATACGGAGAGAGCTGCCGCGTCATTGTTGAGGACTATTGTGCAAATTGTGCATACGTGCCATTCTATGGGAGTGATTCATAGGGATTTGAAGCCTGAGAATTTCTTGCTTTTGAGTAAGGATGAAGATGCTCCTCTGAAAGCTACTGATTTTGGTCTCTCCGTTTTCTTCAAGCAAGGTTTGTCATTTTAAAAGCATTTTATATTTTGATTTTTTCAAAAATTTTGAAAGGCGCTTGCTTTACAATTTTCCAAAACTTATTTTTCAAAACACTCATTTTTCAAAATAATTTTGCATGTATAGATCAAATTAAGATGCAACTGTTTGGAATGTTTTGAATACTGTAGAGTTGCATCTATTTATAAATTCTCTAAAATGCAATAAAATAGTAAAATAAATCAACAACAATTATAAGTACATTAGAAACTACAATAAATTCAATAAAATTTGAAAACTTGGGAAGAAAAATAATAATTCAAAACTAGATTCTATAAATTTGGGAATTAAGTAAAAAAACCTGGTCTTAATTTCCTCTTTAGATAAATAGAAGATGCCCATAGTGTTCTGTGTGTATGCATTGTGCTTGATATTTGCATTGTACATGCATGACATGAAACTCCTTATGCATTCAGATACAAAACATGCAGCATATTTGCTGAATACTGCTTTAACACGTTTTATCTGTCTCTATTAAAAGATTGCATCACCGAATATATGTGATTGAAAGCATTACATGTTCCAATAAAACAGGCGAGGTGTTTAGAGATATAGTTGGTAGTGCTTATTACATTGCACCGGAAGTCTTGAAAAGAAAATACGGACCAGAAGTTGACATATGGAGCATAGGCGTCATGCTGTATATTCTTCTTTGTGGCGTTCCTCCATTCTGGGCAGGTAAATTTGTAGTATTCACTATCTAATTAATCCCTTTTTATATAAACAGTGAACCTGATGATAACATAATTTGTTCACCCACCAGAATCCGAAAATGGAATTTTCAAAGCTATACTCGAAGGCCCAATTGATTTGAGTAGTGATCCATGGCCAAACATTTCAGATGGTGCAAAGGATCTTGTCAAGAAGATGCTTTGTAAAGATCCACAGAAACGTTTAACAGCTTTCCAAGTTCTAAGTAAGTGCCCATATTATCATATTTTCTCTCCACCTTTTCTCGTTTTCTTAGAAACTTTTTTCAGATCACGATGAAACCGGTTTCAGATTACGTGTGAAGGTGAAATGTAATTGATTCTTATGTGATAAAACATACAGATCATCCATGGATTAAAGAAGACGGAGAAGCGCCCGATACACCACTTGATAATGCTGTACTCAATAGGTTGAAACAGTTCAGGGCTATGAACCAGTTCAAAAAGGCTGCATTGAGGGTACCTTCATATTCTATTATCCTCGCCTGCTTTAAAATCATGCATATAAAAAATTTCTGGAGCAGCAAAATTACTGCTTCAAGTTATGTCAATTCTTTGCATTTAGATGTAAATTGCAAAAATTCCTGCAAAAGTAATAAATTGCATAGAAATCCAATATTAGTTATGAATCATTTCATACATAAACACGTTCCATGCATTGAGATTTAAAGCATGAATTTTTCTGCTTAAGTGAATCTAGCAGGAAACATCCCTTCATGTATAGTTGTACGATTTGCATGAATAATAAATCCTTAAATGTCGTTTAAACAATATTATATAGGTAATAGCAGGCTGCTTATCAGAAGAAGAGATTCGAGGTCTAAAAGAGATGTTTAAAGGCATGGACACTGATAACAGCGGCACCATTACCCTCGAAGAATTGAAAAAGGGACTTTCGGAGCAGGGTACTAAATTATCCGAATACGAGGTCAAACAACTAATGGAAGCTGTAAGTTCAATTAACAAAATTCAAGCATCTGTTGTGCTTATTTGCCTAATTATATACATAAAATAAAACCATTTTGAAATACTTAAAATTTTGCTGACATAGGCTGATGCTGATGGAGATGGAACGATAGATTACGAGGAATTCATCACTGCAACAATGCATCTGAATAAAATGGACAGAGAAGAGCATCTCTTTGCTGCATTCCAGTACTTCGACAAGGACAATAGCGGGTAAGCTTAATTTACAAAAGTTATTAGCATTGTATATTTGAATGTTTCTTTTCTGACTATAATTTTTGTGTGAAGGTTTATTACAAGGGAGGAACTCGAACAAGCTCTAAAGGAGAAGGGGTTATACGATGGAGAAGAAATCAAGGAAATCATTGCTGAAGCTGATGCTGACAATGTAAGCAAATCATACAGTACTGTTGTGCCTTTGTTATGTTACAATAAAGCAGAAAAAAAAGTTAATGCAGATTTATCTAGCTAATAATAAACCATACTTGTTACGTGAATTTTCATGTGTTTGTGCAGGATGGAATGATAGATTATGATGAGTTTGTGGCAATGATGAGGAAAGGAGACCCAGAAGCAGTTCCAAAGAAACGACGGGACGTAGCTTTCTGATTTAAGAAACATGAACAAAATCAATATTTAGGGGAAAGAAGTTTCAAAAGTCTACTATTTTAGCATTATTGTGAAAGAGATGAGAGAAGTAAATTTGCATTTATGGAACTTGAGTTCATAATATATGGATGTAGATGCAAAAGTTTAGTCCATGGGGATCTTTGTATACAATATCTATCATGCGTGTTGAGAGTGAGATTACTTGGGGGTATTTATTTTGCTTTCTTTGGTATGTGCTGCATGGCTTGATATGACTCATCAGTTGTATAGGAACCAGAGCTGACTGTTTTGTTAATTTCACATTAATCATATATCAGTTAGGTTTTGATTACTTTTTTGAATCTTTTTTCTCGATTAATTTGCCCCACATTTTACTTTTACTAATACAACGTCAGTTTCAATGAAAATGATATGCTTACTACTGCCCTTTCTTTTGTTTCTTTTGTTATTTCACTCCGTTGAAAACCATCATTCGACAACAAATAATCATGGGAATCGTTAACAATCGAAAAATCAATGTATGGTGATTTATAGCCATATTTTTTCATCGTAGACGATAAAATACCATCAGCTAACAATAAATTGACGTGGACTTTCAAAATGGTAGTCCATGAAAGTAAATTGTTAAGATGTGGAATGTCATATTTTTATGGTATTATTTAGAAGATGCTAGCAGAAAGAAGATGCTTTGGTGTTCTTAGCACGTTATACAAGTGGTCATACACCAATAGCAAATACTAAAAGTAAAGCAAAGAAGTGTGATTTTTAAAATTGTGGTTCAACAATGGCTTCGGTGGCTATGGCAAATAGTTCATTTCCTTGCTTTTCCAATTTCATGTCACACAGGGCTACATGTTACCTCAGTGGGCCGTCCTAACAAACAAATGCTTTGAACCTGGATCAAGCGAGCCCACTTCAAATTTACTTCGCTACGCTACACGTTACCTAACAAGTTGTTTAGTTTACAAATCCTATATTAACAGTTTACAACAACAAAATTCTTAGCCGTTGCCTTAGCAAAGTGGGTTGTCAAGCCCGATGGTTTGATTGGCTGTCATTTGGGCCAGGCCAGATGTCATCATGTCCTAGAAGTTATAGCTCTTACTCAATTTTTGTTAGAAGTAATTCGGTTTTTTTGAAATATATAAATTATACATTCGGCACATAATATTACCGTATCTAATTTGACAAAATTAGTTGTATAAGCAAAATGTGCAAAACAATATAATTACAAACATATAAGAAACAATATTTCCTATTAATTAGTACAAAGTTTTAACATAAATATTTATGAGTAGATAAATATACAAAAATGAGCCCAGTGCACGAGCCTCCCGTATGATAGCGGGCTCTGAGAAGGTCGATAACGTACGCAGCTTTTCTCTTACATTGCGAAAATGCTGTTTCCGGACTCGAACCTGAGCGTGCAGATCACCATGCAGGCGATCTAAGCATTGCGCCAAGGCCCACCTCAGTAGATATATATAGAAAAAATTAAAAATTGCAGGAATTTAATTAACTACTGATAATACGAGTTAACATGTACATTGCAATTTGGACAATGACAGTTTGTGGCATTTTATAATTTGTGGGTGATCCCATATTTGTATAATGTTTTTCTGAGGAAATAAAATTATGTGTACATTTAACTTTATTCGTATATTGATATATAAAAAGTAATTATGAGCTTTACATATAAGATAACATGAATAAAAATGTTGAAACACTTCGTCCCCAATACTCTGAATTGCGAATCATGAGGCTTCTTATTTAATACTGAAGGTTTTTGTTTACACCTTCAAAACTAAAAAAGAAAAACGGGTACATAATAATTGATAAAATTAACAGAAACTATCAAATTAGAACTATAGGGTTTTATCTAAAGTAGGGAGAATCATTCTTATCAACTCCGGTATCGACCCTGCAAATTTACCAGATATCACTTTACCTTCCTTCAAAATGGTTCATTGACAAAATAGATAAAATCAAAATAAACTTCATTTGGAACGACAAAAGTTCCCGTAGTAGCATTAATTGTCTGGTTAATTGGGAAACAGTTTGTAAATCTAAATGTAATGGAGGGTTGAGAAATTACAAACTTACACAATCTAAATGTTTTGCTTCTACGAAAATGGCGTTGGAATTCAATAATGATAATAAAAATCATTTATGGAAAGAAATAGTTTCAAACCAATTATATGATAGAACTCACAACCTGCATCGATCCCTTCCTATCTACAATAATATGTCCCATTTCTGGAAATCCAACTTAAAAAATTTCAATATTTTCAACATCGGGATCAATAATATAGTTCATTCTGGAAACGACACTTCATTTTGACATGGTAGATGGATTTCCACTATACCACTTAAATTTGAGTTTAAAGGACTATATGATATTTGTAACTTCCAAAATGCAATAATATCTGAGGTCTACAGGCCTTATATTGAATTTCCATGGAACCTTACATTTAACATGGGATTGAAGACACCACCTTAGTCCAATTTGTCTCACTATGTACCAAGTTGGAATGCTATAATCTAAATACCAAGAGAGACATTAAAATTTGGTGTTGGAATAAAAGTTGAACATATGCAATAAATTAAATTTACAAGTTTTTAAACAACTCAAGGACCTCTCCAAACGTGTTCAAAGCTATTTGGAAAGTAAATACTCCCCGTCAGGAAAAATTACATGCTTGGCTAACTCTGCATAATAAATTAAATAAAATCGAATTATTGAAGAAAAAGAACCTACTCATAGATAAAAAATGTGCCTTTTTCAACTTAGGCCTATAAAACATAACATGCCATTATTACAACTATCCCATAACTAGTTCGGTACTTGTTAACTCTCTTATCATCATTACTTAATCTTAACCGACACTGATCTTAACCGCGACAACTACTGAAACAATTTTAGGATCTGCTGGGGTAAAGATTATAGAATTTTACGCGATCCCCTCTACGCTTATCTATTGTTATATATGGTTGGAAAGGAATCAAAGAATACTTAATAATTTTATCGCTCCTTCTTGTAATCAAATTTACATCATTATAACATTTATATATAATTGGGTAACCAATCCAAGCTATAATTTAGCTGGTAGGATTTATTTTAGAGATTTGTTTAAAAAGTAAAATGTCGAATAGATGTTTAAAAGTAAACGTAGGCTTCAACAAAGGGAAACTAGTGGCCATAAATGATGACTTCGTACAAACCATTAACATAGTCAACTCTTCGAATAGATTGTTCCTAATTGATAACTAAACCTGCTATAGCTAGCATTATGTTTCTCCTCCTCCCATATATATATATACATGGATGTATATATTTAATTTTAATATATATATATATATATATATATATATATATATATTTCTGTATGCGTGTGTGCTATGCTCACGTTTGGTTGAGTTTTTCAGTTTAAGCGAAAGAGAAAGATCGAAAAGCTCTTCTTGTATGCTCGTGGATGCTTGATTGAGTGATAGGCTTACCTCGTTGGTCTTACCTCGGTTACTGGATTATATGGTTGTCAGTCTTCTAATTTCTTTTCTTTATAACATGGCTAGATATTTATATAGGTTTGTCATCATATTCTTTAGCTTACACCATATGCTATATTATCCTTGTTTGGATGAGTGCTACTCCTTTTCTTTCCTATGGTCCTAGGTTTGGTCTTGCTACTGTTCCATAAACTTCTCTTCGGTTCAATTGGGTTATCTTTCTCTATCTTCCATTGAAAGGGGTTTTATTGCTATATGTCCGGCTTGTTGGCAGCTTCTTTTTTAGCATAGAATAAAATTATATGAGTATGCTCCTTCTTGGGAGGATCACTCATTTTCCACGAAAAAGATAACATGACTAAAAAGTAAATAAATTAACATTAAATTGTAAAAATATAAGTAATTTTAAATATAAAATGAATTTGCGTAATGGAGAAAACTTCATATAGTTTATGAGGTTAAATGATGCTCAATTAAATAATTAATTTTTACTTTCATATATTAACCGCTCTTCTATTCAGAAATATACATATAAAATCAAAATTTGGACTATGTGAAATTTGATCCCTACTATCATGAATGGTTGACATAAGAACTCCAAATCAAGAAGATTTTGAATTTCCTATAGTTACATGTAAAATATTTAAGCTTCGACTTTATAAAATGATAAGCAAATTATAGTATTCTAAATGTGCTATAAGTAGTAATATCCCAATTTGTAGTCATCAGGTAGTGGATGATGTATAATTCATATACAACAATGACACAATTACCATTGGACACCATTTCGAAGGATGCAACTAAGGAGGATAGTGGTGAAAACCAACCAAAGAAGCATGAAGAACTAAGAGTTAAAGAGGAACAAGGAAAATTCAAAAGGCAAAAGTTGACCTAAGAAATGCAACAAGAAGGGCCACATAGAGAAGAATTGTAGATCGAGTATGGGGAAGATAAAATGCTACAATTGCAACCAGTTTAGACATATGAAGAGCCAATATCCGACTTTAAGAAAGGGTGGACTAGTCGTGCAAGTTTATGCACCAAAGGCGATCCCTAGTGTAAGTCAGCCGCCCTTAGTGATTGATAAAGGTAAGAAGGTCGTTATGGAAGTTATGTTGTTTATTTCTACTTTTCTCGTTGGTACTTTATTCGATACATTAGCATATCATACTTTTATACCTAGCAACTTAGTAAATGATTTACAATTAGGGGCTCACATTATGCATGATTCTATGGTAGTGTCATATCATTTTAGCGGATCGGCTTATTTATTCATGTTTGCAAAGATTTGAAATTAGCTATATGTGGTGTGGAATTTATATGTGATGCATATGTACTTGTTTTATGGGGGATATGGACTGATATTAGGAATGGACTAGATGTCACGATATGAGATAAAGTCAAATTTGGTTAGTAGGATGATTTGGATGAGGAGCAGCGGAGGTCGTGACTTAAATGCATACCACGAGTGGATAAGTCTATGATGTTGAGTTACTTCTATTCACATGACCTATTACATGACAAGTTAGCTTCTATCCATGTAGTTTAGGAATTATTGGTTGTATTGTCGAAGTGTTAGGTTTACCACCCCGAAGAGAAATTAAATTTTGTATTGATCTCGAGAAGAACGCTAGGCCTGCTATTATGCCTCTTAGGCGTATGGCTCCAAAAGAAAGGATTTATTCGTAGAAGTAGTTCGAATTGGGGAGCACTAATAGAAATCACCACTATGGTGGATGGTTCTTTGAGGCTGTACGTCAATTATCGAGAATTGTATAAGTTGACAAAGAAGAATCGCTACCTGTTACCTCGCGTAGATGATTTATTTGATCAGTTGTGGGAGCAAAGGTATTTTCTCAACTAGACTTGGTCGCCAATTTGAAAGAGTTAGGGTATGATCTAGAGGTAATTCTTTATTTATTGTTAAATTATTAACCATATAATCAAAATCTTGTTCAAAATAAGCTATTTGTTTTCTACTATATATACTTATTATATTATGATATATTAATTAGTTAACTAATATGTGTGTGTATGTATGTATGTATATATATATATATATATATATATATAATAGAACATCCTTAAATGATATGTTATGTGATAATAATTACAAGGAGCTATAATGAAAAAATTATCACTAGATAAAACAACACATTATTTTAAATAATCGTGGTCAAGATGTTTGGAGTAAGGATATCGATACATCCTTTGAGACTAGAATATGTAACGCTCTCCAAATGTTGGACAGTGTATTACTCATGGCTGCTGGAGGCACCAAAGGGTTATATATTGATGATTATTGGATAACCATGGAATGGCTAGTCCGAAAGTTTCTTGTTGGTTAATAATAATAGGTCAAATGGGAAATGTTGAAGTGAAGATATTACAAAGTTCTCTCGGCTTGAGAATACCGTTGAACTTCAATGTAGAAACTCTACTTTAATTGTAGTTTGATCTTGGCATGGAGCTCGTCGAATTAATACAGTTAGATCTGAGTTGAAGAATAGGAAGTGAAACACTATTCAATAGATAATTCATCTCCTCGGTTGAGGTTAGTATCACTGTCAACTTTAGTTAACTCAAAGTCTATGGGCAAAGTAGTATGATTAATAATAAATGTTATTATTAAACCAATGACTTTTTTATGGACTAACACAGTTGAGTGTGGACAATATTGGAATTTTGATCAAAACCAAATTCCGTAAGTCCTAATGTGATACAGTGTCGATTTAGAGAATTAGTGTAAATAATTATTACTAAAAGGCACCTCCTGATGTAAAATTGGATTTTAACAATGAAATTTATAAGTGTTGAATCAAGTCAAATCGTCATACCACTTGTAACGATCCCATTTTTAAGTTAAACTTAAATTGTTAATTTATATAAATTTTTGGATTTATTTATGAATTAATTTGAATTTTTTCCAAATTAAATAAGATATGTATTTGTTTATATATATGTATATGTATATAAATTGATTGTAAATAGAATTTAAATTTGAAAATCCAAAAATAAATATTTTAAAAATAAATTGGATTTAAAACTCTATAATTTAAAATTAATAAAAAATTGTTTTGTAATTTTAATATTTTTTTTGTAGGTATATTATTAAGGAAGTTATATTTTGAATTTGATATAAATAATTTTCAAAAATTGTTTAAAGTTAAATAAATAAATATATATATATATATATATGTGTGTGTGTGTGTGTGTGTGTGTTTATTTATTAATATATAGTTAAGTATTAAAATCAATTTCATAAGGTTATATAAATATATATATATAAGAAAATGTAAATAAATAAATATTTATTTATTTAAAAAATATAATAGTTTTAGGTTAAGTAAAAACTGTTAGAAAGGTTTAAAGTACTTTCCTTTAAATTTATACATAAAAATAAATATAGTTTGGATATAAATAAATATGAAACATAAATTGATAAAAAGAAATGTATTTATTTATAATTGAATATATAAGGTAAAAATTGTATAAAATTTTATATAAATAACATCAAAGTGACATGTGTAACATTTGAAATAAGAAATTAAACATGCACAAGACAAGTGTAAAGATTTTAAAATGCATTTAACGAATGTAGCTATTTTAACATACCATATTAACAAGTGTTAGTTTAAATCCAACATGCAAAAATAAGTGTCACTTATTTTTTTATTTTATGTTTAATATTAATAAAAAAAGGGGTTATAATATTATATATATATACATCTATTCCCTTTCTCTTCTCATTTTATTATATTCAAAACTAAAAAGAAAGAAAATGAACTTGAGCAAAACCAGAAAAGAAATAAAAACTGAAAACAAACTAGAAAATCAAAATAGAACCTAAGATTAAAACAACAGCCTCTTTCAAATTCAAAAGCCTGAAACAAATCAGATCAAACCACTTCCAGATTTCATAAAGAAGCAACCTCTTTAAAGTTTCAAAATTTAGCAAAGCAAAGATCAACATCATCTAAAAGCCTAAAGCAAATTCAACATCAAACAAATTCAAACAAAGATCAGATCGACTCTTTTCAAATTCAAACTGAATCAAAGCTATAGATCAGATTAGAACATCAAGCAAATAAAAATCAAGTTACAGATCAAAGCTTAAATTCAAAAAGCAATTCCAGGCTTGCTTCTCTGTTTCATGACCGGTGAGTGAACTTTTGATCTAAAAAGATTAAATATATTTTGATACTTGATGCATGTGATATATGGTTTGCTAGAATGCTTTTTCTAGAATATGGTTTGAATTGCTCTGTACATA
Source organism: Allium cepa (assembly GCA_030765085.1). Classification (NCBI taxonomy): domain Eukaryota; kingdom Viridiplantae; phylum Streptophyta; class Magnoliopsida; order Asparagales; family Amaryllidaceae; genus Allium; species Allium cepa. Next base: position 338,570,270 of record CM060932.1, on the reverse strand, counting down.
TGGTGTGCATGCCTATATATGCAATATATATGACTTTGTTTAAACTACATGCACAAATTCACTTAATAAATTCAACTGCTCATCATCTAATCGACTTTAGCTTTGATTTCTAAATAAAAGATGATTATAGGAGTGTAAACTTATTTTTAAAAATAATTCCAAAAGAATATGTTGAGCATTTATTTCAAAATGATAATTTACAGTAAAAAAACATTTAAATTAGAAAAATCAATAATCATATTTTTGAGTTTATTTTATAATCTGGTTCGAATTGGAAAATGATGATTTTTGATAATAAAATCTAGATTTTTAAGATTGGGGATGATTAGGATTTTCAAGTTGATCGGTTTATACATTTTCGTCTATTTCCGACGATTGGGTATGGTTAAACAACGTGCTCGAGGAAGGAGACAGCCTGGGTGGTGGAGATCAATAGAAAAATATTCAGTGGATTTTTAATCCACCATGGTGGCGCATCGATATCGAACTATGGTTTATGGCTTGTTTTGGGTTGATGATGTTGTCGAGGCGATTTCGCCGATGAGAGGGCACCGGAGCCGATCAGTGCAAGAGGGATCGAAGCCTAGATTCGTGATGTTGCTCTGGACAGGGTTGCATGGTTTCTGGTCGTCGGGTTCAACGGGGCATGGCAATTTCGTCGATCAAGGTTGGTTTCCAGTAGATGCTGCCTGGCTCGATTTTGAGTTGCGGTGTTATCAATCGACCTGGGTGGTCAAGAGGCTCAGATAGGTCATCGGTGACCTAGAGGAAAATGGCGACAATGGTCCGAGGCACGGTGATGGATTGTGCATGTGCACAAGGATTCTGACATGTCCGGGTTGAAGTTTGAAATTGAGGAAGGAGAAGAAGCAATAGGCTCGAAGATGGACTCGGGAAAACAATGTGATGGCTTGAAGTTGTTCGTGTATGTTTTTAACAATTTTAACAATTTTTTAAATTAAACAAAAAAAAAGGAAAAGAAGAAGGAGGGAGTGACCCGAGATTTGGCTCGGGAAATTTGCAAGCTGGCTCGGGTATTTTAATTTTGGGCTCGGGTTTTTGTTAAGTTGAATTAAACAAGTTTTAAAGGGTAAAAAATAAATAAAGGCATTAACAAGTTTTAAAAATTATTTAAATGATTAAGCTTTCTAGGAAATGTTACCAAGTTTTCAAATCAAAAGTATTAACAAGTTTAAAACTAAGTTTTTCACAGATTTAAGATGTTTTGAAATTGTTTGTTTAAAGGTAATTATATAATAGGTTAATTTCTAAATGTTTTCAAAGGTGATTTAAGGATGTAATTAAATAAAGGATTAATTACTTAATGTATTAAATGATGATTAATTAGTTAATGTAATTAATTAAGGGTTAATCTGTTAATGTAATTAATTAAGGGTTAATTATTAAAGGATAAGAAATTAATGATTGAAAGTTAATTAATTAATAATTAAGTGATAATTTATTACTTAAAGATTAAGTACTTAAAGTAAGTAATTAAAAGATGAGTAGTGATTAAAGGTTAACTACTTAATGTGATTACTTAAAGGTTAATTACTTTAATGTAATCAAAGGTTGATTAATTAATATAATTAATTAGTGACTACGTAATAAAAGTAATTAAGGGATAATTAATTACTTGAAAGATAATTACTTAATGAAAGAAATTAAAGGATAATTAAATAATTAAAGGTTAATTAATTTTATTATTAAAGGTTAATTAATAAATGATTAATGGATAATTAATTAAAATGGTTTGTAATTAATTAATGTTAATTTATCAAAGTTAGGTGATTAATTCGTAATTAATTAATCTATTTGAGTTAATTGAATTAATTATAATCATGTGATTAATTTATCTTGCTTATGGATGATTGGATTGTATTGAATGCTTGAATTGTTTGATATCTATGGTCCGTAATATTCTGTGATATGAATTGCTTTTGATTGAGCTGTGACGAATGTAAATTATTTATCTGTGATGAATTTACACATTTATCTGTGAATCTGTGAATGAAGATAAGCGTTATAGTACTATACCGCTTACTGATATTGTTGTGCTTGGATCTATGATGGTTGATATTCTATTGTTGCCTGTAAAACCCCTGGACTACACACAACACACACAAATATGGATTTCATAGGAAATTGGTTAAGTCAAGGGTTTTTGAATTTATAACTATTTTATTCAAAATGGTGAAATGATTTTAAAGTTTGAATTCTGAATCCAAAATGATTTGGAAATGGAATTTGGTTAAATATTAAAGCTTTTGAAAAGGATGTTTTGAAATTAAAATTTCGTTTAAGTATAATATGTCTTGTTAAAGTTTTGAAATTATTTTGGAAACTATGGTTTGAAAGGGATATACAAGTTGTACAATATATATATGGATTTTAAACCATTTTTGAAGTATATTTAATGAATTATTTTAGGAGTTTGAATTTAACTCAAATAGAACTTACCATGGATACGGCTGTTCACTGATTTTTCCAATTGATACTTTAAAAGGCTATAACTTGAGCAGATTCAATCGAATTTTCCGAGAACTAAAGACCTTTATTTTCAAATGATAACAGCTTTCATATAAAGAAAGAATTCCCGGTTTTTGTTGAAAGAATTTCATGTTATGAGTGAATCAAATTGAAAATAGTTTTGAAAGCTATGAATGAATCTTTGTTAAAGATTGGTGAACCTTGTTTCAAATTGAAGAGGATCTTAACGGTGTATCTTTTGTTTAAAAAGATTTGTTTAAACCATTCAAAAGGAAAGAATTTGGATAATAAGGGATAAAATTTATGACTTAACAAAGATCCCAAATATATCTATATGCTTTTTAAAATAAGTGCTCTTTATTCGGATTAGCTGGGGGAGGACTTTATGTCATAAAAACCATTCCGAATTAATGATACGACGAAATGGATAGCAATTGAAGATGCTGGTGAAGACCGGGTATTTTCGAGAACGAAAGGATTATCTATCGAATATCTCTGCACTGAGTTGCTCCAGTATAGTGATCTCCATATGTGATGGAGAGTCCGATCGGGATCGTGAATATCTGGATTTGCAAGGACTTCTTTGAAGTGCCTTCGGTTCCATTCAGACCTAGGATGGACTTGTATCGATGTATGTCCGACGTTACACTTTGAGATGTAAAGCTGGTTTCTACCAAATATATTTCTGTTTGGTGGCGGAGAATTTATTCTCTTAGCTTAACACCCTTCTCTGAGACGTATGAGCTCAGAGGTTATGTAGTTGATATTTACTAGTGATATATTCCCAATTTGGTAATGTGGCATGCTAAGTGCTGATCATTGGTTGATCGAAGCATTGCTTTTGCGAAAAGCGTAGCTTTGCGGGATGAGACTTCGTCAAACCTCTCACCCCGAAAATGATCAAAACAGGAAGGATGCTGCAAGGTTATGGGGGTCGTGCCCCTTAGGGTATGTGCATTTCCTTATAGATAAAAAGTGGTATCATGGTATGGAGCTTAGATATTTAACTTATGTGGTTGTTGGAATTTGTTCGTGAGGCCTCGAATAAAGGTCGGTGACGACCGGGGGATGACATACTCGTGTCAGTTAGTTACCTAGTTACAGAGGTAACCCAGCCTTGTGTTGGCAGAGATCCGGTTAGGTTCTCGGGGCGTCCCTCTAGATGCGTACCCATTCGAATAGGAAGTTCCTTAGCTTTGGCCATTTGTTGGAAATCCAATCACTCAATACGAGCCCTTTACGATTTCAGCTATATAACCTGCCATTCTTAAATGGTAGCTATAGTAGGCATAATATAATGGTACCTATGCTATCTAAGATTAATATTATACTTTCGAAATATTTTCTACACTATGCACTAATAATAATATCAAAAGGATTTTCGTTTATCAAACATGTTTGACTATCATAAGGAGAAATCTTCCCCAAGTGTGTGATCACATTGTGTTTCATTACAGCATGATATGAGGTTCTCGCTTCGGGTTCGGTGGCGAGATGGAGACTCTTACCCCTACATGTCCCCAGGGAGGGGTTAGCCAACCAGGTTGGTTGAGAGTCGAGAGGCTGGCCATAAAAGCCGATGCGAGGTACCAATGTGTGCCATGGCGGTATTGAGACCGCTGTCAGAGGACCATCACAATTTGGTATCGGAGCTAAGGGTTGAGTAAGAACTTTAGCTTTAGTGTATAACACATTAGGTAACTCATTAGAGATAGGGATATAAATGCCTTAGAATGAGTATCCCTAAGATATCTTATCTGTATGCCTCAGTTAATTCTCTTACTATTCACTGATAATGAGAATGAGTGCAAGAAGAGGACGAGGTAAGGGACAGGGGAGTACCACTACAAATGGTCAATACCCTATAACAACAAGGAAACAACTTTTCCTATCAACCTTCTTTGATCATCATCCAATTTCAATTCTTTGATTGCTTCCTGGAAGCTACAAGAAGAAGCTTTGGTGTGGTGGTGGCCCTACGAGTCTTTGTTTACGTTGTAGAAAGGTTCCTATTTCGTATTCTCTTCACCAATTTCTTATCAATCTTTCCGTTCTTAACTTTAATGAATTTGAAATTTTACTTGAATGAATTGGTTAACGAAATATAAAGCTAAATTAAATTTTATCAATAAAACGATTTCGATTAAAACCAAACTTGGAAATTATGTGTAGATTTTCGTAATCTTAATAAATTAACTTTTGAAGATAAATTTATTTTGTCCCGAATCGAGCACAATGCAATCGACTCTTTTCCAAGATGGATCTAACCAAGCATTCCATCAGTTGAGAATTTCTGAAGATTGTTTTCATTTATCTGTTTTAGGGATCCCGATATATTTTACGAATGGTTAGTTATCCCTTCGGACTAACCAATGCCCCTGCATATTTCGTAGACCTAGTGACCCGAGTATTTCTTAAAGTATTGAATAAGTTGATCTCGTATTTGTTGATGATATTCTGAAGTTGGTAAGCCAAATATAGAATAAATATTCCAACTTGATCTGGAAAGCGATTTCTCTATGTGTTTATCTGTTCTTTGTTGTTCTCCCTGTCTAGCAAATTTCGAGGACGAAATTTTCTTAAAGGGGGAATCTGTAACGATCCCCTTTTTAAGTAAAATTTAAATTGGTAATTTATATAAATTTTTGGGTTTATTTGTGAATTAATTTGAATTTTTTCCAAATTAAATAAGATATGCATTTGTTTATATATATATATTTGTATATAAATTGATTGTAAATAGAATTTAAATTTGAAAATCCAAAAATAAATATTTTAAAAATAAATTGGATTTAGAACTCTATAATTTAAAATTAATAAAAATTCGTTTTGTAATTATAATATTTTTTATAGGTATATATATTAAGGAAGTTATATTTTGAATCTGATATAAATAATTTTCAAAAATTGTTTAAAGTTAAATATATAATATATATATGTGTTTATTTATTAATATATAATTAAGTTTTAAAATCATTTTCTTAAGGTTATATAAATATATAAATAAAAGAAAACGTAAATAGATAAATATTTATTTATTTAAAAAGTATAATAGTTTTAGTTTAAATAAAAATTATTAAAAAGGTTTAAAGTACTTCCTTCTAAATTTATACATAAAAATAAATATAGTTTGGATATAAATAAATATGAAACATAAATTGATAAAAAGAAATGTATTTATCTATAATTGAAATTATTAGATAAAAATAATATAATTTTTTTATAAGCATATTTAAATATAAATAACATCAAAGTGACATGTGTAACATTTGCTATAAGAAATTAAATATGCAAAAGACAAGTGTAAAGGTTTTAAAATGCATTTAACAAATGTAGCTATTTTAACATACCATATTAACAAGTGTTAGTTTAAATCCAACATGCAAAAACAAGTGTCACTTATTTTTTATTTTTTCTTTAATATTAATAAAAAAAGGGTTATAAGATTATATATATACATCTATTCCCTTTCTCTTCTCATTTTCTTATATTCAAAACTTAAAAGAAAGAAAATGAACTTGAGCAAAACCAGAAAAGAAAGAAAAACTAAAAACAAACCAGAAAATAAAAATAGAACCTGAGAATAAAACAACAGCCTCTTTTCAAATTCAAAAGCCTGAAACAAATCAGATGAAACAACTTCCAGATTTCATAAAGAAGCAACCTATTGCCAGTTTCAAAATTTAGCAAAGCAAAGATCAACATCATATAAAAGCCCAAAGCAAATTCAACATCAAACAAATTCAAATAAAGATTGGATCAACTCTTTTCAAATTCAAACTGAATCAAAGCTATAGATCTGATCGGAACATCAAGCAAATAAAAATCAAGTTACAGATCATAGCTTAAATTCAAAAAGCAATTCCAGGCTTGCTTCTCTATTTCATGACAGGTGAGTAAACTTTTGATCTAAAAAGTTTAAATCTGTTTTGGTACTTGATGCATGTGATATATGGTTTTCATGAATGTTTTGCCTTGAATATGGTTTGAATTGCTTTGTATATATGGTGTGCATGCATGTATATGTAATATATATGACTCTGTTTAAACTACACGCAGAAATCCACTTAATAAATTCAACTGCTCATCTTCTAATCGACTTTAGGCTTTGATTTCTAAATAAAAGATGATTATAGGAGTGTAAACTTATTTTTAAAAATAATTCCAAAAGAATATGTTGAGCATTATTTCAAAATGATAATTTATAGTAAAAAATCATTTAAATTAGAAAAATCAATAATCATATTTTTGAGCTTTGATTTTATAATCTGGTTAAAATTGGAAAATGATGATTTTTGATAATAAAATCTAGATATTTAAGATTGGGGATGATTAGAATTTTTGAGTTGATCGGTTTATACATTTTCGTCTATTTCCGGCGATTGGGTGATGGTTGAACATCGTGCTCGAGGAAGGAGATAGCCTGGGTAGTGGAGATCAGTAGAAAAATATTCAGTGGATTTTTACTCCACTATGGTGGAGCATTGACATTGAGCTTGGGTTTATAGCTTGTTTTGGGTCAATGATGTTGTCGAGGTGATTTCGCCGACGAGAGGGCACCGTAGCCGATCGATGCAAGGGGGATCGAAGCTTGGCTTCATGACGTTGCTCTGGACGGGGTTGCATGGTTCTGGTGGTCGGGTTCATCGGGGCATGGCAATTTCGTCGATCAAGGTTTATTTCCAGTAGATGCTGTCATGCTCGATTTTGAGTTGCGGTGTTATCAATCGACCTGGGTGGTCGGGAGGCTCATATAGGTCATCGGTGACGTAGAGGCGATGGTGACGATGGTCAGAGCCCTGGCAATGGAGTGTGCATGTGTACAGGGATTCTGACATGTCTGAGTTGAAGTTTGAAATTGAGGAAGGAGAAGAAGCAGCAGGCTCGAAGATGGACTCGAGAAAACAAAGTGATGGCTCGAAGTTGTTCGCGTATGTTATTAACAATTTTAACAGTTTTTTGCATTAAACAAAAAAGGAAAAGAAGAAGGAGGGAGTGACCCGAGATTTGGCTCGGGAAATTTGTAAGCCGGCTCGGGTGTTTTAATTTTGGGCTCGGGTTTTTGTTAAGTTGAATTAAACAAGTTTTAAAGGGTAAAAAATAAAGGCATTAACAAGTTTTAAAAATTATTTAAGCGATTAAGCATTCTAGGAAATGTTACCAAGTGTTCAAAGCAAAAGTATTAGCAAGTTTAAAAACAAGTTTTTCAGAGATTTAAAATGTTTTGAAATTGTTTGTTTAAATGTAATTATATAATAAGTTAATTTCTAAATGTTTTCAAAGGTGATTTAAGGATGTAATTAAATAAAGGATTAATTACTTAATGTATTAAATGTGATTAATTAGTTAATGTAATTAATTAAGGGTTAATTTGTTAATATAATTAATTAAGGGTTAATTACTAAATGATAATTAATTAATTATTGAAAGTTAATTAATTAATAATTATGGGATAATTTATTACTTAAAGATTAATTACTTAAAGTAAGTAATCAAAAGATAATTAGTGATTGAAGGTTAATTACTTAATGTGATTACTTAAAGGTTAATTACTTTAATATAATCAAAGGTTGATTAATTAATACAATTAATTAGTGACTACTTAATAAAAGTATTTAAGGGATAATTAATTACTTAAAGATAATTACTTAATGAAAGAAATTAAAGGATAATTAAATAATTAAAGGTTGATTATTTAATGATTAAAGGTTGATTGATTTATTAATTAAGGTTGATTAATTAATAATTAAAGGTTAATTAATTTTTTATTAAAGGTTAATCAATAAATAATTAAAGGATAATGAATTAAAATGGTTTGTAATTAATTAGTGTTAACTTATCAAAGTTAGGTGATTAATTCATAAGTAATTAATCTATTCGAGTTAATTGAATTAATTATAATCATGTGATTAATTTATCTTGCTTATGGATGATTAGATTGTATTGAATGCTTGAATTGTTTGATATCTATGGTCTGTAATATTCTGTGATATGAATTGCTTTTGATTAAGCTGTGACGAATGTAAATTATTTATTTGCGATGAATTTACATATTTATCTGTGAATCTGTGAATGAAGATAAGCATTATAGTACTATACCGCCTATTGATATTGTTGTGCTTGGATTTATGATGGTTGATATTCTATTGTTGCTTGTAAAACTCCTGGACTACATACAATACACGCAAAATATGGATTTCACGGGAAATTGGTTAAGTCACGGGTTTTTGAATTTAAAATTATTTTATTCAAAATGGTGAAATGATTTTAAAGTCTGAATTTTGAATCCAAAATTGTTTGGAATTGGAATTAGTTTGAATATGAAAAGCTTTTGAAAAGGAAGTTTTGAAATTAAAATTTAGTTTGAATATAATATGTCTTATTAAAGTTTTGAAACTATTTTTGGAAACTATGGTTTGAAAGGGTTATACAAGTTATACAATATATATATATATATATATATATATATATATATATATATATATATATATGGATTTTAAACCATTTTTGAAGTATGCTAAATGGATTATTTTGGGAATTTGAATTTAACTCAAATAGAACTCACCGAGGATACGGCAGTTCACTGATTTTCCAATTTATACTTTAAAAGGCTATAACTTGAGCAGATTTAATCGGATTTTCCAAAAATGAAAGACCTTTGTTTTCAAATGATAACTGTTTTCATATAAAGAAAGAATTCCCGGTTTTTGTTGAAAGAATTTCAAGTTATGGGTGAATCAAATTGAAAATAGTTTTGAAAGCTATGAGTGAATCTTTGTTAAAGATTGGTGAACCTTGTTTCAAATTGAAGAGGATCTTAAAGGTGTATCTTTTGTTTAAAAAGATTTGTTTAAACCATACAAAAGGAAAGATTTTGGGTAGGCTAAAAGTTGTAATAACTAAGATCCCAAATATATCCATATGCTTTTTAAAATAAGTGCTCATTATTCGAATTAGCCAGGGGAGGACTTTATTTCATAAACCCTATTCCGAATTAATGATACGACAAAATGGATAGCATTTAAAGATGGTGGTGAGACCGGGTATTTTCGAGAACGAAAGGATTACCCGTCGAATGTCTCTGCACTGAGTTGCTCCGATATAGAGATCTCCATATGTGATGGGGAGTCCGGTCGGGATTGTGATTATCCGGATTTGCAAGGACTTCTATGAAGTGCCTTCGGTTCCATTCAGACCCAAGATGCACTTGTATGGATGTATGTCTGACGTTACACTTTGAGATGTAAAGCTGGTTTTTATCAAATACATTTCTGTTTGGTGGCCGAGAATTTATTCTCTTAGCTTAACACCCTTCTCTGAGACGTATGAGCTCAGAGGTTATGTAGTTGATATTTACTAGTGATATATTCCCAATTTGGTATTGTGGCATGCTAAGTATTGATCATTGGTTGATCGAAGCATGGATTTTGTGAAAAGCGTAGCTTTGTAGGACTAGACTTCATCAAACCTCACATCCCGGAAATGGTCGAAACAGGAAGGATGCGACAAGGTTACGGGAGTCGGGCCCCTTAGGGTATATGCATTTCCTTCTGGATAAAATGTAGTATCATGGTATGGAGCCTAGATATTTAACTTATGTGGTTGTTGGAATTTGTTGGTGAGGCCTCGGGTAAAGGTCGGCGACGACTGGTGGATGACATACTCATGTCAGTTAGTTACCTAGTTAAAGAGGTAATCCGGCCTTGTGTTGGCAGAGATCCGCTTAGGTTCTTGGGGCGTCCCTCCAAAGGCGTACCCATTAGGAAAGGAAGTTCCTTAGCCTTGGCCATTTATCGAAAATCCAATCATCCAATATGAGCCCTTTACGATTTCAGTTGTATAACCTACCATTCTTAAATGGTAGCTATAGTAGGCATAATATAATGGTACCTATGCTGGCTAAGATTAATATTATACTTTCGAAATATTTTCTACACTATGCACTAATAATAATATCAAAAGGATTTTCACGTATCAAGCATGTTTGACTATCATAAGGAGAAATCTCCCCCAAGTGTGCGATCGCGTTGTGTGTATGCCGGGAGGCCTGATGGTAGTTTCATTTTCCAAAAAGCATAGCGAATTTCTTTTATTTATTTTTGTTGTTTTTTTATTCAAAATAAACTGTTTTTGTTTGCTCACACGAGTCCCATGACTGAACTGGAGTTTATTGTTCCCTTTCTAAACTTTGGGTGCTCACAATTTTCCACACGAGCAGCCTAAAGTTAGGTTTTCAGATAGTCAGATAGTATATGTAGATTCGACAGCCTTCAATCTTTGGTTTGGCAATCACATTGTGCTATATTCCAACATGATATTAGTTCGAGCTTCTTGGTTTGAAATCTTTTGAGCTTTGGCAATGGAGATGCAGTATTGGATTCTCAAGTTCTCTCTCTTTCTATTGAAACAATGTTGGTGTTTCTCTATTGAAGATTTCTTTCCGCTGTTGTATTTTTGGCTCTGATATTGATAATCATTTGAATCAAATTGTTGTATCCATTTGTGTATCAATAAATATCATTTTTGTTTCTGCTGTGTTGTTATCACCTAATGTTGTTATAAGTTTCGACGAACCAGACTCAACATTTGAATCTGCGGCATTCGAATATGGGTGAAGTATGGACGTTAATTTTCGAACGCTGAATCTAGGCCATTACACCACTAGCTAGGGTTATGTGCAAATATTAGTATTTAAATTACTTAAATATTATTTACTAGCTAAATTCACACATGTGAGTTACATAATAGTATCTATTTGGTCCCTGAAACTCCGCTTGATTTAATTGATTTATAATAGTTATAAAATGGTTAAATTAATGAATATTTGTGAAATATTAATAATTATTATATATATTTTTAAGGTGTACTTAATAAAATAGAGTTTTCTATAGAATTTTTTGGGGTGCTATTAGTAATTTATTGAGTGCGTACATAAAAGTTATATACGTATGTATTAATATACGATTTTGGTGATGATTTAAATTAGATTTAGACCGAATAAATTATTAATTCGCTGAATGTGTGTTCCATAATAGACCCTGTTTCATGTAGTAAGAGATGAGATGCAAGGGGTGGCTTTGTATTTGTATTTGTATTTGTATTTGTATTTGTATTTGTATTTGTATTTGTATTTGTATTTGTATTTGTATTTGTATTTGTATTTGTATTTGTATTTGTATTTGTATTTGTATTTGTATTTGTATTTGTATTTGTAAGAAAGAGTTATACAAGATATTTCTTTCTAGACCACACCGTATATTCAGACTTTAGCCTCCATTTTCTTATGAATTTTTTTCTCCTCTCTTCTCCCTCTTTAGGTTGCTAGCTTCCCCCTTCTACCCTACTAATTTCCTAACTCTGTTCATCCCTAATCAATAATACAAACTAGATTTGGTGTTTGCACATTGTATGTTTGCAGTAGAGAGTGTTGATATGAGAGATCAAGGAAACTATCTAGACCAAAGTATGAGTTTAGGCGCATCTCATTCGACACATCTTTTACTTATAATTATATATTTGAATGATATATTTGTATATGATGTTGATGCTCGAGTCGAGAATATGCCCTAAGGGAAATCATGAAATTTGTTACAGATATGGAACTATATGACCAGTCTTATTCATAAAAAATATTTGATTTCTATTATATACTTTATTATATAGTGATATAATAAATAAATTAATTAATTCAAAGCATATATAAGAAAACCCTTAAATGATATGTTATGTGATTGTAATTGCAAATAGTTGTAACCATGAGTAATTGTTCACAACATATAAACAACATTTTATTTTAAATATTCCCGGTCAAGATGTTTCAAGAAAGGATATCGATACATCGATTAAGACCAGAGTACGTAAAGCTCTCCAAATGTTAGAAAGTGTATTACTCATGGCTCTTAGGGGAACCAAAGGGTTACTTACTGATAGTTATTGGATAACCATGGAATGACCCACTCAAGAGTTTCCTATTGGCTAATAATAACTAAGGTCAAATAGGAAATCTTGAAGTGGTGATATTACACGGTTCTCTTAACTTGAGAGAATATTATTGAACTTCAATGTGTATACTCCACTTTGATTATAGCTAAACCTTGGCAGGCTTCGAATGGCTGTAGCTAGGTATGAGTTGTAGCATTAGAAGAAAAACGCCATTCAATAGAGAATTTATCTCCTCAGTTATATGAGATTAGTATCACGGTCAACTACTGTCAACTTAAAGTCAAATTCTTTGGCAAGAGTAGTATATTTAATAATAAATATCGTTATTTAACCAAGGACTTCATTTAAGGACTAACCAAGTTGAATGAGGATGTGACGCCCCACCTCTATACCCACACTAGCCAAGGACACTACTTTGTAATGCCGTCAACTAGCGCGGAGAATAAGGCTGTTGAGGAGCGACCCTGTAACATCCCAAGACTTTGAATTTGAAATTTGTAAATTATTTGAACTTTTAAATTTAAATTGTGAAATTTCAAGAAACAAATAAATATTGTTAATGCTAATATTATAAAAATGTATAGAATTTAATAAATATAGATAGTTAAGTTTAAATTAAATAATAATAATAATAAATAAAGAAAAGAACATGTAACAAACAAGAATTTGTTTTAAACCATAAAAACAAAATATAAGGGTATAAATGAAATGTTGATAATTAAACTATGAATAGAAATAAAATTTAGAATGTATGTTAGTAATAAGATAACATATGGAAATTCATATGGGTATGTAACATAAGTCAAACCAATATAAATGACTAAAACCACTTTTGTTTATTGAGCAAAGCAAACCAGGTAAGTAGGTTGCCGTGAGTTGTATGCAAGTAAGAAGGTAACATAGAAAACAAAATATATGCAAGAAAGTATTTTTAAACAAAAAAAACCAAAAAAATGTACTTACAAGAATAAAATAAAATGGTATGTAAACAAAGATGGGAACACAAACATTAAATGCCATCACCTCTAGCTCAAAGTAAAAATCCTCTCAGCCAAAAATATAAAAATGTACTTATAAAAACAAATCAACAGATAGCTATAAGTATCAAGGAAGTTTATAAGCAAAGGAAGAAAAATCTATTAACAAGACAAAATAGTACTTAAAAAAATAAAAAAATAATAACATTGCCTGTTGAACATACAGGGACGCATATGCAATACATGCTTCATTTAATGCTTGCATTAAATGCTTACTCTTCAGCCTCCCTTGAAGAAAGGAGGAAAGCATGTGTTGCACAAATACTGTATAAAGCAACTATACAAAATAATGTTTCAGTACTATATTGAACTTGTACACAATATCCTCTAAACATTTGTTTCAGTTTTATTTTGGTTCAACAAATCTTAGCAAAGAACTGAAATAAAAGAAAAAAAAAAGAGAGAAAACATCACTTTTCATTCAAAGTTCAAAACAATTTACTGAAGAGAAAAAGGGAAGAGGATCAAAAACAGTTTTTCAAAACAGGAATATCTATGCCCATCCAAAATTTCAAAGGTGAGTAAAACTCTAAATTTGTTGAAATTGCATATGGTAAATCCTTGAAATATGATATAAATCATGTGTGCATGGTGTTAAAGAAATGACTTTGTGTCTATATATAAGTTAGTATCTGTAGCCAAGCCCGGAATAGGCTAATAAGCCTCTGTTATTAACATTTCAGGTTTGAAACCTGAATCAATAATTCAAATCTCCCTCTCAAATGATTTTTCGGCCCTGATTTCTGAGTAAAAACTTGTCGTATGTTAGCAACATCATTTTTAATATTTGTTTCAGGTAAAAGTGTGTAGCAAATACCTCAGAAATTTAATATCACAGTGAGTAAACAATTTAAAAAGTAATTCAAGTATATTTAAAATTGTTGCTCATTAGTCTGAGATATGAAATTGTTTTATTTTGCATATGCATAGGTAGTTCTCCTCTGTGTACAGACATTTGGAAGTGTAAATGCCTGTTCAAGTCAGAAACCATTTCTGTCTTTGTTTTCAGAGTACCACACTTATTCAAAACCCCATCTTTAATTATGTGATCATTATTAGACTTCGATCTCAAAATAAAACTTGCGTATTTAAGGATGAACTATGATTTTAAAATAAAATTTCAGAAGAAAAATGTTACACAGTTGAAAGAAATGGTTTTTACAGTAAATATATCATATTTTGGTTAAACTCGAATGTCATGAAATGCTAATTCAAGTTTATAACTTGAATCTTCATTGCAACTTATGATTTTTAAGATGAAATTGGAAATTTTTAGTTTCCTATGTTACGCGCAGTTCACTGTTGAACGGAAATGGTATTTTGATCGATTTCCGATCATCTAAATATTTTTAGATGCTATAATTTTGTGTGAAGCTGGGTTGAACACTTACGATCCCAGGAAAATTTTTGGAAAAAAATTTCTAATGTATGAATGGGGAGAACGAATCAAGATTAGGGTTTAAACCCATACTGGAACGGTGTTGACAAATCAGATCGCTGCAACGTCGACGTTGCACCGGGGCTGATCGCACCGGTGGCGATCGAGGCAGTGAAGATAGGTGGAGCTCGGGTCAAGTTTTCGCGGCCTCGGATGGCCAGAGGAGGTGGCGTGGGTTGGTTTTCTGGTGATGTGCTGTTGGGTTAGTTTGGTCGAGACGACTCGATTTTGCTCTTGAGTTTAATTCAAGTTTATGGGTGTTCGAATCGATTTGGGGGATGGTAGACGACTCGTGGATGGTCACAGCACCGACCAACGATGGCGAAGTTGGCCGTGCATGTGTACATGCTTGGTTGTGTGTCAGTTGTGAAACATGAGAGAGGAGCAGCGTGACTCGAAGTCTCGCGCATGAAACTGGGGCAGGAACGCGAAGTCAAACTCGAGTAAATTTGGTTGTGCTCCGAGTCATTTTACTTAAACTAAATTTTGGTTGGAAAATTTATACTCGGGTCAGATTTGGCTTAAACTCGAAGCAGGGTGCCGTTTTGATCGGGGATGACTCGAAGACCCCATCGAGTTGGACCTGAAGATAACAAATTCCAGTTTTGCAATAAAATTTAAATGATTTTTTAATTTGTTCTTCATAAATGATGATAGTTGGTTAATCTAATGTAAAGTTTTTTTTACTTAATAAAATATTCAAGAAGTATATTCAAATTTGTTAACTTAAAACAAATATATTTATAATGGTTAAATAATGATTAAATAATTAATGATTGAAATTACTTTGTAATTAAAGGTTGATTAATTTAAAGAATAATTAGCAAATAAAAGTAATTAAGATTTAGTTAATTAACCATTAAGAATTAATAAATTAAGATAGTTAATTAAAGATTAAATAATTAATAAAGCCAATTTAAAATTTAATAAATTTATAATTAAGTGAAATTTTAAACATTGATTTAAAATAATTAATAGAATTTTTTTATGGTCAATTCACTTTAATCATGACCACCTTAATCAAAGGTGATTTACTATCATCAAATATTCTGCACTAGATTGATATTTCTGTTGTGATTGTAATACTGTGTGATGCACTGTGATCGTGATTTGTTCTGTATTGATGTGAAAACCCCGTTGCCCGTAAAATGGCATTTAAATTTTGATGCGACAGGTTATCTGAAACCCACATCCAACCTGTGAATCTTTGTGATTGACATATCCACGTGTTTTAAAAAAAATTGAGCGCTCACTATTCGATTTAGCCCGGAAATGACCTTTGTGTCATATAACCCATTTCGAATATGTGATTCGACGTTATGGATAGCATTGAAGACCGGTGTTGAAAACCGGGTATTTGCGAGAGCGATAGGATGACCTGTCGAATGACTCTGCACTGAGTTGCTCTGGTATAGAGCTCTCCATATGTGATGGGGAATCCGATCGGGATTGTGGATATCCGATTGCAAGGACTTCTTTGGAAGTGCCTTCGGTTCTGTTCGAACCCAGAACAGACTGGTATGGATTGTATCTCCGACATTACAAATTGAGATATAAAGCAAATTTCTTTCAAATATATTTTCGTTGGTGGCGGAGAATTTATATTCTTAGCTTAACACCCTTAGAGGTTATGTAGTTGAAGGTTATCAGCGATATATTCCCAATTTAGTAATGTGGCATGCTGAGTGTTGCTGATCATTTGTTGATCGAAGCATGGCTTTGTGAAAAGCGTAGCTTTGTGGACGAGACTTCGTCGAGCCTCACACCCCGGAATGGTCGAAACAGGAAAGATGCAGCAAGGTTATTGGGGGTAGCACACCTTAGGGTATGTGCATTTCCTTCAGGATAGAAGTGGTATCATGGTATGGAGCCCAGATACTTAACTTATGTTGATATCGCAGATATATATATGTATTACTTTGTGATTTGTTGCTGGGGCCCCGGTTAAAGGTTGGTTACAACCGAGAGATGGCATACTCGTGTCATTAGTTACCCAGTTAGGGGTAACCCGGCCTTGTGTTGGCAGAGATCCGGTTAGGTTCTCGGGTCGTCCCTCCAGAGGCGTACCCATATGGCCCAGGAAGTTCCTTAGCCTGACCATTATTGGAAATCCAATTCCCAATACGAAACCCTATACGGTTTTAGTTGTAAAACCTGCCATGCAGCGTGGCGGTAACCTGCCACAAAACATGGTAGCTATAGTAGGCATAGTTCGAAATGTCTATGCTGGCTAAGATTAATATTCTATTTTCGAAATGCTTTCCTCACTATGCACTAGTAATAATATCAAAGAATTTTTTTTTCTTATACCAAGCATATTCAACTATCATAAGAAGAAATCTCCTCCAATTCTGCGTTTGCATTGTGTGTGTGGCGGGAGGTCTTATGGTAGTTTCATTTTTAAAAGCATACCGAAAATTCTTTTATAAATCTAGTTCCTTGAAAGTAACTGTTGTTTTTGTTTACTCATACCAGTCCCATGACTGATCCGGAGTTTATTGTTTTCTTTCCTAAACTCAGGGTGCCCATTATTTCCACAGGGGTAGCCTAGTAGCAGGTTTCTGTATTTTGGAGTAGCAGTATTTTGGAGCTCTTATCTTGGAGATATCTTAGGAGCTTTTGGAGATTTCAGGTGTTTATCTTTTGGGAGTTCGTTATCACCTCTTTCATTTGAGGACTTTTGGATATATGATCACTGTTGTATTTTCATGATGTTGTATTTAGAGTTGTGGTGTATGAACTATATACTCTGATGTAGTATGGATATCATGTTGATGTTGTATCTGTGATGATATATATGATATTGATTCTGTTCCGCTGTTTTATATTAATCTAATTGTTGTTATAAGCTCCGGCGATGCGAATTTGATGTCGTTTATCGGACATCGAGTTCGGGTCGTCACAAATGGTACCAGAGCTGTTGGTTGAGTAAGAACTTTAGCTACGGAGTATAACACATTAGATGGCTCATTAGAGATAGGGTGAAGTATACAGTAGAATGAGTATAACCAAGACTGAAACTCTAAATTTTATTAGTTTATTTCTTTTACTGCTGATATTCCTTAAGATATTTCGTTCGTGTATTTAAATCAATTTTCTTACTAATTACAGATAGTAAGAAATGAGCGGACGAAGGGGAAGAGTTAGGGGTCAAGGAGGTGCCACAACACCTGATCAAGATCCCCCAACGGCAATAGCGGCAGCTCAGCAACAGCCGAATCTGGCTGACTTATATAAGAATTTCTCGAGACTTGGTGGTAAGCCGTTCAACGGCAAAGAGTCGATTGTTGAGGCTCAAGCCTGGATAAGATCGTGTGAGAAAATCTTCAGAGGGCTTAAATTGAAAGACGATCAGAAGCGACTCATAGCTTCTTGGCAACTTCAAGATGAAGCTTCAGCCTGGTGGGAGACAATCACGGTAGATAAGCCAGAAGACGAGTTTTCTTGGGAAAATTTCAAAGAAGTGTTTGAGAAGCGATATCTGCCATCAGCCGGAATTTCTCGAATTTATCAAGAATTTATGGACCTGAAGCAGGGAAGTTTATCGTTCGAAGAGTATCTGAACAGATTTAATGAATTGTCTCATTTTGGTCCCGAATTGGTGAATACGCCTTTAAAGATGAACGAGAGATTCATTCGCGGGATGAATAAGAAATTCCACGAAAGAATGATGGGCCACGTTAAGGAATCTTTTTCAGATTTAGTTGATATGGGGTACAGATACGCTACCCTTAATATACAAGAAGCCCCGATGGAGAAGGGAAATTCGGGCTATCAAAATTGGAAGAAGCGGAAATTTGGAGGCAAGAAACCTTGGCAGGGCAGCGAGAAAAAAGGAGCATTCAGGGAAGCGCGGAAGAAAATGTCACTTGTTACAACTGCAAAGAGAAGGGCCATTATTCAAACAGCTGCCCAAAATCGAAGAAGCAAGTTAAGAAGGAAGGAACTATTAGAGGAGCAAAAGAATGTTATAATTGTCACAAGACTGGACATTTTATTAAAGATTGCCCAGTGGTGAAGCCAGCATAGGTGGCAAATGTTTATGCGCAGAAAGACCCTTCAACTTTGAAAGCTGATAAAGGAAAAGGTGTTTTGGAAGGTAACCTTACTATTTATGATAGAACTGTTAGAGTTTTATTTGATACGGGAGCTTCACATAGCTTTATCTCTCAACAAACCGTAAATGAATTAGGACTTAAAACTAAATTTGTTGACGATCCTATTTGCGTGATAAATTCGGTTGGAGGTCCCGCAAATCTTTGTTTATATTGTAAGAGAGTTCCTATTTCATATGCTAGCTATCGATTTCCTATCAACCTTTTTGTCCTCGAATTTAATGAATTTGAAATCTTACTCGGTATGGTCTGGTTATCGAGATACGAAGATATATTGGATTCTAATAATCGGACAGTTTTAGTCAAAACAAACCTTGGAAATTTTATTGAAATCTCTTGTGAGGATCCGAGTCCAAGGAGAGATAGATTGATGTATACTTTGGGATATCCTGAACCCAGTTTGCAGTCTATACCTGTTGTTCGGGAATTTTCCGACGTATTTGAAGAAGTGAAATCTTTACCTCCTCACCGAGAAATAGAATTCCGAATTGACCTTGTACCCAATGCTCGTCCTGTTGTTCACGCAAGTTGTAGGATGGCACCTAGGGAAAAGATTGAATTGGTTCATCAAACTGATGAGCTATGAGAAAAAGGATTAATTCGACCCGGTGTTTCTAAATGGGGCTCAGCCGTCGTATTTGTTGCCAAATCGGACGGATCTTTGAGATTTTGTGTAGATTACCGCGATCTAAATACACAAACTCTCAAGAACAAATTCCCTCTACCAAGAATTGACGATCTATTCGACCAACTTCATGGCGCTCGTTTCTTTTCAAAAATAGATCTAGCCCAAGGATTCCATCAACTACGAATCGCCGAAGATTGTGTCCATTTGACCGCTTTCAGAAGTCCTGATATGTTCTATGAATGGTTAGTTATGCCTTTCGGGCTAACCAATGCTCCAACATACTTCGTAGATCTTATGACTCGTGTGTTTCGGGAAGTTTTGAATAAATTTATGCTTGTATTCATTGATGATATTTTGATCTATTCTAAGACTAAAGAAGAGCTTGCCGAACATCTTAAAATCGTATTGGAAATATTGAGGAGAAATGTTCTATTTGCAAAATTTTCCAAATGCCACTTCTGGGTCAAAGAAGTCAAATTCCTTGGCTATATTGTTAATGAAGAAGGAATTTCGGTAGATCCTAGCAAAATTTCCTCCATTCTTGATTGGAAACGACCCACTACTCCAAAAGAAGTTCGAAGCTTTTTGGGTTTAGCAGGCTATTACCGAAAATTCGTTCAAGATTTTTCTAAGTTGGCTAGCCCATTGACTAAGCTAACAATGAAAAATGAAAAGTTCATTTGGACTCCAAAATGTGAAGAAGTTTTTCAGGAGTTGAAAAAGAGATTGACCACTGCTCCTGTTCTCACTATTGTTAACGAGAACCAAGGCTTATCTGTCTATACTGATGCATGTGGTGATGGGGTAGGTGCAGTATTAATGCAAAATGGAAAGGTAGTTGCATACGCAAGTAGACAATTACGTCCGCATGAGAAAAACTACCCAACACACGATTTGGAACTTTTGGCTGTTGTTTTTGCCTTAAAAATATGGCGACATTATCTTCTGGGTGAAAAATTCGAATTATTCACCGACCATAAATCCTTGAAGTATCTCTTTACCCATAAAGATCTGAATTTGCGACAACAACGTTGGTTGGAATTTCTGGCATCATATGACCTAGATATCCAATATACGCCGGGAAAGGCCAATGTAGTAGCAGACGCCTTGAGTAGAAAGCACGCTGTTCTTGCATATCTTGTTATCACTCCTACTCTCCTTGAGAAGATCGCAAGACAACAGAAAGAAGATGAGTTTCTTCGAGAAATCCATAAAAGAATTTGCCAAGGAGAAGACACTAGTTTTGAGATGGATAATAGAGGAGTAATAAGATTAAAAGGCAGGATTTGTGTTCCAGACTTCCCTGATCTGAAACGTGAAGTATTGGAAAAATGCCACAAGTCCAAACTCAGCATCCATCCAGGAGTCAACAAAATGTATCGTGATATTAAAAGAACTTTCTGGTGGAAGATGATGAAAAGAGACATATCGATTTATGTGAGTTGCTGTGCTACTTGTCAGCAAATCAAAAGCGATCAAATGAAAGTAGCCGGTTTACTTCAGCCTTTGGAAGTACCGAAATGGAAATGGGATCAGGTATCGATGGATTTCATCGATGGATTGCCACGAACCAAGAAAGGCAATGAAGCAATTTGGGTTATTGTGGACCGTCTAACCAAAACTGCTCACTTTATTCCAGTGAAATCCACTCGGACTGCAGCAAGCTTGGCAGGTATATATATAAAGGAATTGTTCGCCTCCATGGTATTCCCAGCAGTATAGTGAGTGATCGTGATCCGATCTTCACCAGTATATTTTGGGAGGCATTCCAAGACGCTTTGGGAAAGAAATTAAATTTCAGTACTGCTTATCACCCACAATCTGATGGACAGACTGAGAGGGTCAACCGAATTCTAGAAGACCTACTGCGTGCTTGCGTTCATGATTTTGGTGGTTCTTGGGGGGACCATTTGCATCTGGTAGAATTCTCATATAATAACATTTATCAGACCAGTATAGAAATGGATCCTTTCGAAGCTTTATATGGTCGTCCATGTCGATCACCTACATGCTGGATCGAATCAGGTGATAGACTTGTTCTTGGACCGGATATGATAAAAGAAGCCATTGAGAAGGTAGATTTTATTCGAAAGAAGTTATTAACTGCCCAAAGCCGTTAGAAGAGCTATTATGACCGCCGAAGAAGAAATTTGGAATTTCAGGTTGGAGATTTTGTATTTCTGAAAGTATCTCCGATGCGGAGTGTATTGAGATTCGGGAAAACTGGAAACTTAGCACCGCGTTATATTGGTCCTTTTCCTATTCTGGAAAGGATTGGTCCTCTAGCATATCGAGTGCAGCTGCCCAGCTGGTTGTCTGGCATGCATGATGTGTTCCACATTTCTAATCTTTGGAAATATGTGCACGATCCAGATGATATTATTGAAGAAGCTGCTCAGTAGGATCTAGAGATCACTCCTAACTTGGCAGTTAAAAGAGAGCCGATAAAAATTGTAGATCGTGATAAGAAGCAATTACGAAACAAAGTGGTGAAATTGGTCAAAGTTCAATGGAGTGGAGATCCAAAGGACTGTACTTGGGAGACTGAAGATAATATGAAGAAATCATATCCCAATTGCAGAACAGACATTTCGGCTTAAACTGCAAGTCATTTCTTTATTTTTCCGAATACGTATGTTCTTTGTTTGCTTTTCTCTCTCCTTCAATTTCGAGGATGAAATTTTTTTAAGGAGAGGATATTGTAACATCCCAAGATTTTGAATTTGAAATTTGGTAAATTATTTGAACTTTTAAATTTAAATTGTGAAATTTCAAGAAACAAATAAATATTGTTAATGTTAATATTATAAAAATGTATAAAATTTAATAAATATAGATAGTTAAGTTTAAATTAAATAATAATAAATAAAGAAAAGAACATGTAACAAACAAGAATTTGTTTTAAACCATAAAAACAAAATATAAGGGTATAAATGAAATGTTGGTAATTAAACTATGAATAGAAATAAAATTTAGAATGTATGTTAGTAATAAGATAACATATTGAAATTCATATGGGTATGCAACATAAGTCAAATCAATATAAATGACTAAAACCACTTTTGTTTATTGAGCAAAGCAAACCAGGTAAGTAGGTTGCCGTAAGTTGTATGCAAGCAAGAAGGTAATATAGAAAAAAAAATGCAATAAAGTATTTTTAAACAAAACAAAAACAAAAAAAATGTACTTACAAGAATAAAATAAAATGGTATGTAAACAAAGATGGGAACACAAACATTAAATGCCATCACCTCTAGCTCAAAGTAAAAATCCTCTCAGCCAAAAATATAAAAATGTACATATAAAAACAAATCAACAGATAGCTGTAAGTATCAAGGAAGTTATAATCAATGGAAGGAAAATCTATTAACAAAAGAAAATAGTACTTAACAAAAATAAAAATAAAATAACATTGCCTGTTGAACATACAGGGACGCATATGCAATACATGCTTCATATAATGCTTGCATTAAATGCTTACTCTTCAGCCTCCCTTGAAGAAAGGAGGAAAGCATGTGTTGTACAAATACTGTATAAAGCAACTATACAAAATAATGTTTCAGCACTATATTGAACCTGTACACAATATCCTCTATAAACATGAACATTTGTTTCAGTTTTATTTTCGTTCAACAAATCTTGGCAAAGAACTGAAATAAATGAAAAAAAAGAGAGAAAACATCACTTTTCATTCAATGTTCAAAACAATTTACTGAAGAGAAAAAGGGAAGAGGATCAAAAATAGTTTTTCAAAACAGGAATATCTCTGCCCATCCAAAATTTCAAAGGTGAGTAAAACTCCAAATTTGTTGAAATTGCATATGGTAAATCCTTCAAATATGATATAAATCATGTGTGCATGGTGTTAAAGAAATGACTTTGTGTCTATATATAAGTTAGTATCTGTAGCTAAGCCTGGACAGGCTAATAAGCCTCTGTCATTAACATTTCAGGTTTGAAACCTGAATCAATAATTCAAATCTCCCTCTCAAATGATTTTTAGGCCTTGATTTCTGAGTAAAAACTTGTCGTATGTTAGCAACATCATTTTTAATATTTGTTTCAAGTAAAAGTGTGTAGCAAATACCTCAGAAATTTAATATCACAGTGAGTAAACAACTTAAAAAGTAATTCAAGTATATTTAAAATTGTTGCTCATTAGTCTGGGATATGAAATTGTTTTATTTTGCATATGCATGGGTAGTTCTCCTCTGTGTACAGACATTTGGAAGTGTAAATGCCTGTTCAAGTCAGAAACCATTTCTGTCTTTGTTTTCAGAGTACCACACTTATTCAAAACCCCATCTTTAATTATGTGATCATTATTAGACTTCGATCTCAAAATAAAACCTACGTATTTAAGGATGAACTATGATTTTAAAATAAAATTTCAGAAGGAAAATGTTACACAGTTGAAAGAAATGGTTTTTACAGTAAATATGTCATATTTTGGTTAAACTCGAATGTCATGAAATTCTAATTCAAGTTTATAACTTGAATCTTCATTGCAACTTATGATTTTTAAGATTAAATTGGGAATTTTTAGTTGCCTATGTTACACGCAGTTCACTGTTGAACGGAAATGGTATTTTGATCGATTTTCGATCATCTAAAAATTTTTAGATGCTAGAATTTTGTGTGAAGCTGGGTTGAACACTTACGATCCCAGGAAAATTTTTGGAAAAAATGTCTAATGTATGAATGGGGAGAACGAATCAAGATTAGGGTTTAAACCCATACTGGAACGGTGTTGACAAATCAGATCGCTGCAACGTTGACGTTGCACCGGAGCTGATCGCACCGGTGGCGATCGAGGCAGTGAAGATAGGCAGAGCTCAGGTCAAGTTTTCATGGCCTCGGATGGCCAGAGGAGGTGGCGTGGGTTGGTTTTCTGGTGATGTGCTATTGGGTTAGTTTGGTCGAGACGACTCGATTTTGCTCTTGAGTATAATTCAAGTTTATGGGTGTTCGAATCGATTTGGAGGATGGTAGGCGACTCATGGATGGTCGCAGCACCGACCAAAGATGGCGAAGTTGGTCGTGCATGTGTACATGCTTGGTTGTGTGTCAGTTGTGAAACATGGGAGAGGAGCAGCGTGACTCAAAGTCTCGCGCATGAAACTGGGGCAGGAACTCGAAGTCAAACTCGAGTAAATTTGGTTGTGCTCCGAGTCATTTTACTTAAACTAAATTTTGGTTGGAAAATTTATACTCGGGTCAGATTTAGCTTAAACTCGAAACAGGGTGCCGTTTTGATCGGGGATGACTCGAAGACCCCATCGGGTTGGACCTGAAGATAACAAATTCCAGTTTTGCAATAAAATTTAAATGGTTTTCTAATTTGTTCTTCATAAATGATGATAGTTGGTTAATCTAATGTGAAGTTTTTTTTTACTTAATAAAATATTCAAGAAGTATATTCAAATTTGTTAACTTAAAACAAATATATTTATAATGGTTAAATAATGATTAAATAATTAATGATTGAAATTACTTTGTAATTAAAGGTTGATTAATTTAAGGAATAGTTAGCAAATAAAAGTAATTAAGATTTAGTTAATTAACCATTAAGAATTAATAAATTAAGATAGTTAATTAAATATTAAATAATTAATAAAGACAATTTAAAATTTAATAAATTTATAATTAAGTGAAATTTTAAACATTGATTTAAAATAATTAATAAAGAAAATTTTATGGTCAATTCACTTTAATCACGACCACCTTAATCAAAGGTGATTTACTATCATCAAATATTCTGCACTAGATTGATATTTCTGTTGTGATTGTAATACTGTGTGATGCACTGTGATCGTGATTTGTTCTATATTGATGTGAAAACCCTGTTGCCCGTAAAACGACATTTAAATTTCGATGCGACAGGGAATCGGATTCCGGTTAGTTATTCGAAACACACATCGAACCTGTGAATCTTTGTGATTGATATATCCACGTGTTTTAAAAAAAATTGAGCGCTCACTATTTGATTTAGCCGGGAAAGGACCTTCGTGTCATATAACCCATTTCGAATATGTGATTTGACGTTATGGATAGCATTTGAAGACCGGTGTTGAAGACCGGGTATTTGCTAGAGCGATAGGATGACCTGTCGAATGACTCTGCACCGAGTTGCTCCGGTATAGAGTTCTCCATATGTGATGGGGAATCCGATCGGCATTGTGGATATCCGGATTGCAAGGATTTCTTTGGAAGTGCCTTCGGTTCTGTTCGAACCCAGAACAGACTTGTATGGATTGTATGTCTGACATTACAAATTGAGATATAAAGCAGATTTCTTTCAAATATATTTCCGTTGGTGGCGGAGAATTTATTCTCTTAGCTTAACACCCTTAAAGGTTATGTAGTTGAAGGTTATCAGCGATGTATTCCCAATTTGGTAATGTGGCATGCCAAGTGTTGCTGATCATTTGTTGAGCGAAGCATGGCTTTGTGAAAAGCGTAGCTTTATGGACGAGACTTCGTCGAGCCTCACACCCCGGAATGGTCGAAACAGGAAAGATGCAGCAAGGTTATTGGGGGTAGCACCCCTTAGGGTATGTGCATTTCCTTCTGGATAGAAGTCGTATCATGGTATGGAGCCCAGATACATAACTTATGTTGATATCGAACATATATATATGTATTACTTTGTGATTTGTTGCTGGGGCCCCAGTTAAAGGTTGGTTACAACCGGGAGATGGCATACTCGTGTCAGTAGTTACCCAGTTAGGGGTAACCTGGCCTTGTGTTGGCAGATCCGGTTAGGTTCTCGGGTCGTCCCTCCAGAGGCGTACCTATGTGGCCCAGGAAGTTCCTTAGCCTGACCATTGTTGGAAATCCAATTCCCAATACGAAACCCTGTACGGTTTTAGTTGTAAAACCTGCCATGCAGCGTGGCGGTAACCTACCGCAAAACATGGTAGCTATAGTAGGCATAGTTCGAAATGTCTATGCTGGCTAAGATTAATATTCTATTTTCGAAATGCTTTCCTCACTATGCACTAGTAATAATATCAAAGAATTTTTTTTCTCGTACCATGCATATTTAACTATCATAAGAAGAAATCTCCTCCAATTCTGCGTTTGCATTGTGTGTGTGGCGGGAGGTCTTATGGTAGTTCCATTTTTAAAAGCATACCGAAAATTCTTTTATAAATCTAGTTCCTTGAAAGTAACTGTTGTTTTTGTTTACTCATACCAGTCCCACGACTGATCCGGAGTTTATTGTTTTCTTTCCTAAACTCTAGGTGCCCATTATTTCCACACAGGCAGCCTAGTAGCAGGTTTCTGTATTTTGGAGTAGTAGTATTTTGGAGCTCTTATCTTGGAGATATCTTAGGAGCTTTTGGAGATTTCAGGTGTTTAGATTTTGGGAGTTCGTTATCACCTCTTTCATTTGAGGACTTTTGGATATATGATCACTGTTGTATTTTCATGATGTTGTATTTGGAGTTGTGGTGTATGTATTATATACTCTGATGTAGTATGGATATTATGTTGATGTTGTATCTGTGATGATACATATGATATTTATTCTGTTCCGCTGTTTTATATTCATCTAATTGTTGTTATAAGCTCCGGCGATGCGAATTTGATGTTGTTTATTGGACAACGAGTTCGGGTCGTCACAGACCCTCCATGCAATTGCTTTGTACGAGCCTCGATATGTCAGATAATATAACATGCATTTCATCTCGAGAGGAAATCTGACACATCAACACAAACTCAAAGTACCACACGGTGGCTATAATATCTTCAGAAAAAAATATAGAAATAAACATAACATAAATCAGTCACAGATAATTCATGTCACAAAGGCGAAAATAGATATGAATATAACACTGTTCATCCGAGTAGTTGTCAAATAAGATCCATAATATCACAAAAGAATAGATACAAGTGCTAGACAAAAGAATACTTATACATCATGGAGTCTATATCTCAAATGTATAACAACCAAAAACTACTAATCTAGTGTAGTTAGCCAAAAAGTCAGATAAGATTCCCAGATAAGGAGTCAAGTAGAAGCACCTGTAATATCTCGGCCTGACCCGAGTATTATTTAATAAGAAAATAATAAACGGATCAGTCTAACTATAAATATCAAATAAAAATGAGATAGAAGAAGAGATATGATAAAAACCTATGATAACAAAAATGTCATACTATGACAAGTATACATTAAATAATAACAAAAATCATACAATATCTTAAGAAATCTCGAAGCACTAAAAAGAATGTCATATACTTTGCTTTATTCACTAAACCACAAATATTGACAGTTACATCAATGCCAATCACAATATGTTAATGACACACAAATTCACCGATGCACAAATAATGATAAAGCTTATCAATGTAAATCATGAAAATTGGTGAAACACAAATTCTAGAAATCGATCAATAGAAATCCAGAAATCACAAAAAGGGGGAAAGAGGCCTGTCACTAGAACGGGAGCATAAAAACTCACCAAAATGTGTATCACAAAACGAAAAGCAATTCTATGGTTGCTAACCATTAATTTTGAACCGAAGCTCCACAAAAACGGCCCGAAGACCTTTGAGCCGAAGCTCCACTAAAATGGTCCGAAGACCTTTGAGCCGAAGTTCCACTAAAACGGTCCGAAGACCATGGGTCGCTACCCCACCAAGCCGAAGTTCCACTTGAAACGGGGTTTGGTCTCCCTCGCAGACAAAGAGACATCGCACACTGCTAGTCTAAATCACAAAATGATCATCATTGATCGATAAGTGTAAATTGCACTAAGCTAGTAAATATATGAGTTTAGCTTCATGTCCCATAACCACTAGCTTAACTTAAATATTTACGAACAAATTGTAGATCTCCACTAGAAAATTGTCACAAGAGATTCAATCGAACAAGTCCAAGAATTAACCGACGAAGTAAACACAAGCGTTTCATACCACTTGTTTTACTAAGTCGTTTAATTAGATTTCTCATACGAGTGAGGTAAAGGTTTGTATATATTAGTAGGTTGAAAAACGGTTTTATAAACGAGTTTGATATTGAAAATATAGTTTAAATAATCTTTGATAAAGAGTTTGAATATTTACTACTAGTATAGAATCCTTCGTATTTTAAAGTGACAAAACATAAAAATGATTGTAGAAACAATCAATCATAAAAATCCACATACGAAGG
Source organism: Allium cepa (assembly GCA_030765085.1). Taxonomy (NCBI): domain Eukaryota; kingdom Viridiplantae; phylum Streptophyta; class Magnoliopsida; order Asparagales; family Amaryllidaceae; genus Allium; species Allium cepa. The sequence continues at coordinate 338,541,457 of CM060932.1, read as the reverse complement.
CTTGAATCAAATCCAAAGAAACCGATAAAGAATCCATCGAAATGGATATTCAAAAATCCCTAAAAAGGAGTCATCAAAGTCGTAATAAATGATAACAACAAATAGGATCATCACGAATCGATTCAAATTGGAAATTCAATCCCGAAAGGCAAAGTGGGCTGAAAAAGCAAATTCAATTGAATAAACAGAGAATTCAGTTGACTAAACAGCAAATTCAGTTGACTAAACAGAGAATTCAATTGACTGAATTCTGCCTGGAAACTTTCTGTTTACAGGTTCAGTCGACTGAACAGAGAATTCAGTCGACTGAATCATGCATGGAAACATTCTGTTTCCAGGTTCAGTCGACTGAACAGAGAATTCAGTCGACTGAATCATGCCTGGAAACTTTTCGGATTCCAGGTTCAGTCGACTGAACAGAGATTTCAGTCGACTAAACCATGCTTGGGCTGTTTTTCAGCCTATCCAAATGAAGAGCAAACTCTTCCAAAATGCAACCGGACGAACATTGGCTCTTAGGGTTTATGCCAATAGGCAACCCGGCCCTATATGCTCCTCGATGCATCACCAAAACATGATCAAAACATCAAAGTTAGGATTTTAAAGATTTGAACCCAAAACACTAAAAATTGAAATATTCACCAATTCAACCCAAACCAAAAGCAAATGCACATGAATAAGTGTTAGGAATTCATACCCAACAACCAAAGATAATTATAGTCATAGATGTGTGATAAAAATCTCACCTTTTTACACAAAAACAAGGAAGGAGAAGCTTGAAAATAAAGGAGGATCAACCACTCTTCAATCCCAACTCAAGGAGCTTGAATCTAAGCTTAAAAGAGAAACATTTCCTAAGTTAGGTTTAGGAAATTTCTGAAATAGAAGAAGGAAAGAGTTGGAGAAGGTGAAGAGAAGGCTTACCAATGGCTTCTCTTGATTTTGGAGCAAGAATTTGAGTTTGCAAAGGAACTAGGGCTTAGGAATTCTAATTTCCAATCTTTTCCCCCATTATTCTCTTGAGCTTGAGAGAGTTAGGAAATGAGGAATGAATGAAGAGAAGTGGAGAGGGGTTGGGTGGATATAACCAGAATTGGGCAAATGGGCTGAACCCAAGCCTAAACCCAAAGCCCTATAGAAAAAGTAGCAAAAAATCAACTTACTCCAAACATGTCGAAGCTTATACTCAAAAAGGTTGCAAACGACATTTTGAACTCAATGGAAGGGCTCTCAAGTCCCAATTCGTCTGTTTGCAAAAAGTAACTTTTCGGATTAAAATCCGACTAACGATACCATATTTAAATAAATTATTTAAATATACAATCGCTAAATGTGCGGGTTGTTACAGACTCCCCTCCTTAAAGAAATTGCGTCCTCGTAATACTTAAGAAGAAAATAAATAGTAACAACCACAAAAGTATATCAACACAAAAGAAAATTTGAAATAAGAAGTTCACCATAAAGAGCACGAAAGAGTAAACCCGAACGAGTTCGCTCGATGAATTCTCTAGATTTTCCAAGAGCAATCCTTGGGATTTGAGAACCATTGAACTTTCACAAGAAAAACATCTTTATTTCGAAGGCGCTCAACCTCCGAAGCAATGGTGCGAATAAAATGTTGCTCAAAAGTCAAATAGGGGAAACTTCAATTTCTTCAACAACACCGGGCTCAAGAATAAAATCGGAATCCCTAAGGCATTTCCGCAGATAAAAGACGTGGAAATCGTCATGAATAGCAGAAAATTGAGCCGGTAATGAGAGGCAATAAGCCACGGAACCAATGCGTTCAGTGATAAGAAATGGACCAATATATCGAGGTGCTAATTTTCTCGATCGACTGAAACGCACAACACCCCTCATAGTTGAAACACGAATAAACACAAAATCTCCCACAGAAAATTCTAATTTCCTTCTTCGGTTATCGGCATAGGATTTTTGTCTACTTTGGGCTTCTTTCATCCTATGACGAATAAGGTCAATCTTTTCTATAGAATCACGAATAAAGTCTGGACCTAAAACCAGCTTCTCACCGACCTCAAGCCAACAAGAAGGAGATCAGAAGGGTCTTCCATAAAGTGCCTCGAAAGGTGCCATACCAATACTAGATTGGAAGCTATTATTATAGGAAAATTCAACAAGTGAGATATGATCTTTCCAACTTCCACCAAAATCAAAAACACATGCACGAAGAAGATCTTCAAGAGTTTGATTCACATGCTCGGTTTGTCCATCAGACTGAGGATGATAAGCGGTGCTAAAATGAAGCTTCGTTCCCAAAGATTTTTGAAGACTCTTCCAAAATCCACTAGTAAACAATGGATCACGACCACTAACAATAGAAGTAGGAACTCCATGCAATTTAACAATTTCTTTAATAAAGAGTTTGGCCAAAAGAGGAACGGTCCAGTTAGACCGAACGGGAATAAAATGGATGGATTTTGTTAGTCTATCAACTATCACCCATAAGCTATCATGACCCGAACGAGAACGGGGAAGGCCATCTATAAAATCCATGGAAATCTGATCCCACTTCCAAATTGGAATATCTAAAGGTTGCAGTAACCCACCAGGCCCTTGATCCTCGGCCTTAATGAGTTGGCAAGTCATGCAATGCTTAACGAAGTTAGCGATATCAAATTTCATCCCTTCCCAATAATAAAGTCGCTTCATATCCACGTACATTTTACTACTACCGGGATGAATGGTAAATTTAGAACGATGGGAATCTTCTAAAATGTCTTTTCAAAGATCACCAATATTTGGCACGATAAGTCTACCAATTTTTGAATACCGCCACGAGAATCAATATCAAAGTCTTTCATACATTCAATATCAATTTTATCCCTACAATTTTGGCCAAGAAGAGCCAATTCGGGATCTAACCTTTGGGCTTCAAGAATGCGGTGTAAAAGAGAAGGATGAGCTTCAAGGCTACATAAAGCAAGAGACGAACATAAACGGATCCACGATCTCGAATCTCAAAAGTGGATAAAGTCTCGAGATCATTTCACTCGAATATCATCATAGAAACAACCGCTGTTGCTTACGACTAAGTGCATCGGCAACGCGATTTCCCTTTTCGGGGGAATACAAAGAATATCAAGATCATAAGATGTAAGGAACTCGAGCCAACATTAAGTTCCTTATGAGAAAACAAACATTTCAAAGATTTATGATCGGAGTGGTGAACGAATTTCTCCCCCAAAAATAAATGATGATGCCAAACTCTAAAAGTGACAACAATAGCCGCGAGCACTAGATCATGAGTTACATACCTAGTCTCGATTGGCTTAAATTATTTAGAAACAAAAGTGATAGCACATTCTCTTTTGCAAGGGAACGACACCTAACCAATACGACTTGTATCGGTACAAACAATAAAGTCTTGGTTCCCTTTGGGAATCACAAGAATAAGAGTGTCAGAAAAGAGTTCTTCTAAATGATCATCTTTCCCGAAAAGCTAAAACTTTAAAAATTAAAATTATCTTTATGTAATAATCTTTCTACAAAAATTTACATTTTACAAGTCAATTTGTTGTGTCAGATTGTCTCATTAAAGCGTTTAGGAGATTCCTATCGATAACGTTGATCAAGTGCATCGACCAGAATTCTTAAAACACTAAATGGGCAATACAATCACAAAATCATCTTCTGACAAAAATGTCTCTTAAAAAGTTTTAAGAATATTCTTTGCTCATTTAAGAACAAAATCCAACTATACTTATAAATAAATCTTATGAAAAAGATTTGTAAAATTTTTAAATTGCTATTTTCATCCAAAATCAACAAATACAAGAATGGTCTCATCGAAATTTTCATAGAATACTAGATTTATAAAATGGATGAAATTCGCTGGACAAATTGAATGACATAATAAGTCATTCATAAGAATCATAACGAGTGTAGAATGCGGTAAGTGGAATGCTAACTTCCGCGACTCGTAGCAAATGAAAACCGGTGGCAAGGTTAAGCTGAAAAGACCTTAATACCACTCAAAAGATTGCTTAGGAGATAATGCTAAGACAAACTCAAAAATACAGGAAAGTTTCACAAACTATTTAAATGAGAGAAATAACACTTTCCTCATCATGATGGCTTAAAGAATAAAATGATGCCATCAAATTGGAATCAAAATCACAAAGAAAAATAAAAATCCGCTTAACAGATTAAAAATGTCGAGGATGAATAGTCCACATGGAAAATAGGATATGGGCTTCACAACAATTAAGCCAATCCTTACAAAAAAATCAGTTCCGAAGCCTAAGTAAAAAAAATCGGCTCAGAAAGAAAAACCACATAAAATAATCCCGACATCAATAAAAAGAAACAAGTTGAATGTTGTGGATCTACCATCCGGATTCGCAATTCTCAAGTAAGACATCGAGCCCAAAATGTTTTAAGAAAAAGAATTCAACAAGTTCTTTTGATTTAAAAAAATAATAATGAGATAAACCCATATCAACAAGAACTCAAATAGGATGATCACGAAACACAATAATGCCATCAAGGATTGAATGTAAAATACCTTGACCAAGAAAAGTGTCACTAGGAGCTTTTAGCTTTCCCTCTCTCCTACTTTGAAGTTTAGGACATGTAGATAAGTATTGACCCGAGCCTTTGCAATAGCGGCAATAAAGGGGTTTCGGGCACTTAATTACATAATGGTCCGTAGAACCACAATTGTAGCATTGTTTACGACTTGGGGTAGGAGTTTTGGCTACCGAAATTTCTTGTTCCACATTCTTCTTGCTTTGAAGTATGGGGCAGACAGAAATATGATGACATGTATTTTTGCAATAACGACAAAAGAGTGGTTCTGGACACTCATTTGCATAGTGGTCCTCAGAGCCACAATTGTAGCATTCTCCACGATTAGGAATTAGAGTCCTTGCTACCGATGCAGTTTGCTTCACTTTCTTATTCGGATTAGGGCTCTTGAACTTAATATGCCTCTTCTTGGAAATCCCAATATCACCATCAATTCCTTATCAGCCTCTTCATGTCGAAGAGTGATATCCACAAGCTGATTGAAAGGAACTTCAAGTTTCAAAGGTAAAATCTTTTCAGGGTTCTTACTCAAAGCACAGATAAACTCTTGATTCTTTACAAGATCCAAAAGTTGTTGGGCAGACATGAATACGCCATCTAGAGAAGGGCTACTGGATTGACCAGCGCTAGGACTGCCAGAACTAACCATTTCTTCTTCTTCAAGAAAGAAAGAAAGAAGAGGAAAAAGGTTACTCTCAGAATGAATATCAAACAGTCATGATTGATAAAGCATGGAATCTTATAGAAAATTAGGATAGAACGGGTTCAATGACTCGAATAAAATCCTAAGGCACGACTCCTAAGAAGGACATAGGATGATGATTCTTGCTAGATTATTCTACATTGTTCCGAAGTTTGGCTCTGATACCAAGCTGTGACGCCCCACCTCTATACCCACGCTAGCCAAGGACACTACTTTGTAATGCCGTCAACTAGCGCGGAGAATAAGGCTGTTGAGGAGCGACCCTCCGTGCAATTGCTTTGTACGAGCCTCGATATGTCAGATAACATAACATGCATTTCATCTCAAGAGGAAATCCGACACATCAACACAAACTCAAAGCTACCACACGGTGGCTATAATATCTTCGGAAACAAATATAGAAATAAACATAACATAAATCAGTTACAGATAATTCATATCACAAAGGCGGAAACAGATATGAATATAACACATAAAAGTGTTCATAAGAGTAGTGGTCAAATAAGATCCACAATATCACAAAAGAATATGTACAAGTGCTAGACAAAAGAATAATTATACATCATGGAGTCTATATCTCAAATGTATAACAATCAAAAACTAATAATCTAGTGTAGTTAGCCAAAAAGTCAGATAAGATTCCCAGATAAGGAGTCAAGTAGAAGCACCTGTAATATCTCAGTCTGACCTGAGTATTATTTAATAAGAAAATAATAAACGGATCGGTCTAACTATAAATGTCAAATAAAAATGAGATAGAAGAAGGATATGATAAAAACATATGATAACAAAAATGTCATACTACGACAAGTATACATTAAATAATAACAAAAATCATACAATATCTTAAGAAATCTTGAAGCACTAAAAAGAATGTCATATACTTTGCTTTATTCACTAAACCACAAATATTGACAGTTACATCAATGCCAATCACAAAATGTTAATGACACACAAATTCACTGATGCACAAATAATGATAAAGCTTATCAATGTAAATCACGAAAATTGGTGAAACACAATTCTAGAAATCGATCAATAGAAATCCAGAAATCACAAAAAGGGGGAAAGAGGCCTGTCACTAGAACGGGAGCATAAAAACTCACCAACACGTGTATCACAAAACGGAAATCTATTCCATGGTTGCTAACCATTAATTTTGAACCGAAGCTCCACAAAAACGGCCTGAAGACCTTTGAACCGAAGCTCCACTAAAACGGTTCGAAGACCTTTGAGCCGAAGTTCCACTAAAACGGTCCAAAGACCATAGGTCGCTACCCCACCAAGCCGAAGCTCCACTAGAAACGGGGTTTAGTCTCCCTCGCAGACAAAGAGACATCGCACACTGCTAGTCTAAATCACAAAATGATCATCATTGATCGATAAGTGTAAATTGCACTAAGCTAGTAAATATATGAGTTTAGCTTCATGTCCCATAACCACTAGCTTAACTTAAATATTTACGAACAAATTGTAGATCTCCACTAGAAAATTGAAACAAGAGATTCAATCGAACAAGTCCAAGAATTAACCGATGAAGTAAACACAAGCGTTTCATACCACTTGTTTTACTAAGTCGTTTAATTAGATTTCTCATACGAGTGAGGTAAAGGTTTGTATATACTAGTAGGTTGGAAAACAGTTTTATAAACGAGTTTGATATTGAAAATAGAGTTTAAATAATCTTTGATAAAGAGTTTGAATATTTACTACTAGTATAGAATCCTTCGTATTTTAAAGTGACAAAACATAAAAATGATTGTAGAAACAATCAATCATAAAAATCCACATACGAAGGCGTGAATCAAATCCAAAGAAACCGATAAAGAATCCATCGAAATGGATATTCAAAAATCCCTAAAAAGGAGTCATCAAAGTCGTAATAAATGATAACAACAAATAGGATTATCAGAATTGATTCAAATTGGAAATTCAATCCCAAAAGGCAAAGTGGGCTGAAACAGTAAATTCAGTCGACTAAACAGAGAATTCAGTTGACTAAACAGCAAATTCAGTTGACTAAACAGAGAACTCAGTTTACTGAATTCTGCCTGGAAACTTTCTGTTTCCAGGTTCAGTCGACTGAACAGAGAATTCAGTCGACTGAATCATGCCTGGAAACATTCTGTTTCCAGGTTCAGTTGACTAAACAGAGAATTCAGTCGACTGAATCATACCTGGAAACATTTCGGGTTCCAGATTCAGTCGACTGAACAGATATTTCAGTCGACTAAACCATGCCTGGGCTGTTTTTCAGCCTATCCAAATGAAGAGCAAACTCTTCCAAAGTGCAACCGGACGAACATTGGCTCTAAGGGTTTATGCCAATAGGCAACCCGACCCTATATGCTCTTTGATGCATCACCAAAACATGATCAAAACATCAAAGTTAGGATTTTAAAGATTTGAACCCAAAACACTAAAAATTGAAATATTCACCAATTCAACCCAAACCAAAAGCAAATGCACATGAATAAGTGTTAGGAATTCATACTCAACAACCAAAGATAATTATAGTCATAGATGTGAGATAAAAATCTCACCTTTTTACACAAAAACATGGAAGGAGAAGCTTGAAAATAAAGGAGGATCAACCACTCTTCAATCCCAACTCAAGGATCTTGAATCTAAGCTTAAAAGAGAAACATTTCCTAAGTTAGGTTTAGGAAATTTCTGAAATAGGAGAAGGAAAGAGTTGGAGAAGATGAAGAGAATGCTTATCAATGGCTTCTCTTGATTTTGGAGCAAGAATTTGAGTTTGCATAGGAACTAGGACTTAGGAATTCTAATTTCCAATCTTTTCCTCCATTATTCTCTTGAGCTTGAGAGAGGTAGGAAATGAGGAATGAATGAAGAGAAGTGGAGAGGGGATGGGTTGATATAACCAGAATTGGGCAAATGGGCTGAACCCAAACCCAAAGCCCTATAAAAAAAGTAGCAAAAATCAACTTACTCCAAACATATCGAAGCTTATACTCAAAAAGGTTGCAAACGACATTTTGAACTCAATGGAAGGGGTCTCCAGTCCCAATTCGACTATTTGCAAAAAGTAACTTTTCGGACTAAAATCCTACTAACGATACTGTAACGACCCGTATTTTTATGGATCGAAGAATCATAAAATAGTTGCCATTAGGTCGTTTGCATTGTTTGAGTCAACCAGAGTTAGCTCGTGTGGGAACTTAGGTCGTGTTGTGGTTTGGGTCGGTGGAGCGAGTTAAGAGAGTGACCGACTTAAGGTAGTTAGCGGCCTAACGGGATAAGCGAGTTAGTGGTAGTCGCCGACTTAAGGTATTGACCGACCTAAGGGAACTAACGACTTAAGGTGGTTAGCGGGTTAAGGAGATGGGCCGACCTAAGAGCTAACGGTTTAGGGGAGTAAGCGACTTATGGTGATAGGGTGAGTACAGTTAGGTCGTGGACGGGTTATGGTATAGGTCGTAGGTCGTTGAGACCATGTGTATAGTGTTAGGTCGGATACATCGTTGGGTCGGCAGTATAGGTAAGTCGTTAGGTCGGCTAGGTGTTAGGTCGACCATAGGGTTAGATCGTTAGGTCGTTAGGTATGTTAGGTCGTTAGGTCGGCATGTGTTTTAGGTCGCGTTGAAGGCCTGAGTGTCAGGTCGTAAGTCGTTAGGTCGGCGACGACTTAAGGGGGGGCGGACGACTTTAAAATCTGCCTATAAATAGAGGGGTTTGGTTCACTTTTTGGCACCGAATTTTGAAGCAACGAAGTGCTGCTATTTTGAGAGCTTGACTACAACACTTCTTCACTTCTTTTCTCCACTCTAATCTAGTGCTTGCTTCCATCCAAGATTGAAGATCTAATCGAAGATCCAAGAGCCAAAGTTGAGGATCTCCATCCACTGAAGAGAGATTTCATCGTTTGAAGGGAAATCTTGTCGGATCAAGCTAGATCCTTTGCTGTCCAGATCTGAAGTTAGCTGCTTTTGAAGTGTTTAGGTGATTTGGTGAGTGGTGGTTATCTCTCACACGGACCCAAAGGAGTATATTGGATCGGTGGTTTGTTTATGTGTTAAAGATAGCGATTTCATGCATTTTCCTTAAGTCTGCATGTAGATCCATTGTTCATAAAGTTTTGATATCCATTTTACTATATGTTAACCTATGCTAGTTCATTCATCAAGATATTACTTAGAATTCATGCTTGTTAGATTTGAACCCTTTAATTACGAAATTGCCATTATTGTTATAACCGTTTATTTAGATCTTATTTGAATGATTGATTACTTGGATTAATGATTGATTTGATTGATTAGTTGATTAGTAATTGAGTTTGGATAAGTTGGTAGAAGATGATTCAAAAGCTAAGTGGAAAGGCTCTTGAATAAGGAAAGCTGCCCGTGGCATATGAAGCGGATGATAAAGCTCATATGGATAGATTTGATGATGATGCTGAGAAGGGACTTTGCTATGATGCGATAAAGCAAAGCATGATGTGAGATAGCCTTGGTTTAATCCAAACGGGAACATCCCAAGCATGTTGATAACTCGGTGATATTGTTTGAGTTCGTTGATAATGGATGGCTCGAGAGGCGCTTGAGCTAGTATGAGAATAGTCGTCGAGGATGATGACTAGAAGGCTGAGATCTCATCGTTATTGAAGGTTCTAGCAGGCTCAAAGCAAGAGTACGCTGGGTAGATTCGATAATCCCAGGCACGGGCTGCGACGACGTGCCAAGTACTCTAGGCAGATTCGATAGTCCTAGGCACGGGCTGCGACGACGTGCGGAGTTATGTCTAGAACTGGGGTTACCATTAGCCCTTGACGGACGGATGAAAGAATGAGCCGGTCATTCAATTAACGGTTATATCGAGGCAATGATAACAGTGATAACCAGAGTCATGGATGTTTGGATGCTTCGGTTGTATTGTCATTCGGTCTCAAGAGCGATGTTTTGTGGGTGCTTATCTGATCTTGGTTTAGGCCTTGGGGGTTTGTACTTGGAAAACATCGACCTTGACTCGAGTGATAATTGCTTTACTTTAATTGTCTGCTTTGCTATGCTTGTTTCTGCTTAGTGTGTCTGGAAGGCTATCACTGTAGAAAGAGGTGGAGTGGGATGGTTGGGTTCCTATTCCCTTTACCCTTTATGCTCTTTTGGTATGTTTGACAGTTGATTTACTGCTCACTAGGACTTTTGTCTGACTCAAGGTTTTATGTTCAACTCTTATCACCTTGGGCTGTTCATCCGTTTCGGGATGGGCAGACTAGGTAGCAAGTGACAGGTGCTGATCTTAGTGACTAACGCTGTTGATGACGAAGATGAGCTGGAGGCTTTTGCATATTGTTTTCTTACTATATGTACTGGATGTTCCGCTGCTTGTATGATCCTCTGAGTGATATGTAGTGAGGCTTGTTGTATCGACTTTTCAGATTGTTGTACCAAACTATTATGAGTTTATATGATGAGATTCTGTTTTATGGAGCTTCACTATGTATACTTTTCTATTGTATTTTATCCCTGCGCTGTGAGTAATACAATAGAGTTTATTGTTATACCTTACCTTGATGATCATCCATGGCTGCCTGGCACACTTTACAGCGCACTATTTCCTTGTTTAGTGCAGGAGTCATGGGCGGTCGTCACATTTGGTATCAGAGCTTTGGTTAATCGATTTTAGCCAACGCTCGCTGACGTAACTACGTATGAGAGACGAAATTGTAATTTTGATGGTTGATTACTGTATGTAATATAGTAGCTTAGAAGGATTTGAACTTCTTATGCAGTTGTTTCTCAGGGTATATTAATCATTTCTTTTAGATATTAGGAATGAGTCGAAGAGGGAGACCAGTTGCTAGAGGAGGCCGTGCTGTTGAGGGGGCTGCTGATTATGCTTCTATGTTCGAGGCTATGATGACTTCGATCATGAGAAGGATGCCAGCTCCGGGGCCATCAGTAGATGTTGGAGTCCAAGTTCAAGCCCCAAGACCAGTGGATTTTGCTAAGTTGTGTAAGGACCATACTGCTCTTGGAGGAAAGGTTTTCTTGGGGACTAAATCAACCATTGAAGTTCAGAGGTGGATTGATGTTTGTAGAAGGATGTTTGGTGATTTGGGAATTGAGGATGCAACTAAGAGGAAGCTTGCATCAAGACAACTTCAAGGAAGAGCTTCTGATTGGTGGAACTCTGTCACCATTGATACTCCAGAGGAAGAGATCCCTTGGGAGCAATTCCAAGTCAGATTTGAAGCTAAGTTCATTTCTACAGCTCAGAATTGTTCAAGAAATTTGTGGAACTCAAGCATGGTGGAAGACCAGTTCTTGAGTATGTTTCGGAGTTTGAAGCTTTGTCCAAGTATGCTCGGTCATATATTGACTCCCATTATCAGAAGAATGAGAAGTTTGTGACAGGCTTGGACAGTTATCTTGAGAGGCAGTTGGTGGATCATTTGGATGACCCATTTGAGAAGCTTGTGGAGAAAGCTCTTAGGCATGAGAATCTGTTTCCTAAAGAAGGATCTGTTGTTGCTGTAACCAAGGAAGGGTCTAAACCACAGCAGGGTGAAAACAAGAAAAGGAAGCAGCAGCAACAGAGGGGTAAGGATGTCCACAAGAGGCCGAAGGGTGAAGTGACCTACTACAATTGTCAGCAGAAGGGCCATTGGTCCAGAGATTGTAAGAATCCGAAGGTGCCAGCGAAGTGCCACAACTGTGACAAACCGGGGTATTTTAGTAAGGATTGTCTGGAACCGAGGAAGGACAAGCAGATTGTGCAAGCCTATGCTTTGGGGGATGTTCCATCATCTTCGAAAGCTCCTACTGTGGAAGAGAAAGGAAAGAGTGTGGTGGTTCAAGGTACTCTTTCTATATGTGGTGTTCCAGTTAGAGTGTTGTTTGATACTGGGGCGTCGCATTCGTTTGTTTGTAATGAACTTGTAGGCCGGTTGGGTTTAGAACTGGATATTGTTGATAGACCATTGGTTGTGACTAATCCAGTTGGGGGTTCGTCTTGTTTGTGTATGATATGCCGTGGTCTAGTTGTATCAAGTCATGATTGCTCTTTTGTTTGTAATTGTTTTGTTCTGAACTTTGAGGGGTTCGGAATTATTTTGGGTATGGACTGGCTTAGGAAGTATGCGGCAAGGGTTGATTGTAAGAGGCTGGAGGTGACAGTCGAGAATGTGGAGGGCGAAAGATTTTGATACGATGTAAGCATGAAGAAGGTGTCTTCATGAGCTTCATGTATTCGCTGGTTGTTCCACGGGATGGACTGTCATCGGTGCCGGTTGTGAATGGATTTGAGGATGTCTTTGACAAGGTCAAAGGGTTACCGCCGCATAGAGAGATCGAGTTTCGAATCGATCTAGTTGAAGGAGCCAGACCTGTTGTGATGCCTCTTAGGCGGATGGCGCCTAGGGAACAGCAAGAGTTGAAGGTGCAAGTTGATGACCTTTTACAGAAAGGATTCATTCGGCGTAGTGTGTCCGAATGGGGTGCACCAGTTGTGTTTGCAACCAAAGCGGATGGATCGTTGAAGTTGTGTGTGGATTATCGTGAGCTGAATAAAGTGACTAAGAAGAACAAGTATCCATTGCCGAGAATAGATGACTTGTTTGATCAGCTTCACGAAGCTAAGGTGTTTTCTCAGATGAATTTGGCAACGGGATTTCACCAGTTGAGAGTGGCAAAGGATAGTGTGCTGAAGACTGCTTTTAGGACACCATCTGGTTTCTATGAGTGGCTGGTAATGCCGTTTGGATTGACCAATGAACCAGCATATTTTGTGGATCTTATGAATAGAGTGTTCAGAGATCAGTTGAACAAGTTCATACTTGTGTTCGTGGATGATATTTTGATTTATTCCAGAACTGAAGAAGAGCACAAGACGCACTTGGGTATTGTTTTGGAGATCTTGCGAAAACAACAGCTGAGGGCTAAGTTTTCGAAGTGTCACTTCTGGAAGAGTGAAGTGAGGTTCTTAGGCCATGTTATCTCTGAAAATGGAATAGCGGTTGATCCCGCCAAGGTGGCGGCAATGCAGGATTGGGTTAGACCTAGGAATGCATCTGATGTGAGAAGTTTTCTTGGATTAGCAGGATATTATCGTCGGTTTATTAAAGACTTTTCCAAGATAGCTACACCATTAACAGGATTGACGAAAAAGAACCAAGTATTCAGATGGGATGCTAAGTGTGAGCAAGCTTTCGGAATTCTGAAAGAGCGACTGACAAGTGCTTCTGTTTTGACTATTCCAAGTGGAAATGATGAGATGGTGGTTTACACCGACGCATGTGGTACTAGACTTGGAGCAGTGTTAATGCAGAAGGATAAAATTGTTGCATATGCAAGTCGACAACTGAAGCCGCATGAAAGGAATTATCCGACTCATGATTTGGAGTTAGCGGCGATTGTTTTTGCTTTGAAGATGTGGAGACATTATCTATTGGGAGTTCGATTTGAGTTATTTACGGATCATAAGTCATTGAAGTATCTTTTCTCCCAAAAGGATTTGAATCTCCGACAGCAACGATGGCTAGAGTTTTTAGCATCATATGATTTTGGTATAGCCTATACTCCGGGAAAAGGTAACGCGGTGGCAGATGCGTTAAGTCGAAGACATGCAGGATTGGGAGCCATGTTTTCAGAATGGAAGGGTCTCGAGTATTTGGCTGGATTTGACTTCAGACCTAGATGTGAATTGGAACCTGAGATGTTGGCAAACTTATCGATAAGACCTACTCTAGTGGAAAGAATTGGCGAGAGCCAAAAGCGAGACGATAAGCTTGTGAAGATTATCCGAGATTTGGAATCTGGATCAGACCTAGAAAAGGATAAAGGATTCGAAGTCGATCGATAGGGTTGGCTTCGAAAGCAAGGACGACTAGTTGTTCCCGATATAGATGAATTGAGAGATGAAGTTCTGAAGGAAAGTCATCACTCGAAGCTGACAATTCATCCAGGTGGAAATAAGATGTATCGGGATATGAAGAGAACCTATTACTGGTAAGGTATGAAGAAAGATGTTGGAAATTTTATTTCCAGGTGCATGAAATGCCAGTTGGTAAAAGCCGAGCAGAAGAAGCCAAGTGGATTGCTTTAGCCATTAGAAATTCCTACATGGAAGTGGGAGCAAATATCGATGGACTTTATCGATGGTCTACCTAGAACCAGAGCAGGAAATGAAGGGATTTGGGTAATCGTAGATCGTTTGACTAAGAGTGCAAGATTCATTCCTGTTCGATTAACTAGGACTGCATCGAAATTGGCTGAGTTGTATGTTAAGTGGATAGTTCGATTCCATGGTATTCCGAAGAGTATAGTGAGCGATCGAGACCCATTGTTCACTAGTGGATTTTGGAAGAGCTTGCAAGAAGTATTGGGGACCGAGTTGTGTTTGAGTACAGCTTATCACCCCTAAACAGATGGTCAGACCGAGAGAGTCAACAGAGTTTTGGAAGATCTCCTTAGAGCATGTGTTTTAGATTTCGGAGGATCATGGGAAGATCATCTTCATTTGGTGGAATTTGCATATAATAACAGTTACCAGTCAAGTATTGGTATGGCACCATATGAAGCATTGTATGGAAGACCGTGTAACTCTCGACATGTTAGTTGGAATCTGGAGAAAAACTGATACTTGGGCCCAAAATGATTCGGCAGACTTCGGATTGTATAAAGATCATTCGGCGACGAATGAAGGCAGCCCAAGACCGTCAGAAAAGTTATGCCGATAAGCGTCGTAAGGATTTGGAATTCGACGTAGGAGATATGGTTTTTGTGAATATTTCTCCTCTGAAGAATGTTATTCAATTCGGGAAGAAAGGAAAATTGACTCCGAGATTTGTTGGACCATTCCCGATCGTCGAGCGAATTGGAAAGCTCGCTTATAGATTGGGGTTACCAGAAAAGATGTCGGGCGTGCACAATGTTTTTCATATATCGTATCTACGGAAGTATGTGCACGACTCGAATACAGTATTTTCTGCTGATAGCTGTGAAGACTTTGAGATTGATCCAGTTGTTAGAAGACTTCGTAAGCCGCTTCGTGTTGTGGAAACTGACACGAAACAACTTAGGAGGAAGACGATTACGTTGCTCAAGATACAATGGAGTGATGATGTTAACGACTGTACATGGGAGGAGGAAGAGAGGATGAAGGCATCTCATCCTGAACTCTTCGAGGTATGACCCTAAGGTGTCGTGACATCTCATGAATTTGTAACTTGTTCTAGTCTTAGAATTCTGCATGCTAGGCTAGAAATTAGATGCATGGTTTGATAGTTGCTATGGATGGTAGGCATGCAGAATAGTTTTGGTTGCTCTTGATTGTTTGGAATTTCGGGGGCGAAATTCCTAAGGGGGAGAGAATGTAACGACCCGTATTTTTACGGATCGAAGAATCGTAAAATAGTTGCCATTAGGTCCTTTGCATTGTTTGAGTCAAACAGAGTTAGCTCGTGTGGGAACTTAGGTCGTGTTGTGGTTTGGGTCGGTGGAGCGAGTTAAGAGAGTGACCGACTTAAGGTAGTTAGCAGCCTAACGGGATAAGCGAGTTAGTGGTAGTCGCCGACTTAAGGTATTGACCGACCTAAGGGAACTAACGACTTAAGGTGGTTAGCGGGTTAAGGAGATGGGCCGACCTAAGAGCTAACGGTTTAGGGGAGTAAGCGACTTATGGTGATAGGGTGAGTACAGTTAGGTCGTGGACTGGTTATGGTATAGGTCGTAGGTCGTTGAGACCATGTGTATAGTATTAGGTCGGATACATCGTTGGGTCGGCAGTATAGGTAAGTCGTTAGGTCGGCTAGGTGTTAGGTCGGCCATAGGGTTAGATCGTTAGGTATGTTAGGTCGTTAGGTCGGCATGTGTTTTAGGTCGCGTTGAAGGCCTGAGTGTCAGGTCGTAAGTCGTTAGGTCGGCGACGACATAAGGGGGGGCGGACGACTTTAAAATCTACCTATAAATAGAGGGGTTTGGTTCACTTTTTGGCACCGGATTTTGAAGCGACGAAGTGCTGCTATTTTGAGAGCTCGACTACAAAACTTCTTCACTTCTTTTCTCCACTCTAATCTAGTGCTTCCTTCCATTCAAGATTGAAGATCTAATCGAAGATCCAAGAGCCAAAGTTGAAGATCTCCATCCATTGAAGAGAGATTTCATCGTTTGAAGGGAAATATTATCGGATCAAGCTAGATCCTTTGCTGTCCAGATCTGAAGTTAGCTTCTTTTGAAGTGTTTAGGTGATTTGGTGAGTGGTGGTTATCTCTCACACGGACCCAAAGGAGTATATTGGATCGGTGGTTTGTTTGTGTGTTAAAGATAGCGATTTCATGCATTTTCCTTAAGTCTGCATGTAGATCCATTGTTCATAAAGTTTTGATATCCATTTTACTATATGTTAACCTATGCTAGTTCATTCATCAAGATATTACTTAGAATTCATGCTTGTTAGATTTGAACCCTTTAATTACGAAATTGCCATTATTGTTATAGTCGTTTATTTAGATCTTATTTGAACGATTGATTACTTGGATTAATGATTGATTTGATTGATTAGTTGATTAGTGATTGAATTTGGATAAGTTGGTCGAAGATGATTCAAAAGCTAAGTGGAAAGGCTCTTGAATAAGGAAAGATGCCCGTGGCATATGAAGCGGATGATAAAGCTCATATGGATAGATTTGATGATGATGTTGAGAAGGGACTTTGCTATGATGCGATAAAGCAAAGCATGATGTGAGATAGCCTTGGTTTAATCTAGACGGGATCATCCCAAGCATGTTGATAACTCGGTGATATGGTTCGAGTTCGTTGATAATGGATGTCTCGAGAGGCGCTTGAGCTAGTATGAGAATAGTCGTCGAGGAGGATGACTAGAAGGCTGAGATCTCATCGTTATTGAAGGTTCTAGCAGGCTCAAAGCAAGAGTACGTTGGGTAGATTCGATAATCCCAGGCATGGGCTGCGACGACGTGCCAAGTACTCTGGGCAGATTCGATAGTCCTAGGCACGGGCTGCGACGACGTGCGGAGTTATGTCTAGAACCGGGGTTACCATTAGCCCTTGACGGACGGATGAAAGAATGAGCCGGTCATTCAATTAACGGTGATATCGAGTTAATGATAACAGTGATAGCCAGAGTCATGGATGTTTGGATGCTTTGGTTGTATTGTCATTCGGTCTCAAGAGCGATGTTTTGTGTGTGCTTATCTGATCTTGGTTTAGGCCTTGGGGGTTTGTACTTAGAAAACATCGACCTTGACTCGAGTGATAATTGCTTTACTTTAATTGTCTGCTTTGCTATGCTTGTTTCTGCTTAGTGTGTCTGGGAGGCTATCACTGTAGAAAGAGGTGGAGTGGGATGGTTGGGTTCCTATTCCCTTTTACCCTTTATGCTCTTTTGGTATGTTTGACAGTTGATTTACTGCTCACTAGGACTTTTGTCTGACTCAAGGTTTTATGTTCAACTCTTATCACCTTGGGCTGTTCATCCGTTTTGGGATGGGCAGACTAGGTAGCAGGTGACAGGTGCTGATCTTAGTGACTAACGCTGTTGATGACGAAGATGAGCTGGAGGCTTTTGCATATTGTTTTCTTACTATATGTACTGGATGTTCCGCTGCTTGTATGATCCTCTGAGTGATATGTAGTGAGGCTTGCTGTATTGACTTTTCAGATTGTTGTACCAAACTATTATGAGTTTATATGATGAGATTCTGTTCTATGGAGCTTCACTATGTATACTTTTCTATTGTATTTTATCCCTGCGCTGTGAGTAATACGATAGAGTTTATTGTTTTACCTTACCTTGATGATCATCCATGGCTGCCTGGCACACTTTACAGCGCACTATTTCCTTATTTAGTGCAGGAGTCATGGGCGGTCGTCACAGATACCATATTTAAATAAAATATTTAAATATACAATCATTAAATATGCGGGTTGTTACAGAGGATGATATTGTACTTTGATCGAAATCAAATTACATAAATTCTAAAGTGATATAGTGTCAGCAAAGAGTACATGTGCAAAGAATTATTGCTAAATGGCATCGCTTAAGGAGAGGTTAAATTGGGTTTTACCAAAAGTATCGGTAAGATTCGGCCAAATTAGCACAGCTTTGCCTAAGGTGAAGTGTAAATGTTAATATTTAAATTGTTGAATATAAATTATTGATCGAATTCACACCTCTATGTCCCACAGGCGTATTTGTGAATTCCAAGAAAAATCGTGTGATTTAATCAATTTATAAAATATTGTAAAGTAAATAAATTAATTAACATTAGAAAATATAAATTATTATTTAATTATATGATATTTTGGAGTTTTTTGGAATTACTTGAATGCTTATATCAAAGTAATATTTGCACGCATAAATATATGACGTTGATGTAACATTAAACGAGTTTAAATGAAGGATAATTGGATCAAGGGATTTATGGAAATTTTGCATCATTTGATGGCATATATATATCTGGCCAAATCATGAAGAGAGAGGAGTGGAGAGAGATAGAAAAATTAAGGGATTTTGTTAAGGAAGTTTCAATTAAAAAAAGGAAAAGATTTCATTTTTTTGGCCAAAACAAATCCACTAATTCATTTTCATTAACTGCTTCCATTTATTCTTTTTTTCTGCCCACTGCATACCCATGGCCAAAAATAAAATCCTTCATTCTAAAAGAAAATGTAACAACCCGATATTTTCAGCCATTCGCATCCACACATGTCGGACTTGAATTGCTCAAAATACCGCGTAGTAAATAAATTTGGAGCAAATGAAATACAATCAAAGAATCACAGACACAAAAATACCAGAATAACTCGCAACGGAAATTGAAATACCATAGTAGTTCATGAAGCTACTATAACAAACTCTCAAACAAATACATAATATTAGTTTGAAAAAAATATACAATAGAATCTCAAACACATAGCAGTCTATAAACACCAGAAATGAAATAGAAAAACTGAAACTGAAAGGGAACATATACTAGACAAGCAGAATCTCCAACGATTACTAGCTCTAGGAAAGAAATCCAAAGCTAAGGTGTAGATACTCAGGCTGACCCGAGCGTAAAGTAAAACACAGAACACTCGAGTCAGGACATATATACTTATATAATGTATACCAACTCAAGTGAACTGTAGTAGAAATGCACAATAACTTAAAGGATGCTTGGGATCGTCCATCCTTTAAAAATCAGTTAAACTATAAATTAAATACATCTCGTGGTTAAAATTTCAAAATAGTAGTTTATACTTTGAAATCAAATATCATTTCAAAATTCAATATCATTCAGAAATCCATTTCAAAATATCATATCTTTCAAAACCTCATTCAGTTATTTAAAATACCATTTCAACACACATTAAAAAATAGTTTATATTTCAAAACAAATTGCTTCATTTTAAATCAAAAAATGAAGTTATTATATTTAATAATTATAATATTAAATTTCCAAAATTCATTTATTCACTTAAATTTAATAAAACAATGAAAATTCAACTTTCGCAGCATTTAGAAAAATGCTACAGAAAGTTACTTTTAAAACACTTCAATTTAACAAAAGTCAGCATACAAAATGCTGTAATAGGGTTACATTAATTCAAATAAAACCTTAGTTAAATTCAATAATTTTAGCATTTACAAAGTGCAGTAATAGCCTTTAATTCAATTTAGCCCTTTAGTTCATTGATATTAACTACAACATTTACAAATGCTGTAATATCCTTTACTTTAGAAATAATAGCATTTCAAAATGCTGTTAATTAAATTCCAAATTTTCACTATACTTTCACAAACTATTAAATTTTTATTTAAACCATTTCAAACTTATAAAATCATATACTTTTCACTTTTATAACCATCATTTAATTTTCCTTAAATTCATGATTTTATAAAGTTAAATTTCCATTCAAAAATCAATATTTAATAATAATTCACTTATTAAATTCCAACATTCAATTTCAATTCATATAATTGAATTTTTAACTTAACACTTAAGTTTAAATTTAAAAATATAACTTATTTTTCATTTTATTTACTTAACTTCAAAATTCACTTTTAAACCAAATTCACAAATTTCCAATTTAAGTTACATTTCAAATTTCAACTTAAATATTCATTTATTTCGCATTTCAACTTTATTCAAAAATTCATTAATATATTATAAAATCATTTTAAATTCATTTTAGTTCAAAATATCATAAATTTATCATATTTTCATATTAAATTTAAATTCCATTTAAAATTAAATCAAAATTTCCAAAATAACTTATATTTCAAATTTCCAACTTTATCGTTAATTTATTTCACTTATAAATTCTTAGAAAATCAATAATTCTTTACAAAAATCATTTTTAATTAAGTTTAAATCAAAATATTATAATATTTACATTTCTAAAATATTTTAAATTTTTTAGAAAAATGTATTTTAACCACCGGTCTGTATATTATTTTCTATACTAGGTAAAGTGATACGGGTAATATATCATTTTAATCCGTAATTTACATAGAAAACACAGGTTTTATCATTTAAAACCCGCAGTCCCAAGTAAAATGAAATAATTGAAAATCGTTCAGGCTTATCATTTCAGTCCATAACGATTTTCCCCTATTCTAAAGTCCGTTCGGGAATGTATCATTTCAACCCATAGTGATTCTAATCTAAAGGGAACTTGTAGTGTGATAAACTAATATAAATAACAGAACAACATAAAATAATAGTAATGTGACGACCCGGAATTTTTGTATGTTTGAAATTGGAATATTTAATTAATTTTAAATATTCAGAGGTTAATTTTTAACTTGAATTTCAAATATCAATATGTATTGATAATTAAATATTGAATTTAATTATCGGAATTGTGTAAATTGTTGAATCTGGAATTTTAAGCCTGTTAAAAATAATTTGAAGGCTTGTAGAATTTACATTGATAATACTAAAGATAAAAAAGTAATAGAATCGAATTTAAAGATGTTTTGTTCAGATTTTAAAAATATATCATTTAAATTGAATTCAAAAATATCCATCCAAGGCACAGTCTCGGAATTCGACGAAACCAGTTCCATTGGATCCGTAATAGTGTATTATTATCGGATTCCAATTTTTGTAGCATTTGAAGTTGTTGTGTGAGCGTACGATAGATAAACGCGCTGAGATTGTATGTTGGAAATTTAAATATAACAACTTATTTACTGGTTAAACCCAAATTGTGACAGGTTGATATAAATCATATCAGAAGTCAACCCTCATCAGTGAAGCGTGCTCAAGATGTTTGCCTAGGTTAAATCACAATCTATCTCCTCCTTCCTTTTAGAAAAAAAATAGGAATAAAATACGAACGCGATCAGAGAAAATGAGGAAGGGAGCGAAATCGAATTCGCTTGGAAAAAATTGAGTCGCGCATTTCGTTCTCCCTTTCTCTTTCAAGTCGCGAAAATGGCAGAACAAGACAATTGATTTTCGAAATCGTTAAGCTATGGAGAGGGGAAGTTCGAACTCGAGCTTGACTGCAGCCAGGTGATGGTGGTTGCGACATGAAGAGGAGCTCATTCTCGAGCGAGCTGGACGTGGCAACTTCGGCGATGGCTTCGGAGAGGCGTGCGAACGCGAACAGGATCTCGGTTTTGGGGATTCTCGTGTGTTCGAATTGACAGTGAAGCTAGGGTTATGGGGTCGCGGTGAGGTGTGCTCGTGTCGGTGGTGGTTTCTTCGATGAACAAAGAATTGGTGGTGGAGGCGGCGCTGTGGGGTTCGTTTGAACAGTAAGGAGGCCTGCTCGCGATGGTTGAGAGTGATTGGCAGTTAGGTATATTTGTTAACAATTTAATTTCAAATTTGAATCTGATTTAAATTATATGTTTATAGGTTAAAAAGGAATATTTGGAAATTCTTTTTCAATTTAAGGATTTAAAGATTTATACCTATATATATGTATGTAGGTTAAGCAGTAAATAGATCTATAAAATTTTGAAAATAGATAGGAATTTAAATGTTAAAAAGAATTTATAAAAATTAGATTTTTAAATCTATATAAATGAATTTTTGTTTTTAAGTGAATGAGTTTTAAAGTAGATATATATATATATATATATATATATATATATATATATATATAAATGTAGGATCATATCTTCACCAACTAGTTATTGTTAAAAATATGTTAAGGAGATTAACTAAAGTAATTAACTTATTTAATCATTTGGTTACTAAAATAATCTATTAAAAGGGGAATTAGTTAAATTTAAATTTAATTGTTTAAAATGAAATTGATGGTTATTTTAATTATCAAATGGAAATTTAAATCGCTCAATTGACTCGAATATTAATAAAACATCTAATGTTTTTACAAGGTCTGAAATCGAGAAATCAAATCAAGAATGAAGTGGATTGCAAATGTAAAGGGAAAGGTGAGTTAATCTCACTCAGCTGAATTTAAATTTAAATTTAAATGGTTAAATTTAAAAAATTGTTTGAATGGTTGAATTGATTGATGTGCTATAGTATGGTATATTTTGGGATTGGTATTTATGTTATGCTAATGTCTGTGGATGCAGGGAAACAGGTTGGAGGGAACCAACAGGATTCCTCAACATTTATTTAAAGTATTTAGTATTATCTGCTGTGATTATTTGATATCCTATGATGGATCATATTGGATATTGAATGCTATGGTTTGATTGAATACTTTTGAATATAATGAGATTCCAATAATATATAAATTGGATTTTGGAAGTAAGTAAAAGAAGTAAATTTGTAAGCAAAATAATTATAGGAAATTGAGTGAATTTAGAATGAATTGAAAAGAATGAAAGTGATATTAAGATACTAATAAATAAAATAATTCCGAATATGGAAAAAGAGATTTTAAAAATAGAAATTAATGAATTGTAACTTTAAATGATATCAATTAAAGGAATAAAGAATTATTTTAAATTTCAAAGTTTAAATTTATTTCAAAAGGGTTAAGAAGTAAATTGAGGAATCTAAAATTGGAATTTCAGTTAAAAGTATTTTAAATCATAAGTAAGGAATGAAATATGAAATTGAAGGATTTTGGAATAAATGAAGTAAATTGGAAATCAATTTGGGAAATTGATTTAAGTAATTGAGGTTGGAAATTCTTCCTGGATAACCAAGTACGTTTTCAAAGTAATTTTTTAAATCTAATTAAAAGTTTTTAAGTTGTTTTAAAAAGCAAGTTTTAGAAAATTTATTATTCTAAATATTTCAAATTCTAAAGTAAGTATTTTCTTTTAATCTTTTCTTTTAATCTATTATAGAAATAATTATTTAAAGAGTGACTTAGTATTTTGTTTTAGAAAGTGTAAATCTAGTTTTATATTTTATTAAGTAACTTTATTTTCAAATATCCATATAGTATGTATTTTTACAAATATTGAAGTAATTTTAACTTGAATGTTTTAAAGTACATTTCAAAGTAGAGTGTTTTAAATTATTTTAATAATCTAGTTTTGTGCTTGGTGATTTCAGGGGAGATCGAAAATTGGGAAAGTTTAGTTGGGAAAAAGAAAGAATGGTTAGAAACTGTTTTTCAAAGGGTTTTTGAAAATGGAAAATATATCTTGTGAACATATTTTAGAGACAAATAAATAATTTAGGAAATTATTTATTGTGTGATGGATGTTTATGAATAGAAATTGATAGTTAAATAACCGACTATCAATATTGGACAAATACGTTGATCGTTTCGAAGAGTCCGGGATCGAGATTAATTTCTCGAAAACCACTTCGATCTGGTTTGTACATTTCGTGGGAACGATTTTGGATTCGAAGATGGAGCAGTGAAGTGCAAGGGCTAGTCGCTACTAATCCTGAGTATATTTCCAAAATGGATGTAGTAGGAATAGTGCCTTCGGTTCCATTCGAACCCGGGACGGACTTGTATGGATGAATGCTTGCGAAACATCGTTAGGTGGACGATGGGCATTCTAAGGGATATGTTCTTTAAAGGTAACGCTTAGCCTCAAGCCTCATCAAATGGGAATGACTGAAAATCAGGGGATATGCAGCAAGGCTAGGTGGGTAGCACCCAAGCAGGGTGAGGTCATTCTTGTCTAGATGTCCCTTTTTATTTCGGCTTAGTGGGCGGTTGCTGATCCCAACCGTGGGGTGACCTCACTCGGGATTTGTAACAACCCGCATATTTATCGAGTTTGTATTTAAATATTTTATTTAAATATTAACTCGTTAATCGGATTTTGGTCCGAAAAGCTACTTTTTGCAAACGGTCAAATTAGGACTCGAGACCACTTCCATTGAGTTCGAAATGTCGTTTACAACTTTTTAAGTATAAACATCGATAGGTTTGGAGTTAGTGAAATTTCACTAACTTTTCCCGCTTTGGACTTTGGGTTAGTTTAGCCTATTAAGCCCAAGTTCCAACCCTCTTCTCCTCACTCTTCATAAATTTCCTAACTAATCAAGCTTTGGCATTAATGGTGGAGGGAATGGGAAATTAAAACTCCAAGCACAAATTCAATTGCAAATCCAACATTCAACTCCAAATTCAAGTAGAAGATATTGGATTCAAGCTTTGGATTGCTTCTCCTTGCTTTCAAGCTTCATCTTCATAAACTTTAGTGAAAAGGTGAGATTTTTGTCTCACAAATCTAGTCTATAACTATATTGGACTGTTGGGAATGATTCCCTATCACTTTTGCATGCACATTTGCATTTGGTTTGGATTGGATTGGCGAAAAACTCCAATTTTTAGCATTTTGGTGAATTTTCTGCACTTAGGTCGTTCTGGCCATTTTTAGGTCGTTCGGAGTTAAGTCGTTCGTCCATGGGTCGTGAGTCGTTCACGAGTTAACTTTAGGTCGTTCTGGAAGAATTGGCACTTCGGAATTAGGTCGCTCACGAGTTAAGCCTTAAGTCGTAGGTCGCTCACGAGTTTGGCCTTAAGCCGTAGGTCGCTCGCGAGTTAAGCTTTAAGTTTTAGGTCGTTTCCGACCTATAATCTCTAGGCAAACGTTAAGTCGCTCGCCCTGGTTTATCTCGTAGGTCGTCTCCGACCTAAGCTCCAGATAAGTCGTTCGAGTTAGGTCGTTGGACCATTTACCTTAGGTCGCTCGTCCACTAAGTCGGCCTGGTTTATCTCGTAGGTCGTCTCCGACCTAAGCTCCAGATAAGTCGTTCGAGTTAGGTCGTTGGACCATTTACCTTAGGTCGCTCGACTCTGTTAAGTCGGCCATGTTGGGTCGTGAGTCATCGTTAGGTCGCGAACACCTCTAGGTCGCAACCACTAAGTCGCTTGACCCCTTAGACCCCTAGGTCGCAGCCGTTAGGTCGTATGACCCTTGAGTCGTTAGGTCGTTAGACCTCATTTTGTCTTCACTAGGTCGTACCGTTTTGGTCGGGGCGCTGCCCCGCACCCCGCCGGGGGCGCTGCCCCCTGGACCCCCGCGACCTGACCGGGCAGGTCGAACCCCGTAAGCGGTGGCGTTGCCCCCGCACCCCCACCTTGGGGGGGAGGGGGGGGGGTTGCCACCCCCCTGGACCCCCCCTCCGTAGGGGATCTTATCTGAAAAACATTGAGCTGATTTCCTTGGATTTTATTCGCATCTCCGTATGCGATCTTTGTGACTGATTGTTTCTACACTTGCTTATGTGTTTTGTCACTTTATAATACAAAGGTTTCAATACTAGTAGTAAATATCAAAACTCTTTTAACAAACAATTTCAACTCTATTTTTAATAACAAAGCTCTTTTCTTAAACCGTTTTCCAATCTATTAGTATATACAAGCCTTTACCTCACTCGGATGAGAAATCTAATTAAACGACTTAGTAAAACAAGTGGTATGAAACGCTTGCGTTCACTTCGTCGGTTAATTCTTGGACTTGTTCGATTGAACCTCTTGTGACAATTTTATTAGTGAAGATTTACAGTTTGTTCGTAAATATTTAAGTTAAGCAAGTGGTTATGGGACATGAAGCTAAACTTCTATATTTACTAGCTTAGTGTAATTGACACTTCTCGTTGATCTTGATGATCGCTTTATGAATTAGACTAGCAATTGCGCGATGTCTCTTTCATTGCAAGGTTAGACTAGACACCACTTGTGTGATTCCATTCACACATACCTTTCTGCTTTTTGGTTAGTCTTGACCTCAATCTGTGTGATTCCACTCACACATGTGGGGTAGCTCCCCATGGTCTTCGGACCGTCATGTGATAGGCCTCTTTCCCTTTTTATGATTTCTGGATTTCTCGTGTTGATTTCTGGAATTTATGTCATTGACTTGTTATGAGTACAAGTTTAGGGTATGATGCCCTCTTCGAATCTTTGAGAAGATTCTTGTGATATTGATTATCTCTTATTGATTGATCTTCTGTTGATCATTATTTACATACTTATAGTGGTATGTCGTTATGGATATTTATGTTTATGCCATATCTTTTATGTTATATCATGTCATCTGATATTTATAGCTAGACTGATCCGTTTATTATTTTCTTAAATAATACTCGGGTCAGACCGAGATGTTACAGGTGCTTCTGCTTGACTTCTTCCCAGGGATTCATCACTCTGACTTTTGGCTAACTGTTTAGATTAGCAGTTTTTGTTGTATACACTTGAGATATAGACTCATAGTTGTATTCTTTTGTATAGCACGTGTTGCTATTCTTTTGTATTATCGTGGATCTTACTGACCACTACTCTGATGTACACTTTCATGTGTTAGTTATATATTCATATCTTCTTCCGCCTTTGTGATATGGATATCTGTGACTGATTTGTGATATGATTATTTCTATGTTTGTTTCCGAAGATTATTTATAGCCACCGTGTGATAAGCAATTACATGGATGGTCGCTCCTCAACAGCCTTATTCTCCGTGCTAGTTGACAGCACTACTCCGGAGTGTTCTTGGCTAGCGTGGGTATAGAGGTGGGGCGTCACAGCTTGGTATCAGAGCCAAACTTCGGAACAATGTAGAATAACTTAACAAGGATCATCGTCCTAGGTCTATCTTAGGAGTCATACCATAGGATTAATTCGAGTCTTCGTACCGATTCATCCTATTTCCTTTATGATTCCTTGTTTTATCTATCAAGATTACTTGATGTTCATTGGTAAATAACCTTCTTACTTCTCTTCTTTCTTTCTTTAAGGAAGAGAATGTCTAGACCAGGCCGTCCCAGAACTGGATCATCTGGTGTTGCTCCTCCGGATGGAGTTTTTATGACTGCTCAACAGCTTCTTGATTTAGTAACTAATGCTCAAGCAGCTGGAGCTAACCCAGAACCCACTCACCCAAAGTCGGGATTTGCACGCTTGTGCAGCGATTACACCAACTTGGGTGGGAAGCCCTTCAAAGGTTCGAAAAATATCATCGAGGTCCAGGCTTGGTTAAAATCATGTGATCGAATCTTCTCTCGCATGAACCTTATCGATCTCCACCGCGTTCAGGTGGCTTCCAGCATGCTCCAGGAGAGAGCAT
The DNA here is from genome assembly GCA_030765085.1 of Allium cepa. Taxonomy (NCBI): domain Eukaryota; kingdom Viridiplantae; phylum Streptophyta; class Magnoliopsida; order Asparagales; family Amaryllidaceae; genus Allium; species Allium cepa. The sequence continues at coordinate 338,513,766 of CM060932.1, read as the reverse complement.
TGGACTGGTACGAACTCCTTATTTCAGAAATTAATGAAGCGAATCTCACCTGGGAGCAATTTCAGGGACGCTTCGAGTTAAAGTTTGTACCAGAAGCTGGGAAAGTAACCTTGGCTCGACGTTTTATAGACCTTGTTCAAGGTCAATCCTCTGTGACTGATTACGTCGCAGCCTTCGAGTCGCTTTCCAAATATGGGGTTGAATACATCAACACCCCATTGAAGAAGAACCAGAGGTTCGTTTATGGCTTAAATAAGAGTCTTAAGAAGCCACTGCTCCTGAAACTAGAAGTCGCATTTGATCAACTCGTCGATATCGCTCTTCGTCTTGAAGAGGCTGATAGAGAGAGTGATGTTGAAGTGGAAGGCGCTAAACCAAACTTCAACAACAAGAAGAGGCCAAACAAATTCAAGGGTCCTTATCCCAACAAAAAGGGTAAGCAGGCAATCCCTGCGGCAAAGTCTCCTTCTCCTAGTGGTGCGAGTTGCTTCAACTGTGGGTCTGGGGATCATTATGCGAATAAGTGCTCTAAGCCCAAATCTTGTCGCTATTGTAAGAGCCCAGATCACTTTATACATCAATGCCTCAAACGTAAAAGCGGGAATGAGGGAAAGTTAAATGTGGCTCAAGCCCCTGGCAACACATCTCGTGGCCAAGGTATTTCTCATTCCATTCTTGATGGTATTATTTTATTTCATGATCAACCTATTAGAGTTCTCTTTGATACGGGTGCATCCCATTCTTTTATATCAAAGGAACTGGTAGACACTTTTTCCTTAAGTGTTACTGCATTGATGACTTCTTTAAAAATTGCGAATCCTGTTGGTGGATCCGCAACTCTTAGTTTGCTTTGTAAAGATGTGGAGATTATTTTATGTGATTTTTCTTTCCTAGCCGATTTGCATGTCATGCGTTACTTAGGCTTTGGAATAATTTTGGGAATGGATTGGCTTAACCGTTATCAAGCCCATATCCTATGTCCTGAGCGGACTATTCATCTCCGACATCCACAATCTGTTAAACAGATTTCTGTTAATCTTAAAGATTCAGAATCCTGTTTGGTGGCATCTTTATATTCTTTAAATCCTCATGATGACGATGATGATGATGAAGATGATATTATTTCTCGTATTCATGTTGTTCGTGAATTTTCCGACATATTCGAGCCCGTTTTAGGTTTGCCACCTAAACGAGCAATTGAGTTCAGAATTAATCTTGTTTCTGGAGCTCAACCTATTACTCGTCCTCCTTATCGCATGTCCAATAAGGAAAATGAGGAGATGCGTAAACAATTATCTGAGTTGGAGACGAGGCAATTTATTCGCTCTAGTTCCTCGCCTTGGGGAGCTTCGGCTATTTTCGTAAAGAAATCCGATGGTACTCTGAGGCTCTGCGTTGATTATCGCAAGCTTAACGATCTTACTATTAAAAATAAATATCCTTTACCTCGGATTGATGATCTATTCGATCAGCTTAGTGGTGCTAAGGTCTTTTCACAATTGGACTTGGCTACCGGTTTCCATCAGCTTCGTATCGCTGAGGATAGCATTCCTTTGACATCATTCCGTACTCGATATGGATCTTATGAATGGCTTGTTATGCCATTTGGGTTAACGAATGCTCCAGCTTATTTCGTTGACCTCATGAATCGAGTTTTCAAAGATTTCCTCGATCGGTTTGTTCTCATATTCATTGATGATATTCCAGTGTATTCAAAAACCGAGGAGGAACATGAGAAACATCTTAGGATTGTATTGGAAACACTTAGGAGTAATCAATTAAAGGCGAAATTTTCTAAATGCCACTTTTGGCAATCTCGTGTGAAGTTTCTCGGTCATATTATTTCCGAATCCGGGATATCCGTGGATCCTTCAAAGATCGAAGCGATTCAAGATTGGAAGAGACCGGAGAGTGTGACAGAGATTCGTAGTTTTCTCGGATTGGCGGGCTATTACCGCCGTTTTATTAGAGACTTTTCTAAGATTGTCTTGCCTCTTACTGGCTTGACTAAGAAGGGAGTTAAATACATTTGGTCGGACAAATGTGAAGCCTCTTTTCAGAAATTGAAAGAACTCCTTTCCGATGCTCCTATTCTTGTGATTCCCGAGGGGAATCAAGATTTTGTTGTTTATACCGATGCTAGTCACGTTGGTTTGGGTGCCGTTCTTATGCAAAAAGAACGTGTTGTTGCTTATGCTTCTAGGCAATTGAAGCCGGCCGAGACTAGATATGCCACTCATGATCTAGAGCTCGCGGCTATTGTTTTCGCCCTTCGAATGTGGCGTCATTATCTATTGGGAGAGAAATTTATTCTTTACACGGATCATAAGTCTTTGAAATATTTATTTTCTCAAAAAGAACTTAATTTACGTCAACAGCGTTGGCTCGAGTTCCTTGCACCTTATGATCTTGATATTCTTTATACCCCCGGTAAGGGTAATCGTGTCGCCGATGCTCTTAGCCGTAAGCAACAAGCAGTTGTTTCTATGATGATATCCGAATGGAACGATCTCGAGATCTTATCCACTTGTGAGATTCGAGAGCGCGTATCCGATTTATGCTCATCGCTTGTTTTATGTAGCCTTGAGGCTCATCCTTCTCTTTTAGACCGCATTCTTGAAGCTCAAGGGCTAGATTCTGAATTGGCTCTTCTTGGCAAAAATGTTAAGGATAAAATTGATATTGAAGGTTTGAAAGACTTTGATATTGATTCTCGTGGCGGCATTCGAAAATTTGGTAGACTTATCGTACCAAATATTAGAGATCTTCGTAAAGATATTTTAGAAGATTCCCATCGTTCTAGATTCACCATTCATCCTGGTAGTAGTAAAATGTACGCTGATATGAAGCGACTTTATTATTGGGAGGGAATGAAATCTGATATTGCTAACTTTGTTAAGTGTTGCATGACTTGCCAACTTGTCAAGGCCGAACATCAAAGGCCTGGTGGGTTATTGCAACCTTTAGAAATTCCAATTTGGAAGTGGGATCAAATTTCCATGGACTTTATAGATGGCCTTCCCCGTTCTCGTTTGGGTCATGATAGCTTATGGGTGATTGTTGATAGACTTACTAAATCCGCCCATTTTATTCCGGTTCGGTCTAGCCGAACCGTTCCGCTTTTGGCCAAACTATTTGTCAAGGAAATTGTAAAATTGCATGGAGTTCCTACTTCTATTGTTAGCGATCGTGATCCATTGTTTACTAGTGGATTTTGGAAGAGTCTTCAAAAAGCTTTAGGAACGAAGCTTAATTTTAGCACCGCTTATCACCCCCAGTCCGATGGACAAACCGAGCGTGTGAATCAAACTCTTGAAGATCTTCTTCGTGCTTGTGTGCTTGATTTTGGTGGAAGTTGGGAAGATCATATTTCACTTGTTGAATTTTCCTATAATAATAGCTTCCAATCTAGTATTGGTATGGCACCTTTCGAGGCACTCTACGAAAGGCCATGCCGATCTCCTTCTTGTTGGCTTGAGGCCGGTGAGAAGCTGGTTTTAGGTCCAGACTTTATTCGTGATTCCACGGAAAAGATTGAACTTATTCGACATAGGATGAAAGAAGCCCAGAGTAGACAAAAATCCTATGCCGATAATCGAAGAAGGAAATTAGAATTTTCTGTTGGGGTTCCTGTTTTTATTCGTGTTTCACCTATGAAGGGTGTTGTACGTTTCAGTCGATCGGGGAAGTTAGCGCCTCGATATATTGGGCCATTTCCTATCACTGAACGTATTGGTTCCATGGCTTATCGCCTTGCATTGCCGGCTCAGTTTTCTGCTATGCATGATGTATTTCACGTTTCTCAATTACGGAAATGCCTTCGGGATTCCGATTCTATTCTTGAGCCTGCTGTTGTGGAAGAAATTGAAGTTTCGCCGAATTTAACTTATGAGCAGCATCCTATTCGAGTTATAGCTTCTGAGGTTAAACGACTTCGAAACAAAGATGTTCCGCTTGTGAAGGTTCAATGGTCCTCAAATCCTAAGGATTGTTCTTGGGAATCCAGAGAATTCATCGAGCGTACACATCCGGACTTGCTTACTCCTTCTCCTTGAGGTGAACTTCTTCTTTCAAAATTCCTCTTGTGTTAATATGCTTTTATGGTTGTTACTTTTTATTTCCATCTTATATATATTGCGAGGACGCAATTTCTTTAAGGAGGGGAGTCTGTAACAACCCGCATATTTATCGAGTTTGTATTTAAATATTTTATTTAAATATTAACTCGTTAATCAGATTTTGGTCCGAAAAGCTACTTTTTGCAAACGGTCAAATTAGGACTCGAGACCACTTCCATTGAGTTCGAAATGTCGTTTACAACTTTTTAAGTATAAACATCGATAGGTTTGGAGTTAGTGAAATTTCACTAACTTTTCCCGCTTTGGACTTTGGGTTAGTTTAGCCTATTAAGCCCAAGTTCCAACCCTCTTCTCCTCACTCTTCATAAATTTCCTAACTAATCAAGCTTTGGCATTAATGGTGGAGGGAATGGGAAATTAAAACTCCAAGCACAAATTCAATTGCAAATCCAACATTCAACTCCAAATTCAAGTAGAAGATATTGGATTCAAGCTTTGGATTGCTTCTCCTTGCTTTCAAGCTTCATCTTCATAAACTTTAGTGCAAAGGTGAGATTTTTGTCTCACAAATCTAGTCTATAACTATATTGGACTGTTGGGAATGATTCCCTATCACTTTTGCATGCACATTTGCATTTGGTTTGGATTGGATTGGCGAAAAACTCCAATTTTTAGCATTTTGGTGAATTTTCTGCACTTAGGTCGTTCTGGCCATTTTTAGGTCGTTCGGAGTTAAGTCGTTCGTCCATGGGTCGTGAGTCGTTCACGAGTTAACTTTAGGTCGTTCTGGAAGAATTGGCACTTCGGAATTAGGTCGCTCACGAGTTAAGCCTTAAGTCGTAGGTCGCTCACGAGTTTGGCCTTAAGCCGTAGGTCGCTCGCGAGTTAAGCTTTAAGTTTTAGGTCGTTTCCGACCTATAATCTCTAGGCAAACGTTAAGTCGCTCGCCCTGGTTTATCTCGTAGGTCGTCTCCGACCTAAGCTCCAGATAAGTCGTTCGAGTTATGTCGTTGGACCATTTACCTTAGGTCGCTCGTCCACTAAGTCGGCCTGGTTTATCTCGTAGGTCGTCTCCGACCTAAGCTCCAGATAAGTCGTTCGAGTTAGGTCGTTGGACCATTTACCTTAGGTCGCTCGTCCACTAAGTCGGCCTGGTTTATCTCGTAGGTCGTCTCCGACCTAAGCTCCAGATAAGTCGTTCGAGTTAGGTCGTTGGACCATTTACCTTAGGTCGCTCGACTCTGTTAAGTCGGCCATGTTGGGTCGTGAGTCATCGTTAGGTCGCGAACACCTCTAGGTCGCAACCACTAAGTCGCTTGACCCCTTAGACCCCTAGGTCGCAGCCGTTAGGTCGTATGACCCTTGAGTCGTTAGGTCGTTAGACCTCATTTTGTCTTCACTAGGTCGTACCGTTTTGGTCGGGGCGCTGCCCCGCACCCCGCCGGGGGCGCTGCCCCCTGGACCCCCGCGACCTGACCGGGCAGGTCGAACCCCGTAAGCGGTGGCGTTGCCCCCGCACCCCCACCTTGGGGGGGAGGGGGGGGGGGGGGTTGCCACCCCCCTGGACCCCCCCTCCGTAGGGGATCTTATCTGAAAAACATTGAGCTGATTTCCTTGGATTTTATTCGCATCTCCGTATGCGATCTTTGTGACTGATTGTTTCTACACTTGCTTATGTGTTTTGTCACTTTATAATACAAAGGTTTCAATACTAGTAGTAAATATCAAAACTCTTTTAACAAACAATTTCAACTCTATTTTTAATAACAAAGCTCTTTTCTTAAACTGTTTTCCAATCTATTAGTATATACAAGCCTTTACCTCACTCGGATGAGAAATCTAATTAAACGACTTAGTAAAACAAGTGGTATGAAACGCTTGCGTTCACTTCGTCGGTTAATTCTTGGACTTGTTCGATTGAACCTCTTGTGACAATTTTATTAGTGAAGATTTACAGTTTGTTCGTAAATATTTAAGTTAAGCAAGTGGTTATGGGACATGAAGCTAAACTTCTATATTTACTAGCTTAGTGTAATTGACACTTCTCGTTGATCTTGATGATCGCTTTATGAATTAGACTAGCAATTGCGCGATGTCTCTTTCATTGCAAGGTTAGACTAGACACCACTTGTGTGATTCCATTCACACATACCTTTCTGCTTTTTGGTTAGTCTTGACCTCAATCTGTGTGATTCCACTCACACATGTGGGGTAGCTCCCCATGGTCTTCGGACCGTCATGTGATAGGCCTCTTTCCCTTTTTATGATTTCTGGATTTCTCGTGTTGATTTCTGGAATTTATGTCATTGACTTGTTATGAGTACAAGTTTAGGGTATGATGCCCTCTTCGAATCTTTGAGAAGATTCTTGTGATATTGATTATCTCTTATTGATTGATCTTCTGTTGATCATTATTTACATACTTATAGTGGTATGTCGTTATGGATATTTATGTTTATGCCATATCTTTTATGTTATATCATGTCATCTGATATTTATAGCTAGACTGATCCGTTTATTATTTTCTTAAATAATACTCGGGTCAGACCGAGATGTTACAGGTGCTTCTGCTTGACTTCTTCCCAGGGATTCATCACTCTGACTTTTGGCTAACTGTTTAGTTTAGCAGTTTTTGTTGTATACACTTGAGATATAGACTCATAGTTGTATTCTTTTGTATAGCACGTGTTGCTATTCTTTTGTATTATCGTGGATCTTACTGACCACTACTCTGATGTACACTTTCATGTGTTAGTTATATATTCATATCTTCTTCCGCCTTTGTGATATGGATATCTGTGACTGATTTGTGATATGATTATTTCTATGTTTGTTTCCGAAGATTATTTATAGCCACCGTGTGATAAGCAATTACATGGATGGTCGCTCCTCAACAGCCTTATTCTCCGTGCTAGTTGACAGCACTACTCCGGAGTGTTCTTGGCTAGCGTGGGTATAGAGGTGGGGCGTCACAGGATTATCCAGTGAGGGGTAGTCCCGGCCTTGTGTTGCAGGGAAGCGGGCGTACTCCTCGGTACGGTGATCTAGGCCCTGTACTGTGATAGGTAGTACCCCAGTGCCTAGTCATTAGTTGGAAATCCATTCTCCCTACGAGCCTTGTACGAGTTTTGTTTGTATTACCCACTCTGTGGCTAGTAGCTGGAATTTAATCATGTAACAATTTCGGCTATTAAGTATTTGTATATAGACCCTTTTACAATATCAGAGAATTTCTATAAAAATTGTTTTAACTATCGTAAGGTAAAAACCCGACATGTTTATTTGTGGCGTGGTCTTACGAGATGCTTTTGTTTTCAAAGGATTTTTTTTGAAACTTTAATAATCAATTGGGTGTGATTTTCTCACGCTGGTATTCTAGACTGACTCGGGTGTTATTTAACTGTAACGCTCGGGTCAGACCGAGTATTATAGGATACAGGATATGATGCCATGGAGCTCAGGAGACGAGCTGGATGAAGATACGTACTTCCGTACTTGTATATATATATTCCGCCGTGTTGAGTTGTTGTGTATCCATTTGTATGTTTTTGTTGTTGAACTGTGATTGATGTACTCTGATGATGTAATATAAAAACAGAGATATTTGATTTTGAGTAAAGATCATTTATTATCTATTATATTTTATTCCGCTACGTTGGTTAGATTCTGTTGTTGTTTTCTATTTTCCTCTTCTACCTCTTCTTCTTTACCCCAAATGGTTCGTATTTCTGTGCAACTTGAGTTGATTGTTGTAGAATAGTGTTGACTCAAGGGGTACGGATTTGCGGGCTGTTACAGTTGGTATCAGAGCTTAGGTTGGTGATAACCTTGGCTCTGGTGGGAATTACTCATAGAATAGAGTCAATAGCACTCTAGACTGAGTTTGAGCGTATAAATAGATATGAGTGCGTATTTGTTGGTGAATACAAAATTGTTTTATATTGTGTTGATTGGTTTATTGAGTAGTTTATGGATTCTGGTCAATACGGGTAATTAATGTTATTGATAGGGATCTCTAAACACTTGAAGAGAATAATTCGACACAATATTGTTTTAAAGTAGGGTAAATGAAAAATTTTACCCAAATTATTTTTGTATATAAAAGATATAATTTTTGTAAAGTGTTATAGTATTTGGATGCTTGATTGATAGGGAATGACAATATTAAAATATTAACACTATTGTGTAGAAAATTGAATAAGAAATTGAAAACTTATAACCAAAGTTGAAGAATAAATTTATATAACAAAATGGAATTTGAAATATAGATTATAAATGTAAGTTATAAATTGAAATAAACTTCATATACAAATGAGATTTGTAAATGTAAACTATAAAGGTGATTATAATTTTGAGATGAAATTCCAGAGAATGTTTGAATATAGATTTAAAGGAATTGCAATTTGGAATTTTTGGGAAAAATTTAAATTCCTTTGGGTTTGTAAACGATTTCCAAAAGATTTGGAGGAATAATAGTATTATTTTGGAAATATTTTGAGTTGTATTTGAAATCTTGTGAGATTTGAAAATTTTAAATATTTGAAATGTTGTTAAAGGGATAAAAGCACTAAACTCTTTCGGTCGCTGGAAAATAATTCCGATGATGATCGCGACATCATCGGTATTCATTTTTGAGTTTCCAAAAGAGGAATTGCTACCTGAATATTTCAAATTCGAATTGTTTGCGAACTGGTTTTGGTTTTGAAATTCAAAGGATTGAATTTGCCAAAGGATTTTGGATGTAGTTGATTTCAAAAGTGATTTTGAAAATTTGGGAAATTGTTTTAACTCTGGAATCTTAATTAAATGTTTATGGAATAATAAAAATATATTGGCTAAATAAAATGTAAAATTCCGAGTTAAAGGTAAAATGTGAATGGAAATGATTATAAATGGCTAAAAGAATGGATATAAATAAGTTTGTGACTCATAATATTTGGAAGTGGAATAAATAAGTCAAAATAAATTTGTTTTGTAATTTGGGAAATAAATAAAATCCAAAACTTAAATTATAAAATAGATTGAACTCCAGTAAAATAGTTAAAGTGATTTCTGAAATAAAAATCAAATATTGGGTGTAAAATTGGAATAAACTAATAGATAATTAATTAGTTAATGAAATTGGAAATGAACTCGAGTATAAATGAATTCAGCTTGGACTGTTGGAGAATTAAATATAATTGGAAGTGTAGTCAAAATAAATAAATTTGGATTATAATAGTGATGGTTCGAATTTGTGAATAAAATCCACGTAAGTAGAAATAAATTGAATAAATGAACTTGGATTAAATAGAAATTATCAAATGCAATTCAAGTTGAAATACTAACAAATCGAATGTGGATGAAGTAGAGCTCGACACATATATTTTGAATGCTGTTAAGTGAAATAAAATGAATGTGGATATGGAATATGAAATAAATTGAATGGAATAAATTAAAGTGAACAGACTAAGGTATAAATTGAATTGGTATTTATTTTAAGTAGTTATAAAATAGAATGGATATTCTATTGAGTAAATATCATTGAAATTGCCTAGAAGTAATTGTCGTTTGACGTAAATGAGATTGTATTAAAATTTATGAGTTAATATAAGCCAAATAAATTGATTTTTGAATCAATCGTAATGAATATGAGTTCATTTGGATTAAAAATGAACCGAGTGTGAGAAATAGTATTGTAAACCCTTGGAATTGAATGAAATGACATAAGAATTGGTTGGAAGCGAATAAAAGCAATTGAATTAGTAATGTAAATCATACAAATTGATTGAGGAAGTTATTTTAACTGCATTTGTTTAGCATTGATGGGTTGTGGTTACTCAAATAAGAAAAATGTTATACATTTCATATATATTTAGCACTTACATGTTTAATTGAGTAAGCTCAGGTTTTTGGAAGCCGTTTGGCTGGATTTGATTACGCAGCTTGCTAAAATAAATACCCGCTTGCTTAAAAATGCTAAATAAGGTACGCTTACGCAAAAATTCAAAATAGGAGATATGAACTGCTTATATTGATATATATTGTGATTTCCGGCCTGAGGCCGATGTGTGTGTATATATATATATATATATTTGTACATCCTACGATATCGCAGAAGTCCCTCCGTACAAAGGAGACTCTGCCATAATTTTTCGTAAATTTTGGGAGTTAGAAATTTTTTTAAAATTTTGAAATTTTTTACTAAACAAATGATTTAAATTTTTTAAGCAATTAGAATTGAAAATGAATATAGAAATCTGATTTAAAGTTGTGTATGTAGAGTAAGATGAAGTCGAAGTAATTTTTCGAAGAAAATTAAAGATAGGAAAATTTGCAAATAAACTTTTATTTGAGATTTTAAATAAATTATTGAGTGAAACTACTGAAGGAAAATGGTTAATTAAATTTTGTTGAGATAAGGTGAATATAATTCAATATTCAATGTTTGAAGATAAATTGAATTCAAGTAAAATTGAAATTGAGAATTGGAGAAAAGATGGAAATAATAGTATTGAAGTTTGAAAATAATAAATAAAGTGAAGCAAATTGGAATTTTTATGGAATTAGAATTCAATTGAGTGTAAACTTCAATGGTGTAGTAAAATGGATATAAGGAATATATATAAATTATTTATATTGAACTTAAGAAAGAATAGTGAATTCCTAAGTAAATTTGGTATTGAACAAAATTATTCTAGGTGAATAATTGAATGAAGATTAAATTTGGAAGTTGTGAAATGAGATAATTGTGGAAAAGTGAATAACAATAAAAAAAGGAATGTGAATAAAAGGGAAATTGATTTGGTTGAAAATCAATTGGGTAAATACGTAAGGTGTACGTATATTATTTTGTTCGCATAACTATTTGATCCAAGTTCGAGCACAAAATTTCGAGGTAATTATATCGATCCGAGTTAGGATTTTTCACTCGATTTTCGACGGCGAACCTGGATATGGGGTTTTGATTGATTCTGAAAATTCTCTATCATAGTTGGTGGCTATGCAAGGAGAATGACGGTTTCTGATCAAGAAACCAGATCTGAGTCCGCACTAGGAAGTCGGGTGGACGATACTAGTTCGGAAGGGAAATTGTGTGATCGAGCAAACGATCGAATTCTCTATTTGCGTACGAATGGTATATGTGCATCGTACGAGCTTAAATGGAATAGATGTTGAAATTTTGTAAGAAGTCAATAAATTAATTTTGAATGTTGTGATGGGATATTATTGTTAAATAGGATTCACAGGTGTTTAAAAGCAGGAGAAAAATGGGTTTTGATTTCAGAAGATAAAATTTAATTGCTCGTTAAAAAGGTATGTATTTAACATTTCTATATGAAATCTGATTGGGTTTCTGGATCGAGCCACTTGGCTTTTTGTTTCCTTTTGGATTTGGGAGGCCGTAGAGCCATTTTGTAGTTGTACCGAGCTAGCCGCACAAAGGAGACGCTGGCAAAAATTTTCGGAAATTTAGAGAGTTAGAAATTTTTTGAGAAAATTCTGATAATTTTAAATTTGAAGGATTGAGTAAGTAATATTGTTAGAAACTATGGGAAAGTTGGGAAAGATAAGTAAAAATGGCAGTGGGTCTTTTATAAAAAGATAGTGGATAGGATGTTGAACAGTTTGGTTTTGGAAAATAGTAACGGGTATTTGACCATTCTTCTTAACTAGTAATTTCGGGGACGAAATTCTTTTAAGGGGGGAGGAATGTGACGACCCGAAATTTTTGTATATTTGAAATTGGAATATTAAATTAATTTTAAATATCCAGAGGTTAATTTTTAACTTGAACTTCAAATATCAATATGTATTGATAATTAAATATTGAATTTAATTATCGGAATTGGGTAAATTGTTGAATCCGGAATTTTAAGCCTGTTAAAAATAATTTGAAGGCTTGTAGAATTTACATTGATAATACTAAATAATAAAAGTAATAGAATCGAATTTAAAGATGTTTTGTTCAGATTTTAAAAATATATCATTTAAATTGAATTTAAAAATAGCCATCCGAGGCACAGTCTTGGAATTCGACGAAACCATTTCCATTGGATCCGTAATAGTGTATTATTATCGGATTCCAATTTTCGTAGCATTTGAAGTTATTGTGTGAGCGTACGATAGATAAACGCGCTGAGATTGTATGTCAGAAATTTAAATATAACAACTTATTTACTGGTTAAACCCAAATTGTGACAGGTTGATATAAATCATATCAGAAGTCAACCCTCATCAGTGAAGCGTGCTCAAGACGTTTGCCTGGGTTAAATCACAATCTATCTCCTCCTTCCTTTTAGAAAAAAAAGGAATAAAATACGAACGCGATCAGAGAAAATGAGGAAGGGAGCGAAATTGAATTCGCTTGGAAAAAATTGAGTCGCGCATTTCGTTCTCCCTTTCCCTTTCAAGTCGCGAAAATGGCAGAACAAGACAATAGATTTTCGAAATCGTTAAGCTAGGGAGAGGGGAAGCTCGAACACGAGCTTGACTGCAGCCAGGTGATGGTGGTTGCGACATGAAGAGGAGCTCATTCTCGAGCGAGCTGGACGTGGAAACTTCGGCGATGGCGAGGGCGACGGAGAGGCGTGCGAACGCGAACATGATCTGGGTTTTGGGGATTCTCGTGTGTTCGAATTGACAGTGAAGCTAGGGTTCTGGGGTCGCGGTGAGGTGTGCTCGTGTCGGTGGTGGTTTCTTCGATGAGCAAAGAATTGGTGGTGGAGGCGGTGCTGTGGGGTTCGTTTGAACAGTAAGGAGGCCTGCTCGCGATGGTTGAGAGTGATTGGCAGTTAGGTATATTTGTTAACAATTTAATTTCAAATTTGAATCTGATTGAAATTATATGTTTATAGATTAGAAAGGAATATTTGGAAATTCTTTTTCAATTTAAAGACTTAAAGATTTATACCTATATATTTGTATGTAGGTCAAGCAGTGAATAGATCTATAAAATTTTGAAAATCGATAGGAACTTAAATGTTAAAAAGAATTTATAAAAATTAGATTTTTAAATCTATATAAATGAATTTTTTTTAAGTGAATGAGTTTTAAAGTGAGTGTGTGTGTGTGTGTATAAATGTAGGTCTTATCTTCACCAACTAGTAATTGTTAAAAATATATTAAGGAGATTAAATAAAGTAATTAACTTATTTAATCATTTGGTTACTAAAATAATCTGTTAAAAGGGGAATTAGTTAAATTTAAATTTAATTGTTTAAAATGAAATTGATGGTTAATTTAATTATCAAATGGAAATTTAAATCGCTCAATTGACTCGAATATTAATAAAACATCTAATGTTTTTACAAGGTCTGAAATCGAGAAATCAAATCAAGAATGAAGTGGATTGCAAATGTAAAGAAAGGTGAGTTAATATCACTCAGCTGAATTTAAATTTAAATTCAAATGGTTAAATTTAAAAAATTGTTTGAATGGTTGAATTGATTGATGTGCTATAGTATGGTATATTTTGGGATTGATATTTATGTTGTGCTAATGTCTGTGGATGCAGGGAAACAGGTTGGAGGGATCCAACAAGATTCCTCAACATTTATTTAAAGTATTTAATATTATCTGCTGTGATTATTTGATATCCTATGATGAATCATATTGGAATATTGAATGCTATGGTTTGATTGAATACATTTGAGTATAATGAGATTCCAAAAATATATAAATTGGATTTTGGAAGTAAGTAAAAGAAGTAAATTTGTAAGCAAAATAATTATAGGAAATTGAATGAATTTAGAATGAATTGAAAAGAATGAAAGTGATATTAAGATACTAATAAATAAAATAATTCCGAATATGGAAAAAGAGATTTTAAAAATAGAAATTAATGAATTGTAACTTTAAATGATATCAATTAAAGAATAAAGAATTATTTTAAATTTCAAAGTTTTTAATTTATTTAAAAAGGGTTAAGAAGTAAATTGAGGAATCTAAAATTGGAACTTCAGTTAAAAGTATTTTAAATCATAAGTAAGGAATGAAATATGAAATTGAAGGATTTTGGAATAAATGAAGTAAATTGGAAATCAATTTGGGAAATTGATTTAAGTAATTGAGGTTGAAAATTCTTCCTGGATAACCAAGTACGTTTTCAAAGTAAATTTTTAAATCTAATTAAAAGTTTTTAAGTTGTTTTAAAAAGCAAGTTTTAGAAAATTTATTATTCTAAATATTTAAAATTCTAAAGTAAGTATTTTCTTTTAATCTATTATAGAAATAATTATTTAAAGAGTGACTTAGTATTTTGTTTTAGAAAGTGTAAATCTAGTTTTATATTTTATTAAGTAACTTTATTTTCAAATATCCATATAGTATGTTTTTTTACAAATATTGAAGTAATTTTAACTTGAATGTTTTAAAGTATATTTCAAAGTAGAGTGTTTTAAATTATTTTAATAATCTAGTTTTGTGCTTGGTGATTTCAGTGGAGATCGAAAATATTTGGGAAAGTTTAGTTGGGAAAAAGAAAGAATGGTTAGAAACTGTTTTTCAAAGGGTTTTTGAAAATGGAAAATATATCTTGTGAACATATTTTAGAGACAAATAAATAATTTGGGAAATTATTTATTGTGTGAGGAATGTTTGTGAATATAAATTGATAGTTAAATAACCGACTATCAATATTGGACAAATACGTTGATCGTTTCGAAGAGTCTGGGATCGAGATTAATTTCTCGAAAACCACTTCGATCCGGTTTGTACGTTTCGTGGAAACGATTTTGGATTCGAAGATGGAGCAGTGAAGTGCAAGGGCTAGTCGCTACTAATCCTGAGGATATTTCCAAAATGGATGTAGTAGGAATAGTGCCTTCGGTTCCGTTCGAACCCGGGACGGACTTGTATGGATGAATGCTTGCGAAACATCGTCAGGTGGACGATGGGCATTCTAAAGGATATGTTCTTTAAAGGATATGTTCTTTAAATGTAACAAATTTTGGGAAAATTCTGTGTATAGACAAAGATAAGAACACAAAAAATAAAATGCATTCATAAAAATAAATAAATAAATTTTAATTAAATATAATCAAATGAAGAAAATAGTAGAAAAATGGAAACTAGGCTTTAAAAATAGAAAATAAATGCAATAAATTTTGGAAAACTTTTATTATCACTTTAAAAATATTTATAAATGAAATATCATAGTAAAAACAAATTTAAAATAAGTTCAAACAAAATAAAGTCAAATTAAATATTATATTCAAAAATCTAGGGTTGTTACACAAAATCAACTCCAAATCAAATGAAAACTTAAAAAATGGTCCATCTTTCTCTTGTAAAGCCGGGTGAGGATCAACTTAGAGATCCAAGAAGAAATATCGAATCAAGGTGTGAATTTTTCGCTGGATCCATAAAGGTAGGATTTCTTTTCATATTTATATTTTACTATATCTCTTTATAGCTACTATATATACACATATATACGTACATACACACACACATATATATGTATATCATTGCATCACTATGGTTTATAGTTTAACGTCATGTTTTAAACAATTAATTGGATGAAGTGATTTGAGTTGATTTATTTGTTTAAATCTGAAAATGTTTATGTGTGAGAAATTATAATTTCGTTTATAAACATGATTCAATATATATATATATAACATTTTCCTAAGATAATTTATCATTTTAATAATGTGACGACCCGCCTTTTTGACCCTTTAAGATTGAAACTAATACATCCTTGGTATTCACGTGTCGTAAATTCAAGTGACGAAGAGGCAGATAATCATGGTTTTTTTAAAAATAAATAATGATAGAATATAGAATAACAACATAATCCCACATTCTCATTAATTATACATATGAAAAGTACATACGACCAATCTAAGTGATTCATTAGATTTACGATAAGTACTAATCCAACTAGGGATAGTTATAACTGCCTATCCTTACAAAGGCTGGTAGACACTAAATACATACTACATGATACAGTACTAATTTGAAATAGATCACTATTGCCAAAAGGAACCTTCAATCTTCATGATCCATTGCTCCTTCTAAAATGCTTCAAGTTATCTGACTATCTGGCTGTCCAGCAAAACATGGCACCTAGAGTTTAAAAGGAATGGAAAATAAACTCTAGGTCAGTTATGAGACCTATGTGAGAAACACAAAATATGAGTATTTGAAAAACAAAAGGGTATCTCATAAGACCACGACGCACATAAACATGAAACGGGTTTTTACATTATGATAACCAATCATTTCTATGCAGTGATATTATTTTTAATGACATTCTTTGAAAACCTTTCAAATAAACGTATTTAAGTAGCCGAAATTGTTACGTCGGCTAAATTTGATGGCATCATAGGTTTACAAATGAAACCGAAGGCACTTAATGGAGATTTGGATTTCCAATGAACAACGAGGTAAGGGACTACCTCCCATACAGTACATTTCCAGAGGAATGTAGCGAGGATCGACATCTTTGAAACCTCTATGAATTAAGACCGGCCTACCCGCAGACCCATCTAATGGCAGATAGAACAGAATACCATATCACCTCAGCCGTTACCGACTTATTCGGGATCCCAGAGGATACACCACATAGTTTAAACTCGACATCATAGCAGGTAGAAATAAATAAATCTAAAAGGGTGATATCATACCCTAATGGTTGCGATCCACTTAGCCTTAAAGCAACCTTGTTTCACAATTCATCAGGTGTGAGGCTCGAGGTAACGTTTGCTTTTCTTAGAACATTTTCACTTAAAATGCCACATTGCCATTTCCAACAAAACACTATTGATTTCCGCAAAAGTACAACTTCTGATCTCATACATTGTAGAGAAGGGTTTTAAGGATAAGAGATGTTACTTTCTACACCACCAAACAGATGTATATTTGTAGGGATCAATGCACTTTGATCTTAGAAATGCAATGTTAGACATTCATCCATATAAGTTGTCCAGCATGAGGACAAACCGAAGGCACTCTCCTTGCACATCCTATCGGGCATTACCCATAGGATTAGAAGCGAGTGGTCCTTTCATATGAAGATCCCAGAATAAAGGAACCACTGCTATTGACTTATCTCGGGAGCTACTCCGAAATTATGAACAAGCAGTCATTCTATTATGAAGATCATAGTAACACGCCTAATTTTTGATAACATTATTCAGGAGATTTAATTAGATAAATTAAATAGAATATTGTAAATATTAGAGTGATAAGGGGATTGAGATTTGAAAATTCAAAATAGAGGCTGAGCATAACTAATTAATTATGTAAATGGACTTATAATTGGCTTTGTATGTTAAATAGGAGAGTAATTGACGCAAGGGTATTTAAGGTAATTGTGCACCATAACCCTTGTACATTTCATTCCCTTCATTATGCACATTCATTTCGCGAAACAAAAACAAACATAAATCAAAAGAGGAGCCGGCCATTATTTAGGGAAAAGAAGACAAAATTAATCTAAAGCTAAGAAATTAAAGCAAGGAATATTAATCTTAATCAAATCTCAAAGTCCTTATCCTAATCAAGGTGAATAATAATCTAAATCATCTCTATTTTATTATAATCATTTGATTTTTGGTTTAAGATTAAATCCATTATAATGGTTTTTGATGATGATTTGCTTGGATTTACAACATATTTGATTCAAACAAGATTGTTGGATAAATGTTTATATACAGGTTCAATGGTAATATCGATTATAATGAATTTCGAATGCAATGAGGAAATTATATGTTATGTAAAATATGATTTTAGAGATGATTTTTAATTTTTATTATTCTTTAAGCTATGGAAAATTTATTATGAATTTTCAAAGGAAAATATGAATAATTGGGTTTAGAAATTAATTTTGGCTATTTTATGAAGAATTTGGGTCTAAATTTTTTATAGTTAGATAACATATTGAAAGTGAATTTTTGTAATTTTTTGGGATTTTTCCTAAGTAATTTACTATGGAAAATAAATTATTTTAGGAGAAGATTTAATTGTTTTGCTTAATGGAAGGGCTTAATGGTGAAAATTAATCTTTGTTTAGATCCAAAATTATGGGACAATTATTTTGGTAAAGAATTTTAAAAGTTATGGCAACAAATTAAATGTTTACAAAATGGCAGGTTAGTTATAAAGTGTTTACTTTAAACGGCTTTAAATCAGTTTTTACCCAGAAAAGCGGGTTCTGCCTCTTTTAGAAGTCACCTTTTGACCCTATGCTTCCGCCTGTATCCTAGTCAAAACCTACCAGGTCGAAACTAACTAAGCCGAAACTAATACGTAAGGTATCACAATGTTGGTACATAGTGGATTGGAGAAGGGTGGAAGGCATGGTGTCAAAACATAGCCTTCGACCGTTTTTTTTAATTTTTTTTGAAATCTAGGGTTTCCTTTCAGCGATAGGGGAAAATCAATTCCCTCACCAAATCTCTCCCAATCTTCTTCCCTAATCAGACTACCTGATGCTTCTCATGTCAGCAAGCCATCAGGAGCTATCAACATTGAAGATGATGGGTTTAAATTAGTCCGATCAAAACAACAAAGGAGAAAAGAGGCCAAAAAAGTTCAGGAGTTGCTGCCAGTCTCTCAAAATGACAATCTGAGTGATAGAGAGAGTCAAATTGTGACCATCCAGACCGCCAAGAAAGGAAGAATATGCCAATACAGAGAAAACCAATAGCCATCTTACTGAACAGAGATCAAGGCCGTAAATCTTGGGCAGACATTGTTGCTGATCAGCCTCAAGAACCCAGTGTTGAAGAAAACAATCTTGAGCATATTGCGCCAATCAGTATCAACAATAAGAAGTATGGTCTGGTTAAGGAGGAGGTATGTAAAAGGGCTACTGAATCTTGGTATAACTCTGTTCTTGTTTACGTTGTAGGCACCAAACCATACTACTTATTTTTCAAATCATACATACAAAGAGTTTGGCAACCAATTGGCGAATTCGAAATCTTTACTAGAGAGAATGGTTTCTTTCTAGTAAAGTTTAAAGAGTCTCAAGATTGTATTTTAGTTTTGAAAAATGGACCATATTTCTATAATGGCAAACTCATCATAATGAGAAAGTGGTCCGATTCTCTAAAAATGGACAGAGACTTATTAACATCTATGTCGATATGGGTAGGACTACCCAATGTTAATCTGAAGTTATGGGACAGAGAGGCTTTCACTGTTATGGAAAGTATCATAGGTAAACCCCTAAAAATGGATGCAGCCACAACGTTGAAGACGAGATTGAATTATGCTCGCCTTCTTGTAGAAGTGTCTGTAGAGGATGAGCTTCCTAATGAAATATTTCTTTCTTTGTATAATGGTGAAAAAGTTACTCAGAAAGTTGAATACGAATGGGTACCGCCAAAATGTAATGTGTGCAAATGTTTTGGGCACACGAGAGATCAGTGTAACCCTAAACAGGCATGGGTACCCAAGAGTCATAATCAAGAAATGCAAGAAAAAGAAACCTCACATCCATATTCAAGATTCAATTCAGAGTCACTAAATCAATCTATGCCATATGAAGATTATGATCGGATCAATCAATTAAGTATCATTTTCGATCATTGAAAGAATAATATTGTGCTCTCTGATCAAGATGATCAAGTCATAGAAGAGGAAGCTCATTAGACTAATTTGGAAAAAATAGAGGGAAAATTGCAGACCGACAAAATGGTGGGTGAAAAGAATACAAAGGTCATAGAATCTGTAACCCCACCAGTCACAGATCCTTGTATAATTACAGACAATCATGATACAAATAGCAAAAATGATAATGAAGATCATCTGCAATCTGCAATCTTGTGTTTAGACATGCCTCCTGAAACAGCCCCTCCATCTGAGAAGGCTGCATTGACTGAGAATTCTGGCTCAGCCATGCCTCACACTGCTGTCCCATTTGATATCTCGACTATATAATTCTAGAAGGTATTAATAATTCTGGAGATGAAATGGAAATGGTGGATGCTGTTGATCAGTTTAATATTTATGAACTGCATATACCTTAAACAAAGGTTACAGGTAAGAATAGGAGTAACAAAGAGAAGAAAGCTTTTAAACAAAAATACATTTCTATAAACCCAGATTAGAGAGAAATATCTACCAGGCTAAAAGCAAAAAGTGTTGAAAACAAGAAAAGAGGTAAGAGGCTCTAGCATCAGGTACTATCTAATCCCCTACTTTAATTTTGATTATGTCTATATTTGCATGGAATGTAAGAGGTATGAATTCCTCTTCTAAAAAATCTGATGTATAACATATGCTGATTGTATATAAACCTTCTATTATTGCACTCATTGAGAATGAACTGAATGAGGAGGATTTCAATTTTTTTTTTAAACTTCCCAGAAATTGGAAATCTATTAATAATAATGATTGTGGCTGTAAAGGCAGAATTATTGTTATTTGGGATTCCAATATTTGGAATATGTTAAACAGCAACAAAGACAAGCAATTTATTGATTGTCATTTTGAAAATACTGGGGTTTTTCTTCTTCAAATAACTAGTATTTATGGAACCAATCTGGAAAATGAAAGAAACAGTTTGTGGAGTAGGTTAAAATCTTTAAACTTAAATTATAGTTTCCCATGGATAATTTTAGGGGATTTTAATACTGTTTTTCATGCCTCTGAAAAATATGGTGGTATTAAAATCCCCCGGAGCAAGCTTGATAGACCAAATAAATTCTTAATAGAAACTGGATTAATAGAATCAAGTACTAGTCATAACAAATCCACCTGGAAATCTGGTTTGGAAAAGAATATTCATTGTAAATTAGATAGAGCCTTGATTAATAAAGAATTCTCCAATGTTTTCTCCAATTTTATATGTTCTACTTTAGAACAAAATACTAGTGATCATACCCCAATTTTAATTTCTCTTTTTAGGGATTTAGCTTCTGTTAAAAAAATTTCTCCCTTTAGATTTAAGAATGGTTGGATTTTAGAGGATAACTATAATAACATTATGGAACAATGTATGAATTTCTCCTGTGATGGTACTAAACAATTCCAATTTAAATTGTTTTGAAAAAATACTAAACATAACCTTAAAAATTGGAATAAAATTGGTTTAATGAAACTTAACAAGCTGGAAATATTAAGGCAAGAAGGAAAAATGTTGCAGGAAACTATTGATAACAATCCAGGGAATGTAAATATAATCAAAGATTTTTTTTCCAATCAACAGAATTTAGCAACTGAATTATATATTACCACTTTGAATGCTAAACAAAAAGCCAAGGTAGACTGGTTAACAATGGGTGATGACCGTACCAAATTTTTTCATGCTAAAATGAGCAGCATGAGACATGTGAATAACATTGGTAATATTATTGACAAAACTGGTAATCTTACTAATGCACATGATAAAGTAGCTAAAGAGGCTGTTGAATACTACGAAAGACTTTTTTTCTCTGACTCCAATATTAAAGAATTTACTCATATTATTTGTAAAAATATTTTAAATGCTAATTCTTTTGAAATCTTACTTTCTCCTGTTGTTATGGAAGAATCAGATATGTTGTTTTCTTTGCTGGTGACTGTAAGAGTCCAGGCCCTGATGGCTTTAATGCCAAATTTTATAAAACTCATTGGGATAACATTAAAGATCAGGTTTTGGGTTTAGTAAATGAACTTTTTGATAAAGGTAAAATTCTTAAAAGCAAAAATCATACCTTTATAACCTTAATTCCGAAAACTAAAAATACCTCTTGCATTAGTGACTATAGACCTATTTCTTGTTGCATTTTATTTGTAAAATAATTGCCAATGTTTTAAGTAATAGGATTAAATTTTTTTTTTGCCATTTATCATCTCTGAAAATCAGAGTGCTTTTGTTCCTGCCAGACTCATTTATGAAAATTCCCTTTTAGTCTACGAACTTGTCAGAAACTTTAATTCCAAAAGTGTTGAAAATGTATGTATTAAGGTGGATCTGCAAAAGACTTATGATAAAGTTAATAGACACTTCATATATCACATAATGAAATGTATGGATTTTCTTATTAATTTTTATAATTTGGTTCTTGAATGTATAAACTCTCCTACTTTTTCTATTCTCATTCAAGGCAAATCAGAGGGATTTATCAAAAGTAATGGAGGTATTAGGCAAGGGGATCCATTATCTCCCTATCTCTTTACTATGGTTATGGAGTATTTTTCTATTCTAATGGAAATGGAAGTGCTTAAAGGTAATATTACATCAAGGAATAAAGTCCAGCCCTACATTAATCATCTTATTTATGCAGATGATCTCATGGTTTTTGTCAAGGCCAATAAGACTAATGCAGATTCTATTAAGAAATTTTTTGGTAATCTGTTTAAGTATGCTGCTCTTCAGCTCAATGAATTTAAAAGTAAGGCATATTTCAGTAAAAACAGCAGATATAAAAATGAAATTTTAGAATCTTTAAATATTGTAGAAGGCAGTCTACCTATTAAATATCTTTACCTTCCCTTATCTATAAATCAAATTAGAGATTCTGATTGCTCTATTCTTATAGAAAAATTCAAGATAAAATGGAAACTTGGTCTTGTAAACTTCTTTCAATAGCTGGCAGGTTGGAGCTTATTAAAACTGTAATATATGCAATTATTCTATATTGGATTCAAAAATTTCATATTCCAGCTGCCTCTATTAAAAAAATTGAAAATAGATGTGCTGATTTTTTATGGAGGGGTAAATACCATAAAATCAATTGAGATAAAGTGTGTAGGCCCAAAAAGGAAGGGGGATTAGGTATTAGAAATATGAAGGATCTTATATTAACATGCCATTTAAAATTATTTTGGAGGTTTTTAAATGCAGATTCTCTTTGGGCCAGATGGATGAGATCCAAATATCTTAAAAACGATAATTTTTGGACTGTCTTACCTAAAAGTAACCAATCTTATGCTTGGAAAAAGATTTAAAATGCAGAAATATAGGTAAGACTTTTTTGGAAAGAAGATTTAAATCTAGTGATCAAACCAGTCTTTGGTTTGACCCTGGTTTAAAAATGAATCATTTATTAATAAAGTGGGTTGGGATAATATAGTTATCTGTGGAGGGGTTAATGATACCGTAGCTATGATAATGAAAGACAATCAATGGCAGCCTCAGCTGCATCCTATCACTTACCCGCATAAAAACAATATATGTCAAATTCCTATTGATGTTCATGCAGACAGTGACTATTTGGAATGGATAGCAATACCAGAGGGAATTTTTCTTTTAAAGTTACTTGGGAAAGTATTAGAATTAAACTTCCTAGTGTTGACTGGTATAATTGCGTATGGAACAAAGTAAATTGCCCCAAAATGGCTTTTTGTACCTTTTTTGCAGTCAACAATAGATTGCCAACTTGGGATAGAATTAATAAGTGGGGAAAATCCACTATTTCACTATGTTCCCTATGCAATCTTGTTAATGAAAGTTCTAATCATTTGTTTTTTGAATGCAGCTATTCTTACTACATCTGGAATAACACTCAACACACTTTGCATATCACTAACAATGGTCAGATGGATCTTATTCAAGCCATACAACATATCAACAACATTTTTAAAGTTAAAAGTTACGAAAGAGACTATGCACACATTTTATTAATTACTGCAGTGTTCCATTTATGGAAAGAGAGAAACTTCTGAACTCATGACAAAAGCAGTATGAAAAAAGAGCAGAAGTGGATACTTATGGAGACTGAGAGCAGAATTATTACTCAAAAATCTCAGAAAAAATCAGAAATCAAACCAAATTTTCTTTCTTAACCGATGTTTGGAGCCACGAAGCAGGCAGCAAATAGCTGGAATTATTTCTCGCTCGCGCAAAGGAGTCTCATGGAAAACATCATTCATATGGAGCTAATGACCCTCTCCAGAGATCATTAGCTGCTAAAAGAGACTTCTGTCAGCGAACTAGAGAGACAACCAGGCAGAGCTGGCTTTCAATTTTTGACAACAAGGCTACGAGGGGTGAGAAACTAACAGATCTAAGTTGTAAAGAACTTAGATCTGCTAACTTACCCTCGATCTTAACTCATCAGAGAAATCATAGCTTTAAAGAGAACATCGAGGGGATGCATGGTGGCTTTAATAGTTTCTTATCCTTCTGGGAGAGAGGAGAGTCGAGTGGTGTTTGTAAAGAGACAGAGAATCAGAGTAGTTATTAACCGTCTCTCCTCTCGCCGTTGTTTTGATTTGTAAAGAGGTAGTGTGTTTATGTCGGCTAGGGTTTTGTGTGAATTTTGTAAGCTGTGTGTTTAGGTTTTGGGTTATTTAACCCTTTATGTTAGGCTTTGGCCCATTTAACTCCTTTCAAAAAAAACATAGCCTTCGATGGGGTCGAAACCTTTGTTTTACTTTCTAAAGAAATGCGCTTGCCGTTTTCACTAAACGCTTTCGAAGAAGCGAAACAGATACTTTCGGAGGGGTCTTTCTAAATTGCTTTCGTTATGGGTTGCAGCCACTGGTTTAAATAGTAGCTTTCAAATGTGTTACTTGTTTTAAAATCAATGCTTTCGAAAAGAGTAGTTTCAACCAAGTCAAAATCTTCTACCGTTCCTATACCTTTCGAAGGATTGAAGTCATTAATGCTTTCTAAAGGTAGATTTGTTTTAAACCTTTATTAAGCCACTTCCTAAGCTTTCGAAAGGATCAAAGGGTTCAAAGGCACTGACTTCGAAAGTGGTTTCGAAGCCATCCTTTAAATGTTCTACTTAAATGGTTTGAGCTTTCGAAAGTGATGATTCGGCTAACTTCCTATCTGTTTAGAATATTGTCAAAACAATTTTAATTATAAAAATAACCACAAGCGCACGACCTACAATTTAGTACGTGGCGCGTACGTATCGATCCATAGGGAATTGATTGATTTAAAAATTCTACTCAATTAAATTAAACCAAGATTTGAAGTTTTGTTAAGCTAAAAATGTAAAAAAAAACTAGCTAAAAGAATATGAATAAAAATACGAGAGTAGAAGAAATTTAGAGGCAATTTTCTTCTCATTATCACATAAGTCAACAAAAGGAAACCATGATCTCTCTTTTGGTCATTAGTGAATTTAATTGATATGTTTATCATAAGCATGGCATATTTGTGCTATTAATTAGCCTAACATAAACCATCAAACTTTAACATACCCACTAAACACTTGTTAAATCTCATGAAAATATTAATGAACTTGAAAATAAAATCTATTCTAAGCATGACCTATTTACTATTGGTTAGTAATATAGACCATCAAATTTTGATTTTAGAATCACTTTATTACCAACATCATATGTAGATGAAGAGGTAACTTGTGATTATGTTTGTTTAAGCATAGCCTATTTGGTGTCAACAACATAGGCTATCAAATTCAAAGTTAAAACAAAAAAGTTTACCCTTTCAAACATTTCCATTAAGCACAAAAAGAGATCAAAAATTAGCAAAATGTTGAATCTATGATTAAGAGAGCTTCATTATCCCTAAACTGAAGGGATTTAGCTTCTCATATTTATTATCATTTCAATGAATGTAGAGTTCAACATGAAACAAAAAATAAGTGAAAAATGTAAGCTAATTAAAATAAAAAGAGAGTTAAACTACTTGCATAAATTAATGTAAGCTACTAACATAAAAGAAAAGAACATGAAATAAAATAACATAAATTAAAATTGTAGATAAGAAAATTACATGAAAAAAAGGCTAAGAAGCCATTAAAATAAAAGAGAGTTTTTGTTTATTTTTGAGCCTCAAATTAAACTAAGTAAAGAGGAGGCTAAGAACCCCATTACTTGGAACATAAGGGGTATTTATATATGTTTTGAAACTTTAATCATATTTTTTGGGAATACCCAAATCGCATGAATTAATCCTCTATTAAATAGCATGTAATTTTAATGGCTACTAACATGTGCATTAGCTCCTAATTGTACATCATGGTAAGTGGGTAGTTGGAGTTCTCCATGTTTTCATGAATTGATTTATTTCCATCTTCATTTTCCTTATACTCTTGTGCATGCATATTTCGATGAAGCCCTCTTCTATTTGAATCTAAATTATGACAAAATAACATTAAAATATCCAAGTAAACTTTCTAAAATTTATATATGCAGAAAAATGATCATTTTGCCCCTATATGAAGACGAATAAATGATGATTTGAAAAAATTGAAATTTTGGTTTAAATATGTTAAAATACCATATATGCTCATTTATTTAATTAAATTAGGTTAAATATGAAAGTAAAGATATGCACATTTACGTGCACATCAGAAAGGATGGTGCCGAAGCCATCTGTTTTTCCCCAAACTCTTTTTAATGGTTTTGAAAGGGGTACTTTCACTTGTATTCACTTAGACCCAATAAGATATGTTTTAAATTAAACCCTAATGGTTTCAAAGCCGTGCTTCTATAATTGAATGGTAATACTTTAATACACTCGAAAGGTTTTGAAAGAAAGGTTCTAAAGTGTTTCAAAGGCAGGCGCTTAGTGTTTTGAAAAGAAGATTTGAACACTTTTTAAGGAAGTTTTCTAATGGTTTCAAAATTAAAGATTAAAGGTTTTGAAAGCCTTAATTTTCAAAAAAAAAACCCAATCCCAATTTTGAAAGGTAAAACCCATGACATTATAAAAGTGCTTTTAAATACTTTTAAATTGGAGTTTAAAATAATAGGTTAAAGGGATCAACCCTGTTTATATGGAACTAATTAAACCACAGGTGTTGGTATTATGATGTTAATATGTTTGCTTCTTTTAATATATATATTCACATTGTAATGGACTCATAAATGTAATTTGGGGAGAAAGAGGCTGAATAACCAGCTTGGTTGACACAGTAGTGAATGTAAATTGAAGTGACTCCAGAATGAGTAGAATTGCATCCAGAAGATTAGGTAGACCAGAATATAGGATGCCTAAATACTAGTTAAAGAAGTTATCAGATAGACATGTTCATAGTAAACCCATGAGATCTATTTTAAGAAAAGTTATTGGTAGGGCCCAATAGTTTTGTTGTGAACCCATGAAAACTATACCCGGATTAAGTTATTGGCAAATGTCAATAGATTCCTAGTCAACCCATGAAAATTAGGATAAAAGAGAAGTTATTGGACATACCAATAGGTTCAGGGAGAACCCATGAATGAGGAAGTTATTGGCAGGGGCCAATAGGTTCTTAGTGATCCTATGAAAACTCTAAAACCTGACAGGAAGTCTGTAAGTTTTAAATAGGTAATTAGTAAACCCATGAAAACTAATAGGTTAATAGTGACCCTAGAAACTATAACCGAGACAGATAGTCAAAATGAATGAGGATGGGTAATCCAGAATTGATTTACTTGTTTTGCATATCATCATAATATTTTGAATTGCTATGTTTCAACCATTGTGGATGCAAAAGCACAATTATGGTTTTATAAGTTTTAAATGAAATACTAATAAGGGGATAACCCGTTCTGCTAAGCGGCATGGTCTCACTAGATATCTAAATGGTTTGAGATGGTAGATTATCATTCATACCGTGCTTTATGTTTGACTCGAGGTTTATGTTTTTCCCTTAAACTCTTGGATGCTCAATTAATTTTGAGTAGTTTGAGAGTTGAGGTTTTCAGCTACCTCTTTAGATGAATAAGCTTCCGGAGATATGCAGGAGGCACGATAGCTGTTTAGAGTTCTTTTTCTATTTTGATTCCACTATGTTTTGTTGTAAAGGCAAAGTTGTTTAATTGCCTAGTTATATACTTTGATCATCCAAGGGGACATCTTCATATGTCGCTCTTGGCGTGTGTTGTAATAATTATATTTTCTCTGAACGTGGTTCTCGTATTTGGATTCTGTAATGAATTTGAAATGCTTTAAATGGAATGAGAAAGTTGTTTATTGATTTTAAAAAGTTTTATTTTCCATATCCATGTGTTTCTATTATATCAATGTATCTAACATTACCGTATTTAGTCATTGATGATTAATAATTATGGATGACTGCAGCATCCGTAGGTGTTAGTTTTGGGCCTCCAAGTAGGAGATGTTACAAGTTGGTATCAAAGCATAGGTTTATGAAACTTAAAATAATTTTAAACCTAAAAGATTTTTTAAAATATAATCCAATGAATCAGAAAGTAAGATCGAGTTTTGGGTTAATGCTATAGTAACATACTTGTATTTGATATATATATATATATATATATATAAGTATATATATATACGTATTCCCCTTCTCTTAGACCGTTCTTCTATATCTTACTAAGGCTCGTATATAGATTTACGAGAAGAAGATATGATGGCAGGAAACGGAAGAGAAATCTCAATGGTGTAAGCAACACAACCACCGGAAATGTTCGACCCACCAAGAGGAACCCGAGTCGACAGGCTAATGCTAACCAAAATGCAGGTGCCAATGTGGGTGCTGGAAATCCACCAGTTGATATAGGGGTGATGTATCAGTTCTTCATCAATCTGGTGAAAGATGGAGTAGCTGCTGGAGTTGCTGGGAATGTTGGAGGAGCTAATTCTGTGGCTCTAGTTGGGAATAATTATGCTAAGCTAAGCAGAGATTACACCAGTCTTTGTGGTAAGCCGTTTATGGGAACAGAGGATGCGATAGAAGTCAAGAATTGGCTGTTGCATTGCAAGGGAATCTTTGCTGATATGGTTTTGGATGATGAAAAGAAGAGAAGGCTGGCCTCTAGCAGTTGCAAGGGGCAACACTTCATTTGTGTAATAGTGTTACTACCGGGGTTCCGGAGGAGGAGTTGACTTAGGTTGATTTTAAAAGGAGATTTGAACAGAGGTTTTTATCTGAAATTGCTAAGTCAGCGTTGATGAGAAAGTTTATGAATTTAGAGCAAGGAGAGATGTCAGTAATTGAGTATGCTACTAAGTTTTATGAGTTGTCCCGATATGGGTATGCTACTATATAGTATAGACATTGTCCTCAGAAGGAATGAGAGATTCATTCGAGGATTGAGGCCTAAGATTGCTAGGGAGACTCTGACACATATCCATGATCCTTGTAATGTAGTTGTAGAGATGGAAATCCGACATGAGGAAATGCTTGCTATTTGTGTGAGAGAAAAGCCGGTTGAATCCTAGGGTCCTTAAGGAAAGAAGAGAAAGTTCTTTAAGATAAAGGGAGCCCAGAAGGGAGAAACTGCCAAGAAGGCAAAGGATAATTTAGTTTGTTTCAAGTGTGAAAGAGTGGTCATTATGCTCATGAGTGCCGGTCGGGCAAGGGGAAGAAGGTTGTAGAAAAGAGGAAAGTCAAGTGCTTCAACTATGACCAAGTTGGGCATTATAAGAATCAATGTCCACAACCAGTCAGGGAAGAAAAGCGAAAGGTTTTTGCTGTTGGACCATCATCTGCTAGGCTAACTGCAGCAGAAAAAAGGAAGATTATGATGGAAGGTACACTTTTGATTTAGAGTATACCAGTTAGGGTACTATTTGATACCGGTGCATCACATTCATTTATATCTCAGAATTTGGTTGATAGGTTATGCTTAGAACCCACATACCTCGTTACTTCCTTAAGGTTTGCAAATCTAATAGGAGGGTATGCAACTCTAGGGATGAGATGTGACCATCTATAACTATAATTGTTAGGTCATAAGTTTGCATTCAGTCTGTATGTTTTCGATTTCATAAATTTCAGAATCATTTTGGATATGAATTGGTTGAGAAAGTATGAGGCTAAGATATTTTACCAGGATAGGGAGATATCACTAAGACACCCTAATAATCATAACCAAATTATATCCTCAGTAGATAATTCTGACCGGAGTAGTTGTGCTTTGCTAAGTGCTATGGAAGTAGGAGAAGTGTTAAGTCAGGTTCATGTATCAAGAGAGTTTGCATATGTTTTTGAGCCGATTATAGGACTACTACCGAAACGAGCTTTCGAGTTTCAAATAGATCTTGTGCCAGGAGCTGAACCTGTAAGTAAACCATCTAGCAGGGTGAAACCGGCCGAGATTAAGGAATTAAAGGTGCAGCTAGTGGATCTAGAAGGAATAAATTTTATTTGACCAAGCAGTTCGTCTTGGGGAGCGGCCTCCGTGTTAGTGAAGAAACCAGATGTGTCCTTGTGGATGTGTATCGACTATCATAAATTGAACGAGAGAAGGATCAAGAATAAGTATCCTTTGCCAAGAATTAATGATATATTTGATCAGATATGTGGAGCCAGAGTGTTTTCTCAGTTGGATTTGACAACAAGTTTCCATCAGTTAAGAGTGGCAGAGGACAATATCCCTTTGACATCATTTAGAACTAGGTATGGTTCATAGTGGTTAGTAATGCCATTCAGGTTAACGAATGCACCTGCTTTCTTCATGAATTTGATGAACCAAGTTTTCCAAGAATGTTTGTATAGGTTCATGTTGGTTTTTATAGATGATATTTTAGTATACTCTAAGGACGAAAGAGAGCATGAACATCATATTAGTGTGGAGCTTGAGATGCTGAGGCATCATCGGCGAGGGCGGGCGAAAATTTTCAAGTGCCGTTTTTGGAAGAAAGAGGTTAAGTTTCTTGGTCACGTGGTTTCAAAGAAAGTCTTGTCAATCGATCTAGATAAGGTCGAAGTTGTTAATAATTAGAGGAGACGAGAGATAGTGACTGAGATTAGAAGTTTTCTTGGACTTGCTGGCTATTACCAGAGATTCACCAAGGATTTCCCACGGATTACAACACCTTTGACAAAGTAGACAAGAAAGGATGTGAAGTTTGTCTGGTCTGACAAATGTGAGGAAGCATTCCTTAAGTTAAAACATTTGTTAACCAACGCACTTGTGTTAGTAGCTCCAGATAGAAACCAAGAGTTGGTGGTGTACACTGATGCATGTGGGACTGGATTAGGAGCTGTGTTGATGTAGAAGGGTAAAGTTATCGCCTACGCTTCACGATTGTTTAGACCGTGTTATCTCGCCTTTTGGCAAGGCCGTGATACCTGAAACACCCGACACCCTTAGTATACCCAAAAGGACACATTAAAGATGTGGTGAGTTGTAGGTATAACTAAAGCTAGCAGAGACTAAGATTCATAAGATAAAATAGATAGATAATAACACAACGGAAGTAATTAAAAAATAAGCAATTTAAAAAAATACTTCATAAATACTTTAGACAAACCACATATGTTCCAAATACCAATTACTATTGTCATATGAAAATAAAATTTCAGTCTCATCAGAAAAACTAGAGTACAAACACAAACTTTCCCTCAATACAACGCTAATACAATAAAAGAAAAAAAAATAGCTAGAAATAAAAAGAAGGAATACATGATAGGGACTCCAAGTCTCCAAGAAGCTGCTGTCTATCTTCCTTGCCCCTGATTGCCTATAGAGGGAGAAAAAGGGAAAATATAGGAGTGGGTCATACTAAAAGACCGGTGAATGATAGAAATTACTAGAATCTTTAAGTAAAGTAAAAGTAATAGTCCTTACAACAATTCTAGTATATGAAAGGAAACAAAGGAAATAGGGATAAGGAATAAGCTAGAAATAAATACGAACTAACATAATTGATTAACTTTGATTGTTTGGACTTGTCATTGATAGCTGCTTTGATTAGGGTGAATTCCTAATCCTATAATTAGGCTGAAATCCTAATTCTACCCTTTGATCGGCCTGCTACTCCATAGACTTTACTGCAGACTAGATGCTGTATAACTCCCTACACAGAAATGATGTCTACAAATGACACACAAAGTATATACTATGGACTAGACATTATATAGCTCCCTACACAGAAGGAAATAGTGCCTACGAAAGGCATACACAATAAGCGCTTGGAACTCATAATGATTACTAAGCACCCGACTTAAAGTCGCACGCGTAACCGTGACCATGCTCATGTTACCTGTTGTTCCATCTATTGGTTCTTCTTATTTCCTCAAGCTCCAACATAAGCGTGACCCACATCCTACTTCAGACTAATGTGAGATCACCGGATCCATAGAAAATAGAGAAATGCTATTGGTACTGGCCCATCATACAAACAACATTTAGTTGCGTCCCTTGCCTAAATCCCCATGATCTGGACTTCTACTTATTGACCAATTACTACCATTATTAGCATAAGCGTGCCTCTCTTCTCACTTCAAGCTTATGTGAAACACCATGTCCATATAAATAATAAAGGAATGCTAATTGGTACATGTCCTACTTTAATTCCTACTTATTAACTTAGATAAATTATTTAAATAAGCCTCTACTTTTGTTCTTTCTATCTGTCCTTATTAATTTATCCTAGGTCTTAAAATAAGCTTTCATTCTGTTCTTTTTGTTATTTTAACCTACATTATAATTTAGCTTATTTACTCGACCCAAAAGTCTAAGTGTAAAAAAAATTAGCTCCTTTCATCTTATACGCTTTTTTAGTTATAATTCTAAGTTATAACTAGGCCAATTATCTTTAATTAGTCTGATTCTAACATTAATATCATAATTAGGCTCAGTTTCAGTCTAAATTCCATTTTTATTACGGTCTTTACAATTTACATCTTATCTTCCGTTATTTCAGTATTCTTATAATTTTAATCCATATTCACGTTTAATCTATTCTAACCCATACGCGAAGAAGAAAGAGAAATAAAAGAAAATTGAAATAAGATGAAAATCCAAAGCGTAGGAAAAAGACGTAAATAACGCATAAATAGCAGTAAATGAATTAAAATACTGTAAATAAACTACAAATAAATGGAAAAGATATAATTAACAGAAATAAATTAAAAATTAATTGAAAAAATATGTAAAAGAAATAGACTAAAAAAAATTCTAAAAACTGTAAATAAACTGCTTAAAATGTCATTCCAAAAATCATAGTAAAACTACAATTATTGGAAACGCTATTATTTTAAATTACTTAAAGAAATATAAAATAATTACAATCACTCGCCCGTGGTCCTAAGCTCTTCCCTTTTGGTCTTCTTGGATCCACTTGAGGGTATTAAAACATTTTTATTAAAACGATTCTCTCCATGGAAAATTATTCCTTTTAGGGTCCTTCCTGAAAAGGTGAACCTAAGCGGAGAAAATCTAGAATGAGAAAAAGTGTTAAGCCTAGGGTTCTATTTATAGGTGTAGAAGTGGATCTCGGACCGTTAAATTTGAGAATTGAACAGGATGCAACCACGTCATAGGCTGAATAGGAGCCATCAGATGTAAGAACGGAAGGACCGGATTGGTTAAATGAATGAAATGACGCGTACAACATTCGAACGAACGAAATGAACTTTCGTTCGTTCAAAAGGTGAGGCGGGTCGACCGGGCGGTCGATCGCCCCTCCCCCTAGGTCGACCGGGTGGTCGACCTAGGGTGTGGTTAGGTCGACCCCTCCGTCGACCTAGTCCAATTTTTATTCGTTTTTCTTCTTTTCTTGTTTATTTTGTTTCTAGCTCATATTAGCTCGGATTCTAATATTCTATATATGGAAATTGACTAGATAATTACCATGGACACAACGGTGCAACTACCGTGGCTTGATTATGATAATTTCATAAAGTTATTTTATTATTTCATTGATTAGCGAATTAATCATTATGGGTTGAATTTTGGGTTGTTACGTTCTCCCCTCCATAAGGGATTTCGTCCCCGAAATCTCTACGGATAAAAAAATGAACTAATGTTTTCATCCAAGTTCTACAACCAACTACCGAACCATCATCCATTCATCCATTGTCCTTAGTTTTTTCTAATGCAATTTGTGATACTTATGCGATTAGTGTAGTGTTTATGTCCCTAACTAATGTAGAAGATTTGATGGTCCGTTGATTCAGTTGACCTTATTTTATGCAACCATGTTCGTGCCATGTATTCAAGTGAATTCAAATTCCCTAATGATAACTGATAGTTTTATATGCGTGCTATCATCCAAATGCAACAATTATGTGAAAATCATTTCATTTTTAGCAACCATGGAAAATAAAATAAAATGCGCACACATCCATATGCATATACTCTAGTGTCCTAGTTAGGTCGATCCCTAAGAGATAATAATGACTAGTGTAAGTATATGCGTTCATTAGCATCTACTAGAAAACACTTGCAACCATTGGCATACATCATTCATAACATGTTCTATTAACATGTTTACATCAAATCCTATCATCCATAGGTCAAATCCTAAGTTCTGCCCTCCCAAAGGATAATAAAGGAAAGAACCTATTCAGAACTAAAGATGGAAAATAGGAAATTCAAAATATTACTATCGAAAAGATGAGGATAAGAAGTACAAATTTTCTCTTCAGTCTCCCATGAAGCTTCTGCAACATCGTCTCCCCATTGCACCTTTACTAATGGAACCTCTTTATTCCTAAGTTGCTTGGTGTCTCGTCCAATGATCTTCATATGAATATGCCGAACCGATGCTTCCCTTTGTACTTCCACCTCCTTTAACCGACTAGGCGCTACAACCTCCACCGAGTCATGTAAGCACTTTCACAAGTGTGAAACATAGAAAACGTCGTGCACTCCTACGAGCCTCTCTGGTAGCTTCACTCGGTTTGCCATCTTCCTAATTCTCTGTAAAATAGGAAATGGTCCTAAAAATCTAAGGCCTAACTTTCTATTCGACCCAAACCTTACCACCTTCCTAAGCGGGGATACTTTAATAAAAACTAAGTCTCCAACCTCAAACTCAATGTCTCTTCTTTGCTTGTCCGCATAAGATTTTTGCCTGTCTTAAGCTATCTTCATCCTTCATCGAATCAAATCCACTTTCTCCGATGTCTCCCTTGCCATGTTTGGCCCAACCACAACTTCGCCGTAGATTCCACCCACCATGAAGGTGAATTACAAGGTCTCCCATATAAAGCCTCGAATGGTGCCATTCCTATGCTTGCTTGTAACTGTTACTATACGTGAACTCCACCAATGGAAGATGATCCTTCAAGCTCCTCCAAAATCAAAAATGCACATCTGTAACAAGTCCTCAAGCACTCTGTTAACTCTCTCCCTTTGGCCATCAGTCTGAGGGTGATTGGCCGTACTCAATCTAAGCTACGCCCCTAAAGCCTCTGGCAAGCTTCTTCGAAACTCGCTAGTTAAAAAAAGGTCTCTATGGCTCACTATGTTAGAGAGAATTCTATGAAGTCGGACTATCTCATGAACTTATGGGGATGCCAAATAAGATTCCATCCTTTTGCTCTTAATAGGAATAAAGTGGGCATTCTTGGTCAAACGGTCTACGATTACCCAAATGCTAGTATTCCCCTTTCTAGAACGGGGTAAACCATCTATGAAATCCATCGAAATTCTATCCCACTTCCACATTGGCACATCTAAGGGCTGAAGTAATCCACCGGGTTTCTATAGCTCCACCTTAACCCTTTGGCAAATAAGACACTTAGCTACAAACTCCGCCACATCCTTCTTAATGCAATCCCAATAAAACCTCCTCTTTATGTCCATATACATCTTGTCACCACCTGGATGAATAGTCATATGGGAATGGTTGCTTCCTCTAAAACCGCTTTTGAAAATCACTAATGCGGGGAACATAAAGCCTCCCATCTCTCCTAAGCCATCCTTTGCCATCCATGGTGAGACGACATGACTTTTTCTCCACAAAAAGTCGTATCATCCTTAAGAAAGAAAGGGATAGAAAAGAGAAAAGAAAAAAGAGAAAGAAGAAACAACACAAGAATCTCAACAGCGGAACGAATAAATTATATTAATAACATAAGTATTACATAGTATACATCAAATATCAGGGTTACACAGACAATACAACACATAATAGACAGTTATAAACACTTGTCTAGTAATTACAACTCAATACATTACAGATAAATACTCAGAGATACCAACACGGCGGAAAACTATATATCTATACGCAGAAGCCTCCTGCTCCATTGCTCCTCCGCAATTCGTCAAAGCTAACCTGAATCCTAACCTTAATCCCTTAGCTACTCGTAAAAATTTGAGTACCCAAGAGTTAAAGAAAAACAGAAATAACTCCGGGTCAGACATGGGTCTGGTGTGAGTAACAAGTTAAAGTTGCTTAACTTTGAAAAACCTTTGAAAGAAAAGTATCACGTAAGACTTCCCACACATAAACATGGAAAAGTTTTTACCTTATGCTAACCAAAACATTTGATAGGAAATTCGATGATATTATAATAGGTTTAGGGTTTTCAAGTAAACTACAGAAATAGCTGGAATGCTTACATCTCACGTTCCAACATAGTTGGGCACAACTAATACGTACGACACTTATTGGATTTTGGATTCCATCAATGGCTGGGCTACTGGGGTACCACCCGTCACACTACGTGGCCTAGATCACCATACCAAGGAGTACGCCCGCTCCCCTGCAACACAAAGCCGGAACCATTCCTCACTGAAATAGTTCCGAACAAGACCACCCCACAGTTGTGATCAGCAACCGCACCACTAAGCCGTAATAAAGGGACATCTAGACAGGGGTAAATCTCACTCTCAAGTGGGGGCTACCCACGAAGCCTTGCTGCACCTCCCCTGTTTTAGCCATTCTCGATTGATGAGGCTTGAGGCTACGATTACCTTTATAGGACATATCACTTAGAATGCTCATCGTCCACCTGACGATGTTCTGAAAGCATTCAATCCATACAAGTTCTTTTCCTGGTTCGAACGAAACTGAAGGCATTATCTCGTTACACTCGTTTTGGAATCACCCTCAAAGTTAACGACGATGACCCTTGCACTTTGAATCTTCATCTTCACTTCAGATTCACAACCTAACGT
This sequence comes from Allium cepa, assembly GCA_030765085.1. NCBI lineage: Eukaryota > Viridiplantae > Streptophyta > Magnoliopsida > Asparagales > Amaryllidaceae > Allium > Allium cepa. Next base: position 338,477,041 of record CM060932.1, on the reverse strand, counting down.
TAATTTGGATCGATGTGGTTTTCGGATATCCAAATATGGAAACCCGATCTCGGTCTCATCGAAATCCAAAACGTGTCTTTTAAGGCCAAGTTGTTTTAAAGTTTTAAACAATTTCAATTCATTATCTATATACACACAGATAGATAATTCACAACATAACAATGGATAATCAACATTATCATTATCAGATAATTCACATCATAAACAGATAATCCATATCTTCATCACAATGCAAACAATGCATCCATATCATATAACATTATTCATCTCATTGCTGAGATCACAAACCATACATGGTAACCAATATCAACCATCAAACATAAGCAATGATCTAACGATCACACTATTTGTAATTAATTTAAAATGAATTAAATTATATATCATCTTTAATTAAATTAATTACTTCATCATTATAATCCTGCTTAACTTAACCATTAATTGATTACAAATCAATTAATTAATCACCATCACAATATTCATTTTAATTAATCATTAGTGATTAATCATCTCTAATTACGATAAGTATTTAGTCTTTAATATTAATTACACAAGTTAATTATATTAAACTTTTTCTAGATAATTAACTTGTAATTACTTAATTAATTACATTAGTCCATTATTAATTAATTACTTCGTTTATTGATTATTTCTTAATTAATCAATCTTAAATTACATCATTAATTTATTAATTAATGATTCTAATTACATTTTCAACTAATCTCACTATAAAAATTAATTTCATTAAGTAATTAATCTGTAATTAAACCTCCCATATTAATCACCCTTGATTAATAATCTCCAGTAATTAACTTCCCTTAATTACACATTCCGTAAATTAATTACTCTAAGTGAATTATCTCCATTAATCCCTTGATTAATTTCAAAGTAATTTAAATCTAATTACCTCCATCATTAAACAATTTTAATTACATCCAGTAATTATCAATTACTTACTTCCATAAGTAATTACAATCCAATTAATTACATAAAGTAATTATCAATCAATCATCAACAAATGTTTAAATTAATTAAACTTAATTAATTAATATAAACTATTCACATTAAACCCATTAATTACATTAAGTAATTAACTCATTAATTACTTCCATAAAGTAATTAAACTTAAACAATTGATTATTATTAATTAATTAATTAATTTAATTAATTATTAAAAATTAATCACATTAATAAATTGTTTAAATAATCTTAAGTTAAATTTCTTCATTAACATTTCTTAATTACTTAATTAAGAAATTAACTTATTTTAATTACAAATTAATTAATATTCAATTACAATCAATTAATTTCTAATTATTAATTAATTAAGTGTTAATTACAATCTTAATTAATCATTAATCACTTGATTAATAAATCTTAATCATTAATTAAAATTTAATTAACAATCCCTAATTATAGATTAATTAACCTTAATTAATTAATCTCAAATCTAATTAATAATTAAAAATTCTTAATTATTTAATTTACCATTCCATATTATTAATTAATTAAATAATTAATTATTCATCTTAAATTAACTTAATTATTTAATTAATTCAATTCATCAAATTTCATTTATCCTTTAGATAACATTTCTTACCGAATTAAGTGTTTAAATTTTTTTTTTTTTTTAAATTTACTTTAAATATTATTTAAACTTCAATTTAAAATTTAAGATTTTAAAATGAATACAAATTTTAACTCAAACTAGATTTTAAAAACAATTCAAACCTTTATTTCATATGTTAAAAGAAACATACACTTTAAAAAAAATAAGTTTAAAAGAATTTAAATATCAATCCAATTTAAATTCAAATCAATTTAAAAACATTCCTAAACATTCCAAGTTATTTTAAAACAAATTCAATTTTAAATTTTCCTTTTTTATTTCAAAATTGAAATACAGTTTGAATCTTTTATTACAGATTTAAAACTTAAATCTTTAAAAACTTATTTACATATTAAACTCCATTTCAAATAATTTAACCTTTCAAAAGTAATTAACAATTCAAATTTAAGCTTATTTTATTTTAAACACTGAAGTTCAAAATTTAAATCCAGATTTAAAACCTAGATTTAAATTCTTCTTAAATTCCTAATTTAAAATTTAAACTTCCAACTCAAATTCAAACATACATATGTTTTTACACCTATGAGTTTTAAAATCAAATTTAAATTTAAAAAAAAACATAAATGATTTTTAAATCACAGACAATCTAATTTGAATCCATATTCAAATTTCAGATTTTAAAACCCAGTTTAAATTTCCACTTGCAATTTAAACTTTACCTTTAAATTTAAAAACAGAAAACAGTTTCTGTTTTTATTTAAAAACCAAACTTAAATTTTTCTGAATTTAAATTATATCCAAAAGCCAGAATTCAAACTTATTTGAATTCATATTTAAATTTAGGTTTTAAAACCTAAGTTCAAATTTAAGTTTACATTTTAAACTTTAACTTTTAAAATTCAAAACAAAACTGTAAACAGATTTTCCTGATTATGCTTAAGACCAAACTAAAGTTTCAAAATTTAAATTATTTCAAAACCTAAGATTTAAACTGATTGAATTCAAAATTTAAATTCAGTTTTTAAATCTTAGTTTAAATTTTAGTTTGCATCTAAACCTTTGCTTTTAATTTTAAAAAGAAACTGGAAACAGGTTCTGTTGTCACTGTAAAACCTGTAACAAAGCAAAATGCATGAGCAACCCCTACAAAAAACTTCGAGTCAAAAACAACATTGCTTCGAGTTACCCCTCAAATTACCCGAGACCATCTCGAGCAACCAAAACCAGAAACCACCAGCATGTTCACCTATCACCGTGCACCTGTACAACGATGCCTGCCACCACTGATCACCACCGCGACCTTCCCTCAACCACCGTACATCCCCACAGGCCAACCAATCCACCATTCGATCGAAATACACCCTAATTCAAGATTTCGACCCAATTTCCCAAACCTGGAAACAAATACAGCAAACTTCACTTAAACCTGTCAACGACACGTTGACGCGACTCTGGCCACCATCACCTTCGAAACTCCGGCGACATCTTCCTCACACCACCACCTAACAATACCCAAGGAATCGTAGGACTCGATCCAATTTCAAAACCGTGGTGTCCAATTTTCTCAAGCCTAGAAGAACTAGGGTTCTAAACCTAAAAACCCAATCTCAACATAATAATGAAAAGTAACCCAAACCCATAATTTTCACAACATCTCAGTAATCTCCTCCATCTCCAGATGAAATTTCAACTCCAACAAACACAAGTATTATCTATGCTAACCCAAAGTATGAAATACAGAAATGTTAAATCTGCTCCCTGGATATGATATTAAAAATTGTAATTCTTCTTTTAAAAATCATAATTTTGGAAGAAGTTTTGATTCATAATCCTGAAACATTAGATTGTAATATTTGAATTTTCACTTATACATTTTATTGCTCTGTTAATTTTATTTCCAGGTAAAATACAATTTTATTTAACTTATATAATTTTTTTTAAAACTTATTTTATCATGAAATAAACAGATTTCATTCAAATAATAAATCATAATAGCAACAGATCAAAAAGAATAACTTTTTAATCAACTTGAACTTATACTGTAATGGTCAGAAACATAAGTAAACAAACATGCATCACATTCAAATATATACACAGCAATGTATTTAACAGTATAAGTATAAGCCTACTTATTTTCATGAATAGATCAAGCAACCATCTTTTATACTTAAATTTAAAAAAAACAAATTAAGTTACTCACAGATTTTTTGAACATGAAGAATAGGGTATTATTTTTTTAAAAAGCTTTGCCTTGCATGACTTAAATCTGAAGTGCTTAATTGATTTAGACGATTCAACTTGACTTCAGTTTGCATGAGCTTCCAGATATTGAAGAAATGCATGAAGGACAAACTTCTTTCCAGATTTAAAAGAAATGCAGATTTCCTTGTATCCAGATTACAGAAAACATGAATGCGTGCTATAATTTGTTTACAGGGAATTGAATATAATTTTTTTTAAGGTGGAATGTCTCAACTGAAAATAATTTCTTTGATTTACATATTTTCTTAGTTTATGAAATGAAAAATGAGAAAAGAAAGGTGAAAGAAAGCATGCAAGTTTATATAACTAAAAAAAATCAAAGAAAAATTAAAATTTAAAAAAAATGACACATGGCTAAAATGTTAACACTTGTAAATATTCTTATTTAAATACTCAACACATGTTAACTTATGCCTTAATAAACTTACACATGTCATTTTTAATAATTAGTATTTTTTTATTATGTGTTAAAGAAAGTTTGACTTAGTTAATTAGTTTTAATACCTAATTATGTATATAAAGAATTAATTTTTAAAGAATAAAACAAAGTATTATTATAAATAAAAACAATATACAAATTAATTATTTGAGAATAACATTTTCAATCATTTAAAATAAATTTATAAAGGAGATTGTAAGCTATTTGTTATTTAAATGAATATATGATTCATATTTTAAATTATATTTTAAATTCTCATATTTATTCTACAAAGCATATTTATTTATCAATATTTTAAAAAGAATAAAACAAAATTTTTATAACCTTATTCTAACATTCAAACTTAAGTCAAAATATTTTAAACCAATAAAACATTTATCTTACATATTTAAAATCATTTAGTTATTTTATTAAATATTTTTGAAAAGCTTAGTTCAAAAATAAATCAAAATTTTCCAAATTCAAAATATTAGAAAATATGCTATACTAATTTAATTAAAAACAAAACTCATCTATTTGAAATATATAAATATACATGTACATTATAAATAGAAAACAAATTTATTAACTTATTAAAAATAAATTCTCTAATTAATTATTTGAATAAAGAAGATTATTGAATCAATTCAAATTAATCTACAAAAAGTATCAACTCAATATAATTTTTAAACAGAGATTATTAAATTTAAATTGCCATAAAATTCCGGGATATTACAATCCTTCCCCCTTAAAAGAATTTCATCCCCGAAATTTAAAACACAGGCAATTTAATAAGCTCATTAAAGATTAAATTTTAAAACACAGCATATGTTAATCATATGCTAACAACCAATGCAACCAATTCATACAATCAGAACAAATCTAATTATCCAAAAGAATTTTAGATAAAACTTTCACGAGTTTCCCCGGTATAAATATCGGGATACTCGCTCTATAGAATCCAAACAATCAAAAGCTACTAAGCTATAGAGCTCCTATCAACAACTCTAAACAGAATATCAGACTACATACGAGTCTGACTCAACAACCAAATCCTACCGAACTGCAGGTTCTACAACCAGAAATATCAAACACGTACTCCCTCAGAGATACGTGAAACACCCTGAATCCCAGTTATCCAAACTGGCAATTCAACTCTAGAAAACCAAACACTTCTCTTACTAGAACACAGAAGAAACCCAATACACTTCGGAGCTAGCTTCATAGACTTGCCAAAACTTATAACTCCATGGATCGAAGAAAACTTATTCCAAAAAACATATCCAACTCCGAAATCCAAATTCCTCCGTCTCTTTTCCATAAATACTCTTCGGACGATCCTGGGCTACCAACATCCTTCCTGATCAGCACAACTCTTGCTAATGCCACCAGAAACAGATTGGATCAAAACAATCCAACACAATGATCTCCTCAAGATCAATCCAAAACCAGGAACACAAACTCTACTTCTCAACAACAGAAGACAAAACAAACTTCTCCTTATCCGGAAAAGAAAAACAGATGTAACCCCAAACTACTTCCGCTGCTCAACTCTGATCCAAAATAGAAGAAAATGCTGATGAAGAGCACAAGCACAGACTAGACAACCCATCACAGAAATATGTTTCCGCATATCCATAAAAGAAAACTCAGAAGTTTCTCCGAAACCTGAGCTACTTCACCAACTTCTATCTCAAGGAACCGTCCAATTACTAACTGAACCACCAGTTCCACTCCTGGAATACAAATCGGAAAGAAAACTCGATCGTCAGATGCAGACAAATCTCTGACTTCTCTGTAGACATCCATACAATCTCCAACAATCCAAAAGAATACTTAACTATCGCAAGTCATTTTTGCGATCAACTTAGCCTAATTCCAAAGAAACTGCTCTCTCTACCAATCAGAATAGCTTATGCTGACCTAGCCAATTCACTGAAGAAAGAATCCACTCTACTGCTTCTGAACTCCACTTCAGAAAAACTACTCAGCCAGAAGACTTCCTGCCAACACAGAACACTCCGAGCTGCACTGCTAATACCAAAGCCAAAGAATTCTCAATCCAAAGCTCTCTGAAAAACTCGGACCTCAAAGAAAACATAATACCCTGCTGGACTCAGCCACCACACCAAGCAGACTCACTTCCTTACTCTTGTTCCAAAGAAACATCTTCGGAAACATTCATAGTCACTGCATCTCATCACGCAGCTACTACTTCCTAAGATATCAAGATATCATCACTCGCTTGCTTCTGCCCTACCGAAAGATCCAAACTCAACTCTGCACTACCAAAAAAATGAACTCCGAACCTTAACAGGTTTCCTTCAAAGATCGATGAAGTCCTTCATCACCGCAGAACTCACTCGAGACGGTATTAGGTTTACTGTCTCGACAAATACACTTCCAACCACATCCATTCAAACTCCAACCAATCGGTAGTTGTGTTACACACGCCACTACCTTATCTACCTTTATAACTTATATTGGAAAACCTGAACAGGTAGCCCAACAAATAGGTAAAAACATTAATATATATATATATATATATTAAAAATACAAATACGCTCTCTCAAGATAGACACCACTCCAGAGACTAGGTATTCGCTCAACCTAGTGCTCTGATACCAACTGAGACGACCGGACTTTTTCTCCACAAAAAGTCGTATCATCCTTAAGAAAGAAAGGGATAGAAAAGAGAAAAGAAAGAAAAAAAAGAAGAAACAACACAAGAATCTCAACAGCGGAACGAATAAATTAAATTAATAACATAAGTATTACATAGTATACATCAAATATCAGAGTTACACGGACAATACAACACATACTAGACAGTTATAAACACTTGTCTAGTAATTACAACTCAATACATTACAGATAAATACTCAGAGATACCAACACAGCGGAAACTATATATCTATACGCAGAAGCCTCCTGCTCCATTGCTCCTCCATAATTCTTCAAAGCTAACCTGAATCCTAACCTGAATCCCTTGGCTACTCGTAAAAATTTGAGTACCCAAGAGTTAAAGAAAAACAGAAATAACTCCGGGTCAGACATGGGTCTGGTGTGAGTAACAAGTTAAAGTTGCTTAACTTTGAAAAACCTTTGAAAGAAAAGTATCACGTAAGACTTCCCACACATAAACATGGAAAAGTTTTTACCTTACGCTAACCAAAACATTTGATAGGAAATCCGATGATATTATAGTAGGTCCAGGGTTTTCAAGTAAAATACAGAAATAGCTAAAATGCTTACATCTCACGTTCCAACATAGTTGGGCACAACTAATACGTACAACACTTATTGGATTTTGGATTCCATCAATGGCTGGGCTACTGGGGTATCGCCCGTCACAGTACGTGGCCAAGATCAACGTACCGAATAGTAAGCCCGCTCCCCTGCAACACAAAGCCGGAACCATTCCTTACTGAACAGTTCCGAACAAGACCACCCCGCAGTTGTGATCAGCAATCGCACCACTAAGCCGAACTAAAGGGACATCTAGACAGGGGTAAATCTCACTCTCAAGTGGCGGCTACCCACGAAGCCTTGCTGCACCTCCCCTGTTTTAGCCATTCCCGGTTGATGAGGCTTGAGGCTACGATTACCTTTATAGGACATATCACTTAGAATGATCATCGTCCACCTGACGATGTTCTAAAAGCATTCAATCCATACAAGTTCGTTCCGGGTTCGAAGGAAACCGAAGGCATTATCTCGTTACACTCGTTTTGGAATCACCCTCAGAGTTAACGACGATAACCCTTGCACTTTGAATCTTCATCTTCACTTCAGATTCACGACCTAACGTTAATTTGGATCGATGTGGTTTTTGGATATCCAAATATGGAAACCCGATCCCCGTCTCGTCGAAATCCAAAACGTGTCTTTTAAGGCCAAGTTGTTTTAAGTTTTAAACAATTTCAATTCATTATCTATATACACACAAATAGATAATTCACAACATAACAATGGATAATCAACATTATCATTATCAGATAATTCACATTATAAATAGATAATCCATATCTTCATCACAATGCAAACAATGCATCTATATCATATAACATTATTCATCTCATTGCTGCGATCACAAACCATAACCAATATCAACCATCAAACATAAGTAATGATATAACGATCACACTATCTATAATTAATGTAAAATGAATTAAATTATCTATCATCTTTAATTAAATTAATTACTTCATCATTATAATCCTGCTTAACTTAACCATTAACTGATTACAAATCAATTAATTAATCACCATCTCAATATTCATTTTAATTAATCATTACTGATTAATCATCTCTAATTATGATAAGTAATTAGTCTTTAATATTAATTACACAAGTTAATTATATTAAACTCTTTCCAAATAATTAACCTGTAATTACTTAATTAATTAATTAACTAAAATTAATTACATTAATCCATTATTAATTAATTACTTCATTTATTGATTATTTCTTAATCAATCAATCTTAAATTACATCATTAATTTATTAATTAATGATTCTAATTACATTTTAAATTAATCTTACTATAAAAATTAATTTCATTAAGTAATTAATCTGTAATTAAACCTCCCATATTAATCACCCTTGATTAATAATCTCTAGTAATTAACTTTCCTTAATTACTCATTCCATAAATTAATTTATAACAACCCGCATATTTATCGATTTTTATATTTAAATATTTTATTTAAATATTCTATCGATACTCGAAAGTTCGTCCGAAAAGCTACTTTTTGCATACGGTCGAATTAGGACTCGGGACCACTTCCATTGAGTTCAAAACGCCGTTTGCGATCTTTTTGAGTATAAGCTTTGATATGTTTGGAGTTAGAGGAATTTTGCCACTTTTCACTTAGGGCTTTGGTTTGGGCTGAACCCATTAATCACTTACTAACTCAGTCCCAACCCCTTCTCCTCTTCATTACTTCATTCCTCATTTCCTAATACTCAAGCTTTTATAACAATGGAGAGTGGAAGACGAAATTAAAACTCCAAGCCCTAGTCTTCATTAGCAAACCCAACTTCTAGCTCCAAATTCAAGAGAACCCATTGGTAAACCTTCTCTTCATCTTCTCCAACTCCTTCTCTCTTGAATTTCAGAAATTCCTAAACCTAACTTTGGGAATGTTCTTCTTTTAAAGCTTAAAATCAAGCTTCTTGAGTTGGATTTGAAGATTGGTTGATTCTCCTTTGCTTTCGAGCTTCTTCTTCATTTGTTTGGGTTCAAAGGTGAGATTTTTATCTCACATCTTAGTCTATAATTATCTTCGATTGTTAGGTATGAATTCCTAACACTTATTCTTGTGCAATTGATTTTGGTTTGGATTGATTTGGTGTATATTCCAATTTTTGGTGTTTTGAAATCAAAATCTATGAAAATCCTTTTATGGATATTTGGACATTGATATTTGATGCATATCGAAGAGCCGTTAAGGCTGGGTTGTCGCTTGGCGTAAATCCTTAGTCGTTGTCGCTCGATCGATCGCTTCGGTATCCGTTTGGCCATTTTTGTCCTAGGTTCAGGGAATGCCCTGAACCCTTGATTCAGACGTCTGAAACGTAGTATTCAGACGCCTGAATATAATACTGGGAATTTTTATCCCCCAGTATTCAGACGTCTGAATCTATATTTCAGACGTCTGAATTGGTTCATTTGGGACCAGAAAGGAAATATGCTAAAATGTGCCTATTTCAGACGTCTGAAATCAAAGATTCAGACATCTGAATTCTGTTTTGGAAAATATTTTATTTTCCAAATTCAGACGTCTGAATCCTTGATTTCAGACGTCTGAATCTGCACTCTTTTTGCCTATTTGCCTATTTGCTTAAGAATTCCAACTTTAATCGATTTATGTTGATTCCGATTTGTTGATTATTATTTATTATGGACTTGATGATTTTTATATCGGGATTTTTGAGAATATCCATTTCGATGGATCCCGTAATCGATTTCTTTGGATTTTATCCACATCTTCGAATGTGAATTTTGATGATTGGTTGTTTCTACAATCATTTCTGTGATTTGTCACTTTAAAAATATAAAGGTTTTCTATACTAGTAGTAAATATCAAAACTCTTTCTTCAAATGATTTCAACACTATTTTATAACAAAGCTCGTTTTCTCAAACCGATTTCCAATCTATTAGTATATACAAACCTTTACCTCACTCGTATGAGAAATCTAATTAAACGACTTAGTAAAACAAGTGGTATGAAACGCTTGCGTTTACTTCGTCGGTTAATTCTTGGACTTGTTCGATTGAATCTCTTGTGACAATTTTCTAGTGGAGACCTACAATTTGCTCGTAAATATTTAAGTTAAGCTAGTGGTTATGGGACATAAAGCTAAGCTCATATATTTACTAGCTTACTGTAATTGACACTTTCTTGATGATCAACGACGATCATTTTTGTGATTTAGACTAGCAATGTGCGATGTCTCTTTGTCTGCGAGGGAGACTAAACCCCGTTTTGTGGAGTTTCGACTCAAGTTGGTGGGGTAGCAACCCATGGTCTTTGGATCGTTTGTGGAGCTTCGGCTCAATTTGTGATGGTTAGCAACCATGGAATTAGCGTTCCGTTTCTGATACACGTATTGGTGAGCTTTATGCTCCCGTTTGTGATAGGCCTTTTCCCCCCTTTTTGTGATTTCTGGATTTCTTGAGATGATTTCAAGAATTTGTGCTTCACCAATTTTCGTGATTTTCATTTATAAGTTTTATCAATATTTGTGCATTGGTGAATTTGTGCATCATTGACTTTTTGTGAATGATATTGATATAATCATCAATATTTATGGTTTGGTGAATGAAATAAAGAGTATGACATTCCTTTTGATCCCTGAGAAGATTTTTGTGAAATTGATTAATCTCTTGTTGATTTTCAATTACTTATTTATCACAGCTTGGCATTGTGATTATTATGCGTTTAGTCATACCTCTTATTCTATATCGTTTCATCTGATATTTATAGCTAGATTGATCCGTTTATTATTTTCTTATTAAATAATACTCGGGTTAGACCGAGATGTTACAGGTGCTTCAGCTTGACTTCTCACTTGGGATTGATTTCTCTGAGTTTTGGTTAACTACTTAGATTAGTAGTTTATTTTGGTGTACACACTTGAGATATAGACTCTATAATGTATACTTATTCTTTTGTGTAGTTCTTGTAACTATTCTTTTGTGATAGTGTAGGTCTTGCTTGACCACTACTCTGAGATACACTTATATGTGTAATATTCATATCTATTTCCGTCTTTGTGATATGAGTTGCCTGTGACTGATTTATGTTATGTTTATTTCTATATTTGTTTCCAAAGATTATATATATAGCCACTGTGTAGTAGCTTTGAGTTTGCGTCGGTATGCCGGACTATATTTTATCTGGCATATCGGTGCTCGCACAAAGCAATTACACGGATGGTCGCTCCTCAACAGCCTTATTCTCCGTGCTAGATGACAGCATTACTCCGTATTGTTCTTGGCTAGCGTGGGTATAAAGGTGGGGCATCACAGCTTGGTATCAGAGCCAAACTTCGGAACAATGTAGAATAATTTAACAAAGATCATCGTCCTAAGTCCTTCTTAGGAGTCGTTCCTTAGGATTTAATTCGAGTCTTCGTACTGATTCATCCTATTTTCCTTAGGATTCCTTGCTTTATCTATCAAAATTGTTTGATATTCATTTGGTGCCTTCTTTATTTCTTTCTAAAGGAAAAGAAATGGTTAGACCTGGCCGTACCAGCGCCGGTCAATCTAGTGCTACTCCCCAGGATGGAGTTTTTATGACTACCCAGCAACTTCTTGACCTTGTCACGAATGTTCAAGCAGCTGGAGCTAATCCGGAACCTACTCACCCAAAGTCGGGATTTGCACGTTTGTGCAGCGATTAGTTAAGAGCATGCGATTGAATCTTTTCTCGCATGAACCTCATTGATCTTCATCGAGTTCAGGTGCCTTCTAGTATGCTCCAAGAAAGAGCATTAGACTGGTACAAGCTTCTGATTTCTGAAATAAATGAAGCGGATCCCACTTGGGAGAAATTCAGAGAGCGCTTCGAGTTAAAATTCATACCAGAAGCTGAGAAGGTGACTTTGGCTCGCCGTTTTATTGACCTTGTTCAAGGTGAATCTTCCATGGCAGATTATGTCGCGTCTTTTGAATCTCTCTCTAAATACGGGATTGAATATATTAATACCCCATTGAAGAAAAATCAGAGATTTGTCTATGGCTTGAACAAGAGTCTCAAGAAGCCATTAGTTCTAAAATTAGAAGTTTCTTTCGACCAACTCGTTGATATCGCTCTTCATCTTGAAGAAGTGGATAGGGAAAATGATGTTGAAGTGGTAGGTTCCAAACCAAACTTCAACAACAACAAGAAAAGACCTAATAAATTCAAAGGTCCATATCCCAATAAGAAAGGGAAGCAAGCAACCCCTGTGGCAAAGACTTCTTCCTTTGGTCGTGGGGAATGCTATAATTGTGGTTCGAAGGACCATTACGTGAACAAGAGTCCTAAGCCTCTCTCTTTCCGCTACTGCAAAGGTCCCGGTCATGTTATATCTTCATGCCCCAAGCTTCAGGGTAAGAGGGAGGGAAAGTTGAATGTTGCTCAAGCCCCTGGCAACACATCTCGTGGTCAAGGTATGTCTCATTCTATCCTTGATGGCATCATTATATTTCGTGATCAACCCATTCGAGTTCTTTTTGATACGGGTGCATCCCATTCTTTTATATCAAAAGAACTTGTTGTTACTTTTTCTTTAAGTGTTGTTGCTTTAATGACTTCTTTGAGAATTTCGAATCCAGTTGGTGGATCTGCAACTCTTAGTTTGCTTTGTAAAGATGTCGAGATTATTTTGTGTGATTTTCCTTTCCTAGCCGATTTGCATGTCATGCTTTACTTAGGCTTTGGAATAATTTTGGGAATGGATTAGCTTAGCCATTATGAAGCCCAAATCCTATGTCCTGAGCGGACTATTTATCTTCGACACCCTCAATCTGTTAAGCAGATTTCTATTATTCTTAAAGATTCGGATTCCACTTTATCTGCATCTTTATATTCTTTAAATCCTCGTGATGATGATAATGGTGATGAGGAGGACATCATTTCTCTTATTCACGTTGTTCATGAATTTTCCGACATATTTGAGCCCGTTTTCGGACTGCCACCTAAGCGAGCAATTGAGTTCAGAATTAATCTTACCCCTGGAGCTCAACCTATTACTCGTCCTCCTTATCGTTTGTCCAATAAAGAAAATGAGGAGATGCGCATACAATTATCCGATTTGAAAACGAAGCAATTTATTCGCTCTAGTTCCTCGCCTTGGGGAGCTTCGGCTATTTTCGTGAAGAAATCTGATGGTACACTTAGACTTTGCATTGACTACCGCAAGCTTAATGATCTTACTATCAAAAATAAATGTCCTTTACCTCGGATTGATGATCTATTTGACCAACTTAGCGGTGCTAGAGTCTTTTCACAATTGGACTTGGCTACCGGTTTTCATCAGCTTCGTATTGCAGAGGATAGCATTCCTTTGACATCGTTCCGTACCCGTTATGGATCTTATGAATGGCTTGTTATGCCATTTGGTTTAACGAATGCTCCCGCTTATTTCGTTGACCTTATGAATCGAGTTTTCAAAGATTTTTTCGATCGATTTGTTCTCATCTTCATTGATGATATTCTTGTGTATTCAAAAACCGAGGAGGAACATGAGAAACATCTTCAGATTGTATTGGAAACTCTTAGGAGTAATCAATTAAAGGCGAATTTTCTAAATGCCACTTTTGTCGATCTCGTGTGAAGTTTCTCGGTCATATTATTTCCGAATCCGGAATTTCCGTGGATCCTTCAAAGATTGAAGCGATTCAAGATTGGAAAAGACCTGAGAGTGTGACTGAAATCCGTAGCTTTCTCGGATTGGCGGGCTATTACCGTCGTTTCATTAAAGACTTTTCTAAGATTGCCGTGCCTCTTACTGGCTTGACTAAGAAGGGAGTTAAATACATTTGGTCGTACAAATGTGAAGCTTCTTTCCAGAAATTAAAAGAACTCCTTTCCGATGCTCCTATTCTTGTGATTCCCGATGGGAACCAAGATTTTATTGTTTATACCGATGCTAGTCGCATTGGTTTGGGTGCCGTTCTTATGCAAAAAGAACGTGTTATTGCTTATGCTTCTAGGCAATTGAAGCCGGCCGAGACTAGATATGCCACACATGATTTAGAACTCGCAGCTATTGTTTTCGCCCTTCGAATTTGGCTTCATTATCTATTGGGAGAGAAATTTGTTCTTTACACGGATCATAAGTCTTTGAAATATTTATTTTCTCAAAAGGAACTTAATTTGCGTCAACAACGTTGGCTTGAGTTCCTTGCTCCTTATGATCTTGATATTCTTTATACCCCCGGTAAGGGTAATCGTGTCGCCGATGCTCTTAGCCGTAAACAACAAGCTATTGTTTCTATGATGATATCCGAATGGAACGATCTCGAGGTTTTATCCACTTGTGAGATTCGAGACCGCGTATCCGATTTATGCTCATCATTTGTTTTATGTAGCCTTGAGGCTCATCCTTCTCTTTTAGACCGCATTCTTGAAGCTCAAAGGCTAGATCCCGAATTGGCTCTTCTTGGCCAAAATATTAGGGATAAAATTGATATTGAAGGTTTGAAAGACTTTGATATTGATTCTCGTGGCGGCATTCGAAAATTTAGTAGATTTATCGTGCCAAATATTAGTGATCTTCGTAAAGATATTTTAGAAGATTCGCATCGTTCTAAATTTACCATTCATCCCGGTAGTAGTAAAATGTACGCGGATATGAAGCGACTTTATTATTGGGAGGGAATGAAACTTGACATCGCTAACTTCGTTAAGTGTTGCATGACTTGCCAACTCGTTAAGGCCGAACATCAAAGGCCCGGTGGGTTACTGTGTAACGACCCAGAATTTTGAATAATTTAATTTGAGAATATTTAATTAATTTTAAATATTTAAATGATGGTTTGAATTGAATTTTCAATATAACTTTGAATTTAACGATCTAATTTTAGAATTTAATCTATTGAAGGTTGAATAAAAATTTGAATCTTCAATTTTAAGCCGATTAAAAATATTTCAAAGGCTTGTAAAATTCATATTGATAATATTGAAGATTTTAGAAGCTTCAGAATTTATTTTGAAAGTGATTTGTACAGTTTTGAAATTTAATCGTTTGAATCGATATTTAAAAAATAGCTGTCCGAGGCACTGTCTCGGAATTCGACGAAACCAGTTCCATTGGGTCCGGAATATTGAATTATTGCGGGATTTCAAATTTCGTAATTTTTGGAGTCAATATGTGAGCGCACGGTGAGGAAACGCATTGAAATTGAATCAAAAACAAATTTAAATTCAATTTAAATTTAACTTTAAAAAAATATAGAGACAACATCCCTAAAGATATGCCTAAAATCGCGAAGGAGATCGTGCAAGCACGTATTCTCTGCAGAATCACGTAACTCTGCCTCTCTCTATTTCTCTTTAAATCATCACGCAAGAAATTCAAACGAAGAAAAAAATAAATGGCCGAAGCCGTATTCCTTCTTCCCCTTTCCCTCATTCGATTCAAATTCGATCTGTTCGAAATCGCGTCTCCCTATTTCCTCTTCCCCTTGTCATTCCTTTCCATTCTTCAGATCAAATCTCAGAAAAAAAAAAAAAAGAAACGAATGGCCGATAAAAACAAAAACACACAAACTCAAAACCGAAAGCCCCAAAATCAGAAAAAAAAAATGGTGGCGCGCGAGATGGAAATTGGGGGCGACGACGATTTGCAGCGAGGCGTGTGACGGAGGGGGGGCGCGATTCGAGGGGATTTCGCGAGTTCGATCAGCGCGATGGCATTCTGGGGCGTTGTTGAGGTGTCGTGAGGCGCGCGCTAGGCCACGACGCGGTAGCAACGGCGAGGCCGATGATGAGTGGTCGCGCGATTCGAGGATGCGACCGATGGCATCGATTTGGAGGTGGCGTCGTTTGGGGATTGTGAGCGCCACGTTGTAACGACCCAACTTCCATACTCCAGAAAGTTGCATCATTAAGAAGAAAGAAAGGGATAGAAAAGAGAAAAGAAAGGAAAGAAAGAACAGACAATATCAGAATCTCACAGCGGAATCGAATAAATTATAATATATCACATAAAACTTTACACAGTATTATATACATCAGAGTTAAACGGCTAATACAACACAAACTAGACAGTTATAAACATCTGTCTAGCAATTACAATCCAAATACATCAGAGAAACAGATACAACTCAAACACAGCGGAACCACTACATATATCTACACGCTGAAGCCTCCTGCTCCATTATCTCCTCCAGAACTCGATCAAAGCAATCCTGAAACACTTGACTACTCATACATAATATGAGTACCCAAGAGTTTAATAAAACAGAAAATAAACACTCAGGTCAGACAGGGGTCTGGTGTGAGTAAACGGGGATAAAAGTTGCTTAACTTTAGAAAATCCTTTGAAAACAAAAGGTATCACGTAAGACTTCCCACACATAAACATGGAAAAGTTTTTACCTTACGCTAACCAAAACATTTGATAGGAAATCCAGTGATATTATAGAGTGCAAGGGTTATTGTCGTTAACTCTGAGGGTGATTCCAATACGAGTGTAACGAGATAATGCCTTCGGTTTCGTTCGAACCCGGAACGAACTTGTATGGATTGAATGCTTTCAGAACATCGTCAGGTGGACGATGAGCATTCTAAGAGATGTGTCCTCTAAAGGTAATCGTAGCCTCAAGCCTCATCAACCGGGAATGACTAAAACAGGGGAGGTGCAGCAAAGCTTCGTGGGTAGCCCCCACTGGAGAGCAAGATTGATCCCTGTCTAGAGGTCCCTTTTTATTCGGCTTAGTGGGCAGTTGTCAGTGTACACCAACTGCGGGGTTGTCTTGTTCGGAACTGTTCAGTAAGGAACGGGTCCGGCTTTGTGTTGCAGGGGAGTTAGGGTGGCTCCTCGGTACGGTGATCTAGGCCACGTACTGTGACGGGCGGTACCCCAGTAGCCCTGCCATTGATGGAATCCATAATCCAATAAGTGCCTGTACGGTTTTGATTGTGCCCAACTATGTTGGAACGTGAGATGTAAGCATTCCAGCTATTTCTGGGGTACCGCCCGTCACAGTACGTGGCCTAGATCACCGTACCGAGGAGCCACCCTAACTCCCCTGCAACACAAAGCCGGACCCGCTCCTTACTGAACAGTTCCAAATAAGACAACCCCGACGGTTGTCATGATCAACCGTCCCACACAGCCGAAATATAAAGGAACCTCTAGACAGGGGTAAATCTTACTCTCAAGTGGGGGCTACCCACGAAGCTTTGCTGCACCTCCCCTGTTTTAGCCATTCCCGGTTGATGAGGCTTGAGGTTACGATTTACCTTTATAGGACATATCACTTAGAATGCTCATCGTCCACCTGACGATGTTCTGAAAGCATTCAATCCATACAAGTTCGTTCCGGGTTCGAACGAAACCGAAGGCATTATCTCGTTACACTCGTTTTGGAATCACCCTCAGAGTTAACGACAATAACCCTTGCACTCTGAATCTCCATCTCGAATCTATAAGTGCTATTCCGTCAAACTCATTACGGAATCACCCACAGAGTTATACTGACGTATAGCCCTTACACCTCGAGTCTTCACTCGCACCATTTCTATTTTTCTTTAACTCTTGGGTACTCAAATTTTTATGAGTAGTCAAGAGAATTCAGGTTAGGATTCAGGATTAGCTTTGACGAATTGTGGAGGAGCATATGGAGCAGGAGGCTTCTGCGTATAGTTATATATTTCCGCTGTGTTGGTATCTCTGAGTGTTCTGTTTTGTATTGAGTTGTAATAACTAGACAGGTGTTTATAACTGTCTAGTATGTGTTGTATATGTCTGTGTACTCTGATATTTGATGTATACTATGTAATACTTTGTTATTAATATAATTTATTCGTTTCCGCTGTTGAGATTCTTGTGTTGTTTCTTTCTTCTCTTCTTTCTTTTCTTCTTCTATCCCTTTCTTTCTTAATTCATGACGCGATTTTCCGGGAGTGGAAATCGGGTCGTGACAGCTTGGTATCAGAGCGTACGCGCTCGCGACTTGGAGGAGGAGCAAAGGGCAGCGGCGTTCGAAGGTGATGTCGAAATGGCAGTGCGGCGTCGATTAGGGTCGCGTACTGGAGATGAATGTGGGGCAGTAAGGTAATGCATTTAATTTAATTTAATTTCATAATTATATTAATGACAGTAAGTTGTAGAAAAAAAAAATTTATAAAGATTATTTAAAAGAAAATAAATTTAGTGATTAAAAGATTTATAAAGGAAAATTTATTTAAATAAATAATTAGTTAACAGAAAATTTGATTTTAGAAACTTATGAATTAGTTTAAAATAACTTTTGAGTTAATTAAATTAAAATTATAAAATAGAAATTAACTTGTTCAATTATTTCTTTTATTAAAAATAATTTATTAAAATAACTTATGGGGTTAATAAGTTTATTTTAATCGTTAGTGGCCAAATTTATTTTTAAAGAGAAAATTAGTTAAAATAAATTTATTTAAAGGGAAGAATAATTTATTTAAGTGAATTTAGTTGAAATTTAAATTTCCTCAAATAAAAATGTTTAAGAGTAATCTGTTTAAAAATTTAAAAGGGGAATTTGTTTGGAATGAATGATTAAGCCCAAATTAAATTATAAACTAGTTAAAACAAATGAAAATTTATTATTCGATTTATTCGAATATTAATAAATTGTATAAAATTGTTATACAAGGTATAAATGAAGAAAACAAGTTGAATTGGAAGTGGATGGCAAACGGGAATAAAGGTGAGAACTTCTCACTCAAAAGGAATTTCTATTATTTATTTAAATTTTAAATAGATAGATTTAAAATTGATTGACTGTGTTGATTGATTGCTTGAATGATGATTGTTATATATATTTATTGGATGTGAATAGACCCTATACGCCGTTAGTAAGCGGAGGTTATTTATTACACACATATACCGCGATATTCCACCTTGAAGTGGAATTGGTATTATATTATATATATAGCAATATATATATATTGGCATATGTATATATTGCAGTTGATTGATTTCCCGCATTTCTTTTTAGCGGATGAGACCCTATTGCGCCGTTAGTAAGCGGATATATATTTATAAAATCCCATATACCGCGATATTCCGTCTTGAAACGGAATGGTATTGTGCTAATGTCTGTGGATGCAGGGAAACAGGTTGGAGGGATCCAACTGGATTCCTCACAAATATTTATTTGATTTCATATATTGTGATATTTGATTTTTATCATGGATGATATATGATGTTTGAAAGTTGTGATTGAATATCGATGTGTCGCATCATCGGGTCCAATTTTGAAGTTTAAAAATAACGATTTTTGATTTCTAAAGTGATTCTTGGAAATATACGTTTATAAAATATTTTTGGAAATGATTCATCTTAAATAAATAAACGTTATAATTTTAATATTATAAAAAAAAAATTATGATTTTTGAGAAATACAGTTAAAAGTTGATTTTTGAAAATATGGGATTAGTGATTTTATAAAATAGTTTAAACTGGGATTTCTGAAATTATTATAAGAAGTTCAAAAATATTTTATAAATCAGAATGATGAAACTATGAAAGAGTTTAAGGATGTTTAAGGTAATAATATAAATTGTTCTATATTAAAAAGATTTATAAATTGATATTTATAAATTAAAAATATTGGAATTATAAAACAAGCTTTTATAAGTATTAGAAAGAATTGTGAATGAATTTCACAAATGAATGAAACTTATAGAATTATAACGGTGAAGTTCTAAATAGAATTTTATAAATAAAATTTATAAAGTTATTCAGGAAATAGATGTGGATAAATAAATGAATCTTAGAGGTTATAAGATTTATAGATTTGGGAAGTTTGAAGGAATGATTTTTGTAAATAAATAAATTATAAATATTTGACTTATAATATGAATTTTTAGTATATCATTGTGATATGAATTAAGATAGGTTAATAAAGGAACTTATAAAAAGGAGTTGATATAAAATAAATAGAAATAGGATTTATAAACGTTGTTTTATAAATCCGCAACGACTTATTTTGATAAGGAATTGTTGTAATTTATTTATGGAATTATATTCATGTTTTAGACAGTGAATAATTCCTTAAAATAAAATGAATAGAAATGATGAGATTAGTTAACAAGTATATTCACGTTTTTGAATAGTGAATAATATGTTAAAGAATTTTTTTTAGAATGTGATGTTTTAAATAAAATTAAAACGATCTAAAGATGTTTAAAATATATTGAGATTCGAAATCATAGATTTCAACATTTATTGTTGAAATAGATGTTTTCGAGAAATAAAAGGGAATAATAGATTATAACACTGTTGTTATAATAGATAATTTCCGAAAGGAAATGTTTTGTATAGTATTGGGATTTATATATCTATTTTATTTCGAATCCCTATACTAGTGATTTTGGGTTGTCGTAACGATGTTTTACGCAACATTCGTTTTGGCCCAAATAAATATGGTTAAGTGAATGATTTCCTTAACGGATGAAATATATATTTAATTTCGATTAAAGTATATTAAATATTTTTCAAGTGTTGAAAATAAAAGATTGTGAATTACTTATTTAATAAGTATGGAAATGTTTTTCCAATATTAAGTGAATATTTTGAATTTATCTTTTTGAAGATAAATTGAAAATGAATAAATTGAAAATGAATATTTGAAATCGTATATTCATAAATATTTTGGAATATAAATTCAATATGGAATTTATAAATGAAATTGGGAAAATGGGTTTAAAAATAAATATTGATTTATTTTTGAAGTATGGAAAGTTTATATCTTCTAAAGATATTTTTGGGAATTAAATAATTTGGAAAATTATTTGGATTCTGGTGATGTTGGCATATCTATTGATAGTTCAATAACCGACTATCAATATTTACCTTTAAATAGGTATTTGTTGTGAATTTGTTTGAAATTGAATACCACACTTATTTTTAAAATAAGCGCTCACTATTCGGGTTAACCGGGAAAGGACCTTGGGGTCGTATAACCCATTCCGAATATGTGATACGTCGTGATAAATTGCATTCGAAGATCGGTGTTGAAGACCGGATATTTTCGAAAGCGAAAGGATTTCTTGTTGATTGTCTCTGCACTGGCTGATCCCTGGTATAGAGATCTCCATAAGTGATGGGAAATCCGAACGTAATTAGAAATTATTCGGATTGCAAGGACTTCTTTGTAAGTGCCTTCGGTTCTGTTCGAGCCCGGAACAGACTTGTATGGATTGTATGTCTGACATTACAATTTGAGATATAAAGCCGATTTCTTTCAAATATATTTCTGAGGTGGCGGAGAATTTATTCTTTTAGCTTAACACCCTTCTCTGAGACGTACGAGCTCAGAGGTTATATAGTTGAAGTTATCAGCGATATATTCCCAGTTTGGTAATGTGACATGCTGAGTGATGCTGAAATGATCATTGTGTTGATTATTGTGATAGGATCATTTATTTGATCGTCTATCTTAGTGATCATTGTGTTGATCATTTGTTGACCCAAAGCACGGCTTTTTGTACAAAGTGTGTTTTTGTGGACGTGAATTCGTCGAGCCTCACATCCCGGAAATGGTCAAAACAGGAAAGATGCGGCAAGGTTATTAGGGGTTGCTGTAGCTCCCCTTAGGGTATGTACATTTCCTTCTGGATAGAGGTTGTATCATGGTATGGAGCCCAGATATTTAACCTATGTGGTTACTACGAGTTTATTACTTTGTGGTTGTTGGTTATCGGGATCCCGTGAAAAAGGTCGTTTACGATCGGGGAATGGCGTGCTCGTGTCAGTAGTTACCCAGTTAGGGGTAACCCGACCTTGTGTTGGCAGAGTTCCGGTTTGGTTCTCGGGAATGTCTTTCCAGAGGCATTCTCATGTGGCAATAGGAAGTTCCTTGGCCTGACCATTTGTTGGAAATCCAATTCCCAATACGAAACTTGTACGGTATTAGTTGTAGAACCTGCTATTCACTTATGGTGGTCACCACTGTTTGGATAGTAGCTATAGTGGGCATACGATAATGGTCGTATGTTGGCTAAGATTTATATCTTTATTTTCGAAATGATTTTCCTCTACACTATGCACTAATAATAATATCAAATATTATTTTAAATGCGTATCAAGCATCTTTGACTATCATAAGGAGAAATCTCCTCCGATTCTGCGTTTGCATGTGTGTGTGTGCGGGAGGCCTTATGGTAGTCTCATTTTTAAAAAGCATTGCGAATTGATTTAAAAATATTCCTCTATTTTGATTTTAAAGATAAATAAACTATTTTGAGTTCTCACACCAGTCACATGACTGACTCGGAGTTTATTGTTTTCCTTCCTAAACTCTGGGTGCCCACCAATTTCCACACGGGCAGTCAAGAGTTAAGGTTTATCAGGATATTCTGGATATTCTGGAGTTGATGGAGGCAAGCTGGATGGCGTAGCATATTATTAGTATATAGTATCTCTTTTCCGCTGTTTATTGTTGTTGTTGCACACTCTGATGATTTGATGTAATGTAATATAATGTGATGTAATAACTGATATAGTTCTTTATTTAAAACTATTCATTTATTATTATATGTTGTTCCGCTGCGAATTGTGAGATTCTGATATTGTTCTGTTGTTGTTCTGTTCTGTTCTATTTTTCCTTGTTCTCTGTTTTTCTTTTCTTTTTCTTCTACCTCTCTTCTTTCTTAAAACCCATAACTGTTCGGTTTTTCGGCAACGAAAAACCGAAACGTTACAGTTGGTATCAGAGCTGTTGGTTAAGCGACAACCATGGTTCTGATGGGTATTACTCGTTAGAGATAGAGTCAGCAGTACTCTAGAATGAGTTTGAGTGTAATAATAGATATGAGCGCGTATTTGTTAGTGAATATAAAATTGATTTATATAATAAGATAATTTTGCCCAAAACTATTTTTTGGTATAGAAAGAAATGATTTTCTATGAATTATTATAGTATATGGTTGCATGATTGTTAAGAAGTGATAATATTGAATTATTATCATTAGTATATGAAATTAAATAAAATGGATTGGATTCAAGTAAACTAACTTGATAATTTATTTATTTGTGAAATAATTTCAAATGAAATGAATATGAATATGAAATGTGAATGAAGATTGAATAAATATGATATGTGAATAAAAAATTGAATTGAGCAATTAAGTAAATTCGAGATGAATTTAAATATCGAAATGAATTAATGAATGAAACTAATTCAATGTAGTAATGGGAATGTACTAATTGAATTAAATTAGTTAATCAATAGAATTCAATATTTAAAATTTAGAATTGAATTCGAATGAATTTGAGATTGTGAATTAAATTGAAATTTTGGATTGAATGAGAATGAATAAGTAACTTCAACAATGAAGTAAAAATATATAAGAAGCATATATTGAAAATTTTGTAATAAATTTGCAAAATGGTTTGAATGTTGGATTTGGATGCTACTATTAGCAGGTTATACAGGATTATAAAGGAATTGAGATTTTGATTTCAAAGATAAAAAATTGAATTGCTCGACAAAAAGGTACGTATTTCAATTTCAGTATGAGATTTGATGACTTTCTTCTCTAGCCACTTGGCTTTTCTCTTTTCTTTTTGATTCTGAGGGGCCGTGGTGCCATTTTGTAGTTGTACCGATCGAGCCGCGCAAAGGAAACGCTGGCGAAATTTTTCGAAAATTTAGGGTGTTAGAAAAAATTTTGAGAAAAATTTGAAAGTTTGAAATTTGAATTTGAATTTAAATTTAAATTGTTAGGAAAACAATATTGTTTGAAACCTATAATAGAAGTTAAAAGCTAGTTGAAAAGATAGTGAATCACTAGTAAAAAAGATTTGTGTTAGTGAGTTGATAAAACTATTTGGATTGTGAAAAATAATAGACGGGATAAAGGGCATTCTTCTTAACTTGTAATTTCGGGACGAAATTCTTTTAAGGAGGGAAGATTGTAACGACCCAGAATTTTGAATAATTTAATTTGAGAATATTTAATTAATTTTAAATATTTAAATGATGGTTTGAATTGAATTTTCAATATAACTTTGAATTTAACGATCTAATTTTAGAATTTAATCTATTGAAGGTTGAATAAAAATTTGAATCTTCAATTTTAAGCCGATTAAAAATATTTCAAAGGCTTGTAAAATTCATATTGATAATATTGAAGATTTTAGAAGCTTCAGAATTTATTTTGAAAGTGATTTGTACAGTTTTGAAATTTAATCGTTTGAATCGATATTTAAAAAATAGCTGTCCGAGGCACTGTCTCGGAATTCGACGAAACCAGTTCCATTGGGTCCGGAATATTGAATTATTGCGGGATTTCAAATTTCGTAATTTTTGGAGTCAATATGTGAGCGCACGGTGAGGAAACGCATTGAAATTGAATCAAAAACAAATTTAAATTCAATTTAAATTTAACTTTAAAAAAATATAGAGACAACATCCCTAAAGATATGCCTAAAATCGCGAAGGAGATCGTGCAAGCACGTATTCTCTGCAGAATCACGTAACTCTGCCTCTCTCTATTTCTCTTTAAATCATCACGCAAGAAATTCAAACGAAGAAAAAAAAATGGCCGAAGCCGTATTCCTTCTTCCCCTTTCTCTCATTCGATTCAAATTCGATCTGTTCGAAATCGCGTCTCCCTATTTCCTCTTCCCCTTGTCATTCCTTTCCATTCTTCAGTTCAAATCTCAGAAATAAAAAAAAAAAAGAAACGAATGGCCGATAAAAACAAAAACACACAAACTCAAAACCGAAAGCCCCAAAATCAGAAAAAAAAAATGGTGGCGCGCGAGATGGAAATTGGGGGCGACGACGATTTGCAGCGAGGCGTGTGACGGAGGGGGGGCGCGATTCGAGGGGATTTCGCGAGTTCGATCAGCGCGATGGCGTTCTGGGGCGTTGTTGAGGTGTCGTGAGGCGCGCGCTAGGCCACGACGCGGTAGCAACGGCGAGGCCGATGATGAGTGGTCGCGCGATTCGAGGATGCGACCGATGGCATCGATTTGGAGGTGGCGTCGTTTGGGGATTGTGAGCGGCGCACGCGCTCGCGACTTGGAGGAGGAGCAAAGGGCAGCGGCGTTCGAAGGTGATGTCGAAATGGCAGTGCGGCGTCGATTAGGGTCGCGTACTGGAGATGAATGTGGGGCAGTAAGGTAATGCATTTAATTTAATTTAATTTCATAATTATATTAATGACAGTAAGTTGTAGAAAAAAAAAATTTATAAAGATTATTTAAAAGAAAATAAATTTAGTGATTAAAAGATTTATAAAGGAAAATTTATTTAAATAAATAATTAGTTAACAGAAAATTTGATTTTAGAAACTTATGAATTAGTTTAAAATAACTTTTGAGTTAATTAAATTAAAATTATAAAATAGAAATTAACTTGTTCAATTATTTCTTTTATTAAAAATAATTTATTAAAATAACTTATGGGGTTAATAAGTTTATTTTAATCGTTAGTGGCCAAATTTATTTTTAAAGAGAAAATTAGTTAAAATAAATTTATTTAAAGGGAAGAATAATTTATTTAAGTGAATTTAGTTGAAATTTAAATTTCCTCAAATAAAAATGTTTAAGAGTAATCTGATTAAAAATTTAAAAGGGGAATTTGTTTGGAATGAATGATTAAGCCCAAATTAAATTATAAACTAGTTAAAACAAATGAAAATTTATTATTCGATTTATTCGAATATTAATAAATTGTATAAAATTGTTATACAAGGTATAAATGAAGAAAACAAGTTGAATTGGAAGTGGATGGCAAACGGGAATAAAGGTGAGAACTTCTCACTCAAAAGGAATTTCTATTGTTTATTTAAATTTTAAATAGATAGATTTAAAATTGATTGACTGTGTTGATTGATTGCTTGAATGATGATTGTTATATATATTTATTGGATGTGAATAGACCCTATACGCCGTTAGTAAGCGGAGGTTATTTATTACACACATATACCGCGATATTCCACCTTGAAGTGGAATTGGTATTATATTATATATATAGCAATATATATATATTGGCATATGTATATATTGCAGTTGATTGATTTCCCGCATTTCTTTTTAGCGGATGAGACCCTATTGCGCCGTTAGTAAGCGGATATATATTTATAAAATCCCATATACCGCGATATTCCGTCTTGAAACGGAATGGTATTGTGCTAATGTCTGTGGATGCAGGGAAACAGGTTGGAGGGATCCAACTGGATTCCTCACAAATATTTATTTGATTTCATATATTGTGATATTTGATTTTTATCATGGATGATATATGATGTTTGAAAGTTGTGATTGAATATCGATGTGTCGCATCATCGGGTCCAATTTTGAAGTTTAAAAATAACGATTTTTGATTTCTAAAGTGATTCTTGGAAATATACGTTTATAAAATATTTTTGGAATTGATTCATCTTAAATAAATAAACGTTATAATTTTAATATTATAAAAAAAAAATTATGATTTTTGAGAAATACAGTTAAAAGTTGATTTTTGAAAATATGGGATTAGTGATTTTATAAAATAGTTTAAACTGGGATTTCTGAAATTATTATAAGAAGTTCAAAAATATTTTATAAATCAGAATGATGAAACTATGAAAGAGTTTAAGGATGTTTAAGGTAATAATATAAATTTTTCTATATTAAAAAGATTTATAAATTGATATTTATAAATTAAAAATATTGGAATTATAAAACAAGCTTTTATAAGTATTAGAAAGAATTGTGAATGAATTTCACAAATGAATGAAACTTATAGAATTATAACGGTGAAGTTCTAAATAGAATTTTATAAATAAAATTTATAAAGTTATTTAGGAAATAGATGTGGATAAATAAATGAATCTTAGAGGTTATAAGATTTATAGATTTGGGAAGTTTGAAGGAATGATTTTTGTAAATAAATAAATTATAAATATTTGACTTATAATATGAATTTTTAGTATATCATTGTGATATGAATTAAGATAGGTTAATAAAGGAACTTATAAAAAGGAGTTGATATAAAATAAATAGAAATAGGATTTATAAACGTTGTTTTATAAATCCGCAACGACTTATTTTGATAAGGAATTGTTGTAATTTATTTATGGAATTATATTCATGTTTTAGACAGTGAATAATTCCTTAAAATAAAATGAATAGAAATGATGAGATTAGTTAACAAGTATATTCACGTTTTTGAATAGTGAATAATATGTTAAAGAAATTTTTTTAGAATGTGATGTTTTAAATAAAATTAAAACGATCTAAAGATGTTTAAAATATATTGAGATTCGAAATCATAGATTTCAACATTTATTGTTGAAATAGATGTTTTCGAGAAATAAAAGGGAATAATAGATTATAACACTGTTGTTATAATAGATAATTTCCGAAAGGAAATGTTTTGTATAGTATTGGGATTTATATATCTATTTTATTTCGAATCCCTATACTAGTGATTTTGGGTTGTCGTAACGATGTTTTACGCAACATTCGTTTTGGCCCAAATAAATATGGTTAAGTGAATGATTTCCTTAACGGATGAAATATATATTTAATTTCGATTAAAGTATATTAAATATTTTTCAAGTGTTGAAAATAAAAGATTGTGAATTACTTATTTAATAAGTATGGAAATGTTTTTCCAATATTAAGTGAATATTTTGAATTTATCTTTTTGAAGATAAATTGAAAATGAATAAATTGAAAATGAATATTTGAAATCGTATATTCATAAATATTTTGGAATATAAATTCAATATGGAATTTATAAATGAAATTGGGAAAATGGGTTTAAAAATAAATATTGATTTATTTTTGAAGTATGGAAAGTTTATATCTTCTAAAGATATTTTTGGGAATTAAATAATTTGGAAAATTATTTGGATTCTGGTGATGTTGGCATATCTATTGATAGTTCAATAACCGACTATCAATATTTACCTTTAAATAGGTATTTGTTGTGAATTTGTTTGAAATTGAATACCACACTTATTTTTAAAATAAGCGCTCACTATTCGGGTTAACCGGGAAAGGACCTTGGGGTCGTATAACCCATTCCGAATATGTGATACGTCGTGATAAATTGCATTCGAAGATCGGTGTTGAAGACCGGATATTTTCGAAAGCGAAAGGATTTCTTGTTGATTGTCTCTGCACTGGCTGATCCCTGGTATAGAGATCTCCATAAGTGATGGGAAATCCGAACGTAATTAGAAATTATTCGGATTGCAAGGACTTCTTTGTAAGTGCCTTCGGTTCTGTTCGAGCCCGGAACAGACTTGTATGGATTGTATGTCTGACATTACAATTTGAGATATAAAGCCGATTTCTTTCAAATATATTACTGAGGTGGCGGAGAATTTATTCTTTTAGCTTAACACCCTTCTCTGAGACGTACGAGCTCAGAGGTTATATAGTTGAAGTTATCAGCGATATATTCCCAGTTTGGTAATGTGACATGCTGAGTGATGCTGAAATGATCATTGTGTTGATTATTGTGATAGGATCATTTATTTGATCGTCTATCTTAGTGATCATTGTGTTGATCATTTGTTGACCCAAAGCACGGCTTTTTGTACAAAGTGTGTTTTTGTGGACGTGAATTCGTCGAGCCTCACATCCCGGAAATGGTCAAAACAGGAAAGATGCGGCAAGGTTATTAGGGGTTGCTGTAGCTCCCCTTAGGGTATGTACATTTCCTTCTGGATAGAGGTTGTATCATGGTATGGAGCCCAGATATTTAACCTATGTGGTTACTACGAGTTTATTACTTTGTGGTTGTTGGTTATCGGGATCCCGTGAAAAAGGTCGTTTACGATCGGGGAATGGCGTGCTCGTGTCAGTAGTTACCCAGTTAGGGGTAACCCGGCCTTGTGTTGGCAGAGTTCCGGTTTGGTTCTAGGGAATGTCTTTCCAGAGGCATTCTCATGTGGCAATAGGAAGTTCCTTGGCCTGACCATTTTTTGGAAATCCAATTCCCAATACGAAACTTGTACGGTATTAGTTGTAGAACCTGCTATTCACTTATGGTGGTCACCACTGTTTGGATAGTAGCTATAGTGGGCATACGATAATGGTCGTATGTTGGCTAAGATTTATATCTTTATTTTCGAAATGATTTTCCTCTACACTATGCACTAATAATAATATCAAATATTATTTTAAATGCGTATCAAGCATCTTTGACTATCATAAGGAGAAATCTCCTCCGATTCTGCGTTTGCATGTGTGTGTGTGCGGGAGGCCTTATGGTAGTCTCATTTTTAAAAAGCATTGCGAATTGATTTAAAAATATTCCTCTATTTTGATTTTAAAGATAAATAAACTATTTTGAGTTCTCACACCAGTCACATGACTGACTCGGAGTTTATTGTTTTCCTTCCTAAACTCTGGGTGCCCACCAATTTCCACACGGGCAGTCAAGAGTTAAGGTTTATCAGGATATTCTGGATATTCTGGAGTTGATGGAGGCAAGCTGGATGGCGTAGCATATTATTAGTATATAGTATCTCTTTTCCGCTGTTTATTGTTGTTGTTGCACACTCTGATGATTTGATGTAATGTAATATAATGTGATGTAATAACTGATATAGTTCTTTATTTAAAAATTATTCATTTATTATTATATGTTGTTCCGCTGCGAATTGTGAGATTCTGATATTGTTCTGTTGTTGTTCTGTTCTGTTCTATTTTTCCTTGTTCTCTGTTTTTCTTTTCTTTTTCTTCTACCTCTCTTCTTTCTTAAAACCCATAACTGTTCGGTTTTTCGGCAACGAAAAACCGAAACGTTACATACTGCAACCTTTAAAAATTCCAATTTGGAAGTGGGACCAAATTTCCATGGATTTTATCGATGGCCTTCCCCGTTCTCGTTCGGGTCATGATAGCTTATGGGTTATAGTTGATAGACTTACTAAATCCTCCCATTTTATTCCCGTTCGGTCTAACCGAACCGTTCCTCTTTTGGCCAAACTCTTTGTTAAAGAGATTGTTAAATTACATGGAGTTCCTACTTCTATTGTTAGTGATCGCGATCCATTGTTTACTAGTGGATTTTGGAAGAGTCTTCAAAAAGCTTTGGGAACGAAGCTTAATTTTAGCACCGCTTATCATCCCCAGTCCGATGGACAAACCGAGCGTGTGAATCAAACTCTTGAAGATCTTCTTCGTGCTTGTGTGCTTGATTTCGGTGGAAGATGGGAAGATCATATTCCACTTGTTGAATTTTCCTATAATAATAGCTTCCAATCTAGTATTGGTATGACACCTTTAGAGGCACTCTATGGAAGGCCATGCCGATCTCCTTCTTGTTGGCTTGAGGCCGGTGAGAAGCTGGTTTTAGGTCCAGACTTTATTCGTGATTCCACAGAGAAGATTGAACTTATTCAACATAGAATGAAAGAAGCCCAAAGTAGACAAAAATCCTATTCCGATAATCGAAGAAGAAAGTTAGAATTTTCTGTGGAAGACTCTGTTTTTATTCGTGTTTCACCTATGAAAGGTGTTGTACGTTTCAGTCGGTCGGGAAAGTTAGCACCTCGATATATTGGGCCATTTCCTATCACTGAACGTATTGGTTCCATGGCTTATCGCCAATCATTACCGATTCAGTTTTCTACCATGCATGACGTGTTTCACGTTTCTCAATTACAGAAATGTCTTCGAGATTCCGATTCAATTCTTGAGCCCAGTGTTGTGGAAGAGATTGAAGTTTCGTCTAATTTAGCTTATGAGCAACATCCTATTCGAATTATTGCTTCGGAGGTCAAACGCCTTCGAAATAATCATGTCCCACTTGTGAAAGTTCAATGGTCTTCAAATCCTAAGGATTGTTCTTAGGAATCTAGAGAGTTCACCGAGCAAACACATCCAGACTTACTTTCCCGCGCTCTTTAAGGTGAACCTTTTATTTCAGATTTCTTTTGTGTTGAATATGCTCTCTTGGTTGTTACTATATATATTTTCTTCTTAAATATTGTGAGGACGCAATTTCTTAAAGGAGAGGAGTCTGTAACAACCCGCATATTTATCGATTTTTATATTTAAATATTTTATTTAAATATTTTATCGATACTCGGAAGTTAGTCCGAAAAGCTACTTTTTGCATACGGTCGAATTAGGACTCGGGACCACTTCCATTGAGTTCAAAACGCCGTTTGCGATCTTTTTGAGTATAAGCTTTGAAATGTTTGGAGTTAGAGGAATTTTGCCACTTTTCACTTAGGGCTTTGGTTTGGGCTGAACCCATTAATCACTTACTAACTCAGTCCCAACCCCTTCTCCTCTTCATTACTTCATTCCTCATTTCCTAATACTCAAGCTTTTATAACAATGGAGAGTGGAAGACGAAATTAAAACTCCAAGCCCTAGTCTTCATTAGCAAACCCAACTTCTAGCTCCAAATTCAAGAGAACCCATTGGTAAGCCTTCTCTTCATCTTCTCCAACTCCTTCTCTCTTGAATTTCAGAAATTCCTAAACCTAACTTTGGGAATGTTCTTCTTTTAAAGCTTAAAATCAAGCTTCTTGAGTTGGATTTGAAGAGTGGTTGATTCTCCTTTGCTTTCGAGCTTCTTCTTCATTTGTTTGGGTTCAAAGGTGAGATTTTTATCTCACATCTTAGTCTATAATTATCTTCGATTGTTAGGTATGAATTCCTAACACTTATTCTTGTGCAATTGATTTTGGTTTGGATTGATTTGGTGTATATTCCAATTTTTGGTGTTTTGAAATCAAAATCTATGAAAATCCTTTTATGGATATTTGGACATTGATATTTGATGCATATCGAAGAGCCGTTAAGGCTGGGTTGTCGCTTGGCGTAAATCCTTAGTCGTTGTCGCTCGATCGATCGCTTCGGTATCCGTTTGGCCATTTTTGTCCTAGGTTCAGGGAATGCCCTGAACCCTTGATTCAGACGTCTGAAACCTAGTATTCAGACGCCTGAATATAATACTGGGAATTTTTATCCCCTAGTATTCAGACGTCTGAATCTATATTTCAGACGTCTGAATTGGTTCATTTGGGACCAGAAAGGAAATATGCTAAAATGTGCCTATTTTAGACGTCTGAAATCAAAGATTCAGACATCTGAATTCTGTTTTGGAAAATATTTTATTTTCCAAATTCAGACGTCTGAATCCTTGATTTCAGACGTCTGAATCTGCACTCTTTTTGCCTATTTGCCTATTTGCTTAAGAATTCCAACTTTAATCGATTTATGTTGATTCCGATTTGTTGATTATCATTTATTATGGACTTGATGATTTTTATATCGGGATTTTTGAGAATATCCATTTCGATGGATCCCGTAATCGATTTCTTTGGATTTTATCCACATCTTCGAATGTGAATTTTGATGATTGGTTGTTTCTACAATCATTTCTGTGATTTGTCACTTTAAAAATATAAAGGTTTTCTATACTAGTAGTAAATATCAAAACTCTTTCTTCAAATGATTTCAACACTATTTTATAACAAAGCTCGTTTTCTCAAACCGATTTCCAATCTATTAGTATATACAAACCTTTACCTCACTCGTATGAGAAATCTAATTAAACGACTTAGTAAAACAAGTGGTATGAAATGCTTGCGTTTACTTCGTCGGTTAATTCTTGGACTTGTTCGATTGAATCTCTTGTGACAATTTTCTAGTGGAGACCTACAATTTGCTCGTAAATATTTAAGTTAAGCTAGTGGTTATGGGACATGAAGCTAAGCTCATATATTTACTAGCTTACTGTAATTGACACTTTCTTGATGATCAACGACGATCATTTTTGTGATTTAGACTAGCAATGTGCGATGTCTCTTTGTTTGCGAGGGAGACTAAACCCCGTTTTGTGGAGTTTCGACCCAAGTTGGTGGGGTAGCAACCCATGGTCTTCGGGCCGTTTGTGGAGCTTCGGCTCAATTTGTGATGGTTAGCAACCATGGAATTGGCGTTCCGTTTGTGATACACATGCTGGTGAGCTTTATGCTCCCGTTTGTGATAGGCCTTTTCCTTCCTTTTTGTGATTTCTGGATTTCTTGAGATGATTTGTAGAATTTGTGCTTCACCAATTTTCGTGATTTTCATTTATAAGTTTTATCAATATTTGTGCATTGGTGAATTTGTGCGTCATTGACTTTTTGTGAATGATATTGATATAATCGTCAATATTTATGGTTTGGTGAATGAAATAAAGAGTATGACATTCCTTTTTATCCTTGAGAAGATTTTTGTGAAATTGTTTAATCTCTTGTTGATTTTCAATTACTTATTTATCACAGCTTGGCATTGTGATTATTATGCATTTATTCATACCTCTTATTCTATATCGTTTCATCTGATATTTAAAGCTAGACTGATCCTTTTATTATTTTCTTATTAAATAATACTCGGGTTAGACCGAGATGTTACAGGTGCTTCAGCTTGACTTCTCACTTGGGATTGATTTCTCTGACTTTTGGTTAACTACTTAGATTAGTAGTTTATTTTGGTGTACACACTTGAGATATAGACTCTATGATGTATACTTATTCTTTTGTGTAGTTCTTGTAACTATTCTTTTGTGATGGTGTGGGTCTTGCTTGACCACTACTCTGAGATACACTTATATGTGTAATATTCATATCTATTTCCGCCTTTGTGATATGAGTTGCCTGTGACTGATTTATGTTATGTTTATTTCTATATTTGTTTCCGAAGATTATATATATATAGCCACTGTGTAGTAGCTTTGAGTTTGCGTCGGTATGTCGGACTATATTTTATCTAGCGTATCGGTGCTCGCACAAAGCAATTACACGGATGGTCGCTCCTCAACAGCCTTATTCTCTGAGCTAGTTGACAGCATTACTCCGTAGTGTTCTTGGCTAGCGTGGGTATAGAGGTGGGGCGTCACATAATTACTCTAAATGAATTATCTCCATTAATCCCTTTATTAATTTCAAAGTAATTTAAATCTAAATTACCTCCATCATTAAATAATTTTAATTACATCTAGTAATTATCAATTAATTACTTCCCTAAGTAATTACAATCCAATTAATTACACAAAGTAATTATCAATCAATCATCAACAAATGTTTAAATTAATTAAACTTAATTAATTAATATAAACTAATCACATTAAACTCATTAATTACATTAAGTAATTAACTCATTAATTACTTCCATAAAGTAATTAAACTTAAACAATTGATTATTATTAATTAATTAATTTAATTAATTATTAAAAATTAATTACATTAATTAATTGTTTAAATAATTTTAAGTTAAATTTCTTTATTAACATTTATTAATTATTTAGTTAAGAAATTAACTTATTTTAATTACAAATTAATTAATATTTAATTACAATTAATTAATTTCTAATTATTAATTAATTAAGTGTTAATTACAATCTTAATTAATCATTAGTCACTTGATTAATAAATCTTAATCATTAATTAAAATTTAATTAACAATCCTTAATTATAGATTAATTAACCTTAATTAATTAATCGCAAATCTGATTAATAATTAAAAATTCTTAATTATTTAATTTACCATTCCATATTATTAATTAATTAAATAATTAATTATTCATCTTAAATTAACTTAATTATTTAATTAATTCAATTCATCAAATTTCATTTATCCTTTAGATAACATTTCTTACTTAATTAAGTGTTTAAAAACAAATTTGTTTTTAAATTTACTTTAAATATTATTTAAACTTCAATTTAAAATTTAAGATTTCAAAGTGAATACAAATTTTAACTCAAACAAGATTTTAAAAACAATTCAAAACCTTTATTTCATATGTTAAAAGAAACATACACCTTAAAAAAATAAGTTTAAAATAATTTAAATATTAATCCAATTTAAATTCAAATCAATTTAAAAACATTCCTAAACATTCCAAGTTATTTTGAAACAAATTCAATTTAAATTTTTCCTTTTTTATTTCAAGATTGAAATACAATTTGAATCTTTTATTACAGATTTAAAACTTAAATCTTTAAAAACTTATTTACATATTAAACTCCATTTCAAATCATTTAACCTTTCAAAAGTAATTAACAATTCAAATTTAAGCTTATTTCATTTTAAACACTCCAAATTTAAAACCCAGATTTAAATTCTTCTTATATTCCTAATTTAAAATATAAACTTCCAATTCAAATTCAAACATACGTATGCTCTTACACCTACGAGTTTTAAAATCAAATTTAAATTTAAAAAAAATATATAAATGATTTTTAAATCACAGACAATCTAATTTGAATCCATATTCAAATTTCAGATTTTAAAAACCCGGTTTAAATTTCCACTTGCAATTTAAACTATACCCTTAAATTTAAAAACAGAAAACAGTTTCTGTTTTTATTTAAAAACCAAACTTATATTTTTCTGAATTTAAATTATTTCTTAAAACCAGAATTCAAACTTATTTGAATTCATATTTAAATTCAGGTTTTAAAACCTAACTTCAAATTTAAGTTTACATTTTAAACTTTAACTTTTAAAATTTAAAACAAAACTGTAAACAGATTTTCATGATTATGCTTAAGACCAAATTAAAGTTTCAAAATTTAAATTATTTCAAAACCTAAGATTTAAATTGATTGAATTCAAAATTTAAATTCAGTTTTTAAATCTTAGTTTAAATTTTAGTTTGCATCTAAACCTTTGCTTTTAATTTTAAAAAAAACTAGAAACAGGTTCTGTTGTCACTGTAAAACCTGTAACAAAGCAAAATGCACGAGCAACCCCTACAAAAAACTTTGAGTCAAAAACAACATTGCTTCGAGTTACTCCTTAAATTACCCGAGACCATCTCGAGCAACCAAAACCAGAAACCACCAACATGTTCACCTATCACCGTGCACCTGTACAACGATGCCGGCCACCGCTGATCACCACCGCGACCTTCCCTCAGTCACCGTACATCCCCTCAGGCCAACCAATCCACCATTCGATCGACATACACCCTAATTCAAGAATTCGACCCAATTTCCCAAATCTGGAAACAAATACAGCAAACTTCACTTAAACCTATCAACGACACGTTGACGCGACTCTGGCCACCATCACCTTCGAAACTACGACAATATCTTCCTCACACCACCACCTAACAATACCCAAGGAATCGTAGGACTCGATCCAATTTCAAAACCGTGGTGTCCAATTTTCTCGAGCCTAAAAGAACTAGGGTTCTAAACCTAAAAACCCAATCTCAACATCAACAATGAAAAGTAACCCAAACACATAATTTTCACAACATCTCAGTAATCTCCTCCATCTCCAGATGAAATTTCAACTCCAACAAACACAAGTATTATCTATGCTAACCCAAAGTATTAAATGCAAAAATGTTAAATCTGCTCACTGGATATGATATTAAAAATTATAATTCTTGTTTTAAAAATCATAATTTTGGAAGAAGTTTTGATTCATAATCCTGAAACATTAGATCGTAATATTTGAATTTTCACTTATACATTTTATTGCTCTGTTAATTTTATTTCCAGGTAATATACAATTTTATTTAACTTATATAAAGTTTTTTAAAACTTACTTTATCATGAAATAAACAGATTTCATTCAAATACTAAATCATAATAGCAACAGATCAAAAAGAATAACTTTTTAATCAACTTGAACTTATACTGTAAATGGTCAGAAACATAAGTAAACAAACATGCATCACATTCAAAAATATACACAGCAATGTATTTAACATTATAAGTATAGGCCTACTTATTTTCACGAATAGATCAAGCAACCATCTTTTATACTTAAATTAAAAAAAAAAAATTAAGTTACTCACAGATTTTCTGAAGATGAAGAATGTGGTATTTTTTTTTGAAAAGCTTTGCCTTGCATGACTTAAATCTGAAGTGATTGATTGATTTAGATGATTCAACTTGACTTCAGTTTGCATGAGCTTCCACATATTGAAGAAATGCATGCAGGACAAACTTCTTTCCAGATTTAAAAGAAATGCAGATTTCCTTGTATCCAGATTATAGAAAACATGAATGCAGGCTTTAGTTTGTTTACGGGGAATTGAATATATATATATATATATATATATATATTTTAAGGTGGAATGTCTCAGCTGAAAACAATTTCTTTGATTTACATATTTTCTTGGTTTATGAAATGAAAAATGAGAAAAGAAAGGGGAAAGAAAGCATGCAAGTCTATATAACTCAAAAAAATCAAAGAAAAATTAAAATTTTAAAAAAATGACACATGGCTAAAATGTTAACACTTGTAAATATTCTTATTTAAATACTCAACACATGTTAACTTATGCCTTAATAAACTTACACATGTAATTTTAAATAATTAGTATTTTTTTATTACGTGTTAAGGAAAGTTTGACTTATTTAATTAGTTTTAATACCTAATTATGTAGATAAATAATTAATTTTTAAAGAATAAAACAAAGTATTATTATAAATAAAAACAATATACAAATTAATTATTTGATAATAACATTTTTAATTATTTAAAATAAATTTATAAAGGAGATTGTAACCTATTTGTTATTTAAATGAATATATGATTCATATTTTAAATTATATTTTAAATTCTCATATTTATTCTACAAAGCATATTTATTTATCAATATTTTAAAAAGAATAAAACAAACATTTTATAACCTCATTCTAACATTCAAACTTAAGTCAAAATATTTTAAACCAATAAAACATTTATCTTACATATTTAAAATCATTTAGTTATTTTATTAAATATTTTTGAAAAGCTTAATTCAAAAATAAATCAAAATTTTCCAAATTCAAAATATTAGAAAATATGCTATACAAATTTAATTAAAAACAAAACTCATCTATTTAAAATATATAAATATACATATACATTATAAATAGAAATCAAATTTATTAACTTATTAAAAATAAATTCTTTAATTAATTATTTAAATAAAGAAGATTATTGAATCAATTCAAATTAATCTACAAAAATTATCGACTCAATTTAAATTTTAAACAGAGATTATTAAATTTAAATTGCCATAAAATTCCGGGATATTACAATCCTTCCCCCTTAAAAGAATTTCGTCCTCGAAAATTTAAAACAAAGGTAATTTAATAATCTCATTAAAGATTAAATTGTAAAACACAGCATATGTTAATCATATGCTAACAACCAATGCAACCAATTCATACAATTAGAACAAATCTAATTATCCAAAAGAATTTTGGATAAAACTTTCACGAGTTTCCTTGGTATAAATATCGGGATACTCGCTCTATAGAATCCAAACAATCAAAAACTACTAAGCTATAGAGCTCCTATCAACAACTCTAAACGGAATATCAGACTACAGACGAGTCTGACTCAACAACCAAATCCTACTAAACTGCTGGTTCTACAACCAGAAATATCAAACACGTATCCCTCAGAGATACGTGAAACACCCTGAATCCTAGTTATCCAAACGGGCAATTCAACTCTATAAATCCAAACACTTCTCTTACCAGAACACAAAAGACACCCAATACACTTCGGAGCTAGCTTCACAGACTTGCAAAACTTATAACTCCATGGATCGGAGAAAAATTATTCCAAAAAAAATCTCCGACTCCGAAATCCAAATTCCTCCGTCTCTTGTCCATAAATACTCTTCGGACGATCCTGGGCTACCAACATCCTTTCTGATCAGCCAACTCTTGCTGATGCCACCGGAAACAGATTGGATCAAAACAATCCAACACAATGATCTCCTCAAGATCAATCCAAAACTAGGAAAACAAACTTTACTTCTCAACAACAGAAGACAGAAAAAACTTATCCTTATCCGGAAAAGAAAAACAGATGTACCCCCAAACTGCTTCCGCTGCTCAACTCTGATCCAAAACAGAAGAAAATGCTGACGAAGAGCACAAGCACAGACTAGACAACCCAGCACAGAAATATGGTTCCACATATCCATAAAAGAAAACTCAGAAGTTTCTTCGAAACCTGAGCTACTTCACCAACTTTTATCTCAAGGTACCATCCAACTACTAACTGAACCGCCAGTTCCACTCCTGGAATACAAATCGGAAAGAAAACTCGATCTTCAGATGCAGAAAAATCTCTGAATTCTCTGAAGACATCCACACAATCTCCAACAATCCAAAAGAATACTTAACTATCGCAAGTCACTTTTGCTATCAACTTAGCCTAATTCCAAAGAAACTGCTCTCTCTCTACCAATCAAAACAGCTTATGCTAGCCTAGCCAATTCACCGAAGAAAGAATCCACTCTGCTGCTTCTGAACTCCACTTCAGAAAAACTACTCAGCCAGAAGACTTCCTACCAACACATAACACTCCGTGCTGCACTGCTAACACCAAAGCCAAAGAATTCTCAATCCAAAGCTCTCCGAAAAACTCGGACCTCAAAGCAAACAGAACACCCTGCTGGACTCAGCCACCACACCAAGCAGACTCACTTCCTTACTCTTGTTCCAAATAAACATCCTCGGAAACATCCATAGTCACTGCATCTCATCACGCACCTACTACTTCCTAAGATATCAAGTTACCATCACTCGCTTGCTTCTGCCCTACCGACAGATCCAAACTCAACTCTACACTTCAAAAAAAAATGAACTCCGAACCTTAACAGGTTTCCTTCAAAGATCGATGAAGTCCTTCATCACTACAGAACTCACTCGAGACGGTATTAGGTCTACTGTCTCGACAAATACACTTCCAACCTCATCCATTCAAACTCCAACCAATCGGTAGTTGTGTTACACACACCACTACCTTATCTACCTTTATAACTTATATTGGAAAACCTGAACAGGAAACCCAACAAATAGGTAGAAACATAAATATATATATATATATATATATATATATTAAAAATACAAATACGCTCTCTCAAGATAGACACCACTCCAAAGACTAGGTATTCGCTCAACCTAGTGCTCTGATACCAACTGAGACGATCCGACTTTTTCTCCACAAAATGTCGTATCATCCTTAAGAAAGAAAGGGGTAGAAAAGAGAAAAGAAAGAAGAGAAAGAAGAAACAACACAAGAATCTCAACAGCGGAACGAATAAATTATATTAATAACATAAGTATTACATAGTATACATCAAATATCAGAGTTACACGGACAATACAACACATACTAGACAGTTATAAACACTTGTCTAGTTATTACAACTCAATACATTACAGATAAATACGCAGAGAGACCAAAACAGCGGAAAACTATATATCTATACGCAGAAGCCTCCTGCTCCATTGCTCCTCCGCAATTCGTCAAAGCTAACCTGAATCCTAACCTGAATCCCTTGGCTACTCGTAAAAATTTGAGGACCCAAGAGTTAAATAAAAACAGAAAGAACTCCGGGTTAGACATGGATCTGGTGTGAGTAACAAGTTAAAGTTTCTTAACTTTGAAAAACCTTTGAAAGAAAAGTATCACATAAGACTTCCCACACATAAACATGGAAAAGTTTTTACCATACGCTAACCAAAACATTTGATAGGAAATCCGGTGATATTATAATAGGTCTAGGGTTTTCAAGTAAAATACAGAAATAGCTGGAATGCTTACATCTCACGTTCCAACATAGTTGGGCACAACTAATACGTACGACACTTATTGGATTTTGGATTCCATCAATGGCTGGGCTACTGGGGTACCGTCTGTCACAGTACGTGGCCTAGATCACCGTACCGAGGAGTACGCTCGCTCCCTTGCAACACAAAGCCGGAGCCATTCCTTACTGAACAGTTCCGAACAAGACCACCCCGCAGTTGTGATCAGCAACCGCACCACTAAGCCGAAATAAAGGGACATCTAGACAGGGGTAAATCTCACTCTCAAGTGGGGGCTACCCACGAAGCCTTGCTGCACCTTCCATGTTTTAGCCATTCTCGGTCGATGAGGCTTGAGGCTACAATTACCTTTATATGACATATCACTTAGAATGCTCATCGTCCACCTGACGATGTTCTGAAAGCATTCAATCCATATAAGTTCGTTCCGGGTTCGAACGAAACCGAAGGCATTATCTCGTTACACTCGTTTTGGAATCACCCTCAGAGTTAACAACGATAACTCTTGCACTCTGAATCTTCATCTTCACTTCGAATTCACGACCTAACATTAATTTGGATCGATGTGGTTTTCGGATATATAAATATGGAAAACCGAACCCGGTCTCATCGAAATCCAAAACGTGTCTTTTAAGGCCAAGTTGTTTTAAAGTTTTAAACAATTTCAATTTCATTATCTATATACACACAGATAAATAATTCACAACATAACAATGGATAATCCGCATTATCATTATCAGATAATTCACATCATAAACAGATAATCCAATTCTTCATCACAACGCAAACAATGCATCCATACCATATAACATTATTCATCTCATTACTGAGATCACAAACCATGCATGGCAACCAATATCAACCATCAAACTTAAGCAATGATCTAACGATCACACTATCTATAATTAATTTAAAGTGAATTAAATTATATATCATCTTTAATTAAATTAATTACTTCATTATTATAATCCTGCTTAACTTAACCATTAATTGATTATAAATCAATTAATTAATCACCATCTCAATATTCATTTTAATTAATCATTACTGATTAATCATCTCTAATTACGATAAGTAATTAGTCTTTAATATTAATTACACAAGTTAATTATATTAAACTCTTTCCAAATAATTAACTTGTAATTACTTAATTAATTAATTAACTAAAATTAATTCCATTAATCCATTATTAATTAATTACTTCATTTATTGATTATTTCTTAATTAATCAATCTTAAGTTACATCATTAATGATTCTAATTACATTTTAAATTAATCTCACTATAAAAATTAATTTCATTAAGTAATTAATCTGTAATTAAACCTCCCATATTAATCACCCTTGATTAATAATCTACAGTAATTAACTACCCTTAATTACTCATTCCATAAATTAATTACTCTAAATGAATTATCTCCATTAATCCCTTGATTAATTTCAAAGTAATTTAAATCTAAATTACCTCCATCATTAAACAATTTTAACTACATCCAGTAATTATCAATTAATTACTTCCCTAAGTAATTACAATCCAATTAATTACATAAAGTAATTATCAATTAATCATCAACAAATGTTTAAACCAATCAAACT
Source organism: Allium cepa (assembly GCA_030765085.1). Classification (NCBI taxonomy): domain Eukaryota; kingdom Viridiplantae; phylum Streptophyta; class Magnoliopsida; order Asparagales; family Amaryllidaceae; genus Allium; species Allium cepa. The sequence continues at coordinate 338,434,462 of CM060932.1, read as the reverse complement.
TAATTAATTAATATAAACTAATCATATTAAACCCATTAATTACATTAAGTAATTAACTCATTAATTACTTCCATAAGGTAATTAAACTTAAATAATTGATTATTATTAATTAATTAATTTAATTAATTATTAAAAATTAATCACATTAATTAATTGTTTAAATAATCTTAAGTTAAATTTCTTCATTAACATTTCTTAATTACTTAATTAAGAAATTAACTTATTTTAATTACAAATTAATTAATAATTAATTACAATCAATTAATTTTTAATTTGTAACAACCCTGTATTTTGTAATTATTTTATTGTATATTTTAATTATTTTTAATGTAAGATTTTGATTTAAAAACTTATTTTACTTATTTTAAATGATTAAATTTATTATTTAAATATAATCTTGATTTTATACGAGTTATAATTCCAAAATTTTGTAAGTTGAATATTTGCCAGAAATGCTGATTTTGGTTAAAATAGTCAAACTGTGACTTTCAACTTAAAATTTTAAAAGTTTAAAAATTTAAATTTTTTCTTTTATTTTGAAAGTACATAAAATTATAAGAACACCATTTTTCATTTCGCTGAATTTGGATGTAAATTGTGAAAGTTATACCCTTTACAATATTGTGCGTATATAGGGTTATTTAACAATGACTATTTTAAATTATATAAATTACTTCTTCTTGGTTATATTTTATTTTAATAAGTGATAATATGTTTTATTATGTATATTTTGACTTTTAAATATTTTTAAATGATAATAGAATTTTTCCAAAATTTACTGTATTTATTTCCTATTTTTAAAGGCTGTTTTCTAATTTTCTGCCATTTTCTTCATATAAATTATATTTAATAATTTTTTTTTTTGTGAATGCACTTTTATTTTTTTGTCATTTTATTTTTTATAAATATTTTACATGTCCATGAAGATTTTCTAAAGTTCATTTGGATTTATTTCTAATTTTAAAGCCCAGTCTACAATTTTAAGCCATTTTCTTATTTTAATTATATATAATTAAAATTTATTTATTTATTTATGCACTCACTTTTATTTGCTGTGTTTTACTTTATTTTTTTCATTTTACATGTATTTAAATTTAAGTAATTTTTTCCAAAGTGTATTGAAGTTATTTCTAATTCTTAAGTCTAGCTTTCATTTTTCTGTGCTATTTTTCTTATTTAATCATATCTAATTAATATTTAATTTTTAATATTTTGTTTATCTGTTATATTTTCGAATTTTAACTGAGATTTTAATTATTTTCAGTTATTTGGATGTATATAAATATATATGAGAAATTTGAAAGGGTTAAGAGCAAAGAAACGGAAAAACGTTTTATCCGTTTCTTTTGCAGTTTCTTCTGTCATCAATACATCAATTCATCTTAGCCATTCCTTTCCCCATCCTTTGCAGCCGACTTCCTCTTGTCATTCACGAATTTTTGAAGCCCCAAAACCCTAAAAATCATGGCCTCCACCTTGAAGAAAAAAATTAGGTAAATCCCTCTCTTCTTTCTACTTTTCTTACTTTTCTATGCAATTTTGCCTTGTTTCTCTTCTAAGTTTGGATCGGCCTCTTCTCCATAGCCGCAGCCACAAACTCTTACATCTCTTCCATGCCTCCAACACCATCTACTCCACCAACCATGACCATGGCCGAGCCATCTATGGTGGCCAAACCCTTCAAATTGCGACCTACATGCCTAAAAACAATGTTTTTGACCATTGTTGCCTCATTCCCTTCATCTCCACTTGTTGCCTTGCCTATATGATGTTAAACCTGACCTATATGATGTCATACCTGAGCCAAAGCATCATCATAGCCAAGCATAAGTGTCCCTTAGGCCAAACATTGAAGTGGTTGAAGCAAGGTCCAATCTATCTTGTTCATTTCGCTTTGTATTTCAAAATTGTTTCAATGTTATTTTATGTTGAATGTTTATATATTGTCTGGTTTGTTTTGTTTTGGGTTGTTGATACAAAATCATATCTTGGCTATCTTTCAACTCAAATCAAAAGTCGTGCAATTGTGCTTGTCGTGCCTTTGGAGTCGTGCTTGTATGTTGTTTTGGTCTCTAGCTTTGAAAAAAAGTGAGTCTTTCTCACTCTGACATATATACTTATGAAAAGTGGATTGATGACAAGTGTTTAGTAATGTAAATTGTTTATGCAAGTTAATAATTATCATATTATATGCTATGCCATGTTATTACCATGTTATTACCATGTTAAAACTGTTAATTTTCATTTGACATCTGATACATGACTCTATATTGTGATATTGACATTGTTTATATTATTTCTGTATATGATCACACTGCAAGTTCCCTGTTAGGATAAAAATCATTATGGGCTGAAATGATAGGCCTGAGTTATTTTATTTATTTAATTAAACTTGGGATTGCGGGTTTGAAATGATAGAACCCGGATTTTTACCTTTTAAACTGCGGATTGAAATGATACATATCCGTATCACTTGACCTAGTTAGAAAACTATATACAGACCCGTGGTTATTCTATAAAGTGCTTTGAATATTTTAAGTATTTTAAAAATATAAAATTATGAAATTTGATTTAAATAGATTTTGAAAGGTTTTAAAATAAATAAATTATGATTTTTCTATGTCTTAAAATGTAATTTATGAATGGATTAACTGGATTTTGAAATATAACTTATGTTTGAAATTTGGAATTTTGACTAAAAAAATGATATTTAAGTTACATGAATAAAATGGACTTTAATTTTATTTGGAAAATGGTAAATATGATAAATTGATTTATATTTGAATTTAAGTGATTTATTAAAGAATTATTGATTTTCTATAAATTTAAGTGGTTGAATAAATGACTGTTGAAAATGAAATTTTAAATATAACTTGACTTGAAAATGTGAAATTTGAGTTTTAACTAAAGATGTTAAAATTAATTAAATAAACTGGAAGTTTAGTTAAATTTGTGAAATGGTAATATAGGTTTTAATTTATGAAAGAGACGTTTAGGTTTTAATTAATGAAAGAAACGTATACGTTTTAATTTATGAAAGAAACGTATAGGTTTCAATTAATGAAAGTAACGTATAGGTTTTAATTTATGAAAGAAACATATAGGTTTTAATTTATGAAAGAACGTATAGGTTTTAATTTATGAAAGAAACGTATAGGTTTTAATTTATGAAAGAAACGTATAGGTTTTAATTTATGAAAGAAACGTATGGTGTTCTAATTAATGATAGGAACATGTAAATTCCTAATTAATGAAAGAAAGGTATAAGTTTTAATTAATAAAAGAAACGTATAAGTTTTTAATTAATGAAAGAAACGTGTAAAGTCCTAATTAATGAGAGAACATGAAAGTTTTAATTAATGCAAGAACATGTAAAGTTTTAATTAAGAAAGAAACATGTAAAGTTTTAAGTAGTGTGGTATTGATTTAATTAATAAATGTTCATTATTGTAATAGGAATATAAAATTTAAAACGTATATTTGACACGTAGATTTTAATCAATGTAATGGTGTATTTTAAATTGATTAAAATGATAAATGTTACTTACTGTAACAATAAAATGTAAGTTGATAACGTACATTTGATAAGCAAGTTTTTATTTATGTGAATGGCATACTTTAAATGATTAAAATAATAAAGTTTCTTTATTGTAATAATAATGTAAGTTAATAAGGTGCTTTTAACTTAACATAAGAATTTCGATTTAAATTGTATATTACAGTAAGAAAGTTTATTTAACTATAAGGCTATGATAAATTGACATGTTAAAATTTTAAGCTTATCAATACTTTGAATTATGTACAATGTAAAGTGGAAAGTAGTACATTCCAAAAATGCTATGATTCCTTAAGGTAACATTTCCAAAATGCTATGATAATTTAAAGGAATATTTCAAGCTTAACAAATTTAAAGAAATATTCAATGATTTGAAAATTTGGGTTTTATTTGAATGATATAATATTGAATTATTTTTGAAATGGAAATGATACAATTGTGATATTGTTTTGAAATGAGTATGATATTTTGGTCTTGAAAGTATAAATTATTTGAAATAAATATCCATGGGTTATAATAACGATTGGTTGTTAAAGAGACCGGGATCGGATATTGTCTTATAGCCGGACAATACCGAAAACCACTTTAACAACTGTGTACGCGGTGGAGATTCCAGAATGAAGTAGGATGGTGGCGACGTTCTCGAGGTATGTTACGTGGACTCAACTCCCGTGAGTTGGCATATATGACTAAAACAGGAGCTATACCGGGCTACACAAAGGGTCGCACCCTTTTATCGAGCATGCTCCATCGGAAACTATTCTATTACTTTTGTGATTCGATTCGGTGGCGCCACTTTGATTCGGGGGTATTGTTCGAGGTGGGCGGAAGCTGCTGGCTTGCCGTCACCACCGGTCCGGGAGTGCAAACGGTGTATTCACCCTGGCATTTCCTCGCGTGCCGTGTCATATCCTTATGTCGATCCCACTACGATTTTGGTTTTAAAGATCCGACCGCGTTAAGGTTCACCATCCCCTTAACGCTATTTTCTATATGATTATACTTTACTGATTAGACACTACCGTATATAGCGTATATTACTACATAGTAAATAGTTTAACGGATCCTTAGAGGATGGGCGGTCCCAAGCATCCTTTAAGTTACTGATGCATTTTGTTACTGTTCACTTGAGTTGATTTACAGTTTATAAGTATTTATGTCCTGACTCGAGGGTTTTTTGTTTTGCTTTACGCTCGGGTCAGATTGAGTGAGTTAGCATTCCAGATTCACCTTCGGCGTTGGAGCTTTCCTTGAAGATCCAACCATCTATTTTGTTTCAGTATCCAGTGGTTTAGTGATGTATCTGATTTGTACATGATGTATCCTGTTACTCTTCTGTTGTATATTATTTAACTCTGATGTATCTCATATTTATATAGTAGCTTCATGAACTACTATCTCTTTTTCTTCCGCTGCATTTTTATATACTCTGTGTCTGTGATCTGTGATTTTATTTACTGTATATTCTGAGATTTGCCAAACTTTTATTTACAACGCGGTATTTTGAGCTATCCAATTCCGGCATGAGTGTCTACCTATACACTTATAATGGATGCGAATGGTTGAAAATATCGGGTCGTTACAGTTGGTATCAGAGCTTTTGTAGCTCTAGGAAAAGCTCAGCATATAGAGTGAATGTATTTACAGAATCACTTTCATTCGAGTTTGAATCTCTTCCCTTTTGACTCGATTCCTTTGAATTTTGGAACGTTCCCTGCGGTTCCAAAGTCCATTCTTATTCCCCGCTATTCATCTTCATTTGATTCTGGAGTATTCCGCAACTCCACTTCGAATGATGTTTATAGTGAATTGGCGGTCCCGCCAATCTCAAAAAATTTCTTGTAAGAGGGGTGAAACTCCATTACAATAGCATCGATTCACCAAAGATTTTATATCCTCGGTTTAGATGCTAGTATCTCCTATTATCCTAAACTCTAACTCTTGAGATCAAACGTAGATTTACCCCAGAAAATCCACTTCGATCTTATACTTTAAGTCACGGTTGACCCGATTAAGATTGCCCGTGATTTATTTTAGCTTATCCACCTCCCTACTCTGTATTTAATCATCTTGTCTTTTGTTTCCAACATATTTTCAAGCATTTTGAATTGTATTTGTCAATCTATATTTTTTTGTTGTTGTTGGAGTTGTTGATGTTGATTTGGGTTTCCGATCGATTCGTCTGATCAACGCTATCGATAGGATTTCTAAAACAGTTTGACAGAACAAACTGACACGATATTATTTTAAAATTTGGTTAATGAATATGGAACTTAATAAAATGATTCAAATTGATAATTTGAAATGATAATACTTGATTTATCATTTATTGTTCTATAAATGAATTTATAAATAATTGTTTATAAATTTATATGGGAACTTAAATGAATTTAGAAAAAGAAATTTGAGAATTTAATTTCCGATGGTTCCAAACCTTTTGTTTAAAAGTTTAAAGGGATATAATATTTAAAATATTTTCAAATAGAAATTTTTATCCAAAGAATTTTAAGTTTAAAATTAGTACTCTTCTCTTTGTCGCTGGAAAATAACTTCGGTGATGACTGCAGCATCATCGACGTTCATTTTCGAGTTTCGGAGTGAAGAGACTGTTCTGTAGTCTTGCTACAGCTTTGTTTTGGGAAATTAAATTGATTTTAATTTCTAAAATATGACTTAATTTATAATATATATAGATAGATGATTGAAATTTGATTTGACATATTATATATATATTATTACTTATCTCTAAATGGTTTGAAGAAATCGGAAATTTAATTCTTAAATTTTATTTTTAACAATAATTTCAATTATAAAAAGAAAATCAAAATTTTTTTTTGGATAAATAATTAAACTTGAGATAATTGAATTGGAAAGTTTTATTTGTATGACACAATTTCATTCCAATATAACTTACCTTAATTTCAGAAGTTAACAATGTAATTGGGTAATATACAATATAAAAAGATTTTATAAATAAAATTTGAGTGGTTATAATAATTGTTATACACTTAAATTTTAATTATAAAATGATTAACAGAGGTAAATATAATAAAGGGTAATTGGATAACTTACAATAAAACAATGTTAGAAGAACTAAGAATAAAATAAAGCAGTTATAATAAGTGTATGTATATTAAACATGAGTGATAAATATATTGAGAGGAATAAATTTAATTTTTATTAGGAATAAAGAAGAATAAAATTTATTAAATACATTGTGAGTGTAATAAATGATTATTTTTCTAACCCATGGTTTTAAAAAAAAAATTGTTAATTTAAGATGATTGGATAATAAGATAATGAAATTTGAGATAGTTAAGATTTATGTAACTTGTGTAAGAGTTTATTTTCTATTTAAGCTGAAATCTCTATGCTTTCAAATTCATTTCCTTATTTTGTTTTTCAAACTATCTTTTGGTTATTCTTATCATCCTTATCTTGCTATAGACTGGTATATGCATCTTTCTATGATCTTTCTGTTTAGAAATCTTTCTATAATCTTTGATAATCTGCACCTTGCGAAACTTACCTATAACAACAGTTATCAGGTATAATTTCAATCTCCTTGCCATCTTTTCTTAATCCTATTTCACTCTATCTTTTCTGTGCCCTTCCATACCTCATTCCTTTTCGGGGACGGAAAGTTTTGAGTGGGGGAGAGTGTAACAACCCTGTATTTTGTAATTATTTTATTGTATATTTTAATTATTTTTAATGTAAGATTTTGATTTAAAAACTTATTTTACTTATTTGAAATGATTAAATTTATTATTTAAATATAATCTTGATTTTATATGAGTTATAATTCCAAAATTTTGTAAGTTGAATATTTGCCTGAAATGCTGATTTTGGTCAAAATAGTCATACTGTGACTTTCAACTTAAAATTTTAAAAGTTTAAAAATTTAAATTTTTTCTTTTATTATGAAAGTACATAAAATTATAAGAACACCATTTTTCGTTTCGTTAAATTTGGATGTAAATTGTGAAAGTTATATCCTTTACAATATTGTGCGTATATAGGGTAATTTAACAATGACTATTTTAAATTGTATAAATTACTTCTTCCTGGTTATATTTTATTTTAATATGTGATAATATGTTTTATTATGTATATTTTGACTTTTAAATATTTTTAAATGATAATAGAATTTTCCAAAATTTAATGTATTTATTTCCTATTTTTAAAGGCTGTTTTCTAATTTTCTGCCATTTTCTTCATATAAATTATATTTAATAATTTTTTTTTTGTGAATGCACTTTTATTTTTTTTGTTATTTTTTTTGTTATAAATATTTTACAAGTCCATGAAGATTTTCTAAAGTTCATTTGGATTTATTTCTAATTTTAAAGCTTAGTCTACAATTTTAAGCCATTTTCTTATTTTAATTATATATAATTAAAATTTATTTATTTATTTTATGCACTCACTTTTATTTGCTGTTTTTTACTTTATTTTTTTCATTTTACATGTATTTAAATTTAAGTAATTTTTTCCAAAGTGTATTGAAGTTATTTCTAATTCTTAAGTCTAGTTTTCATTTTTCTGTGCTATTTTTCTTATTTAATCATATCTAATTAATATTTAATTTTTAATATTTTGTTTATCTGTTATATTTTCGAATTTTAACTGAGATTTTAATTATTTTCAGTTATTTGGATGTATATAAATATATATGAGAAATTTGAAAGGTTAAGAGTTAAGAAACGGAAAAACGTTTTATCCGTTTCTTTTGCAGTTTCTTTTGTCATTAATACATCAATTCATCTTAGCCATTCCTTTCCCCATCCTTTGCAGCCGACTTCCTCTTGTCATTCATGAACTTTTGAAGCCCCAAAACCCTAAAAATCATGGCCTCCACCTTGAAGAAAAAAATTAGGTAAATCCCTCTCTTCTTTCTACTTTTCTTACTTTTCTATGCAATTTTGCCTTGTTTCTCTTCTAAGTTTGGATCGGCCTCTTCTCCATAGCCGCAGCCACAAACTCCTACATCTCTTCCATGCCTCCAACACCATCTACTCCACCAACCATGACCATGGCCGAGCCATCTATGGTGGCCAAACCCTTCAAATTGCAACCTACATGCCTAAAAACAATGTTTTTGACCATTGTTGCCTCATTCCCTTCATCTCCACTTGTTGCCTTGCCTATATGATGTTAAACCTGACCTATATGATGTCATACCTGATCCAAAGCATCATCATAGCCAAGCATAAGTGTCCCTTAGGCCAAGCATTGAAATGGTTGAAGCAAGGTCCAATCTATCTTGTTCATTTCGCTTTGTATTTCAAAATTGTTTCAATGTTATTTTATGTTGAATGTTTATATATTGTCTGGTTTGTTTTGTTTTGGGTTGTTGATACAAAATCATATCTTGGCTATCTTTCAACTCAAATCAAAAGTCGTGCAATTGTGCTTGTCGTGCCTTTGGAGTCGTGCTTGTATGTTGTTTTGGTCTCTAGCTTTGAAAAAAAGTGAGTCTTTCTCACTCTGACATATATACTTATGAAAAGTGGATTGATGACAAGTGTTTAGTAATGTAAAATGTTTATGCAAGTTAATGATTATCATATGATATGCTATGCCGTGTTATTACCATGTTACTACCATGTTAAAACTGTTAATTTTCACCTGACATCTGATACATGACTGTATATTGTGATATTGACATTGTTTATATTATTTCTGTATATGATCACACTGCAAGTTCCCTGTTAGGATAAAAATCATTATGGGCTGAAATGATAGGCCTGAGTTATTTTATTTATTTATTTAAACTTGGGATTGCAGGTTTGAAATGATAGAACCCGGATATTTAACTTTTAAACCGCGGATTGAAATGATACGTATCCGTATCACTTGACCTAGGTTAGAAAACTATATACAGACCCGTGGTTATTCTATAAAGTGCTTTGAATATTTTAAGTATTTTAAAAATATAAAATTATGAAATTTGATTTAAATAGATTTTGAAAGGTTTTAAAATAAATAAATTATGATTTTTCTATGTGTTAAAATGTAATTTATGAATGGATTAACTGGATTTTGAAATATAACTTATGTTTGAAATTTGGAATTTTGACTAAAAAAATGATATTTAAGTTACATGAATAAAATGGACTTTAATTTTATTTGGAAAATGGTAAATATGATAAATTGATTTATATTTGAATTTATATAAATGACTGTTGAAAATAAAATTTTAAATATAACTTGACTTGAAAATGTGAAATTTGAGTTTTAACTAAAGATGTTAAAATTAATTAAATAAACTGGAAGTTTAGTTAAATTTGTGAAATGATAATATAGGTTTTAATTTATGAAAGAAACGTATAGGTTTTAATTAATGAAAGAAACGTATAGGTTTTAATTTATGAAAGAAACGTATAGGTTTTAATTAATGAAAGTAATGTATAGGTTTTAATTTATGAAAGAAACGTATAGGTTTTAATTTATGAAAGAAACGTATAGGTTTTAATTTATGAAAGAAACGTATAGGTTTTAATTAATGAAAGAACGTATGGTGTTCTAATTAATGATAGGAACATGTAAATTCCTAATTAATGAAAGAAAGGTATAAGTTTTAATTAATAAAAGAAACGTATAAGTTTTTAATTAATGAAAGAAACGTGTAAAGTCCTAATTAATGAGAGAACTTGAAAGTTTTAATTAATGCAAGAACATGTAAAGTTTTAATTAAGAAAGAAACATGTAAAGTTTTAAGTAGTGTGGTATTGATTTAATTAATAAATGTTCATTATTGTAATAGGAATATAAAATTTAAAACGTACATTTGACACGTAGATTTTAATCAATGTAATGGTGTATTTTAAATTGATTAAAATGATAAATTTTACTTACTGTAATAATAAAATGTAAGTTGATAACGTACATTTGATAAGCAAGTTTTAATTTATGTGAGTACAATACTTTAAATGATTAAAATAGTAAAATTTCTTTATTGTAATAATAATGTAAGTTAATAAGGTGCTTTTAACTTAACATAAGAATTTCGATTTAAATTGTATATTACAGTAAGAAAGTTTATTTAACTATAAGGCTATGATAAATTGACATGTTAAAATTTTAAGCTTATCAATACTTTGAATTATATACAATGTAAAGTGGAAAGTAGTACATTCCAAAAATGCTTTGATTCCTTAAGGTAACATTTCCAAAATGCTATGATAATTTAAAGGAATATTTCAAGTTTAATAAATTTAAAGAAATATTCAATGATTTGAAAATTTGGGTTTTATTTGAATGATATAATATTGAATTATTTTTGAAATGGAAATGATACAATTGTGATATTGTTTTGAAATGAGTATGATATTTTGGTCTTGAAAGTATAAATTATTTGAAATAAATATCCATGGATTATAATAACGATTGGCTGTTAAAGAGACCGGGATCGGATATTGTCTTATAGCCGGACAATACCGAAAACCACTTTAACAACTGTGTACGCGGTGGAGATTCCAGAATGAAGTAGGATGGTGGCGACGTTCTCGAGGTATGTTACGTGGACTCAACTCCCGTGAGTTGGCATATGTGACTAAAACAGGAGCTATACCGGGCTACACAAAGGGTCGCACCCTTTCATCGAGCATGCTCCATCGGAAACTATTCTATTACTTTTGTGATTCGATTCGGTGGCGCCACTTTGATTCGGGGGTATTGTTCGAGGTGGGCGGAAGCTGCTAGCTTGCCGTCACCAACGGTCCGGGAGTACAAACGGTGTATCCACCCTGGCATTTCCTCGCGTGCCGTGTCATATCCTTATATCGATCCCACTACGATTTTGGTTTTAAAGATCCGACCGCGTTAAGGTTCACCATCCCCTTAACGCTATTTTCTATATGATTATACTTTACTGATTAGACACTACCGTATATAGCGTATATTACTACATAGTAAATAGTTTAACGGATCCTTAGAGGATGGACGGTCCCAAGCATCCTTTAAGTTACTGATGCATTTTGTTACTGTTCACTTGAGTTGATTTACAGTTTATAAGTATTTATGTCCTGACTCGAGGGTTTTTTGTTTTGCTTTACGCTCGGGTCAGATTGAGTGAGTTAGCATTCCAGATTCACCTTCGGCGTTGAGCTTTCCTTGAAGATCCAGCCATCTATTTTGTTTCAGTATCCAGTGGTTTAGTGATGTATCTGATTTGTACATGATGTATCCTGTTACTCTTCTGTTGTATATTATTTAACTCTGATGTATCTCATATTTATATAGTAGCTTCATGAACTACTATCTCTTTTTCTTCCGCTGCATTTTTATATACTCTGTGTCTGTGATCTGTGATTTTATTTACTGTATATTCTGAGATTTGCCAAATTTTTATTTACAACGCGGTATTTTGAGCTATCCAATTCCGGCATGAGTGTCTACCTATACACTTATAATGGATGCGAATGGTTGAAAATATCGGGTCGTTACATAATTATTAATTAATTAAGTGTTAATTACAATCTTAATAAATCATTAATCACTTGATTAATAAATCTTAATCATTAATTAAAATTTAATTAACAATCCTTAATTATAGACTAATTAACCTTAATTAATTAATCTAAAATCTAATTAATAATTAAATTTTCTTAATTATTTAATTTACCGTTCCATATTATTAGTTAATTAAATAATTAATTATTCGTCTTAAATTAACTTAATTATTTAATTAATTCAATTCATCAAATTTCATTTATCCTTTAGATAACATTTCTTACTTAATTAAGTGTTTAAAAACAAATTTGTTTTTAAATTTACTTTAAATATTATGTAAACTTCAATTTAAAATTTAAGATTTTAAAATGAATACAAATTTTAACTCAAACAAGATTTTAAAAACAATTCAAAACCTTTATTTCATATGTTAAAAGAAACATACACTTTAAAAAAAATAAGTTTAAAAGAATTTAAATTTCAATCCAATTTAAATTCAAATCAATTTAATAACATTACTAAACATTCCAAGTTATTTTAAAACAAATTCAATTAAAAAATTTCCTTTTTTATTTCAAAATTGAAATATAGTTTGAATCTTTTATTACAGATTTAAAACTTAAATCTTTAAAAACTTATTTACATATTAAACTCCATTTCAAATCATTTAACCTTTCAAAAGAAATTAACAATTCAAACTTAAGCTTATTTTATTTTAAACACTGAAGTTTAAAATTTAAATCCAGATTTAAAACCCAGATTTAAATTCTTCTTAAATTCCTAATTTAAAATTTAAACTTCCAATTCAAATTCAAACATACATATGCTTTTACACCTATGAGTTTTAAGATCAAATTTAAATTAAAAAAAACATAAATGATTTTTAAATCACGGACAATCTAATTTGAATCCGTATTCAAATTTCAGATTTTAAAAACCCAGTTTAAATTTCCACTTGCAATTTAAACTTTACCTTTAAATTTAAAAACAGAAAACAGTTTCTGTTTTTATTTAAAAACAAAAATTAAATTTTTCTGAATTTAAATTATTTCTAAAAACCAGAATTCAAACTTATTTGAATTCATATTTAAATTCAGGTTTTAAAACCAAAGTTCAAATTTAAGTTTTCATTTTAAACTTTAACTTTTAAAATTAAAAAAAAACTGTAAACAAATTATCTTGATTATGCTTAAGACCAAACTAAAGTTTCAAAATTTAAATTATTTCAAAACCTAAGATTTAAACTGATTGAATTCAAAATTTAAATTCAGTTTTTAAATCTTAGTTTAAATTTTAGTTTGCATCTAAACCTTTGCTTTTAATTTTTTAAAAAAAAAACTGGAAACAGTTTCTGTTGTCACTGTAAAACCTGTAACAAAGCAAAATGCACGAGCAACCCCTACAAAAAACTTCGAGTCAAAACAACATTGCTTCGAGTTACTGCTCATATTACCCGAGACCATCTCGAGCAACCAAAACCAGAAACCACCAACATGTTCACCTATCACCGTGCACCTGTACAACGATGCCGGCCACCGCTGATCACCACCGCGACCTTCCCTCAGTCACCGTACATCCCCTCAGGCCAACCAATCCACCATTCGATCGACATACACCCTAATTCAAGATTTCGACCCAATTTCCCAAACTTGGAAACAAATACAACAAACTTCACTTAAACCTGCCAACGACACGTTGACGCGACTCTGGCCACCATCACCTTCGAAACTCCAGCGACATCTTCCTCACACCACCACCTAACAATACCCAAGGAATCGTAGGACTCGATCCAATTTCAAAATCATGGTGTCCAATTTTCTCACGCCTAGAAGAACTAGGGTTCTAAACCTAAAAACCAATCTCAACATCAACAATGAAAAGTAACCCAAACCCATAATTTTCACAACATCTCAGTAATCTCTTCCATCTCCAGATGAAATTTCAACTCCAACAAACACAAGTATTATCTATGCTAACCCAAAGTATTAAATGAAAAAATGTTAAATCTGCTCACTGGATATGATATTAAAAATTGTAATTCTTCTTTTAAAAATCATAATTTTGGAAGAAGTTTTGATTCATAATCCTGAAACATTAGATTGTAATATTTGAATTTTCAACTTATACATTTTATTGCTCCGTTAATTTTATTTCCAGGTAATATACAATTTTATTTAACTTATATAAAGTTTTTTAAAACTTACTTTATCATGAAATAAACAGATTTCATTCAAATACTAAATCATAATAGCAACAGATCAAAAAGAATAACTTTTTAATCAACTTGAACTTATATTATAAATGGTCAGAAACATAAGTAAACAAACATGCATCACATTCAAATATATACACAGCAATGTATTTAACAGTATAAGTATACGCCTACTTATTTTTATGAATAGATCAAGCAACCATCTTTTATACTTAAATTTAAAAAAAAACAAATTAAGTTACTCACAGATTTTCTGAAGATGAAGAACAGGGTATTTTTTTTTGAAAAGCTTTGCCTTGCATGACTTAAATCTTAAGTGCTTGATTGATGTAGATGATTCAACTTGACTTCAGTTTGCATGAGCTTCCAGATATTGAAGAAATGCATGCAGGACAAACTTCTTTCCAGATTTAAAAGTAATGAAGATTTCCTTGTATCCAGATTACAAAAAACATGAATACTGGCTATAGTTTGTTTACAGGGAATTGAATATAATTTTTTTAAGGTGGAATGTCTCAGCTGAAAACAATTTCTTTGATTTACATATTTTCTTAGTTTATGCAATGAAAAATGAGAAAAGAAAGGGGAAAGAAAGCATGCAAGTTTATATAACTAAAAAAAATCAAAGAAAAATTAAAATTTAAAAAAAATGACACATGGCTAAAATGTTAACACTTGTAAATATTCTTATTTAAATACTCAACACATGTTAACTTATGCCTTAATAAACTTACACATGTCATTTTAAGTAATCAGTATTTTTTTATTATGTGTTAAAGAAAGTTTAACTTAGTTAATTAGTTTTAATACCTAATTATGTATATAAATAATTAATTTTTAAAGAATAAAACAAAGTATTATTATAAATAAAAACAATATACAAATTAATTATTTGATAATAACATTTTTGATCATTTAAAATAAATTTATAAAGGAGATTGTAACCTATTTGTTATTTAAATGAATACATGATTCATATTTTAAATTATATTTTAAATTCTCATATTTATTCTACAAAGCATATTTATTTATCAATATTTTAAAAAGAATAAAACAAACATTTTATAACCTTATTCTAACATTCAAACTTAAGTCAAAATATTTTAAACCAATAAAACATTTATCTTACATATTTAAAATCATTTAGTTATTTTATTAAATATTTTTGAAAAGCTTAATTCAAAAATAAATAAAAAATTTCCAAATTCAAAATATTAGAAAATATGCTATACTAATTTAATTAAAAACAAAACTCATCTATTTAAAATATATAAATATACATATACACTATAAATAGAAAACAAATTTATTAACTTGTTAAAAATAAATTCTCTAATTAATTATTTAAATAAAGACGATTATTGAATCAATTCAAATTAATCTACAAAAATTATCAACTCGATTTAAATTTTAAACAGAGATTATTAAATTTAAATTGCATTAAAATTCCGGGATATTACACATGGGATATTGTTGGAGATGTCTAGAGACCTCTCCTCGGCTAATCCTATCTATAATGTCCATGAGCTCCGAATCCTCTCGCTACCTCGAGCCAATCTGATCCGTGTGGGTAGGCTTCACTTCACGCTTGGCTAACAATCCAGGGGTAATGTTCGTAGAGGACTTAAAATCAAAAGTAGAAATAAACTCCAAGCTCTTCCACTCTACGGACAAAGGACTAAGGGTTACTTTCTTCCTACTCAATGCATCCGCAACCACATTACCCTTGCTAGGGTATAAGCTATCTCAAAATCGTATGATGCCAAAAGCTCCATCCACCACTGCTGCCTCAAGCTTAAATCCTTCTACAAGAATAGGTACTTTAATGACTTGTGGTTAGTGAAAAACTCAAACCTCTCTCCAAGCAAATAGTGCCTCCAAGACTTGAGTGAAAAAACTACGGCAGCTAACTCCAAATCGTGGGTAGGATAGTTCTTCTTGTGCGTCCTCAACTGCCTACTACCATAACATACCACCTTTCCTTCTTGCATCAACACCGCTCCTAGACCCATCCCACATGCATCAGTGTATACAGTGAAAGGCTTAGCTCCATCGGGTAGAACTAACAGTGGTGCACTAGTAAGGGCTCTCTTAAGTTTCATGAAGGAACCCTCACAATCCACGTCCCACATGAAAGTTTAATTCTTCTTAGTAAGGCGCACGAGTGGTGCTGAAATCTTAGCAAAGTCTCTAAAAAACTTCCTATAGTAGCCCACCAATCCTAGGAAGCTCCTAACTTCGATGATTTTCTTAGGCGTCGTTCAATCTTGCACTGTAATCACCTTAGCAGGGTCAATAGCCAAACCTTCCTTCAAGACTATGTGTCTTAAGAAACGTACCTCCTCTCCCCAGAAATGACACTTTGAAAATTTAGCTCTCAAATGATGATTACGAAGTGTGCGAAGAACCTCCTCTAAATGAACAACATGCTCCTCCATGCTCTTGGAAATACCAAGATGTCATCCACAAATACCACCACATATTTATTTAGGACCTCTCTAAAGACACGTCTCATCAAGTTCACAAAGTAGGATGTGGCATTGGTTAGCCCAAAAGGCATAACCAACCACTCATAAAATCTGTCTGGAGTCCTAAACACAGTCTTATCTATGCTGTCATCGGCGACCCTAAGCTAATGGAATCCTATGGCTAAATCAAGCTGAGAGAATGTCGAAGAGCCAACTAACTGGTAAAAAAGATCATCAATCCTAGGGAGTGGATATCGGTTCTTCTTTGTGAGCTTATTTAATTCTCTATAATCAACGCGAAGTCAAAGAGAACCTTCTTCCTTAGTAGCGAAGATGACTGGCGCTCCCTATTCCGATATGCTCCTTGTTATGAGACCTTACTCCAAAAGCTTACAAATTTGCTTACTCAATTCCTTTCTCTCCCTAGGTGTCATATGCCTGACGGGTAATGCTACTGGCTTAGCATTCTCAATCAAATAAATCCTAAAGTCAATCTCTCTCTTGGGGGGTAGTCCCCTAACCTCCTCAAAGATGTTTAGAAAATCTCTAACGACAACAAACGAATCTAACTCCGACGATAAAGAATTGAGGGAATAAAGGAAACTCAACACGACTAACCCTTGCGGGTCGCAAAAAACCTCGAGAGTCATACCGCTGAATGTCTCTAGTCTAACGACTATCCTCTCGCAGTCTAATATAGCTCCATACGTGGATAGGCAATCCATCCCAAAGATCATCCCATACCCCGAAAATCCTAATACATTGGCATCGCAGTCAAATTCTATGCCTAGGATATAAATTTTCAAACCCCTACAAACCATAGATATGTGTGTCAATCCTCCTGTGGGGTTTGAAACAACGATGGGGTCCACTACTAAAGAAATGTCTAAGTGCAAACAATCCACAAGAGAACTAGAGATAAAAGAGTGTGATGCTCCAAAATCCAATAAAGTTCAAATGGGAAAATGAGAAATGGAAATCAAACCTTCAACGATGACTTTCCTACCTCTATCCGGAATGCCTCTTGAAGTGCTGTGTCTAATGCCTGAATCTACACAACTAGTGTACTAGCTCCCCGTCCCGTCCTCTGGAGACAACTCTTACTCAAGTGACCGGGCTGCCCGTAACGACCCGCCCTCCTACGCCCAGGAAGACGTATCGTGTTGAAGAAAGAAAGGGGTGAGAAAGTAGAAAAGATAGAGAAGAAAGAACAACAACATCAGAATCTCACAGCGGAACGAAAAAAATATAATAATCACATAAATATTGACATAATATACAACATCAATCAGAGTTATACAGACAATACATCACATACTAGACAGTTATAATCACCTGTCTAGTTAACACAACTTAATACAATACAGAGATACCAACACAACGGAACTATATATATATCTACAACGCTGAAGCCACCTGCTCCATTGCTCCTCCAGAATTCGTCAAAGCTAACCTGAATCCCTTGGCTACACGTTAAAATTTGGGTACCCGAGAGTTTATGAAAAACAAAAATAAACTTCGGGTCAGACATGGGTCTGGTATGAGTAACAGGTTAAAGTTGCTTAACTTTGAAAATATTTTGAAAATAAAAAGGTATCACGTAAGACTTCCCACACATAAACATGGAAAAGTTTTTAACTTACGCTAACCAAAACATTTGATAGGAAATTCTGTGATATTATAATAGGTCTAGGGTTTTCAAGTAAATAGAAAATAGCCGAAATTGTTACATTTATTAAATTCCAGCTACTAGCCACAAAAGTGGGTGATACAATCAAAACCGTGGGCACTTATTGGATTGTGGATTCCATACAATGGCAGGGCTACTGGGGTACCGCCCGTCACAGTACGGGGCCCAGATCACCGTACCGAGGATTACTCCCTTCATCCCCTGCAACACAAGGCCGGAACCATTCCTTACTGAACAGTCCCGAACAAGATACACCCCGCAGTTGTTTGCAACCAACTGCCCACAAAGCCGAATAAAAAGGGACATCTAGATAGGGGAATATCCGTGTCCTGCTTGGGCATGACCCACCTAGCCTTGCTGCACCTCCCCTGTTTTAGCCATTCCCGGTTGATGAGGCTTGAGGCTGCGATTACCTTTAAAGAACATAATTCTTAGAATGCTCATCGCCCGCCTGACGATGTGTTGAAAGCATTCAATCCATACAAGTTCGTTCCGGGTTCGAACGAAACCGAAGGCATTATCTCGTTACACTCATTTTGGAATCACCCTCAGAGTTAACAACGATAACCCTTGCATTCTGAATCTACATCTTCACTTCAGATTTACGACCTATCGTTAATTTAGAATCGATGTGGTTTTCGGATGTTCCTAATGCGGAAACCCGATCCCGGTCTCATCGAAATCCAAAACGTGTTTTTTAAGGCCAAGTTGTCTATTTAATCTTAACAGTTTAATTGAATATAATCAACATACACACAGATGGATAATTCATAATATCACAGTAAATAATCACAGATAATCTCATAAACAGAGAATAAATATTATTATCTAAACAGATAGCCAAATATTATCATATTTAAATCAAGCATCCATGACACATAGATATAATTCATGCCAGATCACAATCATCAAATAAAATATCAATATCATTCATCCATAAGCAATGATTTATAATCACACCATTTGTAATTAATTTAAAATGAATTAAATTAACTACTTCTATCTCTAATTAATTTAAAATAAAATAAATTAATTACCTCATCTATAAATCCTGCTTATATAACCATTAATTAATTACAAATCAAATTAAATAATCATCCTCTAAATATCTATCTTGATTAAACACCTTTGATTAAACATTTTCTAATTACCACAAGTAATTAGTCTTTAATAAATTTTACAAATTAATTATCCTAAAGCATTCATAGTAATTAATATTTAATTCCTTCATTTATTAATTAAATATAATTACTTACATTTATTCTTAACCAATTACAATAATTAATCACTTCATTATTTATTATTACCAATTCTTAATTTCATCATTAATTAATGATTTCTAAATATTTTAAATTAATTACTTTATTCAGATTAATTACATTAAGTAATTAGTCTTTAATTCAACACAATTATTAATCACCTTGATTAATAACAATCCAGTAATTAACTACCCTTAATTACTTATTTAATAAATTAATTATCCCATAATTAATTATCTCCATAATTAATCCCCTGATTAATTACAAAAGTAATTACCCAAATTACTTTACTTACAAATCATATTGTATTAATTACATTCAGTAATTATCATCTAATTACTTCCCTAAGTAATTCTGCTCCATTAATTATACCAAGTAATTCCATATATCAAACCATCAAATGATTTGCTTAAATTAATTAAAATAAATTAATTAACTTAATTAAATCATATCCTCAAAATTAATTGCAATAAGTAATTAATCCTTTAATTACTTTTAATAAGTGGTTACTTAACCAATTTACAATGATTATCTAAATTAATTATTCTAATTAATTATTACAATTAATCACATTAATTAATTCTTAGTCAATTATCTAATAACATTTTCTTAATTTACTTCTTAATTAGTCTCTAATTATAAATTAACCTAAACTATTAATTTATAAATTAAATACATAAGTCATTCCTTAATTAACCTATTAATCTTAAGATAATTTATTTCTTTATTAATGACTTCATCAATATTACATTTTAAATTTAAATTCAAATATCATTTGAATTTAAGATTCAAAATAATTATTATTTAAACATTATCAAATTTAAATTCAATTTATAATCTTGTATTAACTACCTACATATTAAACTTATGTAAGAAAAGCCCCTTTTAAATTCAACTACCTAACTTTTATTTAAATTTAAATTTCCAAAATACACTAATGTTTTTAACTTGCAAGTTCAAATCATTTACTTTCCATTTAAAAACTTTTCTCAACAAATTTACTTTCAAAACTATTTTACTTGAACTTATTTTAAAATATTCATAATTAAAATCAGATTTAAATTCTCATATTTGAATCCAAAGTAAACTTGAATTCCATCAATTTATCTTTGTTTTAAGCTTTGGTTTAAACTTCCTTTTTTTTTTAAAAAAAAAAACTTGAATTTCAAAACTTGATTTTCAAATCCGTATCCATTTTGAAAACCTTAAGATTCAAATGTTCATTTGAACTATACTTTAAATTTTTGGAATTTAAATCACAGTTTAAATTCTGTTTCAAAATTTTAAATCAATTTAAAATCTGAACCTGTCAGATTTTTAAGACCTGAAACCCACCTTTAAACACTTGTACCTGATTTCATTTCAAATTTGATTTCCTAAATATAAATTTGAATCCAGGTTTCAAAACTGGATTTAAATTGTTTAAATCTAATATACAAATTTAAAGTTCATTTAAATTTGCTTTAAAAACTCTAGCACTTTGCTATCAGATTTAATAACAACTCTCTGGAACAAGTTAAAACCATATAAAACTTGCTTCAGGTAACACCCCTGCACACACAAAACTTCACTGCATTGCAATGGCACGGTGCACGTGCACCGAGGCCTGAGCCATCTCCGGTCACCCACCACAACTGCTAACCATCGGCAACCATCCCCAGATAACATCACAACCACCAGAACTCATCACCACAACTCGAATCAAAATCGAGTTCTCATGTCCCAACCTGGAACCACACACGCGCCCATACACGAAACCTGTCAACGTTTTCCCCACGACGCTCCGACCACCAGAAAGTCGACAGCTCCGACTACTGCTTCGTCTACATCCTCTCCAGCGATCCCCAAACCCCCATTTAACTCGATGCCCCACGGAGTTCAAACGAGACCAAAATACGAACATAACAAAAACTAGGTTTAGGAAAAGAAACCCACCACCGCAACTTCTCTGATGATCTTCATCATCATCCACTATTTTTCTCGGCCTCTCCGGTCACATCTCCACCTCCATGAAGAACTACAACCACTCAAATCCACTGTGTTGCCAGCGGCAACCCAAAATCTCCAATTCAAAGAAATCAGAAATGCCAAAACAAAACTCAACTAAAAATTGTGAATTTACTCTTAAAAATCCTTATTTCTGGTAAGTATTCAAGTTATGAACCTGAATTGATATTTCAAGATGTTTGAAATTATCACTTAATTTAACCCTTAACTGTTTATAATGTTTTCATAATTAACTCTACTTTGTTTAACCTAAATTTTAATTTTAAAATTTACTTTATAAACAAACAAACACATTTTGTTCAGATACTAAGTTCTATCAACCAATAGATTAAGCTCTAGTGATTTTTTTGAAAGTAAAACAAGAGCTTAAATTCTAAATACAGAGATGTTTTTCAAGTCATCATCACACATACATGCAGAACACATATACTCAGAAATGCAATAAGATATATACATATCTTAGACAATAATTAAGCAACATATATATTTAAGTATTGTAAAAATCTAAGTTACTCACCTAGATTGAAGAAAAAGGAACAGAGCACCTATGTTTGAGAATTTGAAAGCCTTTAAAACTTGGAGTTGCATGCTGATCAAACTGAATTGCCAAGATTTCTTTGTTTTGATAATGCTTGAGTTGCCTTGTTGTTTATATGCAATAACTATTTCAGATTTAAGAATGATGTCCAGGCTTTAGTTTTGAAGAAAATGAATGCAGGCTTTTGAAAAACAGTTTGAATTTGAAACTGTAAACTTGAAATAGAAATGTAGAAGAAATTTGCTGAGATGATTGTAGACTTAAATGCATGCAGATGAATTTGAGTTTGAAGAAGAATACATATGCTACTTCTCTCTGGTTTGTTTATGTTTGATACCCAAAAATGAACTGGCAGATATGAACATATAGGAGGAAAAGATCACAGGGGAAGGTGATATCTGGGTTTAGGCAATATGCAGGTACAATTATTTCTTTTGATCAGAGATATTTCACAAATGGTGGCTGAGTTGAATTTTTATACCATCGAATGACCTTGTTTGCTGGCTAAGAAATGAAGCATTTAATGCTAAGTACTTTGTGTTTCCTATTTAGCTTATTCTATGCATAGATATTTTCACATTTCATTGTTTATACTACTGTATAATGTTTCAGTTTTAAAGAAAATGTATGCAGGCTTGCTTGTTTAGTTGTAATGCTTCAGTTTGTACAAAGAAAAAACGAAAGCTTGCAAATATTTCTACTGGTTTGCTATGCTTGAACGAACTAAAAATATAAGCAGACATATATAGATAGGAAAGGGTTTGTACAGGGAAGGTATTATCTGGGTTTAGGCTTTTCTTAGATAAGATTTGTTTTGTTTGTGTCAGGTAGGACATTTTCTTATGGAGGCTGAAAGATTTTTCACTATTTCGAATTGACTCTAGTTGTGCTGAGCTGATAAAAAATTTAATGCAAATGTACTTCATGTCTCAACTTGCTTATTTTTTTGATGTTTTACTTTGTTTATACTTTGCTTTGTCTCTCTGCTATCTTTACTTTGCATCTCAAAACCCTACAGTCTACAATTTTGCTAATTTGCAGGCCTAGCTTGCATACATATGTTTATTGTTTTACTTGTTTTGTTTTGTTTACTTTGTTTTATATTTCACTTGTCTGCATATTATATTTGGTATAGCCTATATGCTAATATTTATACTTTCCTTATTTACATTGCTAAATTAAGAAGAACAAAACAATCTTTTTATTTAAAATTTAAACCTAGGCTAGAATTTATTTTTAAACAAATTAAATTTATCTTGAGTATTTTTTTAAAATCATATTATTATTTATTCAATATTAAATTTCCAAATTATCATAAAGATTAGAATTTGAAAACATATCTTTATTTGTTATATTTTAAACAAAGATTAACTATTTAATATATATATACAAATATATATACATTATAAATAGAGACAACTTATTAGCTTTTAAAAGATAAATTATCAGTTGAATATTTATTTAAAGGAAGAATATTAAATCAATTCAAATATTATTAACGAATATTACCAAATCAATTTAATTTTATCACAGATTATTAAATTGATATTGCCCCAAATTTCCGGGATGTCACATTCCTCCCCCCTTAAAAGAATTTCGTCCCCGAAATTTAAAACAAAGGTAATTTAATAATCTAATTCAAGTTAATTTTAAAACATAAGCATATATTAATCATATGCTAACAACCATAGCAACCAATTTATCCAAACAACCAAATCTAACTATCCAGGAAAAATTCTGGATAGAATTTTCTCGAGTTTCCCAGGTATAAATACCGATATACTTGTCCTATAGAATCCAAACAAACAATACTACTAGGCTACAGAACCTTTACTCGTCTAGATCTACCAACAAGATAGGATATCCGACTATAGACAAGTCTGAATCAACAACCCAAAACTCCATGAACTGCTGATTCTACAACTAGAGATAAATCTTTCACGTACTCCCTCAGAGATACGTGAAACACAACAAATTCCAGTTATCCAAATTGACAATCTAATCCTAAAGACCAAACACTTATCCAAAATTAAATCTCCAACTTCGGAATCCAAATTCCTTCGTATCTTATCCACAAAACTCCTCGGACGATCCTGGGCTTCCCTCATCTTTCCCGATCAGCTCAACTCTTGTTGATGCTCCTAGAAATAAACTGGACCAATAACAATCCAACAAAATGATCTTTCCAAGATCAACCAAACTCAGAACACAAACTCTAATTCAAATCATAAAACAGAACTCACTTCTCTCATCTGGAAGAGATAAAACAGGTGCACTTCAATCTGGCCTCAGATTCTGAAAAATTTCCTGTAGAACTCTCTACTCCAAACATTTCAATATCCAATTGCTTCCAAACTAAACAGCTACCACCATGCTTCCACTGCGCAACTCTGACTGAACAGATGAAAATGCTGAAGTCGAACCCAGACTGGACAACATATTCCAAAATAAAGTTCACATATCCAAAAGAAAACTCCGCAGTTTCTCCAAAATTCTGAACTACTTCCCAAACTCAAAAACCATCCTATTACTAAGCTGATCCATCGGTATCACTTCTGGAATCCAGTCGATACCAATTACAATCTCCAAATGCTGACAAAACTTTGACTTCCTGAAGACATCCAGAAAAAAAATTCTGAAACACAAAAGAACACTCAAACTATCGCAAGTCACTTTTGCGATCAATTCAGCCTACTCCTGAAATACTGCTCTCTCATTACCAAACAGAACAGCTTACGCTTGTGTGGCTAATCCATCGAAGAAATGGATCTACTCTGCAGCTTTTAAACTCCACTGCTGATCCAGAAACCAAAAACTACTTAATCCAAAGCTCTTCGAGAAACTCGGACTCCAAAGCAAACAGGAACACCCAACTGAACACAGCGACAACACCAAAGCAGACACTCTTCCTTACTTTTTCCATAGAACACCTTCGGAGACATCCATAGCCACTGTGTCTCATCACACAGCTACTATACCTTGATGTATCAAGATATCATGACTTGCTTCTGCCCAACCGACAGATCCGAACTCTAGCTCAATCAAATTACACCTCAAAATGAACTCCGAACCTTAACAGGTTTCCTTCGAAGATCGATGAAATCCTTACACCATCCAAAGTTTACTTGAGACGGTATTAGGTCTACAGTTTCGACAGTTACACTTCCAACCTCAAATATACAAACTCCAACCATTCGTAGTTGTGTTACACACACCACTACCCACTCTACCTTTATAGCTCGTTGGAAAACCTGAACAGGTAACCCAACAATATGTAGAAATAAATAAATACATATATTATACATGTATCAAAATTACAAATACGCTCTCTCAAGAAAGAAAACACTCAAGAGCCTAGGTATTCACTCAACCTAGCGCTCTGATACCACTGTAACGACCCGCCCTCCTACGCCTAGGAAGACGTATCGTGTTGAAGAAAGAAAGGGGTGAGAAAGTAGAAAAGATAGAGAAGAAAGAACAACAACATCAGAATCTCACAGCGGAACGAAAAAAATATAATAATCACATAAATATTTACATAATATACAACATCAATCAGAGTTATACAGACAATACATCACATACTAGACAGTTATAATCACCTGTCTAGTTAACACAACTCAATACAATACAGAGATACCAACACAGCGGAACTATATATATATCTACAACGCTGAAGCCACCTGCTCCATTGCTCCTCCAGAATTCGTCAAAGCTAACCTGAATCCCTTGGCTACCCGTAAAAATTTGGGTACCCGAGAGTTTATGAAAAACAAAAATAAACTTCGGGTCAGACATGGGTCTGGTATGAGTAACAGGTTAAAGTTGCTTAACTTTGAAAATCTTTTGAAAATAAAAAGGTATCACGTAAGACTTCCCACACATAAACATGGAAAAGTTTTTACCTTACGCTAACCAAAACATTTGATAGGAAATTCTGTGATATTATAATAGGTCTAGGGTTTTCAAGTAAATAGAAAATAGCCGAAATTGTTACATTTATTAAATTCCAGCTACTAGCCACAAAAGTGGGTAATACAATCAAAACCGTGGGCACTTATTGGATTGTGGATTCCATACAATGGCAGGGCTACTGGGGTACCGCCCGTCACAGTACGGGGCCCAGATCACCGTACCGAGGATTACTCCCTTCATCCCCTGCAACACAAGGCCGGAACCATTCCTAAAGTCCCGAACAAGATACACCCCGCAGTTGTTTGCAACCAACTGCCCACAAAGCCGAATAAAAAGGGACATCTAGACAGGGGAATATCCTTGTCCTGCTTGGGCATGACCCACCTAGCCTTGCTGCACCTCCCCTGTTTTAGCCATTCCCGGTTGATGAGGCTTGAGGCTGCGATTACCTTTAAAGAATATAATTCTTAGAATTCTCATCGCCCGCCTGACGATGTGTTGAAAGCATTCAATCCATACAAGTTCGTTCCGGGTTCGAACGAAACCGAAGGCATTATCTCGTTACACTCATTTTGGAATCACCCTCAGAGTTAACAACGATAACCCTTGCATTCTGAATCTACATCTTCACTTCAGATTTACGACCTATCGTTAATTTGGAATCGATGTGGTTTTCAGATGTTCCTAATGCGGAAACCCGATCCCGGTCTCATCGAAATCCAAAACGTGTTTTTTAAGGCCAAGTTGTCTATTTAATCTTAACAGTTTAATTGAATATAATCAACATACACACAGATGGATAATTCATAATATCACAGTAAATAATCACAGATAATCTCATAAACAGAGAATAAATATTATTATCTAAACAGATAGCCAAATATTATCATATTTAAATCAAGCATCCATGACACATAGATATAATTCATGCCAGATCACAATCATCAAATAAAATATCAATATCATTCATCCATAAGCAATGATTTATAATCACACCATTTGTAATTAATTTAAAATGAATTAAATTAACTACTTCTATCTCTAATTAATTTAAAATAAAATAAATTAATTACCTCATCTATAAATCCTGCTTATATAACCATTAATTAATTACAAATCAAATTAAATAATCATCCTCTAAATATCTATCTTGATTAAACACCTTTGATTAAACATTTTCTAATTACCACAAGTAATTAGTCTTTAATAAATTTTACAAATTAATTATCCTAAAGCATTCATAGTAATTAATATTTAATTCCTTCATTTATTAATTAAATATAATTACTTACATTTATTCTTAACCAATTACAATAATTAATCACTTCATTATTTATTATTACCAATTGTTAATTTCATCATTAATTAATGATTTCTAAATATTTTAAATTAATTACTTTATTCAGATTACATTAAGTAATTAGTCTTTAATTCAACACAATTATTAATCACCTTGATTAATAACAATCCAGTAATTAACTACCCTTAATTACTTATTTAATAAATTAATTATCCCATAATTAATTATCTCCATAATTAATCCCCTGATTAATTACAAAAGTAATTACCCAAATTACTTTACTTACAAATCATATTGTATTAATTACATTCAGTAATTATCATCTAATTACTTCCCTAAGTAATTCTGCTCCATTAATTATACCAAGTAATTCCATATATCAAACCATCAAATGATTTGCTTAAATTAATTAAAATAAATTAATTAACTTAATTAAATCATATCCTCAAAATTAATTGCAATAAGTAATTAATCCTTTAATTACTTTTAATAAGTGGTTACTTAACCAATTTACAATGATTATCTAAATTAATTATTCTAATTAATTATTACAATTAATCACATTAATTAATTCTTAGTCAATTATCTAATAACATTTTCTTAATTTACTTCTTAATTAGTCTCTAATTATAAATTAACCTAAACTATTAATTTATAAATTAAATACATAAGTCATTCCTTAATTAACCTATTAATCTTAAGATAATTTATTTCTTTATTAATGACTTCATCAATATTACATTTTAAATTTAAATTCAAATATCATTTGAATTTAAGATTCAAAATAATTATTATTTAAACATTATCAAATTTAAATTCAATTTATAATCTTGTATTAACTACCTACATATTAAACTTATGTAAGAAAAGCCCCTTTTAAATTCAACTACCTAACTTTTTTTTAAATTTAAATTTCCAAAATACACTAATGTTTTTAACTTGCAAGTTCAAATCATTTACTTTCCATTTAAAAACTTTTCTCAACAAATTTACTTTCAAAACTATTTTACTTGAACTTATTTTAAAATATTCATACTTAAAATCAGATTTAAATTCTCAGATTTGAATCCAAAGTAAACTTGAATTCCATCAATTTATCTTTGTTTTAAGCTTTGGTTTAAACTTCCTTTTTTTTTAAAAAAAAAAAACTTGAATTTCAAAACTTGATTTTCAAATCCATATCCATTTTGAAAACCTTAAGATTCAAATGTTCATTTGAACTATACTTTAAATTTTTGGAATTTAAATCACAGTTTAAATTCTGTTTCAAAATTTTAAATCAATTTAAAATCTGAACCTGTCAGATTTTTAAGACCTGAAACCCACCTTTAAACACTTGTACCTGATTTCATTTCAAATTTGATTTCCTAAATATAAATTTGAATCCAGGTTTCAAAACTGGATTTAAATTGTTTAAATCTAATATACAAATTTAAAGTTCATTTAAATTTGCTTTAAAAACTCCAGCACTTTGCTATCAGATTTAATAACAACTCACTGGAACAAGTTAAAACCATATAAAACTTGCTTCAGGTAACACCTCTGCACACACAAAACTTCACTGCATTGCAATGGCACGGTGCACGTGCACCGAGGCCTGAGCCATCTCCGGTCACCCACCACAACTGCTAACCAACGGCAACCATCCCCAGATAACATCACAACCACCAGAACTCATCACCACAACTCGAATCAAAATCGAGTTCTCATGTCCCAAACCTGGAACCACACACGCGCCCATACACGAAACCTGTCAACGTTTTCCCCACGACGCTCCGACCACCAGAAAGTCGACAGCTCCGGCTACTGCTTCGTCTACATCCTCTCCAGCGATCCCCAAACCCCCATTTAACTCGATGCCCCACGGAGTTCAAACGAGACCAAAATACGAACATAACAAAAACTAGGTTTAGGAAAAGAAACCCACCACCACAACTTCTCTGATGATCTTCATCATCATCCACTATTTTTCTCGGCCTCTCCGGTCACATCTCCACCTCCATGAAGAACTACAACCACTCAAATCCACTGTGTTGCCAGCGGCAACCCAAAATCTCCAATTCAAAGAAATCAGAAATGCCAAAACAAAACTCAACTAAAAATTGTGAATTTACTCTTAAAAATCCTTATTTCTGGTAAGTATTCAAGTTATGAACCTGAATTGATATTTCAAGATGTTTGAAATTATCACTTAATTTAACCCTTAACTGTTTATAATGTTTTCATAATTAACTCTACTTTGTTTAACCTAAATTTTAATTTTAAAATTTACTTTATAAACAAACAAACACATTTTGTTCAGATACTAAGTTCTATCAACCAATAGATTAAGCTCTAGTGATTTTTTTGAAAGTAAAACAAGAGCTTAAATTCTAAATACAGAGATGTTTTTCAAGTCATCATCACACATACATGCAGAACACATATACTCAGAAATGCAATAAGATATATACATATCTTAGACAATAATTAAGCAACATATATATTTAAGTATTGTAAAAATCTAAGTTACTCACCTAGATTGAAGAAAAAGGAACATAGCACCTATGTTTGAGAATTTGAAAGCCTTTAAAACTTGGAGTTGCATGCTGATCAAACTGAATTGCCAAGATTTCTTTGTTTTGATAATGCTTGAGTTGCCTTGTTGTTTATATGCAATAACTATTTCAGATTTAAGAATGATGTCCAGGCTTTAGTTTTGAAGAAAATGAATGCAGGCTTTTGAAAAACAGTTTGAATTTGAAACTGTAAACTTGAAATAGAAATGTAGAAGAAATTTGCTGAGATGATTGTAGACTTAAATGCATGCAAATGAATTTGAGTTTGAAGAAGAATACATATGCTACTTCTCTCTGGTTTGTTTATGTTTGATACCCAAAAATGAACTGGCAGATATGAACATATAGGAGGAAAAGATCACAGGGGAAGGTGATATCTGGGTTTAGGCAATATGCAGGTACAATTATTTCTTTTGATCAGAGATATTTCACAAATGGTGGCTGAGTTGAATTTTTATACCATCGAATGACCTTGTTTGCTGGCTAAGAAATGAAGCATTTAATGCTAAGTACTTTGTGTTTCCTATTTAGCTTATTCTATGCATAGATATTTTCACATTTCATTGTTTATACTACTGTATAATGTTTCAGTTTTAAAGAAAATGTATGCAGGCTTGCTTGTTTAGTTGTAATGCTTCAGTTTGTACAAAGAAAAAACGAAAGCTTGCAAATATTTCTACTGGTTTGCTATGCTTGAACGAACTAAAAATATAAGCAGACATATATAGATAGGAAAGGGTTTGTACAGGGAAGGTATTATCTGGGTTTAGGCTTTTCTTAGATAAGATTTGTTTTGTTTGTGTCAGGTAGGACATTTTCTTATGGAGGCTGAAAGATTTTTCACTATTTCGAATTGACTCTAGTTATGCTGAGCTGATAAAACATTTAATGCAAATGTACTTCATGTCTCAACTTGCTTATTTTTTTGATGTTTTACTTTGTTTATACTTTGCTTTGTCTCTCTGCTATCTTTACTTTGCATCTCAAAACCCTACAGTCTACAATTTTGCTAATTTGCAGGCCTAGCTTGCATACATATGTTTATTGTTTTACTTGTTTTGTTTTGTTTACTTTGTTTTATATTTCACTTGTCTGCATATTATATTTGGTATAGCCTATATGCTAATATTTATACTTTCCTTATTTACATTGCTAAATTAAGAAGAACAAAACAATCTTTTTATTTAAAATTTAAACGTAGGCTAGAATTTATTTTTAAACAAATTAAATTTATCTTGAGTATTTTTTTAAAATCATATTATTATTTATTCAATATTAAATTTCCAAATTATCATAAAGATTAGAATTTGAAAACATATCTTTATTTGTTATATTTTAAACAAAGATTAACTATTTAATATATATATACAAATATATATACATTATAAATAGAGACAACTTATTAGCTTTTAAAAGATAAATTATCAGTTGAATATTTATTTAAAGGAAGAATATTAAATCAATTCAAATATTATTAACGAATACTACCAAATCAATTTAATTTTATCACAGATTATTAAATTGATATTGCCCCAAATTTCCGGGATGTCACACTGCCCGCAATTAAAGAACTTTCCCTTCATCTTCTCCCTTTTGTAATCCTTGGCAATATGTCCCATAATTCCACAGCTTTTGTACCTCAATCCTTTCTTAATCTGCTTCTATGGGCCATCGCCTTTCTACTTCTCTTTATTGTTCCTCTACCATTTCTTCATTGGACCTTTCGACTTAACAACTTCCTTAGGCTATCCTTCCTTGACTTATCAGACATAAGTGTCATCTCTACCAAAGACTCATCAGTAGCTCCTGTCGGTACGTGGGTCAACAACAATCTTTGAAGGGGTCGATTTAATCCCTTCGCAAACTTCATAGCTTTCTTGTGCAACGTATTCACTAATTTCATTCCGAACCAAGACAATTCATTAAATTGATTTATGTACTCCTTCACCGACAGACTCCCTTGCTTCAAATTAATGAATCGCTCCAGCTGAACGCTCTCCTCTGTTGGAGACAAAAATTTCCTATCAAATCGCTTCCGGAATCCATTCCAAGTCACCTCTCTTCCTTCTAAATCAATGACCTCCCACTAATACGAAGGCTCTTCCTTCAGCTACCAAGATGCTAGCTGAACTCGCTACTGATCATCCAATCCCAGTAGTCCAAATATCCTCTCTGTGTGTCTAAGCCAAGCTCTCTTCTTCACAAAAGTCTCCTTACCAGAAAAAGTCTTTCCATCCAAACTCACAAAATCCTTACAAAGCTTAGATAAATTGACGGCGACATGTGGATTGATAAAATTCCCACCCACTGGTGCTGCATGGGCATTTTCCTGGGCCCCTCTAGAGTTGTGGCTTGTAGATACCTACGAAACCAGGCTGGGATTGGAATGCCCTCGGGAAGGTTTGGGGCATCCGCCATTCTACGAAAGAAAAAGATAGCTTAGGAAAGAGTCGAAGGGAGATTGAACTAGACTTTTGAAGGGATTTTTATGAAAGCTCTTTTATACTTAAAAACTACTTTTAAGAGTTCATTTTTGAAAAATACTTTAAAGCAAGTTATTTTGAAAGTTACTTTACTTTTAAAATAATTTTTAGGAATCATGTAAAATTAGGCTCAGATACCAAGTGAAACACTCCACATCCCTTAGTATACTCAAAAGGACACACTAAAAGATGAGGTGCATTGTAGGTATAACTAAACCTAGCAGAGATTAAGATTCACAAGACAAAATAGATAGATAATAACACAACGGAAGTAATTAAAAACAATAGATGATTTGGAAAATCAATACTTCATAAATACTTCAGACAAACCGCATATGTTCCAAATACTAATTACAATTATCTTATGAAAATAAATCTTAGTCTCATTAGAAAAACCAGAGTACAAACACAAACTTTCCCTCAATACAGTGCTAGTACAATAAAAGAACAAAAAAAGATAGAAATAAAAAGAAGGAATACATGATAGGGACTCCAAGTCTCCATAAAGCCGCGGTCTATCTTCCTTGCCCCTGGTTGCCTATAGGGAAAAAAGGGTAAATATAGGAGTGAGTCAAACTAAAGTCTAGTGAATGATAGTAATTACTAGAATCTTAAGCAAAGTAAAAGTAACAGACCTTACAACAGTTCTAGTACGTGAAAGGAAACAAAGGAAATATGGATAAGGAATAAGCTAGAAATAAATGTGAATTAACATAATTGATTAACTTTGATTGTTTGCACTTGTCTTTGATAGCTGCTTTGATTAGGCTGAATTCCTAATCCTATAATTAGGCTGAAACCCTAATTCTACCCTTTGATCGGCCTGCTACTCCATAGACCTTACTGTGGACTAGATGCTATATAACTCCCTATACAGAAATAGCTTCTACGAATGACACACAAAGTATCTACTGTAGACTAGACGTTATATAGCTCCCTATACAGAAGGCAATGGTGCCTACGAAAGGGGCACACACTTAGCGCTTGGAACTCATAACAATTACAGAGCACCCAAATGGAAGTCGCACGCGTAACCAAAACTATGCTCATGTTACCTGTTGTTCCACCTATTGGGTCTTCTTATTACCTCAAGCTCCAGCATTAGTGTGCCCCTTATCCTACTTTAGGCTAATGTAAGATCACCGTGTCCATAGAAAATCAGAGAAATGCTATTGGTGCTGGCCCATCATCCAAAAAATATCTAGCTATGCCCCTTGCCCAAATCCCCATGATTTGGACTTCTATTATGGACCAATTACTACCATTATTAGCAGAATCACGCCTCTCGTCTCGCTTCAAGATTATGCGAAACACCGTGTCCATAGAAATAATAGGGGAAATGCTATTTTGAACTGGTTCTACTTTAATTCTTGCTTATTAACTTAGATAAATTATTTAAATAAGCCTCTACTTTTTTTCTTGCTATCTGTGCTTATTAATTTATCCTAAGTCTTAAAATAAGCTTTATTCTGTTCTTTTTCTTATTATAACCTACGTTATAATTTAGCTTATTTACTCAACCCAAAAGTCAAATGTACAAAAATAAGTTCCTTTCATCTTATACTCTTTTTGTAGTCATAATTCTAAGTTATAACAAGGCCAATTATCTTTAATCAGTCCAATTCTAACATCAATATCGTGATTAGGCTCAATTTTAGTCTTGATTCCATTTTTATTACAGTCTTTACAATTTACTTCTAATCTTCCATTATTTTAGTATTCTTATAATTTTAATCCATATTCGAGTCTATTCTAATCCATATGCGAAGAAGAGGGAGAAATAAAAGATAACTAAAATTAGAAGAAAATCCAAAGCATAGGAAAAAGATGTAAATAATGCATAAATAACAGTAAATGAATTAAAATACTGTAATAAACTGTAAATAAATAAAAAAGCTATAACTAACATAAATAAACTAAAATTAATTGAAAAGAATATCTAAACTAAATAGATTTGAAAAAAATTCTAAAAACCGTAAATAAACTACTGAAAAGGTCGTTCAAAAATCATAGTAAAACTACAACTATTGAAAACCCTATTATTTTAAATTACTTAAAGAAATCTAAAATAATTCCAATCACTCACATGTGGTCCTAAGCTCTTCCCTTTTGGCCTTCCCGGATCCACTTAAGGTTATTAAAATATTTTTATTAAAAGATTATCTCTTTGGAAAATTATTCCTTTTAGGGTCCTTCCTAAAAAGATGAACCAAAGCGGAGAAAATCTATAATGAGAAAAATTATTAGGCCTAGGGTTCTATTTATAGGTTTAGAAGTGGATCTCGGACCGTTGGATTTGAGGACTGAACAAATGCAACCACTTCATAGGTTAAATAGGAGCCATCAGATGCAAGAACGGAAGGACCAGATTGGTCAAAAGAATGCAAATGACGTGTAAAACTTCCGAACAAATGAAACGAACTTTCATTCGTTCAAAAGGTGAGGCGGGTCGACCGGGCGGTCGACCGCCCCTCCTCCTAGGTCGACCTAGGGCGAGGTTAGGTCGACCCCTCTGTCGACCTAGCCCAATATATATATATATATTCTGTTTTTCTTCTTTTCTTGTTTATTTTGTTTCTAGCTTATATTAGCTCGGATTCTGACGTTCAATATATGGAAATTGACCAGAAAATTACCACGAACACAGGTGAAACTCCCGTGGCTCGATTTTGATTCATAAATTATTTTATTATTTCATCAATTAGTGAATTAATTATTATGAATTAAATTTTTGGTTGTTAAAATACTAAGGACTTGACTAGAGACTGGAGATAATCCGCTCCGGAGATCAATTATCTGCAAGCTCACGACAGATATAGGCAAACTTGGTCCGAGTCCGGATTAGGCCAATCAACAAAACATGACAAACAGAGCTATGCAAAGCAGCATTCCAAATTTCAGGTCAATCGGAGTTCGTATGCTCAAGTTATGGAACGATTAATATCCATGAGAAACATGCTAATCTCGTATCCATCATCCGTATCCATCATTTCGTATCGATCAACATCTATACGAAATGTGCGTAACTCAAACACTCGACATTCGTCATTCGTATCCATATGGTTCAATCTCATAATGATGGACTTTGACACTTCCCAGATCGATCACACTTCACTTAGCCAGCAACTGCCCTTTTCGTATCGATCACCTACTTGATTGATATGAAGAGCAGAGCCTACAATCGATATGAAGATGGAAGCAAGGCATCGATACGGAAAGGAAACAATGGAGGGATATGAACGAAGCAAGCCGCATATTTGAAGCTCCGATAGAAGTGGTCTAAACTCTATGCGCAAATCATGGTTCTGCATAAAGCCCGCATGCCATTCTATCAATACGAAGCTATCGATACGAAAGCTTCAACCATCCAATAATTGCAATCTTCGTCGATCAATAACTCCACATCCACAACTCCAAATGCGATGAGATTTTCACAGCAAGTTGCACGACACATAGGGAACATCCATGATCGTTTGCAGCTCAATTGAAGTAGGTTCTGATCGATACGAAGCTGTGCAGTTAAAGCGCTCAACAGATTCAATGTAGTGGAGGTGCAAAAAGTCACAGCTAGATACAACGATGATATAGCGGGATATAGCGAACGACTCTAAAATAGCATATAAAATTCGTATTAATATTTTTACAAATATATAAATGGTAATTACATTAAAAGTTAACATTCGCTTGAATTATAATTAATACACATATAATTTTAAATAAAAACATATGCAAATATATTATAAATAAGCATAAAACTGTTATATAACATTAATTAAATTTAATATAATATCAGAGTATTTTTATTTCCAAAAATATGTTTAATTTTTCAATTCATTTCTTTCGCAGAAGATATACCGAAAATAGTGGAATATAGCGAGAATAATGGGATAGAGCAGAAATAGCGGGGCATAAAACGGAAAGCTACATTTGAGGCTATATGGAAAAATCATAGCGGTAGAAATCCACTATGAGATATAGTAGGGTTATAGCGGGGTAATAGCGGAACAATAACTGCATAGATACGAAGTGATGTTGAATTGATCCTATGTGACCCTGGATCGATCATGTGGGCCCACTTCGGCTTGAGAAAGGGCATTCGGAGATCTAAGGCAGATATTTCCAGCTCCACACCTATAAATAGCACCTCCATTGTAACTAAAAAGGGACTTTTATGCTGCTGCTTGAGTTGAACTCCATTGTAATTCAAGTGTTAGTTGTTGTACTATTGTAACTCAATTTCTAATCAGCAATAAACATCAAAACCTACAAGGTGGACGTAGGCCATAACGCCGA
Organism: Allium cepa; assembly: GCA_030765085.1. Lineage (NCBI taxonomy): Eukaryota > Viridiplantae > Streptophyta > Magnoliopsida > Asparagales > Amaryllidaceae > Allium > Allium cepa. Next base: position 338,397,726 of record CM060932.1, on the reverse strand, counting down.
ACCACTATAAATTCATGTTTTCTTTATGTTAGTACTTATTTTCTTTGTGTGATTGTTAGATTAGGCCCATTTTTCGTTTCACTTCTTTGTTCTAATCTCTTCAATTACACCCGACGAGTGTTGTGCCCATTTTTGGTACAAACACTATGGTGCAAGCACAAATCTAAGATGAAGTTCATGCTCATTCTCATCCTTATAGTATATCAGAATATCATCTATGAAAACCATCACAAACTTATCCAAGTGTTCTCGGTAAATCCAATTCATTAAATCCACAAAGAATGTCGTCGCATTGATGAGTCTGTACATCATAAGTAACCATTCGTTTGACCCATACCTTGTTCTAAACTCCGTCAAATGTATACTATCTTCTGCCACTCTAAGCTGATGGAAACTTGTATCCAAATCCAATTGAGAAAATATCTTAGCTCCACTCAGCTTATTGAATAAATCATCAGTCCTAGGCAACGAATATCGGGTCTTTATTGTTTTCTCGTTCAACTTACGATAATCGATACATAACCTTAACGATCCATCGAGCTTCTTAGCAAATACTGAGGCTACTCTCCATGGTGAACTACTTGGTCTAATAGAACTCTTTCCTTCAAAATCTACCAATTGAGTCTTCAACTCCCTCATCTCTATGGGTGTCATCCTACTTGGCGGTCTACTTACCAGCTCTACCCCATGCACCAAGTCTATTTGAAATTCAATGGCTAATTTCGGTGGTAATCCAATTACCGGCTCGAAAACATCTACGAATTCTCTAACTATGAAATTGCGATTCAACTTATCTTCTAACTCCATAACATCCAACAAAGTATTCACCTCACAACTAGGGTTTTCTACGGTATAAACTATTCGGTCCGTATAGTTCGGGTGTCTAAGTGATATTTTCCTATCCTACCAAAATATCCTAGCATCATATTCACTTAACCAATCCATACCCAATATAATTCTGAACCCTATAAAGTCAAATATATGCATACTACAAACACAAGTGTAAGCTAGCAATTCAAACTCTAAATGGTCACACTTCATCCTAAGCGTCGCATACCCTCCTATCGGATTTGCAACTCTTTAGGAAGTAACTAAATATGCGGGTTCTAGGTTAAGCTTATCTACCAGACATTGAAATATAAAAGAATGCAATGCACTAGTATCAAAAAAAAAGCTAACCGATATATCATGGATCTGAAGTGTACCTCCTAATACTGATTTTCCTTTCCCTGCACTGTTGGCTTTGAAGCGGCAGGCTCCAATGCAAGTGGCCTTTATCTCCTTTAGCTGACTCTTGGCACTGGTTCTTGTAGTGCCCGATTTGATCACAGTTGAAACATTTAACTCCTTTCTTCTCAGCAGCCTTCTTTCCTTTTCCTGTCCGGCACTCATGAGTCTAATGGCCTTTCTTATCACTTTTGTAACAGACTACTTCAGACTTCCCCTTCTTAGCAGCTCCACCTTTCTGAGCACCTATCTTGTGAAAGAACTTTCTCTTTTGGCCTTGTCCAACATGGACCTCCTTCACCTCCTTCTTCTCCAATAAAGCAAGCATCTCTTCAAGTCTTAACGCCATCTCCACTTCCATATCACATGGATCTTTGACATGCGGTAAGTTAGCTCCAGCCAACTCAAGCTTCATTCCTATAATGAACTTCTTATTCCTTTTCATCACTGTATCAACAATGGCATACCCATATCTAGCCAACTCTTTTGTAACGTTTCAGATTTTTCGTTGCCGAAAAACGGAAATGTTAGGGTTTTAAGAAAAAGAAAAGATAAGATAGAAAATAGAACGGAAAGAAATAACAGAACAATATCAGAATCTCACAATTCGCAGCGGAACAACATATAATAGACAAATGAATAATCTTTAAACAAAGAACTATATCAGTTATTACATCACATTACATTTCATCATCAGAGTGTACAACAACAAACAAACAGCGGAAAAAGAAATACTATATACTAGTAATACGCCATGCCATCCAGTTTGCCTCCAGTAACTCGTGAATTCCAGAATATCCTGATAAACCTTTACTCTTGACTGCCCGTGTGGAAATTGGTGGGCACCCAGAGTTTAGGAAGGAAAACAATAAACTCCGAGTCAGTCATGTGACTGGTGTGAGAACTCAAAACAGTTTATTTATCTTTAAAATCAAAAAATAGAGGGATATTTTTAAAGTCAATTCGCAATGTTTTTGAAAATGTAACTACCATAAGACCTCCCACCATACACACAATGCAAACGCAGACTTGGAGGAGATTTCGTCTTATGTTAGTCAAAGATGCTTGATACGTATTAAAAAGAAACATTTGATATTATTACTAGTGCATAGTGTAGGAAACATTTCGAAAGTAGAATATAAATCTTAGCCAGCATAGGTACCGTTATATTATGCCTAGTATAGCTACCATATTAGATGGCAGGTTCTACAACTAAAACCGTACAAGATCGTATTGTTTCTTTGGATTTCCAACGAATGGTCAGGCCAAGGAACTTCCCATTGCCACATGAGAATGCCTCTGGAAGGACGTCCCCGAGAACCAAACCGGATCTCTGCCAACACAAGGCCGGGTTACTCCTAACTGGGTAACAACTGACACGAGTATGCCATCCCCCGGTCCTTTGGGACCTTTAACCGAGCGCTCGTAATCAACATCACACCAAATAATAAATGTTTCAACATGAGTAAGCATCTGGGCTCCATACCATGATACCACCCTTTTCCAGAAGGAAATGCACATACCCTAAAGGGAGCTACCCCTCATAACCTTGCCGCATCTTTCCTGTTTTGACCATTTCGGGGTGTGAGGCTCGACGAAGTCTCGTCCACAAAGCCACGCTTTATACAAAAGCTGTGCTTTGGGTCAACAAATGATCATAGAAATGATCATAAAGAAAACGATCAAAAAAATGATCCTATCACAAATGATCAACACAGTGATCATTTCAAAGCAACACTCAGCATGTCACATTACCAAATTGGGAATATATTGCTGATAACCTTCAACTATATAACCTCTGAGCTCGTACGTCTCAGAGAAGGGTGTTAAGCTAAGAGAATAAATTCTCCGCTACCAACAGAAATATATTTGAAAGAAATCGGCTTTATATCTCAATTTGTAATGTCAGACATACTATCCATACAAGTCTGTTCCGGGATCGTACAGAACCGAAGGCACTTACAACGAAGTCCTTGCAATCCGGATAATCTCTAATCACGTCCGAATTTCCCATCACATATGGAGATCTCTATACCGGGGATCAGCCAGTGCAGAGACAATCAACAAGAAACCCTTACGTTTTCGAAAATATCCGGTCTTCAACACCGGTCTTCAAATGCAATTCATAACGACGTATAACATATTCGAAATGGGTTATACGACCCCAGGTCCTTTCCCGGTTAACCCGAATAGTGAGCGCTTATTTTGAAAAATAAGTATGGCATTCAAATTCAAGCAAATCACAACAAATACCTATTCAAAGGTAAATATTGATAGTCGGTTATTGAACTATCAATGGATATGCACAACATCACCAGATTCCAAATAATTTTCCAAATTATTTATTTTCCAAAAATATCTTTACAAGGTATATATTTTCCATTCTTCAAAAATAAATCAATATTTATTTTTAAACCCATCTTCCCAATTCCATTTAAAAATTCCATATTGAATTTACATTCCAAAATATTTATGAATATACCATTTCCATTCGAATTCTAATATTCATTTTCAATTTACCTTTAAAAAGATAAATCCTCTAAACCTTTCATTTTACATTGGAAAAACATTTCCATACTTATTTATTTATAAGTAATTCACAAGTCTTTTTATTTTCTATACTTGGAAAATATTCAATATACTTAAATCGACATTAAGTATATAGTTCATTCTTTAAGGAAATCATTCTCTTAAACATATTTATTTGGGCCAAAACAAATGTTGCGTAAAACATCGTTACGACAACCCAAAATCACTAGTATAGGGATTCGAAATTAAAATAGATATATAAATCCCAATACTATACAAAACATTTCCTTTCGGAAATCATTTACTATAACAACCGTGTTATAGTCTACCATTTCCTTTTATTTCTCGAAAACGTCTATTTCAACAATGAATGTTGAAATCTGTGGTTTCGAATCTTAATACATTTAAAACATCGTTAGATCGTTTTAATTCTATTTAAAACATCACATTCTAAACCATTTCTTTAACATATTATTCACTATTCAAAAACGTGAATATACTTGTTAACCAATTTCATCATTTCTATTCCTTTTATTTTAAAGGATTATTCACTGTCTAAAACGTGAATATAACTCCATTAACAAGTTACAACAATTTACTTATCAAAATAAGTCGTTGCGGGTTTATAAAATAATGTTTATAAATTCCATTTCTATTTATTTTATAACACTTCCTTTTATAAATTTTCTTTATTAACCTATTCGATTTATAATTCAATTATATACCGAAAGTCCATATTATAAGTTAAATGCTTATAATTTATTTGTTTGCAAAATTGTTCTTTTAACTTCCCAAATTTATAAATCTTATAACTTATAAGATTCATTTATTTATCCAAAATCTATTCTTTTAATAACCTTACAAATTTTATAAACCTACTGCTTATAAAATTCCATTTATATTTCACCGTTTATAATTCTATAAATTTCATTCATTTACGAAATTCATTCACAATTCATTCTAACACCTATAAAAGCTCGTTTTACAATTCCAATATTTTAAATTTATAAATATAAATTTATAAATCTTTTATATGGATCAACTTATATTATTCTTTTAAAACGTCTTTAAACTCCTTTATAATTTCATCATTTTGATTTATAAAATAATCAAATTTCATAAATCCTATTTTTAAACTTTTTATAATAAATTCAGAAATCCCAGTTTAAACTATTTTATAAATTCATTAATCCCATATTTTTTCAAAAATCAACTTTTAACTGTATTTCTCAAAAATCATAACTTTTATAATATTAAAATTATAACGTTTATTTATTTAAGATGAATTAATTCCAAAAATATTTTATAAACGTATACTTTCAAAAATCACTTTAGCAATCCCTTAAAAATCAAAATTGTTATTTTTAAACTTCAAAATTGGATCCGATGATGCAACACATCAAATAGTCAATCACGACTTTCAAATATCATATGTCGATATGATAAAGAATCAAATATCACAATATCTAAAATCAATAAATATTTGTGAGGAATCCAGTTGGATCCCTCCAACCTGTTTCCCTGCATCCACAGACATTAGCACAATACCAATTCCACTTCGAGGTGGAATATCGCGGCATATGGGATTTATAAAATATTATCCGCTTAATAGGCGGCGCAATAGGGTCTCATCCGCTATACAATGCGGGAAATCAATCAACTGCAATATATACATATGCCAATATATATATATTGCTATATATATAGATGTATCCTACTATATCTAATATCACAACCCAACAACAATCAATAAATAACTGCAAATCCAACTTTAAATTTTTGAGTGAGAAGTTCTAACCTTTTGCTTTTATTTTGCAATCCTTTTCCATCTTGACTCAATTTCCTTGTTTTAAGACCTTGTATAAATGTTATACAAATTAATTAATATTCGAACCAATTAAACAATTATATTTTTCACTTGATTAATTTAATTAACTAACCATTTAATTTTAACCAATGATTTTCTTTTCAACTAAAAATTTAAAATTTGAACTGATTCCTTTTAAATAAGTCTATCCAACTAAGACTTTATTTTTAAAATTAATTACTCTATTTTAAATCAATTTCTTTTAATGATTAAATTAACAAAAGTTCAATTAAAAATAACTTTCCTTTTCCCAAAATCATATCTATTAATATTTAACAACTGTTTAGATCAAATTCGTATAAACTTTCGAATCTTTTATTTTATTTTCAAATCTTCCTTTCAAAATTCTATTCCTAAAATAACTGAACATAACAGTAATTTAATTTACTGTAAAAAATCTTTTCCTATTTTTTTTTCACTGCATATATTTTTATTTTCAAATATATATATATATATATATATTTATTCAAATTAAACGAAAATGACAATTATACCTTACTGACTGGTATTCAATCCCCCGGTAGAACTCAAATCCCATCGCGCACACGAGCTGTCGCAGCTTCCAACCCAACTCGCGAAAGCTCGAAACCGAACCAAAACCCTAGAATAGCTCTGTCCTCACGTCGCCTTCCCACGGCCATCGCCAGTCATGCGATTGCCACAGGCCATTTCCCCTTCCAAAGTCGCGAACTTCACTTCTTCGTGCTTCCCTCCTCGGCCGCGACTCAACTTCACAGCACCACCCCGCGCACCAGTAGCCGCCGCATGCTCCTCCTCCAAGTCGACATCGAAGTCGACATTGATGTTCTCCTCCATGCCGCAAGCGCGCGCACGTTGCGCCTCGATGTTGATCTGCTCGAGAACCCACGACGTCATCTCCCTCTGACTCGCGATTTGATTTAGGGCTACGGCCATTAAAAAAAAAATTCATTTTCTTTGATTTCGAAATACTGGATAGGGAGAGAGACGCGAAAAAGGACTTCGGCCATTATTTGTTTTATTTTGGCTTTTGATTTTTTTCGTTTGAAATTGAAGGAGAGAACGGGATTTATCAGAGAAGAGTCGTGCAAGCACGTCCTTGTATCGCGATTTTAGGCATATTTTTAGGGATGCTGCCGTTTGTTTTAAATTTAAATTTAAATTTAAATTCACTTTGTTTTGATACAACTTTCAACGCGTTTACGTGTCGTATTCTCACACAACAACTCAGAAAAATACGAAATTTGAAATCCGAGAATAATTCAATATTGCGAACCCAATGGAACTGGTTTCGTCGAATTCCGAGACTGTGCCTCGGACGGCTATTTTTAAATATCGATTCAAACGATTAAAATTTCAAAACTGAACAAAGCAGTTTCAAATTCAATTCTGAAGCTTCTATTACCTTCAGTATTATCAATATGAATTTTACAAGCCTTTGAAATATTTTTTAAATCAGCTTAAAATTGAAGATTCAAATTTCTATTCAACTTCAATAGATTAAATTTTATAATTTAATCGCCAAATTCAAAGTTATATTGAAAATTCAATCCAAACCATCATTCAAATATTTAAATTTAATTAAATATTTTCAAATTAAACTGTTCAAAATTCTGGGTCGTTACAATCTTCCCCCCTTAAAAGAATTTCGTCCCGAAATTACAAGTTAAGAAGAACGATCCTTAATCCGTCTACTAGTTTTCACAATTCAAATAGTTTTATCAACTTACTAACCTAAATCTTTTTACTAGAGATTCATTATCATTTCAACTAGCTTTTCAACTTCAATTATAGGTTCCAAACAACATTGTTTTCCTAACAATTCAAATTTAAATTCAAATTTTAAACTTTCAAAATTTCTCAAAAATTTTCTAACACCCGAAATTTTCGAAAAATTTCGCCAGCGTCTCCTTTGCGCGGCTAGCTCGGTACGACTACAAAATGGCACCACGGCCCCTCAGAATCAAAAAGAAAAGAGAAAGCCAAGTGGTTGGAGAAGAAAATCATCAAATTTCATACTGAAATTCAAATACGTACCTTTTTGTCGAGCCATTCAATTTTTATCTTTGAAATCAAAATCCCAATTCCTTTATACACCTGTATATCCTGCTATCCATAATATCCAATTCCAACATTCCAACTATTTTGCCAATACTATTAAAAAATAAAATTCCAATATATGCTTCTTATACATTTTTACTTCACTATTGAAGTTACACATTCATTCTCATTTAATTTTACATTTCAATTCAATTCACAATTTCAATTCTATTTGAATTCAATTCACAATTTCAATTCTATTTGAAGTCAATTCACAATTTCAATTTAATTTGAATTCAATTCTCAATTCTAAATATTGAATTCTAACGATTAACTTTCATTTACTAATTCATATTATTACTTTAAATTAGTTTTATTCACTAATTCATTTCAATTAGTACATTCACTTATTCATTTTAAATTTCAATTTCCATATTCAATTCATCTCGAATTTTACTTAATTACTAACAAAGGGAATTTCAATTTATTTCTTTTACTTACTTGAATTTATATACAAATTCAAATTTATCTTCAAATTTAGCTCACGACTAAATTTTAATTTAACCAATTCAAATTCCAATTCATTAGTCCATGAATTAATAATTTATCAAGTTAGTTTACTTGAATTCAATCCATTTTATTTCTGTTTAATTCCATATACTAATGATAATAATTCATAGAAAATCATTTCTTTTCTATACAAAAATAGTTATGGGCAAAATTATCTTATTTACCCGATTCAAAAACAATTTTATATTCACTAACAAATACGCGCTCATATCTATTATTACACTCAAACTCATTCTAGAGTACTACTGACTCTATCTCTAATGAGTAATACCCAACAGAGCCATGGTTGTCGCTTAACCATATGCTCTGATACCAAATGTAACGTTTTGGATTTTTCGTTGTCGAAAAACCGAAATGTTAGGGTTTTAAGAAAAAGAAAAGATAGAAGAAAAGATAAGATAGAAAATAGAACGGAAAGAAATAACAAAACAATATCAGAATCTCACAATTTGCAGCGGAACAACATATAATAGACAAATGAATAATCTTTAAACAAAGAACTATATCAGTTATTACATCACATTACATTTCATCATCAGAGTGTACAACAACAAACAAACAGCGGAAAAAGAAATACTATATACTAGGAATACGCCATGCCATCCAGTTTGCCTCCAGCAACTCCTGAATTCCAGAATATCCTGATAAACCTTTACTCTTGACTGCCCGTGTGGAAATTGGTGGGCACCCAGAGTTTAGGAAGGAAAACAATAAACTCCGAGTCAATCATGTGACTGGTGTGAGAACTCAAAACAGTTTATTTATCTTTAAAATCAAAAAATAGAGGAACATTTTTAAAGTCAATTCGCAATGTTTTTGAAAATGTAACTACCATAAGACCTCCCACCACACACACAATGCAAACGTAGACTTGGAGGAGATTTCTTCTTATGTTAGTCAAAGATGCTTGATACGTATTAAAAAGAAACATTCGATATTATTACTAGTGCATAGTGTAGGAAACATTTCGAAAGTAGAATATAAATCTTAGCCAGCATAGGTACTATTATATTATGCCTACTATAGCTACCATATTAGATGGCAGGTTCTACAACTAAAACCGTACAAAATCGTATTGTTTCTTTGGATTTCCAACGAATGGTCAAGCCAAGGAACTTCCCATTGCCACATGAGAACGCCTCTGGAAGGACGTCCCCGAGAACCAAACCGGATCTCTGCCAACACAAGGCCGGGTTACCCCCAACTGGGTAACAACTGACACGAGTATGCCATCCCCCGGTCCTTTGGGACCTTCAACCGAGCGCTCATAATCAACATCACACCAAATAATAAGTGTTTCAACATGAGTAAGCATATGGGCTCCATACCATGATACCACCCTTTTCCAGAAGGAAATGCACATACCCTAAAGGGAGCTACCCCTCATAACCTTGCCGCATCTTTCCTGTTTTGACCATTTCGGGGTGTGAGGCTCGACGAAGTCTCGTCCACAAAGCCACGCTTTATACAAAAGCTGTGCTTTGGGTCAACAAATGATCATAGAAATGATCACAAAGATAAATGATCAAACAAATGATCCTATCACAAATGATCAACACAATGATCATTTCACAGCAACACTCAGCATGTCACATAACCAAAGTGGGAATATATTGCTGATAACCTTCAACTATATAACCTCTGAGCTCGTACGTCTCAGAGAAGGGTGTTAAGCTAAGAGAATAAATTCTCCGCCACCAACAGAAATATATTTGAAAGAAATCGGCTTTATATCTCAAATTGTAATGTCAGACATACTATCTATACAAGTCTGTTCCGGGATCGAACAGAACCGAAGGCACTTACAACGAAGTCCTTGCAATCCGGATAATCTCTAATCACGTCCGGATTTCCCATCACATATGGAGATCTCTATACCGGGGATCAGCCAGTGCAGAGACAATCAACAAGAAACCCTTTCGTTTTCGAAAATATCCGGTCTTCAACACCGGTCTTCAAATGCAATTCATAACGACGTATTACATATTCGGAATGGGTTATACGACCCCATGGTCCTTTCCTGGTTAACCCGAATAGTGAGCGCTTATTTTAAAAAATAAGTGTGGCATTCAAATTCAAGCAAATCACAACAAATACCTATTCAAAGGTAAATATTGATAGTCGGTTATTGAACTATCAATGGATATGCACAACATCACCAGATTCCAAATAATTTTCCAAATTATTTATTTTCCAAAAATATCTTTACAAGATATATATTTTCCATTCTTAAAAAATAAATCAATATTTATTTTTAAACCCATCTTCCCAATTCCATTTATAAATTCCATATTGAATTTACATTCCAAAATATTTATGAATATACCATTTCCATTCGAATTCTAATATTCATTTTCAATTTACCTTTAAAAAGATAAATCCTCTAAACCTTTCATTTTACATTGGAAAAACATTTCCATACTTATTTATTTATAAGTAATTCACAAGTCTTTTTATTTTCTATACTTGGAAAATATTCAATATACTTAAATCGACATTAAGTATATAGTTCATTCTTTAAGGAAATCATTCTCTTAAACATATTTATTTGGGCCAAAACAAATGTTGCGTAAAACATCGTTACGACAACCCAAAATCACTAGTATAGGGATTCGAAATTAAAATAGATATATAAATCCCAATACTATACAAAACATTTCCTTTCGGAAATCATTTACTATAACAACCGTGTTATAGTCTACCATTTCCTTTTATTTCTCGAAAACGTCTATTTCAACAATGAATGTTGAAATCTGTGGTTTCGAATCTTAATACATTTAAAACATCGTTAGATCGTTTTAATTCTATTTAAAACATCACATTCTAAACCATTTCTTTAACATATTATTCACTATTCAAAAACGTGAATATACTTGTTAACCAATTTCATCATTTCTATTCCTTTTATTTTAAAGGATTATTCACTGTCTAAAACGTGAATATAACTCCATTAACAAGTTACAACAATTTACTTATCAAAATAAGTCGTTGCGGGTTTATAAAATAATGTTTATAAATTCCATTTCTATTTATTTTATAACACTTCCTTTTATAAATTTTCTTTATTAACCTATTCGATTTATAATTCAATTATATACCGAAAGTCCATATTATAAGTTAAATGCTTATAATTTATTTGTTTGCAAAATTGTTCTTTTAACTTCCCAAATTTATAAATCTTATAACTTATAAGATTCATTTATTTATCCAAAATCTATTCTTTTAATAACCTTACAAATTTTATAAACCTACTGCTTATAAAATTCCATTTATATTTCACCGTTTATAATTCTATAAATTTCATTCATTTACGAAATTCATTCACAATTCATTCTAACACCTATAAAAGCTCGTTTTACAATTCCAATATTTTAAATTTATAAATATAAATTTATAAATCTTTTATATGGATCAACTTATATTATTCTTTTAAAACGTCTTTAAACTCCTTTATAATTTCATCATTTTGATTTATAAAATAATCAAATTTCATAAATCCTATTTTTAAACTTTTTATAATAAATTCAGAAATCCCAGTTTAAACTATTTTATAAATTCATTAATCCCATATTTTTTCAAAAATCAACTTTTAACTGTATTTCTCAAAAATCATAACTTTTATAATATTAAAATTATAACGTTTATTTATTTAAGATGAATTAATTCCAAAAATATTTTATAAACGTATACTTTCAAAAATCACTTTAGCAATCCCTTAAAAATCAAAATTGTTATTTTTAAACTTCAAAATTGGATCCGATGATGCAACACATCAAATAGTCAATCACGACTTTCAAATATCATATGTCGATATGATAAAGAATCAAATATCACAATATCTAAAATCAATAAATATTTGTGAGGAATCCAGTTGGATCCCTCCAACCTGTTTCCCTGCATCCACAGACATTAGCACAATACCAATTCCACTTCGAGGTGGAATATCGCGGCATATGGGATTTATAAAATATTATCCGCTTAATAGGCGGCGCAATAGGGTCTCATCCGCTATACAATGCGGGAAATCAATCAACTGCAATATATACATATGCCAATATATATATATTGCTATATATATAGATGTATCCTACTATATCTAATATCACAACCCAACAACAATCAATAAATAACTGCAAATCCAACTTTAAATTTTTGAGTGAGAAGTTCTAACCTTTTGCTTTTATTTTGCAATCCTTTTCCATCTTGACTCAATTTCCTTGTTTTAAGACCTTGTATAAATGTTATACAAATTAATTAATATTCGAACCAATTAAACAATTATATTTTTCACTTGATTAATTTAATTAACTAACCATTTAATTTTAACCAATGATTTTCTTTTCAACTAAAAATTTAAAATTTGAACTGATTCCTTTTGAATAAATCTATCCAACTAAGGCTTTATTTTTAAAATTAATTACCCTATTTTAAATCGATTTCTTTTAATGATTAAATTAACAAAAGTTCAATTAAACTAAATTTCCTTTTCCCAAAATCATATCTATTAATATTTAACAACTGTTTAGATCAAATTCGTATAAACTTTCGAATCTTTTATTTTATTTTCAAATCTTCCTTTCAAAATTCTTTTCCTTAAAAAAAATTGAACATAACAGTAATTTAATTTACTGTAAAAAATATTTTCCTATTTTTTTTTCACTGCATATATTTTTATTTTCAAATATATATATATATATATATATATATATATACATTTATATTTATTCAAATTAAACGAAAATGACAATTATACCTTACTGACTGGTATTCAATCCCCCGGTAGAACTCAAATCCCATCGTGCACACGAGCTGCCGCAGCTTCCAACCCAACTCGCGAAAGCTCGAAACCGAACCAAAACCCAAGAACAGCTCTGTCCTCACGTCGCCTTCCCACGACCATCGCCAGTCACGCGATTGCCACAGGCCATTTCCCCTTCCAAAGTCGCGAACTTCACTTCTTCGTGCTTCCCTCCTCGGCCGCGACTCGACTTCACAGCACCACCCCGCGCACCTGTAGCCGCCGCATGCTCCTCCTCCAAGTCGACATCGAAGTCGACATTGATGTTCTCCTCCATGCCGCGAGCGCGCACGCGTTGCGCCTCGATGTTGATCTGCTCGAGAACCCACGACGTCATCTTCCTCTGACTCGCGATTTGATTTATGGCTACGGCCATTAAAAAAAAAATTCATTTTCTTTGATTTCGAAAAACTGGAGAGGGAGAGAGACGCGAAAAAGGACTTTGGCCATTATTTGTTTTATTTTGGCTCCTGATTTTATTCGTTTGAAATTGAAGGAGAGAACGTGATTTATCGGAGAAGAGTCGTGCAAGCACGTCCTTGTATCGCGATTTTAGGCATATTTTTAGGGATGCTGCCGTTTGTTTTAAATTTAAATTTAAATTCACTTTGTTTCGATACAACTTTCAACGCGTTTACGTGTCGTATTCTCACACAACAACTCAGAAAGATACGAAATTTGAAATCCGAGAATAATTAAATATTACGGACCCAATGGAACTGGTTTCGTCGAATTCCGAGACTGTGCCTCGGACGGCTATTTTTAAATATCGATTCAAACGATTAAAATTTCAAAACTGAACAAAGAAGTTTCAAATTCAATTCTGAAGCTTCTATTACCTTCAGTATTATCAATATGAATTTTACAAGCCTTTGAAATATTTTTTAAATCAGCTTAAAATTGAAGATTCAAATTTCTATTCAACTTCAATAGATTAAATTTTATAATTTAATCGCCAAATTCAAAGTTATATTGAAAATTCAATCCAAACCATCATTCAAATATTTAAATTTAATTAAATATTTTCAAATTAAATTGTTCAAAATTCTGGGTCGTTACATCTTCAAACCCTCTAGCACACTCCAGAACTGACATTTCTCCTTGTTCTTGCTCGGTACACTTTCTGATCGGAGCAGATTGCGCCATTACTGACATGAATCTCTCTTGGAACCTTCTCCTAAACTCTGCCCATGTCATCTCCTTTTTGTTTACTCCAGCTATCACACTATTACACCAAAATAAAGCTTACCCTTGAAGCTGTATCGAGCTAAGTCTCCTCTTCTACTCATCATTGAGCCCTAAATCAGCAAATATCCTTTCATAGTGCAATAACCAGCTCTTCACTTATATAGCATCCTCTTTTCCAATAAATGGCTTCCCTCTAAGCCTAGCTTAGTTTCTACTCAAATTAGCGTAATGATTGGCCATTGGAGCTTCCTGAACTCCTCCTGCAACATTTCCTCCAACAACCCCAACATTAATCCCAACTTACATCATGTTTACAAAAAACGGATACAGAGCCCCTATATCTACTTGTGGGACTCCAACACTAGCATTCTCAGCTTAAGCCTGACCTTGAGTACTCCTTGTATTTGGTTGGGCATTTCTATTGGTGGTGGTACTATCTCCTCCATGGTTAACTCTGCCTCTTCTACCATCCATATCTGTATTCAAACCCCACAAGATATAGAAGAATAACCTAACAAAGATAGGAGACTAGAGATAAAGCGTATACTTATATATATAGCAAATACAAGTACGTTACTATAGAGTTATCTCATACTCGATCTTAACTCTAATTCTTAAGGATTATGTTTTAAAAAATCATTTTTAGTTAAATTATTTCATAAACCTATGCTATGATACCAAGTTGTAACATCCCCTATTTAGAGGCCCAAAGCTAAGCGCTACAGATGTAGTAGTCATCTATAGTATTAACTTTCGACGGCTAAATAAGGCCATGTTAATGATATCTACAATATCAGAAGCACTTGAATATAAAACAAAATAAGATTTCAAAACAGCATTTTCCATTACATTTCAAAATAGATGTTCCATATTCGAATCACACGATCCCAAAATGTTTCCCAAGCAAAGATAAATTATAATATTACACAATACGCCAAGAGCGATATTTGAAGATGTCCCCTTGGTTGATCAAAGTCATAACTAACTTAATACACAGCAGAAATAAACACAAAACAAAGAACTGCAACTCCTAAAGCCGATCCGTTAGCCTCCTGCTCGCTTACGGTAGCTTTATTCGTTATCCTACTAAAAAACTGTAAAGCCTGAACCCTCAGCCTCAAATCAATTTTAAGCACCCGTGAGTTTAAGGGGAAACAAAAAATTTGGGTCAAACATAAAGCCTGGTGTGAATAATACTATGCACCTCTGTTATTTAATGTTAAGGGAGACCATGCCTCTTAGCGAAACGAGTTTCCCCTTACCAATATCCTTTTAAAATGTATCTTTTTGCAAATCTTTACCCTGTAACCAAAATTGGTTAAAACTGTAAAGTATTATTATGTAGACATACATATTAGGTAACAATTGGACTATCTGTCTAAATATTATAGTTTTGTTTGGCTAACTACTAAACTTTGGCTGACTCTCGAGCCTACCAGACAAAATAATCTAACATCTGTTAGACACACCTCTCTTGGGTGGTATGTCCTTAACTATCTGTTAAATACTTCTCTTTTGGATGGTCTATCCTTAACCTAACATCTCCTAGGGTCACCTGATCCTAATGGTTTTGCAGGCTCACCAATAACCTATCTGTATACAAATATATACTCCCTTCCATGTGTAATCATAATTTTAGTCTTACCTGTGACAAAGCCCCACACATTGGAATTTTTGACTAAATTATCTGAAGCCAATAGCTAATGTATAGGGCACGACACTATACCAGTCCCATCTGGTATTCTAAAATCCGAGTCATTTTACTTAGGGATACCATCCCATAATTTCTTTGAAAACCTTTTCATCTGAAATTGATTAAAATCTTTTAGACCAGACTTAAACAAGGAAAACATTTGTACTCTATGCTTTACTCAAAACCATCTTGCCATGTTATATATGTTGAATAAGCTAGTATGTGATTCTTTTTAATGATAATATATATATATATATATATATATATATTCATTTAAATGTATTTGTTCATGTACTATTTTATTTTCATATAATTAAATAAATATTTGCTGAATAAAATAAATATTTGTTCATGTACTATTTTATATTCATATAAATAAATAAATATTTAATGTTTTATTTGCATATCCCTGTATAGATTCATTTGCATATTTTTATTTACTTTCATGCATATACGAACGGGGAGCTTTGTTGTAGAGAGGGAGCATTCAAATAGGGGAAGCAAATTGAATGATAAAATATATTTAGTAAATTCAAAATCTTAAATATATGTTTGTTATCATCAAAAGAGGGAGATTGTTGAATATGCTAGTATATGATTTTTGTTGATGATAATAAACATATATATATATATATATATTCATTTAAATGTATTTGTTCATGTACTATTTTATTTTCACATGATTAAATAAATATTTGCTGAATAAAATAAATAATATGGAATTTAAATTCAAACAGATATTTTGTTCAAACAAACATTTTATTACAATTTTGAATAGTACAAATTTGTGCTCTCACTATATATACCCAATTTCAATTATAATACAATTTTGATTACATAACAATTTTTCGTTTACAATGTTCACTTCACTACATTTCACTCATTCACTCTTATTACTATTCAACTCTATCCCGAATTGAATCCAACAACTAAGTTATCTGCAAAATACAAACTGACGCAGTAAAATTGAAAAAGAAATATCTATGCAGTGTAAAATAAAATGTGTATTTTGAAAATGTTATTTGTCTCAGGGATTTGGGTTGTTCATCATCATATTCATTTTTGAATTCATTATACATGAACAGCTTATGACATGCAGAGTGTGTCATTGTACATGCCATGATATCGTGCACACCGATATACACTTGAGAAAACTGCAGGGACAGGTGAGCACAAGGTCAAACCCAACCAAAAGCTAGGTTCAACTCAAGTGCAATACAAATAATGTCACGACATGAGCACATGGTCAAACCTGAGCTATAAGCTTGATTCAACTCAGGTGCAATACGAAAAAATAATCCAGATGAAAGTGTACACGAAAGTTCAAACTGTAGGTATAAAGTGATGTATACATGAATGCTATGATAAAAGACAACAACATCAACCAAGGTCAAGACCGGACCCAAGTCAACCGAAAATATAAGCATGGATGAATAGTGATGTCACAAGCACACCAAACCAAGGATAAGTGAACAGTGAAGTGAAACAAGCATAGACCCAACAACAATGCGAATATAAGCTCAACTGATACAAGTGTAGTGCAATTCAACCACACACACATACACACATACATATGTATGTATGTATATATATATGATGACACTGCAGCTACCAATCAACGAAATGGTCGGTATAAGTTCAAATAGTAAAATGCTTCGACCAGACTTATTTATGAATGACTAGATATGTATACAGTGAAACCAAACTACCAAATTGAACAAGCCATTACTTGACATAGATCAATACAGCAAGTACAACAGGTGCAGGTACACAAAACCATGTGAAGACTCCATGAGGAACAAGATGATCTGCCTCGAAGGACATGACTCAAGTGCATATGAACTTAGCTAACAGTATAGTGACAATATGAATGCAGTGAAGTGTCATACGCAAACCAAACCAGACTAAAGTGAAACTGTCGGACAAGTCAAGGAGGAAAGAAATTGTAAATCAAAACTTTTGAAGTGTTCAAATTTCTCTCAGTAACAGTTAAATGAAGTTAAAGAAAGAATTGAAATATCAATTAGTGAATCATTCAACCAAAATTAAAATTAAGTAGTTCGAACAAAAACTATGGTAGTTCGAACAAAAACCACGTTAGCAGCTTCAAGTCATGGAACAACAACTACAAAAATAAAGTACAAGTCGAACAAGTCAACAGAGAAAAGAACGGAATCAAATTCCGAAACAAATCAAAGCCGTTGTGACCATGGGAAAAGAATCGAGCAAATTCAAACTCATGAAGCAGTGGTTAGCAAGCACATCAGAAAATATACAAACTAAACAGGTCAGAAAACATCACTAACATCCAAGCGAAATCGAATGGCCGAGCTAAAGTAACT
This sequence comes from Allium cepa, assembly GCA_030765085.1. NCBI lineage: Eukaryota > Viridiplantae > Streptophyta > Magnoliopsida > Asparagales > Amaryllidaceae > Allium > Allium cepa. The sequence continues at coordinate 338,379,493 of CM060932.1, read as the reverse complement.
GAAGAATTCAAACAATAGTATACACATGATAAATGAGGGAATTGAACCTTATAAAACCCATTCTCATCATCAGCCTTTAATTCAATCGAGTTCAAGCATATCAACGAAATAGTACAGAAAATCACATACCAAACTCGACAAATTTGAAGGAGCTGTTCGCAAATCAAAGAGACGATTGATCATCAAAGCAGTCACTAGAATCATCTATTCGATCGATCAACAGAAAGAAGCGACTTCAATTTCTAATAAAACCCTAACTTTTCAGAACAGAAAGGAACTAAGAGGAAAGAAGAAAGGCAACCATTTTCACAGAGTAAAGCGGGCCAAAGAAATAAAAGAGAAGGGGATTTGTTTTATCACTTTACTTATTTATCGGGCCGACATCTTTTAGTTGCATTTGGGCTTTATTTTTTAAAATTAGGGTTTTGTGTTTATATTATTTTTAAATTTGAATTTTCTTTTAAACTTTTGTAATTTTCTAGTTGTTTGACTAGGGGACGAACTACGGTGGTGTAGTTTGAGAATTCATAACTCGGTGGCTGAGTTGTGGCAGGTTTTGAGCATAGAGTTAGGTTAGTCGATAGCGGGTGTCGTGAATTTACGTTTGTAAGCGTCTGACTACTTAATTTCAAGTAGAAACCTTGGGGGCAGCATGTAGGCAGGGTTTTGCCGTAGCTAGGTAAATTTGTGTTGTTCTATTTCTACTTTTTATATTTTTCTATTATCTGCGTTGCTATTTTTCTGCTATTATCAGTGCTGCGATTATTTTATATACTTCTGCATTAAATTTTCATAATTATTAGTATCACCCTATTCACCCCACTCTAGGGTGAAATCAGTCCTACGATTGGCATCAGAGCTAGGGACAAAAATCAAGTTTTGTTTTAAAAATTTTATTTTTCAAAAACAAATTAGTTTTCTAAAAATTTGATTTGTTTTCAAAAACAATTTTATTTTTTAAATTTGAATTTTCAAAATGGCTTTTCTAATAACACTTTGGTGAGGGTCAGTCCATAGTTAGACCACTAATGTTCAATGGTGAATATGCATACTGGAAAAATAGAATGAAATTTTTTCTAAAAACCATTGATGCTTGGAATATTGTTGAGACAGGATATACAGCACCAACTATAGTGGTGGATAATAAAAAAGTTGAAAAACCATTGGATTAATGGACAGATCTAGAAAATAAATCACAGAATGATAACTCTAAAGCTATTGAATTCTATAAAGGATTTGAAGCAAATCAAAGTTGAAGAACTCATCGAAAATCTCATTATTTATGAGCTAGAAATGAAATTCAAGGAATAATACGAAGGAGGCGATACTCAAAGAAATCAAAAGCTCTCAAAGGAACAACCAAAAGTGAAGATGATGATGGTGCAACATAACTAGCGCTGATAATAAAGAAATTCAAAAGGGGGAATCACAAATATGTAAATCCAGCTCTAAATCAATAATTAAAAGGCAGAATAGTCAAATTAATAGACAACCCAGAAGAGCAGGAGATCATCTGCCACAAGTGTAATAAACCTGGTCACATCAAGCCCCATTGTCCTCAAAATCGACTCGGCCAAAAAAAGAAACCGAAAAGGAGAAGTTTTGAAGCCACTTGGAATGAAACTGACGAAGATAATAAAAGCACTGGTAGTGAGAGTGAAAAAGCAGATCTGTGCTTTTGAGGTGATATAATTGACAGTGATAATGATGAGCCAAGCGAGGTGTCAAAACCTACTCATTCAGAATTATTTATATATTTTCATGAAGTAAATGGCTGTTTCGAAATACTTAGGGAGAAATACGCTAAAAATGAATCACAAAGAGATACTTTGATAGATTAAAATAAACAGCTTGATCAATTGGTTAAAAACTATCAAAACAAGTTCCCTAAGTGTGAAAAGTGTCCAACATTCGAAAAAGAAATTAGATAATCAAAAATTAAAATTAAATCGCTTGAAAATGAAATTCTGATTTTAAAAGAAAGTGAAAACACCAGGAGAGAAAATTCTATTAAAAAATGCACTTAGTTTAAATGAAAATGAGTCGCTCAAAACACAAGTGTAACAATTGTCTACAAGTTTTGAAAAGTTCTCTAGAGGGAGAAAAATCATAAATATGTTAATAGGAAAACAAACAGTTAATATGTTAGACAAGGACTTGGATATAATCAATCTGAACATGTTAGAAGTAAAATTAATCATATCAAATCAGAGTGCACAATCTGTAGAAGAATTGGACACAATCTCAATAATTGTTGGCATAGACCCAAACATGTGAAAACCATTTCAATTTGGGTTCCTAAATGCACAAATGTAAATTCCCTTAAAGTCAAACAAATATGGGTGCCAAAAGGAACAAATATAATTTTTTTTGGTTCTACTCAAACATATTTTTCAAAATCAGTTGCCACTAATAACCATGGACTTATAAAACAAATAGGTCGCAAAAATCCTTTCTAGTGTAGGTATGGTGGTAGGCTAAGGAACAACGATAGTGTTACATGGATTTTGGCTGTTCAAGGAACACAATGGGCGGCAAATCAAAGTTCCATAGCCTAGTATGAAGGTGGAATAATCTCAATGAGAAAGAATGAAAAATTATCATAAAGGTAAAATAGGTAAAGGTACATCTATCTTGAATGATATATTAAATGTGATAATCTGCACCATAATCTGATTTGAATTAGCTAGTTATATGATAATAAAATAAATGATTCTAACTTATTCATATTTGACTTGTTCTTATTTGACTTGTTCTTATTTTAGATTCTGATTTATGCAAAAATGTTTACCAATCGTCTTTTCATCTTTGAACTAGTTCATATAAATTTTTTTGGACTGATGATGGTGTTGTACTCATGATACAAGCGAATATATTTGTTAATTTGCTTCTAGATCTGACATTATGTTCATTGTCTATTTATTTGCATGGTTTAAATTCAAATTCGAAAAATTTCATTTAAAAGTTGTAAGAAGGATTTTATGGAATTTGTTGCAACTTCACGGTTTGGTCTATTATATATATATCTAACGATAAATTTGAGTCAACAAGATATTCTGATGCAGATTACACTGGTAATCTAGTCGATAGAAAAATTACTAGTGGAACGTGTTATATGTATTGGAACTTAGTTTAAAAACATTACTTTAAAATTTACTTTAAACTTTTGATTCAATTATTCAAATTCCAAAACATCCTTCTTTAAATTTAAAATTTTAATTAAGTTAAACTACTTCCAAAACAAAGTTAAATTTTAAAATAATTTCAATATGCACTTTTAAAATTTGATTAACAATTACTTTTAAACAACAAGCCTTTTTAACTTTGTAATTTTAATTCTTTTATACAACCTGAACTTGTTTTATTTCAAATCGACAAGTTTTAATCAGCAATTATATCCTTAAATCTCACAGCATTAGCCCGAAAGCCCACAAACACAAAATCAAAAAAAAAAGAAAAAACAGCACGAACCCCAAACTCCACCGTCGTTGACCATCTCGGCAACGCTGAGCCATGCCGACCACTCCATTGTGATGCCACAACCCATATCGTCGTCCTCCCCAAGCGCGAACGCCAACAACCCACCAACGTTCGTCGCGAAATCACCTACAGCCAACCCGAAACCCAAAACCAACTAAACCCTAATTTCTGCAATTCCCATCAAATTATTCATTGAAAAAAATCAAAAGTGTTTTTCCTATAATCCATGACATACATACTAGCTACGATTCAAAAATCAAATCAAATCATCAAGTATAACATCCATAGTTCATAAAAATCCCTAAATCCTTCAAACCGAAAATTCAACTTAAATACACAATTAAAAATTATGATACCAACTCTAAAAATCATATCTTTACTATTGTAATCCAAATATACATTCAAAACTAAAGTTTGAAATCATAAATTTTTGCCCAAGTTATGATTTTTACTATAAATTTGAAAAATATGAATAACTAATTCATTTAAAATCCTACAACTATTTTTAGATGATAAATCTCTTGATTACAAACAATTTTCATTCACAAATCATACTCCAATTTGTAATCAAAATCAAGTATTGATTTTAAAAAGGAAAAAAAACAACCTGTATAATCAATAGTATACATATACAGGCATTCACCATATATTCTTTTATTTTTATTTTATTTAACAAACATACATCCGGGTAGACTAAATACATCATCAAACTCAAATCTATTTGCATGCAACATTCAATTAAAAATTAAATCAAAATTGTTTTTAAAATATAATTTACTCACCATGATAAAACATGCAGAGCAGTTCATTACTTTCCAGGTTTGAAAAACCTTGAAGATCAAATTTTTGCTTTTGATTCTTGCTGATGAAAATCACCCTTTGCATGCTTTTAATTTGTTGATTAAAACTTGCTGAAGAATTTCATTTTGACATGCAGGTTTGTAAATTTTTGAAGCTGCAGCTTTAAATGAATACAGATTTCATCTTTGCTTCCATGTTGTTTTTGAAGGTTGGAGATTTGTATATGCAGATGAACATCACTTAATTGCAGGTTTATTTGAATTTGAAATGCAGGCTTTGGTTGCAGATTGATCTTAAACTTGCTTCTGATATTTTGTAGATTTGATTTCAGTAGCATTTTGTGATTATGAAATTTCAGGTTTTAAAAGAGATTTCTGTTTTGAACTAAGAAGTAAAAACAAAGAAAAAGTGTTTAAATGTAAACTAATTTTTCTTCTTAAAAATATTTATTAAAAAGAAATATTATATGTTGCCACTTGTCTTGAAGAGTTCACATTTGTCATTTAGTTTACTTAATTATTTTACAAGTGTTATTAAGGGTGTTAACTAGTTTACACATGTTTATTAGTATTTTTAATTAAATTTTCACTTAGTTTAAATGTAAATAAACTTACTTTCTTAAGTTACCAAATGAATAAATGTTTACATAAGTATTTATAAATTTACTTTTAAGAGAAAATATTCTAAAACTAATAAATACAAATATAATTATACGTCTTATACATGTTATTTAAAATCTAGAACTTTTATTTTTCTACACTCATATTATTTTAAATTGAAGCATTTAAAAAGAAAGAAAAACAAACTTTGTTTAAGTCCCTTTTTAAACTATCTTATTAAAAATAAATAACAATTATCTTATATTTTGAAAACAATCAATTAATCTAAATTAACTTTTGAAAATATAAATTTTATAACAAATGAATTAAACTTTACTTAGCTTTTGAAAAATACTAATTAAAAACAATGCTTTAAATTACAATATACATATATAAATTATCAACAGATTAAAGAAATTTCAAAATAACTCAAATTATAACATATACAAACATATATATTACAATTTGAAAATCCATCTTTTATTTAAAACACAAGATCTTCTATTCACAATATATATCAGATATATATATTGTAAATAGAATAAAATTTCATTAGCTTTGAAAAATAAATCTTATCCATTTCAAATTATTAGAAAGATATTGATCACAATTATCAAATTAAATATTTATTAACCTTTAAAAAGAATAAATTTATCAGTTTAAATTAAAATTATAAAGAAAAATTATCAAACCAATTAAATTATTTATATAGATTATTAAATTTATATTCCCCAAAATTCCAGGTCGTTACAATGCTCCCCCTTAAAATAATTTCGTCCCCGAAATTCAAAAGCAAAGGTAATTTAATAACCCAGCAAAGATTTTAATTTAAATCAGCAAAGCATTCCTATCAACCAGTAACTAACAGCCAAAGCAATCAATCAAACAAACAAACTTAACTAATTATTCTGACACAAATCCGAATAGATCTCTAATACTATCTCGAGTTTCCCAAGTTTAAATCACCGGGAGACTCGCTCTACAAAAATTAACAAACTAACACCACCAAAATCCAAAGCTCCACTCATCTCTAGATCCATCAATCTGAACAGAACATCAGACTATACTTAAGTCCAGCTCAACTTCCAAATCCAACTGAACTACAGATTCAACAACCAATCGATGAATCATGCACGTACTCCCTTAAAGATACGTGAAATACAATGAATTCCAACTATCCAAACTGGCAATTCAATCTCATCCTATCAAAACATAGATAAGAAATCTTCAAATGCCTCAGAACTAGCCATCCAATCGAACCAATTACTGCTCTCTCAACCAGAGAAATCTTAACAACAATGAAGTATACAACTTTAAATTCCAAACTCCTAATCTCATATCTGTATAACTCAACAGACAATCCTAGGCTGCCAATTCTCTTCCTGATCAGCTTAACCTATGCTGATGCTTCCAGAAACAACTAGACCAAAGCAAACAAATTTTTGGATCCCATTCAACAGAAAAGTCTTCCAAAATCCGTCGAAATCCAGAACTCATGCTCTACTCCAAAGCAATAGCAATCTGATCTTGCTTCCTTTCTTGCACAGCTGCTACCTCGCTTCCACTGCACAACTCTGATTGAGAATACTGTTGATGAACAAGAATACAAACTTACCCAATATCCGAAAACTTTGTTAATCAAATCCATAAAAATCTAAGTGACTCATCTGACTCAGTCACACAACCTTATAACAGAAATCCAAACTCAAAAACTAGATCTGACCAAATCCAATTCCAAAAATATTCTGAGCTGCTACACCAACTCTACCTTCAGGCTAACTACCAAAATCGCTCCTGAAACCAAAACAGTATGGAATTCAACTCCAGATGCAGACAGCCTTCTAATTACCTTAGTAGCTCCTATTTCCCATGAGAACTCTCAGCCTCAAACAAAAGATAATCTAATAAAAATTTCCAAATTAATCGCAAGTCACTCTTACGATCCAACCTAGTTCGGATTCTAAAGAAACCGTCCTCTCTTTACCAATTAGAACGGCTTAAAGCTTTTCCAAACAAGGTTAACCTTCCAGAAAACACTTTACCTTTCGCCCGGGCTGCTGAAAGAAGAACCACAAAGATTCCTGAACCATCGGAGAAACAACCAGCACTGCTGCTTCCAAACTCTACCTTAAAGATACTGCAGAGCTAAAGGACCTTCTCATCAGCACACCGAACACTTCGAGCTGAAACTGCTACTACAGCTAACTAAAGACTTATAATCCAAAGGCTTCTCGACTCCAAAACCACCAACAAACCCCACAACGGACCTCCGAGATGGCAGACAACCACTCAAGAAACTCGGACTCCAAACTAAGCATCAACATCTCACTCTCCTTAAGGAATAACAATAAGACCATGTCGAAGAGATTCAACTCATAGACCTTAGTCTCCTATTCCAGAACAGACAACCTCATTGCTAAAGATCCAAACAACTTCTATACAGACGAGTCTTCCCTGCAGCAGGTAAAGACTGCTCCTCAACTGCTTCTAAAACCGCTTCAAAAGAAAACATCTTCTGAAAATATCCAATAGATAATGCATCTCATTACGCAGTTATCAAGATATCATTACTTACTTCGGCACTTCCGACAGATCCAAACTCAAGAATAATTCGCTCACCCGAGCGAAATCCAAATTTACACTTCAAAGATAAACTCCGAATCTTCAAAAGATTTCCTTCAGATATCAGAGAGACCTTTACTCCAAACTACAAATCTCACTCGAGACGGTATTAGGTCTACAGTCTTGCCCAAAATACTTCCAATCCTCAAACATAAGGACCTCTTCCATCAGTGGTAGTCGTGTTACACACACACACAAACCACTACTCCATCCACCTCTAAAACTTATGTTGGAAAATCCAAACAGATAACCCAACCGATCAGGTATATATATATATATATATATAGTTATATATAAAAATTACAAGTACACTCTCTCAAGAAAGACACCACTCCAGAGCCTTGGTATTCACTCAACCAAATGCTCCCTAAAGAAAGATACACTTCAGAGCCTAGGTATTTACTCAGCCTAATGCTCTGATACCAAATGAGACGACCCGACTTCCTATCTCCAGGAAATCACATCATCTAAGAAGAAAGAAAGGGATAGAAAAAGAAAAGAAAGAGAAAGAAAGAAACAACAACATCAGAGAACTCACAGCGGAACGAATAAAATACAATATATCAAATAAAATATTACATAGTTTCCTATTACATCAGAGTACACAACTTAAACAATACATATTGGACAGTTATAAACTTCTGTCTAACTATACAACTCAAGTACAACAGAAACAGATACCAAACAAACACAGCAGAACCATAATATATCTACACGTCGAAGCCACCTGCTCTATATCTCCTCCAAAATTCGTCAAGCAAACCTGAATCACTTGACTACTCATACATAATATGAGTACCCAAGAGTTTAATAAAACAGAAAATAAACACTCAGGTTAGACAGGGGTCTGGTGTGAGTAAACGGGTTAAAATTGCTTAACTTTAGAAAACCTTTGAAAAGAAAAGGTATCACGTAAGACTTTCCACACATAAACATGGAAAAGTTTTTACCTTACGCTAACCAAAACATTTGATAGGAAATCCAGTGATATTATAATAGTGTCTAGGGTTTTCAAATAAATAAGAAATAACCGAAATTGTTACATTCGTTAAATTCCAGCTACTAGCCACAAAAGTGGGTAATACAATCAAAACCGTTGGGTCTCGTAGGGAGAATGGGTTTCCATCAATGGCAGGGCTACTGGGGTACCTCCCGTCACAGTACGTGGCCTAGATCAACGTACCGAGGAGTACGCCCGCTCCCCTGCAACACAAGGCCGGAACCATTCGTTACTGAACAGTTTTGAACAAGACCACCCCATAGTTGGCGCGACCAACCACACACTAAGCCGAAATAGAAGGGACCTCTAGACATGGGTAAATCTCACTCTCAAGTGGGGGCTACCCACGAAGTCTTGTTGCACCTTCCCCATTTTAGCCATTCCCGGGTTGATGAGGCTTGAGGCTACGATTAACTTTATAGAACACATCTATCTTAGAATGCTCATCGTCCATCTGATGATGTTCCGAAAGCATTCGATCCATACAAGTTCATTCCAGGTTCGAACGAAACCCAAGGCACTATCTCGTTGCACTCATTTTGGAATCACCCTTAGAGTCAACGACCATAGCCCTTGCACTCTAAATCACCATCTCGAATCTATAAGCACTATTCCGTCAACTCATTACGGAATCACCCACAGAGTTATACTGACGTATAGTCCTTACACCTCGAGTCTTCACTTGTTCCACTTGGATTCACGACCTAACGTTTAATTGGAATCGATGTGGTTTTCGAATTCCAAATATGGAAACCCGATCCCGATCTCACCGAAACCAAACGCCATTTTAAATGTCCAAGTTGTACTTAAGGGTTTAAACAGTTTAAACTTATATTCAGGGTGATACATAAACAGATAGATGAATCACATTATCACAATAGATAGTTTATAACAACATTCATCTCAGATCAGCATATCACATAACAGAGATATCCAGTATCAACCAATATCAATCATCTAATATCAATCAATCAACCAATATAAATCAATCATCCATAAGCAGAATTGAATAACTCTTAATCGGTTGGATTATTTAAATCCTTCTTCATTTATTTATTTCAAATAAATAGATTAATCATCTCTAATGATCTTCTTTAATTAATCTTCCTTGATTAATTTTATTTAATTACATTTAAGTAATCATCCTTAACCATATTCAGTAATTAACCTTTAACTACTATCATTAATTACAATAATTAATGATCATCCATTTACTTCCATTAATTAACTATAATTAATTGCATTAAACCTCAATTAATTACAATTAATTAATCACACTTACATTAAATCACTTATATTAATCAACCTTGATTAATTATCAAATGATCCTTATTAATTAATAATTACTTTAATTAATTAAATAATTAACTTATAATTAATCATTCGATTAATCATAATCAGTAATTAACAATTTGTAATTACTTATCTTAATTAATTAACTTCTTAATTAATTAACTTCTAAATTAATTATATTAATCCTTGATTAATTAATCCAATTAATTAATCTTTAATTACTTTATTAAGTAATTATTGAACAATTAAATTAAAAAATAAATCCTTAGTTAATTACTTTATTAATTAATTACAATTTTAATTAATTACATTTAGTGATTAATCTTTAATTAAACACATTTTATAATTAATTAATCTCATTTATTAGTTAACTAAATAATTAAGTAATTAACTCTTAAATTACTTAACAAGTAATTATCTCTAATTACTTCATTAATAAATCTTAATTATTCTCTTAATTAATTACTTAACAAATAATTACCTCCATCATTAGATAATCCTTAATTCATTAATTGATTAATTACTCCATAATTAATTAACTTCAAAAAAAAAATATTAATCAATTCCTTAATTGATATCATTAAATGATTAACCAATAATCACTTCCATTAAAAATACTCCATGAGTAATCACTATTAATTATCTCCATAAGTAATTAACTTTCTTAATTACATTCAACAATTAACCATTAACTACTTTATTAAGAAATTACACTTAATTAATCCATAATTAAGTGATTATTTAAAATTAAATAATCAATTAACTAATTATTTAAAATTAATTTAACAATTAATTAATCAACTTCTAATATTAAAAAAATCTTTAATAAATTAAGAAAACCATAAATCTTAATCAAACTTAACTTATTAACAACTCATATTAAATAAGTATTCTTAATTTAATTATCCAAATAATTTAACCTAATTTATTTTCATAAATAAATTATTTGAATGATTTAAATCTTATTAATTCAAAAACAAATTATTAAACTTGGTTTACAAAATCATAACTTAAGCTTTATTTGAAAATAAAGTATTTAGAAATCAATTTGACATTTAAAATACTTTAATTATCTAATTTAAATTTATCGTTTCCAATGTAAATTGGAACTTAGTTTAAAAACATTACTTTAAAATTTACTTTAAACTTTTGATTCAATTATTTAATTCCAAAACATTCTTCTTTAAATTTAAAAATTTAATTAAGTTAAACTACTTCCAAAACAAATTTAAATTTTAAAATAATTTCATTTGTGCTTTTAAAATTTGATTAACAATTACTTTTAAACAACAAGCCTTTTTAACTTTGTTATTTTATTTCTTTTATACAACCTGAACTTGTTTTATTTCAGATCGACAAGTTTTAATCGGCAATTATATCCTTAAATCTCACTACATTCGTCTGAAAGCCCACAAACAAAAAATAAAAAAAAACTGCAAAAACAACACGAACCCAAAACTCCACCATCGTTGACCATCTCGGCAACGCTGAGCCATGCCGACCACTCCATCGTGATGCCACAACCCATATCGTCGTCCTCCCCAAGCGCGAACGCCAACAACCCACCAACGTTCGTCGCGAAATCACCTACAACCAAACCGAAACCCAAAACCAACTAAACCCTAATTTCTGCAATTCCCATCAAATTATTCATTGTAAAAAATCAAAAGTATTTTTCCTATAATCCATGACATACATGCTAGCTACGATTCAAAAATCAAATCAAATCATCAAGTATAACATCCACAGTTCATAAAAATCCCTAAATCCTTCAAACCGAAAATTCAACTTAAATACACAATTAAAAATTATGATACCAACTCTAAAAATCATATCTTTACTACTGTAATCCAGATATACATTCAAAACTAAAGTTTGAAATCATAAATTTTTGCCCAAGTTTTGATTTTTACTGTAAATTTGAAAAATATGAATAACTAATTCATTTAAAATCCTACAACTATTTTTAGATGATAAATCTCTTGATTACAAACAATTTTCATTCACAAATCACAGTCCAATTTGTAATCAAAATCAAGTTATTGATTTTAAAAAGGAAAAAAAACAACTTGTATAATCAACAGTATACATATACAGGCATTCACCATATATTCTTTTATTTTTATTTTATTTAACAAACATACATCCAGGTAGACTAAATACATCATCAAACTCAAATCTATTTGCATGCAACATTTAATTAAAAATTAAATCAAAACTGTTTTTAAAATATAATTTACTCACCATGATAAAACATGCAGAGCAGTTCATTACTTTCCAGGTTTGAAAAACCTTGCAGATCAAATTTTTGCTTTTGATTCTTGCTGATGAAAATACCCTTTGCATGCTTTTAATTTGTTGATTAAAACTTGCTGAAGAATTTCATTTTGACATGTAGGTTTGTAAGTTTTTGAAGTTGCAGCTTTAAATGAATACAGATTTCATCTTTGCTTCCATGTTGTTTTTGAAGGTTGTAGATTTGTATATGCAGATGAACATCACTTAATTGCAGGTTTATTTGAATTTGAAATGCAGGCTTTGGTTGCAGATTGATCTTAAACTTGCTTCTGATATTTTGCAGATTTGATTTCAGTAGCATTTTGTGATTATGAAATTTCAGGTTTTAAAAGAGATTTCTGTTTTGAACTAAGAAGTAAAAACAAAGAAAAAGTGTTTAAATGTAAACCAATTTTTCTCCTTAAAAATATTTATTAAAAATAAATATTATATGTTGCCACTTGTCTTGAAGAGTTTACATTTGTCATTTAGTTTACTTAATTATTTTACAAGTGTTATTAAGGGTGTTAACTAGTTTACGCATGTTTATTAGTATTTTTAATTAAATTTTCACTTAGTTTAAATGTTTACATAAGTATTTATAAATTTACTTTTAAGAGAAAATATTCTAAAACTAATAAATACAAATATAATTATACGTCTTATACATGTTATTTAAAATCTAGAACTTTTGTTTTTCTACACTCATATCATTTTAAATTAAAGCATTTAAAAAGAAAGAAAAACAAACTTTGTTTAAATCCCTTTTTAAACTATCTTATTAAAAATAAATAACAATTATCTTATATTTTGAAAACAATCAATTAATCTAAATTAACTTTTGAAAATATAAATTTTGAAACAAATGAACTAAACTTTACTTAGCTTTTGAAAAATACTAATTTAAAAACAATGCTTTAAATTACAATATACATATATAAATTATCAAAAGATTTAAGAAATTTCAAAATAACTCAAATTATAACATATACAAACATATATATTACAATTTGAAAATCCATTTTTTATTTAAAACACAAGATCTTCTATTCACAATATATATCAGATATATATATTATAAATAGAATAAAATTTCATTAGCTTTGAAAAATAAATCTTATCCATTTCAAATTATTAGAAAGATATTGATCACAATTATCAAATTAAATATTTATTGACCTTTAAAAAGAATAAATTTATCAGTTTAAATTAAAATTATAAAGAAAAATTATCAAACCAATTAAATTATTTATATAGATTATTAAATTTATATTGCCCAAAATTCCGTGTCGTTACAATAGTAACCAATCTTTATATTACTAAGCAAATACACATAGCTCACTTAAATCAATCTTATAGATATATAAAGTAACAATCGAATATCCGAGCCGTACGCCTTCATTATACAAATACAGTAAAACCAATAACTCCTCTCTGACATGCCTTTCAAAACTTTACAGACCTTAAAACAGTCTTTATATATATAGAACAAACATATCCTTTAAAATGAAGTATTGTTTAAGCCCATATAATTTCAGAATAAAGTAAAAACAACATCATAAGTATGAATGTAATATACGTCATTATAAAATCCAATTAAACTAATACAACCAAAAATGTATTGCAGATATAATGATAGCTTTCAAATGAAGTACAAGAAGGCTCCAAACCGCATATATATAAATTCACCGAAAGAAGGCCATGTTGGCTCGACGCGAACAACAGAAGGGAGGTACGCGGCTGAGGTGGCTTCGGAAGAGGAGTAAGAAGAGGCGGCGGCTCTGGTAGCTAGCGAAGGGGAGGCACGACTGGGACAAGTGAGGTGGAAGCAAGGGGATCCATGTGGACGAGCTAGGGGAATGGGCGATGCTGGAAGCATGCGGTGGAGGGTAGCTGCAACGAGGGAGTGGGAGGATTCGGAGCAGGCAGTGGACGAGAGGGAGAGCGAGGCAGAGAGTGAGGCGATGGTAGTGGTGCGAAGCTAGCATTCTCATGTTTGCTGGCTGGGCGTGGACCGATGGTCTCGGCGAGATCGAAGCAAGGTGATAGGCTTCGGGTCGTTGGTTGTCGGGAAGGCACGGAGAAGGCGGACGCGGGATCGAAGACATGGCGGTGGCGTTCAGTGATGGGCCATATGTGGGTTGTGCACGTAGAAGCCGAGCGCATCTAGAGATGATGGGTCTTGAACGACAAAGTTTCTGAAGCTTATATACCTTTACCTTTTTTTTTGAGATGATAAACTCTCATATATCCATAGGAAAAGAATAGGAGGATGAGTGTCAGCGCGAGAGAGGAATGCAGAAGACCGGGGAACAATGAAAATGAAAAGAGGAATTGATGTACGAACGTTTATTTTCTGGTTATTTTTTATATAGTAGAATTTTCGAACGGAACAGATAAACGAAGGAGAGCGAACCGTCATAATTTGACGTGATTTCCAAGTAATTTATAAACAATTGAATTTAAGTGGTGGCGGTCCCAAAGCGAAAGCAATTATAATGCGAATGGTAGAAGCAGTAATTATCGACCCTTAAATTCCGAAAAAAATAAAAGTAACGGCTACACATATTCAGAAAATAATTGAAGCAATTAATACTGTGGTCCAGTCTGTACGTTTTCAAATTTGAAGAGACAAAGGAAACAAAAGGTCGCCAATTTCGGTACGGTACGACGCACAGTCTTCCCGTTTCTGCCACGTACCGGACCTCAAAATACAGAAATAAACATACCGTAGAGATCAGCACGACGAGACAATCTAAATGGTATACAGATATCATTGATGCGATTGAATTAAAAAAAATTTGAATTTTTCGCTAGCGAAAATGCAGCAAAAATGCAGAAAATAAGATAGATGGAGCTATAGAGGTCCGAATTTGGTAAAAAGAAAAATGATGTCTCACCTAGAAGAGGGTTTAGAATTTTTCTATAGAAAATTATTTGGGTTTGGAAATAAACTTATGATCATCAAATATTAACTACTTTAAATTGAAATAAAATTACACAATAAAATAAACATTCATATTATCTGGTGAAAATTTACTAGTTGCTAATGTTTAAATAGACGTATTCCAAATAATAAATTTTTATTTCAAAATACTACGAATTAAAATTTCTCAAATATTCAATTAAATACGTTATAAAAATTATTAAAGTTTACGGGTTATTACACTCTCCCCCACTCAAAATTTTTCGTCCCTGAAAAGGAAGAATGTAAGAGAATAGAAAAAACCAGAAAGAAAAATAAATTAAAATGCAAGGATAGACAATTAATTTAGAATTATATAAAGTTAGCTTGAAATATTCGTTTGAAACTTCATTTGCAAATCAATTATTTTTAAATACTTTAATACCATTCAAAACCCATTTGTAAAATTTCTTACTTTCGTTATAAATACCATTTATTTGTTTGAATAACCTTTTATAAATATATGAAAACTGTTTGAAAGAATTATTTACATGATTACTTATATTTACAAAGAAGCCGTTGAAAACATTTAATCCATAGTTCATAAATTTACAAATTTATCTCGAGATACTTTTCAAACATGATTAACAAATCAATAATTATCTACTTTAAATATATTTTATTTAATTAATAGCTTCTAAAATATTAAAAACATTCTAAGCAGTATTTCAAAAGGATATATTCAAAAGGGAAGAGAAGGTAGATTCGAAGAACAGAATATAGGTGAATAACCAATGCTGAGCAGATAAGGTAGATTCAAAAGAATAGTATCGAGCATGAATAGTTAATTCAGAACCCTAAGAATTTCAATTCCGAATATTAATACAATGTTCCTTTATTGGAATTACTTTTATAATAAAATATCTTTATATCGAAACAAATTTTCCTTTTGAAAATACTTTTAAACTAGATGTTTCAACAAGTTTATCCTCGTTCTTGCAGACTCTGGCCATGCGTTGACCAGGAACAAACCTAGAATTCTTCAAGTACTTAGTAGACCTGTTTCAACACCTAGTGAAAATACTTGAAAACCTTCAAAACCAATATGGAATGTACAATCCAAACAAATCACCTAGATCGCAGATACACAATTGTTACGCCTGGATTCCCCAGGAAACATCCATACCTTTAGGTAATCGCTGCATTGCGAATTATGCCATGATAACCAAAACCCGTGGACTGTAGGATACTTAACAATGGTTATGCATGGATCCCCCAGGAAACATCCCTACTCTTTAAGCAATCTCTGCCTTGCGGATTATGCCACAACAACAAAACCAGTAGACTGCAGGATACATAACAATTGTTACATCTGGATCCCCCAGAAAACATCCATACCATTTAAGCAATCTCTGCCTTGCGGATTACGCTACCCAAAAAAATTACCATGGGTTACGCCACGGTAGGACACCAGAGTATCACATTTGAAAAACCAAAATCATAGAGAATAATATCGATAGAATGAATCCACAATGTGGCCACAAAGCGGATATCAAGCAGAAGGCGCTTCCCATATCTTTACTTCGAAAATATGTATCATATAGTACCTTTTCAATCGCTTTCAAATATCATACTTATATAAAGCCCATTTTATATAAGATTCCATTTCAAATCGAATACTTTCCAAAATCAATAGTATATCAAATCATACTTATATAGACTTTGATTATATAGGATTTCGCTTTTCAAATTGAGTACCTTTCAAATCAATAGTTTTCAAATCAACTTCATACTTATACAAATCCATTTTATATAAGTTCGATAGCTCCTAAATCAAGTACTTAATAATATAAGGTTCTCAATTTCAAATCATTTCAATATCAATTCAGTTTCAAAATCGTATACGATTTCACCAAGTTTTTCTTCCAAATTAAATATCTCAAGTTTCAAAATTTCCAAAATAATAGGTTTTGAAAATAATTCCATGTTTCCAAGATCATTATATAAATACTAGGTTTTACATTCCATTCTATTTTCAAAACCAAATATTTTTCAAAACCAATTACACCCAAAATGATTTCCAAGTTTATAACTATCTCTTTAAAACCCTTAAACTATTTATTTCTATTCAAAAGATCAATTTACCTTTTGCAAACTATTTAAAACTAAATTTTATTCAAAATATTCCAAAACTAAATTCCATATTAGTATAATTCAAAATAGTCCTATTCATCTACTTAACAAAACAGTTTCAAACTTGAACATTCAAAACTAACTCATATACTTTATTGAATAATTTATACTTTTCGAAATTTCTTAGCTTTGAAAATTAAACATCGATTTGGAAGTGTTCGAACATTCAAAATAGTCTGTGAAATCAAATTTTAAATCCAAAAGTTGGAAATCAGCAACAAATCAATTTCAATAGATAGGGTTAAATCCGAAACTCGAGGACTGAAAACCGGGCACACTTCAAATTGTTCCAAATCTATATACATATATCTTTCGAAAATATCAAATTATACTTCGAAATTGGAAATCAAAATTGGTTTCACAAAATCACTCGCATAGCGAAGCTATTAAAGCAGGCTCTCCCTCACTCTGAAACTCAAAATAAATGTCAATGATGCGTACACTCATCACCGAAATTATTTTCCAATGACACAAGTGAGTTCTGGAATTCTATTTTCTTGAAAACATCTTTGAAATTTCTTCGAAATCATTCGAATTCATTTGAAGTCATTTGAAACATTTCTTATTCAGAGAATACTTTTAAATCGTATTATTTTGTATTTTCTAAAATCTTAAAACCAAATTCAAAACACCGGAGTCCAATCTCTCGAATTTTAATTTAAACCCCTTTCAAATATAAATCACTTTTATATAAATCAAATTTCTTATAAACTTTTAGAAATTTCAAATCCTTTCGAAATTTCAAATTCTAATTTTTAAAAGGTATACAATCCTTTCGAAAATATTTTCACTTTAATATATTGAATAAAATCATACTTATCAAAATAATAATTTTTATATATAAGACAATTTCTTAAATACATGCCTGATTTTCCAAAGGATGAATCAAGAATGGATTCAAAACAAAGGTAAAGTGTGACGCCCCACCTCTATACCCACGCTAGCCAAGAACACTACGGAGTAATGCTGTCGACTAGCACGGAGAATAAGGCTGTTGAGGAGCGACCTTCCGTGTAATTGCTTTGTGCGAGCATCGATATGTCAGATAGTATAGCATGCAATTCTTTTCAAGTGGAAATCCGACATGCCGACACAAACTCAAAGCTACTACACAGTGGCTATAATATCTACGGAAACAAATATAGAAGTAAACATAACATAAATCAGTCACAGACAATCCATATCACAAAGGCGGAAATAGATATGAATATAACACATGAAAGTGTTCATCAGAGTAGTGGTCTAAAAAGATCCACAATATCACAAAAGAATAGTTACATGAACTACACAAAAGAATAAGTATACATTATGGAGTCTGTATCTCAAATGTATACAACAAAAACTACTAATCTAAGTAGTAAGCAAAAGGTCAGAGTAATGGATCCCCGGAGAGAAGTCAAGTCGAAGCACCTGCAACACCTCGGTCTGACCCGAGTATTATTTATAAGAAAATAATAAACGGATCAGTCTAACTATAAATATCAAATAACATGATATAGAATAGGAGATATGACTAAACACACAATAATCACAATGCCAAGCTGTGATATATATAAGTAATTGAAAATCAATAAGAGATTAATCAATATCACGATAATCTACTCAAGATAAAAAGGAATGTCATACTCCTAATTTCATTCACCATGCCACAATAAATGACATATAAGATATGGCATAGACGTATAATATCCATAATGGCATACTACTATAAGTATGTAAATGATAATCAACAAACGATTAATCAACATCAAAGAATCTTCTCAAAGATCCAAAAAGGGTATCATACCCAAAACTTGTATTCACAACAAGTTAATGACACACAAATTCACCTATGCACAAGAATTGATAAATCATATCAATAGAAATCACAAAGTTGGTGAAACATAAATTCCAGAAATCAACACAAGAAATCCAGTCAATGACACACAAATTCACCTATGCACAAGAATTGATAAATCATATCAATAGAAATCACAAAAACAGGTGAAGTATAAATTCCAGAATTCGACACACGAAATCCAGAAATTTCACAAAATAAGGGGGGAGGCCTATCACATGAACGGGAGCATGAAAACTCACAATAGCTGTAACACACGAACGGGAAGCTATCTCATGGTAGCTAGCCATTAATTTGACACACGAATGGTCCGAAGACCTGACACACGAATGGTCCGAAGACCGTGGGTTGCTACCCCACCAAATTTGAGTCGAAACTCCACAAAATGGGGTTTAGTCTCCCGCGCAATCAAAGAGACATCGCACATTGCTAGTCTAAATCACAAAAATGATCGTCATGATCATCGAGAAGTGTCAATTACACTAAGCTAGTAAATATATGAGTTTAGCTTCATGTCCCATAACCACTTGCTTAACTTAAATGTTTACGAACAAACTGTAGATTTCCACTAGAAAATTGTCACAGGAGATTCAATCGAACAAGTCCAAGAATTAACCGACGAAGTAAACGCAAGCGTTTCATACCACTTGTTTTACTAAGTCGTTTAATTAGATTTCTCATACGAGTGAGGTAAAGGTTTGTATATACTAATAGATTGGAAATTGGTTTGAGAAAACGAGCTTTGTAATAAAATAGTGTTGAAATCATTTGAAGAAAGAGTTTTGATATTTACTATTAGTATCGAAACCTTTATATTTTTAAAGTGACAAATCACAAAGAAGATTGTAGGAACAATCAATCACTAAAATTCACATACGAAGATGTGAATAAAATCCAAAGAAACCGATAAAGAATCCATCGAAATGGATATTCAAAAATCCCTAAAAAGGAGTCATCAAAGTCATAATAAATGATAACAACAAATAGGATCATCATGAATCGATTTAAATTGGAAATTCAATCCAAAAAGGCAAAATGGACTCAAACAGCAGGTTCAGTCGACTGAACAGAGTTTTCAGTCGACTGACCCTGTACCTGGAAATTTTCCAGGTTCAGGAAACTTTCTGTTTCCAGGTTCAGTCGACTGAACTGACTTTTCAGTCTACTGAATCATGCCTGGAAACTTTCGGGTTCCAGGTTCAGTCGACTGAACAGAGTTTTCAGTCGACTGAATCATGCCTGGGCTGTTTTTCAGCCTTATTCAAATGAAGAGCAAACTCTTTCAAAATACAACCGGACGAACATTGGCTCTAAGGGTTTATGCCAATTGGCAACCCGGCCCTATATGCTCCTCGATGCATCACCAAAAGCATGATCAAACATCCATAAAAGGATTACACACAAATTTGACTTAAAAACCCAAAAATTGGAATATTCACAAAACCAATCCAAATCAAGAGCAAATGCACATGAAGAAGTGTTAGGAATTCATACCCAACAACCAAAGATAATTATAGTCATAGACGTGAGATAAAAATCTCACCTTTTCACAAAATCGAACAAGAAGAAGCTTGAAAGCAAATGGAGAATCAACCTCTCTTCAACACAACCCAATTGGGCTTGAATCTAAGCTCAAAAACAAGAACATTCCCAAAATTAGGTTTAGGAATTTCTGAAATTGGTAAGAGAATAAGTTGGAGAAGAAGAAGAAGAGAAGCTTACCAATGGGTTCTTCTTGAGTTTGGAGCTAGGAATTTGATTTGCAAGAGAAACTAGGGTTTTGGAGTTTTAATTTCCAATCTCTCCCACCATTAATGTTATAAAAACTGAAAAGAGAAGAGAATGAGGGTGAGTGGGGGAGAGTGGCTCAGATTTGAGCATAAGTTAACATAGGGCTGAGCCCAAAAACCAAACCCAAAGTGAAAAGTAGCAAAAATCAATTTTCTCCAAACATATCGAAGCTTATACTCAAAAAGGTCGCAAATGGCATTTTAAACTCAATGGGAGTGGTCCCGAGTCCTAATTCGACCGTATGCAAAAAGTAGCTTTTCGGACTAAAATCCGACTAACGATAAAATATTTAAATAAAATATTTAAATATAAAATCGATAAATATGCGGGTTGTTACAGACTCCCCTCCTTAAAGAAATTGCGTCCTCGCAATATTAAAGAAGAGAACATAAAGTAACAACCATAAAAGCATATTCAACACAAAAGAAACTTGAAATAAGAAGTTCACCTCAAAGAGCACGAGAAAGTAAGTCCGGATGTGTTCGCTCGATGTACTCTCTAGATTCCCAAGAACAATCCTTAGGATTTGAAGACCATTGAACTTTAACAAGCGGAACATCTTTATTTTGAAGTCGTTTGACTTCCGAAGCAATGATACGAATAGGATGTTGCTCATAAGTTAAATTAGGCGAAACTTCAATCTCTTCCACAACACCGGGCTCAAGAATAGAATCGGAATCTCGAAGACATTTCCGAAGTTGAGAAACATGAAACACGTCATGGATAGCAGAAAATTGAGCCGGTAATAAAAGGCGATAAGCCATGGAACCAATTCGTTCAGTGATAGGAAATGGCCCGATATATCGTGGCGCTAACTTTCCCGAGCGACTGAAACGCACAACACCTTTCATAGGTGACACACGAATGAACACAAGATCTCCCACAGAAAATTCTAACTTCCTTCTTCGGTTATCGGCATAGGATTTTTGTCTACTCTGGGCTTCTTTCATCCTATGACGAATAAGATCAATCTTTTCTGTGGAATCACGAATAAAATCTGGACCTAAAACCAGCTTCTCACCGGCCTCAAGCCAACAAGAAGGCGATCGGCATGGCCTTCCATAGAGTGCCTCGAAAGGTGCCATACCGATACTAGATTGGAAGCTATTATTATAGGAAAATTCGACAAGTGAAATATGATCTTCCCAACCTCCACCAAAATCAAGCACACAAGAACGAAGAAGATCTTCAAGAGTTTGATTCACACGCTCAGTTTGTCCATCGGACTGGGGGTGATAAGCGGTGCTAAAATTAAGCTTCGTTCCTAAAGCTTTTTGAAGACTTTTCCAAAATCCACTAGTAAACAATGGATCACGATCGCTAACAATTGAAGTAGGAACACCATGTAATTTAACAATCTCTTTAACAAAGAGTTTGGCCAAAAGAGGAACGGTTCGGTTAGACCGAACGGGAATAAAATGGGCGGATTTAGTAAGTCTATCAACAATTACCCATAAGCTATCATAACCCGATCGAGAACGGGGAAGGCCATCTATAAAATCCATGGAAATTTGATCCCACTTCCAAACTGGAATTTCTAAAGGTTGCAATAACCCACCGGGCCTTTGATGTTCGGCCTTAACGAGTTGGCAAGTCATGCAACGCTTAACGAAGTTAGCGATGTCAAGTTTCATTCCCTCCCAATAATAAAGTCGCTTCATATCCGCGTACATTTTACTACTACCGGGATGAATGGTAAATTTTGAACGATGGGAATCTTCTAAAATGTCTCTACGAAGATCAACAGTATTTGGTACGATAAGTCTACCAAATTTTCGAATGCCGCCATGAGGATCAATATCAAAGTCTTTCAAACCTTCAATATCAATTTTATCCTTAATATTTTGGTCAAGAAGAGCCAATTCGGGATCTAGCCTTTGAGCTTCGAGAATGCGGTTTAAAAGAGAAGGATGAGCCTCAAGGCTACATAAAACAAATGATGAGCATAAATCGGATACGCGGTCTCGAATCTCACAAGTGGATAAGATCTCGAGATCATTCCATTCGGATATCATCATAGAAACAACTGCTTGTTGCTTACGGCTAAGAGCATCGGCGACACGATTACCCTTACCGGGCGTATAAAGAATATCAAGATCATAAGGAGCAAGGAACTCAAGCCAACGTTGTTGACGCAAATTAAGTTCCTTTTGAGAAAATAAATATTTCAAAGACTTATGATCTGTGTAAAGAACAAATTTCTCTCCTAAGAGATAATGACGCCAAACCCGAAGAGCGAAAACAATAGCCGCGAGTTCTAAATCATGAGTGGCATATCTAGTCTCGGCCGGCTTCAATTGCCTAGAAGCATAAGCAATAACACGTTCTCTTTGCATAAGAACGGCACCCAAACCAACGCGACTAGCATCGGTATAAACAACGAAATCTTGATTCCCCTCGGGAATAACAAGAATAGGAGCATTAGATAGGAGTTCTTTTAATTTCTGAAAAGAAGCTTCACATTTGTCCGACCAAATGTATTTAACACCTTTCTTCGTCAAGCTAGTGAGAGGCACGACAATCTTAGAAAAGTCTTTGATAAAACGACGGTAATAGCCCGCCAATCCGAGAAAACTACGAATCTCTGTCACACTCTCCGGTCTCTTCCAATCTTGAATCGCTTCAATCTTTGAAGGATCCACGGAAATTCCGGATTCGGAAATAATGTGACCGAGAAACTTCACACGAGATTGCCAAAAGTGGCACTTAGAAAATTTTGCCTTTAATTGATTACTCCTAAGAGTTTCCAACACAATCCGAAGATGTTTTTCATGCTCCTCCTCGGTTTTAGAATACACAAAAATATCATCAATAAAGATGAGAACAAATCGATCGAGGAAGTCTTTAAAAACTCGATTCATTAAGTCAACGAAATAAGCTGGGGCATTCGTTAACCCAAATGGCATCACAAGCCATTCATAAGACCCATAACGAGTACGGAACGATGTCAAAGGAATGCTATCCTCTGCAATACGAAGATGATGAAAACTGGTAGCCAAGTCCAATTGTGAAAAGACTCTAGCACCACTAAGTTGGTTAAATAAATCATCAATCCGAGGTAAAGGATATTTATGTTTGATAGTAAGATCATTAAGCTTGCGGTAGTCAACGCAAAGCCTAAGTGTTCCATCGGATTTCTTCACGAAAATAGCCGAAGCTCCCCAAGGCGAGGAACTAGAGCGAATAAATTGCTTCGTCTCCAATTCAGATAATTGTTTACGCATCTCCTCGTTTTCTTTATTGGACATACGATAAGGAGGACGGGTAATAGGTTGAGCTCCAGGAATAAGATTGATTTTGAACTCAATTGCTCGCTTAGGTGGTAATCCTAAAACGGGCTCGAATATGTCGGAAAATTCACAAACGGCGTGAATAAGAGAAATAATATCACCCTCATCATCATCATCGTCATCACGAGGATTTAAAGAATATAAAGATGCAACCAAGCTGGAAACTGAATCTTGAAGACTAATAGAAATTCGCTTAACAGATTGAGGATGTCGAAGATGAATAGTCCGCTCAGGACATAGGATATGGGCTTCATAACGGTTAAGCCAATCCATTCCCAAAATCATTCCAAAGCCTAAATAACGCATGACATGCAAATCGTCTCGGAAAGAAAAATCACACAAAATAATCTCGACATCTTTACACAATAAACTGATTGTTGCGGATCCACCAACCGGATTCGCAATTCTCAAAGAGGTCATTAAACACAAAACATCGAAAGAAAAGTTATCAACAAGTTCTTTTGATATAAAAGAATGGGACGCACCCGTATCAAAAAGAACTCGAATAGGATGATCACGAAATAAAATAATTCCATCCAGAATAGAATGAGAAATACCTTGGCCACGAGATGTGTTGCCAGGAGCTTGAGAAACATTAAGCTTTCCCTCCCTCCTATTTTGAAGTTTGGGACATACATGCATAAAATGGTCCGGGCTTTTGCAATAGCGACAAGTACGAGGCTTTGAACACTTGTTCGCAAAATGGTCTTTCGAACCACAATTATAGCATTTCCCTTGAGTAGAGGAAAAGGTCTTTTCAGCAGGAGTTGCTTGCCTCCCTTTCTTATTGGGATAAGGACCTTTGAATTTGCTTGGCCTCTTCTAGTTGTTGAAGTTTGGTTTGGAACCCACCACTTCAACATCATTCTCCCTATCCGCCTCTTCAAGTCGAAGAGCGATATCAACGAGTTGATCAAAAGAAACTTCTAACTTTAGAAGTAATGGCTTCTTGAGATTTTTGTTTAAGCCATAAACAAATCTCTGATTCTTCTTCAGAGGGGTGTTGATGTATTCGACCCCATATTTGGAAAGTGATTCAAAAGAAGCAACGTAGTCCGTCACGGAAGAATCGCCTTGAACAAGGTCAATGAAACGACGAGCCATCGTCACTTTCTCAGCTTCTGGCACAAATTTTAATTCGAAGCGTTCTCGGAATTGCTCCCAGGTGAGATCCGCTTCATTAATCTCAGAAATAAGAGGCTCGTACCAGTCCAATGCTCTTTCTCGGAGCATACTAGAGGCCACCTGAACTCGGTGAAGGTCAATAAGATTCATGCGAGAAAAGATTCGATCGCATGACCTTAGCCAGACCTGTACTTCAATAATAGTTTCAGAACCCTTGAATGGCTCCCCACCCAAATTTTTGTAATCGCTGCACAAGCGTGCAAATCCCGACTTTGGGTGAGTAGGTTCCAGGTTAGCTCCAGCTGCTTGAGCATTCGTCACTAAATCAAGAAGCTGTTGAGTAGTCATAAGAACTCCATCTTGGGGTGGAGTGCTAGACGGTACGGCTCTGGGGCGGCCTGGTCTAGACATTTCTCTTCCTTTAGAAAGAAAGAAGAAGAAGAAAAAGGTTATTCACCAAATTGAATATCAAGCAATCTTGATAGATAAACAAGGAATCATAAGGAAAATAGGATGAATCGGTACGAAGACTCGAATTAAATCCTAAAGCACGACTCCTAAGATGGACTTAGGACGATGATCCTTGTTATAATATTCCATATTGTTCCGAAGTTTGGCTCTGATACCAAGCTGTGACGCCCCACCTCTATACCCACGCTAGCCAAGAACACTACGGAGTAATGCTGTCGACTAGCACGGAGAATAAGGCTGTTGAGGAGCGACCTTCCGTGTAATTGCTTTGTGCGAGCATCAATATGTCAGATAGTATAGCATGCAATTCTTTTCAAGTGGAAATCTGACATGCCGACACAAACTCAAAGCTACTACACAGTGGCTATAATATCTTCGGAAACAAATATAGAAGTAAACATAACATAAATCAGTCACAGACAATCCATATCACAAAGGCGGAAATAGATATGAATATAACACATGAAAGTGTTCATCAGAGTAGTGGTCTAAAAAGATCCACAATATCACAAAAGAATAGTTACATGAACTACACAAAAGAATAAGTATACATTATGGAGTCTGTATCTCAAATGTATACAACAAAAACTACTAATCTAAGTAGTAAGCAAAAGGTCAGAGTAATGGATCCCCGGAGAGAAGTCAAGTCGAAGCACCTGCAACATCTCGGTCTGACCCGAGTATTATTTATAAGAAAATAATAAACGGATCAGTCTAACTATAAATATCAGATAACATGATATAGAATAGGAGATATGACTAAACACATAATAATCACAATGCCAAGCTGTGATATATATAAGTAATTGAAAATCAACAAGAGATTAATCAATATCACGATAATCTACTCAAGATAAAAAGGAATGTCATACTCCTAATTTCATTCACCAAGCCACAATAAATGACATATAAGATATGGCATAGACGTATAATATCCATAATGGCATACTACTATAAGTATGTAAACGATAATCAACAAATGATTAATCAACATCAAAGAATCTTCTCAAAGATCCAAAAAGGGTATCATACCCAAAACTTGTATTCACAACAAGTTAATGACACACAAATTCACCTATGCACAAGAATTGATAAATCATATCAATAGAAATCACAAAGTTGGTGAAACATAAATTCCAGAAATCAACACAAGAAATCTAGTCAATGACACACAAATTCACCTATGGACAAGAATTGATAAATCATATCAATAGAAATCACAAAAATAGGTGAAGTATAAATTCCAGAATTCGACACACGAAATCCAAAAATTTCACAAAATAAGGGGGGAGGCCTATCACATGAACGGGAGCATGAAAACTCACAACAGCTGTAACACACGAACGAGAAGCTATCTCATGGTAGCTAGCCATTAATTTGACACACGAATGGTCCGAAGACCTGACACACGAATGGTCTGAAGACCGTGGGTTGCTACCCCACCAAATTTGAGTCGAAACTCCACAAAATGGGGTTTAGTCTCCCGCGCAATCAAGGAGACATCGCACATTGCTATTCTAAATCACAAAAATGATCGTCATGATCATCGAGAAGTGTCAATTACACTAAGCTAGTAAATATATGAGTTTAGCTTCATGTCCCATAACCACTTGCTTAACTTAAATGTTTACGAACAAACTGTAGATTTCCACTAGAAAATTGTCACAGGAGATTCAATCGAACAAGTCCAAGAATTAACCGACGAAGTAAACGCAAGCGTTTCATACCACTTGTTTTACTAAGTCGTTTAATTAGATTTCTCATACGAGTGAGGTAAAGGTTTGTATATACTAATAGATTGGAAATTGGTTTGAGAAAATGAGCTTTGTAATAAAATAGTGTTGAAATCATTTGAAGAAAGAGTTTTGATATTTACTATTAGTATCGAAACCTTTATATTTTTAAAGTGACAAATCACAAAGAAGATTGTAGGAACAATCAATCACTAAAATTCACATACGAAGATGTGAATAAAATCCAAAGAAACCGATAAAGAATCCATCGAAATGGATATTCAAAAATCCCTAAAAAGGAGTCAACAAAGTCATAATAAATGATAACAACAAATAGGATCATCATGAATCGATTTAAATTGGAAATTCAATCCAAAAAGGCAAAATGGACTCAAACAGCAGGTTCAGTCGACTGAACAGAGTTTTCAGTCGACTGACCCTGTACCTGGAAATTTTTCAGGTTCAGGAAACTTTCTGTTTCCAGGTTCAGTCGACTGAACGGACTTTTCAGTCGACTGAATCATGCCTGGAAACTTTCGGGTTCCAGGTTCAGTCGACTGAACAGAGTTTTCAGTCGACTGAATCATGCCTGGGCTGTTTTTCAGCCTTATTCAAATGAAGAACAAACTCTTCCAAAATGCAACCGGACGAACATTGGCTCTAAGGGTTTATGCCAATCGGCAACCCGGCCCTATATGCTCCTCGATGCATCACCAAAAGCATGATCAAACATCCATAAAAGGATTTCACACAAATTTGACTTAAAAACCCAAAAATTGGAATATTCAGAAAACCAATCCAAATCAAGATTCAAATGCACATGAAGAAGTGTTAGGAATTCATACCCAACAACCAAAGATAATTATAGTCATAGATGTGAGATAAAAATCTCACCTTTTCACAAAATCGAACAAGAAGAAGCTTGAAAGCAAATGGAGAATCAACCTCTCTTCAACACAACCCAATTGAGCTTGAATCTAAGCTCAAAAACAAGAACATTCCCAAAATTAGGTTTAGGAATTTCTGAAATTGGTAAGAGAATAAGTTGGAGAAGAAGAAGAGAAGCTTACCAATGGGTTCTTCTTGAGTTTGGAGCTAGGAATTTGATTTGCAAGAGAAACTAGGGTTTTGGAGTTTTAATTTCCAATCTCTCCCACCATTAATGTTATAAAAACTGAAAAGAGAAGAGAATGAGGGTGAGTGGGGGAGAGTGGCTCAGATTTGAGCATAAGTTAACATAGGGCTGAGCCCAAAAACCAAACCCAAAGTGAAAAGTAGCAAAAATCAATTTTCTCCAAACATATCGAAGCTTATACTCAAAAAGGTCACAAACGGCATTTTAAACTCAATGGGAGTGGTCCCGAGTCCTAATTCGACCGTATGCAAAAAGTAGCTTTTCGGACTAAAATCCGACTAACGATAAAATATTTAAATAAATTATTTAAATATAAAATCGATAAATATGTGGGTTGTTACATAAAGATTCGAATTAGAGGAAATACAATAACATAAAATTCTGATTAAAAGATAGGCTCGACGAAGATGAGATAATCAAATTTCAAACTAGAAGATGGATACACTAATACAAACCGTGGGCGACCTTAACCAATCAACCGTGATTTTAAAATAAGATCGGTGCAAAATTTTGAGGCAAATCGACATTCGATTGCCAGAGATAGAATTCGGCATAATAAGAGATAGCAGCATCTAAACCGTGGGATATATAAATCTTCCGTGAATCAATATCAATTGTAAAGGAGTTTCACCCCTTAACTAATAACATCGTATTACTATAGGATGCTCCAGAATTCAGAAGAATACGAATAGTGAGGGACAAGAATGGATTTCGGAAGCGAGGGAACGTTCCAAAGTCTAAAGGAAAACCAAATCGAAGAGGAAGAAATTCAAGCTCGAATGAAAGTGATTCTGCAAATAAATTTACTATATATGCTAAGTTTTCCTAGAGCCAAAGCTCTGATACCAACTGTAATGACCTGATATTTTCAACCATTCGTATCCACACATGTAGGACTTGAATTGTTCAAAATATCAGATAGTTAATTTAAATTTGGCAAAACTCAACATATATAGTAAATAAATCAATCACAGAATCACAGATACAAAGTAATATAATAACAACGCAGCGGAATAGATAAATAGTACTTCATGAAGCTACTATAAAAACAATAAAGTTTAAATAATATACTGCAGAATATCTCAAATACAGTGGAGTCTCCAATACAAACTGATGACCTCTCTAAACAAATCAACCGGAAAGCTGAATCAATAGTTGGATATCCAAGCGAAACTCCAAAGGTGAGTCTCAAACGCTGAATTACTCAGTCTGACCCAAGCGTAGAGAAAAACACAAAATATTCGAGCCAGGATTAATATTCTTATATCAATAAATCTAACTCATGTGAAATATCAACTGAAATAAAATTAACTTAAAGGATGTTTGGGATAACCATCCTCTAAGGATCCATGGAACTATCTACAATGTAGAAATATGCACTATAACACCGTGGTAATTTCAAATTAAATTATACTTCAAAACCAAAATATCATTTTTATTTCAATTATATCTATTTTTCAAATTAGTATATGTATTACATAATTTAAAAAGTAAAGTAATAGTAATTTCCTCAACTTTACAAATCGCTCCAAAATCAACTCGACTTTCCTATTCAAATTAAATTCAATCTCAGTTTATCCATTTCCATTCAAATCAGCTTCCAACCAACAAATTCAAATTTATCGACTTCAAATACAACTTTAAACCACAAACAAACCATTTAAATTTCAATGTAATTCAAAGTCAATATGTTTCGAAACTTTAAATATTCAACATTTCAAAGACTAAATTTGATAATTGCATTTGTCTCCCAATTTGACTCCACTATTATTTAGTTTTGAAATATTTACTTAATAAATTCAGTATTATTTACCATTGATTACTTTAGACGTGACATATCCATTAAATTACTTACATCAAAAATCACGTTATAAGATCATATTTTATAGTTTCGAATTCAATAGTTTCAAATCGATTTAATTGAATAAAATCCTTTATTCAATACAATTTTAAATAAGCCTCAAATATATCTTCCAACCTTGGCTTATAAATTTTTTCCACAAACCTGTTACTGAAATACAAATTTAATAAATCCTTAAACATATCTGATATTAATTAAATCAACCTTAATTAAATTATATATTATTATTAAATCTGTTTATAAAATAACCTTCATGTATAATATTTAAATCAATATTTATTAGAACCATATACTTCTTTCAAAGCCATAAAATTCATTTTCAAAATATCTGTATAGACCAACGACATCGGTGAATAAGTTTCTATTCTATGGTCAAGTGATACGGATATTTATCATTTCAATCCGTAATTTAATATATATACGGGTAGATACCATTTCGACCCGCAATCCCAAATCCAAATCCAATGCAAATCGCTTGAGTCTATCATTTCAACCCATAATGATTTTCTCCTATTCTAAAGTCCGTTCGGGTATGTATCATTTCAACCCATAGTGAATTCTATTTTAACAGAGAACTTGCAGAGTGATTACCGATAGTATAAAATATAACAACGGGCATATCGTCAATAACAATATAATTACCAACAGGATATGGTGTCATATCCCACAGGTGAATAGTTGCAGATAATAGCATATGTAATAATTTAAATAACTACAACAGAATATTTCAATTGTCGTTTCAATTGAAATTAAAATTAATAAATATAAGAACGTTAATCGTGAGTGATTGCTCACCTTTTGAGGCTAAAGATGATTTGGCGATGAAATGGATTACGAATCCAAAGCAATGCAAGATTGAACGCGAATTTGTTAAAGGAAACATGCATGACGGACCAAAAGCTGATAATGGGAGGTCGATGAGAATGATTAGAATCCGTTGATATAAGTTGAACTAAATATATATATATATATATATATATATATATATATATATAATTATCCGAAATCAATTTAAGACATGTATTTATTTTCAAATTTATATTTAATCCCAAACTAAAAAAATGTGCATTTATACAACTTAAATTTAACAAGCACACCCTTCATACATATAATACCAACAATTGAATATATCATATATAAGCTTTAAATCCAATATGGGGAAACTATCACTTTAACTATATTAGAACTCACTCCTACAATGGAATCCCGATACACATATGTATATATAAATTTAAAATTAGTATCTATTTTGAAACTCATTTATAAAATTCAAAATCCAAATATGCCATACCCATTCTATAATCTATACATACATATATATATATATATATATATATATCATAAGTAAACAATAGCTGCTATATATAAATTGTAACTTAGGTTATCAAAACCTGTATATTATCCAACATATCAAGTCTGTGTTTATATAAAAATATATATCACTTGTAAAGTACAACCTTTTTAACAAAGAAGATTAATATAAAAATCATCTCATATAACTTATGTATATTCAATACTGAACACAATATATATAAGATTTATATAGACAAATCTATAATTTACATACTTTAAGCTGTCATGGTAACCCATCTTTATATTACTAACCAAATATACATAGCTTACTTAAATCAATCTTATACTTATAGGTATATATGTATATATACATACATATATACATATATAAAGTAACAATCGAATATCTGAGTCGTACGCCTTCATATACAAACACAGTAAAACCAACAACTCCTCTATGACATGCCTTTCAAAACTTTACAGGCCTTAAAAATAGTCTTTATATATATAGAACAAACATATCCTTTAAAATGAAGTTTTATTTAAACCCATATAATTTCAAAACAAAGTAAAAACAACATCATAAGTACGAATGTAATATACATTATTATAAAATCCAATTAAACTATTACAACCAAAAATGTATTGCAGATATGATGATACCTTTCAAATGAACTACAAAAAGGGTCCAAACCACATAATATAAATTCACCGAAAGAATGCCATGCTGGCTCGACGCGAACAACAAAAGGGAGGTACGCGGCTGAGGTGGCTTCGGTAGTGGAGTAAGAGGAGGGGCGACCCTAGTAGCTAGCGGAGGGGAGGCATGGCTGGGACACATGAGGTAGAAGCATGGGAGCCATGTGGTCGAGTTAGGGGAATCGGTGGTGCTGCAAGCATGCAGTGGAGGGTAGCTGCAACGAGGGAGTGGGAGGTTTCGGAGCAAGCAGCGGATGAGAGGGAGAGCGAGGCAGAGTGTGAGGCGATGGTAGTGGTGCGAGGCTAACATTCTCGTGTTTGCTGGATGGGTGTGGACCGATGGTGGTCTCAGCGAGATTGGAGCACGGTGATAGGCTTCGGGTCGTTGGTTGATAGGAAGGCATGGAGAAGGCGGATGCGGGGTCGAAGACATGGTGGAGGCGTTCAGCGATGGGCTAGACGTGGGTTGTGCACATAGAAGCTGAGCGCATGTAGAGATTATGGGTCTGGAACAAAAAAGTTGCTGAAGCTTATATACCTTTACCCTTTTTTTGAGATGATAAACTCTTCTATAACCATAGGAAGAAGAATGGGAGGATAAGTGTCAGCGCGAGAGAGGAATGCAGAAGACCAGGGAACAATGAAAATGAGAAGAGGAATTGATGTACAAACGTTTATTTTCTGGTTATTTTACATATAATAGAATTTTCGTACGGAACAGATAAGAGAAGGAGAGCGAACCCTCAAACGTTGACGTGATTTCCAAGTAATATATAAACAATTGAATTCGAGTGGTAGCAGTCCCGAAGCGAAAGCAATTATAATGCGTATGGTAGAAGCAGCAATTATCGACCCTTAAATTCCAAAAAAAATTAAAAGTAACAGCTATACATATTCAGAAAATAATTGAAGCAATTAATACTGTGGTCCAACCTATACATTTTCAAATTTCAAGAGACAAAGGAAACAAAAGGTCGCCAATTTCGCTATGGTACGACGCACAATCTTTCCGTTTCCGCCGCGTACCGGACCTCAAAATGCAGAAATAAACATACTGCAGAAATCAGCATGACGAGACGATCAAAACGGTATACAGATATCAGTGATACGATTGAATTTAAAAATATTCGAATTTTTTGCTAGCAAAAATGGAGAAAATAAGATTGACGGAGCTATAGAGGCCCGAATTTCGAAAAACGAAAAATGACATCTCACTCAGAAGGGGATTTAGAATTTTTCTATAGGAAAATATTCAGGTTTAGAAATAAACTTATTATCATCAAATATTAAATACTTTAAATTGAAATAAAATTACACAATAAAATAAACATTCATATTATCTGATGAAAATTTACCAGTTGCTATGTTTAAATAGACATATTGCAAATAATAAATTTTTATTTCAAAATACTATGATTTAAAATTTCTCAAAAATTCAATTAAATATGTTATAAAAATTATTAAAGTTTATGGGTCATTACAAATCAGCGCCGTCGACTTTCGCTACCCCAATAACAATCCACAGAAACTACAGTTTAGTCCGGACCTCCACTGGGATCAAAATTTAGAACCCCATCTTAGGGCTCAAGGTAGAACCACCTAGTGGATCTCCTACTATAAGTTTCAACTCTAAATGGGAGCGCCTTTTTCCCTACATCATTCTTAAAGCATTTTATACTATACACATATAGTATCTTTCAAAACACACTCTTTATACGTGTAACAACCCAGGATTTCGTATCGATTGATCATCGTCATTTGACGATTAACGTTGATAGCTAATGGCTATTTGGAGTTTTTATTTGGGTTGAAATTCTTTTAATAATTTGTTAAGTATTGGTGGGCTTTGAAAATTGAATCTGGGCCTATGTTTTATTTTGGGACTGTGAAAATTTTCAAAGTAAATACCGATTCCCTTCATTTATTCGTTCAAACCCTAAACAAAACATACGAAAGAATAGAAATGGCAACTTGCTTGCAAATTAGGGCTTTCATGAAAAATTGAAGTGGCCGGCTTGAATTACTTCGTTCGATTCTTCGGATTCGTGCTCTTAGATGAAAGGTGAGTGATTTTTATTACTCACATCTAATTCAACTTCATATATATGAGATTTTGTGATTTCCACGGCTTTGAATTCTTTGATTCTCATTCGTATACAAATGTTTGAGTTCGTTACTTGATTTATCTCGGCCATTCTATTTTGCTTTAATATTTGAGATGATTCACCGACTTATTCAGTTTGTTCTTTTCGTGTTACTTGGTTGACACTGTTTTGATTTTCGTTGACACTGTTTCCCATTGTTCACCACGGTTTCGAAGTCGCTGGTATTTTATGTTGACTTTGGCCATCACCATTAATTTGATATTGAACTGTATTCAGTGAACTGTGGCCATTTGTGTCAACCTGGATTTGTTTGATTTTGTTAAAACACGGCTATGGTTACCCTGTTGCTTTTGGCTTGATACATTTGACTTTGTTATAAATTGAATCTCCGTCACTAGTTTGATTTCGGCCACTTAACTGAGTTGCTTCATCATGTATACTGTGACATGATACTCGACTGTTGAACTAGATGGTTTCGCGGCACTTCTTACTGATCAGTTTATTATTGCGGTCTTTGTTTCTTTGTGCTTGTTGTACATAGGAACTTGGTTTATATGTATGCTAGACATGGCCACTCAGTGACATTTGCTTGCATCCTTATTCTTGCGGTCCCATTGGTTTAAACTTATTAATAATTGGGTTTTACTGTGTGACATTATTTTGGGTTGCTTCATTTTCAACTAAAATTGTTCCATTGAGGCTGGTGTTCAAGTAACTTGTCTGGTTCATTGTAGTTCACTATTTTGTACACTTTGATTCCGGACTTGTTCTTGATTTAGTATGCTACTGTTTTATGTACCTTGTCCATGTTGTGCTGTCCAGTTGAGTTCGGCACTTGCGTTGTCGTTGCTTGACTATTTAGTTTCTTGGCTAAATGCTTGTTTCAACTGCAATTTTTGGTTGCAGTTTTCCCTTGTATTCATTGGTGACTGCAGTTTCGTTTTGCACGCAGTCTTGCCCTTGTTGGTTTGCATTGTATTGCTGGAATTGGATTTGTTTTTCTAATTATACTTGAGTAGAATCCAGCTCGTAGCTCGGATTTGACCTTGTGCTGAAAGTTGTGACATTAATTTATTGCACTTGAGTTGAATCCAGTATTTTGGGTTTGACCTTGTGCTTGATTGTGAATTTTCATTGTGCCTTCATGTGCGCTTTGTTCATTTGATGGCTACTGGGTGGATGCCGTGTTTGCTGTTGCAGTTCCATATGGTTCATCTTGATTTGAGTTGGAGCCATTTGCTTTTGATTTGCTGATCTTTTGTGTATTTCATGCTGTAGTGGCGAGGTAGTACACGCGTGCGTGTGCTGCTGCCCTACCAGAATTGATGTTTTTAAGTGATATTTCAATTACTTGAGTTGTTTTGTCCAATTCAATATTTTGAAATTGTATTTTTATTTGATTTAATCTGATCATTTTGTTGTTGTCTAGTTATCTATTTGATAATTAGATTATGAGCTTCTAATTATTTATTTAATAATTATATTTTGTTGTTAATTGCCGTTTAGGAAATTCTGTCGTTTTCTAAATTATCTTCATTGATAATTCTTTCATTGATCTTTGTTGAAAATTTAAATTTGCTGATTTGTTGTTTAACACTGTTACGTGTTATATTTACCGTTGTCCAATTTCTTTATTAAAGGATTGGATAGGTGAATTTATTTTGACTGTCATCTATTTGTTATTTAATTAGTATTGCTTCCGTGCATTAATAACTGAGTTTGAATTAGACTGACCCGTGTATTATTTTCTTTTGAATTTAATACTCGGGTCAGACCGAGTTATTACAGGTTGTTGATATCTTACTTTGGGTTTTTGCTTGAGCTATGAAGTCTCTTTATATCATTGGAGTAGTCGTTGGCATAGTATATGAAGATATGTATTCATGTATATTATTCACGATAATGTACTTGTATATGTAACATCCAAAGTCGACAGTTATAGTTGTATCATATGTACTGTATCACATGTATTGTAACAGACATAAGTTATATATATATATATATATATATATATATATGAGACTTTTTATTATCTGTGTTCCGCATTTAGCTTATCTGTGTCATTATTATATCTATTGTCCTAAACTATTATGAACCATCGTAGTTCGTTTTATACCAGAATTAGGTATGCTGATGGGAGTAAATAAATAAGAGATACAAAATAAAAATATATACCACTCCTATCGAGGTGACCAATACTAGTGTAAGGCCTAACTACGGATGGCCGCTTCTATCCAGCCTTATTCTTCGTAATAACAGACAGTATTTCTTTTAATACTCTTTGTTATTGTGAGCGTAGAGGTGGGGCGTCACAGTTGGTATCAGGGCGAGGGGTTTATGGACATAATATAGAACATAACTTAGATGGAACATGTGTTACAACTATTTGTTGATGTTTTAGTTGTGCTATGAGTCAAAACTAAAGTTTTGAAATTTTGATGAATTTTTTTAAATATCTTTATTTAAAAATAAAAGTGAAATTTGTGTTTTGATGATTGATTAATTTGTGTCTGTTTATCAGAGTGCGCAGCGGAAATAGTGAGACTATCTTCGTTAAGTACTGCTGGTAACTCTTTTGATTTAAAAATCAAAATATGAAAATGAAATTAAATTCATTGCGTTGTTACATAGATGTATTTATTTTGATTTCTTTGAAAATTTCGAATCCGATTGAGGATCCGAAGCAATTGTAGTTATGTGATTTTATTGAGTTTTGTGCTGTTTTGAGTTATCTTCATTGAAGATATATTCGAGTGATTCTTTGTTCATTTTGTAGTGTGCGTGCAAATTTGAGTTGCACGTTACTGCATTAATTTTACGTTGAACCGGTGTTTGGTTTTAAACGTATTTTGTTGCCGTTATTTTTATAAAGGGATTTTTACACTAGTGTTAGATTTTTGAAGCACAGTGTTTTGTTGACATTTTTGATGAATGAAAATTCTTTGGTATTATATTTTGATGCGAATTATTTGATGAGGTTTTGACGTATAAAAATTACTGTCTCTTTGACTTCAGTAACCGTCAAATTTTAAAGTGGATTTTTAAGCGGTTATTGCGCAATGCTGATTTTGAGATCCGTTTTTACAGTTTTTTGAGAAGTACAATTTCCTTATCGAAATTGTTACAGATGTTGCTGTTTCAATCACATATTTTAAAAATCGTTTTAGAATAAAATTGTTTTCCAAAATTTCTACAGTTTGCGCTTTCAAAAGAATGAGGAAGCGATTTAAATGCTTCAGCAAAATTAAGGACTATGAACCCTTACTTTTACTGATTCGGTTAATTTTGGACTTGTCCGTTTGAGAACGTAAAATGTTATTCTTATAAAATACACAATTTTGCACTTTCAAGGAAACGATGAAGAGAATTAAACGATTTAGTAAAACTCGTGGTATGGGACATGTGCATTTGCTATTTTGGTTAATTCCAGACTTGTTAATTGAAATATTTGCTGTTTGATGATTTTGATGATTTTCGTGTGCTTTCGAGCCACTATGATGGGCCTTCGGGTCATATGTTGGGCCTTCGGGTCATATGATGGACCTTCGGGTCAAATACCAGTACCAGGCTTCGGGTCATATGTTGGACCTTCGGGTCATTTGTTGGGTGCCAAAATTATGATGACGGTACTTGATAGGCTTCGGCCATATGTTGTTGCACGTGCGGCGTAGCTTAGACTCGCCTTACGATGGGATCGATCCACCTTTTATGTTGATTTTCTAGACTATCTTAATTGATTTCTAGATATTTGTTGTTTCTAATTATCTGCAGGTAATTAGATATTTGCTGTTATGAGATTTAATTAACGTATCGATAATTAGATATTTGCTGTTATGAGATTTAATATCGTATCGATAATTAGATATTTGCGGTTATGAGGTCTAATTATCTTTGTTGATAATTAGATATTTGTTGTTTCTGATTATCGTTTTTGATAATTAGATATTTGATGTTTCTGATTATCGTTTTTGATAACTAGATATTTGTTGATTTGAGATTTTTGATTATCGTTTTTGATAATTAGATATTTGTTGATTTGAGATTTCTGATTATCTTTTTGATAATTAGATATTTGTTGATTTGAGATTTCTGATTATCGTTTTTGATAATTAGATATTTGTTGATTTGAGATTTCTGATAATCGTTTTTGATAATTAGATATTTGTTGATTTGAGATTTCTGATTATCGTTTTTGATAATTAGATATTTGTTGATTTGGGATTTCTGATTATCGTTTTTGATAATTAGATATTTGTTGATTTGAAATTTCTGATTATCGTTTGTGGTAATTAGATATTTGTTGATTTGATATTTCTGATTATCGTTTTTGATAATTAGATATTTGTTGATTTGAGATTTCTGATTATCGTTTTTGATAATTAGATATTTGTGGATTTGAGATTTCTGATTACCTTGTGTGATAATTAGATATTAGTTGATTTGAGATTTCTGATTACCTTCTGTGACAATTACATATTTGTTGATTTGAGATTTCTGATTATCTTTTTTGATAATTAGATATTTGTTGATTTGAGATTTCAGATTATCATTTTTGATAATTAGATATTTGTTGATTTGAGATTTCGGATTATCGTTTTTGATAATTAGATATTTGTTGATTTGAGATTTCGGATTATCGTTTTTGATAATTAGATATTTGTTGATTTGAGATTTTCGATTATCGTTTGTGATAATTAGATATTTGTTGATTTGAGATTTCTGAATATCGTTTGTGATAACTAGATATTTATTGATTTGAGATTTCTGATTATTGTTTGTGATAATTAGATATTTGTTGATTTGAGATTTCTGTTAATTTGAGATTTCTGATTATCGTTTTTGATAATTAGATATTTGTTGATTTGAGATTTCTGATTATCGTTTTTGATAAATGGATAAATTGTTGTTTTCTGATTATCTATTTTATAATTAGACTTTGTTGAAAATTTGTGAATTTCTTTTATGAAATTAAAAGATTTCTTTGGCGTTTGTATTCTTGACCTTTATTTTTCTAGCTTAACCAGTTTAAGTTAGAAAAATAATTGTTATGGACGACTTTAATTATGAAAATTGCGAGGACGCAATTTTTATAAGGAGGGGAGTCTGTGACAACCCGGGGTTTCGTACCGATTATTCATCATCATTAGACGATTAATGTTGATAGCTAATGGCTATTTGGAGTTTTTATTTGGGTTGAAATTCTTTTAATAATTCATTAAGTGTTGGTGGGTTTGAAAATTGAATCTGGGCCTATGTTTTATTTTTGGACTGTGAAAATTCTCAATGTAAATACCGATTCCCTTCATTCATTCGTTTAAACCCTAAACAAAACATACGAAAGAATAGAAATGGCGGCTCGCTTGCAAATTAGGGCTTTCGTGAAAAATTGAAGAGGCCGACTTGAATTACTTCGTTCGATTCTTCGGATTCGTGCTCTTAGATGAAAGGTGAGTGATTTTTATTACTCACATCTAATTCAACTTCATATATATGTAATTTTGTGATTTCCACGGCTTTGAATTCTTTGATTTTCATTCGTATACAAATGTTTGAGTTCGTTACTTGATTTATCTTGGCCATTCTATTTTACTTTAATACTCGAGATGATTCACTGACTTATTCAATTTTTTCTTTTCGTGTTACTTGGTTGACACTGTTTTGATTTTCTTTGACATTGTTTCCCATTGTTCACCACGGTTTCGAAATCGCTGGTATTTTATGTTGACTTCGGCCATCACCATTAATTTGATATTGAACTGCATTCAGTGGACTGTGGCCATTTGTGTCAACCTGGATTTGTTTGAATTTGTTAAAACACGGCTATGGTTACCCTGTTGCTTTTGGCTTGATACATTTGACTTCGTTATAAATTGAATCTCTGTCACTAGTTTGATTTCGGCCACTTAACTGGGTTGCTTCATCATGTATATTGTGACATGATACTCGACTGTTGAACTCTGTGGTTTCGTGGCACTTCTTACTGATCAGTTTATTATTGTGGTCTTTGTTTCTTTGTGTTTGTCGTACATAGGAACTTGGTTTATATGTATACTAGACATGGCCACTCAGTGACATTTGCTTGCATCCTTATCCTTGCGGTCCCATTGATTTAAACTTATTTAATAATTGGGTTTTACCGTGTGACATCATTTTGGGTTGCTCCATTTTCAACTAAAATTGTTCCATTGAGGCTGGTGTTCAAGTAACTTATCTGGTTCATTGTAGTTCACTGTTTTATACACTTTGATTCCGGACTTGTTCTTGATTTAGTATGCCACTGTTTTATGTACCTTGTCCATGTTGTGCTGTCCAGTTGAGTTCGGTACTGGCGTTTTCGTTGCTTGACTGTTTAGTTTCTTGGCTAATTGCTTGTTTCAACTGCAATTTTTGTTGCAGTTTGCTCTTGTATTCATTGGTGACTGCAGTTTCGTTTTGCACGCAACCTTGCCCTTGTTAGTTTGCATTGAATTACTGCAATTTGATTTGTTTTTCTAATTATACTTGAGTTGAATCCAGCTCGTAGCTCGGATTTGACCTTGTGCTGAAAGTTGTGACATTAATTTATTGCACTTGAGTTGAATCCGGTATTTTGGGTTAGACCTTGTGCTTGATTGTGAATTTTCATTGTGCCTTCATGTGCACTTTATTCATTTGATGGCTACTGGGTGGATGTTGTGCTTGCTGTTGCAGTTCCATCTGGTTCATCTTGATTTGAGTTGGAGACATTTGCTTTTGATTTGTTGATCGTTTGTGTATTTCATGCTGTAGTGGCGAGGCAGTATACACGTGCGTGTGCTGCAGCCCTTCCAGAATTGATGTTTTTAAGTGATATTTCAATTACTTGAATTGTTTTGTCCAATTCAATATTTTGAAATTGTATTTTGATTTGATTTGATCATTTTATTGTTTTCTAATTATCTATTTGATAATTAGATTACCAGTTTCTAATTATTTATTTAATAATTATATTTTGTTGTTAATTGCCGTTTAGGCACTTCTGTTGTTTTCTAAATTATCTTCATTGATAATTCTTTCATTTATCTTTGTTGAAAATTTAAATTTGCCGATTTGTTGTTTAACACTATTACGTGGTATATTTACCGTTATCCGATTTCTTTATTAAAGGATTGGATAGGTGAATTTATTTTGACTCTCGTCTATTTGTTATTTAATTATTATTGCTTCCGTGCATTAATAACCGAGTTTGAATTAGACTGACCCTTGTATTATTTTCTTTTGAATTTAATACTCGGATAAGACCGAGTTATTACAGGTTGTTGATATCTTACTTTGGGTTGCTGCTTGAGCTATGAAGTCTCTTTATATCATTGGAGTAGTCGTTGTCATAATATAGGAAGATATGTATTAATGTATATTATTCACGATAATGTACTTGTATATGTAACTTCCAGAGTCGACAGTTGTAGTTGTATCATACGTATTGTATCACATGTACTGTAACCGACATCAGTTATATATATATGAGACTTTTTATTATCTGTGTTCCGCATTTAGCATATCTGTGTTATTGTAACAAGCTTGTATTTTATAATTATTTTATTGTATATTTTAATTATTTTTAATGTAAGATTTTGATTTAAAAGCTTATTTTACTTATTTGAAATGATTAAATTTATTATTTAAATATAATCTTGATTTTTATATGAGTTATAATTCCAAACTTGTGTAAGTTGAATATTTGCCTGAAATGCTGATTTTGGTCAAAATAGTCAAATTGTGACTTTCAACTTAAAATTTTAAAAGTTTAAAAATTTAGTTTTTTTCTTTTATTCTGAAAGTACATAAAATTCTAAGAACACCACTTTTTGTTTCGTTGAAATTGGATGTAAATTGTGAAAGTTATACCCTTTACAATATTGTGCATATATAGGGTTATTTAACAATGACTATTTTAAATTGAATAAATTACTTATTCTTTGTTATATTTTATTTTAATATGTAATAATATGTTTTATTATGTATATTTTGACTTTTAAATATTTTTAAATGATAATAGAATTTTTCCAAAATTTACTGTATTTATTTCCTATTTTTAAAGGCTGTTTTATAATTTTCTTCTATTTTCTTCATATAAATTTTACTTAATTAATTTTTTATTTATTTATTTTGTGAATGCATTTTATTTTATTTGTTATAAATATTTTTACAAGTCCATGAAGATTTTCTAAAGTTCATTTGAAATTATTTCTAATTTTTAAAGCCTAGTCTGCAATTTTAAGCCATTTTCTTAATTTAATTATATATAATTAAAATTTATTGATTTATTTTATACATTCACTTTTATTACTGTGTTTTACTTTATTTTATTCATTTTACATGTATTTAAATTTAAGAATTTTTTTCCAAAGTGTATTGAAGTTATTTCTAATTCCTAAGTCTAGTTTTCATTTTCTGTGCCATTTTTCTTATTTTAATCATATCTAATTAATGATTAATTATTAATATTTTGTTTATCTGTTATATTTTTGAATTCTAACTGAAATTTATAAGTGTTTTCAATTATTTAAGATGTATATGACTATATATAGGAAGTTTAAAAGGTTTGAAAGCAAAGAAACGTAAAACCGTTTTAACGTTTCTTCTTCCGTTTCTTTTCCAATTAATAGATTTAATTTCCTTTGACCGTTCCTTTCTTTACTGTAGCTGTGCATTTCTTACCTCATTTTCACGTGAAAACATTCTTCTCTACTTCATTTTTCACGGCTAGAAAGGTTTGGTAATGGCTCCTCTTTTCCTCTTCTTTTTGCTCTTCTTTTTTCCATTGTTTTCTTATATTTTGCCTTGTTTTCTCATGTGTATTGCTTGGCCTCTCCTCCATAGCCACGGCCACCACCTCCTACACCTCTTCCCTGCCATCATCACCAGCTACCCCTCTGGTCTTGACCAAGGCCGAGCCCACCATGGTGCCAAAACTCCAAAAAAAATGCGACAATGCCCTTGAACAATGCTAGTTTGACCACCTTTGCCTCATCTCCTTCAACCACCACCTTAACCACCACCATAGCCACCTCCACCACCTCTGACCTGACCTCCACCCTCTGGCACATCACCCACCACCCTCTGAAAATCAGACCATGACCAAGCCGTGCCCATCCATTGAAGCTAGCAACACAAAACTTCCACAAAACTCCTTAAAACATTGCCTAGACCACACATATCATCACCTACCCTCCATATCTTGCTTTGGCCACCACCACCAGCCACTCCACCACCACCAGCCACTCCACCACCTTTGGCCGCTGCTCCAGCTACTGTCCAGACCTGTACAAGTATGGCTAAGCCACCACATGCCCATGGCCGAGCCAAGAATGTCACAAAAACTCAACTTATTTAACCTTGACCCTATATATGCTTTATGTTGCACCACTACACCTTCATCTCCACTTGTTGCCTCGCCTATATGATGTTAAACCTGACCTATATGATGTCATACCTGAGCCAAAGCATCATCATAGCCAAGCATAAGTGTCCCTTAGGCCAAGCATTGAAGTGGTTGAAGCAAGGTCCAATCTATCTTGTTCATTTTGCTTTGTATTTCAAAATTGTTTCAATGTTATTTTATGTTGAATGTTTATATATTGTCTTGTTTCTTTTGTTTTGGGTTGTTGATACAAAATCATATCTTAGCTATCTTTCAACTCAAATCAAAATTCGTGCAATTGTGCTTGTCGTGCCTTTGGAGTCGTGCTTATATGTTGTTTTGGTCTCTAACTTTGAAAAAGGTGAGTCTTTCTCACTCTGACATTTATACTTATGAAAAGTGAATTGATGACAAGTGTTTAGTAATATAAAATGTTTATGCAAGTTAATGATGATCATATGATATGCTATGCCATGTTATTACCATGTTATTACCATGTTAAAACTGTTAATTTTCACCTGACATCTCATATATGACTGTATATTGTGATATTGACCTTGTTTATATTATTTCTGTATATGATCACACTGCAAGTTCCCTGTTAGAAAAAAAAAATGTTATGGGCTGAAATGATAGGCCTGAATGGTTTTAAATTATTCATTCTGACTTGGGATTGCGGGTTTGAAATGATAAAACCCGGATTTTCTTTGTAAATTATGGGTTGAAATGATATACTACCCGTATCACTTTACCTAGCTAGAAAATTATATACAGGCCCCTAGTTAAAATATGTTTTTCTAAAAATTTTAAATATTTTAGAAATTTAATTATTATAATATTTGACTTTTAATTTGATAAAAAAAAAGGATTTTTGTAAAATATTATTGATTTTCTGAATAATTGTAAGTGACGTGAATTAATGAAAAAGTTAGAAATTTTGAACGTAAGTTATTTTGGAAATTTTGATTTAATTTTAATTGGAAATTTAATTGAATATGAAATTATGATAAATTTATGATAATTTGAACTGAAATAAATTTAAAGTGATTTTTATATCATATTAATGATTTTAATAAAGTTGAAATGTGAAATGAA
Organism: Allium cepa; assembly: GCA_030765085.1. NCBI lineage: Eukaryota > Viridiplantae > Streptophyta > Magnoliopsida > Asparagales > Amaryllidaceae > Allium > Allium cepa. Next base: position 338,334,506 of record CM060932.1, on the reverse strand, counting down.
TGCATATCGTAAGTTGAAATTTTGAAATATAACTAAAATTGGAAATTTAGGAAATTGACGTAAAAGTGAACTTTTAGTTAAGGAAATAAAAATAAAACTAAGTTATATTTGATAATTTGAACTTATGTGTTAAGTTGAAATTTAATGTAATGGATTTTAAAATTGAACATTGCATTTTAATAAGTGGATTATTATTAAATCTTGATTTTTGAACGGAAATTTAACTTTATAAAATCATGAACTTGAGAAAAATTAAATGATGTTTATAAAAAAAAAGTATGATTTTGCAAGTTAAAAATGTTTTAAATAAAATATAATTGGTTGAGAAATTTTATTGAAAATTTGAAGTTAATTGACTGCATTTTTGAAATCCTTTTAATTACAATGTAAATGATATTACAGCATTTGTGAATACTGTAGTTGATGATAATGAACTAAAAAGCTATTGAATTAAAAGCTATTATAGCAATTTTTGTAAGTACTATAATTTTTGAATTTAACTAAGTTTATTTGAAATTTAAGTAAACCCTATTACAACATTTTAAAATGTTGTCTTTTGTTAAATTGAACTGTTTTGAATGTAACTTTCCGTAGAAGTTTTCTAAATGATGCAAATAGTGAATTTTCACGGTTTTGATAAACTTAAGTGAATAAATAAACTTTGGAAGTTGAAATTTTTGAAAATTTAATAATTTAACTATTAAACATAATAACTTCATTGAAATGATAAAAAAAGAATTTTTGGAATATAAACTGTTTTGAAATGAATGATGTTTTGAAAAGATACGATATTTTGATATATTAAAATGATTTGAAAGTAGTGTTGAAGGGTATGAAAATTTAATATATTGGAATGATCAGAAATGACTTGATATTTATTTTGATAAATATTTGAATTGAAAGATATTTTACGATGATATATTGAAATGGTTTTGGAAATGATTTAATCTTTATTTTGATAAAGATTTGGATTGAAAAGGATATTTTATTTTGAAGTATAAAATGTTGTTTTAAAGTTGTAACTACGGGTTATAATAACGATTGGTTGTTAAAGAGACCGGGATCGGATATTGTCTTATAGCCGGCCAATATCGAAAACCACTTTAACAACTGTGTACGCGGTGGAGATTCCAGAATGAAGTAGGATGGTGGCGACGTTCTCGAGGTATATATTACGTGGACCCAACTCCCATGAGTTGGCATATATGACTAAAACAGGAGCTATACCGGGCTACACAAAGGGTCACACCCTTTCATCGAGCATGCTCCATCGGAAACCATTCTATTACTGTTGTGATTCGATTCGGTGGCGCCACTTTGATTCGGGGGTATTGTTCGAGGTGGGCGGAAGCTGCTGGCTTGCCGTCACCACCGGTCCGGGAGTGCAAACGGTGTATCCACCCTAGCATTTCCTTGCGTGCCGTGTCATATCCTTATATCGATCCCACTACGATTTTGGTTTTAAAGATCCGACCGCGTTAAGGTTCACCATCCCCTTAACGCTATTTTCTATATGATTATACCTTACTGATTAGACACTACCGTATATAGCGTATATTACTACATAGTAAATAGTTTAACGGATCCTTAGAGGATGGGCGGTCCCAAGCATCCTTTAAGTTACTGATGCATTTTGTTACTGTTCACTTGAGTTGATTTACAGTTTATAAGTATTTATGTCCTGACTCGAGCGTTTTGTATTTTGCTTTACGCCCGGGTCAGATTGAGTGAGTTAGCATTCCAGATTCACCTTCGGCGTTGGAGCTTTCCTTGAAGATCCAGCCATCTATTTTGTTTCAGTATCCAGTGGTTTAGTGATGTATCTGATTTGTACCTGATGTATCATGTTACTCTTCTGTTGTATCTTATTTAACTCTGATGTATCTCATATTTATATAGTAGCTTCATGAACTACTATCTCTTTTTCTTCTGCTGCATTTTTATGCACTCTGTGTCTGTGATCTGTGATTTTTATTTACTGTATATTCTGAGATTTGAAAAATTTTTTATTTACAACGCGGTATTTCGAGCAATTCAATTCCGGCATGAGTGTCTACCTATACACTTATAATGGATGCGAATGGTTGAAAATACCGGGCCGTTACAGTTGGTATCAGAGCTTTGGTAGCTCTAGGCAAAACTCAGCATATGGAGTGAATGTATTTACAGAATCACTTTCATTCGAGTTTGAATCTCTCCCTTTTGACTCGATTCCTTTGAATTTTGGAACATTCCCTACGGTTCCAAAATCCATTCGTATCCCTCACTATTCATCTTCTTTTAACTCTGGAGCATTCCATAACTCCGCTTCGAATGATCTTACTAGTGAGTCGGCGGTCATGCCAATTTCAAATTTAATTGAAAATGGGGGAAAACTCCTTTGCAGTTAGCATCGATTCACCAGAGATTCTTATCTATCCTTGGTTTAGATGCTAATATCTTTTGTTATTTCAAACTCTAACTCTTGAGATCGAATGTAGATTTACCCTAGAAAAATCAACATTGATCTTATTCTTTAAGTCACGGTTGACCAGGTTAAGGTTGGACGTGAATTATATAAGTTTATCCATCTTCCTATTCTGTTATTTAATCATGTCATCCTTGTTTCCAACTTATTTTTAAATCATAATCTCCTTTGATTTGTGTTAATCAAAAATTTGAATCTCTACCCTTCTTTGAAAATCTATTCATGTATAGTGTATTTGTAAACTAGTATTTAAAATTAAAATGTTTTATATATTGTGTTGTTTGAGTTGTTGATGTTGAGTTGGGTTTCTGATCGACACGTCTGATCAGCACTATCGATAAGATTTCCAAAACACTTTGACAGAACAAACGGACACAATATATTTTTTTTTAAAAACTTTTTTTTTGGTTAATGAAATAAATTTTGATATATAAGTAAATTTATGGAACTTAATGAAATGATTTAAATTGATAATTTGAAATGATAATACTTGATATATCATTTATTGTTCCACAAATAGATCTGTAAATATTTGTTTATAAATTTATTTGGGAACTGAAATGAATTTAAAACAAGAATTTGAGGATTTAAATTCCGATTATTTCGAACTTTGGTTTAAATTTTTAAAGGGTTATATTATTTAAAGTATCTTGAATAGAATTTGTTTTCAAAGAATTTTGAAGGTTTAAAATTTGTGCACTTCTCTTTATCGCTGGAAAATAACTTCGGTGATGATCTCGACATCATCGACGTTCATTTTCGAGTTTCGAAGTTAAGAGACTGTTCTGTAGTCTTGCTACAGCTTTGTTTTGGGAAATTAAATTGATTTGAATTTCTAAAATATGACTTGATTTATTATACATATATATATATATATAGATATATGATTGAAATTTGATTTGACATATTATATATGTATATATATTATTTCTTATCTCTAAATGGTCTGAAGAAATCGGAAATTTAATTCTTAAATTCTATTTTTAAAGAATAACTTCAATTATAAAAAGAAAAAAAATTGATTTAAGCTTGAAATGATTGAATTGGAAATTTTATTTGTATAATACAATTGCATTCAAATATAACTTATCAAAATTTTAGAAGTTAACAATGTAATTGAATAATATACAATATAAAAAGTTTTTTTTTTATAAAATTTGAGTGGTTATAATAAATGTTATACACTTAAATTTTAATTATAAAATGATTAACAGAGGTAAATATAATAAAGGGAAATTGAATAACTTACAATAAAATGATGTTAAAAGAATTAAGAATAAAAGAAAGCAGTTATAATAAGTGTAAGTATATTGAACATGAGTGATAAATATATTGAGCGGAATAAATTTAATTTTTATTAGGAATAAAGAAGAATAAAATTTATTAAATACATTGTGAGTGTAATAAATGATTATTTTTCTATCCCATGGTTTAAAAAAAAAATTGTTAATTTAAGATGATTGGATAATAAGATAATGAAATTTGAGATAGTTAAGATTTATGTAACTTGTGTAAAAGTTTATTTTCTATTTAAGCTGAAATCTCCATGCTTTCAAATTCATTTCCTTATTTTGTTTTTCAAACTATCTTTTGGATGTTCTTATCATCCTTATCTTGCTATAGACTGGCATATGCATCTTTCTATGATCTTTCTGTTTAGAAATCTTTCTATAATCTTTGATAATCTGCACCTTGCGAAACTTACCTATAACAACAGTTATCAGGTATAACTTCAATCTTCTTATCATCTTATCTTAATCCTATTTCACTCTATCTTTTCTGTGCCCTTCCATACCTCATTCCTTTTCGGGGACGAAAAGTTTTGAGTGGGGGAGAGTGTAACAACCCTGTATTTTGTAATTATTTTATTGTATATTTTAATTATTTTTAATGTAAGATTTTGATTTAAAGACTTATTTTACTTATTTGAAATGATTAAATTTATTATTTAAATATAATCTTGATTTTTATATGAGTTATAATTCCAAACTTGTGTAAGTTGAATATTTGCCTGAAATGCTGATTTTGGTCAAAATAGTCAAACTGTGACTTTCAACTTAAAATTTTAAAAGTTTAAAAATTTAATTTTTTTCTTTTATTATGAAATTACATAAAATTCTAAGAACACCACTTTTCGTTTCGTTGAAATTGGATGTAAATTGTGAAAGTTATACCCTTTACAATATTGTGCAAATATACGGTTATTTAAAAATGAATTTTTAAATTGAATAAATTACTTCTTCTTTGTTATATTTTATTTTAATATGTAATAATATGTCTTATTATGTATATTTTCACTTTTAAATATTTTTAAATGATAATAGAATTTTTCCAAAATTTACTGTATTTATTTCCTATTTTTAAAGGCTGTTTTATAATTTTCTTCTATTTTCTTCATATAAATTTTACTTAATTAATTTTTTATTTATTTATTTTGTGAATGCATTTTATTTTATTTGTTGTAAATATTTTTACAAGTCCATGAAGATTTTCTAAAGTTCATTTGAAATTATTTCTAATTTTTAAAGCCTAGTCTGCAATTTTAAGCCATTTTCTTAATTTAATTATATATAATTAAAATTTATTGATTTATTTTATACATTCACTTTTATTACTGTGTTTTACTTTATTTTATTCATTTTACATGTATTTAAATTTAAATTTTTTTTCCAAAGTGTATTGAAGTTATTTCTAATTCCTAAGTATAGTTTTCATTTTCTGTGCCATTTTTCTTATTTTAATCATATCTAATTAATAATTAATTATTAATATTTTGTTTATCTGTTATATTTTCGAATTCTAACAGAAATTTATAAGTGTTTTAGGTTATTTAAGATGTATATGACTATATATAGGTCGTTTAAAAGGTTTGAAAGCAAAGAAACGTAAAACCGTTTTAACTTTCTTCTTCCGTTTCTTTTCCAATTAATAGATTTAATTTCCTTTGACCGTTCCTTTCTTTATTGTAGCTGTGCATTTCTTACCTCATTTTCACGTGAAAACATTCCTCTCCACTTCATTTTTCACGGCTAGAAAGGTTTGGTAATGGCTCCTCTTTTCCTCTTCTTTTTGCTCTTCTTTTTTCCATTGTTTTCTTATATTTTGCCTTGTTTTCTCATGTGTATTGCTTGGCCTCTCCTCCATAGCCACGGCCACCACCTCCTACACCTCTTCCCTGCCATCATCACCAGCTACCCCTCTGGTCTTGACCAAGGCCGAGCCCACCATGGTGCCAAAACTCCAAAAAAAAATGCGACAATGCCCTTGAACAATGCTAGTTTGACCACCTTTGCCTCATCTCCTTCAACCACCACCTTAACCACCACCATAGCCACCTCCACCACCTCTGACCTGACCTCCACCCTCTGCCACATCACCCACCACCCTCTGGAAATCAGACCATGACCAAGCCGTGCCCATCCATTGAAGCTAGCACCACAAAACTTCCACAAAACTCCTTAAAACATTGCCTAGACCACACATATCATCACCTACCCTCCATATCTTGCTTTGGCCACCACCACCAGCCACTCCACCACCACCAGCCACTCCACCACCTTAGGCCGCTGCTCCAGCTACTGTCCAGACCTGCACAAGCATGGCCAAGCCACCACATGCCCATGGCCGAGCCAAGAATGTCACAAAAACTCAACTTATTTAACCTTGACCCTATATATGCTTTATGTTGCACCACTACACCTTCATCTCCACTTGTTGCCTCGCCTATATGATGTTAAACCTGACCTATATGATGTCATACCTGAGCCAAAGCATCATCATAGCCAAGCATAAGTGTCCCTTAGGCCAAGCATTGAAGTGGTTGAAGCAAGGTCCAATCTATCTTGTTCATTTTGCTTTGTATTTCAAAATTGTTTCAATGTTATTTTATGTTGAATGTTTATATATTGTCTTGTTTGTTTTGTTTTGGGTTGTTGATACAAAATCATATCTTAGCTATCTTTCAACTCAAATCAAAATTCGTGCAATTGTGCTTGTCGTGCCTTTGGAGTCGTGCTTATATGTTGTTTTGGTCTCTAACTTTGAAAAAGGTGAGTCTTTCTCACTCTGACATTTATACTTATGAAAAGTGAATTGATGACAAGTGTTTAGTAATATAAAATGTTTATGCAAGTTAATGATGATCATATGATATGCTATGCCATGTTATTACCATGTTAAAACTGTTAATTTTCACCTGACATCTCATATATGACTGTATATTGTGATATTGACCTTGTTTATATTATTTCTGTATATGATCACACTGTAAGTTCCCTGTTAGAAAAAAAATGTTATGGGCTGAAATGATAGGCCCGAATGGTTTTAAATTATTCATTCTGACTTGGGTTTGCGGGTTTGAAATGATAAAACCCGGATTTTCTTTGTAAATTATGGGTTGAAATGATATATTACCCGTATCACTTTACCTAACGTAGAAAATTATATACAGGCCCGTAGTTAAAATATGTTTTTCTAAAATTTTTAAATATTTTAGAAATTTAATTATTATAATATTTGACTTTTAATTTGATAAAAAAAGGATTTTTGTAAAATATTATTGATTTTCTGAATAATTGTAAGTGACGTGAATTAGCGAAAAAGTTAGAAATTTTGAACGTAAGTTATTTAGGAAATTTTGATTTAATTTTAATTGGAAATTTAATTGAATATGAAATTATGATAAATTTATGATAATTTGAACTGAAATAAATTTAAAGTGATTTTTATATCATATTAATGATTTTAATAAAGTTGAAATGTGAAATGAATGCATATCGTAAGTTGAAATTTTGAAATATAACTAAAATTGGAAATTTAGGAAATTGACGTAAAAGTGAACTTTTAGTTAAGGAAATAAAAATAAAACTAAGTTATATTTGATAATTTGAACTTATGTGTTAAGTTGAAATTTAATGTAATGGATTTTAAAATTGAACATTGCATTTTAATAAGTGGATTATTATTAAATCTTGATTTTTGAATGGAAATTTAACTTTATAAAATCATGAACTTGAGAAAAATTAAATGATGTTTATAAAAAAAGTATGATTTTGCAAGTTAAAAATGTTTTAAATAAAATATAATTGGTTGAGAAATTTTATTGAATATTTGAAGTTAATTGACTGCATTTTTGAAATCCTTTTAATTACAATGTAAATGATATTACAGCATTTGTGAATACTGTAGTTGATGATAATGAACTAAAAATCTATTGAATTAAAAGCTATTATAGCAATTTTTGTAAGTACTATAATTTTTGAATTTAACTAAGTTTATTTGAAATTTAAGTAAACCCTATTACAACATTTTAAAATGTTGTCCTTTGTTAAATTGAACTGTTTTGAATGTAACTTTCCGTAGAAGTTTTCTAAATGATGCAAAAAGTGAATTTTCACGGTTTTGATAAACTTAAGTGAATAAATAAACTTTTGAAGTTGAAATTTTTGAAAATTTAATAATTTAATTATTAAACATAATAACTTCATTGAAATGATAAAAAAAGAATTTTTGGAATATAAACTGTTTTGAAATGAATGATGTTTTGAAAAGATACGATATTTTGATATATTAAAATGATTTGAAAGGTAGTGTTGAAGGGTATGAAAATTTAATATATTGGAATGATTAGAAATGACTTGATATTTATTTTGATAAATATTTGAATTGAAAGATATTTTACGATGATATATTGAAATGGTTTTGGAAATGATTTAATCTTTATTTTGATAAAGATTTGGATTGAAAAGGATATTTTATTTTGAAGTATAAAATGTTGTTTTAAAGTTGTAACTACGGGTTATAATAACGATTGGTTGTTAAAGAGACCGGGATCGGATATTGTCTTATAGCCGGCCAATATCGAAAACCACTTTAACAACTGTGTACGCGGTGGAGATTTCAGAATGAAGTAGGATGGTGGCGACGTTCTCGAGGTATATATTACGTGGACCCAACTCCCATGAGTTGGCATATATGACTAAAACAGGAGCTATACCGGGCTACACAAAGGGTCACACCCTTTCATCTAGCATGCTCCATCGGAAACCATTCTATTACTGTTGTGATTCGATTCGGTGGCGCCACTTTGATTCGGGGGTATTGTTCGAGGTGGGCGGAAGCTGCTGGCTTGCTGTCACCACCGGTCCGGGAGTGCAAACGGTGTATCCACCCTGGCATTTCCTTGCATGCCGTGTCACATCCTTATGTCGATCCCACTACGATTTTGGTTTTAAAGATCCGACCGCGTTAAGGTTCACCATCCCCTTAATGCTATTTTCTATATGATTATACCTTACTGATTAGACACTACCGTATATAGCGTATATTACTACATAGTAAATAGTTTAACGGATCCTTAGAGGATGAGCGGTCCCAAGCATCCTTTAAGTTACTGATGCATTTTGTTACTGTTCACTTGAGTTGATTTACAGTTTATAAGTATTTATGTCCTGACTCGAGCGTTTTGTATTTTGCTTTACGCTCGGGTCAGATTGAGTGAGTTAGCATTCCAGATTCACCTTCGGCGTTGGAGCTTTCCTTGAAGATCCAGCCATCTATTTTGTTTCAGTATCCAGTGGTTCAGTGATGTATCTGATTTGTACCAGATGTATCATGTTACTCTTCTGTTGTATCTTATTTAACTCTGATGTATCTCATATTTATATAGTAGCTTCATGAACTACTATCTCTTTTTCTTCCGCTGCATTTTTATATACTCTGTGTCTGTGATCTGTGATTTTTATTTACTGTATATTCTGAGATTTGCCAAATTTTTTATTTACAACGCGGTATTTCGAGCAATTCAATTCCGGCATGAGTGTCTACCTATACACTTATAATGGATGCGAATGGTTGAAAATACCGGGTCGTTACAGTTGGTATCAGAGCTTTGGTAGCTCTAGGCAAAACTCAGCATATGGAGTGAATGTATTGACAGAATCACTTTCATTCGAGTTCGAATCTCTCCCTTTTGACTCGATTCCTTTGAATTTTGGAACATTCCCTACGGTTCCAAAATCCATTCGTATCCCTCACTATTCATCTTCTTTTAACTCTGGAGCATTCCATAACTCCGCTTCGAATGATCTTACTAGTGAGTCGGCGGTCATGCCAATTTCAAATTTAATTGAAAATGGGGGAAAACTCCTTTGCAGTTAGCATCGATTCACCAGAGATTCTTATCTATCCTTGGTTTAGATGCTAATATCTTTTGTTATTTCAAACTCTAACTCTTGAGATCGAATGTAGATTTACCCTAGAAAAATCAACATTGATCTTATTCTTTAAGTCACGGTTGACCAGGTTAAGGTTGCACGTGATTTATATAAGCTTATCCATCTTCCTATTCTGTTATTTAATCATGTTATCCTTGTTTCCGACTTATTTTTAAATCATAATCTCCTTTGATTTGTGTTAATCAAAAATTTGAATCTCTAACCTTCTTTGAAAATCTATTCATGTATAGTGTATTTGTAAACTAGTATTTAAAATTAAAATGTTTTATATATTGTGTTGTTTGAGTTGTTGATGTTGAGTTGGGTTTCTGATCGATACGTCTGATCAGCACTATCGATAAGATTTCCAAAACACTTTGACAGAACAAACGGACATAATATGTATTTTTTTTTAAAAATTTTTTTTGGTTAATGAAATAAATTTTGATATATAAGTAAATTTATGGAACTTAATGAAATGATTTAAATTGATAATATGAAATGATAATACTTGATATATCATTTATTGTTCCACAAATAGATCTGTAAATATTTGTTTATAAATTTATTAGGGAACTGAAATGAATTTAAAATAAGAATTTGAGGATTTAAATTCCGATTATTTCGAACTTTGGTTTAAATTTTTAAAGGGTTATATTATTTAAAGTATTTTGAATAGAATTTTTTTTCAAAGAATTTTGAAGGTTTAAAATTTGTGCACTTCTCTTTATCGCCGGAAAATAACTTCGGTGATGATCTCGACATCATCGACGTTCATTTTCGAGTTTCAAAGTTAAGAGACTGTTCTGTAGTCTTGCCACAGCTTTGTTTTGGGAAATTAAATTGATTTGAATTTCTAAAATATGACTTGATTTATTATATATATATATATATGATTGAAATTTGATTTGACATATTATATATGTATATATATTATTTCTTATCTCTAAATGGTCTGAAGAAATCGGAAATTTAATTCTTAAATTCTATTTTTAAAGAATAACTTCAATTATAAAAAGAAAAAAAATTGATTTAAGCTTGAAATGATTGAATTGGAAATTTTATTTGTATAATACAATTGCATTCAAATATAACTTATCGAAATTTTAGAAGTTAACAATGTAATTGAATAATATACAATATAAAAAGTTTTTTTTTATAAAATTTGAGTGGTTATAATAAATGTTATACACTTAAATTTTAATTATAAAATGATTAACATAGGTAAATATAATAAAGGGAAATTGAATAACTTACAATAAAATGATGTTAAAAGAACTAAGAATAAAAGAAAGCAGTTATAATAAGTGTAAGTATATTGAACATGAGTGATAAATATATTGAGCGGAATAAATTTAATTTTTATTAGGAATAAAGAAGAATAAAATTTATTAAATACATTGTGAGTGTAATAAATGATTATTTTTCTACCCCATGGTTTAAAAAAAATTGTTAATTTAAGATGATTGGATAATAAGATAATGAAATTTGAGATAGTTAAGATTTATGTAACTTGTGTAAAAGTTTATTTTCTATTTATGCTGAAATCTCCATGCTTTCAAATTCATTTCCTTATTTTGTTTTTCAAACTATCTTTTGGTTGTTCTTATCATCCTTATCTTGCTATAGACTGGCATATGCATCTTTCTATGATCTTTCTGTTTAGAAATCTTTCTATAATCTTTGATAATCTACACCTTGCGAAACTTACCTATAACAACAGTTATCAGGTATAACTTCAATCTTCTTATCACCTTATCTTAATCCTATTTCACTCTATCTTTTTTGTGCCCTTCCATACCTCATTCCTTTTCGGGGACGAAAAGTTTTGAGTGGGGGAGAGTGTAACAACCCTGTATTTTGTAATTATTTTATTGTATATTTTAATTATTTTTAATGTAAGATTTTGATTTAAAAACTTATTTTACTTATTTGAAATGATTAAATTTATTATTTAAATATAATCTTGATTTTTATATGAGTTATAATTCCAAACTTGTGTAAGTTGAATATTTGCCTGAAATGCTGATTTTGGTCAAAATAGTCAAACTGTGACTTTCAACTTAAAATTTTAAAAGTTTAAAAATTTAATTTTTTTCTTTTATTATGAAATTACATAAAATTCTAAGAACACCACTTTTCGTTTCGTTGAAATTGGATGTAAATTGTGAAAGTTATACCCTTTACAATATTGTGCATATATAGGTTTATTTAACAATGACTTTTAAATTGAATAAATTACTTCTTCTTTGTTATATTTTATTTTAATATGTAATAATATGTCTTATTATGTATATTTTCACTTTTAAATATTTTTAAATGATAATAGAATTTTTCCAAAATTTACTGTATTTATTTCCTATTTTTAAAGGTTGTTTTATAATTTTCTGCTATTTTCTTCATATAAATTTTACTTAATTAATTTTTTATTTATTTATTTTGTGAATGCATTTTATTTTATTTGTTGTAAATATTTTTACAAGTCCATGAAGATTTTCTAAAGTTCATTTGAAATTATTTCTAATTTTTAAAGCCTAGTCTGCAATTTTAAGCCATTTTCTTAATTTAATTATATATAATTAAAATTTATTGATTTATTTTATACATTCACTTTTATTACTGTGTTTTACTTTATTTTATTCATTTTACATGTATTTAAATTTAAATTTTTTTTCCAAAGTGTATTGAAGTTATTTCTAATTCCTAAGTATAGTTTTCATTTTCTGTGCCATTTTTCTTATTTTAATCATATCTAATTAATAATTAATTATTAATATTTTGTTTATCTGTTATATTTTCGAATTCTAACTGAAATTTATAAGTGTTTTCGGTTGTTTAAGATGTATATGACTATATATAGCTAGTTTAAAAGGTTTGAAAGCAAAGAAACGTAAAACCGTTTTAACGTTTCTTCTTCCGTTTCTTTTCCAATTAATAGATTTAATTTCCTTTGACCGTTCCTTTCTTTATTGTAGCTGTGCATTTCTTACCTCATTTTCACGTGAAAACATTCCTCTCCACTTCATTTTTCACGGCTAGAAAGGTTTGGTAATGGCTCCTCTTTTCCTCTTCTTTTTGCTCTTCTTTTTTCCATTGTTTTCTTATATTTTGCCTTGTTTTCTCATGTGTATTGCTTGGCCTCTCCTCCATAGCCACGGCCACCACCTCCTACACCTCTTCCCTGACATCATCACCAGCTACCCCTCTGGTCTTGACCAAGGCCGAGCCCACCATGGTGCCAAAACTCCAAAAAAAATGCGACAATGCCCTTGAACAATGCTAGTTTGACCACCTTTGCCTCATCTCCTTCAACCACCACCTTAACCACCACCATAGCCACCTCCACCACCTCTGACCTGACCTCCACCCTCTGCCACATCACCCACCACCCTTTGGAAATCAGACTATGACCAAGCCGTGCCCATCCATTGAAGCTAGCACCACAAAACTTCCACAAAACTCCTTAAAACATTGCCTAGACCACACATATCATCACCTACCCTCCATATCTTGCTTTGGCCACCACCACCAGCCACTCCACCACCTTTGGCCGCTGCTCCAGCTACTGTCCAGACCTGTACAAGCATGGCCAAGCCACCACATGCCCATGGCCGAGCCAAGAATGTCACAAAAACTCAACTTATTTAACCTTGACCCTATATATGCTTTATGTTGCACCACTACACCTTCATCTCCACTTGTTGCCTCGCCTATATGATGTTAAACCTGACCTATATGATGTCATACCCGAGCCAAAGCATCATCATAGCCAAGCATAAGTGTCCCTTAGGCCAAGCATTGAAGTGGTTGAAGCAAGGTCCAATCTATCTTGTTCATTTTGCTTTGTATTTCAAAATTGTTTCAATGTTATTTTATGTTGAATGTTTATATATTGTCTTGTTTGTTTTGTTTTGGGTTGTTGATACAAAATCATATCTTAGCTATCTTTCAACTCAAATCAAAATTCGTGCAATTGTGCTTGTCGTGCCTTTGGATTCGTGCTTATACGTTGTTTTGGTCTCTAACTTTGAAAAAGGTGAGTCTTTCTCACTCTGACATTTATACTTATGAAAAGTGAATTGATGACAAGTGTTTAGTAATATAAAATGTTTATGCAAGTTAATGATGATCATATGATATGCTATGCCATGTTATTACCATGTTATTACCATGTTAAAACTGTTAATTTTCACCTGACATCTCATATATGACTGTATATTGTGATATTGACCTTGTTTATATTATTTCTGTATATGATCACACTGCAAGTTCCCTGTTAGAAAAAAAAATGTTATGGGCTGAAATGATAGGCCTGAATGGTTTTAAATTATTCATTCTGACTTGGGATTGCGGGTTTGAAATGATAAAACCCGGATTTTCTTTGTAAATTAGGGGTTGAAATGATATATTACCCGTATCACTTTACCTAGCGTAGAAAATTATATACAGGCCCGTAGTTAAAATATGTTTTTCTAAAAATTTTAAATATTTTAGAAATTTAATTATTATAATATTTGACTTTTAATTTGATAAAAAAAGGATTTTTGTAAAATATTATTGATTTTCTGAATAATTGTAAGTGACGTGAATTAATGAAAAAGTTAGAAATTTTGAACGTAAGTTATTTTGGAAATTTTGATTTAATTTTAATTGGAAATTTAATTGAATATGAAATTATGATAAATTTATGATAATTTGAACTGAAATAAATTTAAAGTGATTTTTATATCATATTAATGATTTTAATAAAGTTGAAATGTGAAATGTATGCATATCGTAAGTTGAAATTTTGAAATATAACTAAAATTGGAAATTTAGGAAATTGACGTAAAAGTGAACTTTTAGTTAAGGAAATAAAAATAAAACTAAGTTATATTTGATAATTTGAACTTATGTGTTAAGTTGAAATTTAATGTAATGGATTTTAAAATTGAACATTGCATTTTAATAAGTGGATTATTATTAAATCTTGATTTTTGAGTGGAAATTTAACTTTATAAAATCATGAACTTGAGAAAAATTAAATGATGTTTCTAAAAAAAAAGTATGATTTTGCAAGTTAAAAATGTTTTAAATAAAATATAATTGGTTGAGAAATTTTATTGAATATTTGAAGTTAACTGACTGCATTTTTGAAATCCTTTTAATTACAATGTAAATGATATTACAGCATTTGTGAATACTGTAGTTGATGATAATGAACTAAAAAGCTATTGAATTAAAAGCTATTATAGCAATTTTTGTAAGTACTATAATTTTTGAATTTAACTAAGTTTATTTGAAATTTAAGTAAACCCTATTACAACATTTTAAAATGTTGTCTTTTGTTAAATTGAACTGTTTTGAATGTAACTTTCCGTAGAAGTTTTCTAAATGATGCAAAAAGTGAACTTTCACGGTTTTGATAAACTTAAGTGAATAAATAAACTTTGGAAGTTGAAATTTTTGAAAATTTAATAATTTAATTATTAAACATAATAACTTCATTGAAATGATAAAAAAAGAATTTTTGGAATATAAACTCTTTTGAAATGAATGATGTTTTGAAAAGATACGATATTTTGATATATTAAAATGATTTGAAAGGTAGTGTTGAAGGGTATGAAAATTTAATATATTGGAATGATTAGAAATGACTTGATATTTATTTTGATAAATATTTGAATTGAAAGATATTTTACGATGATATATTGAAATGGTTTTGGAAATGATTTAATCTTTATTTTGATAAAGATTTGGATTGAAAAGGATATTTTATTTTGAAGTATAAAATGTTGTTTTAAAGTTGTAACTACGGGTTATAATAACGATTGGTTGTTAAAGAGACCGGGATCGGATATTGTCTTATAGCCGGCCAATATCGAAAACCACTTTAACAACTGTGTACGCGGTGGAGATTCCAGAATGAAGTAGGATGGTGGCGACGTTCTCGAGGTATATATTACGTGGACCCAACTCCCATGAGTTGGCATATATGACTAAAACAGGAGCTATACCGGGCTAACAAAGGGTCACACCCTTTCATCGAGCATGCTCCATCGGAAACCATTCTATTACTGTTGTGATTCGATTCGGTGGCGCCACTTTGATTCGGGGGTATTGTTCGAGGTGGGCGGAAGCTGCTGGCTTGCCGTCACCACCGGTCCGGGAGTGCAAACGGTGTATCCACCCTAGCATTTCCTTGCGTGCCGTGTCATATCCTTATATCGATCCCACTACGATTTTGGTTTTAAAGATCCGACCGCGTTAAGGTTCACCATCCCCTTAACGCTATTTTCTATATGATTATACCTTACTGATTAGACACTACCGTATATAGCGTATATTACTACATAGTAAATAGTTTAACGGATCCTGAGAGGATGGGCGGTCCCAAGCATCCTTTAAGTTACTGATGCATTTTGTTACTGTTCACTTGAGTTGATTTACAGTTTATAAGTATTTATGTCCTGACTCGAGCGTTTTGTATTTTGCTTTACGCTCGGGTCAGATTGAGTGAGTTAGCATTCCAGATTCACCTTCGGCGTTGGAGCTTTCCTTGAAGATCCAGCCATCTATTTTGTTTCAGTATCCAGTGGTTCAGTGATGTATCTGATTTGTACCTGATGTATCATGTTACTCTTCTGTTGTATCTTATTTAACTATGATGTATCTCATATTTATATAGTAGCTTCATGAACTACTATCTCTTTTTCTTCCGCTGCATTTTTATATACTCTGTGTCTGTGATCTGTGATTTTTATTTACTATATATTCTGAGACTTGCCAAATTTTTTATTTACAACGCGGTATTTCGAGCAATTCAATTCCGGCATGAGTGTCTACCTATACACTTATAATGGATGCGAATGGTTGAAAATACCGGGTCGTTACAGTTGGTATCAGAGCTTTGGTAGCTCTAGGCAAAACTCAGCATATGGAGTGAATGTATTTACAGAATCACTTTCATTCGAGTTCGAATCTCTCCCTTTTGACTCGATTCCTTTGAATTTTGGAACATTCCCTACGGTTCCAAAATCCATTCGTATCCCTCACTATTCATCTTCTTTTAACTGTGGAGCATTCCATAACTCCGCTTCGAATGATCTTACTAGTGAGTCGGCGGTCATGCCAATTTCAAATTTAATTGAAAATGGGGGAAAACTCCTTTGCAGTTAGCATCGATTCACCAGAGATTCTTATCTATCCTTGGTTTAGATGCTAATATCTTTTGTTATTTCAAACTCTAACTCTTGAGATCGAATGTAGATTTACCCTAGAAAAATCAACATTGATCTTATTCTTTAAGTCACGGTTGACCAGGTTAAGGTTGCACGTGATTTATATAAGCTTATCCATCTTCCTATTCTGTTATTTAATCATGTCATCCTTGTTTCCAACTTATTTTTAAATCATAATCTCCTTTGATTTGTGTTAATCAAAAATTTGAATCTCTACCCTTCTTTGAAAATCTATTCATGTATAGTGTATTTGTAAACTAGTATTTAAAATTAAAATGTTTTATATATTGTGTTGTTTGAGTTGTTGATGTTGAGTTGGGTTTCTGATCGATACGTTTGATCAGCACTATCGATAAGATTTCCAAAACACTTTGACAGAACAAACGGACACAATATATTTTTTAATTTTTTTTTTTGGTTAATGAAATAAATTTTGATATATAAGTAAATTTATGGAACTTAATGAAATGATTTAAATTGATAATTTGAAATGATAATACTTGATATATCATTTATTGTTCCACAAATAGATCTGTAAATATTTGTTTAAAAATTTATTTGGGAACTGAAATGAATTTAAAACAAGAATTTGAGGATTTAAATTCCGATTATTTCGAACTTTGGTTTAAATTTTTAAAGGGTTATGTTATTTAAAGTATTTTGAATAGAATTTGTTTTCAAAGAATTTTGAAGGTTTAAAATTTGTGCACTTCTCTTTACCGCTAGAAAATAACTTCGGTGATGATCTCGACATCATCGACGTTCATTTTTGAGTTTCGAAGTTAAGAGACTGTTCTGTAGTCTTGCTACAGCTTTGTTTTGGGGAATTAAATTGATTTGAATTTCTAAAATATGACTTGATTTATTATATATATATATATATATATATATATAGATATATGATTGAAATTTGATTTGACATATTATATATGTATATATATTATTTCTTATCTCTAAATGGTCTGAAGAAATCGGAAATTTAATTCTTAAATTCTATTTTTAAAGAATAACTTCAATTATAAAAAGAAAAAAAATTGATTTAAGCTTGAAATGATTGAATTGGAAATTTTATTTGTATAATACAATTGCATTCAAATATAACTTATCAAAATTTTAGAAGTTAACAATGTAATTGAATAATACACAATATAAAAAGTTTTTTTTTATAAAATTTGAGTGGTTATAATAAATGTTATACACTTAAATTTTAATTATAAAATGATTAACAGAGGTAAATATAATAAAGGGAAATTGAATAACTTACAATAAAATGATGTTAAAAGAACTAAGAATAAAAGAAAGCAGTTATAATAAGTGTAAGTATATTGAACATGAGTGATAAATATATTGAGCGGAATAAATTTAATTTTTATTAGGAATAAAGAAGAATAAAATTTATTAAATACATTGTGAGTGTAATAAATGATTATTTTTCTATCCCATGGTTTAAAAAAAAAATTGTTAATTTAAGATGATTGGATAATAAGATAATGAAATTTGAGATAGTTAAGATTTATGTAACTTGTGTAAAAGTTTATTTTCTATTTAAGCTGAAATCTCCATGCTTTCAAATTCATTTCCTTATTTTGTTTTTCAAACTATCTTTTGGTTGTTCTTATCATCCTTATCTTGCTATAGACTGGCATATGCATCTTTCTATGATCTTTCTGTTTAGAAATCTTTCTATAATCTTTGATAATCTGCACCTTGCGAAACTTACCTATAACAACAGTTATCAGGTATAACTTCAATCTTCTTATCATCTTATCTTAATCCTATTTCACTCTATCTTTTCGGTGCCCTTCCATACCTCATTCCTTTTCGGGGACGAAAAGTTTTGAGTGGGGGAGAGTGTAATAACCCTGTATTTTGTAATTATTTTATTGTATATTTTAATTATTTTTAATGTAAGATTTTGATTTAAAAACTTATTTTACTTATTTGAAATGATTAAATTTATTATTTAAATATAATCTTGATTTTTATATGAGTTATAATTCCAAACTTGTGTAAGTTGAATATTTGCCTGAAATGCTGATTTTGGTCAAAATAGTCAAACTGTGACTTTCAACTTAAAATTTTAAAAGTTTAAAAATTTAATTTTTTTCTTTTATTATGAAATTATATAAAATTCTAAGAACACCACTTTTCGCTTCGTTGAAATTGGATGTAAATTGTGAAAGTTATACCCTTTACAATATTGTGCATATATAGGGTTATTTAACAATGACTTTTAAATTGAATAAATTACTTCTTCTTTGTTATATTTTATTTTAATATGTAATAATATGTCTTATTATGTATATTTTGACTTTTAAATATTTTTAAATGATAATAGAATTTTTCCAAAATTTACTGTATTTATTTCCTATTTTTAAAGGCTGTTTTATAATTTTCTGCTATTTTCTTCATATAAATTTTACTTAATTAATTTTTTATTTATTTATTTTGTGAATGCATTTTATTTTATTTGTTGTAAATATTTTTACAAGTCCATGAAGATTTTCTAAAGTTCATTTGAAATTATTTCTAATTTTTAAAGCCTAGTCTGCAATTTTAAGCCATTTTCTTAATTTAATTATATATAATTAAAATTTATTGATTTATTTTATACATTCACTTTTATTACTGTGTTTTACTTTATTTTATTCATTTTACATGTATTTAAATTTAAATTTTTTTTCCAAAGTGTATTGAAGTTATTTCTAATTCCTAAGTATAGTTTTCATTTTCTGTGCCATTTTTCTTATTTTAATCATATCTAATTAATAATTAATTATTAATATTTTGTTTATCTGTTATATTTTCGAATTCTAACTGAAATTTATAAATGTTTTCGGTTATTTAAGATGTATATGACTATATATAGGTAGTTTAAAAGGTTTGAAAGCAAAGAAACGTAAAACCGTTTTAACGTTTCTTCTTCCGTTTCTTTTCCAATTAATAGATTTAATTTCCTTTGACCGTTCCTTTCTTTATTGTAGCTGTGCATTTCTTACCTCATTTTCACGTGAAAACATTCCTCTCCACTTCATTTTTCACGGCTAGAAAGGTTTGGTAATGGCTCCTCTTTTCCTCTTCTTTTTGCTCTTCTTTTTTCCATTGTTTTCTTATATTTTGCCTTGTTTTCTCATGTGTATTGCTTGGCCTCTCCTCCATAGCCACGGCCACCACCTCCTACACCTCTTCCCTGCCATCATCACCAGCTACCCCTCTGGTCTTGACCAAGGCCGAGCCCACCATGGTGCCAAAACTCCAAAAAAAATGCGACAATGCCCTTGAACAATGCTAGTTTGACCACCTTTGCCTCATCTCCTTCAACCACCACCTTAACCACCACCATAGCCACCTCCACCACCTCTGACCTGACCTCCACCCTCTGCCACATCACCCACCACCCTTTGGAAATCAGACCATGACCAAGCCGTGCCCATCCATTGAAGCTAGCACCACAAAACTTCCACAAAACTCCTTAAAACATTGCCTAGACCACACATATCATCACCTACCCTCCATATCTTGCTTTGGCCACCACCACCAGCCACTCCACCACCACCAGCCACTCCACCACCTTTGGCCGCTGCTCCAGCTACTGTCCAGACCTGTACAAGCATGTCCAAGCCACCACATGCCCATGGCCGAGCCAAGAATGTCACAAAAACTCAACTTATTTAACCTTGACCCTATATATGCTTTATGTTGCACCACTACACCTTCATCTCCACTTGTTGCCTCGCCTATATGATGTTAAACCTGACCTATATGATGTCATACCTGAGCCAAAGCATCATCATAGCCAAGCATAAGTGTCCCTTAGGCCAAGCATTGAAGTGGTCGAAGCAAGGTCCAATCTATCTTGTTCATTTTGCTTTGTATTTCAAAATTGTTTCAATGTTATTTTATGTTGAATGTTTATATATTCTCTTGTTTGTTTTGTTTTGGGTTGTTGATACAAAATCATATCTTGGCTATCTTTCAACTCAAATCAAAATTCGTGCAATTGTGCTTGTCGTGCCTTTGGAGTCGTGCTTATATGTTGTTTTGGTCTCTAACTTTGAAAAAGGTGAGTCTTTCTCACTCTGACATTTATACTTATGAAAAGTGAATTGATGACAAGTGTTTAGTAATATAAAATGTTTATGCAAGTTAATGATGATCATATGATATGCTATGCCATGTTATTACCATGTTATTACCATGTTAAAACTGTTAATTTTCACCTGACATCTCATATATGACTGTATATTGTGATATTGACCTTGTTTATATTATTTCTGTATATGATCACACTGCATGTTCCCTGTTAGAAAAAAAAATGTTATGGGCTGAAATGATAGGCCTGAATGGTTTTAAATTATTCATTTTGACTTGGGATTGCGGGTTTGAAATGATAAAACCCGGATTTTCTTTGTAAATTATGGGTTGAAATGATATATTACCCGTTTCACTTTACCTTGCGTAGAAAATTATATACAGGCCCGTAGTTAAAATATGTTTTTCTAAAAATTTTAAATATTTTAGAAATTTAATTATTCTAATATTTGATTTTTAATTTAATAAAAAAAGGATTTTTGTAAAATATTATTGATTTTCTGAATAATTGTAAGTGACATGAATTAATGAAAAAGTTAGAAATTTTGAACGTAAGTTATTTTGGAAATTTTGATTTAATTTTAATTGGAAATTTAATTGAATATGAAATTATGATAAATTTATGATAATTTGAACTGAAATAAATTTAAAGTGATTTTTATATCATATTAATGATTTTAATAAAGTTGAAATGTGAAATGAATGCATATCGTAAGTTGAAATTTTGAAATATAACTAAAATTGGAAATTTATGAAATTGACGTAAAAGTGAACTTTTAGTTAAGGAAATAAAAATAAAACTAAGTTATATTTGAGAATTTGAACTTAAGTGTTAAGTTGAAATTTAATGTAATGGATTTTAAAATTGAACATTGCATTTTAATAAGTGGATTATTATTAAATCTTGATTTTTGAATGGAAATTTAACTTTATAAAATCATGAACATGAGAAAAATTAAATGATGTTTATAAAATGTATGATTTTGTAAGTTAAAAATGTTTTAAATAAAATATAATTGGTTGAGAAATTTTATTGAATATTTGAAGTTAATTGACTGCATTTTTGAAATCCTTTTAATTACAATGTAAATGATATTACAGCATTTGTGAATACCGTAGTTGATGATAATGAACTAAAAAGCTATTGAATTAAAAGCTATTATAGCAATTTTTGTAAGTACTGTAATTTTTGAATTTAACTAAGTTTATTTGAAATTTAAGTAAACCCTATTAAACATTTTAAAATGTTATCTTTTGTTAAATTAAACTGTTTTGAATGTAACTTTCCGTAGAAGTTTTCTAAATGATGCGAAAAGTGAATTTTCACGGTTTTGATAAACTTAAGTGAATAAATAAGCTTTGGAAGTTGAAATTTTTGGAAATTTAATAATTTAATTATTAAACATAATAAATTCATTGAAATGATAAAAAAAGAATTTTTGGAATATAAACTGTTTTGAAATGAATGAAGTTTTGAAAAGATACGATATTTTGATATATTAAAATGATTTGAAAGGTAGTGTTGAAGGGTATGAAAATTTAATATATTGGAATGATTAGAAATGACTTGATATTTATTTTGACAAATATTTGAATTGAAAGATATTTTACGATGATATATTGAAATGGCTTTGGAAATGATTTAATCTTTATTTTGATAAAGATTTGGATTGAAAAGGATATTTTATTTTGAAGTATAAAATATTGTTTTAAAGTTGTAACTACGGGTTATAATAATGATTGGTTGTTAAAGAGACCGGGATCGGATATTGTCTTATAGCCGGCCAATATCGAAAACCACTTTAACAACTGTGTACGCGGTGGAGATTCCAGAATGAAGTAGGATGGTGGCGACGTTCTCGAGGTATATATTACGTGGACCCAACACCCGTGAGTTGGCATATATGACTAAAACAGGAGCTATATAGGGCTACACAAAGGGTCGCACCCTTTCATCGAGCATGCTCCGTCGAAAACCATTCTATTACTGTTGTGATTCGATTCGGTGGCGCCACTTTGATTCGGGGGTATTGTTCGAGGTGGGCGGAAGCTGCTGGCTTGCCATCACCACCGGTCCGGGAGTGCAAACGGTGTATCCACCCTGGCATTTCCTTACATGCCGTGTCATATCCTTATATCGAGCCCACTACGATTTTGGTTTTAAAGATCCGACCGCGTTAAGGTTCACCATCCCCTTAACGCTATTTTCTATATGATTATAACTTACTGATTAGACACTACTGTATATAGCGTATATTACTACATAGTAAATAGTTTAACGAATCCTTAGACGATGGGCGGTCCCAAGCATCCTTTAAATTACTGATGCATTTTGTTACTGTTCACTTGAGTTGATTTACAGTTTATAAGTATTTATGTCCTGACTTGAGGGTTTTGTATTTTCCTTTACGCTCGGGTCAGATTGAGTGAGTTAGCATTCCAGATTCACCTTCGGCGTTGGAGCTTTCCTTGAAGATCCAGCCATCTATTTTGTTTCAGTATCAAGTGGCTCAGTGATGTATCTTATTTGTACCTGATGTATCCTGTTACTCTTCTGTTGTATCTTATTTAACTCTGATGTATCTCATATTTATATAGTAGCTTCATGAAATACTATCTCTTTTTCTTCCGCTGCATTTTTATATACTCTGTGTCTGTGATCTGTGATTTTTATTTACTGTATATTCTGAGATTTGCCAAAAAATTTATTTACAACGCGGTATTTTGAGCAATTCAATTCCAGCATGAGTGTCTACCTATACACTTATAATGGATGCGAATGGTTGAAAATACCGGGTCGTTACAGTTATTATTATATGTATTGTCTTAAACTATTGTGAACCACCGTAGTTCGTTTTATACTGGAATTGGGTATGTCGATGGGAGTAAATAAATAAGAGATAAAAAATAAAAATATATACCACTCCTATCGAGATAACCAATACTAATGTAAGGCCTAACAACGGATGGCCGCTCCTATCCAGCCTTATTCTTCGTAATAACAGACAATATTTCTTTTAATACTCTGTGTTATTGTGAGCGTAGAAGTGGGGCGTCAAAATACGTCTCATATATAAACTTCAAAATCGATATCTCAAAATCGATAATTTTCAACTTGGCTTTCCAAAATCCAAAAATTGATTTTTTTTCCCAAAATCAAAAGCCTTTCAAAATCAATTGGTTCCACTCTGACCGGTTTGAAATTTAGAAAATAGTTTGAATAGTCTAAAATAGTTAAGTAGTGGTAAAATAGTTAAATAGTTGTAAAATAGTTGTAAAATGGTTAAATAGCTAATATAAGATAGTTTGGGTTTTAAAAAGAAAGGTTGTATAGTAAATAGCTTGGAAAAAAGAGATTTTATGACAGTTTATATTAAGATAATTTGTTTGAAAATAGTTCAGAGTCAAACTAGTTCATTTTCCCAATCTCCATCTCAATTTAATTTTTAGTTTAAATCTCCACTTCCATTTAAATTGATTCAATTCTAATTCAATTTGAATTAACTTCGATTCCCATTCTAATTCAAATTGATTCCCATTTAAATTTTACTTATTCAAGATCGATTCCAGTTCCAATTAATTCATTTTAATTCCAGCTTTGAATTAATTCTAATTCCATTTTCAAATTTTAAAATATCTCAATCTGCACAAATTCGAGTTAATTTTTCAAACGTTGATTTAATCCCTTAAATCAAATTAACCTTTAACATTTTATTTAACAACCCAAGTCTTTAATAATTCAATTCTGAGTCCAAATTTAAATATTCATTTTAAGTTACCTTCACTTAAACTTGTTTTCAAGGTTCGAGTGTGTGATGACCTGGAATTTTCGATCTCGAAAATTTCAGATAGTTAGGAAAAAGAAGAAAGAGATAGAAGAATAAGGAGAACAGAAACACCAACATCTCACATTTGCAGCGGATAAAATATAATAACAAATAATAACAGTTTACAAAAGAATTCTGTATCTGTCTAATATATTCATAATACATCTGAGTTACACATGTATATATACACTGGATAACACAATCATCATGTCTCAGACATACAACAATATAATACGGCGGAAACACTCCATACGTTCTTGCCATCCAGCTCGCCTCTTGGGCTCCAGAACGTCCTTACCTGAAAATCTGTAATACTCGGTCTAACCCGAGCATTACATCAAAGTAACACCCGGGTCAGGCTGGAAACCAGCGTGAGCAAACCCATCTAACATGGAATACAAAAGCATACAACTTATATAAACTCGGGTAACTTGTATCAGCTTACAACTTCACAAGTTGTTATAGACATCACTTATTTCACATATCAATTTATAAGTACCAAAACTTAGATTAAATGGCCCAATTCACTTAAATCATTCCATTTCAGCCTATTCATTCCACATATCAAATCTTTACAGAATTATCATAGATTCTAAATCGAAGTGGTTTCGGGTATTTACAAATACTCGAATCCGGTCTCTTCGAATTCAATGCCATCTTAACCCACACTATTCAAGAGACACAATTCAACCTTTTATCACAAGATGTCACTCTTTTACACAACAATTCATCATCGATAGATAACCATATAATCACTATTCAAGACAAACATATCATATCTCAAACATTTCACATCAGAAATATCAACCAATCACTTATAAGCAAGATTAATTAGTCACCGATTCCTAATTAAATCAAATCAATTTCTTTAATCACTTTCAATCTTGCTTATTTAACAATAATTAATCACAAACCAATTAATTAATCATCATCTTAATTAATCACCCTAGATTAATTATCCTTTAATTACATTAAGTAACTAACCCTTAATTAATTACATCCCATAATTATTCATTAATTACTTCCCTAAGTAATTATACTTACCAAATTTTATAATTAATTATCCTTAATTAATTAATAAAATTACTTATCTTAAATTAATCACATTAATTAATCATTTGATAATCCTTAATTAATGATCTTTCATTAACAATGTTCATTATCCAATCCTTTAATTACTTCTCTAGGTAATTAACTTTAATTAGTGATTTTTAATTACAAATTAATTAATTCTTAATTACAAAGTAATTAATTTCTAATTACATAATTAATTTCTAAGTTTTAACTTAATTAATCTTTAATTACTCGATTAATTAATTCCTAATCATTAATTAACAATCCAAACTTATTTAATTAATGATTCTTAATTTAAAATTAATTTTACCCTGAATTAATAATCTTAATCCAAATCATTAATTTAAAAACCCTTAATAACTTAATTAGTTGATCCAAATCATTACCCAATTAACTTATTAATTTAACCATTTAATTTACCTTAAAAATTCAATGAATTTCAAATCATTAAATCTTAATTAACTTTAAGATAAAAACATCATTTTTATAAGTGATTCAATTATCATTCTCAAACACATTTGAAAACATTTACTTTCAAATTTACTTTTAAATTTTATTTCAAATTAAAATTCTAATTAAATATAATTTAACTTGAACAAAATAAACCAAGTTAAAACTCTTTTTAAAATCAAATGTTGTAAAGGCACTTACCTTTATAAAAGAAATTTATATAAGAGTTTAAACCAAATCGTTTAAATTCAAAACATTTTAAAATATATTTTATATCTTAAACATTTAAACTTATTCAAACATTTTGATTTTTATAAACTTTATTTTCAAAACTAGGATACAAAAATAAATTTGACCCTTACCTGAAAATTTGATTTTAAAACTTATTTAAAGTTTGGTTTCAAATTTCAAAATTCTGTTTAAACTTAAACAGACAGGTTTTACAAAAACCTGTAACAAATGCAAATGACACGAGGCCAACATCAACTGCTTCGAGTCCAAAACAAAACCACTCCGAGCAAAACACAGGAACCACTCAAGAAAAACTCGAGCAAATTTTTCCAGCTTCAACCCAAATCTCACCAGAAAACAAAAGTGCACGGTGCACATGCACCGTGACTCTGATCAACTCCAGCCATTCACCAAGGCTTCATCACGTCGGCAACCATTCACGCACCATCCCACGATCATCAGATCGTCACCATCTTCTCGAAATCCAAATTGAGACTCAAACCCAAACCTGGAACCCAAAAGAAAAACCTGGCAACGCCTCGACCAAGCTCCTCCGTCTATCAGAACACCAGCACCATCGGCCACGACTTCGTCTACAATCCAGCAACTGATTCCCAGAGTTCTATCGAACTCGATCAACCTTAGGCGTCGAGATGATCAAACATTCAGCCACCTCCAAAACTAGGTCTAGAAAAAAAAACTAACAACCCTTGTCACCACCGGTCTTTGACCATCCTCCTACCATTTTTGTCATATCACCAACCATCCCTCAACCTCCAACAACAACCCTGGCCTCTCCGACCGCTGGGATCACCAGAAATTCCCAAAAACCCGAAAACAGTGCAACCTAGAAATGCACTTACATTTCTAATCTAAAAATTGTGAATTTAGTTTTAAAAAACATGATTTAGTTTAAGGTTTCAACTTATATGCTTGAGCTAAGAAATTATAAAGTTTGAGTTTTTACAAAACTCAAGCTTATACTGTTCTTTTTATCTTCCAAAGCAGATTTGAATTTGTTTTAACTTAAATACAATTTTGAAACTTATTTTATAAACAAACAGATGTTGTTTAGATCCTAAATCCTAACAATCAGTGGATCAAGGTATAATGATATTTTAAATTAAAACTTGGCTTGAAATTTAGAACAGAGGTATTTACAGGTATTATCAAAACATTCATACATCATTCATCAAAAATGTACAGAGGTTCACCAATACACATGCACAAAAACATACTTATTCCTGACATTAATCAAGCAACAGATTTATACTTAAGTTTCTAAAAAGTGTTACTCAAAAATTTGTTGAACAGAGAACCAATATCTGGAAGCTGCAAACTTGATTTTTCTTTAAATCTTCCTTACTTTTTTTAGCTGAATTGTATTTGAGTTATTAAAATGGCGATTCTTCCTTATTTTCTGGTTTTGCTAAGTTTTTGTGAACGAACAGGAACTAGAAAAGATGTATATATAGAGAAGTATGCAGCCTGTATAACACTGTTTCTTCTTTGATATTTTATCCACCTACATTCTTTGAACAGAGACTTTTTCTTTGACTAGAGATTTTTTTAATAAAGGTTGCGAAATGACTTTTATTGTGCTTGAGATGATAGCATTTAATGCATGTCTCCCTCCATGTTTACATACTTATTCTATAGATTTTATATGTACATATATATATATTACTTAAATCTATTTCAAAATTTGAATCATGTTAAAACTATCAACTCTTGTTTGAATTCTAAAGTTTAACAATAATCAGAAGAGGAGGATTTTGATTTCTAACAGGTTCTGAAAACCTGTTATGCTAGAACAGAGAACCATATCTGTTCTTTGACATGCATAGACCACCCATACTCATATCCATACATATTTGCATGCATACAATTCTTCATCACTTTTTACTTTAACATGTTTATTAAACAACAATCTAAAAATCCAAATCAAAAGTTTACTCGCCAATTTCTGGAAACCAAAGAACCCTGGGAAAATGTTTCCTTCTAAGAACCTAGAAATTACTTGATTATATACTACTACTTGTTCCTTGATTTAGATTTGCTTCTGATCTGATCCTTGCTTTAAATCGAACTTGTTCTCGAGCTGAAACTGATTTGGTTTTCTGAGTTGAATCCTTAAATTTGCTTAGTTATTTGATTGCTTTGATGTTTGAGATAATCTCGGGCTTCAGATTTTAAAATTGTTGCAGATGTTGGAATTTTTTTCTTCTGATTTTCTTTCTTTACAAGCTTTTAATTTTGAAGATTATGTGATAAAGAAATAAGAAAGTGAAGTTAGAGTGGTTTATGTATTTATCTCTATTATTTCTAAAAATAAAAGAAAATAAAGAAAAAAAATTGACACTTGTTCATCTACATGATTTAAACCTTAACACTTGTTAATTTATATGTCTTAATAGCTTACACTTGTAATCTTCCATGTTAATAATAGTTTTATATATAATATATCAAAATTTTCCTTTATTTAGTTTATATTTATGTGTGTTTTTGATATAAACTTATATCTTTCTTAAAGACATTTCCTTTGTTTTATATTTATACAAGTTAAATGAAAATGGTTTAAAACCAATTTATACATTAATAAAAATCATACATATATTATTTTCAAATCCAAATATGTAACGACTCGCTATTTTGGACCATTCAAATCGACAATAATACTATATATGTCCGACTTGAATAATTCAAAATACAGAATTGTTAATTTAAATTTGGCAAAAACATATACAGTAAATAAATCAATCACAGAATTACAGATACAGAGTAGTACAACAATACGCAGCGGAATAAATGAATAGTAGTTCATGAAGCTACTATATAATAAAGTTAGAAATAAAATACATCGGAATATCCCAGACACAGTGAAGTCTCCAATGCAACAGATGACTTCTCTTAACGAATCAACTGGAAGTGATGAAAGCTAAGCGATAGTTGGATCTCCAAGCGAAGCTCCAAACTCCAAAGGTGAGTCTCAATGCTGTATCACTTAGTCTGACCCGAGCGTAAAGAAAAACACAAAACATTCGAGTCAGGATTTACATTCTTATATCAATAAATCCAACTCAAGTGAAATATCAACTGAAATAAAATTAACTTAGAGGATGTTTGGGATAACCATCCTCGAAGGATCCCTGAAACTATCTATAGGGTAGAAATATACACTATGTCACCGTGGTCATCTCAATTTTATTTATTATTTAAAAACAAAATATCATTTCACTTCAAATATATTTGTTTCCAAATTTGATCACTTTCACAGTTAGGATTCAAATCTACTCCAATCAAAAATTCAAATCTTGTCAATTCTCAATTTATCAATTTAAAATTCAACTCAATTCCTAAATAACCACTTCAATTTTATAGATCTCAAAATTCAGATTTGTAATCACAAAATACCCCTTTATATTTCAATATATTTCAAACTTTAAGTATTCAACGTTTCAAACTAAATTTTATTCAATTTAGTTTTCTAAATAATAATTTCAAATTTTAGTTCAAACTAAATTTTCATTTTTTATTCAATTTAGTTTCTAAATAACAATTCAACTATTGATTTCAAGTACAGATCTGAATCTCAAAATAACCCATTTAAATTTCAATATAGTTCAAAGCTTTAATATTTAAATGTTAAATTTAGCAGTTTCATAAAGATCACGATTAACCTCATTATTATTTAGTCTTGAAATGCTCCCTCATTTGATTCAATATCATTTAAGAAATCTTAAATTACATTTTACTCAATATTTTATTTTAATTTATTTAAATGTGAAATATTCATTAAATCACTTAAATCAAAATCCAGTTATAAAAATCATACCTTTAGATTTCCCATTTAATAATTTCAAATCGATTTAATTAAATAAATCCTTATTTGAATACCATTTTTAATAAATCCAAATTTATCTCCCAATCTTAATTATTCAATTTATTACAAGAAAATCTTTTAGAAATATAGATTTACATAAATACTTAACCATATTATGTGTATTAAATCAATTCTAATTTAAATCAAATATTACTACTAAATCTATATATAAAATTTTCATCTTAAGAATCAATATTTATTGAACCATATATTTCTTTCCACAATCATAGAAATTATTTCAAAATATTTATATATGGACCAACGGTGTCTATATATATTTTCTATCATATGGTCAAGTGCTACGGATATTTATCATTTCAATCCTTCCACTAAATATATACCGGTGGATATCATTTCAACCTGTAATCCCAAATTCAATTAAATGAAAATCGCTTGGGTTTATCATTTCAACCCATAATGATTTTCTCCTATCCTAAATTCCGTTCGGGTATGTATCATTTCAACCCACAGTGAATACTATACTAACAGGGCACTTGCAGAGTGATAATAGATATGATAATAATATAACAACATGCATATATCATCAATAACAGTAAAATATAAACAGTAGGATATGGTGTCATATCCTACAAGTGAACAGTTATAAATAATAGCATAAATATAACAATTTAAATAACTTCAACATCATACTTCAATTGTTGTTTCAATTGAAATCAAATTTAATAAATAAAAGAACGTTAATCGTGAGTGATTGCTCACCTTTCGAGGCTAAAGAGAATAGACAATGAAGTTTAGTTACGAATTCCAAAGCAACGCTAGATAGACACGAATCAACGAAGAAAACAGGCCCGATGAACAAAGCTGATAAATGGAAGAGAAAAAAAATCGAATTCAAATCATAACTAGATCAATGAAGATGAATGATATAAGTGAACTTACAATTATATATAACTATTTACATATATAAAACATATTCTAAATTTAATATACATACATTTCAAATCATTGTTTTTAAACCAAACACATATACCATAACAAGTCAAACATATATGCAATATATATGTTGAAATAATACTTATTAAAATAAAAACTTATATATAATGTATGTTCATTGCAACATATCAACTGCCGCGTATATAACTTTTAAACTTTATCTTATAAAATATAAACTGTATCAACTTTTATAACTTAATAAACTTTATATTATAAATATACTATATACACTTAAAACCTGCGCATGTGATACTTATATTTAAATAATAATATAACCATTACGACATAAACCACTTAGACATGCTTAAAATTTACTTTCAAAACGGTTATAAATACCATATACTTACCGACCAAATGTATAAACTCGAATGCATAGATATATATATATATGGTTTTCGTTCTTTTTCTCACTCACCTATTTTGTTGTTTCCGGTACATTGCATTAAGAAAGAGTAATATATAACAAAACCAACAAAACCCCAAAAAGATTCAAAAATAAAAAAGTATATATATTTTTAAATCACCTTATATTATTTCGTTTAATAACATGATACGAAAAGCTTCACTTAAATCAAATTCGCTTTTAAAATATTATATACAAAAAAAACAAAATACTAAGCTTAAACAAATTAGAACAAAAAGCATCTTTAAATACAGCAGCCGAAAAAGGAAAATTTTATTTTATAAACTAATATAACAGCATATATACATATACACACAAATACATTTATATATATAAAAGAATAACTTTGACACACACACACACACACAGATATATATATATATATATATATATATATATATATATATATATATATATAAACCATATAATAGACGCTGCGAAATTTGTATAATATATTATTAAACTGGAAACAGGGAAACCCAAGATAATATAACCCAGGTAACAAATTCACTGATATATATATATATATATATATATATATATATGCTAACAGACAAAAGTACTATACCTAATATATGCGAACGTATGCAAGCTAGTGGTGACGAGTGTCTGATGGGTGATGGCGATAGGGGTGTCGGCTGCTATGGCCTTGAAGAGGCGCTGTAATAACTTGGGAAAGAAAGAAAATAGGCTTCAGGGAGGAAGAGGAAGCAACAGTAGGTATAAAACCAAAGTTATAAAGGCAGAGGAAAAATGCTTTGCACAATTTAAGGTGACCTTTAAATTTTAAATAAATACAAAACGTACCCAAGTTTATACGTTTATAACTTTCCAGCTGTAGTGTATATGTAACGACTCGAATTTTGCCCGCTCGAAAATCAACATCCATACGTCAAATCGTATTCGAATGCCATAGATTCGACCGTTCAAATCCGATTCGCCGGAGCTTATAACAACATTAAGTAAACAACATAGCGGAATAAAAGAATAATACATTGATATACAACTTTGATACAATATCTGATACAACAGAGTAATACAATGATATCAATATACATCAGAGATATGATACAATAAATAGCAGCGGAAAAAAAAAGTAGATGACATCTAGCAGCGGAACAATATAACTCTAAGATAGTCTTCAAAAGAGAACTCCGAGAACTGCAACTCCATTTCCAAGAATCAATCCAGCAATAGCTCGAACCCCCAATAACGATGCACCAAGCTAAGCAAGACTGGTGTGGTCCAAAGACTGAACTAACTCCAGATAATCTACTGAACCGAGCTATCTGAAAAACCCAACTCTAGACTGCTCGTGTAGAAAATAATGAGCACCCAGGATTTAGGAAAGAAAACAATAAACTCCGGATCAGTCGTGGGACTGGTGTGAGCAACAAAAACAGTTTATCTTTTAAAACATTCAACAAAAGATTTTCAAAGTCAATTCGCAATGCTTTTTAAAAATGAGACTACCATAAGGCCTCCCGCATACACACACAATGCAAACGCAGAATCGGAGGAGATTTCTCCTTATGATAGTCAAAGATGCTTGATACGCATTAAAAAGAAACATTTTGATATTATTACTAGTCCATAGTGTAGAGAAAATCATTTCGAAAATAAAGATATAAATCTTAGCCAGCATAGACATTTCGAACTATGCCTACTATAACTACCATCCAAACAGTGGGGCGCCACCATAAGTGAATGATAGGTTCTACAACTAATACCGTACAAGATCATATTGTTTCTTTGGATTTCCAACGAATGGCCAGGCCAAGGAACTTCCCATTGCCACATGAGAACGTCTCTGGAAGGACGTCCCCGAGAACTAAACCGGATCTCTACCAACACAAGGTCGGGTTACCCCTAACTGGGTAACTACTGACATGAGTATGCCATCCCCCGGTCCTTTGGGACCTTTATCCGAGAGCTCTCTAATCAACATCACACCATAATAAATAAAGTGTTCAACATGAGTAAGTATCTGGGCTCCATACCATGATACCACCCTTTTCCAGAAGGAAATGCACATACCCTAAAGGGAGCTACCCCTCATAACCTTGCCGCATCTTTCCTGTTTTGACCATTCCGGGGTGTGAGGCACGACGAAGTCTCGTCCACAAAGCCACGCTTTATACAAAAGCTGTGCTTTGGGTCAACAAATGATCATAGAAATGATCACAAAGATAAAAGATCAAACAAATGATCATATCACAAATGATTAACACAATGATCATTTCACAGCAACACTCAACATGTCACATTACCAAATTGGGAATATATCGCTAATAACCTTCAACTACATAACCTCTGAGCTCGTACGTCTCAGAGAAGGGTGTTAAGCTAAGAGAATAAATTCTCCGCCACCAACAGAAATATATTTGAAAGAAATCTACTTTATATCTCAATTTGTAATGTCAGACATAACAATCCATACAAGTCTGTTCTGGGTTCGAACAGAACCGAAGGCTCTTCCAAAGAAGTCCTTGCAATCCGGATATTCATAATCCCGATCGGATTTACCATCACTTAGGGAGTCTCTATACCGGCGTGACTTGGTGCAGAAACAATCGATAGGTCATCCTATCGCTTTCGCAAATACCCGGTCTTCATCTCCGGTCTTCAAATGCTATCCATAACGTCGAATCACATATTCAGAATGGGTTATACGACACAAAGGTCCTTTCCCGGCTAAACCGAATAGTGAGCGAAAACATTTAAAACATATGGATATGGGATTTCAATTAAGTCACAACTTAATAATTCAAAACTTTCTTTCAAATGGTTTAAATCAATTACCATTTCAAATCTTTTAAACTAAAGAATTATTTCATAAAGTTCACCTAGTTTCACAAAGATTCATTCCTGTTTTTCAAAACAATTCCATTTTAATTGGATTTAATTCATTAAATCTTTAAATCAAGATTTAACTTATATCTTTCAAATTGCTCCCAAATATTCATTTTCAAAACTCATTTCTAAATATTTATCCATAACTTGGAAACCTATTTTAGTTTAAACTTGAAATCCTTTTAATAAGATTTGAAACGAAAGCTTTTTATCATTTTAAAAACAACAGTCTTATTTCGAAAAACCCGATTTCATTTATGCAAGTTACAATCTTTGGTTTAATTCGAATTCCGAAAATAATACTTTAAATATGGTTTCAAACCGTATATAACTAACATAACATTTTTAATCCCTAATTTCAAATTATAGAATTCAATTCCTAATTTTGAATTCAAATTTAAATTAAATTATTTTAAACTTCATACTTTATCAAGTTATCCAAAATAAATTTCATCTTTGAAATTCCATTTCAAAAGCTTTTCACTTCCAACCCAATCCATTTCCAAAACATTTGAATTTAAATATTCAAATTTAAAACTATTTCAAAAATCTGCGACTTAATCGATTTCCTCGTAAAATCCATATTGGTGTGTGTCTAAGTGTGGTCTAGGGGTTTTATACAATAGTGCAACATCATACAATAATCACAGATCAGAATACAGAAATATAGTTGATAAGCGGTATTAACTATCACGCTTATCGTTCATTCACAGATCATAGATATATATCACAGATAAGTAAATTTCAGATCACAACATAAATCAGGATGTATCACAAAGCATCACATATCAGGGATATTAACAATTCAACATCCAGTAAAATCCAAACATCCATAAGTAGGATCAATTTAATTATCTGATAAATTTAAATCAGTTTAAATTTCTATGAATAATTCTTTTCACATTTATTATCAAATAAATTTCAAGTAAATGATCCTCATTAACTATTCATAATTATTTAATTACTATTCTTAAGTAATTAAAATCAATTTAATTATTGTTAATTATCTTTTAATTAACCTTTAAAATCATATATTTAATCACTGATTATTTAATTAATTAAGTTCTAAACTGTAACTTAATAAATCTTAATTACTTGATTAAATAACCTTAATCATTTGTTTAAAAGACAACTCTTTATTAATTAATGAATCTTATTTACAAATTAATTTACCTTAATTAATTTAATTCAAATCTTAATTTCTTGATTAAATAAATTAATCAATTATTCACTTGAACTAATTTAATGAGTGCATATCATTTTATCTTCACTAATTCAAATTTAAAACATTTTCTAACTAATGTTTTAATTATCATCACAAAGCAAATTTAAACAATTTAAATATTAAAACTTCTTTGATTTCAGAACTAGGATTCAAATTATCTTTAATTCAGTTTTAAATTTAGATTTAAACTTTTAGTTTCAACTTGCTTAAATTTTTCATCTAAAATTTCAAATCCATTTCCATTTCAAATCTCTTTAATATATTTTGAATTGCTTTTAAGTTATTAAAACAATTTAAATTTAAAACTTATTTATGTTCAATCTAAACTCTACATTCAACTTGAATTTATATTAACATTTCAATTTGAACTCAGCTTTAAAAATCTTGGTTTAAAATTTTGTTTCAATCTTTCCTTACACTTTAAATTTCCATTTTAAATACAAATTCTTTTTGTTTCACTTAAGTACTTATTCACTTTTAAATTATTAAAACAATTAAATTCAAAACTTTGTATATTTCCGAACTAAGTTTAAAACTAACCTGAATTTATATTCAACTTTTGATTTAAAACTTATCTAAGATCTTTCTTTAAACTTAAAAATTAAATTCCAGAATTTCATACAAAAACAGGTTTTAAGGAGGCTAGACAACATAACTACTCGAGCTCCTTTCGTTCTTACTTCGGCCAAACAAAAAAAACGCACGAGTGAATACCCGAGTCGTTCTTCTTTGCTTCCTCACGCTATTCTTCTTTCATCATTTTTTTCCATACTTATGTTTTAAACCTTAATTACAACAGTTAAAACATTCCATGATAACACAGGAAGAAACTCGAGCTATCTCCAAGAAAACGCGAGTTCCCCTTCGCGTTATCACAACCCAATGCCTACAGGTATCCAATCCATGCCGTGCACGTGCACAGGCACTCGCCGACGCTACGGCGAACTGCGCCTCCTCCGGCAAGGCACAAATCACCACCACACTCGATAGCAATAACTAATTCAATGCTAACGCCTCCCGAACAAAATTCGATTTTCCAGCCGAACTCGAGCTCGTCCCCTCTTCCAAAACCACCTCCACACGACCAACCAGACCACCAGAGCCACCACGTCTCCTCCCACGTCTTCGCCTACGTCTCCAGTACATCCCTACCCAGTCCGGTCACACTCGACGCATTGAGGAATGCGCACGAACCCGAAACCAAGATGCTCATTTCACAGTCGTTAAACCCTACTTTTGGTTCATTCATCAAATTCACGCATTCGAAAATTTATTTAGCAATTTTCTCATCATCATAGTGGTTCAAACAGGCTTCACTCCAAATTTCGATGATTATAATAGAATCGTTCATCAGGAATTTGGTAAAATGTAATTTTTGTTTAAATTCGAACTACTCTTAAATCCTAACTCGAAAAATCATGATTAAGGCTTTAAAATTCATGTTATAGTGTAAGAATTCAGATTACAACCCTGGATTTGTGAATTTAAATGTTTGAAACTCAACTTATTTAAGGTTTTGACTGTAAAACTTGATTTTTTTCATCATATATACATTTACATTTCATGAAACTATTTTTAAGTTATCATCCATACTTAAACATAACTATTTGCTTCTGAAGCCAAAGTCTAATATTGATCAGGAAATTTGAAATTGAACTTCTTTGTTATTTTGTACTCTGTGACTAACAGAGAAGTTACAAATGTTCAGGTCCCTGTATACACCATACTTCATAAATTCAAGAATGTAAATTCTCAACATACTTCACAGTAAAATATTGATCATAGACTTAACATAAAAACAAATTTATACTTTAAATTTTTGAGGTGCAGTTACTCACTGTTTTGGGTTTTAACAGAGAACAGAGGTGAATATATAAACCTATACAGACATGCCTCAATTATCCTAGGCAATCACATAATTACTTCCATTGAAACCACATTATTTTGATTGTTTATCACAAGAAATATCATATAAATGGATTTATCTATCAAGTTAAGAGTTTGCTCACATGTAAATACTTGGAACAGAGAAGATGGGCAGAGAACTGAAATTGTTGAAAACTGGAAATAGATTTAGTTGCCTAAACTTGCATGCTTGAATTTGCTAGGCTCTTTTAACTGCTTCAGGTTTGAATCCTTGCTATATATTTGAGTTGAATCTTAATTGTAGTTTAAACTGAAGTTTTGTTTGAGTTTGAAATGATATAATTTTTTTCCCCTTCAAGTGCTACTCAGTTTCATAGTCGAACTGAGATAAAGACTGATACATATATAAAAAAGAGAAGTTTGCAGGATGATATGGTTGTACAGGTGATATCTTTGTTTATAATAAGGTAATGTTACTTTGCACTATATCAGGTCATGGCTGAACATATTGTATGTACTTAGAGATGTTTTGTTTGTACTTGTTTTCTTTTACTTTATGTTTCTATACTTAAACATATACTTGCTGTCCTACTTCCTATTTCTTTTTCCTTTTTTTACAGCCTACATCTTTTAGCTCGGCTGAGATGTTTGCATTTATTATGTTTGATTTGTTTATACTTAAATATATTTATTATTTGTATGTATTGTTTTACATTTGTCTTGCCTACACATTTACATAGAAGATGTTTATATTTTACTTTGTTTTGTTTATTTTTACTTGTCTGGTTTACTTTCAAGATTTTTTTTTAGCTTAAGTAATTTAGTTCCTATTATCAAATACAAAATTTACTAATGTATTTATTTTTATTTCTAGAATTATCTAACATGATCATTTCATATTTTATATAATTATAAATCTATTTGAAATACTTTGTTTAATATCATATCACAAACACAAATTTTCATTCAAATTTAAAATAAATTATCAATTTAAAATTAATTAAAATTCGGGATCGTTACAGACTTCCCCCTTAAAAGAATTTCGTCCTCGAAATTCGCAGTCACGAAAACAACTCAGAGATAGACAGATTCGATCTTCTATAATTCCTCAAACACAAGATATGGATTCCAAACTCAAGTCGGAAAATCTCAGAATACATACCAATTTGTCCCTCTTCGGACTTTGGTATTCACAAGAAATTACAATAGAATTTCAAAATTTGGTTTCAAACGAAATCGTTTTATTGATTTAATTCAATTTATCCTTCATATTCTATTAATCAATTTAACCCAATTTAAAATTTCTAATTCATTTAAAATTTCGAATTTCAATTTTCAAATTCATATTCATTAAAGTTTTAATCAAAAAAAATGATAAGAAATCGATGAAAATACAAAGTAAAGATTCTTCTACAACGATTCGTAGAGCATCAACGCACCAAACTTCTTTCTGTAGCTGTCACGAAGCAATCAAAAGAATTTAGAAACGAATCAAAAAGAGATTGAGAAGAAAGTTGTTTCCACTGTTGTTACAGAGTATTGACCAATTATAGTCGTATTTTCCTGTCCCCTATCTCGTTCTCTTCTTGCACTCATACTTACAATCAGAGGATAGTAAGAGAATTTACTGAGGCGTTCAAACGGATATCTTAGGGATATACTCATTCTAGGGATACTTCACCCTATCTCTAATGAGCTCCTTAACGTGTTATACTCCTGAGCTAAGTTCAACCTTAGCTCTGATACCAAATGTAACGACTCGAATTTTGCCCGCTCGAAAATCGACATCCATACTTCAAATCATATTCGAATGCCATAGATTCGACCGTTCAAATCCGATTCGCCGGAGCTTATAACAACATTAAGTAAACAACACGGCGGAATAAAAGAATAATACATTGATATACAGCTTTGATACAATATCTGATACAACAGAGTAATACAATGATATCAATATACATCAGAGATATGATACAATAAATAGCAGCGGAAAAAAAAATAGATGACATCTAGCAGCGGAACAATATAACTCTAAGATAGTCTTCAAAAGAGAACTCCGAGAACTGCAACTCCATTTCCAAGAATCAATCCAGCAATAGCTCGAACCCCCAATAACGATGCACCAAGCTAAGCAAGACTGGTGTGGTCCAAAGACTGAACTAACTCCAGATAATCTACTGAACCTAGCTATCTTAAAAACCCAACTCTAGACTGCTCGTGTAGAAAATAATGAGCACCCAGAGTTTAGGAAAGAAAACAATAAACTCCGGATCAGTCGTGGGACTGGTGTGAGCAACAAAAACAGTTTATCTTTTAAAACATTCAACAAAAGATTTTCAAAGTCAATTCGCAATACTTTTTAAAAATGAGACTACCATAAGGCCTCCCGCACAAACACACAATGCAAACGCAGAATCGGAGGAGATTTCTCCTTATGATAGTCAAAGATGCTTGATACGCATTAAAAAGAAACATTTTGATATTATTACTAGTGCATAGTGTAGAGAAAATCATTTCAAAAATAAAGATATAAATCTTAGCCAGCATAGACATTTCGAACTATGCCTACTATAGCTACCATCCAAACAGTGGGGCGCCACCATAAGTGAATGATAGGTTCTATGTAACGACCCAGGATTTTTAGTAATTTAAATTTGAATATTTAATTAATTTTAAATATTAATAAGTGAAATTTATAAGTCGAATAAATTTTATTTCGAATAATTGGATTTAATTGAATAATTAAATCAATAATTTAATATGTGAAAATACAGAAATAATTGAAAATTGGGTTAAATATGATTGAAAATGATTTGTAAAATTTTATTTTATCATGTTGGAGTTAGAATGATATTTTAGAACTTTTAAAATCGAATTAAAAGTTAATTTGTGAAAATTGAATATTTTAATATTTAGTCGACTAGTGAAATTAGCCAATTTTCGAACAGTCTCAGAATTGGACGAAACTAGTTCCATTGGATCCGTAATAGTTAGTTATTACCGCATTTCAATTTTCGTAGCAATCGGAGTTAACGTTTGATCGTGGCAGCTCGAAACGCATCAAAATTATTTTAATATTAATTTGGCGAGTTAAAATAGCCATTTTTCAAAATGTCTCGGATTTCGACGAAACCAGTTTCATCGGATCCATAATGTGATATTATTGTATGGTTTCAAATTTCGTGTCAATCGGATTTATCGTTTGTCCGGTGCAAGCTAAAACGCCTAGAAGATCGTTTAAATTGGTTTAATTTAAATTGAACGTTTATAGCCATAACTCGCACAGATGACCGAATTAGCTTTCGAAACCTATTCCATTGCGTCCGGAACACGGGATAAACCCTAGAAACGCCGGTCACCGCACGTAAATCGGAGTTTGGAAATTCCGAAATGAATAGTGTCGTTCAAACTTCTATAAATAGCCCCCTCTCCTCACAAATTAAAAAAAAAAAAACCCTAATTTACAATGCCAGCCACCACCCCTAAAACCAACGGCCAGAAAACAATTATCTTCTTCCCAATTTTTCTTCTAATTCATGCGTTGATTCAAGAAGTTTTCAACTAGCAAAAGGTAGAGGGCATTGAGATCTTCGATCTCAACGGTGGAGATCGCATTTGGAGCTACGGTTTGGCGTGGATCTCGAGGGGAAGGCTGTACGTTTGCTCACATTTTTCGACAGCAAGGAAGGTCCGAGTGCCACCATGTCACGGCCGTGGGTAGAGGCGATGTTGGCCTTCGTCGTGATGCTCCTTGATCGAGCAAAATGTTAGAGATGAAGTCGCGACATGGAGGAGTTGAGCGTGCGTGTTGGGTTCATTCACGTAAATGTTGCATGGGTATCACGATGGGAAGAAGAAACGTAGGGCACGGCCTGGATTTCAAGCTAGATGATGGACGGCCAGTAATTGTTGCAGGTTGAAAATAATAAAATTAAGTTGTAAATTGTTTATATAAAATTCGTGAAACTTGTAAAATGCATATCTTTTTCATACGAGGTCGAAAACGCGCGAAACCAGTTGCATTGGAATCGTATGGACGAGAACTACGCTATGGAATTGGATTGGAGTCGTTTGGAGTTAGTGAGAATTTCGGGTAAAATTAAACGTCCGTTTAATTTTATTCGAAATAAATCGCTAAAACGAAACTGAAATCAAGGTGAGAACTTCTCACTCAATCGAATCGGTTTCGATTTTAATTTTAAATAGTTATATTTAAAATATTTGAATGCATGTTTGAATGATGATTGATATCTATTGATTGTTAAAATAGACATTATGCGCCGTTAGTAAGCGGATGTTATTTATTAAAAACATATACCGCGAATATTTCATAAACAGTGAAATTGGTATTATATATAATAGCAATATATATATATTGGCATAGGTATATATTGCAGTTATTGATTCCCCGTATTGTATAGCGGATGAGACCCTATTGCGCCATCTATTAAGCGGATAATATTTTAAATCCCATATACCGCGATAATTTTGTACTGGAACGAAATTGGTATTGTGCTAACATCTTTGGATGTAGGAAAACAGGTTGGAGGGATCCAACTGGATTCCTCAACAGTATTTATTTGATTTCAGATATTTTGATATTTGATGGACTATCATATCGATATATGATGTCGTTGTAGTCGTGATTGACTATTTGGTGTGTAGCATCATTGGACCAAGTTTTGGAATTTTAAAATGATTTTAAAGTGATTTTTGAAAGTATATGTTTATAAAATATTTTTGGAATTTATCCATTTTGAATAAATAAACGCATAAATTTTAATGTTATAAAATTATGATTTTTGAGAAATATAGTTAAAGGTTGATTTTTGAAAATATGGGGTTAATGATTTTATAAAATAGTTTAACGGGATTAATTGAATTTATTATGAAAAGTTGAAATATAGGATTTATAAGATTTGATTATTTTGTAAATCAAAATGGTGAAATTATAAAGGAGATTAAAGACGTTTTAAAAGAATAGTATAAATTGATTTATATAAAAGATTTATAAA
Organism: Allium cepa; assembly: GCA_030765085.1. Classification (NCBI taxonomy): domain Eukaryota; kingdom Viridiplantae; phylum Streptophyta; class Magnoliopsida; order Asparagales; family Amaryllidaceae; genus Allium; species Allium cepa. Next base: position 338,291,732 of record CM060932.1, on the reverse strand, counting down.
TTGATATTTATAAATTAAAAATATTTGAGTTATAAAACGAGTTTTTATAAGTGTTAGAATGAATTGTGAATGAATTTCATAAATGAATGAAATTTATAGAATTATAAACGGTGAAGTATAAATGGAATTTTATAAGCAGTAGGTTTATAAAATTGGTAAAGTAATTAAAGGAATATTTTTGGATAAATAATTGAATCTTATAAGTTATAAGATTTATAATTATGAAGTTCAAAGGAACGATTTTGCAAACAAATAAATTATAAGCATTTAACTTATAATATGAACCTTTGGTATATAATTGAGTTATGAATTGAATATAGGGTAATAAAGGAATTTATAAACATTGTTTTATAAATTCGCAAACGACTTATTTTGATAAGTAAATTGTTATAACTTATTTATGGAGTTATATTCACGTTTTAGACGGTGAATAATCCTTTAAAATAAAATGAATAGAAATGATGAAATTTGTTAACGAAGTATATTCACGTTTTTGAATAGTGAACAATATGTTAAAAAAAATGTTTTGGATATGATGTTTTAAATAGAATTAAAACGATCTAACGATGTTTTTAAATGTCTTGAGATTCGAAACCATAGATTTCAACATTCATTGTTGAAATAGACGTTTTCGAGAAATAGAAGGAAATGGTGGACTATAACACTGTTGTTATAGTAATTGATTTCCGAAAGGAAATGTTTTGTATAGTATTGGGATTTATATATCTATTTTAATTTCGAATCCCTATACTAGTGATTTTGGGTTGTCGTAACGATGTTTTACGTAACATTCGTTTTGGCCCAAATAAATATGTTTAAGAGAATGATTTCCTTAAAGAATGAAATATATACTTAATTTCGATTAAAGTATATTGAATATTTTCCAAGTGTAGAAAATAAAAAGATTGTGAATTACTTATTAAATAAGTATGGAAATGTTTTCCAATATAAAGTGAATATGTTGAGAATTATCTTTTTGAAGATAAATTGAAATGAATAATTGAAATCGTATATGCATAGATATTTTAGAATATAAATTCACTAAGGAATTTATAACAGGAAGTGGAATTTGTTTGAAAATAAATATTGATTTATTTTTGAAATATTGAAATTATTTATCTTGTAAAGATATTTTTGGGAAAAAAATAATTTGGAAAATAATTTGGAATCTGGTGATCTTGTGCATATCCATTGATAGTTCAATAACCGACTATCAATATTTACCTTTGAAAGGTACTTGTTGTGATTTGCTGAATTTGAATGCCACACTTATTTTTAAATTATTGCGCTCGTTATTCGGATTACCCATTCCGAATAGTGATACGACGTAATGGATAGCATTAATGACCGGTGTTGAAGACCGGATATTTTTGAAAGCGAAAGGACAACTCGTCGAATGTCTTTGCATCGAATGGTCCCCGGTATGGAGACTCCATATGTTATGGGAAGTCCGGTCGTGATTAGTGAATATCCGGATTGCAAGGAATTATTTGTAAGTGCCTTCGGTTCTGTTCGAGCCCGGAACAGACTTGTATGGATTGTATGTCTGACATTACAATTGAGATATAAAGCTGATTTCTTTCAAATATATTTCTGTTGGTGGCGGAGAATTTATTCTCTTAGCTTAACACCCTTCTCTGAGACGTACGAGCTCAGAGGTTATGTAGTTGAAGGTTATCAGCGATATATTCCCAATTTGGTAATGTGACATGCTGAGTGTTGCTGTGAAATGATCATTGTGTTGATCATTTGTGATAGGATCATTTGTTTGATCGTTTATCTTGGTGATCATTTCTATGATCATTTGTTGACCCAAAGCATAGCTTTTGTATAAAGCATGGCTTTGTGGACGAGACTTCGTCGAGCCTCACACCCCGGAATGGTCAAAACAGGAAAGATGCGGCAAGGTTATGAGGGGTAGCTCCCTTTAGGGTATGTGCATTTCCTTCTGGAAAGGGTGGTATCATGGTATGGAGCCCAGATACTTACTCATGTTGATACACTATATCTATTACTGTGTGGTGTTGTTGGTTGTCGAGCGCTCGGATAAAGGTCCAATGGGACCGGGGGATGACATATTCGTGTAGTAGTTACCTAGTGATAAAGGTAACCCGGCCTTGTGTTGGCAGAGAGCTGTTTAAGTTCCCGGGACGTCCCGCCAGAGGCGTTTCCATGTGGCAATGGGAAGTTCCTTGGCCTGACCATTTGTTGGAAATCCAAAGAAACAATACGAGACTTGTACGGTTTTAGTTGTAGAACCTATCATTCACTTATGGTGGCACCCCACTGTTTGGATGGTAGCTATAGTAGGCATAAGTGCGGAATGCCTATGCTGGCTAAGATTTATATTCTACTTTCAAAATTGTTTTATACACTATGCACTAGTAATAATATCAAATGTTTCTTTTTAATGTGTATCAAGCATCTTTGACTATCATAAGGAGAAATCTCCTCCGATTCTGCGTTTGCATGTGTGTGTGTGCAGGAGGCCTTATGGTAGTCTCATTTTTAAAAGCATTTCGAATTGACTTTAAAAATATTCCTCTATTTTGATTTTAAAGATAAATTAACTGTTTTGAGTTCTCACACTAGTCACATGACTGACTCGGAGTTTATTATTTTCCTTCCTAAACTCTAGGTGCCCTCCAATTTCCACACGGGCAGTCAAGAGTTTGGTTTATCAGGATATTCTGGAATTCAGGAGTTGCTGGAGGCAAGCTGGATAGCATAGCGTATTACTAGTATATAGTATTTCTTTTCCGCTGTTTGATGTTGTTTGTTATTGTACACTCTGATGATGATGATGTAATGTAATGTAATGAGTAAAATGTAATAACTGATATAGTTCTTTGTTTAAAGATTATTCATTTATTATTATATGTTGTTCCGCTGCGATTGTGAGATTCAAATATTTTTCTGTTGTTTTCTATTTCGTTCTATTTTCTATTTTCTTTTCTCTCTATTTTCTATCTTTTCCTCTCTTCTTCTGTCTCTTTCTTTTTCTTCAACATTGATAATTCGTATTTCTGTTCATCTTGAGTTAATCTATGGAGATTAGTGTATATTCAAGGAGTACGGATTTGCGGGTTATCACAGGTGGTATCGGAGCATATGGTTAAGCGACAACCATGGCTCTGTTGGGTATTACTCATTAGAGATAGAGTCAGTAGTACTCTAGAATGAGTTTGAGTGTAATAATAGCTATGAGAGCATATTTGTTAGTGAATATATAAAATTGTTTTATATTGTGATGATTGGTTTATTGAGTGGCATATGAACTTTCGTCAGCACGGTCTCGACAACTATGCCGAAGGGGTTTATAAACACATGAATAGAACAATTCGACACAATATTGTTTTAAATTGGGTAAATGAAATAATTTTACCTTGATTATATTTTTATATATAAAGGAATAATTTTTCAGAATTATTAAAGTGTATATAAGTAGATTGTTTGGTTGTTTGAATAATCTAAATTAAAGAATAATTGTATAAGCAAATGAATTATAAGATTGAATTATAATTAAAGTGATTTGCAATTGTAAAATAAACTTATATATATAAGAAGTGAAACTATATGAATATATTTATGAATATGAGTTGTAAATAAAAAATGAATTTAAAGTTAAATGGAAATTTACTTAGAATTGGAATCTGAATTGATTTATAAGTGGGAATTTAAGTTAAGTAAAACCAAGTGATGTTTGTAAAATGGAATATAACTTAAGTGATGTTGAATGAAGTTGATATTGGTATCAAAGTAAATTAATAAAGTTAAGTGATAGATATGAACTTGAGTTATATAAATGAAATTCAACTTTTGTAATTGAATTGAATTAATGAATTGAATGTAAATCAATTGAATGTGAATAATTGATATGGAATAATGGATATAAGTGTTAATTCATTAAAATCTAATGTTATTGGAAGTTGAATAATTGAATGAAAATCAATTTAATTGAACCAATTGAAAGTGAAAGTGTTAAACCAAATTGAATGAATATAAGCAAAGGAATTTGGTTGTAATAGATATACATTGGTTGTTATATGATTGTTAGTTGATTGTATATAATTCATTAAGTATTAATGAAATTGAGTTAATGAAATTGAAAGCTAAAGTAATTGGAATTCAATTGGAAGTTAAGTGAATCTTAAATAGAATTGAATTTGATTTGGAAGTGAACCAACTTGAATATGGATTAGTGAATATAAACTAATTGAGAATGAATGTTAGTAAAAACATCCACTGTATATGAATCAAAAATGATTAAATTGAAACCCATTTCATTGAATATTAATGAGAATATGAATGAATATTTATTGGTCATGAATTTGTTGGATGATAGTTGGTTGATGGTTGAATTTATTGCTTTTACTACATTTGCTTTATAGTTATTATGTTACTATATGTTATATATCGATACTATTGTCTATATACATGTTTCTCATGTTGTTTGTTGAGTGATTAGTAGGTGCGGATCGCGTTTGCTTCGCATTCGGAGCTCGCTTTCGCGCTATATTAGCCGTATATGCTTGCTAATAAAATATAAGGTACATATCTCGGATTAAATATCGTACTTTTACACTTTTTTCCCTGCGGGATGCCTCATTACTTGATGAGATGTATATTTGTGATATATATACTGTCATTTTTTTCGGATCGAGCCGTGCAAAGGAGACTCTGGCGAATTTTTCCGAAAATTTAAGGCGTTAGAAAAAATTTGAGAAAAATTAGGAAAATTTTGAAAACTAAACTTTGAATTGGAATTGAAAGTTAAACAATAGTAGTTTGGTTTGAAAAGATAACTAAGTATGATTTGAAAACTTAGTAAAGTTGTAACGACCCGCCGTTCTGACCGCCTCTAGTCGGTAATTAAACCAACTAGAAACGTTCAAAATGACAGATTGTTATTTAGTTTATAACATTTAAACAGAATCAGTCACAGAATCACAGAACAACAATATATTTTATAAATAAACTTTTCTTTTATATACAAGTATCAGAGTTATACAATGAATTACATTTGAATTTATACAGCGGAAACAATTTATATTTTAAAGTACAAGAAAAATTTTGCTGAAAACTTTAGTGAATGCCGAAATCCCCCTCTCTCTAACTTCGCTGCGAGAAAATCTTCAAGCTGTAGAAATACTCGGTCTGACCCGAGCGTTTATTGCAAAACACAAAAACACTCGAGTCAGGATTAATCTTAACTCAAGTAAATAAATTTGTAATGAACTGAATAAAATGGATCACATGAATCAATTCAAAATCTATTATGGATTTTCATATTAACAACTCTAATTTTTAAAATCTGTCAATCCCGTGTGGTTGCAGTACACACGTATATTACACACATGTGCACTGCCTCGCCAACACGTGTGCACAGCTCCATTCAGAAATACAAAATGACTGCAAAGAAAATGCTCAAGGCAAAACCAGTGCCAATTTGAAAAAAAAACAGTAAGCAAACAAACATGCAAGTCCAAAACAGGTGCACAATGCACTAAGCATTGAATTAGTGCATAAATGAAACAACATCAGAGACGACACAGTAGCAAACAAACATGCAGCAGCAACATGCAACACGGATCGTGTACAGGGCAGTGAAACAAGTGCATGGAGCATCAGACATAACAAACACAGAGGCAACAGCGATGAATCGCAGAGCCAAATGATGACACAGTGCAGTAGGATGCACAGAGGTGCAACAGGGAGGGGGAAATGTCCAGAAATGCATCAGGGAGTTTACAAAATAAATCAGTTGTAATTGACAGTGTCATGAAGCATCAAATATTTGCAGGTGGAATGTGCCACTTAAATCCCAAAATGAAATCATTGGAGATGAACATATAAAAATTTAATATGGCAAAGCAGCAGCGCTCCTGCAACTGTTGGTTCTGACTAAAATTGTGTTACGTCTTTCAGTTATTTGTTAAGTCTATAAAATGAGGCGATAATGATTTGCCTGTAGAAACATAAAATCACTTCGTGCATGCTAGCACAGACCTTTTGGGGATATTGTTTTAAATCCTTGGGACCCGTTTGGTTTGGACTTCAAGTTTTGTGTTTTGCATTTTCAGTATGTATTTTAAAAAGCATGGAAGAGGAGCAGAAAGTGGAAAAATCATAGCCATTACAACAAAAGGGGAAAATAGTAAAGGGGAGAGATCTTTATGTTTTCCCAAAATGCAGAAAATAATAATAAGTGATATTCAATTTTATATGTTAAAATCATTTTCTAAATTGGTTTTTTTTCAAAACTTTCAGAAATAATTAACTGAATGCATTGCGGTTGTTACGAAAATCCAAAACTGAAAACCGCAAACCAAAAATCTCAACAAATCAAAATTCCCCAAGTTTTACTGACCAGACACACAAGTGCACAAAGGCACTGATACTGCATAAAGTCATCAAAAATGAAGGTGGGGGCACCATAAACATGGCACCACACACACAGACACAAGGGCATAAACAATAACGAATGCAGGTCCAACTGCAACATAAAGTGCAGACCAAATAACCAAAGACATCAAGTGATGAAACACTGCAACTCAAAGAGCTCAAATGCATGGAACATGACAGCAAGAACAAATCTGGGCAGCAACTATGAAAATGCAATTGCAAATCAACCGAGAACAGAAACCAAACAAGTCAAGGAATGAAGTATAACAGGTGTGACAGGCTATACTGCAGAGTGAAGATGGCAAAAATGATTCAAGCACGGTGCTACTACAAATATCACAATGGATGCAACACCAAACCAGTTATACACATGAATGAATGATAGCATAACAAACTTTAGGTAACATGCAAGTGGTGCAAAAAATAAACAGTGAAGCAATTGCATGTATACTTGTGTATATATATATGTACAAGAACAATATATATGAACTCAGGAGGAATGCAAACTAAGATGTACACCAGTACAGACTAAATGCAAGACATAGTGCATCTAAGGGGTAAGTGCAACTGGAAATAACAACATGCAACCTTCAAAACTTATATATTTAAAAGTTCCTTTTTTTTTAAAACTTTGAACTTCAAACCTTATTTGAAATTAGATTTAACTTCCATTTAAATCAGATTCTAACTAAAAAAAAATATGAATTCACTTAACTAAAAAAAACTGCAACTTCTCTGTTATAAAACCCTGCAAACTGTTTTAATTTTTTTCTTTTTTTTAAAACTAAATTAAATTTTAATATTTCACCCAAAAACATAGCATGCAACCAAGCATTCAAGTCAACAAATCCAAACACTTGCATTAAAATCAACCGTGAGCCAAAGACTCACCTTTCCTAGCTGGGTAGAAGACGATGCCGGAGCTTCGCAAAAACCCTGCTTTGGAACAACGAACGCTATTGAACGAAAGCCCCAAATCGATCGCAAGCCCTAATTTAGAGACGAAGAGCTGAAGCCCTAATTGTTGAAGATGCCGCGAGCGAGTTGAAGCATCGAACTCGAAGCAGAAATTGAAGCCCTAGTTTGGAAGTGAAGAGGAAGACGAGAGAGACAGGGCCGCCATTGTTATGTTTTCTTTGAATTTTAGGGTTACGAATGAAATAGAGAAGGGATCGAGTATAGCCTTAGATAATATTACAGCACTTAAGCAAAACCATGGGCTAAGAAAGTTGTAAAGCCCACCTAATTCCTTAAACAAAAATTTTGAAGGGAATTTAAATAAATTTACAAACTTCAAGCTCAAATTTTTAAATTCAAATATGTTCTTCATATTAACTTGAAAAATTCAAATAGCCTCATAGTTTCAAATCCAAATTTTAATTCAACTATTAATTTATATAAGAAATAATCCTTATATCCAAGTTTTTTTTTTTTCTTAAGTCGTTAGTTTAAATTTATAATACAAATTTAATATTCAATTTCAACTCCAAAGTCAAGTTTAAATTTTTATTCAGCTTTGTATAGATTAAATTTTAAAGTTTAATCGCCAAATCATAGAAATGTTTTATATAGCATTGGGAATTCAATTTAAATTATCATTCAAATACTTAAAATTAATTAAATATTCACAATTTAAATTGTTCAAAATTTAGGATCGTTACAATCTCCCCTCCTTAAAAGAATTTCGTCCCGAAATTACAAGTAAGGAGAAATGATTGTTGAAATTTCACTAATATTTATATTTTACACATTTTTATCAAGTTCGAAACTTATTAAAAATAAATGAATGCAGGATTCATTCTATTTTTTTTATCTCACTAGCTTTGTTTATTAACTCATTTGTCTATTATTTTCTACAATCAAGACACAAAAATCTTTACTGAAATTTCAACTTACAAAACCAAATTTTTAAATTTGAACTTCTTCATTTAAGAAATTTACATAGTATAACTTTTCCAAAACTGTGGACTTTCAAAACATTTCAAAAATCCTCTCCCTTAATTTATTAAGTTAGAATTTATGTCACTTTAATTTCAGATAATTGATTTTCTATTTAAATTTTGAAAATACTTGCTAACTCAAAATTTAACAAGTCTACTGTCGTTCTTAAAGACATTAGGCATACGCTGGCCAGGCGCAAGTCTAACAATCTCCAAGTACTAAATATACTTGCTTCAATTCCCAGTGAAAATACCTTTTTAAAAATTCTTTTAAAAATGGATATGGAAAGCACATTCCCCCATGGATCACAGTTTATTCGGCGGTTCCGCTACTATCCCAGTAGAGTCGCTTGTAACTGTGGATATCTCATCCCTTGAATTTCGCCATGGTCGTTGCCAAAGATCGCGGTTCACACGGCGGTTACGCTACTATCCCAGTAGAATCGCTCGTGACCGTAGGTATCTCGCCCCTCGAATTACGCTTTGGTTTGTAGATTGCAGTTTACACAGCGGTTACGCCACTATCCCAGTGGAATCGCTTGTAACTGTAGGCATCACGCCCCTCAAATTACGCTACCACCCGAGTGTAACTAGATCGCGGTATACACGGCGGTTACGCCACTATCCCAGTGGAATCGCTTGTAACCGTAGGCATCTCGCCCCTCGAATTACGCTAGCACACTATACCAGTCCAAAAGGACATTCCAACTAATGGAAATACTACGTAGCTACGATTTTCAAATGGACACTCATCTCGAGTTCCAACAACCTTCACAAATGTTTAAATGGAAGGTACTTTTCCATATCCTCAATTTGGAAAACATAATATTATACATACATATATAATATTTCATTTCACATTTTTGTACATATCATACTCATGTACTTACATAAGTTTTCCATAACAATTACTTTTCCAAACTAATTGGTTTTCGAATTAATCGTATTCACACATATACGTTATGAAAACCACAATATTTCATACCCATAACAAATAGAGGATTCACAAATTTTTTTCATTTCATCATCCATTTAAAATTTTCCTCTAAGTCGATTTGGAAATTTTTTAAGGTTATCTCAAACCAAATTCACATTCATAATCCAATTTATTATCGACTTCACACTCGATTTGGATTTCACGTTACATCGTCAATCCTCAACACATAATTGATGTCTATCGATATATAACCTCTAAGCTCGTACGTCTCAGAGAAGGGTGTTAAGCTAAGAGAATAAATTCTCCGCCACCAACAGATATATATATTTAATAGAGATCAATTGATATGTCGTCAATTCACGACGTTAGACATACAATCCAAATCATCCATTTAAAATTCAAAGTTCAACTTACATTGTTTTTGTGTGTCAAAGTTAAACTCAATTTAACTCAAAATTCAATCACTTTGAAAAAAAAAAATTTTTTTTTCTCCAAGTTGAACTAAGTGTTCAAATTTCCCAAAAATAATATCTTTACAAGATATAAAATTTTTCACACTTAACCATTTGAAACAAATTCAAATATTCACTTTTCAATTTATCTTTAAAAGATAAAATCTCAAAACATTTACTTTTATCTTGAAAAGATAAAATTTCAAACCTTTCATTTCATATTGGAAAATATTTCCATACTTATTCAATAATAAGTAATTTACAAATCCATTTATTTTCAACATTTTGAAAATATTTGATATACTTAAACCAAAATCAAATATATATTTCATTCTTAAAAGAAATCATTCTTTTAAACACATTTCAAAACAACTTAAAATGAATTTACTTCATTTCATAGTGTTGCTTCCCAAAAACATTCCCATTTAAGTTTTTCAACTTCAACTTAATTCATAGTTTGAATTCTGCATACATTTCAAAATATTGGTTTTAAACCAACTTCAAATTTCCAATATTAAGTTTTCCACTTAACTTATTTCCATGCCCATTCAAATTCAAATTCTTCATTGCATCAATTTAAATCTCTTATAAATTTTCATTAGATTCATATCTCTTTTTATATCTCATTTATTGTCCAAAACCATAGATATAACACCTTTAATAAGTTACAATAATTTACTTATCAAAATAAGTCATTTGCGGATTTTATAAACATCTTTAGAAATTACATTTCTATTTATAAACTTTGTTTTATAATCTCCTTTACTAATTTGATTCAATTCAATTCATATAACTTAGTTATGTACCCAAAATCCATATTATAAGTTAAATACTTATAATCCATTTATTTACTAAATCGTTCTTCACAACATTTGAAATCAATTTTCAAAAGAATTCAAAATTAAATTTCCAAGTTATAGTTCAATAATCCATTTGATTATAATCAAATTGACATATCATTTTATTTTCCAATTACTACTTTGAAGATATTCAAAATATTTGATTTAAGCCAATTTAAACCAATTCATTAATTCTCTTAACTCATGTTTCATTTTCCATAACTCTCAAAAATTCGATAATGAGTTTCCGAATGATCGAAACTCAAGTCTAACGAGACCTCACCGAAGAGAAACGGTCGCAAACCTAAATTTAGAGAGGGGAATCTTCAAAATAATTCTAATTTTCAAAATACTTTTTATTTTAAAGAAAACAATTTTAAACTTCTTTAGATTTGAAAACACTTTCTTTGAAGTGGTTCTAGTAACTATTCATATTAAACGCCATAAACTAAGCTTTGTGTAAACCAAAGCTCTGATACCACTTTGTAACGACCCGCCGTTCTGACCGCCTCTAGTCGGTAATTAAACCAACTAGAAACGTTCAAAATGACAGATTGTTATTTAGTTTATAACATTTAAACAGAATCAGTCACAGAATCACAGAACAACAATATATTTTATAAATAAACTTTTCTTTTATATACAAGTATCAGAGTTATACAATGAATTACATTTGAATTTATACAGTGGAAACAATTTATATTTTAAAGTACAAGAAAAATTTTGCTGAAAACTTTAGTGAATGCCGAAATCCCCCTCTCTCTAACTTCGCTGCGAGAAAATCTTCAAGCTGTAGAAATACTCGGTCTGACCCGAGCGTTTATTGCAAAACACAAAAACACTCGAGTCAGGATTAATCTTAACTCAAGTAAATAAATTTGTAATGAACTGAATAAAATGGATCACATGAATCAATTCAAAATCTATTATGGATTTTCATATTAACAACTCTAATTTTTAAAATCTGTCAATCCCGTGTGGCTGCAGTACACACGTATATTACACACATGTGCACTGCCTCGCCAACACGTGTGCACAGCTCCATTCAGAAATACAAAATGACTGCAAAGAAAATGCTCAAGGAAAAACCAGTGCCAATTTGAAAAAAAAACAGTAAGCAAACAAACATGCAAGTCCAAAACAGGTGCACAATGCACTAAGCATTGAATTAGTGCATAAACGAAACAACATCAGAGACGACACAGTAGCAAACAAACATGCAGCAGCAACATGCAACACGGATCGTGTACAGGGCAGTGAAACAAGTGCATGGAGCAGCAGACATAACAAACACAGAGGCAACAGCGATGAATCGCAGAGCCAAATGATGACACAGTGCAGTAGGATGCACAGAGGTGCAACAGGGAGGGGGAAATGTCCAGAAATGCATCAGGGAGTTTACAAAATAAATCAGCTGTAATTGACAGTGTCATGAAGCATCAAATATTTGCAGGTGGAATGTGCCACTTAAATCCCAAAATGAAATCATTGGAGATGAACATATAAAAATTTAATATGGCAAAGCAGCAGCGCTCCTGCAACTGTTGGTTCTGACTAAAATTGTGTTACGTCTTTCAGTTATTTGTTAAGTCTATAAAATGAGGCGATAATGATTTGCCTGTAGAAACATAAAATCACTTCGTGCATGCTAGCACAGACCTTTTGGGGATATTGTTTTAAATCCTTGGGACCCGTTTGGTTTGGACTTCAAGTTTTGTGTTTCGCATTTTCAGTATGTATTTTAAAAAGCATGGAAGAGGAGCAGAAAGTGGAAAAATCATAGCCATTACAACAAAAGGGGAAAATAGTAAAGGGGAGAGATCTTTATGTTTTCCCAAAATGCAGAAAATAATAATAAGTGATATTCAATTTTATATGTTAAAATCGTTTTCTAAATCGGGTTTTTTTCAAAACTTTCAGAAATAATTAACTGAATGCATTGCGGTTGTTACGAAAATCCAAAACTGAAAACCGCAAACCAAAAATCTCAACAAATCAAAATTCCCCAAGTTTTACTGACCAGACGCACAAGTGCACAAAGGCACTGATACTGCATAAAGTCATCAAAAATGAAGGTGGGGGCACCATAAACATGGCACCACACACACAGACACAAGGGCATAAACAATAACGAATGCAGGTCCAACTGCAACATAAAGTGCAGACCAAATAATCAAAGACATCAAGTGATGAAACACTGCAACTCAAAGAGCTCAAATGCATTGAACATGACAGCAAGAACAAATCTGGGCAGCAACTATGAAAATGCAATTGCAAATCAACCGAGAACAGAAACCAAACAAGTCAAGGAATGAAGTATAACAGGTGTGACAGGCTATACTGCAGAGTGAAGATGGAAAAAATGATTCAAGCACGGTGCTACTACAAATATCACAATGGATGCAACACCAAACCAGTTATACACATGAATGAATGATAGCATAACAAACTTTAGGTAACATGCAAGTGGTGCAGAAAATAAACAGTGAAGCAATTGCATGTATACTTGTGTATATATATATGTACAAGAACAATATATATGAACTCAGGAGGAATGCAAACTAAGATGTACACCAGTACAGACTAAATGCAAGACATAGTGCATCTAAGGGGTAAGTGCAACTGGAAATAACAACATGCAACCTTCAAAACTTATATATTTAAAAGTTCCTTTTTTTTAAAAACTTTGAACTTCAAACCTTATTTGAAATTAGATTTAACTTCCATTTAAATCAGATTCTAACTAAAAAAAAATATGAATTCACTTAACTAAAAAAAACTGCAACTTCTCTGTTATAAAACCCTGCAAACTGTTTTAATTTTTTTCTTTTTTTTTAAAACTAAATTAAATTTTAATATTTCACCCAAAAACATAGCATGCAACCAAGCATTCAAGTCAACAAATCCAAACACTTGCATTAAAATCAACCGTGAGCCAAAGACTCACCTTTCCTAGCTGGGTAGAAGACGATGCCGGAGCTTCGCAAAAACCCTGCTTTGGAACAACGAACGCTATTGAACGAAAGCCCCAAATCGATCGCAAGCCCTAATTTAGAGACGAAGAGCTGAAGCCCTAATTGTTGAAGATGCCGCGAGCGAGTTGAAGCATCGAACTCGAAGCAGAAATTGAAGCCCTAGTTTGGAAGTGAAGAGGAAGACGAGAGAGACAGGGCCGCCATTGTTATGTTTTCTTTGAATTTTAAGGTTACGAATGAAATAGAGAAGGGATCGAGTATAGCCTTAGATAATATTACAGCACTTAAGCAAAACCATGGGCTAAGAAAGTTGTAAAGCCCACCTAATTCCTTAAACAAAAATTTTGAAGGGAATTTAAATAAATTTACAAACTTCAAGCTCAAATTTTTAAATTCAAATATGTTCTTCATATTAACTTGAAAAATTCAAATAGCCTCATAGTTTCAAATCCAAATTTTAATTCAACTATTAATTTATATAAGAAATAATCCTTATATCCAAGTTTTTTTTTCCTTAAGTCATTAGTTTAAATTTATAATACAAATTTAATATTCAATTTCAACTCCAAAGTCAAGTTTAAATTTTTATTCAGCTTTGTATAGATTAAATTTTAAAGTTTAATCGCCAAATCATAGAAATGTTTTATATAGCATTGGGAATTCAATTTAAATTATCATTCAAATACTTAAAATTAATTAAATATTCACAATTTAAATTGTTCAAAATTTAGGATCGTTACAAAAGTTATTGTAAGAAATTTAACTATGGATTTATGGAAAGTTAATGGATTCTATAACTTTTCTTACTTGGTAATTTCGAGGACGAAATTCTTTTAAAGGGGGGAAGTATGTAACGACCCAGGATTTTTAGTAATTTAAATTTGAATATTTAATTAATTTTAAATATTAATAAGTGAAATTTATAAGTCGAATAAATTTTATTTCGAATAATTGGATTTAATTGAATAATTAAATCAATAATTTAATATGTGAAAATACAGAAATAATTGAAAATTGGGTTAAATATGATTGAAAATGATTTGTAAAATTTTATTTTATCATGTTGGAGTTAGAATGATATTTTAGAACTTTTAAAATCGAATTAAAAGTTAATTTGTGAAAATTGAATATTTCAATATTTAATCGACTAGTGAAATTAGCCAATTTTCGAACAGTCTCAGAATTAGGCGAAACTAGTTCCATTGGATCCGTAATAGTTAGTTATTATCGGATTTCAATTTTCGTAGCAATCGGAGTTATCGTTTGATCGTGGCAGCTCAAAACGCATCGAAATTATTTTAATATTAATTTGGCGAGTTAAAATAGCCATTATTCAAAATGTCTTGGGTTTCGACGAAACCAGTTTCATCGGATCCGTAATATGATATTATTGTATGGTTTCAAATTTCATGTCAATCGGATTTACCGTTTGTCCGGTGCAAGCTAAAACGCCTAGAAAATCGTTTAAATCGGTTTAATTTAAATTGAACGTTTATAGCCATAACTCGCACAGATGACCGAATTAGCTTTCGAAACCTATTCCATTGCGTCCGGAACGCGGGATAAACCCTAGAAACTCCGGTCACTGCGCGTAAATCGGAGTTTGGAAATTCCGGAATGAATAGTGTCGTTCAAACTTCTATAAATAGCCCCCTCTCCTCACAAATTAAAAAAAATAAAACCCTAATTTACAATGCCGGCCGCCACCCCTAAAACCAACGGCCAGAAAACAATTATCTTCTTCCCAATTTTTCTTCTAATCCATTCGTTGATTCAAGAAGTTTTCAACTAGCAAAAGGTAGAGGGCATTGAGATCTTCGATCTCAACGGTGGAGATCACATTTGGAGCTACGGTTTGGCGTGGATCTCGAGGGGAAGTCTGTACGTTTGCTCACATTTTTCGACAGCAAGGAAGGGCCGAGTGCCACCATGTCACGGCCGTGGGTAGAGGCGATGTTGGCCTTCGTCGTGATGCTCCTTGATCGAGCTAAATGTTAGAGATGAAGTCGCGACATGGAGGAGTTGAGCGTGCGTGTTGGGTTCATTCACGTAAATGTTGCCTGGGTATCACGATGGGAAGAAGAAATGTAGGGCTCGGCCTGGATTTCAATCTAGATGATGGACGGCCAGTAATTGTTGCAGGTTGAAAATAATAAAATTAAGTTGTAAATTGTTTATATAAAATTCGTGAAACTTGTAAAATGCATATCTTTTTCATACGAGGTCGAAAACGCGCGAACCAGTTGCGTTGGAATCGTATAGACGAGCACTACGCTATGGAATTGGATTGGAGTCGTTTGGAGTTAGTGAGAATTTCGGGTAAAATTAAACGTCCGTTTAATTTTATTCGAAATAAATCGCTAAAACGAAATTGAAATCACGGTGAGAACTTCTCACTCAATCGAATCGGTTTCGATTTTAATTTTAAATAGTTATATTTAAAATATTTGAATGCATGTTTGAATGATGATTGATATCTATTGATTGTTAAAATAGACATTATGCGCCGTTAGTAAGCGGATGTTATTTATTAAAAACATATACCGCGAATATTTCATAAACAGTGAAATTGGTATTATATATAATGGCAATATATATATATTGGCATATGTATATATTGCAGTTATTGATTTCCCGCATTGTATAGCGGATGAGACCCTATTGCGCCATCTATTAAGCGGATAATATTTTAAATCCCATATACCGCGATAATTTCGTACTGGAACGAAATTGGTATTGTGCTAACATCTTTGGATGTAGGAAAACAGGTTGGAGGGATCCAACTGGATTCCTCAACAGTATTTATTTGATTTCAGATATTTTGATATTTGATGGACTATCATATCGATATATGATGTCGTTGCAGTCGTGATTGACTATTTGGTGTGTAGCATCATTGGACCAAGTTTTGGAATTTTAAAATGATTTTAAAGTGATTTTTGAAAGTATATGTTTATAAAATATTTTTGGAATTTATCCATTTTGAATAAATAAACGTATAAATTTTAATGTTATAAAATTATGATTTTTGAGAAATATAGTTAAAGGTTGATTTTTGAAATTATGGGTTTAATGATTTTATAAAATAGTTTAACGGGATTAATTGAATTTATTATGAAAAGTTGAAATATAGGATTTATAAGATTTGATTATTTCATAAATCAAAATGGTGAAATTATAAAGGAGATTAAAGACGTTTTAAAAGAATAATATAAATTGATTTATATAAAAGATTTATAAATTGATATTTATAAATTAAAAATATTTGAGTTATAAAACGAGTTTTTATAAGTGTTAGAATGAATTGTGAATGAATTTCATAAATGAATGAAATTTATAGAATTATAAACGGTGAAGTATAAATGGAATTTTATAAGCAGTAGGTTTATAAAATTTGTGAAGTAATTAAAGGAATATTTTTGGATAAATAATTGAATCTTATAAGTTATAAGATTTACAATTATGAAGTTCAAAGGAACGATTTTGCAAACAAATAAATTATAAGCATTTAACTTATAATATGAACCTTTGGTATATAATTGAGTTATGAATTGAATATAGGGTAATAAAGGAATTTATAAACATTGTTTTATAAATTCGCAAACGACTTATTTTGATAAGTAAATTGTTATAACATATTTATGGAGTTATATTCACGTTTTAGACGGTGAATAATCCTTTAAAATAAAATGAATAGAAATGATGAAATTTGTTAACGAAGTATATTCACATTTTTGAATAGTGGATAATATGTTAAAGAAAATGTTTTGGATATGATGTTTTAAATAGAATTAAAACGATCTAACGATGTTTTTAAATGTATTGAGATTCGAAACCATAGATTTCAACATTCATTGTTGAAATAGACGTTTTCGAGAAATAGAAGGAAATGATGGACTATAACACTGTTGTTATAGTAAATGATTTCCGAAAGGAAATGTTTTGTATAGTATTGGGATTTATATATCTATTTTAATTTCAAATCCCTATACTAGTGATTTTGGGTTGTCGTAAAGATGTTTTACGTAACATTCGTTTTGGTCCAAATAAATATGTTTAAGAGAATGATTTCCTTAAAGAATGAAATATATACTTAATTTCGATTAAAGTATATTGAATATTTTCCAAGTGTAGAAAATAAAAAGATTGTGAATTACTTATTAAATAAGTATGGAAATGTTTTCCAATATAAAGTGAATATGTTGAGAATTATCTTTTTGAAGATAAATTGAAATGAATAATTGAAATTGTATATGCATAGATATTTTAGAATATAAATTCACTAAGGAATTTATAAAAGGAAGTGGAATTTGTTTAAAAATAAATATTGATTTATTTTTGAAATATTGAAATTATTTATCTTGTAATGATATTTTTAGGAAATAAATAATTTGGAAAATTATTTGGAATCTGGTGATGTTGTGCATATCCATTGATAGTTCAATAACCGACTATCAATATTTACCTTTGAAAGGTACTTGTTGTGATTTGCTGAATTTGAATGCCACACTTATTTTTAAATTATTGCGCTCGTTATTCGGATTACCCATTCCGAATAGTGATACGACGTAATGGATAGCATTAATGACCGGTGTTGAAGACCGGATATTTTTGAAAGCGAAAGGACAACTCGTCGAATGTCTTTGCATCGAATGGTCCCCGGTATAGAGACTCCATATATGATGGGAAGTCCGGTCGTGATTAGTGAATATCCGGATTGCAAGGACTTCTTTGTAAGTGCCTTCGGTTCTGTTCGAGCCCGGAACAGACTTGTATGGATTGTATGTCTGACATTACAATTGAGATATAAAGCTGATTTCTTTCAAATATATTTCTGTTGGTGGCGGAGAATTTATTCTCTTAGCTTAACACCCTTCTCTGAGACGTACGAGCTCAGAGGTTATGTAGTTGAAGGTTATCAGCGATATATTCCTAATTTGGTAATGTGACATGCTGAGTGTTGCTGTGAAATGATCATTGTGGTGATCATTTGTGATAGGATCATTATTTTGATCGTTTATCTTGGTGATCATTTCTATGATCATTTATTGACCCAAAGCACAGCTTTTGTATAAAGCGTGGCTTTGTGGACGAGACTTCGTCGAGCCTCACACCCCGGAATGGTCAAAATAGGAAAGATGCGGCAAGATTATGAGGGGTAGCTCCCTTTAGGGTATGTGCATTTCCTTCTGGAAAGGGTGGTATCATGGTATGGAGCCCAGATACTTACTCATGTTGATACACTATATCTATTACTGTGTGGTGTTGTTAGTTGTCGAGCGCTCGGATAAAGGTCCAATGGGACCGGGCGATGACATATTCGTGTAGTAGTTACCTAGTGATAAAGGTAACCCGGCCTTGTGTTGGCAGAGAGCTGGTTAAGTTCTCGTGACGTCCCGCCAGAGGCGTTTCCATGTGGCAATGGGAAGTTCCTTGGCCTGACCATTTGTTGGAAATCCAAAGAAACAATACGAGATTTGTACGGTTTTAGTTGTAGAACCTATCATTCACTTATGGTGGCGCCCTACTGTTTGGATGGTAGTTATAGTAGGCATAAGTGCGGAATGCCTATGCTGGCTAAGATTTATATTCTACTTTCGAAATTGTTTTATACACTATGCACTAGTAATAATATCAAATGTTTCTTTTTAATGCGTATCAAGAATCTTTGACTATCATAAGGAGAAATCTCCTCCGATTCTGTGTTTGCATGTGTGTGTGCGGGAGGCCTTATGGTAGTCTCATTTTTAAAAGCATTTCGAATTGACTTTAAAAATATTCCTCTATTTTGATTTTAAAGATAAATAAACTGTTTTGAGTTCTCACACCAGTCACATGACTGACTCGGAGTTTATTGTTTTCCTTCCTAAACTCTGGGTGCCCACCAATTTCCACACGGGCAGTCAAGAGTTAGGTTTATCAGGATATTCTGGAATTCAGGAGTTGCTGGAGGCAAGATGGATGGCATGGCGTATTACTAGTATATGGTATTTCTTTTCCGCTGTTTGATGTTGTTTGTTATTGTACACTCTGATGATGATGATGTAATGTAATGTAATGAGTAAAGTTTAATAACTGATATAGTTCTTTGTTTAAAGATTATTCATTTATTATTATATGTTGTTCCGCTGCGATTGTGAGATTCAAATATTGTTCTGTTGTTTTCTATTCCGTTCTATTTTCTATTTTCTTTTCTCTCTATTTTCTATCTTTTCCTCTCTTCTTCTGTCTCTTTCTTTTTCTTAAACATTGATAATTCGTATTTCTGTTCATCTTGAGTTAATCTATGGAGATTAGTGTATATTCAAGGAGTACGGATTTGCAGGTTATCACATTCTACAACTAATACCGTACAAGATCGTATTGTTTCTTTGGACTTCCAACGAATGGCCAGGCCAAGGAACATCCCATTGCCACATGGGAACGCCTCTGGAAGAACGTCCCCGAGAACCAAACCGGATCTCTGCCAACACAAGGCTGGGTTACCCCTAACTGGGTAACTACTGACACGAGTATGCCATCCCCCGGTCCTTTGGGACCTTTATCCGAGAGCTCTCTAATCAACATCACACCATAATAAATAAAGTGTTCAACATGAGTAAGTATCTGGGCTCCATACCATGATACCACCCTTTTCCAGAAGGAAATGCACATACCCTAAAGGGAGCTACCCCTCATAACCTTGCCGCATCTTTCCTGTTTTGACCATTCCGGGGTGTGAGGCTCGACGAAGTCTCGTCGACAAAGCCACGCTTTATACAAAAGCTGTGCTTTGGGTCAAAAAATGATCATAGAAATGTCACAAAGATAAAAGATCAAACAAATGATCATATCACAAATGATCAACACAATGATCATTTCACAGCAACACTCAGCATGTCACATTACCAAATTGGGAATATATCGCTAATAACCTTTAACTACATAACCTCTGAGCTCGTACGTCTCAGAGAAGGGTGTTAAGCTAAGAGAATAAATTCTCCGCCACCAACAGAAATATATTTGAAAGAAATCTGCTTTATATCTCAATTTGTAATGTCAGACATAACAATCCATACAAGTCTGTTCTGGGTTCGAACAGAACCGAAGGCACTTCCAAAGAAGTCCTTGCAATCTGGATATTCACAATCCCGATCGGATTTCCCATCACTTAGGGAGATTCTATACCGGCGCGACTCGGTGCAGAAACAATCGATAGGTCATCCTATCGCTTTCGCAAATACCCGGTCTTCATCACCGGTCTTCAAATGCTATCCATAACGTCGAATCACATATTCAGAATGGGTTATACGACACAAAGGTCCTTTCCTGGCTAAACCGAATAGTGAGCGAAAACATTTAAAACATATGGATATGGGATTTCAATTAAGTCACTACTTAATAATTCAAAACTTTCTTTCAAATGGTTTAAATCAATTACCATTTCAAATCTTTTAAACTAAAGATTTATTTCATAAAGTTCACCTAGTTTCACAAAGATTCATACCTGTTTTTCAAAACAATTCCATTTCAATTGGATTTAATTCATTAAATCTTTAAATCAATATTTAACTTATATCTTTCAAATCGTTCCCAAATATTCATTTTCAAAACTCATTTCTAAATATTTATCCATAACTTGGAAACCTATTTTAGTTTAAACTTGAAATCCTTTTAATAAGATTTGAAACGAAAGCTTTTTATCATTTTAAAAACAACAGTCTTGTTTCGAAAAACCTGATTTCGTTTATGCAAGTTACAATCTTTGGTTTAATTCGAATTCCCAAAATAATACTTTAAATATGGTTTCAAACCGTATATAACTAACATAACATTTTTAATCCCTAATTTCAAATCATAGAATTCAATTCCTAATTTTGAATTCAAATTTAAATCAAATTATTTTAAACTTCATACTTTATCACGTTATTCAAAATAAATTTCATCTTTGAAATTCCATTTCAAAAGCTTTTCACTTTAAACCCAATCCATTTCCAAAACATTTGAATTTAAATATTCAAATTTAAAACTATTTCAAAAATCTGCGACTTAATCGATTTCCTCATAAAATCCATATTGGTGTGTGTATAAGTGTGGTCTAGGGGTTTTATACAATAGTGCAACATCATACAATCATCACAGATCAGAATACAGAAATATAGTTGATAAGCAGTATTAACTATCACGCTTATCGTTCATTCACAGATCATAGATATATATCACAGATAAGTAAATTTCAGATCACAACATAAATCAGGATGTATCACAAAGCATCACATATCAGGGATATTAACAATTCAACATCTAATAAAATCCAAACATCCATAAGTAGGATCAATTTAATTATCTGATAAATTTAAATCAGTTTAAATTTCTATGAATAATTCTTTTCACATTTATTATCAAATAAATTTCAAGTAAATGATCCTCATTAACTATTCATAATTATTTAATTACTATTCTTAAGTAATTAAACTAAATTTAATTATTGTTAATTATCATTTAATTAACCTTTAAAATCATATATTTAATCATTGATTATTTAATTAATTATGTTCTAAACTATAACTTAATAAATCTTAATTACTTGATTAAATAACCTTAATCATTTGTTTAAAAGACAACTCTTTATTAATTAATGAATCTTATTTACAAATTAATTTACCTTAATTAATTTAACTCAAATCTTAATTTCTTGATTAAATAAATTAATCAATTATTCACTTGAACTAATTTAATGAGTGCATATCATTTTATCTTCACTAATTCAAATTTAAAACATTTTCTAACTAATGTTTTAATTATCATCACAAAGCAAATTTAAACAATTTAAATATTAAAACTTCTTTGATTTCAGAACTAGGATTCAAATTATCTTTAATTCAGTTTTAAATTTAGATTTAAACTTTTAGTTTCAACTTGCTTAAATTTTTCATTTAAAATTTCAAATCCATTTCCATTTCAAATCTCTTTAATATATTTTGAATTGCATTTAAGTTATTAAAACAATTTAAATTTAAAACTTATTTATGTTCAATCTAAACTCTACCTTCAACTTGAATTTATATTAACATTTCAATTTGAACTCAGCTTTAAAAATCTTAGTTTAAAAGTTTGTTCAATCTTTCCTTACACTTTAAATTTGCATTTTAAATACAAATTCTTTTTGTTTCACTTAAGTACTTATTCACTTATAAATTATTAAAACAATTAAATTCAAAACTTTGTATATTTCCGAACTAAGTTTAAAACTAACCTGAATTTATATTCAACTTTTGATTTAAAACTTATCTAAGATCTTACTTTAAACTTAAAAATTAAATTCCAGAATTTCATACAAAAACAGGTTTTAAGGAGGCTAGACAACATAACTACTCGAGCTCCTTTCGTTCTTACTTCGGCCGAACAAGAAAACGCACGAGTGAATACCCGAGTCGTTCTTCTTCGCTTCCTCCCGCTATTCTTCTTTCATCATTTTTTTCCCTACTTATGTTTTAAACCTTAATTACAACAGTTAAAACATTCCATGATAACACAGGAAGAAACTCGAGCTATCTCCAAGAAAACGCGAGTTCCCCTTCGCGTTATCACAACCCAATGCCTACAGGTACCCAATCCATGCCGTGCACATGCACAGGCACTCGCCGACGCTACGGCGAACTGTGCCTCCTCCGGCAAGGAACAAATCACCACCACACTTGATAGCAATAACTAATTCAATACTAACGCCTCCCAAACGAAATTCGAGTTTCCAGCCGAACTCGAGCTCATCCCCTCTTCCAAAACCACCTCCACACGACCAACCAGACCACCAGAGCCACCACGTCTCCTCCCACGTCTTCGCTTACGTCTCCAGTACATCCCCACCCAGTCCGGTCACACTCGACGCATTGAGGAATGCGCACGAACCCGAAACCAAGATGCTCATTTCACAGTCGTTAAACCCTACTTTTGGTTCGTTCGACAAATTCACGCATTCTAAAATTTATTTAGCAATTTTCTCATCATCATAGTGGTTCAAACAGGCTTCACTCCAAATTTCGATGATTATAATAGAATCGTTCATCAGGAATTTGGTAAAATGTAATTTTTGTTTAAATTCGAACTACTCTTAAATCCTAACTCGAAAAATCATGATTAAGGCTTTAAAATTCATGTTATAGTGTAAGAATTCAGATTACAACCCTGGATTTGTGAATTTAAATGTTTGAAACTCAACTTATTTAAGGTTTTGACTGTAAAACTTGATTTTTTTCATCATATATACATTTACATTTCATGAAACTATTTTTAAGTTATCATCCATACTTAAACATAACTATTTGCTTCTGAAGCCAAAGTCTAATATTGATCAGGAAATTTGAAATTGAACTTCTTTGTTATTTTGTACTCTGTGACTAACAGAGAAGTTACAAATGTTCAGGTCCCTGTATACACCATACTTCATAAATTCAAGAATGTAAATTCTCAACATACTTCACAGTAAAATATTGATCATAGACTTAACATAAAAACAAATTTATACTTTAAATTTTTGAGGTGCAGTTACTCACTGTTTTGGGTTTTAACAGAGAACAAAGGTGAATATATAAACCTATACAGACATGCCTCAATTATCCTAGGCAATCACATAATTACTTCCATTGAAACCACATTATTTTGATTGTTTATCACAAGAAATATCATATAAATGGATTTATCTATCAAGTTAAGAGTTTGCTCACATGTAAATACTTGGAACAGAGAAGATGGGCAGAGAACTGAAATTGTTGAAAACTGGAAATAGATTTAGTTGCCTAAACTTGCATGCTTGAATTTGCTAGGCTCTTTTAACTGCTTCAGGTTTGAATCCTTGCTATATATTTGAGTTGAATCTTAATTGTAGTTTAAACTGAAGTTTTGTTTGAGTTTGAAATGATATAATTTTTTTCCCCTTCAAGTGCTACTCAGTTTCATAGTCGAACTGAGATAAAGACTGATACATATATAAAAAAGAGAAGTTTGCAGGATGATATGGTTGTACAGGTGATATCTTTGTTTATAATAAGGTAATGTTACTTTGCACTATATCAGGTCATGGCTGAACATATTGTATGTATTTAGAGATGTTTTGTTTGTACTTGTTTGCTTTTACTTTATGTTTCTATACTTAAACATATACTTGCTGTCCTACTTCCTATTTTTTTTTTTTTACAGCCTACATCTTTTAGTTCGGCTGAGATGTTTGCATTTATTATGTTTGATTTGTTTATACTTAAATATATTTATTATTTGTATGTATTGTTTTACATTTGTCTTGCCTACACATTTACATAGAAGATGTTTATATTTTACTTTGTTTTGTTTATTTTTACTTGTCTGGTTTACTTTCAAGAATTTTTTTTAGCTTAAGTAATTTAGTTCCTATTATCAAATACAAAATTTACTAATGTATTTATTTTTATTTCTAGAATTATCTAACATGATCATTTCATATTTTATATAATTATAAATCTATTTGAAATACTTTGTTTAATACCATATCAAAAACCAAAATTTTCATTCAAATTTAAAATAAATTATCAATTTAAAATTAATTAATATTCGGGATCGTTACAGTATATATATAATGAACGGTCATAATGAAAGAAGTGAAAACAGGAAGCGTAGGAAAGGAAAGGTTAAAAAAATAAAATTTTCACCCTTAAATTCCGGAGATTAATAAGGTAACGTACCTCTTTAATGAAATGTACAACAACGGTCACAAGCTAAAATTTAGCTGAAAGTTTAAAAAAATGAGGGGAAGATGGGTTTTTAAACTGATCACTTCCCAGAATTAATATGTCAATGAAAAAGGAAAGGAGATGAATCAGGGAAACGTTTTATAACTTATATATAACTATTAAACGAATAGATGGAAGAAAAGGTGAGAAGGTGAGTAGAAGTGGAAACTGATTTATAAGCGAAATGGAATGTGAGTTGTTGCCTGGGAAGAAAATGGAATGGTTTAAAGATTAAAGACAATGGACTGCTGAATTAAATGAGTATAAAACGTGTAAAAGTTATATACTGAAACGGCTATAAATTTCAATTATTATCATAAAACGGGGAATAACGAAAGGCAAGGACGATGATTTTAAAGTTTATTAATGGCTAGGAATGGGGAAGTCTATCTGTGAATTGGAAAAATTATTAAGCAAATGAAATTTTAACGGTAGAAAAAGTAACAGCTGCATACTGTTTTAGAAACAATCAAAGCAATTAATAGCTTGATTGGACAGCAAGAATAAATATGGAAGGACACGTTATAAAGGAAAAATGAACTGTTTGAAAATAAATAAAAGAAATGATGGCAAATAAAATAGTTGTGCCTTGAATTCTCCAAAATAAATTATTTTATGAACATCAATTATTACTGACTTAAATTGAACAGAATCGCGCCCTAAAATATACTTTCTTAATTTTTGATGAAAATTTATCATTTGCCACATTTAACTATACGTAATCCAAATGTAAAATTTTATTTCAAAATAATATAATTTAAAATTTCTCAAAAATCAAATTAAATACGCTAAATAAAACCATAAAAAATTATCAAAATTTTACGGGTCGTCGCACTCTCCCCCACTCAAAACTTTTCATCCCCGAAAAGGAAGAAGATAGGAGAATAGAAACAACCAGAAAGATAAATAGATTGAAAGACAAGGATAAACAATTAATTTAAGACCATATAAATTTTTCTAGAAATATTCATTTGAAAACTTCATTTGCAGTTCAATTATCTTTAATACTTTAAAACTTTTCAAAACCCACTTGTAAAATTTTGTGCTTCCCATATAAATAACAATTATATGTTTAAATAACACCTTTATAAATATATATGAAAACTATTTGGAAATAGTTATTCACATCCTTGGTTATATTTTCAAGGAAGTTATTTGACAACATTAAATCCATAGTTTATAAATTTACTAATTTATCTTAAGACACTTTCAACATTATAGATAAATTAATACTCATTTCTTAAATATGTTATATTAAATTAATAACTTCTGAAATATTAATGACACCAATGATTTACTATTAAACCATGTAGTATATAAATAAACAATATTTTAAAGATTATATTCAAAAAGGAAAGGAGGGTAGATTCGGAAAAACGGAATATAGGTGAATAAATAAAGCTAAGCAGATAAGGTAGGTTCAAAGGGATAGTATCGGGCTCGAATAATTAAAACAAACCATAAAATTTTAATCTCAAATATTAATACAAAATTTCTTTGTTGGAAATACCTTTATAATAAAATACTTTTATATCGAAACGAATTTTTCCTTTCAAAAATACTTTTACAACTCGATGTTTCAACAAATTTATCCTCGTTCTTGTAGACTCTGGCCATGTGTTGATCAGGCGCAAAGCTAGAATTCTTCAAGTACTTAGTAGACCTGTTTCAACACCCAGTGAAAATACTTAAAAAACCTTAAAAAACAAATATGGGAAGTACAATCCAAACGAAACAATCAAACCAAAACCTTTGTCTAACCATGGTTCGTAGATACACAATGGTTACGCCTGAATCCCCATGAAACAATTTGTATCTGTATGCTTTCTCAGCCCTGCGAGTTACGCCATGATGACTAATAGGGTGCATGATACACAATGGTTACGCCTGGGTCCTCCAAGAAACAATCCGTACCCCTAGGCTGTCTCAGCCACGCAGTTTCGCTACTAGACCTACACAGATTGCAGGATACACAATGGTTACGCCTGGGTCCTCCAGGAAATAATCCGTACCCCTAGGCCAGTCTTAGCCAGGTAGTCGCGCTATGTAGTCGCAAGAAAAAAAACCATGGGTTACGCCACGGTGGGACACTCGAGTATCACATCCGGAAAACAAAAAATCAGAGAGAATAATATCGATAGAATGAATCCACAATGTGGCCACAAAGCGGATCAAGCAGAAGGCACTTTCCATATCTTTACTTCGAAAAAATATATATCATATAGTACCTTTCCAAATACTTCCAAATATCGTACTTATATAAAGTCCATTATATATAGGATTCCTTTTCCAAATCGAATACTTTCCAAATCAATAGTATATCAAATCATACTTATATAGACTTCGATTATAAAAAATTCTCTTTCCAAATTGAGAGTCTTTGAAATCAATAGATTTCAAATCAACTTCATACTTATACATATCCATTTTATATATGTTCGACCACTCCCAAATCAAGTACTTAATATTATAAGGTTCTCAATTTCAAATCATTTCAATATCAATTTAGTTTCAAAGTTTCTTAAACAATAGGTTTAGAAAATAATCCAAATTTCTAAATCAACAAAATTTAGGTCAAATAATTCATTTCCAAAATCACCATATAAGTACTGGTTTTAATTCCAATCAAATTTTAAAACCAAATATTTTTCTCTAAATCAATTATACTCAAAATTGTTTCCAAATTTATAATTATCCCTTTAAAACCCTTAAACTATTTATTTCTATTTGAAATATTCAATTTACCTTTCAGAAAACCATTATTTAAAACTATTTTTTTTTAAACACTTTAAAACTAAATTCCATATTAGTATAATTCAAAATATTCATATTCATTTACTTAACAAAAGTTTTCAAACTTAAACATACAAAACTAAACTTATATGCTTTATCAAATATTTTATCCTCTTCGAAATTTCTTAGCTTCGAAAATTTAACCACGAATTGGAAGTGTTCGAACATTCAAAATAGTTAGGGAAATCAAATTTCAAATTTAAGAGTTGAAAATTAACAATAAATCAATTTCAATAGGTAGGATTATACCAAATTAAATCCAAAACTCGAGGACTGAACACCGGTCTCACTTTAAATTGTTTCAAATATATACATATATCTTTCGAAAGTATCAAATTATACATCGGAATTTGAAATCAATAATGGTTTTACAAAATCACTCGCATAGCGAAGCTATTAAAGTGGCCTCTTCCCCACTCTGAAACTCGAAAATCAATGTCGATGATGCGTGCACTCATCACCGAAATTACTTCCCAGCGACAAAATGAGTTCTGGGCTTCTATTTTCTTGAAACTTCTTTGAGATTTCTTCTAAATTGTTGGAATTTATTTGAACTCTTTTGAAATATTTCTCATCCAGGAAATACTTTTAAATCGTATTATTTTTATATATTTTTGAAATCTCAAAACCATATTTCAAAATACCAGAGTTTAATTTCTCAAAATTCAAATTCAAAACCCTTCGGTAACAAATTATTTTTATATAAATCCATTTCTTATAAATTTTCAAAATTTCACGTTCTTTCAAAATTTCAAATTTCCGTTTTAAAAATATATATATATATATATATAATTCTTATTGAAAATATTTCACTTTTATATAAAAAAAATCATAGTTATCAAAATGGTAATTTCGATTTATGTAGAATTTCGAAACACAACCAAACACAAATTTCCGAAGAATGGTTCAACGATAGATTTCAAAACCAACAGAGATTCAAATTTCTTATCATACGAAAATAGGAACATGAATATCTAAATTTGAGAATTCAGTTAAGCAAAAGATACAATAGAGTTTACCGAATGCAACCTAACAACTGCTAAAAACAAATAGATCCATAGAATACCACCCTACATAAACAAAGCATCGGTATTAATTCTACCGAGTGGGACTTCAAAGGGTCCAGAACACTCCCTCTCAATATGGCCCCAACTTCTGCATTTCTTGCATAAATGCACGACACTCCCATCCTCCCCAACGAACTGCGAAAACGCAGCCTCCTTCCGTACTTCCTCACAGGACAATTCCTGGCTATATACCCAGGCATCCTGTAGTGATAGCAAATGGTTGATTGGTCGACTGATGCAGTGGGTGCAGCTTTTACTTTCTTCATCTTCTGGCAGCGACTGGGAAAGTGCGCCATAATACGGCATTTAAAACAGAAGATCTTGGATCGAAATCGCTTGACCTCTTTCTTCTTTCCTTCATCTCTCTTCCCGCACATGGCTACATAATGTCCCTTCTCCTAACACCGATAACAGAGGACATGGTCATAAGGACCAGGTCCTGCCCTTTCCCTCTATAGCCTTTCCCACTTCTCCGTTGCTTCCTCCTGTTCCTTATGGGTTAGTGCTCTTCGAGCTCGACGAGCTGCTTTCTGCTATTCTGATTTTGCCATTAACAAAATAGTTTCCTATCATTCAAGGAGTCCAAAATCAAACAAGATAGAGGTTCAAAATTTTAAGGGAAAACTTGACCAAAGGAAGTTTCAAACGAAGTGGAAAGGCTCGAACGATGATGAGGAAATACAAATTTAATCTAGACGATGGATATACTTATCTAAGAATATAAGTAGGGAGAGGCAAACATGAATTTCAGAACCGAGGGACATTCCAAAATTCAAGGAAATCGAGTCAAAAGGGAGAGATTCAATTGAACGAAAGTGATTCTGTAGATAAATTTACCATATATGCGAAGTTTTGCCTAGAGCCAAAGCTCTGACACCAATTGTAACGGCTTGCTATTTTGGACCATTCAAATCAACAAAATACTATACATGTCCTACTTGAATAATTCAAAATACCGAAATGTTAATTTAAATTTGGCAAAAACATATATACAGTAAATAAATCAATCACAGAATCACAAATACAGAGTAGTACGATAATACGCAGCGGAATAAATGAATAGTAGTTCATGAAGCTACTATATAACAAAGTTAGAAATAAAATACATCAGAATATCCCAGATATAGTGTAGTCTCCAATGCAACAGATGAATTCTCTTAGCGAATCAACTGGAAGTGATGAAAGCTAAGCGATAGTTGGATCTCCAAGCGAAGCTCCAAACTCCAAAGGTGAATCTCAATGATGTATCACTCAGTCTGACCCGAGCATAAAGCAAAACACAAAACACTCGAGTCGGGATTAACATTCTTATATCAATAAATCCAACTCAAGTGAAATATCAACTGAAATAAAATTAACTTAGAGGATGTTTGGGATAACCATCCTCTAAGGATCCCTGGAACTATTTATAGGGTGGAAATATACACTATGTCACCGTGGTCATCTCAATTTTATTTACTATTCAAAAACAAAATATCATTTCACTTCAAATATTTTTGTTTTCAAATTTGATCACTTTCACAGTTATGATTCAAATCTACTCCAATCAAAAATTCAGATCTAGTCAAATCTCAATTTAGCAATTTAAAATTCAACTCAATTCCTAAATAACCACTTCAATTTTATTGATCTCAAAATTCAGAGTTGTAATCACAAAATACCCCTTTATATTTCAATATATTTCAAACTTTAAGTATTCAACATTTCAAACTAAATTTTATTCAATTTAGTTTTCTAAATAATAATTTCAAATTTTAGTTCAACCTAAATTTTCATTTTTTATTCAATTTAGTTTCTAAATAACAATTCAACTATGTTGATTTCAAGTACAAATATGAATCTCAAAATAACCCATTTAAATTCCAATATAGTTCAAAGATTTAATATTTAAATGTTAAATTTAACAGTTTCATAAAGATCTCGATTAACCTCATTATTATTTAGTCTTGAAATGCTCCCTCATTTGATTCAATACATTTAAGAAATCTTAAATTACATTTTACTCAATATTTTATTTTAATTTATTTAAACGTGAAATATTCATTAAATCACTTAAATCAAAATCCAGTTATAAAAATCATACCTTTAGATTTCCCATTTAATAATTTCAAATCGATTTAATTAAATAAATCCTTATTTAAATACAATTTTTAATAAATCCAAATTTATCTCCCAATCTTAATTATTCAATTTATTACAATAAAATCTTTTTGAAATATAGATTTACATAAATATTTAACCATATTATGTGTATTAAATCAATTCTAATTTAAATAAAATGTTACTACTAAATCTATATATAAAATTTCCATCTTAAGAATCAATATTTATTAAATCATATATTTCTTTCCATAATCATAGAAATTATTTCGAAATATTTATATATGGACCAACGGTGTCTATATATATTTTCTATCATATGGTCAAGTGCTACGGATATTTATCATTTAAATCCGTCCACTAAATATATATGGGTGGATATCATTTCAACCCGTAATCCCAAATTCAATTAAATGAAAATCGCTTGGGTTTATCATTTAAACCCATAACGATTTTCTCCTATCCTAAATTCCGTTCGGGTATGTATCATTTCAACCCATAGTGAATACTATACTATCAGGGCACTTGCAGAGTGATAACAGATATGATAATAATATAACAACAGGCATATATCATCAATAACAGTAAAATATAAACAATAGGATATGGTTTCATATCCCACAAGTGAACAGTTATAGATAATAGCATAAATATAACAATTTAAATAACTACAGCAGCGTACTTCAATTGTTGTTTCAATTGAAATCAAATTTAATAAATATAAGAACGTTAGTCGTGAGTGATTGCTCACCTTTCGAGGCAAAAGAGAATAAACAATGAAGTTTAGTTACGAATTCCAAAGCAACGCTAGATAGACACGAATCGACGAAGAAAACAGGCACGACGAACAAAGATGATAAATGTAACGACCCAGAATTTTTAATTATTAAAATTTGAGTATTTAATTTATTTTAAATATTAATAAGTGAATTTATAAGTCAAATAAATTTTTATTTGAATTTTTGGATTTAATTGAATAATTAAATCGATAATTTAATACGTTAAATTATGGAAATAATTGAAAATTGAGTTAAATATGATTGAAAATGATTTGTAAAATTTTTCTTTATCATATGGGAGTTAGAATAATATTTTAGAACTTTTAAAATCGAATTAAAAGTTAATTTGTGAAAATTGAATATTTTAATATTTAATAATCGACTGTAAAATAGTCAATTTTTGAACAGTCTCAGAATTGAACGAAACCAGTTTCATTGGATCCGTAATAGTTAGTTATTACCGGATTTCAATTTTTGTGTCAATCGGAGTTATCGTTTGATCGTGGCTGCTCGAAACGCATCGAATCGTTTTTAATTTAAATTTGGCGAGTCAAAATAGCCATTTTTCAAAAAGTCTCGGATTTCGACGAAACCAGTTCATCGGATCCGTAATGTGATATTATTGTAAGGTTTCAAATTTCAAGTCAATTGGATTTACCGTTTGTCCGGTACAAATTAAAACGCCTAGAAATCGATTTAAATCGGTTTAATTTAAATTGAGCGTTTACAGCCATAACTCGTACATACTTCCGAATTAGCTTCCGAAACTTGTTCCATTGTGTCCGGAACGCGGGATAAACCCTAGGTACGCTGGTTACGGCGTCTAAATCGGAGTTCGGAATTCCCGGGATGAATAGTGTTTACGCTAGCTCTTTCTATAAATACACCTCTCTCTTCACAAAATTAAAAAAAAAAAAAACACTAAAACCCTAATTCTAAAAGCTCAGCCGCCACTTTATGATGAATGGCCGAAAATGTCCTAATTTCATCCCTCCAAATCTTCAAATCTACTCAACGATTCAAGGAAGCTTCAACTGCAAAGTTGAAGAGCACATCAAGTACTACGTTTTCAACGGTTAAGATCAAAAATAGAGAGATGGATTGACAGAAATTGGTCATTGAAAGGGCTAGGTTTGTGCGCGTTTTTCAAGATAGAAGCACGACCGAGCTTCAGGGCCTTTGGGGCGGAAGTGGAGGAGACTGAGACGAGTCGAATGGCGGAGGTTTGATGAACTTTTGACGTTCGTGGAGGGAGAGGCGATGAACCCTAG
The DNA here is from genome assembly GCA_030765085.1 of Allium cepa. Classification (NCBI taxonomy): domain Eukaryota; kingdom Viridiplantae; phylum Streptophyta; class Magnoliopsida; order Asparagales; family Amaryllidaceae; genus Allium; species Allium cepa. The sequence continues at coordinate 338,258,433 of CM060932.1, read as the reverse complement.
TCGAACGACGTATGGGTTTTACGTTCGTTCCTTTTTACGGCCTGGGGAAGAACATGCGTGTGTGGCTATGATGAATAGGAGTGGGAACCTACGGTGGTGATGTTGTGTGGGTATAAAATTTTATAATTTAGTTGTAAATTATATAATAAAAATCGTTTAACTTCAAATATTCGTATCTTTTTCATACGAGGTCGAAAAAATGCAAACTCAGTTGCGTTGGAATCGTATGGATGAGCACTACGCGATGGAGTTGGTTTGGAGTCGTTTGGAGTTAGTGAGAATTTCGGGTAAAATTAAAACGCGCGTTTAATTTTATTCGAAATAAATCGCTAAAACGGAAATTAAAACCAAGGTGAGAACTTCTCACTCAATCGAAATAGATTTCGATTTTATTTTAAATAGTTAGATTTAAAATATTTGAATGCATGTTTGAATGATGACTGTAAACTATTGATTGTTAAAATAGACATTATACGCCGTTAGTAAGCGGATGTTATTTATTAAAAACATATACCGCGAATATTTCATAAACAGTGAAATTGGTATTATATATAATATCAATATATATATATTGGCATATGTATATATTGCAGTTGATTGATTTCCCGCATTTTTTGTTTAGCGGATGAGACCCTATTACGCCGTTATTAAGCGGATAATATTTAATAAAAACATGTACCGCGATAATTTCGTACTGGAGCGAAATTGGTATTGTGCTAATGTTTTTGGATGCAGGAAACAGGTTGGAGGGATCCAACTGGATTCCTCAACAGTATTTATTTTATTTCAGATATTTTGATATTTGATGGATTATCATATCGATATATGATATCGTTGTGGTCGTGATTGACTATTTGATGTGTAGCATCATTGGACCCAGATTTTGGGATTTTAAAATGGTTTTAAAGTGATTTTTGAAAATATACTATATTTTTGGAATTGATCCATTATAAATAAATAAACGTTATAATTTTTAAAGTTATAAAATTATGGTTTTTGTGAAATATAGTTAAAAGCTGATTTTTGAAAATAAGGAATTAATGACTTTATAAAAGAGTTTAAATGGAATTCTGAACTTGTTATAAAAAGTTTAAAAATAGGATTTATAAAATTTGATTATTTTATAAATCGAAATGATGAAATTATAAAGGAATTTAAAGACGTTTTAAAAGAATAATATAAATTGATTTATATTAAGAGATTTATAAATGGATATTTATAAATCGAAATATTGACATTATAAAATGAGATTTTATAAGTGTTTGAATGAAGTAAAAATGAATTTTGTAAATGAATGGAATTCATAGAATTATATAACGGTAAAGTTATAAATGGAATTTTATAAACAGTAGGTTTATAAAATTTGTAAAGTTATTAAAGTAATAAGATTTGGATAAATAATTGAATCTTATAAGTTATAAGATTTATAATTATGAAGTTCAATGGAATGGTTTTTGCAAACGAATATATTATAAGCGTTTAACTTATAATATGAACCTGTAGTTTATAACCGAGTTATAAATCGAATAAGTTAATAAATGAGATTTATAACAAGGAAGTTTTTATAATTAAATAGAAATGGAATTTATAAACGTTGCTTTATAAATTCACAAACGACTTATTTTGATAAGTTAATTGTTATAACTTATAAATGGAGTTATATTCACATTTTTGAATAGTGAATAATCCTTTGAATTAAAGTGAATAAAAATTGATGAAATTTGTTAACAAAGTTTATTCACGTTTTGAATAGTGAATAATACGTTAAAGAAATTGTTTTGAATGTGATATTTTAAACAGAATTAAAACGATCTAACGATGTTTTTAAATGTGTTATGATTCGAAACCATAGATTTCAACATTTATTGTTGAGATAGATGTTTCGAGAAATAAAAGGAAATGGTGGACTATAACACTGTTGTTATAGTAAATGATTTCCGAAAGGAAATGGTTTGTGTAGTATTAGGATTTATATATCTATTTTAAATTCGAATCCCTATACTAGTGATTTTGGGTTGTCGTAACGATGTTTTACGCAACATTCGTTTTGACCCAAATAAATATGTTAAGAGAATGTTTTCCTTAATAGAATGAAATATATACTTAATTCGATTTAAGTATATTGAATATTTTCCAAGGTTGAAAATAAAAAGATTTGTGAATTACTTATAATTGAATAAGTATGGAATTGTTTTTCCAATATGAAGTGAATATTTAGAAATTATCTTTTTGAAGATAAATTGAAATGGATAAGTGAAATCGTATATGCATGGATATTTTGAAATATAAATTCATTATGGAATTTATAAGTGAAAAGTGGAATTTGTATAAAAATAAATATTGATTTATTTTTGAAGTGTTGAAATTAAATATCTTGTAAAGATATTTTGGAAAATAAATAATTTGGAAAATTATTTGGAATCTGGTGATGTGTGCATATCAATTGATAGTTCAATAACCGACTATCAATATTTCCCTTTAAATGGGTAATTGATGTGATTTGTTTGAATGTGAATGCTACACTTATTTTTGAATAAGCGCTCACTATTCGGGTTAACCGGGAAAGGACCATGGGGTCGTATAACCCATTCCGAATATGTGATACGTCGTGAATTGCATTTGAAGATCGGTGTTGAAGACCGGTATTTGCGAGAGCGATAGGATGACCTATCGATTGTCTCTGCACTGGGTCGCTCCTGGTATAGAGATTCCATAAGTGATGGGAAATCCGATCAGGATTGTGAATATCCGGATTGCAAGGACTTCTTTGTAAGTGCCTTCGGTTTTGTTCGATCCCGGAACAGACTTGTATGGATTGTATGTCTGACATTACAATTTGAGATATAAAGCCGATTTCTTTCAAATATATTTCTGTTGGTGGCGGAGAATTTATTCTTTGCTTAACACCCTTCTTTGAGACGTACGAGCTCAAAGGTTATATAGTTGAAGTTATCAGCGATATATTCCCAATTTGGTAATGTGACATGCTGAGTGATGCTGAAATGATCATTGTGTTGATTATTGTGATAGGATCATTTATTTGATCGTCTATCTTAGTGATCATTGTGTTGATCATTTGTTGACCCAAAGCATGGCTTTTGTATAAAGTATGTTTTTGTGGACGTGAATTCGTCGAGCCTCACATCCCGGAAATGGTCAAAACAGGAAAGAAGCAGCAAGGTTATGAGGGGTAGCACCCTTTAGGATGTGTCCATTTCCTTCTGGAAAAGGGTGGTGTCATGGTATGGAGCCCAGATACTTACTCATGTTGAAAACACTTTATGATTGTGTGAATTGATTACGAGCGCTCGGTTGATAAAGGTCCCAAAGGACCGGGGGATGGCATATTCGGTCAGTTGTTACTCAGTTAGGAGTAACCCGTCCTTGTGTTGGTAGAGATCCGGTTTGGTTCTCGGGGATGTCCATCCAGAGGCATTCTCAGTGGCAATGGGAAGTTCCTTGGCCTGACCATTTGTTGGAAATCCAATTCCCAATACGAAACTTTTACGGTATTAGTTGTAGAACCTGCTATTCACTTATGGTGGTCACCACTGTTTGGATAGTAGCTATAGTAGGCATACGATAATGGTCGTATGTTGGCTAAGATTTATATTCTACTTTCGAAATGAATTTGTTATACATTTTGCACTAATAATAATATCAAATGTTATTTTAAATGCGTATCAAGCATCTTTGACTATCATAAGGAGAAATCTCCTCCGATTCTGCGTTTGCATGTGTGTGTGTGCGGGAGGCCTTATGGTAGTCTCATTTTTAAAAGCATTGCGAATTGAATTTAAAAATATTCCTCTATTTGATTTTAAAGATAAATAAACTGTTTTGAGTTCTCACACCAGTCACATGACTGACTCGGAGTTTATTGTTTTCCTTCCTAAACTCTGGGTGCCCACCAATTTCCACACGGGCAGTCAAGAGTTAGGTTTATCAGGATATTCTAGATATTCTGGAGTTGCTGGAGGCAAGATGGATGGCATGGCATATTACTTATATAGTATTTCTTTTTCCGCTGCACTGTTTGTTGTTGTATGATGTTGTACACTCTGATGATGTGATGTAATGAAATGTAATGTAATAACTGATATAGTTCTTTGTTTAAAGATTATTCATTTATTATTATATGTTGTTCCGCTGCGAATGGTGAGATTCTGATGTTGTTCTGTTGTTTTCTTCTGTCCCGTTCTATTTTTAAAATGCTTCTATCTTCTATTTTCAAATTCTCTATTTTTCTTTTTCTTTCTTCTTTTTCTCTCTTCTTTCTTTTCTTTTCTTTTTAAAACCCATAACATCCCGTGTTTTCGGCCTTCGATTTCTCGGCAGTCGATAAAGTGAGTATCGATGTTGAATTTTCGAAGAACGAAAAATACCGCGACGTTACATTTGGTATCAGAGCTGATGGTTAAGCGACAACCATGGTTCTGTAGGGTATTACTCGTTAGAGATAGAGTCAGCAGTACTCTAGAATGAGTTTGAGTGTAATAATAGCTATGAGAGCGTATTTGTTAGTGAATATGAAATTGTTTTATATTGTGATGATTGGTTTATTGAGTGGCATATGAACTTTCGTCAGCGTGGTCCGCAAGACTATGCCGAAGGGGTTTCTAAACACTTGAATAGAACAATTCGACATAATATTGATTTTAAAATTGGGTAAATGAAATAATTTTGCCTTGATTATATTTTATATATAAAGGAATAATTTTTCAGAATTATTAAAGTGTATATAAGTTGATTGTTAGGTTGTTTGAATAATCTAAATAAAAGAATAATTGTATAAGCAAAAGAATTATAAGAATTGAAATTATAATTAAAGTGATTTACAATTGTGAAATAAACTTATATATATAAGAAGTGAAACTATGTGAATATATTTATGAATATGAGTTGTAAATAAAAATGAATTTAAAGTTAAATGAAAATTTACTTTAGAATTTGGAAGCTGAATTGATTGATAAATGTGAACTTAAGTTATGAAATGAAATTCAACTTTAGGAATTGAATTGAATTGTGAATAAATTGAATGTGAATAATTGATATGAAATAATGAATATAAGTGTAAATTCATTAAATCTAATGTTATTAGAAGTCGAATAAATTGAAAGAGAATGAATATAAGCAAAGGAATTTGGTTGAAATTAATAAACATTGGTTGTTATATGATTGTTGATTGATTGTATATAATTCATTAAGTATTAATGAAATTGAAAGCTAATGTAATTGAATTCAAATTAGAAGTAAATAAATTTGAATAGAATTGAAAGTGAATTGGATTTAATCAGTAATGTAAACTAATTGAATTGAGAATGAATGTTAGTAAATCCAATGTAAATGAATCAAATGTAATTTAAAGTGAAAACCAATTCATTAAATATTAATGAGAATATAAATGAATATTTATTGGTTATGGATTATAGTTGGTTGATGGTTGATGTTTGCATTTATTGTTTAGTTGCATTTGCTATATGACATATATAGTTGTTATGTTGCTATATGTTTTATATCGATACTATGCTTTATATACATGATTCTCATGTTGTTTGTTGAGTTTAGTAGGTGCGGATCGCGTTTGCTTCGCATTTGGAGTTCGCTTTAGCGCTATATTAGCCGTATATGCTCGCTAATAAAATATAAGGTACATATCTCGGATTAAATATCGCACTTTTATACTTTTTCCCTTCGGGATGCCTCATTACTTGATGAGATGTATATTTGTGATATATATACTGTCATTTTTTTTTTCGGATCGAGCCGCGCAAAGGAGACTATGGCGAATTTTTCCGAAAATTTAAGGCGTTAGAAATTTTTTGAGAAAATTGGAAAATTTTGAAAATTATAACTTTGATTTTGGAATTGAAAGTTAAACTATAGTAGTTGTTTTTGAAAAGATAACTAAGTATGATTTGAAAACTTAGTAAAGATTTGTAAGAAGTTTAATTATGAATTTTGGAAAATTAATAAATTCTATAATCTTCTTACTTGTAATTTCGAGGACGAAATTCTTTTAAGAGGGAAAGATTGTAACGACCCAGAATTTTTAATTATTAAAATTTGAGTATTTAATTTATTTTAAATATTAATAAGTGAATTTATAAGTCAAATAAATTTTTATTTGAATTTTTGGATTTAATTGAATAATTAAATCGATAATTTAATACGTTAAATTATGGAAATAATTGAAAATTGAGTTAAATATGATTGAAAATGATTTTTAAAATTTTATTTTATCATATGGGAGTTAGAATAATATTTTAGAACTTTTAAAATCGAATTAAAAGTTAATTTGTGAAAATTGAATATTTTAATATTTAATAATCGACTGTAAAATAGTCAATTTTTGAACAGTCTCAGAATTGAACGAAACCAGTTTCATTGGATCCGTAATAGTTAGTTATTACCGGATTTCAATTTTCGTGTCAATCGGAGTTATCGTTTGATCGTGGCTGCTCGAAACGCATCGAATCGTTTTTAATTTAAATTTGGCGAGTCAAAATAGCCATTTTTCAAAAAGTCTCGGATTTCGAAGAAACCAGTTCATCGGATCCGTAATGTGATATTATTGTAAGGTTTCAAATTTCAAGTCAATTGGATTTACCGTTTGTCCGGTACAAATTAAAACGCCTAGAAATCGATTTAAATCGGTTTAATTTAAATTGAGCATTTACAGCCATAACTCGTACATACTTCCGAATTAGCTTCCGAAACCTGTTCCATTGTGTCCGGAACGCGGGATAAACCCTAGGTACGCTGGTTACGGCGTCTAAATCGGAGTTCGGAATTCCCGGGATGAATAGTGTTTACGCTAGCTCTTTCTATAAATACACCTCTCTCTTCACAAAATTAAAAAAAAAAAAAAACACTAAAACCCTAATTCTAAAAGCTCAGCCGCCACTTTATGATGAATGGCCGAAAATGTCCTAATTTCATCCCTCCAAATCTTCAAATCTACTCAACGATTCAAGGAAGCTTCAACTGCAAAGTTGAAGAGCACATCAAGTACTACGTTTTCAACGGTTAAGATCAAAAATAGAGAGATGGATTGACAGAAATTGGTCATTGAAAGGGCTAGGTTTGTGCGCGTTTTTCAAGATAGAAGCACGACCGAGCTTCAGGGCCTTTGGGGCGGAAGTGGAGGAGACTGAGACGAGTCGAATGGCGGAGGTTTGATGAACTTTTGACGTTCGTAGAGGGAGAGGCGATGAACCCTAGTCGAACGACGTATGGGTTTTACGTTCGTTCCTTTTTACGGCCTGGGGAAGAACATGCGTGTGTGGCTATGATGAATAGGAGTGGGAACCTACGGTGGTGATGTTGTGTGGGTATAAAATTTTATAATTTAGTTGTAAATTATATAATAAAAATCGTTTAACTTCAAATATTCGTATCTTTTTCATACGAGGTCGAAAAAATGCAAACTCAGTTGCGTTGGAATCGTATGGACGAGCACTACGCGATGGAGTTGGTTTGGAGTCGTTTGGAGTTAGTGAGAATTTCGGGTAAAATTAAAACGCGCGTTTAATTTTATTCGAAATAAATCGCTAAAACGGAAATTAAAACCAAGGTGAGAACTTCTCACTCAATCGAAATAGATTTCGATTTTATTTTAAATAGTTAGATTTAAAATATTTGAATGCATGTTTGAATGATGACTGTAAACTATTGATTGTTAAAATAGACATTATACGTCGTTAGTAAGCGGATGTTATTTATTAAAAACATATACCGCGAATATTTCATAAACAGTGAAATTGGTATTATATATAATATCAATATATATATATTGGCATATGTATATATTGCAGTTGATTGATTTCCCGCATTTTTTGTTTAGCGGATGAGACCCTATTACGCCGTTATTAAGCGGATAATATTTAATAAAAACATGTACCGCGATAATTTCGTACTGGAGCGAAATTGGTATTGTGCTAATGTTTTTGGATGCAGGAAACAGGTTGGAGGGATCCAACTGGATTCCTCAACAGTATTTATTTTATTTCAGATATTTTGATATTTGATGGATTATCATATCGATATATGATATCGTTGTGGTCGTGATTGACTATTTGATGTGTAGCATCATTGGACCCAGATTTTGGGATTTTAAAATGGTTTTAAAGTGATTTTTGAAAATATACTATATTTTTGGAATTGATCCATTATAAATAAATAAACGTTATAATTTTTAAAGTTATAAAATTATGGTTTTTGTGAAATATAGTTAAAAGCTGATTTTTGAAAATAAGGAATTAATGACTTTATAAAAGAGTTTAAATGGAATTCTGAACTTGTTATAAAAAGTTTAAAAATAGGATTTATAAAATTTGATTATTTTATAAATCGAAATGATGAAATTATAAAGGAATTTAAAGACGTTTTAAAAGAATAATATAAATTGATTTATATTAAGAGATTTATAAATGGATATTTATAAATCGAAATATTGACATTATAAAATGAGATTTTATAAGTGTTTGAATGAAGTAAAAATGAATTTTGTAAATGAATGGAATTCATAGAATTATATAACGGTAAAGTTATAAATGGAATTTTATAAACAGTAGGTTTATAAAATTTGTAAAGTTATTAAAGTAATAAGATTTGGATAAATAATTGAATCTTATAAGTTATAAGATTTATAATTATGAAGTTCAATGGAATGGTTTTTGCAAACGAATAGATTATAAGCGTTTAACTTATAATATGAACCTGTAGTTTATAACCGAGTTATAAATCGAATAAGTTAATAAATGAGATTTATAACAAGGAAGTTTTTATAATTAAATAGAAATGGAATTTATAAACGTTGCTTTATAAATTCACAAACGACTTATTTTGATAAGTTAATTGTTATAACTTATAAATGGAGTTATATTCACATTTTTGAATAGTGAATAATCCTTTGAATTAAAGTGAATAAAAATTGATGAAATTTGTTAACAAAGTTTATTCACGTTTTGAATAGTGAATAATACGTTAAAGAAATTGTTTTGAATGTGATATTTTAAACAGAATTAAAACGATCTAACGATGTTTTTAAATGTGTTATGATTCGAAACCATAGATTTCAACATTTATTGTTGAAATAGATGTTTCGAGAAATAAAAGGAAATGGTGGACTATAACACTGTTGTTATAGTAAATGATTTCCGAAAGGAAATGGTTTGTGTAGTATTAGGATTTATATATCTATTTTAAATTCGAATCCCTATACTAGTGATTTTGGGTTGTCGTAACGATGTTTTACGCAACATTCGTTTTGACCCAAATAAATATGTTAAGAGAATGTTTTCCTTAATAGAATGAAATATATACTTAATTCGATTTAAGTATATTGAATATTTTCCAAGGTTGAAAATAAAAAGATTTGTGAATTACTTATAATTGAATAAGTATGGAATTGTTTTTCCAATATGAAGTGAATATTTAGAAATTATCTTTTTGAAGATAAATTGAAATGGATAAGTGAAATCGTATATGCATGGATATTTTGAAATATAAATTCATTATGGAATTTATAAGTGAAAAGTGGAATTTGTATAAAAATAAATATTGATTTATTTTTGAAGTGTTGAAATTAAATATCTTGTAAAGATATTTTGGAAAATAAATAATTTGGAAAATTATTTGGAATCTGGTGATGTGTGCATATCAATTGATAGTTCAATAACCGACTATCAATATTTCCCTTTAAATGGGTAATTGATGTGATTTGTTTGAATGTGAATGCTACACTTATTTTTGAATAAGCGCTCACTATTCGGGTTAACCGGGAAAGGACCATGGGGTCGTATAACCCATTCCGAATATGTGATACGTCGTGAATTGCATTTGAAGATCGGTGTTGAAGACCGGTATTTGCGAGAGCGATAGGATGACCTATCGATTGTCTCTGCACTGGGTCGCTCCTGGTATAGAGATTCCATAAGTGATGGGAAATCCGATCAGGATTGTGAATATCCGGATTGCAAGGACTTCTTTGTAAGTGCCTTCGGTTTTGTTCGATCCCGGAACAGACTTGTATGGATTGTATGTCTGACATTACAATTTGAGATATAAAGCCGATTTCTTTCAAATATATTTCTGTTGGTGGCGGAGAATTTATTCTTTGCTTAACACCCTTCTTTGAGACGTACGAGCTCAAAGGTTATATAGTTGAAGTTATCAGCGATATATTCCCAATTTGGTAATGTGACATGCTGAGTGATGCTGAAATGATCATTGTGTTGATTATTGTGATAGGATCATTTATTTGATCGTCTATCTTAGTGATCATTGTGTTGATCATTTGTTGACCCAAAGCATGGCTTTTGTATAAAGTATGTTTTTGTGGACGTGAATTCGTCGAGCCTCACATCCCGGAAATGGTCAAAACAGGAAAGAAGCAGCAAGGTTATGAGGGGTAGCACCCTTTAGGATGTGTCCATTTCCTTCTGGAAAAGGGTGGTGTCATGGTATGGAGCCCAGATACTTACTCATGTTGAAAACACTTTATGATTGTGTGAATTGATTACGAGCGCTCGGTTGATAAAGGTCCCAAAGGACCGGGGGATGGCATATTCGGTCAGTTGTTACTCAGTTAGGAGTAACCCGGCCTTGTGTTGGTAGAGATCCGGTTTGGTTCTCGGGGATGTCCATCCAGAGGCATTCTCAGTGGCAATGGGAAGTTCCTTGGCCTGACCATTTGTTGGAAATCCAATTCCCAATACGAAACTTTTACGGTATTAGTTGTAGAACCTGCTATTCACTTATGGTGGTCACCACTGTTTGGATAGTAGCTATAGTAGGCATACGATAATGGTCGTATGTTGGCTAAGATTTATATTCTACTTTCGAAATGAATTTGTTATACATTATGCACTAATAATAATATCAAATGTTATTTTAAATGCGTATCAAGCATCTTTGACTATCATAAGGAGAAATCTCCTCCGATTCTGCGTTTGCATGTGTGTGTGTGCGGGAGGCCTTATGGTAGTCTCATTTTTAAAAGCATTGCGAATTGAATTTAAAAATATTCCTCTATTTGATTTTAAAGATAAATAAACTGTTTTGAGTTCTCACACCAGTCACATGACTGACTCGGAGTTTATTGTTTTCCTTCCTAAACTCTGGGTGCCCACCAATTTCCACACGGGCAGTCAAGAGTTAGGTTTATCAGGATATTCTGGATATTCTGGAGTTGCTGGAGGCAAGATGGATGGCATGGCATATTACTTATATAGTATTTCTTTTTCCGCTGCACTGTTTGTTGTTGTATGATGTTGTACACTCTGATGATGTGATGTAATGAAATGTAATGTAATAACTGATATAGTTCTTTGTTTAAAGATTATTCATTTATTATTATATGTTGTTCCGCTGCGAATGGTGAGATTCTGATGTTGTTCTGTTGTTTTCTTCTGTCCCGTTCTATTTTTAAAATGCTTCTAACTTCTATTTTCAAATTCTCTATTTTCTTTTCTTTCTCTGTTTTCTAAAAATTGTCTATCTTCCTTTCCCTCTATTTTTCTTTTTCTTTCTTCTTTTTCTCTCTTCTTTCTTTTCTTTTCTTTTTAAAACCCATAACATCCCGTGTTTTCGGCCTTCGATTTCTCGGCAGTCGATAAAGTGAGTATCGATGTTGAATTTTCGAAGAACGAAAAATACCGCGACGTTACAATAAATGGAAGAGAAAAAATCGAATTCAAATTAGAACTAGATCGATGAAGATGAATGATATAAGTGAACTTACAATTATATATATAATTATATATAACTATTTACATATATAAAACATATTCTAAATTTAATATACATACATTTCAAATCATTGTTTTTAAACCAAACACATATACAAAAAAAATCAAACATTTATGCAATATATATGTTGAAATAATACCTATTAAAATAAAAACTTATATATAATGTATGTTCATTGCAACATATCAACTACCATGTATATAACTTTTAAACTTTATCTTTGTTTAAACTTTTATAACGTAATAAACTTTATATTATAAATATACTATATACACTTAAAACCTGCACATGTGATACTTATATTTAAATAATAATATAACCATTACGACATAAACCGCTTAGACATGCTTAAAATTTACTTTCAAAACCGTTATAATGCCATATACTTACCAACCAAATGTATAAACTCGAATGCTTAGATATATATATGGTTTTCGTTCTTTTTCTCACTCACCTATTTTGTTGTTTCCAGTACATTGCATTAAGAAAGAGTAATATATAACAAAACCAACAAAACCCCAAAAAGATTAAAAAAAAGTATATATATATTTTTAAACCACCTTATATTATTTCATTTAATAACATGATATGAAAAGCTTCACTTAAATCAAATTCACGTTTAAAATATTATATATAAAAAAACAAAATACTAAGCTTAAACAAATTAGAACAAAAAGCATCTTTACATACAGCATCCGAAAAAGGAAAATTTTATTTTATAAACTAATATAACAGCATATATACATATATACAAAAATACATTTATACATACAAAAGAATAACTTTGACATATATATATATATATATATATATATATATATATAAACCATATAATAGATGCTGCAAAATTTCTATAATATATTATTAAACTGGAAACAGGGAAACCCAAGATAATATAACCCATGTAACAAATTCACTGATATATGTGTATGCTAACAGACAGAAGTACTATACCTAATATTTGTGAACGTATGCAAGCTAGTGGTGACGAGTGTCTAATGGGTGATGGCGATAGGGGTATCGGCTGTTATGGCCTTGAAGAGGCGCTGTAACAACTCGGGAAAGAAAGAAAATAGGCTTCAGGGAGGAAAAAGGAAGCAATAGTAGGCATAAACCTAAAGTTATAAAGGCAGAGGGAAAACGCTTTGCACAATTTAAGGTGAGCTTTACATTTTAAATAAATACAAAACGTACCTAAGTTTATACGTTTATTACTTTCCAGCTGTAGTGTATATATATAATGAACGCTCATAATGAAAGAAGTGGAAACAGGGAGCGTAGGAAAGGAAATGTTAGAAAATAAAAAATTTACCCTTAAATTTCGGAGATTAATAAGGTGACGTACCTCTTTAATGAAATGTACAGCAACGGTCACAAGCTAAAATTTAGCTGAAAGTTTAAAGAAATGAGGGGAAGATGGGTTTTTAAATTAATCACTTCCCAGAATTAATATGTGAATGAAAAAGGAAAGGAGATGAATCAGGGAAACGTATTATAACTTATATATAACTATTAAACGGATAGATGGAAGAAAAGGTGAGCACGTGAGTAAAAGTGGAAACGGATTTATAAGCGAAATGGAATGCGAGCTGTTGCCTGGGAAGAAAGTGGAACAGTTTAAAAATTAAAGGCAATGGACTGCTGAATTAAATGAGTATAAAACGTGTAAAAGTTATATACTGAAACAGCTATAAATTTTAATTATTATTATAAAACGGGAAATAACGAAAGGCAAGGACAATGATTTCAAAGTTTATTAATGGCTAGGAATGGGGAAGTCTATCTGTGAATTGGAAAAATTATTAAGCAATCGAAATTTTAAAGGTAGAAAAAGTAACAGCTACACACTGTTTTAAAAACAATCAAAGCAATTAATAGCTTGATTGGACAACAAGAATAAATATGGAAGGACACCTTATAAAGGCAAAATGAACCGTTTGAAAATAAATAAAAGAAATGATGGCAAATAAAACAGTCGTGCCTTGAATTTTCCAAAATAAATTATTTTATGAACATCAATTATTACTGACTTAAATTGAACAGAATCACACCTTAAAATACACTTTCTTAATTTCTGATGAAAATTTATCATTTTCCACATTTAACTATACGTAATCCAAATGTAAAATTTTATTTCAAAATATTTATTTAAAATTTCTCAAAAATCAAATTAAATACGCAAAATAAAATCATTAAAAATTATCAAAATTTTACGGGTCGTTACAAAATATTTTTAAGATATTTATCTCTTGAATTTCCAATTCCAGTTCAAATTCTATTTACAACCACATTTTACATTAGAAGGTTATCAAACTTAATATCATCCATATTTATTTATTTATTTTTCAGAACTTATTTTGTTCAACTAAATAAAATATGTATCTCAAAGAGAAAATCAGTTGATTTTCTAATTACACATTCATTATGGTTTCGAATCCACATTATACATCCATATATTAATTAGAATTTTACTTGTTAAATTTACAAATTAACAATTTAAAAATTTTAAACTCGTTAATTACCAATTTACAGATATCCAAAAATCCGGGTTATCACATTCCTTCCCCCTTTGAATCTTTTTGTCCTCGAAAAGGAACGAAACCAGAATTTATTATAATGCTTATTATCAGAAAAATTAATCTTTGATCACTTTTAAAACACTTTAAAAATCTATATAATATTAGAAAATAGATTTTATAAAAATACTTTTATACCTCAATGTTTTAACAAGTCCATCCTTGTTCTTATAGAAATTCGGTCATACGTTGATCCGGCGTAGGACTGAAAATCTATAAGTACTTGGTAAACCCGTTTTCAACACCCAGTAAAATACTTGGGAAAATAATTTTATTGAAAATATAGAAAACAGTTTTTGAAAATAGAGGAAATATCTTTGGTGAGAATGCTCTTGAAATCATCACCCCCATCCATGGTCGTAGTTACATCCTGGGTTACGTTGCCATCGCAGCAAAAGTCCGTGTAACTATAGGCACTCCGCACCACTTGATTACGCCATGGAACCCACAACAGATCGCAGTTACATTCCAGGGTTACGTTGCCATCGCAGCAAAAGTACATGTAACTATAGGCATCAACTCCCTCGATTTTCTAGTCAAAAATGAAACTTCTCCACTCCTACATAGGTCGCAGTCTACCGATGTAAAATCAAACGCAGACTGTTGGCTCTCAGTAGCACACACGACTTTCGCTATGTTACCATAGGTCGCAGTCTACCGATATAAAATCAAACGTGGACTGTTGGCTCTCAGCGGCACACATGACTTTCGCTATGGTCTGCAGTAGATCGCAGTGACATCGAGTTACATTGTCGTCACAGCATAACCCAAATGCCTCTATAGGCATCAGCACCCTCGACTTCCGCTACATGCTACTCATAATCCTCGGGAACAAATTTTGTCCGGACTCCTCACATGATCAACTTTAGAACCCTCCAAGGTTCAAGGTAGTACCACCCTGTGGTGCTCCTGAGAAGTTCATTTCAAGGGAGCACCTTTTTCCCAAAGCCATTATCAAAACACTTTATACGATACACATATAGTATCTTCCAAATCATACACCTAGTATGAATCTCATATAAATCTCCCTTCTTCAAAATCGATTATCCAAAATCGATAATTCTCATACTAGGCTTTCCAAATTCCAATATTGATTTTACCCAAAAATCAAAAGTCTTTCCAAATCCAAAGGTTCCCAAAACCTTTTTTCCAAAATCCTCATAACATCCTTTATATATATATATATATATAATTTTTTTAAAAAAACTTTGGATCATTTCAAACTTGTATAAAACTCCTTTTATACTTCAACCACTTTCAAAATCCTTTCCTTCTGGCAATAAATTCAACAAGGGAATATTTATCTTATATAGCAAAGATATATAACTTTATTTCTTCAAAATCAAATATTCAAATTTGATTACTCTTTTTTTTATAAAGTTGTTTCCATCTTACTTATAAAATTATCCAACTTTCACTTTTATCCATTGTATATTGCACAAAATATACTTTCATTTCAAAAGAAATCATTTCACATTTCTTATTCACAAATTTTCAATATCAATTTCATTTAAACCCGTACGATGTACCAATCTGACCGCTCACTCGATCACACAATTTCACTTCCGAACTAGTATCGTCCACCCGACTTCCTATTGCGGACACTAGTCTGCTTTCTTGATCAGAAACCGTCATTCTCCATGCATAGCCATAACTATGATAGAGAATATCCAGAACCAATCAACAATCCATATCCAGGTTTGCCGTCGAAAATCGAGTGAAAAATCCCAACTCGGATCGATATAACATCTTGAAATTCTGTGCTCAAATCCGGATCAAACCACTATGCGAATAGAATAATATACGTACATCCTACGTAATTATCTTCATTGATTATCAACTAAATCAATTTCTCTTTCTATTCACATTTCCTTTAATTTCTATCCACATAATCACAATTGTTTTAATTCCATTGAATTATTACTTTATTCCTTATCCCAAATCGATATTCAATTATAAATAGTTTGAACTCTAAAAATAATTATTAGTTTGCAAAATAGCTGTAAAATAGTTAACTAATTGTAAAATAGTTGGAAAATAGTTAAATAATTTCAGAAATTTTAGATAATTGCAAAATAGTTGTAAAATAGTAATTAATTTGTAAAATAGTTTAAAAATAGTAATTAGTTTATAAAACTGTTACAAAATAGTTAAATAATTCCAAAAGTAGTTATAAAATAAGTATAAGATAGTTTTGGGTTTAACAAGGAAGGTTGTATATATAATAAATAACTTAGAAAAATATATTTGTACTAAAACAATTTATTCTGAAAACAGTCCAGAGCCGAACTGTTTAATTTCCAAATCCATTCTCATCAATTCAGTTTAAATTTCCACTTCCATTTAAATTGACCCAACCCCAATTTAAATAACTTCAATTTCCATTGGAATTGATTTTACCCCAAATCAAGTTGAATCAATCTTGATTTCTTTCCAAATTGAAATCAAATTCCATTTGATTTTAAACCTATTCAACTTTAATTACAATTCCAAATTATTCCAATCAATTTGGACTAATATCAATTGAACCCACTTCAATTTTAAATCATTTCAATTCAATCTAATTCAAATTTTCCATTTAAAATTTTAAACTTATACATCTTCAATCACAAATCCAATTAATTCAAATCAGATTCAATTTGAACGAATTCAATTCAAATTTCAAATTTAAACCATCCCGAATTATATAAATTCGAGTTAAATTTTTAAATGTTGATTTATTCCTTTAAATCAAATCAACTTATCTCTTTAAACCATTTAATTCTGAATCCATTTCAAACTTGTCTTCATTTAATTTAATTTGGTTGTATTTCTATTACCGCTTAATTCTCATTATTAAAATTTTCAAATAATATAACAACCAATTACCTTAATATTTATTAGAAAGAAATATTGCTTTATATATCAAAATATATTCTTATATAAAATCATTTAAAACCTTTATACAAGAAAATAACAAGTGCGCGCTCATATATATATATATATATATATATGTATATATATATATATATATGTATGTATGTATGTGTGTGTGTGTGTGTGTGTGTGTATATATATGCTCAACTCATTCTAGGGTACCATTGACCCTATCCTTATTGAGTAATCCCAACAGAGCCAAGGTTCTCGCTTAACCTTCATCTCCGATACCAACTGTGACGATCCGGAATTTTCGTTGCCGAAAATTCCGGATAGTTAGGAAAAAGAAGAAAGAGATAGAAGAATAAGGAGAACAGAAACAACAACATCGCACATTCGCAGTGGATAAAATATAATAACAAATAATAATAGTTTACAAAAGAATTCTGTATCTGTCAAATATATTCATAATACATCAGAGTTACACATGTATATGTACATTGGATATACACAATCATCATGTCTCAGATATACAACAATATAATACAGCAGAAACACTCCATACGTTCTTGCCATCCAGCTCGCCTCTTGAGCTCTAGAACATACTTACCTGAAAATCTGTAATACTCGATCTGATACGAGCATTACATCAAAGTAACACCTGGGTCAGGCTGGAAACCAGCGTGAGTAAACCCATCTAACATGGAATACAAAAGCATACAACTTATATAAACCCGGGTAACTTGTATCAACTTACAACTTCATAAGTTGTTATAGACATCACTTATTTCACATATCAATTTCTAAGTACCAAAACTTAGATTAAATGGCCCAATTCACTTAAATCATTCCATTTCAGCCTATTGATTCCACATATCAAATCTGCACAGAATTATCATAGATTCTAAATCAAAGTGGTTTTGGGTATTTACAAACACCCGACTCCGGTCTCTTTGAATTCAATGCCATCTTAACCCACACTATTCAAGATACACAATTCAACCTTTAATCACAAGATGTCACTCTTTTACACAACAATTCATCATCGATAGATAACCATATAATCACTATTCAAGACAAACATATCATATCTCAAACATTTCACATCAGAAATATCAACCAATCACTTATAAGCAAGATTAATTAGTCGCCCATTCCTAATTAAATCAAATCAATTTCTTTAATCACTTTCAATCTTTCTTATTTAACAATAATTAATCACAAACCAATTAATTGATCATTATCCTAATTAATCACCCTAGATTAATTATCCTTTAATTACATTAAGTAATTAACCCTTAATTAATTACATCCAGTAATTATTCATTAATTACTTCCCTAGGTAATTATACTTTTATAAATTTCATTAAGCAATTGTACTTACCAAATTTCACAATTATTATCCTTAACTAATTAATAAAATTAATTACCTTAAATTAATCACATTAATTAATCATTTGATAATTCTTAATTAATGATCTTTCATTAACTATATTCATTAACCAATCCTTTAATTACCTCTCTAGGTAATCAACTTTAATTAATCATTTTTAATTACAAATTAATTAATTCTTAATTACAAAATATTAATTTCTAATTACATAATTAATTTCTAAATTTTAACTTAATTAATCTTTAATTACTTGACTAATTAATACCTAATCGTTAATTAACAATCCAAACTTATTTAATTAATGATTCTTAATTTCAAATTAATTTTACCCTGAATTAATAATCTTAATCAAAATCATTAATTTAAAAACCCTTAATAGCTTAGTTAATTTATCCAAATCATTAATTAATTAACATATTAATTTAACCATTTAATTTACCTTAAAAATTCAATGAATTACAAATCATTCAATCTTAATTAACTTTAAGATTAAAACATCATTTTTATAAGTGATTCAATTATCATTCTCAAACACATTTGAAAACATTTACTTTCAAAATTACTTTTAAATTTTATTTCAAATTAAGATTCAAATTAAATACAATTTAACTTGAACAAAACAAACCAAGTTAAAACTCTTTTTAAAACCAAATGTTGTAAAGCACTTACCTTTATAAAAGAAATTTATATAAGAGTTTAAACCAAATCATTTAAATTCAAAACATTTTAAAATATAATTTATATCTTAAACATTTAAACTTATTCGAACATTTTGATTTTTATAAACTTTATTTTCAAAACTTGGATACAAAAGTAAATTTCGATCCATACCTCAAAATCTGATTTTAAAACTTATTTAAAGTCTGGTTTCAAATTTCTGTTTAAACTTAAACAGACAGGTTTTACAAAAACCTATAACAAATGCAAATGACCCGAGGCCAACATCAATTGCTTTGAGTCCAAAACTAAACCACTCCGAGCAAAACATAGGAACCGCTCGAGAAAAACTCGAGTAAACTTTTCCTACTTCAACCCAAATCTCACCAGAAAACAAAAGTGCACGGTGCACATGCACCGTGACTCTGATCAACTCTGGCCATTCCCCAAGGCTTCGTCACGACAGCAACCATCCACGCACCATCCCACGATCATTAGATCGTCACCATCATCTCGAAATCCAAATCGAGATTCAAACCCAAACCTGGAACCCAAAAGCAAAACCTGGCAATGCCTCGACTAAGCTCCTCCGTCTATCAGAACACCAGCACCATCGGCCACGACTTCGTCCACAATCCAGCAGCCGATTCCTAGAGTTTTTTCGAACTCGATCAACCCTAGGCGTCGAGATGATAAAACATTCAGCCACTTCCAAAACTAGGTATAGAAACAAAAACTAACAACCCTACTCACCACCGGTCTCTGACCATCCTCCTACCATTTTTGCCCAAGTCACCGACCATTCCTCGACCTCCAGCAATAACTCTGGCCTCTCCGACCGCTGGGATCACCATAAATTCCCAAAAACCCAAAAATGTGCAACTAGAAATGCCCTTACATATCCAATCTAAAAATTATGATTTTAGTTTTAAAAAACATGATTTAGTTTAAGGTTTCAGCTTATATGCCTGAACTAAGAAATTATAAAGTTTGAGTTTTCACAAAACTCAAGCTTATACTGTTCTTTTTATCTTCCAAAGCAGATTTGAATTTGTTTTAACTTAAATACAATTTTAAAACTTATTTTATAATCAAACAAATAGATGTTGTTTAGGTCCTAAATCCTAACAATCAGTGGATCAAGAGATAATGATATTTTAAATTAAAACTTGGCTTGAAATTTAGAACAGAAGTATTTACAAGTATTATCAAAACATGCATACATCATTCATCAAAAATGCACACACGTGCACCAATATACATGCACAAAAACATACTTATTCCAGACATTAATCAAGCAACAGATTTATACTTAAGTTTTTAAAAAAGTGTTACTCATAAATTTGTTGAACAGAGAACCAATATCTGGAAGCTGCAAACTTGATTTTTCTTTAAATCTTCCTTACTTTGTTTCTTATTTGATATTTTATCCACCTACATTCTTTGACCAGAGATTTTTTTTAATGAAGTGATTTATGAAGGTTGCGAAATGACTTTTATTGTGCTTGAGATGATAGCATTTAGTGCATCTCTCCCTCCATGTTTACATACTTATTCTATTGATTTTGTATGTGTGTGTGTGTGTGTGTGTGTGTGTGTGTGTATATATATTTACTTGAATCTATTTTCAAAATCTGAATAATGTTAAAACTATCAACTCTTGCTTCAATTCTAAAGTTTAACAATAATCAGAAGAGGAGGATTTTGATTTCTAACAGGTTCTGAAAACCTGTTATGCTAAAACAGAGAACCATGTCTGTTCTTTGGCATGCATAGACCACCCATACACATATCCATACATATTTGCATGCATACAATTCTTCATCACTTTTCACTTTAATATGTTTATTAAACAACAATCTAAAAATCCAGATTCAAAATTTTACTCACCAATTTCTAGAAACCAGAGAACCCTGGGAAAATGTTTCCTCCTAGGAACCTAGAAATTACTTATCTATAAACTGCTACTTGTTCCTTGATTTCAATTTGCTTCTGATCTGATCCTTGCTTTAAATCGAACTTGTTCTCGAGCTGAAACTGATTTGGTTTGCTGAGTTGAATCCTTAAATTTGCTTAGTTATTTGATTGCTTTGATGTTTGAGATAATCTCAGGCTTTAAATTTTAAAATTGTTGCAGATGTTTGAATTTTCTTTTTTGATTTGTTTTCTTTATAGGCTTTTAATTTTGAAGATTATGTGATAAAGAAATGAGAAAGTGAAGTTAGAGTGGTTTATGTATTTTATCTCTATTATTTCTAAAAATAAAAGAAAATAAAGAAAAAATTGACACTTGTTCATTTACATGATTTAAGCCTTAACACTTGTTAATTTATATGTCTTAATAGCTTACACTTGTAATCTTCCATGTTAATAATATTTTTGTATATAATATATCACAATTTTCCTTATTTAGTTTATATTTATGTGTGTTTTTGATATAAACACATATCTTTCTTAAATACATTTCCTTTGTTTTATATTTGTACAACTAAAATGAAAATGGTTTAAAACCAATTTATACATTAATAAAAATCATACATATATTATTTCCAAATCCAAATATTTTTAAGATATTTATCTCTTGAATTTCAAATTCCGTTTCAAATTCTATTTACAACCATATTTTATATTAGAAGATTATCAAACTTAATATCATTCATATTTATTTATTATTATTTTTAGAATCGATTTTGTTGAACTAAATAAAATAAGTTTCTCATAGAGAAAATCAGTTGATTTTCCAATTACACATTAATTATGGTTTCAAATCCACTTTATACATCCATATATTAATTAGAATTTTACTTGTTAAATTTACAAATTAACAATTTAAAAATATTAAACCCGTTAACTACCAATTTACAGATATCCAAAAATCCGGGTTATCACAGAGTAAGAGTTAAAATCATCTTAAGCAAATCAATTCTCAGAATTCCATTGATTTCCCAATTATACTTCAAATTTGTAAACCTAATCCCTTTAAACAATTTTGGTTGATAAATTCATTCATAAAATTTCGAATTTAAGTTCAAAATGATTCCATTTCAATTTTATTCCTAAAAATCAAAATCTTTTAAACAGTTTCAAAAGTTTCATTTCCATTTAATTTCAGCAATGGATGTATATCATTTCAATCCACTTCTTATTTCATTCAAAACAATCCAATTTACAGAATTTGAACCCGTTTGAAACCATACATAACTCTCTTTTCAATTTGACCCATTTAACTTCCTTAAGTTAAATCTCAATTTCATCTTGAAAATTTCCAGTTTAGATTATAGGCCCAAACTTATTTAAGTTTCCTAAGTTAAATCCCAATCCATTCAATCCATTTAAGCCTACTCAATTTAAATTTGTCGTTCCAAATTTAAATTCTTATTAATACCCCTTCCCACTTATAAGTTCAAAACTTATTTCTCTTTGGGTTGTACTCTCACTTCAGGGGGAAATTCAGAATTCAACACTTAGTTTTTATTTCAAATCAACCTTTGATATTACGTATATTCACGTATATATGTACATTCTTATTTCATTTGCACACCAAATCATACTTCCCATTTCAATCATTCTTATTTTTAATTCAATACAATTTCATCTTCCAACCACTCTTGTTTTAAGGCAAGATTTCTATATTCAAAAATATTATTTCTTATTTCTTTAACACTTTGAAACAATTCCAAATTTATAAGTCATACTTACATAAATATTAACTTCCTTAAAACATTTCACTCTTGTTTTATTGTTTTTTATTCTAAAATAAACATCCTTTATTTAGACACAACACCCAATTTTAAACGATAATAACCAATATTATCATATGCTAGAGCCCAACAGACATAATATGTAATGACCCGTAAAATTTTAATAATTTCGACCCGTAAAATTTTAACAATTTTGAATGGTTTTATTTACATATTTAATTGAATTTTTGTAATTTTATTCATCTTATTTAAAACCTTGGTGTTTGATTACTTAAAAATTTGAATTTTAGAAATTTCTTTAATTGGTTATTAATCATTTTCCCAAATTGTAATAAATATAAACAATTTCTGTAATTTTGATTTTGGGTTAAAGTTTAACTTCAATTGAAATTTTGAATTTTAGATTTTAACTTCCAAATATTTTATTTAAGCTGTATATATTTGTGCAACATTTGTTCCAATTTTGTTTCTTTTAAATTGGTTATATACTTTTAAATTAAGTAATAAATAATGTGTAAAAAGAAATAAAATTATACATTTCTTTTATACGTATATACATCCGTTTTTTTGTAAAGTAACAAAGAAATCAAATGGATGTAAAAAATCAAATTTTAAATTAAGAAACAAATAATGTGTAAATAGCTATTTTATTATACATTTTATTTGGTACGTTTTATATCCATTCTTGTTTAAATTATTTGGCGTTATATAAATGATATGTTATCTTCTGGAATATACTTTAGCATATATTTTACTAAATAAATATGAAACAAATAAATTCAAATACGTTACTTTGTTATAAATTTTCGGCGTACGTTTCGATTTAATTTTTCCTCTCTAATGTGCACACTTTTGATTTCTTACCTTAGCTGTTAAAATCATCAGCCGCGCATTTTAAAAGCAATGAAAAATCTTGCCTTACACTTCACGTGTAAATTATTTTATCTCTTTTACACTTGCCTTTTGCTTATTTGTATTTAATAGAAATGTAATACTATAATTCCTCTACCATTTAAAATCATTTATTTCTTGCCTTTCATACACAAAATCAACGCAAGCCTACGTTAAATACAAAAACCCACGTACACAATTTCATCCGCATCTCATATTGCCTTCATCTTCTCACACGTGCTTCTTCCTGAAGGTAGTGACCGCACATATTTTTTTTCTTTCTATTTTCTTGTTCTTCTTTCTTGTTTTTTAAGTTTAAAGACTGTTGATAGTAATATATATATATATATTACTGCTTAAGTACAAATTTTACCACAGCTTTCAAAATTACTTAACATGGTTTACCTTTCCTACAGGTGTAACGACCCAGAATTTCTAGTCGTTAGATTTTGAATATTTAATTCATTTTAAATGTTAAATGTGGATTTTGAATTTATTTTAAAAATAAAAAATATTTTTGTTAAATAAATAGGATTAGTTAAATTTCAAATACGGTAATCTAATTGGATTTGAATAATAATAATAATTAAATATTTGGAATTGTGATAATTGGTGAATCTGGAAATAAATGGTTATGAAATGTTTTCTAAAATTTATTTTATGTCTATTTGAATTTAAATAGCGATGTTGGACTTTTGAATAGAATCAAAAGTCGATAGGTTTAAAATTTGGAATTTTATATTAATTTAATAATGGGATTTAATAATATAATAATGCAAATAATCAGATTTTGGTTCGAAGTGAATAAGAATAGTTTCTAATGTAATTATAAAGTCTATATGATTTATAATAGAGTTAATAAAATTTTAAAGATGAAATTTTAAGTGATTTCGACGATTTTGAAAATCGCTCGAATGAATCGATGAGCTAAATTAGCCTTCTGGGGCATAGTCTCGGAATTCCACGAAAGTAGTTCCATTGGATCCGTAATAGTGTATTATTATCGTATTTTAAATTTCATAGCGTTTGGATATACCGTTTGTTCGTACGGGTGAGAAACGCGTTGAAATTAAAATCAATACTTTAATATTTAAACTCGATTCAAAAAGCTATCTTCCATATATGATTCAATTAGCTTCCGAAACACGTTCCATTGTGTTCGGAATGCGGGTAAAACCTTAGAAATGCCTGGCGGCACGTGAGATTTGGAGTTCGTTTGAAAAGTTAAATAATTCGGGGGTTTATTATTAAATTGTTATATAATTATACATACATACATACATACATACATACATACATACATACATACATACATACATACATACATACATATATATATATATATATATATATATATATATATATATATATATATATGTTCACGCGCAAGAGAGAACTCCAGATCTTTCTTTAGGCCATCGTCTCCATCCTTTATCCATGGCCGATAAGCAATTTCCTTCCTCCTCAGTTTTCTCGAAATCCACTCAATAGTGGCAAAATCTTCCAACTAGTAAGTCGTAGAGAGCGTCGAGATCTACGAAGTGAACGGTGATGATCGCGTTTTGAGCATCGACAAAGGAGATAATGGGCACGTTGTCAGATTTCAACGAGACTGGCGACGCCGGAATCGCAGCGATGCGATCTACGCTGCAGCATAACTTTGGAGACAATCGAAGTTAGTGGAATTTTTGGGTTAAATCGATCATGGTCAATTTAATTTAGTAATTTAAACGCTCAAAAAACTCAAGGTGAGTTAATCTCACTCACATTTGAATACCAGTTAATTTAAATAGCTAATATTTAAATGTTTGATTGGTCGTTTAGCTGAATATGATAATTATTCTCAGATTGAATCGATATGTATTGGTTGTGCTAATATCTGTGGATGCAGGGAAAAAAGGTTGGAGGGATCCAACTGGATTCCTCACAAATAGGAATTTTATGTATTTTCTTGATATATCTCATTGATATCCTGTGATAAATTGATTTGGATCTTGTTATGCTGTTTTATGGTTGGATAAATATAATTTAGTATTTAAAAAAATATCAATAAATAATTTGGGATTAAAGAAAAAAGAAAGTGGATATTTAAGTGGTGATACACTATCTACTAATTTTGTTTAAAAATTAGTTTGGAATTGAAGTTCTATATGAGATATTGGTATAAAGTTTTCATAGCTAATATTTAAAATGAGCATTTTAAAATATTTGAACTCGGCAGATTTTCGGTGGAATTAAATAAATATTTGGAAATTTATTCCACGTGAGGGAAGTGATTTGAAATTTGTTTTCAAAGGATTGAAAGGTGAAAAGTGATTTGAAATTTGTTTCAAATGGTTGAAGTGTGAAATATATCTTGCGAAAATATTTTGAAAATAATAATTAGGGGGAAAAATTATTTAAATCTTGGTGATTGTTGTGAATGATGATTGATAGTTAAATAACCGGCTATCAATATTGGCCTTTAAATGACATTTGAATTATGATGCGACCGGGGGTTGGATTCCAAATGGATATTCGAAAACCACATCGAAACTTTGTGATTGTGATGGATCTTTTATTTAAAAGATCAAAGTGAAATTTTGTGATTTGTTGAAATTTGAATGTCACACTTATTTTTAAAAATAACCGCTCGTTATTCGGATTAGCCGGGAGAGGACCTTGTGTCATAAAACCCATTCCGAATAACGATACGACTAAATGGGAATGCATTTGAAGACGGTGTTGAAGACCGGGTATTTTCGAAAGCGAAAGGATTACCTATCGAATGTCTCTACACCAGATTTCTCCGGTATAGAGATTTTATCACCTTTATGATGGGGATTCTAGACGTGATTTGTGAATATCCGGATTTGCAAGGGCTTCTTTGAAATGCCTTCGGTTCTGATCGAACCCGGAACAGACTTGTATGGTTGTATGTCTGACACTACACTTTGAGATATAAAGCAGATTTCTTTCAAATACATATCTATTGGTGGCGGATAATTTATTCTCTTATTTTAACACCCTTTTCTGTGACGTACGAGCTCAGAGGTTATATAGTTGAAGGTTATTAGTGATATACTCCCAATTTGGTAGTGTGGCATGCTAAGTGCTGCTGTGTGTTGATGATCATTTGTTGAACATTTGTGATCAAAGCATGGCTTTCGTGTAAAGCGTAGCTTTGTGGACGAGACCTTATCGGACCTCACAACCCGGAAATGGTCGAAACAGGAAAAATGCGGCAAGGTTATGAGGGTCGTACCCTTTAGGGTGTGTCATTTCCTTCTGGAAAAAGGTGGTATCATGGTATGGAGCCCAGATACTTAACCTATGTGGTTGCTACAATCTCATTTACTGTGTGGTTGTTGCTTTGTGGTTGAGGATCTTCGGATAAAGGTCGCAAACAACCGGGGGATGGCATACTTGAGTAGTAGTTACCTAGTTACAGAGGTAACCTGGCCTTGTGTTAGCAGAGATCCGGGTAGGTTCTCAGGACGTCGCTCCAGAGATGTACCCATGTGGCAGTAGGAAGTTCCTTAGCCCGACCATTTGTTGGAAATCCAAAGAAACAATACATGCCTTGTACGGTTTTAGTGGTATAACCTGCCATGGAATGTGGCGGTAACCTGCTACTGAACATGGTAGTTATAGTAGGCATACAAAAATGGTTGTATGCTAGCTAAGACTAATATTATACTTTCTAAATGTTTTCTGCACTATGCACTAATGATAATGTTAAAAAGATTTTGCGTATCAAGCATGTTTGACTATCATAAGGAGAAACGTCCTCTAATTCTACGTTTGCATTGTGTATGTGGCGGGAGGCCTTATGGTAGTTTCATTTTGCAAAAGCATAGCGGATTTCTTTTCTTTTCTTTGTGGAAATAACTGTTTTTGAGATCTCACACCACTTCCATAACTGACTTGGAGTATATTGTTCTCTTTCTAAACTCTAGGTGCCCATAATTTTCCACACGGATAGCTTAGAGTGAGGTTATCAATTATTCGGAAGCGAAGTCAAGAAGTTGCTATGGACATCGGGAGTTGAAGCTGGATGGTGAGGCGTATTACTTATACTATGTAGTGTCCACTTCGTATGGGTTGTTGCAAGTCAAATCTCTATGTAAGCAAGTTAAAATAGCTGCCAGTGTTGTATTGTGTCGTTGTAAACTCTGATAATATAATGTATAAACTGATATAGTGCTTTTGTTTTAAAGATATTCATTTATCTATTATATGTTATTCCACTACGATATGTAAGATTCTGTTATTGTTCTATTTTCTTCTTATATCTTCTTCTTCTTAAACCCTAATTGTTCGGTTTTTCGGCATTCTACTGTGTGGCATTGGATATAGTGGACGTATCGATGTCGACTTTCGGACGTTGTAAAATTGGGTCGTTAGAAAGTGGTCTCAGAGCATTTGGTTAAGCGACAACCTTGGCTCTGTTGGGTGATAGTCATTAGAGATAGAGTCAGTAGTACTCTAGAATGAGTTTGAGTGTAATAATAAATATGAGCGCGTATTTGTTAGTGAATATAAAATTGTTGTATACTGTGTTGACTTATCGGTTGAGTGTTTATAAATTCTGGTCGGTACGGGAACTACAACCGTATTGATAGGGGTTTCTAAACTCTTAAACAAGATAAACCGACATGGTATTGTTTTTAAAGTGGGTAAATGAAATAATTTTACCCAAAATTATATTTTGGTACAAAAGGAATAATTTTCTGAAATTATTATATATATATATATATATATATATATATATATATTTGGATGTTGGTTGTTGATATTATAATCAAATATAAGAATCTAAAGTTTGAAAAGGTTTATGACCAAATAAAATTCTATAAGTATGATTTATCCAAAAGAAGAATAACTAAATTTGAATTAAACCAGAATTTAAGTCTCGAAAATATTGAAAAGTTTTTTAAAATGTATTGAAAACAAAGTTTGGGAATTTAAAATCTTGGGAATGTTTGAAATGTTTTCCAAAGTGTTTGAAGGCAATGATGGGGTATTATTTTGGGAAGTATTTTTGAATGGAAATTGTTTGAAAGGAATTTGGGGAGGTAAGGAAGCACTGAACTCACTTCAGTCGCTGAAAAATAATCTTGATGATGATGGCCACATCATCGGAATTTATTTTCGAGTTTCTAAAGTGATGGATTGCTACCGTGGTGATTTGTTATGATATTTGTTTGGACTTGTTGGGTATAAAAGTGGTTTTAGAAATTTTGAAAGGGAAATTTGTTTGGTATAAACAAGTTATTTGGAATCGGGAGATTTGAATTGATATACCAAGTAGGTATGAGTTGGTTATTATTTTAAAATGATTTTGGAATAAAACTGGGTAATTGAATTCTGGAAAACACTATTTAAATAATGTGAAAATTAAGATGAATCAACTATTGAACCTTTAAAGTGAAGTTGATTTGAATAAGAAAGAAAAATGAAAATTTTACTCCTGAAATTAAAATTTAATTTGAATGAATGGTAGTGAATACAATATATTTGAATTTAACTTAAGATAAGTAAATAAAATTGGAATTGGAATTGAATTAAATTGGATATAAAGATGAAAAGTAAAATGACTATAATTGTGTAATGAAAATTTATATCCTTAAGCTATTAAGTGGTATATATATACATAATCTAGAATTGTGATTGTAAGATGTAAATGGATTAAATGAGCAATATAAGCTTTTAAATAAATAAGTTGATGAACTTAAGAATAGAAAGTGGAATTATAAGTATAAATAGGGAATGGTAAAAATTTAAGTTGGTTGAATAAATTTAGTTGAACTTGAATTAAATGGAATTTAAATTAAGTAAGAATGATATTGAATGAATTGAATTCTCACTCAACTGAATTCAAAAAGGATTGTTTAGAAATGAATTTAGTGTAAACTAAATAAAATAGAAATTGTATTGGAATGGTTATATTATTAATAAAATATAGAATGAATCGAGGAGATGAATTAAAATTTAAAGTGGATTGAATAAATAAACAAATTGAGTTAAAATTTGTAAATGAATTGGAATTTGATTGGATGAAAATCAAATTAAAATAAAATAAAAAATTGATATAAGAAGAAATGGAAATATTGTGAAATTAAAACAACTTAAGCAAATGGTGGAAAAATAATTATGGTCGAGCTTTATAAGGGGTCTTGAATGAAATTTGTTTAGATAATAAAATTGAAATGAAAGTGAAAGAATTTTAATTAATTATTGTGATGAAATAAGAATGTATGAGTTGTAAATATTACAGAATGGGATGATGTTAATATAAACTTAAGTTGGATGATGAACTTGAAGTGAGAATAAGGATTTAATTTAAAAATTGCAAGGAAATAAGAATATTTGGGATTGTGAAAAATTCCGAATGAAATAAAATTAATATAAATCTAAGTTGGAATTAATTTAAAATGGTTATAAGCTTCAGTAATTGTTGTTTGCTTGAATAACATCAAATTTGCATTGAGATTAGTCGTTTTGTTGTAAACAAAGCTAATAAATTAAGGGAAGTAAATGAAGTTAATTTTGAATATATTAGATTGAGATGAATTAATTGAAATTGGTATAAGCTTATGTAATTGTTGTTTGTATAAACAACATTAGAATTTGCACAAGAAAATAGTCGTTTTGTCGTAGATGGAAGTAAATTGATTTGAAAAAGTGAATAAAATTGGTTTTGAAATCAATTGGAATGGATAGAAATTTTAATAAGTGGATTTGTATATAAATGCAAGTGAATCATAAAGAAATGCAAATGTATCAAATTTGAAATAAAGATTTGATTGTAAATCAATTTGGAACTGGATTGTAATAAATTGATGTAAGTAAAGCATATGTTAATCATATTGAAGAGAGAGTGAAATGGGTTGTAGTAAATATGAATTGTAAAAAGTAAACTTGAATTTAATCATTTGAGAAGATTAAAATGAAGTTTAGATTTGTCGGGAAATTAAAATGGTGATTGAAATCTTTGGATTTCTGTTAAAATATGGTTCACATGTTAAAGTATGAGGTTTATTGGTTTAAACTATGTAATTGATATGTTTGGCTAGTTTAATGAATAGAATGTTGATAAATTTCATATTATTGAAAACTGATGTGTTTGTTTAAGTAAGTACAGGTACGGGAAGCGATCGATAGAGTTGAAGCGCGTATATGCAAAATAATTAGCCGCTTGCTTTTCAAATGCTAATAAAAGGTAGGCCTACGCAATAAAATAGGGAAAATGATATATAGATTGTGATATATTTGGTTTTCCGACCGTGTGGGTCGATGTATATATATTTATATCTATTGTGATATTGCAAAAGCTTCTCCGTACAAGGGAGACTCTGCCAAAAGTTTTCGGAAATTTTGGGAGTTAGAAAAATTTTGAGAAATTTTGAAAATTAAAAATTTAAATTTAAATTTGAATTGTTAGGAAAACAATGTTGTTTAGGAACCATGAAAGATTTTAGAAAGTTAGTTGAAATAATAATGGGTCTCTAGTAGAAAGATTTATTTTGGAAAGTTGAAATTGTTTGGTTTTGGGAAAATGATAAATGGGTTAAGGATCATTCTTCTTAACTAGTAATTTTGGGACGAAATTCTTTTAAGAAGGAAGGAATTAACGACCCAGAATTTCTAGTCGTTAGATTTTGAACATTTAATCCATTTTAAATGTTAAATGTGGATTTTGAATTGATTTTGAAAAAAAATTTGGTTAAATTAATAGGATTAGTTAAATTTCAAATTCGATAATCTAATTGGATTTGAATAATAATAATTAAATATTTGGAATTGTGATACTTGGTGAATCTGGATATAAATGGTTATGAAATGTTTTCTAAAATTTATTTTAAGTCTATTTGAATTTAAATAGCGATGTTGGACTTTTGGATAGAATCAAAAGTCGATAGGTTTAAAATTTGGAATTTTATATTAATTTAATAATGGGATTTAATAATATAATAATGCAAATAATTAGATTTTGGTTCGAAGTGAATCAGAATAGTTTCTAATGTAATTATAAAGTCTATATGATTTATAATAGAGTTAATAAAATTTTAGAGGTGAAATTTTAAGTGATTTCGACGATTTTGAAAATCGCTCGAATTAATCGATGAGCTAAATTAGCCTTCCGGGGCACAGTCTCGGAATTCGATGAAACCAGTTCCATTGGATCCGTAGTAGTGTATTATTATCGGTTTCCAAATTTCATAGCGTTTGGATTTACTGTTTGTTCGTACGGGTGAGAAACGCGTTGAAATTAAAATCGATAATTTAATATTTAAACTCGATTCAAAACGCTATCTTCCATATATGATTGAATTAGCTTCCGAAACACATTCCATTGTGTTCGGAATGCGGGTAAAACCTTAGAAACGCCTGGAGGCACGTGAGATTTGGAGTTCGTTTGAAAATTTAAGTAATTCGGGGATTTATTATTAAATTATTATATAAATATATATATTTGTCCACGCGCAAGAGAGAACTCCAGATCTTTCTTTAGGCCGTCGTCTTCATCCTTTATCCATGGCCGATAAGAAATTTCCTTCCTCCTCATTTTTCTTGAAATCCACTCAATAATGGCAAAATCTTCCAACTAGTAAGTCTTAGAGAGCGTCGAGATCTACGAAGTGAACTGTGGTGATCGCGTTTCGAGCGTCGATGAAGGAGATAATGGGCCGCGTTCGCCGACCACTTGGTGGAGTTTTTCTCAGCCTATGGGCAACTGAGCTCGGCGCTGTTTCGGCCTAGGGTGCGTGACGACTTGTCCTTTGGAGTGGACGTGCCTAATCGGTGAATCAATGGTCGAGAGGGCGTCAATTTTCGGTCAAATGGAATGGCTATGGGTTCGATTTTTGTTGGTAGTGTTCACGTAAGGGAAGAAGGAGATGGGCCGTGATTCATTGGTAAAAAAAGAAAAAAAGAAAAATTGTTTTAAAATGTATTTAAACTTTATAAATTCGTAACTTTTGCACACGTTGTCAGATTTCGACGAAACTGGCAGTGCCGGAATCGCAGCGATGCGATCTATACTGCAGCACAAGTTTGGAGACAATCGGAATTAGTGGAATTTTTGGGTTAAATCGATCCCGGTCGATTTAATTCAGAAATTTAAATGCTCAACAAACTCAAGGTGAGTTAATCTCACTCACATCTGGATACCAGTTAATTTAAATAATATTTAAATGTTTGATTGGTTGTTTAGATGAATATGATAATTAATTTTAGATTGAATCGATATGTATTGGTTGTGCTACTATCTGTGGATGCTGCGAAAACAGGTTATAGGGATCCAACTGGAATCCTTACAAATAGGAATTTTATTTATATTCTGTGGTATATCTCATTGATAACCTGTGATGAATTGATTTAGATCTTGTTATGCTGTTTTATGGTTGGATAAATATAATTTGGTATTTTAAAAAATATCAACAAATAAATTGGGGTTAAAGGAAAAAGAAAGTGGATATTTAAGTCGTTATACCCTATCTACTAATTTTGTTTAAAAATTAGTTTGGAATTGAAATTCTATATGAGATATTGGTATAAAGTTTTCATAGCTAATATTTAAAATGAGTATTTTAAAATATTTGAACTCGGTAGATTTTCGGTGGAATTAAATAAATATTTGGAAATTTATTCCATGTGAGGGAAGTGATTTAAAATTTGTTTTCAAAGGATTGAAAGGTGAAAAGTGATTTGAAATTTGTTTCAAATGGTTGAAGTGTGAAATATATCTTGTGAAAATATTTTGAAAATAATAATTGGGGGGGGGGGGGGATTGTTTAAATCTTAGTGATTGTTGTGAATGATGATTGATAGTTAAATAACCGACTAACAGTATTGGCCTTTAAATGACATTTGAATTTCGATGCGACCGGGGGTTGGATTCCAAATGGATATTCGAAAACCGCATCGAACCTTTGTGATTATGATGGATCTTTTTTTTAAAAGATCAAAGTGAAATTGTTGTGATTTGTTGAAATCTGAATGTAACACTTATTTTTAAAAATAAGCGCTCGTTATTCAGATTAGCCGGGAGAGGACTTTTTGTCATAAAACCCATTCCGAATAACGATACAACGAAATGGGATTGCATTTGAATACGGTGTTGAAGACTGGGTAATTTCGAAAGGGAAAGGATTACCTGTCGAATGTCTCTGCACCGGGTTGCTCCAGTATAGAGATTTTATCACCTTTGTGATGGGGATTCCGGACGTGATTTGTGAATATCTGGATTTGCAAGGGCTTCTTTGGAGTGCCTTCGGTTCTGTTCGAACCCAGAACAGAATTGTATGGTTGTATGTCTGACACTACATTTTGAGATATAAAGCAGATTTCTTTCAAATACATATCTGCTGGTGGCGGAGAATTTATTCTCTTAGCTTAACATCCTACTTTGAGACGTACGAGCTCAGAGGTTACGTAGTTGAAGGTTGTCAGTGATATACTCCCAATTTGGTAGTGTGGCATGCTAAGTGCTGCTGTGTGTTGTTGATCATTTGTGATCAAAGCATGGCTTTCGAGTAAAGCGTAGCTTTCTGGACGAGACCTCATTGGACCTCAAAACCCAGAAATGGTCGAAACAGGAAAGATGCGGCAAGGTTATGAGAGTCGCACCCTTTAGGGTGTGTCATTTCCTTCTGGAAAAAGGTGGTATCATGGTATGGAGCCCAGATACTTAACCTATGTGGTTGCTGCAATCTCATTTACTGTGTGGTTGTTGCTTTGTGGTTGAGGATCTTCGGATAAAGGCCGCAAACAACCGGGGGATGGCATACTTGAGTAGTAGATACCTAGTTACAGAGGTAACCTGTCCTTGTGTTGGCAGAGATCCGGGTAGGTTCTCGGGATCTCCCTCCAGAGGTTACCCATGTGGCAGTAGGAAGTTCCTTAGCCTGACCATTTGTTGGAAATCCAAAGAAACAATACATGCCCTGTACGGTTTTAGTTGTATAACCTGCCACGGAATGTGGCGGTAACCTGCTACTGAACATGGTAGTTATAGTAGGCATACAAAAATGGTTGTATGCTGGATAAGATTAATATTATACTTTCGAAATATTTTCTGCACTATGCACTAATGATAATATTAAAAAGATTTTGCGTATTAAGCATGTTTGACTACCATAAGGAGAAATCTCCTCCAATTCTGCATTTGCATTGTGTGTGTGGCGGGAGACCTTATGGTAGTTTATGAAAATAACTGTTTTTGAGATCTCACACCAGTCCCATGACTGACCTGGAGTTTATTTTTCCTTTCTAAACTTTAGGTGCCCATAATTTTTCATACGGGCAGCTTAGAATCAGGTTATCATTTATTCGGAAGCGAAGTCAAGAAGTTGCTATAGAGATCGGGAGTTGAAGCTGGATGGCGAGGCGTAGTACTTATACTATGTAGTGTACGCTGCGTATGGGTTGGTGCAAGTCAAATCTCTATGTAAGCAATTTAAAATAGCTGCCAGTGTTGTATTGTGTCACTGTAAACTCTGATACTGTGACGTATAAACTGATATAGTGCTTTTGTTTTAAAGATATTCATTTATCTATTATATGTTATTCCGCTGCGATATGTGAGATTCTGTTTTTGTTCTATTTTCTTCTTCTATCTTCTTCTTCTTAAAACCTAACGATTCGGTTTTTCGGCATTCGACTGTGCGGCATTGGATACAGTGGACGTATCGATGTCGACTTTCGGGCGTCGTAAAATTGGGTCGTTACAACAGCTCTTTTATTACATTTTTATATATAAAGTATACAGTTATATATTAGCTGTTTTACATTTTCTAGGTCGCGTGTTATATGTATACATTGGGTTTTAGTCTTTGATTCATATTTTTTATATAATTTACAAATATATTGGTCCCAATACACATGTTTAATGAATATTGATTTTAGTATCTAGAGATTTTGATTTTTAAATGTGTTTTAAATACTAATTTTAATTTATATATATATAAATATATCTTTTACTTTAATTGTTTAAAATTTTTATATTTTGGTTGCTGATTTCGGTTATTAATGATATGTTAATATTCATTATATTATACCAGTTATGTTCTGATGTTTATATGTGTGTATTCTAATAAAGCAGGCAATACAAGTTATTTTGGTTACTAATATGTATACTGGGCATTACTAGCTATAGGTATATTTATAATTTGATTGCATAAGTTAAGTATATATATGTGCCCTCTATTGTACAATTTTAAAGTTTATCAATTTTTTAAAGTTTTTTATATACTAGTTTGTTTGTTTTAAAGATTATATTATACTAGTCTCTTTTTTTAAAGGTTATGTTATACAATAGTTATATATATTATTTTATATAAACTGATACTTATATGTTGTATAGTATATAAAATTTAATAATGAAAGTTTTGTTAACTGATGTGATAATATAGGTGAAGTAAATTTTGTGTTACTGTATTGGTATGCTGTTTACAATATAATGAAATATGTTAATATAGATATTTTAATAACTTACAGTTTTAAAGCATATAATATAGTGTATTTGTTCGTATAACATACAATGTATTAGTTTTGGTAACATACATGTTTAATACTGAATAATTGGATATGTAAGTTAGTTATATATAGCTGCCTATTAGGTTATATATATGAGTATCATTTTAAAATAGAATGCATGTATATATATATATATATATATTTAGTTTATATAAGATTTTGTGTATGTTATATATATACATGTAATATGTTGTTTATCGTTATGAGTATGTATATTCATTTATTTCAAATTTTACTATGTAAATATATGTTGTTTTATATGTGTTTTTATTTAAAAGCAATGATTTTGAAATACATATATATTTAATTTAATATGTGTTTAAATTAATATTCATTTGAAATTAATAATAATAATGCAACGTACAGATCGTTTCCATATCTATCAAGATTGATTCTGATTTGTTCACACCAATTTTCCCATTAATTAGCTTGTTCGTTGTGCCTGTTTTCTTCATCAAATCGTGTCTATTTAGCATTGCTTTGGAATTCGTAACTCAACTTCATTGTGTATTCTCTCCAGCATCGAAAGGTGAGCAATCACTCACGATTAACATTCTTTTATTTATTAAATTTGATTTCAATTGGAACGACAAATGAAATATGTTGCTAAAATTTAACTGTTAATTGTTTAAATTGTTATATATATGATATGCATTTATATGTAATTGTTCACCTATGGGATATGACACCATATCCTGTTGTTCATATTATTTTGTTATTGATGATATATGCCTGTTATTATTATTGTCATATCTGTTATCACTCTGCATGTTCCCTGTTAGTATATAGTTCACTATGGGTTGAAATGATACATACCCGAACAGAGTTTAGAAAAGGTGAATTTCGTTATGAGTTGAAATGATAGATCCAAGCGATTTTCACTTGAATTGAATTTGGGATTACGATTGGAAATGATGTATACCCGTATATATTTAAATTACAGATTGAAATGATAAATATCTGTGTCACTTGACCATAGGATAGAAAATTATATACAGACACCGTTGGTCTATATATAAATTTTTTAAAAATGATTCTATGATTTTGAAAGGGAATATATATCTGGTTTTATTTAATATTGGAAATATCTTAAGTTTTTATATAAACTAGATTTAGTAATAAACTTTAATCTAAAAGTTTGATTTAATTAATATAATATGTCTAAGTGTTATATCTTTGAATAGATTTTGAAGGATTTGTATAAGTTATGGAAGATAAAGTTGAATTAAGTAAAATTGTATCTAATTAAGAATTCTACTTAATTAAATCGATTTGAACTATTGAATTTGAAGTTTAATATTGAATTTTATAAGTTGATTTTTTGATTTAAAGTGATTAAATGATATTTCATGTTTAAATAAATCGGAAGGAATATTTAATCTAAGGTTAAATTAAGGTTATTTAATAATACTGAGTTTATTAAGTGTATATTTCAAGACTAAAAAATAATATGAGATTAAGTCGAGATCTGTAGAAAACTATTAAATTTAACTACGAAATGCTGAATATTAAAGCTTTGAAATATACTGGAAATTAAATGGTAAAATTGTGATTCAGATCTGTATTCGAAATCAATATAATTTGAATTTGTTATTTAGAAAACTAAATTGAATGGAAATTGATAAATTGAGATTGAATTAATTTGAGCGGGAAAGTCGAGTTGATTTTTGAGGAAATTGCAAATACCTTACTTAATAAATTACTTAATATACACATACCATTTTGGGAAATAGATCTATTTAAAATGGAAATGATATTTTGGGTTTTGAAGTATGAATTAATTTGAAATGACCACGGTGTTATAGTGTATATTTCGACATTGTAGGTAGTTCTATGGATCCTTAGAGGATGGTTATCCCAAACATCGTTTAAGTTAATTATATTTCAGTTGATATTTCACTTGAGTTGGATATATTGATATAAGAATGTTAATCCTGACTTGAGTGTTTTGTGTTTTGCTTTACGCTGGGGTCAGACTGAGGGATACTGCATTTGAGACTCACGTTTGGAGTTTGGAGCTTCGTTTGGAGATCCAACTATTTATTCAGTTTTCAGCCCTTCCAGTTGATTGGTTCAGAGAAGTCATCCGTTCATACTGGAGATGAACAACCCGACTTTCTTACCACTGAAAATCACATCATTTTTAAGAAAGATAGGGATAGAAAAGAGAAAAGAAAGAAGAGAAAGAAGAAACAACATCAGAATATAAACAATGGAACGAATAAATTATATTAATCACATAATACATTACATAGTATCGTATACATCCGAGATACACAGCTAAAACAACACATACTAGACGGTTATAAACACCTGTCTAGTTACACAATTCAATACAGTACAAGCAACAACTCAGAGAAATCTACAAAGCGGAATACTATATATATCTACACGCAGAAGCCTCCTGCTCCATTTTCTCCTCCACAATCGTCAAAGCCAACCTGAATCCCTTGGCTACTCGTAAAAATTTGAGTATCCAAGAGTTTAAGAAAAACAGAATAAACTCCGGGTCAGACATGGGTCTGGTGTGAGTAACAGGTTAAAGTTGCTTAGCTTTCAAAAACCTTTTGAAAAGAAAGGTATCACGTAAGACTTCCCACACATAAACATGGAAAAGGTTTTACCTTATGCTAACCAAAACATTTGATAGGAAATCCGATGATGTTATATAGGGTCTAGGGTTTTCAAGTAAATATGAAATAGCCGAAATTGTTGCATGATTAAATTCCAGGTACTAGCCACAAAAGTGGGTAATACAATCAAAACCGTTGGCACTTATTGGATTTTGAATTCCATACAATGGCAGGGCTATTGGGGTACCGCCTGTCACAGTACGTGGCCTAGATCAATGTATCGAGGAGTACGCCCGCTCCCCTGCAACACAAGGCTGGAACCATTCTTTACTGAACAGCTTCGAACAAGACAACCCCGCAGTTGTAGCTAGCAGCCGTCCACACAGCCGAATATAAAGGAACCTCTAGACATGGGTAAATCTCACTCTCAAGTGGGGGCTACCCATGAAGCCTTGCTGCACCTCCCCTGTTTTAGCTATTCCCGGTTGATGAGGCTTGAGGCTACGATTACCTTTAGTGAACACATCACTTAGAATGCTCATCGTCCACCTGACGATGTTCTGAAAGCATTCAATCCATACAAGTTCGTTCCGGGTTTGAACGAAACCGAAGGCATTATCTCGTTACACTCATTTTGGAATCACCCTCAGAGTTAACGACGATAACTCTCGCACTCTGAACCACCATCTCGAACTTAGAAGTACTATTTCCATCAAACTCATCACGGAATCATCCCTAGAGTTATACTGACGAATAGTCCTTACACCTCGAGTCTTCACAAAGCTCCACTTGGATTCACGACCTAACGTTAATTTAGAATCGATGTGGTTTTCGGATATCCAATTATGGAAACCCAATCCCGGTCTCATCGAAATCCAAAGCGTGTCTTTTAGGTCCAAGTTGTTTTAAGGTTTAAAACAATTCAATACAGTATCTATATACAGATAGATAACTCATAGATCACAATTGATAATCCACATTATCAAATAAACAGGAAATCCATAATTCATTTCAATAGGTAATCCATATCACCATCACAATAGATAATATATATTATCATCACAATGCAACCAAGCATTCGTACCACACAATCTGTCTCATTTCTGAGATCACAAAGCATCCAAGGCAATCAATGTCATCCATTCATACATAAGCAAAGATTTACTCATACCACATCTATAATTAATTTAAAATTAATTAAATTAACTATCTCCATTACTAATTAATTTAAAATAAATTAAATTAATTACTTTATCTTTAATTAGTTTAAAATAAATTAAATTAATTACTTCATCAATATAAATCTTGCTTGCTTAACCATTTAATTGATTACAATCAATTAATTAATCATTCAAAATAAATCACCTTAATTAATCACTCTTGATTAATTATTCTTAATTACATTCATGTTATTATCCTTAATTAATTTCACAAATTAATTATTCTCAACCAAACAGTAATTAACCTTTAATTACTTTAATCATAATTAATTACATTAATCCTTAATTAATTACATTAATTAATTACCTTTAATTACTTATCATTGATTAATTAATCATAATTAATCAACTTTTAATTACATCATTAATTATAATTATTAAAGATCTTTAATTATATTTAATACATTATTTTCCTAAATTAATTACCTTAAGTAATTAACTCATAACTATTAATCTCCCAGATTAATTACATTCAGTAATTAACTAACTTAATTACTTCATTTAAACCAAATTAATTATTCCATAATTAATTCCTTAATTAATCCCTTGATTAATTACTAAGTAATTACATTCTAAATTACTTCATTCTTAAACATGTTCAATTAATTACAACTTGTAATTATCAATCAATTACTTCACTATGTAATTTCAAATCCATTTATTACATACAGTAATTATCTTTAAAACCCAAGTGTTCAAAATTAATTAAACTTAATTAATTAAATTAAACAATCCCATTTAACACAATTAATTACCTTAAGTAATTAGTTTCTTAATTACTTCATCAAGTAATTATTCTCAACAATTCACAATTGATTATTATTAAATTAATTAATTTAATTAATTATTAAAAATTAACCACATTAATTAATTATTAAATAATCCTAGTTAATGACCTTCATTAACCATTCTTTAATTATTCACATTAAGTAATTAACTTAGATTAATTACAAACTTTGTCTTTAATTATCCATTAATTAAAGTCTAATTATTTAATA
Source organism: Allium cepa (assembly GCA_030765085.1). Lineage (NCBI taxonomy): Eukaryota > Viridiplantae > Streptophyta > Magnoliopsida > Asparagales > Amaryllidaceae > Allium > Allium cepa. The sequence continues at coordinate 338,217,292 of CM060932.1, read as the reverse complement.
AATTAACCTTGATTAAAGCTTAATTACTAAATTAATAATTCTTCAATCATTAAATAAATAATCTAATTAATGATCTTAATTATAAATTGATTAATCATTAATCAATATTCATTAACTTCAAATCATTAATTAATTAAATTAATTAACCATTCCTTAATTACTCCATTAATTAAATTAATTTCAAATCATTAATCTTAATTAATTTAAGATAAAACATTTCTAAATTTTGTTCAAAAACAAATTTATTTGAAAACAAATTTTCTTTTGAACTTACTTTTAAATTTCATTTTAAATACATGATTTAAAATGAATATATCTTAAACTAAATCAAAGTTTAAACAATTTAAAACCTTTTAAAAGTTTCAAGACAAACAAGGGTTTGTCTTAAAAATGAAATTCATAAAATTTCTGAAGTTAAATTCATTTCAAAATTTCAATAACTTTAATTTATATTTAGTATAAATCATTCAAATTTAAACCTTTTTAATTTCAAAAACTTCATTTTCTAAAATTCAAACTACTTTACCAAAATAAAGTAGTAACTTAAGTTCAAATTTAAAACTTTATTTTTATTTAAAAACTGAGATTTTAAATTTACTTAAATTCTAAAATTTAAACTTTGAATTTAAACTTGAATTTAAACTTTCCTTAACATAAAGAAAAAAACTTCAGATTTTAGAAAATTTAAACCCAGATTTATCAGGTTTCTGTAAACCTGAAAAATACAGAGCAAACCCGAGGCATACGTTTATAACTTCAAGTTTCCTACCAAACTTCTTCGAGTCCTTCTCCCTATAAATTCGAGCAAAACCAAAATATGACGCCTCATCTCTATACCCACGCTAGCCAAGGACACTACGGTGTAATGCCGTCAACTAGCACGGAGAATAAGGCTGTTGAGGAGCGACCATCCGTGTAATTGCTTTGTGCGAGCACCGATATGTCAGATAGAATAACATGCAATTCATTTCGAGAGGAAATCCGACATACCGATACAAACTCAAAGCTACTACACAGTGGCTATAATATCTTCGGAAACAAATATAGAAATAAGCATATCATAAATCAGTCACGGATAATTCATATCACAAAGGCGGAAATAGATTTGAATATAACACATAGAAGTATACATCAGAGTAGTGGTCAAACAAGATCCACAATATCAAAATGAATAGATACAAGTGCAAGACAAAAATATGTATGCATCAAGGAGTCTACATCTGAATTGTATACAACAAAAACTACTAAATTAAAGTAGTTAGCCAAAAGGTCAGATGATGGTCCGATAAGGAGTCAAACAGAGGCACCTGTAAAATCTCAGTCTGACCCGAGTATTATTTAAGAAGAAAATAATAAACGGATCAGTCTAGCTATAATTATCAAATAAAATGAGATATGAGAAGAGATATAATAAAAAGACGTATGATAATCAAAAATGTCATACTAAGACAAGTATACATTAGAAAATCCACAAAAGTCATACAATATCTCAAGAATCTCATAGCATCAAAAGAATGTCATATTCTTTATTTAATTCACCAAACCACAATAAATGACATCCATATCAATGCCAACTGAAAAAGGTGGTGAAACATGAATTCCAGAAATCATCATATAGAAATCCAGAAATCACAAGAAAAGGTTGGCCAAGACATTGATGTAGTGCAAACGGTACATCCAATGAATCCAAAAAGCAAAGACATTGATGTAGTACAAACGGTACATCCAATGAATCCAAACGCAAAGACATTGATGTAGTGCAAACGGTACATCCAATGAATCAAAAAGCAAAGACATTGATGTAGTGCAAACGGTACATCCAATGAATCAAAAAGCAAAGACATTGATGTAGTACAAACGGTACATCCAATGAATCAAAAAGCAAAGACATTGATGTAGTCCAAAGGTACATCCAATGAATCAAAAAGCAAAGACATTGATGTAGTACAAACGGTACATCCAATGAATCAAAAAGCAAAGACATTGATGTAGTACAAACGGTACATCCAATGAATCCAAAAGCAAGGACATTGATGTGGTGCAAATGGTACATCCAATGACAAAAAAAAGCAAAGACATTGATGTAGTACAAACGGTACATCCAATGAATCAAAAAGCAAAGACATTGATGTAGTACAAACGGTACATCCAATGAATCAAAAAGCAAAGACATTGATGTAGTAAAAACGGTACATCCAATGAACCAAAACACATTAGAAATACATGGATCGCTAGTCCACAAAGAAATGAGACGAAGCTCGATGGATTGTGGTACGGATGTCCAAATGGACAAAGAGACATAACACATTGCTAGTCTAAACATAAAATGATCATCATTGATCATCAAGAAGTGTCAATTACAGTAAGCTAGTAAATATACGAGCTTAGCTTCATGTCCCATAACCACTAGCTTAACTTAAGTATTTACGAACAAATTGTAGATCTCCACTAGAAAATTGTCACAAGAGATTCAATCGAACAAGTCCAAGGATTAACCGATGAAGTAAATGCAAGCGTTTCATACCACTCGTTTTAGCAAGCCGTTTAATTAGATTTCTCATACGAGTAAGGTAAAGTTTGTATATACTAGTAGATTGGAAAACGGTTTAAGAAACGAGCTTTGTAATAAAATAGTGTTGAAATCATTTTGGTGAAAGAGTTTTGATATTTACTACTAGTATTGAAACCTTTATATTTTTAAAGTGACAAATCATAGAAATGATTGTAGAAACAATCAATCATCAAAATTCACATTTGAAGATGTGAATAAAATCCAAAGAAATCGATTACGGAATCCATCGAAATGGATATTCCCAAAAATGACGAAGAAAATGTCATTAAAATCAATAATAAATGATAACAACAAAAGGGAATCAACACGAATCAATTAAAGTTGGAAATTCAAACAAAATAGGCAATATAGGCAAAAGATTGCAGATTCAGACGTCTGAAATCAAGGGTTCAGACGTCTGAATCTGGAAAATAAAATATTTTCCAAAACAGAATTCAGACGTCCGAATCCTTGATTTCAGACGTCTGAAATAGACACTTTTTAGCCTATTTCCTTTCTGGTTCCAAAGTAACCAATTCAGACGTCTGAAATATAGATTCAGGCGTCTGAATCTGGGAATAAAATTCTTCCCAGAATAATATTCAGACGTCTGAATCTAACGTTTCAGACGTCTGAAACTGGGGTTCAGGGCATTCCCTGAACCTAGGCCAAAAATGGCCAAACGAATATCGGAAGCGATTCAGACGAGCAAATGACGACTAATGATTTACGCCACGTGACAACCCAACCTTAACGGCTCTTCGATACGCCTCAAATATCAATGTCTAAATATCCATAATAGGATTTTCATAAATTAGACCAAAACACCAAAAATTGGAATATACACAAAATCAATCCAAACCAAAATCAATTGCACAAGAATAAGTGTTAGGAATTCATGCCTAACAATGGAAGATAATTATAGACAAAGATGTGAGATAAAAATCTCACATTTGAACCCAAATTAATGAAGAAGAAGCTTGAAAGCAAAGGAAGATCAACCACACTTCAATCCCAACTCGAGAAGCTTGATTCTAAGCTTAAAAGAGAAATATTTCCCAAATTAGGTTTAGGAATTTTTCTGAAATCAAAGAGAGGATGAGTTGAGGAAGATGAAGAGAAGGCTTACCAATGGGTTCTCTTGAATTTGGAGCTAGAAGTTGGATTTGCAAAGAGAACTAGGGCTTAGGAATTTCCATTTCCAATCTCTTCCACCATTTTTACTTTAGAACTGAAAAGAGGAGCAAGTGAGAGTGAATGGGCAGGGATGATTCAGTTTGGGGTATTATTATGGCTAGTGGGCTGAACCCAAACCCAAACCCTAAGTGAAAAAGATCAAATTTTTTTAGCTAGCTCCAAACATATCGATGTTTATACTCAAAAAGTTTGCAGACGGCATTTTGAATTCAATGGAAGGGGTCTCGAGTCCCAATTCGATTGTTTGCAAAAAGTAGCTTTTCGAACTAAAATCCGACGAACGACGAAATATTTAAATAAAATATTTAAATATACAATCGATAAATATGCGGGTTGTTACACAAAAACTTCCCCTATAACCAAAACTAAACCCAAACACTTCATTAGAAACAACATCACCGTGCATATGCACGGCGACCACCGCCTTCTCTGATCATCAGAGATGATCGTACTTCAACCAGAAACACACCAATGCCCAAATGAAAACATCAGATGGAACCATCAATCAAGAAATCAAATTCGACCACCCACTACAAAGCCTGGAACAGAAAAATCAGGTGTTCTGCCTCAAACCTATCAACGGCGAGTCTTCGCCGCTCCGACCACCAGATGTTCAACCCCTCCAGCCTCAACCTCAACCACACATCATCTACCAAATCCCAAAACATCATCGCACTTAATCACTTAGTCAGATCGAAATGACCCAATTCTTAAAACCCATAAAAACTAAGGTCTAAAAATGAATTTTCCAAACTGCACCTTCCTCACTGAATTTCAACATCATTTATGATTTTTCTAAGCATCTAGAAACCCTCCTCTACAAATCAGAAGAACCCCGAGCTTCCTCAAGTCATAGATCACCATGATTTGCTAAAAATCCATTTTTAGTTCAATTCTAAACAGCAACTTAAACTATACTCTAAATATCCAAATTCTTGATTTAAATCAAGTTTCAGTTAGTACTTTTAATTTATGAAACTGAATTACAATATTAATATGATTGGGTTTTTAAAAAAAAATAAACATGCACTGATGTTTCCTTCTGTGTTTCCCTGAGACAACTTCTCATATTTAACTTACTTAAAGTTTTAATTATTAACTCTAAAGAGTTTAAACAACTCTACTAAATAAATTTCATCATATCAGAAAACCAATTAAAAGATAAGGTTTTAATAATAAAAAATTGCCTGGAAAATCAAGAAAACAGAACAGGTAATAGAAGCAACAGCATGCACATGTTACATTTTCATTAATACACAACAATACTTATTTATACGAACATTCTAGCATGCAACTTATTTTAACTTTTAAATTAAAAAAAAGTTACTCACAAATATAGAAGAAAGCAGAGCCTCATTTTAGAAAAGCTTTGACACTTTTAACTGAAAGGCTCTAGATTTTGAAAACAGCCCCTCTTTGATACTTTGAAATTGCAGGAAAATGATGCAGGTGCTTATGCTAGATCTTGTTTGACTTCAGGTTGAAATGATATGCAGTTTTGATTCCAGAGAAAAGAATGCAGTTGCATGTAGAGCCCATTCATTTCCAGGTTTTATAAAAAAGAATGTTGACCTTTTGATAATAAGGAATTTGAATATGCAGGCTTTTTGATTTTGAGGATGTTTAGATTTGAATATGCAGGGTTTGATTTATGCATTGAACATGATTTTCAGATCTAAGGAATGCAGATTTTCTTGTTTTGAAGATTTCTTATTGATTTAGGAAATGAAAAAAAAACAAGTATGAATGAAATGCAAGTTTATATAGATAAATTTTCAGATTTAATTAAATAAAAGAAAAATTAAAACAAAATTTACACTTGTACATAATCCTAACATTTGTCACATTGTTATGTTAATCTTTTAACACTTGTTTAATTAATGCTTAAGGATGCAACACTTGTCTTATTTAGAGTAATTAAAATTTAATTTACAAGTTATTATGTATATTAAGCCTAATTTTAATTTGTTAGTTAATATTAAATATGTATATAAATTTATAAAATAAATAAAAACAAACCTTGTTTATAAATAAAACTTATACATATAAAAATTAAAACAATTAAGATTTATACTTTGGAATTTTAAATTCAAATCAAATCCAAAATCAATTATTTTCAAATCAAGTTATGTATATAAATTTAATTTGAAATAACAATTGCAAATTTTATTTAAAACCAGTTTATAAAGAAAATACACTATTAATATTGTTTTTATAAATATCTTATTATTAAATTAAAATTATTTTAAAAGAAATTATATTTTTATCAATAAATTATCTATTTTATTAAGCCATAAACTTTTTGTTAATTCATTCTAAATTTAAACTCAAGCCAAATCATTTTAAACATTTAATATGTTTCTTATCAAATTTAAAATCATATATTTATTTATTAAATAGTTTTAAAAACTCAATACTAAATTAAATTAAAATTTCCAAATTAAAATGTATATATTAGAATTTTTAAAACATGATTCACTTATTAAGTTTAAACAAGATTTATTTATTTAACTTTGAAAAGTTTAAGTATTAAATAAAAACAAAATTTCAAATTACTACAAATATTAGAATTAGAAAAATATGTTTTATTTATTAAAATTAAAACAATGATAATCTATTTAAAATATAAACCATATATTTATATTGTAAATAGAAACCAATTTATTATTTTTAAAAGATAAAATAACCAATTAAATAATTATTGAAGAAGATTATTAAATCAATTTGAATTATTATTAACAAAATATCAATATCAATATAATTTTTTATACAGATTATTAAATTGTTATTGTTAAAAATTCCGGGATATTACAATCCTCCCTGCTTAAAAGAATTTCGTCCCCGAAATTTAAAACAAAGGTAATTGAATAATCTCATTAAAGATTTAATTTTAAAACACAAGCATATATCAAACATATGCTAATGACCAAAACAACCAATCAATCCAATCAAACAAATCTAATTATCCAGACAAATTCTGGATAGAATTTCTTCGAGTTTCCCTAAGTATATATATACCGGGATACTCGCTCTAGAGATTCCAAACAATCAATACTATGAAACTACAAAGCTTCTATCATCTATATCTACACACTAGACAAGATATCAGACTATAAACGGGTCTGACTCAACAAATCAAAACTCCAGAACTGCTGGTTCCAAAACCAGAGATAGATCATACACGTACTCCCTCAGAGATACGTGAAACTCATCGAATCCTAGTTATCCAAACTGGCAATCCAATCCTATAGATCAATCACTTATTCTCCCAAAAATACAGAAAAGATCCAAAACACTTCAGAGTTGGCTTCTCAGCCTTACCCAATCTTATAGCTCCTTTACGATTGGAGTAAACTTATCCAAATCAAATCTTCAACTTCAGAATCCAAATTCCTCCGTCCCAAATCCACAAAACTCTTCGGACGATCCTGGGCTGTCTATAACCTTACTGATCAGCTCAACCTTTGCTGATGCCTCCAGAAACAAACCAGACCAATCAACACAAAAAAATGATCTCCTGAAGATCAACCAAGATCAAGAAACTCAAACTCTACTGCTCAAACATCAGAAGACAACAACTTCTTCTATCCGGAAAAGAAAAGCAGATACACTTCCAAACTGCTTCCGCTGCTCAACTCTGATCCAAAGTAGAAGAAAATGCTGATGAGCACAACTCGACAACACATCCCATAAATATGGTTCAACAAATCCATAAGAAACTCAGAAATTTCCCCAAAACTTTGAGCTGCTACATTAAACACTATCTCTTGAATCCATTCTTCTATAAAGCTGAACCACCGGTAGAAATCTTGGAATCCTAGTCGATAAGGAAACTCAATCTCCCGATGTGAACAAACCTCTGACTTCTCTGAAGACATTCAGAAAAACTCAGATAACCCAAGAGAACACTCAAACAATCGCAAGTCACTTTTGCGATCAGCCCTAACCAAATCCAAGGAAAATTATTCTCCCTTTACCAAACAGAACAGCTTGCACTTAACCAGCCAACCCATCAAAGAAACGGGTCCACTTAACTGCTTCTGAACTCCACTCCAGAAAAACTGCTAAGCCAGAAGACTTCCTGCCAACACACAGAACACTCCGAGCTGCACTGCTGCCACATATGCCAAAGATCTCCAAATCAAAGCTCTTCGAGAAACTCGGACTTCAAATCAACAGAAACACCATGCTAGACACATCCACAACATCGAAGCAAGCTCACTTCCTTAAACTTGTTCCAAAGAAAACATCTTCGGGAACATCCATAGTCACTACATCTCATCATGCAGCTACTACTCCCTGAGGTATCAAAATACCATCACTCACTTCTGCCCAACCGACAGATCCACACTCAACTCGTCAAATTTCAAAAACAAACTCCGAACCTTAACAGGTTTCCTTCAGAGATAAATGAAATCCTTACACCAAACTGCAAAGATTACTCGAGACGGTATTAGGTCTACAGTCTCGACAAACACACTTCCAACCTCAAACATTCAAACTCCAACCATTGGTAGTCGTGTTACACACCCACTACCTCATCTACCTTTATAACTTATGTTGGAAAACCCGAACAGGTAACCCTTCAGATGGGTAGAAATAAATATATTTATATATTTAAAATTACAAATACGCTCTCTCAAGAAAGACACCACCACAGAGCCTAGGTATTCACTCAACCTAATGCTCTGATACCAACTGAAACGACCCGACTTTCTTACCACAGAAAATCGCATCATTTTTAAGAAAGAAAGGGATAGAAAAGAGAAAAGAAAGAAGAGAAAGAAGAAACAACATCAGAATCTAAACAACGGAACGAATAAATTATATTAATCACATAATACATTACATAGTATCATATACATCCGAGATACACAGCTAAAACAACACATACTAGACAGTTATAAACACCTGTCTAATTACACAATTCAATACAGTACAAGAAACAACTCAGAGAAATCTACATAGTGGAATACTATATATATCTACACGTAGAAGCCTCCTGCTCCATTTGCTCCTCCACAATTCGTCAAAGCCAACCTGAATCCCTTGGCTACTCGTAAAAATTTGAGAACCCAAGAGTTTAAGAAAAATAGAATAAACTCCGGGTCAAACATGGGTCTGGTGTGAGTAACAGGTTAAGGTTGCTTAACTTTCAAAAACCTTTTGAAAAGAAAGGTATCACATAAGACTTCCCACACATAAACATGGAAAAGTTTTTACCTTACGCTAACCAAAACATTTGATAGGAAATCCGATGATATTATAATAGGGTCTAGGGTTTTCAAGTAAATATGAAATAGCCAAAATTGAAACATGATTAAATTCCATCTACTAGCCACAAAAGTGGGTAATACAATCAAAACCGTTGGCACTTATTGGATTTTGAATTCCATACAATGGCATTGCTACTGGGGTACCGCCCGTCATAGTACGTGGCCCAAATCAATGTACCGAGGAGTACGCCCGCTCCCCTACAACACAAGGCCGGAACCATTCCTTACTGAACAGTTTCGAACAAGACAACCCCGCGGTTGTAGCTAGCAACCGCCCACACAGCCGAATATAAAGGAACCTCTAGACAGGGGTAAATCTCACTCTCAAGTGGAGGCTTCCCACGAAGCCTTGCTGCACCTCCCCTATTTTAGCCATTCCCGGTTGATGAGGCTTGAGGCTACAATTACCTTTAGTGAACACATCACTTAGAATGCTCATCGTCCACTTGACGATGTTCTGAAAGCATTCAATCCATACAAGTTCGTTCTGGGTTCGAACGAAACCGAAGGCATTATCTCGTTACACTCATTTTGGAATCACCCTCAGAGTTAACAACGATAACCTTTGCACTCTGCCACCATCCTGAACCTATAAGTACTATTTCCGTCAAACTCATCACGAAATCACCTGCAGAGTTATACTGACGAATAGTCCTTACACCTCGAGTCTTCACAAAGCTCCACTTGGATTCACGACCCAACGTTAATTTGAAATCGATGTGGTTTTCGGATATCCAATTATGGAAACCCTATCCTTGTCTCACCGAAATCCAAAGCGTGTCTTTTAGGTCCTAGTTGTTTTAAGGTTTAAAACAATTCAATACAGTATCTATATACAAATAGATAACTCATAGATCACAATTGATAATCTACATTATCAAATAAACAGGAAATCCATAATTCATTTCAATAGGTAATCCATATCACCATCACAATAGATAATCTATATTATCATCACAATGCAACTAAGCATTCATACCACACAATCTGTCTTATTTCTGAGATCACAAAGCATCCAAAGCAATTAATGTCATCCATTCATACATAAGCAAAGATTTACTCATACCACATCTATAATTAATTTAAAATGAATTAAATTAACTATCTCCATCTCTAATTAATTTAAAATGAATTAAATTAATTACTTTATCTTTAATTACTTTAAAAAAATTAAATTACTTACTTCATCAATATAAATCTTGCTGGCTTAACCATTTAATTGATTGCAATCAATTAATTAATCATTCAAAATAAATCACCTTAATTAATCACTCTTGATTAATTATTCTTAATTACATTCATGTAATTGTCCTTAATTAATTTCACGAATTAATTATTCTCAAACAAATAGTAATTAACCTTTAATTACTTTAATTAATTATTAATCATAATAATTACATTAATCCTTAATTAATTACATTAATTAATTACCTTTAATTACTTATCATTGATTAATTAATCATAATTAATCAACTTTTAATTACATCATTAATTATAAATATTAATGATCTTCAATTATATTTAATAAATTATTTTCTTAAATTAATTACCTCAAGTAATTAACTCATAATTATTAATCTCACAGATTAATTACATTCAGTAATTAACTAACTTAATTACTTCATTTAAAACAAATTAATTATTCCTTAACTAATTCCTTAATTAATCCCTTGATTAATTACTAAGTAATTACATTCCAATTTACTTCATTCTTAAACATCTTGAATTAATTACAACCTGTAATTATCAATCAATTACTTCACTAAGTAATTTCAAATCCATTTATTACATACAGTAATTATCTTTAAAACCCAAGTGTTTAAAATTAATTAAACTTAATTAATTAAATTAAACAATCCCATTTAACATAATTAATTACCTTAATTAATTAATTTCTTAATTACTTCATCAAGTAATTTTTCTCAACAATTCACAATTGATTATTATTAAATTAATTAATCTAATTAATTATTAAAAATTAACCACATTAATTAATTATTAAATAATCCTAGTTAATGACCTTCATTAACCATTCTTTAATTATTCACATTAAGTAATTAACTTAGATTAATTATAATTAAATTATCTTTAATTATACATTAATTAAAGTCTAATTATTTAATAAATTAACCTTGATTAAAGCTTAATTACTATATTAATAATTCTTTAATCATTAATTAAATAATCTAATTAATGATCTTAATTATAAATTGATTAATCATTAATCAATATTCATTAATTTCAAATCATTAATTAATTAAATTAATTAACCCTTCCTTAATTACTCCATTAATTATATTAATTTCAAATCATTAATCTTAATTAATTTAAGATAAAACATTTCTAAATTTTGTTCGAAAACAAATTTATTTGAAAACAAATTTTCTTTTGAATTTACTTTTAAATTTCATTTTAAATACATGATTTAAAATGAATATATCTTAAACTAAATCAAAGTTTAAACAATTTAAAACCTTTTAAAAATTTCAAGACAAACAAGAGTTTGTCTTAAAAATGAAATTCATAAAAATTCTGAAGTTAAATTCATTTCAAAATTTCAATAACTTTAATTTATATTTAGTTTAAATCCTTCAAATTTAAACCTTCTTTAATTTCAAAAACTGAAATTCATTTTTTTAAATTTCCAGATTTTATATTGAATTTCAAATCTTGTTCATATTTTAAAAACTTCATTTTCTAAAATTCGAACTACTTTACCAAAATAAAGTAGTAACTTAAGTTCAAATTTAAAAATTTATTTTTATTTAAAAACTGAGATTTTAAATTTAACTTAAATTCTAAAATTTAAACTTGAATTTAAACGTTCCTTAACATAAAGAAAAAAACTTCAGATTTTAAAAATTTTAAACCCAGATTTCATAGGTTTCTGTAAACCTGAAAAATACAGAGAAAACCCAGGCATACATTTATAACTTCGAGTTTCCTACCAAACTTCTTCGAGTCCTTCTCCCTATAACTTCGAGCAAAACCAAAAACTTCCCCTGTAACCAAAACTAAACCCAAACACTTCGTCAGAAACTACATCACCGTGCATATGCACGGTGACCACCGCCTTCTTTGATCATCAGAGATGATCGTAATTCAACCAGAAACACACCAATGCCCAAATGAAAACATCAGATTGAACCATCAATCAAGAAATCAAATTCGACCACCCACTACAAAACCTGGAACAAAAAAATCAGGTTTTCTGCCTCAAACCTATCAACGACGAGTCTTCGCCGCTCGGACCACCAGATGTTCAACCCCTCCGGCCTCAACCTCAACCACACACCATCTACCAAATCCCTAAACATCATAGCACTCGGTCACTTATTCAGATCGAAATGACCCAATTCTTAACACCCATCAAAACTAGGGTTTAAAAATGAATTTTTCAAACTGCACCTTCCTCACTGAATTTCAACATCATTTATGATTTTTCTAAGCATCTAGAAACCCTCCTCTACAACTCAGAAGAACCCCGAGCTTCCTCAAGTCATAGATCACCATGATTTGCTAAAAATCCATTTTTAGTTCAATTCTAAACTGCAACTTAAACTATACTCTAAAAATCCAAATTCTTGATTTAAAAATCAAGTTTCAGTTAGTACTTCTAATTTATGAAACTGAATTACAATATTAATATGATTCGGTTTTTATTTTTATTTCATTTTAAAAATTAACATGCACTGATGTTTCCTTCTGTGTTTCCCTGAGACAACTTCTTATATTTAACTTACTTAAAGTTTAATTATTAACTACAAACAATTTGAACAACTCTACTAAATAAATTTTATCATATCAGAAAACCAATTAAAAGATAAGGTTTTAATAAAAAAAATTGCCTGGAAAATCAAGAAAATAGAACAGGTAATAGAAGCAACAACATGCACACATTACATTTTCGTTAATACACAACAATACTTATTTATATCAAACATTCTAGCATGCAACTTATTTAACTTTTAAATTAAAAAATAAGTTACTAACAAATGTAGAAGGAAGCACAGCCTCATTTTAGAAAAGCTTTGACACTTTTAACTGAAAGGCTCCAGATTTTGAAAACAGCCCTTCTTTGATACTTTGAAATTGCAGGAAAATGATGCAGGTGCTTATGCTAGATCTTGTTTGACTTCAGGTTGAAATGATACGCAGTTTTGATTCCATGGAATAAAATGCAGTTGCATGCAGAGCCTATTCATTTCCAGGTTTCATAAAAAAGAATATAGACCTTTTGATAATGAGGAATTTGAATATGCAGGCTTTTTGATTTTGAGGATATTTAGATTTGAATATGCAGGGTTTGATTTTTGCATTGAACATGATTTTCAGATCTAAGGAATGCAGATTTTCTTGTTTTGAAGATTTCTAATTGATTTAGGAAATGGAAAAAAACAAGTATGAATGAAATGCAAGTTTATATAGATGAATTTTCAGATTTAATTAAATAAATGAAAAATTAAAACAAAATTTACACTTGTACATAATCCTACCATTTGTCACATTGTTATGTTAATCTTTTAACACTTGTTTAATTAATGCTTAACAATGCAACACTTGTCTTATTTAGAGTAATTAATATTTAATTCACAAGTTATTATGTACATTAAGCCTAATTTAAATTTGTTAATTAATATTAAATATGTATATAAATTTATAAGAGAAATAAAAAAAACCATGTTTATAAATAAAACTTATACATATAAAAATTAAAACGATTAAGATTTATACTTTGGAATTTTAAATTCAAATCAAATCCAAAATCAATTATATTCAAATCAAGTTATGTATATAAATTTAATAACAATTGCAAATTTTATTCAAAACTTGTTTATAAAGACAATACACTATTAATATTGTTTTTATAAATATTTTTTTTTTAAACTCAACCTAGAGCCCTGATGAAATCGAAGGGATAAGAGGAGCTCCCTCATGCCTGGTCCGACCACAGACACTTGGGATTTAGACCAGCCCAGCATATAGACTTATGTCCCCCACCATTATTTGCGGATTTAACAGGGACCCATCTCCGCGCCTTGAATGGGAGTAGGGCAGACGGGGATCGAACTCGCGACCTCTTTAACAGGAGGCAAGTATCTTACCACTACGCCACTACTTGTATCTTATTATTGAATTAAAATAATTTTAAAAGAAATTATATTTTTATCAATAAATTATCTATTTTACTAAGCCATAAAAAATTTTGTTATTTCATTCTAAATTTAAACTCAAGCCAAATTATTTTAAACATTAATATTTTTCCTATCAAATTTAAAATCATATATTTATTTATTAAATGGTTTTAAAAACTCAATACTAAATTAAATCAAAATTTCCAAATTAAAATGTATATATTAGAATTTTTAAAACGTGATTCACTTATTAAGTTTAAACCAAGATTTATTTATTTAACTTTGAAAAGCTTAAATATTAAATAAAAACAAATTTTCAAATTACTACAAATATTAGAATTAGAAAAATATGTTTTATTTATTAAAATTAAAAAAATATAAACCATATATTTATATTGTAAATAGAAACCAATTTATTATTTTTAAAAGATAAAATGACCAATTAAATAATTATCGAAGAAGATTATTAAATCAATTTGAATTATTATTAACAAAATATTAATATCAATTTATTTTTTGATACAGATTATTAATTGATATTGTTAAAAATTCCGGGATATTACAGGAGACTTCACTGCATCTGAGATATTCTGTTGTATTTTATTTCTAACTCTGATGTTTATATAGTAGCTTCATGAACTACAATATATTTATTCCGCTGTGTATTATTGTACTACTCTGTATCAGCGATTGATTGATTTATTTTACTACATATGCTGAGTTTTGCCAAATTTAAATTAACAATCTAATATTTTGAGCAATTCAAGTTCGGCATGTGCGGATGCGAACGGTTGAAAATACGGGTCGTTACAGTTGGTATCAGAGCTTGGGCTCTAGACAAACTTAACATATATGGTAAATTTATTTACAGAATCACTTTCGTTTAAGTCTAATCTCTTCCTTTTGACTCAATTTCCATTGAACCTTGGAAAGTTCCATATGGTTCCAAAATTCATTCTTGTCTCTCCTTATTTATATTCTTTGATTCTGGAGTATCCCATAACTCAACTGAATGATTTGTAAAGGGGGTGAAACTCCTTTACAATTGGCATTAATTCACCGGAGATTTCTATACCCTCGGTTTAGATGCTGCTATCTCTTGTTATGCCGAATTCTATCTCTAGCGGTCGAATATCGATTTGCCTTAAATATTAGCTGTTTTACATTTTTTGGTTCGCGTGTTATATATATACATTGGGTTTTAGTCTTTGATTCCTTTTTTATATAATTTACAAATATATTGGTCCCAATACACATGTTTAATGAATACTGATTCTAATATCTAGAGATTTTGATTTTTAAACGTGTTTTAAATACTAATTTTAATTTACATATATATATATATATATATATATCTTTTACTTTAATTGTTTAAAATTTTTATATTTTGTTTTGCTGATTTCGGCTATTAATGGTATGTTAATATACATTATAATATACCAGTTATGTTCTGATGTGTATATGTGTGTATTCTTATAAAGCAGGCAATACAAATTATTTTGGTTACTAATATGTATTTTTATATTATTATGTTAGTTTATATTATAATGGGTATTACTAGCTATAGTTATATTTATAGTTTGACTACATAAGTTAAGTATATATATGTGCCCTCTATTGTACAGTTTTAAAGTTCATAAAAAATTTAAAGTTGTTTATATACTAGTTTGTTCGTTTTAAAGATTATATTATACTAGTCTCTGTTTTTTTAATGGTTATGTTATACAATAGTTATATATATTATTTTATATAAACCGATACTTATATGTTGTATAATATATAAAATTTAATAATGAAAGTTTTGTTAACTGTATATGATAATACGGGTGAAGTAAATTTTGTGTTACTGTATTGGTATGCTGTTTACAATATAATGAAATATGTTAATATAGATATTTTAATAACTTACATTTTTAAAGCATATAATATAGTGTATTTGTTCGTATAACATACAATGTGTTAGTTCTGGTAACATACATGTTTAATACTGAATAATTTGATATGTAAGTTAGTTATATATAGCTGCCTATCAGTTTATATATATGGTTATCGTTTTAAAATAGAATGTATATATATATGTAGTTTATATACGATTTTGTGTGTGTTATATATATACATGTAATATGTTGTTTGTCGTTACGAGTATATATTCATTTATTTCAATTTTACTGTGTAAATATATGTTGTTTTATATGTGTTTTCATTTAAAAGCAATGATTTTGAAATACATATATATTTAATTTAATATGTGTTTAAATTAATATTGATTTGAAATTAATAATAATAATGCAACGTATATTTCATTTCTGTCTCTATCAAGATTTATTCTGATTTGTTCTCACCGATTTTCCCATTAATCAGCTTGTTCGTCGTGCCTGTTTTCTTCATCGAACCGTGTATATCTAGCGTTGCTTTGGAATTCGTAACTCAACTTCATTGTCTATTCTCTCTAGCATCGAAAGATGAGCAATCACTCACGATTAACGTTCTTTTATTTATTAAATTTGATTTCAATTAGAACGACAACTGATATATGTTGCTAAAATTTAACTGTTAATTGTTTAAAATGTTATATGTATGATATGCATGTTATCCCGCTTTTTGGCAAAGCCGCGATACCAAAAGATCGATCGAAAACGGAGAATAGTTCGTATCAGAGATTGATCATGCTTCGTTTCACTATGGATATCGCTGAATTTTGTCCGAGTCTAGAGTGAGCTATAATTGATAGGACACGACAAGAAAGATCATAGAAGTCAGCATCTCAAATTTCAAGTCAATCCGAGTTCATACACTCGAGTTATGATCGATTCAATTTAAAGGGGAAGACCTAGGTTTCGAACCCATCACTGATCAATCGTTCGAACCGATCACCTTCGTATCGATCGACTTCGAACCCATCAAAGCGCCTCGGGTTCGACTCCATCACCTTCGAATCCATCGGGTTCGTGTTGATGGACCTCGTATCCATGGAGAAGTCACAAAGCTCGTATCCATCAGAGGAACGCAAGTTCGAATCCACCAAGCATCAGTTGTTCGAACCCATTATTGAAGCTTTGTTCGAACCCATCCATAAAGCCTTGTTCGAACCCATCATTGAAGCTTCGTTCGAATCCACTGGGTCGACTAGCCACGATGACGTGTCATCCATCGGTTCGAATGCGCCGAGGTACATGGAGTCGAAGCGGTTAACTCAGAGTGAAGACCGGATCGAAGCGAAGTGTATGCTCCACGTCAAACATGAAGACACGTGCCGCTATCAGTTCGAAACCATCGATTCGAAGGGATGGTTTCAACACTCGAAGAAAGTAATCTCGAACCCATCATATCTCCCAATCTATTGATCCAAACACTACGAAATTTTCACAGAAGCTTGCATACATGTTGAAGAATGTCCACACCAAATTTCACCTCGATTGGATGATTTTATGATCGATTCGAATGTAGTTCGAATCGATGCCAAAGTGGACCCAAATTTCCTGAGACCGGGCGCGTGGGCCCCCTCACGTGCCAGAAGTGGTCTCCCGAGTTTTCGGCGAAATATCAGCATCCTACGCCTATAAATAGAGCCCCAGAGCCAACAGAAAAAGGACTTTTGGATTCTCAAGCGCCTAGACTCTGCCGGATCGAGATCTCCATAATCCTACATCATAATTTTGCTGTTGATTTCGAATTTCTAGTTGTAACTCACTGTTGATCGCTGTAACAACTTGTGATCATTGAAAGAGAATCAATAAAACTGCAAAAACTTCACAACGGACGTAGGCAACACGCCGAACCACTATAAATCGCTTGTCTACGCATTTACTCTACTGTTGATTGGAGTTTTTGTTGGATAATATTTGTTTTGAATTTACATTCTTCATTATTATCTCTTTAACGACTCCCGAAGAGTGTTGTGACCAATTTTGGTGCAAACACTTTGGTGCTTTCACTGAGATAACCCAGATTTTCTCCTGCTCGTTGGATCTGTCATCGATACCGGATTGAACAAATCTAAGAGAGAGATCCAGATCATTAAATCCAACTTCCTTCCCTTCTATTCAGATTTGCATAAAGTCTAGGAAAGGAATTCAACCTTCGAGATGGTTAGCACAAGAACCACCTCAAATGCTATTAATCAAGAAGAACAGGATCGACAGAATCCTGTGCCGCCACCTCCATCTAATCAAGAAGTCGTTGGGCACTCGGAACCGTCAGGTCCGGTTACACGACAAGAGTTGCAGTTGCTACACCAAGAGCTGACCCAGAGTCAGCAACAACTAGAAGAACAGCTACGCGCTAACGCTGAGCTAGTCAACAAGCTGGATCGCCAGAAACGAAAGAGATCCACGAGAGACCATGCTTCTCGCTCCTCCAGCGAAAGTTCTTCATCTTCTGATTATCATAATCAGCCTCCACGACCCCGACTAGATGGGAGTCGTATCCCAGCTGCTGGAGATCAACCGACACTGACCGTTGGACAACTGAGGGTTGGTCCATCGACCAGTTTCCAAACCGGACCCTCCTCCCGAGGAGGTGCCATCCCTCGCCACACTACAGAATACCGCACTACTAACGTTGCAGCTGAACCAGGGGTCGACGTCCAAGATCAGCCGCATCAGGACCGTCGTCATAGCAGACGTACTCCTGAACCATACGTCCCAGAGGACTATGAGCCAAGAAGGCAAGACTTGGACTGTCGACGATATCCGGTTCGAACCCAAAGTATGGAACGTGATCATACTTTGGCGCAAATGCCGGATCTATCAACTATGATACGTTAGATGATCCGTGAGAGCCAGGGATTCACAAATGACGATTGGGGAGTCTCCCGAAGCCACACTCCTTTTACGAACGATATCCTTACTGTTGAACCCCCACGGCGATTCCGAATGCCAACTCCACCCATGTACGAGGGAAACTCCGACCCCAACCAACATATTCTGAAATATGAATGGTCGATGACCGCTTCCAGAGCCGACGATGCAGTAAAGTGTCGTAGTTTCCCCATATCCTTGGGGGGCATCGCTACCATGTGGTTCACCCGACTACCACCTCGATCCATCTCTTCATTCGACCAGTTGGCCACAAAATTCGTTGAACAATTCCGCATGCACGTCGCAAGGCCCAAAGATGTCAACACTCTGTCTGGCGTCACTCAAGCTCCTGGGGAAACGCTCAGACGCTACTTAGAGAGATTCCATACTGCATGCGCGGAGATTAGCAATCCAAACGATAACTCCATCCTTATGGCATTGACTAAGGGGATCGACCCCGATTCTGAATTTGGCAACTGGCTAGCTGGAAAACCACCTGCATCATTGGACCGTTTCCACGCCAAGGCGGCTCAATTCCTGAGACGGGAAGACGCGAAACAGTCTAGGAAGAAAACTGGTGCGGGACCAAGTACGGAAGGGATCCAAAGCAATGTTGCAATCAAACAGTCCGGCGAGAGCTCCGAAAAAGTTCGGTTGAACGTTAAAAACAAACAAGCTCGGCGAAGAGAGAGCGTGAATAAAACCAGAAAACGAGATCAAAATCCTGGCCCGCAGCGCAAGAATCCAATGTTTGACAGTTACACTCCTCTGAATACGTCACTAGAGGACTTGTATTTACAAACCTGTGACACAATTCAATATCAAAAACCTGCACCAAGACCGTCGTCATAGAGACAAATCTAGACGGGAAAGTTTTGCAGGTTCCATGAAAGCTACGGGCACAATACGAACAAGTGTCGTCACTTACGAGATCTCGTTGAAAAACTGATCAGAGAAAGGAAGCTGGAACAGTTTGTGCGGACACCGTAGCCCAGAGAAGCGGGCCCATCAAATCCAAACAGTGAACCCAATCGACTGAGACAGGAGGACTCGACTTGTCCCCGTGGAAGATTGGTGATAAACGCCATCAGCGGCGGACCAACCTACTCAGGAGCCTGGAACGACGAAGATCCTCGTCACTGTCACACATGACAGGCTCATTCAATCTATGAATATTTTTCAGTTTCCTTTACATTCTGAAATTTGAATTTGTAATAAGGCACTGACTTTGCCATATTTTCTTATTTCAGCAATAAAATACTATCTCTTCATGCTAAAGCTGTGATTCACCGAATGCAATGTTCAACAATCACAACACACGAAGAGCTAGATTCCATCAAACAATGGAATTTATTCAAATAGCGAGTGACTATGATACGACCGGCCACTCACCAGCTCGGGGACAAGCCAACACATCAAAGGCTGAATTGGACCAACACACGACAGTCCATTCAATAATTCGTTCCCGGAGTGCGAACGGACTCCAACTTACCGGAGTGTGAATTGGAGTTTAAACATTCAATAACTCGTTCCCGGAGCGTGAACGGACTCCAACTTCCCAGAGCGTGAATTGGAGTATAAACATTCAATAACTCGTTCCCAGAGCGCGAACGGACTCCAACTTCCCAGAGCGTGAATTGGAGTATAAACATTCAATAATTCATTCCCGGAGTGCGAACGGACTCCAACTTCTCGAAGTGTGAATTGGAGTATAAACATTCAACAATTCGTTCCCAGAGCGCGAACGGACTCCAACTCCCCAAAGCGTGAATTGGAGTATAAACATTCAATAATTCATTCCCGGAGTGCGAACGGACTCCAACTTTCCGGAGCGTGAACTGGAGTATAAACATTCAATAATTCGTTCCCGTAGTGCGAACGGACTCCAACTTCCCAGAGCGTGAATTGGAGTATAAACATTCAATAATTCGTTCTCGGAGTGCCAATGGACTCCAACTTCCCAGAGTGTGAATTCGAGTATAAACATTCAACAACTCGTTCTCGGAGTGAGAACGAACTCCAACTTCCCAGAGCGTGAATTGGAGTATAAATGTCAAATCTATCGTTCCCAAAGTGTGAACGGACTCCTAAAAAGCCCAAAGTGTGAACTAACTCCAGATTCTCAAAGCGCGAGTCGGAGTACAAACATCAATTCCAGGTTCCCGGAGTGCGAACCCAAACATACATGTTATCTCCAGGTTCCCAGAATGTGAATTGGAGCACAAATACCAAGTCAAAGTTCCCGTAGTGCGAACCGAAATATCAATACTAACTCCAAGTTCGCAGAGTGTGAATTGGAGTATGAACATCAATTCCAAGTTCCCGGAGCGCGAACCGTGTTACAAATATCGATAACTCTCAAATTTTCGGAGTGCGAACCGGATTATCGATTTCAAATTATCCTAAGTCCCTAGAATGTGGACATGTGCTTCAGATGCGCAATAAATGTGATCAACTACCGAAATAAAAATGTTGTTCCCCGAGACTAGGGGGCAAAAAAGCTAAGTGTTAATCACTAACCAAAGTGATACAATGTCTGAAGTTCAATTATTCATCGATCACAACTTGCGACCAAGATTCTCAGACTTGACAAATAAAACGGACTCTACTTGACGGTAAAAACGTCACAAGTATACCGGACTAAAAGCTAAACATTGCAAGTACTTAAGCACAAAAGAAATGAGAATTGAAACAAAGAAACTGAATTTTATTTCAACTAACTGGGGACAAGGATTTACATGCAAATAAGTTCTTCCAAAAAAGAATTCCTACTTGTAGGGGCCGAACCTGCATCTATACACGACCTATCTACCAAAAAATCTGCTTAAATGACCCATCTACTTCTTCTTTTTGGATCTCCTTATCAGCGGTTCGTCTTCGGACTCGCTGGAGACAGAGATCCTTCGTTTGGAGTGCTTCCTCTCCGGTGGCTGCTCTTCGGCTGGGGGCATAATGTCAATGTCCTCCTTAGAGCTCGAATCCACGTGAAGGCTTTCCACCGGAGGAGTAGGAGGGACTGGATCCGTAACGAAAGATGGGATAGTGCCACCCGATGACACTATCCCTACAGGTGCTGAGCTATGCGCCGCCGTGCTGCCACCAATACTACCACTTTGCCCCGCAGCCTCTATTTCGACGTTGATCCCGGCTAGAATTTCCTCGTCACGGGTCGCTTGGGCCTGGCTGAGGGCATCCGCAGTCTGCATTGAAGAGCTAGAGGCTGACGGAAGGTCACTAATGATGAACGGCAGGTCTGTGGAGAAGCCACCCTGCACACCAAGCAGCTCGCTCACCATTTGTTCATCAAGAGATAATCCACTCCCCTGCGCCGCCTCAGTTGATACTGCTGTTATGACAGTAGTCTCGGTAGTGATGGCCTTACCCCCTTTACTTTATTCTTGGGTCGCGGCAATCGGCGCAACTCCAGTCACTAAACAAAGATAAGAAGAAGTTATTAGTAACCGCTTCAAAGAAAACGCTCTAATGAAAACACACTTGAGATATGTTCAAAGTACCTTCCTCAGTATGGCTTGCGGACGGCTGAGCGGCCTCAGTAGTATGCTCCTGAATAGGAGATAGCCGTGGCTGTTCTGGGTCGTAAGCTGGAACGGATTGGGAATCGACCGTAGATACAGGCTCTAATGGAGGTGGAGCGGTGAATTCAAGAACGGTAGCGTGATGCTCAACACCTGATCCCTCCCCAACCTCCAGAGATCGGCCACACATCATCTCCTTTTCATGAGCAATAATAGCGTCATGAAGGATCTTTTTCTCATCATCTGTCAGCAACCGGTTTTCGAGTTCAAATCGGTCGACCGATTCATCCGGATGCGCTTCCTCTTCTTCCTCAACCAATCGACCCCAAGCGCTACAGAGGTGTACCGGGTAATCCTGGAGCCAGGCCAAATTTCTGTGTCTCAACACATTGGCATTGTAAGTGATGAGAATATCTTCAATATCGGCCTCCATCCTGGCCTCCGCTTGATGAACTTTCTCCTCAACCTCCGTCTCGACCACCTGGACCTTGGCTACTGCCGCATCCCGCTCAGTCCGAAGCACCACGGCTTACTCACATGCCTCCTGGGTTGCGATGTTCGCGTCATCCCTATCCTTGGCTATTTCAGCAAATTTGGACTTAAGCTCGTTTAGCTCCTTCAGGGCTGCGTCCCTCTCGGCAGTAACTATAGTGTTTTGTTGGCCCATATCCTCTACCGTGGCATAATGTTCGCGTTTCATCCTATCCATTGTTGCTTGGGCTTCGTCGGCTTTTTTGATAGCCTCCATTTCAGATTTCCGAGAGGATTCGGTTTCAGTGTTTAGCACCTCAATAATACGGCTCTTTTGAGCTAACTCAGCCTGCAACCTCTCGATGGTAGCCCCACGCTCAAAGGCCAATGCCGACGCTTTGTCCGCCGCTTTCGACCACGCTTTGTAGTGAGTGTAAAAATCGTGTACGTAGTCATGCACTGACTGCTCAGCTTCCTCCGGGATCTTCTTTAAATGTGGAGGAAAGATATATTTGTCGAAACAGATGTTTGGAAAATCCTTCTTTAGCTGAGCAAGCCTGATTGCTCCTTCCCCTGAAATTTCCACGGGGGGCTGTTCTGTAACGGCACCAGTAATAGTTTCGCCCCTAGAATGGCGGGATCCATGCCTAGAAGATTGAGAGGCCGACATGTGGTGTGAAGATTCAGAGGGACGAGAGACATGAACAGGAGGTTGTATGGGATCCCTGGAAGGAGGAGGAGTACGCATCGAGACCGACGCTTATAGCCTCTATCTGTGTCATATCTCTCTTGACCAGAGTACCCAGAGTGTCCCTGGTCGTAATCTCTGTCCCCTTCTCGTCTGCGCGAATCATAATATGAAGACTTGCGGGCATGTCGAAGACTCCCTAACATTGAACCTCGCCTAGATATAGTATCTGCAGAGAAAAATAAAGCAGGATTAATCACCCTTCGATACATGTAGTTTATAGTCAAAGGCTACGCAGTGTTGTGAAATATGTATGAATGTGCAACCCCCCGACCAACCGGATGTGTCTGCCACACCAGTGGGAAAAGACTCGCTCAAAACTAAAGTTTCTGAAAGTTCTTCCAATCCGGCATCATGTTGCAGGGACACATCGTCCGGAATTGGAATATCGGCGAGCCCTTCATAAAGACTTTCAGTTCTCGGAGGAGACATCTCCGAAATTCTAACTCCGGGAGAGGATCGGGCCGTGACAACCGATTTCCATCTCCCCTTCTTAGTTGACGTGACGACGGCTGCCTTGCCTTTTCTCTGCTCCGCGACATCCTGAACTACATCCGTAGGCTCGGGCGGCTCATCATCGGTATGGGTTCTTTCAGAATCAGCCTCCTCAGCTATAATAACTTTGGGCTTCTTGTGATTGATTCGCTTCTTCGAGATGGTCCTTAATTCCCCGTCAAAATTTATGCTCTGCCCTCGTTCAATCAACCCGTAAGTCCGGAGATTCCTATCGGTCAGAAGCTACTCGATATCCCTATCTTCACTCGGGACTTCTCGAAGAACTCGCACCATCTCCTTAAAGTGTTCGCCCTCAGGTCGCTGGATCGTTGCTGTAAAAAGAAAAAAAATAAGTTTCACTTTGACCGCAATCGCCTTAATATTTACTTGATAACTCAGCTACGCTCACGTCTGAATAACCATCGCCGGGCAAACCTTGGGGGACATCTGACATAGAACCATTCCATCCTATAGTAACTCAATCTGGTCCAGGACCCAGTGACCACTTGGCAATTCCTCACTGCTTCCAGAAATGTGAAGGAAGGGTAATCACCTCGGGTCTTGAAATTAAATAGATATCTGATCTCGGTCGGGATCGGTGGCCTATGAAGGTACTCCATGAAGACGATGAACAAGCTTTTCATGGAAGCATATCCGTTCGAGTGTAGTTGAGACGGAGCGATCCTCAAAAAAGACAACACTTCCCTTATATACTCGTTGAATGGAGGAAGCGTCCCGGCCGCGCATGCGTGGTGATTGAATGCTGTATATCCTTCCGGCGGATTATGTGGTCTATCGTTCGGCCCCGGCAATAACACGTCATCCAACGACAGGTCGTGCCTCAAGCATATTCTCCCCAACATATCTTCAGAATTATTGGATTGAACGGAATCCGATGGGTTGGCAATAAAAGACGCATTGGGGAATTCGTCCGGGGCTGGACCGATGATCTCGGGTTCAATATCCGAAACCTCTAGTCTCGAAGTGACTGTGCTTTGAACCTCCTGCTGCCACGAACTTGAAGGTTCAATGACTAGCTAACTCACGAGAAACCATCGTTAGACGACAAAGGACCTGTGCGTTCCCCCAGTGTAAAGTGTATGAATGTATGTTGTATAGTGCCATGCATTACTTGAATAAGTGTCACAGAGCTAAAGGAAATATGCAAACGACAAAGCTACGGAGCCCAGTTATAATGACCGTCATCACTGACCATCATCACTAAACCGTTTGTATGATGGAATTTGATTTGGATAGAAGTTTCGAATACGTAACACAGTGCCTTCTTCTATGAAGCTTCGAGACGAAGCATAATGCAGTAAAGGCAAGGCAAGAGTAAAAAAGTAAAAAGTGAAAAAGTGGCAAGCCAACTGCTATTTATATGGAGATTTGAGACCGACCGAGACGATTCCTCTTTCGGTAAACTTGACCGGTCGCAACCAGTCAAAGCGTGGATCGGTTTGAAATCTCCATTCGAGACCATTAACCTGATGCCTTGTGGGTTCGAAGCTAACCTCATATTTCATTGATACGAAGCACACGGCAAAACATCGAGTCGCATCGATGCGAAACAAACAGTGAGCACATTACTTCGAAACCCTTGTTCACATCAACAGATTCACGACTCCATTCACAACCTATCGATATGAACGACTATTTCGTATCCATCATTTCCTATCGATGCGAACTACTATTTCGTACCCATTCTTTCTCATCGGTACGAATGAACATTTCATACTCGCCCAAGTTATTGGTTCGGATGTCAGATTCGTACCCATCGTAACATAGGCGTACTCCATCCATACAAGTGTATACTTCAAATCCATCGATGCTCCAACACATCGGTTCGAAGTATTACATTCGCGCAACCCAAAATCGTTTCCTTCGACCTTCTATATCGGTTCAGGAGAGGATCGATACGAAGGGACTTTTCAGAACAACCATCATGCGTTGTCTCGACTTAAGTTTCCAAATCGGTTCAGGAGAGAATCGATGCGAAATTCGATAGCAAACCAAACTGACAACGACTCGTGGACGCACGACGTTAACAAGGGTCAATCTACATATGCGCATACATGTCGAACTAACATTCGATTTTAAACATTTACAGGGATCGAATACTCATCTTGTTACAAATGCAACAGCCAACGGCTAAGTGCTATTATACAGCAATTAATCATATCAACGCAAGGTTACAGCAATACGGAGTACGAATCTCGACAAAAAAGAGGGCAATGATTGTTCAGAGAGAAATTGCAGCTATTCAAAGCATGTCATGTTCCCACAAGACGTACTTTGGGGGGCAAAATGTTATCCTGCTTTTTGGTAAAGCCGCGATACCAAAAGATCGATCGAAAAAGGAGAACAGTTCGTATCAGAGATTGATCATGCTTCGTTTCGCTATGGATATCGCTGAATTTTGTCCGAGTCCAGATTGAGCTACAATTGATAGGACACGACAAGAATGATCATAGAAGTCAGCATCTCAAATTTCAAGTCAATCCGAGTTCATACGCTCAAGTTATGATCGATTCAATTTGAAGGGGAAGACCTAGGTTTGGAACCCATCACTGATCAATCGTTCGAACCGATCACCTTCGTATCGATCGACTTCGAACCCATCAAAGCGCCTCGGGTTCGACTCCATCACCTTCGAATCCATCGGGTTCGTGTTGATGGACCTCGTATCCATGGAGAAGTCACAAAGCTCGTATCCATCAGAGGAACGCGAGTTCGAATCCACCAAGCATCAGTTGTTCGAACCCATTATTGAAGCTTTGTTCAAACCCATCCATAAAGCCTTGTTCGAACCCATCATTGAAGCTTCGTTCGAATCCACTAGGTCAACTAGCCACGATGACGTGTCATCCATCGGTTCGAATGCGCCAAGGTACATGGAGTCGAAGTGGTCAACTCAGAGTGAAGACCGGATCGAAGCGAAGTGTACGCTCCACGTCAAACATGAAGACACGTGCCGCCATCGGTTCGAAACCATCGATTCGAAGGGATGGTTTCGAACCGAACAGCTACTCAAAGAAAGTAATCTCGAACCCATCATATCTCCCAATCTATTGATCCAAACACTACGAAATTTTCACAGAAGCTTGCATACATGTTGAAGAATGTCCACACCAAATTTCACCTCGATTGGATGAATTTATGATCGTTTCGAATGTAGTTCGAATCGATGCCAAAGTGGGCCCAAATTTCCTAAGACCGGGCGCGTGGGCCCCCTCACGTGCCAGAAGTGGTCTCCCTAGTTTTCAGCGAAATATCAGCATCCTACGCCTATAAATAGAGCCCCAGAGCCAACAGAAAAAGGACTTTTGGATTCTCAAGCGCCTAGACTCTGCCGGATCGAGATCTCCATCATCCTACATCATAATTTTGCTGTTGATTTCAAATTTCCAGTTGTAACTCACTGTTGATCGCTGTAACAACTTGTAATCATTGAAAGAGAATCAATAAAACTGCAAAAACTTCACAGTGGACGTAGGCAACACGCCGAACCACTATAAATCGCTTGTCTACGCATTTACTCTACTGTTGATTGGAGTTTTTGTTAGATAATATTTGTTTTGAATTTACATTCTTCATTATTACCTCTTCAACGACTCCCGAAGAGTGTTGTGACCAATTTTGGTGCAGACAATGCATTTATATGTAATTGTTCACCGACGGGATATGACACAATATCTTGTTGTTCATATTATATTGTTATTGATGATGTATGCCTGTTATTATTATTGTCACATCTGTTATCACTCTACAAGTTGCCTTTTAGTATATAATTCACTATGGGTTGAAATGATACATACCCGAACGGACTTTAGAAATAGGAGAATTTCGTTATGAGTTGAAATGATAGACCCAAGCGATTTTCATTTGAATTGAATTTGGGATTGCGGGTGGAAATGATGTCTGCCCGTATATATTTAAATTACGGATTGAAATGATAAATTTCCGTGTCACTTGACCGTAGGATAGGAAATTATATACAGACACCGTTGGTCTGTATATAAATATTTTAAAGATGATTTCTATGATTTTGAAAGGGAATATATATATGGTTTTATTTAATATTGGAAATATCTTTAAATTTTTATATAAAGTAGATATAATAATAAACTTTAATCTAATAAAGTTTGATTTAATTAATATAATATGTCTAAGTATTATATCTTTGAATAGATTTTCAAGGATTTGTATAAATTAAGGAAGATAAAGTTGAATTAAGTAAAATTGTATCTAATTCAGAATTCTACTTAATTAAATCGATTTGATGTAACAACCTTGTATTTTGTAATTTATTTTAATTGCTTATTTTGATTATTTTATTTGAAACTCTTGATTTAAAAACTTTATTATATTTATTATAATGGATAAATTTTGTTATTTTAAAAGTATAATTTTATTTTTGTGAGAATTATAGTTTCAAACCTGAATAAATAGAATATTTTCCAGAAAAGTGGATTTTTGGTCAATCTGGTCAAACTTTGACTTTTAGATTTAAAATTTAAATATTTTTATTTTTTAAATTTTATCTTTCATTGTGAAAATACATTTAATTTCAAGAATACTGCTTTTCGTTTCGTTGAAATCCGATTTGTATTGTGAAAGTTATGCTTTTTACAATATTGTATGTAAATTGATTTATTTAATAAAATTGTCTATTTTAAAATATATAAATAATATTTTTATTTGTCATATCATGTTCTAATATATGTAATATGACATGTTAGGTATATATTTTATTTTTAAAACATTTTAAAGAGATGTTATAATTTTCCAAAGCTTGCTGTATTTTATTTTCAAATTTTAAAACCTAGTTTCTATTTTTAAGCTATTTTCTTAATTATTTTATATTTATCTAAAATTTATTTATTTTTTTCTATTCATACATTTTTTTTATTTACTTACATTTTTCATGTGTTTAAAAATGAATAAAGAAAATAGAAATATGAAGAGTTTTATAACCTTTCGCATGCCTTTGACTTTTCACCTTCTTTTTACCTTTTCATTTGCAAATCAACACTAGCATTCAATTTGGCTGACCATATCCTTTCTTCAGCCCATCACCTTCATTTTTCGCGAAAAAATAAGTCTCTCAAACCCTAAAAACATTTGGGTATCAACTGAAGAAAATTTTTGGTAAAATCTCATTCTTTTTCTACACTTTTCTACTTGTTTTTGTATTGATTTTGCACTTGCATCAACTCTATATGTTCGGCCCTCCCTACTCCAGCACCACCACAACCAGCCGCCATCTCTTCCTTCCCATTGACCTTCCATAGCCGTGGCCTATTAGTTGATGATTCACCAAAGAAAATGAAGAAAACTCCTTGAAATCATCATAGCCGAACTCCACTTTGTTCCACCACTCCAACCACCACCTTGGCCGACTTGTGCACCACCTCCACCAGCCAAACCTGAGCCTAAGACCTCTTCCTCACATGTATTTGATATTTCCAGATCAGGCCATGCCCAATCATCCCTTGGCCGAAGCCATTTATGCCTTGAAATCCTTGTAGTTGTGTGTTGATGCACACATATATCTCTTCTCTCTCTCCTTTATATATTGTTATGGCCGATCTATATGAACTGAACTTGATCCAAAACTGATCCAAATACATCCCATTACAGTTCTTTTACAGCCTATAGATGAAGCATAAATCGTTGAATGCAAGTGCAAAAGCGTTGGCTTTTTGTTTCATGTTTATTCCTAGCATTGTTTTGTGATAGTTTGGTTGAAAATTCATGTTTGTATTTGTTTTGTTTGATATGTAACAAGGCAATTAGCTTTGGCTCTCCCACTCACAAATCATTGTCGTGTTACCGTGCCTTTGAAGTTCCTTGTTTGTGCATTTGGTTGTCATCTCTAGCCATACAAGTGAGAAATTCTCACCAGACAAATTTATACTTATATGACTAGTAAACTGATCGCAATTGAATCTGTAAAACATAACACCATGCTATATTTGTTATGTTATGATCATACGATGTTCACCCATGCTTATTTACCTGTTATACCATCTGTTATTGTTATATAATGTTATTCTATTTATTTATATCAGTTTATCACACTGCAAGTTCCCTTTAGATTAGAATCACTATGGGTTGAAATGATACATACCCAAACGGACTTTAGAATAGGGAAAATCGTTATGGGCCAAAATGATAGGCCTGCACGATTTTTATTTATTTCATTTTTACTTGGGATTGCGGCTTGAAATGATGAAACCCGGCTTTTCTTTGTAAATTACGGATTGAAATGATATATTATCCGTATCACTTTATCTAGGCTAGAAAATGATATACAGACCCGTGGTTAAAATATATTTTTCTAAAAATTTTAAAATATTTTAGATATGTAAACATGTAACGACCCATAAAATTTGATGATTAAAATGAGTTAAATTAATAAGATTTTTAATTAAATTTAGAAAGAAATAAAAATCTTATAATTTAAATTGGAGCGAATGTTAGAAATTAGATGTAGCAATTGTAATTAAAATTTACAGTTATTTGAAATAATGTAATTGTCATACTTGGTTATAGGTTTAATATAAGAAACAAATGGAAATGTTGAATTAGTGAATCATTAATAAAAATATTAATTAGAATGGAATTCAAATTAATATAAAAATGAAATAGGGTAAATTGTTGCACTTGGGAATTAAATGGACAATAAGTAAATAAATGCAGTGTTGTATACATAAAGGAATTTGTACATAATTAATAATGATTGAATTGGAATTTAAACTAAATAAATGAACATAAATAAAGGGTACTTTATTGATGATTAATATAATAACGGAAAGGTGAATATAAATTGATTAGAAACATAAGTTTATTTATAAGGCAGTAATTGATGAATAAAAAGTTTTGAAACCTAGTAGATAAATTTATTGAGAACATTAATGGTAATTTACATATATATTTGGCAATTGACAATTTATGAATTTGTTAAGATTGTAAATTTATAATCTAATATTACGTAATGTTAACTAAGGTAACTTAACTAAGGTAACTATTAAAAAATTGAAACGAAATGCAAATCAGTGGAATTAATGAAGACGTATACGTAGCTACAAATTGAATATATGAAAACAAAAGGTAAGCACTGGATTAAATTAAGGAAAGTTAATATTAATAAATGGTCATTTAATAAAACCAATGTTCTGGGAGTAATTATAATAGTTGTTTGAAATTTGTATAAACTTTGATTTGGAAATCAATTGGATTTAAAATGAAATTTGATATTACATTAATGAGTTTAAATGTATTTTATTTTGTAAAGTAATAAATAGTGTAATAAAAGAATGAAATCAAGATAAATAAATTTAATTGAGACTTTAATTATAAATAATTGGTGAAATAATAGGATAGATGGTAATCGTTTGTGGAGAACAGCCATACAAGTATTATAAAGAATATATTGGCGATAAACAGTTATTTCGAATAAAGGTAATTAAATATTACTTTAATGGATGTAAATGTAGTAACGGATAGAGTGAATGAAATTAGCATTATAGAAGAAAAGTTAACATTGTTTTGTAAGAAATAAAAGCCTATTAATGTGACTGAAGGTTAACGGTAACGATTATTGTATGTTACCTGTGTATGTAGCTTGTAAATTTAAACTTTGAAATTTGTTACAATAATTATAATTTAATATTACGTGTGATGCCTCACCTCTATGCCCACGCTAGCCAAGGACACTACAGGGTAATGCCGTCAACTAACATGGAGAATAAGGCTGGTTAGGAGCGACCATCTATAGCCTTGCTCTAACTATCTATTGAATACATCGACAATAGACATACCAAGCAGGTCGACACACCCAATGAATACTTAAAACAAAACCATAGGTGGTTGAAGGATCTATCAGAACAGAATATAACAACTCAAATGTAATGTATATCACAGAACAGTAGATCATCATATACACATATATTGATACATAACAGAGTATACAAAATAATACATGTCAAGTGGTATAGCAAACCACAATATACAGACGATTCCAGAATAATACATATATCTGAGTTACAAAAAAAAAGGACTACACAAAAAGCTTTAACAAAAAGGAACAAGCTGAATAGTCCATGCGGAAGCAAAATAGGCTATGTCCAAAAGCACCTAACGTGAAACATCTCGGTCTGACCCGAGTATAAAATACACGGGTCAGTCTAGCAAACTGAACAACAATAAACCTGCAAGGTTACAAGATAGAACAAATATCTCTAAAAGAGACAACACAATCATCTAACAAAAAGATGAATCATATCATAACAAGCCTCATATCATCGGCAACTCATAGAAACAAAGGATAGGAATATCCCAAAACAAGCCATAAAGGGAAATAACAAATACCATTGAAGGTAACACAAGTTCCACAAGGTAATCGCTACATATCATGCGGCTCAAAAAGACCAACACCGAAGGGCGACACCTAGGGAATATACATATCCATGAAACATCATAAAATTTTGCACGTGCTCAGTACTGTATAAACAAGATCCATGAGCCCGAAGACTCCAAACCCAAATATCACTCGAGCGGCTCATAAAGACCTAACTCCGAAAGCGATACAATAGGGAAACAAACCCGAAGGCACAAAACCGAAGGCAACATACCCGAAGGTAACATACCCGAAGGCAACAAACCTGAAGATGCAAACCCGAAGGCAACACACCCGAAGGCAACAAACCGTAGTGGTGAAGGTCCGGAGGCACAGTACTGGACGCCACTAACTAGCGAAATGTGTCATAACTCTCAAAAAGGAATCCGGAAAGTGGTAACGTGAGTCCCATAACCACTCGTTCGCACTAAACGGTTTACTATCCGTTAGTTAATTTCACACTCAAAGCAGTACAAAGTCTACCTCATCTCATTGGTAAACCAGACCAAAAGGTCAAAACAATCAATCGAATAGGTCGGGGATTAATCGGATAGAAAAACGCATGGATTCATGGTCCGTGTTTTACCCAACCATTTAATCTCCCTTCCACTCCGCTCGAAGTGCGAAATTGTGTATGTGCGTTTTAAATAGAATTTAAGAATTGTAGAAGGAAACTTTTAATACGATTTAGAGGGATTATTTATGAAAACCCGTGAATGAAGTCAAAAATAAGTTATCAAAGCCAAAGATGCAATGACAACCACTAAAAACCAACTTGAATCGATAAAATTTTGAAAACCAATCAAAATGGGTAAAAATTGGCAAAACAGCAAAATAGGAGCAGGTCGGTCGACCGGACTACAGGGCACGATAGGTTGGCCAGAAGTAGAAAAATTGCTCCGAGTAGCAGGTCCGTCGACCGGTACAGGGCTCGGTCGGCCGAACTGCAAGTTTCTGCAGTTCCTGCCCTTTCTCATCGAATTGCCAACTCTTCCAAAACGCAATCGGTCGAGCAATGGACCTAAGGAGCCTTATCCAATAGATACCCCAGCTCCATTAGCTCTTCGATTCGCCACCAAAACATGCTCAAACATCAAAGTTAGGATCTTTAAAGAATTGAACCCAAACACTAAAAATTTGGATATTCACCAATTCAATCCAAACCAAAAGCAAGTGCATATAAACAAGTGCTAGGAATTCATACCCAACACCAATGAAATCAAGAGAAGTAGATGTGAGTTCAGAACTCACCTTCTTACACCCAAACAAAGATATATATAAGCATAGATGTGAGATAAAAATCTCACCTTTTATCTCAAAACAAAGAAGAAAAAGCTCAAACACAAGAAGGAGACTAGCTTCTCTTCACTTAAACTCTACAAGCTTCAATCTAAGAATAAAACACATATTTCCCAAAGTTAGGTTTAGGACTTTCTGAAATTGAAGAGGAGAAGAGTTGGAGAAGATGAAGAGGAGGCTTACCAATAGCTTCTCTTTGATTTTGGAGCAAGAATTCAAGTTGCAAGAAGAAACTAGGGCTTGGAATTTCTAATTCCCATTCTCTTCCCCCATTTTCAGTTTTTAGCTTAAGTTTTATGAAATGAATTAAGTGTGGAGAGGAGAGGGACTGAGTTAGGGTTAATTAGATAGTTAGTGCGCTGAACCCAACCCAAAACCCAACTAGAAAACGTAGCAAAATTCAACTTACTCCAAACATATCAAAGCTTATACTTAAAAAGATCGCAAACGCCATTTTGGACTCAATGGAAGCGGTATCGAGCCCTAATTCGGTCATTTGCAAAAAGTAACATTTCGGACCTAAAATCCGACTAACCACGCTATATTTAAATAAACCATTTAAATATAAAATCATTAAATATGCGGGTTGTTACAGATCTCCCCTCCTTACAAAATTGCGTCCCCGCAATTCCTAGAGACGATATTTGTAACAACTACATATAAACAACATTCAAAAGAAAAGGAAATAAGCTCGAGACGAAAAGATATTCTCACCGTTGCCAAGCGAAGATAGAAAACCCGGATAAGATCGCTTGATATACTCTCTGGTTTCCCAAGTACAGTCATTGGGGTTAGCAGACCATTAAACCTTAACGAGCGGCACGTCCTTGTTTCGAAGGTGACGCACCTCCGTGTCAAGTACGCGAATAGGTTGCTGTACAATAGATAAGTCCGGTGAGACCTCAAGCTCTTGTAAATCAGGAGAAGCGATAACAGAATCCGACTTCCGAAGACACTTCCGAAGTTGAGAGACGTGAAACACATCATGAATGCCAGATAAATGAGCTGGAAGTGAAACTCTATAAGCCATAGGGCCAATACGTTCAGTAATAGAAAATGGTCCTATAAAGCGAGGAGCCAATTTCTCAGTCGTACTGAAATGCATAACCCCCTTCAAAGGAGAAACACGAAAAAAGACAAGATCACCAACTGAGAACTCGAGAGGCTTCCTACGGCTATCCGCGTAGGATTTCTGGCGGCTCTGTGCCTCTTTCATTCTCAACCGAATAAGATCAATCTTCTCGGAAGAATCACGAACAAAATCTGGACCAAGAATAAGCTTTTCCCCAGATTCCAACCAACATGAAGGTGATCGACATGGCCTTCCGTTTAAAGCTTCGAAAGGAGCCATACCGATACTAGACTGAAAACTATTATTGTAGGAGAACTCTACAAGAGGTAGAAGATCCTCCCAACTACCACCGAAATCAAAAATACAAATACGGAGAAGATCTTCCAAGATACGATTCACCCGTTCAGTCTGTCCGTCAGACTGCGGATGATAAGCTTTGCTGAAATTAAGCTTTGTTCCCAAAGCTTGCTGAAGACTCTTCCAAAAATGACTCGTGAATAGAGGATCACGATCACTCACAATAGAACCAGGAACACCGTGGAGTCTCACGATTTCCTTGACATACAACTTAGCCAAATGAGAAGCAGTCCTATTAGACTTAATAGGAACAAAATGAGCAGATTTAGTGAGGCGATCACCAATAACCCAGATACTAGAATGGCCTGATCTCGAACGAGGTAGGCCGTCATGAAATCTATAGAAATATGATCCCATTTCCACAATGGAATCTCTAGAGGCTGAAGAAGACCCGAAGGACGCTAGTGTTCGGCCTTAAAACGCTTACAAGTTATGCAATTACTCACATAACTCGCCACATCGCGCTTCATGCCTTTCAATAATAAAGACGACGCATATCGGCATACATCTTGCTACTACCAGGATGAATGGTATACTTAGAATGGTGACGTTCATCAAGAATGTCATGCCTAAGTGCAAAATCAGAAGGCACAAAAATATGGTTCTTCTTGTGAAGACACTCATGAGAATCAATGCTGAAATCCCACAACGCCTCACTACAGGATCCAGACTCACAAAGCTGAATAAGATGCAACAAATCAGGATCACGCCGTTGAACATCGGCAATACGATCCAACAAAATGGGTCGAGCTCCCAAACTAAATAATAGAATAGGAGAATCAGAAGATGAACCTCGATCATGAATTTCACAAAAAGATAGAGTCTCAAGAATATTCCATTCGGCAAGCATCATAGAAACTACAGTCGAATGTTTGCGACTAAGCGCATCAGCAACACGATTACCCTTTCTAAGGGTATACTGGATATCAAAGTCATATGAAGCAAGAAACTCGAGCCAACGCTGTTGTCTCATATTGAGTTCCTTCTGAGTGAGCAAATACTTCAAGGATTTATGATCGGTATAGAGAATGAAGCGCTCGCCCAATAAATAGTGTCGCCAAATCTTCAAGGCGAAGACAATGGCAGCTAACTCAAGATCATGAGTGGCATAGCGAACTTCATTCGGACGCAGTTGCCTAGAAGCATAAGCTACTACCCGATCCTTCTGTGTAACAACCTTGTATTTTGTAATTATTTTATTGTATATTTTAATTATTTTTAATGTAAGATTTTGATTTAAAAACTTATTTTACTTATTTGAAATGATTAAATTTATTATTTAAATGTAATCTTGATTTTTATATGAGTTATAATTCCAAAATTTTGTAAGTTGAATATTTGCCTGAAATGCTGATTTTGGTCAAAATAGTCAAACTGTGACTTTCAACTTAAAATTTTAAAAGTTTAAAAATTTAAATTTTTTCTTTTATTATGGAAGTACATAAAATTATAAGAACACCACTTTTCGTTTCGTTGAATTTGGATGTAAATTGTGAAGGTTATACCCTTTACAATATTGTGCGTATATAGGGTTATTTAACAATGACTATTTTAAATTGTATAAAATACTTCTTCTTGGTTATATTTTATTTTAATATGTGATAATATGTTTTATTATATATATTTTGACTTTTAAATATTTTTAAATGATAAAAGAATTTTTCCAAAATTTACTGTATTTATTTCCTATTTTTAAATGCTGCTTTCTAATTTTCTACCATTTTCTTCATAAAAATTATATTTAATGAATTTTTTTTTGTGAATGCACTTTTATTTTTTTGTTATTTTATTTTTTATAAATATTTTACAAGTCCATGAAGATTTTCTAAAGTTCATTTGGATTTATTTCTAATTTTAAAGCCAGTCTACAATTTTAAGCAATTTTTTATTTTAATTATATATAATTAAAATTTATTTATTTATTTTATGCACTCACTTTTATTTGCTGTGTTTTACTTTATTTTATTCATTTTGCATGTATTTAAATTTAAGTAAATTTTTCCAAAGTGTATTGAAGTTATTTCTAATTCTTAAGTCTAGTTTTCATTTTTCTGTGCTATTTTTCTTATTTAATCATATCTAATTAATTTTTAATTTTTAATATTTTGTTTATCTGTTATATTTTCGAATTTTAACTGAGATTTTAATTATTTTCAGTTATTTGGATGTATATAAATATATATGAGAAATTTGAAAGGGTTAAGAGCTAAGAAACGGAAAAAAACGTTTTATCCGTTTCTTTTGCAGTTTCTTCTGTCATTAATACATCAATTCATCTTAGCCATTCCTTTCCCCATCTTTTGCAACCGACTTCCTCTTATCATTCACGAATTTTTGAAGCCCCAAAACCCTAAAAATCATGGTCTCCACCTTGAAGAAAAAAAATTAGGTAAATCCCTCTCTTCTTTCTACCTTTCTTACTTTTCTATGCAATTTTGCCTTGTTTCTCTTCTAAGTTTGGATCGGCCTCTTCTCCATAGCCACAGCCACAAACTCCTACATCTCTTCCATGCCTCCAACACCATATACTCCACCAACCATGACCATGGACGAGCCATCTATGGTGGCCAAACCCTTCAAATTGCAACCTACATGCCTAAAAACAATGTTTTTGACCATTGTTGCCTCATTCCCTTCATCTCCACTTGTTGCCTTGCCTATATGATGTTAAACCTGACCTATATGATGTCATACCTGAGTCAAAGCATCATCATAGCCAATCATAAGTGTCCCTTAGGCCAAGCATTGAAGTGGTTGAAGCAAGGTCCAATCTATCTTGTTCATTTCGCTTTGTATTTCAAAATTGTTTCAATGTTATTTTATGTTGAATGTTTATATATTGTCTAGTTT
Source organism: Allium cepa (assembly GCA_030765085.1). Classification (NCBI taxonomy): domain Eukaryota; kingdom Viridiplantae; phylum Streptophyta; class Magnoliopsida; order Asparagales; family Amaryllidaceae; genus Allium; species Allium cepa. The sequence goes on along the minus strand of CM060932.1, from coordinate 338,179,102 downwards.
GTTTTGTTTTGGATTGATGATACAAAATCATATCTTGGCTATCTTTTAACTCAAATCAAAAGTCGTGAAATTGTGCTTGTCGTGCCTTTGGAGTCGTGCTTGTATGTTGTTTTGGTCTCTAGCTTTGAAAAAGGTGAGTCTTTCTCACTCTGACATATATACTTATGAAAAGTGGATTGATGAAAAGTGTTTAGTAATGTAAAATGTTTATGCAAGTTAATGATGATCATATGATATGCTATGCCATGTTATTTCCATGTTATTACCATGTTAAAACTGTTAATCTTCACCTGACATCTGATATATGACTGTATATTGTGATATTGACTTTGTTTATATTATTTCTGTATATGATCACACTGTAAGTTCCCTGTTAGAAAAAATGTTATGGGTTGAAATGATAGGCCTAAGTTATTTTATTTATTTATTTAAACTTGGGATTGCGGGTTTGAAATGATAGAACCCAGATTTTTACCTTTTAAACTGCGGATTGAAATGATACATATCCGTATCACTTGACCTACGTTAGAAAACTATATACATACCCGTGGTTATTCTATAAAGTGCTTTGAATATTTTAAGTATTTTAAAAATATAAAATTATGAAATTTGATTTAAATAGATTTTGAAAGGTTTTAAAATAAATAAATTATGATTTTTCTATGTGTTAAAAATGTAATTTATGAATGGATTAATTGGATTTTTGAAATATAACTTATGTTTGAAATTTGGAATTTTGACTAAAAATGATATTTAAGTTACATGAATTAAATGGACTTTAATTTTATTTGGAAAATGGTAAATATGATAAATTGATTTATATTTGAATTTAAGCGATTTATTAAAGAATTATTGATTTTCTATAAATTTAAGTGGTTGAATAAATGACTATTGAAAATGAAATTTTAAAATATAACTTGACTTGAAAATGTGAAATTTGAGTTTTAACTAAAGATGTTAAATTAATTAAATAAACTGGAAGTTTAGTTAAATTTGTGAAATGGTAATATAAATCTGAAACGTATAGGTTTTAATTTATGAAAGAAACGTATAGGTTTAATTTATGAAAGAAACGTATAGGTTTTAATTTATGAAAGAAACGTATAGGTTTTAATTTATGAAAGAAACGTATAGGTTTAATTAATGAAAGAACGTATGGTGTTCTAATTAATGATAGGAACATGTAAATTCCTAATTAATGAAAGAAAGGTATAAGTTTTAATTAATGAAAGAAACGTATAAGTTTTTAATTAATGAAAGAAACGTGTAAAGTCTTAATTAATAAGAGAACATGAAAGTTTTAATTAATGCAAGAACGTATAAGTTTTTAATTAATGAAAGAAACGTGTAAAGATTTAAGTAGTGTAGTATTGATTTAAATTAATAAATGTTCATTATTGTAATAGGAATATAAAATTTAAAACGTACATTTGACACGCAGATTTTAATCAATGTAATGGTGTATTTTAAATTTATTAAAATGATAAATGTTACTTACTGTAATAATAAAATGTAAGTTGATAACGTACATTTGATAAGCAAGTTTTAATTTATGTGAATGGCATACTGTAAATGATTAAAATAATAAAGTTTCTTTATTGTAATAATAATGTAAGTTAATAAGGTGCTTTTAACTTAACATAAGAATTTCGGTTTAAATTGTATATTACAATAAGAAAGTTTATTTAACTATAAGGCTATGATAAATTGACATGTTAAAATTTTAAGCTTATCAATACTTTGATTATATAAAATGTAAAGTGGAAAGTAGTACATTCCAAAAATGCTATGATTCCTTAAGGTAACATTTCCAAAATGCTATGATAATTTAAAGGAATATTTCAAGTTTAATAAATTTAAAGAAATATTCAATGATATGAAAATTTGGGTTTTATTTGAATGATATAATATTGAATAATATTTTGAAATGGAAATGATATTGTGATATTGTTTTGAAATGAGTATGATATTTTGGTCTTGAAAGTATAAATTATTTGAAATAAATATCCATGGGTTATAATAACGATTGGTTGTTAAAGAGACCGGGATCGGATATTGTCTTATAGCCGGACAATATCGAAAACCACTTTAACAACTGTGTACGCGGTGGAGATTCCAGAATGAAGTAGGATTGTGGCGATGTTCACGAGGTATATTACGTGGACCCAACTCCCGTGAGTTGGCATATATGACTAAAACAGGAGCTATACCGGGCAACACAAAGGGTCGCACCCTTTCATTGAGCATGCTCCATCGAAAACTATTCTATTACTTTTGTGATTCGATTTGGTGGCGCCACTTTGATTCGGGGGTATTGTTCGAGGTGGGCGGAAGCTGCTGGCTTGCCGTCACCACCGGTCCGGGAGTGCAAACGGTGTATCCACCCTGGCATTGCCTCGCGTGCCGTGTCATATCCTTATATCGAGCCCACTACGATTTTGGTTTTAAAGATCCGACCGCGTTAAGGTTCACCATCCCCTTAACGCTATTTTCTATATGATTATACTTTACTGATTAGACACTACCGTATATAGCGTATATTACTACATAGTAAATAGTTTAACGGATCCTTAGAGGATGGGCGGTCCCAAGCATCCTTTAAGTTACTGATGCATTTTGTTACTGTTCACTTGAGTTGATTTACAGTTTATAAGTATTTATGTCCTGACTCGAGGGTTTTGTATTTTGCTTTAAGCTCGGGTCAGATTGATTGAGTTAGCATTCAAGATTCACCTTCGGCGTTGGAGCTTTCCTTGAAGATCCAGCCATCTATTTTGTTTCAGTATCCAGTGGTTCAGTGATGTATCTGATTTGTACCTGATGTATCCTGTTACTATTCTATTGTATCTTATTTAACTCTGATGTATCTTATAATTTATATAGTAGCTTCATGAACTACTATCTCTTTTTCTTCCGCTGCATTTTTATATACTCTGTGTCTGTGATCTGTGATTTTATTTACTGTATATTCTGAGATTTGCCAAATTTTTATTTCAACGCGGTATTTTGAGCAATTCAATTTCGGCATGAGTGTCTACCCATACACTTATAATGGATGCGAATAGTTGAAAATACCGGGTCGTTACATTCTGCATAAGAATAGCACCGAGACCACTACCACAAGCATCGGTGTAGACAACAAGATCATGATTCCCCTCGGGAACCACCAAAATAGAAGCATCAGTGAGAAGTTCCTTCAATGTCTGAAAGGAAGCTTCACACTTGTTGGACCAAATAAAACGAATGCCTTTCCGAGTAAGGCACGTGAGAGGAAGCACAACCCGGGAAAAATCCTTAATGAACCAACGGTAATAACCCGCCAATCCAAGGAAACTACGAATCTCATGAACATTCTCAGGCCTCTTCCAATTCTGGATGGCTTCGATCTTTGAGGGATCAACAGAAATGCCATCGAAAGATACAACATGGCCTAAGAACTTAGCCCTATTCTCCCAAAAATGGCATTTGGAGAATTTGGCTCTAAGCTGATGATGACGGAGAGTACTCAAGACAATTCTCAAGTGATTAGCATGCTCAGCATCAGACTTAGAATAAATAAGGATATCATCAATGAAGACAAGGACGAACTTATCGAGATATTCTCGGAATACCTGATTCATAAGATCAACAAAGAAAGCAGGAGCGTTCGTCAAACCGAACGGCATAACGAGCCACTCAATAGAACCATAACGAGTGCGGAAAGCGGTAAGAGGTATGCTATCCTCCGCGACTCGTAACTGATGAAAACCTGTGGCAAGGTCAAGCTGAGAAAAGACCTTAGAACCACTCAATAGATCGAACATATCATCGATCCTAGGCAATGGATATCTATTCCTGATGGTTAACTCGTTAAGCTTACGATAGTCAATGCAAAGCCTAAGAGTTCCATCAGACTTCTTCACGAAGACGACCGCGGATCCCCACGGAGAAAAACTGGACTGAATCAACTGCTTGGACTCAAGCTCTAAAAGCTGCTTCTTGAGTTCCTCATTTTCCTTTGTAGACATCCTCGTGGGAGGACGACTAACTAGCTGCGCACCTGGAATGAGATCAATGCGGAATTCAATTGCCCGCTTGGGTGGCAAACCCGAAACAGGCTAAAAAACATCAGAAAATTCACAAGCAATAGGAATACGAGATATATCATCATCATCTCGCGAATTAAGAGAACATAAAGCCATTTCGGAATTATCCACATTCCGAAGAACAAGAGATAACTGAGTAGGCGAATCCGGATGTCGAAGATACAAAATTCTTTCCGAACAAATAATCCTGGCATCATATCTCACTAGCCAGTCCATTCCCAAAATCATATTAAATCCCAGACAAGAAATAACGTGCAGATTCGCACGAAAAGAAAAGCCACATAAAACAATCTCAATATCATCACAAAGCATACTAAGGGTCGCGGATCCTCCAATAGGATTCGCAATCCTTAAAGAAGTAACCAAACAAGAAACATCCAAGGATAAATCATCAACGAGCTTCTTCGATACGAAAGAATGTGAAGCACCCGTATCAAAAAGAACTCGTACTATGATCATGAAATAAAGTAGAACCTTCCAAAATAGATGGAGATATACCTTTGGGCTGAGAAGGACCTTCAGAAGCCTTAGCAGCATAAAGCCTGCTAGACTTGGCAGTAGCCGGAACAGTAGGGCAAGTGGAAACATGATGACCTTCCTTCTTGTAATAACGGCAGAAGAGAGGCTTAAAACAAGCTCGAATAATATGATCAGGAGAACCACAATTGAAACACTTCCGAACGAAAGGTGTTCCAGAAGACTGAGGCTGAGAGCTAGAACTACCAGTCTTCTTCTTCTTAGAAGGAAAAGACCTCTTCTGAAATGGAAACTGCTTCTTGTTGGGGTTCTTGGAAACCTCAACATCAACATCACTATCACACTGCTTCTCGACGGTCTCGAGATGAAGTGCCGAGTCAACCAACTCCTCAAAAGAAAGCTTAAGCTGGAGCAACAAAGACTTCTTAAAATATTTCTTAAGACCAGAAACAAAAATCAAATTCTTCTAATAAGAAGTGCTAATGAATTCAAGACCATACTTAGATAAAGCCTCGAAGGATGCAACATACTCAGAAACAGAAGATTTCCCTTGCTTCAACTCAAGGAAGCGACGGGTCAATAAAACTTTTTCAGATTCAGAAACGAACTTGAGTTCAGATCGCTCCTGAAACTGAGTCCAAGAAAGAGTAGGCTCATCAATTTCGGCTACAAGAAGCTCATACCAATCAAGAGCACGCTCTTGTAATAAGCTAGAAGTTACAAGAACTCTATCATGGTCAGAAAAATCCATGCGAGAGAAGATACGCTTGCACGTGCCAAACCAAGCTTGGACTTCAAGAACATACTCGGAGCCTTTAAACGGTTTTCCTCCAAGATGAGAAAAATCACTGCACAGACGTGCAAAGGCAGAGTTGCGAGGTGGAGAAACTCGAGGAGGAACTAGAGGCTGAGTGCTCCTAAACAACTCCAAAAACTGATCGGTAGACGTATAAACGCCATCCGGGTGTGAGCCACTGGATTGCCCAACATCCGAACGTCGTCCTCTGCCTCTTCAAGCCATGCGCTGAAAGTAAGATAAGAACAAAATTATTCACAAGGTAGATGTCACAATATGGAATACTACGGAATTTAAATGCATTCCTAGACATATTCCTACATTCTATCTAACCCTTGATGGTAGAAGGAATAGAGAGGCACGATGGTTCAAAGATTTGTATCACTTATATACTTTGATGTACCAGAATATGTGCATCTATTCTGTGTTTATCATATTTTGTTCTGAACCTCGCTCTGATACCACGCTGTGACGCCCCACCTCTATGCCCACGCTAGCAAAGGACACTACAGGGTAATGCCGTCAACTAACATGGAGAATAAGGCTGGTTAGGAGCGACCATCTATAGCCTTGCTCTAACTATCTATTGAATACATCGACAATAGACATACCAAGCAGGTCGACATACCCAATGAATACTTAAAACAAAACCATAGGTGGTTGAAGGATCTATCAGAACAGAATATAACAACTCAAATGTAATGTATATCACAGAACAGTAGATCATCATATACACATATATTGATACATAACAGAGTATACAAAATAATACATGTCAAGTGGTATAGCAAACCACAATATACAGAGGATTCCAGAATAATACATATATAAGAGTTACACAAAAAAAGGACTACACAAAAAGCTTTAACAAAAAGGAACAAGCTGAATAGTCCATGCGGAAGCAAAATAAGCTAAGTCAAAAAGCACCTAACCTGAAACATCTCGGTCTGACCCGAGTATAAAATACACTGGTCAGTCTAGCTAAACAAATCAGTCAGATAAACTGAACAACAATAAACCTGCAAGGTTATAAGGTATAAAAAATATCTCTAAAAGAGATAACACAATCATCTAACAAAAAGATGAATCATATCATAACAAGCCTCATATCATCGACAACTCATAGAAACAAAGGATAGGAATATCCCAAAACAAGCCAAAAGGGCAAATAACAAATACCAATGAAGGTAACACAAGTTCCACAAGGTAATCAATACATATCATGCGGCTCAAAAAGACCAACACCGAAGGGCGACACCTAGGGAATATACATATCAATGAAACATCATAAAATTTTGCACGTGCTCAGTAATGTATAAACAAGGATCCATGAGCCCGAAAACTCCAAACCTAAATATCACTCGAGCGGCTCATAAAGACCTAACTCTGAAAGCGATACAATAGGGCAACAAACCCGAAGGCACAAACCCGAAGGCTACATACCCGAAGGCAACATACCCGAAGACAACAAACCTGAAGGTGCAAACCCGAAGGCAACACACCCGAAGGCAACAAACCGTAGTGGTGAAGGTCCGGAGGCCCAGTACTTGACACCACTAACCGGCGGAATGTGTCATAACTCTCAAAAAGGAATCTGGAAAGTGGTAACGTGAGTCCCATAACCACTCGTTCGCACTAAACGGTTTACTATCCGTTAGCTAATTTCACACTCAAAGCAGTACAAAGTCTACCTCATCTCAATGGTAAACCAGACCAAAAGGTCAAAACAATCAATCGAATAGGTCGGGGATTAATCGAATAGACAAACGCATGGATTCATGGTCTGTGTTTTACCTAACCATTTAATCTCCCTTCCACTCCGCTCGAAGTGCGAAATTGTGTATGTGCGTTTTAAATAAAATTTAAGAATTGGAGAAGGAAACTTTTAATATGATTTAGAGGGATTATTTATGGAAACCCATGAATGAAATCAAAAATAAGTTATCAAAGCCAAAGATGCAATGACAACCACTAAAAACCAACTTGAATCGATAAATTTTGAAAACCAATGAAAATGAGCAAAAATTGGCAAAACAACAAAATAGGAGCAGGTCGGTCGACTGGACTACAGGGCGCGGTCGGCTGGCCAGAAGCAGAAAAATTGCTCGGAGTAGGAGGTCGGTCGACCGGCTACAGGGCTCAGTCGGCCGAACTGCAAGTTTCTACAGTTCCTGCCCTTTCTCATCGAATTGCCAACTCTTCCAAAACGCAATCGGTCGTGCAATGGACCTAAGGAGCCTTAGCCAATAGATACCCCAGCTCCATTAAATCTCCGATTCGCCACCAAAAACATGCTCAAACATCAAAGTTAGGGTCTTTAAAGAATTGAACCCAAACACTAAAAATTTGGATATTCACCAATTCAATCCAAACCAAAAGCAAGTGCATATGAACAAGTGCTAGGAATTCATACCCAACATCAATGAAATCAAGAGAAGTAGATGTGAGTTCAAAACTCACCTTCTTACACCCAAACAAAGATATATATAAGCATAGATGTGAGATAAAAATCTTACCTTTTATCTCAAAACAAAGAAGAAGAAGCTCAAACACAAGAAGGAGACTAACTACTCTTCACTTCAACTCTACAAGCTTCAATCTAAGAATAAAACACATATTTCCCAAAGTTAGGTTTAGGAAACTTTCTAAAATTGAAGAGGAGAAGAGTTGGAGAAGATGAAGAGGAGGCTTACCAATAGCTTCTCTTTGATTTTGGAGCAAGAATTCAAGTTGCAAGAAGAAACTAGGGCTTGGAATTTCTAATTCCCATTCTCTTCCTCCATTTTCAGTTTTTAGCTTAAGTTTTATGAAATGAATAAAATGTGGAGAGGAGAGGGACTGAGTTAGGGTTAATTAGATAGTTAGTGGGCTGAACCCAACCCAAAACAAACTAAAAAAAGTAGCAAAATTCAACTTACTCCAAACATATCAAAACTTATACTTAAAAAGATCGCGAACGCCATTTTGGACTCAATGGAAGCGGTATCATGCACTAATTCGGCCAATTGCAAAAAGTAACATTTCGGACCTAAAATCCGACTAACGACGCTATATTTAAATAAAACATTTAAATATAAAATCGTTAAATATGTGGGTTGTTACATTACGTTAATGTTAATTAAGGTAATATTTGTAAGTAATGTTAAGGTTATTCATATTGGACAATTTGTTGAGTTACAAGGATCAGAATAAAGCTTTATTAATTTATTGGAATTTAAAATTTAATAAAAGGATTAATTGCAATTAAATGGATTAAATATTTAAAATGGGAATTTTAATAAAAAGTGAGAATGTTAATGTAATCGATTTTGATTCCAATATTTATTTCATCCGTTTGTAATAATGAATCGAATAATAAAATGAAAAGTAAATATAATATAAATTTTTGGAAATTAAATTTATAATTTATGAATTTAATGGAATTGAGGTTAATACCGAAATTTATAAATTTATCAACTCTAATTTGACATTTAAATTGGTTTAAATCATTGTGAATGATTGGAAAATTAAAAACGATAAGCATTGGCAATTATCGAATTGAAATTGAAAATTTGATTAAATTGACTAAATTTTATTTATTTAATTAATATAATAATAGCCATTTTGGCCACTGACTTGGATTTCGACGAAACAAGTTTCGTCGGATCCATAACAGTGAATTTATGGTAGGGTTTCAAGTTTCATAGCGATCGGACTTGTCGTTTGATCGTACGACTCAAAACGCCATGAAATTAATGAAACTGAAATCAATTTGAAAATATTGATTTTAGCATAAATTTTTCATACGATGGAATTTGGACTTGAAACTTGTTCCATCGCGTTTAAATTAATATAAAAACAACTATTTTGATATATGGGTTGACCCAATTTTGTTCTGGAGTCAGAACGGGCTTTTGGGCCACTTTGTCCTTAGCGCGTATATTCAAATCGTGTCCATCTACTCTTTTTCCACTTTGCCTATATATATCCTGCTATAAACCATAGCAGCCTCTGTTTCTCATTTCTATACGTTCTATTCACCTCCTCATTCCAATGGAAGATAAACCCTAATCACAATTGCAATCCCAAATCAAATCCAAAGCTGAAATTTCAAACTCCTCATAAAAATTTAGAAAAATATATGTCGAAGCTCTCGATATACGCATCTCAAAACTGCAATTCGGTTTTCGATTCGGGTCACCATTTGTCCAGAAATTGAAGGTGAATTCTCGGCCATCCATTGTGTCGAAATCGACTTTGCCCGATCGACAAATCATAGTTACTGGGTCGAAGAGATTCTCGAGTGGAGCGCAATTGTATGGGTTTTGCATCGAATTGACGGTCAGATTGGCCCCTAAAATTCAATCCAGGGTTTAAGCTTATGGCGGCCGGAGGCGTTGTGGCACGATCGTGATCGATCGGTCCTGGTTAGTGACGTGCGGCCTGACGAGGCAAGGAGGGCGGCGGGGTTGCCGAGGTCTGGAGCGACGTATCGGGGTTACGGTGGCCGGTCAACGTTGGCTTGGGTATCGAGTGAGTTCTGGAAATTCGCGTGAGGTTACTATTTTGCGTTTATTTTCTGGAACGAGATGGCATGCAATGACGTGGCAGTGGGCGAGAAGTGTTCTTTTTTTTGGTTTATTTTAAATTTGAATTTCAATCACAATAATCGCTATAACTCTTACATACGAACTCCGTTTCATGCTCGATTTTTTTTGTTAGGATCGTAATAAAATTCTGGACATTGTGGCGCTAGTTTGGTTGGATTTGGAGACTGTCAAATTTTTGGGTTTAAATTGAATTTAAGTTCAATTTAAATTCCATAGGTGTGTATTTTAACCCACTCACAACTTCTGAAATTTCTTATGTCTGTTAAATTGATATATGATGTTATTTGAAATTTATTTATGGTTGTTTGGCATATTTTAATCATCATCCCCGTAAAATTAAATTATTTAATTTAATTGTTACTTAATTTTTCATCGCATATTAACTGCCTGTTAAATTGTTATTTAATTTATTGCATATAAACTGCCAGTTAAATAGTTGTAATTTATTTTTGAATATAAACTGATGGTTGATACTTGTTATTTATTACCTGTTATATAATGATGTATTGATGAATTTGGATGATGATTGTGATAAATGGATGTTTTATTATATCATCATAATCTGAAAGTTGTTATGCATTTATTTTAATTCGGGATTGCGGTTTGAAATGAGATACAACCGCATTTTTATTTTTAAATTGTGGATTGAAATGATAAATATCTGTATCACTTGACCATAGGATAGAAATTTATATATAAGCCCCGCGGTATATATATATATATATATATATATATAATTATTTTTGAAATAAATTTCTATGGTTTTGTAAAGAAATATATATATGGTTTTATGAGATATTGATTTCGGATATTTGATTAAGGTTATTTTTATATAGTTAAATTCTTGGTTTTTAGCTATGTATAAAATTGTTTAAAGTATGAAGTAAGTTTAATAATAAAGTTGATTTTATTAAAATATATTATGGATAAGTATTTACTTAAATTATATTCTAATATAGAGTTTATATTGATTTTTATAAATCAAAGCTGAGAAGATAGTTGAAAAGGATTTGAGATTTTATTAAATTAAGATCTTATTGAAATTTAGATTTAAAAAGAAAATGGTGTTATAACTAAATTCGGGTTTAAGATGAATTAAGAGAATAAATCTAGTCTAAATAAATTGAGGAATATTCAATTATTGAATTTGAAAATTTTACATCAAGGATACTGGATTTATTAAGTAAGTATTTCAAAACTTAATAATAGTAAAGTGAATTTGGCATACATATATGAATTAAAAATTCAGTTTTGAAATGTTGGAATATTTAAAACTTTGAAATATATGGAAATTTAAATGGTTTATTTGGGAATTCAAATCTGCATTTGGAATTGATTTGAGAAAGTAAAAAAGCTAACTTACTTTATAAAGTAATTTATATTTAGACCATTTAAGTATTGAAAATTATGTCTCGAAGCTATGGGTTTAAGGTATATATATTCGGAAGTACTATGATTTTTGAAAGAGATATATTTGAAATAAAAATGATATCATATTGATTTGGGTTTTAAAATAGAAATGATATCGTATTTATATGGTTTTGAAATGAATATTTTATTCTGGTTTTAAAGTATAAATTATTTTGAAAAGACCGTGGTGTTATAATAACGTTTGGTTGTTGAAGAGACCGGGATCGGAAGTTGTCATACTCTCTACCAACTTCGAAAACCACTTTAACAACCGTGTACGCGGTGGAGATTCCAGAATGAAGTAGGATGGTGGCGACGTTTCCTTTAAGGTAAATACGTGGACCTGACTCCCATGAGTTGGCATAAGGTGGCTAAAACAGGAGCGATTCTCCGGCCAATAAGGTCATTCCTCTGATCGGACGCACTCCTTCGATATTATACTTTGACATTTGGATTGATTCGGTGGCCACTTTTGATTTATGATTTTGGGGGTGTTGTTCGAGGTGGGCGGTAGCAGCTGCTACGTGTTACCACCAGCCTGGATGCGTAATTGGTATATCTACCCTGGCATTGCCTAGTTGTGCCGTGTCACCTACCCTATCGCGCCTTGTACGAGTTTGGTTTTCTGCATAGCCCGTGTGGTATCCTTTGGTGGCTTCCCGATCAGGAGGGACTATGATATTGGATGAACTACTGGGATTATTACGTGTTAAGGGCTATATGGGTAACCCTTAACGCTATTTAAAAGTAAGTTTATTTTACTAATAGACATTATTATAATAGCGAAATATTACTACATAGCAAATAGTTTAACGGATCCTTAGGAGATGTGAATCCCGAGCATCTCTTAAGTTACTTCTCTCATATTTATTTCTGCTGATTTAACTCACATATGATCTTTTAGCTCTGACTCGAGTGTTTTGTCTTCTCGATTCGCTTGGGTCAGTCTGAGCGTTTCAGGATTTGAAGATTTTATTCCGGAGGACGAAGACGAAGATTTGTAATACAATTATCTATTATATTATTCCACTACACTATTGTATTCCGCTGCATTATTGATATTCTATGGTATGTATAACTCTGATATATATTGTAAGTATAATTAAATACTTTGAAAAATAGCTTCATGAATTGTATATTTGACTATTATATTTTTCCTTCCGCTGTGAGATTCTGTTGTTTTTTTTTATTTCATTCTTGGTTTTCTTATTTACCCCATAACAATCCGCCCTTCCGTATGGTTGGATTGTCACGTGTGTCGATTTAAAGCGTGCGAAAAGGCGGGATGTTACATCTGGTATTAGAGCTTTGGTTTAGCAATAAACCTTAGCTTTGTGGGGTTTGACTCTTTATTGATGTGGTAAAAATACCCTATGGGAGTCGCTGAGTGTATATATATGAGAGAGCGTATTTGTTAGTGTTATAGAAAGGTTTTAATATTGTGTTAATCTGTTGCGTTTTGTATTTATAAATTCTGGTTGGTGCATGGGACGCTATGACATCAATAGGGATTTATAAACACTTAATAGGACAGACCGACCTAATATTTGGTTTTAATATAGGTGAATGAATTAATTTTTCCTATTATATTTTCTATATATATAAAATAAATTTTTATAAATTAAATATATATTTGGTTGCAATATATTGGTTATTAGGTAATGAAATTTATAAATAATAGTTTAAATAAGATTTAAAATAAATAAATAAAATTGGAAATTTAGAACATAAGTTCTGGGGTTTTGAAATTTCTTTGAATGATTTTGAAATATAATAATATTTTCTGATATAAGTATTTCAATATAATTTGAAAGAAATGTTTTTAAAAGAAATTTTGGAAAGATAAAGTTGTACTCCCCTCTTTGTCGCTGGAAAATAATTTCGGTGATGAGTGCACGCATCATCGACATTCATTTTCGAGTTTCGAAGTGGGAAAGCCACTGTAGTAGTTTTACTAAATATTTATTTTAATAAACAAATATAAATTTTAAATTGTTTTAAATATAATTGGATATATAAATTGCAAGCATATGTTTATCTGTTATTTTAAAATTATTTTGAATAAAGACCCGGTATTTAATTCCTAAGTTTCCATTAATTAATAGTTTCAATTAAGGGTAGTAAAATGGAAGTTAATTAATAGTTGGAGCCTTTAATTAAAATAAGTAATTTAATGCTAAGTTATAAGTAAAAAGAAATTAAAGGATATGTTACAAATGAAATAACAAGAAAGTTGAAATTGTAACTTATAAAACAAAAGATGTAATTATTGAACATTAGATTAAATTAAAAGAAGTGAGGTAAAACTTGTATAAGTTTCATTTTCATTCTTTAGACATATATACAACTTACCAAAGGATGTAAAAAGTTGAAATGTTAATAAGAAGATGTAATAGATATTATACAAGTAATAAATTTGAGGTAATAAAAGTAATTGATGAAATTCTTTAATAAATAAGTACTTGTTGTTCTAGTGGTATAAACTTTGGTATAATTGAAATTGCTTCAAATAAAATATAATATAAAGATAAGTAATATAAATAAAGGATTATAAACTTAAGAACATGAAATTAAGCAGTGAATAAATGAATGTAATATAATAAAAGAAAATTTCATGTTATAAATAAGTGAAATGAGATTTTGTTAGAAATGAATAAAAGTAAAGGAAACTGTAAGAAAGAAAAAATGTAAATTAAAAAGATAAATTTCTATATGAATGAAATCAATAAAATGAAATTAATCTATTGTTTTGGAATTGTTGTTTGATTGACTTATAGCTGTTTAGGCAAAGATACTCTAAAATTGTTTGGATGAATAAATAATCTATTTAGTTTCATCCAAGAATGTTGAGTAAATGGTGCACTAAGTAGTTATTTTCCATTCTATGCATTTTAAAGTTGGACCCGAACAACTATTTGTTTTGTTTGATATGAATGAATGATTGATTATGTTGATCTGTATGATGGTTGTATGTTGTGATTGCAAGTGACTGTGGTGTTTGACATTGCTTTGTTTGGTAGTGATTGAAACAATTTAAATATTTCATTTTATATAATTATTAACTCTTTTGGATTATATAAGTGAAATACAGGTTAGGGAAGCAATTGCTGCTGCTTTTGGTTTCATAATTAAGTGTTAATTGCCTAACAAATAGGTACGTTTTCGGATTACGGATTTATAGCGCTATTATATTGTTTCCCGGGTTGGGATATGTATATTATTTTGGAAAGTATATGTTATATATAGTTATTTTGATATTATATTTTCTTCCGAGCCTCTCCGTACAAAGGAGATTCTGCCAAAATTTTCCGTAAATTTTGGACTTATGAAATATTTTGAAAACGTTTCCAAACCTTATTAATTTGAATATAAAAGATTTAAATGTTTATAAATCTATATTTTTTATTTAAATTATCCTATTCTATAAATTTATTTGTTAGGAATATAATGTTTGAATAATTTATATTAATTTATAAGTCCTTCTTTTCACTTATTTTCCTTTTCGAGGACGAAAAGTTTTGAGTGGGGGAGAGTGTAACGACCCATAAAATTCGATGATTAAAATGAGTTAAATTAATAAGATTTTTAATTAAATTTAGAAAGAAATAAAAATCTTATAATTTAAATTGGAGCGAATGTTAGAAATTAGATGTAGCAATTGTAATTAAAATTTACAATCATTTGAAATAATGTAAATTGTCATACTTGGTTATAGGTTTAATATAAGAAACAAATGGAAATGTTGAATTAGTGAATCATTAATAAAAATATTAACTAGAATGAAATTAAAATTAATATAAAAATGAAATAGGGTAAATTGTTGCACTTGGGAATTAAATGGACAATAAGTAAATAAATGCAAGTGTTGTATAAATAGAATTTGTACATAATTAATAATGATTGAATTGGAATTTAAACTAAATAAATGAACATAAATAAAGGGTACTTTAATGATGATTAATATAATGACGGAAAGGTGAATGTAAATTGATTAGAAACGGAAGTTTATTTATAAGGTAGTAATTGATGAATGAAACCTAGTAAATAAATTTATTGAGAACATTAATAGTAATTTATGTATATATTTGACAATTGACAATTTATGAATTTGTTAAGATTGTAAATTTATAATCTAATATTACGTAATGTTAACTAAGGTAACTTAACTAAGGTAACTATTAATAAATTGAAATGAAATGCAAATAAGTGGAATTAATGAAGACGTATGCATAGCTACAAATTGAATATATGAAAACAAAAGGTAAGCATTGGATTAAATTAAGGAAAGTCAATATTAATAAATGGTCATTAATAAAACCAATGTTCTGGGAGTATTATAATAGTTGTTTGAAATTTGTATAAACTTTGATTTGAAAATCAATTGGATTTAAAATGAAATTTGATATTACATTGATGAGTTTAAATGTATTTTATTTTGCAAAGTAATAAATGGTGTAATAAAAGAATGAAATCGAGATAAATAAATTTAATCGAGACTTTAATTATAAATAATGGGTGAAATAATAGGATAGATGGTTATTGTTTGTGGAGAACAACCATACAAGTATTATAAAGAATATATTGGTGATAAACGGTTATTTCGAATAAAGGTAATTAAATATTACTTTAATGGATATAAATGTAGTAACGGATAGAGTGAATGAAATTAGCATTATAAAAGAAATGTTAACATTGTTTTGTAAGAAATAAAAGCCTATTAATGTGACTGAAGGTTAACGGTAACGATTATTGTATGTTACCTATGTATGTAGCTTGTAAATTTGAACTTTGAAATTTGTTAGAATAATTATAATTTAATATTACGTTAATGTTAATTAAGGTAATATTTGTAAGTAATATTAAGGTTATTCATATTGGACAATTTGTTGAGTTATAAGGATCGGGTATAAAGCTTTATTAATTTATTGGAATTTAAAATTTAATAAAAGGATTAATTGCAATTAAATGCATTAAATATTTAAAATCGGAATTTAGATCAAAAGTGGGAATGTTAATGTAATGGATTTTGGTTCCAATATTTATTTCATCCGTTTGTAATAATGAATCGAATAATAAAATGAAAAGTAAATTTAATAGAAATTTTTGGAAATTAAACTTATAATTTTCGAATTTAATGGAATTGAGGTTAGTACCGAAATTTATAAATTCATCAACTCTAATTTGACATTTAAATTGGTTTAAATCATTGTAAATGATTGGAAAATTAAAAATGATAAGAATTGGCAATTATCGAATTGAAATTGAAAATTTGATTAATTGACTAAATTTTATTTATTTAATTAATATAATAATACCTATTTTGGCCACTGACTTGGATTTCGACGAAACAAGTTTCATCAGATCCGTAACGGTGAATTATTGTAGGGTTTCAAGTTTCGTAGCGATCAGACTTGTAGTTTGATCGTACGGACTCAAAACGCCTTGAAATTAATGAAATCGAAATCAATTTGAAAATATTGATTTTAGCATAACTTCTTCATTCGATGGAATTTGGATTTGAAACTTGTTCCATCGTGTTTAAATTATTTAAAAACATCTATTTGGATATATGGATTGACCCAATTTCGTTCCGGAGTCAGAACGGGCTTTTGGGCCACTTTGTCGTTAGCGCGTATATTCAAATCGTGTCCATCTACCCTTTTTCAACTTTGTCTATATATATCATGCTATAAACCCTTGCAGCCTCTGTTTCACATTTCTATACGTTCTATTCACATCCTCACTCCAATGGCAGACGAACCCTAATCGCAATTGTAATACCAAATCAAATCCAAAGCTGAAATTTCAAACTCCTCATAAAAATTTAGAAAAAATATAGATCGAAGCTCTCTATATACGCATCTCAAAATTGCAATTCATTTTTTGATTCGAATCACCATTTGTCTATAAATTGAAGGTGAATTCTCGGTCATCCTTTATGTGGAAATCGACTTTGCTTGATCGACAAATCATAGTTACTAGGTCGAAGAGATTCTCGAGTGGCGCGCATCTGTATGGGTTTTGCATCAAATCGACGATCGGATTAGCCCCAACAATCCAATCTAGGGTTTAAGCTTGTGGAGGCCGGAAGCGTTGGGGCATGATCGTGATTGATCGGACCTGTTAATGACGTGCGGCCTGACGAGTTAAGGAGGGCGGCGGGGTTGTAGAGGTTTGGAGCGACGTATCGGGGTTACGGTGGCCTGTCAACGTTGGCTTGGGTATCGAGCGGGATCTCGAAATTCGCGTGAAGTTACTATTGTGCGTTTATTTTCTGAACGAGATGACTTGCGATGACGTGGCAGTGGGTGGGAAGTGTTCTTTTTTTTGGGCTTATTTTAAATTTGAATTTCACTGACAATAATCCCTATAACTCTTACATACGAACTCCGTTTCACACTCGATTTTTTTATTGGGATCTTAATAAAATTCCAGACATTTTGGCGCTAGCTTGGTTAGATTTGAAGACTGTCAAATTTTTGGGTTTAAATTGAATTTAAATTCAAATGGTGTAACGAACGCGACTTTTTGACGCTCGAAAACCGACATCAATACGTACACTGTATCAACTGCCAAGTAATCGAAGGCCGGAAAACCTGACTGTTAGGGTTAAAGAAGAGGTAGAAGATAGAAGAAGAGAGAAAGAAAAAGAAAACAACAGAAACAATGACAGAATGTGACGCCCCACCTCTATACCCACGCTAGCCAAGTACACTACGATGTAATGCTGTCAACTAGCACGGAGAATAAGGCTGTTGAGGAGCGACCATTCATGTAATTGCTTTGTGCGAGCACCAATATGTCAGATAGTAAAACATGCATTTATTTCAATAGGGAATCCGACATACCGATACAAACTCAAAGCTATTATACAGTGGCTATATAAATCCTTCGGAAACAAATATAGAAATAAGCATAACATAAATCAGTCACAGATAATTCATATCACAAAGGCGGAAATAGATGTGAATATAACACTAAGAAGTTTACATCAGAGTAGTGGTCTAAACGATCCACAATATCACAAAAGAATAGTTACACGAACTACACAAAAGAATAAGTATACATTATGGAGTCTATATCACAAATGTATACAACAAAAACTACTAATCTAAGTAGTTAACCAAAAGTCAAGTAGGTAATCCCGGATGTAAAGTCAAGCAGAAGCACCTGTAACATCTCGGTCTGACCCGAGTATTATTTAATAAGAAAATAATAAATGGATCAGTCTAACTATAAATATCAGATGAAACGATATAGAGTAAGAGATACGACAAAACACATAATAATTACAATGCCAAGCTGTGATATATATAAGTAATTGAAAATCAACAAGAGATTAATCAATATCACCAAATCTACACAAGAATCAAAGGAAATGTCATACTCCTTATTTCATTCACCAAACCATAAATATTGACGATTATATCAATGTCAATCACAAAAGTCAATGACACACAAATTCACCAATGCACAAATATTGATAAAACTTATCAATGGAAATCACGAAAATTGGCGAAGCACAAATTCTAGAAATCATCTCAAGATATCCAGTCAATGACACATGAATTCACCTATGCACAAAAAATTGATAAATCATATCAATAGAAATCACAAAAATAGGTGAAGAAGAAAGTTCCAGAATTCGACACACGAAACCCAGAAATCACACAAAATAGGGAGGAAGGCCTATCACACGAACGGGAGCATGAAAACTCAACAGCATATGTATCACACGAACGAGACGCTATCTCAAGGTAACTAGCCATTAATTTTTGACACACGAACGACCCGAAGACCATGGGGCGCTACCCCATCAATGTGAGTCGAAACTCCACAAAACGGGGTTTAGTCTCCCTTGCAGACAAAGAGACATCGCACATTGCTAGTCTAAATCACAAAAATAATCGTCATGATCATCAAGAAGTGTCAATTACAGTAAGCTAGTAAATATATGAGCTTAGCTTCGTGTCCCATAACCACTAGCTTAACTTAAATATTTACGAACAAATTGTAGATCTCCACTATAAAATTGTCACAAGAGTTTCAATTGAACAAGTCCAAGAATTAACCGATGAAGTAAACGCAAGCGTTTCATACCACTCGTTTTACTAAGCCATTTAATTAGATTTCTCATACGAGTGAGGTAAAGGCTTGTATATACTAGTAGATTGGAAAACGGTTGAAGAAAAGAGCTTTGTAATTAAATAGTTTTGAAATCGCTTTGATGAAAGAGTTTTGATATTTACTACTAGTATTGAAACCTTTATATTTTAAAGTGACAAATCACGGAAGTGATTGTAGAAACAATTAATCATAAAAATTCACATTCGAAGACGTGAATAAAGTCCAAAGAAATTGATACCGGATCCATCGAAATGGATATTCTCAAAAATCCCGATATAAAAGACATCAAAGTCGATAATAAATGAAAATCAACAAATCGGATAATCACGAATCGATTAAATTTGGAACCAAGCAAAAACATGCACAAATAGGCACAATTGGCAAATAGGAGCAGATCAGTCGACTGCCCTCTGCAGTCAGTCGACTGAAGCAGAAACATGAAAATTTCATTTCCTGAGTCAGTCGACTGACCTAAAAATCCAGTCGACTGATTGCAGGGAAACAGAGGACCCGAGCCTCTGGAATTTGCCTTCGGAATGCCTATGTGCTACAGCCAGTCGACTGAATTTCAAAACCAGTCGACTGACTGGTACCAAGGCTGTTTTCTTAGCCTATGAAATGAAGATGCAATCTTCTCAAAAATGCAACCGGGCGAGCAACGGACACTAGGGATTTATGTCAATCGACTACCCGGCCCTATAAGCTTCACGATGCATCACCAAAAACATGTTAAGATATCCATAAAAGGATTTTCATAGATTTTGATTTCAAAACACTAAAAATTGGAATATACACCAAATCAATTCAAACCAAAATCAAGTGCACATGAATATGTGTTAGGAATTCATACCTAAAAATCGAAGATAATCATAGACATAGACGTGAGATAAAAATCTCACCTTTGAACCCAAACGATTGAAGAAGATGCTTGAAAGCAAAGGAGAATCAACCACTCTTCAAATACAACTCAAGAAGCTTGATTCTAAGCTTTAAAAGAAGAACACTCCGAAAGTTAGGTTTAGGAATTTCTGAAATTGATAAGAGACTGAGTTGGAGAAGAAGAAGAGAAGCTTGCCAATGGGTTCTTCTATTAGTTTGGAGCTAGAACTTGATTTGCAAAAAAAAAACTAGGGCTTGGAGTTTTAATTTCTCATCTCTCCATCCATTATTGCTAAAGATTCAGTATTAGGAATTTGAAATGAAGTAAATGAGGAGGAGAGGTGTTGGGACTGAATACATAAGTGGGCTCAGCCCAAATCAAAACCCTAAGTGAAAAAGTAGCAAAAATCAACTTACTCCAAACATATCGAAGCTTATACTCAAAAAGGTCGCAAATGGCATTTTAAACTCAATGGGAGTGGTCCCGAGTCCTAATTCGACCGTATGCAAAAAGTAGCTTTTCGGACTAAATTCCGAGTATCGATAAAATATTAAAATAAAATATTAAATATAAAATCGATAAATATGCGGGTTGTTACAGACTCCCCTGCTTAAAGAAATTGCGTCCTCACAATATTGAAGAAGAAAATATAAAGTAACAACCATAAAAGCATATTCAACACAAAAGAAATTTGAAATAAAAAGTTCACCTCAAAGAGCACGAGAAAGTAAGTCCGGATGTGTTCGCTCGATGAACTCTATAGACTCCCAAGAACAATCCTTAGGATTTGAAGACTATTAAACTTTCACAAGCGAAACATCTTTATTTCGAAGGCGTTTGACCTACGAAGCGATAATTCGAATAGGATGCTGCTCATAAGTTAAATTAGGCGAAACTTCAATTTCTTCCACAATACCGGGCTCAAGAATGGAATCGGAATCTTGAAGGCATTTCCGTAATTGAGAAACGTGAAGCACGTCATGAATAGCAGAAAATTGAGCCGGAAATAAAAGGCGATATGCCACGGAACCAATACGTTCGGTGATAGGGAATGGACCAATATATCGAGGTGCTAACTTTCCCGATCGACTGAAACGTACAACACCCTTCATAGGTGAAACACGAACAAACACAAAATCTCCCACATAAAATTCTAATTTCCTTCTCCGGTTATCGGCATAGGATCTTTGTCTACTTTGGGCTTCTTTCATCCTATAACGAATAAGGTCAATCTTTTCTGTGGAATCACGAATAAAATCTGGACCTAAAACCAGCTTCTCACCGGCCTCAAGCCAACAAGGAGATCGGCATGGCCTTCCATAGAGTGCCTCGAAAGGTGTCATACCAATACTAGATTGGAAGCTATTATTATAGGAAAATTCAACAAGAGAAATATGATCTTCCCAACTTCCACCAAAATCAAGAACACATGCACGAAGAAGATCTTCAAGAGTTTGATTCACAGGCTCGGTTTGTCCATCGGACTGAGGATGATAAGCGGTGCTAAAATTAAGCTTCGTTCCCAAAGCTTTTTGAAGACTCTTCCAAAATCCACTAGTAAACAATGGATCGCGATCACTAACAATAGAAGTAGGAACTCCATGTAATTTAACAATCTCTTTAACAAAGAGCTTGGCCAAAAGAGGAACGGTTCGGTTAGACCGAACGGGAATAAAATGGGCGGATTTAGTAAGTCTATCAACAATCACCCATAAGCTATCATGACCCGAATGAGAACGGGGAAGGCCATCTATAAAATCCATGGAAATTTGATCCCACTTCCAAATTGGAATTTCTAAAGGTTGCAATAACCCACCGGGCCTTTGATGTTCGGCCTTAACGAGTTGGCAAGTCATGCAACGCTTAACGAAGTTAGCGATGTCAAGTTTCATTCCCTCCCAATAATAAAGTCGCTTCATGTCCGCGTACATTTTGCTACTACCAGGATGAATGGTGAATTTGGAAAGATGGGAATCCTCTAAAATATCTTTACGAAGATCACCAATATTTGGTACGATAAGTCTACCAAATTTTCGAATGCCACCATGAGAATCAGTATCAAAGTCTTTCAAACCTTCAATATCAATTTTATCCTTAACATTTTAGCCAAGAAGAGCCAATTCAGGATCTAGCCCTTGAGCTTCAAGAATGCGGTCTAAAAGAGAAGGATGAGCCTCAAGGCTACATAAAACAAGTGATGAGCATAAATCGGATACGCGCTCTCGAATCTCACAAGTGGATAAAATCTCGAGATCGTTCCATTCAGTTATCATCATAGAAACAACCGCTTGCTGCTTTCGACTAAGTGCATCCGCAACGCGATTTCCCTTTCCGGGAGTATAAAGGATATCAAGATCATATGGTGCAAGAAATTCGAGCCAACGCTGTTGACGCAAATTAAGTTCCTTTTGAGAGAATAAATACTTCAAGGACTTATGATCGGTATAAAGAACAAATTTCTCTCCTAAAAGATAATGACGCCAAATACGAAGGGCGAAAACAATAGCCGCGAGCTCTACATCATGAGTGGCATATCTAGTCTCAGTAGGCTTCAATTGCCTAGAAGCATAAGCAATAAAACGTTCTCTTTGCATAAGAACGGCACCCAAACCAACGCGACTAGCATCGGTATAAACAACGAAATCTTGATTCCCCTTGGGAATAACAAGAATAGGAGCATCTGAAAGAAGTTCCTTTAGTTTCTGAAAAGAAGTTTCACATTTGTCCGACCAAATGTATTTAATACCTTTCTTCGTTAAGCTAGTGAGAGGCACGACAATCTTAGAAAAGTCTTTGATAAAACGACGGTAATAGCCCGCCAATCCGAGAAAGCTGCGGATTTCAGTCACACTCTCAGGTCTTTTCCAATCTTGAATCGCTTCAATCTTTGAAGGATCCACGGAAATTCCGGATTCGGAAATAATATGACCGAGAAACTTCACACGAGATTGCCAAAAATGGCATTTAGAAAATTTTGCTTTCAAACGATTACCCTTAAGAGTTTCCAACACAATCCGAAGATGCTTCTCATGTTCCTCCTCGGTTTTTGAATACACAAGAATATCATCAATAAAGATGAGAACAAATCGATCGAGAAAATCTTTGAAAACTCGATTCATAAGGTTAACGAAATAAGCCGGAGCATTCGCTAATCCAAATGGCGTAACAAGCCATTCATAAGATCCATAACGGGTACGGAACGATGTCAAAGGAATGCTATCCTCTGCAATACGAAGCTGATGGAAACCGGTAGCCAAGTCCAATTGTGAAAAGACTCTAGCACCACTAAGTTGATCGAATAGATCATCAATCCGAGGTAAAGGATATTTATTTTTGATGGTAAGATCATTAAGCTTGCGGTAGTCAACGCAAAGCCTAAGTGTTCCATCAGATTTCTTCACAAAAATAGCTGAAGCTCCCCAAGGCAAGGAACTAGAGCGAATAAATTGCTTCGTCTCCAATTCGGATAATTGTTTACGCATCTCCTCATTTTCTTTATTGGACATACGATAAGGAGGACGAGTGATAGGTTGAGCTCCAGGAATGAGATTAATTCTGAACTCAATTGCTCGCTTAGGTGTTAATCCTGAAACGGGCTCAAATATGTCGGAAAATTCACGAACAACGTGAATAAGAGAAATGATATCTTCCTCATCATCATTATCGTCATCCTGAGGATTTAAAGAGTATAACGATGCAACCAAACTGGAATCCGAATCCTTAAGATTAATAGAAACCTGCTTAACAGATTGAGGATGTCGAAGATGAATAGTCCGCTCAGGACATAGGATATGAGCTTCATAACGGTTAAGCCAATCCATTCCCAAAATCATTCCAAAGCCTAAATAACTCATGACATGCAAATCGGCTCGAAAAGAAAAATCACACAAAATAATCTCGACATCTTTACACAATAAACTGATTGTCGCGGATCCACCAACCGGATTCGCAATTCTCAAAGAAGTCATTAAACACAAAACATCCAAAGAAAAAGTATCAACAAGTTCTTTTGATATAAAAGAATGGGACGCACCCCTATCAAAAAGAACTCGAATAGGATGATCACGAAATAAAATAATTCCATCCAGAATAGAATGAGAAATACCTTGGCCACGAGATGTGTTGCCAGGGGCTTGAGCAACATTAAGCTTTCCCTCCTTCCTATTTTGAAGTTTGGGACAAACATGCATAAAATGGTCCGGGCTTTTACAATAGCGACAAGTACGAGGCTTTGAACACTTGTTCGCAAAATGTCCTCTGGAACCACAGTTAAAGCATTTCCCTTCAGTGGAGGAAAAGGTCTTTGCAGCAGGAGTTGCTTGTTTCCCTTTCTTATTGGGATAAGGACCTTTGAATTTATTAGTCCTTTTCTTGTTGTTGTTGAAGCTTGGTTTGGAACCCACCACTTCAACATCATTCTCCCTATCCGCCTCTTCAAGACGAAGAGCGATATCAATGAGTTGGTCGAAAGAAACTTCTAACTTTAGAAGTAATGGCTTCTTGAGATTTTTGTTTAAGCCATAGACGAACCTCTGGTTCTTCTTTAAAGGGGTGTTGATGTATTCAACCCCATATTTGGAAAGCGACTCGAAGGAGGCGACATAATCAGTCAGGAAGGACTCACCTTGAACAAGGTCTATAAATCGTCAAGCCAATGTCACTTTTTCTGCTTCTGGTACAAATTTCAACTCGAAGCGTTCCCGGAATTGCTCCCAGGTGAGATTCGCTTCATTAATCTCAGAAATAAGAAGCTCGTACCAGTCCAATGCTCTTTCTCGGAGCATACTAGAGGCCACCTGAACTCGGTGAAGGTCAATAAGATTCATGCAAGAAAAGATTCGATCGCATGACCTTAGCCAAGCCTGTACTTCAATAATAGTTTCGGAACCTTTGAATGGCTCCCCACCCAAATTAGTGTAATCGCTGCACAAGCATGCAAACCCCGACTTTGGGTGAGTAGGTTCCGGGTTAGCTCCAGCTGCTTGAGCATTCGTCACTAAATCAAGAAGCTGTTGAGCAGTCATAAAAACTCCATCCTGGGGTGGAGTGCTAGATGGTACGGCTCTGGGGCGGCCTGGTCTAGACATTTCTCTTCCTTTAGAAAGAAAGAAGAACAAGAAGAAGATTATTCACTAATGAATATCAAGCAATCTTGATAGATAAAACAAGGAATCATAAAGAAAATAGGATGAATCGGTACGAAGACTCGAATTAAATCCTAAAGCACGACTCCAAAGTTGGCTTAGGACGATGATCCTTGTTATAACATTCCATATTGTTCCAAAGTTTGGCTTTGATACCAAGCTGTGACGCCCCACCTCTATACCCACGCTAGCCAAGAACACTACGATGTAATGCTGTCAACTAGCACGGAGAATAAGGCTGTTGAGGAGCGACCATCCATGTAATTGCTTTGTGCGAGCACCAATATGTCAAATAGTAAAACATGCATTTATTTCAAGAGGGAATCCGACATACCGATACAAACTCAAAACTATTACACAGTGGCTATATAAATCCTTCGGAAACAAATATAGAAATAAGCATAACATAAATCAGTCACAGATAATTCATATCACAAAGGCGGAAATAGATATGAATATAACACTAGGAAGTGTACATTAGAGTAGTGGTCTAAAAAGATCCACAATATCACAAAAGAATAGTTACACGAACTACACAAAAGAATAAGTATACATTATGGAGTCTATATCACAAATGTATACAACAAAAACTACTAATCTAAGTAGTTAACCAAAAGTCAAGTAGGTAATCCCGGATGTAAAGTCAAGCAGAAGCACCTGTAACATCTCGGTCTGACCCGAGTATTATTTAATAAGAAAATAATAAACGGATCAGTCTAACTATAAATATCAGATGAAACGATATAGAGTAAGAGATACGACAAAACACATAATAATTACAATGCCAAGCTGTGATATATATAAGTAATTGAAAATCAACAAGAGATTAATCAATATCACCAAATCTACACAAGAATCAAAGGAAATGTCATACTCCTTATTTCGTTCACCAAACCATAAATATTGACGATTATATCAATGTCAATCACAAAAGTCAATGACACACAAATTCACCAATGCACAAATATTGATAAAACTTATCAATGGAAATCACGAAAATTGGCGAAGCACAAATTCTAGAAATCATCTCAAGATATCCAGTCAATGACACATGAATTCACCTATGCACAAAAAATTGATAAATCATATCAATAGAAATCACAAAAATAGGTGAAGAAGAAAGTTCCAGAATTCGACACACGAAACCCAGAAATCACACAAAATAGGGAGGAAGGCCTATCACACGAACGGGAGCATGAAAACTCAACAGCATATGTATCACACGAACGAGACGCTATCTCATGGTAACTAGCCATTAATTTTTGACACACGAATGGCCCGAAGACCATGGGGCGCTACCCCATCAATATGAGTCGAAACTCCACAAAACGGGGTTTAGTCTCCCTTGCAGACAAAGAGACATCCCACATTGCTAGTCTAAATCACAAAAATGATCGTCATGATCATCAAGAAGTGTCAATTACAGTAACCTAGTAAATATATGAGCTTAGCTTCATGTCCCATAAACACTAGCTTAACTTAAATATTTACGAACAAATTGTAGATCTCCACTAGAAAATTGTCACAAGAGTTTCAATCGAACAAGTCCAAGAATTAACCGATGAAGTAAACGCAAGCGTTTCATACCACTCGTTTTACTAAGCCGTTTAATTAGATTTCTCATACGAGTGAGGTAAAGGCGTGTATATACTAGTAGATTGGAAAACGGTTGAAGAAAAGAGCTTTTTAATTAAATACTTTTGAAATCGCTTTGATGAAAGAGTTTTGATATTTACTACTAGTATTGAAACCTTTATATTTTAAAGTGACAAATCACAGAAGTGATTGTAGAAACAATCAATCATAAAAATTCACATTTGAAGACGTGAATAAAGTCCAAAGAAATCGATACCGAATCCATCGAAATGGATATTCTCAAAAATCCCGATATAAAAGACATCAAAGTCGATAATAAATGAAAATCAACAAATCGGATAATCACAAATCGATTAAATTTGGAAACCGAGCAAAAATATGCACAAATAGGCACAATTGGCAAACATGAGCAGATCAGTCGACTGGCCCTCTGCAGTCAGTCAACTGAAGCAGAAACATGAAAATTCCATTTCCTGCAGTCAGTCGACTGACCTAAAAATCCAGTCGACTGATTGCAGGGAAACAGAGGACCTGAGCCTTTGGAATTTGCCTTCGGAATGCCTATGTGCTACAGCCAGTCGACTGAATTTTAAAACCAGTTGACTGACTGGCACCAAGGATGTTTTCTTAGCCTATGAAATGAAGATGCAATCTTCTCAAAAATGCAACCAGGCGAGCAATGGACACTAGGGGTTTATGTCAATCGACTACCCGGCCCTATATGCTTCACGATGCATCACCAAAAACATGTTAAGATATCCATAAAAGGATTTTCATAGATTTTGATTTCAAAACACTAAAAATTGGAATGTACACTAAATCAATTCAAACCAAAATCAAGTGCACATGAATATGTGTTAGGAATTCATACCTAACAATCGAAGATAATCATAGACATAGATGTGAGATAAAAATCTCACCTTGAACCCAAACGATTGAAGAAGATGCTTGAAAGCAAAGGAGAATCAACCACTCTTCAAATCCAACTCAAGAAGCTTGATTCTAAGCTTTAAAAGAAGAACATTCCCAAAGTTAGGTTTAAGAATTTCTGAAATTGATAAGAGATTGAGTTGGAGAAGAAGAAGAGAAGCTTACCAATGTATTCTTCTATTAGTTTGGAGCTAGAACTTGATTTGCAAAAGAAAACTAGGGCTTGGAGTTTTAATTTCTCATCTCTCCCACCATTGTTGCTAAATCTTAAGTATTAGGAATTGGAAATGAAGTAAATGAGGAGGACAATGGAACATGTTTCGGAGGCTAATTCGGTCATCTGTGCGAGTTACGGCAATAAACGATCGATTTAAAATTAAATTGGTTAAGCAAATTTCTAGGCGTTTTAGTTTGCCCCGGACAAACGGTAAATCCGATTGACACAAAATTTGAAACCATATAATAATATCACATTACGGATCCGATGAAACTTGTTTCGTTGAAATCCGAAACTGTTTGAAAAATGACTATTTTAACTTGCCAAATTAATATTAAAACAATTTCGATGCGTTTCGAGCTGCCACGGTCAAACGAAAACTCCGATTGCTACGAAAATTGAAATCCGATAATAACAAACTATTATGGATCCAATGAAACTAGTTTCGTCCAATTCTGAGACTGTTCGAAAATTGGCTATTTTCAGTCGATAATTAAATATTAAAATATTCAATTTTCACAAATAAACTTTTTATTCAATTTTAAAAGTTCTATAACATCTCTATAACTTCAATGTGATAAAATAAAATTTTACAAATCAATTTCAATCATATTTAACCCAATTTTCAATTATTTCTGTAATTTCAACTATTAAATTATCGATTTAATTATCCAATTAAATCTAATTATTCGAAATAAAATTTATTCGACTTATAAATTTCACTTATTAATATTTAAAATTAATTAAATATACGAATTTTAATTGACAGAAATTCTGGGTCGTTACATACTTCCCCCCTTAAAGAATTTCATCCTCGAAATTACCAAGTAAGAAAAAGTTACAGAATCCTTTAACTTTCCAAAACAAACCATTCAAATTGAATTTTTCAAATCTCTTAAGTGTTTAACTTTTCCAAAATTCGTATTTAAACTTCTTACAAGATCTTTACTAAGTTTTCAAATCATACTTAGTTATGTTTTCAATTTTCTCAAAAATTTTCTAACGCCTTAAATTTTCGGAAAAATTCGCCAGTTCCCTTTGCGCGGCTCGATCCGAAAAAAAATGACAGTATATATCTCACAAATATACATCTCATCAAGTGGTGAGGCATCCCGTAGGGAAAAAAGTGTAAAAGTATGATATTTAATCCGAGATATTTACCTTATATTTTATTAGCGAGCGTATACGGCTAATATAGCGCGCAAGCGAGCTCCAAATGCGAAGCAAACGCGATCCGCACCTACTAAACACTCAACAAACCATGAGAAACATGTATATATATGAAAATAATATGGATATACAACATATAGCGACATAACAACTATATATGCCAGCAAATGCAGTAAAAGCAATATATTCAACCATCAACCAACTATCATCCAACTAGCATTCAACTAACATCCATAACCAATAAATATTCATTCATATTCTCATTAATATTCAATGAAATGGGTTTTTAATATTATCACATTTGATTCATTAACATTGGATGTTTTATCAACATTCATTCTCAATTCAATTAGTTAACATTCACTAATTTACATTCACATTAGTTCACTTCCAAATCAAATTAAATTCTATCTAAATTCATTTACTTCTCTTTCAATTTGAATTCAATTACTTAACTTCAAATTTATCAATTCAACTTCATTAACACTTAATGAATTTATATACAATCAATTAACAATCAAATAACAACCAATGTACATTCAACATAACTAAATTTATTCAATTTACTTTCAATTCGGTTCAACACTTTTTTACTTTCAATTGATTTATATTAAATTGATTTTCATTCAATTTTTCAACTTCCAATTACATTGGCTTTTAATGAATTAACACTTATATTCATTGTTTCATTTCAATTTATTTACATCCAATTAATTAACATTCCATTTGTTTTACCTCACTAGCTTTGTTCATTATCTCCTTTTGTTTATTAATTTCTACAATCAAGACGCAAAAGTCTTTTAACAAAATTTTCGACTTACAAAACTCAGATTTAAACTTGAATTCTTCATGTTAGAGATTTGCATATTATATCTTTTCCAAAGCCATGGACTTTCAAGATATTTCAAAGATCTTCTTCCTTAGTTCATTAGGTTGGAATTATGTAATTTTAATTTCAGGCTATTGATTTGATATATAAAGTTTTGAAAATACTTACTAACTCGAAATTTAACAAGTCTATTGTCGTTCTCGCAGACATTAGGCATACGCTGGCCAGGCGCAGGACTAAAAATCTCCAAGTACTAAATATACTTGCTTCAACTCCCAGTAAAAATACTTAAAAATCTTTTAAAAATGGATATGGAAAGCACGTTCCCCCATGGATCACAGTTACCCGGCGGTTACGCTACTATCCCAGTAGAATCGCTTGTAATCTGTAGATTTCACATCTCTTGAATTTCGCCATGGTTATTACCATAGATCACAGTTCACACGGCGGTTACGCCACTATCCCAGCAGAATCGCTTGTGAGTGTAGGCATCTCGCCCCTCAAATTTCACTTTGGCATCTAGATCGCAGTTTACACGGCGGTTACGCCACTATCCCAGTGGAATCGCTTGTAACTGTAGGTATCACGCCCCACGAATTACGCTAGCATACATCATCATCAATTCACATGATCCCATCACGATGATCCATCATGAGGGATTCTAATCCAAGTGGATACTCCAACTTACGGAAATTTTACGTAGCTACGAATTTCAAATGGACACTCATACCGAGTTCCAACACCTTCACAAATTTTAAATGGAAGGTACTTGTCCATATCCTCAGTTTAGAAAACATAATGTCATATACGTATAGTACTTCATTTCACATAACGTACATATCATACCTATGTAAACTTACATAGGATTTTCATAATAATGACCTTCCAAACTGATGGTTTTCGAATTATTACATTCACATATATAAGTTCCGAAAACCACAATATCCCATACCCATATCAAATAGAGGATTCCAAAATTTCCCATCTCGTTTAAAATTTTCCTCTAAGTCGATTTGAAAATTTATGGTTATCTCAAACCCAATTCACATTCATAATCCAATTTATTATCGACTTCACATTCGATTTGGATTTCACGTTACATCGTCAATTCTCAACACATAATTGATGTCTACTGATATATAACCTCTGAGCTCGTACGTCTCAGAGAAGGGTGTATATAGCTAAAAGAATAAATTCTCCGCCACCACTGATATATATTTAACAGAGATCAATTGCTATGTCATCAATTCACCATGTTAGACATACAATCCAAATCGACTATCCTAAATTCAAAGCTCAACTTATATTGTTTTTGGTGTCGAAGTTAAACTCAATTTAACTCAAGATTCAATCTTTTTGAAAAATTTCAAGTTGAACTAATTGTTCAAATTTCCCAAAAACATATCTTTACAAGATACATATAATTTTCCACACTTAACCATTTGAAACAAATTTCAAATATTCACTTTTCAATTTTAAATAAAATTTTGTTTAACCTTTAGCAAGTCAAATTTATTATCTCATATCACCATCAAATTCAGATTTTGTTTTGCTTAACAAATTGTCTAACCATTTTAATAATTGGTTTCACTTTCATCTTCTCATTTCATAAGTTATACAACTTATATTCAACAATTACCACTTGGATTTTATTGATTTACTTATACTTACTTTAATTTAACTCCATCCTTTAAGTTAATTTTTTTTTTCTATCAAAAATTCAAATTGTATAAGTTATCAACTCATTTATCATTCCCATAAAAATTTTAAATAGGATTCCAGAGTCTTTTCAACCTCTCAAAACCATTTTTGAAACCAATTCAATTATCCTTTGAATTTCAAAACCCAAACTCAAAATTTTCCAAACAACTTTCATTTAAAACAATTCGGCAGCAATCCCTCTTTTGGAAACCCAAAAATGAACACCAATGATGTCATGATCATCATCGGAATTATTTTCCAGCGACCGAAAAGAGTTTAGAGCTTTAATTTCTCCAAAACAATTTTCCAAAATATCAAATCCTTCCAAAACACTTCTCTGGAATTTTATTTTCAGATTATAAATCACATTTATAAGTCTTTTAGTTATATAATTTCACTTCTTATATATAAGATTATTTCACAAGTGTAAATCATTTTAATTATAACTTCATACTTATAATTCATTTGCTTATACAATTCATTCTTTTACAATATGTTTCATTTAACTTATTCAAACAACTTTTATTAACTTGCATATATCTTACATTTTCGACAAACAAACAATCAATTCATATACACTTTAATAATTCTGAAAAATTATTCCTTTATATATAAAATATAATCGAGGTAAAATTATTTCATTTACCCAATTTAAGTAATACTATGTCGACATGCCTCATTTAAGTGTTTAGAAATCCCTATCGATAATATGGCGTCCCATCTACTGACCAGAATTCACAAACAGCTCAACGGATAAGCAAACACAATATAAAACATTTTATATCCACTAACAAATACGCGCTCGTATCTATTATTACACTCAAACTCATTCTAGAGTACTACTGACTCTATCTCTAATGAGCAATACCCAACAGAGCTAAGGTTGTCGCTTAACCATATGCTCTGATACCAAATGTAACAATCTAGGCTTTTCAACCATCGACAGCGGTCACAAACGGTAGGCTTTTCAAGCATCCCAGCCCCACCGTGGCTTACACTGATATCCCAAACTTGCTTTTACGGCCAACCTCTCGACTGTCACGGCCTCTGCCTAACCAACCCCGTAAAGAGGACATGTGGGGGCAAGTGTCTCCTATTCGCCACCTAACCGCGAAGCGAGAACCCCCCATCACGTTTCACCAAGATAAGCAAGACTGGTGTGAGAACTTAAAACAGTTTATCTTTAAAGCAAAGAACAGGATAATTTTAAAACAGATTCACCTTTACCACTTTTGAAAACAAATTTCAATCATTTTCCTTAAATTCATTCCCACACTTCAAAAATAAATCAATGTTTATTTTTAAACGAATTTCCCTTTCTTTTATAAATTCTGTAGTGATTTTACAATTCCAAAATATCTATGAATATACGATTTCCAAATCGATTTCTAATATTCATTTTCAATTTATCTTTAAAAGATAACATCTCAAAACATTCACTTCATATTGGAAAACATTTCCATACTTATTTAACAATAAGTATTTCACAAATCCATTTATTTTCAACACTTGGAAAATATTCAATATACTTAAATCAAAATTAAGTATATATTTCATTCTTTAAGGAAAACGTGCGCTTAAACACATTTGTTTGGGCCAAAACGAATGTTACGTAAAACATCGTTACGACGACCAAAAATCACTAGTATAACGATTCAAAATTAAAATAGATATATAAATCCCAATACTATACAAAGCATTTCCTTTCGGAAATCACCTACTATAACAACAGTGTTATAGTCTACCATTTCCTTATATTTCTTGAAAACGTCTATTTCAATAATGAATGTTGAAATCTATGGTTTCGATAGTCAATACATTTTTAAACAACTTTAAAACGATTAACTTCATTTCATAATATCACTTTCCCAAAAACATATCTATTTTCTTTAATAATATATTCACTGTCCAAAATCGTGAATATACTTCACTAACCAAATTTCAATATTTCTATACATTTTATATAAAGAATAGTTCGCTATCCAAAATCACGAATATGCTTCTTTTAATAAATTTCTATATTCAATTTTTCAAATTCCATTGATTTCGAATTTATAAACAATGTCCATAAATTCCATTTCTATTTATAAACTTCGATTTATAAATCTCCTTTATTAGTCCAATTCAATTTATATAACTCAATCATATACCAAAAGTCCATATTATAAGTTAATTACTTATAAATCCTTTATTTTACACAATTTATTCATCTTATAACTTCACAATTTATAAAACTGTATATTTCATTCACTTATGAAATCCACCTTATTTCAATTTAACACTTATAAAAGCTCGTTTTATAATTTCAATATTTTCAAACTTATAAAATATCAAATTTTAAATCTTTTATATAAATCGTTTTTAAAATAATTCAAAAATCCCAATTTAACTAAACTTATTCTTTTAATAATTTACAAATCGTTATTTAAAGCTTATATACTTCAAAATCATACTTAAGTATTATTTTCCAAAAGTCATAACTTTTATGAAAATAAATTATAACGTTTATTTATTTTAACAATTCAAAATTTAATAAAACGTATGCTTTCAAAAATCACTTTAAAATTCTTTTTAAAATCAAAATCATTATTTTAAAACTTCAAAAATGGATCCGATGATGCAACAGCACCAAATAGTCAATCACGACAAACCAAAAATCATATATCAATATGATAATCAACAAATATTACAATATCTGTAAATAAATCAATATAGTTGAGGAATCCAGTTGGATACCTCCAACCTGTTTCCCTGCATCCACAAACATTAGCACAATACCAATTCCGTTCAAAGCGGAATATCGCAGTATATGGGATTTATAAAATATTATCCGCTTAACAGACGGCGCAATAGGGTCTCATCTGCTATATAATGCGGGAAATCAACTCCAAGTACATAAATAATACCAATTTCACTTTTCAGTGAAATTATCGCGGTATATGTTTTTAATAAATAACATCCGCTTACTAGCGGCGCATAATGTCTATTTTAACAATCAATAGATAACAATCATCATCCAAGCATTCAATCAACAATTTTAAATCTAACTATTTAAAATTCAAATCAAAACTATTCGATTGAGTGAGAAGTTCTCACCTTGGTTTCAATTCCGTTTCAGTGTTTTATTTCGAATAAAATTAAACGTGCGTTTAATTTTACCTGAAATTTTCACTAGCTCCAAACGACTCCAATCCAATTCCATTGCATAGTGCTCGTCAATACGATTCCAACGCAACTGGTTTCGTGCATATTCGACCTCGTAGCAAAAAGATATGATATTACGAAGTTTACACGATTTTTAAATATAATAACTTTCAATTATTTTTTTTTATTAAACCTCTGCTAATCACGGCCGTCGGATTTTTGCTTGGAAGCATCAGGGGCCGCATCCTTCCTTCCCCTTTCTCCCTCACGTTTGCGTATACAGGCCGAAGAACCCATCAACGCCGTTCTAGGGTTTTAAAATCGCCACCACCAAGTGCATCGAGGAGATGATCAGAGCTTGTCGTTCGACGCGCCTTGCTATGCCATGCCCCTGGACAGAGAGAGGTACGACTCGGTGCTCCCTACATCTTGAAATTCGTGCATGAAACACGCAAGTTCATAGCCATCTTGTCGACGATCCGTGCAACGAAACTCAATCACAACCGTTGAATCACAAGATCTCGTTGAGCTCTTCATTTTTGCAGTTGGAAGATTTTCGAAATGATTTATGGATTGGAAGAAATCGAAGGAAGAATATTGGTAGTTTTCGGCCATTGAAATATGAAAGTGGTGGCCGAACACTTAGGCTAGGGTTTCTTGCAAAATTGTGAAGTAGGGTGCCTTCTATAGAAAATTTGCAAATTACTATTCACCCGAATTTTTCCAAACTCCAAACGAAGCGTGCCGGTTGGCGTTTCTAAGGTTTACCCCACGTTTCAGACACAATGGAACATGTTTCGGAGGCTAATTCGGTCATCTGTGCGAGTTACGGCAATAAACGATCGATTTAAAATTAAATCCGTGAATCAAATTTCTAGGCGTTTTAGTTTGCCTCGGACAAATGGTAAATCCGATTGACATGAAATTTGAAACCGTACAATAATATCACATTACGGATCCGATGAAACTGGTTTCGTTGGAATCCAAGACTGTTTGAAAAATGACTATTTTAACTCGCCAAATTAATTTTAAAACAATTTCGATGCGTTTTGAGTTGCCACGGTCAAACGAAAACTCCGATTGCTACGAAAATTGAAATCCGATAATAACAAACTATTACGGATCCAATGAAACTAGTTTCGTCCAATTCTGAGACTGTTCGAAAATTGGCTATTTTTCAGTCGATAATTAAATATTAAAATATTCAATTTTCACCAATAAACTTTTTATTCAATTTTAAAAGTTCTATAACATCTTTATAACTTCAATGTGATAAAATAAAATTTTGCAAATCAATTTCAATCATATTTAACCCAATTTTCAATTATTTCTGCAATTTCAACTATTAAATTATCGATTTAATTATCCAAGTAAATCTAATTATTCGAAATAAAATTTATTCGACTTATAAATTTCACTTTTTAATATTTAAAATTAATTAAATATGCGAATTTTAATTGGCAGAAATTCTGGGTCGTTACAAATGGTGAGTGTTTTAACCCACTCACAACTTCTAAATTTCTTATGTTTGTTAAATTGATATATGATGTGATTTGAATCATCATCCCAGTACAATTAAATTATTTAATTTAATTGTTACTTAATTTTTCATCGCATATTAACTGCCAATTAAATTGTTATTCAATTTATTGCATATAAACTGCCAGTAAACAGTTATAATTTATTTTTGAATATAAACTGATAGTTGATACATGTTATTTATTACCTATTATATATTGATGTATTGTTTGAATTTGGTTGATGATTGTGATAAATGGTTGAAGGTTGATGATGGATGAATGGATGTTTTATTTATATCATCATAATCTGCAAGTTGTTATGCATTTATTTTAATTCGAGATTGCGGTTTGAAATGATATACAACCGCATTTTTATTTTTAAATTGCGGATTGAAATGATAAATATACGTATCACTTGACCATAGGATAGAAAATTATATACAGGCACCGTGGTATATATATATGTATATGTATATATAAATATTTTTGAAATAAATTTTCCATGGTTTTGTAAATAAATATATATATATGGTTTTATGTGATGTAACATTCCAGAATTTAGTTAATTTAAATTCGATAAATTATTTGAACTTTGGAATTTAATTAGTGAAATTCAACCTAAATTTAATATTGTTGAGATTGATATTATAGGTTGGATGGAATTAAATAAATTTTGATAATAAAGTTTAAATAAATAATAAAAATAATAACAATAATAATTAAAGAAAACAACACTTATCAACAAGAAATTGTTTACATCAATAAAATAAAATATGAACAAATGAAATGTTTTCAGTTAAAACCTTTAAGTAGAACTAAATCAAATTTTGTAATAAAATCACATAGTTATTAAAATGTTAATAAGTAAAAACAACTTTTCTTTTTAACAAAGTAAAATAAGAAATTGTTTTAAAACCATTAAATGAAATATGGGTTATAAATTAATAATTGATAGTTTGATTTTTAAATAAATAATGAATAAATTATGTAACAAACAAGAATCTGTATTTAACAATAAAATAAAAAGTATGTATAAACAAAACCTTGCTGTAAGTATATTTATATGTAAACAAAATTTTATGTAAAAATGTACTTATAATAACCAAACGGAACATAACAATGCTGTAAGTATTCAAGACATAGGAATACACATAAGATTTTAAACAGAAATGTAAACTAGGTAACGAAAGTGTATGAAAAGAAAAAAAAATATATCATTTGTACTTATAAAGATCAAACAGCATGATCCGTAAACATGCAAGGATAGGAAGTATGTAACATTTAATGCTTTCATTAAATGCTTTCATATTCAACCATACATAAGTACAACATAATAAAATAAAATAAAGAAGAGAAGTCTTGCCTCAGCCGCACTCAAGTAAAGCCTGCACACCTCCTTATATACATGACCATAGTTCCATTTGTTCAAAGTAAAACCCTAATAAAGAAAAGAAAAATAAAAGCAAAAACCAGAGAGAAAAGAAGAAGGGATTCAGGCTCATCCCTGTTGAAAACTGACAGTATAGGTGAGTAAACCTTTAAGCTAAAAAATCAGTAACTAATAGGTGTTGTTTATGAATCACAGTGTTGATGTTTGATGTGCATAAATGTTTATATGTGAGTAAAACATAAATCTTCAAACAAGGGTTTAAGTTTATTTAAGACAGTTTAAAAACTTCATCTATAAACTGCTGTGCATATACTTCAGTGAACATATGATTTTAATATGCTCTGTGTTCTTTGAAAGTTGTTACAGAATCCATTTTTCTGTTCAAACATTTAAACTATTTTGTTTAAAACATTTTGTAAGCATGAAGCTCTGTGTATATGTATATCTATAATAGACAGTACTGAAGCATTCATCATTTTCTCTGTTCTGGCCCACATGGGGGATTAATCAAATAAATTCAATTTCTTACCATCCAATTAGCATCAAGCTTTGGTTTTAAAAGCAAATATGTATGTTTAAGTATGAATTTTGATTAAAAAAAATGGTTTGAAGGAAGATAAGGATATACAGTATGCAAAAATTTGGTTTTTTTCTAAAGGAAATTCAACTTTGAATAAATTCGACTATAAAAATTTGAAGATTCAGTTATATAATCTGAACCATCATGTAAAAATATGATTTTTAAAGGCAATATTATGATTTTTACTTAAGTAATTTAAGAGTAGTTCGAATTTAAACTAAATTTATATTTTTTTTTCAAATTACCAGTGATTGATTTAATTATAAATGTTGAAATTTGAATTGAAGCTAGTTTGAACTTCTATAATGACGAGAAAAATACAAAATAATTTTTCGAATGTGTGAATTGGCCGTTCGAACCCAAAGTAGGGTTTAAGTTGGAGTTTTGCAGTGGGTCGAAAGCAAGATGATTTCATCACCTATGGGTGATCGAGCCGCACGCAACGATGGAGGAAGGTAGTTTAGGGTGTTGACGTGACGTGGCAGAGGTTACGGCGTCTCCGATGGCCAGAGGAGGTGGCGCGAGTTCGATTTCCGGTGGTGAGCCGATGGGTTCATTTGATCGAGATGCCTCGATTTTGTTTGCGAGCTTCGTTTGGGTTTCGTTGTATTTTGGTAGCGAGAGTGGGTCGGAACTAACTTGCTAGGGGTGGTGGAGTTCACCGGAGTGGTGCCGCGATGATGTGCACGTGCACAGCGTTCGTATGGGAACAGGCAGTTTTCGCGTGTGCCTGGCTTCGGGAGAGACTCGGAAAAATTCGAGTGGTGCTTCGGGTTTGTGTTCGTGTTCAAGCGAGTTCTCCCTGAAGCTATTTTAGTTAGCTAAAGTTTTAACTTA
Organism: Allium cepa; assembly: GCA_030765085.1. Classification (NCBI taxonomy): domain Eukaryota; kingdom Viridiplantae; phylum Streptophyta; class Magnoliopsida; order Asparagales; family Amaryllidaceae; genus Allium; species Allium cepa. Next base: position 338,139,680 of record CM060932.1, on the reverse strand, counting down.
GAAAAAAAAGAATAGGGATAAGGAGAAACTGGGATGAGGAGAGAAGGGGAAGACTGGGAGAAGTTGCCGAGTGAAACCCTGTTTCACTCGGGTGTGTTTAAATGGGTTAAGCCCAACCTAAAATTTTAAATCACATAGATAATTTAATTTTTTTTTTCATTCACAAAGTAAACAATGTAGATTTTGTTAAGTTAAATTATTTAGCAACGTTATAGAATTTGTTAACTCTTTAATCAAGTAAGGAAAGTTTAAAACAAAAATTTAATTAACCCTTTAATTAAACGATTTAATTTTAAAACAAGCATTTAAAATTTATTTACATTAAAATTTCAATGTAACGATAAATAAGTTTTGAAAGTGTAAACCAGATTTTCAAGTGATGATTAAGGTAAACAATTTTTATTAATAGTTTTGAAAAGAAATTTAGAATGATTTAAATTTTGTAATTAAATTGATTAATAAAGAATCAAGTGTTCAAATTAATTTGTAAATTAAGAATTTGTTATTCAGATAAATTAAGTCGACAAATCAAATTTGGCGGTTAAATAAAATAACAAATTTTGAAACGATAAATCAAGTAAATTAAGATTTAATTTATTGATCCAAATTTTTATCATTGATTTAAAATAATTATGTGGTAAATTTATTTAAACCACATTTGAAAATAAATTAACTATTGATGTGCACTATATTGACATTTCTGTTCTGATTGTGATACTGTGTGATATAAATTGCCATGTACTGCATTGTGATTTTTGTTTGTTCTGTATTGATGTGAAAACCCTGTTGCCCGTAAAACGGCATTTAAACTTCGATGCGACAGGGAATCGGATTTCAGTTGGTTATCCGAAACCCACATCGAACCTGTGAATATTTGTGAATGACATCCACATGTTTTAAAATTTGACACTCACTATTCGAATTAGCCGGGAAAGAGCCTTTGTGTCGTATAACCCATTTCGAATATGTGATTCGACGTTATGGATAGCATTTGAAGACCGGGTATTTGCGAGAGCGATAGGATGACCTGTCGATTGACTCTGCATCGAGTTGCTCCGGTATAGAGTTCTCCATATGTAATGGGGAATCCGATCGGGATTGTGGATATCTAGATTGCAAGGACTTCTTTGGAAGTGCCTTCGGTTCTATTCGAACGCAGAACAGACTTGTATGGATTGTATGTCTGACATTACAAATTGAGATATAAAGCAGATTTCTTTCAAATATATTTCCGTTGGTGGCCGAGAATTTATTCTCTTAGCTTAACACCATTAGAGGTTATGTAATTGAAGGTTATCAGCGATATATTCCCAATTTGGTAATATGGCATGCTGAGTGTTGCTGATCATTTGTTGATCGAAGCATGGCTTTGTGAAAAGCGTGGCTTTGTGGACGAGACTTCGTCGAACCACACACCCCGAAATGGTCGAAACAGGAAAGATGCAGCAAGGTTATTGGGGGTAGCACCCCTTAGGGTATGTGCATTTCCTTCTGGATAGAAGTAGTATCATGGTATGGAGCCCAGATACTTAACTTATGTTGATATCGCAAATATATATGTATTACTTTGTGATTTGTTGTTGAGGCCCCGGTTAAAGGTTGGTTGTGGCCATGAGATGGCATACTCGTGTCAATAGTTACCCAGTTAGGGGTAACCCGGCCTTGTGTTGGCAGAGATCCGGTTAGGTTCTCAGGTCGTCCCTCCAGAGGCGTACCCATGTGGCCCAGGAAGTTCCTTAGCCTGACCATTGTTGGAAATCCAATTCCCAATACGAAACCCTGTACGGTTTTAGTTGTAAAACCTGCCATGCAGCGTGGCGGTAACCTGCCACAAAACATGGTAGCTATAGTAGGCATAGTTCGAAATGTCTATGCTGGCTAAGATTAATATTCTATTTTCAAAATTCTTTCCTCACTATGCACTAGTAATAATATCAAAGAATTTCTTTTCTCATACCAAGCATATTTAACTATCATAAGAAGAAATCTCCTCCAATTCTGCGTTTGCATTGTGTGTGTGGCGGGAGGTCTTATGGTAGTTCCATTTTTAAAAGCATACCGAAAACTCTTTTATAAATTTAGTTTTTTAAAAATTTAACTGTTGTTTTTTTGTTTACTTATACCAGTCCCACGACTGATCCGGAGTTTATTGTTTATTTTCTAAGCTTTGGGTGCCCATTATTTCTACACGGGAAGCCTAGTAGCTGGTTCTGTATTTTGGAGTAGCAATATTTTGGAGCTCTTATCTTGGAGATATCTTAGGATCTTTTGGAGATTTCAGGTTTTTAGCTTTTGGGAGTTCGTTATCATCTCTCTCATTTGAGGACTTTTGGATATATGATCACTGTTGTATTATCATGATGTTGTATTTGGAGTTGTGGTGTATGTATTATATACTCTGATGTAGTGTGGATATTATGTTGATGTTGTAACTGTGATGATATTTATGATATTGATTCTGTTCCGCTGTTTTATATTCATCTAATTGTTGTTATAAGCTCCGGCAATGCGAATTTGATGTCGTTTATCAGACATCGAGCTTGGGTCGTCACAAGTGGTATCAGAGCTGTTGGTTGACTATGAACTTTAGGTACGGAGTATAACACATTAGATGGCTCATTAGAGATAGGGTGAAGTATACCCTAGAATGAGTATAACCAAGACTGAAACTCTAAATTTTATTAGTCTATTCCTTTTACTGCTGATATTCCTTATGATATTTTGTTCATGTATTTAAATCAATTTTCTTACTCATTACAGATAGTAAGAAATGAGCGGACGAAGGGGAAGAGTTAGGGGTCAGGGAGGTGCCACAGCACCTGATCAAGATCCCCCAAAGGCAAAAGCGGCAGCTCAACAACAGCCGAATCTGGCTGATTTACATAAAAGTTTCTCGAGACTTGGCGGTAAAACGTTCAACGGAAAGGAGTCGATTGTTGAGGCTCAAGCCTGGATAAGATCGAGTGAGAAAATCTTCAAAGGGCTAAAATTGGAAGACGATCAGAAGCGACTAATAGCTTCTTGGCAACTGCAAGATGAAGCTTCAGCTTGGTGGGAGACAATCACGGTAGATAAGTCAGAAGACGAGTTTTCTTGGGAAAATTTCAAAGAAGTGTTTGAGAAGCGATATTTGCCATTAGCTGGAATTTCTCGAATGTATCAGGAATTCATGGACCTGAAGCAGGGAAGTTTATCATTTGAAGAGTATCTGAACAGATTTAATGAATTGTCTCGTTTTGGTCCCGAATTGGTGAATACGCCTTTAAAGATGAACGAGAGATTCATTCGCGGGATGAATAAGAAATTCCATGAAAGAATGATGGGCCACGTTAAGGAATCTTTTTCAGATTTAGTTGGTATGGGGTACAGATATGCTACCCTTGATATGCAAGAAGCCCCGGTAGAGAAAGGAAATTCAGGCAATCAAAATTGGAAGAAGCGGAAATTTGGAGACAAGAAACCATGGCAGAGCAACGAGAAAAAGAGGAGCATTCAGGGAAGCGCGACAGAAAATGTCACTTGTTACAACTGCAAAGAGAAGGGCCATTATTCAAATAACTGCCCAAAACCGAAGAAGCAAGTTAAGGAATGCTACAATTGTCACAAGCCTGGACATGTTGTTAAAGATTTCCCAGTAATGAAGCCAGCACAGGTGGCAAAAGTTTATATGATAAGGAAAGACCCTTCAACTTCGAAACCTGATAATGGAAAAAGTGTTTTGGAAGGTAACCTTACTATTTATAATAGAACTGTTAGAGTTTTATTTGACACAAGAGCTTCACATAGCTTTATCTCTCAACAAACCGTAAATGAATTAGGACTTAAAACTAAATTTGTTGATGATCCTATTTGCATGAAAAATCCGGTTGGAGGTCCCGCAAATCTTTGTTCACATTGTAAGAGAGTTCCTATTTCATATGCTAGCTATCGATTACCTATCAACCTTTTTGTCCTTGAATTTAATGAATTTGAAATCTTACTCGGTATGAACTGGTTATCGAGATACGAAGCTATATTGGATTGTAATAATCGGACAGTTTTAGTCAAAACGAACCTTGGAAATTTTATTGAAATCTCTTGTGAGGATCCAAGTCCAAGGAGAGATAGATTGATGTATACTTTGGGATATCTTGAACCCACTTTGCAGTCTATACTTGTTGTTCGGGATTTTTCCGAAGTATTTGAAGAAGTGAAATCTTTACCTCTTCACCAAGAAATAAAATTCCGAATCGACTTAGTACCCAATGCTCGTCCTGTTGTTCACGCAAGTCGCAGGATGGCACCCTGGGAAAAGATTGAATTGGTTCATCAAACTGATGAGCTACGAGCAAAAGGATTAATTCGACCCAGTGTTTCTGAATGGGGCTCAGTCGTTGTATTTGTTGCCAAATCAGACGGATCTTTGAGATTGTGTGTAGATTACCGCGATCTAAATAAACAAACTCTCAAGAAAAAATTCCCTCTACCAAGAATTGATGATTTATTTGATCAGTTGCACGACACTCATTTCTTTTCTAAAATGGATCTAGCCCAAGGATTCCATCAACTACGAATCACCGAAGATTGTGTCCATTTGACTGCTTTTAGAGGTCCTGATATGTTCTATGAATGGTTAGTTATGCCTTTCGGGCTAACCAATGCTCCAGCATACTTCGTAGATCTTATGACTCGAGTGTTTCGGGAAGTACTGAATAAATTCATGCTTGTATTCATTGATGATATTTTGATCAATTCTAAGACTAAAGAAGAGCATGCCGAACATCTTAAAATCGTATTGGAAATATTGAGGAGAAATGTTCTATTTGCAAAATTTTCCAAATGCCACTTCTGGGTCAATGAAGTCAAATTCCTTGGCCATATTATTAATGAAGAAGGAATTTTGGTAGATCCTAGCAAAATTTCTGCTATTCTTGATTGGAAACGACCCACTACTCCAAAAGAAGTTCGAAGCTTTTTGGGTTTAGCACGCTATTACCGGAAATTTGTTCAAGATTTTTCTAAGTTGGCTAGCCCATTGACTAAGCTAACAATGAAAAATGCAAAGTTCATCTGGACTCCAGAATGTGAAGAAGTTTATCAGGAGTTGAAAAGGAGATTGACCACTGCTCCTGTTCTCACTATTGTTAACGGGAACCAAGGCTTATCTGTCTATAGTGATGCATGTGGTGAAGGGGTAGGTGCAGTATTAATGCAAAATGGAAAAGTAGTTGCCTACGCGAGTAGACAATTACGTCCGCATGAGAAAAACTACCCAACGCACGATTTGGAACTTTTGGCTGTTGTTTTCGCCTTAAAAACCTGGCGACATTATCTTCTGGGTAAGAATCTTTTCAGCTTTCCTAACAATTTATGAAACTAACTTAACTAAAGAAATATACCTAATAAACTCTCTTTGTTTTAGGTGAAAAATTCGAATTACTCACCGACCATAAATCCTTGAAATATCTTTTCGCCCAGAAGGATCTGAATTTGCGACAACAACGTTGGTTGGAATTTCTGGCCTCGTATGACCTAGATATCCAATATACGTCGGGAAAGCCTAATGTAGTAGCCGATGCCTTGAGTAGAAAGCACACTGTTCTTGCATATCTTGTTATCACTCCTACTCTCCTTGAGAAAATCGCAAGATAGCAGAAAGAAGATGAGTTTCTTCGAGAAATCCATAAAAGAATATGCCAGGGTGAAGATACTAGTTTTGAGATAGATAATAGAGAAGTTATGATGATGAAGTGCAGAATTTGTGTCCCTGACATTCTAGAACTGAAACGTGAAGTATTGGACGAATGCCACAAGTCCAAACTCAGCATCCATCCAGGAGTCAACAAAATGTATCGAGATATTAAAAGAACATTCTGGTGGAAGACGATGAAGAGAGACATATCGATTTATGTGAGTCGCTGTGCTACTTGTCAGCAAATCAAAAGCGACCAAATGAAAATGGCCGATTTACTTCAACCTTTGGAAGTTCCGAAATGGAAGTGGGATCAGGTATCGATGGATTTCATCGACGGTTTGCCACGAACCAAGAAAGGCAACGAAGCGATTTGGGTTGTCGTGGATCGTCTAACCAAAACTGCTCACTTTATTCTAGTTAAATCCACTCGGACTGCGGCAAGCTTGGCAGGTATATATATATAAAGGAAATTGTTCGCCTCCATGGTATTCCCAACAATATAGTGAGTGATCGTGATCCGATCTTCACCAGTAGATTTTGGGAGGCGTTTCAGGACGCATTGGGAACGAAATTAAATTTTAGTACTGCTTATCACCCACAATCTGATGGACAGACTAAGAGGATCAACCGAATTTTAGAAGACCTTCTGCGTGATTGCGTTCATGATTTTGGTGGTTCTTGGGAGGACCATTTGCATCTGGTAGAATCAGGCCAGTATAGAAATGGCTCCTTTCGAAGCTTTATATGGTCGTCCGTGTCAATCACCTACATGATGGATCGAATCAGGTGATAGACTTGTTCTTGGACCGGATATGATAAAAGAAGCCACTGAGAAGGTAGACTTTATTCGAAAGAAGTTATTAACTGCCCAAAGCCTTCAGAAGAGCTATTATGACCGCCGAAGAAGAAATTTGGAATTTCAAGTTGGAGATTCTGTATTTCTGAAAGTATCTCCGATGCGGGGTGTATTGAGATTCGGGAAAACTGGAAAGCTAGCACCGCGTTATGTTGGTCCTTTTCCTATTCTGGAAAGGATTGGTCCTCTAGCATATAGAGTGCAGTTACCCAGCTGGTTGTCTGGCGTACATGATGTGTTCCACATTTCTAATCTTCGGAAATATGTGCATGACCCAGATGATATTATTGAAGAAGCTGCTCAGCAGGATCTTGAGATCACTCCTAACTTAGCAGTAAAGAGGGAACCAATAAAATTGTAGATCGTGATGAGAAGCGATTGAGAAACAAAATTGTGAAGCTGGTCAAAATTCAATGGAGTGGCGATCCAAAGGACTGTACTTGGGAGACTGAAGATAATATGAAGAAATCATATCCCAAATGCAGAATAGACATTTCGGCTTAATTTGTAAGTCATTTCCTTGTTTTTACAAATTCGTATATTCTTTGTTTGCGTTTCTCTCTCTGTCAATTTCAAGGATGAAATTTTCTTAAGAAGGGGATATTATAACATTCCAGAACTTAGTTAATTTAAATTCGATAAATTATTTGAACTTTGGAATTTAGGTAGTGAAATTCAACCTAAATTTAATATTGTTGAGATTGACATTACAGGTTGGATGGAATTAAATAAATTTTGATAATAAAGTTTAAATAAATAATAAAAATAATAATTAAAGAAAACAACACTTATCAACAAGAAATTGTTTACATCAATAAAATAAAATATGAACAAATGAAATGTTTTCAGTTAAAACCTTTAAGTAGAACTAAATCAAATTTTGTAATAAAATCACATAGTTATTAAAATGTTAATAACTAAAAACAACTTTTCTTTTTAACAAAGTAAAATAAGAAATTGTTTTAAAACCATTAAATTAAATATGGGTTATAAATTAATAATTGATAGTTTGAGTTTTAAATAAATAATGAATAAATTATGTAACAAACAAGAATTTGTATTTAACAATAAAATAAAAAGTATGTATAAACAAAACCTTGCTGTAAGTATATTTATATGTAAACAAAATTTTATGTAAAAATGTACTTATAATAATCAAATGGAACATAACAATGCTGTAAGTATTCAAGACATAGGAATACACATAAGATTTTAAACAGAAATGTAAACTAGGTAACGAAAGTGTATGAAAAGAAAAAAAAAATATAATCTATACTTATAAAGATCAAACAGCATGATCTGTAAACATGCAAGGATAGGAAGTATGTAACATTTAATGCTTTCATATTCAACCATACATAAGTACAACAGAATAAAATAAAAAAAAGAAGAGAAGTCTTGCCTCAGCCGCACTCAAGTAAAGCATGCACACCTCCTTATATACATGACCATTGTTCCATTTGTTCAAAGTAAAACCCTAACAAAGAAAAGAAAAATAGAAGCAAAAATCAGAGAGAAAAGAAGAAGGGATTCAGGCTCATCCCTGTTGAAAACTGACAGTATAGGTGAGTAAACCTTTAAGCTAAAAAAATCAGTAACTTATAGGTGTTGTTTATGAATCACAATGTTGATGTTTGATGTGCATAAATGTTTATATGTGAGTAAAACATAAATCTTCAAACAAGGGTTTAAGTTTATTTAAGACAGTTTAAAAAACTTCATCTATAAACTGTTGTGCATATACTTCAGTGAGCATATGATTTTAATATGCTCTGTGTTCTTTGAAAGTTGTTACAGACTCCACTTTTCTGTTCAAACATTTAAACTATTTTGTTTAAAACATTTTGTAAGCATGAAGCTCTGTGTATACGTATATCTATAATAGAGAGTACTGAAGCATTCATCTTTTTCTCTGTTCTGGCTCACGGGGGGGGAGGGGAATTAATCAAATAAATTCAATTTCTTACCATCCAATTAGTATCAAGCTTTGGTTTTAAAAGCGAATATGTATGTTTAAGTATGAATTTTAATAAAAAATTGGTTTGAAGGAAGATAAGGATATACAGTATGCAAAAATTTGGTTTTTTTCCAAAGGAAATTCAACTTTGAATAAATTCGACTATAAAAATTTGAAGATTAAGTTATATAATCTGAACCATCATGTAAAAATATGAATTTTAAAGGCAATATTATGATTTTTACTTAAGTAATTTAAGAGTAGTTCGAATTTACACTAAATTTATATTTTTTTCGAATTACCAGTGATTGATTTAATTATAAATGTTGAAATTTGAATTGAAGCTAGTTTGAACTTCTATAATGCGAGAAAAATACAAAATAATTTTTCGAATATGTGAATTGGCCGTTCGAACCCAAAGTAGGGTTTAAGTTGGAGTTTTGCAGTGGGTCGAAAGCAAGATGATTTCATCACTTATGGGTGATCGAGTCGCACGAAACGATGGGGGAAGGTAGTTTAGGGTGTTGTCGTGACGTGGCAGAGGTTACGGCGTCTTTGATGGCCAGAGGAGGTGGCGCGAGTTCGATTTTTGGTGGTGAGCCGATGGGTTCATTTGATCGAGATGCCTCGATTTTGTTTGCGAGCTTCGTTTGGGTTTCGTTGTATTTAGGTAGCGAGAGTGGGTCAGAACTAACTTGCTAGGGGTGGTGGAGTTCACCGGAGTGGCGCCGCGATGATGTGCATGTGCACAGCGTTCGTATGGGAACAGGCAGTTTTCGCGTGTGCCTGGCTTCGGGAGAGACTCGAAAAAATTCGAGTGGTGCTTCGGGTTTGTGTTCGTGTTCGAGCGAGTTCTCCCTAAAGCTATTTTATTTAGCTAAAGTTTTAACTTAGAAAAAAAAAAGAACAGGGAGAAGGAGAAACTGGGATAAGGAGAGAAGGGGTAGACACGGAGAAGTTTCCGAGCGAAACCCTGTTTCACCTGGGTGTTTTTAAATGGGTTAAGCCCAATCTAAAATTTTAAATCACATAGATAAGTTAATTTTTTTTCATTCACAAAGTAAACAATGTAGATTTTGTTAAGTTAAATTATTTAACAACGTTTTAGAATTTGTTAACTCTTTAATCAAGTACGGAAAGTTTAAAATAAAAATTTAATTAACCCTTTAATTAAACGATTTAATTTTAAAACAAGAATTTAAAATTTATTTACATTAAAATTTCAATGTAACGATAAATAAGTTTTGAAAGTGTAAACCAGATTTTCAAGTGATGATTAAGGTAAATAATTTTTAGTAATAGTTTTGAAAAGAAATTTAGAATGATTTAAATTTTGTAATTAAATTGATTAATAAACAATCAAGTGTTTAAATTAATTTGTAAATTAAGAATTTGTTATTCAGATAAATTAAGTCGACAAATCAAATTTGGCGGTTAAATAAAATAACAAATTTTGAAACGATAAATCGAGTAAATTAAGATTTAATTTATTGATCCAAATTTTTATCATTGATTTAAAATAATTATGTGGTAAATTTATTTAAACCACATTTGAAAATAAATTAACTATTGATGTGCACTATATTGATATTTCTGTTCTGATTGTGATACTGTGTGATATAAATTGCCATGTACTGCATTGTGATTTTTGTTTATTCTGTGTTGATGTGAAAACCCTATTGCCCGTAAAACGGCATTTAAACTTCGATGCGAAAGGGAATCAGATTTCAGTTAGTTATCCGAAACCCACATCGAACCTGTGAATATTTGTGAATGGCATCCACATGTTTTAAAATTTGAAACTCACTATTCGAATTAGCCGGGAAAGAGCCTTTGTGTCGTGTAACCCATTTCGAATATGTGATTCGACGTTATGGATAGCATTTGAAGACCGGTGTTGAAGACCGGGTATTTGCGAGAGCGATAGGATGACCTGTTGATTGACTCTGCACCGAGTTGCTCCGGTATAGAGTTCTCCATATGTGATGGGGAATCCGATCGGGATTGTGGATATCCGGATTGCAAGGACTTCTTTGGAAGTGCCATCGGTTCTGTTCGAACCCAGAATAGACTTGTATGGATTGTATGTCTGACATTACAAATTGAGATATAAAGCAGATTTCTTTCAAATATATTTCCGTTGGTGGTGGAGAATTTATTCTCTTAGCTTAACACCCTTAGAGGTTATGTAATTGAAGGTTATCAATGATATATTACCAATTTGGTAATGTGGCATGCTGAGTGTTGTTGATCATTTGTTGATCGAAGCATGGCTTTGTGAAAAGCGTGGCTTTGTGAACGAGACTTCGTCGAACCTCACACCCCGAAATGGTCGAAACAGGAAAGATGCAGCAAGGTTATTGGGGGTAGCACCCCTTAGGATATGTGCATTTCCTTCTGGATAGAAGTGGTATCATGGTATGGAGCCAAGATACTTAACTTATGTTGATATCGCAGATATATATATGTATTACTTTGTGATTTGTTGCTGGGGCCCCGGTTAAAGGTTGGTTGCAGCCGGGAGATGGCATACTCGTGTTAGTAGTTACTCAGTTAGGGGTAACCCGACAGAGATCCGGTTAGGTTCTCGGGTCGTCCCTCCAAAGGCGTACCCATGTGGCCCAGGAAGTTCCTTAGCCTGACCATTGTTGGAAATCCAATTCCCAAGACGAAACCCTGTACGGTTTTAGTTGTAAAACCTGCCATGCAGCGTGGCGGTAACCTGCCACAAAACATTGTAGCTATAGTAGGCATAGTTCGAAATGTCTATGCTGGCTAAGATTAATATTATATTTTCAAAATGCTTTCCTCATTATGCACTAGTAATAATATCAAAGAATTTCTTTTCTCGTACCAAGCATATTTAACTATCATAAGAAGAAATCTCCTCCAATTCTGCGTTTGCATTGTGTGTGTGGCGGGAGGTCTTATGGTAGTTCCATTTTTAAAAGCATACCGAAAACTCTTTTATAAATCTAGTTTTTTTAAAATGTAACTGTTGTTTTTTTGTTTACTTATACCACTCCCATGACTGATCCGGAGTTTATTGTTTATTTTCTAAGCTCTGGGTGCCTATTATTTCTACACGGGCAGCCTAGTAGCTGGTTTCTGTATTTTGGAGTAGCAATATTTTGGAGCTCTTATCTTGGAGATATCTTAGGATCTTTTGGAGATTTCAGGTTTTTAGCTTTTGGGAGTTCGTTATCATCTCTCTCATTTGAGGACTTTTGGATATATGATCACTGTTGTATTATCATGATGTTGTATTTGGAGTTGTGGTGTATGTATTATATACTTTGATGTAGTATGGATATTATGTTGATGTTGTAACTGTGATGATATTTATGATATTGATTTTGTTCCGCTGTTTTATATTCATCTAATTGTTGTTATAAGCTCCGCCGATGCGAATTTGATGTCGTTTATCGGACATCGAGTTTGGGTCGTCACATGTGATATTGATTTCAGATATTTAATAAAGGTTATTTTATATATAGTTAAATTCTTGGTTTTAAGCTATGTATAAAATTGTTTAAAGTATGAAGTAAGTTTAATAATAAAGTTGATTTTATTAAAATATATTATGGATAAGTATTTACTTAAATTATATTCTAATATAGAGTTTATATTGATTTTTATAAATCAAAGCTGAGAAGATAGTTGAAATGGATTTGAGATTTTATTAAATTAAGATCTCATTGAAATTTAGATTTAAAAAGAATATGGTGTTATAACTAAATTCGGGTTTAAGATTGTTTGAATAGTCACGTGTGTCGATTTAAAGCGTGCGAAAAGGCGGGATTTTACAAAATATTATAATATTTTGATTTAAACTTAATTAAAAATGATTTTATAAAGCATTATTGATTTTCTAAAAATTTATAAGTGAAATAAATTAATGGTAAAGTTAGAAATTTGAAATATAAGTTATTTTGGCAATTATGATTTGGTTATAAATGGAATTTAAATTAAGTACGAAATGTGATAAATAGATTTAAATTTGAATTAAAATGAATTTAAATGATTTTTGAATAAATTAAAAGGTGAAATAAATGAATATTTAAGTTGAATTTTGAAATATAACTTAAATTGGAAATTTGTGAATTTTGTTTAAAAGTGAATTTAAAGTTAAGTAAATAAGATGAAAAATATGTTATATTTGAAAATTTAAACTTAAGTGTTAAGTTAAAACTTTAATTATAAGAATTGAAATTGAATGTTGAATTATATAATTAAATTATTATTAAATTGATTTTTGATTGAAAATTTAACTTTATAAAATCATGAATATATGGGTATTTAAATGATTGTTTTAAAAGTGAAAATATATGGTTTTATAAGTTTAAAATGATTTAAATAAAAATTTAATTGTTTGTGAAATTATATTTAATATTTGGAATTTAATTAACAGCATTTTTGAAATGTTATAATTTCTAATGTAAAGAATATTACAGCATTTGTAAATGTTGTGGTTGATTGAAATGAACTAAATGGCGAAATTGAATTAAGGGCTATTATAGCACTTTGTAAGTGTTGTAGCTGCTGAAATTAACTAAGGTTTTATTTGAACTAAATTAAACCTCTTACAGAATTTTAAATGATGTCATTTGTTAAATGAATTGTTTTAAAACATAACTTTCGGTAGCATCTTCTAAGTGCTCCGATAGTTGAATTTATACCATTTTGATAAATTTAAAAGAATAAATGAACTTTGAAAAGGCTAAATTTATGATAATTTGATATTTGGTTATTAAATATAATAACTTAACTTTTAAATGATTTAAATGGAATATTTAAATGATTTAAATGGAATATTTAATTGGTTTAATTGGAATATTTAATTGGTTTAAATGGAGTATTTTGATTTGAAATATAAACCATTTTGAATTGTGATTTGAAATGGTATTTAAATTAAATAAAACTGAATGGGGTTTTGAAAGATATGATATTTTGATATTTTGAAATGGATTTCTGAATGATATTGAATTTTGAAATGATATTTGATTTCAAAGTATAAATTACTATTTTGAAATTTTAACTATGGGATGTATTTAATTTATAGTTAAGTAATCCTTAAAGGATGGGCGATCCCAAGCATCCTTTAAGTTATTGTATATTACTACTATAGTTCACTTGATTTGGTTTATATTATATAAGTATATATATCCTGACTCGAGTGTTTTGTGTTTTACTTTACGCACGGGTCAGCCTGAGTATTTACAGCTTAGCTTTGGATTTCTTTTCTAGAGCTAGGAATTGCTGGAGATTCTGCTTGTCTAGTTTCCCTTTCAGTTTCAGTTATTCTATTTCATCTCTGGTATTTATAAACTATTATGTATTTGAGATTTCTATTGTATATGTTTCTCAAACTGATATTATGTATTATGTTTTGAGAGTTTGTTATAGTACCTTCATGAACTACTATGGTATTTTTATTTCCGCCGTGAGTTATTCTGAATATTTCTGTGTGTGATTCTGTGATTGTATTTCATTTGCTCCAAATTTATTTACAATGCGGTATTTTGAGCAATTCAAGTCCGACATGTGTGGATGAGAATGGCTGAAAATATCGGGTTGTTACAGTTGGTATCAGAGCGAGGTTTTAGGCAAACCTTAGCCTATGGAGCAAAAACTCATTAGAGATAGGGTAGAAATACCCTAGAATGAGTGAAATCAATCTCAGAATCCTTTCTTTGTGAGAGAACGTATTTTTGGAGTATAAAATGATTTCCAAATGATTTTTTAAGTATTATCAAAGATTATATTAGTATAAAAAAATTCTTATTTTGAAACCAAGATTTTCTAAACCTTATTCCTTTTGTATCCACCTTGCCAGAAATCTTTTGGCTAGGATTCTTATCAATTAGATTCCTTGAACCTTGGAACGCTCCCACTTGTTCTGAAATCCAGTCTTGTCTTCCCTATTTTTCCCATTTGATTTTGGGCATTCCATAACTCCACTTTGGAATGACCTCTATGAAGATCAGTGATTCCGCAAATCTTTGAATGATTTGTAAAGGGGTGAAACTCATTTACAGTTAGCATTGATTCACCTGAGATTACTATATCCTCGCTTTACGATGCTATCTATCTCTTGCTCTACCTGGATTCTATCTCTAGCGATCAAATGTCGATTTGCCTTAGATTTCCGAATTGTTTATATTCCTGAAGTCACAGTTGACCTGGTTAAGGTTGCCCATGATTTATATAGGCTTATCTATCTTCTACTTGGTAATTAAATTATCTCATTTTCGTTTGAGCTTATCTTCAAACTAGAATTTTATTTGATTATAGTTCCTCTAAATTTAAATCTCTGTTTGTTTTGAAATCCATCCTGTTTGATTTTATTTTGGAATTTGTGCATACATCGAAATTATTATTTTGATAAGGATGACCCTATTTTGTATATAAAAGTGAAATGTTTTCGATAAGAATTATATACCTTTTTAAAACGAGAAATTTGAAGTTTTGAAAGGATTTGAAAATTTGAAAATTTACAAGAATTTGACTTAGTCTTGAATTTGAATTTCGAGGGATCGAACTCCAGTGTTTTGAAATCGGTTTTAAGATTTTGGAAAAATATATAACAATAATATGATTTAAAGATATTTTCTGAATAAGAAATGTTTCAAATGTATTCGAATGAATTTCAATGATTTCGAAGAGATTTCAAAGAAGTTTTAAGAAAATAAAAAGTCCAGAACCCATTTGTGTCGTTGGAAAATAAATTTCGGTGATGAATGCATGCATCATCGATATTGATTTTCGAGTTTCTGAGTGGTGGAGAGGCTACTCTATAGCTTTGCTATGCGAGTGATTTTGTGAAACCAAATTTTGATTTCAGATTTCGAAGTATGGTTTGATGCTCGAAAGACATATGTATATATATACACATTTGAAATAATTTAAAGTAAGCCGGTGTTCAGTGTTTGAGATTTAGATTTGTTTTGGTATAACCCTATCTTTTGGAATTGGTTTACCGATTTATTGGTGATTTCCAACTCTTGGATTGAAAATATGATTTCTTCGACTATTTTGAAGGTTCGAGCACTTCCAAATCAAGGTTAATTTTTGAAAGCAAAGAAATTTTGAAAGGTATAGGGTAATTGACAAAGAATATAAGTTTAGTTTGGTACGATTAAAGTATAAAGTAATATGATTTATATAAGTTTGAAACTTTTTGTTGAGTGAAATAAATAAGGCTACTTTAAATTATACTGGTATGAAATATAGATTTGAAATGTTTTGAATAAAGTATATATGTAGAATAATAATCTTTCCAATGGTAAATTGGATTTTTCATATAGAAATTAAATAGTTTGAAGGTTTTAAAAAGAGATGGTTTTAAACTTTGTAACTATTTTAGATATTTTGATGATTGAATGGTTTGGACATGATTTAATCTTTATTTTGATAAAGAATGTGAATTTGAAATGATAATTGATTTTGATAAATGAATATTTGAAGTTTATATTTGTATGAAAGGATATTTGGTTTACTTGTAATTTGAGTTTATTTAAAAATGATGGATTTATGAAATGAATATTTCAAAACTAAGTAATAATGAAGTAAAATTTGAGATATAAGAAATTACGAAATTTAGTTTTGGAATATGGTATATTTAAGCTTTGAAATATATTAAAGATTGAATAATTTATTTTATGGATCAAATCTTTATTTGAAATTTGATAATATTTGAAATGGATTTGTTGGAAAATTAAATTGAATTGAAACTGATGGTTTGAATTGAATTAAAATTGGAAATTTTAGATGTGGGTTTAATTAAATAAATTTTAGAAATGTAAAGAATTAAAGGAATGTTTTATGATTTCAAATGTATGATTTCGAAAGGTTATGATTTTCAAAAGGGTAACGATTTCAAGCATTTTGGTTTTGGAAGTTTATAACTTTGAAAGTATTATGATTTTGGAAAGTGAATATGCGTTTGAAATGGAAATGAATTTGTTTGAGCTAAATTATGTTGATTTGAAAATTTGGATTATTTTCTAAATCTATTGTTTTGAGAAACTTTGAAACTGAAAATATGTAGTTAGGAAGAAATGATTTGGCGACATCATATATGATTTTGAAACTGAATTGATATTGAAATGGTTTGAAATTGGGAACCTTTTTTATTTAAATACTTTGATTTGGGAGTTATTGAACTTATGTAAAATTGATTTGTATAAGTACGAAGTGATTTGAAACTATTGATTTGAAAACTGTTGATTTGGAAAGGTACTCATACTCAATTTGTAAAGAAAAATCTTATGTAATCGAAGTCTATAGAAGTATGATTTGATATACTATTGATTTGGAAAGTAATTGATTTTAAAATGGAATCTTATATATAATAAACTTTATATAAGTATGATATTTGAAAGTGATCTTGAAAGGTACTACATGATACATATTTTCGAAGTAAAGATATGGAAAGTGCCTTCTGCTTGATATCCGCTTTGTGGCCACACTGTGGATTCATTCTATCGATATTATTCTCTCTGATTTGGGTTTTCTGGATATGATACTCAAGTGTCCATCGAATTCCATGGCAATCTCCATGGTCTTATGATCGCGACTGCATAGCGCAATTCACAGGGGCTGCGAGAGCCTAAGGGTACGGATGTTTCCTGTGGGATCCAAGCGTAACCATTGTGTATCTGTGATCTATTGGGTCGCTTGGTAGTGTAATCTGCAGGGGTTGCGAGAGCCTAAGGGTACGGATGTTTCCTGGGGGATCCAGGCATAACCATTATGTATTTGCGGTACTACATGTCTTCATGGCATATTCGCAGGGCTGCGATAGTTAGCCTACGGGTACGGATGTTTCCTGGGGGATCCAGGTGTAACATTGTGTATCCGCGATCCATGATCGACAAGTTTGGTTTGGTTTATTTTTTGGATTGTACTTTCCATATATGTTGTTTGTAAAAGGTTTCTAGTATTTTCACTGGGTGTTGAAACAAGTCTATTAAGTACCTGGAGAATTCTAGCTTTACGCCCGATCAACGCATGGCCAGAGTCTACAAGAACGAAAGTAAACTTGTTAAGGCATCGAGTTATAAAAGTAATTTGATAAAGTATATTATATAAAGGATATTTTGATCATTTATTTTACTTTTCTAAATAATTTAAAAATGTTTTAAATATTGTTTACTTCGAACTATCAGATTCTTATCAATTCACTATTCATTATATTACAAAATGTTTAAAATGTTATAAAATTTTAATTGAAATTTATATGGTTTTGAAATATGGTTCATCCTTTTGCTTTCAACATATTCTTTCTTCTAGCTATTTCAACCTTCTTCCTCTTCGAAGGTCCTTTATGCATTATGGAAAGAGTTGGTTCTTTGGCTTATCGTCTGGATTTATCCCAGAAGCTTTTTGGAGTGCATGATGTATTCTATATCTCACATCTTCTCTGGTATCTTCTTGACCCATCTCTTTTTGTTTAGCTTCTGCTCTTGAAGGTTTGGATAATGAGCCTAATCTGAATGTCGAGAGTAAGTCACTTTGTATTGTCAACAGAGGTACGAAGCAGCTAAGAAGGAAATTTGTTAGTCTAATCAAAGTACTGTGAAGTACTGATGATTGGGATTCTACCTGGGAAACAAAGGAGAGCATTCGTGCTTCGAATTCAGAATTGTTCATTTCAGGTACTATTTTTTTTTTCTACCTTGCTTTTCCTTATTTCCCTTGTTCATTCCTTTTTGGGGACGAAAATATTTGAGTGGGGGAGAGTGTAACAACCCTGTATTTTGTAATTTATTTTAATTGCTTGTTTTGATTATTTTATTTGAAACTCTTGATTTAAAAACTTTATTATCTTTATTATAATGGATAAATTTTGTTATTTTAAAAGCATATTTTGTTGTGTGAATTATGGTTTCAAACCTAAATAAATAGAATATTTTCCAAAAAAGTGGATTTTTGGTCAATCTGGTCAAACTTTGACTTTTGAATTTAAAATTTAAATATTTGTATTTTTGAAATTTTATATTTCATTATGAAAATACATTTAATTTCAAGAATAATGCTTTTCGTTTCGTTGAAATCCGATTTGTATTGCGAAAGTTATGCTTTTTACAATATTGTATGTGAATTGATTTATTTAATAAAATTGTCTATTTTAAATTATATAAATAATATTTTTATTTGTCTATCATGTTCTACTATGTGTATTATGACATGTTAGGTATATATTTTATTTTTAAAACATTTTAAAGTGATGTTATAGTTTTCCAAAGCTTACTGTATTTTGTGTTCAATTTTTAAAACCTAGTTTCTATTTTAAGCTATTTTCTTAATTAATTTATATTTATCTAATATTTATTTATTTATTTATTTTTATTCATACATTATTTTGTTTTTATTTTATTTTATTTACTCACATTTTTCATGTGTACAAAAATAAATAAAGAAAATTAGAAATATGAAGAGTTTTATAACATTTCACATGCCTTTGACTTTTCACCTTCTTTTTACCTTTTCATTTGCAAATCAACACTTGCATTCAATTTGGCTGACCATATCCTTTCTTCATCCCATCACCTTTATTTTTCATGAAAAATAAGTCTCTCAAACCCTAAAAACATTTGGCTATCAATAGAAGAAATTTTTTGGTAAAATCTCATTCTTTTTCTACACTTTTCTATTTGTTATTGTATTGATGTTGCACTTGCATCAACTCTATGTGTTCGGCCCTCCCTACTCCAGCACCATGGCTGCCTCCACCACCACCACGACCACCCACCATCTCTTCCTTCCCACTGACCTTCCATAGCCGTGGCCTATTAGTTGATGATTCACCAAAGAAAATAAAGAAAACTCCTTGAAATCATCATAGCCGAACTCCACTTTGTTCCACCACTCCAACCACCACCTTGGCCGACTTATGCACCACCACCACCAGCCAAACCTGAGCCTAAGACCTCTGCCACACCTATAGTTGATCTTTCCATATCAGGTCGTGCCCAATCATCCCTTGGCCGAAGCCATTTATGCCTTGAAATCCTTGTAGTTGTGTGTTGATGCATACATATCTCTCGCTCTCCTTTATATATTGTTATGGCCGATCTATATGAACTGAACTTGATCCAAACCTGATCCAAATACATCCCGTTACAGTGCTTTTACAGCCTATAGCTGAAGCATAAATCGTTGAATGCCAGTGCAAAAGCGTTAGGTTTGTGTTTCATGTTTATTCCTAGCATTGTTTTGTGATAATTTGGTTGAAAATTCATGTTTGTATTTGTTTTGTTTGATATGTAATAAGGCAATTAGCTTTGGCTCTCCCACTCTCGAATCATTGTCGTTTGATCGTGCCTTTGAAGTTCCTTGTTTGTGAATTTGGTTGTCATCTCCAGCTATACAAGTGAGTAATGCTCACCAGACAAATTTATACTTATATGACTAGTAAACCGATCACAATTGAATCTGTAAAACATATCACCATGCTATATTTGTTACGTTATGATCATATGATGTTCACCCATTCTTATTTTCCTTTTATACCATCTGTTACTGATATATAATGTTTTTTTGTTTATTTATACCAGTTTATCACATTGCAAGTTCCCTTTAGATTAGAATCACTATGGGTTGAAATGATACATATCCGAACGGACTTTAGAATAGGGAAAAATTATTATGGGCTGAAATGATAGACCTAAACGATTTTTATTTCATTTTTACTTGGGATTGCGGGTTTGAAATGATAGAACCCGTGTTTTCTTTGTAAATTACGGATTGAAATGATATATTATCCGTATCACTTTATCTAGGCTAGAAAATGATATACAGACTCGTGGTTAAAATATATTTTTCTAAAAATTTTAAAATATTTTAGAAAGGTAAATATTATAATATTTTGATTTAAACTTAATCAAAAATGATTTTATAAAGAATTATTGATTTTCTAAAAATTTATAAGTGAAATAAATTAATGGTAAAGTTAGAAATTTGAAATATAAGTTATTTTGGCAATTATGATTTGGTTATAAATGGAATTTAAATTAAGTAGGAAATGTGATAAATAGATTTAAATTTGAATTAAAATGAATTTAAATGATTTTTCTAAAATATTAATGATTTTTGAATAAATTAAAAGGTGAAATAAATGAATAGTTAAGTTGAATTTTGAAAAATAACTTGAATTGGAAATTTGTGAATTTTGTTTAAAAGTGAATTTTAAGTTAAGTAAATAAGATGAAAAATAAGTTATATTTGAAAATTTAAACTTAAGTGTTAAGTTAAACTTAAATTATAAGAATTGAAATTGAATGTTGAATTATATAAGTAAATTATTATTGAATTGATTTTTGAATGAAAATTTAACTTTATAAAATCAGGAATATAAGGGTATTTAAATGATTGGTTTAAAAGTGAAAGTATATGATTTTATAAGTTTAAAATGATTTACATAAAAAATTAATTGTTTGTGAAATTATATTGAATATTTGGAACTTAATTAGCAGCGTTTTTGAAATGTTATTATTTCTAATGTAAAGAATATTACAGCATTTGTAAATACCGTAGTTGATAGAAATGAACTAAATGGCTAAATTGAATTAAGGGCTATTATAGCACTTTGTAAGTGCTGTAGGTGCTGAAATTAACTAAGGTTTTATTTGAACTAAATTAAACCTATTGCAGCATTTTAAATGCTGTCATTTGTTAAATGAATTGTTTTAAAACATAAATTTCGGTAACATCTTCTAAGTGTTGCAATAGTTGAATTTATACCATTTTGATAAATTTAAAAGAATAAATGAACTTTGAAAGGCTAAATTTATGAGAATTTTATATTTGATTATATTGATATAATAACTTCACTTTTAAATGATTTAAATGGAATATTTAAATGATTTAAATGGAATATTTAAATGCTTTAAATGGAATATTTAATTAGTTTTATTGGAATATTTAATTGGTTTAAATGGAGTATTTTGATTTGAAATATAAACTATTTTGAATTGTGATTTGAAATGGTATTTAATTAAATAAAACTGAATGAGGTTTTGAAAGATATGATATTTTGATATTTTGAAATGGATTGCTGAATGATATTGAATTTTGAAATGATATTTGATTTCGAAGTATAAATTACTATTTTGAAATTTTAACCATAGGATGTATTTAATTTATAGTTAACTGATCCTTAAAGGATGGACGATCCCAAGCATCCTTTAAGTTATTTTACATTACTACTACAGTTCACTTGAGTTTGTTTACGTTATATAAGTATATATGTCCTGACTCGAGTGTTTTGTGTTTTACTTTACGCTCGGGTTAGCCTGAATATTTACAGCTTAGCTTTGGATTTCTTTTCTGGAGCTAGGAATCGTTGGAGATTCTGCTTGTCTAGTTATCTGTTCCCTTTCAGTTTCAACTGTTCTTTTTCAGCTCTGGTATTTATAAATGTTATGTATTTGAGATTTCTGTTGTATACGTTTTTCAAAATGATATTACGTATTATGTTTTGAGAGTTTGTTATAGTAGCTTCATGGACTACAATGGTATTTTTATTTTCGCTGTGAGTTATTCTGATATTTCTATGGCTGTGATTTGATAATTGTATTTCATTTTCTCTAAATTTATTTACAATGCGGTATTTTGAGAAATTCAAGTCCGACATGTGTGGATGAGAATGGCTGAAAATATCGAGATGTTACATTTGAACTATTGAATTTGAAGTTTAAGATTGAATTTTATAAGTTGATTTTTTGATTTAAAGTGATTAAATGATATTTCAAGTTTAAATAAATCGGAAGGAATATTTAATCTAAGGGTAAATTAAGGTTATTTGATAATACTGAGTTTATTAAGTGAATATTTCAAGACTAAAAAAATATGAGGTTAAGTCGAGATTTGTAGAAAACTGTTAAATTTAACTTCGAAATGCTGAATATTAAAGCTTTGAAATATATTGGAAATTAAATGGTAAAATTGTGTTTTAGATCTGTATTCGAAATCAATATAATTTTAATTTTCTATTTATAAAACTGAATGGAATAGAAATTGATAAATTGATATTGAATTAATTTGTGTGGGAAAGTCGAGTTGATTTTTTAGGAAATTGCAAATACCTTACTTTGTAAATTATTTAATATACACATACCATTTTGGGAAATAGATCCATTTGAAATGGAAATGATATTTTTGGTTTTGAAGTATGAATTAATTTGAAATGACCACGGTGTTATAGTGTATATTTCTACATTATAGGTACTTTCATGGATCCTTAGAGAATGGTTAGCCCAAACATCCTTTAAGTTAATTATATTTCAGTCGATATTTCACTTGAGTTGGATTTATTGATATAAGAATGTTAATCCTGACTCGAGTGTTTTGTGTTTTGCTTTACGCTCAGGTCAGACTGAGTGATACAGCATTCGAGACTCACCTTTGGAGTTTGGAGCTTCATTTGGAGATCCAACTATCGATTTGGTTTTCAGCCCTTCTAGTTGATTGGTTTAGAGAAGTCATCTGCTCGTACTGAAGACTTCACTGCATCTGAGATATTCTGCTGTATTTTATTTCTAACTCTGATGTTTATATAGTAGCTTCATGAACTACTATTTATTTATTCCGCTGCGTATTATTGTACTACTCTGTATCAGTGAGTTTGTGATTGATTTATTTTACTGCATATGCTGAGTTTTGCCAAATTTAAATTAATAATCTGATATTTTGAGCAATTCATGTCCAGCATGTATGGATGTGAATGGTTAAAAATACCGGATCGTCACATAATAATTTTTTGAAAACACACTCAAGGTACTTTTGCTTCATTTCAATGCATTTTGAAAAGTGCTTCTATAAATTTCAATATTTTAAATTCAGGTTTGAATCCATTTTTAGCTTAACTTAGTTGTATAGTTCATTCTTACCAAGTTTCTATTACCACTTAATTCTTATAATCTTACTTGTTTCAATAATAACAACTAATTACCTTAATGTACAATAATAATTTGAAAAAAATTATTGCTTTATATATATCAATATAAGCTTATTTACAATTCATTTTTGAAACGTTTTTTAATCATTATATAAGAAAATAACAAATATGCTCTCATATATTACATTTAACTCATTCTAGGGTACTACTGACCCTATCTCTAATGAGTAATCCCCACCAGAGCCAAGATTCTCGCTTAACCTTTCAGCTCTGATACCAAAATGTCAGGACCCGGTTTTTTCAACCTTCAAAAGTTGACATCAATACGTCTATTGTATTAACATGCCGGGCAATCGAATGCCGAAAATACCAAACCGTAAGAGAAAAAGAAGAAAGAGGTAGAAGAAGAAATAGAAACAACATCAGAATCTCAACAAGCGCAGTTGAACAAATATAATATACAAATAACAGCATTTGTATACAATGAAAGACTGAAACTATCAATATATATATATATACAAGATTATGGAGTACAATGAATCTGGACAGTTATAAATACTTGTTCCTGAATACTATCTATACAGTCTCTATTACACCGCGGAAGTCAATACGTCTCTGCCATCCAGCTCATCTCTTGAGCTCCAGAACGTCCTAACCTGAAAAACTGTATCACTCGGTCTGACCTGAGCATTACAATAAAATAACACCCAAGTCAGGCTAGAAACCAGCGTGAGTAAACCTCTTAAATTTGAATGTAACATCCCGCCTTTTCGCACACTTTAAACCGACACACGTGCCAATTAAAAGCATACGCAAGGGCGGATTGTTATGGGGTGAATAAGAAAAACAGAGAAGGAATAAAACAAAATAGAATCTCACAGCGGAAGGATAAAATATAATAATAAATATACAGTTCATAAACGGTTACAAAACAGTTAATTCTTCTTTATACAATAAATATCAGAGTTACACATACCAATACAAACAATGCAGCGGAATAGAAAGAGTGTGGTGCATACTATAAATAATAATAAAATGGATTCTTCGTCTTCGTCCTCCAAAGCTAAAGTCTTCGATCCTGAAACGCTCGGACTGACCCGAGCGAATTTGAAAAGACAAAAACACTCGAGTCAGACTAAAAGATCTTATGTGAGTTAAATTAACAGAAATAAATATGAGTAAAGTAACTCAAGAGATGTTCGGGATTTACATCTCCTAAGGATCCGTTAAACTATTTACTATGTAGTATATTGCGCTATTATAATAGTGTCTATTTATAAAATAAACTTACTTTTTAATAGCGTTAAGGGGTTACCCATATAGCCCTTAACACAAATAATGCCAATAGTCTATACAGTACCGTAATACCTCCTGATCGGGAAGCTACCAGAGGATACTCCATAGGTACGACACAAATAGAAACTCGTAGTAAAGGCTCGGTATGGTAGGTGACACGGCACAACTAGGCAATGCCAGGGTAGATATACCAATTGCTATCCAGGCTGGTGGAAACGCGTAGCCGCAGTTACCGCCCACCTCGGACTAACTCCCCAAAATCAAAATATAGAAGTGGCCACTGAATCAATCCAAAATCAAAGTATAATATCGAAGAGGAGGGTCCGATCAGAGGAATGACCTCATTGGCCTGAGAATCGCTCCTGTTTTAGCCACCTTATGCCAACTCACGGGAGTCGGGTCCACGTATTTACCTTACAGGAAACGTCGCCACCACCTACTTCATTCTGGAATCTCCACCGCGTACACGGTTAGTCAAAGTGGTTTTCGGTATCGACAGAGAGTATGTCCATATCCGATCCCGGTCTCTTTGCCAACCCATCGTTATTATAACACCGCGGTCATTTAAAAATAGGTTATACTTTAAAAATCAGAATAAACATTCCATTTCATAACCATGAATACGATATCATTTCAAAACCCAAAACCATATTTTATCACTTATCCCAAATATAATTCTTTTCCAAAATCATAATGCTTTAACTTCATAACGTCTGAAAATCAAATATTTCAAAGCATAATATTTTGAAAATCATAATTTAAAACCATAACTTCTAAAAACTTGAATGGTTTGGACATTCAACGGTGTATGAATTAAATGGTTTAACTTAAATGTTACTTTGTAAAAAAAATAGTTCTCATGGCTTTACAAATACATTTCTTTATTAAAGTCTAAACCAAAATTTATATTATCTCTCTCAAGTTCCAAAACCACTTCAATTTATTTATATATACGTATATCCATTTTGAGTATCAATATTTCAAACTAAAGTCGGATTTTATGCTTTCAACAAATCAATTGTTCTATTAATTAGTCTTGAATATTCATATAAAATCCATAAATAATAAGACTTCAATTTCTAGTAATAAAATATATATATTTTTCCCAATTCAAATTATACTAGAATATTCATTTCAATTTATTTTGGGAAAAATTCAATTATAAATATCATATCTTAAAATTTCCAAACTTAACATTTAAACATATGATATAAATTATTAAACTCCATTTTCTTAATTTTCTTCCATTTTTAATAAAGATTTTTATACACCTTTTAATTTCAAAATTTTCAACTTCATATGTATATATATATATGGAAGAAAAATATTTATACAATATAAAATTTAAGATTATTATAAACCGTATTCCATCCAAACCATAGAAATCACATTAAAATAGTTATATATAGACCGCGGTGCCTGTAAATAATTTTCTATCCTATGGTCAAGTGATACGGATATTTATCATTTCAATCCGCAATTTAAAAGATATAAAATTTTGCGGTTATATATCATTTCAAACCACAATCCCGAATGAAATGAAATATGCATGATAATTTGCAATTTAATGATATCCAATAAACATCCATCAACATCACCCATCATCCAATCACAATCATCAAGCAATATCAATCAATAACAATTTATATTTGATAATATATAACAGGTAATAACTGGCAATTTTTTTCAGATTAAATTTAACAACTATTAATCTAACAGTTTATATTCAGTAATAATCTATATAACTGTTAACTAGCAGTTTATAGGTAAACAAATAAATTCTAACTATCAATTAATACGCAATAAATAAATTAAATTAACAGTTAAATTTAATAAATGCAATTCAACAAATATGAGTGAAATAAACATGCCAAATACTCATAATAAATTTCTATTCATTTCTAAAATTAACTTAACAAACATAAAAGCTTCTAGTAGTTGTGAATGGGTTTAAACACTCACCTTTGGAATTTAAATCGAATTTAAATTCGATTTAAACCCAAAAATTTGACAGTCTCCAAATTTATCCAAACCAGCGCCAAAACGTCAGAAATTCCGATACGATCCCATCAAAACAAACCGCGCGCGAATCTGAGCTCGTATGCAAAAGTTATGAAAATTTGAAAAATGGAAAATTCTGGTCCTGGGTCGACTTCGGGTAGAACTTCGGTGCGCCGCCTCAATTCCCGGTGCTTGCTTGGAGTTTTCGCCAAAACGACCCGGAGCGACCCGAGTGATTTTCTTCCTGACCCGAAGTTGCTCTAGGGTTTTCTTCCCTAAAACCCGAAGCGCGACCAGAAGCTGCTGCAGATCCGCAAATTTTTTTTTTTTTTTTTTGAAATTGATTTTTTTTTTTGAACTGACTGGATCTAGGGTTAGCCCCCATTGAAGAAGAAGAGAAGCTTGAAGAAGATGAACGTACAACAAATAGACAATAGAATGGAGCTAGGGTTTATAACTGTATATTTATAGGTAAGGTTGGGTTAGAGTAGATAGACTAGATAGATGAACGTACGAAACAAACTAAGGCCCAAAAAGCCCGTTCTGACCCCGGAATGAAATTTGTCAAACCCATATATCCAGATAGGTATTTTAAAATATTCTGAACGCGATGGAAAAAGTTTCACGTCCAAATTTGATCGTATGAAGAAGTTATGCTGAAAACAAGATTTCCAAATTGATTTCAAATTGATTTTAATAAAATTGATTTTCAAGGTGTTTCGCGTCCGTACGTTCAAACGACAGGTCCGATCGATACGAAACTTGAAACCCTATAATAATACACCGATACGGATCCGATGAAACTGGTTTCGTCGAAATCCGAGTCCGTGGCCAAAAAGGCTATTTTTAATATTCATTAAATAAATTAAATAAATTATTGAAATCCAATTCTATATGAATATTCTAAAATTGTCCCAATTCTATTGCTTATGTAAATTAAAATCAATTTAAATGATTGAACAAGTTTGGCTGTGAATTAGAGTTGACAGGTCTATCAAATTTCAGTATACATTCCTCCGCTTCCTTATATTAAGGAATTATAAATAAATTCCTCAAAACCTATTTATTACATTTTTAATCCTTGTATACTTATCTTTTATCCAAAATAGGGATGCCACATACTTTGGTTCATGATTCACATTATTATTCTTAAAGTCTATTTTAAATTTCAGTAACGTAATATTTAATGTTAAATTCCCTTTATTTATGCAATAAGCGCAATTATTGAATTTGATACTCAAATTAATTTATAGATTCTGCTTTCTAAAAATCTATATCAACAATTTGGTCCAATTATAAATAGAATAAGTATTAACCTCATCTTATAGAATTAATTATTGCAATAAATCCAATTTACCATATCTTAAATCCAAATTAATAGATAAAGCTTGATTCCTTTATTAACTCCTTTGGTTTTCAATTAACCTTTTATGGTGAATATAAATTCCAATGTATAATTGAAACCTTATTTCCATTTGATTTCACTATTTCATTAAAAATCCTCATATTCCAGCTAAATTTCAACTAACGTATAAATTAGCTATTTCAATTTCATTTAATTGCGATTATCATACTATAGAAATTAAATTCCATTAAATAAATAAATAAATGTTGATTCCCATCTATTTACATTATATTACATTGGTACTTCTATTTACAACTTAGCTTTGTATAAATGTTTGAATGTGGAATCTTGTCTATTTCACGTATTAATTAAGCCTTAAAAATCAACTAATATTATATCCTTGGTCTAACCTCATTTTACCCATATTTATATTAATATATCCTTTGCATTAGGTAAATTACCATTGATTATCTACCTTAACTTATCAGACTCTACTAACGTAATGGTTAAATATTAATTCCACTTGTAAAAAAAACAATCCACAAGATTTGCATTTCACATTACAAATGAATTCATAAATCTTGGCTTTCTTTTTCTTTGCTTCTTAAAGGCCAAATCAAACTACCTTATCATCACAAATTTATGGCAATTAATTGCAATTGATTCTCCATTAAACTACATAAGTTATCCAATTGAAACCTAAGTGAAACGTTTATTTATTTAAAAATCCTACTGTTTAAAAGCGTATATCATCTACGGTATAATTTACATTTGACTTGATTTCTCATATATTTCACACAACAGTGAATTCCAATTTCTACCAACATTATGTTTAATATAAATTGGAAATCCAAATCATTGGTATTTCACAACCTTATTGCGTACATTTACGTATAGTTACACTAAGTCCATACACTGATTCATGAATTCATTAATTAATACACAATTTGCCTTTGTTTTCTTATATTAAGTTTATTATCGTTTTTAAGTACATTCATTATTGAACAATATTCATAAAAAATTTCATCTACACTTATTGCATTGGTTTATTCAACGGTCACCAAATGAAACAATCCTACTATTTATTTTAATATTAAATGAATTCCATTCTAGTAAATATTTTATTAATATTCACTAATTCAACGTTTATTGGTTTCTTAACATTAACTTTTAACAAAGTGTGACAATTACATTATCCAAAACTATTGTCATAAAAATTAAATTGTTACATTAAATTCCAATTACTATAACAAATTACTACATTTTCTCAAATAAATCTTAAAGCCTTTTTTTATATTCTAAATCAGATTAGAAATTATATTAATTTAATTCATTTAATATTATCAAATTTAACGGGTCGTTACAATCTCCCCCACTCAAAACTTTTCGTCCCCGAAAAGGAAAAAGAAGGGAGAAGGAAGAATAAAACATTACATCTTATTTTAAATATTAACTTATAAACAATAATTTACTAAATTAATTTCCTTAAATGAGATATGCCCGTTTTATAGTCATTATAACCTTTTATACTTGAATTATTAAAGCTGGAAAACATTTTGAACAAAATTCTAAGTCCAAAATTTACGGAAAATTTTGGCAGAGTCTCCTTTGTACGGAGAGACTCTGGAGAAAATATAATATACAAATATACAAATATATTACATATATTATCCAAAATATTATATCCCAACACGGGAGAAATTATATAAAATAGCGCTACAAAACGTAATCCGGAAACGTACCTATTTGTCGGGCAATACGCTTATTATTATGGAACCAAAAGCAGTAGCAGTTGCTTCCATAACCTGCATTTCACTTATATAATCTAAAAAGGTTAAATATTTATATTAAAGTGAAATGTTTAGGTGGTTTCAACCATTAATCAACCAATCAATACAACAACCATCAACCTTACAAACAACATACATACACAAAGCAAAGCAACCATTTAATCCATCAAACAAACAGTTGTTTGGGTTCAAACT
The DNA here is from genome assembly GCA_030765085.1 of Allium cepa. NCBI lineage: Eukaryota > Viridiplantae > Streptophyta > Magnoliopsida > Asparagales > Amaryllidaceae > Allium > Allium cepa. The sequence continues at coordinate 338,109,664 of CM060932.1, read as the reverse complement.
TGAAATTCGTATGAAATGAAATTAACTATCAAGTGCATCCTTTTACTCAACAGTCTTAGATGGAACAAAGATATATTATTTATTCATCCAACAACTTCAAATTCCTTACCCGACAAACATAAATCAAACAATAACAATTCAAACCAACAACCAAAATTTTACTTATTATACTTTTATTTCATGCTTCAGTGGTTTGATTTTCTTTCTTTCATTTATGGAGGGATTTCTTTATTTCTTACAATTTTCATTTTCATTTATTACAAAATTATCATATTTGTGTTCCAATTTATTGACTAAAGTTTATATCACCCATTTATTCTACTTACCTTTCTTATATAGTAAAATTTCCGATTTAGCTTAAGTTTTAACAGCAAATTTATTGAATATCTTAATTACCTCAAGCTTCACTTGTAAGATTTCCCCTACATTTTCTTACTAACATTGCAACTTTTATTATGTGGTAAGTTATGTATGTTTTAAGAATGTAAGTGAAAATTTACAAGTTTCTTCTCAATTTGTGACGCCCCACCTCTATACCCGCGCTAGCCAAGAACACTACGGTGTAGTGCTGTCAACTAGCCCGGAGAATAAGGCTGTTGAGGAGCGGCCATCAATAGTTAGGCCTTACACTAGTACTGGTTATCTTGGTAGGAGTGATATATATATATATATATAAATATGATTTATTTTCTCCCATCGACATACCCCAATACCAGTATAAAACGAACTACGATGGTTCATAATAGTTTAGAACAGTAAATATAAAATATTACACAGATAATATAATGCGGAACACAAATAAAATAGAAAGTCTCATATATACAATAACTGATGTCAGTTACAATACATTTGATACAATACATATGACACGGTACATATGATACAACTACCACAGTCGACTCAGGAAGTTACATATACAAGTACATTAACGTATATAATATACATGCATACATATTTTCCTATACAATTATACAGACTACTACAAATGACGACGACTACTCCAAAGGATATGAAAGAACTTCATAGCTCAAGCAGCAACCCAAAGCAGAATATCTACAACCTCAAATACTCAGTCTGACCCGAGTATTAGATTCAAAGAAAATAATACTCGGGTCAGTCTAATTCAAACTCAGTTATTAGTGCACAGAAGCAATAATAATCAAATAATGAATAGACGACAGTAATTAAACAAAATCAGAATGCAATTCAGAATATTGAATTGAAATAAGAAACAGTTCAAACCATTTAAATATCAATTAAAATATTAATTCAAGTAGGGCTGCAGTACACGCACGCGTGCACTGCCTCGCACCTACCGCATATGGAATACGCAAAAGATCCATAAATCAAACAAATAGATTATCATACACGCCATACCGTGTGGCTGCAGTTCACGCTTGCGTGCACTGCCTTGCCACTATAGTGATGATGTACCCAATAAATCAACGAACCAAAATCAGTGAAGGTTCAAATATCAATCCAAATGCACATGGTACGGTGAACTACAAAGTGGTACATTCATGATGCACAGAAAGATGCAGTTCGAATAAAACTGCAATTAACCAGAAATCGTTCAAATGAATAAATGTACCAGGTTGGACATTATTTTGCAAGTAGCAGTGGAGCTACTTGTACTCAAGTGAAACAATGCAACTGGTAGGGGAAGTGCAGCAGTGATCAAAACATATAACCCAGCTAAACATGTGAACTGGTCGAAACAATACAATGCAAGCTCCAAAAGATACAACAGTTCTACAACTGTGAAACTGGACAGAGCTACCAGGAATGTACACTAATGTTCATGATGGCAGTAAAACATCACGGCAATAAAATTCAAAGATGCAACAAAAATGGAACTGCATGATTCAGTTCACACAATGCTATAGGACTTGAGAGTGTACAAATGAAGACACAGAGCAATAAAAACCCATATACAACAATCAAACAAGTGCAGCAGGAAAAAGTGGGGCAAGGCTGCACTGTGATAGTGGTATACAAACCAATTGCCACTAAGTAGAAGTAAAGTATGTACAGCAGCAAGGAAGTCAAGGCTAAAATCAACAAAGCAACTTCATTCATGTTTAAATGACTGAAATAACAAAGCCGTCGTTCGAACTAAATTCCAGTGAAGCCTAAATGAAACCAAGGCATTAAAAATGCAAAAAGAGCTACATGAACACTAGTGGTACGAAAATGCAAACTCAACATTAATGCAAACAGAGGTGGAAAGACAATGAATGCTTAGTTTATCTGCATATTAAATATGAATTCAGAAGTTGCAGTGAATCAACAAAAGTGCTCAAGTATCTGCATATCAGTTATGCAAAACCAAGTTGCAGTTAACAAGTATCATAAAAATTTAGTTCCAAGTCAAGGATTAATGATGTGGACAGAACAAGCTAATTGAGTGCCAAACTTCGAGTCAAGCAGCAGACAGGGAAGTGCAGCCTCAACATGAAGTTTAACAGTGCCAACAAATGCAAGAAGCAAGTGGCAGCAGTTTAAAACTTCCACAAGTGAATGTAAAATATGTATACAAATGAATGTACATAACAAACTGTACAGGGCTAAACAATTCAGAGGTGCACGAGAAGCAGCATAACTCAAATGAGCAAGTGCACAAGGCTGTGTACAATATAAAAATGCAACTGCAAATTACAAGGGGGATGACACTGTAAAATGAACCATAGTTCGACAGAGAAATGAATAAGGCAAGCCGACATCAGTGACACAGGTATGAAGATTGACCAGAAATGCAACTCCCAGCAAATGCATAAATATGAATCAAACTCATATACACTGCAATAATCAATATACTGCAAGTACGACAAGTAAAAGATGGACACCGAGATGGTCAGGGACGAGGCTCACGCGGGCCGAGAAATCAAAGCCATAATTCAAAAATCAAGTAGTTAACGAGTTCACAGATTCGAACATAAGCAAGAAACCATAAAAGCAATACCCCAAATAAATTTTCATCTCGAATCAATAACAATATAAACTCGAACTACCGAAACACTACACTAAGGATGAATTGAGATGTGAGTGAGAGAATCACTCACCTATGCCACGAGTTGGAGCAGCCGACGAGAGCACGAGCGCGAGCAGCCATTAATTGATGAAGCCCTAATTTTTGCCGATGAAGGACGAACAATACGAGGCCGCCATTTTTGTTCTTTTGAGGGTTTAAGGGTTACGAACGAAAAATAGAAAAAGAGAAAGAGGGGATCGGGTCGAATTGAATAAAAAGGAACGGCAATGAAATAAACATGGGCCTATATTAAAACGTTAAAGCCCGAAATTTCTTTTAACAATTTATAAAAGAAATTTAAAAATTCAAAATTTAAAACTTCAAATGGAAATTTGTGTCAATATTAATCATTTAAAAGTCGATTATTAATCGACGCAAATACCGGGTTGTTACAGACTCCCCTTCTTAAAGAAATTGCGTCCTCGCAATCATAAGGAATAAATGGACAAAAGGTAACAACCATAAAAGCATGAAAGAGTAAGCTTGAATGTGTTTGCTCGATGAATTCTCTGGATTCCAAAGTGAAATCCATAGGATTTGAGAACCGCTAAACTTTCACGAGAAAAAACATCTTTATTTCGAAGGTGCTGAACCCCCGAAGCATTGATATGAATAGAAGGTTGCTCAAGAATAAAAATTAAAAATCCCTAAGGCATTTCCGTAATAGGAAGACGTGGAAAACGTCATGAATAGCAGAAAATTGAGCCGGTACACTGGCGTAGTACAATATAAACGCCAAAGAAATCTTTTAATTTCATATAGGAAATTCACAAATTATCAACAAAATCTAATTATCAATAGATAATTCAGAAATCTCAAATCACAAATATTCGATTATCCAAAACGATAATCAAATCAACAAGTATTCGATTATCAAAATCGAAAATCAATCTCAAATCACAGATATTTAATTATCACAAACGATAATCAAAAACAACAAATATCTGATTATCAAAAACGATAATCAGAAATCACAAATATTTAATTATCACAATTGATAATCAAATCTCAAATTTCAAATGTTTAATTATCACAAACGATAATTAAACCACAAATATCTAATTATCACAATTGATAATCAAATCTCAAATCTCAAATGTTTAATTATCACAAACGATAATTAAACCACAAATATCTAATTATCACAATTGATAATCAAATCTAAAATCTCAAATATTTAATTATCACAAACGATAACTAAACCACAAATATCTAATTATCACAAACGAAAATTAGAAAAAATAAATATCTGATTATCAAAAACGATAAATCAGAAATCACAAACATCTGATTATCAAAACGATAATCAGAAATTACCACAACGGTAATCAAATTTCAAATTACAAATTTTTCAATTAACGAGTCCGAAATTAACCGAAATAGCAAACACACCTGACCCATAACCACGAGTTTTACTAAATCGTTTAATTCACTTCATCGTTTCCTTGAAAGTGCAAAATTGTGTATTTTAAATAAATAACATTTTACGTTCTCAAACGGACAAGTCCGGAATTAAGCGAATCAGTAAAAGAAAGGGGTCATAGTCCTCGATTTTTCTGAAACGTTTAAATCGCTTCCTCATTCTTTTGAAAGCGTAAACTGTAAAAAAAATTTGAAAACCATTTTATTTATAAAATTACAATTTACATTCTCAAACGAACAAGTCCGGAATTAAGCGAATCAGCAAAAGAAAGGGGTCAAAGTCCTCGATTTTACTGAAACATTTAATTCGCTTCCTCATTCTTTTGAAAGCGCAAATCGTAAAAATTTTGAAAACAATTTTTAAAACACGGGATTAAAACAGCGACATCAGTAGCAACTTCGATAAGTGGATTTTCATTCATCAAAAATGTCACAAGAATCTTCTCAAAGATAGGAAGGGGTATCATACCCTAAACTTGTATTCATAACAAGTCAATAACACACGAGTTCACCAATACACAAAAATTGATAAAACTTATCAATAGAAATCACAAAAATTGGTGAAGCACAAATTCTAGAAATCTACACAAGAAATCCAGAAATCACAAGATGAGAGTATGAAAACTCGAACGCGAGTATGAAAACTCGAACCGGAGTATGAAAACTCGAACGGAGTATGAAAACTCGAAGGAGAGTATGAAAACTCGAACCGGAGTATGAAAACTCGAACGGAGTATGAAAACTCGAAGGAGAGTATGAAAACTCGAACCGGAGTATGAAAACTCGAACGGAGTATGAAAACTCGAACGCGAGTATGAAAACTCGAACCGGAGTATGAAAACTCGAACGGAGTATGAAAACTCGAAGGAGAGTATGAAAACTCGAAGGGGAGTATGAAAACTCGAACGGAGTATGAAAACTCGAACGGAGTATGAAAACTCGAACGGAGTATGAAAACTCGAACCGGAGTATGAAAACTCGAACCGGAGTATGAAAACTCGAACGGAGTATGAAAACTCGAACCGGAGTATGAAAACTCGTCAGCACATGTAAAGCAAAGCGAGAACGGGAGCACGGAATCTCACCTACACGTGAGCATGAAAATCACCAACACGTGCAACGCAAAGCGAGAACGGGAGCACGGAATCTCACCTACACGTGAGCATGAAAATCACCAACACGTGCAACGCATAACATAAAATATCCATAATAACATACTACTATAAGTATGTAAATAATGATCAACAGGAGATCAACCGACGAGAGGTATGGCATAAATATGAAATATGCATACTGACATACGACTATAAGTATGCAAATAATGATCAACAGGAGATCAACCGATAAGAGATAATCAATATCACAAGAATCTTCTCAAAGATCCAAAGAGGTATCATACCTCAAATTTGTACTCATGACAAATCAATAACATATGAATTTACCAGTACACAAAAATAGGCGAAGCATAAAATTTCCAGAAATCAACATAAGGAATCTAGAAATCACAGAAAAAAGGAAAGAGGCCTATCACATGACGGTCCGAAGACCAAGGGGAGCTACCCCACATGTGTTAATGGAATCACACAGATTGAGGTCAAGACTAACCAAAAAGCAGAAAGGTATGTGTGAATGGAATCACACAAGTGGTGTCTAGTCTGACCATCAGAACGATCATCATGATCAACGAGGAGTGTCAATTACACTAAGCATGTGTGAATGGAATCACACAGATTGAGGTCAAGACTAACCAAAAAGCAAAAAGGTATGCGTGAGTGGAATCACACAAGTGGTGTCTAGTCTAACCTTGCAATGAAAGAGACATCGTGCAATTGCTAGTCTAATTCATAAAGCGATCATCAAGATCAACGAGAAGTGTCAATTACACTAAGCTAGTGAATATAAAAGTTTAGCTTCATGTCCCATAACCACTAGCTTAACTTAAATATTTACGAACAAATTGTAGATCTTCACTAGAAAAATGTCACAAGTGATTCAATCGAACAAGTCCAAAAATTAACCGACGAAGTAAACGCAAGCGTTTCATACCACTTGTTTTGCTAAGCCGTTTAATTAGATTTCTCATACGAGTGAAAATAAAGGTTTGTATATACTAATAGATCGGAAAACGGTTTAGGAAAAGATTTTGATATTGAAAATAGAGTTGAAAACATTTTGGTAAAAGAGTTTTGATATTTACTACTAGTATTAAAACGTTTATATATATATATATATTTTTTTTTTTAAAGTGACAAATCACAAAAATGATTGTAAAATCAATCAATCACAAGAATTCACATACGAAGACGTGAATAGAATCCAAAGAAATCGATACCGAATTCATCGAAAGATATGTTCACAAAAATTCCCGAAGAAATGGTCATCAAAGTTGCTAATAAATGATAGCAACAAATCGGGAAATTAACAAGAATCGATTAAATTTGGAAACCAAATCAATTCACTAAAATTCACATTCGAAGACGTGAATAAAAACCAAAGAATTCGATTCTTAAATCCATCAAAGTAGGAATATCCAAAAATTCCAGAAATAGAAGTTATCAAAGTCGACAAAGAAGATAACAACTAATCGGAAAAGAAGAATCGATTAACAATTGGAAAAACAAAGCAGAACGAGCATAAATGCATAAATGACTTCAACAAAAATAAAAATCGAGTCAATGTCGAAGTCAACAATTAATGGCCCTAATAGAGTACAAAATGATTCAACATCATCATAAAAGGACTCAACGGCAAACCAAATCAGAGTCTTGGAAATCACGAATTTAGAAATTTCTCAAAAACAAAGTGACCGAAGTCGAATGGAATTCAAGCAGAGGAAAACATAAAATATCAAGTTCGGAATCGCTGAGATTCGAACAAAATCAATCATCGGCTAAATCAAATCAAAGTCGAAAACACAAGAATCAAAATCAAATGCATATGAATAAGTGTTAGGAATTCATACCTAACAATCAAAGACAATCATATGCAAATACGAGAGATTAAACGTCGACAAATAGTTGTAACATATGTACTATCTAAGTTATGTTTTATATTTGTTCTAAACCCCAGGCTCTGATACCAAGCTGTGACGCCCCACCTCTATACCCGCGCTAGCCAAGAACACTACGGTGTAGTGCTGTCAACTTGCCCGGAGAATAAGGCTGTTGAGGAGTGGCCATCAATAGTTAGGCCTTACACTAGTACTGGTTATCTCGATAGGAGTGATATATATATATAAATATGATTTATTTTCTCCCATCGACATACCCCAATACCAGTATAAAACGAACTATGATGGTTCATAATAGTTTAGAACAGTAAATATAAAATATTACACAGATAATATAATGCGGAACACAAATAAAATAGAAAGTCTCATATATACAATAACTGATGTCAGTTACAATACATTTGATACAATACATATGACACGGTACATATGATACAACTACCACAGTCGACTCAGGAAGTTACATATACAAGTACATTAACGTATATAATATACATGAATACATATTTTCCTATACAATTATACAGACTACTACAAATGACGACGACTACTCCAAAAGATATGAAAGAACTTCATAGCTCAAGCAGCAACCCAAAGCAGAATATCTACAACCTGAAATACTCGGTCTGACCCGAGTATTAGATTCAAAGAAAATAATACTCGGGTCAGTCTAATTCAAACTCAGTTATTAGTGCACAGAAGCAATAATAATCAAATAATGAATAGACGACAGTAATTAAACCAAATCAGAATGCAATTCAGAATATTGAATTGAAATAACAAAATAGTTCAAACCATTTAAATATCAATTAAAATATTAATTCAAGTAGGGCTGCAGTACACGCACGCGTGCACTGCCTCGCCACTACCGCATATGGAATACGCAAAAGATCCATAAATCAAACAAATAGATTATCATACACGCCATACCGTGTGGCTGCAGTTCACGCTTGCGTGCACTGCCTTGCCACTATAGTGATGATGTACCCAATAAATCAACGAACCAAAATCAGTGAAGGTTCAAATATCAATCCAAATGCACATGGTACGGTGAACTACAAAGTGGTACATTCATGATGCACAGAAAGATGCAGTTCGAATAAAAATGCAATTAACCAGAAATCGTTCAAATAAATAAATGTACCAGGTTGGACATTCTTTTGCAAGTAGCAGTGGAGCTACTTGTACTCAAGTGAAACAATGCAACTGGTAGGGGAAGTGCAGCAGTGATCAAAACATATAACCCAGCTAAACATGTGAACTGGTCGAAACAATACAATGCAAGCTCCAAAAGATACAACAGTTCTACAACTGTGAAACTGGACAGAGCTACCAGGAATGTACACTAATGTTCATGATGGTAGTAAAACATCACGGCAATAAAATTCAAAGATGCAACAAAAATGGAACTGCATGATTCAGTTCACACAATGCTATAGGACTTGAGAGTGTACAAATGAAGACACAGAGCAATAAAAACCCATATACAACAATCAAACAAGTGCAGCAGGAAAAAGGGGGGCAAGGCTGCACTGTGATAGTGGTATACAAACCAATTGCCACTAAGTAGAAGTAAAGTATGTACAGCAGCAAGGAAGTAAAGGCTAAAATCAACAAAGCAACTTCATTCAGTCTAAATGACTGAAATAACAAAGCCGTCGTTCGAACTAAATTCCAGTGAAGCCTAAATGAAACCAAGGCATTAAAAATGCAAAAAGAGCTACATGAACACTAGTGGTACGAAAATGCAAACTCAACATTAATGCAAACAGAGGTGGAAAGACAATGAATGCTTAGTTTATCTGCATATTAAATATGAATTCAGAAGTTGCAGTGAATCAACAAAAGTGCTCAAGTATCTGCATATCAGTTATGCAAAACCAAGTTGCAGTTAACAAGTATCATAAAAATTTAGTTCCAAGTCAAGTATTAATGATGTGGACAGAACAAGCTAATTGAGTGCCAAACTTCGAGTCAAGCAGCAGACAGGGAAGTGCAGCCTCAACATGAAGTTTAACAGTGCCAACAAATGCAAGAAGCAAGTGGCAGCAGTTTAAAACTTCCACAAGTGAATGTAAAATATGTATACAAATGAATGTACATAACAAACTGTATAGGGCTAAACAATTCAGAGGTGCACGAGAAGCAGCATAACTCAAATGAGCAAGTGCACAAGGCTGTGTACAATATAAAAATGCAATTGCAAATTACAAGGGGGACGACACTGTAAAATGAACCATAGTTCGACAGAGAAATGAATAAGGCAAGCCGACATCAGTGACACAGGTATGAAGATTGACCAGAAATGCAACTCCCAGCAAATGCATAAATATGAATCAAACTCATATACACTGCAATAATCAATATACTGCAAGTACGACAAGTAAAAGATGGACACCGAGATGGTCAGAGACGAGGCTCACGCGGCCGAGAAATCAAAGCCATAATTCAAAAATCAAGTAGTTAGCGAGTTCACAGATTCGAACATAAGCAAGAAACCATAAAAGCAATACCCCAAATAAATTTTCATCTCGAATCAATAACAAGATAAACTTGAACTACCGAAACACTACACTAAGGATGAATTGAGATGTGAGTGAGAGAATCACTCACCTATGCCACGAGTTGGAGCAGCCGACGAGAGCACGAGCAGCCATTAATTGATGAAGCCCTAATTTTTGCCGACGAAGGACGAACAATACGTGTAACAACCCGCATATTTATCGAGTTTGTATTTAAATATTTTATTTAAATATTAACTCGTTAATCGGATTTTGGTCCGAAAAGCTACTTTTTGCAAACGGTCAAATTAGGACTCGAGACCACTTCCATTGAGTTCGAAATGTCGTTTACAACTTTTTAAGTATAAACATCGATAGGTTTGGAGTTAGTGAAATTTCACTAATTTTCCCGCTTTGGACTTTGGGTTAGTTTAGCCTATTAAGCCCAAGTTCCAACCCTCTTCTCCTCACTCTTCATAAATTTCCTAACTAATCAAGCTTTGGCATTAATGGTGGAGGGAATGGGAAATTAAAACTCCAAGCACAAATTCAATTGCAAATCCAACATTCAACTCCAAATTCAAGTAGAAGATATTGGATTCAAGCTTTGGATTGCTTCTCCTTGCTTTCAAGCTTCATCTTCATAAACTTTAGTGCAAAGGTGAGATTTTTGTCTCACAAATCTAGTCTATAACTATATTGGACTGTTGGGAATGATTCCCTATCACTTTTGCATGCACATTTGCATTTGGTTTGGATTGGATTGGCGAAAAACTCCAATTTTTAGCATTTTGGTGAATTTTCTGCACTTAGGTCGTTCTGGCAATTTTTAGGTCGTTCGGAGTTAAGTCGTTCGTCCATGGGTCGTGAGTCGTTCACGAGTTAACTTTAGGTCGTTCTGGAAGAATTGGCACTTCGGAATTAGGTCGCTCACGAGTTAAGTCGTTAGGTCGCTCGCGAGTTAGTACCATAGGTCGCAGGGCTTTAGGTCATTCTGGAAGTATTGGCACTTCGGAGTTAGGTCGCTCGCGAGTTAAGCCTTAAGTCGTAGGTCGCTCACGAGTTTGGCCTTAAGCCGTAGGTCGCTCGCGAGTTAGGCTTTAAGTTTTAGGTCGTTTCCGACCTATAATCTCTAGGCAAACGTTAAGTCGCTCGCCCTAGTTTATCTCGTAGGTCGTCTCCGACCTAAGCTCCAGATAAGTCGTTCGAGTTAGGTCGTTGGACCATTTACCTTAGGTCGCTCGTCCACTAAGTCGGCCTGGTTTATCTCGTAGGTCGTCTCCGACCTAAGCTCCAGATAAGTCGTTCGAGTTAGGTCGTTGGACCATTTACCTTAGGTCGCTCGTCCACTAAGTCGGCCTGGTTTATCTCGTAGGTCGTCTCCGACCTAAGCTCCAGATAAGTCGTTCGAGTTAGGTCGTTGGACCATTTACCTTAGGTCGCTCGACTCTGTTAAGTCGGCCATGTTGGGTCGTGAGTCATCGTTAGGTCGCGAACACCTCTAGGTCGCAACCACTAAGTCGCTTGACCCCTTAGACCCCTAGGTCGCAGCCGTTAGGTCGTATGACCCTTGAGTCGTTAGGTCGTTAGACCTCATTTTGTCTTCACTAGGTCGTACCGTTTTGGTCGGGGCGCTGCCCCGCACCCCGCCGGGGGCGCTGCCCCCGGACCCCCGCGACCTGACCGGGCAGGTCGAACCCCGTAAGCGGTGGCGTTGCCCCCGCACCCCCACCTTGGGGGGGTTGCCACCCCCCTGGACCCCCCCTCCGTAGGGGATCTTATCTGAAAAACATTGAGCTGATTTCCTTGGATTTTATTCGCATCTCCGTATGCGATCTTTGTGACTGATTGTTTCTACACTTGCTTATGTGTTTTGTCACTTTATAATACAAAGGTTTCAATACTAGTAGTAAATATCAAAACTCTTTTAACAAACAATTTCAACTCTATTTTTAATAACAAAGCTCTTTTCTTAAACCGTTTTCCAATCTATTAGTATATACAAGCCTTTACCTCACTCGGATGAGAAATCTAATTAAACGACTTAGTAAAACAAGTGGTATGAAACGCTTGCGTTCACTTCGTCGGTTAATTCTTGGACTTGTTCGATTGAACCTCTTGTGACAATTTTATTAGTGAAGATTTACAGTTTGTTCGTAAATATTTAAGTTAAGCAAGTGGTTATGGGACATGAAGCTAAACTTCTATATTTACTAGCTTAGTGTAATTGACACTTCTCGTTGATCTTGATGATCGCTTTATGAATTAGACTAGCAATTGCGCGATGTCTCTTTCATTGCAAGGTTAGACTAGACACCACTTGTGTGATTCCATTCACACATACCTTTCTGCTTTTTGGTTAGTCTTGACCTCAATCTGTGTGATTCCACTCACACATGTGGGGTAGCTCCCCATGGTCTTCGGACCGTCATGTGATAGGCCTCTTTCCCTTTTTATGATTTCTGGATTTCTCGTGTTGATTTCTGGAATTTATGTCATTGACTTGTTATGAGTACAAGTTTAGGGTATGATGCCCTCTTCGAATCTTTGAGAAGATTCTTGTGATATTGATTATCTCTTATTGATTGATCTTCTGTTGATCATTATTTACATACTTATAGTGGTATGTCGTTATGGATATTTATGTTTATGCCATATCTTTTATGTTATATCATGTCATCTGATATTTATAGCTAGACTGATCCGTTTATTATTTTCTTAAATAATACTCGGGTCAGACCGAGATGTTACAGGTGCTTCTGCTTGACTTCTTCCCAGGGATTCATCACTCTGACTTTTGGCTAACTGTTTAGATTAGCAGTTTTTGTTGTATACACTTGAGATATAGACTCATAGTTGTATTCTTTTGTATAGCACGTGTTGCTATTCTTTTGTATTATCGTGGATCTTACTGACCACTACTCTGATGTACACTTTCATGTGTTAGTTATATATTCATATCTTCTTCCGCCTTTGTGATATGGATATCTGTGACTGATTTGTGATATGATTATTTCTATGTTTGTTTCCGAAGATTATTTATAGCCACCGTGTGATAAGCAATTACATGGATGGTCGCTCCTCAACAGCCTTATTCTCCGTGCTAGTTGACAGCACTACTCCGGAGTGTTCTTGGCTAGCGTGGGTATAGAGGTGGGGCGTCACAGCTTGGTATCAGAGCCAAACTTCGGAACAATGTAGAATAACTTAACAAGGATCATCGTCCTAGGTCTATCTTAGGAGTCATACCATAGGATTAATTCGAGTCTTCGTACCGATTCATCCTATTTCCTTTATGATTCCTTGTTTTATCTATCAAGATTACTTGATGTTCATTGGTAAATAACCTTCTTACTTCTCTTCTTTCTTTCTTTAAGGAAGAGAATGTCTAGACCAGGCCGTCCCAGAACTGGATCATCTGGTGCTGCTCCTCCGGATGGAGTTTTTATGACTGCTCAACAGCTTCTTGATTTAGTAACTAATGCTCAAGCAGCTGGAGCTAACCCAGAACCCACTCACCCAAAGTCGGGATTTGCACGCTTGTGCAGCGATTACACCAACTTGGGTGGGAAGCCCTTCAAAGGTTCGGAAAATTTCATCGAGGTCCAGGCTTGGTTAAAATCATGTGATCGAATCTTCTCTCGCATGAACCTTATCGATCTCCACCGCGTTCAGGTGGCTTCCAGCATGCTCTAGGAGAGAACATTGGACTAGTACGAACTCCTTATTTCAGAAATTAATGAAGCGAATCTCACCTGGGAGCAATTTCAGGGACGCTTCGAGTTAAAGTTTGTACCAGAAGCTGGGAAAGTAACCTTGGCTCGACGTTTTATAGACCTTGTTCAAGGTCAATCCTCTGTGACTGATTACGTCGCAGCCTTCGAGTCGCTTTCCAAATATGGGGTTGAATACATCAACACCCCATTGAAGAAAAACCAGAGGTTCGTTTATGGCTTAAATAAGAGTCTTAAGAAGCCACTGCTCCTGAAACTAGAAGTCGCATTTGATCAACTCGTCGATATCGCTCTTCGTCTTGAAGAGGCTGATAGAGAGAGTGATGTTGAAGTGGAAGGCGCTAAACCAAACTTCAACAACAAGAAGAGGCCAAACAAATTCAAGGGTCCTTATCCCAACAAAAAGGGTAAGCAGGCAATCCCTGCGGCAAAGTCTCCTTCTCCTAGTGGTGCGAGTTGCTTCAACTGTGGGTCTGGGGATCATTATGCGAATAAGTGCTCTAAGCCCAAATCTTGTCGCTATTGTAAGAGCCCAGATCACTTTATACATCAATGCCTCAAACGTAAAAGCAGGAATGAGGGAAAGTTAAATGTGGCTCAAGCCCCTGGCAACACATCTCGTGGCCAAGGTATTTCTCATTCCATTCTTGATGGTATTATTTTATTTCATGATCAACCTATTAGAGTTCTCTTTGATACGGGTGCATCCCATTCTTTTATATCAAAGGAACTGGTAGACACTATTTCCTTAAGTGTTACTGCATTGATGACTTGTTTAAAAATTGCGAATCCTGTTGGTGGATCCGCAACTCTTAGTTTGCTTTGTAAAGATGTGGAGATTATTTTATGTGATTTTTCTTTCCTAGACGATTTGCAAGTCATGCGTTACTTAGGCTTTGGAATAATTTTGGGAATGGATTGGCTTAACCGTTATCAAGCCCATATCCTATGTCCTGAGCGGACTATTCATCTCCGACATCCACAATCTGTTAAACAGATTTCTGTTAATCTTAAAGATTCAGAATCCTGTTTGGTGGCATCTTTATATTCTTTAAATCCTCGTGATGACGATGATGATGATGAAGATGATATTATTTCTCGTATTCATGTTGTTCGTGAATTTTCCGACATATTCGAGCCCGTTTTAGGTTTGCCACCTAAACGAGCAATTGAGTTCAGAATTAATCTTGTTTCTGGAGCTCAACCTATTACTCGTCCTCCTTATCGCATGTCCAATAAGGAAAATGAGGAGATGCGTAAACAATTATCTGAGTTGGAGACGAGGCAATTTATTCGCTCTAGTTCCTCGCCTTGGGGAGCTTCGGCTATTTTCGTAAAGAAATCCGATGGTACTCTGAGGCTCTGCGTTGATTATCGCAAGCTTAACGATCTTACTATTAAAAATAAATATCCTTTACCTCGGATTGATGATCTATTCGATCAGCTTAGTGGTGCTAAGGTCTTTTCACAATTGGACTTGGCTACCGGTTTCCATCAGCTTCGTATCGCTGAGGATAGCATTCCTTTGACATCATTCCGTACTCGATATGGATCTTATGAATGGCTTGTTATGCCATTTGGGTTAACGAATGCTGCAGCTTATTTCGTTGACCTCATGAATCGAGTTTTCAAAGATTTCCTCGATCGGTTTGTTCTCATATTCATTGATGATATTCTAGTGTATTCAAAAACCGAGGAGGAACATGAGAAACATCTTAGGATTGTATTGGAAACACTTAGGAGTAATCAATTAAAGGCGAAATTTTCTAAATGCCACTTTTGGCAATCTCGTGTGAAGTTTCTCGGTCATATTATTTCCGAATCCGGGATATCCGTGGATCCTTCAAAGATCGAAGCGATTCAAGATTGGAAGAGACCGGAGAGTGTGACAGAGATTCGTAGTTTTCTCGGATTGGCGGGCTATTACCGCCGTTTTATTAGAGACTTTTCTAAGATTGTCGTGCCTCTTACTGGCTTGACTAAGAAGGGAGTTAAATACATTTGGTCGGACAAATGTGAAGCCTCTTTTCAGAAATTGAAAGAACTCCTTTCCGATGCTCCTATTCTTGTGATTCCCGAGGGGAATCAAGATTTTGTTGTTTATACCGATGCTAGTCACGTTGGTTTGGGTGCCATTCTTATGCAAAAAGAACGTGTTGTTGCTTATGCTTCTAGGCAATTGAAGCCGGCCGAGACTAGATATGCCACTCATGATCTAGAGCTCGCGGCTATTGTTTTCGCCCTTCGAATGTGGCGTCATTATCTATTGGGAGAGAAATTTATTCTTTACACGGATCATAAGTCTTTGAAATATTTATTTTCTCAAAAAGAACTTAATTTACGTCAACAGCGTTGGCTCGAGTTCCTTGCACCTTATGATCTTGATATTCTTTATACCCCCGGTAAGGGTAATCGTGTCGACGATGCTCTTAGCCGTAAGCAACAAGCAGTTGTTTCTATGATGATATCCGAATGGAACGATCTCGAGATCTTATCCACTTGTGAGATTCGAGAGCGCGTATCCGATTTATGCTCATCGCTTGTTTTATGTAGCCTTGAGGCTCATCCTTCTCTTTTAGACCGCATTCTTGAAGCTCAAGGGCTAGATTCTGAATTGGCTCTTCTTGGCAAAAATGTTAAGGATAAAATTGATATTGAAGGTTTGAAAGACTTTGATATTGATTCTCGTGGCGGCATTCGAAAATTTGGTAGACTTATCGTACCAAATATTAGAGATCTTCGTAAAGATATTTTAGAAGATTCCCATCGTTCTAGATTCACCATTCATCCTGGTAGTAGTAAAATGTACGCTGATATGAAGCGACTTTATTATTGGGAGGGAATGAAATCTGATATTGCTAACTTTGTTAAGTGTTGCATGACTTGCCAACTTGTCAAGGCCGAACATCAAAGGCCTGGTGGGTTATTGCAACCTTTAGAAATTCCAATTTGGAAGTGGGATCAAATTTCCATGGACTTTATAGATGGCCTTCCCCGTTCTCGTTTGGGTCATGATAGCTTATGGGTGATTGTTGATAGACTTACTAAATCCGCCCATTTTATTCCGGTTCGGTCTAGCCGAACCGTTCCGCTTTTGGCCAAACTATTTGTCAAGGAAATTGTAAAATTGCATGGAGTTCCTACTTCTATTGTTAGCGATCGTGATCCATTGTTTACTAGTGGATTTTGGAAGAGTCTTCAAAAAGCTTTAGGAACGAAGCTTAATTTTAGCACCGCTTATCACCCCCAGTCCGATGGACAAACCGAGCGTGTGAATCAAACTCTTGAAGATCTTCTTCGTGCTTGTGTGCTTGATTTTGGTGGAAGTTGGGAAGATCATATTTCACTTGTTGAATTTTCCTATAATAATAGCTTCCAATCTAGTATTGGTATGGCACCTTTCGAGGCACTCTACGGAAGGCCATGCCGATCTCCTTCTTGTTGGCTTGAGGCCGGTGAGAAGCTGGTTTTAGGTCCAGACTTTATTCGTGATTCCACGGAAAAGATTGAACTTATTCGACATAGGATGAAAGAAGCCCAGAGTAGACAAAAATCCTATGCCGATAATCGAAGAAGGAAATTATAATTTTCTGTTGGGGATCCTGTTTTTATTCGTGTTTCACCTATGAAGGGTGTTGTACGTTTCAGTCGATCGGGGAAGTTAGCGCCTCGATATATTGGGCCATTTCCTATCACTGAACGTATTGGTTCCATGGCTTATCGCCTTGCATTGCCGGCTCAGTTTTCTGCTATGCATGATGTATTTCACGTTTCTCAATTACGGAAATGCCTTCGGGATTCCGATTCTATTCTTGAGCCTGCTGTTGTGGAAGAAATTGAAGTTTCGCCGAATTTAACTTATGAGCAGCATCCTATTCGAGTTATAGCTTCTGAGGTTAAACGACTTCGAAACAAAGATGTTCCGCTTGTGAAGGTTCAATGGTCCTCAAATCCTAAGGATTGTTCTTGGGAATCCAGAGAATTCATCGAGCGTACACATCCGGACTTGCTTACTCCTTCTCCTTGAGGTGAACTTCTTCTTTCAAAATTCCTCTTGTGTTAATATGCTTTTATGGTTGTTACTTTTTATTTCCATCTTATATATATTGCGAGGACGCAATTTCTTTAAGGAGGGGAGTCTGTAACAACCCGCATATTTATCGAGTTTGTATTTAAATATTTTATTTAAATATTAACTCGTTAATCGGATTTTGGTCCGAAAAGCTACTTTTTGCAAACGGTCAAATTAGGACTCGAGACCACTTCCATTGAGTTCGAAATGTCGTTTACAACTTTTTCAGTATAAACATCGATAGGTTTGGAGTTAGTGAAATTTCACTAACTTTTCCCGCTTTGGACTTTGGGTTAGTTTAGCCTATTAAGCCCAAGTTCCAACCCTCTTCTCCTCACTCTTCATAAATTTCCTAACTAATCAAGCTTTGGCATTAATGGTGGAGGGAATGGGAAATTAAAACTCCAAGCACAAATTCAATTGCAAATCCAACATTCAACTCCAAATTCAAGTAGAAGATATTGGATTCAAGCTTTGGATTGCTTCTCCTTGCTTTCAAGCTTCATCTTCATAAACTTTAGTGCAAAGGTGAGATTTTTGTCTCACAGATCTAGTCTATAACTATATTGGACTGTTGGGAATGATTTCCTATCACTTTTGCATGCACATTTGCATTTGGTTTGGATTGGATTGGCGAAAAACTCCAATTTTTAGCATTTTGGTGAATTTTCTGCACTTAGGTCGTTCTGGCCATTTTTAGGTCGTTCGGAGTTAAGTCGTTCGTCCATGGGTCGTGAGTCGTTCACGAGTTAACTTTAGGTCGTTCTGGAAGAATTGGCACTTCGGAATTAGGTCGCTCACGAGTTAAGTCGTTAGGTCGCTCGCGAGTTAGTACCATAGGTCGCAGGGCTTTAGGTCATTCTGGAAGTATTGGCACTTCGGAGTTAGGTCGCTCGCGAGTTAAGCCTTAAGTCGTAGGTCGCTCACGAGTTTGGCCTTAAGCCGTAGGTCGCTCGCGAGTTAGGCTTTAGGTTTTAGGTCGTTTCCGACCTATAATCTCTAGGCAAACGTTAAGTCGCTCGCCCTGGTTTATCTCGTAGGTCGTCTCCGACCTAAGCTCCAGATAAGTCGTTCGAGTTAGGTCGTTGGACCATTTACCTTAGGTCGCTCGTCCACTAAGTCGGCCTGGTTTATCTCGTAGGTCGTCTCCGACCTAAGCTCCAGATAAGTCGTTCGAGTTAGGTCGTTGGACCATTTACCTTAGGTCGCTCGACTCTGTTAAGTCGGCCATGTTGGGTCGTGAGTCATCGTTAGGTCGCGAACACCTCTAGGTCGCAACCACTAAGTCGCTTGACCCCTTAGACCCCTAGGTCGCAGCCGTTAGGTCGTATGACCCTTGAGTCGTTAGGTCGTTAGACCTCATTTTGTCTTCACTAGGTCGTACCGTTTTGGTCGGGGCGCTGCCCCCGGACCCCCGCGACCTGACCGGGCAGGTCGAACCCCGTAAGCGGTGGCGTTGCCCCCGCACCCCCACCTTGGGGGGGTTGCCACCCCCCTGGACCCCCCCTCCGTAGGGGATCTTATCTGAAAAACATTGAGCTGATTTCCTTGGATTTTATTCGCATCTCCGTATGCGATCTTTGTGACTGATTGTTTCTACACTTGCTTATGTGTTTTGTCACTTTATAATACAAAGGTTTCAATACTAGTAGTAAATATCAAAACTCTTTTAACAAACAATTTCAACTCTATTTTTAATAACAAAGCTCTTTTCTTAAACCGTTTTCCAATCTATTAGTATATACAAGCCTTTACCTCACTCGGATGAGAAATCTAATTAAACGACTTAGTAAAACAAGTGGTATGAAACGCTTGCGTTCACTTCGTCGGTTAATTCTTGGACTTGTTCGATTGAACCTCTTGTGACAATTTTATTAGTGAAGATTTACAGTTTGTTCGTAAATATTTAAGTTAAGCAAGTGGTTATGGGACATGAAGCTAAACTTCTATATTTACTAGCTTAGTGTAATTGACACTTCTCGTTGATCTTGATGATCGCTTTATGAATTAGACTAGCAATTGCGCGATGTCTCTTTCATTGCAAGGTTAGACTAGACACCACTTGTGTGATTCCATTCACACATACCTTTCTGCTTTTTGGTTAGTCTTGACCTCAATCTGTGTGATTCCACTCACACATGTGGGGTAGCTCCCCATGGTCTTCGGACCGTCATGTGATAGGCCTCTTTCCCTTTTTATGATTTCTGGATTTCTCATGTTGATTTCTGGAATTTATGTCATTGACTTGTTATGAGTACAAGTTTAGGGTATGATGCCCTCTTCGAATCTTTGAGAAGATTCTTGTGATATTGATTATCTCTTATTGATTGATCTTCTGTTGATCATTATTTACATACTTATAGTGGTATGTCGTTATGGATATTTATGTTTATGCCATATCTTTTATGTTATATCATGTCATCTGATATTTATAGCTAGACTGATCCGTTTATTATTTTCTTAAATAATACTCGGGTCAGACCGAGATGTTACAGGTGCTTCTGCTTGACTTCTTCCCAGGGATTCATCACTCTGACTTTTGGCTAACTGTTTAGATTAGCAGTTTTTGTTGTATACACTTGAGATATAGACTCATAGTTGTATTCTTTTGTATAGCACGTGTTGCTATTCTTTTGTATTATCGTGGATCTTACTGACCACTACTCTGATGTACACTTTCATGTGTTAGTTATATATTCATATCTTCTTCCGCCTTTGTGATATGGATATCTGTGACTGATTTGTGATATGATTATTTCTATGTTTGTTTCCGAAGATTATTTATAGCCACCGTGTGATAAGAAATTACATGGATGGTCGCTCCTCAACAGCCTTATTCTCCGTGCTAGTTGACAGCACTACTCCGGAGTGTTCTTGGCTAGCGTGGGTATAGAGGTGGGGCGTCACAATACGAGGCCGCCATTTTTGTTCTTTTGAGGGTTTAAGGGTTACGAACGAAAAATAGAAAAAGAGAAAGAGGGGATCGGGTCGAATTGAATAAAAAGGAACGGCAACGAAATAAACATGGGCCTATATTAAAACGTTAAAGCCCGAAATTTCTTTTAACAATTTATAAAAGAAATTTAAAAATTCAAAATTTAAAACTTCAAATGGAAATTTGTGTCAATATTAATCATTTAAAAGTCGATTATTAATCGACGCAAATACCGGGTTGTTACACAATTCCATTTTATTAATTTATGGTTCAACAAATATATATTCGTTTTATAAATTACAATTTCAACTTACCCTTAATTTCATTCCTTTATTTAATGTTTACGTTTCTATTATATTTAATTACAGTAACCCTCTACTTACACTTAATTTATTAACCTTATAACCTGCATTCCTATAAGTGAAAGATTTTACTTGTTCATTAACTATGGATTGCAGTCATTTAATTTTTTTTTTCTACTTTCCATTATATTAGAATAGTGGAAATTAAAACATACTTAAGTTAATAATCCTACAATCAATTTTTTGTTTAGAATTTCACTTTATATACTTAAGTTCATATCACCTATTAATAATACTTAACTTTATTTTTAGTAGAATTTCAATTATAACTTAAGTTTATACCATTAAATTCTTATTTATAACAGTAATTTATTGAGTACTTCATTATTTCCAAAAATTTACTTGTATAATATTCAATTTCAATCCCTTATTTAACATTTCAACTTTTTATATTTGGTAAGTTATTTATGTTAAAGAAAAATGCAATTGAACTTATACAAGTTTTATCTCAATTCTTCTAATTCATTGATTGTTCAATAAATCTTTACCATTACTTATAAGTTAAAATTTTAACTTCCTTTATACTTAGCATTAATTCTTTTACCTAAAATTAGAGGTTTCAATCCATTTATTTCTTACTTTTTATTTAACTAAAATTTAACAATTAATTAATGGAAAATTTTAGAATTAAATTCCGGGTCAAATTTCAATTTATTTTGAAATAATAGATAATTAGTTTCCTATAACCTTTATATCTCAATTATATTTAAAACAATTAAAATTTTTAGATAATTTCAAAATAGATCTGCAGTAGAATTTTACTACAGTGGCCTTTCCCCTTCGAAACTCGAAAATGAAAGTCGATGATGCGGCCGCCATCGTCGAAATTATTTTCCAGCGACAGAGAGGAAAGTACAAAATCTATTTTCTCCAAAATCTTCTTTTAAAACAATTCTTCCGAATTATACTAAATATTTATATAAGAAATTACTTATAAACCAAATCATTATATTTCATAAATCCTTTAAAAGAAGATTTTCAAAAATCCCGGACTTAAGTTCTAAAATCTCCAATTTGATTTATTAAAATTTCAACTTAGCTTTAATTTAATATAAATATTTTTATTACCTAACACCCAATCTATAGCAACCAAATATATATCCTTATAAAAATATTTTTATATATAGAAAATATAATAGGCGAAATTATTTCATTCACCTATATAAAAACAAATATTATGTCGGTCTGTCCTATTAAGTGTTTAGAAATCCCTATTGATGACATAGCGTCCCATGCATCAACCAGAATTTATAAATACAAAACGGGACAGATTAACACAATATCAAAATCTTTTATTAACACTAACAAGTACGCTCTCTCATATATATATACACTCAGCGACTCCCATAGGGTATTACTACCCTATTAACAAAGAGTCAAACCCCACAAAGCCAAGTTTATCGCTAAACCAAAGCTCTGATACCAACTGTAACATCCCGCCTTTTCGCACACTTTAAACCGACACACGTGCCAATTAAAAGCATACGCAAGGGCGGATTGTTATGGGGTAAATAAGAAAAACAGAGAAGGAATAAAACAAAATAGAATCTCACAGCGGAAGGATAAAATATAATAATAAATATACAGTTCATAAACGGTTACAAAACAGTTAATTCTTCTTTATACAATAAATATCAGAGTTACACATACCAGTACAAACAATGCAGCGGAATAGAAAGAGTGTGGTGCATACTATAAATAATAATAATATGGATTCTTCGTCTTCGTCCTCCAAAGCTAAAGTCTTCGATCCTGAAACGCTCGGACTGACCCGAGCGAATTTGAAAAGACAAAAACACTCGAGTCAGACTAAAAGATCTTATGTGAGTTAAATTAACAGAAATAAATATGAGTACAGTAACTCAAGAGATGTTCGGGATTTACATCTCCTAAGGATCCGTTAAACTATTTACTATGTAGTATATTGCGCTATTATAATAGTGTCTATTTATAAAATAAACTTACTTTTTAATAGCGTTAAGGGGTTACCCATATAGCCCTTAACACAAATAATGCCAATAGTCTATACAGTACCGTAATACCTCCTGATCGGGAAGCTACCAGAGGATACTCCATAGGTACGACACAAATAGAAACTCGTAGTAAAGGCTCGGTATGGTAGGTGACACGGCACAACTAGGCAATGCCAGGGTAGATATACCAATTGCCATCCAGTCTGGTGGAAACGTGTAGCCGCAGTTACCGCCCACCTCGGACTAACTCCCCAAAATCAAAATATAGAAGTGGCCACTGAATCAATCCAAAATCAAAGTATAATATCGAAGAGGAGGGTCCGATCAGAGGAATGACCTCACTGGCCTGAGAATCGTTCCTGTTTTAGCCACCTTATGCCAACTCACGGGAGTCGGGTCCACGTATTTACCTTACAGGAAACGTCGCCACCACCTACTTCATTCTGGAATCTCCACCGCGTACACGGTTAGTCAAAGTGGTTTTCGGTATCGACAGAGAGTATGTCCATATCCGATCCCGGTCTCTTTGCCAACCCATCGTTATTATAACACCGCGGTCATTTAAAAATAGGTTATACTTTAAAAATCAGAATAAACATTCCATTTCATAACCATGAATACGATATCATTTCAAAACCCTAAACCATATTTTATCACTTATCCCAAATATAATTCTTTTCCAAAATCATAATGCTTTAACTTCATAACGTCTGAAAATCAAATATTTCAAAGTATAATATTTTGAAAATCATAATTTAAAACCATAACTTCTAAAAACTTGAATGGTTTGGACATTCAACGGTGTATGAATTAAATGGTTTAACTTAAATGTTACTTTGTAAAGAAAATAGTTCTCATGGCTTTACAAATACATTTCTTTATTAAAGTCTAAACCAAAATTTATATTATCTCTCTCAAGTTCCAAAACCACTTCAATTTATTAATATATACGTATATCCATTTTGAGTATCAATATTTCAAACTAAAGTCGGATTTTATGCTTTCAACAAATCAATTGTTCTATTAATTAGTCTTGAATATTCATATAAAATCCATAAATAATAAGACTTCAATTTCTAGTAATAAAATATATATATTTTTCCCAATTCAAATTATACTAGAATATTCATTTCAATTTATTTTGGGAAAAATCCAATTATAAATATCATATCTTAAAATTTCCAAACTTAACATTTAAACATATGATATAAATTATTAAACTCCATTTTCTTAATTTTCTTCCATTTTTAATAAAGATTTTTATACACCTTTTAATTTCAAAATTTTCAACTTCATATGTATATATATATGGAAGAAAAATATTTATACAATATAAAATTTAAGATTATTATAAACCGTATTCCATCCAAACCATAGAAATCACATTAAAATAGTTATATATAGACCGCGGTGCCTGTATATAATTTTCTATCCTATGGTCAAGTGATACGGATATTTATCATTTCAATCCGCAATTTAAAAGATATAAAATTTTGCGGTTATATATCATTTCAAACCACAATCCCGAATGAAATGAAATATGCATGATAATTTGCAATTTAATGATATCCAATAAACATCCATCAACATCACCCATCATCCAATCACAATCATCAAGCAATATCAATCAATAACAATTTATATTTGATAATATATAACAGGTAATAACTGGCAATTTTATTCAGATTAAATTTAACAACTATTAATCTAACGGTTTATATTCAGTAATAATCTATATAACTGTTAACTAGCAGTTTATAGGTAAACAAATAAATTCTAACTATCAATTAATACGCAATAAATAAATTAAATTAACAGTTAAATTTAATAAATGCAATTCAACAAATATGAGTGAAATAAACATGCCAAATACTCATAATAAATTTCTATTCATTTCTAAAATTAACTTAACAAACATAAAAGCTTCTAGTAGTTGTGAATGAGTTTAAACACTCACCTTTGGAATTTAAATCGAATTTAAATTCGATTTAAACCCAAAAATTTGACGGTCTCCAAATTTATCCAAACCAGCGCCAAAACGTCAGAAATTCCGATACGATCCCATCAAAACAAACCGCGCGCGAATCCGAACTCGTATGCAAAAGGTATGAAAATTTGAAAAATGGAAAATTCTGGTCCTGGGTCGACTTCGGGTTCGACTTTGGTGCGCCACCTCAATTCCCCGGTGCTTGCTTGGAGTTTTCGCCAAAACGACCCGGAGCGACCCGAGTCATTTTCTTCCTGACCCGAAGTTGCTCTAGGGTTTTCTCCCCTAAAACCCGAAGCGCGACCAGAAGCTGTTGCAGATCCGGAATTTTTTTTTTTTTTGAATTGACTGGATCTAGGATTAGCCCCCATTGAAGAAGAAGAGAAGCTTGAAGAAGATGAACGTACAGCAAATAGACAATAGAATGGAGCTAGGGTTTATAACTGTATATTTATAGGTAAGGTTGGGTTAGAGTAGATAGACTAGATAGATGAACGTACGAAACAAACTAAGGCCCAAAAAGCCCGTTCTGACCCCGGAACGAAATTTGTCGAACCCATATATCCAGATAGGTATTTTAAAATATTCTGAACGCGATGGAAAAAGTTTCACGTCCAAATTTGATCGTATGAAGAAGTTATGCTGAAAACAAGATTTCCAAATTGATTTCAAATTGATTTTAATAAAATTGATTTTCAAGGCGTTTCGCGTCCGTACGATCAAACGACAGGTCCGATCGATACGAAACTTGAAACCCTATAATAATACACCGATACAGATCCGATGAAACTGGTTTCGTCGAAATCCGAGTCCGTGGCCAAAAAGGCCATTTTTAATATTCATTAAATAAATTAAATAAATTATTGAAATCCAATTCTATATGAATATTCTAAAATTGTCCCAATTCTATTGCTTATGTAAATTAAAATCAATTTAAATGATTTAACAAGTTTGGCTATGAATTAGAGTTGACAGGTCTATCAAATTTCTGTATACATTCCTCCGCTTCCTTATATTAAGGAATTATAAATAAATTCCTCAAAACCTATTTATTACATTTTTAATCCTTGTATACTTATCTTTTATCCAAAATAGGGATGCCACATACTTTGGTTCATGATTCACATTATTATTCCTAAAGTCTATTTTAAATTTCAGTAACGTAATATTTAACATTAAATTCCCTTTATTTATGCAATAAGCGCAATTATTGAATTTGATACTCAAATTAATTTATAGATTCTGCTTTCTAAAAATCTATATCAACAATTTGGTCCAATTATAAATAGAATAAGTATTAACCTCATCTTATAGAATTAATTATTGCAATAAATCCAATTTACCATATCTTAAATCCAAATTAATAGATAAAGCTTGATTCCTTTATTAACTCCTTTGGTTTTCAATTAACCTTTTATGGTGAATATAAATTCCAATGTATAATTGAAACCTTATTTCCATTTGATTTTACTATTTCATTAAAAATCCTCATATTCCAGCTAAATTTCAACTAACGTATAAATTAGCTATTTCAATTTCATTTAATTGCGATTATCGTACTATAGAAATTAAATTCCATTAAATAAATAAATAAATGTTGATTCCCATCTATTTACATTATATTACATTGGTACTTCTATTTACAACTTAGCTTTGTATAAATGTTTGAATGTGGAATCTTGTCTATTTCACGTATTAATTAAGCCTTAAAAATCAATTAATATTATATCCTTGGTCTAACCTCATTTTACCCATATTTATATTAATATATCCTTTGAATTAGGTAAATTACCATTGATTATCTACCTTAACTTATCAGACTCTACTAACGTAATGGTTAAATATTAATTCCACTTGTAAAAAAAACAATCCACAAGATTTGCATTTCACATTACAAATGAATTCATAAATCTTGGCTTTCTTTTTCTTTGCTTCTTAAAGGCCAAATCAAACTACCCTATCATCACAAATTTATGGCAATTAATTGCAATTGATTCTCCATTAAACTACATAAGTTATCCAATTGAAACCTAAGTGAAACGTTTATTTATTTAAAAATCCTACTGTTTAAAAGAGTATATCATCTACGGTATAATTTACATTTGACTTGATTTCTCATATATTTCACACAACAGTGAATTCCAATTTCTACCAACATTATGTTTAATATAAATTGGAAATCCAAATCATTGGTATTTCACAACCTTATTGCATACATTTACGTATAGTTACACTAAGTCCATACACTGATTCATGAATTCATTAATTAATACACAATTTGCCTTTGTTTTCTTATATTAAGTTTATTACCGTTTTTAAGTACATTCATTATTGAACAATATTCATAAAATTTTTTATCTACACTTATTGCATTGGTTTATTCAACGGTCACCAAATGAAACAATCCTACTATTTATTTTAATATTAAATGAATCCCATTCTAGTAAATATTTTATTAATATTCACTAATTCAACATTTATTGGTTTCTTAACATTAACTTTTAACAAAGTGTGACAATTACATTATCCAAAACTATTGTCATAAAAATTAAATTGTTACATTAAATTCCAATTACTATAACAAATTACTACATTTTCTCAAATAAATCTTAAAGCCTTTTTTTTATATTCTAAATCAGATTAGAAATTATATTAATTTAATTCATTTAATATTATCAAATTTAACGGGTCGTTACATTGAAACTCTAGAGTTGTAAAAATGTCTTTAAAAATCAAGGTAACTAGTTCAACATTACGAGTTCTTACCTCATTATAACCAACACCTGTTGCTAAATCCATTATTTAAAATAATATCTAAGCTCAGTTACTTATTCAAATATAGTCGGATTTGCTTAATTTATTTAACTCCAGCCTATTTGATTCTACAAATCAAACCCGTAAAGATTGAAGTAGTTATTAAATCGAAGTGGTTCCGGATATCGCTGGTATCCGATCCCGGTCTCTTCGAATCCAAACACCATCTTTTAAGCCAAGTTATTTTTAACAAACAATTCAATTTTTCAGAATGTCAACCTCATAAAAATTCCATCACAATATCTATTCAAACGTCTCACTTTTAACTGCTTGTTTCAGGTTATCCCAATTTAAACTATTCATAGACTAGATTAACTAGTCACACAAATCATCAATTTACATAAACGGAATTAATTAATTATTTTCAAATTATGTTTATTTGTCACTAAAATAATTCCAAACCATATTATTTTATTCTAATTAAAAATCTAGAATTAACTAATAATTTGCAAGTATAATTAACTTATGACCTTTAATAAATTAAAGGTTAGATCATTTCATTTTATCATTAACTATTACCTGATTACAACTATTTATTTACTTTAATAAATCTTAGTAATTAATAAATAATTAATATAATTGCCTTAACTTAATTAATTTTAAATTCAAAGTATTTTATTTATCATATCATTACCACTTCTAAGGTTTAAGTTAACATAGGGTTTTTATATTTCTTAATTAAAATAACCATAACTAATTATTTTGAAACCATTTTCTTTTCATTTTCTTTCCATTTTCTTTCTTTCCAAAATCCAGTACTTTTACTTTTGATATCACAAAATATCCAAAATATATTCAGCCAAGGAATCCATAACATTCAATAGCTTCAATTTTCAATATAATCTATCACAGATTATCTAATAAATCACAATCACAGACTATGAAAATAAATTTCAATATTTTCGAGGAATCCAGTTGGATCCCTCCAACCTATTTTTCCTGCATCCACAGATGTTAGCACAATATAAAAATGCCAATCCCACTTCGAGGTGGGATATCACGGTATAAAGGGTCATCCGCTATTATGCGGGGCGCATAGGGTCTCATCCTCTATATAATGCGGGAATATCTATCACTCTAATATATATATATATACTACTATACATAATATCACATCCAGACTGATAATAATTATCAATTCAAGCAATCAACCAATAATTTAATTTAATTTATTAAATTAATCGGTAATCCAGTTTGAGTGAGATTTACTCACATCTGCCCCTTTCATTTGAAATCCAATCCAAACCGGCTTGCCTCTCCATTATTTTGACCTTGTATAACATTATGGATTTTATCAATATTTTAACTAATCGAAAAATAAATTACCGTTTATTTAGTTAATTCAAACTAATTTCCTTTGAAAAAATGTTTTGGTGGCTAAAATAATTAAATAAGTTTATTAAATAAGTTAATCATCTTAATCCCCTATTTTAAAATAAACTGGTTTTGAAAATATGTATGTGGAGGTGTGTGTATATATATATATAGACTTATATATCTTTCTTTTTCTACTTTAATACATATATCTCTGTAAAATAAAAAATAAAAAAAGTAAAAATCTGGTTTTAAAATTTCATCTTTTCCCTTTCTCTGAATATAAACATTTTTTCTACGAATTCATATATATATATATACATATATATATATATATACACACACACACACAGACATAAAATTTAAATTGGAAAAACTATAGATAATCTCACCGAACAAATCTGCACAACTATCCAATTCCTCGTGTTGACCACGATCCCTCACAAGTCTCCATCACCAACCCTAAATCCCTATGTTAGCGACAGATCCACCAACCATTACTGCCGCTCGCCCCTTCCAGATAGAGCCCCCCTCCTACAATTGATCGAGAAGCCCCTTCCCACCTCACATGCACGCAACAACTTCCTTCAGCCGATCGCCTGAGTTTGCCATCGCGAGGCGTACGATTTCGCGATGGCTTCGATGGCTTCGATTCAACTGAAGAACTCGAGGGAAAAGGTAGGCGATTTTGCCGAGCTTCCTCTTTTCTTCAGCCATTTATTTTATAAATAAAGGGGGGATACAATTTTTTTTCTGTATTTAGTTTTCGAATGTGGAACGAAATCATTGAAATGTTCGGCCATGATTTTATTTTGTTTGAAACTTTAGAATCTGCAGTTGCTTTTATAAAGGAGAAGGGAACAATGATTCTATTTTGTTTATTTATTTTCAGTAATGTGCTTCTGATAATTGTATAATGTTTTTAAAAGAGGGAACATGATTTTGAAACGCAGGCTGCGTGCTGCCTTATGGCTGCTACAATGATTGAAAAAGGCCAGAATGGCAGCTGATGGGATATATTGACCAGTCAACAAGGTGTATTATTATTTTTTTCTTTATTTTTTCAAATTTAAATTTAAACCGCTTTTGAATTCACAGCTTAAAATCTTGACATCGCATCGAGGCATCCTGCCAGGCGTTTATAATGTTATACCCATATTTCGAACGCAATGGAAAAAGTTTCGAGTCCTAATTCGATCGTATGCAGAAGATAGCTTTTTGGACCTTATTGTTATGCAGAATTTTCGATATAGATTTAGCATGTTTATCTACCATATGATCACACGACAACTCCAAACGCTCCAAAAATTGAAATCCGGTAATAATACACTATTACAGATCTAATGAAACTAGTTTAACCAAATTCCAAGACTGCGTCTCGGAAGGCTATTTTTAAATGTCAATTTAAAAGATAAATTTTTAAACTAAACAAACCACTTTTAAATTTAATTTTAGAAGTTCTATTACCTTCAGTATTATCAATATAAATTTTGCAACCCTTCAAATTATTTTAAACAAGCTTGGAATTCTAGATTCAACATTTCTCCCAATTCCCAATTATTAAATTCAATAATCAAATTGTCAAATAAATACTGATATTTGAAATTCAAGCTAAAAATTAACATTTAAATATTTAAAATCAATTAAATATTCCAATTTCAAACGTCCAAATTTCCAAGTCGTCACACTGATGCTTTTATTTTTATCTTCTTCTTCTACCTCTTTCTTCTTTTACCCTGATGACCTGGTATTTCCGGCACTTGAATATTCGATAGTTTATGTTGTGAACGTATAAATGTCGATTTTCGAGAGTCGAAAATCTGCAGCCGTCACACAAACTATCTTATATTAACCATCTGACTATATTAAAACTATTCAAGCTATTTTCTAAATTCAAACTGGTCAGAGTGGAAATTGTTTATATTTAAATCATGGTTTTAAATACAAATTGGGTTAAATTGAAATTTATAACCCAAATGGAAATTTGAAGCAATTTTGACTTGGAACCAAAATCGAGATATTAAGGCAAAAATGATTTTTAAGTGAAATGGTATATTTTGAGTAATACGATGATTTTAAAATGAAGATTGAATAGTTATTATAATTGAAACTTACTTTATAAGAAGTAAGTTTTGTAACAAATAACTTTGAAGAGTAATCGAAATTGGAAAATTTTGATTGGCATTAATGAGATTATATATGTTAGTTATATATATTCAATCTCCCCTTATTGAATTTATAACCAGAAAGGAATGATCTATGAAAATATTTGAAATACTAAATGGAGTTTATATAAGTATGGAGCGGACTCAGAAATTGTCGCTCCGAAAATTATTCGAGTTGAAAAGAATGATCTCATATGCATATGAAACTGAAATAGTTTTGGAACCTATTGATTTTTAAAGACATTTGATTTTGGCAAATAGTCGACTTTGGATATTGGGTAAATATAATTTAAAAACTATCGATTTTATATAGATAAAATTTATATGTGATACACATGAGGTTTATGATATGAAAAGTACTACGTATATAATATGATATGTTTTGAAACTAAAAGAATGGATAGGCACCCCCATGAAAGTCGAAACTTGGAGTAGGAGATCCACTGGGTGGTTCTACCTAGGAATCCACAGGGTGGGTTCAATGAGAATTGGGATCCTAGAGGACGTTCGAACAAAACTCATGAGTTCCTGGTGATCATTTGTTTGTATAGCATAAACCGAGGGGTATTATACCTACATTTATGTTTGGTTTTGTTGTGATAGCAACGTCACCTTTGTGTAACTGCAATGTATCGTGGTTCCATAATGTAAATCGAGAGGTAGTGATTTCCTACAATCTACATTTGATTTTGTTGTGAAAGCGACGTAACATCAGTACATTGCGATCTATGTGGTTTGGTTCCATAGCGTAATTCGGGAGGCAGCAATTACCTACAATCTACGTTTGGTTTTATTAGGATAGTGACACAACCTTTGTGTAGCTGCGATCTATGTAGTATAGTTTCGTTTGATAGTGTAATTCGAGGGGCAGAGATTTCCTACAGACTACTTACAGTTTTGCTATGATAGCAATGCACCCTTGGTGTAGCCGTGGACTATAGTGTTCCCATGGTGTAACTCGAGAGGTGCCGATGCCTATAGTTTACTTATGATTTCGTCGGGATGGCGATGCAATCATCATGTTAACTGGGATCCATGGTGGTAAGAAAGAAAGGGGAGTGATATTTTGCATATCGTTTTGAAAGTTTTTCAAGTATTTTCATTGGGTGTTGAAACGGGACTACTAGGTACTTAAAGATTTTTAGTCCTACGCCAGATCAACGTATGACTAAATTTCTGTAAGAACCAGAATGGACTTATTAAGACATCTAGCTATGAAAAATGTTTTAATATAAAACTAGCTTGGTAATATTAAGTGATTTAAAGTGTTTATATCTTAAAAATGTATAGTAAAGGAGAAAGAGGTTTAAAATTTTTAAAAGACGATTTATTTAAGTAATATACCTCAAAATTCTAGTTCTTGTTTCGTTCCTTTTCAGTGATGAAAAGTTCTAAGAGGGGATGAATGTAACGACCTGGATTTTTGGCCACCTTTATAGGATAATTAACTGATTTTAATTATTAAAAAATTAATTTCTATCAATCAGATAATAATTTTTGATTTATGGAATATCTGTATATAACTTACATACATCTATATAAGGCTTTGAATTAAAGGTTTTAATTATAATTTCTGAAAAAAATATTAAATAAGCCTTACATTTCAATATGGAGTATAATATATGTGTGTGTGTGTGTGTGTTTGTACATGCAAAACTTATGATATAAAAATAAAATATATTAAGAATAAATACTTGTTAATATATAATTATGTTGTATGTTAATTGTAGTGTATATGTAATAATTTATACAAGAGTATTAACCATAACATGTTAACATATTTTAGTAGTCAAAAACATGTTCATATGGTCCAAGCAAATATATATATATATATATATATATATATATATATATATATATATATATATATGAAGTATATGTATATATAAAAGGGAACATGATGATGAAAACATATCAATTCAAGCACAAGTTAAATCAACTCATTCTCTCAAATTTCATATCAACAAGGAATCAAATCAACTTTATTTTCAAATTAATTCTTCATATTTTCAATGCAATTTGAGAAAAATAAAAATAGAAGAGAATGGGGTACTATATATATATCACTGCCTTATTTACCTTCACGTATACATTCTAGTTCACATAAAAAAGTGTCTGTCTTTTCTAAAACTCTGTAGAAGGTTAAGAACTTAAGGCTTCAGGAAGTAAATCAACAAGAAATTGTATTTTCATTTCAAAGGCTGGTGAGTGAAACTTCAAGTTTTTCTTACTGTAAATTTTGAATACATCCATGTGTTTGTAAAATTGGAAGAACTCTTGTATATTGACAAGTATTCGTGTGTTAATGATTTTCTATGCTGCATATATATGTTAAACCGTAATTGAGCACTCTGTAAACTAAAAACACAATCAACAGCCCTATTCTTTGAATAAAGTTAATAGCTTGCGACTTTAAAATTCCTTATCTCTTTATCTAATTAGTTTGAGGCTATGATTCCAAAAGGAATTTTGTTTGTTTTTGATGTAGTTTATTTTCAAATTAGTTTCGTTTGATATTATAAAGTGTAGGAGAAGAAAAATACAAATACTGCAGATAGCTTATAAATGGCCAAAAATCAAATGTCATAATTAAATCTCTAGTGTAACAACCCGATATTTTCAGCCATTCGCATCCGCACATGTCGGACTTGAATTGCTCAAAATACCGCGTTGTAAATAAATTTGGAGCAAATGAAATACAATCATAGAATCATAGACACAGAAATATCAGAATAACTCGCAGCGGAAATAAAATACATAGTAGTTCATGAAGCTACTACGGCAGAGTCTCAAACCAAATACATAATACAGTCATAAAACAACATAATAGAAATCCCAATTACATAGAAGTTCACTAATACATGAGATAAACTAGAACAGCTGAAACAGAGAGTAGATATAAATGTAGATAAGCAGAAACTCCAACAAAAGACCAGCTCCAGAAAGAGAATCCAAAGCTGTGAATACTCAGGCTGACCCGAGCGTAAAGTAAAACACAAAACACTCGAGTCAGGACAATATATACTTATATAATGTAAACCAACTCAAGTGAACTGTAGTAGAAGTACACAATAACTTAAAGGATGCTTGGGATCGCCCATCCTTTAAGAATCAGTTAAACTATAAATTAATTACATCCCGTGGTTAAAATTTCAAAATGGTATTTTATACTTCAAAATCAAATGTAATTTCAAAATTCAATATCATTCAAAATATCATATCTTCCAAACCACATTCATTTTTATTTAATTTAAATACCATTACAAAACACATTTCAAAATAGTTTATATTTCGAAACAAATTACTTCATTTTAAATCATAAAATGAAGTTATTATATTTAATACTTAAATTATTAAATTTCCAAAAATTTTGTCTTTCAAAATTCATTTATTCACTTAATTTATTAAAACAGATGAAAATTCACCTTTTCGCAGCATTTAGACAATGCTACGGAAAGTTACTTTTAAAACAATTCAATTTAACAAAAGACAGCATTTAAATGCTATAATAGGGTTACTTTAGTTCAAATAAAACCTTACTTAAATTCAACAATTATAGCACTTACTTAAATTTAGCCATTTAGTTCATTTCTATCAACTACAGCATTTACAAATGCCGTAATATCATTTACATTAGAAAATAATAGCATTTCAAAATTGCTATTAATTAAATTTCAAATATTCAATATACTTTCACAAACAATTAAATTTTTATTTAATTCATTTTTAACTTATAATTATACATTTTCACCTTTAAAACAATCATTTAAATACCCTTATATTCATGATTTTATAAGTTCAATTTCCATTCAAAATCAAATTAAATAATAGTTTACTTATTAAAATTCCAACATTAAATCTTAAATTCATTAAATTAAATTTAAATTAACACTTAAGTTTAAATTTTCAAATATAACTCAATTTCGTTTTTATTTACTTAACTTAAAATTCACTTTTAAGCCAAATTCACAAATTTCCAATTTTAGTTATATTTCAAAATTTCAACTTAAATATTCATTCATTCACATTTAACTTTATAAAAAAATCATTAATGTATTATAAAATCATTTTAAATTCTTTTAAATTCAAAATATCATAAATTTATCATATTTTCATATTTAATTTGAATTCCATTTATCACCAAATTATAATTTCCAAAATAACTTACATTTCAGATTTTCTAATTTTACCATTTATTTATTTCACTTATAAAATTTTGGAAAATCAATAATGCTTTACAAAAATCATTTTTTTTTCAAGTTTACATCAAAATATTATAATATTTACATTTCTAAAATAATTTAAAAATTTTAGAAAAACATATTTTAACAATGGGTTTGCATTTCATTTTCTAACCTAGATGAAGTGATACGAGTAATATATCATTTCAACCCGTAATTTACAAAGAAAACCCGGGTTTGATCATTTCAAACCCGCAATCCCAAGTAAAATAAAATAATTGAAAATCATTCAGGCCTATCATTTCAGCCCATAACGATTTTCTCCTATTCTAAAGTCCGTTCGGGTATGTATCATTTCAACCCATAGTGATTCTAGTCTACAGGGAACTTGCAGTGTGATAAACTGATGAAAATAACAGAATAACATGAAATAACAGTAACATATGGTATAACAAGTGTAAATATAGGTGTGAACTTCATATGAATAAAATATAGCAGTTATAACAGGATGATATGCATTTACAGATTCAGGTGATGGCAGTTTATCACTATATAAGTACATATTAGTCTGGTGAGATTTACTCACCTCTACAAGCTGGAGATAGCAAATATAGACACACAACAGAGATCCAAAAGGCGCGAAAGCACGACTACGATTCAAGTGAGGAAAAGCCAAAGCTATTTGTCTTGTGCGTATGAAACAAAACAATGCATATAACATGAATTTCAAACCAAAATATGACATTAAACAAGCAGAATTAAGGAACAACAATTAATCAAACACTTGCACTTGCTTCCACCATCACTATGCTCAGCTTATAGGGTGATAAGTCACTACCATGGGATGTATTTGGTCAGGTATGGGTCATATATGCTCGGCCTAACATGGGTAGTGAAGGTATGGAAGTTGTTTGAGTGATTAATGGCATAAATGTACAAACACAAGGCAAAGGTGCATTTTTATATAACAACAAGTCACGACTATGGCCTTATGTGGCACGACCAGACCTACTGGAGGCTAGGGGATGGTGTGAAAGTGGCTTTGGGTTAGGTAGGTGCTGGTGGAAGTGATGCAAGAGGTGGCCAAGGGGTGTGGTGAAGTGGTGAAGGCCATAGGAGCTCGGTTATGCATATATAGGAAGTGTTGCTTGCATTTTCATGTGGATCTTGCATCAACGATGGCCATGGCCTGGTAGGTCAGAGGAGATGGAGGTGGTTTGCAGCTGGACAAGGTGGTGATGAAGGTGGTGGTGATGGTGGAGCAAGGCCAAACAACATAAGGTTGAAGCAAGTGCAAGTAGAATAAGAAAACAAAGAAGAAAAGTGAAAAAAACAAAGAATTATTTACCAAAGTTTTTGCTCTGGAGATGGAGGCCGAATTTTTTTGAGTTGAGAAACAAAAAATTTCGTGAAAAATGATGAGGAAGTCGGCTGAACAAAGGAGATATGGGCAGCAAAAAATTAATGCATGAGTTATTTGGAATTGAAAAGGTAAAGGATGTGAAAAGACAAAGGCAAGTGAAAGGTTTAAAACTCTTCATATTACTTTTTTTCTTTTACAAATTTTAATAAATGAAAAATTACTTATAATTACAGATAAAAACACGAAAATATAGTAAATAAACAAAAATAAATAAATAAATATTAATTATATATATAATTTAATTAATAAAAACAGCAAAAATTGCAAACTAGTCATGAAAATATGAAAATAAATGCAATGAAGCATGGAAAATTTTTATGTACTTGAAAAATATTTATAAATAATGATAAGAACACAAAATAAAAAATGAATTCACAAAATTCATAAATAAATATTAATTTAATATAATTTAATGAAGAAAATAGCAGAAAAATGGAAACTAGCCTTCAAAAATAGAAAATAAATGCAATAGACTTTGGAAAAATTTAAAAACCACTGTAATAAAATTTAAAAGACAAAATATATATAAAATGACATATTGACACATTTTAAAATAAAATATGACAATAAAAATATAGTTTATATTATTTAAAATAAACAGAATTGCTATATAAAGCAGATTACACTCAATATTGGAATATACATAACTTTCACAATTTAAATCTGTTTTCAACGAAATGAAAAGCAGTATTCAAGTTATTAAGTCTGTTTTCATAATAAAAGATAAAATTTAAGAATCTAAATATTTAAGTTTGAAATTTAAAAATCAAAGTTTGACCCAAATTGACCAAAGTCAACATTTCAGGAAAATATTCAATTTATACCATTTGGAATTGTAATTCACATAATAATCAAAGTTTATATTTAAAAATGAAATGTTTGAAATGAAACAAGTTTTAAAAAAATTCAAAATGAAATAAAGTAAAAATTAAAATATACATAAAAATCTAGGGTTGTTACACTCTCCCCCACTCAAATCTTTTCGTCCTCGAAAAGGAAGGAAGCGGAGAAACAACAAGAAAGAGCAATAGGTTGGAATGCATCCCCGAAAGAAGGTAGGGAAAAAAGATAGCTAGGAGGTAAAGCAGGTTGAAAGACAAGGATGAACCATTATACATTTCAATTTTTTTTTTTTTAGTATGATGAATAGTCATTTGATTCAAATCTGATGGTTCAAAGTAAACAATATTTAAAACATTTTAAATTTTTAGAAGGGAAAATAACTGATCAAAATATTTTTTATATAGTACTTTATCAAAATACTTTTATAACTCGATGTCTTAACAAGTTTATCCTCGTTCCTGTAGATTCTGGCAGTGCGTTGATCAGGCGCAAAGCTAGACTTCTCCAGGTACTTAGTAGACTTGTTTCAACACCCAATGAAAATACTAGAAAACTCTTTTTTTTAAAAACAGATATGGAAAGTACAATCCAAACAAATCAACCAAACCGAAACTGTAACGACCCAGAATTTTTAGAAATTAAAATTTGAATATTTAATTAATTTTAAATATTAATAAGTGAATTTATAAGTCGAATAAATTTTTATTTGAATTATTGGATTTATTTGAATAATTAAACCGATAATTTAATATGTTAAATTATAGAAATAATTGAAAATATAGTTAAATATGATTGAAAATGATTTGTAAAATTTTATTTTATCATATGGAAGTTAGAACAATATTTTAGAACTTTTAAAATCGAATTAAAAGTTAATTTGTGAAAATTGAATATTTTAATATTTAAATCGACTAGTGAAAATAGTCAATTTTTGAACAGTCTCAGAATTGAACGAAACCAGTTCCATTGGATCCACAATAGTTAGTTATTACCGGATTTCAAATTTCGTGTCAATCGGAGTTATCGTTTGATCGTGGCAGCTCGAAACGCATCGATTTATTTTTAATTTTAAATTGACGAGCTAAAATAGCCATTTTTCAAAAAGTCTCGGGTTTTGACGAAACCAGTTTCATCGGATCCGTAATGTGATATTATTGTAAGGTTTCAAATTTCAAGTCAATTGGATTTACGGTTTGTCCGTTACAAATTAAAACGCCTAGAAATCGACTTAAATCGGTTTAATTCAAATTGAGCGTTTATAGCCATAACTTGCACAGATGTCCGAATTAGCTTTCGAAACCTGTTCCATTGTGTCCGGAACGCGGGGTAAACCCTAGAAACGCTGGTTACGGCGCCTAAATCGGAGTTCGGAATTTCCGGGATGAATAGTGTTTCGTCGGTTCCTTATAAATAGCCCCTCACTCAAGAAAATAAATAAATAAAAAAAAAAGACAAAACCCTAATTCAAACTGCAGCCGCCACCCCCCCTGAACGGCCAGAAACGTCCCTACTTCCACCTCGATTATCTCCTCATCCATCGACATTTACCAACAACTTTCAACTAGAGAATCGAAGAGCGTGAAGAGATCTTTAATATCAACGGTCAAGATCGCGAATGGCTTCACGAATCAATGGGAATTTGTGTTCAAAGGGCTATAGTTCGGCCTCGAACTGCGTGCTACAGGGATGGCCGAGTATCAAGCCACTTGGACCGAGCATGAGGTGGAGCGAGGCGGTTCGAATGAGGGGTGTGTGATGAAGTTTACTCGAGCGAGGAGGGAGCAAGAATTAACCCTAGTTTTGGGCTTAGTGGGTTCATGTGCGTGCATAAGCTGGAGAGGGAGTGAACGTGAAGGAGAAAGGGGGCTTGGGGACGCACGGGCCTGATGGAGTTTGGGATAGAAGTGGACGGCCTAGATTTAGTTGAGTTTGAAATTAGTTAAGTATATGTTGATTATGTTATTTAAATCGTGTATAAACTTCAATAATTCATAACTTTTTCATACGAGGTCGAAAACGCGCGAAACCAGTTGCGTTCGAATCGTATGGACGAGCACTACGCGATTGAGTTGGTTTGGAGTCGTTTGGAGTTAGTGAGAATTTTGGGTAAAATTAAACGTCCGTTTAATTTTATTCGAAATAAATCGCTAAAACGGAATTTAAAACCAAGGTGAGAATTTCTCACTAAATCGAATCAGTTTCAATTTTATTTTAAATAGTTAGATTTAAAATATTTGAATGCATGTTTGAATGTTGATTGATATCTATTGATTGTTAAAATAGACATTATACGCCGTTAGTAAGCGGATGTTATTTATTAAAAACATATACCGCGAATATTTCATAAACAGTGAAATTGGTATTATATATAATAGCAATATATATATATATATTGGAATATGTATATATTGGAGTTATTGATTTCCCGCATTTTGTTTAGCGGATGAGACCCTATTACACCGTTATTAAGCGGATAATATTTAATAAGAACATGCACCGCGATAATTTCGTACTGGAGCGAAATTGGTATTGTGCTAATGTTTTTGGATGCAGGAAAACAGGTTGGAGGGATCCAACTGGATTCCTCAACAGTATTTATTTGATTTCAGATATTTAGATATTTGATGGATTATCATATCGATATATGATATCGTTGTAGTCGTGATTGACTATTTGGTGTGTAGCATCATTGGACCCAGATTTTGGGATTTTAAAATGATTTTTAAAGTGATTTTTGAAAATATACTATATTTTTGGAATTGATCCATTTTAAATAAATAAACGTTATAATTTTAAAAAAGTTATAAAATTATGGTTTTTGTGAAATATAGTTAAAAGCTGATTTTTGGGAAATATGGATTAATGATTTTTTAAAATAGTTTAAATTGAGATTTTGGAATTTATTATAAAGAGTTTAAATATAGGATTTATAAAATTTAATTATTTTATGAATCAAAATGGTGAAATAATAAAGGAGATTAAAGACGTTTTAAAAGAATAATATAAATTGAATTATATTAAGAGATTTATAAATGGATATTTATAAATTGAAATATGGACATTATAAAACGAGTTTTTATAAGTGTTTGAATGAAGTGAAAATGAATTTCATAATTGAATGGAATTTATAGAATTTTATACGGTGAAGTTATAAATGGAATTTTATAAGCAGTAGGTTTATAAAATTAATTAAGTTATTAAAATAATGATTTTGGATAAATGAATGAATCTTATAAGTTATAAGATTTATAATTTGGGAAGTTAAAAAGGAACGATTTTGTAAAATAATCGTTTTATAAGGATTTGACTTATAATATGAACCTTTGTTTTATAATTGAGTTATAAAATCGAATAGGTTAATAAAGGAATTTATTAAAGGAAGTTTTTATAAATAAATAGAAATGGAATTTATAAACGTTGTTTTATAAATTCGCAAAAGACTTATTTTGATAAGTAAATGGTTATAACTTATTTATGGAGTTATATTCACATTTTTGACTGTGAATGATCCTTTAAAATGAAATGTATAAAAGAATGAAAATTTGTTAACGTAATATATTCACGTTTTTGAATGGTGAACAATATGTTAAAGAAAATGTTTAGATTTGATGTTTAAATTGAATTAAAACGATCTAACGAAGTTTTAATTGTGTTGAGACTCGAAACCATAGATTTCGACATTTATTGTTGAAATAGACGTTTTCGAGAAATAGAAGGAAATAGTGGACTATAACACTGTTGTTATAGTAAATGATTTCCGAAAGGAAATGTTTTGTATAGTATTGGGATTTATATATCTATTTAAACTTCGAATCCCTATACTAGTGATTTTGGGTTGTCGTAACGATGTTTTACGTAACATTCGTTTTGGCCCAAATAAATATGTTTAAGAGAATGATTTCCTGAAAGAATAAAATATATACTAAATTTCGATTTAGGTATATTGAATATTTTCTAAGTATTGAAAATAAATAAAATTCGTGAATTACTTATTTAATAAGTATGGAAATGTTTTCCAATATAAAGTGAATACTTTGAGAATTTATCTTTTTGAAGATAAATTGAAATGAATAATTAAAAACGTATATGCATGAATATTTTGGAATATAAATTCACAAAGGAATTTATAAAGGATGTGGAATTTGTTTGAAAATAAATATTGATTTATTTTTGAAGTTTTGAATTTATATATCTAGTGAAGATATTTTGGAAAATAAATAATTTGGAAAATTATTTGGAAACTGGTGATGTGTGCATATCCAGTGATAGTTCAATAACCGACTATCAATATTTCCCTTTGAATGGGTAATTGATATGATTTGTTGAATGTGAATGCCACACTTATTTTTAAATAAGCGCTCACTATTCGGGTTAACCGGGAAAGGACCATGGGGTCGTATAACCCATTCCGAATATGTGATACGTCGTTATAATTGCATTGAAGATCGGTGTTGAAGACCCGGTATTTGCGAGAGCGATAGGATGACCTGTCGATTTACTCTGCACCGAGTTGCTCCGGTATAGAGTTCTCCATATGTGATGGTGAATCCGATCAGGATTGTGAATATCCGGATTGCAAGGACTTCTTTGTAAGTGCCTTCGGTTTTGTTCGATCCCGGAACAGACTTGTATGGATTGTGTGTCTGACATTACAAGTTGAGATATAAAGTCGATTTCTTTCAAATATATTTCTGTTGGTGGCGAAGAATTTATTCTTTTAGCTTAACACCCTTCTCTGAGACGTACGAGCTCAGAGGTTATATAGTTGAAGTTATCAGCGATATATTCCCAATTTGGTAATGTGATATGCTGAGTGATGCTGAAATGATCATTGTGTTGATTATTGTGATAGGATCGTTTATTTGATCGTCTATCTTGGTGATCATTGTGTTGATCATTTGTTGACCCAAAGCATGGCTTTTGTATAAAGTATGTTTTTGTGGACGTGACTTCGTCGAACCTCACACCCCGGAAATGGTCAAAACAGGAAAGATGCAGCAAGGTTATGAGGGGTAGCACCCTTTAGGGTATGTACATTTCCTTCTGGATAGAGGTTGTATCATGGTATGGAGCCCAGATATTTAACCTATGTGGTTACTACGAATTTATTACTTTGTGGTTGTTGGTTTTCGGGATCCCGTGAGAAAGGTCGTTTACGATCGGGGAATGGCGTGCTCGTGTCAGTAGTTACCCAGTTAGGGGTAACCCGGCCTTGTGTTG
This sequence comes from Allium cepa, assembly GCA_030765085.1. Taxonomy (NCBI): domain Eukaryota; kingdom Viridiplantae; phylum Streptophyta; class Magnoliopsida; order Asparagales; family Amaryllidaceae; genus Allium; species Allium cepa. Next base: position 338,066,677 of record CM060932.1, on the reverse strand, counting down.
GCAGAGTTCCGGTTTGGTTCTCGGGGATGTCTTTCCAGAGGCATTCTCATGTGGCAATGGGAAGTTCCTTGGCCTGACCATTTGTTGGAAATCCAAAGAAACAATACGTGACTTGTACGGTTTTAGTTGTATAACCTGCTATGGAATGTGGCGGTAACCTGCTATTGAACATAGTTAGCTATAGTAGGCATAGTTCGGAATGTCTATATTGGCTAAGATTTATATTCTACTTTCGAAATAAATTTTTCCCTACACTATGCACTAATAATAATATGAAATGTTATTTTAAATGCGTATCAAGCATCTTTGACTATCATAAGGAGAAATCTCCTCCGATTCTGCGTTTGCATGTGTGTGTGTGCGGGAGGCCTTATGGTAGTCTCATTTTTAAAAGCATTGCGAATTGAAATAAAAATATTCCTCTATTTTGATTTTAAAGTTAAATAAACTGTTTTGAGTTCTCACACCAGTCACATGACTGACTTGGAGTTTATTGTTTTCCTTCCTAAACTCTGGGTGCCCACCAATTTTCAAACGGGCAGTTAAGAGTTAGGTTTATCAGGATATTCTGGATATTCTGGAGTTGCTGGAGGCAAGCTGGATGGCATGGCGTATTACTTATATAGTATTTCTTTTTCCGCTGCACTATTTGTTGTTGTTGTTGTACACTCTGATGATATGATGTAATGTAATGTATAAAATGTAATAACTGATAGTTCTTTGTTTAAAGATTATTCATTTATTTATTATATGTTGTTCCGCCGCGAATTGTGAGATTCTGATGTTGTTCTGTTGTTTTCTGTTCCGTCCTGTTTTTCTTTTTCCTCTATTCTCTCTAATTTCTATTTTCTTTTCCCTATCTAAATTTTCTATCTTTTTCTTTTTCTTTTCTTTCTTTCTTCTTTCTTAAACCCATAACTATTCGGTTTTTCGGCAACGAAAATCCTCGAAGCGTTACATTTGGTATCAGAGCTTATGGTTAAGCGACAACCATGGTTCTGTTGGGTGTTACTCGTTAGAGATAGAGTCAGCAGTACTCTAGAATGAGTTTGAGTGTAATAATAGCTATGAGAGCGTATTTGTTAGTAAATAAAAATTGTTTTATATTGTGTTGACTTATCGGTTGATTGTTTATAGATTCCCGTCGATCTAGTCTAGCTAACTATCGTAGATAGGAGTTTCTAAACTCTTAAACAAGATAAACCGACATAATATTGTTTAAAATTGGGTAAATGAAATAATTTTACCTTGAGTATATTTTATATATGAAGGAATAATTTTTCAGAATTATTAAAGTGTATATAAGTTGATTGTTTAGTTGTTTGAATAATCTAAATAAAAGAATAATTGTATAAGCAAAAGAATTATAAGAATTGAATTATAATTAATGTGATTTACAATTGAGAAATAAACTTATATATATATAAGGAAGTGAAACTAATGAATATATTTATGAACTTGAGTTATATAAATGAAATTCAACTTTTATAATTGAATTGAATGAATGGATTGAATATTAATCAATTAAATGTAAATTTAAGTTGATATGAAATAATGAATATAAGTGTTAATTCATTAAAATCTAATGTTATTAGAAAGTTGAATAATTGAATGAAAATCAATTAAATTAAACCAATTGTAAGCAAAGGAATTTAGTTGTAAATGAATATACATTGGTTGTTATTTGATTGTTGGTTGATTGTTTATAATTCATTAAGTATTAATGAAAGTGAATTAGCGAAATTGAAAGCTATGTAATTGAAATTCAATTGGAAGTTAGTGAATCTTAAATAGAATTGAATTTGATTTGGAAGTGAACCAACTTGAATATGAATTAGTGAATATAAACTAATTGAGAATGAATGTTAGTAAACATCCACTGTTAATGAATCAAATGTGATTAAATTGAAAACCAATTCATTAAATATCAAAGAGAATATGAATGAACATTTATTGGTTATGAATGATAATTGGTTGATGGTTGAATATATTGCTTTTCATACATTTGCTATGTTGGCATATATAGTTATTATGTTGCTATATGTTGTATATTGATACTATTGTCATATATGCATGGTTCTCATGTTGTTTGTTGAGTAATTAGTAGGTGCAGATCGCGTTTGCTTCGCATTTGGAGCTCGCTTTTGCGCTATATTAGCCGTATATGCTTGCTAATAAAATATAAGGTACATATCTCGGATTAAATACCGTACTTTTATACTTTTTTCCCTTCGGGATGCCTCATTACTTGATGAGATGTATATTTGTGATATATATACTGTCATTTTTTTTTCGGATCGAGCCGCGCAAAGGAGACTATGGCGAATTTTTCCGGAAATTTAAGGCGTTAGAAAAAATTTGAGAAAATTGGGAAAATTTTGAAAATTTTAACTTTGATTTTGAGTTAAAAGTTAAACAATAGTAATTGTTTTTGAAAAGATAACTAAGTATGATTTGAACACTTAGTAAGTTATTATAAGAAGTTTAATTATGGATTTATGGAAAATTAATAAATTCTATAACTTTTCTTACTTGATAATTTCGAGGACGAAATTCTTTTAAGGGGGGAAGATTGTAACGACCCAGAATTTTTAGAAATTAAAATTTGAATATTTAATTAATTTTAAATATTAATAAGTGAATTTATAAGTCGAATAAATTTTTATTTGAATTATTGGATTTATTTGAATAATTAAACCGATAATTTAATATGTTAAATTATAGAAATAATTGAAAATATAGTTAAATATGATTGAAAATGATTTGTAAAATTTTATTTTATCATATGGAAGTTAGAACAATATTTTAGAACTTTTAAAATCGAATTAAAAGTTAATTTATGAAAATTGAATATTTTAATATTTAAATCGACTAGTGAAAATAGTCAATTTTTGAACAGTCTCAGAATTGAACGAAACCAGTTCCATTGGATCCGTAATAGTTAGTTATTACCGGATTTCAAATTTCGTGTCAATCGGAGTTATCGTTTGATCGTGGCAGCTCGAAACGGATCGATTTATTTTTAATTTTAAATTGACGAGCTAAAATAGCCATTTTTCAAAAAGTCTCGGGTTTCGACGAAACCAGTTTCATCGGATCCGTAATGTGATATTATTGTAAGGTTTCAAATTTCAAGTCAATTGGATTTACGGTTTGTCCGTTACAAATTAAAACGCCTAGAAATCGACTTAAATCGGTTTAATTCAAATTGAGCGTTTATAGCCATAACTTTCACAGATGTCCGAATTAGCTTTCGAAACCTGTTCCATTGTGTCCGGAACGCGGGGTTAACCCTAGAAACGTTGGTTACGGCGCCTAAATCGGAGTTCGGAATTTCCGGGATGAATAGTGTTTCGTCGGTTCCTTATAAATAGCCCCTCACTCAAGAAAAAAAAAAAAAAAAAGATAAAACCCTAATTCAAACTGCAGCCGCCACCCCTCTTGAACGGCCATAAACGTCCCTACTTCCACCTCGATTATCTCCTCATCCATCGACATTTACCAACAACTTTCAACTAGAGAATCGAAGAGCGTGAAGAGATCTTTAATATCAACGGTCAAGATCGCGAATGGCTTCACGAATCAACGGGAATTTGTGTTCAAAGGGCTGTAGTTCGGCCTCGAACTGCGTGCTACAGGGATGGCCGAGTATCAAGCCACTTGGGCTGAGCATGAGGTGGAGCGAGGCGGTTCGAATGAGGGGTGTGTGATGAAGTTTACTCGAGCGAGGAGGGAGCAAGAATTAACCCTAGTTTTGGGCTTAGTGGGTTCATGTACGTTTCAGTCGATCGGGGAAGTTAGCGCCTCGATATATTGGGCCATTTCCTATCACTGAACGTATTGGTTCCATGGCTTATCGCCTTGCATTGCCGGCTCAGTTTTCTGCTATACATGATGTATTTCACGTTTCTCAATTACGGAAATGCCTTCGGGATTCCGATTCTATTCTTGAGCCTGCTGTTGTGGAAGAAATTGAAGTTTCTCCGAATTTAACTTATGAGCAGCATCCTATTCGAATTATAGCTTCTGAGGTTAAACGACTTCGAAATAAAGATGTTCCACTTGTAAAGGTTCAATGGTCCTCAAATCCTAAGGATTGTTCTTGGGAATCCAGAGAATTCATCGAGCGTACACATCCGGACTTGCTTACTCCTGCCCTTTGAGGTGAACTTCTTATTTCAAATTTCTCTTGTGTTAATATGCTTTTATGGTTGTTACTTTTTATTTCCACCTTATATATATATTGCGAGGACGCAATTTCTTTAAGGAGGGGAGTCTGTAACAACCCGCATATTTATCGAGTTTACATTTAAATATTTTTATTTAAATATTAAATCGTTAATCGGATTTTGGTCCGAAAAACTACTTTTTGCAAACGGTCAAATTAGGACTCGAGACCACTTCCATTGAGTTCAAAATGTCGTTTACAACTTTTTAAGTATAAACATCGATAGGTTTGGAGTTAGTGAAATTTCACTAACTTTTCCCGCTTTGGACTTTGGGTTAGTTTAGCCTATTAAGCCCAAGTTCCAACCCTCTTCTCCTCACTCTTCATAAATTTCCTAACTAACTCAAGCTTTAGCATTAATGGTGAAGAGAATGGGAAATTAAAACTCCAAGCTCAAATTCAATTGCAACTCCATCATTCAACTCCAAATTCAAGTAGAAGATATTGGATTCAAGCTTTGGATTGCTTCTCCTTGCTTTCAAGCTTCATCTTCATAAATTTTAGTGCAAAGGTGAGATTTTTATCTCACAATTCTAGCCTATAATTATATTGGACTGTTGGGAATGATTCCCTATCATTTTTGCATGCATGTTAGCATTTGGTTTGGATTGGATTGGCAAAAAACTCCAATTTTTAGCGTTTTGTTGAATTTTCTGCACTTGAGTCGTTCTGGCCATTTTTAGGTCGTTCGGAGTTAAGTCGTTCGTCCATGAGTCGTTGAGTCGCTGAGTCGTTGGAGCCTTGAGTCGCTGAGTCGTTGGACCCTTGAGTCGCTGAGTCGTTGGACCCTTGAGTCGCTGAGTCGTTGGACCCTTGAGTCGCTGAGTCGTTGGAGCCTTGAGTCGCTGAGTCGTTGGAGCCTTGAGTCGCTGAGTCGTTGGAGCCTTGAGTCGCTGAGTCGTTGGACCCTTGAGTCGCTGAGTCGTTGGACCCTTGAGTCGCTGAGTCGTTGGAGCCTTGAGTCGCTGAGTCGTTGGAGCCTTGAGTCGCTGAGTCGTTGGACCCTTGAGTCGCTGAGTCGTTGGCCCCTTGAGTCGCTAGGTCGTTGGACCCTTGAGTCGTTAGGTCGTATGACCCTTGAGTCCTTAGGTCGTTAGACCTCATTTTATCTTCACTAGGTCGTACCGTTTTGGTCGGGGCGCTGCCCCGCACCCCGCCGGGGGCGCTGCCCCCTGGACCCCCGCGACCTGACCGGGCAGGTCGAACCCCGTAAGCGGTGGCGTTGCCCCCGCACCCCCACCTTGGAGGGTTGCCACCCCCCCTGGACCCCCCCTCCGTAGGGGATCTTATCTGAAAAACATTGAGCTGATTTCCTTGGATTTTATTCGCATCTCCGTATGCGATCTTTGTGACTAATTGCTTCTACACTTGCTTATGTGTTTTGTCACTTTATAATACAAAGGTTTCAATACTAGTAGTAAATATCAAAACTCTTTTAACAAACAATTTCAACTCTATTTTTAATAACAAAGCTCTTTTCTTAAACCGTTTTCCAATCTATTAGTATATACAAGCCTTTACCTCACTCGGATGAGAAATCTAATTAAACGACTTAGTAAAACAAGTGGTATGAAACGCTTGCGTTCACTTCGTTGGTTAATTCTTGGACTTGTTCGATTGAACCTCTTGTGACAATTTTATTAGTGAAGATTTACAGTTTGTTCGTAAATATTTAAGTTAAGCAAGTGGTTATGGGACATGAAGCTAAACTTCTATATTTACTAGCTTAGTGTAATTGACACTTCTCGTTGATCTTGATGATCGCTTTATGAATTAGACTAGCAATTGCGCGATGTCTCTTTCATTGCAAGGTTAGACTAGACACCACTTGTGTGATTCCATTCACAAATACCTTTCTGCTTTTTGGTTAGTCTTGACCTCAATCTGTGTGATTCCACTCACACATGTGGGGTAGCTCCCCATGGTCTTCGGACCGTCATGTGATAGGCCTCTTTCCCTTTTTATGATTTCTGGATTTCTCGTGTTGATTTCTGGAATTTATGTCATTGACTTGTTATGAGTACAAGTTTAGGGTATGATGCCCTCTTCGAATCTTTGAGAAGATTCTTGTGATATTGATTATCTCTTATTGATTGATCTTCTGTTGATCATTATTTACATACTTATAGTGGTATGTCGTTATGGATATTTATGTTTATGCCATATCTTTTATGTTATATCATGTCATCTGATATTTATAGCTAGACTGATCCGTTTATTATTTTCTTAAATAATACTCGGGTCAGACCGAGATGTTACAGGTGCTTCTGCTTGACTTCTTCCCAGGGATTCATCACTCTGACTTTTGGCTAACTGTTTAGATTAGCAGTTTTTGTTGTATACACTTGAGATATAGACTCATAGTTGTATTCTTTTGTATAGCACGTGTTGCTATTCTTTTGTATTATCGTGGATCTTACTGACCACTACTCTGATGTACACTTTCATGTGTTAGTTATATATTCATATCTTCTTCCGCCTTTGTGATATGGATATCTGTGACTGATTTGTGATATGATTATTTCTATGTTTGTTTCCGAAGATTATTTATAGCCACCGTGTGATAAGCAATTACATGGATGGTCGCTCCTCAACAGCCTTATTCTCCGTGCTTGTTGACAGCACTACTCCGGAGTGTTCTTGGCTAGCGTGGGTATAGAGGTGGGGCGTCACAGCTTGGTATCAGAGCCAAACTTCGGAACAATGTAGAATAACTTAACAAGGATCATCGTCCTAGGTCTATCTTAGGAGTCATACCATAGGATTAATTTGAGTCTTCGTACCGACTCATCCTATTTCCTTTATGATTCCTTGTTTTATCTATCAAGATTGCTTGATGTTCATTGGTAAATAACCTTCTTCCTTCTCTTCTTTCTTTCTTTAAGGAAGAGAATGTCTAGACCAGGCCGTCCCAGAACTGGATCATCTGGTGCTGCTCCTCCGGATGGAGTTTTTATGACTGCTCAACAGCTTCTTGATTTAGTAACTAATGCTCAAGCAGCTGGAGCTAACCCGGAACCTACTCACCCAAAGTCGGGATTTGCACGCTTGTGCAGCGATTACACCAACTTGGGTGGGAAGCCCTTCAAAGGTTCGGAAAATATCATCGAGGTCCAGGCTTGGTTAAAATCATGCGATCGAATCTTTTCTCGCATGAATCTTATCGATCTCCACCGCGTTCAGGTCGCTTCCAGCATGCTCCAAGAGAGAGCATTGGACTGGTACGAACTCCTTATTTCAGAAATTAATGAAGCGGATCTCACCTGGGAGCAATTTCAGGGACGCTTCGAGTTAAAGTTTGTACCAGAAGCTGGGAAAGTAAGCTTGGCTCGACGTTTTATAGACCTTGTTCAAGGTCAATCCTCTGTGACTGATTACGTCGCAGCCTTCGAGTCGCTTTCCAAATATGGGGTTGAATACATCAACACCCCATTGAAGAAGAACCAGAGGTTCGTTTATGGCTTAAATAAGAGTCTTAAGAAGCCACTGCTCCTGAAACTAGAAGTCGCATTTGATCAACTCGTCGATATCGCTCTTCGTCTTGAAGAGGCTGATAGAGAGAGTGATGTTGAAGTGGAAGGCGCTAAACCAAACTTCAACAACAAGAAGAGGCCAAACAAATTCAAGGGTCCTTATCCCAACAAAAAGGGTAAGCAGGCAATCCCTGCGGCAAAGTCTCCTTCTCCTAGTGGTGCGAGTTACTTCAACTGTGGGTCTGGGGATCATTATGCGAATAAGTGCTTTAAGCCCAAATCTTGTCGCTATTGTAAGAGCCCAGATCACTTTATACATCAATGCCTCAAACGTAAAAGCAGGAATGAGGGAAAGTTAAATGTGGCTCAAGCCCCTGGCAACACATCCCGTGGCCAAGGTATTTCTCATTCCATTCTTGATGGTATTATTTTATTTCATGATCAACCTATTAGAGTTCTCTTTGATACGGGTGCATCCCATTCTTTTATATCAAAGGAACTGGTAGACACTTTTTCCTTAAGTGTTACTGCATTGATGACTTCTTTAAAAATTGCGAATCCTGTTGGTGGATCCGCAACTCTTAGTTTGCTTTGTAAAGATGTGGAGATTATTTTATGTGATTTTTCATTCCTAGCCGATTTGCATGTCATGCGTTACTTAGGCTTTGGAATAATTTTGGGAATGGATTGGCTTAACCGTTATCAAGCCCATATCCTATGTCCTGAGCGGACTATTCATCTCCGACATCCACAATCTATTAAACAGATTTCTGTTAATCTTAAAGATTCAGAATCCTGTTTGGTGGCATCTTTATATTCTTTAAATCCTCGTGATGACGATGATGATGATGAAGATGATATTATTTCTCGTATTCATGTTGTTCGTGAATTTTCCGACATATTCGAGCCCGTTTTAGGTTTGCCACCTAAACGAGCAATTGAGTTCAGAATTAATCTTGTTTCTGGAGCTCAACCTATTACTCGTCCTCCTTATCGCATGTCCAATAAGGAAAATGAGGAGATGCGTAAACAATTATCTGAGTTGGAGACGAGGCAATTTATTCGCTCTAGTTCCTCGCCTTGGGGAGCTTCGGCTATTTTCGTAAAGAAATCTGATGGTACTCTGAGGCTCTGCGTTGATTATCGCAAGCTTAACGATCTTACTATTAAAAATAAATATCCTTTACCTCGGATTGACGATCTATTCGATCAGCTTAGTGGTGCTAAGGTCTTTTCACAATTGGACTTGGCTACCGGTTTCCATCAGCTTCGTATCGCTGAGGATAGCATTCCGTTGACATCATTCCGTACTCGATATGGATCTTATGAATGGCTTGTTATGCCATTTGGGTTAACAAATGCTCCAGCTTATTTCGTTGACCTCATGAATCGAGTTTTCAAAGATTTCCTCGATCGGTTTGTTCTCATATTCATTGATGATATTCTTGTGTATTCAAAAACCGAGGAGGAACATGAGAAACATCTTCGGATTGTATTGGAAACACTTAGGAGTAATCAATTAAAGGCGAAATTTTCTAAATGCCACTTTTGGCAATCTCGTGTGAATTTTCTCGGTCATATTATTTCCGAATCCGGGATATCTGTGGATCCTTCAAAGATTGAAGCGATTCAAGATTGGAAGAGACCGGAGAGTGTGACAGAGATTCGTAGTTTTCTCGGATTGGCGGGCTATTACTGTCGTTTTATTAAAGACTTTTCTAAGATTGCCGTGCCTCTTACTGGCTTGACTAAGAAGGGAGTTAAATACATTTGGTCGGACAAATGTGAAGCCTCTTTTCAGAAATTGAAAGAACTCCTTTCCGATGCTCCTATTCTTGTTATTCCCGAGGGGAATCAAGATTTTGTTGTTTATACCGATGCTAGTCACGTTGGTTTGGGTGCCGTTCTTATGCAAAAAGAACGTGTTGTTGCTTATGCTTCTAGGCAATTGAAGCCGGCCGAGACTAGATATGCCACACATGATCTAGAGCTCGCGGCTATTGTTTTCGCCCTTCGAATGTGGCGTCATTATCTATTGGGAGAGAAATTTATTCTTTACACGGATCATAAGTCTTTGAAATATTTATTTTCTCAAAAAGAACTTAATTTACGTCAACAGCGTTGGCTCGAGTTCCTTGCACCTTATGATCTTGATATTCTTTATACCCCCGGTAAGGGTAATCGTGTCGCCGATGCTCTTAGCCGTAAGCAACAAGCAGTTGTTTCTATGATGATATCCGAATGGAACGATCTCGAGATCTTATCCACTTGTGAGATTCGAGAGCGCGTATCCGATTTATGCTCATCGCTTGTTTTATGTAGCCTTGAGGCTCATCCTTCTCTTTTAGACCGCATTCTTGAAGCTCAAGGGCTAGATTCTGAATTGGCTCTTCTTGGCAAAAATGTTAAGGATAAAATTGATATTGAAGGTTTGAAAGACTTTGATATTGATTCTCGTGGCGGCATTCGAAAATTTGGTAGACTTATCGTACCAAATATTAGAGATCTTCGTAAAGATATTTTAGAAGATTCCCATCGTTCTAGATTCACCATTCATCCTGGTAGTAGTAAAATGTACGCTGATATGAAGCGACTTTATTATTGGGAGGGAATGAAATCTGATATTGCTAACTTTGTTAAGTGTTGCATGACTTGCCAACTTGTCAAGGCCGAACATCAAAGGCCTGGTGGGTTATTGCAACCTTTAGAAATTCCAATTTGGAAGTGGGATCAAATTTCCATGGACTTTATAGATGGCCTTCCCCGTTCTCGTTTGGGTCATCATAGCTTATGGGTGATTGTTGATAGACTTACTAAATCCGCCCATTTTATTCCGGTTCAGTCTAGCCGAACCATTCCGCTTTTGGCCAAACTATTTGTCAAGGAAATTGTAAAATTGCATGGAGTTCCTACTTCTATTGTTAGCGATCGTGATCCATTGTTTACTAGTGGATTTTGGAAGAGTCTTCAAAAAGCTTTAGGAACGAAGCTTAATTTTAGCACCGCTTATCACCCCCAGTCCGATGGACAAACCGAGCGTGTGAATCAAACTCTTGAAGATCTTCTTCGTGCTTGTGTGCTTGATTTTGGTGGAAGTTGGGAAGATCATATTTCACTTGTTGAATTTTCCTATAATAATAGCTTCCAATCTAGTATTGGTATGGCACCTTTCGAGGCACTCTACGGAAGGCCATGCCGATCTCCTTCTTGTTGGCTTGAGGCCGGTGAGAAGCTGGTTTTAGGTCCAGACTTTATTCGTGATTCCACGGAAAAGATTGAACTTATTCGACATAGGATGAAAGAAGCCCAGAGTAGACAAAAATCCTATGCCGATAATCGAAGAAGGAAATTAGAATTTTCTGTTGGGGATCCTGTTTTTATTCGTGTTTCACCTATGAAGGGTGTTGTACGTTTCAGTCGATCGGGGAAGTTAGCGCCTCGATATATTGGGCCATTTCCTATCACTGAACGTATTGGTTCCATGGCTTATCGCCTTGCATTGCCGGCTCAGTTTTCTGCTATACATGATGTATTTCACGTTTCTCAATTACGGAAATGCCTTCGGGATTCCGATTCTATTCTTGAGCCTGCTGTTGTGGAAGAAATTGAAGTTTTGTAATGCCCCAGAAATTCATAGAATCTTATTTGGTTGAATTTTGAAAATATATGAATTCATTTGTATAAGAATACATGAAAAAAAAATATAAAGTGTTCAAGAGTGTGCACACTGACATGGCACAGGAAAGAACTCCAAATCCACTGAAATCAAAACAAGAATTAAAAAGTATTACAAACATAATTTTGTGATATGGATATTTGATCTCTGGAATTATATGAATCATCCAAGAAAATAAGGAAAAGTAAGTTTTGTTTTGAATCAGTAAACATATTTTATTTAAACCCAGAAAAGAAAATATTACAGGGATTTAAAAGTCTGTATGCACATATAGGTGCATATCTTTCTGAAATTAAGGAGGAGTTAAATAAGCCTAGATAGGATATGTATGCAAATGTACATTTCTGTAAGAATAGAAAATGTTAAAAAGAAATAAGCAAGTAAAAGAAAACTGTAATACTAAAATGGCAAAAGACAAATTGCAAGCAGAATAATTGCTTTAGGCAGAAATAGAAAGGAGGATTTCTAGAAAATAAACAAGTGACAATGTCACACAATTTTCATGACTTGGTAAGAATAGGATATATTTTGAAAAGGTAAAGAAAAAAAAATATAAGGGAAAGTAAGCACCACATATGGCCGGGGTATCAAAAGTGAAAATGAACAAATCTGAAATGCAAAATGCATGAGTCTTGGCCAGGGTAGGAATGGGATTTTACAATGATAAACCCTAGAAAACTTCTCTTATAAATTCAAGTATAAACCAGAAAAGAATCATTTTGCTACCCAAAACATTTAAGAAAACAAAGAGGAAAATATTTGCAAGCAGAAAAGCAAGTTTTAAAAGGTTTTCTTTCTGATTTAAGCAGGAGAAGCATTTTTCTGTGAGTAATCTCACTAATCCATGGCATTAAGTCCTGTTATGAGGCAGCCTAGCTTATGCTAATTTTTCTGCATATTTTGGATTTTATTACTATGATTTTAATGGATGCTTTAATGGGTGTTTCTAAATGCTTTTAGTTTTGATAGTGAGTATTATGCTCTGATTGTTTATACCCAGAAATGTTATAGTATGGAAATGTAATAGTAAATAGAGAATGCTTGTAGCTGGTTTAGTTATGGCATGACAAACATATGTATATGAGTTGCATTACACTTGTGTAAGTGCTGAGGCTCAAATGAAAGATTCAAGGTTGCAATGGAAATTCCTAATGTGCTGAACCTTTGATCAAATAGAAAACCATGGGCCAGAAATCTTGTTTAAGCTAGATCTTGAATTTAGTTCAAACATGGTTGCTTGTGAAACAATAATAACCCACATGCCTAGTCTTTATTCCCAGTTACAAATATTCTTGTATTTTCTTTTAAACCAGAATACTTGTAGATATGAATTCCCTGGATATGAAAGTTAGCTTGTTCTGGAATTATGCTTGAGAGCTCTATATAATGTTTCATGTACACTGTGATTCAGTCACCTAGCTATCTCATGATAGGATCAAACATGAACACTTAGTAAATAAACAAAGGATTGTGAGCCAAGAGAACTGCTGGAATGCTTGTTGTATTTAAAGTATGCAAGTTGACACATGGTTTGTTTAAGCCCTGAGATCTTTGTGCAATATTGTGAATTATTTTATTGCAATGTGTCCCCATGATTCCTTATGGCAGATGAGGCTAGGAAGAAATTTGGTAAATGCAATCTATACAAAATGTTTAGGTCTCACTTAATTACTTAATATCATGGAATTTTTGATGATGCTCATACCAGATCTTGTATCTGACCCTTGTTTGTTTATGGCAACTGGGGTGTCTCATTTAAAATGGGGCAGCCCTTAATGCTTTTTCAGGGAATGCTGGCTCTAAATAGGAAGCTGCTAAGGCTAATGAGAATGATTGGATAAGCATGCTAAACTAGAGTTAAATAAGAACTTAGAAGGAGATATTTGCATGTAATCTGGAAAATTTGATAGTTCTGTTTAGGCTGTTATGCAAAACCTTGAAAGTTTGGAATTGTTCAGTTATTTTAAATGAATCTAGTGATGTATTAAGTAGGAAGAACTTGCAAAAGATATGTGTTATGTTATTTCTGTTTTCTGGTTTGGTATGTATTAAGAATATTGAAGTTAAGCTGAATTGATTATCTATTTGCTAAAGTTGTTTTAATTAAAGGAAAAACTGGATTTTATAAGTATGATCACTTAATGATGGTTTTTAGTTAATCCTAAATCTTTTCAAAAGATAGATATATAGGAAATTATATTGGGAAAATCCAGAAAGAATTATAACTGTTACACTTTCATGTCTTGATACTGAAACTTGTCCAAATGCAAGTAAAAGAATGGTTTCTTTAACCAAACAGTTAGACCATAGGTCAGGCCACACACACACCTTAAAAAAAAAATGGAGCTAGGAACCATTTGAACCCAGTTTTTCTGGAAAATGAACAGAAACATAGACATGTACCTGTATATCTGTGTACATGTTGATATTTAGGCAACAAAATAAATACAAATTCCTAGAAAAGTAGTAGGAATGGGTTTTGAAAATAATAAAGCAAGAAATATTGTTTTGTATGTTAGATTATAGGCAAAACTTAAGTGTATATGTATAGAGATAGGTAGGTATCAGATTTTAAAACCCTGCAGGAAAAAAAAAAAAAGGAAAGCAAAAATTGAGTTTGAACTGACCAGCATAGTACTTGAACTCGTGACCTCTCATGTGTAAGTTAGGCGCGTTTCCATTACGCCTAGATGTTGCTTGTGTTCACTTAGGATCCACTTTCTTTTAGCTTGAGTTTGAAACTATGCAGATTTTAACACAAACATCCATATTAAAAAGCTTTCTTCCACTAGATTATTACTTAATCATTCCTTAATTAGAATAACAGACCAAAGTACATGTTTACAGTGGATTCTATGGTCAATAATCAGAATGTGAAAATGAATCTTTTATTAGGGAATTATCACATTTTAATAGATTTAAAAAGATTTCTACTTCCTTATTATTATTATGCTCTGATTCTAGTAGGACATAACATAGATATCTTCATATATGTATGTTAGGAAAGATTTAGATTTAAAACAATATTTTTATATTGAGAAAGATCCTGGATAATATGAGAATAGGTAAGGATGACCCTAGGTAGTCTTAGTTAAGTATGTAAGCAAAAAAAAAAAATTTTGCTTAAGAATTAGGGTCATTGCATTTGGTATCAGAGCTATGTTAAATTTATACATAGCTAAGAATGATTGTATTGATTGATTGAAGTACTATAATCATATGTATGTGCTGTTTGAGTAAAATAATAATATAGATAGAAAGTTAAAATATATAGATATATATATACTCTCATGATAAACTAACCTTATCTACCCATACTGTAGTTGTCCAATTATGGTAGGAAGAGGATCTCAACACAATGCAGGGTCATGTACACCACAAATGCTTGATATGCAAGACTTTATGAGGGCTTTAAGGGATGGAGTAGGGCAGAGACTTGAGAATCCACATGAGGAACTTTCCAAACTATTAAAGACTTATACCAATTTAGGAGGCAAGAGCTTTGAAGGGACTGAAAATGTGATGGAAATCCAAACATGGTTGAGAACACTGGATAGAATTTTCAATGACATGCAGTTGGATGATCAAAGGAAGAGGCAAGTGGCCTCAAGACAACTGAAAGGTGTGGCTTTGAGCTGGTGGGAGGTAGTCATAGCTGGGAGGATTGAGAATGAAATCACTTGGAATCAATTCAAGGAGATGTTGGAAGCTAGATTTGTTCCAGCATCAGCCAAAACTCTACTGCTTGAAGAATTCATCAGATTTAGGCAGGGAACTTTTAATGTGACTGAATATACTCATAGGTTTGAAGGCTTGTCTAAGTATGGAGCTATGCTTGTGGCTGATGAGGCATCAAAGAATGATAGGTATATTAAGGGTTTAAATCCAGGGCTTAGTAGGGCCATGTTGCCATATGTAGATAAAACTTTTGATCAAGTCATTGATCTGGCCTTAAAATTTGAGCAACATGACAAGGAAAGGGAGAAGTATAGGAGTTTTAAGAATAACAACAATAAGAAGAATAAAGGAAGATATCACCCCTATGACAAGAGGAAGGAGGAGATAGAAAGTAAGAAAACTAATGATACTAAGACCACTGATACAAAAAGGAAAATAACATGTAATCATTGTGGAAAAGAAGGACATATCAAACCAAGGTGCCCAGAATTGAAGGGAGGAGCTTTCAAGTGCTATCTATGTGGAAAGGAGGGACATATCAAGAGAAACTGCCCTGAGTATAAACAGCAAGGAAAGCTAGCAAGTTTGGAGAGCAAGGGCAAATCCACAGTAGAGACTATTGCAGAAAATCATGGTCAAGTAGAAGGTACCTTATTTATTTGTACCTTACCTATATCAGTAGTGTATGATACAGGGGCAACACATTCTATGATTTCCCATGAATTAGTTGCATTGCTTAAATTAAATTGCATATTGGTTGAAACCCCTTTGTTAGTGCAAAGCCCATTGGGAAGTTCTAGTGTTTTAAACATGATTTGTGTGGATGTGGGATTAAACATAGGAGGAAATGTTTTTATTTCCAATTTATATGTTTTAAATTACCCAAATATAGGTGTTATATTGGGTGTAGACTGGTTAAGGCAATACAAAGCCATAATTAATTTAGACTCATCCACCATATCATTACAAAATTCTAGAGGTCAAAGAATCACAATTTTGTGTGAAACAGCCAAAGAAAGAAAATTATATCACTTGATCGACTTAAATAAGGATTCCAGTGAGCCTTCTATTGAAGAAATCCCCATAATTAACGAATACATAGATGTGTTTGGAGAAGTTGAGGGGGTTCCACACCACAGACCAGTGGAATTTCAGATTAGTCTGATACCAGGAGAAAGTCCAATTATTAAGAAACCCACTAGGATGGGGCCAAATGAGTTGAAGGAATTAAAGAAACAGTTAGAAGAGTTAGAAAGCAAAGGATTTATAAGACCAAGTAACTCTTGCTGGGGTGCTCCAGTAGTATTTGTAAAGAAACATGATGGTACTTTAAGAATGTGCATAGATTACAGGGAGTTAAACAAAGTCACTATCAAGAACAAGTACCCCTTACCTAGAATTGATGATCTTTTTGATCAACTTAGTGGAGCAAAAATATTTTCTAGGTTAGACTTGGCATCTGGATTCCATCAGATGAAGGTTGAAGACTCAAGTGTTAAGTATACAGCCTTTAACACTAGGTATGGTTTATATGAGTATCTTGTCATGCCATTTGGGTTGACAAATGCCCCATCATATTTTGTAGACTTAATGAATAGGATATTCAGGGATTATTTAGACAAGTTTGTATTGATTTTTATTGATGATATTTTGATTTATTCTAGAACAGTAGAGGAACATGAAAATCACTTACACCTTGTTTTGTCAAGATTAAGAGAAAAAGATTTAAAAGCCAAATTTTCTAAGTGTGCATTTTGGAAAGAAGAGGTGCATTTCCTTGGGCATGTTGTATCTGCCAAAGGCATTTCAGTGAACCCCAATAAAGTTGTGGCTATCCAAGCATGGAAAAGGCCAAGCACAGTGGGAGAAGTTAGGTCATTTATGGGAATGGCAGGGTATTATAGAAGATTTATAAAAGATTTTTCTAAGATGTCATCACCTCTTACCAACCTAACTAGAAAGAACCAACCCTTTAGATGGACTGAGAAATGTGAACAAGCCTTTAGTAAAATCAAAGAGGCTTTAGTCAATGCACCAGTGTTGAGAGTACCAGAAGGAAATGAGGATTTGATTGTTTATACTGATGCAAGTGGCTCTGGGCTAGGAGCTGTATTGATGCAGCAAGACCAAGTTATAGCCTATGCATCAAGGCAACTGAAGCCGCATGAATCAAAGTATGCAACCCATGATCTTGAATTGGCAGCAGTGGTATATGCACTAAAGCTCTGGAGACATTATCTTCTAGGTGCAAAGTTCATTTTATACACTGACCATAAGGCATTGAAATATCTTTTTTCACAAAAAGATCTGAATATGAGGCAACATAGATGGGTTGAATTTTTAGCAGCATATGATTTAGACATACTTTATACTCCAGGAAAAGCTAATAAGGTTGCAGATGCTTTGAGCAGGCAGCACGCAAAAGTAGCCATGTTAATGATAGAAGAGTTTAAAAATTTATCCCTACTTACTGATTTGGAAATTGAGGAAGACAATGAGGTAAACATGGAGATGATTGAAGAAGGGAAAAAGGGAAAATTAAGTTTGATAACTTTGCAATCAGATTTAATTTTGAAAGTGGGAAAAATGCAAGAGGAAGATCCAGATTTGTTAGAAAAGAAATCTCTAATAGAAAAAGGAGAAGAAGTACCAAACTACCACATTGATAAGAATGGTTACTTAAGGAATAAGAGTAAGATATGTGTTCCAAAGAATATAGGATTGAAGGAAGAGATACTTAATAAATATCATAGAAGCAAGTATTCTATACACCCAGGTAGCACCAAGATGTACCAAAACTTGAAGAGGGATTATTGGTGGACAGGGATGAAAGCTGATGTGGCCAAATATGTTGCAAAGTGTATGACTTGCCAACAAGTCAAAGCAGAAACCCAAAGACCCTCAGGCCTATTACAACCTCTAAGTATACCACAGTGGAAGTGGGAAGATATATCTATGGATTTCATAGATGGTCTGCCTAGATCAAAGAGAGGAAATACAAGCATTTGGGTAGTAGTTGATAGATTGACCAAAGTGGCACATTTTATACCAGTAAAGGCAGAAAGAAATGCCCCTAAACTAGCTCAGATATTCATGAAAGAAGTAGTAAGGTTGCATGGAATCCCTAAAACTATAGTGAGTGATAGGGACACAATCTTTACCTCCAGATTTTGGAAGAGCTTTCAAAAAGCCATAGGGAGTGAATTATGCTTGAGTACAGCATACCACCCCCAATCAGATGGTCAAACTGAGGTGATAAATAAGGTTTTGGAGGATTTATTGAGGGCATGTATATTAGACTTTGGAGGTAATTGGGAAGATCACCTCCATTTGGCTGAATTTACATATAACAATAGTTATCAAAGCACCATAGGCATGGCACCATTTGAAGCCTTGTATGGGAAACCATGTTTGTCACCAATATGTTGGGTTGAAGCAGGAGAAAAGGCTGTCTTAGGGCCTGAGTATGTAAAAGAGACCACAGAGAAAATTGAACTGGTGAGGAGAAGAATGGCAGCAGCTCAAGATAGGCAAAAGAAGTTTGCAGATAAAAAGAGAAAGCAGGTAGAATATGAAGTTGGTGATTATGTTTTCATCAAAGTTTCACCTATGAAGAAGGTGTTAAGATTTGGCAAGCAAGGAAAACTTACCCCAAGATATGTTGGACCTTACAAGATTTTGGAAAGAATAGGTTCATTAGCATATAGGCTAGAGCTGCCTGAAGAGATGAGTGCAATGCACAATGTATTCCATGTATCACAACTTAGAAGATGGGTACATGATAAAGAAGAGATTCTAGAGAAACCCACTCAGGTTCAAATAAATTCTGATTTGGTCTATGAGAAAGAACCCGTGGGGATTTTGGCTAAAGAGGAAAAGAAGTTGAGGAACAAAACTTTAAAATTGGTAAAGGTTCAATGGAGCCTAGACCCTAAGGACTGTACATGGGAATTGGAGGATAAAATAAAGATGGATTACCCTAAACTTTTTGTAGTGGAAGGTAAAAAAAAAAAAAAAAAAACTAAATTCCTAAAAGTTTAATATGTATGGTTGTTTGACTGAATTGTTTGCTTATGCAATGTCTGATAGATTTTAGGAGAATCTAGGAATATAAAAAAAAAAAAATGAATGAGAAAAATTGTGAGGACACAATTCCTAAAAAGGTGGGGTGATTGTAATGCCCCAGAAATTCATAGAATCTTATTTGGTTGAATTTTGAAAATATATGAATTCATTTGTATAAGAATACATGAAAAAAAAATATAAAGTGTTCAAGAGTGTGCACACTGACATGGCACAGGAAAGAACTCCAAATCCACTGAAATCAAAACAAGAATTAAAAAGTATTACAAACATAATTTTGTGATATGGATATTTGATCTCTGGAATTATATGAATCATCCAAGAAAATAAGGAAAAGTAAGTTTTGTTTTGAATCAGTAAACATATTTTATTTAAACCCAGAAAAGAAAATATTACAGGGATTTAAAAGTCTGTATGCACATATAGGTGCATATCTTTCTGAAATTAAGGAGGAGTTAAATAAGCCTAGATAGGATATGTATGCAAATGTACATTTCTGTAAGAATAGAAAATGTTAAAAAGAAATAAGCAAGTAAAAGAAAACTGTAATACTAAAATGGCAAAAGACAAATTGCAAGCAGAATAATTGCTTTAGGCAGAAATAGAAAGGAGGATTTCTAGAAAATAAACAAGTGACAATGTCACACAATTTTCATGACTTGGTAAGAATAGGATATATTTTGAAAAGGTAAAGAAAAAAAAATATAAGGGAAAGTAAGCACCACATATGGCCGGGGTATCAAAAGTGAAAATGAACAAATCTGAAATGCAAAATGCATGAGTCTTGGCCAGGGTAGGAATGGGATTTTACAATGATAAACCCTAGAAAACTTCTCTTATAAATTCAAGTATAAACCAGAAAAGAATCATTTTGCTACCCAAAACATTTAAGAAAACAAAGAGGAAAATATTTGCAAGCAGAAAAGCAAGTTTTAAAAGGTTTTCTTTCTGATTTAAGCAGGAGAAGCATTTTTCTGTGAGTAATCTCACTAATCCATGGCATTAAGTCCTGTTATGAGGCAGCCTAGCTTATGCTAATTTTTCTGCATATTTTGGATTTTATTACTATGATTTTAATGGATGCTTTAATGGGTGTTTCTAAATGCTTTTAGTTTTGATAGTGAGTATTATGCTCTGATTGTTTATACCCAGAAATGTTATAGTATGGAAATGTAATAGTAAATAGAGAATGCTTGTAGCTGGTTTAGTTATGGCATGACAAACATATGTATATGAGTTGCATTACACTTGTGTAAGTGCTGAGGCTCAAATGAAAGATTCAAGGTTGCAATGGAAATTCCTAATGTGCTGAACCTTTGATCAAATAGAAAACCATGGGCCAGAAATCTTGTTTAAGCTAGATCTTGAATTTAGTTCAAACATGGTTGCTTGTGAAACAATAATAACCCACATGCCTAGTCTTTATTCCCAGTTACAAATATTCTTGTATTTTCTTTTAAACCAGAATACTTGTAGATATGAATTCCCTGGATATGAAAGTTAGCTTGTTCTGGAATTATGCTTGAGAGCTCTATATAATGTTTCATGTACACTGTGATTCAGTCACCTAGCTATCTCATGATAGGATCAAACATGAACACTTAGTAAATAAACAAAGGATTGTGAGCCAAGAGAACTGCTGGAATGCTTGTTGTATTTAAAGTATGCAAGTTGACACATGGTTTGTTTAAGCCCTGAGATCTTTGTGCAATATTGTGAATTATTTTATTGCAATGTGTCCCCATGATTCCTTATGGCAGATGAGGCTAGGAAGAAATTTGGTAAATGCAATCTATACAAAATGTTTAGGTCTCACTTAATTACTTAATATCATGGAATTTTTGATGATGCTCATACCAGATCTTGTATCTGACCCTTGTTTGTTTATGGCAACTGGGGTGTCTCATTTAAAATGGGGCAGCCCTTAATGCTTTTTCAGGGAATGCTGGCTCTAAATAGGAAGCTGCTAAGGCTAATGAGAATGATTGGATAAGCATGCTAAACTAGAGTTAAATAAGAACTTAGAAGGAGATATTTGCATGTAATCTGGAAAATTTGATAGTTCTGTTTAGGCTGTTATGCAAAACCTTGAAAGTTTGGAATTGTTCAGTTATTTTAAATGAATCTAGTGATGTATTAAGTAGGAAGAACTTGCAAAAGATATGTGTTATGTTATTTCTGTTTTCTGGTTTGGTATGTATTAAGAATATTGAAGTTAAGCTGAATTGATTATCTATTTGCTAAAGTTGTTTTAATTAAAGGAAAAACTGGATTTTATAAGTATGATCACTTAATGATGGTTTTTAGTTAATCCTAAATCTTTTCAAAAGATAGATATATAGGAAATTATATTGGGAAAATCCAGAAAGAATTATAACTGTTACACTTTCATGTCTTGATACTGAAACTTGTCCAAATGCAAGTAAAAGAATGGTTTCTTTAACCAAACAGTTAGACCATAGGTCAGGCCACACACACACCTTAAAAAAAAAATGGAGCTAGGAACCATTTGAACCCAGTTTTTCTGGAAAATGAACAGAAACATAGACATGTACCTGTATATCTGTGTACATGTTGATATTTAGGCAACAAAATAAATACAAATTCCTAGAAAAGTAGTAGGAATGGGTTTTGAAAATAATAAAGCAAGAAATATTGTTTTGTATGTTAGATTATAGGCAAAACTTAAGTGTATATGTATAGAGATAGGTAGGTATCAGATTTTAAAACCCTGCAGGAAAAAAAAAAAAAAGGAAAGCAAAAATTGAGTTTGAACTGACCAGCATAGTACTTGAACTCGTGACCTCTCATGTGTAAGTTAGGCGCGTTTCCATTACGCCTAGATGTTGCTTGTGTTCACTTAGGATCCACTTTCTTTTAGCTTGAGTTTGAAACTATGCAGATTTTAACACAAACATCCATATTAAAAAGCTTTCTTCCACTAGATTATTACTTAATCATTCCTTAATTAGAATAACAGACCAAAGTACATGTTTACAGTGGATTCTATGGTCAATAATCAGAATGTGAAAATGAATCTTTTATTAGGGAATTATCACATTTTAATAGATTTAAAAAGATTTCTACTTCCTTATTATTATTATGCTCTGATTCTAGTAGGACATAACATAGATATCTTCATATATGTATGTTAGGAAAGATTTAGATTTAAAACAATATTTTTATATTGAGAAAGATCCTGGATAATATGAGAATAGGTAAGGATGACCCTAGGTAGTCTTAGTTAAGTATGTAAGCAAAAAAAAAAATTTTGCTTAAGAATTAGGGTCATTGCAAGTTTCTCCGAATTTAACTTATGAGCAGCATCCTATTCGAATTATAGCTTCTGAGGTTAAACGACTTCGAAATAAAGATGTTCCACTTGTAAAGGTTCAATGGTCCTCAAATCCTAAGGATTGTTCTTGGGAATCCAGAGAATTCATCGAGCGTACACATCCGGACTTGCTTACTCCTGCCCTTTGAGGTGAACTTCTTATTTCAAATTTCTCTTGTGTTAATATGCTTTTATGGTTGTTACTTTTTATTTCCACCTTATATATATATTGCGAGGACGCAATTTCTTTAAGGAGGGGAGTCTGTAACAACCCGCATATTTATCGAGTTTACATTTAAATATTTTTATTTAAATATTAAATCGTTAATCGGATTTTGGTCCGAAAAACTACTTTTTGCAAACGGTCAAATTAGGACTCGAGACCACTTCCATTGAGTTCAAAATGTCGTTTACAACTTTTTAAGTATAAACATCGATAGGTTTGGAGTTAGTGAAATTTCACTAACTTTTCCCGCTTTGGACTTTGGGTTAGTTTAGCCTATTAAGCCCAAGTTCCAACCCTCTTCTCCTCACTCTTCATAAATTTCCTAACTAACTCAAGCTTTAGCATTAATGGTGAAGAGAATGGGAAATTAAAACTCCAAGCTCAAATTCAATTGCAACTCCATCATTCAACTCCAAATTCAAGTAGAAGATATTGGATTCAAGCTTTGGATTGCTTCTCCTTGCTTTCAAGCTTCATCTTCATAAATTTTAGTGCAAAGGTGAGATTTTTATCTCACAATTCTAGCCTATAATTATATTGGACTGTTGGGAATGATTCCCTATCATTTTTGCATGCATGTTAGCATTTGGTTTGGATTGGATTGGCAAAAAACTCCAATTTTTAGCGTTTTGTTGAATTTTCTGCACTTGAGTCGTTCTGGCCATTTTTAGGTCGTTCGGAGTTAAGTCGTTCGTCCATGAGTCGTTGAGTCGCTGAGTCGTTGGAGCCTTGAGTCGCTGAGTCGTTGGACCCTTGAGTCGCTGAGTCGTTGGACCCTTGAGTCGCTGAGTCGTTGGACCCTTGAGTCGCTGAGTCGTTGGAGCCTTGAGTCGCTGAGTCGTTGGAGCCTTGAGTCGCTGAGTCGTTGGAGCCTTGAGTCGCTGAGTCGTTGGACCCTTGAGTCGCTGAGTCGTTGGACCCTTGAGTCGCTGAGTCGTTGGAGCCTTGAGTCGCTGAGTCGTTGGAGCCTTGAGTCGCTGAGTCGTTGGACCCTTGAGTCGCTGAGTCGTTGGCCCCTTGAGTCGCTAGGTCGTTGGACCCTTGAGTCGTTAGGTCGTATGACCCTTGAGTCCTTAGGTCGTTAGACCTCATTTTATCTTCACTAGGTCGTACCGTTTTGGTCGGGGCGCTGCCCCGCACCCCGCCGGGGGCGCTGCCCCCTGGACCCCCGCGACCTGACCGGGCAGGTCGAACCCCGTAAGCGGTGGCGTTGCCCCCGCACCCCCACCTTGGAGGGTTGCCACCCCCCCTGGACCCCCCCTCCGTAGGGGATCTTATCTGAAAAACATTGAGCTGATTTCCTTGGATTTTATTCGCATCTCCGTATGCGATCTTTGTGACTAATTGCTTCTACACTTGCTTATGTGTTTTGTCACTTTATAATACAAAGGTTTCAATACTAGTAGTAAATATCAAAACTCTTTTAACAAACAATTTCAACTCTATTTTTAATAACAAAGCTCTTTTCTTAAACCGTTTTCCAATTTATTAGTATATACAAGCCTTTACCTCACTCGGATGAGAAATCTAATTAAACGACTTAGTAAAACAAGTGGTATGAAACGCTTGCGTTCACTTCGTCGGTTAATTCTTGGACTTGTTCGATTGAACCTCTTGTGACAATTTTATTAGTGAAGATTTACAGTTTGTTCGTAAATATTTAAGTTAAGCAAGTGGTTATGGGACATGAAGCTAAACTTCTATATTTACTAGCTTAGTGTAATTGACACTTCTCGTTGATCTTGATGATCGCTTTATGAATTAGACTAGCAATTGCGCGATGTCTCTTTCATTGCAAGGTTAGACTAGACACCACTTGTGTGATTCCATTCACACATACCTTTCTGCTTTTTGGTTAGTCTTGACCTCAATCTGTGTGATTCCACTCACACATGTGGGGTAGCTCCCCATGGTCTTCGGACCGTCATGTGATAGGCCTCTTTCCCTTTTTATGATTTCTGGATTTCTCGTGTTGATTTCTGGAATTTATGTCATTGACTTGTTATGAGTACAAGTTTAGGGTATGATGCCCTCTTCGAATCTTTGAGAAGATTCTTGTGATATTGATTATCTCTTATTGATTGATCTTCTGTTGATCATTATTTACATACTTATAGTGGTATGTCGTTATGGATATTTATGTTTATGCCATATCTTTTATGTTATATCATGTCATCTGATATTTATAGCTAGACTGATCCGTTTATTATTTTCTTAAATAATACTCGGGTCAGACCGAGATGTTACAGGTGCTTCTGCTTGACTTCTTCCCAGGGATTCATCACTCTGACTTTTGGCTAACTGTTTAGATTAGCAGTTTTTGTTGTATACACTTGAGATATAGACTCATAGTTGTATTCTTTTGTATAGCACGTGTTGCTATTCTTTTGTATTATCGTGGATCTTACTGACCACTACTCTGATGTACACTTTCATGTGTTAGTTATATATTCATATCTTCTTCCGCCTTTGTGATATGGATATCTGTGACTGATTTGTGATATGATTATTTCTATGTTTGTTTCCGAAGATTATTTATAGCCACCGTGTGATAAGCAATTACATGGATGGTCGCTCCTCAACAGCCTTATTCTCCGTGCTAGTTGACAGCACTACTCCGGAGTGTTCTTGGCTAGCGTGGGTATAGAGGTGGGGCGTCACAGGGGGGTTGGGGACACACGGGCCTGATGGAGTTTGGGATAGAAGTG
The DNA here is from genome assembly GCA_030765085.1 of Allium cepa. Classification (NCBI taxonomy): domain Eukaryota; kingdom Viridiplantae; phylum Streptophyta; class Magnoliopsida; order Asparagales; family Amaryllidaceae; genus Allium; species Allium cepa. The sequence continues at coordinate 338,041,271 of CM060932.1, read as the reverse complement.
GACGGCCTAGATTTAGTTGAGTTTGAAATTAGTTAAGTATATGTTGATTATGTTATTTAAATCGTGTATAAACTTCAATAATTCATAACTTTTTCATACGAGGTCGAAAACGCGCGAAACCAGTTGCGTTGGAATCGTATGGACGAGCACTACGCGATGGAGTTGGTTTGGAGTCGTTTGGAGTTAGTGAGAATTTTGGGTAAAATTAAACGTCCGTTTAATTTTATTCGAAATAAATCGCTAAAACGGAATTCAAAACCAAGGTGAGAATTTCTCACTAAATCGAATCAGTTTCGATTTTATTTTAAATAGTTAGATTTAAAATATTTGAATGCATGTTTGAATGTTGATTGATATCTATTGATTGTTAAAATAGACATTATACGCCGTTAGTAAGCGGATGTTATTTATTAAAAACATATACTGCGAATATTTCATAAACAGTGAAATTGGTATTATATATAATAGCAATATATATATATTGGCATATGTATATATTGGAGTTATTGATTTCCCGCATTTTGTTTAGCGGATGAGACCCTATTACGCCGTTATTAAGCGGATAATATTTAATAAGAACATGTACCGCGATAATTTCGTACTGGAGCGAAATTGGTATTGTGCTAATGTTTTTGGATGCAGGAAAACAGGTTGGAGGGATCCAACTGGATTCCTCAACAGTATTTATTTGATTTCAGATATTTAGATATTTGATGGATTATCATATCGATATATGATATCGTTGTAGTCGTGATTGACTATTTGGTGTGTAGCATCATTGGACCCAGATTTTGGGATTTTAAAATGATTTTTAAAGTGATTTTTGAAAATATACTATATTTTTGGAATTGATCCATTTTAAATAAATAAACGTTATAATTTTAAAAAAGTTATAAAATTATGGTTTTTGTGAAATATAGTTAAAAGCTGATTTTTGGGAAATATGGATTAATGATTTTTTAAAATAGTTTAAATTGAGATTTTGGAATTTATTATAAAGAGTTTAAATATAGGATTTATAAAATTTAATTATTTTATGAATCAAAATGGTGAAATAATAAAGGAGATTAAAGACGTTTTAAAAGAATAATATAAATTGAATTATATTAAGAGATTTATAAATGGATATTTATAAATTGAAATATGGACATTATAAAACGAGTTTTTATAAGTGTTTGAATGAAGTGAAAATGAATTTCATAATTGAATGGAATTTATAGAATTTTATACGGTGAAGTTATAAATGGAATTTTATAAGTAGTAGGTTTATAAAATTAATTAAGTTATTAAAATAATGATTTTGGATAAATGAATGAATCTTATAAGTTATAAGATTTATAATTTGGGAAGTTAAAAAGGAACGATTTTGTAAAATAATCGTTTTATAAGGATTTGACTTATAATATGAACCTTTGTTTTATAATTGAGTTATAAAATCGAATAGGTTAATAAAGGAATTTATTAAAGGAAGTTTTTATAAATAAATAGAAATGGAATTTATAAACGTTGTTTTATAAATTCGCAAAAGACTTATTTTGATAAGTAAATGGTTATAACTTATTTATGGAGTTATATTCACATTTTTGACTGTGAATGATCCTTTAAAATGAAATGTATAAAAGAATGAAAATTTGTTAACGTAATATATTCACGTTTTTGAATGGTGAACAATATGTTAAAGAAAATGTTTAGATTTGATGTTTAAATTGAATTAAAACGATCTAACGAAGTTTTAATTGTGTTGAGACTCGAAACCATAGATTTCAACATTTATTGTTGAAATAGACGTTTTCGAGAAATAGAAGGAAATAGTGGACTATAACACTGTTGTTATAGTAAATGATTTCCGAAAGGAAATGTTTTGTATAGTATTGGGATTTATATATCTATTTAAACTTCGAATCCCTATACTAGTGATTTTGGGTTGTCGTAACGATGTTTTACGTAACATTCGTTTTGGCCCAAATAAATATGTTTAAGAGAATGATTTCCTGAAAGAATAAAATATATACTAAATTTCGATTTAGGTATATTGAATATTTTCTAAGTATTGAAAATAAATAAAATTCGTGAATTACTTATTTAATAAGTATGGAAATGTTTTCCAATATAAAGTGAATACTTCGAGAATTTATCTTTTTGAAGATAAATTGAAATGAATAATTGAAAACGTATATGCATGAATATTTTGGAATATAAATTCACAAAGGAATTTATAAAGGAAGTGGAATTTGTTTGAAAATAAATATTGATTTATTTTTGAAGTTTTGAATTTATATATCTAGTGAAGATATTTTGGAAAATAAATAATTTGGAAAATTATTTGGAAACTGGTGATGTGTGCATATCCAGTGATAGTTCAATAACCGACTATCAATATTTCCCTTTGAATGGGTAATTGATATGATTTGTTGAATGTGAATGCCACACTTATTTTTAAATAAGCGCTCACTATTCGGGTTAACCGGGAAAGGACCATGGGGTCGTATAACCCATTCCGAATATGTGATACGTCGTTATAATTGCATTGAAGATCGGTGTTGAAGACCCGGTATTTGCGAGAGCGATAGGATGACCTGTCGATTTACGCTGCACCGAGTTGCTCCGGTATAGAGTTCTCCATATGTGATGGTGAATCCGATCAGGATTGTGAATATCCGGATTGCAAGGACTTCTTTGTAAGTGCCTTCGGTTTTGTTCGATCCCGGAACAGACTTGTATGGATTGTGTGTCTGACATTACAAGTTGAGATATAAAGCCGATTTCTTTCAAATATATTTCTGTTGGTGGCGAAGAATTTATTCTTTTGGCTTAACACCCTTCTCTGAGACGTACGAGCTCAGAGGTTATATAGTTGAAGTTATCAGCGATATATTCCCAATTTGGTAATGTGATATGCTGAGTGATGCTGAAATGATCATTGTGTTGATTATTGTGATAGGATCGTTTATTTGATCGTCTATCTTGGTGATCATTGTGTTGATGATTTGTTGACCCAAAGCATGGCTTTTGTATAAAGTATGTTTTTGTGGACGTGACTTCGTCGAACCTCACACCCCGGAAATGGTCAAAACATGAAAGATGCAGCAAGGTTATGAGGGGTAGCACCCTTTAGGGTATGTACATTTCCTTCTGGATAGAGGTTGTATCATGGTATGGAGCCCAGATATTTAACCTATGTGGTTACTACGAATTTATTACTTTGTGGTTGTTGGTTTTCGGGATCCCGTGAGAAAGGTCGTTTACGATCGGGGAATGGCGTGCTCGTGTCAGTAGTTACCCAGTTAGGGGTAACCCGGCCTTGTGTTGGCAGAGTTCCGGTTTGGTTCTCGGGGATGTCTTTCCAGAGGCATTCTCATGTGGCAATGGGAAGTTCCTTGGCCTGACCATTTGTTGGAAATCCAAAGAAACAATACGTGACTTGTACGGTTTTAGTTGTATAACCTGCTATGGAATGTGGCGGTAACCTGCTATTGAACATAGTTAGCTATAGTAGGCATAGTTCGGAATGTCTATGCTAGCTAAGATTTATATTCTACTTTCGAAATAAATTTTTCCCTACACTATGCACTAATAATAATATGAAATGTTATTTTAAATGCGTATCAAGCATCTTTGACTATCATAAGGAGAAATCTCCTCCGATTCTGCGTTTGCATGTGTGTGTGTGTGCGGGAGGCCTTATGGTAGTCTCATTTTTAAAAGCATTGCGAATTGAAATAAAAATATTCCTCTATTTTGATTTTAAAGTTAAATAAACTGTTTTGAGTTCTCACACCAGTCACATGACTGACTTGGAGTTTATTGTTTTCCTTCCTAAACTCTGGGTGCCCACCAATTTTCACACGGGCAGTTAAGAGTTAGGTTTATCAGGATATTCTGGATATTCTAGAGTTGCTGGAGGCAAGCTGGATGGCATGGCGTATTACTTATATAGTATTTCTTTTTCCGCTGCACTATTTGTTGTTGTTGTTGTACACTCTGATGATATGATGTAATGTAATGTATAAAATGTAATAACTGATAGTTCTTTGTTTAAAGATTATTCATTTATTTATTATATGTTGTTCCGCTGCGAATTGTGAGATTCTGATGTTGTTCTGTTGTTTTCTGTTCCGTCCTGTTTTTCTTTTTCCTCTATTCTCTCTAATTTCTATTTTCTTTTCCCTATCTAAATTTTCTATCTTTTTCTTTTTCTTTTCTTTCTTTCTTCTTTCTTAAACCCATAACTATTCGGTTTTTCGGCAACGAAAATCCTCGAAGCGTTACAGAAACAGTTGTCTAACCATGGATCGCAGATACACAATGGTTACGCCTGGATCCCCCAGGAAACAATCCGTATCCGTAAGCTTTCTCAGCCCTGCGAGTTACGCCATGATGACGAGTAGAATGCATGATACACAATGGTTACGCCTGGATCCCCCAGGAAACAATCCGTACCCCTAGGCAAGACTCAGCCAGGCACTTGCGCTACTCTTCGCGACCTGCACAGATTGCAGGATACACAATGGTTACGCCTGGATCCCTCAGGAAACAATCCGTACCCCTAGGCAAGACTCAGCCAGGCAGTTGCGCTATGTAGTCGCGATCATAAGACCACGGGGATCGCCGTGGAATTCGATGGACACTCGAGTATCATATCCGGAAAACCCAAATCAAAGAGAGAGAATAATATCGATAGAATGAATCCACAGTGTGTCCACAAAGCGGATATCAAGCAGAAGGCACTTTCCATATCTTTACTTCGAAAATATGTATCATATAGTACCTTTCAAAATCACTTTCAAATATCATACTTATATAAAGTCCATATATATAAGATTTCATTTCGAATCAAATACTTTCCAAAATAATAGTATATCAAATCACACTTATATAAATTTCGATTATATAAGATTTCATTTTTCAAAATTGAGTACCCTTTCAAATCAACAGTTCTCAAATCAATGGTTTACTTATACAAATCATTTTTATATAAGTTCGATAGCTCCCAAATCAAGTATTAAATAAAACAGGTTCTAAATTTTAATTCATTTCAATAGTATTTCAGTTTAAAAATCATATGTGATTTCACCAAATCATTTCTTTCAAGTTATACATATTCAGTTTCAAAATTTCTTAAAACAATAGGTTTAGAAAATAATCCAAATTTCCAAATCAACAAAATTTAGGTCAAATAAATTCATTTCCATTTCAAACATGTAATCACTTCAAAAGTCATAATACTTTCAAAGTTATGAATCTTTCAAAACCAAAATACTTGAAATCATTTCACTTTGAAAATCATAACATTTTTAAATCATACATTTGGAATCATGAAACATTCCCTTAATTCTTTACATTTCAAAAATTTATTCAATTAAACCAAAATCTAAAATTTTCGATTTTAATTCAATTCAAACCATCAGTTTCAGTTCAATTTAGTTTTCCAACGAACCATTTCAAATATTATCAAATTTCAAATATAGATTTGATTTACAAAATAAACTATTAAATCTTAAATATGTTTCAAGGCTTAAATATACCATATTTCAAAACTAAATTTTATAATTTCATATATCTCAAATTTTACTTCATTATTACTTAGTGTTGAGATATTTATTTCATAAATCCATTATTTTTAAATAAACTCAAATTACAGGTAAACCAAATATCCTTTCATACTAATATAAGCTTCAATTATTCATTTATCAAAATCAATGGTTGTCAAAATCATCTTATACTTACATAAAGTTTATCTTATATGAGAATCAAAAATTTCAAAAAAATAAATTTCGCTGCATGGAAAGCCACGTGGGATTGAACATCTTTATTTACTAATAGATTTTTAATTAAGAATAGTTTTGTGTATAAAATAGTTTGTATAAAAAAATAGAATAAAACAGTTTGTTTAAGAAGAATAAAAGAAAAATAGTTTTGAAAAATGGTTTTAAATTTGATAGTGGTTTTTCATAAAAGAAACTTCCAATTAAATTACAAAGATATCCAACCCAACAAGTTTCAATTTCAGCGTCAAGTATACCAATGATATTAGGATATAAGATGTACATATGTCATCATTTCGCAACATTACATTCGATCGCTCGCTCGATCACACAAGTTCGCTTTCGAACTAGTATTGTCCATTCGACTTCCCTAATGCGGACTTCGATATGGTTTCTTGACTAGAAGCCATCAGTCTCCTTGCATAGCCATATACTATGATAGAGAATTCTAGAATCAAGCCAAAAATCCGTATCAAATATTCTCCATCAAGAATCAATGAAAAATCCTAACACGAAATGGTGTAATTCTCCTCGAACTTGTGTACTCAAACTTGGATCAGATTAATTATGCGAATAAAACAGCATACGTACAACTTATGTACCTATTCCAACTTGTTAAATAAATAGTTTTATAAAGATGTTACCAAGTTAAAACATTTAAAACCAAATTTTTCACAAAAATTTGAAGACTAATTTTTATCCCAAACATTTCAAAACTAAATTTAATTCAAAATAATCTTATTTATTTACTTAACAAAACAGTTTCAACTTATACAAATCATATTATTTCATACTTGAAACATACAAACTAAATTTATATTCTTTATTAAATACCTTATACCTTTAAAAAAAAATTAGCTTTGAAAAGTTAACCTTGATTTGGAAGTGCTCGAATCTTAAAATAGTCGAAGAAATCATATTTTCAATCCAAGAGTTGGAAGTCAACAACAAATCAGTAAACCAATTTCAAAAGATAGGGTTATACCAAAACAAATCTGAATCTCGAGGACTGAACACCGGCTTACTTTAAGTCATTTCAAATGTGTATATATATATCTTTCGAATATCAAACCATACTTCAAAATCAAAAATCAAAATTGGTTTCACAAAATCACTCGCATAGCAAAGCTACTAGAGTGGCCTCTCCCCCACTTAGAAACTCGAAAATCAATGTCGATGATGCATGCATTCATCATCGAAATCATTTTCCAGCGACATAAGTGAGTTCTGGACTTCAATTAACTTTGAAAAACTTCTTTGAAATTCCTTAGAAATCATTGAAATTCATTCGAATACATTTGAAACATTTCTTATTTGAAAAAAATATGTATATATCTTTAAATCATATTATTATTATATATTTTCCAAAATCTTAAAACCGATTTCAAAACAACGGAGTTCGATTCCTCAAAATTCAAATTCAAAACCCTTCAGTTATAAATCATTTTCGTATAAATCAAGTTTCTTATAAATTTCAAAATTTCAAATCCTTTCAAAGCTTTAAATTTTCATTTTAAAAGGTATATAATCCTTATCGAAAACATTTCACTTTTTATATACAAAATATGGTCATCCTTAATAATTTCGATGTATGCACAATTTCAAAATACAACCAAACACAAATTTCCAAAGGATGATTCAAGGAAGGATTTCAAACAAACAAAGATTCAAAATTAGAGGAACTCTAATCAAATAGAATTCTAGTTCGAAGATAAACTCATACGAAGATGAGATAATTTAATTACCAAATAGAGGATAGATAAGCCTATATAAATCGCGGGCGACCTTAACCGGTCAACCGAGACTTTAGGAATATAATCAATACGGAAATCTAAGGCAAATCGACCTTTGATCGCCAGAGATAGAATCCGGGTAGAGCAGGAGATAGATAACATCGACATCCGAGGATACAAAATCTTCAGTGAATCAATGCCAATTGTAAAGGAGTTTCACCCCTTTACAAATCATTCAAAGATTTACGGAATCACCGCTCTTTAGAGAGGTCATTCCAAAGTAGAGTTACGGAATGCTCCAAAATTAAAAGGAAAAATGGGAAAACAAGACTGGATTCCAGAACAAGTGGGAGTGTTCCAAAGTTCAAGGAATCCTAGTCGATAAGAATCTTAACCAAGAGACTTCTAACAAGGTGGATACCGAAGAGATGAAGTTTAGAAAATCTTGATTTCGAAATAAGAACATTTTTATACCAAAATAATCTTTGAAAATCTTTTAAAATCATTTGGAAATCATTTTGTACTTCGAAAATACGTTCTCTCACAAAGAAATGATTCTGAGATTGATTTCACTCATTTTAGGGTATTTCTACCCTATCATAAATGAGTTTTTGCTCCGCAGGCTAAGTTTTGCCTAAAACCAAAGCTCTGATACCAACTGTAGCAACCCGATATTTTCAGCCATTCGCATCCGCACATGTCGGACTTGAATTGCTCAAAATACCACGTTGTAAATAAATTTGGAGCAAATGAAATACAATCACAGAATCACAGACACAGAAATATCAGAATAACTCGCAGCGGAAATAAAATACATAGTAGTTCATGAAGCTACTACGGCAGAGTCTCAAACCAAATACATAATACAGTCTTAAAACAACATAATAGAAATCCAATTACATAGAAGTTCACTAATACATGAGATAAACTAGAACAGCTGAAACAGAGAGTAGATATAAATGTAGATAAGCAGAAACTCCAACAAAAGACCAGCTCCAGAAAGAGAATCCAAAGCTGTGAATACTCAGGCTGACCCGAGCGTAAAGTAAAACACAAAACACTCGAGTCAGGACAATATATACTTATATAATGTAAACCAACTCAAGTGAACTGTAGTAGAAGTACACAATAACTTAAAGGATGCTTGGGATCGCCCATCCTTTAAGAATCAGTTAAACTATAAATTAATTACATCCCGTGGTTAAAATTTCAAAATGGTATTTTATACTTCAAAATCAAATGTAATTTCAAAATTTCATATCTTCCAAACCACATTCATTTTTATTTAATTTAAATACCATTATAAAACATATTTCAAAATAGTTTATATTTCGAAACAAATTACTTCATTTAAATCATAAAATGAAGTTATTATATTTAATACTTAAATTATTAAATTTCCAAAAATTTTGCCTTTCAAAATTCATTTGTTCACTTAATTTATTAAAACAGATGAAAATTCACCTTTTCGCAGCATTTAGACAATGCTACGGAAAGTTACTTTTAAAACAATTCAATTTAACAAAAGACAGCATTTAAATGCTATAATAGGGTTACTTTAGTTAAAATAAAACCTTACTTAAATTCAACAATTATAGCACTTACTTAAATTTAGCCATTTAGTTCATTTCTATCAACTACAGCGTTTACAAATGCCGTAATATCATTTACATTAGAAAATAATAGCATTTCAAAATTGCTATTAATTAAATTTCAAATATTCAATATAATTTCACAAACAATTAAATTTTTATTTAATTCATTTTTAACTTATAATTATACATTTTCACCTTTAAAACAATCATTTAAATACCCTTATATTCATGATTTTATAAGTTCAATTTCCATTCAAAATCAAATTTAATAATAATTTACTTATTAAAATTCCAACATTAAATCTTAAATTCATTAAATTAAATTTAACTTAACACTTAAGTTTAAATTTTCAAATATAACTCAATTTCATTTTTATTTACTTAACTTAAAATTCACTTTTAAGCCAAATTCACAAATTTCCAATTTTAGTTATATTTCAAAATTTCAACTTAAATATTCATTCATTTCACATTTAACTTTATAAAAAAAATCATTAATATATTATAAAATCATTTTAAATTCTTTTAAATTCAAAATATCATAAATTTATCATATTTTCATATTTAATTTGAATTCCATTTATCACCAAATTATAATTTCCAAAATAACTTACATTTCAGATTTTCTAATTTTACCATTTATTTATTTCACTTATAAAATTTTAGAAAATCAATAATGCTTTACAAAAATCATTTTTTTTTCAAGTTTACATCAAAATATTATAATATTTACATTTCTAAAATAATTTAAAAATTTAGAAAAACATATTTTAACAATGGGTCTACATTTCATTTTCTAGCCTAGATGAAGTGATATGGGTAATATATCATTTCAACCCGTAATTTACAAAGAAAACCCGGGTTTGATCATTTCAAACCCGCAATCCCAAGTAAAAGAAAATAATTGAAAATCATTCAGGCCTATCATTTCAGCCCATAACGATTTTCTCCTATTCTAAAGTCCGTTCAGGTATGTATCATTTCAACCCATAGTGATTCTAGTCTACAGGGAACTTGCAGTGTGATAAACTGATGAAAATAACAGAATAACACGAAATAACAGTAACATATGGTATAACAAGTGTAAATATAGATGTGAACTTCATATGAATAAAATATAGCAGTTATAACAGGATGATATGCATTTACAGATTCAGGTTATGGCAGTTTATCACTATATAAGTACATATTAGTCTGGTGAGATTTACTCACCTCTACGAGCTGGAGATAGCAAATATAGACACACAACAGAGATCCAAAAGGCACGAAAGCACGACTACGATTCAAGTGAGGAAAAGCCAAAGCTATTTGTCTTGTACGTATGAAACAAAACAATGCATATAACATGAATTTCAAACCAAAATATGACATTAAACAAGCAGAATTAAGGAACAACAATTAATCAAACGCTTGCACTTGCTTCCACCATCACTATGCTCAGCTTATAGGGTGATAAGTCACTACCATGGGATGTATTTGGTCAGGTATGGGTCATATATGCTCGGCCTAACATGGGTAGTGAAGGTATGGAAGTTGTTTGAGTGATTAATGGCATAAATGTACAAACACAAGGCAAAGGTGCATTTTTATATAACAACAAGTCACGACTATGGCCTTATGTGGCACGACCAGACCTACTGGAGGCTAGGGGATGGTGTGACAGTGGCTTTGGGTGTAGGTGCTGGTGGAAGTGATGCAAGAGGTGGCCAAGGGGTGTGGTGAAGTGGTGAAGGCCATAGGAGCTCGGTTATTCATATATAGAAAGTGTTGCTTGCATTTTCATGTGGATCTTGCATCAACGATGGCCATGGCCTGGTAGGTCAGAGGATATGGAGGTGGTTTGCAGCTGGACAAGGTGGTGATGAAGGTGGTGGAGCAAGGCCGAACAACATAAGGTTGAAGCAAGTGCAAGTAGAATAAGAAAACAAAGAAGAAAAGTGAAAAAAACAAAGAATTATTTACCAAAGTTTTTGCTCAGGAGATGGAGGCCGAATTTTTTTGAGTTGAGAAAAAAAAAATTCATGAAAAATGATGAGGAAGTCGGCTGAACAAAGGAGATATGGGCAGCAAAAATTAATGCATGAGTTATTTGGAATTGAAAAGGTAAAGGAGGTGAAAAGACAAAGGCAAGTGAAAGGTTTAAAACTCTTCATATTACTTTTTTTCTTTTGCAAATTTTAATAAATGAAAAATTACTTATAATTACAGATAAAAACACGAAAATATAGTAAATAAACAAAAATAAATAAATAAATATTAATTATATATATAATTTAATTAATAAAAACAGCAAAAATTGCAAACTAGTCATGAAAATATGAAAATAAATGCAATGAAGTATGAAAAATTTTTATGTACTTGAAAAATATTTATAAATAAAGATAAGAACACAAAATAAAAAATGAATTCACAAAATACATAAATAAATATTAATTTAATATAATTTAATGAAGAAAATAGCAGAAAAATGGAAACGAGCCTTTAAAAATAGAAAATAAATGCAATAGACTTTGGAAAAATTTAAAAACCACTTTAATAAAATTTAAAAGACAAAATATATATAAAATGACATATTGACACATTTTAAAATAAAATATGACAATAAAAATATAGTTTATATTATTTAAAATAAACAGAATTGCTATATAAAGCAGATTACACTCAATATTGGAATATACATAACTTTCACAATTTAAATCTGTTTTCAACGAAACGAAAAGCAGTATTCAAGTTATTAAGTCTATTTTCATAATAAAAGATAAAATTTAAGAATATAAATATTTAAGCTTGAAATTTAAAAATCAAAGTTTGACCCAAATTGACCAAAGTCAACATTTCAGGAAAATATTCAATTTATACCATTTGGAATTGTAATTCACATAATAATCAAAGTTTATATTTAAAAATGAAATGTTTGAAATGAAACAAGTTTTAAAAAAATTCAAAATGAAAAAAAGTCAAAATTAAAATATACATAAAAATCTAGGGTTGTTACATCTAGTTTACATGACTCTGTTTGTGATTGGAAATGGTGATTTTTGAGAGTAGTTTGATGATTTTTAGTCTCGTTATAAGTGAGAAAGAGAGTGATGACCAAAATATAGGTTATGGTCGATTTTCGGCAGTCGAGGTGGTGGAATGGCTTGCCGTTGGTGGTGGAGGTGGTTTAGGCGATGGGGAAGCTAGGAAAAACGCTACAGCAATTTATAGGAGTGTGTGGCGTGGGGTTCGAATTGTTTTTGGGTTTTTGGGTTCGTCCTCTTTCGTGCTCGGTTCTGAGCTTATGTAACAACCCGCATATTTATCGATTTTTATATTTAAATATTTTATTTAAATATTTTATCGTTAATCAGATTTTGGTCCGAAGCTACTTTTTGCAAACGGTCAAATTAGGACTCGAGACCACTTCCATTGAGTTCGAAACGTCGTTTGCAATCTTCTAAGTATAAACATCGATATGTTTGGGGTTAGTGGAATTTCACCACTTTTTCACTCGAGCCTTTGGTTTGGACTTTTAGCCCATTAGGCCCAAGTTCCACCCCCCTTCTTCTTCATTGCTTCATTTCATTTCCTAACACTAAAGCTTCAACAAAAATGGTGAATGGAATGAGAAATTAAAACTCCAAAGTCTTTGTTTTATTGCAACTCCAACATTCAACTCCAAATTCAAGAAGAAGACATCGGATTCAAGCTTGTGGTTGCTTCTCCATTTGCCTTCAAGCTTTGTTCTTCATTTTCATTGGGTTTTGGAGCAAAGGTGAGATTTTTATCTCACAATTCTAGTCTATAACTATATTGGACTGTTGGGAATGATTCCCCATCACTTTAGCATGTATATTTGCATTTGGTTTGGATTGGATTGGCCAAAAACTCCAATTTTTAGTTGTTTGGTGAACTTCCTGAGCTTAGGTCGCTCTGCCCAGGTATAGGTCGCTCGGAATCATTAGCTCGCGCGTGTGGAAAAGTCAAGGCCTGCATATTTCGTTCGCCTCGGATTTAGGTCGCCTCAGATTTAGGTCGTAGGTCGTTGGACTTTAGGTCGTTCGGCCTTGCCTGCCTCATTAGGTCGTGGGACCTTAGGTCGTAGGTCGTTAGGCTTAGGTCGTTAAGTCGTTCCCTCTGTTGGAAACGTCTCCTCGGTCTTAGGTCGTTAGACCTTAGGTCGCCCCCCCTAGGTCGTTAGACCCTGAGTTGTTCCGCCTTCATTTAGGTCGCATACTCTTTTAGGTCGCATGACTCCCATCCCTTTAGGTCGTTGGACCTTGTTTTCCTTAGGTCGTTGGACCCTATTTCCTTTAGGTCGTATGACCCACTAGGTCGCTTGGCCCCTTAGGTCGCGATACCTTTTGGTCGTGTTACCTATATACCCCTAGGTCGAAAGACCTTAGGTCGTGCACCTTTAGGTCGTGAACCCTATTAGGTCGCGAACACCTTTAGGTCGCGAACCACTTTAGGTCGCATGACCTCGTCTCCGTTAGGTCGTGAACCTTGTTAGGTCGCTCATCCCTAGCCCGCGAACCTTCTTAGGTCGCGCACCCCCCCTTAGGTCGTAACATGTTAGGTCGCACGCCTTTCACACCATTAAGTCGCGAGTTTAATTAGGTCGCTCGGCATTAAAACGTTAGGTCGCTTGACATGTTCTATTGTTAGGTCGCTCGACCCTATTCCCCTTAGGTCGTTAGACCTCATTTTGTCTTCACTAGGTCATACCGTTTTGGTCGGGGCGCTGCCCCGCACCACGCCGGGGGCGCTGCCCCCTGGACCGCCGCGACCTGACCGGGCAGGTCGAACCTCGTAAGCGGTGGCGTTGCCCCCGCACCCCCACCTTGGGGGTGTTGACACCCCCCCGGACCCCCCCTCCGTAGGGGATCTTATCTGAAAAATATTCAACAGAACTTGCTGAGCTGATTTCCTTGGATTTTTATCACATCTTCGAATGTGACCTTTGTGATTGATTGTTTCTACAATCGCTTCTGTGATTTGTCACTTTAAAATATAAAGGTTTCAAAACTAGTAGTAAATATCAAAACTCTTTCAACAAAATGATTTCAACTCTATTTTTAATAACAAAGCTCTTTTCTTAAACCGTTTTCCAATCTATTAGTATATACAAGCCTTTACCTCACTCGGATGAGAAATCTAATTAAACGACTTAGTAAAACAAGTGGTATGAAACGCTTGCGTTCACTTCGTCGGTTAATTCTTGGACTTGTTCGATTGAACCTCTTGTGACAATTTTATTAGTGAAGATTTACAGTTTGTTCGTAAATATTTAAGTTAAGCAAGTGGTTATGGGACATGAAGCTAAACTTCTATATTTACTAGCTTAGTGTAATTGACACTTCTCGTTGATCTTGATGATCGCTCTATGAATTAGACTAGCAATTGCGCGATGTCTCTTTCATTGCAAGGTTAGACTAGACACCACTTGTGTGATTCCATTCACACATACCTTTCTGCTTTTTGGTTAGTCTTGACCTTAATCTGTGTGATTCCATTCACACATGCGGGGTAGCTCCCCTTGGTCTTCGGACCGTCATGTGATAGGCCTCTTTCCCTTTTTATGATTTCTGGATTTCTTGTGTTGATTTTTGGAATTTATCTCTTTGACTTGTCATGAGTACAAGTTTAGGGTATGATGCCCTCTTTGGATCTTTGAGAAGATTCTTGTGATATTGATTTATCTCTTATCGGTTGATCTCCTGTTGATCATTAATTGCATACTTATAGTAGTACGTCAGTATGGATATTTTATGTTTATGCCATATCTTTTATTTTATATCATGTCATCTGATATTTATAGCTAGACTGATCCGTTTATTATTTTCTTATAAATAATACTCGGGTCAGGCCGAGATGTTACAGGTGCTACTGCTTGACTCCTCCCCCAGTGATTCACTACTCAGACTTTTGGCTACTTGTTTAGATTAGCAGCTTTTGTTGTTTACACTTGAGATATAGACTCATAGTTGTATTCTTTTGTATAGCACGCGTTGCTATTCTTTTGTATTATCGAGGATCTTTTTAGACCACTACTCTGATGTACACTTTTATGTGATATATATTCATATCTCTTTCCGCCTTTGTGATATGGATATCTGTGATTGATTCGCATGTTATGCTTACTTCTATATTTGTTTCCGAAGAGCATTTTATAGCCACCGTGTGATAAGAAATTACACGGATGGTCGCTCCTCAACAGCCTTATTCTCCACGCTAGTTGACAGCACTACACCGTAGTGTTCTTGGCTAGCGTGGGTATAGAGGTGGGGCGTCACAGCTTGGTATCAGAGCCAAACTTCGGAACAATGTAGAATAATCTAGCAAGGATCATGTCCTAAGTCTTTCTTAGGAGTTGTGCCTTAGGATTTAATTCGAGTCTTCGTACCGATTCATCCTATTTCCTTTATGATTCCTTGTTTTACCTATCAAGATTGCTTGATATTCATTTTGTGAATAACCTTCTTCTTCTTCCTTCTTTCTTTCTTAAGGAAGAGAAATGGTTAGTTCTAGCAGTCCTAGCGCTGGTCAATCCAGTAGTCCTTCTCTGGATGGCGCATTCATGTCTGCCCAACAACTTTTGGATCTTGTAAAGAATCAAGAGTTTGTCTGTGCTTTGACTAAGAATACCACAAAGATCTTACCTTTGAAACTAGAAGTTCCTTTCGATCAGCTTGTAGATATCACTCTACAAGAGGAAGAGGCTGATAAAGGAATTGATAGTGATATTGGGATTTCCAAGAAGAGGCGTATTAAATTCAAAAGCCCTCATCCCGATAAGAAGGTGAAGCAACCTATTTTTGGAGCAAAGACTCCAATCCTTAATTGTGGAAAATGCTACAACTGTGGTTCTAGGGACGACTATGCGAGGGAGTGTCCGGAACCACTCTTTTGTCGTTACTGCAAAGATTCCAGTCATCATATTTCTGTCTGCCCCATACTTCTAAGTAAGAAGAAGGTGGGACCAGAAACTTCGGTAGCCAAGCCATCTACCTCTAGTCGTAAACGATGCTACAATTGTGGTTCCTCAGACCATTATGTAACCAAGTGCCCGGAACCCCTCTATTGCCGCTATTGCAAGGGCTCGGGCCATTACTTGTCTACATGTCCCACACGACCTAGTAAGAGAGAAGGAAAGCTAAAAGCTTCTAACGAAACTTCTCTGGGTCAAGGTATTCCTTATTTAATCCTTGATTTCATTTGTTTGCGATTATCCGATTCGAGTTCTTTTTGATATGGGTTTCCCTCATCATTTTTATTTATCAGAAGAACTTGTTGATTCTCTTTATTTTTATATTTTGGGCTTGATGACTTCTTTGAGGATTGTGAATCCGAATCAGAGGATTCGCAACACTCAATTTGCTTATTATTGATGTCGAAATTATTACATGTGATTTTTCTTTCCGAACCGATTTGCGTATTGTGCATTGCTTAGGTTTCGGAATTGATTTGCGTGTAAGGGTTGACTTAATCACTTTGAAGCCCATATCCAATTGTTCCGAATGGACAATTCCTTTTTCGACATTTTCAATCTGTTAAGCATTGTAACGACCCAGAATTTTTATTAATTAAAATTTGAATATTTAATTAATTTTAAATATTAATAAGTGAATTTATAAGTCAAATAAATTTTTATTTGAATTCTTGGATTTAATTGGATAATTAAATCGATAATTTAATACGTTAAATTATGGAAATAATTGAAAATTGGGTTAAATATGATTGAAAATGATTTGTAAAATTTTATTTTATCATATGGAAGTTAGAATGATATTTTAGAACTTTTAAAATCGAATTAAAAGTTAATTTGTGAAAATTGAATATTTTAATATTAAAATCGACTAGTGAAAATAGTCAATTTTTGAACAGTCTCAGAATTGAGCGAAACCAATTCCATTGGATCCGTAATAGTTAGTTATTACCGGATTTCAATTTTCGTATCAATCGGAGCTATCGTTTGATCGTGGCAGCTTGAAACGCATCGATTTATTTTTAATTTTAATTTGGCGAGTTAAAATAGCCATTTTTCAAAAAGTCTCGGGTTTCGACGAAACCAGTTTTATCGGATCCGTAATGTGATATTATTGTAAGGTTTCAAATTTCAAGTCAATTGGATTTACCGTTTGTCCGGTACAAATTAAAACGCCTAGAAAATCGCTTAAATCGGTTTAATTCAAAATGAGCGTTTATAGCCATAACTCGCACAGATGTCCGAATTAGCTTCCGAAACCTATACTATTGTGTCCGGAACACGGGGTAAACCCTAGAAACGCTGGTTACGGCGCGTAAATCGGAGTTCGGAATTTCCGGGATGAATAGTGTCGTTCGAAATTCTATAAATAGCCCACCATCCTCTTCATAAATAAAAAAATAAAAATAAAAACCCTAGCCGCCAGTTACAAACCAATGGCCAGAATTTTTCGATTTTCAACTCTTAATCTCTTCCAATCCATTCATAATCACGAAAATCACTCAACTACAAAGTGATAGATCTCGTCGAGATCTTTCAATCCATACGGGGATGATGAATATTTGAGCAGAGATGTGGCGGCGATTTGTGTTCAAAGCTACACGTTCACGCACGCACCACGAGAAATTCACGCAACCGAGTTCAATGATGATTGGGCCGAGCATGGAGGTTGGGGAGGCGCACAGCATGGAGGAGTTTGATCGAGTTGTAATGCGTCGAGGAGGTTGAAAATTAAAACCCTAATATCTTTGAATGGGTTTAAGGAGTCGGCTATGTATCTGGAAAAGAACGTGAGTTGAGGGAGATGAAGTTGGTGCGTTGGATCTGCTATGCACGGCCTAGATTTAGTTGGGTAGGAAAATAAAATGTTTAATGTAAATTAATTATAGTTTAAACTGTATAAACTTGTAAAATTGATAACTTTTTCATACGAGGTCGAAAACGCGCGAAACCAGTTGCGTTGGAATCGTATGGACGATCACTACGCGATGGAGTTGGTTTGGAGTCGTTTGGAGTTAGTGAGAATTTTGGGTAAAATTAAACGCACGTTTAATTTTATTCGAAATAAATCGCTAAAACGGAAATAAAACCAAGGTGAGAATTTCTCACTCAATCGAATCAGTTTCGATTTTATTTTAAATAGTTAGATTTAAAATATTTGAATGCATGTTTGAATGTTGATTGATATCTATTGATTGTTAAAATAGACATTATGCGCCGTTAGTAAGCGGATGTTATTTATTAAAAACATATACCGCGAATATTTCATAAACAGTGAAATTGGTATTATATATAATAGCAATATATATATATCGGCATATGTATATATTGGAGTTATTGATTTCCCGCATTTTTTGTTTAGCGGATGAGACCCTATTGCGCCGTCTATTAAGCGGATAATATTTAATAAAAACATATACCGCGATAATTTCGTACTGGAACGGAATTGGTATTGTGCTAATGTTTGTGGATGCAGGAAAACAGGTTGGAGGGATCCAACAGGATTCCTCAACAGTTTTTATTTGATTTCAGATATTTTGATATTTGATGGATTTTCATATTGATATATGATATCGTTATAGTCGTGATTGACTATTTGGTGTGTAGCATCATTAGACCAAATTTTGGGATTTTAAAAGGATTTCTAAAGTGATTGTGAAAATATACGTTTTATAAAATAATTTTTGGAATTGATCCATTTTAAATAAATAAACGTTATAATTTTTAATGTTATAAAAATTATGATTTTTGTGAAATATAGTTAAAAACTGATTTTTTAGAATATGATGCTATTGATTTTATAAAATAGTTTAATCGAGATATTTTAGAATTATTGTGAAAAGTTTAAATATAGGATTTATAAAATTTGATTATTTTATAAATAAAAATGATGAAATTATAAAGGAGTTTAAAGACGTTTTTAAAGAATAATATAAATTGATTTATATTAAGAGATTTATAAATGGATATTTATAAATTGAAATATTGACATTATAAAACGAATTTTTATAAGTGTTTGAATGAAGTGAAAATGAATTTCATAAATGAATGAAATTTATAGAATTATAAACTGTGAAGTTATAAATAAAATTTCTAAATAGTAAGATTTATAAATTTGTGGAGTTATTTGAAGAATGGTTTTGGATAAATCATTAAATCTTATAAGTTATAAGATTTAAAATTTGGGAAGTTTAAAAGAACGTTTTTGTAAACAAATAAATTATAAGTATTTAACTTATAATATGAACTTTTAGTTTATAATTGAGTTATAAACTGGAATAGGTTAATAAAAGAATTTATAAAAAGTAAGTTTTTATAAATAAATAGAAATGGAATTTATAAACGTTGTTTTATAAATTCGCAAACGACTTATTTTGACAAGAAAATTTGTTGAAACCTATTGATGGAGTTATATTCACATTTTTGAATAGTGAATAATCCTTTGAATTAAAATGAATAAAATGATGAAATTTGTTAACAAAGAATATTCACGTTTTTGAATAGTGAATAATATGTTAAAGAAATTGTTTTAGATGTGATGTTTTAAATAGAATTAAAACGATCTAACGATGTTTTAAAAGATGTTGTGATTCGAAACCATAGATTTCAACATTTATTGTTGAAATAGACGTTTTCGAGAAATAAAAGGAGATGATGGACTATAACACTGTTGTTATAGTAAATGATTTCCGAAAGGAAATGTTTTGTATAGTATTGGGATTTATATATCTATTTTAATTTCGAATCCCTATACTAGTGAATTTGGGTTGTCGTAACGATGTTTTACGCAACATTCGTTTTTGGCCCAAATAAATATGTTTAAGAGAATGATTTCCTTAAAGAATGAAATATATACTTAATTTCGATTTAAGTATATTGAATATTTTCCAAGTGTTGAAAATAAATAAAATTTGTGAATTACTTATGAATGTATAAGTATGGAAATGTTTTTCCAATGTGAAATGAAACGTTTAGAGAATTTATCTTTTTGAAGATAAATTGAAATGAATTATTGAAATCATATGCATGGATATTTTGAAATATAAATTCACTAAGGAATTTATAAAAGGAAGTGGAATTTGTTTAAAAGTAAATATTGATTTATTTTTGAAGTATTGAAATTATATATCTAGTGAAGATATTTTGGAAAATAAATAATTTGGAAAATTATTTGGAATCTGGTGATGTGTGCATATCCAGTGATAGTTCAATAACCGACTATCAATATTTCCCTTTGAATGGGTAATTGATGTGATTTGTTGAATGTGAATGCCACACTTATTTTTAAATAAGCGCTCACTATTCGGGTTAACCGGGAAAGGACCATGGGGTCATATAACCCATTCCGAATATGTGATACGTCGTTATGAATTGCATTTGAAGATCGGTGTTGAAGACCCGGTATTTGCGAGAGCGATAGGATGACCTGTCGATTTACTCTGCACCGAGTTGCTCCGGTATAGAGTTCTCCATATGTGATGGTGAATCCGATCAGGATTGTGAATATCCGGATTGCAAGGACTTCTTTGTAAGTGCCTTCGGTTTTGTTCGAACCCGGAACAGACTTGTATGGATTGTGTGTCTGACATTACAAGTTGAGATATAAAGCCGATTTCTTTCAAATATATTTCTGTTGGTGGCGGAGAATTTATTCTTTTAGCTTAACACCCTTCTCTGAGACGTACGAGCTCAGAGGTTATATAGTTGAAGTTATCAGCGATATATTCCCAATTTGGTAATGTGACATGCTGAGTGATGCTGAAATGATCATTGTGTTGATTATTGTGATAGGATCGTTTATTTGATCGTCTATCCTGGTGATCATTGTGTTGATCATTTGTTGACCCAAAGCATGGCTTTTGTATAAAGTATGTTTTTGTGGACGTGATTTCGTCGAACCTCACACCCCGGAAATGGTCAAAACAGGAAAGATGCGGCAAGGTTATGAGGGGTAGCACCCTTTAGGGTATGTACATTTCCTTCTGGATAGAGGTGGTATCATGGTATGGAGCCCAGATATTTAACCTATGTGGTTACTGCGAATTTATTACTTTGTGGTTGTTGGTTTTCGGGATCCCGTGAGAAAGGTCGTTTACGATCGGGGAATGGCGTGCTCGTGTCAGTAGTTACCCAGTTAGGGGTAACCCGGCCTTGTGTTGGCAGAGTTCCGGTTTGGTTCTCGGGGATGTCTTTCCAGAGGCATTCTCATGTGGCAATGGGAAGTTCCTTGGCCTGACCGTTTGTTGGAAATCCAATTCCCAATACGAAACTTGTACGGTTTTAGTTGTAGAACCTATCATTCACTTATGGTGTCGCAACACTGTTTGGATGGTAGCTATAGTAGGCATAGTTCGAAATGTCTATGTTGGCTAAGATTTATATTCTACTTTCGAAATAATTTTCTACACTATACATTAATAATAATATGAAATGTTCTTTTAATGCGTATCAAGCATCTTTGACTATCATAAGGAGAAATCTCCTCCGATTCTGCGTTTGCATTGTGTGTGTGTGCGGGAGGCCTTATGGTAGTCTCATTTTTAAAAGCATTGCGAATTGATTAAAAATATTCCTCTATTTTGATTTTAAAGATAAATAAACTGTTTTGAGTTCCCACACCAGTCACATGGCTGACTTGGAGTTTATTGTTTTCCTTCCTAAACTCTGGGTGCCCACCAATTTCCACACGGGCAGTCAAGAGTTAAGGTTTATCAGGATATTCTGGATATTCTGGAGTTGCCGGAGGCAAGCTGGATGGCATGTCGTATTACTAGTTTATATAGTATTTCTTTTTCCGCTGCACTATTTGTTGTTGTTGTTGTTGTACACTCTGATGATATGATGTAATGTAATGTATAAAATGTAATAACTGATAGTTCTTTGTTTAAAGATTATTCATTTATTATTATATGTTGTTCCGCTGCGAATTGTGAGATTCTGATGTTGTTCTGTTGTTTTCTGTTCCGTTCTATTTTCTATTCTCTTTTGCTTCTATTTTAAAATTTTCTATTCTCTCTCCTCCCCATTTTTCTATCTTCTTCTCTTTTCTTTTCTTAAATTCTTTTTTCTTAAACCCATAACTATTCGGTTTTTCGGCAACGAAAAACCGCGTACGTTACATTTGGTATCAGAGCTTATGGTTAAGCGACAACCATGGTTCTGTTGGGTATTATTCATTAGAGATAGAGTCAGCAGTACTCTAGAATGAATTTGAGTGTAATAATAGCTATGATAGCGTATTTGTTAGTGAATATAAAATTGTTTTATATTGTGATGATTGGTTTGTTGAGTGGTATATAGATTCTGGTTAATACGAGTAATTAACGTTGTTGATAGGGATCTATAAACACTTGAATAGAACAATTCGACATAATATTGTTTTAAAATTGGGTAAATGAAATAATTTTACCTTAAGTATATTTTATATATAAAGGAATAATTTTTCAGAATTATAAAAGTGTATATAAGTTGATTGTTTAGTTGTTTGAATAATCTAAATAAAGGAATTGTATAAGCAAAAAGAATTATCAGAGTTGAATTATAATTAAAGTGATTTACAATTGTGAAATAAACTTATATATATAAGAAGTGAAACTATATGAATATATTTATGGATATGAGTTGTAAATGAAAATGAATTTAAAGTTAAATGGAAATTTACTTTAGAAATGGAAATATAACTTAAATTATGTTGAATGAAGTTGATATTAGTATCAAAGTAAATTAGTAAAGTGAAGTGATAAATGTAAACTTAAGTTATATATATGAAATTCAACTTTTGTAATAGAATTGAATGAATGGATTGAATATTAATCAATTAAATGTGAATTAAATTGATATGAAATAATGAATGTAAGTGATAATTCATTAAAATCTAATGTTATTGGAAGTTGAATGAAAATCAATTAATTAAACCAATTGAAAGCAAAGTAATTTGGTTGTAATTATATATACATTGGTTGTTATATGATTGTTAGTTGATTGTATATAATTCATTAAGTATTAATGAAAGTGAATTAGTGAAATTTAAAGCTATGTAATTGAATTCAAATTAGAAGTAAGTAAATTTGAATAGAATTGAATTTGATTTGAAAGTGAACCAACTTGAATATGAATTAGTAAATATAAACTAATTGAAATTGAATGTTAGTAAACATCCATTGTTAATGAATCAAATGTGATTAAATTGAGAAACAATTCATTTAATATTAATGAGAATATAAATGAATATTTATTGGTTATGGATGTTAGTTGGATGATAGTTGGTTGATGTTTGCATTTGTTGTTTTGTTTCATTTGCTATGTTGGCATATATAGTTATTATGTTGCTATATGTTGTACATCGATACTATTTTCTACATGCATGATTCTCATGTTGTTTGTTGAGTGATTAGTAGGTGCGGATCGCGTTTGCTTCGCATTTGGAGCTCGCTTTCGCGCTATATTAGCCGTATATGCTAGCTAATAAAATATAAGGTACATATTTCGGATTAAATATCGTACTTTTACACTTTTTTCCCTGCGGGATGCCTCATTACTTGATGAGATGTATATTTGTGATATATATACTGTCATTTTTTTTTCGGATCGAGCCGCGCAAAGGAGACTATGGCGAATTTTTCCGAAAATTTAAGGCGTTAGAAAATATTTGAGAAAATTGGAAAATTGTGAAAACTATAACTTTGATTTTGGAATTGAAAGTTAAACAATGGTAGTTGTTTTTTAAAGATAACTAAGTATGATTTGAAAACTTAGTAAAGTTATTGTAAGAAGTTTGACTATGGATTTTGGAAAATTAATAAATTCTATAACTTTTCTTACTAGTTAATTTCGAGGACGAAATTCTTTTAAGGGGGGAAGATTGTAACGACCCAGAATTTTTATTAATTAAAATTTGAATATTTAATTAATTTTAAATATTAATAAGTGAATTTATAAGTCAAATAAATTTTTATTTGAATTCTTGGATTTAATTGGATAATTAAATCGATAATTTAATACGTTAAATTATGGAAATAATTGAAAATTGGGTTAAATATGATTGAAAATGATTTGTAAAATTTTATTTTATCATATGGAAGTTAGAATGATATTTTAGAACTTTTAAAATCGAATTAAAAGTTAATTTGTGAAAATTGAATATTTTAATATTAAAATCGACTAGTGAAAATAGTCAATTTTTGAACAGTCTCAGAATTGAACGAAACCAGTTCCATTGGATCCGTAATAGTTAGTTATTACCGGATTTCAATTTTCGTATCAATCGGAGCTATCGTTTGATCGTGGCAGCTCGAAACGCATCGATTTATTTTTAATTTTAATTTGGCGAGTTAAAATAGCCATTATTCAAAAAGTATCGGATTTCGACGAAACCAGTTTCATCGGATCCGTAATGTGATATTATTGTAAGGTTTCAAATTTCAAGTCAATTGGATTTACCGTTTGTCCGGTACAAATTAAAACGCCTAGAAAATCGCTTAAATCGGTTTAATTCAAATTGAGCGTTTATAGCCATAACTCGCACAGATGTCCGAATTAGCTTCCGAAACCTATTCCATTGTGTCCGGAACGTGGGGTAAACGCTAGAAACGCTGGTTACGGTGCGTAAATCGAAGTTCGGAATTTCCGGGATGAATAGTGTCGTTCGAAATTCTATAAATAGCCCACCATCCTCTTCATAAATAAAAAAATAAAAATAAAAACCCTAGCCGCCAGTTACAAACCAATGGCCAGAATTTTGCGATTTTCAACTCTTAATCTCTTCCAATCCATTCATAATCACGAAAATCACTCAACTACAAAGTGATAGATCTCGTCGAGATCTTTCAATCCATACGGGGATGATGAATATTTGAGCAGAGATGTGGCGGCAATTTGTGTTCAAAGCTACACGTTCACGCACGCACCACGAGAAATTCACGCAACCGAGTTCAATGATGATTGGGCCGAGCATGGAGGTTGGGGAGGCGCACAGCATGGAGGAGTTTGATCGAGTTGTAATGCGTCGAGGAGGTTGAAAATTAAAACCCTAATATCTTTGAATGGGTTTAAGGAGTCGGCTATGTATCTGGAAAAGAACGTGAGTTGAGGGAGATGAAGTTGGTGCGTTGGATCTGCTATGCACGGCCTAGATTTAGTTGGGTAGGAAAATAAAATGTTTAATGTAAATTAATTATAGTTTAAACTGTATAAACTTGTAAAATTGATAACTTTTTCATACGGGGTCGAAAACGCGCGAAACCAGTTGCGTTGGAATCGTATGGACGATCACTACGCGATGGAGTTGGTTTGGAGTCGTTTGGAGTTAGTGAGAATTTTGGGTAAAATTAAACGCACGTTTAATTTTATTCGAAATAAATCGCTAAAACGGAAATAAAACCAAGGTGAGAATTTCTCACTCAATCGAATCAGTTTCGATTTTATTTTAAATAGTTAGATTTAAAATATTTGAATGCATGTTTGAATGTTGATTGATATCTATTGATTGTTAAAATAGACATTATGCGCCGTTAGTAAGCGGATGTTATTTATTAAAAACATATACCGCGAATATTTCATAAACAGTGAAATTGGTATTATATATAATAGCAATATATATATATATCGGCATATGTATATATTGGAGTTATTGATTTCCCGCATTTTTTGTTTAGCGGATGAGACCCTATTGCGCCGTCTATTAAGCGGATAATATTTAATAAAAACATATACCGCGATAATTTCGTACTAGAACGGAATTGGTATTGTGCTAATGTTTGTGGATGCAGGAAAACTGGTTGGAGGGATCCAACAGGATTCCTCAACAGTTTTTATTTGATTTCAGATATTTTGATATTTGATGGATTTTCATATTGATATATGATATCGTTATAGTCGTGATTGACTATTTGGTGTGTAGCATCATTAGACCAAATTTTGGGATTTTAAAAGGATTTCTAAAGTGATTGTGAAAATATACGTTTTATAAAATAATTTTTGGAATTGATCCATTTTAAATAAATAAACGTTATAATTTTTAATGTTATAAAAATTATGATTTTTGTGAAATACAGTTAAAAACTGATTTTTTAGAATATGATGCTATTGATTTTATAAAATAGTTTAATCGAGATATTTTAGAATTATTGTGAAAAGTTTAAATATAGGATTTATAAAATTTGATTATTTTATAAATAAAAATGATGAAATTATAAAGGAGTTTAAAGACGTTTTTAAAGAATAATATAAATTGATTTATATTAAGAGATTTATAAATGGATATTTATAAATTGAAATATTGACATTATAAAACGAATTTTTATAAGTGTTTGAATGAAGTGAAAATGAATTTCATAAATGAATGAAATTTATAGAATTATAAACTGTGAAGTTATAAATAAAATTTCTAAATAGTAAGATTTATAAATTTGTGGAGTTATTTGAAGAATGGTTTTGGATAAATCATTAAATCTTATAAGTTATAAGATTTAAAATTTGGGAAGTTTAAAAGAACGTTTTTGTAAACAAATAAATTATAAGTATTTAACTTATAATATGAACTTTTAGTTTATAATTGAGTTATAAACTGGAATAGGTTAATAAAAGAATTTATAAAAAGTAAGTTTTTATAAATAAATAGAAATGGAATTTATAAACGTTGTTTTATAAATTCGCAAACGACTTATTTTGACAAGAAAATTTGTTGAAACCTATTAATGGAGTTATATTCACATTTTTGAATAGTGAATAATCCTTTGAATTAAAATGAATAAAAGGATGAAATTTGTTAACAAAGAATATTCACGTTTTTGAATAGTGAATAATATGTTAAAGAAATTGTTTTAGATGTGATGTTTTAAATAGAATTAAAACGATCTAACGATGTTTTAAAAGATGTTGTGATTCGAAACCATAGATTTCAACATTTATTGTTGAAATAGACGTTTTCGAGAAATAAAAGGAGATGATGGACTATAACACTGTTGTTATAGTAAATGATTTCCGAAAGGAAATGTTTTGTATAGTATTGGGATTTATATATCTATTTTAATTTCGAATCCCTATACTAGTGAATTTGGGTTGTCCTAACGATGTTTTACGCAACATTCGTTTTTGGCCCAAATAAATATGTTTAAGAGAATGATTTCCTTAAAGAATGAAATATATACTTAATTTCGATTTAAGTATATTGAATATTTTCCAAGTGTTGAAAATAAATAAAATTTGTGAATTACTTATGAATGTATAAGTATGGAAATGTTTTTCCAATGTGAAATGAAACGTTTAGAGAATTTATCTTTTTGAAGATAAATTGAAATGAATTATTGAAATCATATGCATGGATATTTTGAAATATAAATTCACTAAGGAATTTATAAAAGGAAGTGGAATTTGTTTAAAAGTAAATATTGATTTATTTTTGAAGTATTGAAATTATATATCTAGTGAAGATATTTTGGAAAATAAATAATTTGGAAAATTATTTGGAATCTGGTGATGTGTGCATATCCAGTGATAGTTCAATAACCGACTATCAATATTTCCCTTTGAATGGGTAATTGATGTGATTTGTTGAATGTGAATGCCACACTTATTTTTAAATAAGCGCTCACTATTCGGGTTAACCGGGAAAGGACCATGGGGTCGTATAACCCATTCCGAATATGTGATACGTCGTTATGAATTGCATTTGAAGATCGGTGTTGAAGACCCGGTATTTGCGAGAGCGATAGGATGACCTGTCGATTTACTCTGCACCGAGCTGCTCCGGTATAGAGTTCTCCATATGTGATGGTGAATCCGATCAGGATTGTGAATATCCGGATTGCAAGGACTTCTTTGTAAGTGCCTTCGGTTTTGTTCGAACCCGGAACAGACTTGTATGGATTGTGTGTCTGACATTACAAGTTGAGATATAAAGCCGATTTCTTTCAAATATATTTCTGTTGGTGGCGGAGAATTTATTCTTTTAGCTTAACACCCTTCTCTGAGACGTACGAGCTCAGAGGTTATATAGTTGAAGTTATCAGCGATATATTCCCAATTTGGTAATGTGACATGCTGAGTGATGCTGAAATGATCATTGTGTTGATTATTGTGATAGGATCGTTTATTTGATCGTCTATCCTGGTGATCATTGTGTTGATCATTTGTTGACCCAAAGCATGGCTTTTGTATAAAGTATGTTTTTGTGGACGTGATTTCGTCGAACCTCACACCCCGGAAATGGTCAAAACAGGAAAGATACGGCAAGGTTATGAGGGGTAGCACCCTTTAGGGTATGTACATTTCCTTCTGGATAGAGGTGGTATCATGGTATGGAGCCCAGATATTTAACCTATGTGGTTACTGCGAATTTATTACTTTGTGGTTGTTGGTTTTCGGGATCCCGTAAGAAAGGTCGTTTACGATCGGGGAATGGCGTGCTCGTGTCAGTAGTTACCCAGTTAGGGGTAACCCGGCCTTGTGTTGGCAGAGTTCCGGTTTGGTTCTCGGGGATGTCTTTCCAGAGGCATTCTCATGTGGCAATGGGAAGTTCCTTGGCCTGACCGTTTGTTGGAAATCCAATTCCCAATACGAAACTTGTACGGTTTTAGTTGTAGAACCTATCATTCACTTATGGTGTCGCAACACTGTTTGGATGGTAGCTATAGTAGGCATAGTTCGAAATGTCTATGTTGGCTAAGATTTATATTCTACTTTCGAAATAATTTTCTACACTATACATTAATAATAATATGAAATGTTCTTTTAATGCGTATCAAGCATCTTTGACTATCATAAGGAGAAATCTCCTCCGATTCTGCGTTTGCATTGTGTGTGTGTGCGGGAGGCGTTATGGTAGTCTCATTTTTAAAAGCATTGCGAATTGATTAAAAATATTCCTCTATTTTGATTTTAAAGATAAATAAACTGTTTTGAGTTCCCACACCAGTCACATGACTGACTTGGAGTTTATTGTTTTCCTTCCTAAACTCTGGGTGCCCACTAATTTCCACACGGGCAGTCAAGAGTTAAGGTTTATCAGGATATTCTGGATATTCTGGAGTTGCTGGAGGCAAGCTGGATGGCATGTCGTATTCTAGTTTATATAGTATTTCTTTTTCCGCTGCACTATTTGTTGTTATTGTTGTACACTCTGATGATATGATGTAATGTAATGTATAAAATGTAATAACTGATAGTTCTTTGTTTAAAGATTATTCATTTATTATTATATGTTGTTCCGCTGCGAATTGTGAGATTCTGATGTTGTTCTGTTGTTTTCTGTTCCGTTCTATTTTCTATTCTCTTTTGCTTCTATTTTAAAATTTTCTATTCTCTCTCCTCCCCATTTTTCTATCTTCTTCTCTTTTCTTTTCTTAAATTCTTTTTTCTTAAACCCATAACTATTCGGTTTTTCGGCAACGAAAAACCACGTACGTTACAAGCATATTCATATTTTTCCTTTGTGATTTCGATTTCAAATCGATGGCATCATTTTATTCTTTAAGCTCACATGTTGAATAAAGAGATATCTCTCTCATTCATATCGGTTGAGAATTCTCCGATATTTTTGAGTTTGTCTTAGGATCGTTACCTAAGCAACCTTTTAAGTGGTGTTAAGGTCTTTCTAGTTTGACCTTGCCACCGAATTTCAATCACTACGAGTTGCGGAAGTTAGCCTTCCACATACCGCATTCCGCACTCATTATGATTTATATGAATGACATATTGTGTCATTCAGTTTATCCAGTTTATTTCATCCATTTTATAAATCAAGTATTCTATGGATATCTCAATAATTCCAATCTTGTATTTATTAATTTTGGATGAAAATAGAAATTTAAAATTTTACAAATCTTTTAAGAAGATATTTTAAATTCCTATAAAAAGGTAATTTTGTGTTGTATTGCCCATTTAGTGTTTTAAGATTTCTGGTCGATGCACTTGATCAACGCTATCGATAGGGATTTCCTAAACGCTTTGATGAGACAATCAGACACAATAAATTGACTTGTAAAATATAAATTTTTCTATAAAGGTAATTGTGATTTTTAAAGTTTTAGCTTTTTGGGAAAGAGGACAAAATTCCTTCTTTTCAATATTCTTATTCTTGTGATTCCCGAAGAGAACGTGCAATCACTTTTGCTTCTAAATCTTTAAGGCCGATCGAGACTAGGAATGCCACTTATGATCTGGTACTCACGGCTATTGATTTTGCTTTCAATATTTGGCATTATCGTCTTTGGTGGAGAAATTTGTTCTCTACCTCAATTATAAATCATTGGGATATCTATTTCTCATAATTAAGTTGCGTCAACCATATTGGCTCGAATTTCTTGCATCTTATGATCTTGATATTCTATATACTCCCTGAAAGGGGAAATCTTGTTGCCAATGCACTAGTCGTAAGCAACAAGTAGTTGTTTTCTTTGGTGATATCCGAATGGAACGATCTCGAGACTCTATTCACTTGAGAGAGTCGAGATCGCGAAATTCGATTTATATGCATCCCTTGTTTTATGTAGTCTAGAGGTTCTTTATTCTTTTTAGACTGCATCCTTGTAGCTCAAAGGGCTAGATTCTGAATTGGCTTTTCTTAGCCAATGTTGTAGGGATAAAATTATTATTGAAAGTTAGAAAGACTTCGGTATTGATTTTCGTGGCGACCTTTAAAAGTTTGGTAGACTTATCGTACCAAATATTTGTGATCTTCGTCAATATATTTTAGAAGATTCACATCGTTCCAAAATCACCATTCATCCTAGAAGTAGTAAAGTGTACGTAGATATGAAGCGACTTTATTATTTGGAGTGAATGAAATCTGATATCGCTAACTTTGTTAAGTGTTGTATGACTCGCCATCTTGTCAAGGCCCTACACTAAAGGCCTGGTGGGTTAATGCAACCTTTAGAAATTCCAATTTGGAAGTAAGACCAAATCCCCATGGATTTTATAGATGTCTTTCCCCGTTCCCGTTCGGTTCATGATAACTTATGGGTTATAGTAAATAGACTTACTAAATCCGTCCATTTTATTCCCCGTTCGGGTTAACCGAACCGTTCCTCTTTTGGCCCAAACTCTTTGTTAAAGGAGATGTTAAATTACATGGAGTTCCTACTTCTATCGATAGCGATAGTGATCCATTGTTTACTAGTGGATTTTTGGAAGTGTCTTCAAAAAGCTTTAGAAACGAAGCTTAATTTAAGCACCGCTTATTACCCCAGTCCGATGGACAAGTAGAGCGTGTGAACCAAACTCTGGAAGACCTTCTTCGTGTTGTGTGCTTGATTTTTGTGGAAGTTGGGAAAATCATATTTCTCTTATTGAATTTTCCTATAATCATAGCTTCCAATCTAGTATTGGTATGGCATTCTTCGAGGCGCTCTAGGGAATGCTATGCCAATCTCCTTCTTGTTGGCTTAAGGTCGGTGAGAAGCTGGTTTTAGGTCCAGAATTTTACTCGTGTTTCACCTATGATAGGTGTTGTACGTTCCCGTTGACAGGGAAAGATTAGCGCCTCAATATATTGGGCCATTCCCTATCACCGTACTTATAGATTCTATGGCTTGTCGCCTTGCATTACCGGCTCAGTTTTCTGCTATGCACGACATGTTTCACGTTTCTCAATTACGGAAATGCCTTCGGGATTCCGATTCCATTCTTGAGCCTGCTGTTGTGGAAGAAATTGAAGTTTCGCCGAATTTAACTTATGAGCAGCATCCTATTCGAATTATTGCTTCGGAGGGTAAACGGCTTCGAAATAAAGATGTTCCGCTTGTGAGGGTTCAATGGTCCACAAATCCTAAGGATTGCTCTTGGGAATCCAGAGAATTCATCGAGCGAACATATCCGGACTTGCTTACTCCTGCTCTTTGAGGTGAACTTCTAATATCAAATTTCTTTAGTATTAATATGCTTTTATGGTTGTTACTTCTTATTTCCACCTTATATATTACGAGGACGCAATTTCTTTAAGGAGGGGAGTCTGTAACAACCCGCATATTTATCGATTTTTATATTTAGATATTTTATTTAAATATTTTATCGTTAATCGAATTTTGGTCCGAAGCTACTTTTTGCAAACGGTCAAATTAGGACTCGAGACCACTTCCATTGAGTTCGAAACGTCGTTTTTAATCTTCTAAGTATAAACATCGATATGTTTGGGGTTAGTGGAATTTCACCACTTTTTCACTCGAGCCTTTGGTTTGGACTTTTAGCCCATTAGGCCCAAGTTCCACCCCCCTTCTTCTTCATTGCTTCATTTCATTTCCTAACACTAAAGCTTCAACAAAAATGGTGAATGGAATGAGAAATTAAAACTCCAAAGTCTTTGTTTTATTGCAACTCCAACATTCAACTCCAAATTCAAGAAGAAGACATCGGATTCAAGCTTGTGGTTGCTTCTCCATTTGCCTTCAAGCTTTGTTCTTCATTTTCATTGGGTTTTGGAGCAAAGGTGAGATTTTTATCTCACAATTCTAGTCTATAACTATATTGGACTGTTGGGAATGATTCCCCATCACTTTAGCATGTATATTTGCATTTGGTTTGGATTGGATTGGCGAAAAACTCCAATTTTTAGTTGTTTGGTGAACTTCCTGAGCTTAGGTCGCTCTGCCCAGGTATAGGTCGCTCGGAATCATTAGCTCGCGCGTGTGGAAAAGTCAAGGCCTGCATATTTCGTTCGCCTCGGATTTAGGTCGCCTCAGATTTAGGTCGTAGGTCGTTGGACTTTAGGTCGTTCGCGTATAGGTCGTTCGGCCTTGCCTGCCTCATTAGGTCGTGGGACCTTAGGTCGTAGGTCATTAGGCTTAGGTCGTTAAGTCGTTCCCTCTGTTGGAAACGTCTCCTCGGTCTTAGGTCGTTAGACCTTAGGTCGCCCCCCCCACCTAGGTCGTTAGACCCTGAGTTGTTCCGCCTTCATTTAGGTCGCATACTCCTTTAGGTCGCATGACTCCCATCCCTTTAGGTCGTTGGACCTTGTTTTCCTTAGGTCGTTGGACCCTATTTCCTTTAGGTCGTATGACCCACTAGGTCGCTTGGCCCCTTAGGTCGCGACACCTTTAGGTCGTGTTACCTATATACCCCTAGGTCGAAAGACCTTAGGTCGTGCACCTTTAGGTCGTGAACCCTATTAGGTCGCGAACATCTTTAGGTCGCGAACCACTTTAGGTCGCATGACCTCGTCTCCGTTAGGTCGTGAACCTTGTTAGGTCGCTCATCCCTAGCCCGCGAACCTTCTTAGGTCGCGCACCCCCCCTTAGGTCGTAACATGTTAGGTCGCACGCCTTTCACACCATTAAGTCGCGAGTTTAATTAGGTCGCTCGACATTAAAACGTTAGGTCGCTTGACCTGTTCTATTGTTAGGTCGCTCGACCCTATTCCCCTTAGGTCGTTAGACCTCATTTTGTCTTCACTAGGTCATACCGTTTTGGTCGGGGCGCTGCCCCCTGGACCCCCGCGACCTGACCGGCCAGGTCGAACCCCGTAAGCGGTGGCGTTGCCCCCGCACCCCCACCTTGGGGGGGTTGACACCCCCCCGGACCCCCCCTCCGTAGGGGATCTTATCTGAAAAATATTCAACAGAACTTGCTGAGCTGATTTCCTTGGATTTTTATCACATCTTCGAATGTGACCTTTGTGATTGATTGTTTCTACAATCGCTTCTGTGATTTGTCACTTTAAAATATAAAGGTTTCAAAACTAGTAGTAAATATCAAAACTCTTTCAACAAAATGATTTCAACTCTATTTTTAATAACAAAGCTCTTTTCTTAAACCGTTTTCCAATCTATTAGTATATACAAGCCTTTACCTCACTCGGATGAGAAATCTAATTAAACGACTTAGTAAAACAAGTGGTATGAAACGCTTGCGTTCACTTCGTCGGTTAATTCTTGGACTTGTTCGATTGAACCTCTTGTGACAATTTTATTAGTGAAGATTTACAGTTTGTTCGTAAATATTTAAGTTAAGCAAGTGGTTATGGGACATGAAGCTAAACTTCTATATTTACTAGCTTAGTGTAATTGACACTTCTCGTTGATCTTGATGATCGCTCTATGAATTAGACTAGCAATTGCGCGATGTCTCTTTCATTGCAAGGTTAGACTAGACACCACTTGTGTGATTCCATTCACACATACCTTTCTGCTTTTTGGTTAGTCTTGACCTTAATCTGTGTGATTCCATTCACACATGCGGGGTAGCTCCCCTTGGTCTTCGGACCGTCATGTGATAGGCCTCTTTCCCTTTTTATGATTTCTGGATTTCTTGTGTTGATTTCTGGAATTTATCTCTTTGACTTGTCATGAGTACAAGTTTAGGGTATGATGCCCTCTTTGGATCTTTGAGAAGATTCTTGTGATATTGATTTATCTCTTATCGGTTGATCTCCTGTTGATCATTAATTGCATACTTATAGTAGTATGTCAGTATGGATATTTTATGTTTATGCCATATCTTTTATTTTATATCATGTCATCTGATATTTATAGCTAGACTGATCCGTTTATTATTTTCTTATAAATAATACTCGGGTCAGGCCGAGATGTTACAGGTGCTACTGCTTGACTCCTCCCCCAGTGATTCACTACTCAGACTTTTGGCTACTTGTTTAGATTAGCAGCTTTTGTTGTTTACACTTGAGATATAGACCCATAGTTGTATTCTTTTGTATAGCACGCGTTGCTATTCTTTTGTATTATCGAGGATCTTTTTAGACCACTACTCTGATGTACACTTTTATGTGATATATATTCATATCTCTTTCCGCCTTTGTGATATGGATATCTGTGATTGATTCGCATGTTATGCTTACTTCTATATTTGTTTCCGAAGAGCATTTTATAGCCACCGTGTGATAAGAAATTACACGGATGGTCGCTCCTCAACAGCCTTATTCTCCACGCTAGTTGACAGCACTACACCGTAGTGTTCTTGGCTAGCGTGGGTATAGAGGTGGGGCGTCACAGCTTACTACAGCGACAAGAGGTGGTTATAGGCTGCGGTAAGGGGGGAAGCAAGGAAAGGTGGTGGCGAGCATTTTGGCAAATTTTTATGGCCGATGGATGAGCGCGGTGTCGTGGCGAGGTGATTTGGTGAGGTGGTCTTTGTTCCAGTTTTGGTGAGGAGGTTCAAATTCACATATGGAAGCTTGATAGTGTTTTAGGTGTATGGGCGTGGATGATGGGGTTGTGGGTGACCAAAGTGGGTGGTCGGAGGCGAACTGTGTCGACTTGAGACAGTGTACATGTGCACACGTCTCATGCGCCCCAGTGTGTTCAAATGATGAAAGGAGGAGGAAAGATCTGGAGTGGGAAGAAGAAAGGGGACGGCTTGATTGCGTGGACCATGTTTCGTTTTGGTCCTGGTTTGTCTTGGGCCGAAGTGAATTGGATATTGTTTTAAAAGCAAAGGGAATTGAATTAAGATTTATATTAATAATCTTTAAATTAAAAGCATTATTGTCCTTTCTTTTAAATCAAAATAGACATGATAATTTTTGCAATATGATCCTATCAGCCAATATTTTAATCGAATTTAATTTTTTTAATTTTCTTTGATATAAAATTAAATTTATTATAACAACGGTAGTGGATAATTAATTAAAGTCTTGTTTGATTTAACCTCATGTTAATAAGTAAATTAGTTATTAATTTCGTTATTTAATCCTAATTAACTAATAATAAATTTGTTTTTATAATATCTTATTTATAATTAATTTGGATTAAAAATATAAGTAGGTTTGGTTAATTTAAGTTGATTAAATTCTGATTGTGAATGGTTTAATACTAATTATTAATCGTTAAATTAGTTAATGATCTATGCTTTGGTTTAATTGCTCTTGAATGTTTATTTCAATTGTTCTTTGTCTGTGCCGTTAAGTAATCAAACGAATTGAAATGTTTAAGAATAAAACATTGACACGTTTTATTGGAAGTAAACTTATGTAGTAAATTTCCATATGTGATATTGACATTCTGAATATGAATTGTTTATTTAAACAACTTGGCATTTTAAAAATTTAATCGTTTTGTGTTCGAAGACACCGGGATCGGATATTTGCATTATCCAGGATCGTTTTGATAAAATAACCACCATGAATCTTTATGGTTTTGATTTTAAAGCCTAGTATGCTGGGTTTTATTTAGTGTAACAATTTTCGGCTTTTATTAAGTATTTATTAGTTGACACTATTATAATATCACTAGATTTTCTATAAAACTGTTTTGGTTATCATAAGATAAAAACTCGTCTTGTATATGTGACGCGGTCTAACGAGTTACCTGGAGTTTCAAAGAATTTTGATAGCTTAAGTATTTCAAATTAAGTGTGTTTACTCAAGTTGGTTTCTAGCCTGACTCGGGTGTTACTTTGTTGTAAAGCTCAGGTCAGACCGAGTATTACAGAATTCAGGTTAGGATGCTTCTGGAGCTCAGGAGGCGAGCTGGATGGCGGTGACATATTACTCGTACTTAATTATATTCTGTTGTGTACTATAGGTAGCATGTTCAGCATTTGTGAGGACAAGTTATTATAACTGTCTAGTTTTATTTGTTGATAGTTGTAATCTAATAATCTGTATGCATATAAGAAGTTATATTTTTCTTTCATAAAAACCTGTTATTGTATATTATATTATGTTCCGTTGCGATTATGAGATTCTATGTTGTTGTTTTTGTTTCTATTTCTTCTATCATTTCTTCTTTAACCCTAACAATCTGTTATTTCTGACACTCGATTGCTCGACATACAATACAATGAATGTATTAGTGTCGAATTTCGGGATCGAAAATCGCCCGGTCGTTACAATAATAGAATTCGTCCATACATAAATGAATATCTCCAGCTCTCCTTTGGAAACTTCAACCATCTTCGACTAAACCTGAAACTACTCGGATCTGACCCGAGTATTGAAAATACCCGAATCAGGCTTGATTAACCAGCATGAGAAAAACTCAATAATAAATGAAAGTGTCATACATCAGTCTTTTAATAAAATCCTTTGAAAAGAAAGAGTATCTCATAAGACCATGCCTACCCATAAACACGGATGGGTATTTACCTTATGATAACTAAAACACTTTTATGTATCAAATCGTTTGATATTATTTCTAATGACATTCTTGAAAACATTTGCAAATTAACTTATAATCTTAGTCGAAATTATTACCCATATAGCATTTTGAGGCTATTCATTACGCCAATACAAACAAAATCGTAGGTTCCAATTAGAGGATGGATTTCCATACAAATGACCAGGTGAAGGGACTACCTTGCGATGGGCACACCACTCTCAATGGATGTCCCGAAGCATAGAACATCTGCCATCTACCAACACAAGACCGACCCACCACTTTAACTAGGTAGTACCGAATATGTCATCCCTCGGTCATTACTGACCTTTAATCGAGCGCTCGTTTTCCATACACCATATTAATTTACATCCCGAACATCATAGTGGGAAGAAATATATCTAAAAGGCGATGATCATACCCGAATTGGGAATGACCCACTCAGCCTTACTACGTCTAACCCTATTTCGGTCATTCACAGTTGATGAGGCTCGAGGCTATGATTACCTTTTTACATAGCACATCTTCTTTCACTTTGAATGCCACATCGCCATTCCACATTCACACGACTGATTTCAACAAACGTATAACTTTCTGAACTTATAAGGCTTGGGAAAGGGTGTTAAGCTAAGAGAAGGTGTCTTCTCCGCCACCAAACATGTATAATTTTATAGAGATCACTCATTATGATTTGGAATACAAAGTCAAACATTCTTCCATACATGTTCATTCTGGGACCGAACGAAACAAAGGTACTTTCCTTGGCCATCACTAGGCGAGAAGTCCTTGTGGTTTTGAGGTTTCTCATAACAAAGAGACCACTGCTACAATATATTGAATCAGATGTTTATCTCCAATTAATCAACAAGTATTCCCGCGTTATTATTTGTCTCAATATCTCCGTCTTCAAACATCTTTATTTTTCGAACACGTAAACTGGTTAGAAGTGGTTTTCGGATAGGAATCACCTAAATCCGACCTTAGTTCTTTCGAAATCCAATTATCGATAATAAGTGAATATGAGTATACATGATTTATTAAGTCTCTTTTCACTTTAATTCTTTTAGAATGATTAAAAAATCTCTTCCTTTTGCCTTAGAGTAAGTAATCCATTATTTTGCTTGGATAATACCAATCTTCTTTTATTTTGGCTAAATTAATATAATCTTTTTAGAGCATCTAGGCTTTCCTTTTGATCTATTCCACCCCCTCGCTTAAGAAGAGAAAATAGAGGCCAAGTAAGTTCAAGGCACTGGTTGCTCCATTCCTAGCCTTAGTTAAACACCTTGTTTTATCTTTCCAGATCTCACAGGCGGGACAAATGTACTAGTCGTTTCCGCATACTCGGTTACCAAGTTTATTTTCGAATTAATTATAAAGATTCCAAATTATGTTTCAAACGCTTAAATTTTCCTTTTAAGAATATTCATAAATGATTCCAGGAAAAGTCGTTATGTTTAAGCTCATATTCAAAAAGTTATAGAAAGGGCAGCATAAAAGTGCTGCAGAAAGTGCTATATAAGCTTATTTGATTTAAAAAACTCTTTGACATTTAAAAATTCATGTTTTCCACTTAAAATCTCTTTTAAACTATTTAAATGGATTTATCAAATTATTTACATATTTTTCCATAACTAAAAATGTTCATTTAAATGGATTTCCCATTATGGTCACTTAACTACATTAGTGCGATTTTTCTAGAAAATTGATTTGGATATATTTCAAAATCTACTCAACGAAATTTTCATTTTCTTTCTTCATTTATAAGAATGGATATAATAGTCCAGAATATTCTCATCTCGAAGAATTCCAAGCTATATTCCACTCTATACACTCATTTGAACTTTTCGACGTGAAATTGCGAACTATTTTTGCGCGATGCGCAAAGTTTTAACTTATTTTTGAATACTTGAAATAATCTATTCAAATTGAATTTTAATGCTTACAAAACTATTATAAATCATTTTAAATCAATATTCTCACATTTTAAAATATTAAAAATGTATTTTCTCTATTTCTATATTATAATATTATTTTATTCCTATTATTTTAATATTAAATTAAAATCCAATTTCAATCCAATTTCAATTCTAACTTCAAATTAAACTAAATAAAAACTTATATTTCAATCTAATTTAAATTTCAACCTTAATCTCAATCTCAATTTCACTATTCATCTCAATTTCAATTTAACTATCCTTTTCGAATCCAATTTCACTTCAAATTTCAAATTTACTTTTATTTCTACTTTAATTTCAATTCCACTTAAAAAGAGACTTATTTTTCCAAAGTATATCATATCACCAAAATTGAGTCTTATTTAACAAAGGGATCACTTAATCAATAATGATAGGAATTTAATGTTTATATTTACTCTTAACTATGGAACCAATCATATGACATTAACATATTCAATACAGGTGTAATACGATAAGTGTCATAACATTACTATGGATTATCCAATATTCAAACAATTATTCAAACGTCCATATCACAAAATGGTGATTATCTATCATAGCAAATTAACTTAATAATCAATATAAGTTATATAGTGGTGAGAATTTGTCAACTTCATATCTACTCCGTCAATCTTTTTACAAACTAATGTGCTTCATGAACTAACGCTCTTTTGTTTCCGAACTTGTTGCTTCGACTTTCTTTCTCCTCTTCTTTTCTTTTTCTTTTTCCTTTTTCTTTTCTTTTTTTCTTTTTTTATTTGGCCGTGGGTATTTGGAGTGGGTATAAAGGGTACGGACTTGGAGTGGAGTGTGGTGGAGGGTGAGCGCGCTTTGATGAGCGGTAAGCTTGACTAAGGGTTGTATACGGCGGGTATGGGGGAGTTTGGCCTCAGGTGGGGTCCTAAGTGGGTTGGTACGTGGTTTTAAGGGGTGTTTGGGTGTGTGGCTTTGGGTGCAAGCTCGATCGTGGGGTATTTGAGGAGTGTAGGCTGGGTATTGTGGAGGGTGGCACGGTTTGTGGAGGTATGATGGTGTGTACGATGGTGTAGGCTTGAGTAGAAAGCTTTGGGTGGAGGGTATGGCCAAGTAAAGGTGGGTGGAACTCGGGTTAGGGTGATGTTGAGGTGAAGGAAGAAAATAGAAAGAGTGTGAGAAGGAGTTTGTAGAATGAAAACGAAGTGAAGAATGAAAGGGTTTGAGCTTGTATTTATAGAATTTAGTAGCAAATGACCTTACTACCCTCTTCATATTTATATTTAAATACATACTTTTCTTTTGCATGAAAGGAGAGATTGAATGGGCATTAAATGTGATGTTAAGAAGACAAATGATTATTTATTATTGTCTAATTTAAATATACAAAAGAAGGAAAGTCTTTTCATTCATTAGATACGCATTTATGGGTTTTAGAAAACGTATAAGCTTAATAATATGAGGTGTCACCATTTTATGGTTTGTAAATATTTTAATATATAAGTTTGCTCCTTTTCAAATCTTATACATAACATCACATTAATGAGAGATGATATATAAGTAATGATGTTGTTTAAAAGATTAAAAATTAAATTAAATTAGTCAAATCATACCTTTTTATATTTACACTTTTTTTTAAACATTCCTAATATAAATATATTTTGTTTTATATGCTAAATGAATAAGTGTTTAAAGTTTGTAAAGTTGTATTTGTGCATATGTGATGCTAGGAAATGTAAAATGTTGCAACAATGTGGCTACAACTTGTTTTGGTTGAAAATAGTGTTTTTCTTGACAAATTTTATAGTCAAAATATGACCTTTTCGTTAAGCTATATATTAAAATAAACCAAACTTAAAAATGAACTTTCTTACTTCTTTAAATAAATTAAAATATGTCTATTCATATTATAAAATTATAGTTAAACAATATCAAATTCTTTATTTTTTCAGTGCATGCAAAACTAACAAAATGCGATAAAATTTGGTTATTTTTGTAAAGTGATTATTAATACACTTTTAAATCTTTTAATATATATTTATTATCTTTATTAGATGTTTTAAATAATATTTGACTTATCAAATAAATATTTAAACCTATTTATCTAAGCATTTATTTATTTTTAACAAAACTTAACTTTGCTGATTTGTTCAAAAATCCTAATCTATACTTTTTAATTATGTACTATAAAAATAAGCAATTTATCTATTATTATTTATTATATATAACTTATTTATTTAATTTTTATATTCTTTTTAAATTTAAAATAAACGAAATCTCTCAGTTTCGAAGTAGCGAAATTACGGGTTGTTACAAGATATAAATTAAACCCGATAAGTTGAAAAATGTTTATGAGATGAGGATTTTAATCTAAAAAGGTTTGGGAAAAGCTTTCAAAGAATTTTGAAAGTTAATAATAATTAATATTTAGTTATTATAATTGATTAATAAATTGTTTGGTTAAAAGTTTGAATACAAAAACCTCACTAATTTAGTTTCATAATTTGACTTTGTGGTGTTTGGTAAATTACATTGGCTTAAGGAATTAGATTAAGATAAATAATGAATGTATTTTATATGAATGTGTTTTATAAAAAAAAGTAACCACTAAAGGATTTTTTAACAGAGAAATAACAATTGTGTTATCTCAAATAGAAAAATTGAAAAGAAAAGAAGTCTCTTATGATTATCTAGTTCGAATGTAACGACCCGGTATTTTCAACCATTCGCATCCATTATAAGTGTATAGGTAGACACTCATGCCGGAATTGAATTGCTCAAAATACCGCGTTGTAAATAAAAATTTGGCAAATCTCAGGATATATAGTAAATAAAAATCACAGATCACAGACACAGAGTATATAAAAAATGCAGCGGAAGAAAAAGAGATAATAGTTCATGAAGCTACTATATAAATATGAGATACATCGGAGTTAAATAAGATACAACAGAAGAGTAACAGGATACATCAGGTACAAATCAGATACATCACTGAACCACTGGATACTGAAACAAAATAGGTGGTTGGATCTTCAAGGAAAGCTCCAACGCCGAAGGTGAATCTGGAATGCTAACTCACTCAATCTGACCCGAGCGTAAAGCAAAACACAAAACCCTCGAGTCAGGACATAAATACTTATAAACTGTAAATCAACTCAAGTGAACAGTAACAAAATGCATCGGTAACTTAAAGGATGCTTGGGACCGCCCATCCTCTAAGGATCCGTTAAACTATTTACTATGTAGTAATATACGCTATATACGGTAGTGTCTAATCAGTAAAGTATAATCATATAGAAAATAGCGTTAAGGGGATGGTGAACCTTAACGCGGTCGGATCTTTAAAACCAAAATCGTAGTGGGCTCTATATAAGGATATGACACGGCACGCGAGGCAATGCCAGGGTGGATATACCGTTTGCACTCCCGGACCGGTGGTGACGGCAAGCCAGCAGCTTCCGCCCACCTCGAACAATACCCCCGAATCAAAGTGGCGCCACCGAATCGAATCACAAAAGTAATAGAATAGTTTCCGATGAAGCATGCTCGATGAAAGGTTGCGACCCTTTATGTAGCCCGGTATAGCTCCTATTTTAGTCATATATGCCAACTCACGGGAGTTGGGTCCACGTAACATACCTCGAGAACGTCGCACCATCCTACTTCATTCTGGAATCTCCACCGCGTACACAGTTGTTAAAGTGGTTTTCGGTATTGTCCGGCTATAAGACAATATCCGATCCCGGTCTCTTTAACAACCAATCGTTATTATAACCCATGGATATTTATTTCAAATAATTTATACTTTCAAGACCAAAATATCATACTCATTTCAAAACAATATCACAATTGTATCATTTCCATTTCAAAAATAATTCAATATTATACCACTCAAATAAAATCCAAATTTTCAAATCATTGAATATTTCTTTAAATGTATTAAACTTGAAATATTACTTTAAATTATCATAGAATTTTGGAAATGTTACCTTAAGGAATCATAGCATTTTTGGAATGTACTACTTTCCACTTTACATTATATATAATCAAAGTATTGATATGCTTAAAATTTTAACATGTCAATTTATCATAGCCTTATAGTTAAATAAACTTTCTTACTGTAATATACAATTTAAACCGGAATTCTTATGTTAAGTTAAAAGCACCTTATTTACTTACATTATTATTACAATAAAGAAACTTTATTATTTTAATCATTTAAAGTATGCCATTCACATAAATTAAAACTTGCTTATCAAATGTACGTTATCAACTTACATTTTATTATTACAGTAAGTAACATTTATCATTTTAATCAATTTAAAATACACCATTACATTGATTAAAATCTACGTGTCAAATGTACGTTTTAAATTTTATATTCCTATTACAATAACGAACATTTATTAATTTAAATCAATACCACACTACTTAAAACTTTACATGTTTCTTTCTTAATTAAAACTTTACATGTTCTTGCATTAATTAAAACTTTCATGTTCTCTCATTAATTAGGACTTTACACGTTTCTTTCATTAATTAAAAACTTATACGTTTCTTTCATTAATTAAAACTTATACCTTTCTTTCATTAATTAGGAATTTACATGTTCCTATCATTAATTAGAACACCATACGTTCTTTCATTAATTAAAATCTATATGTTTCTTTCATAAATTAAAACCTATACGTTTCTTTCATAAATTAAAACCTATACGTTTCTTTCATAAATTAAACCTATACGTTTCTTTCATAAATTAAAACTTAACATTTCAGATTTATATTACCATTTCACAAATTTAACTAAACTTCCAGTTTATTTAATTAATTTAACATCTTTAGTTAAAACTCAAATTTCACATTTTCAAGTCAAGTTATATTTTAAAATTTCATTTTCAACAGTCATTTATTCAACCACTTAAATTTATAGAAAATCAATAATTCTTTAATAAATCACTTAAATTCAAATATAAATCAATTTATCATATTTACCATTTTCCAAATAAAATTAAAGTCCATTTTATTCATGTAACTTAAATATCATTTTTAGTCAAAATTCCAAATTTCAAACATAAGTTATATTTCAAAATCCAGTTAATCCATTCATAAATTACATTTTTAACACATAGAAAAATCATA
Source organism: Allium cepa (assembly GCA_030765085.1). NCBI lineage: Eukaryota > Viridiplantae > Streptophyta > Magnoliopsida > Asparagales > Amaryllidaceae > Allium > Allium cepa. The sequence goes on along the minus strand of CM060932.1, from coordinate 337,997,095 downwards.
ATTTATTTATTTTAAAACCTTTCAAAATCTATTTAAATCAAATTTCATAATTTTATATTTTTAAAATACTTAAAATATTCAAAGCACTTTATAGAATAACCACGGGTCTGTATATAGTTTTCTAACCTAGGTCAAGTGATACGGATATGTATCATTTCAATCCGCAGTTTAAAAGGTAAAAATCCGGGTTCTATCATTTCAATCCCGCAATCCCAAGTTTAAATAAATAAATAAAATAACTCAGGCCTATCATTTCATTCCATAACATTTTTTCTAACAGGGAACTTGCAGTGCGATCATTTACAGAAATAATATAAACAAAGTCAATATCACAATATACAGTCATATATCATATGTCAGGTGAAAATTAACAGTTTTAACATGGTAATAACATGGTAATAACATGGCATAGCATATCATATGATCATCATTAACTTGCATAAATATTTTACATTACTAAACACTTATCATCAATCCACTTTTCATAAGTATATATGTCAGAGTGAGAAAGACTCACCTTTTTCAAAGCTAGAGACCAAAACAACATACAAGCACGACTCCAAAGGCATGACAAGCACAATTTCACGACTTTTGATTTGAGTTGAAAGATAGCCAAGATATAATTTTGTATCATCAACCCAAAACAAAACAAACCAGACAATATATAAACATTCAACATAAAATAACATTGTGGCGCCCCACCTCTGTACCCACGCTAGCCAAGAACACTACGGTGTAATGCTGTCAACTAGCACGGAGGATAAGGCTGTTGAGGAGCGACCATCTGTATAAATGCTTTGTGCGAGTACCGATATGCCAGATAAAAATATAACTTTTCATCTCGAGAGGAAATCCGACATACGGACACAAACTCAAAGCTACTACACAGTGGCTATAAAGGTCTTCGGAAACAAATATAAAAATAAACATAACACAAATCAGTCACAGACAATTCATATCACAAAGGCGGAAATAGATATGAAAATAACACTAACACATGAAAGTGTATATCAGAGTAGTGGTCAAAAAGATCCACGATAATACAAAAGAATAGCAACACGTGCTATACAAAAGAATACAACTATGAGTCTATATCTCAAGTGTATACAACAAAAGCTACTACTAATCTAAGTAGTTAGCCAAAATCAGACGATTATTCCAGATAGGAAGTCAAGAGGAAGCACCTGTAAAATCTCAGTCTGACCCGAGTATTATTTAAGAAGAAAATAATAAACGGATCAGTCTAGCTATAATTATCAATTAAAATGAGATAAAAAAAGAGATATAATAAAAAGACGTATGATAACCAAAAATGTCATACAATATCTCAAGAATCTCATCGCTTCAAAAGAATGTCATATTCGTTATCTAATTCACCAAGCCACAAAATGACATACATATCAATGCCAACTTAAAAAGGTGGTGAAACATAAATTCCAGAAACCAATAATTAGAAATCCAAAAATCACAAGAAAAGGATGGCCAAGACATTGATGTAGTACAAACGGTACATCCAATGAATCAAATACACTGATGTAGTACAAACGGTACATCCAATGAATCAAAACACTTTGAAAGTGCATGGGTCGTTAGCCCACAAAGAAATGAGACAAAGCTCAATAAAATGACGTACAGTCCTCCACGTATACAAAGAGACATCGCACATTGCTAGTCTAAACTATAAAATGATCATCATTGATCATCAAGAAGTGTCAATTACAATAAGCTAGTAAATATATGAGTTTAGCATCATGTCCCATAACCACTAGCTTAACTTAAATATTTGCGAACAAATTGTAGATCTCCACTAGAAAATTGTCACAAGAGTTTCAATCGAACAAGTCCAAGAATTAACCGACGAAGTAAACGCAAGCGTTTCATACCACTTGTTTTACTAAGTCGTTTAATTAGATTTCTCATACGAGTGAGGTAAAGGTTTGTATATACTAATAGATTGGAAATCGGTTTGAGAAAACGAGCTTTGTAATAAAATAGTGTTGAAATCATTTGAAGAAAGAGTTTTGATATTTACTACTAGTATAGAAAACCTTTATATTTTAAAGTGACAAATCATAGAAGTGATTGTAGAAACAATCGGGCATAAAAATTCACACTCGAAGACGTGAATAAAATCCAAAGAAATCGATATCAAATCCATCAAAGTGGATATATCTAAAATTCCCAAAGAAAAGGTCATCAAAGTCAATAATAATTGACAACAACAAAAGGGAGACAACACGAATCGATTAAAGTTGGAAATTCAAACGAATTAGCAATATAGGCTAATCTGGCAAATAGTAGCAGGTTGGTCGACCGGACTCCCTGAGTCGGTCGACCGAACCAGAGGTTGGAAGTGCTCGGGGCACCAGGTCAGTCGACCGTCTCAGGGGGCTCGGTCGGCCGAAGCCTGTAACCAGCACTTCCAAACAGAGGCAGGAAGTGCCTGGACTACAGGTCGGTCGACCGGCCCAGGGGGCTCGGTCGGCCGAACCTGTATACTTGCACTTCCTACCCTATTTCAAAGGAGGTGCAAATCCCGACCAAATTGCAATCGCAGGAGCAACGGCGCTAAGGGTTTATGTCAATCGACTAACCCGCCCTATATGCTCCTCGATGCATCACCAAAAACATGTTCAAACATCAAAGTTAGGATTTTTAACGAATTGAACTCAAAACACTAAAAATTGGAATATTCACAAAAGCAATCCAAATCAAAATCAAATGCACATGAATAAGTGTTAGGAATTCATACCTAACAATCGAAGGTAATTCATAGACTTAGATGTGAGATTAAAAATCTCACCTTTGAACCCAAATCAATGAAGAAGAAGCTTGAAAGCAAATGGAAATCAACCACACTTCAATCTCAACACTAGAAGCTTGAATCTAAGCTAAAAAGAGAAACATTTCCCAAAGTTAGGTTTAGGAAATTTCTGAAATCAAAGAGAGAATGAGTTGGAGAAGATGAAGAGAAAGCTTACCAATGGGTTCTCTTGAGTTTGGAGCTAGAAGATGGATTTGCTAATGGAAACTAGGGCTTAGGTTTTCCTAATTCTTTTTCTCTTCCCCCATTTTTGATGAAGCTTGAATGTATTAGGAAATTATGAAGTAATGAAGAGGAGAGGGGTTGGGACTGAATACATAAGTGGGGTTATTGGGCTCAGCCCAAACCAAAGCCCTAAGTAAAAAGTGGCAAAAATCAACTTTCTCCAAACATATCGAAGCTTATACTCAAAAAGGTCGCAAACGTCATTTTGAACTCAATGGGGGTGGTCTCAAGTCTCAATTCGACTGTTTGCACAAAGTAGCTTTTCGGACCAAAATCCGATGAACGGTAAAATATTTAAAAAATATATTTAAATATATAATCGATAAATATGCGGGTTGTTACAGACTCCCTCCTTAAAGAAATTGCGTCCTCGCAATAATTAAGAAGGAAATATATAGTAACAACCGTGGAAGCATATTAACACAAAAGAAAATTTGAATCAAGAAGTCCACCATAAAGAGCACGAAGGAGTAAATCCGAAAGTTTTCGTTTGATGAATTCTCAAGATTTCACATGCGCAATCCTTAGGATTTGAGAACCATTGAACTTTTATCAAAAAGAATATCTTTATATCGAAGGCGCTCAACCTCCAAAGCAATGATGCGAATAGAATGTTGCTCAAAAGTCAAATTTGGTGAAACTTCAATCCCTCAATAACACCAGGCTCAAGAATAAAAACCGGAAACATAAAAGCATTTCCATAGTCAAAAGACGTGGAAAACGCCAAGAATAGCAGAAAGTTGAGCCGGTGCAACGGCGTAGTACAAATACGGTACGCCCGAGAAACTAGAAACTCGAATAATTTGGAACACCGACGTAGTACAAAGACGGTACGTCCAATGAACCAAAAAGCCAAGTCATTGATGTAGTGCAAACGGTACATCCAATGAATCAAAAAGCGAAGTCATTGATGTAGTACAAACGGGTACATCCAATGAATCAAAGACACTGATGTAGTACAAACGGTACATCCAATGAATCAAAAGCAAAGACATTGATGTAGTACAAACGGTACATCCAATGAATCAAAAGCAAAGACATTGATGTAGTACAAACGGTACATCCAATGAATCAAAAGCAAAGACATTGATGTTGTACAAACGGTACATCCAATGAATCAAACAGCAAAGACATTGATGTAGTACAAACGGTACATCCAATGAATCAAACAGCAAAGACATTGATGTAGTACAAACGGTATATCCAATGAATCAAACAACAAAGACATTGATGTAGTACAAACGGTACATCCAATGAATCAAAAGAAAAGACATTGATGTAGTACAAAGGTACACCCAATGAATCAAATAACGAAGACATTGATGTAGTACAAGCGGTACATCCAATGAATCAAAAGCAAAGACATTGATGTAGTACAAACGGTACATCCAATGAATCAAATAACAAAGACATTGATGTAGTACAAACGGTACATCCAATGAATCAAAAGCAAAGACATTGATGTAGTACAAACGGTACACCCAATGAATCAAATAACGAAGACATTGATGTAGTACAAGCGGTACATCCAATGAATCAAAAGCAAAGACATTGATGTAGTACAAACGGTACATCCAATGAATCAAACAGCAAAGTCATTGATGTAGTACAAACGGTACATCCAATGAATCAAATAACAAAGACATTGATGTAGTACAAACGGTACACCCAATGAATTAAATAATGAAGACATTGATGTAGTACAAGCGGTACATCCAATGAATCGAAGCCCGAATGATTTCGGAACACCGACGTAGTACAAAAACGGTACGTCCAATGAACCGAACACAATAAAAGGACATCGGACGCTAGTCCATAAAAGAAATGAGATGAAACTCAATAAAGCGAAGTACACCAAAACGCCCGATGAACTTGGTCAAAAGATGATTCCATTCCGACATCATCAAAGAATCAACACCTTATTGCCTACGACAAAACGTATTGGCAACACGATTTCCCCTTCGGGAATAAAAAGAATATCAAGATCATAAGATGCTAGGAACTCAAGTCAACATGCAGTTCCTTAAGAGAACATAAATATTCCAAAGATTTATGATCGAGGTAGAGAACAAATTTCTCATCCAAATATGATGATGCCAAATTCCAAAAGCAAAAACAATAGCCGAGAGCACTAGATCATAAGTGGCATATCTAGTTTCGATAAGCTATAATGATTTAGAAACACAAGTGATATCACGTTCTCTTTGGCAAGAGAACGGCATCCAAACCAATACGACTAGTATCGGTACAAATAACAAAGTCTTGGTTCCCCTTCAGGAATCACAAGAACAAGAGTATCGAAAGGAAGAGTTCTTTTAGGTAATCTTCTTTCTCGAAAAGCTAAAACTTTCAAAATCACAATTATTTCAATGTAAAAATATTTCTAGAAAAATTTACAATTTACAAGTCAATATATCGTGTCTGATTGTCACATCAAAGCGTTTAGGAAATTCCTATCGATAACGTTGATCAAGCGCATCGACCAAAAATTTTAAAGCACTCAACGGGCAACACAATCACAAAATCATCTTCTATAGGATAAATAAATCTCTTAAAAAGTTTTAAGAATATTCTTTGTTCGTTTCAAGAACAAAATCCAGTTTTACTTATAAATAAACCTTATGAAAAAGATTCGCAAAATTTTAAATTACTATTTTCATCCAAAATCAAGAAATACAAGAATGGTCTCATCGAAATATTCATAGAATATTCGATTTATAAAATGGATGTAATAAGCTGGACAAATTGAATGACATAATAAGTCATTCATAAGAATCATAACTAGTGCGGAATGCGGTAAGTGGAATGCTAACTTCCGCAACTCGTAGCAAATGAAAATCGGTGATAAGGTCAAATTGGAAAGACCTTAGTACCACTCAAAAGATTGCTTAGGAGATACTCCTAAGACAAAACTCAAAAATACTGGAAAAGTTTCATAAATTATTTAGATAAGAGAAATAATACTTTCCTCACCATAAGGGCTTAAAGAATAAAATGATGCCATAAAATTGGAATCAAAATCACAAAGGAAAAACATAAATCTGCTTAACAGATAGAAAATGTCGAAGGTGAAGAGTCCACTCAGAAAATAGGATATAGGCTTCATAATGATTAAGCCAATCCTATCGCACAAATCAATTCCGGAGCCTAAGCAAAAATATCGGCTCGGAAAGAAAAATCACATAAAATAATTTCGACATCTAAACAAAAGCAAATTGTTGCGGATCCATCCGGATTCACAATCCTCAAAGAAGTCTTCAAGCCCAAAAATGTTTAAAAAGAATCAACAAGTTCTTTTGATATAAATTAGTGAGATGGAACCCATACAAAAAGAACTCGAAAAGGAAAATCATAAAATAATTGGCATCAAGGATAGAATGGCTACCTTGACTAAGAGAAGAGTTGCTAGGGGCTTGCAGCTTTCCTTCTCTCTTGCTTGGAACCCTAGGGCACGAAGATAAAAGATGACCCGAACCTTTGCAATAACGACAAAAGAGGGGTTTCAGGCACTCCCTTGCATAGTGGTCTGTGGAACCACAATTGTAGCATTGTCCACGACTAGAGGTAGGAGTCTTTGCTACTGGAGTTGGTTGCTTCCCTTTCTTATTAGAATTGGGGCCTTTGAATATGATAGGCCTCTTCAAGTTATTGTCGAAGTTCTGTGGGGCACGCACAACTTCAATGTCACCTTCATTATCGGCCTCTTCAAGACGAAGAGCGATATCAATAAGCTGATCAAATGAAACCTCAAGTTTCAGAAGTAATGGCTTCTTAAGATTCTTATTCAAGCCATAGACAAATCTCTGATTTTTCTTCAATGGGGTATTAATGTACTCAACCCCGTATTTGGACAGAGATTCGAAATATGCGACATAGTCTGTCACAGAAGATTCACCTTGAACAAGGTCAATAAAACGTCGGGCCAAAGTTACTTTTTCGGCCTCCGGCACAAATTTCAATTCGAACCTTTCCCGGAATTGCTCCCAAGTGAGATCTGCTTCAATGATTTCAGAAATTAAAAGCTCACACCAATCTAATGCTCTTTCTTGGAGCATGCTAGAAGCCACTTGGACTCGATGAAGGTCAATAAGGTTCATGCGAGAAAAGATGCGATCGCATGATTTGAGCCAAGCTTGAATTTCAATAACACTCTCGGATCCCCTGAATGGCCTTCCACCCAAATCGGTGTAGTCTCTGCACAAGCATGCAAAACTGGATCTAGGATGAGTAGGCTCTGGATTGGGTCCTGCAGCTTGAGCATTCTTCACGAGATCTAAAAGCTGCTGGGCAGACATAAAAAATCCATCTTGGGGAGTAGCACTAGATTGACCGAAACTGGGACGGCTTGGTCTAACCATTTCTCTTGCTTAAGAAAGAAAGAAGGAAGAAGAAGAAGGTTATTCACAAATGAATATCAAGCAATCTTGATAGATAAAACAAGGAATCATAAAAGAAAATAGGATAGGACAGTACGAAGACTCGAATTAAATCCTAAAGCACGACTCCTAAGAAAGACTTAGGACGATGATCCTTGTTATATTATTCTATATTGTTCTGAAGTTTGGCTCCGATACCAAGCTGTGACGCCCCACCTCTATACCCACGCTAGCCAAGAACACTACGGTGTAATGCTGTCAACTAGCACGGAGGATATGGCTGTTGAGGAGCGACCATCTGTATAATTGCTTTGTGCGAGTACCGATATGCCAGATAAAAATATAACTTTTCATCTCGAGAGGAAATCCGACATACCGACACAAACTCAAAGCTACTACACAGTGGCTATAAAGGTCTTCGGAAACAAATATAGAAATAAACATAACACAAATCAGTCACAGACAATTCATATCACAAAGGCGGAAATAGATATGAATATAACACTAACACATGAAAGTGTATATTAGAGTAGTGGTCAAAAAGATCCACGATAATACAAAAGAATAGCAACACGTGCTATACAAAAGAATACAACTATGAGTCTATATCTCAAGTGTATACAACAAAAGCTACTACTAATCTAAGTAGTTAGCCAAAATCAGACGATTGTTCCAGATAGGAAGTCAAGAGGAAGCACCTGTAAAATCTCAGTCTGACCCGAGTATTATTTAAGAAGAAAATAATAAACGGATCAGTCTAGCTATAATTATCAATTAAAATGAGATAAAAAAAGAGATATAATAAAAAGACGTATGATAACCAAAAATGTCATACAATATCTCAAGAATCTCATAGCTTCAAAAGAATGTCATATTCTTTATCTAATTCACCAAGCCACAAAATGACATACATATCAATGCCAACTGAAAAAGATGGTGAAACATAAATTCCAGAAATCAATAATTAGAAATCCAGAAATCACAAGAAAAGGATGGCCAAGACATTGATGTAGTACAAACGGTACATCCAATGAATCAAATACACTGATGTAGTACAAACGGTACATCCAATGAATCAAAACACTTTGAAAGTGCATGGGTCGTTAGCCCACAAAGAAATGAGACAAAGCTCAATAAAATAAGGTACAGTCCTCCATGTATACAAAGAAACATCGCACATTGCTAGTCTAAACTATAAAATGATCATCATTGATCATCAAGAAGTGTCAATTACAATAAGCTAGTAAATATATGAGTTTAGCATCATGTCCCATAACCACTAGCTTAACTTAAATATTTGCGAACAAATTGTAGATCTCCGCTAGAAAATTGTCACAAGAGTTTCAATCGAACAAGTCCAAGAATTAACCGACGAAGTAAACGCAAGCGTTTCATACCACTTGTTTTACTAAGTCGTTTAATTAGATTTCTCATACGAGTGAGGTAAAGGTTTGTATATACTAATAGATTGGAAATCGGTTTGAGAAAACGAGCTTTGTAATAAAATAGTGTTGAAATCATTTGAAGAAAGAGTTTTGATATTTACTACTAGTATAGAAAACCTTTATATTTTAAAGTGACAAATCATAGAAGTGATTGTAGAAACAATCGGGCATAAAAATTCACACTCGAATACGTGAATAAAATCCAAAGAAATCGATATCAAATCCATCAAAGTGGATATATCTAAAATTCCCAAAGAAAAGGTCATCAAAGTCGATAATAATTGACAACAACAAAAGGGAGACAACACGAATCGATTAAAGTTGGAAATTGAAACGAATTAACAATATAGGCTAATCTGGCAAATAGTAGCAGGTCGGTCGACCGGACTCCCTGAATCGGTCGACCGAACCAGAGGTTGGAAGTGCTCGGGGCACCAGGTCGGTCGACCGGCCCAGGGGGCTCGGTTGGCCGAAGCCTGTAACCAGCACTTCCAAACAGAGGCAGGAAGTGCCTGGACTACAGGTCGGTCGACCGGCCCAGGGGGCTCGGTCGGCCGAACCTGTATACTTGCACTTCCTACCCTATTTCAAAGGAGGTGCAAATCCCGACCAAATTGCAATCGCACGAGCAACGGCGCTAAGGGTTTATGTCAATCGACTACCCGGCCCTATATGCTCCTCGATGCATCACCAAAAACATGTTCAAACATCAAAGTTAGGATTTTTAACGAATTGAACTCAAAACACTAAAAATTGGAATATTCACAAAAGCAATCCAAATCAAAATCAAATGCACATGAATAAGTGTTAGGAATTCATACCTAACAATCGAAGGTAATTCATAGACTTAGATGTGAGATTAAAAATCTCACCTTTGAACCCAAATCAATGAAGAAGAAGCTTGAAAGCAAATGGAAATCAACCACACTTCAATCTCAACACTAGAAGCTTGAATCTAAGCTAAAGAGAGAAACATTTCCCAAAGTTAGGTTTAGAAAATTTCTGAAATCAAAGAGAGAATGAGTTGGAGAAGATGAAGAGAAAGCTTACCAATGGGTTCTCTTGAGTTTGGAGCGAGAAGATGGATTTGCTAATGGAAACTAGGGCTTAGGTTTTCCTAATTCTTTTTCTCTTCCACCATTTTTGATGAAGCTTGAATGTATTAGGAAATTATGAAGTAATGAAGAGGAGAGGGGTTGGGACTGAATACATAAGTGGGGTTATTGGGCTCAGCCCAAACCAAAGCCCTAAGTAAAAAGTGGCAAAAATCAAATTTCTCCAAACATATCGAAGCTTATACTCAAAAAGGTCGCAAACGTCGTTTTGAACTCAATGGGGGTGGTCTCAAGTCTCAATTCGACTGTTTGCACAAAGTAGCTTTTCGGACCAAAATCCGATGAACGGTAAAATATTTAAAAAAAAATATAAAAATTTATAATCGATAAATATGCGGGTTGTTACAAACATTGAAACAATTTTGAAATACAAAGCAAAATGAACAAGATAGATTGGACCTTGCTTCAACCACTTCAATGCTTGGCCTAAGAGACACTTATGCTTGGCTATGATGATGCTTTAGCTCAGGTATGACATCATATAGGTTAGGTTTAACATCATATAGGCAAGGCAACTAGTGGAGATGAAGGGAATGAGGCAGCAATGGTCAAAAACATTGATTTTAGGCATGTAGGTTGCAATTTGAAGGGTTTGGCCACCATAGATGGCTCGGCCATGGTCATGGTTGGTGGAGTAGATGGTGTTGGAGGCATGGAAGAGATGTAGGAGTTTGTGGCTGCGGCTATGGAGAAGAGGCCGATCCAAACTTAGAAGAGAAACAAGGCAAAATTGCATAGAAAAGTAAGAAAAGTAGAAAGAAGAGAGGGATTTACCTAATTTTTTTTCTTCAAGGTGGAGGCCATGATTTTTAGGGTTTTGGGGCTTCAAAAATTCATGAATGACAAGAGGAAGTCGGCTGCAAAGGATGGGGAAAGGAATGGCTAAGATGAATTGATGTATTAATGACAGAAGAAACTGCAAAAGAAACGGATAAAACGTTTTTCCGTTTCTTAGCTCTTAACCCTTTCAAATTTCTCATATATATTTATATACATCCAAATAACTGAAAATAATTAAAATATCAGTTAAAATTCGAAAATATAACAGATAAAAAAAATATTAAAAATTAAATATTAATTAGATATGATTAAATAAGAAAAATAGCACAGAAAAATGCAAACTAGACTTAAGAATTAGAAATAACTTCAATACACTTTGGAAAAATTTACTTAAATTTAAATACATGCAAAATGAATAAAATAAAGTAAAACACAGCAAATAAAAGTGAGTGGATAAAATAAATAAATAAATTTTAATTATATATAATTAAAATAAGAAAATGGCTTAAAATTGTAGACTGGGCTTTAAAATTAGAAATAAATCCAAATGAACTTTAGAAAATCTTCATGGACTTGTAAAATATTTATAACAAAAAAAATAAAAAAAATAAAAAAGTGCATTCACAAAAAAAAAATTATTAAATATAATTTTATGAAGAAAATGGTAGAAAATTAGAAAACAGCCTTTAAAAATAGGAAATAAATACACTAAATTTTGGAAAAATTCTATTATCATTTAAAAATATTTAAAAGTCAGAATATACATAATAAAACATATTATCACATATGAAAATACAATATAACCAAGAAGAAGTAATTTATACAATTTAAAATAGTCATTGTTAAATAACCCTATATACGCACAATATTGTAAAGGGTATAACTTTCACAATTTACATCCAAATTCAACGAAACGAAAAGTGGTGTTCTTATAATTTTATGTACTTTCATAATAAAAGAAAAAACTTTAAAATTTTAAACTTTTAAAGTTTTAAGTTGAAAGTCACAGTTTGACTATTTTGACCAAAATCAGCATTTCAGGCAAATATTCAACTTACAAAATTTTGGAATTATAACTCATATAAAAAATCAAGATTATATTTAAATGATAAATTTAATCATTTCAAATAAGTAAAATAAGTTTTTAAATCAAAATCTTACATTAAAAATAATTAAAATATACAATAAAATAATTACAAAATACAGGGTTGTTACACTCTCCCCCACTCAAAACTTTTCGTCCCCGAAAAGGAATGAGGTATGGAAGGGCACAGAAAAGATAGAGTGAAATAGGATTAAGATAAGATGACAAGAAGATTGAAATTATACCTGATAATTGTTGTTATAGGTAAGTTTTACAAGGTGGAGATTATCAAAGATTATAGAAAGATTTCTAAACAGAAAGATCATAAAAAGATGCATATACCAGTCTATAGCAAGATGAGGACGATAAGAACAACCAAAAGATAGTTTGAAAAACAAAATAAGAAAATGAATTTGAAAGCATGGAGATTTCAACTTAAATAGAAAATAAACTTTTACACAAGTTACATAAATCTTAACTATCTCAAATTTCATTATCTTATTATCCAATCATCTTAAATTAACAATTTTTTTTTTAACCATGGGTTAGAAAAATAATCATTTATTACACTCACAATGTATTTAATAAATTTTATTCTTCTTTATTCCTAATAAAATTAAATTTATTCCACTCAATATATTTATCACTCATATTCAATATACTTACACTTATTATAACCGCTTTCTTTTATTCTTAGTTCTTTTAACATCATTTTATTGTAAGTTATTCAATTACCCTTTATTATATTTACATCTGTTAATCATTTTATAATTAAAATTTAAGTATATAACATTTATTATAACCACTCAAATTTTATTTATAAAATCTTTTTATATTGTATATTACCCAATTACATTGTTAACTTCTGAAATTAAGGTAAGTTATATTGGAATGAAATTGTGTCATACAAATAAAACTTTCCAATTCAATTATCTCAAGTTTAATCATTTATCCAAAAAATTTTGATTTTCTTTTTATAATTGAAATTATTGTTAAAAATAAAATTTAAGAATTAAATTTTCGATTTCTTCAAACCATTTAGAGATAAGTAATAATATATATATAATATGTCAAATCAAATTTCAATCATATATCTATATATATTATAAATTAAGTCATATTTTAGAAATTCAAATCAATTTAATTTCCCAAAACAAAACTGTAGCAAGACTACAGAACGGTCTCTTCACTTCGAAACTCGAAAATGAACGTCGATGATGCTGCGGTCATCACCAAAGTTATTTTCCAGCGACAAAGAGAAGAGTACTAATTTTAAACTTAAAATTCTTTGGAAACAAATTTCTATTTGAAAATATTTTAAATATTATATCCCTTTAAACTTTTAAACAAAAGGTTTGGAACCATCGGAAATTAAATTCTCAAATTTCTTTTTCTAAATTCATTTAAGTTCCCATATAAATTTATAAACAATTATTTATAAATTCATTTATAGAACAATAAATGATAAATCAAGTATTATCATTTCAAATTATCAATTTGAATCATTTTATTAAGTTCCATAAATATATATATCAAAATTTTATTTCATTAACCAAAACAAAATTTAAAATAATATCGTGTCAGTTTGTTCTGTCAAAGTGTTTTAGAAATCCTATCGATAGCGTTGATCAGACGAATCGATCGAAAACCCAAATCAACATCAACAACTCCAACAACACAATAAAAAAAATATAGATTGACAAATACAATTCAAAATGTTTGAAAATATGTTGGAAACAAAAGACAAGATGATTAAATACAGAGTAGGGAGGTGGATAAGCTAAAATAAATCACGGGCAACCTTAATCGGGTCAACCGTGACTTAAAGTATAAGATCGAAGTGGATTTTCTGGGGTAAATCTACGTTTGATCTCAAGAGTTAGAGTTTGGGATAATAGGAGATACTAGCATCTAAACCGAGGATATAAAATCTTTGGTGAATCGATGTTGTTGTTATGGAGTTTCACCCCTCTTACAAGAAAATTTTTGAGATTGGCGGGACCGCCAATTCACTATAAAGATCATTCGAAGTGGAGTTGTGGAATACTCCAGAATCAAATGAAGATGAATAGCGGGGAATAAGAATGGACTTTGGAACCGCAGAGAATGTTCCAAAATTCAAAGGAATCGAGTCAAAAGGGAAGAGATTCAAACTCGAATGAAAGTGATTCTGTAAATACATTCACTCTATATGCTGAGCTTTGCCTAGAGCTACCAAAGCTCTGATACCAACTGTAACGACCCGGTATTTTCAACCATTCGCATCCATTATAAGTGTATAGGTAGACACTCATGTCGGAATTGAATTGCTCAAAATACCGCGTTGTAAATAAAAATTTGGCAAATCTCAGGATATACAGTAAATAAAAATCACAGATCACAGACACAGAGTATATAAAAAATGCAGCGGAAGAAAAAGAGATAGTAGTTCATGAAGCTACTATATAAATATGAGATACATCAGAGTTAAATAAGATACAACAAAAGAGTAACAGGATACATCAGGTACAAATCAGATACATCACTGAACCACTGGATACTGAAACAAAATAGGTGGTTGGATCTTCAAGGAAAGCTCCAACGCCGAAGGTGAATCTGGAATGCTAACTCACTCAATCTGACCCGAGCATAAAGCAAAACACAAAACCCTTGAGTCAGGACATAAATACTTATAAACTGTAAATCAACTCAAGTGAACAGTAACAAAATGCATCAGTAACTTAAAGGATGCTTGGGACCGCCCATCCTCTAAGGATCCGTTAAACTATTTACTATGTAGTAATATACGCTATATACGGTAGTGTCTAATCAGTAAAGTATAATCATATAGAAAATAGCGTTAAGGGGATGGTGAACCTTAACGCGGTCGGATCTTTAAAACCAAAATCGTAGTGGGCTCGATATAAGGATATGACACGGCACGCGAGGCAATGCCAGGGTGGATACACCGTTTGCACTCCCGGACCAGTGGTGACGGCAAGCCAGCAGCTTCCGCCCACCTCGAACAATACCCCCGAATCAAAGTGGCGCCACCGAATCGAATCACAAAAGTAATAGAATAGTTTCCGATGGAGCATACTCGATGAAAGGGTGCGACCCTTTGTGTAGCCCGGTATAGCTCCTGTTTTAGTCATATATGCCAACTCACGGGAGTTGGGTCCACGTAACATACCTCGAGAACGTCGCCACCATCCTACTTCATTCTGAAATCTCCACCGCGTACACAGTTGTTAAAGTGGTTTTCGGCATTGTCCGGCTATAAGACAATATCCGATCCCGGTCTCTTTAACAACCAATCGTTATTATAACCCATGGATATTTATTTCAAATAATTTATACTTTCAAGACCAAAATATCATACTCATTTCAAAACAATATCACAATTGTATCATTTCCATTTCAAAAATAATTCAATATTATACCACTCAAATAAAACCCAAATTTTCAAATCATTGAATATTTCTTTAAATTTATTAAACTTGAAATATTCCTTTAAATTATCATAGCATTTTGGAAATGTTACCTTAAGGAATCATAGCATTTTTGGAATGTACTACTTTCCACTTTACATTGTATATAATCAAAGTATTGATAAGCTTAAAATTTTAACATGTCAATTTATCATAACCTTATAGTTAAATAAACTTTCTTACTGTAATATACAATTTAAACCGAAATTCTTATGTTAAGTTAAAAGCACCTTATTTACTTACATTATTATTACAATAAAGAAACTTTATTATTTTAATCATTTAAAGTATGTCATTCACATGAATTAAAACTTGCTTATCAAATGTACGTTATCAACTTACATTTTATTATTACAGTAAGTAACATTTATCATTATAATCAATTTAAAATACACCATTACATTGATTAAAATCTACGTGTCAAATGTATGTTTTAAATTTTATATTCCTATTACAATAATGAACGTTTATTAATTTAAATCAATACCACACTACTTAAAACTTTACATGTTTCTTTCTTAATTAAAACTTTACATGTTCTTGCATTAATTAAAACTTTCATGTTCTCTCATTAATTAGGACTTTACACGTTTCTTTCATTAATTAAAAACTTATACGTTTCTTTCATTAATTAAAACTTATACCTTTCTTTCATTAATTAGGAATTTACATGTTCCTATCATTAATTAGAACACCATACGTTCTTTCATTAATTAAAATCTATACGTTTCTTTCATAAATTAAAACCTATACGTTTCTTTCATAAATTAAAACCTATACGTTTCTTTCATAAATTAAACCTATACGTTTCTTTCATTAATTAAAACTTAACATTTCAGATTTATATTACCATTTCACAAATTTAACTAAACTTCCAGTTTATTTAATTAATTTAACATCTTTAGTTAAAACTCAAATTTCACATTTTGAAGTCAAGTTATATTTTAAAATTTCATTTTCAACAGTCATTTATTTAACCACTTAAATTTATAGAAAATCAATAATTCTTTGATAAATCACTTAAATTCAAATATAAATCAATTTATCATATTTACCATTTTCCAAATAAAATTAAAGTCTGTTTTATTCATGTAACTTAAATATCATTTTTAGTCAAAATTCCAAATTTCGAACATAAGTTATATTTCAAAATCCAGTTAATCCATTCATACATTACATTTTTAACACATAGAAAAATCATAATTTATTTATTTAAAAACCTTTCAAAATCTATTTAAATCAAATTTCATAATTTTATATTTTTAAAATACTTAAAATATTCAAAGCACTTTATAGAATAACCACGGGTCTGTATATAGTTTTCTAAACTAGGTCAAGTGATACGGATATGTATCATTTCAATCCGCAGTTTAAAAGGTAAAAATCCGGGTTCTATCATTTCAAACCCGCAATCCCAAGTTTAAATAAATAAATAAAATAACTCAGGCCTATCATTTCAGCCCATAACATTTTTTCTAACAGGGAACTTGTAGTGTGATCATTTACAGAAATAATATAAACAAAGTCAATATCACAATATACAGTCATATATCAGATGTCAGGTGAAAATTAACAGTTTTAACATGGTAATAACATGGTAATAACATGGCATAGCATATCATATGATCATCATTAACTTGCATAAACATTTTACATTACTAAACACTTGTCATCAATCCACTTTTCATAAGTATATATGTCAGAGTGAGAAAGACTCACCATTTTCAAAGCTAGAGACCAAAACAACATACAAGCACGACTCCAAAGGCACGACAAGCACAATTTCACGACTTTTGATTTGATTTGAAAGATAGCCAA
This sequence comes from Allium cepa, assembly GCA_030765085.1. Lineage (NCBI taxonomy): Eukaryota > Viridiplantae > Streptophyta > Magnoliopsida > Asparagales > Amaryllidaceae > Allium > Allium cepa. The sequence continues at coordinate 337,979,958 of CM060932.1, read as the reverse complement.
GATATGATTTTGTATCATCAACCCAAAACAAAACAAACCAGACAATATATAAACATTCAGCATAAAATAACATTGAAACAATTTTGAAATGCAAAGCGAAATGAACAAGATAGATTGGACCTTGCTTCAACCACTTCAATGCTTGGCCTAAGAGACACTTATGCTTGGCTATGATGATGCTTTGGCTCAGGTATGACATCATATAGGTCAGGTTTAACATCATATAGGCAAGGCAACAAGTGGAGATGAAGGGAATGAGGCAACAATGATCAAAAACATTGTTTTTAGGCATGTAGGTTGCAATTTGAAGGGTTTGGCCACCATAGATGGCTCGGCCATGGTTATGGTTGGTGGAGTAGATGGTGTTGGAGGCATGAAAGAGATGTAGGAGTTTGTGGCTGCGGCTATGGAGAAGAAGCCGATCCAAACTTAGAAGAGAAACAAGGCAAAATTGCATAGAAAAGTAAGAAAAGTAGAAAGAAGAGAGGGATTTACCTAATTTTTTTTCTTCAAGGTGGAGGCCATGATTTTTAGGGTTTTAGAGCTTCAAAAATTCGTGAATGACAAGAGGAAGTCGGCTGCAAAGGATGGGGAAAGGAATGGCTAAGATGAATTGATGTATTAATGACAGAAGAAACTACAAAAGAAACGGATAAAACGTTTTTCCGTTTCTTAGCTCTTAACCCTTTCAAATTTCTCATATATATTTATACACATCCAAATAACTGAAAATAATTAAAATCTCAGTTAAAATTCGAAAATATAACAGATAAAAAAATATTAAAAATTAAATATTAATTAGATATGATTAAATAAGAAAAATAGCACAGAAAAATGCAAACTAGACTTAAGAATTAGAAATAACTTCAATACACTTTGGAAAAATTTACTTAAATTTAAATACATGCAAAATGAATAAAATAAAGTAAAACACAGCAAATAAAAGTGAGTGCATAAAATAAATAAATAAATTTTAATTATATATAATTAAAATAAGAAAATGGCTTAAAATTGTAGACTGGGCTTTAAAATTAGAAATAAATCCAAATGAACTTTAGAAAATCTTCGTGGACTTGTAAAATATTTATAACAAAAAAAATAACAAAAAAAATAAAAGTGCATTCACGAAAAAAAAAATTATTAAATATAATTTTTATGAAGAAAATGGCAGAAAATTAGAAAACAGCCTTTAAAAATAGGAAATAAATACAGTAAATTTTGGAAAAATTCTATTATCATTTAAAAATATTTAAAAGTCAAAATATACATAATAAAACATATTATCACATACGAAAATAAAATATAACCAAGAAGAAGTAATTTATACAATTTAAAATAGTCATTGTTAAATAACCCTATATACGCACAATATTGTAAAGGGTATAACTTTCACAATTTACATCCAAATTCAATGAAACGAAAAGTGGTGTTCTTATAATTTTATGTACTTTCATAATAAAAGAAAAAAATTTAAATTTTTAAACTTTTAAAATTTTAAGTTGAAAGTCACAGTTTGACTATTTTGACCAAAATCAGCATTTCAGGCAAATATTCAACTTACAAAATTTTGGAATTATAACTCATATAAAAAATCAAGATTATATTTAAATAATAAATTTAATCATTTCAAATAAGTAAAATAAGTTTTTAAATCAAAATCTTACATTAAAAATAATTAAAATATACAATAAAATAATTACAAAATACAGGGTTGTTACATCGAATGGCTCGAAAATAACTAAAAAAGAGTAGAAGATGTTTTCAGATAGTAAAAACTTCTTTTAAGTATTACCCTTCTGTTAAGAGAATTGGTAGTACATAATTCCTTGGTATCATTTTAGAGTTACTCGACCTATATAATTTTCTAAAGTTAAAAAGTAATATATTTATAAACGACATTTTTAATAAGTTTTATAAAGTAATAGAATTTTGAGTAAAACTTAATAAATGAAAAGATTTCATAAAGATTTTTGGAATCTTAGCAAGTACAGATGTTGTACGTAGATCATTTCGTCACACGCTTTTAATCTAAGATTCGAATGTGGAACTTTGAGGTTTTTACGCCAGTTCGAAAATGGATTTATCACTCGATTCTAGACGGCGAACATTGATGAGGGTTTATGGTTGGGTACTTGAGTTTTGTACTACAGTTGAAAGCTATGTAAGAAAGACAAAAGTTCTAATCGGAAAGCTTGATCAGAGTTCGCTCTAGAGGATCGAGGGATCGATACTAGTTCGAAAGTAAAGTTGTGCATTCGAATAGAAGATTAAATCAAATAGTGCTTACGAATGATTTATATACATAGTATAGATGTAAGGTTAAAAATAAATATTTTGGATAAAACTATTTGGTTATGCATTGTAACTTCAAGGACGAAATTATTTTAAGGAGAGGAGTCACTAACGGCACGCAAATTTACCACTTTGATAAATTATATTTATTTTTAAATTATTCATATAAAATGTTGACAATAAAAATAATATTATTTTGAAAGATAATAAATAATACCAATCTTGTTGAATAGATATTTACAAAAATATCTTCCTCGAGATTTAAATCAATAAAATAGCCAAAAATCATTTTATTGATAAACAGCTCTATGATTATCCAAACTCACGAACGCGACTGAATACATACACTCATTTTTATATTTAAATAAGAATATGAAATAAAAAAATTATTTTATTTTTGGAAATTAAAATGTGTTTACAACATCATCAGTAATATCATTATATTTAATAATTAATTAACGAATTTAAATTAAGATTAAATGATTTTATAATTATTAAGTGTAACGACCCGTGTAAATTCGATGTTTAAAATGAATTAAACTAATAGGATTTTATTTTAAATTTAGAAAGAAATAAAAATCTTATTAATTTATATGAAAGTAAATATTGAAATTTGATGTATCAAGGGTAATTAAAATTTACAAATTAAATTATATATTGCAATTAATAGTAATAGTGGAAATTGTTGCAAATATTGAATTTGTCAATGGAATAAAATATTGATTTACGGAAATTGAATATAAACGGAGGTAATAAAGTAATGCAAGAAAATAAATAATGTAATTAGTACAATCCCTTTTATTTGTAAACTATTGTAAGGTGTTAATTAATTGGAATAGTGAAAATTTGGAAATAGATTCAAATTTATGTAAGACAATGAATTGCAGTAATTAAAGTTAATAAATCAATGGATTAAATGGAATAATTAATTGGAGTTAAGATCTAAATTTGTATGTGAGCATTCATTGATATTGGAATATAAAAGGGTAAATTTATAGTATAAAATGTAGACATCACCTTTAAGATGATGGGTTTATAATTGATGCATAATAGGGAAATCAAATGAATTGGTTTAATTGAATAACAATTAGCAATTAATGAATGAAGAGAAATTTTAAGGGCGTAATTGTTTTCGTTAAATTAATTTTGGTAACAAATTGTATTGAATATAGATTTAACGTTGGGTGATGTATTTAAGTAATAATTGGAGAACAATGTAAATTATATCCGTGAATGGTCAATTCAATTAAACAACAAGATTTTTAAATAAAAAAACGTTTTTATTTAGGTTTCAATTTGTTAATTTATGAAGTTTAATGGGAAATCAATTGCAATAAATTGCCCTAATTTATGCAGTTAGAGGAGATTTGGATTTGCATTAAAGATGGAAGTATAATCTAAATTGATAGGTAACAAACTTAAGAATAAAATTTAGAGCTAATAGGTGGCAAATTTATATAGTTGTTTATTTATGTAATGTGTACGTAAGCTTTGGTAAACTGATTTCCATCGATCCAAATCTAACGATTTGTTAATATAGATTTAAGTATAGGAGCAGTACTTATTAATTAAATTGAAGTATTGAAAAATAAATGAAATTCAACGTTTAATCTTACATTATTGTAAGTAAGATAATATGTGTAAGTATTGTTAAGGTTATTCATATTTGACAAATTTATTGAGTTATAAGGATTGATATATAAATTAATGTTGGTTTAGGGTATCGTTACTTGGTGATTTATTATAGAGTAACGGGAGTGTGAACGTAAAATGATAAAAGCATAGATTTATGGTAGGACATAATTTATGGTTTTAGGAATTTAAATCCAAAGATTTATTTATTTGAGGAAATAATGCGTATTAAATCTCAACTTGATATAATCAATGCAAATATAGTAATTAAAAATAAATTGCAAGTTGGTAATTTAGGATGTTTGTGAGTAAATTTGCAGGTAAGATAATTTTTAAAGTTTTACCCATTCATATAATTTATTTAAATATATATAAATCAAATGGAAACATTGTGTTAATAATAGTCGTAAGTGAATTTGAATGCTAAAGGGGTAACAGTCGTTTTAGGTTAACCGTTTATTTAATATATTAAGTCTAGACTGGTAATCGATTGAAATAAAAAAAAAATTGTTTTGTTAATGTGACTTGGTTAATAAAGAGGTATTTATATGAAATGAAGCATGCATGAGAAATGCATTATAATTCAATGTTATGTTTACCCATTAAATGTATACTAGGTTAAGTATCAAATAGAGGGAAAGAAAAGTAAATATTGAATTAATTAATGAATAAGTATTCATTGGATAGAAATTTAATGTAAAGTTGATATTAATTGTATAAAATCTATCTAAGATAATGAATTGCAATAAATTGTGGGTTGATAATAAGGTGTGAATGGAAATTTGATTTGTTATATTAAATGAATGGGATTCAAATTTATTGGGAAAGGTAAATGGATATTTGGTAATAAATATAAACGGACTTCATTAGTGAATTTAGTTAATTTGAATATATATAATAAATAATGATTTAATGGAAACCTATACTCTGTATATATCTATAATATTTGAGTGGAAATAATATATACTTACAAATGGGATTTAGAGTCTTACAACAATTATTAGGAGTGATATAATTAGTTCATTCAATTAAATTTGAAACCATTGCAATAGATGTAAATTAAGGGTTGTGTTAAATAAAGTAATAAATGGGAAATAATGTAAATGTCTTCGTAGTATAGTGATTTGTAGTTAATACATTAATTTAAATTATCGTTTAGCGCGTTTGTTTATCAGATCCATCTACTCTAATTCTAACCTATCTATATAAACCCTAGCCTCCATCTATTCTCTTTTATTTGTGCGTTCATTTTCTTCAATTCTTTCTCTTCCTAAATGGATTCAAATTTCAGATCCAATTCTATTCAAAAATCAAATAAAATTCAAAGTTCTTAGAAAATTTCAAAAATTATGTTGTAGTTTTCATCTACGGATCTAAGCGCAGTCTCTGTTTTTGCAATAGTCGCTTGAGTCAACCAAAATCACGGTCAAACGTGTAAAATTCGAAACCCAAAAGGTTGAATTGGGGCTTTTTGATTTCTTCATCTATTTGCGAAATTGGAACATGGGTTTGGTGAGATTAGTCACTAGGGGTGCGCCGGAAACGCTGACGTGGCAGGTGGTAATAGGTAGGTTTATTTTGTTTGAATTTGATTTAATTTTGATTTTTCAAACGCGTTAATACATTTAACTTCCACATACGAATTCCGTTTCATGCGTGATTTTTTTTGTTAGGATCGTAATTAAATTCCAGATTTTTTGACGCTGATTTGAACAGATTTGGAGACCGTCGAATTTTGGGTATAAATCGGATTTAAATTCGATTTAAATTCAAAAGGTGAGTGTTTTAACCCACTCACAACTTCTAAAATTTCTAATGTTTGTTAAATTAATTTTTGATATGAGTAGAAATTTATTTATGACTGTTGGCATGCTTTATTCATCATCTCTGTTAAGTTGCATTTATTTTATTTAACTGTTAATTTATTTTATTTATTGCATATAGTTCAACAGTTATTAAATTTTTATTTTCATATAAACTCCTAGATTAACAGTTATAAAATTTATCATTGAATATAAACTATTAGTTAATACATGTTATTTATTACCTGTATAATTTATATGCTCTATATCGATGATTGTTTGAAATTGGATGATGATTGCAAATGATGGTTGATGATTGATATTTGGATGAATGGATGCTATATTTATATTGTATAAACTGCAAGTCATCATGCATTTTCATTTCATTCGGGATTGCGGTTTGAAATGATATACAACCGCATTTTTATTTTTAAATTGCGGATTGAAATGATAAACATCTGTATCACTTGACCATAAGGTAGAAAATTTTGTACAGGCACCGCGGTGTGTGTGTGTGTGTGTGTGTCTATATATATATAATTATTTTTGAAATGATTTTCATGGTGTTGTAAAGCTATATATATGGTTCATGGGATATTGATTTGGTTATTTATATATATATATATATATATATATATATATATATAGTAATTTTCGGTTTTTTAAAGCTTTGTATGAATTTGATTTGAAGTATAAAATTTAGTTGATTTTCGAGATCAATATGATTAAGAATTTATTTAAAATTAAATTTCTGGAGTTTTAAATGACTTAAAAGAGAATAAGTTTTGAAGATGAATATTAAGTTAAATTGGAAATTTAATAAAAAGTTGGAATTTTTAAAGGATATGATTTTATAACTTGATTTTTGTGTAGAATGATTTAAATGAATGAATATCAGGTTTTTTTAAATGAATATAAAATAAATTGAAAGATTTTTTCCAGTTATGTGAAGTTAAAGGTTTCCTTAAATTATATTGAATTCATTAAGTAAAGATTTCAAGTCTAAATAATAAGTAACTGAATTTAACATATATGGGATTTTTAAATGAGTTTGTTTTTTTGAAATGGTGAAATAATTAAAGTTTTGGAACATAAGAATTGAAATTGTATTTGGAAGTTTAAATTGATATTTGAATTTGATTTGTGAAATCTAAAGAAGCTATTTTGTTTTATAAAAGTAGTTTGATATTTAATCACTTAAGAGATGGAAACTTGTTTCAAAGTTATGATTGTCAAGGTAGTATAATTTGGAAATATTATATTCAAGAGTTTTGATTTCTAAATATTTTATTTTGGAAAACCCTATGGTTTTGAAAAGAATATATATTGTAAAATAAAATGATATCGTATTGATTTGGGGTTTTAAGAATAAATGATATCATATTTATATGGGTTTTAAATGGATATTTTATTTTGGTTTTAAAAGAATAATTATTTTTTAAATGACCGCGGTGTTATAATAACGATTGGTTGGCAAAAAGACCGGGATCGGATATGGACATACTCTCTGTCGATACCGAAAACCACTTTGACTAACCGTGTACGCGGTGGAGATTCCAGAATGAAGTAGGTTGGTGGCGGCGTTTCCTGTAAGGTAAATACGTGGACCCAACTCCCGTGAGTTGGCATAAGGTGGCTAAAACAGGAACGATCGACGGGTTAATGAGGTAGCACCTCTGATCGGACACTTCCCTTCGATACTATACTATGACTTTGGATTTTATTCGGTGGCCACCTTCACTTTTGATTTCTTTGATGTGGGGAGTTTGTCCGAGGTGGGCGGCAGCTGCGCGCTGCGCGTTTCCATCGGCCCGGAAGCGTAATTGGTATATCTACCCTGGCAATGCCTAGTTGTGCCGTGTCACCTACCCTAGCGCGCCTTATACGATTTTGGTTTTGTACCATACCTATGGAGTGCCCTCTGACGATGCCTAGTACGGGGGAGATTACGGTACTGTATAGACTATGGGAATATATAAATGTGTTAAGGTGGAAAATGTAAAGCCTTAACGCTATTTAAAAGTAAGTTTATTTTACAAATAGACACTATTATAATAGCGCAATATACTATATAGTAAATAGTTTAACGGATCCTTAGGAGATGTAAATCCCGAGCATCTCTTGAGTTACTACACTCATATTTATTTCTGTTAATTTAACTTACATAAGATCTTTTAGTTCTGACTCGAGTGTTTTGTCTTTTCAATTCGCTCGGGTCAGTCCGAGCATTTCAGGATTTGAAGATTTAGCTCTGGAGGACGAAGACGAAGACATATATTATTATTATTTATACTAGTGCACTACACACTGTTCCGCTGCATTGTTGTTGGTATGTGTAACTGTGACGACCGCCCATGACTCCCGCACGGAAGCAAGGGAATAATGCGCTGAAAGTGTGCCAAGCAGCCATTGACGATTGTCAAGGGTAAAATAAACATCGCAGACTCCATCGTAAAACTCACAGCGCATGGATAAAAATACAATAGAGAAATATAATATAGTGAAGCTCCCAATAGAACAGAATATCATCATCTAATCATAATAGCTTTATACATGGTCTGAATCATGAATACAAGAAGCCTCACTACATAGCACTCAGAGTAATCAACAAACAGCGGAATATCCAGTACATAGAATGTGAAAATAATATGCAAAGCCTCCTGCTCGTCTTCGTCATCATCATCGTGAGCCATTAAGATCAGCACCTGTCACCTAGTCTGCCCATCCCAAACATGGATGAACAGCTCAAGGTAATAAGAGGAGACATAAAACCTTGAGTCAGACAGAGTCTTAGTGAGCAGTAAATCAACTTTCAAACATACCAAAGAGTATAAGGGATAAAAGGAATAGGAACCAAACCATCCCACTCCACCTCGTTCTACAGTGATAGCCCCCAGACACACACTAAGGAGAAGCAAGCATATCATGGCAGACAATTAAAGTAAAGCAAAAATCATTCGAGTCAAGGTCGATGTTTTCCAAATACAAACCCCCAAGGCCTAAACCAAGATCAGATAAGCACCTAGAAAACACCGCTCTTGAGACCGAATGATGGTTCAGCCAAACATCCATGACTCTGGCTATCACTGTTATCATTGCCTTGATTTCACCGTTAATTGAATGACCAACTCATTCTCTTATCCATCTGTCAAGGGCTAATGGTAACCCCGGTTCTAGACATAACTCCGCACGTCGTCGCAGCCCGTGCCTAGGAATTTTCACAACTACCCAGGGTACTAGCACGTCGTCGCAGCCCGTGCTTGGAACGTCGTCGCAGCCCGTTCCAACATACTCTTGCTTTGAGCACGCTAGAACCTTCAACAACGATGAGATCTCAGCCTCCTAGTCATCCTCCTTGACGACTATTTTCATACTAGCTCAAGCGCCTCTCAAGCTAACCATTATCATCAACCCGGATCGCATCACCGAGTTATCAACATAGCTTCGCACGTCGTCGCAGCCCGTGCTTGGAACGTCATCATGACCCGTCCCATCTCATCATCATGCTTTGCCTCCTCGCATCATGGCAAAGTCCATCTCAATACCATACTTTGCCTCCTCGCATTATGGTAAAGTCCATCTCAACATCATCTAATCCATATATATGAGCTTCAACATCCGCTTCATATGCCACAAGCAGCTTTCACCATTCAAGAGCCTTTCCACTTAGCTTTTGAATCATCTTCGACCATCTTGTCTAGATCTAACTATCAATCAACTAACATACATAGCAATCAATCAAATCAATCATTAACTTAAGCAATCAAGTAGTCAAATATGGTCTAAATAGGCATTTATAACTACAATGGCAATTTCGTAAATAAATGAGCATAGATATAACATACATGAATCATGGGTTTCTAGCATAGATCTAACAAATATAAATCATGGGTTTTGTCTCTACAACTTGATGAATGAACTTGCATAAGTAAACATCTTCATAAGTAATGGATCTACACTTGGATCTAAGGAAAATGTATGAAATCACTATCTACAACACTCCAACAAACCACCAATCCAATATACTCCTTTGGGTCCGCGTGAGAGATAACCACCACTCACCAAATCACCCAAACACTTCAAAAACTATCAACTTCAGATCTGGACAGCAAGGATTCAAGCTTGATTCGTCGAAATCTTGCTTGAAACGATGGAACCTAGCTTTGTTGGATGAAGATCTTCAACTTTGGCTCTTGGATCTTCGATCTTGATCTTCGATCTTGGATGGATATTAGAACTAGATTAGAGTGGAGAAAAGAAGATGAAGAAATGTTGTAGTCGAGCTCTCAAAATGGCAGCACTTCGTCGCTTCAAAAACCGGTGCCAAAAAGTGAGCCAAACCCCTCTATTTATAGGCTGATTTTTAGGTCGTACGTTTTTAGGTCGGTCGCTCTTAGGTCGGTCACGACCTAACGACCTAACAGCTAAGGCACTCACACGACCTAACCCTAAGGCACTCACACGACTTAACATAAGTCGGTAATGACCTAAAACATACGGCCTAACACTCTAACACAGCGGCAACCTTTCCTAAGTCGCCTGGTCGACTTACGACCTAACTTAGGTCATCCCACGACCTAAGACTCACGACCTAAAAGCACACACGACTCAAGATGTGACGACTTAACAGCCTCACGAGTTACGACTCAATTCTAGTACAACCTAAGGCCCACAGCATCCTAACTTAGGTCGTCTTCGACCTAACACTTGCCGCGACTTACTGGGTTACGACCTATCTCTCAACCCCGCCTTGCGACCTAACAAAATCAACGGCCCAGATGACCTTACGACCTAAAATGAACGCGGATTAACTATGCCGCGACCTAACTAGTATACGACCTATCGAGCAACACGAGTTACGACCTATCACTAAGTCGCTAACGACTTAGCATGTACCGACCTAACCATCATACGACCTAACCCCTTAGGTCGTTAACCCTTAGCTCGGTGACTCACTATCTCTACTAACCCACTGACTCGTAGGTCGCTGCTCCTCTAACTCGCTAACTCTTAGGTCGCCAACTCCTTATCTCGGCCATACTTCCTAATTTGCTAACGACTCAACATACTAACTCGTTAACACATTAGGTCGCTCACCACTCCTCAACGACCTAACATCCAAACGACCTAACCCCACTAACTCATCCATCCCCTAAGTCGCTATCTAACTCATTAACTCGTAACTCGCGAAGACCACTAACCTGTTAACTCGCTCCAACACTAACTCGAGTTAACTTTCCAATCTAACTTCCTCGTGACTCAAACAACATACGAGTTATCCTCCCCTACGACTTAGGTTAAGGACAACTTATCAACACTAATGACCTAGAATTCTATGATATATCGACACGTAAAATACGGGTCGTTACATTCTCTCCCCCTTAGGAATTTCGCCCCCGAAATTCCAAGCAAACAACGGCAACCAAAACTATTCCGCATGCCTACCATCCATAGCAATCAACAAACCATGCATCCAATTTCTAGCCTAGCATGCAGAATTCTAAGATAGGAATCAAGTTACAAATTCATGAGATGTTACGACATCTTAGGGCCATTCCTCGAAGAGTTCGGGATGAGCTGCCTTCATCCTCTCTTCCTCCTCCCACGTACAGTCGTTAACATCTTCACTCCATTGTATCTTGAGCAACGTAATCGTCTTCCTCCTAAGCTGTTTCGTGTCGGTTTCAACAACACGAAGCGGTTTACGAGGTCTTCTAACAACTGGATCAATTTCTAAATCTTCACAGCTATCAGCAGAAACCGCCGTATTCGAGTCGTGCACATACTTCCGTAGATAAGATACATGAAAAACATTGTGCACACCCGCCATCTTTTCCGGTAACTCCAATCTATAAGAGAGCTTTCCAATTCGCTCGATAATCGGGAATGGTCCAACAAATCTCGGAGTTAACTTTCCTTTCTTTCCAAATCGAATAACATTCTTCAGAGGAGAAATCTTCACAAAAACCATATCACCTACGTCGAATTCCAAATCCTTACGACGATTATCGGCATAACTTTTCTGACGATCTTGGGCTGCCTTCATTCGTTGCCGAATGATCCCTATACAATCCGAAGTCTGTCGAATCATCTCTGGCCCAAGTATCAGTTTTTCTCCAGTTTCCAACCAACATGTCGGAGAGTTACACGGTCTTCCATACAATGCCTCATATGGTGCCATACCAATACTCGACTGATAACTGTTATTATACGCAAATTCCACCAAATGAAGATGATCTTCCCATGATCCTCCGAAATCCAAAACACATGCCCTCAGAAGATCTTCCAAAACTCGGTTGACTCTCTCAGTCTGACCATCTGTTTGAGGGTGATAAGCTGTACTCAAACACAACTCAGTTCCCAAAACTTCCTGGAAGCTCTTCCAAAATCCACTAGTGAACAATGGGTCTCGATCGCTCACTATACTCTTCGGAACACCATGGAATCGAACTATCCACTTAACATAAAGCTCAGCCAACTTTGACGCAGTCCTAGTCGATCGAACAGGAATGAACCTTGCACTCTTGGTCAACCGATCTATGACGACCCAAATCCCTTCATTTCCCGCCTTGGTTCTAGGTAGGCCATCGATAAAATCCATCGACACTTGCTCCCACTTCCATGTAGGAACCTCTAATGGCTGAAGCAATCCACTGGGCTTCTTCTGTTCAGCTTTTACCAACTGACAGTTTATGCACTTGGAAATAAAATTTCCAACATCCTTCTTCATACCTTCCCAGTAATAGGTTCTCTTCATGTCCCGATACATCTTATTTCCTCCTGGATGAATTGTCAACTTCGAGTGATGACTTTCCTTCAAAACTTCATCTCTCAACTCATCGATATCGGGAACAACTAGTCGTCCTTGCTTACGAAGCCAACCCTCTCGATCGACTTCGAATCTTTTATCCTTCTCTGGGTCCAATCCAGATTCCAAATCACGGATAATCTTGACAAGCTTATCGTCTCGCTTTTGGCTCTCGCCAATTCTTTCCACAAGAGTAGGCCTTATCGATAAGTTTGCCAACATTTCAGGTTCCAATTCACATCTGGGCCTGAAGTCAAATCTAGCTAAAAACTCGAGACTCTTCCATTCCGAAAACATGGCTCCTAATCCTGCATGTCTTCGACTCAACGCATCAGCTACTGCGTTACCTTTTCCCGGAGTATAAGCTATACCAAAATCATATGATGCCAAAAACTCTAGCCACCGTTGCTGCCGAAGATTCAAATCCTTTTGGGAGAAAAGATACTTCAACGACTTATGATCCGTAAACAACTCGAATCGAACCCCCAAAAGATAATGTCTCCACATCTTCAAAGCAAATACAATCGCCGCTAACTCCAAATCATGTGTCGGATAATTCCTTTCATGCAGCTTCAGTTGTCGACTAGCATACGCAACAACTTTATCTTTCTGCATTAGCACTGCTCCAAGTCCAGTCCCACATGCATCGGTGTAAACCACCATCTCATCATTCCCACTAGGAATGGTCAAAACAGGAGCACTTGTCAGTCGCTCTTTCAGGATTGCGAAAGCTTGCTCACACTTATCATCCCATCTAAACACTTGATTCTTTTTCGTCAATCCTGTCAATGGTGCAGCTATCTTGGAAAAGTCTTTGATAAACCGACGATAATATCCTGCTAATCCAAGAAAACTTCTCACATCAGATGCATTCTTAGGTCTAACCCAGTCCTGGATCGCTGCCACCTTAGCGGGATCAACCGCTATTCCATTTCCAGAGATAACATGGCCTAAGAATCTCACTTCACTCTTCCAGAAGTGACACTTCGAAAACTTAGCCTTCAGCTGATGTTTCCGCAAGATTTCCAAAACAATACGCAAGTGCGTCTCGTGTTCTTCTTCAGTTCAGGAATAAATCAGAATATCATCCACGAACACAAGTACGAACTTGTTCAACTGATCTCTGAATACTCTATTCATAAGATCCACAAAATATGCTGGTGCGTTAGTCAATCCAAACGGCATTACCAGCCACTCATAAAACCCGGATGGTGTCCTAAAAGCAGTCTTCGGCACACTATCCTTCGCCACTCTCAACTGGTGAAATCCTGTTGCCAAATCCATCTGAGAAAACACCTTCGCCTCGTGGAGCTGATCAAACAAGTCATCTATTCTCGGCAATGGATACTTGTTCTTCTTAGTCACCTTATTCAGCTCACGATAATCAACACACAACCTCAACGATCCATCCGCTTTGGTTGCGAACACAACTGGTGCACCCCATTCGGACACACTACGCCGAATGAATCCTTTCCGTAAAAGGTCATCAACTTGCACCTTCAACTCTTGTTGTTCCCTAGGCGCCATCCGCCTAAGAGGCATCACAACGGGTCTGGCTCCCTCAACTAGATCGATACAAAACTCGATCTCCCTATGCGGCGGTAACCCTTTGACCTCGTCAAAGACATCCTCAAATCCATCCACAATAGGCACCGATGACATTTCATCCCGTGGAACAACCAGCGAATACATGAAGCTCATGAAGACGCCTTCTTCATGCTTACATCGTATCACAACCTTTCGCCCTTCCACATTCCCGACTGTCACCTCCAGCCTCTCACAATCAATCCTTGCCGCATACTTCCTAAGCCAGTCCATACCCAAAATAATTCCAAACCCCGCAAAGTTCAGAACAAAGCAATCACAAACAAACGAGCAATCATGACTCGACACAACTAGACCACGACATATCATACACAAACATGACGAACCCCCAACTGGATTAGTTACAACCAATGGCCTATCAACAATATCCGGTTTCAAACCTAACCGGCCTACCAAATCATCACAAACAAAAGAATGAGACGCTCCAGTATCAAACAACACTCTAACTGGAACACCACAAATGGAAAGAGTACCTTGAACCACCACACTCTTCCCCTTCTCTTCAGCAGTGAGAGCTTTTGAAAATGACGGCACAGCTCCCAAAGCATATGCTTGCACAATCTGCCTGTCCTTCCTCGGTTCTGGACAATCTTTCCTGAAATGCCCTGGCTTGTCACAGTTGTGGCATTTCGCCGGTGCCTTTGGATTCCTACAATCCTTGGAGAGATGGCCCTTCTGCTGGCAATTATAGCAAGTCATTTCGCCCCTCGGCTTCTTCTGGCCATTCTTACCCTTCTGTTGCTGTTGCTTCTTCTTCTTGTTTCCACCCTTCTGTGGCTTAAACCCTTCCTTGGTTACAGCAACAACAGAACTCTCCCTAGGAAACAAATTCTCATGCCTGAGAGCTTTCTCCACAAGCTTCTCAAACGGATCGTCCAGATGATCCACCAACTGTCTTCCAAGATAAGCATCCAAACCGGTTACAAACTTCTCATTCTTCTGATAGGGAGAATCAATATACGATCTGGCATACTTGGACAAAGCTTCAAACTCAGAAACATACTCAAGAACGGGTCTTCCACCTTGCTTGAGCTCCACAAAGTTCTTAAACAGAACAGATTTCTGAGCCGTAGAGATGAACTTAGCTTCAAATCTAACTTGGAATTGCTCCCAAGTAATCTCTTCCTCTGGAGTATCAATGGTGATAGAATTCCACCAATCTGAAGCTCTCCCTTGAAGTTGCCTTGATGCGAGCTTCCTCTTAGTTGCATCCTCAATTCCCAAGTCACCAAAGATCCTTCTACAAGCATCTATCCATCTCTGCACTTCAATGGTCGATTCCGTTCCCAAGAAAACCTTTCCTCCAAGAGAAGTATAGTCCTTGCAAAGCTTAGCAAAATCCACTGGTCTTGGAGCTTGAACTTGAACTCCAACATCCACTGATGGCCCTGAAGCTGGTATCCTTCTCATGATCGAAGGCATCATGGCCTCAAACATAGGAGCATAATCAACAGCTTCCCTAGCAGCACGGCCTTCCCTAGCAGCTGGTCTCCCCCTTCGACTCATCCTTAATATCTACAAAAAGGAATGACTTAGAACACCTTGAGAAACAACCGCATAAGGAGTTCAAATCCTTCTAAACTACTATATTATATATATAGTAATCATTCATCAAAATACAATTACGTCTCTCATACGTAGTTACGTCAGCAAGCGTTGGCTAAAATCGATTAACCAAAGCTCTGATACCAAATGTGACGACCGCCCATGACTCCCGCACGGAAGCAAGGGAATAATGCGCTGAAAGTGTGCCAGGCAGCCATTGACGATTGTCAAGGGTAAAATAAACATCGCAGACTCCATCGTAAAACTCACAGCGCATGGATAAAAATACAATAGAGAAATATAATATAGTGAAGCTCCCAATAGAACAGAATATCATCATCTAATCATAATAGCTTTATACATGGTCTGAATCATGAATACAAGAAGCCTCACTACATAGCACTCAGAGTAATCAACAAACAGCGGAATATCCAGTACATAGAATGTGAAAATAATATGCAAAGCCTCCTGCTCGTCTTCGTCGTCATCATCGTGAGCCATTAAGATCAGCACCTGTCACCTAGTCTGCCCATCCCAAACATGGATGAACAGCCCAAGGTAATAAGAGGAGACATAAAACCTTGAGTCAGACAGAGTCTTAGTGAGCAGTAAATCAACTATCAAACATACCAAAGAGTATAAGGGATAAAAGGAATAGGAACCAAACCATCCCACTCCACCTCGTTCTACAGTGATAGCCCCCAGACACACACTAAGGAGAAGCAAGCATATCATGGCAGACAATTAAAGTAAAGCAAAAATCATTCGAGTCAAGGTCGATGTTTTCCAAATACAAACCCCCAAGGCCTAAACCAAGATCAGATAAGCACCTAGAAAACACCGCTCTTGAGACCGAATGATGGCTCAGCCAAACATCCATGACTCTGGCTATCACTGTTATCATTGCCTTGATTTCACCGTTAATTGAATGACCAACTCATTCTCTTATCCATCTGTCAAGGGCTAATGGTAACCCCGGTTCTAGACATAACTCCGCACGTCGTCGCAGCCCGTGCCTAGGAATTTTCGCAACTACCCAGGGTACTAGCACGTCGTCGCAGCCCGTGCTTGGAACGTCGTCGCAGCCCGTTCCAACGTACTCTTGCTTTGAGCATGCTAGAACCTTCAACAACGATGAGATCTCAGCCTCCTAGTCATCCTCCTTGACGACTATTTTCATACTAGCTCAAGCGCCTCTCAAGCTAACCATTATCATCAACCCGGATCGCATCACCGAGTTATCAACATAGCTTCGCACGTCGTCGCAGCCCGTGCTTGGAACGTCATCATGACCCGTCCCATCTCATCATCATGCTTTGCCTCCTCGCATCATGACAAAGTCCATCTCAATACCATACTTTGCCTCCTCGCATTATGGTAAAGTCCATCTCAACATCATCTAATCCATACATATGAGCTTCAACATCCGCTTCATATGCCACAAGCAGCTTTCACCATTCAAGAGCCTTTCCACTTAGCTTTTGAATCATCTTCGACCATCTTGTCTAGATCTAACTATCAATCAACTAACATACATAGCAATCAATCAAATCAATCATTAACTTAAGCAATCAAGTAGTCAAATATGGTCTAAATAGGCATTTATAACTACAATGGCAATTTCGTAAATAAATGAGCATAGATATAACATACATGAATCATGGGTTTCTAGCATAGATCTAACAAATATAAATCATGGGTTTTGTCTCTACAACTTGATGAATGAACTTGCATAAGTAAACATCTTCATAAGTAATGGATCTACACTTGGATCTAAGGAAAATGTATGAAATCACTATCTACAACACTCCAACAAACCACCAATCCAATATACTCCTTTGGGTCCGCGTGAGAGATAACCACCACTCACCAAATCACCCAAACACTTCAAAAACTATCAACTTCAGATCTGGACAGTAAGGATTCAAGCTTGATTCGTCGAAATCTTGCTTGAAACGATGGAACCTAGCTTTGTTGGATGAAGATCTTCAACTTTGGCTCTTGGATCTTCGATCTTGGATGGATATTAGAACTAGATTAGAGTGGAGAAAAGAAGATGAAGAAATGTTGTAGTCGAGCTCTCAAAATGGCAGCACTTCGTCGCTTCAAAAACCGGTGCCAAAAAGTGAGCCAAACCCCTCTATTTATAGGCTGATTTTTAGGTCGTACGTTTTTAGGTCGGTCGCTCTTAGGTCGGTCACGACCTAACGACCTAACAGCTAAGGCACTCACACGACCTAACCCTAAGGCACTCACACGACTTAACATAAGTCGGTAATGACCTAAAACATACGGCCTAACACTCTAACACAGCGGCAACCTTTCCTAAGTCGCCTGGTCGACTTACGACCTAACTTAGGTCATCCCACGACCTAAGACTCACGACCTAAAAGCACACATGACTCAAGATGTGACGACTTAACAGCCTCACGAGTTACGACTCAATTCTAGTACAACCTAAGGCCCACAGCATCCTAACTTAGGTCGTCTTCGACCTAACACTTGCCGCGACTTACTGGGTTACGACCTATCTCTCAACCCCGCCTTGCGACCTAACAAAATTAACGGCCCAGATGACCTTACGACCTAAAACGAACGCGGATTAACTATGCCGCGACCTAACTAGTATACGACCTATCGAGCAACACGAGTTACGACCTATCACTAAGTCGCTAACGACTTAGCATGTACCGACCTAACCATCATACGACCTAACCCCTTAGGTCGTTAACCCTTAGCTCGGTGACTCACTATCTCTACTAACCCACTGACTCGTAGGTCGCTGCTCCTCTAACTCGCTAACTCTTAGGTCGCCAACTCCTTATCTCGGCCATACTTCCTAATTTGCTAACGAATCAACATACTAACTCGTTAACACATTAGGTCGCTCACCACTCCTCAACGACCTAACATCCAGACGACCTAACCCCACTAACTCATCCATCCCCTAAGTCGCTATCTAACTCATTAACTCGTAACTCGCGAAGACCACTAACCTGTTAACTCGCTCCAACACTAACTCGAGTTAACTTTCCAATCTAACTTCCTCGCGACTCAAACAACATACGAGTTATCCTCCCCTACGACTTAGGTTAAGGACAACTTATCAACACTAATGACCTAGAATTCTACGATATATCGACACGTAAAATACGGGTCGTTACAGTAACTCTGATATGTATTATATGAATGTTTTGTAAACAGATTTATAAACTGTATATTTTATTATTATATTTTATCCTTCCGCTGCGAGATTCTGTTTTCTTTTATTTCTTTCTTGTTTTTTTCTTCTTATTATCCCATAACAATCCGCCCTTCCGTATGGTTTGAATAGGCATGTGTGTCGGTTTAAAGCATGTGAAAAGGCGGGATGTTACATCTGGTATCAGAGCGAGGTTTAGCGATAAACCTTAGCTTTGTGGGGTTTGACTCTTTACTAATAGGGTTGTAATACCCTATGGGAGTCGCTGAGTGTATATATATGAGAGAGTGTATTTGTTAGTGATATAAAAAGATTTTAATATTGGGTTAATCTGTTTCGTTTTGTATTTATAAATTCTAGTTGGTGCATGAGACGCTGTGACATCAATAGGGATGTCTAAACACTTAATAGGACAGACCGACATAATATTTGTTTTTAATATAGGTGAATGAAATAACTTTGCCTATTATATTTTCTATATATAAAAATATTTTATAATGACATATATTTGGTTGCTATAGATTGGGTGTTAGGTAATGAAAATATAAATAATGGTTGAAACTAAGTTGAAAGTAAAATAAATGAAATCTGGAAATTTAGGGCTTAAGTTCCGGGGTTTTGAAATTTCTTTCGAAATTTTTTTTTTGGAATATAATAATATTGTGTATAAGTATTTTCTGACATAAATATTTTAATATAATTAGGAAGAATTGTTTTAATGAAGATTTTTGGAGAAAATAAGTTTTGTACTTTCCTCTTTGTCGCTGGAAAATAATTTCGGTGATGGCGGCCGCTTCATCGACTTTCATTTTCGAGTTTCGAAGGGGAAAGGCCACTGTAGTAGTTTTACTGCAGATTCATTTTCGAAAAATATATAAGTTTTGAATTGTTTAAATATAATTAGAGATATATAAGTTGCAAGAATATATTTATCTATTATTTTAAAATAATTTGAAATTTAACTCGGTATTTAATTCTTAAATTTCCATTAATTAATTGTTTCAATTATTGTAGTAAAATAAAAGGTAAGTA
Organism: Allium cepa; assembly: GCA_030765085.1. Classification (NCBI taxonomy): domain Eukaryota; kingdom Viridiplantae; phylum Streptophyta; class Magnoliopsida; order Asparagales; family Amaryllidaceae; genus Allium; species Allium cepa. Next base: position 337,960,040 of record CM060932.1, on the reverse strand, counting down.
ATTAATAATTGAAACCTCTAATTTAGGTAAGAGATTTAATGCTAAGTTGTTAATGGATTTAAAGAAAATTTGAAATTTGTAACATATGAAACAAAGAGTAATATTATTGAACATCAAATTTAATTAAAGAATGAGATAAAACTTGTATAAGTTCATTTGCATTTTCTTTAACATATATAACTTACCAATATAAAAAGTTGAAATGTTAAATAGGAAATGTAATGAATATTGTACAAGTAAAAGTAGGAAATGAAGTACTCAATGAATTTGCTATTATAAATGAGAATTTAATGTATAAACTTAAGTTACAATTGAAATTTTAACTATAAGTGAATATAATTAAAGGTAAGTAATTCAAATGGATGAATATCAACTTAAGTAAATAAAATGGAAATGCTAATAAATTAAAATGGGACATGAATACTATTGATAAACAAATGTAAATAAATGAGGGCATGCAATAAATGAACGAAAAATTATAATGAAATAAAAAGAACTGCCATGACCTGAGATAATGGAAATGAAAAATTGTAAGTAATAAGTAAAAAAAATATAACCGAAATAAACATTGAATGAGTAAATGAAATTAAAAGTTTGTTAGAAATAAATGTAAACTATAAAAGGAAAATTTATGTGGTATGAATAAAAAGAGAAATTAAACAACAAAGGTATGAAATTAATAAAAGGTTAAGTTGATTGTTGTTTGAATTATTGTTGTTTGGTTATGGTTGTTTGGGTAAAATACTTTGAAAATTGGATTTGGAGTGAATGAATAATCTATTTAGTTTATCTTAGACTGTTGAGTAAATGATGCACTTGATGGTTTATTCTTCATTCCGTACGATTTAAAGGATTTGAACCCGAACGACTATTTATTTGTTTGGTTGAATGGTTGTTTTGTATTTGTTGTATGCTGATTGTTGTATTAATTTGTTGTTAGTGATTGAAACCACTTAAAAATTTCACTTTACATAAATTGTAACCCTTTTAGATTTTATAGGTGTAATGCAGGTTATGGAAGCAATTGCTACTGCTATTGGCTCCATAAATTAAGCATAAATTTCCCCACAAATAGGTACGTTTCGAATTACGGTTTATTTAAGGTAATAAATTTAGTAAATTATTATTTATAAGTTAAATATTTTGAATAAGATGTATTGTTATTTAATTCTTCTTTTCCCTTTTTTTTCTTTTCGGGGATGAAAAGTTTTGAGTGGGGGAGAGTGTAACGACCAGTGTAAATTCGATGTTTAAAATGAATTAAATTAATAGGATTTTATTTTAAATTTAGAAAGAAATAAAAATCTTATTAATTTATATGAAAGCAAATATTGAAATTTGATTTATCAAGGGTAATTAAAATTTACAAATTAAATTATATATTGCAATTAATAGTAATAGTGGAAATTGTTGCAAATATTGAATTTGTCAATGGAATAAAATATTGATTTACGGAAGTTGAATATAAACGTAGGTAATAAAGTAATGCAAGAAAATAAATAATGTAATTAGTACAATCCCTTTTATTTGTAAACTATTGTAAGGTGTTAATTAATTGGAATAGTGAAAATTTGGAAATAGATTCAAATTTATGTAAGACAATGAATTGCAGTAATTAAAGTTAATAAATCAATGGATTAAATGGAATAATTAATTGGAGTTAAGATCTAAATTTGTATGTGAGCATTCATTGATATTGGAATATAAAAGGGTAAATTTATAGTATAAAATGTAGACATCACCTTTAAGATGATGGGTTTATAATTGATGCATAATAGGGAAATCAAATGAATTGGTTTAATTGAATAACAATTAGCAATTAATGAATGAAGAGAAATTTTAAGGGCGTAATTGTTTTCGTTAAATTAATTTTGGTAACAAATTGTATTGAATATAGATTTAACGTTGGGTGATGTATTTAAGTAATAATTGGAGAACAATGTAAATTATATCCGTGAATGGTCAATTCAATTAAACAACAAGATTTTTAAATAAAAAAACGTTTTTATTTAGGTTTCAATTTGTTAATTTATGAAGTTTAATGGGAAATCAATTGCAAAAAAATTGCCCTAATTTATGCAGTTAGAGGAGATTTGGATTTGCATTATAGATGGAAGTATAATCTAAATTGATAGGTAACAAACTTAAGAATAAAATTTAGAGCTAATAGGTGGCAAATTTATATAGTTGTTTATTTACGTAATGTGTACGTAAGCTTTGGTAAACCGATTTCTATCGATCCAAATCTAACGATTTGTTAATATAGATTTAAGTATAGGAGCAGTATTTATTAATTAAATTGAAGTATTGAAAAATAAATGAAATTCAACGTTTAATATTACATTATTGTAAGTAAGATAATATGTGTAAGTATTGTTAAGGTTATTCATATTTGACAAATTTATTGAGTTATAAGGATTGATATATAAATTAATGTTGGTTTAGGATATCGTTACTTGGTGATTTATTATAGAGTAACGGGAGTGTGAACGTAAAATAATAAAAGCATAGATTTATGGTTGGACATAATTTATGGTTTCAGGAATTTAAATCCAAAGATTTATTTATTTGAGGAAATAATACGTATTAAATCTCAACTTGATATAATCAATGCAAATATAGTAATTAAAAATAAATTGCAAGTTGGTAATTTAGGATGTTTGTGAGTAAATTTGCAGGTAAGATAATTTTTAAAGTTTTACCCATTCATATAATTTATTTAAATATATATAAATCAAATGGCAACATTGTGTTAATAATAGTCGTAAGTGAATTTGAATGCTAAAGGGGTAACAATCGTTTTAGGTTAACCGTTTATTTAATATATTAAGTCTAGACTGGTAATCGATTGAAATAAAAAAAATTATTTTGTTTTGTTAATGTGACTTGGTTAATAAAGAGGTATTTATATGAAATGAAGCATGCATGAGAAATGCATTATAATTCAATGTTATGTTTACCCATTAAATATATACTAGGTTAAGTATCAAATAGAGGGAAAGAAAAGTAAATATTGAATTGATTAATGAATAAGTATTCATTGGATAGAAATTTAATGTAAAGTTGATATTAATTGTATAAAATCTATCTAAGATAATGAATTGCAATAAATTGTGGGTTGATAATAAGGTGTGAATGGAAATTTGATTTGTTATATTAAATGAATGGGATTCAAATTTATTGGGAAAGGTAAATGGATATTTGGTAATAAATATAAACGGACTTCAATAGTGAATTTAGTTAATTTGAATATATATAATAAATAATGATTTAATGGAAACCTATAATCTGTATATATCTATAATATTTGAGTGGAAATAATATATACTTACAAATGTGGGATTTAGAGTCTTACAACAATTATTAGGAGTGATATTATTAGTTCATTCAATTAAATTTGAAACCATTGCAATAGATGTAAATTAAGGGTTGTGTTAAATAAAGTAATAAATGTGAAATAATGTAAATGTCTTCATAGTATGGTGATTTGTAATTATTACGTTAATTTAAATTATCGTTTAGCGCGTTTGTTTGTCAGATCCATCTACTCTAATTCTAACCTATCTATATAAACCCTAGCCTCCATCTATTCTCTTTTATTTGTGCGTTCATTTTCTTCAATTCTTTCTCTTCCTAAATGGATGCAAATTTCAGATCCAATTCTATTCAAAAATCAAATAAAATTCAAAGTTCTCAGAAAATTTCAAAAATTATGTTGTAGTTTTCATCTACGGATCTAAGCGCAGTCTCTGTTTTTGCAATAGTCGCTTAAGTCAACCAAAAATCACGGTCAAACGTGTAAAATTCGAAACCCAAAAGGTTGAATTGGGGCTTTTTGATTCCTTCATCTATTTGCGAAATTGGAACATGGGTTTGGTGAGATTAGTCACTGGGGGTGCGCAGGAAACGCTGACGTGGCAGGTGGTAATAGGTAGGTTTATTTTGTTTGAATTTAATTTAATTTTGATTTTTCAAACGCGTTAATACATTTAACTTCCACATACGAACTCCGTTTCATGCGTGATTTTTTTTGTTAGGATCGTAATTAAATTCCAGATTTTTTGACGCCGGTTTGGACAGATTTGGAGACCGTCGAATTTTGGGTTTAAATCGGATTTAAATTCGATTTAAATTCAAAAGGTGAGTGTTTTAACCCACTCACAACTTCTAAAATTTCTAATGTTTGTTAAATTGATTTTTGATATGAGTAGAAATTTATTTATGACTGTTGGTATGCTTTATTCATCATCTCTGTTAAGTCGCATTTATTTTATTTAACTGTTAATTTATTTTATTTATTGCATATAGTTCAACAGTTATTAAATTTTTATTTGCATATAAACTGCTAGATTAACAGTTATAAAATTTATTATTGAATATAAACTGTTAGTTAATACCTGTTATTTATTACCTGTATAATTTATATGCTCTATATCGATGATTGTTTGAAATTGGATGCTGATTGCAAATGCTGGTTGATGATTGATATTTGGATGAATGGATGCTATATTTATATTGTATAAACTGCAAGTCATCATGCATTTTCATTTCATTCGGGATTGCGGTTTGAAATGATATACAACCGCATTTTTATTTTTAAATTGCGGATTGAAATGATAAACATCTGTATCACTTGACCATAGGGTAGAAAATTTTGTACAGGCACCGCGGTATATATATATATATAAAATTATTTTTGAAATGATTTTCATGGTGTTGTAAAGCTATATATATGGTTTATGGGATATTGATTTGGTTATTTATATATATATATAGTAATTTTCGAGTTTTTAAAGCTTTATATGAATTTGATTTGAAGTATAAAATTTAGTTGATTTTCGAGATCAATATGATTAAGAATTTATTTAAAATTAAATTTCTGGAGTTTTAAATGACTTAAAAGAGAATAAGTTTTGAAGATGAATATTAAGTTAAATTGGAAATTTAATAAAAAGTTAGAACTTTTAAAGGATATGATTTTATAACTTGATTTTTGTGTAGAATGATTTAAATGAATGAATATCAGGTTTACTTAAATGAATATAAAATAAATTGAAAGATTTTTTCCAGTTATGTGAAGTTAAAGGTTTTCTTAAATTATATTGAATTCATTAAGTAAAGATTTCAAGTCTAAATAATAAGTAATTGAATTTAATATATATGGGATTTTTAAATGAGTTTGTTTTTTTGAAATAGTGAAATAATTAAAGTTTTGGAACATAAGAATTGAAATTGTATTTGGAAGTTTAAATCGATATTTGAATTTGATTTGTGAAATCTAAAGAAGCTATGTAACGACCCATTAGATTTGATGATATTAAACGAATTAAATTAATATATTTTCTAATCTAATTTAGAATAAATGTAGGAGTTGGATATAGTAACTGGGATTAAAGATTAACAAATTGAAATGTTTATATAGAAATAGGTAGAATAACGAAAATTTGTGTTTGTGGTTATAAGTCATAATTAGTTGATTAAAATAATATTTATGAAATAATAACTGAAGTTAAGTGCAACCATATTTATGGAAGTAAATTGTATTTGGTGAATGTTAACATTGAATATAGTTATTTAGAATAGAAAGGTTTTTAGATAATATATTTTCTATAAAATTTGGAATTTGATGTATGTTAACAATGTAATAGTTACATGGAAATAGATTTGAATAATGTGATTTTGCACACTTTGTGTAAGATAAATATAAGAGAGCAATATAAGTGTTGAATTAATAATTATTAATAAAAATATTACCTAGAATGAGACTCATTAATATAAGAATCAATAGTGGAAGATTTACATTTGATTGTAAAAAGGGTAGTAACTAATTAAAAGTGACCGTTGAATAAATCAATGCAATAGGTGTTGATAAGTAAATTTAATGAATGTTGTCAATAATAAATGGGCATAAAATAGTAATAAAATTGTTTTGCCTATGAAATTGTATGTATTGAGAAGCTAAAATTGAATTTGAAATTTTGTAGTAAATAGGGAATAAGAAGACAGTTATTAAGTAGTAAATTAATAAATGAATTCTAATAGTAACGTAGTAATTAGTGCATATGTTTTGGAAATGGGTGATAATTACAGAGTTTACCGATTCATCTAATTTATTTAATTTAAATCTAAATCTATGGCAACATTTTGTTAACAAATGTTGTAAGTGAATTTAAATATAAAAGAATTACAAGTGTTCAGGTTAACCATTATTTATTTAGTTAAGAATGGATATAGATTTAAATAAATCTAAATTAATTATTTTGGTTGTTAATGTGTCTAGATAATAAAGGAGAACTTTAAGGAAATAAAATATAAATGAATGTATTTGGGAATAGAGTTCTTTTATATGTGAATAGTTATAATGTTGCTATTAAGAATGAACGTTACTTTAATTATTAATATAGTAACGGAAGTATGAATAAATTTATAGAAACATAAGACTTACTTTAAGGTAATATTTGAGTGTAGACTTTTTGAAATAGATTTGACAACGATAATTATTGTTCGTTACCTAGCTTATTTGTCGTTAAGTTTATTTCTAAATCAAATCCCAAATGTATTCACTAAATGTTTACAGTTGCGTAGTTTTGATTTGTAATTGCAGTAGTTAGTTATATAAGGTGAGGTCTATACTAATTTTAAAATTTTATTGGACCATTGGTTGATATAGACTTTAGAAAGCGAGATTTATAATTTTTAATTTGAGTATAAAATTCAACAACTGATATTTATTACAAATAAAATGAAATTAAACGTAAAATATTACGTTATTGAACTTAAAATGGAATTTGTAAACATTAGAGTGAAATCTTGGACTAATGTTAGTAACATCTTTATTTTAGGTGAAAGTTGAGAATATAAAGATTTAAAAATCTAAAGTATGGGTTTTTGAGAATATAATTTATAAAATTCTTAATTATAAGAAAGTGCAGAAATGAACACTGAAATTGATATCTTGTCCATTTTAATTCACATCCAAGCTTGTTAAATCATTTGAAATTGATTAAATTATATAAGCAATAACATTTGGACAAATTTAGAATATTAATATAAAATTGGATTTTTATAATTTATTTAATTTATTTAATGAATATTAAAGATAGCCATTTTGGCCACGGACTCGGATTTCGACGAAACCAGTTTCATCGGATCCGTAATGGTAAATTATAATAATGTTTCAAGTTTCGTAGCAATCGGACTTATCGTTTGATCGTACGGACTCGAAACGCCTTGAAATTTATGCATTGAAATCAATTGAATTTGGAAAATATTGATTTCAGCATAACTTCTTCATACGATCGAATTTGGTCGTGAAACTTTTTCCATCGCATTCAGAATATTTTAAAATACCTATCTGGATATATAGATTTAACAAATTCGACTCCGGAGACATAGCGGACTTTTTGGACCAACTACTGTTTAGCGCGTCCGTTATCCGTACCCACCTAACCTTCTTCTATTTGTCTATATATATGCGATCATAAACCCTAGTCTCTATTCTTTTGCTGTACGTTCATTTCTTCACTCTTTTCTCTTCCCCAAATGTATACATCTCAGATCCAATTCCAGATCTATCCACAGTTCAAAAATCAAAAGTCAAAACTCAAAAAATTCAGAAAATTCTCAAAAAAATATATGTTGATCTTCTCGAAACACGTAACCCCATGGTGAAATTCGTTTTTCAATTAGAGCTGTCGTTCATCCAGAATAAATTCAAACAGCCCCAAAACCGTTCATCATCGCCGTAACAAAAGTTGTCGGATCGGAAAATCATTTCTGGGTTTTGTAGAGTGGACGATGGGGATCGCATCTATATGGTTCGTTCGTCGTTTCAACGATCGGATTGGCCCCAAAAATTTGATTAGGGCTCTAAAAAGCATAGGCGGCTGTTGTTTTCTTTGTGCGTTGTTCATCAACCTTGGTATCGCGGCGGCCTGGAGGGGTTCCAGAGGGGTGCGGCGTTGCTAGCTTGTGGCGACTGAAGTTGAGCGTGTGGCGGCTGAGGATGGTCCTAGGGTTTAGGTGATGTATAAGTTTCGCGTGCATGTATGAAGGCTTGGTTGTTCCGCGTGATAATACCTGTAGCCAAGTGGAAGAAAGGTTGACTTGTCTCTGTAAGTTAGTTTAGATTTGTGTATTTTGTTTTAATTTTAAATTTTATGTTCAATCGAATTTTCGTCATAACTTCCCTATACGAACTCCGATTCACGTGATTTTTCTTTTGTTAGGATCGAAATTTAATTCCAAATCTGATGACGCTGGTTTGGACAGATTTGGAGACCGTCGAATTTTTGGGTTTAAATTGAATTTAAATTCGATTTAAATTCAAAAGGTGAGTGTTTTAACCCACTCACAATTACTAGAAGCTTTTATGTTTGTTAAATAAATTTTAGAAATGAATAGAAATTTATTTATGAGCTTTTGGCATGTTATTTCATCCATATCTGTTGAATTGCATTTTATTGAATTTAGCTGTTAATTAAATTGATTGATTGCGTATTAATTGGCTGTTAGAAATTATTGTTGCGTATGAACTGCTAGTTAACAGTTATATAAATTATTACTGAATATAAACTGTTAGAGTAATAGTTGTTAAATTTAATTTGAATAAAATTGCCAGTTATTACCTGTTATATATTATCAAACATATATTGTTATTGATTGATATGGATGGATGTTTGTGATTGGATGATGGATGTTTGTGATTGGATTTTAGACGTGTTGTTGAATGAATGTTTATTTGATATCATTAAACTGCAAGTTAGCATACATTTTACATTTCATTCGGGATTGTGGTTTGAAATGATATATAACCGCAAATTTTTATTTTTAAATTGCGGATTGAAATGATAAATATCCGTATCACTTGACCATAGGATAGAAAATTATATACAGGCACCGCGGTCTATATATAACTATTTTAATGTGATTTCTATGGGTTGGATAGAATACGGTTTATAAATCTTAAATTTTATACTGTATAAATATTTTTCTTCCGTATTTATATACATGTAAAGTTGGAATTTTTGAAATTAAAAAGTGTATAAATTCCTTTATATAAAATGGAAGAAAATTTAGAAAATGGAGTTTGATAAATTTATATCTTATGTTTAAATATTAAGTTGGAATTTTGAAGATATGATATTTATAATTGGATTTTTCCCAAAATATATTGAAATGAATATTCTAGTAAAATTTGAATTTGGAAGTATATATATATTTTACTAGAAATTGAAGTCTTATTATTTTGGATTTTTTGTGAATATTCTAGGCTAATTAATAGAACATTTGATTTGAAAGAATAAAATCCAACTTTAGTTGAAATATTTATACTCAAAATGGATATACGTATATATATGAATTTATTGAAATGGTTTTGGAACTTGAAGCGATATTAAATTTTGGTTTTAACTTTAAATAAAGAAATGTATTGTAAAGCCACGAGAAATATTTCTTTTCAAAGTAACATTTAAGTTAAACCACTTATTTTATATACTGTTGAATATCCAAACCATTTAGTTTGAAGGTAATGGTTTTAAATTCTATGGATTTCGAAGTGTTATATTAAGAGTTAAATTTCCAAATATTTGGTTCAAGGAATTTTATTAATAAAAAGGTGACAAAATTTTGGAAAGGAAATATTTGGAAACGATATCATTGATTTGGGTTTGCATAAATTAATATCAAAATGAATTGTTGGGTTTAAAAGAAGAAATGATATCGTAATATTATGGTTTTGAAATGAATTTTATTCTGGTTTTAAAAGTATAAACTGTTTTAAATGACCGCGGTGTTATAATAACGATTGGTTGGCAAAGAGACCGGGATCGGATATGGACATACTCTCTGTCGATACCGAAAACCACTTTGACTAACCGTGTACGCGGTGGAGATTCCGGAATGAAGTAGGTGGTGGTGATGTTTCCTGTAAGGTAAATACGTGGACCCAACTCCCGTGAGTTGGCATAAGGTGGCTAAAACAGGAGCGCTTGACGGGTTAATGAGGTCATTCCTCTGATCGGACACTCCTCTTCGATATTATACTATGACTTTGGATTGATTCAGTGGCCACTTCTATTTTTTTGATTTGGGGAGTTGTTTCGAGGTGGGCGGTTGCTGCGGCTTCGCGTTACCATCGGCCCGGACGCGTAATTGGTATATCTACCCTGGCATTGCCTAGTTGTGCCGTGTCACCTACCATACCGAGCCTTGTACGAGTTTGGATTTCTCCCGTAGCCCGTGTGGTATCCTCTAGTGGCTTCCCGATCAGGAGGGACTATGATATTGGACGGACTACTGGGACTATTACGTGTTAAGGGCTATATGGGTAACCCCTTAACGCTATTTAAAAGTAAGTTTATTTTATAAATAGACACTATTATAATAGCGCAATATACTATAGTAAATAGTTTAACGGATCCTTAGGAGATGTAAATCCCGAACATCTCTTGAGTTACTGTACTCATATTTATTTCTGTTTATTTAACTCACATAAGATTTTCTAGTCTGACTCGAGTGTTTTTGTCTTTTCAAATTCGCTCGGGTCAGTCCGAGCGTTTCAGGATAGCAGATTTTAGCTTTGGAGGACGAAGACGAAGAATCAGTATATATTTTATCTATAGTATTGCACCACACTCTTTCTATTCCGCTGCATTGCTTGTATTGGTATGTGTAACTCTGATATTTATTGTGAAAGAAGAATCAAGCTTTTGTAAACTGTTTATGAACTGTATATTTGTTATTATATTTTATCCTTCCGCTGTGAGATTCTATTTTCGTTTTATTTCTTCTCTATTTTTCTTATTTACCCCATAACAATCCGCCCTTGCGTATGCTTTGAATTGGCACGAGTGTCGGTTTAAAGTGTGCGAAAAGGCGGGATGTTACATCTGGTATCAGAGCTTTGGTTTAGCGATAAACCTTGGCTTTGTGGGGTTTGACTCTTTGTTAATAGGGTAGTAATACCCTATGGGAGTCGCTGAGTGTATATATATATATATGAGAGAGCGTATTTGTTAGTGTTATAAAAATATTTTAATATTGTGTTAATCTGTTCCGTTTTGTATTTATAAATTCTGGTTGATGCATGGGACGCTATGTCATCAATGGGGATTTCTAAACACTTAATAGGACAAACCGACATAATATTTGTTTTAATATAGGTGAATGAAATAATTTTGCCTATTATATTTTCTATATATAAAAATATTTTATAAAAGATATATATATATATATATATATATCTATTTGGTTGCTATAGATTGGGTGTTAGGAAATAAAAATATCTATAATAATTGAAGCTAAGTTGAAATTATGATAAATCAAATTGGAAATTTTAGAACTTAAGTCCGGGATTTTTTTTCCAAATATGTTTTCAAAGAATTTATGAAAAATAATGGTTCGGTTTGTAAGTATTTTCTTATATAAATATTTCGTATAAATTTGAAGAATTGTTTTAAAAAGAAGATTTTGGAAAAGAATTAAATTTTGTACTTTCCTCTTTGTCGCTGGAAAATAATTTCGGTGATGGCGGCCGCATCATCGACTTTCATTTTCGAGTTTCGAAGGGGAAAGGCCACTGTGGCAGATTCTACTGCAGATTATTTTGAAATATTTAAAATTTTAATTGTTTTAAATATAATTAGAGATATATAAGTGTAAGAAGTTATTTATCTATTATTTCAAAATAAATTGAAATTTGACCTGGAATTCAATTCTAAAATTTTCCATTAATTAATTGTTAAATTTTAGTGAAATAAAAAGTAAGAAATAAATGGATTGAAACCTCTAATTTAAATAAGAGAATTATTGCAAAGTTATAAAGAGAAATTGAATACATATGAGACAAAGCGTAATATTGATTAACATTAAATTTAATTAAAAGATTAGATAAAACCTGTATAAGTTCTTTTGCTTTTTCTTTAACATAAATAACTTACCAAATATGAAAAGCTGAAATGTAAATAAGAAATTTGAATTGAAAATTTTACAAGTAGAATTTTGGAAATAATGGAGTACTCAATAGATTGCTATTATATAAATAAGAATTTAGTGGTATAAACTTAAGTATGATTTAAAATGCTACTAGTAATATAATAAAAAGTAGGTAAGATAGATAAATGACTGTAAACCCTAAGTAATAAATTAATAAATTCCTTATTTTAAGAATAAAGGTTAAAAGGTTAATAATTTAAGTGTAATTAAAAAGGGTTACTGCAATTAAATATAATGGAAAGTGGGTAATTAAAGTGTTACTACTATTAAATATAATAGAAACTTCAACCTTAAATAAATGAATGAAATTAAAGGTAAGTTGAAATTGTAATTTATAAAACAAATATATATCAATGAAAGGAATGGAGAGGAAACTTGTAAATTTTCACTTACATTCTTAAACGTACATAACTTACCATATAATAAAAAGTTGCAATGTTAGTAAGAAAAGGTAAAGGGAAATCTTACAAGTGAAGCTGGAGGTAATAAAGGTATTCTATTAATTTGCTATTATTAATGAGATTTGATTGTAATAACTTAAGTTAAATTGGAAATTTCTATATAAGAAAGGGTAAGAAGTATAAATAGATGATATAAACTTAAGTCAGTAAATTGGAATACGAATATAATGAATTTTGCAATAAATGGAAAATGAAAATTGTAAGAAATAAAGAAATCCCTCCATAAGTGAAAGAAAGAAAATCAAACCACTGAAGCATGAAATAAATGTATAATAAGTTAATTTAGTTGTTGGTTTGAATTGTTATTGTTTGATTTATGTTGTTGGGTAAGGAATTTGAAGTTGTGGGATGAATAAATAATCTATCTATGTTCCATCTAAGACTGTTGAGTAAAGAATGCACTTGATAGTTATTTTTCATTTCGTACAATTTCAGAATTTGAACCCGAACAACTAATTGTTTGGTTGATTGAATGATCATTTGTTTGTGGTGTGTGCTGTTTGTTAAAATTTATGGTTGTTGCATTTGATGGGATATGAATGATTGAATCTACCTAAACATTTCACTTTAATATAAATATTTAACCTTTCAGATTATATAAGTGAATACAGGTGATGGAAGCAACTGTTACTGCTTTTGGTTCCATAATAATAAGCGTATTGCCCAACAAATAGGTACGTTTTCGGATTACGTTTAAAGCGCTATTTTTATAATTTTCCCGTGTTGGGATATAATATTTTGATAATATATGTAATATATTTGTATATTTTGATATTATATTTTCTCCAGAGTCTCTCCGTACAAAGGAGACCCTGCCAAAATTTTTCCGTAAATTTTGGACTTAGAATTTTGTGAAAATATTTTCCCAACTTTAGTAATTTAAGCACAAAAGAATATAATGATTATAAACAGGTACATTTTATTTAAGAAAATAAATTTAGCAAATTATTGTTCATAAGTTAATATTTGAAATAAGATGTACTGTTTATTCTTCCTTCTTCTTTTTTTCCTTTTCGGGGACGAAAAGTTTTGAGTGGGGGAGATTGTAACGACCCGTTAGATTTGATGATATTAAACGAATTAAATTAATATATTTTCTAATCTAATTTAGAATAAATGTAGGAGTTGGATATAGTAACTGAGATTAAAGATTAACAAATTGAAATGTTTATATAGAAATAGGTAGAATAACGAAAATTTGTGTTTGTGGTTATAAGTCATAATTAGTTGATTAAAATAATATTTATGAAATAATAACTGAAGTTAAGTGCAACCATATTTATGGAAGTAAATTGTATTTGGTGAATGTTAACATTGAATATAGTTATTTAGAATAGAAAGGTTTTTAGATAATATATTTTCTATAAAATTTGGAATTTGATGTATGTTAACAATGTAATAGTTACATGGAAATAGATTTGAATAATGTGATTTTGCACACTTTGTGTAAGATAAATATAAGAGAGCAATATAAGTGTTGAATTAATAATTATTAATAAAAATATTACCTAGAATGAGACTCATTAATATAAGAATCAATAGTGGAAGATTTACATTTGATTGTAAAAAGGGTAGTAACTAATTAAAAGTGACCGTTGAATAAATCAATGCAATAGGTGTTGATAAGTAAATTTAATGAATGTTGTCAATAATAAATGGGCATAAAATAGTAATAAAATTGTTTTGCCTATGAAATTGTATGTATTGAGAAGCTAAAATTGAATTTGAAATTTTGTAGTAAATAGGGAATAAGAAGACAGTTATTAACTAGTAAATTAATAAATGAATTCTAATAGTAACGTAGTAATTAGTGCATATGTTTTGGAAATGGGTGATAATTACAGAGTTTACCGATTCATCTAATTTATTTAATTTAAATCTAAATCTATGGCAACATTTTGTTAACAAATGTTGTAAGTGAATTTAAATATAAAAGAATTACAAGTGTTCAGGTTAACCATTATTTATTTAGTTAAGAATGGATATAGATTTAAATAAATCTAAATTAATTATTTTGGTTGTTAATGTGTCCAGATAATAAAGGAGAACTTTAAGGAAATAAAATATAAATGAATGTATTTGGGAATAGAGTTCTTTTATATGTGAATAGTTATAATGTTGCTATTAAGAATGAACGTTACTTTAATTATTAATATAGTAACGGAAGTATGAATAAATTTATAGAAACATAAGACTTACTTTAAGGTAATATTTGAGTGTAGACTTTTTGAAATAGATTTGACAACGATAATTATTGTTCGTTACCTAGCTTATTTGTTGTTAAGTTTATTTCTAAATCAAATCCCAAATGTATTCACTAAATGTTTACAGTTGCGTAGTTTTGATTTGTAATTGCAGTAGTTAGTTATATAAGGTGAGGTCTATACTAATTTTAAAATTTTATTGGACCATTGGTTGATATAGACTTTAGAAAGCGAGATTTATAATTTTTAATTTGAGTATAAAATTCAACAACTGATATTTATTACAAATAAAATGAAATTAAACGTAAAATATTACGTTATTGAATTTAAAATGGAATTTGTAAACATTAGAGTGAAATCTTGGACTAATGTTAGTAACATCTTTATTTTAGGTGAAAGTTGAGAATATAAAGATTTAAAAATCTAAAGTATGGGTTTTTGAGAATATAATTTATAAAATTCTTAATTATAAGAAAGTGCAGAAATGAACACTGAAATTGATATCTTGTCCATTTTAATTCACATCCAAGCTTGTTAAATCATTTGAAATTGATTAAATTATATAAGCAATAACATTTGGACAAATTTAGAATATTAATATAAAATTGGATTTTTATAATTTATTTAATTTATTTAATGAATATTAAAGATAGCCATTTTGGCCACGGACTCGGATTTCGACGAAACCAGTTTCATCGGATCCGTAATGGTAAATTATAATAATGTTTCAAGTTTCGTAGCAATCGGACTTATCGTTTGATCGTACGGACTCGAAACGCCTTGAAATTTATGCATTGAAATCAATTGAATTTGGAAAATATTGATTTCAGCATAACTTCTTCATACGATCGAATTTGGTCGTGAAACTTTTTCCATCGCATTCAGAATATTTTAAAATACCTATCTGGATATATAGATTTAACAAATTCGACTCCGGAGACATAGCGGACTTTTTGGACCAACTACTGTTTAGCGCGTCCGTTATCCGTACCCACCTAACCTTCTTCTATTTGTCTATATATATGCGATCATAAACCCTAGTCTCTATTCTTTTGCTGTACGTTCATTTCTTCACTCTTTTCTCTTCTCCAAATGTATACATCTCAGATCCAATTCCAGATCTATCCACAGTTCAAAAATCAAAAGTCAAAACTCAAAAAATTCAGAAAATTCTCAAAAAAATATATGTTGATCTTCTCGAAACACGTAACCCCATGGTGAAATTCGTTTTTCAATTGGAGCTGTCGTTCATCCAGAATAAATTCAAACAACCCCAAAACCGTTCATCATCGCCGTAACAAAAGTTGTCGGATCGGAAAATCATTTCTGGGTTTTGTAGAGTGGACGATGGGGATCGCATCTATATGGTTCGTTCGTCGTTTCAACGGTCGGATTGGCCCCAAAAATTTGATTAGGGCTCTAAAAAGCATAGGCGACTGTTGTTTTCTTTGTGCGTTGTTCATCAACCTTGGTATCGCGGCGGCCTGGAGGGGTTCCAGAGGGGTGCGGCGTTGCTAGCTTGTGGCGACTGAAGTTGAGCGTGTGGCGGCTGAGGATGGTCCTAGGGTTTAGGTGATGTATAAGTTTCGCGTGCATGTATGAAGGCTTGGTTGTTCCGCGTGATAATACCTGTAGCCGAGTGGAAGAAAGGTTGACTTGTCTCTGTAAGTTAGTTTAGATTTGTGTATTTTGTTTTAATTTTAAATTTTATGTTCAATCGAATTTTCGTCATAACTTCCCTATACGAACTCCGATTCACGTGATTTTTCTTTTGTTAGGATCGAAATTTAATTCCAAATCTGATGACGCTGGTTTGGATAGATTTGGAGACCGTCGAATTTTTGGGTTTAAATTGAATTTAAATTCGATTTAAATTCAAAAGGTGAGTGTTTTAACCCACTCACAATTACTAGAAGCTTTTATGTTTGTTAAATAAATTTTAGAAATGAATAGAAATTTATTTATGAGCTTTTGGCATGTTATTTCATCCATATCTGTTGAATTGCATTTTATTGAATTTAGCTGTTAATTAAATTGATTGATTGCGTATTAATTGGCTGTTAGAAATTATTGTTGCGTATGAACTGCTAGTTAACAGTTATATAAATTATTACTGAATATAAACTGTTAGAGTAATAGTTGTTAAATTTAATTTGAATAAAATTGCCAGTTATTACCTGTTATATATTATCAAACATATATTGTTATTGATTGATATGGATGGATGTTTGTGATTGGATGATGGATGTTTGTGATTGGATTTTAGACGTGTTGTTGAATGAATGTTTATTTGATATCATTAAACTGCAAGTTAGCATACATTTTACATTTCATTCGGGATTGTGGTTTGAAATGATATATAACCGCAAATTTTTATTTTTAAATTGCGGATTGAAATGATAAATATCCGTATCACTTGACCATAGGATAGAAAATTATATACAGGCACCGCGGTCTATATATAACTATTTTAATGTGATTTCTATGGGTTGGATAGAATACGGTTTATAAATCTTAAATTTTATACTGTATAAATATTTTTCTTCCGTATTTATATACATGTAAAGTTGGAATTTTTGAAATTAAAAAGTGTATAAATTCCTTTATATAAAATGGAAGAAAATTTAGAAAATGGAGTTTGATAAATTTATATCTTATGTTTAAATATTAAGTTGGAATTTTGAAGATATGATATTTATAATTGGATTTTTCCCAAAATATATTGAAATGAATATTCTAGTAAAATTTGAATTTGGAAGTATATATATATTTTACTAGAAATTGAAGTCTTATTATTTTGGATTTTTTGTGAATATTCAAGGCTAATTAATAGAACATTTGATTTGAAAGAATAAAATCCAACTTTAGTTGAAATATTTATACTCAAAATGGATATACGTATATATATGAATTTATTGAAATGGTTTTGGAACTTGAAGCGATATTAAATTTTGGTTTTAACTTTAAATAAAGAAATGTATTGTAAAGCCACGAGAAATATTTCTTTTCAGAGTAACATTTAAGTTAAACCACTTATTTTATATACTGTTGAATATCCAAACCATTTAGTTTGAAGGTAATGGTTTTAAATTCTATGGATTTCGAAGTGTTATATTAAGAGTTAAATTTCCAAATATTTGGTTCAAGGAATTTTATTAATAAAAAGGTGACAAAATTTTGGAAAGGAAATATTTGGAAACGATATCATTGATTTGGGTTTGCATAAATTAATATCAAAATGAATTGTTGGGTTTAAAAGAAGAAATGATATCGTAATATTATGGTTTTGAAATGAATTTTATTCTGGTTTTAAAAGTATAAACTGTTTTAAATGACCGCGGTGTTATAATAACGATTGGTTGGCAAAGAGACCGGGATCGGATATGGACATACTCTCTGTCGATACCGAAAACCACTTTGACTAACCGTGTACGCGGTGGAGATTCCGGAATGAAGTAGGTGGTGGTGACGTTTCCTGTAAGGTAAATACGTGGACCCAACTCCCGTGAGTTGGCATAAGGTGGCTAAAACAGGAGCGCTTGACGGGTTAATGAGGTCATTCCTCTGATCGGACACTCCTCTTCGATATTATACTATGACTTTGGATTGATTCAGTGGCCACTTCTATTTTTTTGATTTGGGGAGTTGTTTCGAGGTGGGCGGTTGCTGCGGCTTCGCGTTACCATCGGCCCGGACGCGTAATTGGTATATCTACCCTGGCATTGCCTAGTTGTGCCGTGTCACCTACCATACCGAGCCTTGTACGTGTTTGGATTTCTCCCGTAGCCGTGTGGTATCCTCTAGTGGCTTCCCGATCAGGAGGGACTATGATATTGGACGGACTACTGGGACTATTACGTGTTAAGGGCTATATGGGTAACCCCTTAACGCTATTTAAAAGTAAGTTTATTTTATAAATAGACACTATTATAATAGCGCAATATACTACATAGTAAATAGTTTAACGGATCCTTAGGAGATGTAAATCCCGAACATCTCTTGAGTTACTGTACTCATATTTATTTCTGTTTATTTAACTCACATAAGATTTTCTAGTCTGACTCGAGTGTTTTTGTCTTTTCAAATTCGCTCGGGTCAGTCCGAGCGTTTCAGGATAGCAGATTTTAGCTTTGGAGGACGAAGACGAAGAATCGGTATATATTTTATCTATAGTATTGCACCACACTCTTTCTATTCCGCTGCATTGCTTGTATTGGTATGTGTAACTCTGATATTTATTGTGAAAGAAGAATCAAGCTTTTGTAAACTGTTTATGAACTGTATATTTGTTATTATATTTTATCCTTCCGCTGTGAGATTCTATTTTCGTTTTATTTCTTCTCTATTTTTCTTATTTACCCCATAACAATCCGCCCTTGCGTATGCTTTGAATTGGCACGAGTGTCGGTTTAAAGTGTGCGAAAAGGCGGGATGTTACAAGCTATTTTGTTTTATAAAAGTAGTTTGATATTTAATCACTTAAGAGATGGAAACTTGTTTCAAAGTTATGATTGTCAAGGTAGTATAATTTGGAAATATTATATTCAAGAGTTTTGATTTCTAAATATTTTATTTTGGAAAACCCTATGGTTTTGAAAAGAATATATATTGGAAAATAAAATGATATCCTATTGATTTGGGGTTTTAAGAATAAATGATATCATATTTATATGGGTTTTAAATGGATATTTTATTTTGGTTTGAAAAGAATAATTATTTTTTAAATGACCGCGTTGTTATAATAACGATTGGTTGGCAAAGAGACCGGGATCGGATATTGACATACTCTCTGTCGATACCGAAAACCACTTTGACTAACCGTGTACGCGGTGGAGATTCCAGAATGAAGTAGGTTGGTGGCGGCGTTTCCTGTAAGGTAAATACGTGGACCCAACTCCCGCGAGTTGGCATAAGGTGGCTAAAACAGGAACGATCGACGGGTTAATGAGGTAGCACCTCTGATCGGACACTTCCCTTCGATACTATACTATGACTTTGGATTTTATTCGGTGGCCACCTTCACTTTTGATTTCTTTGATGTGGGGAGTTTGTCCGAGGTGGGCGGCAGCTGCGCGCTGCGCGTTTCCATCGGCCCGGAAGCGTAATTGGTATATCTACCCTTGCATTGCCTAGTTGTGCCGTGTTACCAACCCTAGCGCGCCTTATACGATTTTGGTTTTGTACCATATCTATGAAGTGCCCTCTGACGATGCCCAGTACGGGGGAGATTACGGTACTGTATAGACTATGGGAATATATAACTGTGTTAAGGTGGAAAATGTAAAGCCTTAACGCTATTTAAAAGTAAGTTTATTTTACAAATAGACACTATTATAATAGCGCAATATACTATATAGTAAATAGTTTAACGGATCCTTAGGAGATGTAAATCCCGAGCATCTCTTGAGTTACTGCACTCATATTTATTTCTGTTAATTTAACTTACATAAGATCTTTTAGTTCTGACTCGAGTGTTTTGTCTTTTCAATTCGCTCGGGTCAGTCCGAGCGTTTCAGGATTTGAAGATTTAGCTCTGGAGGACGAAGACGAAGATGTATATTATTATTATTTACACTAGTGCACTACACACTGTTCCGCTGCATTGTTGTTGGTATGTGTAACTCTGATATGTATTATATGAATGTTTTGTAAACAGATTTATAAACTGTATATTTTATTATTATATTTTAACCTTCCGCTGCGAGATTCTGTTTTCTTTTATTTCTTTCTTGTTTTTTTTCTTATTATCCCATAACAATCCGCCCTTCCGTATGGTTTGAATAGGCATGTGTGTCGGTTTAAAGCGTGCGAAAAGGCGGGATGTTACATTATAATTATTCAAACAATTTTTTAAAATGATAATAACTCATTTTAGTTAGTTTTAAAGAGATAATGAATCAGTTTTAATGGTTTTATAAAAAAGGGACAGTTTAGCCAAAGTCCCTATTAAGTTTCAAAATGCACCAAACATCATTGCCAAAAAAAGATTGTAGATTAGGTCCCTAGAATCAAGTTACTCAGTAATTGCATACATTTATGCAATTGTTTAGTGAATAATTATAGACATTTATGCAATTATATTAAAAAATTACAAACACTTCCACAATTATTCACCAAAAAATTGCAGAAATTTCCACAATTATTCACCGAAAAATTGCGGATATTTCTGCAATTTTTTCAAAAAATTGCAGAAATTTCCACAATTATTCACTAAAATAATTACGGAAATTTCTACAATTATTCATTGAATAATTGTAGACATTTATGCAAATTTTGGATATAATCGCATAAATGTCTGCAATTATCCAGTAACTTAATTCTAAGGACCTAATTTACTATCTTCTTTTAGGAGGATTTTCGTGTATTAAGTTTTATTTAAAGACCTGAGCCTAACATTCACTTATAAAAATATATATTTAATTTGAAAATTTAAGGAAAATCGATATCGATTTATCAATATAACAATGCTTTTTGTAAATAATTGTTTAATATTGATTTATGTTGTCTTATAATTCAAATAGGATCATTTTAATTCATTTATAACAATGAGAAATTAGTTTTCAAACATTAATCATATATATATATATATATATTAACAAAGAAATGAAAATATAACCAAAAATGGGAATTCGTAATGGTTTGATGCAGATAAGTTGTACAACATTGTTTATGTAACTTGAACACCTATATAATACACACACACACACACACACATATATATATACATATATATATACATATATGTTAACATATACATATATAGCTTGTAAAAATAGAGAAGTAAAAATTTATTTACATAGGGTAATAAAATAAATATCTAAAGTAATAATTACTTTGAAAATAAAATATCAAATTAATCTTACACCACATCACATCACCACTTCCATCGTCATCACCACTATCACCTACATCTCATCCACATGAGGGCCTGCCATGCGCCACAAGAGGTGAAGGGGATGCGTTTTCTTGGGAAGGTGGAGGTATGTTGGTAATTTTACTTCGAAGATATTTTCTCCTTTTTCCTATAAATACCACCCCTCCTTCTCACTTATTCTTCACATTCATTCTTCTTCTTCTCCTTCTTCATTCTTGAGCTTTCTTGTAACGACCCAGTATTTTCAACCATTCGCATCCGCTCATGTCGGACTTGAATTGTTCAAACTACCGCGTTGTAATTTCAAATTTGGCAAATCTCAAAATATACAGTAAATAATTAATCACAGAATCACAGACACAGAATCAGAATACTCGCAGCGGAATTTAAAAATACTTAGTGGTTCATGAAGCCGCTATAAATAGTCTCAACAAATACAATTTACAAAGTCTTCCATCCCAAATATAGTTTAAATCATAAAATAGAAAATCCAAAAATCCCAAAGTCTTGATTTCATAAATAAGATAACGGACAGAAAGAAGCCAGCAACTTGAAAGGATCTACAGAAGTCCTAGCTCCGGGATGATGACTGAACTGCAACTCAGGCTGACCCGAGCGTAAAATAAAACATAAACACTCGAGTCAGGACATACATACTTATATAGTGTAAGCTAATTCAAGTGTACTGTAATATAAAACAAGTAACTTAAAGAATGCTTGGGACCGCCCATTCTCTAAGGATCCGTTAAACTATTTACTATGTAGTAATATTTCGCTATTATAATAATGTCTATTAGTAAAATAAACTTACTTTTAAATAGCGTTAAGGCTTTACATTTTCCACCTTAACACGTAATAGTCCCAGTAGTCCATCCAATATCATAGTCCCTCCTGATCGGGAAGCCACCAGAGGATACCACACGGGCTACGGGAGAAAACCAAACTCGTACAAGGCTCGCTATGGTAGGTGACACGACACAACTAGGCAATGCCAGGGTAGATATACCAATTACGCTTCCGGACCGATGGAAACGCGTAGCCGCAGCTACCGCCCACCTCGAACAACACTCCCAAATCAAAGGTGCGCACCAATACAATCACATAAGTAATAGAATGGCATACGAAGAAGTGCGTCCGATCAGAGGTGCTACCTCATTAATCCATCAATCGCTCCTATTTTAGCCACCTTATGCCAACTCACGGGAGTCGGATCCACGTATTTACCTCACAGGAAACGCCACCACCATCCTACTTCATTCTGGAATCTCCACCGAATACACGGTTGTCAAAGTGGTTTTCGGTATCGACAGAGAGTATGCCAGATATCCGATCCCGGTCTCTTTAACAACCAAACGTTATTATAACCCGTGGTTACAACTTTTAAAATGGTATTTATACTTTAAAAATCAAAATAAATTTCAAATACATTTCAATATCATAATATCATTTCAAACATCATTTATTTAAACATCAGTCATTTTATAAAATACCATTTAAATCTATTCATTTTTTTTTAGGAATTAATTGACTTTTAACTCACATTTAAAAGTTAGAATTTTCCATTTAAAACCATTTAAAGTCAATTAATTACATATTAAGTTCCAAAATTTAAGCCCCTTTCCCAAAGATTATTTCCATTAAATTTTATTAAAACAATCAACAATTCAGTTTCTGAAGCACTTAAAAAATGCTACCAAAAGTTATAGGGTTGAGACAGTTATTTACAAAAGACAGCATTTAAGTGCTGTAATAGATTATTAACTTAACAATTAAGTTTTAAATTCCCAAAATATAACTTATTATCAATTATTTTACTTAACTAAAATCTCACCTTTAACAAAAGTCAGAATTTCCCAAAATAAGTTATATTCCAAAATTTTACCTAAACATTTATTTATTTAACATTTTGACTTATTCAAAAATCATTATAAATTTTATAAAAAATCCTTTAAATACATTTAAACCAAAATATTATAAAATTCCATTTAATTTTTTTTTTTAAACATTTCAGAAAAATATTATATAAACCACGGGTCTGTATATAGTTTTCTAGCCTAGGTCAAGTGATACGGATATATATCATTTCAATCCGCAATTTACAAAGAAAACCCAAGTTCTATCATTTCAAACCCGCAATCCCAAGTTAAATAATAAATAATTAAATAAATGAATAAATGAATAAATAATTATCGTTCAGGCCTATCATTTCAGCCTATAACGATCTCAAATTTACAGGGAACTTGTAGTGATTAACAGTAAATAAGCATTAAGTAGTATAACTGCAATAATATTAAAATAAATAAATAACTGATGATGTGGCAATTAATAATGGGGTTTAACATCATACTCTTATATCATAGGCAGATAAAATTTAATAAATTACAATTACACTTGTGATAAATTCGCAGATATATAGGTATGTTTGTGTGGTGAGAAATACTCACCTTAAACTGCAGATAATCAGATTCAAACGATTTTACCACTTGATAAAGGATCGTACAAATGGCACGATTAGGTTTCCGCGGATGCCACGCCTTGATTCAAATCTAAAATAAGATCCAAATACCAAATACGCGACTTTTAAAATTACGGTCAAAGCAAAATTTTCGAAACAACTGGAACGAATAGAATTTGACTTGACTCGACCACTCCCACTACTCGACTTGCCCACGTTCTCAAGGCCAGGCTGTGAAATCTTAACTATTTACGTACCCATGAAAATTATAGTGGAAAGTTTTAGGAAAAAGCTGGAAAGAAAAAGGTGGACACAATACGTTATTCCCTTTCTACGAACAGGTGGCGTACACTAAAATTCTTCAGAAATTGAAAACGGTGAAATTTGCAACTAATATATATACATGTATATATATATATATATATTTTCTTTTTTTCTTCTTTTTTTTTTCCTTTTTTCTTTATCTGTATAAAAAATCACGTTAAATAAAAGTGAAGCATGTTGGTTCCCAAAACTTGAACACGCAACATAGCACAGCCACTCCTACCTCATCTTTTAAAACACGCATTTTTTTTTCTTTTTTTTTTCCGGAGATGCAAATGAAAATATACTTTTTTTTTAACATTTTATTAAAATGACTCATGCATGAATTCACAAAACAAGGTGATACAAACTAAATAAATGTCACGGTCTGCTTGCCTATTTTAAACCCCGTAAGCATGCACTCAAAATATACAAGTCACTGCATATTTTGGAAATAATTTATGTGACGCCCCACCTCTATACCCACGCTAGCCAAGAACACTACGGTGTAGTGCCGTCGACTAGCACGGAGAATAAGGCTGTTGAGGAGCGACCATCCGTGTTATTGCTTTGGGTGAGCACCGATATGCCAGATAGTAAAAACGTGCATTTCATTTCAGGAGGAAATCCGACATGCCGATGCAAACTCAAAGCTACTACACAGTGGCTATAATAGTCTAGGACAAAATATAAAATAATAACACAGATAATATAAATGCGGAACACAGATGAAACAGAAAGTCTCATATATATATATATATATATATATATATATATATATATAATAACTGATGCCAGTTACGATACATTTGACACGGTACATGTGATACCACTACAACAGTCGACTCAGGAAGTTACATATATACAAGTACATTATCGACTAATATACATGAATACATATCAACCTATACTATGACACGACAACTCCAAAAGATATGAAAAGTCTTCATAGCTCAAGCAGCAACCTGAAGCTAAAAATCTACAACCTGTAAATACTCGGTCTGACCCGAGTATTAAATTCAAAAGAAAATAATACTCGGGTCAGTCTAATTCAAACTCAGTTATTAGTGCACAGAAGCAATAATAATTAAATAATGAATAGACGAGAGTCACAGAAATAAGTTTACCTATCCGATTCTTAAATAAGAAATCGGATAACGGTAAATATAACGCGAACCAATTCAAAACAATTGGAACATCAATTAAAAGGTCAACACGAGTAGGGCTACAGTATACGCACGCGTATACTGCCTCGCCACTACTACATATGGAATACGAAATAGATCCATAAATCAAAAGCAAAAGAAATAACAATGAAAGCAGTATCGTGTGGCTGCAGTTCACGCTTGCGTGCACTGCCTTGCCACTACAGTGATGACGTGCCCAATGATTACCGTGTGGCTGCAGTTCACGCTTGCGTGCACTGCCTTGCCACAACAGTAATGATATGCCCAATGAAAATTCACAAGCAAACACAAGATCAAACCCGAGTCACCGGATTCAACTCAAGTGTAATTCAAAAATCAATCCAAATGCCACCAAGTGGTACAAGGCCACATATATAAATATGTAGAAAATGACAATAACTAACTCAGAAATGTAGTACAGTGTATTACAAAGTAAACCCATATGACATGCATACGGGGATTTCAAGTGAACTCAACAAGATTGTTGAATCCAAATGAACAAAATAATGCAAACCAACATCAGTGACACAGGTGCAAATATTGACCAGAAATGCAACTGCAAATTACATGGGGGATGACACTGTAAAATGAACCAAAGTTCGACTGAGAAATGAATAAGGCAAGCCGACATCAGTGACACAGCCTCAAAATGAAACGGTTATAAATAACCATATATGCACACTGCAGCAAAGTCAAGTCAAGCCGTGGGTTATCAACCAAATGACACAAATGCATCAGCAAACACTAAAAGAAATTGGACAGTAACACAAGGTGCATGAACAAAGCATGCAATAGCCGAAACAACAATGAAGACTAGAAAACAAAACAATGCTCAATGCACAGCACAACAGGCTCAAGAAAGAATGGACCTGGGCCTATCAAGTGCAACTTCAAGTGACACAAGTGATACAAGACAGAAACTACAAACTGCACGTGAATTACATGAAGGCAGTAGGATGAAGGCGAGGGCACCAAAATCATGGCACCACAGCACACAACCAATTAAATACAATGGGCCAAATGCAAATGAATACAAGGCATTAATGCAATGTATCAAACTCGAGCACTAACAAAGGCGATATAATTCCAACTACGCAAACTAGCAACTATCAAATGGTTTTAACTGGGCCTTAAATGAAGTTATGACCAAAACAGTAACTACTCATGAATACAGCAAATTCAATGTGCACAGAGAAATGTACACAGGGGTGTACATCAATCAACTACCCTGTTCTAAACTCAATACAGAAACTATGTGATGAATGGGTAGGCAAGTGAATGCATTTTGAACCAAATGAGGCACCAGTAATCAAATACAGGAAACTGGATAATGAAAGCATCACAACCAAAAACAAAGCACATTGCCGAAGCAATAACAAAGGCCCGCAACTAACAGAGCATGAGGCGATAACAACATAAAATAAGGACCAGGCTACAATATACTCAAGTGAAGTCAACAGCATCTGGGTGAATGTAAGTCAATGATCGAACAAATCGAACCAGTTATACTCATGAATGAACATTGGTGGTAAACGAGGTAAAGACAGACAGAATTCGAAACAAAGTTCAGTGCTATGCAAGTGCAAACCCGAAATAACAAGAAATCGAACCAAACCAGATCAAAGAGTCGAACAAGTCAAGCCAAAATCAAAAGCAGACCCAAAATCAACTCAAGGCAGAAAAGCATCAACACGAACAAATATCAAATCGAAGTCGAAACAACCATGAAAACAAATTAAGCATACAAAGTCAATCAGTTTCGAATTAGAAGTGAGTAATGTAAATTACTCACCTTTGCTATGAAAGTGAAGACGGCTCGACCAATTTTGAAGTTGCCGTTCGAATTGGGGGATTGATTGCCGAAGCCCTAGCTGCTGAAGACGTGCGAAGGCTCCATGCTCCATCGAAGATGAACTCGATTGAATTGAAGACGACGCCCCTGACTTTGAAACGCCCTAATTATCGAAGAGAACGAAAGGAACGACCGCCATTATTTTCGTGATTTGGTTAGGGTTGGTGAACGAATGTAAAATGGATAAATGGGGATCGGGTTTTATGCTTTGAGAATTAACACGGCCCAATATAAAAACATGGACCACTATTTAATTTCAAAGCCCAGAATTTCTTTTAACAATTTATAAAAGAATTTTAGTTCAAATTTAAAAACCCCAAATGGAATCTTGCAACAATATTTATCGTCTAAATGTCGATTATTAATTGATGCAATTACCGGGTTGTTACAGACTCCCCTCCTTAAAGAAATTGCGTCCTCGCAATCATAAGAGATGAATGGACAAAAGGTAACAACCATAAAAGCATATCATCACAAGATGAAGAAATTTGAAATAGAAAGTTCACCATATAGAGCATGAAAGAGAAAGCCTGATCGTGTTTGCTCGATGAATTCTCTGGATTCCAAAGTGAAATTCATAGGATTTGAGAACCACTGAACTTTCATGAGAAGAACATCTTTATTTCGAAGGTGCTGAACCCCCGAAACATTGATGTGAATAGAATGTTGCTCAAAGTCAAATCTGGTGAAACTTCAATTTCTTCAATAATACCGGGCTCAAGAATAAAATCGGAATCCCTAAGGCATTTCCGTAGAAGGAAGGACGCGTGAAACACGTCATGAATAACAGAAAATTGAGCCGGTAATAAGAGGCGATAAGCCAAGAAACCAATACGTTCAGTGATAGGAAATGGCCCAATATTTCGAGGCACTAACTTCCCCGACCGACTGAAACGCACAACACCTATCATAGGTGAAACACGAATAATTTGGAACAACAACGTAGTACAATAACGATACGCCTAATGAACCAATCAACATAAAAGAACGTTAGACGTAAGTCCATAAAAGGAATGAGACGAAGCTCAATAAAACGAAGTACATCGAAACGTCTGATGAACTTGGTAAAAAGATGATTCCATACGGACATCATCAAAGAAACAACCACTTGTTGCCTACGACTAAGTACATCGGCAACACGATTTCCCATCCGGGAGTGGTAAATAATATCAAGATCATAAGATGTAAGGAACTCGAGTCAACGTGGTTGACGCAAATTAAGTTCCTTATGAGAAAATAAATATTCCCAAGATTCATGATCAAGGTAGAGAACAAATTTCTCACCCAAAAATAATGATGCCAAATTTTGAAGAACGAAATCAATAGCCAAGAGCACTAAATCATGAGTGACATATCTAGTCTCAATAGGCATTAATGATTTAGAAACACAAGAGACAGCACGTTCTCTTTTGCAAGAGAATGGTATGCAAACCAACACGATTAGCATTGGTACAAACGATAAAATCTTGGTTCCCTCGGGAATCACAAGAATAGAAGTATCGGAAAAGAGTTGTTTTAAATAATATTCTTTCTCGAAAAGCTAAAACTTTCGAAATTTACAATTTACTTTATGTAATTATCTTTTCAGACAAATTTACATTTTAAAATTCAATTTACTGTGCCTGATTGTCTCATCAAAGCGTCTAGGAGATTCCTATCGATAACGTTGATCAAGCGCATCGACCAGAATTCTTAAAGCACTCAATGGGAAATACAATCACAAAGTATTCTTTTAATTTCATAAAAGGAATTCACAAATTTTCAACCTCAAACGGACAAGTCCGGAATTAAACGAATCAGTAAAAGAAAGGGTTCATAGTCCTCGATTTTGCTGAAACGTTTAAATCGCTTCCTCATTCTTTTGAAAGCGTAAACTATAAAAATTTTGAAAACGATTTTTATTTTGAAACAATTTTTAAAACACGTGATTAATACAGCGATATCAGTAGTAACTTCGATAAGTGGATTTTCATTCATCAAAAGTGTCACAAGAATCTTCTCAAAGATAGAAAGGGATATCATACCCTAAACTTGTATTCATAACAAGTCAATAACACACGAATTCACCAATGCACAAGAATTGATAAAACTTATCAATATAAATCACGAAAATTGGTGAAGCACAAATTCTAGAAATCTACACAAGAAATCCAGAAATCATAAGATAAGAGTATGAAAACTTGAACGGGATTTTGAAAACTCGAATGAGAGTATGAAAACTCGAACGGGAGTATGAAAACTCGAAGTAGAGTATGAAAACTCGAACGGGAGTATGAAAACTCGAAGTAGAGTATGAAAACTCAAACGGAGTATGAAAACTCGAAGGAGAGTATGAAAACTTGAACGGAGTATGAGAACTCGAAGGAGAGTATGAAAACTCGAACGGAGTATGAAAACTCGAAGGAGAGTATGAAAACTCGAACGGAGTATGAAAACTCGAAGGAGAGTATGAAAACTGAGTATGAAAACACGAACGGAGTATGAAAACTCGAAGTAGAGTATGAAAACTCAAACGGAGTATGAAAACTCGAAGGAGAGTATGAAAACTCGAACGGAGTATGAAAACTCAAACGGAGTATGAAAACTCGAAGGAGAGTATGAAAACTCGAACGGAGTATGAAAACTCGAAGGAGAGTATGAAAACTCGAACGGAGTATGAAAACTCGAAGGAGAGTATGAAAACTCACCTACACGCGAGCATGAAAATTCATCAACACATGTAACGCATGACGAGAACGGGAGCATGAAAACTCACCTACATGCGAGCATGAAAACTCATCAACACATGTAACGCAAAGCGAGAACGGGAGCACGAAAACTCACCTACATGTGAGCATGAAAATTCATCAGCACGTGCAACGCATAACGAGAACGGGAGCACGAAAACTCACCTACATGCGAGCATGAAAACTCACCAACAAGTGCAATGCAACGGGAGCACGGAATCTCACCTACACGTGAGCATGATAAATCATCAACATGTGCAACGCAAAGCGAGAACGGGAGCACGGAATCTCACCTACACGTGAGCATGAAAATCACCAACACGTGCAACGCAAAGCGAGAACGGGAGCACGGAATCTCACCTACACGTGAGCATGAAAATCACCAACACGTGCAACGCAAAGCGAGAACGGGAGCACGGAATCTCACCTACACGTGAGCATGAAAATCACCAACACGTGCAACACAAAGCGAGAACGGGAGCACGGAATCTCACCTACACGTGAGCATGAAAATCACCAACACGTGTAACGCAAAGCGAAAACGGGAGCACGGAATCTCACCTACATGTGAGCATGAAAAATCATCAACACGTGCAACGCATAACGAGATGCTATCTCATGGTTGCAAGCCATTAATTTTGACACACGAATGGCCCGAAGACCGTGGGGCGCTACCCCACATGTGTGAGTCGAAATCACACAGATTGAGGTCTAGACTAACCAAAAATCAAAAAGGTATGTGTGAGTGGAATCACACAAGTGGTGTCTAGCCTAACCAAAAGGAGACATCGCACAATTGCTAGTCTAAATCATAAGAATGATCGTCATGATCAACGGGAAGTGTCAATTACACTAAGTTAGTGAATATAAAAGTTTAGCTTCATGTCCCATAACCACTTGCTTAACTTAAATATTTACGAACAAACTGTAAATCTTCACTAATAAAATTTTCACAAGAGGTTCAATCGAATAAGTCCAAGAATTAACCGACGAAGCAAACGCAAGCGTTTCATACCACTTGGTTTACTAAGCCGTTTAATTAGATTTCTCATCCGAGTGAGGTAAAGGCTTGTATATACTAGTAGATTAGAAAACGGTTTGAGAAAAAGAGTTTTGTATTGAAAATAGATTTGAAAACATTTTGATAAAAGAGTTTTGATATTTACTACTAGTATTGAAACCTTTATATTATAAAGTGACAAAACACAGAAATGATTGTAGAAATATTCAATCACAAGAATTTCACATACGAAGAC
Source organism: Allium cepa (assembly GCA_030765085.1). NCBI lineage: Eukaryota > Viridiplantae > Streptophyta > Magnoliopsida > Asparagales > Amaryllidaceae > Allium > Allium cepa. The sequence goes on along the minus strand of CM060932.1, from coordinate 337,928,728 downwards.
GTGAATAGAATCCAAAGAAATCGATACCGAATTCATCGAAAGGTATGTTCACAAAAATCCCGAAGAAAAGGTCATCAAAGTTGCTAATAAATGATAGCAAATAATCGAGAAATAATCAAGAATCGATTAAATTCGAAAACCAAATCAATTCACTAAGATTCACATTCGAAGACGTGAATAAAATCCGAAGAATTCGATTCCAATCCATCAAAGTAGGAATACGCAAAAATTCCTGAAATAGAAGTTATCAAAGTCGACAAAAGTGATAACAACTAATCGGAAAAGAAGAATCGATCAATAATTGGAAAAATCAAGCAAAACGAGCTTACATCCAAGAATGACTTTAACAAAAGTAAAGGTCAAGTCAATGTCGATATCGACAAGGCAAAGTCCAAGACAATTTCTTTTATACCAAAGAAATTTTTAAAACTATCAGAGAGGCACATGAAAACCAACAAACCATGGATAAACAGACAGAGTCGACAATTGAAACTCAATTTGTCTCAAAGATTGATACCCAAAACCCAATTGTATGGAGACTGCATTAAGTACACGAATCAGAGATAAGAATGCATATATACAGCAGTTCGAATAAACAATGCGAGTTCAAATCGAAGTGGGTACGAGTTGCAGCAATATGCAACTTGGTAGAGCATATACACAATGATACTTAGCAGTGCAAACTCAAATGAGCATGTGCAACGGAGAATAGCAACAATGCTCATGAATAAGAGTTAGGAATTCATACCTAACAAATCAAAGATGATTTTAAAACAAATATGTGAAATAAAACATCGAAAAATAGTTGTAACACATGTTCCTGTCTAAGTTATATTTTATATTCGTCCTAAACCCCAGGCTCTGATACCAAGCTGTGACTCCCCACCTCTATACCCATGCTAGCCAAGAACACTATGGTGTAGTGCCGTCGACTAGCACGGAGAATAAGGCTGTTGAGGAGCGACCATCCGTGTAATTTCTTTGGGCACACCGATATGCCAGATAGTAAAAACGTGCATTTCATTTCAGGAGGAAATTCGACATGCCGATGCAAACCCAAAGCTACTACACAGTGGCTATAATAGTCTAGGACAAAATATAAAATAATAACACAGATAATATAAATGCGGAACACAGATGAAACAGAAAGTCTCATATATATATATATATATATATATATATATAATAACTGATGCCAGTTACGATACATTTGACACGGTACATGTGATACAACTACAACAGTCGACTCAGGAAGTTACATATATACAAGTACATTATCGACTAATATACATGAATACATATCAACCTATACTATGACACGACAACTCCAAAAGATATGAAAAGTCTTCATAGCTCAAGCAGCAACCTGAAGCTAAAAATCTACAACCTGTAAATACTCGGTCTGACCCGAGTATTAAATTCAAAAGAAAATAATACTCGGGTCAGTCTAATTCAAACTCAGTTATTAGTGCACAGAAGCAATAATAATTAAATAATGAATAGATGACAGTCACAGAAATAAATTTACCTATCCGATTCTTAAATAAGAAATTGGATAACGGTAAATATAACGCGAACCAATTCAAAACAATTGGAACATCAATTAAAAGGTCAACACGAGTAGGGCTGCAGTATACGCACGCGTATACTGCCTCGCCACTACTACGTATGGAATCTGAAATAGATCCATAAATCAAAAGCAAAAGAAATAACAATGAAAGCAGTACCGTGTGGCTGCAGTTCACGCTTGCGTGCACTGCCTTGCCACTACAGTGATGACGTGCCCAATGATTACCGTGTGGTTGCAGTTCACGCTTGCGTGCACTGCCTTGCCACAACAGTAATGATATGCCCAATGAAAATTCACAAGCAAACACAAGATCAAACCCGAGTCACCGGATTCAACTCAAGTGTAATTCAAAAATCAATCCAAATGCCACCAAGTGGTACAAGGCCACATATATAAATATGTAGAAAATGACAATAACTAACTCAGAAATGCAGTACAGTGTATTACAAAGTAAACCCATATGACATGCATACGGGGATTTCAAGTGAACTCAACAAGATTGTTGAATCCAAATGAACAAAATAATTCAAACCAACATCAGTGACACAGGTGCAAATATTGACCAGAAATGCAACTGCAAATTACATGGGGGATGACACTGTAAAATGAACCAAAGTTCGACTGAGAAATGAATAAGGCAAGCCGACATCAGTGACACAGCCTCAAAATGAAATGGTTATAAATAACCATATATGCACACTGCAGCAAAGTCAAGTCAAGCCGTGGGTTATGAACCAAATGACACAAATGCATCAGCAAACACTAAAAGAAATTGGACAGTAACACAAGGTGCATGAACAAAGCATGCAACAGCCGAAACAACAATGAAGACTAGAAAACAAAACAATGCTCAATGCACAGCACAACAGGCTCAAGAAAGAATGGACCTGGGCCTATCAAGTGCAACTTCAAGTGACACAAGTGATACAAGACAGAAACTACAAACTGCACGTGAATTACATGAAGGCAGTAGGATGAAGGCAAGGGCACCAAAATTATGGCACCACAGCACACAACCAATTAAATACAATGGGCCAAATGCAAATGAATACAAGGCATTAATGCAATGTATCAAACTCGAGCACTAACAAAGGCGATATAATTCCAACTACGCAAACTAGCAACTATCAAATGGTTTTAACTGGGCCTTAAATGAAGTTATGACCAAAACAGTAACTACTCATGAATACAGCAAATTCAATGTGCACGGAGAAATGTACACAGGGTTGTACATCAATCAACTACCCTGTTCTAAACTCAATACAGAAACTATGTGATGAATGGGTAGGCAAGTGAATGCATTTTGAACCAAATGAGGCACCAGTAATCAAATACAGGAAACTGGATAATGCAAGCATCACAACCAAAAACAAAGCACATTGCCGAAGCAACAACAAAGGCCAGCAACTAACAGAGCACGAGGCGATAACAACATAAAATAAGGACCAGGCTACAATATACTCAAGTGAAGTCAACAGCATCTGGGTGAATGTAAGTCAATGATCGAACAAATCGAACCAGTTATACTCATGAATGAACACTGGTGGTAAACGAGGTAAAGACAGACAGAATTCGAAACAAAGTTCAGTGCTATGCAAGTGCAAACCCGAAATAACAAGAAATCGAACCAAACCAGATCAAAGAGTCGAACAAGTCAAGCCAAAATCAAAAGCAGACCCAAAATCAACTCAAGGCAGAAAAGCATCAACACGAACAAATATCAAATCGAAGTCGAAACAACCACGAAATCAAATTTAGCATATAAAGTCAATCAGTTTCGAATTAGAAGTGAGTAATGTAAATTACTCACCTTTGCTATGAAAGTGAAGACGGCTCGACCAATTTTGAAGTTGCCGTTCGAATTGGGGGATTGATTGCCGAAGCCCTAGCTGCTGAAGACGTGCGAAGGCTCCATGCTCCATCGAAGATGAACTCGATTGAATTGAAGACGACGCCCCTGACTTTGAAACGCCCTAATTATCGAAGAGAACGAAAGGAACGACCGCCATTATTTTCGTGATTTGGTTAGGGTTGGTGAACGAATGAAAAATGGATAAAGGGGGATCGGGTTTTATGCTTTGAGAATTAACACGGCCCAATATAAAAACATGGACCACTATTTAATTTCAAAGCCCAGAATTTCTTTTAACAATTTATAAAAGAATTTTAGTTCAAATTTAAAAACCCCAAATGGAATCTTGCAACAATATTTATCGTCTAAATGTCGATTATTAATTGATGCAATTACCGGGTTGTTACAATTTAGGTAATAAAAAGTTCTACCTATCTGCTGAAACAAACGTGATTTTGCACGTGTAAGTGTATGCAAATGAAGGATATTAGTTTTGTTTGTTACCATTTTTTTTTCAAAGATGACACACTTTAGCAATTCATATAAAAAAAAAAGACTCACGCAAGAAGTTCAAGTGGCCACAACTACAGGAATGCATGCATTTTCTATAGAATTCAAAAGAAGGATACTAAGCTTGTCTTCCTACAACAATCTGACATGTATGTCAAAATAGATCAGAGAGGGAAAAAGGAGATGTGGTAAGGACAGGTGGTGGAGCAGCCGAGTAGTGTGGACATTGGACCAAATGAAACAAGAAGAAGAACAAAATAAATAAAAGCAAGGTGTGGCCATACCTGTGCAATTTCTCAAGAAGAACGAAGGCAAATTTTAGATGCAATATAAAGTTTTGTGTGAGGCTTTATATATATATAAGAAAACAAGTTGAGAGTTATGAAGGCACGTGAGATCTTCTGAGATGCGAGTTGCACAATAATATATATGGAAGGCTTGCGTGATTATAGGAAAACAGTAATCAAATATAATTTGCTTTGAACTGAATAGGCAAATTCGAATGAAATTTGAAATTCTCCTAGCTATACAAAATTTTGATTTAATGAATTCCTAGAATGATGCGTGAATTTAGGCAAGAGATCGATTCTTAATTTATAAAATTCTTTCTTATGTATTCATGGATAAGACTTGCGAAATATAGGGGACCAAACAAGCAGGCAAGAATGGCAAGTGATAATAAACATTTAGGCAGACCAGAAAGTTGTGTGATTTATTATTGCCAGTTATACGAAAATTGATTGTAACGTTATATATATTTTTCCAATTAAAAGTTGCGTGCTATTTTTATAGTCTGAGAGATTTATATACAAAGAATAAGCAAGTATTAATTTGCTTTGGATGCTACTTCAAGGACAGATTTGAATGCATGCGTTGATTACTTTCCAGTTTCTTTAGTTTGAACGTTATTTTATATGCATGATTTATGCTGCCAATTTATGAAAATTTGATTTCAACATTTTATACCATTTAATAGTTGCGTGATCAGCTATATGAAATTTTGATCTTTATTAAATGAAACGGAAGAATTGGCAAAGATTTTGGAATGAAAAAGTCATATACAAAAATTAAAACCCAATTGAAAGCTATGGAAAAGGTAACGTTTACTATAAAACTATTGGCTGATATTTTAATCCATATAGATATAAATATGATTTTTAAAATATGCCAAACTGACGCATTACCTTACGCCCAAAATTTATGCAAAAATAACATTTTTAATTTATACATTTTTACGTTACTTATATCATTACAATGCATGCCCTTTTTAAATGCGAAATTTAACAGTTTGTAAAACACTGAATTTTTACAAAGTTATTACTTAAATTAAATTTGCTTACAATTTTTGTATTTTAAATATACAAAATTCATTTTTTATTAACACTGCGAATTTGAATTGTCTTTTAACAAAATTTAAAAACTTCAAAACTTTCAGTTTATGTTTAGACTTTTAGGAAATGATTTAATCAAATTAATATATATAAATTGGGAAGTAAATTTTACTGGAAAGAGAAAAATAACGTAAGAAATATGAGTAAAGAGAAAAACGCATATGAAATAGGCAAGCAGATAGGAGAATGGATATTGCGCATGACTGAGATTTAGGAGAAAATTGTGTCTTGAAAAATGCAAGAAATAAATTTTGTTGAATGGAAAAAAAATCTATGGAAATCAAATTTTTAAAGCAATGCGTTGAATTTAGAGGCAACATATTTGATTTGAATGCTAGAATATTCCTTCCCTTTAAAACACACGCCACTGATAAATTTACTCATTTACACTAAGGTCATATTTTTAAGAATGTGTACCATAGCCATAATATTTTATGCCCAAAATATACCGAAATAACGGATTAAATTTCTATACGTTTTCTTATATATAATCTTATATATATATATATATATGGTATTTATTCCCTAAATTTAGGCGCCCTTTTTACGCGTAATTACCCAGTTCATTTATACACTAAAAAAAATTCGAAATTTTGACCGTGCTGAGACTCGAACTCATGACCTGTCGTGAATAGCCCAAATGTCTTAACCACCTAAGCTATTAATGTTTTCTTAATTAAAACTTGATTTTGCTAGAAATTAAGTTATTTACCATCTTCGACAAAAACCCAAATTTCCAAATTAAAGTTAATTCTTAACCATGTCAAAATTTCAGAGATCTTATTATTTAATTAAAAATTTGGTCAATTGTTTTTATTTTTATTTTTTAATCACTTTAAATAAACCCCAAAGTTTTTAAAATACAAGTGAAAAATACTTGTTAAAAATCTGGGCTGTTACACTCTCCCCCACTCAGAACTTTTCGTCCTCGAAAAGGAAGAAGGTAGGGGAATAGAAACAACCTGAAAGAAAACTAAATTGAAACTTAAATTAGAATCATTAATCTAAACAATAAAAATTCAATTTTAAATTAATCATTGATTTCATCTATTTATACTTAAAATTTTAACATTTATTTATTTACATATTTACTTGTATAATATCCCTACACTTAAAAAAAATCATTCATTTTTTTCTCCAAATTTTACACAAGGTATTATAACATTCTAATTTAAAATGTTTAATTTTAGTCCAAATTTGAAATGGTAATTTAATTTAATTTTTAAAGTAAATTTACCATTTCCCAAAATAAACTAAATTCCCCATTTAGTTTCTTCTTTATTCCAAACTATAATTAAATTTATTTTTCTCATCCATGTCAAATATGTTTACACTTATTACAACTGTTTAAATTTATTCTTAGTTCCTTAACATCATTTTATATTAAAAATTATTCCATTACCCTTTAATTTTATTTTCCTCTGTTAATCTTTTTATAACTAGAGTTTAAGTGTATAACATTTATTATAACCACTCAAATTTTATTTATAAATCTTTTTATATTGTATATTATCCAATTAAATAGTTAATTTCCAAATGATTTAGCTAAGTTATATTGGCACGCAATTATACAAGTAAAAAAAATTCCAATTCTATTATTCAAGTTTAAATATTCATTCAAAATTTGACTTTATCTTATCATTAGAATCACCTTTTAACGTAAATTTATGAATTAAATTTCCAATTAACTTCAAACCCTTTAGAGATAAATAAATGCATACATATAGCATATGTCAAATCAAATTTAAATCATATATCTATATATATTATAAATTAAGTCATATTTAGAAATTCAAATCAATTAAATTTTTGAAGCAAAACTACAACGTGGTCTCTTTACTTTGATACTCGAAAATGAATGTCGATGATGTTGTAGTCATCACTGAAATTATTTTCTAGCGACAAAGAGAAGAGCATTAATTTTTAGAACTTTAAAATTCTTTGGAAACAAATTTATATTCGAAAATAATTTAAATAATAATATATCCTTTTAAGACTTTAAACACAAGGTTTGAAACTATCAGAAATTAAATTCTTAAATTCTTGTTTTAAATTCATTTCTATTTCCAAATAAATTTATAACCATGTTTTATAGTTCAATTATTTATATAAGACAAAACCAATGGTTTACAAAACCATAAATAAAATCAAACACTATTATCTCTAAACAACTAGTTAAATTCTGAAAATTTACTTATATATATAATATTATATTTTTCCCAAATATAGGAATAAATTTTTCAAAATAAGGATAGAGATTCAAATTTGATGAATTCAAATCAAAGAGAATTTTGATTTAAAGATAAGTTGGAATCAGAAGATCCGATGGTTAAATAACAGAATAAGGAACTAGATAAGTTTATATAAATCGCGGGCAACCTTAACCTGGTCATCCGTGACTTAAAGAGTCAGATCGAATGTAGATTTACCATTCGATCCGAAGAGATAGAGTTCGGAATAACCAAAGATACTAGCATCTAAACCGAGGTTAAATATAAATCTCTGGTGAATCCATGCTAATTGTAAAGGAGTTTCACCCCTTTATTAGAATATTGGCGAGTCCGCCAATTCACTATAAAGATCATCCGAAATGGAGTTATGGGATACTCCAGAAATCGAAAGAAAATGAATAGTGAGGGACACGAATGAACTTCGGAACTGCAGGGAATGTTCCAAAATTCGAAAAGGAAGAGATTCAAGTTCAAATGAAAGTGATTCTGTAAATAAATTTTACCATACATTCTAAGTTTTGCCTAGAGCCAAAGCTCTGATACCAAATGTAACGACCCAGTATTTTCAACCATTCGCATCCGCTCATGTCGGACTTGAATTGTTCAAACTACCGCGTTGTAATTTAAAATTTGGCAAATCTCAAAATATACAGTAAATAATTAATCATAGAATCACAGACACAGAATCAGAATACTCGCAGCGGAATTTAAAAATACTTAGTGGTTTATGAAGCCACTATAAATATTCTCAACAAATACAATTTACAAAGTCTTCCATCCCAAATATAGTTTAAATCATCAAACAGAAAATCCAAAAATCCCAAAGTCTTGATTTCATAAATAAGATAACGGACAGAAAGAAGCCAGCAACTTGAAAGGATCTACAGAAGTCCTAGCTCCGGGATGATGACTGAACTGCAACTCAGGCTGACCCGAGCGTAAAATAAAACATAAGCACTCGAGTCAGGACATACATACTTATATAGTGTAAGCTAATTCAAGTGTACTGTAATATAAAGCAAGTAACTTAAAGAATGCTTGGGACCGCCCATTCTCTAAGTATCCGTTAAACTATTTACTATGTAGTAATATTTCGCTATTATAATAATGTCTATTAGTAAAATAAACTTACTTTTAAATAGCGTTAAGGCTTTACATTTTCCACCTTAACACGTAATAGTCCCAGTAGTCCATCCAATATCATAGTCCCTCCTGATCGGGAAGCCACTAGAGGATACCACACGGGCTACGGGAGAAAACCAAACACGTACAAGGCTCGCTATGGTAGGTGACACGGCACAACTAGGCAATGCTAGGGTAGATATACCAATTACGCTTCCGGACCGATGGAAACGCATAGCCGCAGCTACCGCCCACCTCGAACAACACTCTCAAATCAAAGGTGCACACCAATACAATCACATAAGTAATAGAATGGCATACGAAGAAGTGCGTCCGATCAGAGGTGCTACCTCATTAATCCGTCAATCGCTCCTGTTTTAGCCACCTTATGCCAACTCACGGGAGTTGGATCCACGTATTTACCTCATAGGAAACGCCACCACCATCCTACTTCATTCTGGAATCTCCACCGCGTACACGGTTGTCAAAGTGGTTTTCGGTATCGACAGAGAGTATGCCAGATATCCGATCCCGATCTCTTTAACAACCAAACGTTTTTATAACCCGTGGTTACAACTTTTAAAATGGTATTTATACTTTAAAAATCAAAATAAATTTCAAATACATTTCAATATCATAATATCATTTCAAAATCATTTATTTAAACATCAGTCATTTTATAAAATACCATTTAAATCTATTCATTTTTTTTAGGAATTAATTGACTTTTAACTCACATTTAAAAGTTAAAATTTTCCATTTAAAACCATTTAAAGTCAATTAATTACATATTAAGTTCCAAAATTTAAGCCCCTTTCCCAAAGATTATTTCCATTAAATTTTATTAAAACAATCAACAATTCAGTTTCCGAAGCACTTAAAAAATGCTACCAAAAGTTATAGGGTTAAGACAGTTATTTACAAAAGACAACATTTAAGTGCTGTAATAGATTATTAACTTAACAATTAAGTTTTAAATTCCCAAAATATAACTTATTATCAATTATTTTACTTAACTAAAATCTCACCTTTAACAAAAGTCAGAATTTCCCAAAATAAGTTATATTCCAAAATTTTACTTAAACATTTATTTATTTAACATTTTGACTTATTCAAAAATCATTATAAATTTTATAAAAAATCCTTTAAATACATTTAAACCAAAATATTATAAACTTCCATTTAAAGATATTTTTTTTAAACATTTCAGAAAAATATTATATAAACCACGGGTCTGTATATAGTTTTCTAGCCTAGGTCAAGTGATACGGATATATATCATTTCAATCCGCAATTTACAAAGAAAACCCGGGTTCTATCATTTCAAACCCGCAATCCCAAGTTAAATAATAAATAATTAAATAATTAAATAAATGAATAAATAATTATCGTTCAGGCCTATCATTTCAGCCTATAACGATCTCAAATTTACAGGGAACTTGCAGTGATTAACAGTAAATAAGCATTAAGTAGTATAACTGCAATAATATTAAAATAAATAAATAACTGATGATGTGGCAATTAATAATGGGGTTTAACATCATACGCTTATATCATAGGCAGATAAAATTTAATAAATTACAATTACACTTGTGATAAATTCACAGATATATAGGTATGTTTGTCTGGTGAGAAATACTCACCTTAAACTGCAGATAATCAGATTCAAACGATTTTACCACTTGATAAAGGATCGTACAAATGGCACGATTAGGTTTCCGCGGATTCCACGCCTTGATTCAAATCTAAAATAAGATCCAAATACCAAATACGCGACTTTTAAAATTACGGTCAAAGCAAAATTTTCGAAACAACTGGAACGAATAGAATTTGACTTGACTTGACCACTCCCACTACTCGACTTGCCCACGTTCTCAAGGCCAGGCAGTGAAATCTTAACTATTTACGTACCCATGAAAATTATAGTGGAAAGTTTTAGGCAAAAGCTGGAAAGAAAAAGGTGGACACAATACGTTATTCCCTTTCTACAAACAGGTGGCGTACACTAAAATTCTTCAGAAATTGAAAACAGTGAAATTTGCAACTAATATATATATATATTCTTTTTTTCTTCTTTTTTTTTTCCTTTTTTCTTTCTCTATATAAAAAATCACGTTAAATAAAAGTGAAGCATGTTGGTTCCCAAAACTTGAACACGCAACATAGCACAGCCACTCCTACCTCATCTTTTAAAACATGCATTTTTTTTTCTTTTTTTTTTCGGAGATGCAAATGAAAATATACTTTTTTTTAACATTTTATTAAAATGACTCATGCATGAATTCACAAAACAAGGTGATACAAACTAAATAAATGGCACGGTCTGCTTGCCTATTTTAAACCCCGTAAGCATGCACTCAAAATATACAAGTCACTGCATATTTTGGAAATAATTTAGGTAATAAAAAGTTCTACCTATCTGTTGAAACAAACGTGATTTTGCACGTGTAAGTGTATGCAAATGAAGGATATTAGTTTTGTTTGTTACCAGATCAAAGAGTCGAACAAGTCAAGCCAAAATCAAAAGCAGACCCAAAATCAACTCAAGGCAAAAAAGCATCAACACGAACAAATATCAAATCGAAGTCGAAACAACCACGAAATCAAATTTAGCATACAAAGTCAATCAGTTTTGAATTAGAAGTGAGTAATGTAAATTACTCACCTTTGCTATGAAAGTGAAGACGGCTCGACCAATTTTGAAGTTGCCGTTCGAATTGGGGGATTGATTGCCGAAGCCCTAGCTGCTGAAGACGTGCGAAGGCTCCTAGCTGCTGAAGACGGATTAAAATTCTATACGTTTTCTTATATATAATCTTATATATATATATATATATATATATGGTATTTATTCCCTAAATTTAGGCGTCCTTTTTACACGTAATTACCCAGTTCATTTATACACTAAAAAAAATTTGAAATTTTGAGCGTGCTGAGACTCGAACTCGTGACCTGTCGTGAATAGCCCAAATGTCTTAACCACCTAAGCTATTAATGTTTTCTTAATTAAAACTTGATTTTGCTAGAAATTAAGTTATTTACCATCTTCGACAAAAACCCAAATTTCCAAATTAAAGTTAATTCTTAACCATGTCAAAATTTCAGAGATCTTATTATTTAATTAAAAATTTGGTCAATTGTTTTTATTTTTATTTTTTAATCACTTTAAATAAACCCCAAAGTTTTTAAAATACAAGTGAAAAATACTTGTTAAAAATTTGGGCAGTTATATTTCTGATGCTCTCTAGCGGCTTTCAAAGAAGCCTCTCTTCTTTCAAAACTTGAGAAAAAGTGAAAGGGTTAAAAACAATGGAAGTGCTTTAGCGCTAATCCACTGATTGCTCTCTAACTTTTTCAAAAGTTAACCAAATCTTCTCCAATCTCTTCTAAAGAAAGTGAGAGGAGGTTGGGCCAAGAGCAAGATGGAATGGAGAGGGTGGCCAAGCACTTGGAAAACGAGGAGTTGTTTAGTTTATAGTTTAGTGATGTGTTGGTCTGTAACGACCCATAAAATTTTATTAATTTTTAATTGGTTTTATAACGTATTTAATTTGAATTTTGAGAAATTTTAATAATAATATTTTGAAATAAATTTTTAATATTTGGTTTACGTATAAATAAACACAACAAATGGTAAATTTTCAATTAAATATATGAAGGTTTATTTATTATATAATTCTATTAAATTCAAATCAGTTAATAATTGGTGAAAATAAATTTATTTTCAAGACCTGAATATTTTTACATAGAAAAATTTTAAATCATCTTCTGACTAAGACGTCATTTTTCATTTTCCCAAATTTGGACTTCTATAGCTCCGTCGATCTTATTTTCTGCGTTTTTACTGCATTTTTTCTGCCAGTGGAAATTCGAATTTTTATAATTCAATCGTACCACCAATATCTATATACCATTTTGATCGTCCCATTGTACTGATCACTACGGTATATTTATTTCTGTATTTTGAGATCCGATTCGCGATGGAAACAATAAAAACGTGCGTCATCGGTGCTGAAATTTATGACTTAGATTTATCTACTTTTCAAATTTGAAACCATACAACGCATACCATATTAAATTTCTTTTAAAGGTTTTAGCTAAATCTAATGGTGAGCGTTTCCACACCTTTCCACCTTATATTTAATTCTCTGCCGTATCAATTTGCATTCTATCCGTTCACATTTCATTTATTCCTTTTCTACCATATATTCCATTATCTCTTTCTGCTATTTGCTAATTGCTATTTGCTCATTCACGCGATCATTTAATTGAAATCAAAATTTCAACCCTTACTTCTTTTTTCTTTTCAAATTTGAAATGTACTATTAAATCAAGCCATTAATTGCTTTTAATTTTTTCCAAAATCAACGTACAACTCACACAATTATAAATTGCACTAAATTTTCTGATGAACCACACCATGACCATTTATATTACATTCATTTGGAATATATTCATTTGTTTGAAATCTTTCCCTTTCTCTCTCATCTCAGTTGGGAATAAAATAAATTTCAGCGGAAACCACGTTTCAATGCTTTTAACTCTTTATAACTTTGGATAAAATTTTCTGTCCTATTTGAAACTAAAACGTATAGGGATATACGTTTCTCATTTATTAACTTTTAAATCGTCCTGTTGTCCTTTTCATGTATGTTATATTTATTTATATTTTAACATTTTCTATTTATTCCACTCATCTCGCTACACGTTTCTATTTATTTCATGATTTGTTGCATACGTTTCGTTTTGAAAAAATGCGGTTCATTCCTACTTATTTCATTTCTCACATTTATTTCATCTTTTACTGAAATTCGACTGTTGCCACGTCATACCATTTTGGAAGTATGAATGTACAAAACATGCATACGTTTTATCTTTGCTTAAATTTCTCTGTCCATTTCTTTTTCCATTTTAATATCCTTGCCTTTCCAAACTCATTACGTACTGTCCAAACAAACAAAAATTTATTGCTTTAATTATTCAACTCAATCCGAGGGACCGTTACTATTCAAATCACTTTATATTTATGGTATACGTTTCTTATCTTTATTTGGCAACGGTTCTTTTTTTTATTGCCTTAAACACTTTTGTAACAACCCGCATATTTATCGATTTTTATATTTAAATATTTTATCGTTAATCGGATTTTGGTCCGAAGCTACTTTTTGCAAACGGTCAAATTAGGACTCGAGACCACTTCCATTGAGTTCGAAACGTCGTTTGCAATCTTCTAAGTATAAACATTGATATGTTTGGGGTTAGTGGAATTTCACCACTTTTTCACTCGAGCCTTTGGTTTGGACTTTTAGCCCATTAGGCCCAAGTTCCACCCCCCTTCTTCTTCATTGCTTCATTTCATTTCCTAACACTAAAGTTTCAACAAAAATGGTGAATGGAATGAGAAATTAAAACTCCAAAGTCTTTGTTTTATTGCAACTCCAACATTCAACTCCAAATTCAAGAAGAAGACATCGGATTCAAGCTTGTGGTTGCTTCTCCATTTGCCTTCAAGCTTTGTTCTTCATTTTCATTGGGTTTTGGAGCAAAGGTGAGATTTTTATCTCACAATTCTAGTCTATAACTATATTGGACTGTTGGGAATGATTCCCCATCACTTTAGCATGTATATTTGCATTTGGTTTGGATTGGATTGGCGAAAAACTCCAATTTTTAGTTGTTTGGTGAACTTCCTGAGCTTAGGTCGCTCTGCCCAGGTATAGGTCGCTCGGAATCATTAGCTCGCGCGTGTGGAAAAGTCAAGGCCTGCATATTTCGTTCGCCTCGGATTTAGGTCGCCTCGGATTTAGGTCGTAGGTCGTTGGACTTTAGGTCGTTCGGCCTTGCCTGCCTCATTAGGTCGTGGGACCTTAGGTCGTAGGTCGTTAGGCTTAGGTCGTTAAGTCGTTTCCTCTGTTGGAAACGTCTCCTCGGTCTTAGGTCGTTAGACCTTAGGTCGCCCCCCCTAGGTCGTTAGACCCTGAGTTGTTCCGCCTTCATTTAGGTCGCATACTCCTTTAGGTCGCATGACTCCCATCCCTTTAGGTCGTTGGACCTTGTTTTCCTTAGGTCGTTGGACCATATTTCCTTTAGGTCGTATGACCCACTAGGTCGCTTGGCCCCTTAGGTCGCGACACCTTTAGGTCGTGTTACCTATATACCCCTAGGTCGAAAGACCTTAGGTCGTGCACCTTTAGGTCGCGAACCCTATTAGGTCGCGAACACCTTTAGGTCGCGAACCACTTTAGTTCGCATGACCTCGTCTCCGTTAGGTCGTGAACCTTGTTAGGTCGCTCATCCCTAGCCCGCGAACCTTCTTAGGTCGCGCACCCCCCCTTAGGTCGTAACATGTTAGGTCGCACGCCTTTCACATCATTAAGTCGCGAGTTTAATTAGGTCGCTCGGCCTTAAAACGTTAGGTCGCTTGACCTGTTCTATTGTTAGGTCGCTCGACCCTATTCCCCTTAGGTCGTTAGACTTCATTTTGTCTTCACTAGGTCATACCGTTTTGGTCGGGGAGCTGCCCCGCACCCCGCCGGGGGCGCTGCCCCCTGGACCCCCGCGACCTGACCGGGCAGGTCGAACCCCGTAAGCGGTGGCGTTGGCCCCGCACCCCCACCTTGGGGGGGTTGACACCCCCCTTGGACCCCCCCTCCGTAGGGGATCTTATCTGAAAAATATTCAACAGAACTTGCTGAGCTGATTTCCTTGGATTTTTATCACATCTTCGAATGTGACATTTGTGATTGATTGTTTCTACAATCGCTTCTGTGATTTGTCACTTTAAAATATAAAGGTTTCAAAACTAGTAGTAAATATCAAAACTCTTTCAACAAAATGATTTCAACTCTATTTTTAATAACAAAGCTCTTTTCTTAAACCGTTTTCCAATCTATTAGTATATACAAGCCTTTACCTCACTCGGATGAGAAATCTAATTAAACGACTTAGTAAAACAAGTGGTATGAAACGCTTGCGTTCACTTCGTCAGTTAATTCTTGGACTTGTTCGATTGAACCTCTTGTGACAATTTTATTAGTGAAGATTTACAGTTTGTTCGTAAATATTTAAGTTAAGCAAGTGGTTATGGGACATGAAGCTAAACTTCTATATTTACTAGCTTAGTGTAATTGACACTTCTCGTTGATCTTGATGATCGCTCTATGAATTAGACTAGCAATTGCGCGATGTCTCTTTCATTGCAAGGTTAGACTAGACACCACTTATGTGATTCCATTCACACATACCTTTCTGCATTTTGGTTAGTCTTGACCTTAATCTGTGTGATTCCATTCACACATGCGGGGTAGCTCCCCTTGGTCTTCGGACCGTCATGTGATAGGCCTCTTTCCCTTTTTATGATTTCTGGATTTCTTGTGTTGATTTCTGGAATTTATCTCTTTGACTTGTCATGAGTACAAGTTTAGGGTATGATGCCCTCTTTGGATCTTTGAGAAGATTCTTGTGATATTGATTTATCTCTTATCGGTTGATCTCCTGTTGATCATTAATTGCATACTTATAGTAGTATGTCAGTATGGATATTTTATGTTTATGCCATATCTTTTATTTTATATCATGTCATCTGATATTTATAGCTAGACTGATCCGTTTATTATTTTCTTATAAATAATACTCGGGTCAGGCCGAGATGTTACAGGTGCTACTGCTTGACTCCTCCCCCAGTGATTCACTACTCAGACTTTTGGCTACTTGTTTAGATTAGCAGCTTTTGTTGTTTACACTTGAGATATAGACTCATAGTTGTATTCTTTTGTATAGCACGCGTTGCTATTCTTTTGTATTATCGAGGATCTTTTTAGACCACTACTCTGATGTACACTTTTATGTGATATATATTCATATCTCTTTCCGCCTTTGTGATATGGATATCTGTGATTGATTCGCATGTTATGCTTACTTCTATATTTGTTTCCGAAGCGCATTTTATAGCCACCGTGTGATAAGAAATTACACGGATGGTCGCTCCTCAACAGCCTTATTCTCCGCGCTAGTTGACAGCACTACACCGTAGTGTTCTTGGCTAGCGTGGGTATAGAGGTGGGGCGTCACAGCTTGGTATCAGAGCCAAACTTCAGAACAATGTAGAATAATCTAGCAAGGATCATGTCCTAAGTCTTTCTTAGGAGTTGTGCCTTAGGATTTAATTCGAGTCTTCGTACCGATTCATCCTATTTCCTTTATGATTCCTTGTTTTACCTATCAAGATTGCTTGATATTCATTTTGTGAATAACCTTCTTCTTCTTCCTTCTTTCTTTCTTAAGGAAGAGAAATGGTTAGTTCTAGCAGTCCTAGCGCTGGTCAATCCAGTAGTCCTTCTCTGGATGGCGCATTCATGTCTGCCCAACAACTTTTGGATCTTGTAAAGAATCAAGAGTTTGTCTGTGCTTTGACTAAGAATACCACAAAGATCTTACCTTTGAAACTAGAAGTTCCTTTCGACCAGCTTGTAGATATCACTCTACAAGAGGTAGAGGCTGATAAAGGAATTGATAGTGATATTGGGATTTCCAAGAAGAGGCGTATTAAATTCAAAAGCCCTCATCCCGATAAGAAGGTGAAGCAACCTATTTTTGGAGAAAAGACTCCAATCCTTAATTGTGGAAAATGCTACAACTGTGGTTCTAGGAACGACTATGCGAAGGAGTGTCCGGAACCACTCTTTTGTCGTTACTGCAAAGATTCCAGTCATCATATTTCTGTCTGCCCCATACTTCTAAGTAAGAAGAAGGTAGGACCAGAAACTTCGGTAGCCAAGCCATCTACCTCTAGTCGTAAACGATGCTACAATTGTGGTTCCTCAGACCATTATGTAACCAAGTGCCCGGAACCCCTCTATTGCCGCTATTGCAAGGGCTCGGGCCATTACTTGTCTACATGTCCCACACGACCTAGTAAGAGAGAAGGAACGCTAAAAGCTTCTAACGAAACTTCTCTGGATCAAGGTATTCCTTATTTAATCCTTGATTTCATTTGTTTGCGATTATCCGATTCGAGTTCTTTTTGATATGGGTTTCCCTCATCATTTTTATTTATCAGAAGAACTTGTTGATTCTCTTTATTTTTATATTTTGGGCTTGATGACTTCTTTGAGGATTGTGAATCCGAATCAGAGGATTCGCAACACTCAATTTGCTTATTATTGATGTCGAAATTATTACATGTGATTTTTCTTTCCGAACCGATTTGCGTATTGTGCATTGCTTAGGTTTCGGAATTGATTTGCGTGTAAGGGTTGGCTTAATCACTTTGAAGCCCATATCCAATTGTTCCGAATGGACAATTCCTTTTTCGACATTTTCAATCTGTTAAGCATATTCATATTTTTCCTTTGTGATTTCGATTTCAAATCGATGGCATCATTTTATTCTTTAAGCTCACATGTTGAATAAAGAGATATCTCTCTCATTCATATCGGTTGAGAATTCTCCGATATTTTTGAGTTTGTCTTAGGATCGTTACCTAAGCAACCTTTTAAGTGGTGTTAAGGTCTTTCTAGTTTGACCTTGCCACCGAATTTCAATCACTACGAGTTGCGGAAGTTAGCCTTCCACATACCGCATTCCGCACTCATTATGATTTATATGAATGACATATTGTGTCATTCAGTTTATCCAGTTTATTTCATCCATTTTATAAATCAAGTATTCTATGGATATCTCAATAATTCCAATCTTGTATTTATTAATTTTGGATGAAAATAGAAATTTAAAATTTTACAAATCTTTTAAGAAGATATTTTAAATTCCTATAAAAAGGTAATTTTGTGTTGTATTGCCCATTTAGTGTTTTAAGATTTCTGGTCGATGCACTTGATCAACGCTATCGATAGGGATTTCCTAAACGCTTTGATGAGACAATCAGACACAATAAATTGACTTGTAAAATATAATTTTTTCTATAAAGGTAATTGTGATTTTTAAAGTTTTAGCTTTTTGGGAAAGAGGACAAAATTCCTTCTTTTCAATATTCTTATTCTTGTGATTCCCGAAGAGAA
The DNA here is from genome assembly GCA_030765085.1 of Allium cepa. Classification (NCBI taxonomy): domain Eukaryota; kingdom Viridiplantae; phylum Streptophyta; class Magnoliopsida; order Asparagales; family Amaryllidaceae; genus Allium; species Allium cepa. The sequence goes on along the minus strand of CM060932.1, from coordinate 337,910,036 downwards.
CGTGCAATCACTTTTGCTTCTAAATCTTTAAGGCCGATCGAGACTAGGAATTCCACTTATGATCTGGTACTCGCGGCTATTGATTTTGCTTTCAATATTTGGCATTATCGTCTTTGGTGGAGAAATTTGTTCTCTACCTCAATTATAAATCATTGGGATATCTATTTCTCATAATTAAGTTGCGTCAACCATATTGGCTCGAATTTCTTGCATCTTATGATCTTGATATTCTATATACTCCCTGAAAGGGGAAATCTTGTTGCCAATGCACTAGTCGTAAGCAACAAGTAGTTGTTTTCTTTGGTGATATCCGAATGGAACGATCTCGAGACTCTATTCACTTGAGAGATTCGAGATCGCGAAATTCGATTTATATGCATCCCTTGTTTTATGTAGTCTAGAGGTTCTTTATTCTTTTTAGACTGCATCCTTGTAGCTCAAAGGGCTAGATTCTGAATTGGCTTTTCTTAGCCAATGTTGTAGGGATAAAATTATTATTGAAAGTTAGAAAGACTTCGGTATTGATTTTCGTGGCGACCTTTAAAAGTTTGGTAGACTTATCGTACCAAATATTTGTGATCTTCGTCAATATATTTTAGAAGATTCACATCGTTCCAAAATCACCATTCATCCTAGAAGTAGTAAAGTGTACGTAGATATGAAGCGACTTTATTATTTGGAGTGAATGAAATCTGATATCGCTAACTTTGTTAAGTGTTGTATGACTCGCCATCTTGTCAAGGCCCTACACTAAAGGCCTGGTGGGTTAATGCAACCTTTAGAAATTCCAATTTGGACGTAAGACCAAATCCCCATGGATTTTATAGATGTCTTTCCCCGTTCCCGTTCGGTTCATGATAACTTATGGGTTATAGTAAATAGACTTACTAAATCCGTCCATTTTATTCCCCGTTCGGGTTAACCGAACCGTTCCTCTTTTGGCCCAAACTCTTTGTTAAAGGAGATGTTAAATTACATGGAGTTCCTACTTCTATCGATAGCGATAGTGATCCATTGTTTACTAGTGGATTTTTGGAAGTGTCTTCAAAAAGCTTTAGAAACAAAGCTTAATTTAAGCACCGCTTATTACCCCAGTCCGATGGACAAGTAGAGCGTGTGAACCAAACTCTGGAAGACCTTCTTCGTGTTGTGTGCTTGATTTTTGTGGAAGTTGGGAAAATCATATTTCTCTTATTGAATTTTCCTATAATCATAGCTTCCAATCTAGTATTGGTATGGCATTCTTCGAGGCGCTCTAGGGAATGCTATGCCAATCTCCTTCTTGTTGGCTTAAGGTCGGCGAGAAGCTGGTTTTAGGTCCAGAATTTTACTCGTGTTTCACCTATGATAGGTGTTGTACGTTCCCGTTGACAGGGAAAGATTAGCGCCTCAATATATTGGGCCATTCCCTATCACCGTACGTATAGATTCCATGGCTTGTCGCCTTGCATTACCGGCTCAGTTTTCTGCTATGCACGACATGTTTCACGTTTCTCAATTACGGAAATGCCTTCGGGATTCCGATTCCATTCTTGAGCCTGCTGTTGTGGAAGAAATTGAAGTTTCGCCGAATTTAACTTATGAGCAGCATCCTATTCGAATTATTGCTTCGGAGGGTAAACGGCTTCGAAATAAAGATGTTCCGCTTGTGAGGGTTCAATGGTCCACAAATCCTAAGGATTGCTCTTGGGAATCCAGAGAATTCATCGAGCGAACACATCCGGACTTGCTTACTCCTGCTCTTTGAGGTGAACTTCTAATATCAAATTTCTTTAGTATTAATATGCTTTTACGGTTGTTACTTCTTATTTCCACCTTATATATTGCGAGGACGCAATTTCTTTAAGGAGGGGAGTCTGTAACAACCCGCATATTTATCGATTTTTATATTTAAATATTTTATTTAAATATTTTATCGTTGATCGGATTTTGGTCGAAGCTACTTTTTGCAAACGGTCAAATTAGGACTCGAGACCACTTCCATTGAGTTCGAAACGTCGTTTGCAATCTTCTAAGTATAAACATTGATATGTTTGGGGTTAGTGGAATTTCACCACTTTTTCACTCGAGCCTTTGGTTTGGACTTTTAGCCCATTAGGCCCAAGTTCCACCCCCCTTCTTCTTCATTGCTTCATTTCATTTCCTAACACTAAAGCTTCAACAAAAATGGTGAATGGAATGAGAAATTAAAACTCCAAAGTCTTTGTTTTATTGCAACTCCAACATTCAACTCCAAATTCAAGAAGAAGACATCGGATTCAAGCTTGTGGTTGCTTCTCCATTTGCCTTCAAGCTTTGTTCTTCATTTTCATTGGGTTTTGGAGCAAAGGTGAGATTTTTACTCACAATTCTAGTCTATAACTATATTGGACTGTTGGGAATGATTCCCCATCACTTTAGCATGTATATTTGCATTTGGTTTGGATTGGATTGGCGAAAAACTCCAATTTTTAGTTGTTTGGTGAACTTCCTGAGCTTAGGTCGCTCTGCCCAGGTATAGGTCGCTCGGAATCATTAGCTCGCGCGTGTGGAAAAGTCAAGGCCTGCATATTTCGTTCGCCTCGGATTTAGGTCGCCTCGGATTTATGTCGTAGGTCGTTGGACTTTAGGTCGTTCGGCCTTGCCTGCCTCATTAGGTCGTGGGACCTTAGGTCGTAGGTCGTTAGGCTTAGGTCGTTAAGTCGTTCCCTCTGTTGGAAACCTCTCCTCGGTCTTAGGTCGTTAGACCTTAGGTCGCCCCCCCTAGGTCGTAAGACCCTGAGTTGTTCCGCCTTCATTTAGGTCGCATACTCCTTTAGGTCGCATGACTCCCATCCCTTTAGGTCGTTGGACCTTGTTTTCCTTAGGTCGTTGGACCCTATTTCCTTTAGGTCGTATGACCCACTAGGTCGCTTGGCCCCTTAGGTCGCGACACCTTTAGGTCGTGTTACCTATATACCCCTAGGTCGAAAGACCTTAGGTCGTGCACCTTTAGGTCGCGAACCCTATTAGGTCGCGAACACCTTTAGGTCGCGAACCACTTTAGTTCGCATGACCTCGTCTCCGTTAGGTCGTGAACCTCGTTAGGTCGCTCATCCCTAGCCCGCGAACCTTCTTAGGTCGCGCACCCCCCCCTTAGGTCGTAACATGTTAGGTCGCACGCCTTTCACACCATTAAGTCGCGAGTTTAATTAGGTCGCTCGGCCTTAAAACGTTAGGTCGCTTGACCTGTTCTATTGTTAGGTCGCTCGACCCTATTCCCCTTAGGTCGTTATACCTCATTTTGTCTTCACTAGGTCATACCGTTTTGGTCGGGGCGCTGCCCCACACCCCGCCGGGGGCGCTGCCCCCTGGACCCCCGCGACTTGACCGGGCAGGTCGAACCCCGTAAGCGGTGGCGTTGCCCCCGCACCCCCACCTTGGGGGGGTTGACACCCCCCCTGGACCCCCCCTCCGTAGGGGATCTTATCTGAAAAATATTCAACAGAACTTGCTGAGCTGATTTCCTTGGATTTTTATCACATCTTCGAATGTGACATTTGTGATTGATTGTTTCTACAATCGCTTCTGTGATTTGTCACTTTAAAATATAAAGGTTTCAAAACTAGTAGTAAATATCAAAACTCTTTCAACAAAATGATTTCAACTCTATTTTTAATAACAAAGCTCTTTTCTTAAACCGTTTTCCAATCTATTAGTATATACAAGCCTTTACCTCACTCGGATGAGAAATCTAATTAAACGACTTAGTAAAACAAGTGGTATGAAACGCTTGCGTTCACTTCGTCGGTTAATTCTTGGACTTGTTCGATTGAACCTCTTGTGACAATTTTATTAGTGAAGATTTACAGTTTGTTCGTAAATATTTAAGTTAAGCAAGTGGTTATGGGACATGAAGCTAAACTTCTATATTTACTAGCTTAGTGTAATTGACACTTCTCGTTGATCTTGATGATCGCTCTATGAATTAGACTAGCAATTGCGCGATGTCTCTTTCATTGCAAGGTTAGACTAGACACCACTTGTGTGATTCCATTCACACATACCTTTCTGCTTTTTGGTTAGTCTTGACCTTAATCTGTGTGATTCCATTCACACATGCGGGGTAGCTCCCCTTGGTCTTCGGACCGTCATGTGATAGGCCTCTTTCCCTTTTTATGATTTCTGGATTTCTTGTGTTGATTTCTGGAATTTATCTCTTTGACTTGTCATGAGTACAAGTTTAGGGTATGATGCCCTCTTTGGATCTTTGAGAAGATTCTTGTGATATTGATTTATCTCTTATCGGTTGATCTCCTGTTGATCATTAATTGCATACTTATAGTAGTATGTCAGTATGGATATTTTATGTTTATGCCATATCTTTTATTTTATATCATGTCATCTGATATTTATAGCTAGACTGATCCGTTTATTATTTTCTTATAAATAATACTCGGGTCAGGCCGAGATGTTACAGGTGCTACTGCTTGACTCCTCCCCCAGTGATTCACTACTCATACTTTTGGCTACTTGTTTAGATTAGCAGCTTTTGTTGTTTACACTTGAGATATAGACTCATAGTTGTATTCTTTTGTATAGCACGCGTTGCTATTCTTTTGTATTATCGAGGATCTTTTTAGACCACTACTCTGATGTACACTTTTATGTGATATATATTCATATCTCTTTCCGCCTTTGTGATATGGATATCTGTGATTGATTCGCATGTTATGCTTACTTCTATATTTGTTTCCGAAGAGCATTTTATAGCCACCGTGTGATAAGAAATTACACGGATGGTCGCTCCTCAACAGCCTTATTCTCCGCGCTAGTTGACAGCACTACACCGTAGTGTTCTTGGCTAGCGTGGGTATAGAGGTGGGGCGTCACAACTTTGCTGAATCAATGGACAACCGTTCCTATTAAAATTTTCTTTTGATCTGATATGTGGCGTACGTTACTTTGAAATAAATTTTTAGATATCATAGCGTCTGTCACTTCCATTTTCCACTTTGAATCATTTATTTACCTATTCCTATTCTGTACTTACATGTTATCAAATAAATAAAATATATATTTATAATCTAGCTTTCATCTTCCCAGATCCAATTCATGTTGTTGAAAACTTTTACATCCTCTTCCCCTGTTTCAACCCGAAGGACGTGCAAACCATCTTTCTTCCCTGATGTCATCTCCAACCTTTTATTCCTCCTCCACTTCTTCTAGTGCAGCAGGTGAGTAATATATAAGTTAGAACTATATATATATATATATATTCAACTGTTTATAATTAATACAAGGCATGCCTATATGAAAGTATTATATAATTTTTTATGTTCAAAGATATATTTTCTTTGTATGTTTTAAACTGATTTTCATTTGTATATATATATTTCATATGGGACAGAGAATATATATGTACATATTTTGTATTATAATAGTATATAAGTTGATATTATATGTTGTTTTAAGTATTATATAGATTACTGTATTTCATTTGCAGTAATACATATAGGGATAAAGTACTGTTTATTTGAGATTCAATTGTTTATATCCTACTTACTTACAAATTTTAATAGTATACGTATGATTTTATATTATTCGTTTATGCATAAGTTTACAACTGTGTATACGTGTAATTACATACTTTAGCCATAAAATTTCTAGGTATATATACATTGGTTTGTAGTGATTTATAGTATTGATTCTTATAAAATATATACGTACGTGGTTTACAAAGTCTTGGGATTTAACAGTTCTGTTACATATGTTATATTATTTTATATAAAATAATAAAACTATTATGTTAGCGTTTGTAGCTTTCTTTGTTACAGTAATATATAAAGTTATTCTGGAAAGTGGTCTCATCATTTTTCTTTAAACTTGTATATGTTTATGTATATTTCTATATAAAAGTTGCAGCATTTATTTCAAATTTTATTATAATTGATTTTAATACATGTGTTTAATACAAACCAATGATTTTTCTTACATATGTATTTTGTTTTGATATTTGACTTAAAAAGAAGTATTAATTTAATAAGAAAATAATAATGTTATATTTTCAATTTATGTCAATCTGATTTGGATTTGTTCTCGTAAAATTCTGTTGTTAGCTCTATCCGTCGAATTCGTGCCAATCCTGCTTTGCTTTGAAACTTGTGCTTGGATTCATAATTTATCCCACTTTCGTTCATCTCTAGCCTCGAAAGGTGATCAATCACTCACGATTAACGTTCTTTTATTTATTAAATTGGATTTCAATTCAAACGATAATTGAAATATGAGGCTGTAGTTATTTAAATTGTTATATATGCTATTATCTATAGCTGTTCACTTATGGGATATGACATTATATCCTATTGTTTATATTTATTTTGATGATATATGCCTGTTGTTATTATTATTTTCATATCTGTTATCACTCTGCAAGTACCCTGTTAGTATAGAAATCATTATGGGTTGAAATGATACATACCCGAACGGACTTTAGAATAGGAGAAAATTGTTATGGGTTGAAATGATAAACCCAAGCGATTTTCATTTAATTGAATTTGGGATTACGGGTTGAAATGATATCCACCCGTATATATATAGTGTACGGGTTGAAATGATAAATATCCGTAGCACTTGACTATATGATAAGAAATATATACAGACACCGTTGGTCCATATAAATATATTGAAAATAAATTTCTACAGTTGACAAGAAATATATGTGATTTAATAAATATTGGTTCTTAAATTATTATATATATATATATATAAATGGAAATTTTATATATAGATTTAATAATAATATTATTGAGATTGATTTAATCCATATAATAAGTTTGAGTATTATTTAAGATTTATATTTCAAAATTTACCGTTGTAAAAAGTTGAATAATTAAAATTGGGAGATAAATTTGGGTTTATTAAAAATGGTATTTAAATAAGGATTTATTTAATTAAATCCATTTGAAATTATTGAATGGAAAATTTAAAGGTATGATTTTGTAACTGGGTTTTTGATTTAAGTGATTTAATGAATATTTCACGTTTAATAAAATTAAAGAAAATATTGAGTAAAATGTAATTTAAGGTTACTTAAATGATATTGAATCTAATAAGGGAGTATTTCAAGACTAAATAATAATGAGGTTAAATCGAGATCTATATGAAACTGTTATATAGAACATTTAAATATTAAAGCCTTGAACTATATTGGAATTTAAATCGTTTATGTTGAGATTCGGATCTGTATTTGAAATCAACGTAGTTGAATTTGTTATTTAGCAACTAAATTGAATTAAAGTGAAATTTAGGTTGAACCAAATTTGAATTTATTATTCAGAAAACTAAATTGAAAAAAAATTTAGTTGAAACGTTGAATACCTAAAGTTTTGAAATATATTGAAATATAAAGGGCTATTTTTAGATTACAAATCTGAATTTGAGATCGATAAATAGAAGTGTTTATTTTAGGAATTGAGTTGAATTTAAACTGATAAATGGAGATTGAATTTAATTTAAATGGGAAGGTCGGGTTGATGTTGAAATGATTTGTTAAGTTGAGGGAATTGAAAATACTTTATTGTATAAATTATTTAATACATATAAATACTATTTTGGGAAATATAGAGATATTTGAAGTGAAAATGATATTTGGTTTTGAAGTATAAATTAAGCTGAAATGACTACGGAGTTATAGTGTATATTTCTACCTTGTAGATAGTTCCATGGACACTTAAAGGATGGTTATCCCAAACACCCTTTAAGTTATTTGTATTTCAGTTGATATTTCACTTGAGTTGGATTTATTGATATAAGAATGTTAATCCTGACTCGAGTGTTTTGTGTTTTGCTTTACGCTCGGGTCAGACTGAGTGATACAGCATTAGAGACTCACCTTTGGAGTTCGGAGTTTCATTTAGAGATCCAACTATCAATTCAGATTCCAGCCTTTCCAGTTGATTGGTTCAGAGAAGTCATCTGTTGCATTGGAGATTTCACTGCATTTGAACTATTCGGTTGTATTTTATTTCTAACTCTGATGTATATAGTAGCTTCATGAACTACTATTCTTTATCTATTCCACTGCATTATATTACTCGGTGATCTGTGATTCATTTATTTATTGTATATTTTAAGTTTTGCAAAATTTTAATTAACAATTCGGTATTTTTTGAATTATTCAAGTCGGATATGTATGGTTTTACTGTCGATTTAAATGGTCCAAAACAGCGGGTCGTTACATGGACTGAATGAATGTTAGTAGTAGGATGTTTGGGTATGGGTTATGGGGAGAAACTCTATATTTATATATATTTGATGATATGATATGATTCGCTATGTATGTTTATTATGGTTTTTTATCATGCCTGGATGATGATGTGATTATTTGATTGTGTTAACAAGTCATGTTAAATATACGCCGATATTACACAAGGAAATTACTTTCCAAATTAAATTATAAAAGTAATATGGAATCATTAAACTCTTTAAAATATTTTTTTAAGTGATTTAAAAATGTTTTATAAACACTAAAATGGTAATGTTTGAATGAGACATTAAAAACAAGTCAAAACTAGGCTTGTCGCGTAACGATAGTTCACGATTTCGTGCCCCAAAATTTAAATGAGTATATAATGTGTAGTATAGCTTGGAATAATAAGAATTTTACAAATTTTTATATCCATAGTTTGCAAATAAAAGAAAAAATTTGATATTTCAATAAGTAGATTTATGTAACGTCCCATAAATTTTTAATAATTAAAATTGTTAAGTTGATAAAATGTTGGTAATTCTTTTCCTAGCCGTGTATTTCTCATTTGCAAATCATGTAAAAGAATATTCATTTCTCATTTCAAAACTCCTCATTTTCATTTTCATTTAAGAATAAAACATATATACGTTTCTTTCTCCTTAACTTATGCATTTTCTGTTTCTTAGCATTTACCCTCACTTTGCTTGCCATTCAAACCATCTATGTATCGACCCAAATTTTCTAATAAATGTTTATTTATTTAATTTATATAATTTTTTAATTTAAAATATAAATTTAGGTGTGGATTAGAATTACACACATGAATTAATAGAATATTTTCTGAAAATGTGAATTTTGTCAATATGGTCAAACTTGGACTTTTAAATTCAAAAATTTAATTTGAATTTTATCTTTTATTTCGAAAGTACATAAAATTATAAGAATACTGCTTTTCGTTTCGTTGAAATCTGATTTATAATGTGAAAGTTATGCATTTTTAACCATTGTGTGTAATTTGCTGTATTTAACAAAATTGTTTACTTTAAATTGTATAAATAATATTTTATGTGGTCATGTAATGTTATAATTTATGATTTCAAGGGTAAAATAACTTTTTTTGTATATCTTTTGGTTTTAAAACGTTTTTAAAAGTATAATTGACATCTTCCAGTGTCAGTTGTATTTTGTTTACAATTTCTAATTTCCAACTTCAATTAATTTAAGAAATTCTTTATTTATTTTTATATTTTTATTAAGAATTTATTTTATTCTCATTCTCACTTTATTTTTTTCTCAAAGATTTAGTTTAAACCATTTTCAAGAAGAGTTGTAATTTCCCAAAGTTAAGTGGATTATGTTTGCAATTTTCTTATGCTAGTTTCAATAAATTAAGCTATTTTCTTTATTTATCTTTCTGTTTTCCTAAAATATAATTATTTATTTTCTTTTTTCACTTTATTTCAGTTCGTTTTATTTTATTCACTGATTTTTATTTGTTTTATAGTGTGGTAGGAATTTTTCCTAATCTTTTATAATAACTGAATATATTCGTAACAACGTTTTATTTCATTTTTTGTTCTTTTAAAAAAAATGGATTATATACCTTTTAAAATTAAGTAATTAATATTTTACTTATATACATCCATTTAAGTAATCAATTTCTTAGTAAATGGTAAATGAATAAAAAGGATGTAAGCAAATCATATTTTATTATAATCTTAAAAGTTATAGTGTATAAATAATCTATTTAATTTCACCTTTAATTTGTACATTTAAAGTGTACGTTCATATCCATTTGGCTGATTTATTTGACGCTATAAAGGTACGTTATTTTCTTTTGCGTATTTACTTAATGAATAAGTACGTGCTCATTCTTTCCTTAACTTTGCTATTTGAAAAATAAATTTCCAAGCATTTTGGAGGGGCGGGGGTAATTCAACCATGACTTGCAATTTACTTTTAAAGATATTCCACTTTCCTTTACTTCAATTTGTTTAATAAGTATGAAATCTTTGATTTCCCCTAATGTTCAAAAATTTATTGCTTAGCGTTTTTCTTCCCCTCAATGCAACCACTGATAAATAAGCTACTCGCGTGTGTGTTCCTTGCCGTTCAAAAAAATTTATTTCTTGCTTTTTAACAAACGCAGTTACATAATTCAAACATCACGCAAATTCACCGACTGGTGCAAATTAATTTCTTGCCATTGTTCTCAAATCAATGCAAGCTTTATTTAGAAAACACGTTCAAAATTGTTATTTCTTGCCTCTGACCTCTCACACTGAAATCTATGCATTTATTTCTCTTGCCTTTTCGAGCAAATTTTTCCTAAAATTTTCGCATGCCTTGAATTGGCGTTTCTCGCTTTATCATTTTGCCTGCGTTTTAAATAAATAAATCAACACAATTTACCTCTTCGTAAAAGCAAACATCACGCACTTGTTCCCTTACCGTTCAAAGCAAAGATTTATTGCCTCGTTTTTCCTTAAATTTCGCATCTCACTTGATAAATAAATACTCGTTCAAACATAATTACTTCTTGCATTTTTGACAAGCTCAACGATCTCCTAAATCAAACATCATGCGCAAATTGCTCCTGGCAGTTTCAAAGTGAATTATTTCCTACCGTTTCTCCAAGCAATCAATACTAGTTTTCATTTAAATACTCAACCTTGTACGTAAATAATTTTCACCACCTTCCCATTTTATAAATATTTCTTGCATCTTAATCAACTCATTTACTTCCTAATAATTTTTAAACGTGTACAAAATATTTGTCAAAGATTTCTTGCAGTTTTCTTTTGCTAAATTCACGCAATCAATACCACTGTAAATATTCGCTCAAATCTTGCTTGCCATTTTGTTTCCTCAATCAACGTGTGGTCCCACTTTATCATTATTTCTTACGTTTTAACGCAATTACTTCTGTGTAAGTTTTAAAACCTTCTTTCCCTGATTGAATACTAAAACGCATTCAATAAAAAATTTGTTTCATTTTATTTAAAACCCATTGACTTTCAATAACGTTCAAATTTCATGTTCGCTGCCGTTCACCTATTGCATTTTTCATTCGCATATAACTTCCCATTTACCTTTTGTTTTTATATGGAATAAAATCTTCCAATTGCTTCAGACGTTATTACTCCTTTAATTATAAAACGCATCTTCCCTGAAATGCGAACACGTTCAAATTTCGTTTCTTTCTTGCCTTAAAATTTCGCATGACCTGATTTGCGCATTCCCACTTTATTTTTTTCTTGCGTATTAATCAACGCAAGTTTCTAATTATAAAGCACGTTCAAATTTCAATTATTTCTTACCGTTCCTTTTATCAATCAATGCAACGCATTTTATAAATTTCAAACAGACATATCAAACATTTGCATCTCATTGTGGTCTTCTTCCTTCATGCGCGAGCTACATCAGGTAAATGGCTGCCAATGTTTTCTCTTCCTCTTATTTTTCTTTTTCTTTAGTTTTCTTTACTTCCATCTGTTTATTCCACACCATGCTCAACCTCTCCGCCACCCCCTCCTGACCTTGCCTCACCTCCATGCAGTGATGGCCAAGCCATGCATGTGGACATGTCACTTAATATATATATATATATAAAGTATTTTTGTTCGTGCACCACTTTTGCCACATATTGCTCTGACAATTGTTAGAAAAGAAAAGAAAAAAATATAATAAATAAATAAAATAAGTGCATGCGTACCTGTACAAAAGGATAGCACAGCCTTTATGTCCAAAATATTCCACTGCTTGAATACTTGCGTGTCCAGAATCTGGTCAGTGCCGAGCATGTGAGGTGTAGTTGGAGTTGTGTGGTGAAGTGGTCGAGCAATTTTGTCAAATCAACCTTTTATCTTAAATCTCGTTTCAATTTTGATTTATTTAAAAATTTGCTTTGTCCGTAATTGAATTCGCGTACCCAGTTTATTTATTTATCTTGTTTCAAGGTCGAAATCGGTTTGTCTCATCTTTCAATATTTGATCGTGCTTTCTATACGCTGTTTCCAGTGTGGTTATCCTAGTTTTCAGTCTAATCTTCAGCAGCATAGAGGTGAGTATTTCTCACCCGACAAACGTACTTATAGATCTGTAAATTATTAACAAGTGAAATTGTAGAATGATTTTATTTTATATTTTAATTGCCTGTGATAAATTTATGATGTTTAAAAACCTCGTTATTAAATTTACCCATCATCAGTTATATTCTATACTGTTATATTATGTTGTCATACCGTTTATGTATTTACTGTTTATCACTGCAAGTCCCATGTACGCTGAAATGATTGGCCTGAACGATATTTGTTATTATTTATTTATTTATTATTTAACTTGAGATTGCGGGTTTGAAATGATAGAACCCGGATTTTTTTTGTAAATTACAGATTGAAATGATATATTATTCGTATCACTTGACCTAGGTTAGAGAATATTATACAGACCCGTGTTTATGTATATATATTTTCTGGAAATATTAAATATTTTTAAATTAGAATGTTATAATATTTTGTTTAAAAATTTTATTTAAAAATGATTCTTACAAGTATAGCGATATTGTACAAATTAAAAATGTAAATAAATAAATGTTCAGAATTTAAAGTATAAATTTAGTCTTGTAAATTTTGATTTGTAAAATAAAATGGAATTCAAGTTAAGAAATAAATTATGATGTTTTGGCTAAAATATGAATAAGTAAATAAATAAAGGGTAAAGTTGTCTATGAATTAAATAGTTAAATAAAGTAAATACTTAAAAATGGAAGTTGAAATATAACCAAATTTAGAATGCAAAGTGGTTTAGGAATAAAGGTAAGTTAAGAAGTTGATTAGAAATTAAGTTCATTTTTGAAGTGGTAATTGAACTTAATTATTAAGTAAAATTTATAGAGAATTTTGCACTTGATTTAATAAGTAAGGTATAGAGAAGTTAGATGTATATTTGAAAATTTTACTTAATAATTATCATAAATTATTGAGTAATTTAATGAACTATTCAAAGGTGGGAAATATGATTATATATGCCAAATTGGTTTAATTTAAGGTTTAATTATTATTGAAATTAAATTTAAGTCTAAATTTTAATTTACTCAATTCTATTGTAAAGGATGCACTACGCAAGTGTTGTAGTTGATATAAATGAACTAAGGCTAAACCTTTGGGATTTACAGTTGATTTTGTAAGAATTATAACTTCACTTGTAAATATTTTTAAATGTAGTATTTTGATTTAAACATAAAACTATTTTGAATTCTTTATAACCACGGGTAATAATAACGTTGGTTGTTAAAGAGACCGGGATCGTATATGGGCATAATCTCTGTCGATACTGGTGACGTTTCCTTTGAGGTAAATCCGTGGACCCAACTCCTGTGAGTTAGCATAAGGTGGTTAAAACATGAGCGATTGACGGGCTAAGGAGGTAGCACCTCTTATCGTACGCACTTCTTCGTATGCCATTCTATTACTTTTGTAATTGTTTGGTGTGCACCTTTGATTTGGGAGTGTTGTTCGAGGTGGGCGGTAGTAGCAGCTACGCGCTACCACTGGTCCGGATGCATAATTGGTATATCTACCCTGGCATTTGTCTACTTGTGCCGTGTCACCTACCCTAGTGAGCCTTATACGATTTTGGTTTTGTACCATACCTATGGAGTGCCCTCTGACGACCACCGGTGCGGGGGAGATTACGGTACTGTATAGACTAAGGGAATATATTATCTGTTAAAGGCTATATGGGTAACCCCTTAGCGCTATTTAAAAGTAAGTTTATTTTACTAATAGACACTATTATAATGGCGAAATATTACAACATAGTAAATAGTTTAACGGATCCTTAGAGGATGGGTGGTCCCAAGCATCCTTTAAGTTACTTGTACTCTATTACAGTTCACTTGAATTAGCTTACACTGTATAAGTATGTATGTCCTGACTCGAGTGTTTATGCTTTATTTACGCTAGGGTGAGCCTGAGTTTCAGTTCGGACCTCTTTCTCTGGAGCCAGGACTTCTGAAGATTATCTCTTTTCAAGCTGCTGCCAAGTTTCTGTTCAGTTCTTATTTTTTCTTTTGTAATCGAGATAGTTGATGTGATGCCCCACCTCTATACCCACACTAGCCAAGAACACTACGGTGTAGTGCTGTCAACTAGCATGGAGAATAAGGCTGTTGAGGAGCGACCATCCATGTAATTGCTTATCACACGGTGGCTATAAATAATCTTCGAAAACAAACATAGAAATAATCATAACACAAATCAGCCACAGATATCCATATCACAAAGGCGGAAGAAGATATGAATATATACTAACACATGAAAGTGTACATCAGAGTAGTGGTCCGTAAGATCCACGATAATACAAAAGAATAGCAACACGTGCTATACAAAAGAATACAACTATGAGTCTATATCTCAAGGGTATACAACAAAAACTGCTAATCTAAACAGTTAGCCAAAAGTCAGAGTGATGAATCCCTGGGAAGAAGTCAAGCAGAAGCACCTGTAACATCTCGGTCTGACTCGAGTATTATTTAAGAAAATAATAAGCGGGTCAGTCTACCTATAAATATCAGATGACATGATATAACATAAAAGATATGGCATAAACATAAAATATCCATAATGACATACCACTATAAGTATGTAAATAATGATCAACAGAAGATCAATCAATAAGAGATAATCAATATCACAAGAATCTTCTCAAAGATTCAGAAAGGGCATCATACCCCAAACTTGTACTCATAACAAGTCAATGACATAAATTCTAGAAATCAATGCAAGAAGTCCAGAAATCATAGAAAAGAGAAAGAGGCCTATCAAATGACGGTCCGAAGACCAAGGGGAGCTACCCCACATGTGTGAATGGAATCACACAGATTAAGGTCCAGACTAACCAAAAAGCAAAAAGGTATGTGTGAGTGGAATCACACAAGTGGTGTCTAGTCTAACCTCGCAACAAGAGACATCGCACAGTTGCTAGTCTAAATCATCAGAATGATCGTCATGATCAACGAGTAGTGTCAATTACACTAAGCTAGTAAATATAGAAGTTTAGCTTCATGTCCCATAACCACTTGCTTAACTTAAATATTTACGAACAAACTGTAGATCTTCACTAATAAAATTGTCACAAGTGGTTCAATCGAACAAGTCCAAGAATTAACCGACGAAGTGAACGCAAGCGTTTCATACCACTTGTTTTACTAAGTCGTTTAATTAGATTTCTCATCCGAGTGAGGTAAAGGTTTGTATATACTAATAGATTGGAAAACGGTTTAAGAAAAGAGCTTTGTTATTAAAAATATAGTTGAAATTGTTTGTTAAAAGAGTTTTGATATTTACTACTAGTATTGAAACCTTTATATTATAAAGTGACAAGACACAGAAGCAATTGTAGAAACAATCAGTCACAAAAATCGCATACGGAGATGTGAATAAAATCCAAGGAAATCAGCTCAATGTTTTTCAGATAAGATCCCCTACGGAGGGGGGGTCCAGGGGGGTGGCAACCCCCCAAGGTGGGGGTGCGGGGGCAACGCCACCGCTTACGGGGTTCGACCTAAAACAAAAAATGAGGTCTTACGACCTAAGGGGGGTGCGCGACCTAAGAAGGTTCGCGGGCTAAGGATGAGCGACCTAACAAGGTTCACGACCTAACGGAGACGAGGTCATGCGACCTAAAGTGGTTCGCGAACTAAAGGGGAATGACCCATCGAGTTATAGGTCTAACGACCTAACGGTTTAAAGGTCATGCGACCTAAAAGTGAAACGACCTAAGGTCGAAAACAAGGTCACGCGACCTAACAGGAAACAAGGTCAAGCGACCTAAGGGGTTACGCGACCTAACGTAACACGGGTCAAACGACCTAAGGCATCACAGGACGAACGACCTAACTGCTTAAGGGACAGGCGACCTAAAGAGGTTCGCGACCTAATAGGGTTCGCGACCTAAAGGTGCACGACCTAAGG
This sequence comes from Allium cepa, assembly GCA_030765085.1. Taxonomy (NCBI): domain Eukaryota; kingdom Viridiplantae; phylum Streptophyta; class Magnoliopsida; order Asparagales; family Amaryllidaceae; genus Allium; species Allium cepa. The sequence continues at coordinate 337,893,851 of CM060932.1, read as the reverse complement.
TCTTTCGACCTAGGGGTATATAGGTAACACGACCTAAAGATGTCGCGACCTAAAAATAGAAAGCATGGCCGAACGACCTATCGAAGTAGAAAGGCATGTGACCTAACGGTCAAAAGGCCAATGACCTACGACCTAAAAGCCATACGACTTACGACCTAAAAGCCATACGACCTACGACCTAAAAGCCATACGACCTACGACCTAAAAGCCATACGACCTAACGTGAAACGACCTAACTCCGAAGTGAAGATTCAAGGCAGTGCGACTTAGCGCGATAACACGTGAACGACCTAAGGGTTAGGTCGCGAGCGACCTAACTCCGAACACCAAAAATGGCCAGAACGACCTAAGTGCAGAAAATTCACCAAAACGCTAAAAATTGGAGTTTTTCGCCAATCCAATCCAAACCAAATGCTAATATGCATGCAAATGTGATAGGGAATCATTCCCAACAGTCCAATATGGTTATAGACTAGAATCGTGAGATAAAAATCTCACCTTTGCACCAAATATCAATGAAAATGAAGTTTTAAGCAAGCAAGAGTCAATCCTTCTTCTATCTAAGCACAAGTAGCTTGAATCCAATGTCTTCTTCTTGAATTTGGAGTAGAAAGATGGATTGCAATTGAATTTGAGTTTTGGAATTTTAATTTCCCATTCCCTCCACCATTAATGCCAAAGCTTGATTAGTTAGGAAATTTATGAAGAGTGAGGAGAAGAGGGTTGGAACTTGGGCTTAATAGGCTAAACTAACCCAAAGTCCAAAGCGGGAAAAGTTAGTGAAATTTCACTAACTCCAAACCTATCGATGTTTATACTTAAAAAAGTTGTAAACGACATTTCGAACTCAATGGAAGTGGTCTCGAGTCCTAATTTGACCGTTTGCAAAAAGTAGCTTTTCGGACCAAAATCCGATTAACGATTTAATATTTAAATAAAATATTTAAATACAAACTCGATAAATATGCGGGTTGTTACAATTGAATTTTGAGATTTTCTGTGGTGATTTCAAACTATATTTGGTTTAGGACTATGTACTTTATACTTATTTTGAGACTATTGATAGTGGTTTCATGAACCACTAAGTTATTTTTAAATTCCGCTGCAGTATTCTGATTTCTGTGTCTGTGATTCCGTGATTATTTATTTACTGTATATTCTAAAATTTGCCAAATTTTATTTACAACATGGTATTTTGAACAATTCAAGTCCTACATGTGTGGACGCGAATGGTTGAAAATACCGGGTCGTTACATTTGGTATCAGAGCTTTGGCTCTAGGCAAAACTTAGCATGTATGGTAAATTTGATTTACCGAATCACTTTCATTCGAGCTTGAATCTCTTCCTTTTAATTCAATTTCCTTTGAGTTTTGGAACGTTCCCTGCGGTTCCAAAGTTCATTCGTGTCCCTCACTATTCATCTTCTTTCGATTCTCGAGTATCCCATAACTCCACTTCGGATGATCTTTATAGTGAATTGGCGGTCTCGCCAATATTCTAATAAAGGGGTGAAACTCCTTTATAATTAGTATTGATTCACCAGAGATCTATATTAATCCTTAGCTTAGATGCTAGTATCTTTGGTTATTTCAAGCTCTATCTCTTCAGATCGAATGTGGATTTACCCTAGAAAATCCACATCGATCTTATTCTTTAATCACGGTTGACCCGGTTAAGGTTGCCCATGATTTATATAAACTTATCTAGTTCCTTATTTTGTTATTTAATCATTGGATCTTCTGATTCCAACTTACCTTTAAATCAAAATTCTCTTTGATTTGAGTCCATCAAATTTGAATCTCTATCCTTGTTTTGAAAAATTTATTCCTATATTTGGAAAATAAATCTAATATTATATATATAAGTATAATTTTCAGAATTTTTTAATTAATTTAACTAGTTGTCAAGAGATAATAGTCTTTGATTTTATTTACGGTTTTGTAAACCATGGGTTTTGTCTCATATAAATAATTGAACTATAAACAATGGTTATAAATTAATTTGGAAACAGAAATGAATTTAAAACAAGAACTTGAGAATTCAATTTTCGATGATTTCAAACCTTGTGTTTAAAGTTTTAAAAGAATATATTATTTAAATTATTTTCGAATAGAAATTTGATTCCAAAGAATTTTAAAGGTTTAAAAATCAGTGCACTTCTCTGTCGTTGGGAAATAATTTGGTGATGACAGTAGCATCATCGGCATTCTTTTTCGAGTTTCGAAGTGAAGAGACCATTCTATAGTCTGACTACAGTGTTACCTGAGAATTTAATTGATTTGAATCCCTAAAATATGACTTGATTTATAGTATATAGATATATGATTTAAATTTGATTCGACATATTATGTACATATATTTATTTATCTCTAAATGGTTTGAAGGGAATCAGAAATTTAATTCTTAAATTTTATCTTGAAGAATAAATTTCAATTATAAAAAGAAAATCAATATTTTGAATAAATGATTCAAACTTGGGATATTGAATTTGAAAGTTTTATTTGTATAATTCTCAATTTCATTTCAATATAACTTACCTTGATTTTCAAAAGTTAACAATGTAATTGGATAATATAAAATATAAAAAGATTTTATAAATAAAATTTGAGTGGTTATAATAAATGTTATACACTTAAATTCTAGTTATAAAAAGATTAACAGAGGCAGATAGAAGAAAAGAGTAAGGGAATAATTTACAATATAAAATGATGTTAGAGGAACTAAGAATAAATTTAAGCAGTTGTAATAGGTGTAAACTTATTTAACATAGATGATAAAAATATATTGAGAGAAACAAATATACTTTAAATTAGAAATAAAGAAGAAATTAATTTATTGAAAACATTTTTGAGTATAACAAATGATTTTCAAACTTATGATTTTAGAAATTTTTATTTTAAGATAATTGGAAGATGAAGTAATGAAATTTGAAATAGTAAAATTTAACTTAAGTGAAATTAAATAGATGAAATCAATTATTAAATTAAACTTGAATTTGTATGGTTTAGATTAATGATTCTATTTTGAGTTTCAATTTAGTTTTCTTTCAGGTTGTTTCTATTCCCCTACCTTCTTCCTTTTCGAGGACGAAAAGTTTTGAGTGGGGGAGAGTGTAACGTCCCATAAATTTTTAATAATTAAAATTGTTAAGTTGATAAAATGTTGGTAATTATTTTCCTAGCCGTGTATTTCTTATTTGCAAATCATGTACAAGAAGATTCATTTCTCATTTCAAAACTCCTCATTTTCATTTGCATTTGCATTTAAGAATAAAACATATATACGTTTCTTTCTCCTTAACTTATGCCTTTTCTGTTTCTTAGCATTTACTCTCACTTTGCTTGCCATCCAAACCATCTATGTATCAACGCAAAATTTTTAATAAATGTTTATTTATTTATTTAGATAATTTTGTTATTTAAAATATAAATTTAGGTGTGGATTAGAATTTCACACATGAATTAATAGAATATTTTCCGAAAATGTGAATTTTGTCAATATGGTCAAATTTGGACTTTTAAATTCAAATTATAAGTTTGAAAATTTTAATTTTATCTTTTATTTTTAAAGTAAATAAAATTATAAGAATACTGCTTTTCGTTTCGTTGAAATCTGATTTATAATGTGAAAGTTATGCCTTTTTAACTATTGTGTGTAATTTGCTGTATTTAACAAAATTGTTTACTTTAAATAATATAAATAATATTTTATGTGGTCATGTAATGTTCTAATTTATGTTTTCAAGAGTAAAATAACTTGTTTTGTATATATTTTGGTTTTAAAACGTTTTTAAAAGTGTAATTGACATCTTCCAGTGTCAGTTGTATTTTGTTTACAATTTCTAATTTCCAACTTCAATTAATTTTAGAAATTCTTTATTTATTTTTATATTTTTCTTAAGAACTTATTTTATTCTCATTCTCACTTTATTTTGTTTCTCAAATATTTATTTTAAACCATTTTCAAGAAGAGTTGTAATTTTCTAAAGTTAAGTGGATTATGTTTGCAATTTTCTTATGCTGGTTTCAATAAATTAAGCTATTTTCTTTATTTATCTTTCTATTTTCCTAAAATATAATTATTTATTTTCTTTTTCACTTTATTTCAGTTTGTTTTATTTTATTCACTAATTTTTATTTGTTTTAAAGTGTGGTAGGAATTTTTCCTAATCTTTTATAATAACTGAATATATTCGTAACAACGTTTTATTTCATTTTTTGTTCTTTTAAAAAAATGGATTATATACCTTTTAAAATTAAGTAATTAATATTTTACTTATATACATCCATTTATGTAATAAATTTCTTAGTAAATGGTTAATGAATAAAAAGGATGTAAGCAAATCATATTTTATTATATTTTTAAAAGTTATAGTGTATAAATAATCTATTTAATTACACCTTTAGTTTGTACGTTTAAAGTGTACGTTCATATCCGTTTGGCTGATTTATTTGACGCTATGAAGGTACATTATTTTCTTTTGCATATTTACTTAATGAATAAGTAACGACTAAAATTGAAATAAGTACGCGCTCATTACTTTCCTTAACTTCGCTATTTGAAAAATAAATTTCCGTTCATTTTGAGGGGGGAATTCAACCATGTGACGCCCCACCTCTATACCCACACTTGCCAAGAACACTACGGTGTAGTACTGTCAACTAGCACGGAGAATAAGGCTGTTGAGGAGCGACCATCCATGTAATTGCTTATCACACGGTGGCTATAAATAATCTTCGAAAAAAAACATAGAAATAAGCATAACACAAATCAGTCACAGACATCCATATCACAAAGGCGGAAGAAGATATGAATATATAACTAACACATGAAAGTGTACATCAGAGTAGTGGTCAAAAAGATCCACAATAATACAAAAGAATAGCAACACGTGCTATACAAAAGAGTACAACTATGAGTCTATATCTCAAGTGTATACAACAAAAACTGCTAATCTAAAGAGTTAGCTAAAAGTCAGAGTAGCAAATCCCGGGAGGAAGTCAAGCAGAAGCACCTGTAACATCTCGGCCTGACCCGAGTATTATTTAAGAAAATAATAAATGGATCAGTCTAGCTATAAATATCAGATGACATGATATAAAATAAAAGATATGGTATAAACATAAAATATCCATACTGACATACTACTATAAGTATGCAAATGATGATCAACAGAAGATCAATCAATAAGAGATAAATCGATACCACAAGAATCTTCTCAAAGATCCAAAGAGGGCATCATACCCTAAACTTGTACTCATAACAAGTCAATGACATAAATTTCATAAATCAACACAAGAAATCTAGAAATCACAGAAAAATGGAAAGAGGCCTATCACATGACGGTCCGAAGACCATGGGGAGCTACCCCATATGGGTGAGTCGGAATCACCCATATGAGGTCTAGGCTAGCCAAAAAGAAAAAAGGTATGTGTGAGTAGAATCACACAAATGGTGTCTAGCCTAATCTCGCAACAAAAAGGTATATGTGAGTGGAATCACACAAATGGTGTCTGGACTAACCTTGCGGACAAAGAGATATGTGTGACTCGGAATCACACCAATGAGGTCTAGTCTAACCTTGCAAACAAAGAGACATCGCACAATTGCTAGTCTAAATCATAAAATGATCGCCATGATCAATGAGAAGTGTCAATTACACTAAGCTAATAAATATAAAAGTTTAGCTTCGTGTCCCATAACCACTTGCTTAACTTAAATATTTACTAACAAACTGTAAATCTTCACTAGAAAATTATCACAAGTGGTTCAATCAAACAAGTCCAAGAATTAACCGACGAAGTGAACGTAAGTGTTTCATACCACTTGTTTTACTAAGCCGTTTAATTAGATTTCTCATCCGAGTGAGGTAAAGGTTTGTATATACTAGTAGATTGGAAAACGGTTTAAGAAAAGAGCTTTGTTATTGAAAATAGAGTTGAAATCATTTTGTTGAAAGAGTTTTGATATTTACTACTAGTATTGAAACCTTCATATTTCTAAAGTTGTTATCCCGCCTTATAAGCAAGGCTGTGATACCATAAAATCGACCGAGAAGCCAAAGATAGTTTGTCTCGAAGAATGGTCAACTCAGCATCTCAACAAGGCAAGCTCTGTTGAATATTTTTCAGATAAGATCCCCTACGGAGGGGGGTCCAGGGGGGTAGCAACCCCCCAAGGTGGGGGTGCGGGGGCAACACCCCCGCTACGGGGTTCGACCTGCCCGGTCTAGTCGCGGGGGTCCAGGGGGCAGCGCCCCGTCCAAAACGGTACGACCTAGTGAAGACCTAAGGGAGGATAGGATCGAGCGATCTAAAGAGGCAACGACCTAAGCTCTTAAACAAGGTCGAGCGACCTATAGAGGCATAGGGTCAAACGACCTAATGTGTCGCGACCTAGCGAACTAAGTGGGTTCGTGAGTTAATGGTACAAAGACCGAGCGACCTAACATTCGAACGACCCAAGGAAGTAACGGGCCGAGCGACCTACAAGTTTAAGGGGTCAAGCGACCTAGAGGTGTTCGCGACCTAGTGGTCGAGCGACTTAAGGGTACGCGACCTAAGGGAAACTCGCGACCTAACATTGCCGAGCTAAGGTAAGGTGCGACTCAACCAGGTGAGCGACCTAAGGAAGACGAACGACTTAAGGAACTCGCGGGTTAGAAGAGGCGAGCGACCTAAGGTCATACGACCTAACGGGGAAACGACCTAAAGTCATACGACCTAACGGCCTAAGGTCATACGGCCTATCTATGTGAGCGACCTAAGGGTTTAAAGGCCATGCAACCTAACGCCTTAACTAGGCTGAGCGACCTAACGCTACAAAGGGGATTTAAGGCCAGAAACGACCTACGACCTAAACCCCATACGACCTAACGTGAAACGACCTAACTCCGAAGTGAAAATTCAAGGCAATGCGACCTAGCGCGATAACACGCGAGCGACCTAAGGGTTAGGTCGCGAGCGACCTAACTCCGAATACAGAAAAATGGCCAGAACGACCTAAGTGCAGAAAATTCACCAAAACGCTAAAAATTGGAGTTTTTCGCCAATCCAATCCAAACCAAATGCTAATATGCATGCAAAAATGATAGGGAACCATTGCCAACAGTCCAATATAGTTATAGGCTAGAATTGTGAGATAAAAATCTCACCTTTGCACCAAATTTATGAAGAAAAGCTTGAAAGCAAAGGAGAAGTAATCACAAGCTTGAATCCAATATCTTCTTCTTGAATTTGGAATTGAATGTTGGATTTGCAAGAGAATTTGAGCTTGGAATATTAATTTCCCCTTCCACTCACCATTAATGCTAAAGCTTGGTTGTTAGGAAATTTATGAAGAGTGGGGAGAAGGAGAGAAGTGGGTTTGAGTTATAATGGCTAATCTAACCCAAAGTCCAAAGCGGGAAAAGTAAGTGAAATTCCACTAACTCCAAACCTATCAATGTTTATAGTTAAAAAAATTGTAAACGGCATTTCGAACTCAATGGAAGTGGTCTCAAGTCCTAATTTTACCATTTGCAAAAAGTAGCTTTTCGGACCAATATCCGATTAACGACAAAATATTTAAATAAAATATTTAAATATAAAATCGATAAATATGTGGGTTGTTACAGACTCCCCTCCTTAAAGAAATTGCGTCCTTGCAATATAAGATGGAAATAATAAGTAACAACCATAAAAGCATATTAACACAAAAGAAATTTGAAATAGGAAGTTCACCTCAAAGAGCAGGAGTAAACAAGTCCGGATGTGTTCGCTCGATGAATTCTCTGGATTCCCAAGAGAAATCCTTAGGATTTGAGGACCATTGAACCTTCACAAGCGGAACATCTTTATTTCGGAGTCGTTTGACCTCCGAAGCAATAATTCGAATAGGATGCTTGTAACATCCCGTCTTTTCGCACGATTTAAACAGACACACGTGCCAATTCAAACCATACGTAAGGGCGGATTGTTATGGGATAAATATGGAAACAGAGAAAGAAACAGAATCTCACAGCGGAAGGATAAAATATAATAATCAAATATACAGTTCATAAATCTGTTTACAAAAACCTTTGATTTATTTATACAATACATATCAGAGTACACATACCATATAACAATGCTGCGGAACAATATGAGTGTAGTGAAACCATATTATCTATAGTAATAATAATAAAATCTTCGTCTTCTTCCTCCAGAAATAAAATATTCAATCCTGAAACGCTCGGACTGACCCGAGCGAATTTGGAAAGACAAAAACACTCGAGTCAGAACTAAAAGATCTTATGTGAGTTACATTAACAGAAATAAATATGAGTGCAGTAACTCAAGAGATGCTCGGGATTTACATCTCCTAAGGATCCGTTAAACTATTTACTATGTAGTATATTGCGCTATTATAATAGTGTTTGATTGTAAAATAAACTTACTTTTAAATAGCGTTAAGGCTTTACATTTTCCACCTTAACACATTTATATATTCCCATAGTCTATACAGTACCGTAATCTCCCCCGTACTGGGCGTCGTCAGAGGGCACTCCATAGGTATGGTACAAAACAAAATCGTATAAGGCGCGCTAGGGTAGGTGACACGGCACAACCAGGCAATGCCAGGGTAGATATACCAATTGCTATCCGGCCTGGTGGAAATGCGCAGCGCGCAGCTACCGCCCACCTCGAACAACACCCCCAAATCAAAAATCAAAAGTGGCCACCGAATCCATCCAAAAGTCAGAGTATAATATCGAAGGAGTGCGTTCGATCAGAGGAATGACATCATTGGCCCGAGAATCGCTACTGTTTTAGCCACCTTATGCCAACTCACGGGAGTCGGGTCCACGTATTTACCTCATAGGAAACGCCGCCACCAACCTACTTCATTCTGGAATCTCCACCGCGTACATGGTTGTTAAAGTGGTTTTCGGAGTTGGCAGAGAGTATGACAACTTCCGATTCCGGTCACTTTAACAACCAAACGTTATTATAACACCGTGGTCCTTTAAAATAATTTATACTTTTAAAACCAAAATAAAATATCCATTTTAAACCCATATAAATACGATATCATTTATATTTTTAAAACCCCAAATCAATACGATATCATTTAGACCCAAAATCATATAATGTCATTTTATTTTCCAATATATATTTTTTCCAAAATCATAGGGTTTTCAAAGTAAAAAATTTAGAAATCAAAACTCTTGAATATAATATTTCCAAATCATACTACCTTGAAAATCATCACTTCGAAGCAATTTTCCATCTCTTAAATGATTAAATATTAAATTACTTTTATAAAACAAAATAGCTTCTTTACATTTCACAAATCAATTCTAAATATCGATTTAAACTTCCAAATACCATTTTAAATTTTTACGTTTCAAAGCTTTAAATATTACACCATTTCAAAAACAAACTCATTTGACCATCCCATATATATCAAATTCAATTACTTCATTTTTTAGACTTGAAATGTTTACTTAATGAATTCAATATACTTTAAGTAAAACTTATAACTTCACATAATTGGATAATATTTCAATTTATTAAACTTGATATATTAATTTAAATCAACCTGATATTCATTCAAATCACTTTACACAAAAATCAATTTACAAAAATCATATCCTTTAAAAGTTTTAACTTTTCATTTAGTTTCAATTTAACTTAATATTCATCTTCCAACCTTATTCTCTTTTAAGTCATTAAAACTCCAGAAATTTAATTTTAAATAAATGCTTAATCTTATTTGATCTTAAAATCAAACTTTATTTTAAACTTCAAATCAAATTCATACAAAGCTTAAAAAAACCGAAAATTACTATATATATATAAATAACCAAATCAATATCCCATAAACCATATATATAGCTTTACAACACCATGAAAATCATTTCAAAAATAATTATATATATATATATATATATATATATATATACCGCGGTGCTTGTATAAAATTTTCTACACTATGGTCAAGTGATACAGATGTTTATCATTTCAATCCGCAATTTAAAAATAAAAATGCGGTTGTATATCATTTCAAACCACAATCCCGAATGAATGAAATGCATAGCAACTTTCAATTAATAAAATTAATCATCCATTCATCCATCAAATCATACATCCATTTATCACAGTCATCATCTAATTTCAAACAATCATCAATACATAACAGGTGATAAATAATGGAATCAATTATCAGTTTATACTCAAAATAAATTTAATAACTGTTAATTGGCAGTTTATATGCAAAAATAAACGTAAATTTAACTGGCAGTTAATATGAAATAAAAATTTAACACAACTATGACTGGTAGTTAATATGCAATTAAATAAATTCTAACTGCCAAATTTATGCAATAAATAAAATTAATTAATAGTTGTATTAAATGAATGCGATTTATCATAGATAATGAATAAAACATGCCAAACATTCATAAATAAATTTCTACTCATATCTAAAATTAATTTAACAAACACAAGAAATTTTAGAAATTGTGAGTGGGTTAAAACACTCACCTTTTGAATTTAAATCGAATTTAAATTCAATTTAAACTCAAAAATTTAACGGTCTCCGAATTGGTCCAAACCAGCGTCAACAGATCTGGAATTTAATTACGATCCTAACAAAAAAATCCCGCGTGAATCGGACTAGGTATGAGAAAGTTATTCGAAAATTTCGATTGAAACAAAAATTAAATAAAACAAAATAAACAAATATACCCCATCACCATGCCACGTCACAGGCCATGTCCTTCTTCTCAAATTCGAGCACGCTACAGCACCAATAAAAAAAACGGACAGTACCAATAGATTACGCTCTTCGAGAATTATGACATATAATTTTTCTGGAATTTTTAGAGGAGTTTGAATTTTTTTATTTTGGACTGTAATTGGATCTAGAAATTTTGCAGCCATTGGAAGAGAACAAGTTGAAGAAAAGAACACACAGAGAGAAATGAAGATAGAAGAAGGCTAGGGTTTACACAGCCTATAAATAGACAAAGTGAAATAGGATAGGTGGGCACGAATCATAAACGCGCAAAATGCTTGTTGGCCCACCAGAATATTTTATATTAATTGGATACGTTACGGATTAGTAAAGAAATTAATTTCTTCCTCAGGCATTTACATTGAATTTTAAACATATTTACAAATGTAAATTTAGATGCTTCATTTATAAGTTTCAATATAAATTCACAATTTCATTAAATTCCAAATTCATAGATTAGTTTTCATTTTAAACTAAATTTCTAAATTACCGTAATAATTATTTTAGATTTTTATTCATTCTCAATAGATTCAACTATTGTAAATTGACTAAGTTTTCATACTATAAAAATCCACATTTCTATGTATATATACATTTGAATTCCCTACTAAAATATTTTATTTATATTTCGCAATTACTTCCAATCCTTTTTTTTGGCATCGCACTGTTACTTAAATAAATAGCCTATACCAACACTAATTATCATTAATTTGAAAACGGGTTACCAAATTTTGGATTTTATTAATAATTATTATTTATTACTTCATTGTTCATTCAAATTTAGACAATTTAAGATGTTTCTTAAATGCTTAGTACATTATTAAATTCAGCGTAAAACTTCAATTTATTTTATCTACAAATTATAAATTAACTTTGCAGAAATCCTTTAGTTGACCTTTCATTTAATTATCCTATCTATTGGTATCCCATAGATGGGAATTCCTAAAACATCTCCGCATTCCAACTTTAATTTCAATCACATAAAATGTTCTATTCAGTTTCCAATAAATTCAATAAATTCAAATTATCATGTTCTAAATCCAAATGAATCCATATATCCTGCCTTCCATTCTTTTAATCTAACTAATTATCATATTCTGAATAAAGTTTACGTTATTTCCACCTATAAGCTACAAATAACAACGAATGTTGCGTTTGATTTAGATTCTAAATAAATTAATGGGTAATAATTAATAATTCTCACTATTGTCCGATTTATTCCCATTCATGCTTAAATTACCACCAAACAATCATTAAATTTACCTATCTTTTATTGATTCCATAAAATCTATTTTCCCTGACTTAGTTACTGCATTTATCAAATTCCAATTTCGCAATCACCTTAAATACATAAATTGGTATTGCATTAACATTTAAATTTATTAGCTTATGTCAACACTATTAACATTAATTGCAATGTATTACCAATTTTAGTCACTACCATAGCTACTAACTCATATTAACCTACATTATTACCAAGAATTTCATTGGTTTTTCTTATATTAAATTTATCAACCATATTAATTAAGGTTTTTTTAAAAACAATTAATAAAATTCCCTTTAATATATACAACTTAGCAATCTATTAAGCATGGTATTATATTTCACGTAAATGTACATTTAATTACATTTATTACAATGTTATCCAAATAAATTGAATGATCTAAGTATATAACTCCTAATATCCACTCATCTTGCCTTAATCCCAAATAACATACAAATTTAACTAACCTTAATTTCAATTAACCCTATCATTACTTTTTATATTCCAAACAAATAAATTAATAATAGGTTAATTGAATCAGATTTACAATCCAACTTTAATTATTTGCAAATTTTGTCAGTTTCGACCACTTGGTAAATTCAGAATCCTTTAACAACTTCCTACATTAATTTATTTTTGAATAATCCCAAAATTTTCAATATTAAAGTACAAATCCAATTTATCAAAAATTAAAACTTAAATTTCAAGGAATTTATTTATTTAGGTTTAGATCCCGTTATTCACTAAAATTGGTTGGTAATTATTTCATTCGCCTCTTTAATTGAACTTAAATTTCTCATAAATACACCTAAAATTTCATTTAATTCCAACTGCTTCCTAATTTCCATTTCTACGTCTTAACACACTCTATATTAAACTTCTAGACATTGTATTACTTATCATATTAATGTAACCTTTATTTAGTATATTAACATTTATTTCAATTCAAATTCTATCAACCAATTAAACATGTAACCTATTACTATTGCTTGCAAATCAAAATATTGCACCCATTGTCATCTTCTGAATGGAATTAGTCTTTATTTCAAAACTTATCTAAATTTACATTGAGACCATATTTAATCCTCTTCGATAATATTAATCCTCAATTTATTAAATGGAATCAATATATCTTACATAACATGTTTTACGCATAAAATTATTTATTAATATTATTTCAACTTATTCCCCATATTCTCAATAATTACCTAACATAAATCTACGCTTATTTTATTATGCGTTCACACTTCCGTTACTCTCAAATCAATAAGTAACGTTCATATAAATAAATGTTATGTCAGTTTCCTATTTATTGTGATATTTATATTTATTTATTACTGCATAACTTTACTTATTTTCTTCCCATCACTTTAAAATTAATCGTTAAAGTAACGCTTATCAATACACATCAAATTATTTACCAAATTAAAAGGTTTTGATTCTTTTAACAAATTAATTGACAGATAAATTAGGTAATGTATACGAATTGTTATTAAACCCATAAATTTACACTTAACTAATTAAATGCCTTACCTATATTCTCTATCTTCCCATTTTATTCAGGTACAATACTTACACCAATTTTTATTGAAAAATTTATTCATATTACAAACAAAGGCTTAAATTACCATGGTTAAATTAGCGTTCAATATATATTTATCACCTTTTATTATTTCTACTAAATTTTTATTGCGAAATTCTATTAAATAAATTAAATCGTCGAAATTTACGGGTCGTTACACTCTCCCCCACTCAAAACTTTTCGTCCCCGAAAAGGAAAAAGAAGGGAAAAGAAGGATTTAGAATCTACATATCTTATTCAAAACATTACCTTGTAAACAATTAAATTTACAATATCTGTTGCTTTTCTTAAAATATACAAATTTACAACATTATCTTTTTATACTTAAATTTATTAGAGTTTGGAGAACACTTCAAAATATTTCTAAGTCCAAAATTTAAATATCTAAGTAGTTCCAATCACTAATCATCCAAATTAATACAACAACCATCAATTTCCTCGAACTTCATACATACAATTACAAAACAACCATACAATCACACAATCAAATAGTTGTTTGGGTTCAAACTTGAAATTGTACGGAATGAAAAATAACTATCAAGTGCATCATTTACTCAACAGTCTTAGATGGAACAAAATAAATTATTTATTCGTCCAACAACTTCAAATTTCCTTACCCAACCAACCATAAATCAAACAATAACAATTCAAACCAGCAACCAAACTAACTTATTATAAATTTCATGCTTTAGTTGTTTGATTTCCCTTTTTGTTTATATAGTGATTTTTTTCTCATTCACATTTACTTACCAAAGGTTTGCTCATTCATTTTTACTTATTACTTACAATTATTCAATTCCATTAACTCGGGTCATGCTGGTTCCTTATATTTTGTTATAATTATTCATTCATTTATAATAGCATGTCCTTATTTATTTACTTTAATTCCTTAAGTTTTATAATCATCTATCTATCATGCTTACCTTTATTTATATTTACTTGGTAAAATTTCAATTATATCTTAAGTTATTGAATACAGCAAATTCATTGAATGCTTCATTACCTAGTATTACTTGTACAAATTTCTACTACATTTCTTATTAAACATTTCAACTTTTTATATTTGGTAAGTTATATATGTTAAAGAAAACGCAAATGAACTTATACAAGTTTTATCTCATCTTTTAATTAAATTTAATGTTCAACAATATTACTCTTTATCTCATATGTTACAAATTTCAAATTTCCCTTTATAACTTTGCATTAAATCTCTTACCTAAATTAGAGGTTTCAATTTATTAATCACTTACCTTTTATTTCACTACAATAATTTAAACAATTAATTAATGGAAATTTAAGAATTAAATACCGGATTAAATTTCAAATTATTTTGAAATATTAGATAAATATATTCTTCTAACTTATATACCTCTAATTTTATTTAAAACAATTAAAAATTTATATCTTTTTCGAAAATGAATCTGCAGTAGAACTACTACAGTGGCCTTTCCCCTTCGAAACTCGAAAATGAAAGTCGATGATGCGGCCGCCATCACCGAAATTATTTTCCAGCGACAGAGAGGAAAGTACAAAACTTTTTTCTGAAAAATCTTCTTTAAAACGATTCTTTCGAATTATGTTAAATATTTATATCAGAAAATACTTATAAACAAAATTATTAATATATTTCAAAATCATTCAAAAGAAAAACCCCGGACTTAAGTTCTAAATTTCCAAACTTCATTTATCTTATTTTTCAATCTTATTTATATTATTATTTACACATTATTGCCTAACAATCAATCTATTGCAGCCAAATATAAATATCAATTGAAAAATTATTTTATAGAAAATATAATAGGTAAAATTATTTCATTCACCCATATTAAAAACAAATATTATGTCGGTCTGTCCTATTAAGTGTTTAGAAATCCCTATTGATGTCATAGCGTCCCATGCACCAACCAGAATTTATAAATACAAAACGGAACAGATTAACACAATATTAAAACCTTTTTATAACACTAACAAATACGCTCTCTCATATATATACACTCAGCGACTCCCATAGGGTATTACTACCCTATTAACAAAGAGTCAAACGCCTACAAAGCCAAGGTTTTATCGTTAAACCAAAGCTCTGATACCAACTGTAACATCCCGTCTTTTCGCACGATTTAAACAGACACACGTGCCAATTCAAACCATACATAAGGGCGGATTGTTATGGGATAAATAAGAAAACAGAGAAAGAAACAGAATCTCACAGCGGAAGGATAAAATATAATAATCAAATATACAGTTCATAAATCTGTTTACAAAAATCTTTGGTTTATTTATACAATACATATCAGAGTACACATACCATATAACAATGCAGCGGAACAATATGAGTGTAGTGAAACCATATTATCTATAGTAATAATAATAAAATCTTCGTCTTCTTCCTCCGGAAATAAAATCTTCAATCCTGAAACGCTCGGACTGACCCGAGCGAATTTGGAAAGACAAAAACACTCGAGTCAGAACTAAAAGATCTTATGTGAGTTACATTAACAGAAATAAATATGAGTGCAGTAACTCAAGAGATGCTCGGGATTTACATCTCCTAAGGATCCGTTAAACTATTTACTATGTAGTATATTGCACTATTATAATAGTGTCTAATTGTAAAATAAACTTACTTTTAAATAGCGTTAAGGCTTTACATTTTCCACCTTAACACATTTATATATTCCCATAGTCTATACAGTACCGTAATCTCCCCCATACTGGGCGTCGTCAGAGGGCACTCAATAGGTATGGTACAAAACAAAATCGTATAAGGCGCGCTAGGATAGGTGACACGGCACAACTCGGCAATGCCAGGGTAGATATACCAATTGCTATCCAGGCTGGTGGAAACGCGCAGCGCGCAGCTACCGCCCAACTCGAACAACACCCCCAAATCAAAAATCAAAAGTGGCCACCGAATCCATCCAAAAGTCAGAGTATAATATCGAAGGAGTGCGTTCGATCAGAGGAATAACCTCATTGGCCCAAGAATCGATCATGTTTTAGCCACCTTATGCCAACTCACGGGAGTCGGGTCCACGTATTTACCTCATAGGAAACGCCGCCACCAACCTACTTCATTCTGGAATCTCCACCGCGTACATGGTTGTTAAAGTGGTTTTCGGAGGTGGCAGAGTGTATGACAACTTCCGATCCCGGTCTCTTTAACAACCAAACGTTATTATAACATCGCGGTCCTTTAAAATTATTTATACTTTTAAAACCAGAATAAAATATCCATTTTAAACCCATATAAATACGATATCATTTATATTTTTAGAAACTCAAATCAATACGATATCATTTAGACCCAAAATCATATAATGTCATTTTATTTTCCAATATATATTCCTTTCCAAAGTCATAGGGTTTTCAAAGTAAAATATTTAGAAATCAAAACTCTTGAATATAATATTTCCAAATCATACTACCATGAAAATCATCACTTCGAAACAATTTTCCATCTCTTAAATGATTAAATATTAAATTACTTTAATGAAACAAATTAGCTTCTTTACATTTCACAAATCAATTCCAAATATCGATTTAAACTTCCAAATACCATTTTAAATTTTTACGTTTCAAAGCTTTAAATATTACACCATTTCAAAAACAAACTCATTTGATCATCCCATATATCTCAAATTCAATTACTTCATTTTTTAGACTTGAAATGTTTACTTAATGAATTCAATATACTTTAAGTAAAACTTATAACTTCACATAATTGGATAATCTTTCAATTTATTAAACTTGATATATTAATTTAAATCAACCTGATATTCATTCAAATCACTTTACACAAAAATCAATTTACAAAAATCATATCCAATAAAAGTTCTAACTTTTCATTTAATTTCAATTTAACTTAATATTCATCTTCCAACCTTATTCTCTTTTAAGTCATTAAAACTCCAGAAATTTAATTTTAAATAAATGCTTAATCTTGTTTGTCTTAAAATCAAACTTTATTTTAAACTTCAAATCAAATTCATACAAAGCTTAAAAAAACCGAAAATTACTATATATATATATATAAATAACCAAATCAATATCCCATAAACCATATATATAGCTTTACAACACCTTGATAATCATTTCAAAAATAATTATATATATATATATACCGCGATGCCTGTATAAAATTTTCTACCCTATGGTCAAGTGATACGGATGTTTATCATTTCAATCCGCAATTTAAAAATAAAAATGCGGTTGTATATCATTTCAAACCGCAATCCCAAATGAATGAAATGCATAGCAACTTGGAATTAATAAAATTAATCATCCATTCATCCATCAAATCATACATCCATTTATCTCAGTCATCATCTAATTTCAAACAATCATCAATACATAACAGGTGATAAATAATGGTATCAATTATCAGTTTATACTCAAAATAAATTTAATAACTATTAATTGGCAGTTTATATGCAAAAATAAATGTAAATTTAACTGGCATTTAATATGAAATAAAAATTTAACATAACTATGACTGGCAGTTAATATGCAATTAAATAAATTCTAACTGTCAAATTTATGCAATAAATAAAATTAATTAACAGTTATATTAAATGAATGCGATTTATCAGAGATAATGAATAAAACATGCCAAACAGTCATAAATAAATTTCTACTCATATCTAAAATTAATTTAACAAACACAAGAAATTTTAGAAATTGTGAGTGGGTTAAAACACTCACCTTTTGAATTTAAATCAAATTTAAATTCAATTCATACTCAAAAATTCGACGGTCTTCGAATTGGTCCAAACCAGCGTAAACAGATCTGGAATTTAATTACGATCCTAACAAAAAAAATCTCGCGTGAATCGGACTACGTATGAGAAAGTTATTCGAAAATTTTGATTGAAACAAAAATTAAATAAAACAAAATAAACAAATATACCCCATCACCATGCCACGTCACAGGCCACCTCCTTCAATTTGCATTTTCTTTAACATTTATAACTTACCAAATATAAAAAGTTGAAATGTTTAATAAGAAATGTAGTAGAAATTTGTACAAGTAATAGTAGGTAATGAAGCATTCAATGAATTTGCTGTATTCAATAACTTAAGATATAATTGAAATTTTATCAAGTAAATATAAATAAAGGTAAGCATGATAGATAGATGATTATAAAACTTAAGGAATTAAAGTAAACAAATAAGGACATGCTATTATAAATGAATGAATAATTATAACAAAATATAAGGAACCAGCATGACCCGAGTTAATGGAATTGAATAATTGTAAGTAATAAGTAAAAATGAATGAGCAAACCTTTGATAAGTAAATGTGAATGAGAAAAAAATCACTATATAAACAAAAAGGGAAATCAAACAACTAAAGCATGAAATTTATAATAAGTTAGTTTGGTTGCTGGTTTGAATTGTTATTGTTTGATTTATGGTTAGTTGGGTAAGGAAATTTGAAGTTGTTGGATGAATAAATAATCTATTTTGTTCCATCTAAGACTGTTGAGTAAATGATGCACTTGATAGTTATTTTTCATTCCGTACAATTTCAAGTTTGAACCCAAACAACTATTTGATTGTGTGATTGTATGGTTGTTTTGTAATTGTATGTATGCTGTTCGAGGAAATTGATGGTTGTTGTATTAATTTGGATGATTAGTGATTGGAACTACTTAGATATTTAAATTTTGGACTTAGAAATATTTTGAAATGTTCTCCAAACTCTAATAAATTTAAGTATAAAAAGATAATGTTGTAAATTTGTATATTTTAAGAAAAGTAACAGATATTGTAAATTTAATTGTTTATAAGGTAATGTTTTGAATAAGATATGTAGATTCTAAATCCTTCTTTTCCCTTCTTTTTTCCTTTTCGGGGACGAAAAGTTTTGAGTGGGGGAGAGTGTAATGACCCGTAAATTTCGACGATATAATTTATTTAATAGAATTTTGTAATAAAAATTTAGTAGAAATAATAAAAGGTGATAAATATATATTGAACGCTAATTTAACCATGGTAATTTAAGCCTTTGTTTGTAATATGAATAAAATTTTCAATAAAAATTGGTGTAAGTATTGTACCTGAATATAATGGGAAGATAGAGAATATAGGTAAGGCATTTAATTAGTTAAGTGTAAATTTATGGGTATAATAACAATTCGTATACATTACCTAATTAATCTGTCAATTAATTTGTTAAAAAAATCGAAACCTTTTAATTTAGTAAATAATTTGATGCATATTGATAAGCGTTACTTTAACGATTAATTTTAAAGTGATGGGAAGAAAATAAGTAAAGTTATGCAGTAATAAATAAATAAAAATATCGCAATAAATAGGAAACTGACATAACATTTATTTATATGAATGTTACTTATTGATTTGAGAGTAACGGAAGTGTGAACGTAGAATAAAATAAGCGTAGATTTATGTTAGGTAATTATTGAGAATATGGAGAATAAGTTGAAATAATATTAATTAAAAATTTATGCGTAAAACATGTTATGTAAGATATATTGATTCCATTTAATAAATTGAGGATTAATATTATCGAAGAGGATTAAATATGGTCTCAATGTAAATTTAGATAAGTTTTGAAATAAAGACTAATTCCATTCAGAAGATGACAATGGATGCAATATTTTGATTTGCAAGCAATAGTAATAGGTTACATGTTTAATTGGTTGATAGAATTTGAATTGAAATAAATGTTAATACACTAAATAAAGGTTACATTAATATGATAAGTAATACAATGTCTAGAAGTTTAATATAGAGTGTGTTAAGACGTAAAAATGGAAATTAGGAAGTAGTTGGAATTAACTGAAATTTTAGGTGTATTTATGAGAAATTTACGTACAATTAAAGAGGCGAATGAAATAAATACCAACCAATTTTAGTGAATAACGGGATCTAAACCTAAATAAATAAATTCCTTGAAATTTAAGTTTTAATTTTTGATAAATTGGATTTGTACTTTAATATTGAAAATTTTGGGATTATTCAAAAATAAATTAATGTAGGAAGTTGTTAAAGGATTCTGAATTTACCAAGTGGTCCAAATTGACAAAATTTGCAAATAATTAAAGTTGGATTATAAATCTGATTCAATTAACCTATTATTAATTTATTTGTTTGGAATATAAAAATTAATGATAGGGTTAATTGAAATTAAGGGTAGTTTAATTTGTATGTTATTTAGGATTAAGGCAAGATGGGTGGATATTAGGAGTTATATACTTAGATCATTCAATTTATTTGGATAACACTGTAATAAATGTAATTAAATGTACATTTACGTGAAATATAATACCATGCTTAATAGATTGCTAAGTTGTATATATTAAAGGGAATTTTATTAATTGTTTTTAAAAAACCTTAATTAATATGGTTGATAAATTTAATATAAGAAAAACCAATGAAATTCTTGGGAATAATGTAGGTTAATATGAGTTAGTAGTTAGGGTAGTGACTAAAATTGGTAATATATTGCAATTAATGTTAATAGTGTTGACATAAGCTAATAAATTTAAATGTTAATGCAATAACAATTTATGTATTTAAGGTGATTGCGAAACTGGAATTTGATAAATGCAGTAACTAACTCAAGGCAAATAGATTTTATGGAATCAATAAAAGATAGGTAAATTTAATGATTGTTGGTTGTAATTTAAGCATGAATGGGAATAAATCGGGCAATAGTGAGAATTATTAATTATTACCCATCAATTTATTTAGAATCTAAATCAAATGCGACATTCGTTGTTATTTGTAGCTTATAGGTGGAAATAACGTAAACTGAATTCAGAATATGATAATTAGTTAGATTAAAAGAATGGAAGGCAGGATATATGGATTCATTTGGATTTAGAATATGATAATTTGAATTTATTGAATTTATTGGAAACTGAATAGAACATTTTATGTGATTGAAATTAAAGTTGGAATTCGGAGATGTTTTAGGAATTCCCATCTACGGGATACCAATAGATAGGATAATTATATGAAAGGTCAACTAAAGGATTTCTGCAAAGTTAATTTATAATTTGTAGATAAAATAAAATTGAAGTTTTACGCTGAAGTTAATAATGTACTCAACATTTGAGAAACATCTTAAATTGTCTAAATTTGAATAAACAATGAAGTAATAAATAATAATTATTAATAAAATCCAAAATTTGGTAACCCGTTTTCAAATTAATGATAATTAGTGTTGGTATAGGCTATTTATTTAAGTAACAGTGCGATGCCAAAAAAATGGATTGGAAGTAATTGCGAAATATAAATAAAATATTTTGGTAGGGAATTCAAATGTATATATACATAGAAATGTGGATTTTTATAGTATGAAAACTTAGTCAATTTACAATAGTTAAATCTATTGAGAATGAATAAAAATCTAGGATAATTATTATGGTAATTTAGAAATTTAATTGAAAATGGAAACTTATCTATGAATTTGGAATTTAATGAAATTGTGAATTTATATTGAAACTTATAAATGAAGCATCTAAATTTACATTTGTAAATACGTTTAAAATTCAATTTAAATGTCCGAGGAAGAAATTAATTTATTTACTAATCCGTAACGTATCCAATTAATATAAAATATTCTGGTGGGCCAACAACCGTTTTGCGCATTTATGATTCGTGCCTACCTATCCTATTTCACTTTATCTATTTATAGGCTGTGTAAACCCTAGCCTCCATCTATCTTCATTTCTCTCTGTGTGTTCTTTTCTTCAACTACTTCTCTTCCAATGGCTGCAAAATTTGTAGATCCAATTACAGTCCAAAATAAATAAATAAAAAATTTCAAACTCCTCTAAAAATTCCAGAAAAATTATATGTCATAATTCTCGAAGAGCGTAATCTGTTGGTACTGTCCGTTTTTTTATTGGTGCTGTAGCGTGCTTGAATTTGAGAAGAAGGATGTGGCCTGTGACGTGGCATGGTGATGGGGTATATTAGGAGTTATATACTTAGATCATTCAATTTATTTGGATAACATTGTAATAAATGTAATTAAATGTACATTTACGTGAAATATAATACCATGCTTAATAGATTGCAAAGTTGTATATATTAAAGGGAATTTTATTAATTGTTTTTAAAAAACCTTAATTAATATGGTTGATAAATTTAATATAAGAAAAACCAATGAAATTCTTAGGAATAATGTAGGTTAATATGAGTTAGTAGTTAGGGTAGTGACTAAAATTGGTAATACATTGCAATTAATGTTAATAGTGTTCACATAAGCTAATAAATTTAAATGTTAATGCAATACCAATTTATGTATTTAAGGTGATTGCGAAATTGGAATTTGATAAATGCAGTAACTAATTCAGGGCAAATAGATTTTATGGAATCAATAAAAGATAGGTAAATTTAATGATTGTTTGGTGGTAATTTAAGCATGAATGGGAATAAATCGGGCAATAGTGAGAATTATTAATTATTACCCATCAATTTATTTAGAATCTAAATCAAACGCAACATTCGTTGTTATTTGTAGCTTATAGATGGAAATAACGTAAACTTTATTCAGAATATGATAATTAGTTAGATTAAAAGAATGGAAGGCAGGATATATGGATTCATTTGGATTTAGAACATGATAATTTGAATTTATTGAATTTATTGGAAACTGAATAGAACATTTTATGTGATTGAAATTAAAGTTGGAATTCGGAGACGTTTTAGGAATTCCCATCTATGGGATACCAATAGATAGGATAATTAAATGAAAGGTCAACTAAAGGATTTCTGCAAAGTTAATTTATAATTTGCAGATAAAATAAAATTGAAGTTTTACGCTGAAGTTAATAATGTACTCAACATTTAAGAAACATCTTAAATTGTCTAAATTTGAATAAACAATGAAGTAATAAATAATAATTATTAATAAAATCCAAAATTTGGTAACCCGTTTTCAAATTAATGATAATTAGTGTTGGTATAGGCTATTTATTTAAGTAACAGTGTGATGCCAGAAAAAAATGGATTGGAAGTAATTGCGAAATATAAATAAAATATTTTAGTAGGGAATTCAAATGTATATATACATAGAAATGTGGATTTTTATAGTATGAAAACTTAGTCAATGTACTATAGTTAAATCTATTGAGAATGAATAAAAATCTAAGATAATTATTATGGTAATTTAGAAATTTAGTTGAAAATGGAAACTTATCTATGAATTTGGAATTTAATGAAATTGTGAATTTATACTGAAACTTATAAATGAAGCATCTAAATTTACATTTGTAAATACGTTTAAAATTCAATGTAAATGTCTGAGGAAGAAATTAATTTATTTACTAATCCGTAACGTATCCAATTAATATAAAATATTCTGGTGGGCCAACAACCGTTTTGCGCGTTTATGATTTGTGCCCACCTATCCTATTTCACTTTATCTATTTATAGGCCGTGTAAACCCTAGCCTCCATCTATCTTCATTTCTCTCTGTGTGTTCTTTTCTTCAACTTCTTCTCTTCAAATGGCTGCAAAATTTCTAGATCCAATTACAGTCCAAAATAAAAAAAATAAAAAAAATATATATTCCAAACTCCTCTAAAAATTGCAGAAAAATTATATGTCATAATTCTCGAAGAGCGTAATCTGTTGATACTGTCCGTTTTTTTGATTGGTGCTGTAGCGTGCTCGAATTTGAGAAGAAGGACGTGGCTTGTGACGTGGCATGGTGATGGGGTATATTTGTTTATTTTGTTTTATTTAATTTTTGTTTCAATCGAAATTTTCGAATAACTTTCTCATACGTAGTTCGATTCACGCGAGATTTTTTTTGTTAGGATCGTAATTAAATTCCAGATCTGTTGACGCTGGTTTGGACCAATTCGGAGACCGTCGAATTTTTGAGTTTAAATTGAATTTAAATTCGATTTAAGTTCAAAAGGTGAGTGTTTTAACCCACTCACAATTTCTAAAATTTCTTGTGTTTGTTAAATTAATTTTAGATATGGGTAGAAATTTTTTATGACTGTTTGGCATGTTTTATTCACTATTTCTGTTTAAACGCATTTATTTAATATAATTGTAAATTTATTTATTTATTGCATATAAATCTGACGGTTAGAATTTATTTATTTCATATTAACTGCCAGGCATAGTTATGTCAAATTTTATTTCATATTAACTGCCAGTTAAGTTTACGTTTATTTTTGCATATAAACTGCCAATTAACAGTTATTAAATTTATTTTGAGTAAAAACTGATAATTGATACAATTATTTATCACCTGTTATATATTGATGATTGTTTGAAATTGGATGATGACTGTTATAAATGGATGTATGATTTGATGGATGAATGGATGACTTATTTTATTAATTGCAAGTTTCTATGCATTTCATTCATTTGGGATTGCGGTTTGAAATGATATACAACCGCATTTTATTTTAAATTGCGGATTGAAATGATAAACATCCGTATCACTTGACCATAGGGTAGAAAATTTTATACAGGCACAGCGGTATATATATAAAATATATTTTGGAATGTTTTTATGGTTTTGTAAAGCTATATATATATATGGTTTATGGGATATTGAATTAGTTATTTATATATATATAGTAATTTTCAGGTTTAAGCTTTGTATAAATTTGATTTGAAGTATAAAATAAAGTTTGATTTTTAAGATCAAATACGATTAAGCATTTATTTAAAATCTAATTTCTGGAGGTTTTATGACTTAAATTAGAATAAGATTTGGAAGATAAATATTAAGTTAAATTGGAATTTAATAAAAATTAATTTTTTTAAAGGATATGATTTTTATAACTTCATTTTTGTGTAAAGTGATTTAAATGAATATCAGGTTGATTTAAATGAATATATCAAGTTTAATAAATTGAAAGATTTTCCAATTTATGTGAAGTTAAAGGTTTTACTTAAATTATATTGAATTCATTAAGTAAACATTTCAAGTCTAAATAATAAGTAATTGAATTTGATATATATGGGTTTGTCAAATGAGTTTGTATTTGAAATGATGAAATATTTAAAGCTTTGAAACATAAGAATTGAAATGGTATTTGGTAGTTTAAATCGATATTTGAATTTGATTTGTGAAATCTAAAGAAGCTATTTTGTTTTATAAAAGTAGTTTGATATTTAACCACTTAAGAGATGGAAACTTGTTTCAAAGTTATGATTGTCAAGGTAGTATAATTTGGAAATATTATATTCCAGAGTTTTGATTTCTAAATATTTTACTTTGAAAACCCTATGAGTTTGGAAAGAATATATATATTGGAAAATAAAATGACATTATATGGGTTTGGGCCTAAATGATATCGTATTGATTTGGGGTTTTAAAAATATAAATGATATCGTATTTATATGGGTTTAAAATGGATTTTGTTCTGGTTTTAAAGTATAATTATTTTAAATGACCGCGGTGTTATAATAACGTTTGGTTGTTGAAGAGACCGGGATCGGAAGTTGTTATACTCTCTGCCAACTCCGAAAACCATTTTAACAACCGTGTACGCAGTGGAGATTCCAGAATGAAGTAGGTTGGTGGCGGTGTTTCCTGCAAGGTAAATACGTGGACCCGACTCCCGTGAGTTGGCATAAGGTGGCTAAAACAGGAGCGATTCTCGGGCCAATGAGGTCATTCCTCTGATCGGACACTCCTCTTCGAAATTATATTTTGACTTTGGATTTATTCAGTGGCCACTTTTACTTTGATTTTTGGGGGAGTTTGTTTCGAGGTGGGCGGTAGCTGCGGCTACGCGTTTCCATCAGCCCGGATAGCAATTGGTATATCTACCCTGGCATTGCCTAGTTGTTCCGTGTCACCTACCCTAGCGTGCCTTATACGATTTTGTTCTGTACCATACCTATGGAGTGCCCTCTGACGACGCCCAGTACGGGGGAGATTACGGTACTGTATAGACTATGGGAATATATAAATGTGTTAAGGTGGAAAATGTAAAGCCTCAACGCTCTTTAAAAGTAAGTTTATTTTACAATTAGACACTATTATAATAGCGCAATATACTACATAGTAAATAGTTTAACGGATCCTTAGGAGATGTAAATCCCGAGCATCTCTTGAGTTACTGCACTCATATTTATTTCTGTTAATGTAACTCACATAAGATTTTTAGTTCTGACTCGAGTGTTTTTGTCTTTCCCAATTCGCTCGGGTCAGTCCGAGCGTTTCAGGATTGAAGATTTTATTTCCGGAGGAAGAAGACGAAGATTTTATTATTATTACTATAGATAATATAGTTTCACTACACTCATATTGTTCCGCTGCATTGTTATATGGTATGTGTACTCTAATATGTATTGTATAAATAAATCAAAGGTTTTTGTAAACAGATTTATGAACTGTATATTTGGTTATTATATTTTATCCTTCCGCTGTGAGATTCTGTTTCTTTCTCTGTTTTCTTATTTATCCCATAACAATCCGCCCTTATGTATGGTTTGAATTGCACGTGTGTCTGTTTAAATCGTGCAAAAAGGCGGGATGTTACAGTTGGTATCAGAGCTTTGGTTGAGCGATAAATCTTGGCTTTGTGGGGTTTGACTCTTTATTAATAGGGTAGTAATACCCTATGGGAGTCACTGAGGGTATATATGAGAGAGCGTATTTGTTAGTGTTATAAAAAGGTTTTAATATTGTGTTAATTTGTTCCGTTTCGTTTTTATAAATTCTGGTGGGTGCATGAGACGCTTTGACGTCAATAGGGATTTCTAAACACTTAATAGGACAGACCGACATAATATTTGTTTTTAATATAGGTGAATGAAATTTTTTTGCCTATTATATTTTTATATATAAAATAAAAATTTTCAATTGATATTTATATTTGGCTGCAATAGATTGATTGTTAGGCAATAAAGTGTAAATAATAATAGAAATAAGATTGAAAAATAAGATAAATGAAATTTGGAAATTTAGAACTTAAGTCCGGGGTTTTTCTTTTGAATGATTTTGAAATATATTAATAATTTTGTTTATAAGTATTTTCTATTATAAATATTTAACATAATTCGGAAGAATCGTTTTAAAGAAGATTTTTGAGAAAATAAGTTTTGTACTTTCCTCTCTGTCGCTGGAAAATAATTTCGGTGATGGCGGCCGCATCATCGACTTTCATTTTCGAGTTTCGAAGGGGAAAGGCCGCTGTAGTAGTTCTACTGCAACTTCATTCTCGAAAAAAATATAAATTTTTAATTGTTTTAAATAAAATTAGAGGTATATAAGTTAGAAGAATATATTTATCTAATATTTCAAAATAATTTGAAATTTAATCCGGTATTTAATTCTTAAATTTCCATTAATTAATTGTTTAAATTATTGTAGTGAAATAAAAGGTAAGTGATTAATAAATTGAAACCTCTAATTTAGGTAAGAGATTTAATGCAAAGTTATAAAGGGAAATTTGAAATTTGTAACATATGAGATAAAGAGTAATATTGTTGAACATTAAATTTAATTAAAAGATGAGATAAAACTTGTATAAGTTCATTTGCGTTTTCTTTAACATATATAACTTACCAAATATAAAAAGTTGAAATGTTTAATAAGAAATGTAGTAGAAATTTGTACAAGTAATAGTAGGTAATGAAGCATTCAATGAATTTGCTGTATTCAATAACTTAAGATATAATTGAAATTTTACCAAGTAAATATAAATAAAGGTAAGCATGATAGATAGATGATTATAAAACTTAAGGAATTAAAGTAAATAAATAAGGACATGCTATTATAAATGAATGAATAATTATAACAAAATATAAGGAACCAGCATGACCCGAGTTAATGGAATTGAATAATTGTAAGTAATAAGTAAAAATGAATGAGCAAACCTTTGATAAGTAAATGTGAATGAGAAAAAAATCACTATATAAACAAAAAGGGAAATCAAACAACTAAAGCATGAAATTTATAATAAGTTAGTTTGGTTGCTGGTTTGAATTGTTATTGTTTGATTTATGGTTAGTTGGGTAAGGAAATTTGAAGTTGTTGGATGAATAAATAATCTATTTTGTTCCATCTAAGACTGTTGAGTAAATGATGCACTTGATAGTTATTTTTCATTCCGTACAATTTCAAGTTTGAACCCAAACAACTATTTGATTGTGTGATTTTATGGTTGTTTTGTAATTGTATGTATGCTGTTCGAGGAAATTGATGGTTGTTGTATTAATTTGGATGATTAGTGATTGGAACTACTTAGATATTTAAATTTTGGACTTAGATATATTTTGAAATGTTCTCCAAACTCTAATAAATTTAATGTGATATCCCGGAAATTTTAGCAATATCAATTTAATAATCTTTATTTAAAATTAAATTGATTTGATAAAATTTTAATAAAAATTTACTTGATTTAATAATCCAATTAAATAAATGTGTAATTGATGAAAATTTATCTTTTAAAAGCTAATAATTGTTTTCCTATTTATAATGCATGTATACATATTTATATATATATTGTAAATAGACAAGTTCGATTTGTAGTTTAATTAACAAATAAAATCTTGTTTTAAATTCTAAAAATCATTTTGATAATTTGGATTTATGTATAGAAATTTAAAATATCATTTATATATAAAACATTAATGCATTTAAACAAGTTAAATAAGATATGTAATTTATGATTTCTTTTATAAATGATTTAACGTAAATAAACATGTTATTTTTTAATAATAATAAATGTATAAATGTAATTATATTTTAAAGACAAAATTATTATTGTCAAAGTAAATATGTTAATATAAATCAGTTTTTAAATTGGATTTTAAATATATAAATAGCATTTGAATTCGAATTCATTTTGAAGTTCAAATGAATAAACCTATATGAATCTTGTAAATAAGTTTTTCATTTTTATATAAATTGTTTCACTTCATATTCTTTTAAAAATAGGAATGTATATACATTCATTCATGGAAATAACTTACACATATATAAATACAAATAAAGTGAAAGTGTTTTATTTACTTTTAAAATAAAATAAAAA
The DNA here is from genome assembly GCA_030765085.1 of Allium cepa. NCBI lineage: Eukaryota > Viridiplantae > Streptophyta > Magnoliopsida > Asparagales > Amaryllidaceae > Allium > Allium cepa. The sequence goes on along the minus strand of CM060932.1, from coordinate 337,864,257 downwards.
GAAATACATTTCATTTATAAAACACATGTAAATATATTAAGAGGTATTGTGACAAGTGTTAAGATTCTAATCTTGTAAAGACATGTGTTAGCATAAATTTGAGACAAGTGTCTTTTATTTTTCTTTTTCTTTTAATTTGTAAAATAAATCAATTACACTTACATAAAAGCATGTTTTTTTTTCAATCTCTTTCTTTCTAATCTTCAATTTTTTCTCTTCAAAATAAGAAAATATGTTTTCAGCTGAAAATAAATCAATAACAATTTCTCAAACCAAATCAATATCTTAAATCCATTTCAAAACCCTCCTAAACTCAATCTATAATTCCTTTCCCAAGTAAATCCTTAAATTCAAACATGCAAATCAAATATTAACCTGAAGCAATTCTGCAATTGAAAAATCTTCATGCCTCTAAGCCTACAGTCTCCTTCCAGTTTTAAAAACAATATTCAGGCCTGCATGCAAGTATTGAGCAACAGCAAACATGGAAGTTAAATTCAAAAGTAAAGAGTAGTCTGGATTGTTCAAGCATGCAACTTCAAGTTTTTCAAATTAAAAATTTAGACGCTAATGGAATCAAGCCTGCATGCAAGCAACTCAGTTTTTAAAAAAAAAACATAAGAGAAAAAGCTTTCAATTGTTCCATCTCTAGTTGCAGGTGAGTAACTCTTTTGAAATTTAAATATAAATTTTTGTATAAACAGGTATGTTAGTGTATGTTATTTGATTGCATTGCCTGTGCATATGATTTTGAATGTATTACTGAATGTATGCATATATATGTCTGAATGTATGTAACTGTTTCCTCTGATTCTTGTTTTCAGGTCTTGTTTTTTTTAAAAAAAAATTCTTTGCTCTAGTTAAATGCTTTGTTAAGGACCTGAAATAATTATGTTAAAGATGCTATAGCTTAGTTTAAAACTTATCAAGTAAAAACACAAAATTTGTAACCTACTCTGTAAAATGTTGAAACATCAGAGCATGATTAATAAACTTGAAAACTCAAACATTATAGATTTTAAATGCAGTATTGTAAACTGAAAACCTAAACAAATTAATGATTTTTAAAACTAAAATCATATTGTTTAGATAGGAGATGGGATTGCAGTACCCATTTGAACAGAAAATGGGTTTTAGTCATTCTCTGATGATCGAGTGGATTGGAGTGTTTGGGGTCCTTGGTGGGGGTAGTGTAGTGATCTGAGAGTATGGCAAAAATGCCAGAAAGATGTATAGGGCTTGGTGGAGGCGATGGGAGTTGGGAGAAGTTTGTAAACCTAATTTTATCTGAACTTGGTATTTCAATCATCTTGAAGACTTGAGACTATCGAGTGCAACGAATTTTGGAAAGATGGGAGATTGGCCACTGACGAGATGGTGACCGGAGTTCTGCAATTCTGGTGGACTGAGGGTGGTGATGTCGGTGGTGACAGGTTTTGGAAGGGAGATGGCCTTCTAATTCCAGGTTTTCTAATTGCGTTCTAGTTTGGGTTTAGGGATCAATCTCGTTGATGGGCTACTTGTGGTGATCTGAGTGTTGGAAAGGAGGTGCGTGGTTGAACTTCACTTGTGTGGATCATCAGGAATGGTCGGAGAGGTGTGGTTCGCTGGTGGAGGCGCACGAGTGCACAGGGTATCAGGAGATGTGGGTTTGGGTAGTAGTTATTTTCTTCGGGTGAATTGATTTTTAACTCGAAGCGGCAGATGTTTTTACTCGAAGCAAATATGGGGGAAACTCGGGTTGCTTTTTGTAATTACAGGTTTCTGAAAACCTGTAGTTTTAATTTTAAGATTTGTTTAAAAATATAAATGCAGGATTTTGTAAACAGAATTTAAATCAAAATTTAAGGTATGAATGTCAAATGAGATTTGAATCCAGTTTGAAAATTTTAAATTTAAACTTTGGAGCAAAAATGTTTAAACAACTTCAAAGAGTTTAAATATTTTAATTTTGAATAAAGCTTCAATTATAAGTAGAGATTCAAAATGGGTTTAAATCTGGAAATCAAATTCAAATTTGAAACAATGGTTTGAAAATTAAGGAAGTTTTTAAAAAGAAATTTAAATGTTTAAACAAATTGGTTGTTCAAACATATTTAAAATATGATTTGTATTTTTAAATGAATTTGGAGTTAAAATTTCTTATAACTTCTTTATAAAATAAGAATAAAGTTTTTAAAAGATTTTAAAATGTTTTTAAAAACTTTATTTAAGTTAAGTTTGTTTTCTTTTTAAATTTTAAATTTAAAAAGTAATTTTAAAAACAAATTTTAAGTTAAATTGTTTTAAGTTACTTTATCAAAAATAAAGTAATCATGAATAAGAAATGTTTTATTTTAAGAAGTAAATTTAAGATTTAATGATCTTTGTTTCATTAAATTTGTAAGGTAATTTAAATAATTTAATTAATTAATTTGTTTAATTAATTAAAGATGTGAAATTAATTAAGGTTAATTAAATTAGTAATTAATTTAGGTTAATTACTTAAGAAAGGTAATTAAGAAATTGTTAATAAGTTAACGAAGGTCATTGACTTGTGATTATTTATTAATTAATTAATGTAATTAATTTTGATAAATTAATTGGATTAATTAATTTGAATAATCAATTATGAAACTTAATTAAGTATGATTATTTTTGTGGAAATAATTTAAGATATTAATTACTCTTTGTAATTAATTTATTAATTGGATTAGTTTAAATTAATTAATTAAGTTTAATTAATTTAGAATGATCATCGAATGGACTGATAAGAAATCAATGTGGAATAATTACTTAGAGAAGTAATTAAGATAAATAAATTACTGGAAGTAATTAATTGAAGTATGGTATTTTGAGATTAATTACTTTGTGTAATTAATATGAAAGGTAATTTCTTTGTGAAGTAATTAATAATTAATTACTTAGTGTAATTAATTTAAGCATTGATTAAGTCTTTTTGAAATAATTAAGTGATGTAATTAATTAAAGGTAATTAATTACAAATGAGATAAATCAAGGATGATTAATCAATAGAATATATTTAGGAGTGATTAAGAAGTAATTAAGGTTAGTTAATTACTAAATGAAATTAATCAAGTATGATTAATAATTGTGGAATAATTAAGATTAATTACTTAATGTAATTAATTTAAATAAGTAATTAATTTCACAAGTTCGAAACTTGCTTTCGAACCTTTATTTGACATGTGATATGTTGTCTCAATGATTTGTTGTATATAAAGTACAAGTTTAAAAAAATTTAAATAAGTAATTAATTTAAATGTAATTAAGGATCATTAATTAATTAATATGATTAATGATGTAATTAAGGATTAATGTAATTAATTAATTAATGAAGTAATTAAAGGTTAATTACTGATTTTTGGTTAAGGATAATTAATTTGTAAATTAATTAAAGATAATTACTTGGATGTAATTAAAGGATAATTAATCAAAGTTGATTAATTAAGGTGATTAATTTGAGGATAATGATTTAATTGATTGATAATCAATTAATGGTTAAGTAAGCAAGTTCTAAATGGTGAAATAATTAATTTAATTCATTTTAAATTGATTAAAAATAGGTAATTAATTTAATTCATTAATTAGAGATAGAAATAATTAATTTAATTCATTTTAAATTAATTATAGATGGTGTGATTATGGATCCTTGCTTATGAATGGATGATTTGGTTTGACTTGAATGGTTTGAATCTCAGACATGAGATAAATAGTGTTGTGTGATATGGATGCATTGGTTGCATTGTGATGGTATAAGTTATCTATGGATGATGGTAATATAGATTGTCAATTTGTGATGATTGCTTGTTTATGATAATATTGTTGATTATCTATTATGATGATGTGAAGTATCTATCTATGTGTATATAGATAGTTTAAATTGAATTGTTTTAAACTTAAAACAACTTGGACCTAAAAGACACGCTTTGGATTTCGATGAGACCGGGATCGGGTTTCCATATTTGGAATCCGAAAACCACATCGATTCCAATTAACGTTAGTCGTGAATCTAAGTGGAGCAAGTGAAGACTCGAGGTGTAAGGGCTATACGTCAGTATAACTCTACGGGTGATTCCATAATGAGTTGACGGAATAGTGCTTATAGATTCGAGATGGTGAATCAGAGTGCAAGGGATATGGTCATTGACTCTGAGGGTGATTCCAATAATGAGTGCAACGAGATAGTGCCTTCGGTTTCGTTCGAACTTGTATGGATTGAATGCTTTCAGAACATCGTCAGGTGGACGATGAGCATTCTAAGATTTGATGTCCTATAAAGGTAATCGTAGCCTCAAGCCTCATCAACCGGGAATGGATAAAACAGGGAAGGTGCAACAAGGCTTCGTGGTTAGCCCCCACTTGAGAGCAAGATTTACCCCTGCCTAGAGGTCCCTTTTTATTTCGGCTGTGTGGGGCGGTTGAATCGCGACAACTGCCGGGGTTGTCTTGTTCGGAACTGTTCAGTAAGGAACGGGTTCGGCCTTGTGTTGCAGGGGATGAAGGGAGTAATCCTCAGAACGGTGATCTAGGCCACGTACTGTGACGGGCGGTACCCCAATAGCCCTGCCATTGTATGGAATCCAAAATCCAATAAGTGCCGTACGTATTAGTTGTGCCCAACTATGTTGGAATGTGAGATGTAAGCATTTCAGCTATTTCTGTATTTTGTTTGAAAACCCTAGACACTATTATAATATCACTGGATTTCCTATCAAATGTTTTGGTTAGCGCAAGGTAAAAACTTTTCCATGTTTATGTGTGGGAAGTCTTACGTGATACCTTTCTTTCTAAATGGTTTTTCAAAAGTTAAGCAACTTTAACCTGTTACTCACACCAGACCCATGTCTGACCCGGAGTTTATTTTTGTTTTCATAAACTCTTGGGTACTCAAATTTTTATGAGTAGCCAAGGGATTCAGGTTAGGATTCGGTTTTGCTTTGACGAACGTGGAGGAGCAAATGGAGCAGGAGGCTTCTGCGTGTAGATATATATAGTTTTCCGCTGTGTGTTTTCTCTGAGTTGTTTCTTGTACTGATTTGAGTTGTAATAACTAGACAGATGTTTATAACTGTCTAGTATGTGTTGTATATCTGTGTACTCTGATAATGTTTAATACTATGTAAATATTTTATGTATTAATATAATTAATTCGTTCCGCTGTTTAGATTCTGATGTGTTGTTCCTTCTTTCTTCTCTTTCTTTCTATTCTCTATCCCTTTCTTTCTTATTAGCGATGCGATTTCCTGGAGATAGGAAGTTGGGTCGTTACAGTGGTATCAGAGCATTAGGTTAAGTGAATACCTAGGCTCTAGAGTGGTGTCTATCTTGAGTGAGCGTATTTGTAGTTTTGATATATATCTATATATATATTTATTATTTCTACCTATCAGTTGGGTTACCTGTTCAGGTTTTCCAATATAAGTTATAAAGGTAGATAAGGTAGTGGTGTGTGTAACACGATTACTACCATTGGTTGGAATTTGAATGTTTGAGGTTGGAAGTGTATTTGTCGAGACTGTAGACCTAATACCGTCTCGAGTGAGATTGTAGAGTGTAGAGATTTCATCGATCTCTGAAAGGAAACCTGTTAAGGTTCAGAGTCTATCTTTGAAGATGGATAAGTTGAGTTTGGATCTGTTGGTTGGTAGAAGAGTGTGATGGTATTTTGATACCTAAGGAAGTAGTAGCTGCATGATGAGATGCAGTGACTATGGATTATGTCCGAAGATGTTTTCTTTGGAACAAGTTAGGAAGTGTGTCTACTTCGGTGTTGTGGCTGAGTTCAACAGGATGTGGTGGTTGGCTTTGAGGCCTGAGTTCTCAAATTACTTTGGATCAGGAAATTTTGGCATTGGTGTCAGCAGTGCAACTCAGAGTGTCTGTGTTGGCAGAAGTTGACTGGCTGAGTAGTATCTAAAGGTGGAGTTCAGAAGCAGCAGAGTGGACCCAATACTTTATTGGATTGGTTAATTAAGAGTAAGCTGTTCTGTTTGGTAAAGAGAGAACAGTTTTGTTGGGAATTGGTCTCTATTGATCGCAAAAGTGACTTGCGATAGTTTGAGTTTTCCTTTGAGATATTGAAGAATTTTTGGTCGTCTTCTGAGAAGACAGAGGTTTTTCTGCATCTGGAAATTAAGTTTTCTTATCGTCTGGATTCCAGGAGTGCTATTGGTGGTTCAGCTTAGTAGAAGGATGATTTCTTGAGATAGGTTTGATAAGGCAGCTCAGGATTGGTAAAACTTCTGAGTTTTCTTGGATATGTTGAGCCATATTTCTGGGAAGTGATGTCCAGTTTGTGCTCATATTCTTCATCAGCAGTGTCATCTGTGCCAGATCAGAGTTGTGCAGCGGAAGCAGTTTGGGAATGCTTCTGTTTTGTCTCTTCTGAATAGAAGAAGTGAGTTGTTCTCCTAATGGTTGAAGAGTAGAGTTGGTGATCTTAATCTTGGTTGATCTTGAGGAGATCGTTGTGTTGAATTGTTTTTGGTTTAGATTGTTTCTAGAGGAATCAGCAAGGGATTGAGCTGATCAGTTTGGATATAGGCAGCCCGGGATCGTCAGAAGAGTTTTGGAGATAAGAGACGAAACGAAGGAATTTGAATTCCGAAGTCGGAGATTTGTTTTGAATCTCTTCTGTGTTTTGGTTGGATTGGTGTTTGGTTTTCAAGGGATGAATTGCCAGTTTGGATAATTGGATTCGATGAGATTCACGTATCTCTGAGGGAGTACGTGTATGAGTTATTTCTGGAAATGGAGCCAGCTATTTAGGAAGGTTTAGTGGTTGAGTTAGACTCGTCTGTAGTCTGATATCTTGTCTAGTTCTATAGATCTAGATGAGTAGAAGCTCTGTAGCTTCGTAGTTTAGGTTGTTTGTATTTTGTAGGGCGAGTATCTCGGTATATATATATACTTGGGGAAACTCGAGAAGATTTTATCCAGAATTTTATCTGGATAATTAATCTGTTTGATTAGATAAATTGGTTGCTATGGTTGTTAGCATATGATTGATGTATGTTTGTGATTTAGAATTTTAAATTTTAAAATGGGTTATTAAATTACCTTTGCTTTTAAATTTCGGGGACGAAATTCTTTTAAGGGGGGAGGAATGTGATATCCCGGAAATTTTAGCAATATCAATTTAATAATCTGTATTTAAAATTAAACTGGTTTGATAAAATTTTAATAAAAATTTACTTGATTTAATAATCCAATTAAATAAATGTGTAATTGATGAAAATTTATCTTTTAAAAGCTAATAATTTTTTTCCTATTTATAATGTATGTATATATATTTATATATATATTGTAAATAGACAAGTTTGATTTGTAGTTTAATTAACAAATAAAATCTTGTTTTAAATTCTAAAAATCATTTTGATAATTTGGATTTATGTATAGAAATTTAAAATATCATTTATATATAAAACATTAATGCATTTAAACAAGTTAAATAAGATATGTAATTTATGATTTCTTTTATAAATGATTTAAAGTAAATAAACATGTTATTTTCTAATAATAATAAATGTATAAATGTAGTTATGTTTTAAAAGACAAAATTATTATTATCAAAGTAAATATGTTAATATAAATCAGTTTTTAAATTGGATTTTAAATATATAAATAGCATTTGAATTTGAATTCATTTTGAAGTTCAAATGAATAAACCTATATGAATCTTGTAAATAAGTTTTCATTTTTATATAAATCGTTTCACTTCATATTCTTTTAAAAATAGGAATGTATATACATTCATTCATGGAAATAACTTACACATATATAAATACAAATAAAGTGAAAGAGTTTTATTTACTTTTAAAATAAAACAAAAGGAAATACATTTCATTTATAAAACACATGTAAATATATTAAGAGGTATTGTGACAAGTGTTAAGATTCTAATCTTGTAAAGACATGTGTTAGCATAAATTTGAGAAAAGTGTCTTTTATTTTTCTTTTTCTTTTAATTTGTAAAATAAATCAATTACACTTACATAAAAGCATGTTTTTTTCAATCTCTTTCTTTCTAATCTTCATTTTTTCTCTTCAAAATAAGAAAATATGTTTTCAGCTGAAAATAAATCAATAACAATTTCTCTGTAGCGACCCAACTTTCCACTCCCGGAAAATCGCATCACTAATTAAGAAAGAAAGGGATAGAAGAAGAAAAGAAAGAGAAGAAAGAGAAAACAACACATCAGAATCTCACATCGGAACGATTTAAATATAATATAGAACATATACATAGTATCATATATATCAGAGTACATAACTAAACATCTCAATATAGACAGTTATAACATTCTGTCTAATACAATACAGGACATCAACATAGAATACAACACAGAATAACACACAGCGGAAACTCTAACCATATATCTACACGCTGAAGCCTCCTGCTCCAAAGCTCCTCCAGAATTCGTCAAGAGATAACCTGGATCACTTGACTACTCATACAGAATATGAGTACCCAAGAGTTTAATAAAACAGAAAATAAACACTCGGGTCAGACAGGGGTCTGGTGTGAGTAAACGGTTTAAGATTGCTTAACTTTAGAAAAACCTTTGAAAAGAAAAGGTATCACGTAAGACTTCCCACACATAAACATGGAAAAGTTTTTACCTTACGCTAACCAAAACATTTGATAGGAAATCCAGTGATATTATAATAGTGTCTAGGGTTTTCAAGTAAATATGAAATAGCCGAAATTGTTACATGATTAAATTCCAGCTACTAGCCACAAAAGTGGGTAATACAAACAAAACCGTAGGGTCTCGTAGGGAAAATGGGTTTCCAACAATGGCAGGGCTACTGGGGTACCGCCCGTCACAGTACGTGGCCTAGATCACCGTACCGAGGATTACTCCCTTCATCCCCTGCAACACAAGACCGGGACCATTCCTTACTGAACAGTCCCGAACAAGACCACCCCGCAGTTGGCTGCAGACCAACTGCCCACACAGCCGAAATATAAAGGGACCTCTAGACAGGGATGTATCTTGCTCTCCAGTGGGCGCGACCCACGAAGCCTTGCTGCACCTCCCCTGTTTTAGCCATTCCCGGTTGATGAGGCTTGAGGCTGCGATTACCTTTATAGGACATATCACTTAGAATGCTCATCGTCCGCCTGACGATGTGCTGAAAGCATTCAATCCATACAAGTTCGTTCCGGGTTCGAACGAAACCGAAGGCACTATCTCGTTGCACTCATTTTGGAATCACCCTCAGAGTCAACGACCATAGCCCTTGCACTCTGATTCACCATCTCGAATCTATAAGCACTATTCCGTCAAACTCATTACGGAATCACCCACAGAGTTATACTGACGTATAGCCCTTACACCTCGAGTCTTCACTTGCTCCACTTGGATTAACGACCTAACGTTTAATTGGAATCGATGTGGTTTTCGGATTCCAAATATGGAAACCCGATCCCGGTCTCATCGAAACCAAACGCCATTTTAATGTCCAAGTTGTACTTAAGGGATTTAAACAATAGATATTTAGAAAGTATCACTTAACACAAATGAATGTATCATATTACACAGATAGATAAGCATCTATTATCACATGCATCTATACATATCGCAAAGCAGCATATATATCACATTCAGATATAGCATATCCACATTATCACATATCAATCAATATCATCCAACAACAACCAATATCATTAACTCATCCAATGATATATAAATCATCCAATCATTAACCATTCATAAACAAGTTTGATTTAAACTTGATTAATTTAATTAATCCTTATATTAAATTAATCCTTAATTAAATACTTGGATTATCTTCAATCCAATACTATTCATTAATTAATTACAAATTAATTAACATCACTTAATTATCGATTTCAATTAATCTTCCTGATTAATTATCACCTAATTACTTTAAGTAATTATTCCTTAATCTTCATATTAATTAATCATCCTGATTAATTACTTCCAAATTATATTAAGTAATTACTTCTTAATTACTTTCTAAATTAATCGACCTTGATTAATTATCCTCTAATTATTTTAATAATTATACCTTAATTATCTTTAATCAATTACACTTGATTAACCATTTTTAATTAATCACACTTGATTAATTACTTTTAATTAATCACCTTTGATTAATTACTTTAATTACATTTATTAATTAAAACTTAACTATAAACTAATTATTCTTAAATTATTTATTAACAATTAATTAATTATTTTCATTTATTAATGATTACATCATTAATTAAATTTCTTCTTAATTAATTACTTTCACAAGTAATTAATTACTTAATTAATTACTCTTAATTCTTTAATTAATTAATCATTAATCAAGTAATTTAAACCTTTAATCAATTATTAATTAAGTCTTTAATTAATAACTAAAGTGATTAACTCTTAATCACATTTACTTAATTACTTTTAATAAAGTAATTATCCTTTACTTAATTACCTTCTGTAATTAACCTCTTATTTACTTTAATTACTTCCCTAAGTAATTATATTATATTAATCCATAAGTGATTATTTTAATTAATCACAAGTTAATTACTTAATTAACTATTTAACTAAATAATTTAAAATTAATTAAATGATTCTTAACTTATTATATAAAAGATTCTTAATTAAGAAACCTTATCTTAATTAAATCATTTATTCACAAATAAAACTTGATAATTAAAAATGATTCAATTATCTCAATTAACTTTACAAATGTATTTATCATTAATTAAATCAAATTCAAAATAATTAAAGATAATCTTTATTACCATTGATTATCAAATTCTAAATCCTTAAACTTTATTTAAATAAAATATAATATTTAGAAATCAATTAAATTTAAACATATTTTAAATTGAACTTTGAAATCTTTAAAACCTTTCCAAATTTGATTAATAAAGTTTAAATACAACCTTATTTCAAAATCCACTTATTCTATTTAAAACTTTCATATTTATTATATCTAAAAACTTAGTTAAAAACTTAACTTCAAACAAATTTGTTTTATAAATAAACCTGTTTAACTTTTTATTTTAAAACCCTAGTTGTTTACAAAATCAAATTCCCTTTTGTTTCACTTTTTAGAAACCTTACTGTTAAACACTTTAAAGTTTTTAAACTCAAACTTTAAACTGCAGAATCCCACAACAGGAACACACTCATCAACTCGAGCAACCCACAAAACTCGCGCGTCACTCAGGCAAAACAAACAAAACCCCGAGTTTCCCCTACCCACATCCTGCTTCGAGACAAAGCATCATTTACCCAATGTAATCTTCGAGTTTCCCCCTCTCCCTTCCCAATCCAAATACTGTTGCACGACCACCATGCACGTTCACGTGCACCACAACGTTCGTCGCTGGCGAACTCCACTCATCACTCCGACACATCACTCTCGACTACGACGTCCCTATGCGCAACCCAAAAATGGCGTATTGATCGAGAATCGAAAATTGATGGTCGAACCCAACTGTTCGAACCACCATCACCCAAAAATCCACCTTCCACGGCAATCCAAGCCTCTAAAAAAAAACCCACCATCACCACCGAAGCTTCATCACGAATCCCTAAACCCACGGCGCCGCACGCGATTTACTCCAGTAGCCTCACGATGCCGCAAAGACGCGATGAACCATGATGATGAAAACAAGGTACGAACCCTACTAATCCAAATTCCCGTTAATCCCTTCATCTAAAAATTCCAAGTTGATTTTTCTGATGATCACCGTTCCCCCTTCCAACTTCGTTCTCAACCACGCCCACAATTTCGCTGTCGTTCGCCCTCAATTTGGTCGAAATGCCAAAAACAGTTAAACCCAAAATTCTCACAAAATACTAATCTAAAAATCATGATGCCACTTTCAAAAATCATGGTTCGGCATCACGAATTCACTTATGTAATTCAAACTTAAAATTTAAATAATAAAATTTTGACCCAATTTGATTTTTACTGTAAATTTTTTAAAAAAAGAGCTAAACCTTCATTTTAAAATCCTATAGCTATTTTTAGATGAAAGATTACATGATATCACACATCTTCTATTTACAAAACATAAGCCAATTCAAATTGAACATGAATTTATTGATTTTATTATTGAAATCTAAACCTGTTCTTCAAACAGAACACTATACAGGCATTCAAACACATACACCCAGACTTGCATCCAATTTATTTCAAGTATTCAGATAACATGAAGATGTTCATTCACAAGAAAAAGTAGAAATCCAAAATTTAAAACTTTTTTTAAAATTCATTTACTCACCTTTGCAAAGAACAGAGAGTAGATAAGAAAACTGTTTCCCAGGCTTTTCAATTATCTTGCATGCTAATGAATTCATCTGCATGATTGTTCCAGGCTTCAATTTCCTTTTGCATGTTGATTTTTATCTTGTTTTAGCCTCTGTTTGAATCCCCAGACTTGCCAATTCATGTTTTACTGATTTCACAGATTTGCTAGTTGATTGTATTGAAAATGAGCTTGCATTGATTACAGAATTTCTACAGATTTCATTTTTTTCTTTTTCCTGAACTTTGTTTTGATTTGCATTCTTTTGTTTTTTTTTTTTACAGTTTTGAGTTCAAAGAAAATATTTCAGCTGAAAATAAAACTTACATTTTATAATTTACAATTAAATCTTAAATTTAATTATTAATGTAGAAGACATTTGTCCCAAAGAACTCTAATCTATTTACACCTAAGCAATTTATTTACAAGTGTCTTAACACAAACTAAAATGTTTACAAGTGTTGTTATAAATGTTATAATATTGTTTTATTAATGTTTTTCTTTAAATTTTATTTGTCTTTAACAATTTATTAAATCCTTATATACATGTATTTATGTAATATAAAATGTACATACTTATATTTTAGTAAATATTCATTTGAAATCAAGAAGCTTACATTTTTTAATTCAATCATGTTTATATGTTTGAAAATTTCTATTTAAATTTAAATCTTATTTAAAAATTCAAAGTACATATTTATCATAAATAAGGAATTAACTTTGTTATTTAAATCTAAATCTCAATTATCAATTCAAAGTCATTAAATCAAATTATCATTTTAAATTCAAAACTAAATATATTCAAGTTTGAAAACTCTTATTAAATTTAAATTAATGCAATTCCTATTTCAAATATATATATACAAATATATATACACATTTCAAATAGAACATTCTAACATTAAATTTATTAATTTCCAAATTAAATTTTAAAACAAATATCAAATCACAATATATACATTCATATATATTACAATTTGAATACAAAGTTTTGTTACATTAAAAACTTCTTATTTATCAAAATAAGTATTTTCCAAAATCAAATTATTATTAGCTTTCAAAAGAATTTAATCTTGCCTATTCATATTGCAAAGAAAAATATGAATAGATATTAACAAATTATTATCATTAACCTTTAAAATAGATTTAACTTGTCAATTTATAACATAAAATGATCAAATCAATTTAATTATTATCAAAGATTATTAAATTGATATTGCTCAAAATTCCGGGTCGTCACATTCCTCCCCCCTTAAAAAAGAATTTCGTCCCCGAAATTTAAAAGCAAAGATAATTTAATAACCCAGTTAAAGAATTTAAATTCCTATCAACTATCACACAAACAATCATACATTATCAATCAAAGCAACCAATTCAAACAAACAAACAAATAATTTCATCTATCAGACAAAATTCTGAATAGAACTTCCTAATATTATTAAGAGTTTCCAGATACCTATACTGGAATACTCGCTCTATAAATCTTAACTAACTACACTACTAAAACCAAGAACTCCCTTACCTGATTCTTCAAATCTAAACAAGATATCAGACTAAACTCAAAACCAACTCAACCACCAGATTTCTTCTGAACTGCTGATTCTATTACTCAAAGAATCATACACATATTCCTCAGAGATATGTGAAATACAATGAATTCCAGCTGTCCAAACTGGCAATTCAATCCTGTAGATCAAAATCAAATCTTCAGAGAACACAGAAACAACTCCAAAATACCTCCAGAGCTAACTTTCCAGTTATACCCTGTCTCATATCTCATTTGATTGGATAAAACCAAATCAATATCCAAACTCTAATTGCACATTCCAAAACTTCACAATTCTTAACTGCACAACTCTTCAGATGCTCTGAGTCACCTCCAATATTCCTGATCAGCCTAACCCTTGCTGATTGCTCCATGAAACAACAGCACCAACTCAAATCAAATCTCCAGATCCTACTCAACCAAATGGCTCTCCCAAAAATAATCTGCTGAAATCCAATCCACAGCTCTATACCACAAACATCAATGGACTTCAAACCTATATCTCAAATCTAAATAGCCAAATAGTTGTACTTGACAACCAAACCTTCCAAATTCAGAAAATTCCTTCCTACTTGAATTTCCTGTAGAAATTCCTTACTGCAACTCCCGGTTGCTCCATACAAGAATAACTGCCAACTTGCTTCCGCTGCACAACTCTGATCCAGAGCAGATAAGAATGCTATCGAAGAACACAAGCACAATCTATCCCCATACACAGTTCATCCGACTCATAAAATCTAAGTGACCCTTCCACTTGGTCAAAACATCTCAATCAGAATCTCAACTTAGAATAAGATGATCAATCCAAAGAATCCTGAGCTGCCACACCAAACTCTTCTCGCTCCAGGAGTCATCCTCCTATAAGGTTGAACCATCAAAATTACTCTTAGAGATCCAAGTTGATAAGAAAACTCAATCTCCGATTTGAGTCAACATCTAAACTCTCTCAAAATATCTGGAGATCTCTGACTACTTCTATAGTTTCCACCTCTACTTGAGATGCCTCAATCCCAAACCAAGAATACTCCGAAATTCCCAAACTAATCGCAAGTCACTTTTGCGATCCTACTCAGTTCTGGTTTCAAAGAACTGTCTCCCCAACTAGAACAGCTTTTCCTATCCAAGACTAATCTTCAAGAATGGCTTACCTATCAGAAAAAATGATAGATCACTTCCAACAAATATCTCGCTCTGCTGAGCCTTCCCAAAGAAAAATAAGCTTTCACTATCTGCCGGGTCTGCTGATAGTAGAATCCCAAAGATTACTGAATCATCGAAGAAATAGATCCATGCTGCTACTTCCGGACTCCACTTCAAAGATACAGCTAAACCAAAAGATCATCCTTAACCAAAAGCTCCTTGAAACTCAAAACTAACATCCAATTTTGCCAAAAATCCCTGAGACGAGTAGACATCTTCTCAAGAAACTCGGCTCCAAACTAAACACCAACCACTTATCTTCTTAAGAAAACAAATGAGACCATGTCCGAAATGAGATAACTCATCGACCTTAGTCTCAAACTTTAATAAAGATAAGACACCCTTACTTGAGATCCAAAGAATCTCTAAACATCTGCATCTTCCTTGCAGTAGACATCAATGCTCTTCCAACACCATCTAAAACTGGCTTCAAAAGAAACATCTTCAGAACCATCTATGGATACTGCATCTCATCACACAGCTATTCCTTCTTGAAACTATCAAGATACCACCACTAGCTTCGGCTCAGCTGACAACTCAACTCAAGGAAATCCCTGCTCACTTAAGAGCAAATCAACCTCACACTTCAAGAATATACTCCAATTCTTGAAAAAGACTTCCTCTGGACACAAAGGAATCCTTTCACCAATCCTCAAAACTTATTCGAGACAGTATTAGGTCTACAATCTCGATAAACACACCTCCAACCACAACATATAAACCTCAACCAATAGTGGTAGTCGTGTTCCACACACTCCTACCTTATCTACCTTTATAGCCTATGTTGAAAAATCTGAACAGATAACCCAACAGATTAGGTAGTTATATAAATATATATTTATATAAAAATTACAAGTACGCTCTCTCAAGATAGACACCACTCCAGAGCCTAGGTATTCACTCAACCTAATGCTCTGATACCAACTGTAGCGACCCAACTTTCCACTCCCGGAAAATCGCATCACTAATTAAGAAAGAAAGGGATAGAAGAAGAAAAGAAAGAGAAGAAAGAGAAAACAACACATCAGAATCTCACAGCGGAACGATTTAAATATAATATAGAACATATACATAGTATCATATATATCAGAGTACATAACTAAACATCTCAATATAGACAGTTATAACATTCTGTCTAATACAATACAGGACATCAACATAGAATACAACACAGAATAACACACAGCGGAAACTCTAACCATATATCTACACGCTGAAGCCTCCTGCTCCAAAGCTCCTCCAGAATTCGTCAAGAGATAACCTGGATCACTTGACTACTCATACAGAATATGAGTACCCAAGAGTTTAATAAAACAGAAAATAAACACTCGGGTCAGACAGGGGTCTGGTGTGAGTAAACGGTTTAAGATTGCTTAACTTTAGAAAAACCTTTGAAAAGAAAAGGTATCACGTAAGACTTCCCACACATAAACATGGAAAAGTTTTTACCTTACGCTAACCAAAACATTTGATAGGAAATCCAGTGATATTATAATAGTGTCTAGGGTTTTCAAGTAAATATGAAATAGCCGAAATTGTTACATGATTAAATTCCAGCTACTAGCCACAAAAGTGGGTAATACAAACAAAACCGTAGGGTCTCGTAGGGAAAATGGGTTTCCAACAATGGCAGGGCTACTGGGGTACCGCCCGTCACAGTACGTGGCCTAGATCACCGTACCGAGGATTACTCCCTTCATCCCCTGCAACACAAGACCGGGACCATTCCTTACTGAACAGTCCCGAACAAGACCACCCCGCAGTTGGCTGCAGACCAACTGCCCACACAGCCGAAATATAAAGGGACCTCTAGACAGGGATGTATCTTGCTCTCCAGTGGGCGCGACCCACGAAGCCTTGCTGCACCTCCCCTGTTTTAGCCATTCCCGGTTGATGAGGCTTGAGGCTGCGATTACCTTTATAGGACATATCACTTAGAATGCTCATCGTCCGCCTGACGATGTGCTGAAAGCATTCAATCCATACAAGTTCGTTCCGGGTTCGAACGAAACCGAAGGCACTATCTCGTTGCACTCATTTTGGAATCACCCTCAGAGTCAACGACCATAGCCCTTGCACTCTGATTCACCATCTCGAATCTATAAGCACTATTCCGTCAAACTCATTACGGAATCACCCACAGAGTTATACTGACGTATAGCCCTTACACCTCGAGTCTTCACTTGCTCCACTTGGATTAACGACCTAACGTTTAATTGGAATCGATGTGGTTTTCGGATTCCAAATATGGAAACCCGATCCCGGTCTCATCGAAACCAAACGCCATTTTAATGTCCAAGTTGTACTTAAGGGATTTAAACAATAGATATTTAGAAAGTATCACTTAACACAAATGAATGTATCATATTACACAGATAGATAAGCATCTATTATCACATGCATCTATACATATCGCAAAGCAGCATATATATCACATTCAGATATAGCATATCCACATTATCACATATCAATCAATATCATCCAACAACAACCAATATCATTAACTCATCCAATGATATATAAATCATCCAATCATTAACCATTCATAAACAAGTTTGATTTAAACTTGATTAATTTAATTAATCCTTATATTAAATTAATCCTTAATTAAATACTTGGATTATCTTCAATCCAATACTATTCATTAATTAATTACAAATTAATTAACATCACTTAATTATCGATTTCAATTAATCTTCCTGATTAATTATCACCTAATTACTTTAAGTAATTATTCCTTAATCTTCATATTAATTAATCATCCTGATTAATTACTTCCAAATTATATTAAGTAATTACTTCTTAATTACTTTCTAAATTAATCGACCTTGATTAATTATCCTCTAATTATTTTAATAATTATACCTTAATTATCTTTAATCAATTACACTTGATTAACCATTTTTAATTAATCACACTTGATTAATTACTTTTAATTAATCACCTTTGATTAATTACTTTAATTACATTTAGTAATTAAAACTTAACTATAAACTAATTATTCTTAAATTATTTATTAACAATTAATTAATTATTTTCATTTATTAATGATTACATCATTAATTAAATTTCTTCTTAATTAATTACTTTCACAAGTAATTAATTACTTAATTAATTACTCTTAATTCTTTAATTAATTAATCATTAATCAAGTAATTTAAACCTTTAATCAATTATTAATTAAGTCTTTAATTAATAACTAAAGTGATTAACTCTTAATCACATTTACTTAATTACTTTTAATAAAGTAATTATCCTTTACTTAATTACCTTCTGTAATTAACCTCTTATTTACTTTAATTACTTCCCTAAGTAATTATATTATATTAATCCATAAGTGATTATTTTAATTAATCACAAGTTAATTACTTAATTAACTATTTAACTAAATCATTTAAAATTAATTAAATGATTCTTAACTTATTATATAAAAGATTCTTAATTAAGAAACCTTATCTTAATTAAATCATTTATTCACAAATAAAACTTGATAATTAAAAATGATTCAATTATCTCAATTAACTTTACAAATGTATTTATCTTTAATTAAATCAAATTCAAAATAATTAAAGATAATCTTTATTACCATTGATTATCAAATTCTAAATCCTTAAACTTTATTTAAATAAAATATAATATTTAGAAATCAATTAAATTTAAACATATTTTAAATTGAACTTTGAAATCTTTAAAACTTTTCCAAATTTGATTAATAAAGTTTAAATACAACCTTATTTCAAAATCCACTTATTCTATTTAAAACTTTCATATTTATTATATCTAAAAACTTAGTTAAAAACTTAACTTCAAACAAATTTGTTTTATAAATAAACCTGTTTAACTTTTTATTTTAAAACCCTAGTTGTTTACAAAATCAAATTCCCTTTTGTTTCACTTTTTAGAAACCTTACTGTTAAACACTTTAAAGTTTTTAAACTCAAACTTTAAACTGCAGAATCCCACAACAGGAACACACTCATCAACTCGAGCAACCCACAAAACTCGCGCGTCACTCAGGCAAAACAAACAAAACCCCGAGTTTCCCCTACCCACATCCTGCTTCGAGACAAAGCATCATTTACCCAATGTAATCTTCGAGTTTCCCCCTCTCCCTTCCCAATCCAAATACTGTTGCACGACCACCATGCACGTTCACGTGCACCACAACGTTCGTCGCTGGCGAACTCCACTCATCACTCCGACACATCACTCTCGACTACGACGTCCCTATGCGCAACCCAAAAATGGCGTATTGATCGAGAATCGAAAATTGATGGTCGAACCCAACTGTTCGAACCACCATCACCCAAAAATCCACCTTCCACGGCAATCCAAGCCTCTAAAAAAAAACCCACCATCACCACCGAAGCTTCATCACGAATCCCTAAACCCACGGCGCCGCACGCGATTTACTCCAGTAGCCTCACGATGCCGCAAAGACGCGATGAACCATGATGATGAAAACAAGGTACGAACCCTACTAATCCAAATTCCCGTTAATCCCTTCATCTAAAAATTCCAAGTTGATTTTTCTGATGATCACCGTTCCCCCTTCCAACTTCGTTCTCAACCACGCCCACAATTTCGCTGTCGTTCGCCCTCAATTTGGTCGAAATGCCAAAAACAGTTAAACCCAAAATTCTCACAAAATACTAATCTAAAAATCATGATGCCACTTTCAAAAATCATGGTTCGGCATCACGAATTCACTTATGTAATTCAAACTTAAAATTTAAATAATAAAATTTTGACCCAATTTGATTTTTACTGTAAATTTTTTAAAAAAAGAGCTAAACCTTCATTTTAAAATCCTATAGCTATTTTTAGATGAAAGATTACATGATATCACACATCTTCTATTTACAAAACATAAGCCAATTCAAATTGAACATGAATTTATTGATTTTATTATTGAAATCTAAACCTGTTCTTCAAACAGAACACTATACAGGCATTCAAACACATACACCCAGACTTGCATCCAATTTATTTCAAGTATTCAGATAACATGAAGATGTTCATTCACAAGAAAAAGTAGAAATCCAAAATTTAAAACTGTTTTTAAAATTCATTTACTCACCTTTGCAAAGAACAGAGAGTAGATAAGAAAACTGTTTCCCAGGCTTTTCAATTATCTTGCATGCTAATGAATTCATCTGCATGATTGTTCCAGGCTTCAATTTCCTTTTGCATGTTGATTTTTATCTTGTTTTAGCCTCTGTTTGAATCCCCAGACTTGCCAATTCATGTTTTACTGATTTCACAGATTTGCTAGTTGATTGTATTGAAAATGAGCTTGCATTGATTACAGAATTTCTACAGATTTCATTTTTTTCTTTTTCCTGAACTTTGTTTTGATTTGCATTCTTTTGTTTTTTTTTTTACAGTTTTGAGTTCAAAGAAAATATTTCAGCTGAAAATAAAACTTACATTTTATAATTTACAATTAAATCTTAAATTTAATTATTAATGTAGAAGACATTTGTCCCAAAGAACTCTAATCTATTTACACCTAAGCAATTTATTTACAAGTGTCTTAACACAAACTAAAATGTTTACAAGTGTTGTTATAAATGTTATAATATTGTTTTATTAATGTTTTTCTTTAAATTTTATTTGTCTTTAACAATTTATTAAATCCTTATATACATGTATTTATGTAATATAAAATGTACATACTTATATTTTAGTAAATATTCATTTGAAATCAAGAAGCTTACATTTTTTTAATTCAATCATGTTTATATGTTTGAAAATTTCTATTTAAATTTAAATCTTATTTAAAAATTCAAAGTACATATTTATCATAAATAAGGAATTAACTTTGTTATTTAAATCTAAATCTCAATTATCAATTCAAAGTCATTAAATCAAATTATCATTTTAAATTCAAAACTAAATATATTCAAGTTTGAAAACTCTTATTAAATTTAAATTAATGCAATTCCTATTTCAAATATATATATACAAATATATATACACATTTCAAATAGAACATTCTAACATTAAATTTATTAATTTCCAAATTAAATTTTAAAACAAATATCAAATCACAATATATACATTCATATATATTACAATTTGAATACAAAGTTTTATTACATTAAAAACTTCTTATTTATCAAAATAAGTATTTTCCAAAATCAAATTATTATTAGCTTTCAAAAGAATTTAATCTTGCCTATTCATATTGCAAAGAAAAATATGAATAGATATTAACAAATTATTATCATTAACCTTTAAAATAGATTTAACTTGTCAATTTATAACATAAAATGATCAAATCAATTTAATTATTATCAAAGATTATTAAATTGATATTGCTCAAAATTCCGGGTCGTCACATTCTCAAACCAAATTAATATCTTAAATCCATTTCAAAACCCTCTTCAACTCAATCTGTAATTCCTTTCCCAAGTAAATCCTTAAATTCAAACATGCAAATCAAATATTAACCTGAAGCAATTCTGCAATTGAAAAATCTTCATGCCTCTAAGCCTACAGTCTCCTTCCAGTTTTAAAAACAATATTCAGGCCTGCATGCAAGTATTGAGCAACAGCAAACATGCAAGTTAAATTCAAAAGTAAAGAGTAGTCTGGATTGTTCAAGCATGCAACTTCAAGTTTTTCAAATTAAAAATTTAGATGCTAATGGAATCAAGCCTGCATGTAAGCAACTTAGTTTTAAAAAAAAACATAAGAGAAAAAGCTTTCAATACAGTTTTCCAAAAGCTCTGTTCCATCTCTAGTTACAGTGAGTAACTCTTTTGAAATTTAAATATAAATTGTTGTTTAAATAGGTATGTTAGTGTATGTTATTTGATTGCATTGCCTGTGCATATGATTTTGAATGTATTACTAAATGTATGCATATATATGTCTGAATGTATGTAACTGTTTCCTCTGATTCTTGTTTTCAGGTCCTGTTTTTTTTTTAAAAAAAATTCTTTGCTCTAGTTAAATGCTTTGTTAAGGACCTGAAATAATTATGTTAAAGATGCTATAGCTTAGTTTAAAACTTATCAAGTAAAAACACAAAATTTGTAACCTACTCTGTAAAATGTTGAAACATCAGAGCATGATTAATAAACTTGAAAACTCAAACATTATAGATTTTAAATGCAGTATTGTAAACTGAAAGCCTAAACAAATTAATGATTTTTAAAACTAAAATCATATTGTTTAGTTAGGAGATGGGATTGCAGTACCCATTTGAACAGAAAATGGGTTTTAGTCATTCTCTGATGATCGAGTGGATTGGAGTGTTTGGGGTCCTTGGTGGGGGTAGTGTAGTGATATGAGAGTATGGAAAAAATGCCAGAAAGATGTATAGGGCTTGATGGAGGCGATGGGAGGTGGGCGAAGTTTGTAAACCTAATTTTATCTGGACTTGGTATTTCAATCATCTTGAAGACTTGAGACGATCGAGTGCAACGAATTTTGGGAAGATGGGAGATTGGCCACTGACGAGATGGTGACTGGAGTTTCTGCCGTTCTGGTGGACTGAGGGTGGTGATGTCGACGGTGACAGGTTTTGGAAGGGAGATGGCCTTCTAATTCCAGGTTTTCTAATTGCGTTCTAGTTTGGGTTTAGGGCTCAATCTCGTTGATGGGCTACTTGTGGTGATCTGAGTGTTGGAAAGGAGGTGCGTGGTTGAACTTCACTTATGTGGATCATCAGGAATGGTCGGAGAGGTGTGGTTCGCTGGTGGAGGTGCACGAGTCCACAGGGTATCAGGAGATGTGGGTTTGGGTAGTAGTTATTTTCTTCGGGTGAATTGATTTTTAACTCGAAGCGGCAGATGTTTTTACTCGAAGCAAATATGGGGGAAACTCGGGTTGCTTTTTGTAATTACAGGTTTCTGAAAAACTATAGTTTTAATTTTAAGATTTGTTTAAAAATCTAAATGCAGGATTTTGTAAATAGAATTTAAATCAAAATTTAAGGTATGAATTTCAAATGAGATTTGAATCCAGTTTGAAAATTTTAAATTTAAACTTTGGAGCAAAAATGTTTAAACAACTTTAAAGAGTTTAAATATTTTAATTTTGAATAAAGCTTTAAATATAAGTAGAGATTCAAACATGGGTTTAAATCTGAAAATCAAATTCAAATTTGAAACAATGGTTTGAAAATTAAGGAAGTTTTTAAAAAGAAATTTAAATGTTTAAACAAATTGGTTGTTCAAACATATTTAAAATATGATTTGTATTTTTAAATGAATTTGGAGTTAAAATTTCTTATAACTTCTTTATAAAATAAGAATAAAGTTTTTAGAAGATTTTAAAATGTTTTTAAAAACTTTATTTAAGTTAAGTTTGTTTTCTTTTTAAATTTCAAATTTAAAAAGTAATTTTAAAAACAAATTTTTAGTTAAATTGTTTTAAGTTACTTTATCAAAAATAAAGTAATCATGAATAAGAAATGATTTATTTTAAGAAGTAAATTTAAGATTTAATGATCTTTGTTTCATTAAATTTGTAAGGTAATTTAAATAATTTAATTAATTAATTTGTTTAATTAATTAAAGATGTGAAATTAATTAAGGTTAATTAAATTAGTAATTAATTTAGGTTAATTACTTAAGAAAGGTAATTAAGAAATTCTGTAACAACCCGCCTACTTAACGATTACATATTTAAATGTTTGATTTAAATATGGCTTCTTTATTCGGACGTTGGGGTCCGAAATGTCACTTTCTACAAACGGCCGAATTGGGACTCGAAACCATTTCCATTGAGTCCCAAATGTTGTTTGCGATCTTTTTGAGTATAATCTTTGATATGTTTGGAGTGAGTCATAATTGGCTACGTTTTCTAGTTGGGTTTTGGGTTTGGGTTCAGCCCACTAGCTAACTAAACCCACTTAACCCCTCTACTTCAGCCCTCTCCTCTCCATTCACTCTCATTTCATTTCATTTCTTAAGTTAAAACTGAAATGGGAAAAGGAAGTGGAAATAGAAATTAGCAAGCCCTAGTTTCCTTTGCAAAGCTTGAATCCTTGCTCCAAAATCAAGGAGAATCCATTGGTAAGTTCATCTCCATCTTCTCCATCTCTTCTCCTCTTCAATTTCAGTAATTTCCTAAACCTAACTTAGGAAATACTTGCTTTGATTCTAGATTGAAGCTTGTAGTGTTGAAGTGGAGTGTAGTTGGTTGATTCCTTGCATTTGTGCTTCTTCATCTTCTTTGTTTTGTGTAAAAAGGTGAGTTTTTAACTCACATCTACCTCTCTTGCTATCATTGATGTTGGGTATGATTTCCTAACAAGTATGCATGTGCCATTGTTTTGGATTTAGAAAGAATTTGCATTTCATTGAAATAGGGCAAGAAGTGCTGGAAAACAGCCTTCGGTCGACCGAGCGCAGGCTTCGGTCGACCGACCTGCTGCCCCGAGCCATATTTGGTTTCCTGCATCTGGCCGGCCGACCGATCCCTGTAGTCCTGTCGACCGACCTGCTTTGTTCTGCCTGTTTTGCATTTTTTTGCCTATTTTTCATATTTGATTGATTTTCCGGATTTTATCGATTCAAGTTGCTCTTTAGTGGTTGTTATTGCATATTTGGCTTTGATAACTTACTCTTAACTTCATCCACGGGGTTTTATAAAATAATCTCTCGAATCGCATTTAAAAGCTCGTTTCTCCTATTTATAAATTCTATTTAAAACACACACTTTCGCACGTCGAGCGAAGTGGAAGGGTGATTAAATGGTTGGGCAAAACACGGACCATGAATCTGTGCGTTTATCCTTTCGATTAATCCCCGACCTATTCAATTGATCGTTTTGACCTTCGGGTTTGGTTTATCGATGATATGAGGTAAACTTTGTACTGCTTTGAGTGTGAAAGTGGCTAACGGATAGTAAACCGTTTAGTGCGAACGAGTGGTTATGGGACATACGTTAACACTTTTCGGATTCCTTTTCGAGAGTTATGACACATTCCGCCAGTTAGTGGTGTCCAGTACTGGGTCTCTGACCTTCACCACTACGGTTTGTTGCCCTATAAAGTATCGCTCCGATGTTGGCCTTATGTGCCGCATGAGTGATATTGGGTTTGTTGCCTTCGGGTATGTTGCCTTCGGGTGTGTGCCTTCGGGTTTGTTGCCCTATATAGTTTCGCTCTGATGTTGGCCTTATGTGCCGCATGGGTGATACTTGGGTTTGGAGCCTTCGGGCTTATTGATCCTTGTTTGTACAGTACTGAGCTCGAGCAATCTTCTGATATTTCATTGATATGTATATTCCCTTGGTATCGCCCTTCGGTGTTGGTCAGTATGAGCCGCATGATGCGTAGCGTTTACCTTGCGGAACTTGTATACCTTATTGGTATTTGTTATTGCCTTTTTGGCTTGTTTTGGGATATTTGTATCCTTTGTTTCTATATGTTGCCGATGATATGAGGCTTGTTCTATATGATTCTTCTCTTGTTGATGATTGTGTTATCTCCTCTAGAGATATTTGTTATACTGTATGACCTTGCAGGTTTATTATTGTTCAGTTTATCTAACTGATTTGTTATCTAGACTGACCCGTGTATTTTATACTCGGGTCAGACCGAGATGTTTCAGGTTAGGTGCTTTTGGACTTAGCCTATTTTGCTTCCGCATGGACTATTCACTAGCTTCATTTTGTTATAGCGTCTTTAGTGGTCCTTATCTATTGTAACTATGATATTTATACTTTTTCGTCTCGTCTGTATATTGTGGTCTCCTGTACCACTTGACATGTATTATTTTGTATACTCTATTGTGTATCTGTTTATGTGTATATTATGATCGACTGTTCTGTGATGTGAATTACATTTGAGTTGTTATATTTTCTTCTGATAGATCCTATAGCCATTGTAGTTTTGCTTTAAATATTTATTGAATAGATCGAATTTTAATGTGATTCTACTTTTCGACGTATTTAGTGAATAGTTAAGGTAAGATTACACATGGTCGCTCCTATCCAGCCTTATTCTCCGTGTTAGCAGACGGTATTATCGATACAATACTCTTTGCTAGCGTGGGTATAGAGGTGGGGCGTCACAGCGTGTGGTATCAGAGCTGAGTTTAGAAAAAAATATGATAAACACAGAACAGAAGCACATATTACGGTACATCAAAGTGTAACAAGTATTACAGATCTTTGAATCATCGTGCTTTTATTCCCTCCGTGTTTTTGGGGTAGATAGGATTTGGGGAATACGTCTAGGAATATATTTTATTCCATAGTATTCCGTATTAAAATATCTACCTTGTAGTTAATCTTTACCTTCT
The DNA here is from genome assembly GCA_030765085.1 of Allium cepa. Classification (NCBI taxonomy): domain Eukaryota; kingdom Viridiplantae; phylum Streptophyta; class Magnoliopsida; order Asparagales; family Amaryllidaceae; genus Allium; species Allium cepa. The sequence continues at coordinate 337,837,967 of CM060932.1, read as the reverse complement.
TCAACTTTCAGCTTATGGCTGGAAGAGGCAGAGGATGACGCTCGGGTGCTGGGCAATCCAGTGGCTCGCATCCGTACGGCGTTTATATGTCTGCCGATCAGTTTATGGAGTTGTTTAGGAGCACTCAGCCTCCAGTTCCTGCTCGAGAGTCTCCACCTCGCAAGTCTATCTTTGCACGCTTGTGCAGTGATTTTACTCATCTTGGAGGAAAGCCGTTTAAAGGCTCTGAGTCTGTTCTTGAGACCCAAGCTTGGTTTCGCACATGCGAACGTATCTTCTCTAGAATGGATATTTCTAATCATGATAGAGTTCTTGTAACTTCTAGTTTATTGCGAGAGCGTGCCCTTGATTGGTATGAGCTTCTTATAGCCGAGATTGATGAGTCTACCCTTTCTTGGACTCAGTTTCGGGAGCGATTTGAACTCAAGTTCGTTCCTGAATCTGAGAAAGCTTTGTTGTCCCGGCGCTTTCTTGAGTTGAAGCAAGGGGAGTCTTCCATTTCTGAATATGTTTCATCTTTCGAGGCCTTATCTATATATGGTCTTGAATTCATTAGTAATTCTTATAGGAAGAATCTGAAGTTTGTATCTGGTCTTAGGAAATATCTGAAGAAGTATTTATTGCTTGAGCTTAAGCTTTCCTTTGAGGAGTTAGTTGATTCTGCACTTCATCTCGAAGCCATCGAGGGGGAGTGTGATAGTAGTGATGATGTTGAGGTTTGCAAGAACCCCAACAAAAAGCAGTCTCCATTGGATGAGCCGGAATTTTTCCCTTCCAAGAAGAAAAAGTCCGTTGAATCTGATTCTCAGTCTCAGTCTGCTGGAACACCTTCCATTCGGAAGTGTTTCAATTGTGGTTCTCCTGATCATATGATTCGAGCTTGTCCTAAGCCTCTCTTCTGCCATTATTGCAAGAAGGAAGGTCATCGTAGTTCCACTTGTCCCATTGCTCCGAATAATTCTCAACCAGGCAAGCCAAGTATAGCAGATGCTCCTGGAGGTTCTTCTCGAGCATAAGGTATGTCTCCATCTATTTTGGTAGGTCTCTATTTTCTTTGTGATTTCGATTCCAATTTGATGGTATAATTTTATTCTTTAATCCCTCATGACGAGGAAAGTGTTGTTTCTCTCATTCTTGTAGTTTGAGAATTTTCTGACATTTTGGTCTTGTCTTAGGGTTATCACCTAAGCAATCTTTTGAGTAGTGTTAAGGTCTTTTTAGCTCGACCTTACCACTGGTTTTCATTTGGCTACGAGTTGCGAAAGTTAGCACTCCACTTACCGCATTCCGCACTTGTTGTAATTCTTATAAATGATTTGTTATGTCATTCAGTTTGTCTAGCTCATTTCATCCATTTTATGAATCGAGTATTCTGTGAATATCTCGATGATTCCATTTTGGTATTTATTGATTTTGGATGGAAGATAGCAATTTAAAGAATTTTGCAAATCTTTTTCATAAGATTTATTTATAAGTATAATTGGATTTTTGTTCTTTAAACGAACAAAGAATATTTTTAAAAGTTTCTAGAAACATGTTTATCATATAAAAGATGATTTTGTGATTGTATAGCCCATTGAGTGCTTTAAGAATTCTGGTCGATGCACTTGATCAACATTATCGATAGGAATTTCCTAAACGCTTTGATGAGACAATCAGGCACGGTAAATTGATTTGGAATAAGTAAATTTTTCTTGAAAGATTATTACATAAAGATAATTGTAATTTTGAAAGTCTTATCTTTTTGGGAAAGAAAATTAATTTAAAAGAACTCTTTCTTTTCGATATCCCTATTCTAGTTATTCCCATAGGGAACCTAGTGTTGGTTCGAGTTCCTTGCATCTTATGATCTTGATGTTTGAATTCCTGAAAAGGGGATCGTGTTGCCAATGCATTTAGTTGTAAGCAGGAAGTGATTGTTTCTTTGTTGATGTCCGAATGGAATGGTCTTTTTACCAAGTTCATCCGACGTTTTGTTGTACTTCATTTTGTTGAGCTTCGGTTCATTGACGTATTGTTTGCATTACGTCGGTGTTTCGAATATTTGAGCTTAGGAATCTAGAGAATTCTCTAAGCAAGCAAGTTCGGACTTATCTTTTCGTGCTCTTTATTGTGAGCTTCTTCTTCGAATATTCTTTTGTGTTGATATGCCTTTTGGTTGTTACTATTTATTTTCTCCTTAAGTATTGCGAGGATGCAATTTCTTTAAGGAGGGGAGATCTGTAACAACCCTCCTACTTAACGATTACATATTTAAATGTTTGATTTAAATATGGCGTCGTTATTCGGATTTTGGTGTCCGAAATGTCACTTTCTACAAACGGTCGAATTGGGACTCGAAACCATTTCCATTGGTCCAAAATGTCGTTTGCGATCTTTTTGAGTATAATCTTTGATATGTTTGGAGTAAGTCATAATTGGCTACTTTTTCTAGTTGGGTTTTGGGTTTGGGTTCATCCCACTAGCTAAGTAAACCCACTTAACCCCTGTACTTCAGCCCTCTCCTCTCCATTCACTCTCATTTCATTTCATTTCTTAAGTTAAAACTGAAATGGGGGAAAGGAAGTGGAAATAGAAATTAGCAAGCCCTAGTTTCCTTTGCAAAGCTTGAATCCTTGCTCCAAAATCAAGGAGAATCCATTGGTAAGTTCATCTCCATCTTCTCCATCTCTTCTCCTCTTCAATTTCAGTAATTTCCTAACCCTAACTTAGGAAATACTTGCTTTGATTCTAGATTGAAGCTTGTAGTGTTGAAGTGGAGTGTAGTTGGTTGATTCCTTGCATTTGTGCTTCTTCATCTTCTTTGTTTTGTGTAAAAAGGTGAGTTTTTAACTCACATCTACCTCTCTTGCTATCATTGATGTTGGGTATGATTTCCTAACAAGTATGCATGTGCCATTGTTTTGGATTTAGAAAGAATTTGCATTTCATTGAAATAAGGCAAGAAGTGCTGGAAAACAGCCTTCGGCCGACCGAGCGCAGGCTTCGGCCGACCGACCTGCTGCTCCGAGCCATATTTGGTTTCCTGCATCTGGCCGGCCGACCGATCCCTGTAGTCCGGTCGACCGACCTGCTTTGTTCTGCCTGTTTTGCATTTTTTTTGCCTATTTTGCATATTTGATTGATTTTCCGGATTTTATCGATTCAAGTTGCTCTTTAGTGGTTGTTATTGCATATTTGGCTTTGATAACTTACTCTTGACTTCATCCATGGGTTTTTATAAAATAATCTCTCGAATCGCATTTAAAAGCTCGTTTCTCCTATTTATAAATTCTATTTAAAACACACACTTTCGCACGTCGAGCGAAGTGGAAGGGTGATTAAATGGTTGGGCAAAACATGGACCATGAATCTGTGCGTTTATCCTTTCGATTAATCCCCGACCTATTCAATTAATCGTTTTGACCTTCGGGTTTGGTTTATCGATGATATGAGGTAAACTTTGTACTGCTTTGAGTGTGAAAGTAGCCGACGGATAGTAAACCGTTTAGTGCGAACGAGTGGTTATGGGACATACGTTAACACTTTTCGGATTCCTTTTCGAGAGTTGTGACACATTCCGCCAGTTAGTGGTGTCCAGTACTGGGTCTCTGACCTTCACCACTACGGTTTGTTGCCCTATAAAGTATCGCTCCGATGTTGGCCTTATGTGCCGCATGAGTGATATTGGGTTTGTTGCCTTCGGGTATGTTGCCTTCGGGTGTGTGCCTTCGGGTTTGTTGCCCTATATAGTTTCGCTCTGATGTTGGCCTTATGTGCCGCATGGGTGATACTTGGGTTTGGAGCCTTCGGGCTTATTGATCCTTGTTTGTACAGTACTGAGCTCGAGCAATCTTCTGATATTTCATTGATATGTATATTCCCTTGGTATCGCCCTTCGGTGTTGGTCATTATGAGCCGCATGATGCGTAGCGTTTACCTTGCGGAACTTGTATACCTTATTGGTATTTGTTATTGCCTTTTGGCTTGTTTTGGGATATTTGTATCCTTTGTTTCTATATGTTGCCGATGATATGAGGCTTGTTCTATATGATTCATCTCTTGTTGATGATTGTGTTATCTCCTCTAGAGATATTTGTTATACTGTATGACCTTGCAGGTTTATTATTGTTCAGTTTATCTAACTGATTTGTTATCTAGACTGACCCGTGTATTTTATACTCGGGTCAGACCGAGATGTTTCAGGTTAGGTGCTTTTGGACTTAGCCTATTTTGCTTCCGCATGGACTATTCACTAGCCTCATTTTGTTATAGCGTCTTTAGTGGTCCTTATCTGTTGTAACTCTGATATTTATACTTTTTCGTCTCGTCTGTATATTGTGGTCTCCTGTACCACTTGACATGTATTATTTTGTATACTCTGTTGTATATTTGTTTATGTGTATATTATGATCGACTGTTCTGTGATGTGAATTACATTTGAGTTGTTATATTTTCTTCTGATAGATCCTATAGCCATTGTAGTTTTGCTTTAAATATTTATTGAATAGTTCAAATTTTAATGTGATTCTACTTTTCGACGTATTTAGTGAATAGTTAAGGTAAGATTACACATGGTCGCTTCTATCCAGCCTTATTCTCCGTGTTAGCAGACGGTATTATAGATACAATACTCTTTGCTAGCGTGGGTATAGAGGTGGGGCGTCACAAATTGTTAATAAGTTAATGAAGGTCATTAACTTGTGATTATTTATTAATTAATTAATGTAATTAATTTTGATAAATTAATTGGATTAATTAATTTGAATAATCAATTATGAAACTTAATTAAGTATGATTATTTTTGTGCAAATAATTTAAGATATTAATTACTCTTTGTAATTAATTTATTAATTGGATTAGTTTAAATTAATTAATTAAGTTTAATTAATTTAGAATGATCATCGAATGGATTGATAAGAAATCAATGTGGAATAATTACTTAGAGAAGTAATTAAGATAAATAAATTACTGGAAGTAATTAATTGAAGTATGGTATTTTGAGATTAATTACTTTGTGTAATTAATATGAAAGGTAATTTCTTTGTGAAGTAATTAATAATTAATTACTTAGTGTAATTAATTTAAGCATTGATTAAGTCTTTTTGAAATAATTAAGTGATGTAATTAATTAAAGGTAATTAATTACAAATAAGATAAATCAAGGATGATTAATCAATAGAATATATTTAGGAGTGATTAAGAAGTAATTAAGGTTAGTAAATTACTAAATGAAATTAATCAAGTATGATTAATAATTGTGGAATAATTAAGATTAATTACTTAATGTAATTAATTTAAATAAGTAATTAATTTAAATGTAATTAAGGATCATTAATTAATTAATATGATTAATGATGTAATTAAGGATTAATGTAATTAATTAATTAATGAAGTAATTAAAGGTTAATTACTGATTTTTGGTTAAGGATAATTAATTTCTAAATTAATTAAAGATAATTACTTGGATGTAATTAAAGGATAATTAATCAAAGGTGATTAATTAAGGTGATTAATTTGAGGATAATGATTTAATTGATTGATAATCAATTAATGGTTAAGTAAGCAAGTTCTAAATGGTGAAATAATTAATTTAATTTATTTTAAATTAATTAAAAATAGGTAATTAATTTAATTCATTAATTAGAGATAGAAATAATTAATTTAATTCATTTTAAATTAATTATAGATGGTGTGATTATGGATCCTTGCTTATGAATGGATGATTTGGTTTGACTTGAATGGTTTGAATCTCAGACATGAGATAAATAGTGTTGTGTGATATGGATGCATTGGTTGCATTGTGATGGTATAAGTTATCTATGGATGATGGTAATATAGATTGTCAATTTGTGATGATTACTTGTTTATGATAATATTGTTGATTATCTATTATGATGATGTGAAGTATCTATCTATGTGTATATAGATAGTTTAAATTGAATTGTTTTAAACTTAAAACAACTTGGACCTAAAAGACACGCTTTGGATTTCGATGAGACCGGGATCGGGTTTCCATATTTGGAATCCGAAAACCACATCGATTCCAATTAACGTTAGTCGTGAATCTAAGTGGAGCAAGTGAAGACTCGAGGTGTAAGGGCTATACGTCAGTATAACTCTGTGGGTGATTCCGTAATGAGTTGACGGAATAGTGCTTATAGATTCGAGATGGTGAATCAGAGTGCAAGGGCTATGGTCGTTGACTCTGAGGGTGATTCCAATAATGAGTGCAACGAGATAGTGCCTTCGGTTTCGTTCAAACCTGGAACGAACTTGTATGGATTGAATGCTTTCAGAACATCGTCAGGTGGACAATGAGCATTCTAAGATTTGATGTCCTATAAAGGTAATCGTAGCCTCAAGCCTCATCAACCTGGAATGGCTAAAACAGGGGAGGTGCAGCAAGGCTTCGTGGGTAGCCCCCACTTGAGAGCAAGATTTACCCCTGTCTAGAGGTCCCTTTTTATTTCGGCTGTGTGGGGCGGTTGAATCGCGACAACTGCCGGGGTTGTCTTGTTCGGAACTGTTCAGTAAGGAACGGGTCCGGCCATGTGTTGCAGGGGATGAAGGGAGTAATCCTCGGTACGGTGATCTAGGCCACGTACTATGACGGGCGGTACCCCAGTAGCCCTGCCATTGTATGGAATCCAAAATCCAATAAGTGCCGTACGTATTAGTTGTGCCCAACTATGTTGGAATGTGAGATGTAAGCATTTCAGCTATTTCTGTATTTTATTTGAAAACCCTAGACACTATTATAATATCACTTGATTTCCTATCAAATGTTTTGGTTAGCGTAAGGTAAAAACTTTTCCATGTTTATGTGTGGGAAGTTTTACGTGATACCTTTCTTTCTAAAAGGTTTTTCAAAAGTTAAGCAACTTTAACCTGTTACTCACACCAGACCCAAGTCTGACCTGGAGTTTATTTTTTTTTTATATAAACTCTTGGGTACTCAAACTTTTACGAGTAGCCAAGGGATTCAGGTTAGGATTCGGTTTTGCTTTGACGAATGTGGAGGAGCAAATGGAGCAGGAGGCTTCTGCGTGTAGATATATATAGTTTTCCGCTGTGTGTTTTCTCTGAGTTGTTTCTTGTACTGATTTGAGTTGTAATAACTAGACAGATGTTTATAACTGTCTAGTATGTGTTGTATATCTGTGTACTCTGATAATGTTGAATACTATGTAAATATTTTATGTATTAATATAATTTATTCGTTCCGCTGTTTAGATTCTGATGTGTTGTTCCTTCTTTCTTCTCTTTCTTTCTATTCTCTATCCCTTTCTTTCTTATTAGCGATGCGATTTCCTGGAGATAGGAAGTTGGGTCGTTACATTTAAGTATAAAAAGATAATGTTGTAAATTTGTATATTTTAAGAAAAGTAACAGATATTGTAAATTTAATTGTTTATAAGGTAATGTTTTGAATAAGATATGTAGATTCTAAATCCTTCTTTTCCCTTCTTTTTTCCCTTTCGGGGACGAAAAGTTTTGAGTGGGGGAGAGTGTAACGACCCATAAATTTCGACGATTTAATTTATTTAATAGAATTTTGTAATAAAAATTTAGTAGAAATAATAAAAGGTGATAAATATATATTGAACGCTAGTTTAACAATGGTAATTTAAGCCTTTGTTTGTAATATGAATAAATTTTTCAATAAAAATTGGTGTAAGTATTGTACCTGAATATAATGGGAAGATTGAGAATATAGGTAAGGAATTTAATTAGTTAAGTGTAAATTTATGGGTATAATAACAATTCATATACATTACCTAATTAATCTGTCAATTAATTTGTTAAAAAAATCAAAATCTTTTAATTTGGTAAATAATTTGATGCGTATTGATAAGCGTTACTTTAACGATTAATTTTAAAGTGATGGGAAGAAAATAAGTAAAGTTATGCAGTAATAAATAAATAAAAATATCGCAATAAATAGGAAACTAACATAACATTTATTTATATGAACGTTACTTATTGATTTGAGAGTAACGGAAGTGTGAACGTAGAATAAAATAAGCGTAGATTTATGTTAGGGAATTATTGAGAATATGGGGAATAAGTTGAAATAATATTAATTAAAAATTTATGCGTAAAACATGTTATGTAAGATATATTGATTCCATTTAATAAATTGAGGATTAATATTATCGAAGAGGATTAAATATGGTCTCAATGTAAATTTGGATAAGTTTTGAAATAAAGACTAATTCCATTCAGAAGATGACAATGGGTGTAATATTTTGATTTGTAAGCAATAGTAATAGGTTACATGTTTAATTGGTTGATAGAATATGAATTGAAATAAATGTTAATACACTAAATAAAGGTTACATTAATATGATAAGTAATACAATGTCTAGAAGTTTAATATAGAGTGTGTTAAGACGTAAAAATGGAAATTAGGAAGCAGTTGGAATTAAATGAAATTTTAGGTGTATTTATGAGAAATTTACGTACAATTAAAGAGGCGAATGAAATATATACCAACCAATTTTAGTGAATTACTGGATCTAAACCTAAATAAATAAATTCCTTGAAATTTAAGTTTTAATTTTTGATAAATTGGATTTGTACTTTAATATTGAAAATTTTGGGATTATTCAAAAATAAATTAATGTAGGAAGTTGTTAAAGATTCTGAATTTACCAAGTGGTCCAAACTGACAAAATTTGCAAATAATTAAAGTTGGATTGTAAATCTGATTCAATTAACCTATTATTAATTTATTTGTTTGGAATATAAAAAGTAATGATAGGGTTAATTGAAATTAAGGGTAGTTTAATTTGTATGTTATTTGGGATTAAGGCAAGATGGGTGGATATTAGGAGTTATATACTTAGGTCATTCAATTTATTTGGATAACATTGTAATAAATGTAATTAAATGTACATTTACGTGAAATATAATACCATGCTTAATATATTGCTAAGTTGTATATATTAAAGGGAATTTTATTAATTGTTTTTAAAAAACCTTAATTAATATGGTTGATAAATTTAATATAAAAAAAACCAATGAAATTCTTGGGAATAATGTAGGTTAATATGAGTTAGTAGTTAGGGTAGTGACTAAAATTGGTAATACATTGCAATTAATGTTAATAGTGTTGACATAAGCTAATAAATTTAAATGTTAATGCAATACCAATTTATGTATTTAAGGTGATTGCGAAATTGGAATTTGATAAATGCAGTAACTAACTCAGGGCAAATAGATTTTATGGAATCAATAAAAGATAGGTAAATTTAATGATTGTTGGTGGTAATTTAAGCATGAATGGGAATAAATCGGGCAATGGTGAGAATTATTAATTATTACCCATCAATTTATTTAGAATCTAAATCAAATGCAACATTCGTTTTTATTTGTAGCTTATAGGTGGAAATAACGTAAACTTTATTCAGAATATGATAATTAGTTAGATTAAAAGAATGGAAGGCAGGATATATGGATTCATTTGGATTTAGAACATGATAATTTGAATTTATTGGAAACTGAATAGAACATTTTATGTGATTGAAATTAAAGTTGGAATTCGGAGATGTTTTAGGAATTCCCATCTATGGGATACCAATAGATAGGATAATTAAATGAAAGGTCAACTAAAGGATTTCTGCAAAGTTAATTTATAATTTGTAGATAAAATAAAATTGAAGTTTTACGCTGAAGTTAATAACGTACTCAACATTTAAGAAACAATATTTTAAAGGATATGGGTTCAAACTTATTAATGACTGGCAATTAATATGCAATTAAATAAATTCTAACTATCAAATTTATGCAATAAATAAAATTAATTAACAGTTATATTAAATGAATGCGATTTATCAGAGATAATGAATAAAACATGCCAAACAGTCATAAATAAATTTCTACTCATATCTAAAATTAATTTAACAAACACAAGAAATTTTAGAAATTATGAGTGGGTTAAAACACTCACCTTTTGAATTTAAATCGAACTTAAATTCAATTTAAACTCAAAAATTTGACGATCTCCGAATTGGTCCAAATAATCGTTATCAGATCTGGAATTTAATTACGATCCTAAAAAAAAAAATCTCGCGTGAATCGGACTACGTATGAGAAAGTTATTTGAAAATTTCGATTGAAACAAAAATTAAATAAAACAAAATAAAAAAATATACCCCATCACCATGCCACGTCACAGGCCACGTCCTTCTTCTCAAATTCGAGCACGCTACAGCACCAATCAAAATAAACGGACAGTACCAACAGATTACGCTCTTCGAGAATTATGACATATAATTTTTCTGGAATTTTTAGAGGAGTTTGAAATATATTTTTTTTAATTTTTTTAATTTTTATTTTGGACTATAATTGGATCTAGAAATTTTGCAGCCATTGGAAGAGAAGAAGTTGAAGAAAAGAACACACAGAGAGAAATGAAGATAAATGGAGGCTAGGGTTTACACAGCCTATAAATAGACAAAGTGAAATAGGATAGGTGGGCACGAATCATAAACGCGCAAAACGGTTGTTGGCCCACCAGAATATTTTATATTAATTGGATACTTTACGGATTAATAAACAAATTGATTTCTTCCTCAGACATTTACATTGAATTTTAAACGTATTTACAAATGTAAATTTAGATGCTTCATTTATAAGTTTCAATATAAATTCACAATTTCATTAAATTCCAAATTCATAGATAAGTTTCCATTCAAATAAATTTTTAAATTACCGTAATAATTATCTTAGATTTTTATTCATTCTCAATAGATTTAACTATTGTAAATTGACTAAGTTATCATACTATAAAAATCCACATTTCTATGTATATATACATTTGAATTCCCTACTAAAATATTTTATTTATATTTCGCAATTACTTCCAATCCATTTTTTTTGGCATCGCACTGTTACTTAAATAAATAGCCTATACCAACACTAATTATCATTAATTTGAAAACGGGTTACCAAATTTTGGATTTTATTAATAATTATTATTTATTACTTCATTGTTTATTCAAATTTAGACAATTTAAGATGTTTCTTAAATGCTGAGTACATTATTAACTTCAGCGTAAAACTTCAATTTTATTTTATCTACAAATTATAAATTAACTTTGCAGAAATCCTTTAGTTGACCTTTCATTTAATTATCCTATCTATTGGTATCCCATAGATGGGAATTCCTAAAACATCTCCGAATCCAACTTTAATTTCAATCACATAAAATGTTCTATTCAGTTTCCAATAAATTCAATAAATTCAAATTATCATGTTCTAAATCCAAATGAATCCATATATCCTGCCTTCCATTCTTTTAATCTAACTAATTATCATATTCTGAATAAAGTTTACGTTATTTCCACCTATAAGCTACAAATAACAACGAATGTTGCATTTGATTTAGATTCTAAATAAATTGATGGGTAATAATTAATAATTCTCACTATTGCCCGATTTATTCCCATTCATGCTTAAATTACCACCAAACAATCATTAAATTTACCTATCTTTTATTGATTCCATAAAATCTATTTGCCCTGAGTTAGTTACTGCATTTATCAAATTCCAATTTCGCAATCACCTTAAATACATAAATTGGTATTGCATTAACATTTAAATTTATTAGCTTATGTCAACACTATTAACATTAATTGCAATGTATTACCAATTTTAGTCACTACCCTAACTACTAACTCATATTAACCTACATTATTCCCAAGAATTTCATTGGTTTTTCTTATATTAAATTTATCAACCATATTAATTAAGGTTTTTTTAAAAACAATTAATAAAATTCCCTTTAATATATACAACTTAGCAATCTATTAAGCATGGTATTATATTTCACGTAAATGTACATTTAATTACATTTATTACAATGTTATCCAAATAAATTGAATGATCTAAGTATATAAGTCCTAATATCCACCGATCTTGCCTTAATCCCAAATAACATACAAACTAAACTACCCTTAATTTCAATTAACCCTATCATTACTTTTTATATTCCAAACAAATAAATTAATAATAGGTTAATTGAATCAGATTTACAATCCAACTTTAATTATTTGCAAATTTTGTCAGTTTGGACCACTTGGTAAATTCAGAATCCTTTAACAACTTCCTACATTAATTTATTTTTGAATAATCCCAAAATTTTCAATATTAAAGTACAAATCCAATTTATCAAAAATTAAAACTTAAATTTAAAGGAATTTATTTATTTAGGTTTAGATCCCGTTATTCACTAAAATTGGTTGGTATTTATTTCATTCGCCTCTTTAACTGTACGTAAATTTCTCATAAATACACCTAAAATTTCATTTAATTCCAACTGCTTCCTAATTTCCATTTCTACGTCTTAACACACGCTATATTAAACTTCTAGACATTGTATTACTTATCATATTAATGTAACCTTTATTTAGTGTATTAACATTTATTTCAATTCAAATTCTATCAACCAATTAAACATGTAACCTATTTCTATGGCTTACAAATCAAAATATTGCACCCATTGTCATCTTCTAAATGGAATTAGTCTTTATTTCAAAACTTATCTAAATTTTCATTGAGACCATATTTAATCCTCTTCGATAATATTAATCCTCAATTTATTAAATGGAATCAATATATCTTACATAACATGTTTTACGCATAATTTTTTTTATTAATATTATTTCAACTTATTCCCCATATTCTCAATAATTACCTAACGTATATCTACGCTTATTTTATTCCACGTTCACACTTCCGTTACTCTCAAATCAATAAGTAACGTTCATATAAATAAATGTTATGTAAGTTTCCTATTTATTGCAAAATTTATATTTATTTATTACTGCATAACTTTACTTATTTTCTTCCCATCACTTTAAAATTAATCGTTAAAGTAACGCTTATCAATACGCGTCAAATTATTTACCAAATTAAAAGGTTTTGATTCTTTTAACAAATTAATTGACAGATAAATTAGGTAATGTATACGAATTGTTATTATACCCATAAATTTACACTTAACTAATTAAATGCCTTACCTATATTCTCTATCTTCCCATTATATTCAGGTACAATACTTACACCAATTTTTATTGAAAAATTTATTCATATTACAAACAAAGGCTTAAATTACCATTGTTAAATTAGCGTTCAATATATATATATATCACCTTTTATTATTTCTACTAAATTTTTATTGCAAAATTCTATTAAATAAATTAAATCGTCGAAATTTACGGGTCGTTACAATGCTGCTCGTAAGTTAAATTCGGCGAAACTTCAATTTCTTCCACAACACCGGGCTCAAGAATAGAATCGGAATCTCGAAGGCATTTCCGTAATTGAGAAACGTGAAACACGTCATGCATGGCAGAAAACTGAGCCAGTAATGAAAGGCGATAAGCGATGGAACCAATACATTCAGTGATAGGAAATGACCCAATATATCGGGGTGCTAACTTTCCCGATCGACTGAAATGTACAACACCTTTCATAGGTGAAACACGAACAAAAACAGAATCTCCCACAGAAAATTCTAACTTCCTTCTTCGATTATCGGCATAGGATTTTTTTCTACTCTGGGCTTCTTTCATCCTATGTCGAATAAGTTCAATCTTTTCTGTGGAATCACGAATAAAGTGAGGACCTAAAACCAGCTTCTCACCGGCCTCAAGCCAACGAGAAGGAGATCGGCATGGCCTTCCGTAGAGTGCCTCTAAAGGTGCCATGCCAATACTAGATTGGAAGTTATTATTATAGGAAAATTCGACAAGTGAAATATGATCTTCCCAACTTCCACCACAATCAAGCACACAAGCTCGAAGAAGATGTTCAAGAGTTTGATTCACACGCTCGGTTTGTCCATCTGACTGGGGGTGATAAGCGGTGCTAAAATTAAGCTTTGTTCCCAAAGCTTTTTGAAGACTCTTCCAAAATCCACTAGTAAACAATGGATCACGATCGCTAACAATAGAAGTAGGAACTCCGTGCAATTTAAGAATTTCTTTGAAAAAAGTTTGGCCAAAAGAGGAACGGTTCGGTTAGACTGAACGGGAATAAAATGGGCAGATTTAGTAAGTCTATCAACAATCACCCATAAGCTATCATGACCCGAACGAGAACGGGGAAGGCCGTCAATAAAATCCATGGAAATTTGGTCCCACTTCCACATTGGAATTTCTAAAGGTTGCAATAACCCACCAGGCCTTTGATGTTCGGCCTTAACAAGTTGGCATGTCATGCAACACTTAACAAAGTTAGCAATATCAGATTTCATTCCCTCCCAATAATAAAGTCGCTTCATATCAGCGTACATTTTACTACTACCGGGATGAATGGTGAATTTAGAACGATGAGAATCTTCTAAAATATCTTTACGAAGATCACCAATATTTGGTATGATAAGTCTACCAAATTTTCGAATGCCGCCACGAGAATCAATATCAAAGTCTTTCAAACCTTCAATATCAATTTTATCCTTAACATTTTGGCCAAGAAGAGACAATTCATGATCTAGCCCTTGAGCTTCAAGAATGCGGTCTAAAAGAGAAGGATGGGCCTCAAGGCTACATAAAACAAGTGATGAGCATAAATCGGATACGCGCTCTCGAATCTCACAAGTGGATGAAATCTCGAGATCGTTCCATTCGGATATCATCATAGAAACAACGGCTTGTTGTTTACGGCTAAGAGCATCGGCGGCACAATTACCCTTACCGGGGGTATAAAGAATATCAAGATTAACGCAATTTACCTCTTCGTAAAAGCAAACATCATGCACTTCTTCCCTTACCGTTCAAAACAAAGATTTATTGCCTCGTTTTTCCTTGAATTTCGCATCTCACTTGATAAATAACTACCCGTTCAAACATATTTATTTCTTGCGTTTTTGACAAATGCAATTATCTTCTAAATCAAACATCACGTGCAAATTCCTCCTGGCAATTTCAAAGCGAATTATTTCCTGCCGTTCCTCCAAGCAGTCAATACTAGTTTTCATTTAAATACTCTACGTAAATAAATTTCACCACCTTCCAATTTTATTAATATTTCTTGCGTTTTAATCAATGCATTTACTTTCTAATAAATTTTGAACGTGTATAAAATGTTTGCCAAAGATTCTTGCAGTTTCCATTTGCTAAATTCATGCAATCAATACCGCTATAAATATTCGCTCAAATCTACCTTGCCATTTTGTTTCCTCAATCAACGCATGGTCCCACTTTATCATTATTTCTTGCGTTTTAACGCAATTACTTCTGTGTAAATTTTAAAACCTTCTTTCCCTGATTGAATACTAAAACACGTTCAAAAAAAATTGTTTCATTTTATTTAAAACCCATTGACTTTCAATAACGTTCAAATTTCATGTTCGCTGCCGTTGAAAATTCACTTATTGCATTTTTCATTCGTGTATAACTTCCCATTTGCTCTTGTGTATATATGGAATAAAATCTTCCAATTACTTCAGATGTTTCAAAAGAAAAAAAATCAATTACTCCTTTAATTATAAAATGCATCTTCGCTGTAATGCGAACACGTTCAAATTTTGTTTCATTCTTGCCTAAAAATTTCGCATGACCTGATTTGTGCATTCCCACTTTATCGTTTTCTTGCGTTTTAATCAACGCAAGTTTTTAATTATAAAGCACGTTCAAATTTCAATTATTTTTTGCCGTTCCTTTCATCAATTAACGCAACTCATTCTATAAATTTCAAATCCACGTATCAAACATTTGCATCTCATTGTAGTCTTCTTCCTTCTTGCGCGAGCTACATCAGATAAATGGTTGCCAATGTTTTCTCTTCCTCTTATTTTTCTTTTTCTTTATTTTTCTTTACTTCCATCTGTTTATTCCACACCATGCTCAACCTCTCCCCCACCCCCTTCTGACCTTGCCTCACCTCCATGCAGTGATGGCCAAGCCATGCAAGTGGATATGTGACTTAATATATATATATATATATATATATATATATATATATATATATATATATATAAGTATTTTTGTTCGTGCACCACTTTTTCCACATATTGCTTTGACAAATGTTAGAAAAGAAAAGAAAAAAATATAATAAATAAATAAAATAAGTGTATGCGCACCTGTAAAAAATGATAGCACAGCCTTTCTGTGACGCCCCACCTCTATACCCACGCTAGCCAAGAACACTACGGAGTAATGCTGTCGACTAGCACGGAGAATGAGGCTGTTGAGGAGCGACCATCCATGTAATTGCTTTGTACGAGCATCGATATGTCAGATAGTATAACATGCAATTCTTTTCTTGTGGAAATCCGACATGCCGTCACAAACTCAAAGCTACTACACAGTGGCTATAAAGGTCTTCGGAAACAAATATAGAAGTAAACATAACATAAATCAGTCACAGACAATTCATATCACAAAGGCGGAAATAGATATGAATATAACACATGAAAGTGTTCATCAGAGTAGTGGTCAAAAAGATCCACGATAATACAAAAGGATAGCAACACGTGCTATACAAAAGAATACAACTACGAGTCTACATCTCAAGTGTATACAACAAAATAAACTACTAATCTAAGTAGTCAGCCCAAAAGTCAGAGTAATGATCCTGGATGAGAAGTCAAGCAGAAGCACCTGTGAAATCTCAGTCTGACCCGAGTATTATTTAATAAGAAAATAATAAACGGATCAGTCTAGCTATAAATATCAGATGAAATGATATATAATAAGAGATATGACATAATACATATAATAATCACAATGCCAAGCTGTGATAAATAAGTAATTGAAAAATCAACAAGAGATTAATCAATATCACAAAGATCTACTCAAGATAAAAAGGAATGTCATACTCCTAATTTCATTCACCAAGCCACAATATATGACATATATATCAGTGCCCATCGTAAAAGTTGGTGAAACATAAATTCCAGAAATCAACACACGAAATCCAGAAATAACAATAAAAAGGAACAACGACGTCGTACAGCGGGACATTCGATGAACCAAATCACAATAAAAAGGATGGCCAATCCATAAAAATGAGCCAGAGCTCCTCCATACAGGGTATAGTCCCCCATTGCGGACTTTGAGCCGAAGTTCCTCCTGGTGAACCGAAGTTCCTCCTGACAAGGTATAGTCCCCCACTGCGGACTTTGAGCCGAAGCTCCTCCTGGTGAACCGAAGTTCCTCGTGACAGTGTATAGTCCCCCATTGCGGACATTGAGCCGAAGCTCCTCCTGGTGAGCCGAAGCTCCTCGTGACAGGGTAGAGTCCCCCATTGCGGTCATTGAGCCGAAGCTCCTCCTGGTGAGCCGAAGCTCCTCGTGACAGGGTATAGTCCCCCATTGCGGACTTTGAGCCGAAGCTCCTCCTGGTGAGCCGAAGCTCCTCGTGACAGGGTATAGTCCCCCATTGCGGACATTGAGCCGAAGCTCCTCCTGGTGAACCGAAGTTCAATAAAAACGACGTACAGTCCTCCACGTGGACAAAGAGACATCGCACAATGCTAGTCTGAACCATAAAATGATCGTCATGATCAAAGAGAAGTGTCGATTACAGTAAGCTAGTAAATATAAAAGTTTAGCTTCATGTCCCATAACCACTTGCTTAACTTAAACATTTACGAACAAACTGTAAATCCCCACTAGAAAAATGTCACAAGAGATTCAATCGAACAAGTCCAAGAATTAACCGACGAAGTAAACACAAGCGTTTCATACCACTTGTTTTACTAAGTCGTTTAATTAGATTTCTCATACGAGTGAGGTAAAGGTTTGTATATACTAATAGATTGGAAATCGGTTTGAGAAAACGTGCTTTGTAGTAAAATAGTGTTGAAATCATTTGAAGAAAGGGTTTTGATATTTACTACTAGTATAGAAAACCTTTACATTTTAAAGTGACAAATCATAGAAGTGATTGTAGAAACAATCGGGCATAAAAATTCACATACGAAGATGTGAATAAAAATCCAAAGAAATCGATATCAAATCCATCAAAGTGGATATATCTAAAATTCCCAAAGAAAAGGTCATCAAAGTCGATAATAAATGACAACAACAAAAGGGAGACAACACGAATCGATTAAAGTTGGATATTCAAACGGATTAGCAAAATAGGCTAATCTGGCAAAAATCATCAGGTCGGTCAACCGGACTCCCTGAGTCGGTCGACCGAACCAAAGGTTGGAAGCCTCTCGGGACAGCAGGTCGGTCGACCGGGCTCCCTGAGTCGGTCGACCGAACCTTAAAACAGAAAGTGCTTATGCACTTGGAAGCAGGTCGGTCGACCGGACCAGGGGTGTCGGTCGGCCGAACCTGTTTCCAGCCTCTTCCCTGCCTATTACAAATGAGGTTCAATCTTGACCAAAATTGCATTCGCACGAGCAACGGCGCTAAGGGTTTATGTCAATCGACTACCCGGCCCTATAAGCTCCTCGATGCATCACCAAAAACATGTTCAAACATCAAAGTTAGGATTTTTAACGAATTGAACTCAAAACACTAAAAAATGGAATATTCACAAAAGCAATCCAAATCAAAATCAAACGCACATGAATAAGTGTTAGGAATTCATACCTAACAATAGAAGAGAATTATAAGCATAGATGTGAGATTAAAAATCTCACCTTTGAGCTAAATTTATGAAGATGAAGCTTGAAAGCAAAGGGGAATCAACCACTCTTCAAATCCAACTCTAGAAGCTTGAATCTAGGCTTAAAAGAGAAACATTCCCTAAATTAGGTTTAGGAAATTTCTGAAATCAAAGAGAGAATGAGTTGGAGAAGAAGAAGAGGAAGCTTACCAATGGGTTCTCTTGAACTTTGGAGCTAGGAGATGGATTTGCAAAGGAAGCTAGGGCTTGGAGTTTTAATTTCCACTCTTCACCTCCATTTTCAGTTTTGCTAGAGTTGGAATGAAGTAATGAAGAGGAGAGGGGGATTGGGACTGAGTTAGTAAGTGGTTAATTGGCTCAGCCCAACCAAAGCCCTAAGCGGGAAAAAGTAGCAAAAATCAACTTTCTCCAAACATATCGAAGCTTATACTCAAAAAGGTCGCAAACGGCATTTTGAACTCAATGGAAGTGGTCTTGAGTCCTAATTCGACTGTTTGCACAAAGTAGCTTTTCGGACCAAAATCCGACGAACGATAAAATATTTAAATAAAATATTCAAATATATAATCGATAAATATGCGGGTTGTTACAGACTCCCCTCCTTAAAGAAATTGCGTCCTCGCAATAATTAAGAAGGAAATATAAGAAGTAACAACCATAGAAGCCTATTAACACAAAAGAAAATTTGAATCAAGAAGTTCACCATAAAGAGCACGAAGGAGTAAATCCGAAAGTTTTCGTTCGATGAATTCTCAAGGTTTCACATGAGAAATCCTTAGGATTTGAGAACCATTGAACTTCTATCAAAAAGAATATCTTTATATCGAAGGCGCTCAACCTCCGAAGCTATAATGCGAATAGAATGTTGCTCAAAAGTCAAATTTGGTGAAACTTCAATCCCCTCAATAACACCGGGCTCAAGAATAAAAACCGGAATCCCTAAGGCATTTCCGTACATAAAAGACGTGGAGAACGTCAAGAATGGCAGAAAATTGAGCTGGTGCAACGACGTAGTTTAATAACAGTACGCCCGAGAAACTAGAAACTCAAATAATTTGGAATATCAACGTAGTACAAAAACGGTACGTCCAATGAACCGATAAACCGGATCAACGATGCAGTAAAATAATGGTACATCTATTGATCAAGATAAGACGGAACATCGATGTATTATAATAACAATACCTCCGATGAACCGAACACCATAAAAGAACATCGGACACTAGTCCATAAAAGGAATGAGATAAGGCTCAATAAAACGAAGTATATCAAAACGTTCGATGAACTTGATAAAAAAGATAATTCCATTCAGACATCATCAAAGAATCAACCACTAGTTGCTTACGACAATGCGCATTGGCGACACGATTTCCCTTCCAGGAATAAAAAGAATATCAAGATCATAAGATGTCAGGAACTCGAGTCGACATGAAGTTCCTTATGAGAAAATAAATATTCCAAAGATTTATGATCGAGGTAGAGAACAAATTTCTCATCCAAATATGATGGTGCCAAATTCCAAAAGTAAAACAATAGCCGCGGGCAATAGATCATGAGTGGCATATCTAGTTTCGATAAGCTATAATGATTTAGAAGCACAAGTGATAGCACGTTCTCCTTTGCAAGAGAATGGCATCCAAACTAATACGACTAGTATCGGTACAAATAGCAAAATCTTGGTTCCCCTTCAGGAATCACAAGAACAAGAGTATCGAAAAGAAAGAATTTCTTTTAAATAATCTTCTTTCCCAAAAAGTTAAAACTTTCAAAATTACATTTATCATTATGTAATAATCATTCTAGAAAAATTTACTATTTTCAAGTTAATATACTGTGTTTGATTGTCTCATCCAAGCGTTTAGGAAATTCCTATCGATAACGTTGATCAAGCGCATCGACCAAAATTCTTAAAGCACTCAACGGGCAATACAATCACAAAATCATCTTTTATAGGATAATTAAATCTCTTAAAAAGTTTTAAGAATATTCTTTGTTCGTTTCAAGAACAAAATCCAGTTTTACTTATAAATAAATCTTACGAAAAAGATTTCCAAAATTTTAAATTTCTATTTTCATCCAAAATCAGTAAATACAAATAGTCTCATCGAAATATTCAACGAATATTCGATTTATAAAATGGATGAAATAAGCTGGACAATTTGAATGACATAATAAGTCATTCATAAGAATCATAACGAGTGCGGAATGCGGTAAGTGGAATGCTAATTTCCGCAACTCGTAGCAAACGAAAACCGGTGGTAAAGTCAAACTGAAAAGACCTTAACACCACACAAAAGATTTCTTAGGTGATAATCCTAAGACAAACTCAAAAATACTGGAAAATTTCTCTAACTACATGAATGAGAGAAATAACACTTTCCTTATAAGTGGGCTTAAGGAATAAAATGATGCCATCAAGTCGGAATCAAAATCATAAAGGAAAAATAGAAATCTGCTTAACAGATTGAAAATGTCGAAGATGAATAGTCCACTCGAAAAATAGGATATGGGCTTCACAATGATTAAGCCGATCCTTTCAAAAAATCAATTCCGAAGCCTAAGTAAAAATATCGGCTCGGAAAGAAAAATCACATAAAATAATTTTCGACATCAAATAAAAGCAAATTGAGTGTTGCGGATCTACCATCCGAATTCGCAATCCTCAAAGGAGTCAATAAGCCAAAAATATTCAAAGAAAAAGAATCGACAAGTTCTTTTGATATAAAATAGTGAGATGGAACCTATATCAAAAAGAACACGAACAAGATAATCTCAAAGCAAATGTCATCAAGGATTGAATGAGAAATACCATGACCACGAGAAGAGTTGCTGGGGACTTGCAGCTTTCCTTCTCTCTTGCTTTGACGCTTGGGACACGAAGATATATAATGATCGACACTTTTGCAATAGCGGCAAGAAATAGGCCTTGGACACCTATTTATACAGTGGTCCCTAGAGCCACAATTGTAGCATTCTCCGCGATTAGGGATAGGAGTGTTTGCTATAGAAGTCTCTTGCTTTGCCCTCTTGTTAGGATTAGGACTTTCGAACCTAATAGAGGGATGCCTCTTCTTGGTGTTGTTGGAGTTCGGTTTGGCACTCCCAACCTCGACATCACTTTCTCTATCGGCCTCTTCAAGACAAAGAGCGATATCAATAAGCTGATCAAATGAAACTTCAAGTTTCAGAAGTAATGGCATCTTAAGATTCTTATTCAAGCCATAGACGAATCTCTGATTTTTCTTCATTGGAGTGTTAATGTATTCAACCCCGTATTTGGAAAGTGATTCGAAAGATGCGACATAGTCTGTCACAGAAGATTCACCTTGAACAAGGTCAATAAAACGCCGGGCCAAAGTTACTTTTTCAGCCTCCGGCACAAATTTCAATTCGAATCTTTCCCGGAATTGCTCCCAAGTGAGATCCGCTTCAATGATTTCAGAAATTAAAAGCTCATATCAATCTAATGCTCTTTCTTGGAGCATGCTAGAAGCCACTTGGACTCGATGAAGGTCAATAAGGTTCATGCGAGAAAAGATGCGATCGCATGATTTGAGCCAAGCTTGAATTTCTATAACACTCTCGGATCCCATGAATGGCCTTCCACCCAAATCGGTGTAGTCTCTGCACAAGCGTGCAAAACCGGATCTAGGATGAGTAGGCTCTGGATTGGGACCGGCAGCTTGAGCATTCTTTACTAGATCAAGAAGCTGCTGGGAAGACATAAATACTCCATCCTGGGGAGTAGCACTAGATTGACCGGCGCTGGGACGGCCAGGTCTAACCATTTCTCTTCTTTAAGAAAGAAAGAAAGAAAGAAGAGGAAAAAGTTATTCTCAAGATAAATATCAAGCAATTCTTGATAGATAAAACAAGGAATCATAAAGAAAATATGATGAATCGGTACGAAGAGTCGAATTAAATCATAAAGCACGACTCCTAAGAAATACTTAGGACGATGATCCTTGTTATAATATTCCATATTGTTCCGAAGTTTGGCTCTGATACCAAGCTGTGACGCCCCACCTCTATACCCACGCTAGCCAAGAACACTACGGAGTAATGCTGTCGACTAACACGGAGAATAAGGCTGTTGAGGAGCGACCATCCGTGTAATTGCTTTGTGCGAGCATCGATATGTCAGATAGTATAACATGCAATTCTTTTCTTGTGGAAATCCGACATGCCGACACAAACTCAAAGCTACTACACAGTGGCTATAAAGGTCTTCGGAAACAAATATAGAAGTAAACATAACATAAATCAGTCACAGACAATTCATATCACAAAGACGGAAATAGATATGAATATAACACATGAAAGTGTTCATCAGAGTAGTGGTCAAAAAGATCCACGATAATACAAAAGGATAGCAACACGTGCTATACAAAAGAATACAACTACGAGTCTACATCTCAAGTGTATACAACAAAATAAACTACTAATCTAAGTAGTCATCCCAAAAGTCATAGTAATGATCCTGGATGAGAAGTCAAGCAGAAGCACCTGTGAAATCTCAGTCTGACCCGAGTATTATTTAATAAGAAAATAATAAACGGATCAGTCTAGCTATAAATATCAGATGAAATGATATATAATAAGAGATATGACATAATACATATAATAATCACAATGCCAAGCTGTGATAAATAAGTAATTGAAAAATCAACAAGAGATTAATCAATATCACAAAGATCTACTAAAGATAAAAAGGAATGTCATACTCCTAATTTCATTCACCAAGCCACAATATATGACATATATATCAGTGCCCATCGTAAAAGTTGGTGAAACATAAATTCCAGAAATCAACACACGAAATCCAGAAATCACAATAAAAAGGAACAACGACGTCGTACAGCGGGACATCCGATGAACCAAATCACAATAAAAAGGATGGCCAATCCATAAAGATGAGCCAGAGCTCCTCCAGACAGGGTATAGTCCCCCATTGCGGACTTTGAGCCGAAGCCCCTCCTGGTGAACCGAAGTTCCTCCTGACAAGGTATAGTCCCCCATTGCGGACTTTGAGCCGAAGCTCCTCCTGGTGAACCGAAGTTCCTCGTGACAGGGTATAGTCCCCCATTGCGGACATTGAGCCGAAGCTCCTCCTGGTGAGCCGAAGCTCCTCCTGACAGGGTATAGTCCCCCATTGCGGACATTGAGCCGAAGCTCCTCCTGGTGAGCCGAAGCTCCTCGTGACAGGGTATAGTCCCCCATTGCGGACTTTGAGCAGAAGCTCCTACTGGTGAGCCGTAGCTCCTCGTGACAGGGTATAGTCCCCCATTGCGGACATTGAGCCGAAGCTCCTCCTGGTGAACCGAAGTTCAATAAAAACGACGTACAGTCCTCCACGTGGACAAAGAGACATCGCACAATGCTAGTCTGAACCATAAAATGATCGTCATGATCAAAGAGAAGTGTCGATTACAGTAAGCTAGTAAATATAAAAGTTTAGCTTCATGTCCCATAACCACTTGCTTAACTTAAACATTTACGAACAAACTGTAAATCTCCACTAGAAAAATGTCACAAGAGATTCAATCGAACAAGTCCAAGAATTAACCGACGAAGTAAACGCAAGCGTTTCATACCACTTGTTTTACTAAGTCGTTTAATTAGATTTCTCATACGAGTGAGGTAAAGGTTTGTATACACTAATAGATTGGAAATCGGTTTGAGAAAACGTGCTTTGTAGTAAAATAGTGTTGAAATCATTTGAAGAAAGGGTTTTGATATTTACTACTAGTATAGAAAACCTTTATATTTTAAAGTGACAAATCATAGAACTGATTGTAGAAACAATCGGGCATAAAAATTCATATACGAAGATGTGAATAAAAATCCAAAGAAATCGATATCAAATCCATCAAAGTGGATATATCTAAAATTCCCAAAGAAAAGGTCATCAAAGTCGATAATAAATGACAACAACAAAAGGGAGACAACACGAATCGATTAAAGTTGGATATTCAAACAGATTAGCAAAATAGGCTAATCTGGCAAAAATCATCAGGTCGGTCGACCGGACTCCCTGAGTCGGTCGACCGAACCAAAGGTTGGAAACCTCTCGGGACAGCAGGTCGGTCGACCGGGCTCCCTGAGTCGGTCGACCGAACCTTAAAACAGAAAGTGCTTATGCACTTGGAAGCAGGTCGGTCGACCGGACCAGGGGTGTCGGTCGGCCGAACCTGTTTCCAGCCTCTTCCCTGCCTATTACAAATGAGGTTCAATCTTGACCAAAATTGCATTCGCACGAGCAACGGCGCTAAGGGTTTATGTCAATCGACTACCCGGCCCTATAAGCTCCTCGATGCATCACCAAAAACATGTTCAAACATCAAAGTTAGGATTTTTAACGAATTGAACTCAAAACACTAAAAAATGGAATATTCACAAAAGCAATCCAAATCAAAATCAAACGCACATGAATAAGTGTTAGGAATTCATACCTAACAATAGAAGAGAATTATAAGCATAGATGTGAGATTAAAAATCTCACCTTTGAGCTAAATTTATGAAGATGAAGCTTGAAAGCAAAGGGGAATCAACCACTCTTCAAATCCAACTCTAGAAGCTTGAATCTAGGCTTAAAAGAGAAACATTCCCTAAATTAGGTTTAGGAAATTTCTGAAATCAAAGAGAGAATGAGTTAGAGAAGAAGAAGAGGAAGCTTACCAATGGGTTCTCTTGAACTTTGGAGCTAGGAGATGGATTTGCAAAGGAAGCTAGTGCTTGGAGTTTTAATTTCCACTCTTCACCTCCATTTTCAGTTTTGCTAGAGTTGGAATGAAGTAACGAAGAGGAGAGGGGGATTGGGACTGAGTTAGTAAGTGGTTAATTGGCTCAGCCCAACCAAAGCCCTAAGCGGGAAAAAGTAGCAAAAATCAACTTTCTCCAAACATATCGAAGCTTATACTCAATAAGGTCGCAAACGGCATTTTGAACTCAATGGAACTGGTCTCGAGTCCTAATTCGACTGTTTGCACAAAGTAGCTTTTCGGACCAAAATCCGACGAACGATAAAATATTTAAATAAAATATTCAAATATATAATCGATAAATATGCGGGTTGTTAAAATTTATGTCCAAAATATTCCACTGCTTGAATACTTGCGTGTCCAGAATCTGGTCAGTGCCGATAATGTGAGGTGTAGTTGGAGTTGTGTGGTGAAGTGGTCGAGCAATTTTGTCAAATCATCCTTTTATCTTAAATCTCGTTCCAATTTTGATTTATTTAAAATTTGCTTTGTCCGTAATTGAATTCGCGTACTCAGTTTATTTATTTATCTTGTTTCAAGATCGAAATCGGTTTGTCTCATCTTCCATTTGATCGTGCTTTCTATATGCTGTTTCCAGTGTGGTTGTCCTAGTTTTGTGTCTAATCTTCAGCAGCATAGAGGTGAGTATTTCTCACCCGACAAACGTACTTATAGATCTGTAAATTATTAACAAGTGAAATTGTAGAATGATTTTATTTTATATTTTAATTGCCTGTGATAAATTTATGGTGTTTAAAAACCTCGTTATTAAATTTACCCATCATCGGTAATATTCTATACTATTATATTATGTTGTTATACCATTTATGCATTTACTGTTTATCACTGCAAGTCCCCTGTAGGCTGAAATGATAGGCCTGAATGATATTTGTTATTATTTATTTATTATTTAACTTAGGATTACGGGTTTGAAATGATAGAACCCGGATTTTTTTGTAAATTACGGATTGAAATGATATATTATTCGTATCACTTGACCTAGGTTAGAGAATATTATACAGACCCGTGGTCATATATATGTATATATATTTTCTGGAAATATTAAATATTTTTAAATTAGAATGTTATAATATTTTGTTTAAAAATTTGATTTAAAAATGATTCTTATAACTATAGTGATATTGTACAAGTTAAAAATGTAAATAAATAAATGTTCAGAATTTAAAGTATAAATTTATTCTTGTAAATTTTGATTTGTAAAATAAAATGGAATTCAATTTAAGAAATAAATTATGATGTTTTGGCTAAAATTTGAATAAGTAAATAAATAAAGGGTAAAGTTGTCTATGAATTAAATAGTTAAATAAAGTGAATACTTAAAAATGGAAGTTGAAATATAACCAAATTTAGAACGTAAAGTGGTTTAGGAATAAAGGTAAGTTAAGAAGTTGATTAGAAATTAAGTTCATTTTTGAAGTGGTGACTGAACTTAATTATTAAATAAAATTTATAGAGAATTTTGCACTTGATTTAATAAGTAAGGTATAGAGAAGATAGATATATATTTGAAAATTTTACTTTATAATTATCATAAATTATTGAGTAATTTAATGACTATTCAAAGGGGGGAAATATGATTATATAAGCCAAATTGGTTTAATTTAAGGTAATTATTATTGAAATTAAATTTAAGTCTAAAATTTAATTTATCAATTCTGTTGTAAAGGATACTACCGCACTGCGCAAGTGCTGTAGTTGATACAAATGAACTAAGGCTAAACCTTTGGGAATTATAATGGATTTTGTAAGAATTATAACTTCACTTTTAAGTAGTTTTAAATATAGTATTTTGATCTAAACATAAAACTATTTTGAATTCTTTATAACCACGGGTAATAATAACGTTGGTTGTTAAAGAGACCGGGATCGGATATGGGCATACTCTCTGTCGATACCGAAAACTACATCGACAACCGGATACGTGGTGGAGATTCCAGAATGAAGTAGGATGTTGGTGACGTTTCCTTTGAGGTAAATACGTGGACCCGACTCCCGTGAGATGTAATAAAGTGGCTAAAACAGGAGCGATTGACGGGCTAAGGAGGTAGCACCTCTTATCAGACGCACTTCTTCGTATGCCATTCTATTACTTTTGTGATTGTTTGGTGCACACCTTTGATTTGGGAGTGTTGTTCGAGGTGGGCGGTAGTAGCAGATATGCGCTACCACCGGTCCGGGTGCGTAATTGGTATATCTACCCTGGCATTGCCTAGTTGTGCCGTGTGACCTACCCTAGCGAGCCTTATACGATTTTGGTTTTGTGCCATACCTATGGAGTGCCCTCTGACAACGCCCAGTATGGGGGAGATTACGGTACTGTATAGATTATGGTAATATATTATGTGTTAAGGGCTATATGGGTAACCCCTTAATGCTATTTAAAAGTAAGTTTATTTTACCAATAGACACTATTATAATAGCGAAATATTACTACATAGTAAATAGTTTAACGGATCCTTAGAGGATGGGCGGTCTCAAGCATCCTTTAAGTTACTTGTACTCTATTACAGTTCACTTGAATTAGCTTACACTGTATAAGTATGTATGTCCTGACTCGAGTGTTTATGTTTTATTTTACGCTCGGGTCAGCCTGAGTTTCAGTTCGGACTTCTTTCCCTGGAGCTAGGACTTCTGAAGATTATCTCTTTTCAAGCTGCTGCCAAGTTTCTATTCAGATCTTTTTTTAGCTTTTGTAATCGA
The DNA here is from genome assembly GCA_030765085.1 of Allium cepa. Lineage (NCBI taxonomy): Eukaryota > Viridiplantae > Streptophyta > Magnoliopsida > Asparagales > Amaryllidaceae > Allium > Allium cepa. Next base: position 337,809,910 of record CM060932.1, on the reverse strand, counting down.
GATAATTGAATTTTGAGATTTTCTGTAGTGATTTCAAACTATATTTGGTTTAAGACTATGTACTTTATACTTATTTTGAGACTATTGATCGTGGCTTCATGAACCACTAAGTTATTTTTAAATTCCGCTGCGAGTATTCTGATTTCTGTCTGTGATTCTGGGATTATTTATTTACTGTATATTCTAAGATTTGCCAAATTTTATTTACAACGCGGTATTTTGAACAATTCAAGTCCGACATGTGCAGATGCGAATGGTTGAAAATAACGGTTCGTTACAATTTAGAAATATAAGCAAAACAAATTTTCAAAATAACCGCGGTTTTTGCACTTCGGAATCTAAAGAAAACAGTATTTCTGAAAATTTAATACTTTTAAATTTTTTAAAAATACGGAAAGTTCTTTATAAATATGCTAAAATGTTATAAAAGAGATTTGAGTTGTACAGATAAATTTTACAATGAGAGAAAAGTCATTTTGGTCAATATAACTTTAAAAACACTAGTCGCAGGACCATTTGCAGAGGTTTTCAATAACTTTTGAAATATAATTTTAAACTTAACACTTATCTCCAAATCTTTTATAAATATTTTTGAATGAATAATTAAGTGTTTTAAAAATGATTTGAAGATTTAATGATTTGTTGAAAAGGATTTAAATAAAAGAATTAAAGAAAAGATGTTACAAGCAATTGTTTTATTCTGACGAGTATACCTGATTTTTCTATTCTTGAGATCTAGTTAAGGTGCTTTGCTTAAGGAGATGTTCAGGAGCAACCGGTGTCCTGGCTCGCCTGGCATCATCTAGGTGAGAGATGGATAAGGTCGAAATGTCAGAAACAAGTTAAGTATAAAAGATTAAATTTCCTAACTTTAAAAAATTGGGTTGAATAGAGATAATCTTCTTATAATTGATATTAAATTTTAGGAGGGAACTCTTACCACTCATGTGAATTTAAAAGGTGATTTCACTTTTATTCGACGGATCGTACTTGTTGAATACATAAATTAACATCAAGTTTAATTTAAATGATTTCTATGGATATGTTCCATTCAAATATTCACTAATTTGGATTTACCATCTTAGATGACATGTTTTCAATTCATTAGAAAGCTACATTTTAGGATTGAGAAATCATTTTAAAATTTAAGTAAAAAGATTTGGAATTATTTCAAGTTTTAAAAAGAATTTAACTAAAATAGAGAATTTAACAAAGAGAATTTTATTTAATTCCATTTATACTGAAAAGAAATTGTTTTAGAAGATAAATATCTTTAGAAGATATTTTAGGTAAAAAAATATATTAATTAATGAAATACTAAACACCTATTTATAAACCATCATTTTATCGATGATTAGTTTGAGGGAACCGAGATTAGATTTGCTTTGGCATGTAGTGCAGCATGATAGGGGTTCGTGCTTTGTATTTGGTGGTGCGCAGAAGACTCTTACTCCTACATGTCCTTTGGGTTAGTGCAGTTGAGAGGTTGTCCGTAAAAGCAAATTGCGATGTCCCAGTGTGAGCCACGGTGGTTGTACCCACTACTGGAGGGCCAATGGCCCAGTTGTAACAACCCGCATATTTATCGATCTTATATTTAAATATTTTATTTAAATATTTTATCGTTAGTCGGATTTTAGTCCGAAAAGATACTTTTTGCAAACAGTCTAATTGGGACTCGAGACCACCCCCATTGAGTTCAAAATGACGTTTGCGACCTTTTTGAGTATAAGCTTCGATATGTTTGGAGAAAGTTGATTTTTGCCGCTTTTTACTTAGGGCTTTGGTTTGGGCTGAACCCACTTACTAACTCAGTCCCAACCCACTCCAACTCTTCATTATTTCATTTCTAATTCCTAACTCTTCAAGCTTTCAACAATGGTGGAAGAGAAAAAGAATTAAAACTCCAAGCCCTAGTTCCATAGCAAAATCCAAGTTCTTGCTCCAAATTCAAAGAGAACCCATTGGTAAGCATCTCCTTCATCTTCTCCAACTCTTTCTCCATTCAATTTCAGAAATTTCCTAAACCTAATTTAGGAAATGTTTCTCCTTTAAGCTTAGATTCAAGCTTATTGAGTTGGAATTGAAGAGTGCTTGTTCTTGCCATTGCTTCATAGCATCTTCTTCATTCGTTTGGGTTCAAAGGTGAGATTTTTAATCTCACATCTAGGTCTATGATTATCTTTGATTGTTAGGTATGAATTCCTAACACATATTCATGTGTATTTGATTTTGATTTGGATAGGTTTTGTGAATATTCCAAATTTTAGTGTTTTGAGTTCAAATCTTCAAAAATCATAGCTTTGTTGTTTGAACTTGTTTTTGGTGATGCATCGAAGAGCTTATTGGACCGGGTAGTCGATTTGCATAAACCCTTAGTGACCGTGCTCGCTCGATTGCATTTTGATGAAGATTGCATCTTCATTTCATAGGCTAAGAAAACAGCCTTGGTGCCAGTCAGTCGACTGGACCTTTGGGTCAGTCGACTGGCTGTAGCACATAGGCATTCCGAAGGTAGCTAACAGAGGATCGGGTCCTCTGTTTTCCTGTATTCAGTCGACTGAAATTTTAGGTCAGTCGACTGACTGCAGGAAATTATTTTTCCCTGCTTCTGGTTCAGTCGACTGGACTATTGTGTCAGTCGACTGACCTGCACCAATTTGCCTTATTGTGCCTATTTGTGCATGTTTTTGCTTGGTTTTCAAATTCCATCGATTCGTGTTATTTCCCACTTGTTGTTGCTACAACTTTAATGACTTCTCTTCTTGGAATTTTTGGGAATACCCATTTTGATGGATTCGGATCAATTTCTTTGGATTTTTATGCACATCTTTGAATGTGAATTTTGGTGGTTGATTGTTCTACAATCATTTTCGTGTTTTGTCACTTTAAAAATATAAAGGTTTCAATACTAGTAGTAAATATTAAAACTCTTTCCTCAAAAGATTTCAATTCTATTTTAATACCAAATTCGTTTATAAAACCGTTTTCCAATCTATTAGTATATACAAGCTTTTACCTCACTCGTATGAGAAATCTAATTAAACGGCTTGGTAAAACGAGTGGTATGAAACGCTTGCGTTTACTTCGTCGGTTAATTCTTGGACTTGTTCGATTGAAACTCTTGTGATAATTTTCTAGTGGAGATCTACAGTTTGTTCATAAATATTTAAGTTAAGCTAGTGGTTATGGGACATGAAGCTAAGCTCATATATTTACTAGCTTATTGTAATTGACACTTCTCTTTGATCATGACGATCATCTTTATGGTTTAGACTAGCAATGTGCAATGTCTCTTTGTTTGTGATTCGGTTAGGCTAGACATCACTTGTGTGATTCCATTCACACATACTTTTTCGGTTAGCCTACACACCATTTGTGTGATTCCATTCACACATACCTTTTTGCTGCTTGGTTAGGCTAGACACCACTTGTGTGATTCCATTCACACATACTTTTTCGGTTAGCCTAGACACCATTTGTGTGATTCCATTCACACATACCTTTTTGCTGTTTGGTTAGGCTAGACACCACTTGTGTGATTCCATTCACACATACTTTTTCGGTTAGCCTAGACACCATTTGTGTGATTCCATTCACACATACCTTTTTGCTGTTTGGTTAGGCTAGACACCACTTGTGTGATTCCATTCACACATACTTTTTCGGTTAGCCTAGACACCACTTGTGTAATTCCATTCACACATACCTTTTTGCTGTTTGGTTAGGCTAGACACCACTTGTGTGATTCAATTCACACATACTTTTTCGGTTAGCCTAGACACCACTTGTGTGATTCCATTCACACATATCTTTTTGTGATTTGGTTATGCTAGACACCACTTGTGTGATTCCATTAACACATACTTTTTCGGTTAGCCTAGACACCACTTGTGTGATTCCACTCACACATACCTTTTTGTGATTTCTGGATTTCGTGTGTTGATTTCTGGAATTTATGTTTCACCAACTTTTATGATGGGCATCCATATATATGTCAATTATTGTGGCTTGGTGAATGAAATTAGGAGTATGACATTCCTTTTTATCTTGAGTAGATTATTGTGATATTGATTAATCTCTTGTTGATTTTCAATTACTTATTTATCATAGCTTGGCATTGTGATTATTATATGTTTGTGTCATATCCCTTATTATATATCACTTCATCTGATATTTATAGCTAGACTGATCCGTTTATTATTTTCTTCTTAAATAATACTCGGGTCAGACTGAGATATTACAGGTGCTTACTCATGGCTTCCTACCTGGAACCATCTTCTGACTTTTGGCTAACTACTCTAGTTTAGCAGTTTTTGTTGTATACATTTGAGATACAGACTCCTTGATGTATACTTATTCTTTTGTCTAGCACTTGTAACTATTCCTTTGTATTATTGTGGATCCTTTTGACCACTACTCTGATATACACTTTTATGTGTAATATTCATATCTATTTCCGCCTTTGTGATATGAAATTGTCTGTGACTGATTTATGTTATGTATATTTCTATATTTGTTTCCGAAGATATTATAGCCACTGTGTAGTAGCTTTGAGTTTGTGTCGGCATGTCGGATTTCCTCTTGAAAAGAAATGCATGTTATATTATCTGACATATCGATGCTCGCACAAAGCAATTACACGGATGGTCGCTCCTCAACAGCCTTATTCTCCGTGCTAGTTGACAGTATTACACCGTAGTGTTCTTGGCTAGCGTGGGTATAGAGGTGGGGCGTCACAGCTTGGTATCAGAGCTTCACTTCGGAACAATATGGAATATTATAACAAGATCATCGTCCTAAGTTCTTCTTAGGAGTCGTGCTTTAGGATTTTATTCGGGTCTACGTACCGTTCTATCCTATTTTCTTGTATGATTCCTTGTTTTGCCTATCAAGATTGCTTGATATTCAATTTGGTGAATAACCTTTTTCTTCCTCTTCTTTCTTTCTAAAGGAAGAGAAATGTCTAGACCTGGCCGCCCAAGAGCCGTGCCATCTAGCACTCCGCCCCAGGATGGAGTTTTTATGACTGCTCAACAGCTTCTTGATTTAGTGACGAATGCTCAAGCAGCTGGAGCTAACCCGGAACCTACTCACCCAAAGTCAGGATTTGCACGCTTGTGCAGAGACTACACTGATTTGGGTGGAAGGCCATTCAAGGGATCCGAGAGTGTTATTGAAATTCAAGCTTGGCTCAAATCATGCGATCGCATCTTTTCTTGCATGAACCTTATTGTTCTACATCGAGTCCAGGTGGCTTCTAGCATGCTCCAAGAAAGTCAATGGATTGGTATGAGCTTTTAATTTCTGAAATCGTTGAAGCGGATCTCACTTGGGAGCAATTCCGGGGAAGGTTCGAACTGAAATTTGTGCCGGAGGCTGAAAAAGTAACTTTGGCCCGGCGTTTTATTGACCTTGTTCAAGGTGAATCTTCTATGACAGACTATGTCGCATCTTTCGAATCTCTGTCCAAATATGGGGTTGAATACATCAACACCCCATTGAAGAAAAATCAGAGATTTGTTTATGGCTTAAATAAAAATCTTAAGAAGCCACTACTCCTGAAACTTGAAGTTTCATTTGATCAGCTTATTGATATCGCTCTTCGTCTTGAAGAGGCCGATAGAGAAAGCGATAATGAAGTTGTGTGTGCCAAACCCAACTTCAACAACAAAAAGAGACCCAACGAATTCCAAGGCCCTTATCCCAACAAAAAGGGTAAGCAAGCAACGCCTGCTGCAAAGGCTCCTTCTCCTAGTAGTGCGAGATTCTTCAACTGTGGATCTGGGGATCATTTTGCTAATAAGTGCTCAAATCCCAAATCGTGTCGCTATTGTAAGAGCCCAGATCATTTCATCCATCAATGCCTCAAACGTGAAGGCCAGAGGGAGGGAAAGTTGAATGTGGCTCAAGCCCTTAGCAACACATCTCGTGGCCAAGGTATTTTTCATTCAATCCTTGATGGCATTGTTTTATTTCATGATCTTCTTATTTGAGTTCTTTTTGATATGGCTCACTATTTTATATCAAAAGAACTTGTCGATTCTTTTTCTTTGAATATTTTGGGCTTGTTGTCTTCTTTGAGGATTGTGAATCCGGATGGTAGATCCGCAACACTCAATTTGCTTTTTATTGATGTCGAAATTATTTTATGGGACTTTTCTTTCCGAGCCGATATTTTTACTTAGGCTTCGGAATTGATTTTTTTGAAAGGATCGGCTTAATCATTGTGAAGCCCATATCCTATTTTTCGAGTGGACTATTCATCTTCGACATTTTCAATCTGTTAAGCAGATTTCTATTTTTCCTTATGATTTTGATTCCAATTTGATGGCATCATTTTATTCCTTAAAGCCCACTTATAAGGAAAGTGTTATTTCTCTCATTCATGTAGTTTGAGAAATTTTCCGGTATTTTTGAGTTTGTCTTAGGATTATCACCTAAGAAATCTTTTGTGTGGTGTTAAGGTCTTTCTAGTCTGACCTTGCCACCGGTTTTCATTTGCTACGAGTTGTGGAAGTTAGCATTCCACTTACGCACTCCGCACTCGTTATGAGTCTATGAATGAATTATTTTGTCATTCAGTTTTTCCAACTTATTTCATCCATTTTTTAGATCGAATATTCTATGAATATCTGGATGACTCCATTCTTGTATTTATTGATTTTGGATGAAAATAGTAATTTAAAATTTTGCAAATCTTTTTCATAAGATTTATTTATAAGTAAAACTGGATTTTGTTCTTGAAACGAACAAAGAATATTCTTAAAACTTTTTAAGATATTTATTTATCCTATAAAAGATGATTTTGTGATTGTATTGCCCGTTGAGTGCTTTAAGAATTTTGGTCGTTGCGCTTGATAAACGTTATCGATAGGAATTTCCTAAACGCTTTGATGAGACAATCAGACACAGTATATTAACTTGAAAATAGTAAATTTTTCTACAAAGATTATTACATAATGATAAATGTAATTTGAAAGTCTAAACTTTTCAAGAAAGAAGATTATTTAAAAGAAATTCTTTCTTTTTAATACTCTTATTCTTGTGATTCCTGGAGGGGAACCAATACTTTGCTATTTGTACCGATACTAGTCGTATTGGTTTGGATGCCGTTCTCTTGCAAAGGAGAACGTGCTATCTCTTGTGCTTCTAAATCATTATAGCTTATCGAGACTAGATACGCTACTCATGATCTAGTGCTCGCGGCTATTGTTTTACTTTTAAAAATTTGGCATCATCATTTTTGGACGAGAAATTTGTTCTCAATCCCGATCATAAATCTTTGGAATAATTATTTTCTCATATGGAACTCCATGTTGACTCGAGTTCCTGGCATCTTATGATCTTGATATTCTTTTTATTCCTGGAAGGGAAATCATGTTGCCAATACGTTTTGTCGTAGGCAACAAGTGTTGATTCTTTGATGATGTCTGAATGGAATTATCTCTTTGCCAAGTTCATCAAATATTTTGATGTACTTCGTTTTATTGAGTTTCATCTCATTTCTTTTTATGGACTCGCGTCTGATGTTCTTTTATGGTGTTCGGTTCATCGGATGTACTGTTATTATACTACATCATTGTTCCGGTTTAGCGGTTCATTGGGCGTACCGTTTTTGTACTACGCCTTTACACTGGCTCAATTTTCTGCTATTCTTGACGTTCTCCACGTCTTTTATATACGGAAATGCTTTTATGTTTCCGGGTTTTATTCTTGAGCCCGGTGATATTGTGGAAATTGAAGTTTCACCAAGTTTGACTTATGAGCAACATTCCATTCGCATCATTACTTCGGAGGTTGAGCGCCTTCGGAATAAAGATGTTCTTCTTGTGATAGTTCATCGGTTCTCAAATCCTAGGGATTACTCTTGGGAAACTAGAGAATTCATTGAGCGATCCCGTTCTTGCTAACTCTTTCGTGCTCTTTATGGTGAACTTGTTATTTCAATTTTCTTTGGTGTTGATATGCTTCTATGGTTGTTACTTCTTATTTTCTTCTTAAGTATTGCGAGGACGCAATTTCTTTAAGGAGGGGAGTCTGTAACAACCCGCATATTTATCGATCTTATATTTAAATATTTTATTTAAATATTTTATCGTTAGTCGGATTTTAGTCCGAAAAGCTACTTTTTGAAAACAGTCGAATTGGGACTCGAGACCACCCCTATTGAGTTCAAAATGACGTTTGCGACCTTTTTGAGTATAAGCTTCGATATGTTTGGAGAAAGTTGATTTTTGCCGCTTTTTACTTAGGGCTTTGGTTTGGGCTGAACCCACTTACTAACTCAGTCCCAACCCACTCCAACTCTTCATTATTTCATTTCTAATTCCTAACTCTTCAAGCTTTCAACAATGGTGGAAGAGAAAAAGAATTAAAACTCCAAGCCCTAGTTCCATAGCAAAATCCAAGTTCTTGCTCCAAATTCAAAGAGAACCCATTGGTAAGCATCTCCTTCATCTTCTCCAACTCTTTCTCCATTCAATTTCAGAAATTTCCTAAACCTAGTCTAGGAAATGTTTCTCCTTTAAGCTTAGATTCAAGCTTGTTGAGTTGGAATTGAAGAGTGCTTGTTCTTGCCATTGCTTCATAGCATCTTCTTCATTCGTTTGGGTTCAATGGTGAGATTTTTAATCTCACATCTAGGTCTATGATTATCTTTGATTGTTAGTTATGAATTCCTAACACATATTCATGTGTATTTGATTTTGATTTGGATAGGTTTTGTGAATATTCCAAATTTTAGTGTTTTGAGTTCAAATCTTCAAAAATCATAGCTTGTTGTTTGAACTTGTTTTTGGTGATGCATCGAAGAGCTTATTGGACCGGGTAGTCCATTTGCATAAACCCTTAGTGACCGTGCTCGCTCGATTGCATTTTGATGAAGATTGCATCTTCATTTCATAGGCTAAGAAAACAGCCTTGGTGCCAGTCAGTCGACTGGACCTTTGGGTCAGTCGACTGGCTGTAGCACATAGGCATTCCGAAGGTAGCTAACAGAGGATCGGGTCCTCTGTTTTCCTGTATTCAGTCGACTAAAATTTTAGGTCAGTCGACTGACTGCAGGAAATTATTTTTCCCTGCTTATGGTTCAGTCGACTGGACCTTTGTGTCAGTCGACTGACCTGCACCAATTTGCCTTATTGTGCCTATTTGTGCATGTTTTGCTTGGTTTCCAAATTCCATCGATTCGTGTTATTTCCCACTTGTTGCTGCTACAACTTTAATGACTTCTCTTCTTGGAATTTTTGGAATACCCATTTTGATGGATTCGGATCGATTTCTTTGGATTTTTATGCACATCTTTGAATGTGAATTTTGGTGGTTGATTGTTCTACAATCATTTTCGTGTTTTGTCACTTTAAAAATATAAAGGTTTCAATACTAGTAGTAAATATCAAAACTCTTTCCTCAAACGATTTCAATTCTATTTTAATACCAAATTCGTTTATAAAACCGTTTTCCAATCTATTAGTATATACAAGCCTTTACCTCACTCGTATGAGAAATCTAATTAAACGGCTTCGTAAAACGAGTGGTATGAAACGCTTGCGTTTACTTCGTCGGTTAATTCTTGGACTTGTTCGATTGAATCTCTTGTGACAATTTTCTAGTGGAGATCTACAGTTTGTTCGTAAATATTTAAGTTAAGCTAGTGGTTATGGGACATGAAGCTAAGCTCATATATTTACTAGCTTATTGTAATTGACACTTCTCTTTGATCATGACGATCATCTTTATGGTTTAGACTAGCAATTTGCGATGTCTCTTTGTTTGTGATTCGGTTAGGCTAGATACCACTTGTGTGATTCCATTCACACATACTTTTTCGGTTAGCCTAGACACCATTTGTGTGATTCCATTCACACATACCTTTTTGCTGTTTGGTTAGGCTAGACACCACTTGTGTGATTCCATTCACACATACTTTTTCGGTTAGCCTAGACACCATTTGTGTGATTCCATTCACACATACCTTTTTGCTGTTTGGTTAGGCTAGACACCACTTGTGTGATTCCATTCACACATACTTTTTCGGTTAGCCTAGACACCACTTGTGTGATTCCATTCACACATACCTTTTTGCTGTTTGGTTAGGCTAGACACCACTTGTGTGATTCCATTCACACATACTTTTTCGGTTAGCCTAGACACCACTTGTGTGATTCCATTCACACATACCTTTTTGTGATTTGGTTAGGCTAGATACCACTTGTGTGATTCCATTCACACATACTTTTTCGGTTAGCCTAGACACCACTTGTGTGATTCCACTCACACGTACCTTTTTGTGATTTCTGGATTTCGTGTGTTGATTTCTGGAATTTATGTCTCACCAACTTTTACGATGGGCATCGATATATATGTCAATTATTGTGGCTTGGTGAATGAAATCAGGAGTATGACATTCCTTTTTATCTTGAGTAGATTATTGTGATATTGATTAATCTCTTGTTGATTTTCAATTACTTATTTATCACAGCTTGGCATTGTGATTATTATATGTTTGTGTCATATCCCTTATTATATATCACTTCATCTGATATTTATAGCTAGACTGATCCGTTTATTATTTTCTTCTTAAATAATACTCGGGTCAGACTGAGATATTACAGGTGCTTACTCATGGCTTCCTACCTAGAACCATCTTCTGAATTTTGGCTAACTACTCTAGTTTAGCAGTTTTTGTTGTATACATTTGAGATACAGACTCCTTGATGTATACTTATTCTTTTGTCTAGCACTTGTATCTATTCCTTTGTATTATTGTGGATCCTTTTGACCACTACTCTGATATACACTTTTATGTGTAATATTCATATCTATTTCCGCCTTTGTGATATGAAATTGTCTGTGACTGATTTATGTTATGTATATTTCTATATTTGTTTCCGAAGATATTATAGCCACTGTGTAGTAGCTTTGAGTTTGTGTCGGCATGTCAGATTTCCTCTTGAAAAGAAATGCATGTTATATTATCTGACATATCGATGCTCGCACAAAGCAATTACACGGATGGTCGCTCCTCAACAGCCTTATTCTCCGTGCTAGTTGACAGCATTACACCGTAGTGTTCTTGGCTAGCGTGGGTATAGAGGTGGGGCGTCACACCAGTCATTACATTTGGCATTATAGCTTAGGTTTAGCGAACAATTGAGCCTGACCGAGGAAAGAACTCATCAAAGATAGGATTAGTAATATCCTAGAATGAGTAATTCATTAGAGATAGGATTAGTTTTACCCTAGAATGAGTTGGAGCATTATAATATGAGTGTGTATTTGTTAATGTATAAAATTGATTTCTAGACATATGGTAAATGAAATAATTTTAACTAGGGTTATATTTTGAATATAAAAGATATGTTTTTAAAAGATATATAGTAACTTGAATGATTTTTTAGAAACAAGTTAATAAAATGATTAAAGCCTAAACTGTCTTGTGAATAGAATTTCACAGTCTGAATATAAGATATTTAACAAGTAATACTAAGAATGATAAGGGATATAAATGAAACCTATAAGTTGAAAAATGTTTATGAGATGAGGATTTTAATCTAAAAGGGTTTGGGAAAAAGTTTTCAGAGACATTTGAAAGTTAAATTATCAATATTCAGTTATTTTCATTGATTAATCAATTTTTTAGTTAAAAGTTTAAATACAAGCACCTCGTGAATTTAATTTCACAATTAGACTATGTGGTGTTTGATAAATAACATTGGGATAGGAATTCGATTAAGATAAACGATGAATTTATTTTATAGAATTTTTTTTTATGAAAACAAAGTAACCTCTAAAATATATTTTTTTGAAAGGAGAAATGACAATAATATTATTTTGAATAGGAAAACTGAAAAGAAAAGAAGTCTCCTATGATTAACTAGTTCAAATGGCTCGAAAATAACTAATAATGGGTAGGAGATGTGTTCGGAGGGAAAACACTTCTCTTAAGTTTTACCCTTCCGGTTAAAGGAATATGAGATGTTATTGGTAGTACCCAGTTCCTTGGTTTATTTTGGAGTTACTCGATCTATATAATTTTCTAAATTTAAAAAGGAATATATTTATAAATGAAATTTTTAATAAGTGTTATGAAGGAATAGAATTTTGACGAAAACTTAGTAAGTAAACCGATTTCATAAAGATTTTTGGAATGTTAAAAAATACGGATGTTGTACATAAATCATTTCGTCACACAATTTTAATCAAAGATTCGAGTATGGAACTTTGAGGTGTTTACACCAGTCCGAATTTGGATTTTTCACTCGATTCTTGATGATGAACATTGATGAGGGTTTATGGTTGGGTACTTGATTTTTCTATCATAGTTGAGAGCTATGCAAAGAAGACTAAAGTTCTGATCGGAAAACCTGATCAGAGTCTGCACTAGATGATCAAGAGATCAATACTAGTTCGAAAGTAAAGTTTTGGACTCGAATAGTAAATCAAATCAGATAGTACATAAGAATGATTTATTTACATGGTACGGGTGTACGTTTAAAAAAAATATTCTGGACAAACACTTTTGGGTCTTGCTTAAGGAAGGGAGTCTATAACGACCTTCAAATTTATCACTTTGATCAATTATATTTATTTTTAAAATTATTCAAATAGAAGGTTGATATTACAAATAATTTTTTTTTGAGCGATAATAAATAATACTTATCTTATTTTGAATAAATAGTTACAAGAATATCTTCCTTCGGATTTAAATCGATAAAATAGCCAAAAATCGTTTTATCGATAAACAACACTATAATTATCCAAAGTCGCGAATGGGACTAGATACATACACTCATTTTTATATTTAAATAAGAATATGAAATTAAATAATTTATTTATTTTAAAAAAATAAAATGCATTTAAAACATCATTAGTAATGTCATTATATTTAGTAATTAATTAATGTTTTTAGATTGAGATTAAATGATTTAATAATTATTATAACTATTCAAATAATTGTTTTTAAATGACAGTATATCATTTTAATTAGTTTAAAGTTATAATGAATTATTTATAATGCTTTTATAAAAATATATATTTAATTTTAAAATATAAGGGAAATCGATATCGGTTTATTGATATAATAACACTTTCTGTAAATGATTGTTCAATATTGATTTATATGGTTTTATAATTCAAATAGGATCATTTTAATTCATTTATGAGATAAGATATTAGTTTTCAAACTTTGATTACAAGTATATATATATGAATACACACATACACACTTTGAAATGAAAATATAACTGGAAATCAAAATCGAAATTCGTTATGGTTTGACTTATATAAGTTCTACAATGTTGTTTATATAACTTGAACACATATATAACATAAGAATATATATATATATGTGTGTGTGTGTGTGTGTGTGTGTGTGTCTATATATATGTTAACACATACATATACGACTAATAAAAATAGAAAAGTAAAAATATATTTACATAAGGTAATGAAATAAATATCTAAAGTAATAATTAAAAAGCAAACATTAAATCAATTTTACACCACATCTCCATCTCCACCATCACCTACACCTCATCCACATAGGGGGGTTCCATGTACACAAGAGGTGAAGGGAGGAGTCGTTTTCTATGGAAGGTAGGGGTATGTTAGTAATTTTACTTCGATGATATTTTCTCTTTTTTCCTATAAATACCACCCCTCCTTCTCACTTATTCTTCACATTCATTCTTCTTCTTCTTCTTTATTCTTAAGCTTTCTTATACACTTTAATGGCTTCCAAAGAAGTCTCACTTCTTTCATAAAACTTGAGAAAAAGTGGAAGGGTTAAAATAGTGGAAGTGCTTAAGCACTAATCCACTGATTACTCTCTAACTTTTTCAAAAGTTAACCAAGTCTTCTCCAATCTCTTCTAAACAAGTGAGAGGGGATTGGGCCAGGAGCAAGGTGGAATGTGGAGGGTGGGCGAGCACTTGGAAATCGAGGAGGAGTTGTTTAGTTAATGGTCTAGTGAAGTGTTGATTTGAATGAATACTAGTAGGAAGTTTGGATTTGGATTATGGTGAGAAACTCCATATATATATATATATATATATAGGATGATATGATATGGTTTGCTATGTGTTTATTATGGTTGTTTATCATGTTTGGATGATGATGGTATGGTTCTTTGATTGTATTGAAAAGTCACGTTAAACACACGTCGATATTACACAAAGAAATCACTTTTCGAATCAAATTATAAAAGTAACATGGAGTCATTAAAAATATTTAAAGCGGTTTTAAAATGAATTATAAAGGTTTTATAAACACTAAAAACAAATTTGTTAATGTTTGAATAAGAAATGAAAAACAAGTCAAAACTAGGCATGTCGTGTAACGGTAGTTCGCGATTTCTCACCGCAAAATTTAAATAAGTATATAAAGCGGAATATAGCTCGAAATTCTATGTAAGAATAATTTTTCAAACAATTATATCCATATTTTTTAAAAAAGTATACAGACCGAGATTTCAACAAATAGATTTTGAAATATAAGTGTAACGTCCGCCTTTTCGCACGCTTTAAATCGACATACGTGCCAATTCAAACCATACGGAAGGGTGGATTTTTATGGGGTAAATAAGAAAAAAAACCAAGAAAGAAATAAAACAAAATAGAATCTCACAACGGAAGGATAAAATATAATAATCAAATATACAGTTCATGAAGCTGTTTTTCAAAATATTTAATTATACTTACAATATATATCAGAGTTATACATACCATAGAATATCAATAATGTAGCGGAATACAATAATGTAGTGGAATAATATAATAGGTAATAGCAATAAAATCTTCGCCTTCGTCCTCCAGAGCTAAAGTCTTCGAATCCTGAAATACTCAGGCTGACCCGAGCGAATTGAAAAGACAAAACACTCGAGTCAGAACTAAAAGATCTTATGTAAGTTAAATCAACAATAAATATGAGTGAAGTAACTTAAGAGATGCTCGTGATTCACATCTCCTAAGGATCCATTAAACTATTTACTATGTAGTAATATTTCGCTATTATAATAGTTTCTATTAGTAAAATAAACTTACTTTAAAATAGCGTTAAGGAGTGACCCAATATTCCTATTAACACATAATATATTCCCATAGTCTATACAGTACCGTAATCTCCCCCGTACTAGGCATCCTCAGAAGGCACTCCATAGGTATGGTACAAAACAAAAATCGTATAAGGCGCGATAGGGCAGGTGACACGACACAACTAGGCAATGCCAGGGTAGATATACCAATTACGCTTCCGGGTCGGTGGTAATGCGTAGCAGCTACTACCGCACCTCGAATAACACTCCCAAAATCAATAATCAAAAGTGGCTACCGAAAAATCCAAAGTCAGAGTAGAATAGCGAAGGGATGTGTCCGATAAAAGGTGCTACCTACTTAACCCGTCGATCGCTCCTGTTTTAGCCACCTTATTCCAACTCCCGGGAGTTAGGTCCACGTATTTACCTCAAAGGAAACGCCGCCACCATTCTACTTCATTCTGGGATCTCCACCGCGTACACGGTTATTAAAGTGGTTTTCGGAGTTGGCAGAGAGTATGACAACTTCCGATCCCGGTCTCTTTAACAACCGATCGTTATTATAACACCACCGTCTCTTCAAAATAGTTTACACTTTAAACTAGAATAAAATATCCATTTCAAAACCATATACTTACGATATCATTTCTATTTTAAAACCCAAATCAATATGATATCATTTTTATTTCAAATAGATCTTTTTTCAAAAATCATATTACTTTCAAATATATATACCTTAAACCCATAGCTTCGAAACAAAATTTTCAATACTTAAATGGTTTAAAAAAAAATTACTTTATAAAGTAAATTTGCTTTTTAATTTCTCAAATCAATTCCAAATACAGATTCAATTAAACCATTTAAATTTCCATATATTTCAAAGTTTTAAATATTCCACCATTTCAAAACTAAATTTTTAATTCATATATATATGCCAAATTCACTTTACTAATATTTAGTTTTGAAATACTTAATTAATAATCCAGAATCCTTTAAATAAAACTTTCAAATTCAATAATTGAATATTCCTTAATTTATTTAGACTAGATATATTCACTTAAATCATCTTAAACCCGAATTTATAACACATGTTCTTTTTAAATCTAAATTTCAATAAGATCTTAATTAAATAAAATCTCAAACTAATTTCAAAACTATCTTCTCAACTTTGATTTATAAAAATCAATATAAACTCTATATTAGAATGTAAGTAAACACTTATCCATAATATATTTTAATAAAATCAACTTTATTATTAAACTTACTTCATACTTTAAACAATTTTATACATAGCTTAAATCCAAGAATTTAACTATATATAAAATAACCTTTATCAAATATCCAAAATCAATATCTCATAAAACCATATATATATATATATATATATATATATATATATATATATATATATATATTTCTTTACGAAAAGATAGAAAATCATTTCAACATATTTTCATATATATATACTGCGGTGTCTGTATAAAATTTTCTATCCTATGGTCAAGTGATACGGATATTTATCATTTCAATCCGTAATTTAAAATAAAAATTACGGTTATATATCATTTCAAACCGCAATCCCAAATGAAATGAAAATTCATAGTAACTTGCAGTTTATACAATATAAAATACAGCATCCATTCAAGCATCATAAAATCATACATCCATTTATCACAATCATCATCCAATTCAAACAATACGTCAATACATAACAGGTAATAAATAACAGGCATTTACTGACAGTTTATTATGCAAAATAAATTAAATAATAATTTAACTGGCAGTTTATATGTAATAATAAATTAAATAGCAAGTTAATTAAATAAATGCAAATTAACTGAGATAATGATGAAATATATGCCAAAAAGCTATAAATAAATTTCAAATCACATCATAAATGAATTTAACAAACATAAGAAATCTTTGAAGTTGTGTGTGGGTTAAAACATTCACCTTTGATTTTAGCCCATAAAAATCTAAACAGAAGCGCAAACCTCAACAATCTTCAAATTCAACTAAATCAATTTCATGTTGTCCGGAATATAAATTTGAATCCAACAGAAGAAGTCGCGCGTGAATCAAAGTTTATATGCAAAAGATATCCATGTTACAAGAAATATTATTAAAATAAAAATTAGTATGCGTTAAAAATGTATATAAATAATTTTTTAATACTTACGTTTTCTCAAGATGAGGCTTCAGGAAAAGGTTGAAGAACAACTAAGATGAGGAAGAAAGTGTACTAAAATGAAAAAAAAAACATTTTTATAAAAGAATGCTTCTGGATTTGCAAGAATAAGAGCTTTTGAATATGAGATGTTAGGAGAAAGAAGAAATAAGATATATGTTATTTATAATTAGGAAATGAATGTGGAGGGACAAAAATAAATGTCACGTTTTATTATTAAAGCTTCAGGTATTAATAATACATAAGGAAATGTACGTAGGAATGGAAAAGTTTGCAAACGAAAGTAGAATTTTGTATACGTGAAAATGAGGTGGCAAGAATTAAATTCAACCTAAAAGTGCTCAGGTATTAAACAGGTGGAGAAATAAACGGATCAAGTATTAATAGTAAGGTAACTGTTTTAAAACGTTCGTGAAACAATTAATAATAAAAGATTTTGAAATTCAAATTTTTTTTTTAAACGTAACCAAATTAACTTCATTAACTCAAGTAATATTCGAATTTCTACACATTTAGGTTTTTTGTCTGCGCATAATAAATTTTTATACTTACCTTAAAAATGAAAACATTTGATTTGTCTTTCCCAAAATGATCTCTAATTACCATTAAAACACCCTTTTTGTTTAACACAAAACGTGCGTTTTATTTATTAAATCTATTAATTGCAATCAACATTTCCTTTCCTTTCAATTGAAACATTTGAATTGCATTAATTGCAGTTACTTACAAAGTTAAATTTTAAAACAGACAACTAAAATGGATAAAAAAATAGAACAATTGTTTATTTAAACACGTTTATAAATTTATTGTTTATACAAAAGAGTAATAAATAATTATTTTCCCATTCTTGTAATTAGTCTGTAAGCTAAAACACTGTTCAAATAAGCATATATTTCTTTCTTTAAAATCAATCTTTCTATTCTTTATTTTAATGAAATTAAACCTACATTCACAGATGAAATCTTCATTTTATTTGATGTAAATATCTTTTTTCATTGAATCAAAACTTTCCATATATTTTTACAAAACATAAGCTGATTTTAATTACACATATTAATTTACAATTAGTATTCTCTCTCCTATTAATTAGAAATTTTCAATTACATTCATTTCAGTTGATTAAGTTTCAAAATGGCTAAAATGAATGTAATGAGAAGTAAAATAAATTTTCCTATCTAATAGTAATTTAAACATATTTACATTATTGTATACAAATAGTAATTACACATTTCTCACTAAATAATAGTTACTCATCTCTACAATCAATCTTTCGGCTGACAAACATTTCAAATAAATAAACATATTTTAACTCTTTTACAAAACTTATTCATTTATATTCTTTTATTTTGATTTTCACTCCTTACTATTAAAGCAATCATTATATTATGAATACAATTAACATTTCTATTTCTTTTTATTACGTTCACACTACAATCATGGTTTATTCCACATTAATGTAACATTTTGTTAACATTTATTTGAAATTGATTAGTTAAATTGGTAACAACACCAATTTTCACCATTATACATTTTGTAATATTTTTAATGTAACGGCCCGCCTTTTCGCAAGCTTCAAATCGACACACATGCCGATTCAAACCATACGGAAGGGCGGATTGTTATGGGGTAAATAAGAAAAACAGAGAAGAAATAAACAAAATAGAATCTCATAACGGAAGGATAAAATATAATAATAAAATATACGGTTTATAAAACTGTTTACAAACATTTATATAATACATATCAGAGTTACACATACCAATAACAATGCAACGGAACAATATGAGTGTAATGGAATAATAGTAGATAATAGTAATACAAATCTTCGTCTTCGTCCTCCAGAGCTAAAACTTCAAATCCTGAAACGCTCGGACTGATCCGAGCGAATTGAAAAGACAAAACACTCGAGTCAGAACTAAAAGATCTTATGTAAGTTAAATTAACAGAAATAAATATGAGTGCAGTAACTCAAGAGATGCTCGGGATTTACATCTCCTAAGGATCCGTTAAACTATTTACTATATAGTATATTGCGCTATTATAATAGTGTCTAATTGTAAAATAAACTTACTTTTAAATAGCATTAAGGCTTTACATTTTCCACCTTAACACGTAATAGTCCCAGTAGTCCATCCAATATCATAGTCCCTCCTGATCGGGAAGCCACCAGAGGATACCACACGGGCTACGGGAGAAATCCAAACTCGTACAAGGCGCGATAGGGTAGGTGACACGGCACAACTAGGCAATGCCAGGGTAGATATACCAATTACGCTTCCGGGCCGATGGAAACGCGTAGCCCCAGCTACCGCCCACCTCGAGCCACACCCCCAAATCAAAGAAATCAAAAGTGGCCACCGAATCAATCCAAAAGTCAAAGTATAATATCGAAGGGATGTGTCCGATCAAAGGTGCTACCTTATTAATCCGTCAATCGCTCCTGTTTTAGCCACCTTATGCCAACTCACGGGAGTTGGGTCCACGTATTTACCTTACAGGAAACGTCGCCACCAACCTACTTCATTCTGGAATCTCCACCGCGTACACGGTTAGTCAAAGTGGTTTTCGGTATCGACAGAGAGTATGTCCATATCCGATCCCGGTCTCTTTGCCAACCAATCGTTATTATAACACCGCGGTCATTTAAAAATAATTATACTTTTAAAACCAAAATAAAATATCCATTTAAAACCCATATAAAAACGATATCATTTTTATTCTTAAAACCCCAAATCAATACGATATCATTTTATTTTCCAATATATATTATTTCCAAAATCATAGGGTTTCCAAAGTAAAATATTTAGAAATCAAAACTCTTGAATATAATATTTCCAACTTATACTACCTTGAAAAACATAGTTTTGAAACAAATTTCCATCTCTTAAATGGTTAAATATTTAACTACTTTTATAAAACAAAATAGCTTCTTTAGATTTCACAAATCAATTCTAAACATCGATTTAAACTTCCAAATAACATTTCAATTCTTATGGTTAAAAGCTTTAAATATTTCACCATTTCAAAAACAAACTTATTTGACAAACCCATGTGTATCAAATCCAATTACTTATTATTTAGACTTGAAATGTTTACTTATTGAATTCAATATAATTTAAGTAAACCTTTAACTTCACATAACTGGAAAAAATTTCAATTTATTTAACTTGATTATTCATTTAAAACAACCTGATACTCATTTAAATCACTTTACCCAAAATCAAGTTATAAATCATATCCTTTAAAAATTTAAATTTTATTTAAATTCCGATTTAACTTAATATTCGACTTCCATTTTATTCTCATTTAAGTCAATAAAACTACCAGAAATTAAATTTTAATTAAATGCTTAATCGTATTTGATCTTAAAATCAAACCTCGGTTTATACTTCAAATCAATTTTTATACAAAGCCTAAAACCGAAAAATTTCTATATATATATATATATATATATATATATATATAGCTTTTATTAATGATCAAATCAAAACCCATAAACCATATATATATGTATAGCTTTACAAAACCATAGTAAAACATTTCCAAAATAATTTTATATATTTACCGCGGTGCCTGTATAAAATTTTCTATCCTATGGCCAAGTGATACGGATGTTTATCATTTCAATCCGCAATTTAAAAAAAAAATGCGGTTATATATCATTTCAAACCGCAATCCCGAATGAAATGAAAATGTTGCAGTTTATACAATATAAATATAGCATCCATTCATCCAAATATCAATCATCAACCATTATTTGCAATCATCGTCCAATTTAAACAGTCATCGATATAGAGCATATAAATTATACAGGTAATAAATAACAGTTTATATTCAATAATAAATTTAATAACTGCTAACTAGCAGTTTATATGTAAAATAAATTCTAACTGTAAATTTATATGCAATAATTAAAATAAAAATCAGTTAAATAAATAAAAATGCGAATTAACTGAGAAGATGAATAAAACATGCCAAACAAATCATATATAAATTTCTAAACATATCTAAAAATCAATTTAACAAACATAAAATATTTTAGAAGTTGTGAGTGGGTTAAAACACTCACCTTTCGAATTTAAATCGAATCTAAATCCGATTTAAACTCAAAAAAACTGACGGTCCCCAAATCTGTCCAAACCAGCGACAACAGATCCGGAATTTAATTACTATCCAAACAAAAGAAATTTCGCGTGAATCGGATGTCGTATGAGGAAGTTATGGAGAAAATTGCGGTTGAAAACAAAATTTAAAATAAAACAAAACAAACCTAAAGAAAAAGAATGCCACGTCATCTCCCTCCAAGTCGAATGCTCCTTTGTTCACACGCAAACCAGAAAAACCGAACCCTAACGCACGCACACTCCCCCCTACAGCTGAGACTTTGACCAACTTCCACCATCACCTCCGGCCGCCATAGCCCATGCCGCTACCACCATCGAGTTGCCTATGTCGAGCCGCGTGCAACTACCCAGGTCCGCCTCCTCCCCTTTTTACGACCGCCGCCCCCATTTGAAACCCTAAATCGCGAAATTAGGTCACCCCAGATCGAATTGGAGGATGCGACCACCTCCGATAGCCTCCTAACATCCATCTCCACTAAACCCAAAAGGCGATTTCGCCAATTCATTCCGAAATTAAAAACCCCAAATTGGCCTTAGGATTTCGAATTTCCTGATTTTGACCACGATTTGCCGCTGAATCGAGCATCGATTTCGAAAACAGAGACTGTGCGTAGATTCGTATGGATGAAATCTACAACATATAATTTTTTGGAATTTTTCTAGGATTTTTGAATTTCATTTGAAATTTTGAATTGAAATAGATCTAGATTTGCATCCATTTGAGGAGGAGAAGGAGTTGAAGAAAAGAACGTACAGACAAATGATAGAAGATGGAGGCTAGGGTTTATGATCGTCTATTTATAAGTAGGGTTGGATTAGAGTAGATAGACCAGATAGATGAACGTACGGAACAAACTATGGCCCAAAAAGCCCGTTCTAACCCTGGAACGAAATTTATTAAACTCATATATCCAAAGAGGTATTTTAAAATATTCTGAATGCGATGGAAAAAGTTTTACATCCAAATTCGATCGTATGAAGAAGTTATGCTGAAAGAAAAATTTCCAAATTGATTTCAAATTGATTTTAATTAAATCGATTTCAAGGCGTTTCGCGTCCGTACGATCAAAGGACAGGTCCGATCGATCCGAAACTTGAAACCCTACAATAATTCATCGATATGGATCCGATGAAACTGGTTTCGTCGAAATCCGAGTCCGTGGACAAAATGGCTATTTTTATATTAATTAAATAGATTAAAATAAATTATAAAAATCCAATTTTATATTTAAATTCTAAAATTTGCTAAATTTTATCGCTTATATATTTCATAATCAATTTAAATAATTTAACAAGTTTAGATGTGAATTAAAAGTTTATAAGTCTATCAATTGCAGTGTTAATTTATCCACTTCCTTATATTTAGAAATTATAAATTAAATTCTCAAAAACCCATTTATTAGATTTTCAACTCTTATATTCTCAACTTTTATCCAAAATAAAGATGCCACTAACATTGGTTCATGACTTCACATCATTATCCTCAAAATCCATTTTAATTTCAGTAACTTAATATTTAACCGTTAAATTCCATTTTATTATGCAATAAATGCAATTGTTGAATTTTGATGCTTAAATAAATTTATAAATCCTGCTTTCTAAAATCTATATCAACAAATGGTTCAATCATAAATAGAATTAGCATTAACTTCATCTTATAGAATTAACTACTTCAATTACAAAACAAATCTACTCTAACTGCACGATTTAAGTCAATTAATTGTAATTGAGTCTACATAAAATGTTATAAATTATAAATTGAAACGTCAATAAATTCGCTTATTGATTTAAAATCTTTCTATTCGGTAAATAGACACTTTATGGGTATAAATAACATTTGAATTATAGTACATTTCATTAGTGCATGTTTCATTTCCTATAAATTCCCTTTTATTAACTAGAACACATTAAAACACCACAATTAATAAATTTAGATTTATTTCAATCGATTTCCATTCTTAACTTAATATACTAAATAAATGGTTAACTAAAAAAAAAATGTTACCCTTTTACATTCAAATTCACTAACAACCATTATTAACAACAATGTTGCCATAGATTTTGATTTAATTAAATAAATTAGATGAATGGGTAAAATTTTGTAATTATCACTAATGCCAAATATATATGCATTAATTACTACTTATTATTTTGAATTCATTTATAAATTTACTAGTTGCCTTAGTCTTCTTATATCCTATTTACTACCAAACTTTCTATTTAGTTATAGTTTATCAATATATATATACCTAGGCAAATCAAGTTCTTGTCCTTTCTGTTATTTCAATTAAATCGGGTATGCGCAACTAAATTGTTCATTAACTTATTCTTACAAAATAAATTACATACATTCAGTTACACCTAATTTAATGCATTGATTTTCATTTATAAATTAAAGGTTTTCCTTTAAAAGCTTTTATTACTAACCATACAGGACATTGATCTAATTCAATTTACTATCTAATAATATTAATTCATTTAAATAAATTCACAACTTACCCTAGTTTCCCTATATTCTCTTCTTAGCCTAGTATAACCATTTACATTACTTCAAATTTATTCGTCATTTTATATCAACCGATAATACAGCTTAAATTCCTATGGTTTCATTTCCTTTTCAACATATGCTTCATTATAAATTATAAATCTTTACTTCTTTCTAAAGTTAAATTATCTAATCTTATTAAAATGACAAAATTAACTGACGAAAATTTACGGGTCGTTACACTCTCCCCCACTCAAAACTTTTCGTCCCCGAAAAGGAAAAAGAAGGGAAAAAAAGAATTTCGAAATCAATATCCTATTTAAATATTATATTTATAAAAATTTATATTTACAAAATTAGTTAATTTAGCTAAAATATACAAATTTATATAAAGTGAAATATTTAAGCGGTTTCACCCATTAATCAACCCATCAATACAACAACCATCAACTTTACAAACAGCATACACACACAAGACAAAGCAACCATTTAATCCAACAAACAAATAGTTGTTCGGGTTCAAAACTTGAAATTGTATGGAATGAAAATAACTATCAAGTGCATCCTTTACTCAACAGTCTTAGATGGAACAACGATAGATTATTTATTCATCCAACAACTTCAGATTCTCTTACCCAACCAACCATAAGTCAAACAATAACAATTCAAACCAACAACCAAATTAACTTATTATAAATTTATATGTCATACATTAACAGTTTGATCTTTTCATTCATATAACAGTTTATCTTTTATTTTCATTTATTTCTTTAAATAATCCTTTTATAATTTACATTTATTTCCAACAACTTTTAATTTTATTCACTCATTAAATGTTTGTTTCATTTATTTTCCCTTATTACCTCCAATTATCCATTTCCATTTATTTAGGTCATGTAAGTTTCTTCTATTTAATTACATTTAATGCACTTCTCACTTTCAATCATTTATTTAATGCTTCCATTTCTATTACATTTAATTATAGTAACCCTTTTTAATTTCACTTAAATTCTTAATCTTATAACATCCATTCTTATAAATAAAGGATTTTATTAACTCATTAACAAGGGTTTGCAGTCATCTATTTATATTACCTACTTTTATTATATTAAACTAGTAGAATTTATATCATACTTAGGTTTATAACCCTACACATCAATCCTTATTATTAAAGAATTTCATTTTATTTACATAAGTTTAAAATCACCTATTTATAATACTTACCTTTAATTTTGGTAAAATTTCAATTTATAACTTAAGTTTATAACATTAAATTCTCATTTATAACAGAAATTCATTTAATACTTTATTATTTCCAAAATTTCTACTTGTATAATATTCTATTCCAATCTCTTATTTAACATTTCAACTTTTCATATTTGGTAAGTTATATATGTTAAAGAAAATGCAATTGAACTTATACAAGTTATGTCAATTCTTTAATTCATTCATTGTTCAATAGATCTTTACCATTTTCTTATAAGTTAAAATTTTAATTTCCTTTATAACTTAGCATTTTAAGTCTCTTATTTTATTTAGGGTTTCAATTATTAATTAAATTCTGTTTCACTACCATAATTGAAATAATTAATTAATGGAAATTAAGAATTAAATACCGGGTTAAATTTTAATAGATAAATATATTCTTATAACTTATATACCTCTAGTTTTATTTAAAACAATTAAAATTTTAGATATTTTCAAAATAAAGCTGCAGTAGAATTACTACAGTGGCCTTTCCCCTTCGAAACTCGAAAATAGAAGTCGATGATGCGGCCGCCATCACCGAAATTATTTTCCAGAGACAGAGAGGAAAGTACATAACTTATTTTCTCCAAAATCTTCTTTAATACAATTCTTTCGGATTATAATGAAATATTTATATCGGAAAATATTTATAAACCATATTATTATATTTCAAAATCCATTGAAAGAAAATTTTCAAAATCCTCGACTTAAGTCCTAAAATTTCCAAATTTCATTGATTTTAATTTCAATCTCATTTTACCTATTATTTAAAATTTTATTCATAACAACCAATCTATTGCAACCAACAATATATATATATATATATATATAATACCTTAATAAAATATTTTATATATAGAAAAAATAATAGGCGAAGTTATTTCATTCACCTATATTAAGAACAAATATTATGTTGGTCTGTCCTATTAAGTGTTTAGAAATCCCTATTGATGTCACAACGTCCCATGCACCAACCAGAATTTATAAATACAAAACGGAACAGATTAACACAATATCAAAATCTTTTTATAACACTAACAAATACTGTAAAAACCCGGTATTCGTGTCGATTTATAATCGACATTAAACGATTAATATTGACCCAAATTTCCGTTTGAATTTTTAAATTTGAATTAAAATTCTTTTGTATATGGTTAAAAGGGGTTTCCGGGCTTTAGTTTTCTCGGCCCACTTAACTATTTTATGCCGTGAAAAATTCATTCCCTTTTCCCCCTTTAACCCGTTCCCCTCTCTAATTTCTTTAACCCGATCCCCCTTCTTTTTTCATTTTCATTTTTATAAAACCCTAAACAAAAGAAATTTAATGGAGGCCCCTTTGCATTTGTCGTTCGTCTTCCTTCGCTTGCTCGTGGCTGCGTCGATCGATGCTCTCGTGCTCGGCTTCCCCTAAATTCGTCGACATGGTGAGTAATCCACTCACATCTAATTCAATCTTAATATAGTGTTTCTGCAATTCGATGTTGGTTTGATATTGTTTTATCTTGGCCATTTGTCTTCGTTCGATGTTGGTAATCGATGTTGTTTTGTGAATTTTCTCTATGCTTATGTCGTTCGAATTCGTTGTTGTTGATGTTGATTTTCTACTTTCACTTGTTTCGAATTTCTGGCAATGAAGTTTTATGTTAACTTCGGCATCTGCTCGACCTAGTACTGTTAAGTTTCGTTCGAACCTAATACCATCGTTGAATTGATATTGCTTTGGCCATCTCTATGTTCGTCTCTGTAACATGCGTGACTCTAACCTGCTGTTGTAGCCTTTGTTCCTGCCAGCTTGATTTTTGAGCATATTTTGACCTGTTCGAATTCTTGGGCAACCATGGCTTTTATTTTTAATAGTTCGAACATGTCTTGGGTATTAATTTGACCTCGGAAGCACAGAACTCTTGTGATTTGGAATTTCATCATTTTGTTGCTCTTTGTTGTGCTAGTCCTCACTTGTTACATGCTGCACTACAGTATATGTAGTTGATTAGTTGTCTGCTTGCCACTGATTATATGGTTGAAGTGGTTATGTACTCGACTTTGACCACTTACTTCTGCACTATATGTTGAGGCTGATTCATTTATGTATCTCTGACTTGCCCACTGCTATTACAGGCATTTATTTACACCTCTTCTTCATACAACCCACATGTAGTTGCAGTATTAAAGCTGTCTTAACCATTTGAGACAGTTGCCTACCTATTCCATGTAGTTTTTGGTTTCACTGAACCTTGATTTGTATGTAACCTGCTCTGGACATTTTATGGTCCTATGTTGAGTTTGACTTTTTATTTTTGGTCATGTTTTCTTTCATTTGTTCATCACTTCCTTGGTATGGTTGCAGACTACTTGATCACTGCATATCACTGCACCTACCCTCTAATACATATATACTCGTTCAAATCAGCACTGTCACTTGTGCTGGTCACTGCTCTTTGGTGCTGCAGTGAATTGAGTCATTGACTTGATCCTTTTTGCATTTGGTTTATGGCTTGGTGACTTCTATTATGTTGTCACTGCCATGTATATCTGCTAATCGCTGGGCCTTGCTCTGTTTTACCCTTGGTGCACTGTCCAGTTCATGTTGTTGGCACTGATTTGTGGCAATTAATCCACTTCCACTCGAGTCTGTGCCATGAGGTGTTGTTTGGTTCTAGTCCTATCTTTGTTGCTTCTTTTAGTTCGGCAATTGTAGGCTTCAGGTGCACTTCTAGTTAGAGTTGTGCTTGCCTTTGAATTGCTAAACTATGGCATACATGTTAGTATCCCCTAGCTGCTGATTCATTTGTGCAGTCTCTGATTTGAACTATGGTCGATGTTGATTTTTGTATCGGCCATTTCATTTGAATACACTTGAGTTGAATCCAGCTTGGACGCTTGGGTTTGACCTTGTGTTCGTTGTGAATTTTCATTGTGAACATATCACTGTAGTGGCAAGGCAGCGCATGCAAGCGTGAACTGCAGCCACACGGTATTCGGCTGAGTACATCATCACTATAGTGGCAAGGCAGTGCACGCAAGCGTGAACTGCAGCAACACGGTATGGTTTTGTGATATTCTATTTGTTTTGACTTATGGATCTTTTTGCGTATTCCATATTCTGTAGTGGCGAGGCAGTGCACGCGTGCGTGTACTGCAGCCCTACTTGAATTAATATTTTATTGATATTTCAATGGTTTGAACTGTTTGTTCATTTCAATTTAATATTCTGAGTTGCATTCTGATTTGGTTTAATTACTGTCGTCTATTCAGTATTTATTTATTATTGCTTCTGTGCACTAATAACTGAGTTTGAATTAGACTGACCTGAGTATTATTTTCTTTTGAATCTAATACTCGGGTCAGACCGAGTATTTACAGGTTGTAGATATTCTGCTTTGGGTTGCTGCTAGAGCTATGAAGTTCTTTCATATCTTTTGGAGTAGTCGTCATTTGTAGTAGTCTGTATCATTGTATAGGAAGATATGTATTCATGTATATTATATACGTTAATGTACTTGTATATGTAACTTCCTGAGTTGACTATTGTAGTTGTATCACATGTACCGTGTAAACGTATTGTAACTGACATCAGTTATATATATATGAGATTTTCTGATTTATCTGTGTTCCGCATTTATATTTATCTGTGTTATTAGTTTATATTTGTCCTAGACTATTATAGCCACCGTGTGGTAGCTTTGAGTTTGCATCGGCATGCCGGATTCTCTTCTGAAATTAAAAGCATGTTTTTACTATCTGACATATCGGTGTTCGCACAAAGCAATTACACGGATGGTCGCTCCTCAACAGCCTTATTCTCCGTGCTAGTTGACAGCACTACACCGTAGTGTTCTTGGCTAGCGTGGGTATAGAGGTGGGGCGTCACAGCTTGGTATCAGAGCCTGGGGTTTAGAACAAATATAAAACATAACTTAGATAGTACATGTGTTACAACTATTTGTCGATGTTTTATTTCACATCTTTGTCTTAAGATCATCTTTGATTGTTAGGAATGAATTCCTAACGCTTATTCGTGAGCATTGCTGCTATTCTCTATCGCACTTGCTCACTTGAGTTTACACTTCTAAGTATCAGTGTATATATGCTCTACCAAGTGCATATTGCTGTAACTAGTACCCACTTCGATTTGAACTCGCATTGTTTATTCGAACTGCTATATATATGCATTATTATCTCTGATTCGTGTACTTAATGCAGTTTCCATGCAATTAAGTTTTGGGTATCAATCTTTGAGACAAATTGAGTTTCAATTGTCGACTTGATCGATTCTTCCTTTCCGGTTAGTTGTTATCACCTTTGTTGACTTTGATAACTTCTATTTCAGGAATTTTGGGTATTCCTACTTTGATGGATTGGGAATCGAATTCTTTGTATTTTATTCACGTCTTCGAATGTGAATCTTAGTGAATTGATTTGGTTTTCGAATTTAATCGATTCTTGATTATTTCCCGATTTGTTGCTATCATTTATTAGCAACTTTGAAGACCTTTTCTTCGGGGTTTTTGTGAACATACCTTTCGATGAATTCGGTATCGATTTCTTTGGATTCTATTCACGTCTTCGTATGTGAATTCTTGTGATTGATTGTTTCTACAATCATTTTTGTGATTTGTCACTTTAAAAATATAAAGGTTTCAATACTAGTAGCAAATATCAAAACTCTTGTATCAAAATGTTTTCAACTCTATTTTCAATACCAAACTCGTTTTTGAAACTGTTTTTCAATCTATTAGTATATACAAATCTTTATTTCACTCGTATGAGAAATCTAATTAAACGACTTAGTAAAACGAGTGGTATATAACGCTTGCGTTTACTTCGCCGGTTAATTCTTGGACTTATTCGATTGAATCTCTTGTGACAAATTTTATTAGTGAAGATTTACAGTTTGTTCGTAAATATTTAAGTTAAGCAAGTGGTTATGGGACATGAAGCTAAACTTTTATATTTACTAGCTTAGTGTAATTGACACTTCTCGTTGATCATGACGATCATTTTTACGGTTAGACTAGGCCTCATCGGTGTGATTTCGTCTCACACATATCTCTTGGGCTTTGAGGATTGTCTAGACACCACTTGTGTGATTTCATTCACACATACTTTTCTTTTGATTGTGAGGTTAGACTAGACACCACTTGTGTGATTCCACTCACACATACCTCTTTTGATTTTTTTGGTTAGTCTGGACCTCAATCTGTGTGATTTCGACTCACACATGTGGGGTAGCGCCCCACGGTCTTTGGGCCATTCGTGTGTCAAAATTAATGGCTTGCAACCATGAGATAGCGTCTCGTTATGCGTTGCACGTGTTGATGATTTTTCATGCTCGCGGGTAGGTGAGATTCCGTGCTCCCGTTCTCGCTTTGCGTTGCACGTGTTGATGATTTTTCATGCTCGCGTGTAGGTGAGATTCCGTGCTCCCGTTCTCGCTTTGCGTTGCCCGTGTTGGTGATTTTCATGCTCACGTGTAGGTGAGATTCCGTGCTCCCGTTCTCGCTTTGCATTGCACGTGTTGGTGATTTTCATGCTCATGTGTAGGTGAGATTCCGTGCTCCCGTTCTCGCTTTGCGTTGCACGTGTTGATGATTTTTCATGCTCGCGGGTAGGTGAGATTCCGTGCTCCCGTTCTCGCTTTGCGTTGCACGTGTTGATGATTTTTCATGCTCGCGTGTAGGTGAGATTCCGTGCTCCCGTTCTCGCTTTGCGTTGCCCGTGTTGGTGATTTTCATGCTCACGTGTAGGTGAGATTCTGTGCTCCCGTTCTCGCTTTGCGTTACATGTGTTGATGAATTTTCATGCTCGCGTGTTGGTGAGTTTCCATACTCTCCTTTGAGTTTTCATACTCCGTATGAGTTTTCATACTCCGTTCGAGTTTTCATACTCCGTTCGAGTTTTCATACTCCGTTCGAGTTTTCATACTCCGTTCGAGTTTTCATACTCCGTTCGAGTTTTCATACTCCGTTCGAGTTTTCATACTCCGTTTGAGTTTCCATACTCTCCTTCGAGTTTTCCTACTCCGTTTGAGTTTTCATACTCTGTTCGAGTTTTCATACTCTGTTCGAGTTTTCATACTCTGTTCGAGTTTTCATACTCCGTTTGACTTTTCATACTCCGTTCGAGTTTTCATACTCCGTTTGAGTTTCCATACTCTCCTTCGAGTTTTCATACTCCGTTCGAGTTTTCATACTCGCGTTCGAGTTTTCATACTCCGGTTCGAGTTTTCATACTCGCGTTCGAGTTCTCATACTCTTAGCTTGTGTTTTCTGGATTTCTTGTGAGGATTCCTAGAATTTGTGCTTCACCAATTTTCGTGATTTCTATTGATAAGTTTTATCAATTCTTGTGCATTGGTGAATTCGTGTGTTATTGACTTGTTATGAATACAAGTTTAGGGAATGATACCCCTTTCTATCTTTGAGAAGATTCTTGTGACTCTTTGGATGAATGAAAATCCACTTATCGAAGTTGCTTCTGATGTCGTTGTTTTAATCACATATTTAAAAAAAAAAAAAAAAAAATTTCAAAATATAAATCAAAATTGTTTTCAAAATTTTTACGATTTGCGCTTTCAAAAGAATGAGGAAGCGAATTAAACGTTTCAGTAAAATCGAGGACTATGACCCCTTTCTTTTACTGATTCGCTTAATTCCGGACTTGTCCGTTTGAGAACGTAAAATGTTATTTATTTAAAATACACAATTTTGCACATTCAAGGAAACGATGAAGTGAATTAAACGATTTAGTAAAACTCGTGGTTATGGGTCATGTGTGTTTGCTATTTCGGTTAATTTCGGACTCGTTAATTGAAAAATTTGTGATTTGAAATTTGATTACCGTTGTGGTAATTTCTGATTATCGTTTTGATAATTGGATGTTTATGATTTCTGATTTATCGTTTTTGATAATCAGATATTTATTGTTTCTAATTATCGTTTGTGATAATTAGATATTTGTGGTTTAATTATCGTTTGTGATAATTAAACATTTGTGATTTGAGATTTCTGAATTATCGATTGATAATTAGATTTTGTTGAGAATTTGTGAATTTCTCTTATGAAATTAAAAGATTTCTTTGGCGTTTATATTGTACTACGCCAGTGTACCGGCTCAATTTTCTACTATTCATGACGTTTTCTACGTCTTCTGGTTCCGGAAATGCCTTATGGATTTCCGATCCTTATTCTTGAGCAACCTTCTATTCACATCATTGCTTCGGGGGTGTAGCACCTTCGAAATAAAAATGTTTCACTTATGGAGATTCTCAATGGTTCTCAAATTCTATGGATTTCTCTTTGGAATCCAGGGAATTCATCGAGCAAACACGATCAGGCTTTCTCTATCATGCTCTTTATAGTGAACTTCATACTTCGAATTTCTTCATCTTGTGATGATATGCTCTTATGGTTGTTACTTTTTATCCGTTTGTTCCTTATGATTGCGAGGACGCAATTTCTTTAAGGAGGGGAGTCTGTAACAACCCGGTATTCGTGTCGATTTATAATCGACATTAAACGATTAATATTGGCCCAAATTTCCGTTTGAATTTTTAAATTTGAATTAAAATTCTTTTGTATATGGTTAAAAGGGGTTTCCGGGCTTTAGTTTTCTCGGCCCACTTAACTATTTTATGCCGTGAAAAATTCATTCCCTTTTCCCCCTTTAACCCGTTCCCCTCTCTAATTTCTTTAACCCGATCCCCCTTCTTTTTTCATTTTCATTTTTATAAAACCCTAAACAAAAGAAATTTAATGGCGGCCCCTTTGCATTTGTCGTTCGTCTTCCTTCGCTTGCTCGTGGCTGCGTCGATCGATGCTCTCGTGCTCGGCTTCCCCTAAATTCGTCGACATGGTGAGTAATCCACTCACATCTAATTCAATCTTAATATAGTGTTTCTGCAATTCGATGTTGGTTTGATATTGTTTTATCTTGGCCATTTGTCTTCGTTCGATGTTGGTAATCGATGTTGTTTTGTGAATTTTCTCTATGCTTATGTCGTTCGAATTCGTTGTTGTTGATGTTGATTTTCTACTTTCACTTGTTTCGAATTTCTGGCAATGAAGTTTTATGTTAACTTCGGCATCTGCTCGACCTAGTACTGTTAAGTTTCGTTCGAACCTAATACCATCGTTGAATTGATATTGCTTTGGCCATCTCTATGTTCGTCTCTGTAACATGCGTGACTCTAACCTGCTGTTGTAGCCTTTGTTCCTGCCAGCTTGATTTTTGAGCATATTTTGACCTGTTCGAATTCTTGGGCAACCATGGCTTTTATTTTTAATAGTTCGAACATGTCTTGGGTATTAATTTGACCTCGGAAGCACAGAACTCTTGTGATTTGGAATTTCATCATTTTGTTGCTCTTTGTTGTGCTAGTCCTCACTTGTTACATGCTGCACTACAGTATATGTAGTTGATTAGTTGTCTGCTTGCCACTGATTATATGGTTGAAGTGGTTATGTACTCGACTTTGACCACTTACTTCTGCACTATATGTTGAGGCTGATTCATTTATGTATCTCTGACTTGCCCACTGCTATTACAGGCATTTATTTACACCTCTTCTTCATACAACCCACATGTAGTTGCAGTATTAAAGCTGTCTTAACCATTTGAGACAGTTGCCTACCTATTCCATGTAGTTTTTGGTTTCACTGAACCTTGATTTGTATGTAACCTGCTCTGGACATTTTATGGTCCTATGTTGAGTTTGACTTTTTATTTTTGGTCATGTTTTCTTTCATTTGTTCATCACTTCCTTGGTATGGTTGCAGACTACTTGATCACTGCATATCACTGCACCTACCCTCTAATACATATATACTCGTTCAAATCAGCACTGTCACTTGTGCTGGTCACTGCTCTTTGGTGCTGCAGTGAATTGAGTCATTGACTTGATCCTTTTTGCATTTGGTTTATGGCTTGGTGACTTCTATTATGTTGTCACTGCCATGTATATCTGCTAATCGCTGGGCCTTGCTCTGTTTTACCCTTGGTGCACTGTCCAGTTCATGTTGTTGGCACTGATTTGTGGCAATTAATCCACTTCCACTCGAGTCTGTGCCATGAGGTGTTGTTTGGTTCTAGTCCTATCTTTGTTGCTTCTTTTAGTTCGGCAATTGTAGGCTTCAGGTGCACTTCTAGTTAGAGTTGTGCTTGCCTTTGAATTGCTAAACTATGGCATACATGTTAGTATCCCCTAGCTGCTGATTCATTTGTGCAGTCTCTGATTTGAACTATGGTCGATGTTGATTTTTGTATCGGCCATTTCATTTGAATACACTTGAGTTGAATCCAGCTTGGACGCTTGGGTTTGACCTTGTGTTCGTTGTGAATTTTCATTGTGAACATATCACTGTAGTGGCAAGGCAGCGCATGCAAGCGTGAACTGCAGCCACACGGTATTCGGCTGAGTACATCATCACTATAGTGGCAAGGCAGTGCACGCAAGCGTGAACTGCAGCAACACGGTATGGTTTTGTGATATTCTATTTGTTTTGACTTATGGATCTTTTTGCGTATTCCATATTCTGTAGTGGCGAGGCAGTGCACGCGTGCGTGTACTGCAGCCCTACTTGAATTAATATTTTATTGATATTTCAATGGTTTGAACTGTTTGTTCATTTCAATTTAATATTCTGAGTTGCATTCTGATTTGGTTTAATTACTGTCGTCTATTCAGTATTTATTTATTATTGCTTCTGTGCACTAATAACTGAGTTTGAATTAGACTGACCTGAGTATTATTTTCTTTTGAATCTAATACTCGGGTCAGACCGAGTATTTACAGGTTGTAGATATTCTGCTTTGGGTTGCTGCTAGAGCTATGAAGTTCTTTCATATCTTTTGGAGTAGTCGTCATTTGTAGTAGTCTGTATCATTGTATAGGAAGATATGTATTCATGTATATTATATACGTTAATGTACTTGTATATGTAACTTCCTGAGTTGACTATTGTAGTTGTATCACATGTACCGTGTAAACGTATTGTAACTGACATCAGTTATATATATATGAGATTTTCTGATTTATCTGTGTTCCGCATTTATATTTATCTGTGTTATTAGTTTATATTTGTCCTAGACTATTATAGCCACCGTGTGGTAGCTTTGAGTTTGCATCGGCATGCCGGATTCTCTTCTGAAATTAAAAGCATGTTTTTACTATCTGACATATCGGTGTTCGCACAAAGCAATTACACGGATGGTCGCTCCTCAACAGCCTTATTCTCCGTGCTAGTTGACAGCACTACACCGTAGTGTTCTTGGCTAGCGTGGGTATAGAGGTGGGGCGTCACAAATACGTTCTCTCGTATATACACTCAGTGACTCCCATAGGGTATTACTACCCTATTAATAAAGAGTCAAACCCCACAAAGCCAAGGTTTATCGCTAAACCAAAGCTCTGATACCAACTGTAACGACCCGCCTTTTCGCACGCTTCAAATCGACACACATGCCGATTCAAACCATACGGAAGGGCGGATTGTTATGGGTTAAATAAGAAAAACAGAGAAGAAATAAATAAAATAGAATCTCACAACGGAAGGATAAAATATAATAATAAAATATACAGTTTATAAAACTGTTTACAAACATTTATATAATACATATCATAGTTACACATAACAATAACAATGCAGCAGAACAATATGAGTGTAGTGGAATAATAGTAGATAATAGTAATACAAATCTTCGTCTTCGTCCTCCAGAGCTAAAACTTCAAATCCTGAAATGCTCGGACTAACCCGAGCGAATTGAAAAGAAAAAACACTCGAGTCAGAACTAAAAGATCTTATGTAAGTTAAATTAACAGAAATAAATATGAGTGCAGTAACTCAAGAGATGCTCGGGATTTACATCTCCTAAGGATCCGTTAAACTATTTACTATATAGTATATTGCGCTATTATAATAATGTCTAATTGTATAATAAACTTACTTTTAAATAGAATTAAGGCTTTACATTTTCCACCTTAACACGTAATAGTCCCAGTAGTCCATCCAATATCATAGTCCCTCCTGATCGGGAAGCCACCAGAGGATACCACACGGGCTACGGGAGAAATCCAAACTCGTACAAGGCGCGATAGGGTAGGTGACACGGCACAACTAGGAAATGCCAGGGTAGATATACCAATTACGCTTCCGGGCCGATGGAAACGCGTAGCCGCAGCTACCGCCCACCTCGAGCCACACCCCCAAATCAAAGAAATCAAAAGTGGCCACCGAATCAATCCAAAAGTTAAAGTATAATATCGAAGGGATGTGTCCGATCAAAGGTGCTACCTTATTAACCAGTCAATCGCTCCTATTTTAACCACCTTATGCCAACTCACGGGAGTTGGGTCCACGTATTTACCTTACAGGAAACGTCGCCACCAACCTACTTCATTCTGGAATCTCCACCGCGTACACGGTTAGTCAAAGTGGTTTTCGGTATCGACAGAGAGTATGTCCATATCCGATCCCGGTCTCTTTGCCAACCAATCGTTATTATAACACCGCGGTCATTTAAAAATAATTATACTTTTAAAACCAAAATAAAATATCCATTTAAAACCCATATAAAAACGATATCATTTTTATTCTTAAAACCCCAAATCAATACGATATCATTTTATTTTCCAATATATATTATTTCCAAAATCATAGGGTTTCCAAAGTAAAATATTTAGAAATCAAAACTCTTGAATATAATATTTCCAACTTATACTACCTTGAAAAACATAGCTTTGAAACAAATTTCCATCTCTTAAATGGTTAAATATTTAACTACTTTTCTAAAACAAAATAGCTTCTTTAGATTTCACAAATCAATTCTAAACATCGATTTAAACTTCCAAATAACATTTCAATTCTTATGGTTAAAAGCTTTAAATATTTCACCATTTCAAAAACAAACATATTTGACAAACCCATGTGTATCAAATCCAATTACTTATTATTTAGACTTGAAATGTTTACTTATTGAATTCAATATAATTTAAGTAAACCTTTAACTTCACATAACTGGAAAAAATTTCAATTTATTTAACTTGATATATTCATTTAAAACAACCTGATACTCATTTAAATCACTTTACCCAAAATCAAGTTATAAATCATATACTTTAAAATTTTAACTTTTATTTAAATTCCGATTTAACTTAATATTCAACTTCCATTTTATTCTCATTTAAGTCAATAGAACTACCAGAAATTAAATTTTAATTAAATGCTTAATCGTATTTGATCTTAAAATCAAACTTCGGTTTATACTTCGAATCAATTTTTATACAAAGCCTAAAACCGAAAAATTTCTATATATATATAGCTTTTATTAATGATCAAATCAAAACCCATAAACCATATATATATGTATAGCTTTACAAAACCATAGTAAAACATTTCCAAAATAATTTTATATATTTACCGCAGTGCCTGTATAAAATTTTCTATCCTATGGCCAAGTGATACGGATGTTTATCATTTCAACCCGCAATTTAAAATAAAAAAAATGCGGTTATATATCATTTCAAACCGCAATCCCGAATGAAATGAAAATGCATGATGACTTGCAGTTTGTACTGTTGAATATGCGCTTATATGATTTTTGTTTGATGATAATAAACATATATACATTCGTTTAAATGTATTTGATAATATACTATTTATTTTCACAGATTAAATAAATATTTGCTGAATAAAATAAATAACACAGAATTTGAATTCAAACGAATATTTTATTCAAATAAATATTTATTACAATTTTGAATAGTATACAAATTCAAGCTCTCACTATTCACTATACAACTTTGATACAATTTCAATTACATCACTATTTTACATCAGCACCTCACTACATATCACTCACACTCGTATTTATCTTCAACTGCATTCAAGTTTGAATCCAGCATCTGAGCAATCTGCAAAAATATAAACTAACGCAGTAAAATTGAAAATAAAATATTTTTGCGATATAAAATAAAACGTGAATTTTGAAAATGATATTTGCCTCAGTTATTTGGGTTGTTCGTCATCATTTAAATTTGAATTCATCATACACGAACAACTTGTGACATACACAGTATATTACTGTATATGCCACAAGGCCGTGCACGCCGATATATACACTTGATTGATTTACAGGGACAGGCAAGCACAGGTCAAACCCAAATGAAAAACCGAGTTCAACTCACGTGCAATATATTCAAAATCACGACATGAGCACAAGGTCAAACCCGAGTTTTTAAAACTGGGTTCAACACAAGGCAGTCATGAAGTATGCAAAGAGCTCGAGCACATTCATATGTACAAATGCAAAGAACAGTGGTGATACAGTGCAACATCTACGACAGCAATGTAACTGAACAAGTACATAAATACAGCTACAATGGCCAGACCAACCAGAAAAGGTGCAATGCAAATATGCAGTGCATACAAGTAACCCAAGTAATACAAGAACAGTGCATAGAACAATGTGCACAGATACAAGTTCAAGTGCTCAGTGCAGACCACAGAATGCCACAGCAAATACATCATGAAAGACCAGAGTAGTTCAGTCAAGCAAGTGCACAACAATCAACACAGTGAAGTATACCAGTGATACATCAGTGAATTCAACATGACAGTGTACAACACCAACATAAGCAACAACATGAACCAACTGTGCATATATGAAGCACACTCAAGGCCCAGAAACAGTACAAGGCATGTCAACAAGCAATGTAATCAATATGAGTATCACAGGAACTCGACAGTGGACAGACCAAGTGCAACAGATTCGAAGAACCAAAGTCAGTGGCAAGCTACAGGAATGATCAGACCAACAACAGTGTGCAACAGGGAACACAGGTCAGACTATATCAACTCAACAACAACAGGATGCACCAGACCAAGATGATCAAGTGCAGATCAGACCGAACCAGGTCAATAGCACACTAAAGACCAGACCAGACAAGTCCAATGATGTAAATAGTGAAGAACATAAAGTACTACAGAGATCAATGCAACTTCACAGCAATCATAACACAAGCCAGAGTGAATGCAGACAAGCACATGAATACATAAAGCTACAAGCGATGCAGCATCAATCAAAAAGTGATATGGTGAAGCACTGACTCAAATACAACTACAAGGCATGAAACCATAGTGAAACATCACAATGAACACCACTGACCAGTGAATACAACATCAAGTTGTAGACTCCAAGTTACAAACTAAAATGTGCAAATCAGTGAAAATATACAATGCACCAGAAACATGCAAGTGTCAAAGTACAGGTGCAAGTGTACATAAGAGAAGTACAAAATGACCAAACAGCAACAGTGAATGGGGCAAAGCACAAAAGTGCAACAGCAAATGCAATGACCATGTACAGGTATGAAATGGTCAGGGTGTCAACAAGTCAAAGCCGTGGTTGTCGAAGTCAAAGTCAGAGACCTCAACCAAGCAACAAATATATTCAATTATGAACAAGTCAAGGCCGAAGCTGTAGCAATCAAGAAGCCGTAGTCAACAACGTGATGATCACGAAATAAATCAAAATCGTAACCATCAAGCAATGAAATATACGATTATGAACTAGTCAGAATCAATCATCAAACGTTCAATTTAAATCAAGTGGCCGAGAAGAATTTTTGACAAATTCAAACATATTTTATACGAACGAGAATATAGGAATTCGATTCCTATTTAAACAATTCATCATCGGCAAATTTGAGGATCGAATTCCAGAAAGCATAAAATCAGAAAAGCACAAGCAAATAATTACATACCGAATCGAAGAAGGAATTCGATCAAAGAAGTAGCCGAAGTGAGCATCAATCAATCAAGGATACACGCAAGAGATCATAGAATCAATCTACATACTATCGGCACTTCAAAAGCCCTAAATCTGGAAAAGGAATGAAGCCCTAAATTTGCAAGAGGAACGACCACCATTATACACGCAAACGAACGGAGTAAAGCAAAAGGAGATGGGTCAAAATAATAAAAGGGGCCGGCCTATATATTTTAAGGGCTTTTAATTATATTAGGGTTATTTATTTTAATTTTTTTTTAACTTCGTATTTACTTTTAAAACCGTTTAATTTTCTAGTCGTGTGACTAGGGTGCAAACTACGGTGTGTAGTTTGAGAATTCGCAACTCGGTGGTTGAGTTGTGGCAGGGTTTTGAGCGTAGAGTTAGATTAGTCAATAGCGGGTATAGCGAGTTTACGTGTGTAAGCGAGGGACTATCTAATTTCTAGTAGAAACCTTGGGGGCAGCACGTAGGCAGGGTTTTGCCGAAGCTGGGTAAATACTGTGTTGTTCTGTTCCGCATTTTATTCTCCTATTTATTTCTGTGCTGGTAATATTCTGTGATCTGTGTTAATATTAGTTTATAAGCTTCCGCGATTAATTTTTATAATTAACACTATCACCCTATTCACCCCCCCTCTAGGGTGAAATCGATCCTACAAGTGGTATCAGAGCTAGGAACAAAAGCCATTTTTGTTTTAAAATTTTGATTTTACAAAAATCAATTTTTAATTTAAAAATTCGTGTTTCAAAAATCAATTTTTGTTTTAAAAATTCGTGTTTCAAAAATCAATTTTTGTTTTAAAAATTAGTGTTTCAAAAATCGGTTTTTATTTTAAAAATTTGAATTTTTTAAAATGGCTTCTTTTAATAATGCTTTTGCAGAAGGACAATCCATAGTTAGACCACCAATGTTCAATGGTGAATATGCTTACTGGAAAAATAGAATGCAAATTTTTCTGAAAACCATTGACGCTTGGAATATTGTTGAGACAGGTTATAGTATACCAACTATAACTGTAGATAATCAGGAAATAGAGAAACCAAAGGAACAATGGACAGAACTAGAAAATAAATTACAGAATACTAATGCCAAAGCTATGAATTCTATTATCTGTTCATTGGATCAATTTGAATTTAATCGTGTCTCACATTGTCTAACTGCACAGGAAATATGGCACATACTAGAAGTGACTCACGAAGGAACATCTCAAGTCAAAGAATCTCGCCTTGCAATGCTAAGCAGCGAATACGAGAACTTCAAAATGGCGAAGGAAGAAAATGTCAAAGAGATGTACGGAAGACTCTCCAATATCGTATACAAATCAAAAGCTCTCGGAAAAACATACACCGAATTAGAAATAGTCCGAAAAATCCTCAGAGTCCTTCCACGAAGCTTTGAAGCAAAAGTAACTGCCATACAAGAATCGAAAGATTTAAAACAACTTAAAGTTGAGGAACTCATTGGAAATCTCACCACTTATGAGCTTGAAATGAAATTCAAAGAAGAGCGTGAAGGAGGTGACACTCAAAAGAAATCAATAGCTCTCAAAGGAACAACCGAAAGTGATGATGATAACGATGAAGATGATGGAGCAGCAGAATTGGAGCTGTTAATAAGGAAATTCAAAAAATGGAATCAAAAACATGGTAACTCAGCTCGAATTCAAAAAGCAAAAAGCAGAATAGCCAAAGCACTAGACTACACAGAAGAACAGAAGTTCATTTGTTATAATTGCAACAAACCTGGACATATCAAGCCAAATTGCCCGCAGAATCAATTCAGCCATGGAAAGAAACAGAAAAAGAAAAGTTTTGCAGCCACTTGGGATGAAACAGACGAGAATGATCAAAGCACTAGCAGTGAAAGCGAAAAGGCAGAATTGTGTCTTCAAGGTGATACAACTGACAGTGACGATGACGAGCCAAGTGAGGTATCAAAACTTACCCATTCTGAGTTGCTTATATATTTTCATGAAGTAAACGGTTGTTATGAACGACTTAGGGAAAAATATGCTAAACTTGAATCACAAAAAGATACTTTGATAGAATGTAATGAACAACTTGACCAATTAGTTAAAACCTATCAGAGTAGGATCCCTAAGTGTGATAAGTGTCCAACATTCGAGGAGGAAATTAAAAAATCAGAAACTAATATAAAATCACTTGAAAATGAAATTCTGATTTTAAAAGAGAATGAAAATATTAGGAGAGAGAATTCTATTAAAAAATGCACACAATTGTTAAAGGAAAATGAATCTCTCAAAACACAAGTCCAACAATTGTCAACGACTTTAGATAAATTTTCAAAAAGTGAAAAATCGTTGAATATGCTATTAGGAAAGCAAACTGGTAATACGGATAGACAAGGACTTGGATATAATAAATCGAAAATTGTTGAAAGCAATATTAATCAAGTCAATTCTATGTGCACAATTTGTAGAAAATATGGACACAATCAAAATAATTGTTGGTATAGACCCAAACATGTGAAAACAATTCCAATTTGGGTTCCAAAAGGCACAAATATAAAATCTCTTAAAGTTAAACAAATTTGGGTGCCGAAGGGAACAATTATAAATAGTTTTGGGTCTACACAAAATTATTTTTCAAAATTTTCTGCCACTAACAACCATGGACCTATAAAAACAAATAGGTCACATAAATCTTCTCCCGTGTAGGTGTGGTGGCAGGCTAAGGAACAACAATAGCGTTCTCTGGATTTTGGCTGTTCCAGAAACACAATGGGCGACAAAGCAAAGTTCCTTAGCCTAGTATAAGGGTGACAGAATCACAATGGACAACGATGAGAAATATCGTAAAGGTAAAGACAGGTAAAGGTATATTTATTTGTACGATATATTAAATGTGATAATCTGTACCATTTTCTGAATAAAATCAGCCAATTATGCGATGATGATATGATGATGATTTAATGATGATTTTGATTCTGACTTTATTCAAAATTGTTAGCCATTTATATTCTTATGCCAAAAACACTATAAAATTCTCTAGAATTACTTGATATATAAGTTTGAGAGAAAAATAGTGTTTTGATTGGATAATAATATTGTTGTTATAATATTTTTGGCTAAATCTATATTCATGTTTTGACACGGCCTCGATTTAAAATCCTAATGAATTCTATTTTAAAAATTGAAAAAAGGATTTTAAATTTTTTTGAAATAGTTGAAACTTTTAAGAAATTGCTTTGAAATAAAAATAATGTTTGATGGCTTCTAAAATTGACACTTTAATATATGTTTGATTGTTGACACGGTTTTCATTTCAAATCCAAGAGAATTTCATTTAAAATTTGTTGATAATAATCATGAGAAAATTTGTTGAAATTTCTTAATCTGGTCTTTGACATTCAACGAGTGAATTTTGAGTGAAATTTAAATTCAGATGCAGATTACACTGGTAATATGGTTGATAGAAAAATTACTAGTGGAACGTGATTAATTTTTGACACATTCATTTGCTGCATCGTTTTTTCAAAGAAAATATCTGCATATTTTTCACTTGAAATAATTTTCAAATAGCAGAAAATTTTCTTATAAAACCCCCTCGAGAAAATCATGTTTGACCATATTTACAGATTAGTCATTTTTGAAAAATTATTTTTATAATTTTTGGATTTGATTTTAAATGACTATTTTGACTAATCTAACTCCCTAATGATTATCGAAAAGATCAATAGTGATTGAAAAGTGATGAGTGTCGATATTTGTCATACATTACTCAAGACAATATATTTAGAAAAATTTCTTTAGAATTTCATAACAAAAGTTATAAAAACTTTTTGTTGGGTAAAAATTCCATGGTCATTTCTATTTCTATCATCTTTCTATCGACCATCACTCATCAAAATCATATATAGTATGTAAATTTGTGGTAGTTTACAAAGGAAAT
Organism: Allium cepa; assembly: GCA_030765085.1. Lineage (NCBI taxonomy): Eukaryota > Viridiplantae > Streptophyta > Magnoliopsida > Asparagales > Amaryllidaceae > Allium > Allium cepa. The sequence goes on along the minus strand of CM060932.1, from coordinate 337,766,130 downwards.
TATTCGTTCTTCAATTTGTTTTATCTTCAGATTCATAAACGAAATTATCTGTGCTTCAATTTATTGTATTCTTCAATAAAAATAAATATCCAAAGTATTCACTCTCATTTAAAAGTCCTCACGGTTATGCATGGGTGAATTACTTGGATTTTTGATTATGTGCTTCCATGCTCATTTAAAAGTCCTCACGGTTATGCATGCATGGAACGCATATCAAAATTAATTGGTTAAATAGACAAGTTGATTCTAATCCCATTTAAAAGTCCTCACGGTCATGCGTGGTTAGAAGATACTTGATTTCATTTTTAAAATTAAATTGGAATACTACTAATCTCATTTAAAAGTCCTAACGGTTATGCATGGTTAGTAGATATTCAAATTTCCCGAAATAAATATACCACAAATAGACAGAACTGTATGATTTTTATGAATTTATCCCCATCATTTCTGAAAGTGGAATATGCGTCTGACATGGGTAATTATGATTTTTGTTTGAAGTTTATTGAAATTTGATATTTATATTCAATTGAGTTAAATGTTTGATTCATGTCGATCACTTTATCTCTATTTTCTCTAACACTTTTATTCTTTTGCTGATAACAAAAGGGGGAGAGAAAAGTTAAGATTTTGTCAAATAAAATCTAGCAAAGGTCAAATAATTTTCTATTTTGCATCTAGACTCATTTGCATATTTTATTTGTATGCATATATGTAGGGGGAATTTTGTGTAGAGAAGAAGCAATTAAATAGGGGGAGCAATTAGAATATATCAATGATCAAATACATTTAACATATTCAAAATCTTAAATATATGTTTGTTATCATCAAAAGGGGGAGATTGTTGAATATGCGCTTATATGATTTTTGTTTGATGATAATAAACATATATACATTCGTTTAAATGTATTTGATAATATACTATTTATTTTCACAGATTAAATAAATATTTGCTGAATAAAATAAATAACACAGAATTTGAATTCAAACGAATATTTTATTCAAATAAATATTTATTACAATTTTGAATAGTATACAAATTCAAGCTCTCACTATTCACTATACAACTTTGATACAATTTCAATTACATCACTATTTTACATCAGCACCTCACTACATATCACTCACACTCGTATTTATCTTCAACTGCATTCAAGTTTGAATCCAGCATCTGAGCAATCTGCAAAAATATAAACAAACGCAGTAAAATTGAAAATAAAATATTTTTGCGATATAAAATAAAACGTGAATTTTGAAAATGATATTTGCCTCAGTTATTTGGGTTGTTCGTCATCATTTAAATTTGAATTCATCATACACGAACAACTTGTGACATACATAGTATATTACTGTATATGCCACAAGGCCGTGCACGCCGATATATACACTTGATTGATTTACAGGGACAGGCAAGCACAGGTCAAACCCAAATGAAAAACCGAGTTCAACTCACGTGCAATATATTCAAAATCACGACACGAGCACAAGGTCAAACCCGAGTTTTTAAAACTGGGTTCAACACAAGGCAGTCATGAAGTATGCAAAGAGCTCGAGCACATTCATATGTACAAATGCAAAGAACAGTGGTGATACAGTGCAACAACTACGACAGCAATGTAACTGAACAAGTACATAAATACAGCTACAATGGCCAGACCAACCAGAAAAGGTGCAATGCAAATATGCAGTGCATACAAGTAACCCAAGTAATACAAGAACAGTGCATAGAACAATGTGCACAGATACAAGTTCAAGTGCTCAGTGCAGACCACAGAATGCCACAGCAAATACATCATGAAAGACCAGAGTAGTTCAGTCAAGCAAGTGCACAACAATCAACACAGTGAAGTATACCAGTGATACATCAGTGAATTCAACATGACAGTGTACAACACCAACATAAGCAACAACATGAACCAACTGTGCATATATGAAGCACACTCAAGGCCCAGAAACAGTACAAGGCATGTCAACAAGCAATGTAATCAATATGAGTATCACAGGAACTCGACAGTGGACAGACCAAGTGCAACAGATTCGAAGAACCAAAGTCAGTGGCAAGCTACAGGAATGATCAGACCAACAACAGTGTGCAACAAGGAACACAGGTCAGACTATATCAACTCAACAACAACAGGATGCACCAGACCAAGATGATCAAGTGCAGATCAGACCGAACCAGGTCAATAGCACACTAAAGACCAGACCAGACAAGTCCAATGATGTAAATAGTGAAGAACATAAAGTACTACAGAGATCAATGCAACTTCACAGCAATCATAACACAAGCCAGAGTGAATGCAGACAAGCACATGAATACATAAAGCTACAAGTGATGCAGCATCAATCAAAAAGTGATATGGTGAAGCACTGACTCAAATACAACTACAAGGCATGAAACCATAGTGAAACATCACAATGAACACCACTGACCAGTGAATACAACATCAAGTTGCAGACTCCAAGTTACAAACTAAAATGTGCAAATCAGTGAAAATATACAATGCACCAGAAACATGCAAGTGTCAAAGTACAGGTGCAAGTGTACATAAGAGAAGTACAAAATGACCAAACAGCAACAGTGAATGGGGCAAAGCACAAAAGTGCAACAGCAAATGCAATGACCATGTACAGGTATGAAATAGTCAGGGTGTCAACAAGTCAAAGCCGTGGTTGTCGAAGTCAAAGTCAGAGACCTCAACCAAGCAACAAATATATTCAATTATGAACAAGTCAAGGCCGAAGCTGTAGCAATCAAGAAGCCGTAGTCAACAACGTAATGATCACGAAATAAATCAAAATCGTAACCATCAAGCAATGAAATATACGATTATGAACTAGTCAGAATCAATCATCAAACGTTCAATTTAAATCAAGTGGCCGAGAAGAATTTTTGACAAATTCAAACATATTTTATATGAACGAGAATATAGGAATTCGATTCCTATTTAAACAATTCATCATCGGCAAATTTGAGGATCAAATTCCAGAAAGCATAAAATCAGAAAAGCACAAGCAAATAATTACATACCGAATCGAAGAAGGAATTCGATCAAAGAAGTAGCCGAAGTGAGCATCAATCAATCAAGGATACACGCAAGAGATCATAGAATCAATCTACATACTGTCGGCACTTCAAAAGCCCTAAATCTGGAAAAGGAATGAAGCCCTAAATTTGCAAGAGGAACGGCCACCATTATACACGCAAACGAACGGAGTAAAGCAAAAGGAGATGGGTCAAAATAATAAAAGGGGCCGGCCTATATATTTTAAGGGCTTTTAATTATATTAGGGTTATTTATTTTAATTTGTTTTTAACTTCGTATTTACTTTTAAAACCGTTTAATTTTCTAGTCGTGTGACTAGGGTGCAAACTACGGTGTGTAGTTTGAGAATTCGCAACTCGGTGGTTGAGTTGTGGCAGGGTTTTGAGCGTAGAGTTAGATTAGTCAATAGCGGGTATAGCGAGTTTACGTGTGTAAGCGAGGGACTATCTAATTTCTAGTAGAAACCTTGGGGGCAGCACGTAGGCAGGGTTTTGCCGAAGCTGGGTAAATTCTGTGTTGTTCTGTTCCGCATTTTATTCTCCTATTTATTTCTGTGCTGGTAATATTTTGTGATCTGTGTTAATATTATTTTATAAGCTTCCGCGATTAATTTTTATAATTAACACTATCACCCTATTCACCCCCCCTCTAGGGTGAAATCGATCCTACATGTACAATATAAATATAGCATCCATTCATCCAAATATCAATCATCAACCATTATTTGCAATCATCGTCCAATTTAAACAGTCATCGATATAGAGCATATAAATTATACAGGTAATAAATAACAGTTTATATTCAATAATAAATTTAATAACTGTTAACTAGCAGTTTATATGCAAAATAAATTCTAACTGTAAATTTATATTCAATAATTAAAATAAAAATCAGTTAAATAAATAAAAATGCGAATTAACTGAGAAGATGAATAAAACATGCCAAACAAATCATATATAAATTTCTACTCATATCTAAAAATCAATTTGACAAACATAAAATATTTTAGAAGTTGTGAGTGGGTTAAAACACTCACCTTTCGAATTTAAATCGAATCTAAATCCGATTTAAACTCAAAAAAACTAACGGTCTCCAAATCTGTCCAAACCAGCGTCAACAGATCCGGAATTTAATTACTATCCTAACAAAAGAAATTTCGCTTGAATCGGATGTCGTATGAGGAAGTTATGGAGAAAATTGCGGTTGAAAACAAAATTTAAAATAAAACAAAACAAACCTAAATAAAAAGAATGCCACGTCATCTCCCTCCAAGTCGCATGCTCCTCTGTTCACACGCAAACCAGAAAAACCGAACCCTAACGCACGCAAACTCCCCCCTACAGCTGAGACTTTGACCAACTGCCACCATCACCTCCGGCTGCCATAGCCCACGCCGCTACCACCATCGAGTTGCCTATGCCGAGCTGCGTGCAACTACCCAGGTCCGCCTCCCCCCTTTTCACGACCGCCGCCCCCATTTGAAACCCTAAATCGCGAAATTAGGTCACCCCAGATCGAATTGGAGGATGTGACCACCTCCGATAGCCTCCTAACATCCATCTCCACCAAACCCAGAAGGCGATTTAGCCAATTCATGCCGAAATTAAAAACCCCAAATTGGCCTTAGGATTTCGAATTTCCTGATTTTGACCACGATTTGCCGCTAACTCGAGCATCGATTTCGAAAACAGAGACCGCGCGTAGATTCGTATGGATGAAATCTACAACATATAATTTTTTGGAATTTTTCTGGGATGTTTGAATTTCATTTGAAATTTTGAATTGAAATAGATCTAGGTTTGCATCCATTTGAGGAGGAGAAGGAGTTGAAGAAAAGAACGTACAGACAAATGATAGAAGATGGAGGCTAGGGTTTATGATCGTCTATTTATAAGTAGGGTTGGATTAGAGTAGATAGACCAGATAGATGAACGTACGGAACAAACTATGGCCCAAAAAGCCCGTTCTAACCCCGGAACGAAATTTATTAAACCCATATATCCAATTAGGTATTTTAAAATATTCTGAACGCGATGGAAAAAGTTTCACGTCCAAATTCGATCGTATGAAGAAGTTATGCTGAAAACAAAATTTCCAAATTGATTTCAAATTGATTTTAATTAAATCGATTTCAAGGCGTTTCGCGTCCGTACGATCAAACGGCAGGCCCGATCGATCCGAAACTTGAAACCCTACAATAATTCACCGATACGGATCCGATGAAACTAGTTTCGTCGAAATCCGAGTCCGTGGACAAAATGTCTATTTTTATATTAATTAAATAGATTAAAATAAATTATAAAAATCCAATTTTATATTTAAATTCTAAAATTTGCTAAATTTTATCGCTTATATATTTCATAATCAATTTAAATAATTTAACAAGTTTAGATGTGAATTAAAAGTTGATAAGTCTATCAATTGCAGTGTTAATTTATCCACTTCCTTATATTTAGAAATTATAAATTAAATTCTCAAAAACCCATTTATTAGATTTTCAACTCTTATATTCTCAACTTTTATCCAAAATAAAGATGCCACTAACATTGGTTCATGACTTCACATCATTATCCTCAAAATCCATTTTAATTTCAGTAACTTAATATTTAACCGTTAAATTCCATTTTATTATGCAATAAATGCAATTGTTGAATTTTGATGCTTAAATAAATTTATAAATCCTGCTTTCTAAAATCTATATCAACAAATGGTCTAATCATAAATAGAATTAGTATAACAACCCGGAAATTTTCGAACCCGAAAACTCCAGATAGTTATGAAAAAGAAGAAAGGGATAGAAGAAGAAGAAGAAAAAAAACATCAGAATCTCACATCGCAGCGGAATAAAGTATAATATATAGAATACAATTTTAAATACAAGAAATCTGTGTTGTATACATATACATACATACCATCATCAGAGTACATCAATCAACTCATACAGAGACAACCACTATAAGATCATACACAGCGGAAATAATAGGCAAATACGTAGATACGCTCTGTCATCAGCTCGTCTCCTGAGCTCCAGTATAAAACCTGAATCCTGTTTAACTCGGTTTGACCCGAGCATCATATAAAACAACACCCGAGTCAGTCTGGAAAACCAGCGTGAGAAAATCACACTCAATTGGATTATTAAAGTTTCAAAAATCTTTTGAAAATAAAAGCATCTCGTAAGACCACGCCACAAATAAACATGTCGGGTTTTTACCTTACGATAGCTAAAACAATTTTTATGAAAGTTCTCTGATATTATTATAGTGTCTATAGAAAGTAAATAGAATCTAGCTGAAATGCTTGCATCTCACGTTTCAGCAATAATTGGTCACAATCAAAACCGTACAGGCGCTTATTGGAGTTTGGATCCCATACAATGGCAGGGCTACTGGGGTACCGCCCGTCACAGTACCTGGTCTAGATCAGAGTACCGAGGAGCCACCCTAACTCCCCTGCAACACAAGACCGGAACCATTCCTTACTAAACAGTCCCAAGCAAGATCACCCCGCAGTTGGCGCGACCAACCGCCCACTAAGCCGAATAAAAGGGACATCTTGACAGGGGAAACCTCACTCTCCAGTGGGGGCAACCCACGAAGTCTTGCTGCACCTCCCCTGTTTTAGCCATTCGCGGTTGATGAGGCTTGAGGTTAAACGTTACCTTTCAAGAAAGTATCACTTAGAATGCTCATCGTCCACCTGACGACGTTCTGAAAGCATTCAATCCATACAAGTTGCCCTGGGTCTGGACAAACTGAATCACCGTCTTCATCTCTTCACGGTCTTCATTCGTAATCGTTCAAACCGGATCGAAGTGGTTTTCGGATAAATAAATCCGATCCCGGACTCTTCGAAACGATCAGCGCATTGTCCAATATTGATAGTCGGTTATTTAACTATCAATTAATCACACACAAGCAACCATCAAATAATTTCCACAAATTATTTATCTCAAATATCATTCAGACATTGTTTCCATTTTACCCCGTTTGAAACAAATTTTCAAAGTCCTTTTATTTCCATGAAATCATTTAACTGATTTCTTATACTCACTCAATTTGATTTACCCTTTGAAAATATCCTTTATTTCTCATTCCTTTCTCAAAATCAATTTATACTTCTGCTTATAAATTTCAAACTCAATTTCTCCACTCTTTAAGATTTCTCCTAAATCTTATCTCATTTGAATAAATTTTTCTTACCATTACAAGAGGATTTTATTTGGATTTTAAAAACATTTTGGAAACATATAGATTTATAAAATAAGAAGTAATATTAAATATTAAAAATTTATATCTGGTTATTATAAGTTTTCAAAGCTGGTTTTAGAAAAATTAGAGTTTATAACAAATAATTGCTAAACCTTCAAAAATAAGTAATTTGAAATATTTTAAATTCAGAAATGATTTATAAAACCTATATAGTATAGTAATTTAAAAATATTCCTTTTTAAAATAACTTTATAAGTTTAGGAAATCCAATATCCATCTATAAATGCCTCTTGTCCAAATGTACACTTCTTACTTTCGGAAATATCCCACTATTTCCATTTCAAACAAATTTATAACTCAATATAAGAATTTCTCCTTGACTTATTTCTTCCCATATTTACTAGTTTCTTCCTTTCCATTTATAAACCCCGTTTATAAATTTGATAAACTCCCCTGAGTTTTCTATTTATTTATTAAATAATTTTATTCAAAAAAAATTTCATCTTTTAAAATTTTATTTCTCAATAGTATTTCATATCATTTCTTAGTCATTCATTCCTTAATAAAATTCCTTTTTATTCCATAATAAAATTCCCTTTTTATCTCTTGATAAATTTTCAATTATTTCTTTAATTAAAATTTCACTTTTATTCCTTAGAGTTATTAATATATAAGTTAAATTGTAACGACCCAGTATTTTCAACCATTCGCATCCGCGCATGTCGGACTTGAATTGTTCAAAATACTGTGTTGTAGAATAAATTTGGCAAAACTCAGAATATACAATAAATAGATCACAGAATCACATACACAGATATCAGAATCTCGCAGCGGAAATTAAAATTTAGTGGTTCATGAAGCCACTGATATAACTTCAACAAAACAGAACTTACATTGTCTATAATCCTCAATACAAATTTTAAGACATAAATAGAGATAGAGTCTTCAAAGTCTTGAATTCCAGAAAAGATAAAGGTTGAAACAACTTCCAGCAGCGCGAATGATCTACTGAGTGTCCTAGCTACGGAGAAGAAATTGAAGCTGCAACTCAGGCTGACCCGAGCGTACAATAAAACAAAACACTCGAGTCAGGACATACATACTTATATAATGTAAGCTAAATCAAGTGTACTGAATATATAGCAAGTAACTCAAAGGATGCCTGGGACCGCCCATCCTCTAAGGATCCGTTAAACTATTTACTATGTAGTATATTGCGCTATTATAATAGTGTCTATTTATAAAGTAAACATACTTATTTCTTAGCATTAAGGGGTTACCCATATAGCCCTTAACACGTAATAGTCCCAGTAGTCCATCCAATATCATAGCTCCTCCTGATCGGGAAGCAACTAGAGGATACCACACGGGCTACGGGAGAAATCCAAACTCGTACAAGGCTCGATATGGTAGGTGACACGGCACAACGAGGCAATGCCAGGGTAGATATACCAATTGCTATCCGGACCGGTGGTAACGCGAAGCCGCAGCAACCGCCCACCTCGAACAACACTCCCAAATCAAAGGGTGCACCCAAACAATCACAAGAGTAATAGAAAGGTATACGAAGAAGTGCGTTCGATCAGAGGAGCTACCTCATTAATCCGAGAATCGCTCCTGTTTTAGCCACCTTATGCCAACTCACGGGAGTCGGGTCCACGTATATACCTTTCAAGAAACCGTCTCCCCCAACCTACTTCATTCTGGAATCTCCACCGCGTACACGGTTAGTCAAAGTGGTTTCGGTATCGACAGAGAGTATGTCCATATCCGATCCCGGTCTCTTTGCTAACCAAACGTTATTATAACCCGTGGTTATTTAAAAACAGTTTATACTTTAAAACAGAATAAACATTTCCATTTCAAACTATAAATACGATATCATTTTAAAACCCAAAACAATATGATATCGTTATATCCAAATATAATTCTTTTCCAAAAACCATACTGCTTAAAAATTTTAAATATCTGGAAACCAAATATTTGAATTATATCTTCGAAACATAATATTTTGGAAATTTACTTTAAAACCATATCTCCCAAACACCAATGGTTTGGACATTCAACGGTATATGGAATAACTGGTTTAACTTTATGGTTACTTTGTAAAGAAGAAAATTTACATAGCTTTACAAATATATTTCTTTATTTAAAGTTTTAAACCATAATTTAAACATCACTTTACGTTCCCAAAACCATTTCAATTCCTATATATATGTATATATCCAATTGGAGTATTTACTATTCAAAACTAAGGTTGGATTTTTATTCTTTCAACAAATCAATGTTTTAATTTTTAGTCTTGAATATTCCCATAAATTCCAAAGATAAAATCCCAAATTTTAGCCATTTACTATTTCAAAATTTACTTAATACTAGAATCTTAAATTTATTAAGGAAAATCCAGTTATAAATATCGAAATCAAATTCCTTAAATTTTAAAATAACCAAATTCTAGATTCTGTAGCATTTAGGAGATGCTACCTAAAGTTATAAGTAAAACTAGTCCAATTTCAAAAGGACAGCATTTAAATGCTGTAGTAGATTGTTTAACTTAATAAATATTTCTAAATATAACTTATTTATCTATTTATTTATTAACTGAAGTCTTAATCTTTCAAAATCCCGATTTACCAAATAAGTTATATTCCATAAATTTATTCAAATATTTATTTATTTCTTTATTTATAACTTATTAAAAATCAATATAAATTCCTTTAAAGATATAAATCAAATATTTAACTTCCAAAATGATTTTAAATATTTCAGAAAATATTATAAGGACCACGGGCCTGTATATAGTTTTCTAGCCTAGGTCAAGTGATACGGATGTATATCATTTCAATCCGAAATTTGCAAAACCCCGGGTTCTATCATTTCAAACCCGCAATCCCAAGTAAATTTACAGCAGTTAACAGAACAAGTGAACAGTAATAATCAATTTGGCCTATCATTTCAGCCCATGACAATATATATATTTAACAGGGAACTTGCAGTGTGATTTAAGCAGTACATAAACAATAACATAATATAACTGCAGATATAATACAACAGGTAAATAACTGATAAGGTGTCAATGGGGTTCATCATTCTATATTATACTGCAGACAGATAATAGTGACATAAATTCTTACACATACACTTGCAATAATTTACTAAAATATAAATACGTATGTCTGGTGAGAAATACTCACCTGAAGGTTGCAGAAAATTTTTGGATTTTAAAACGACGATTCACCGGTAAAGAGTAATAGAAGGTAACGATCAAAATTCCCGAACGTCGCCTAGATTCAAATCTAGAACAAAATTCAAATATTTTGAAATGCGACTTTAGAATTTACGGTCAAAGAAAAATTAAAATAGAACGAAAATTTGTTTGTTTTGCTCGACCACTCCACCGTGTAATATGACCAAAATATACCCAAAAACGTGAACCGGGCTAACCTCTAAAATTTTTGACGAAATTCCCTAAAGTCAGACTGAACAATATGGTGATACACACCGGTACACGACAAAATCTTTCCTAAAACCACTATGGCCAAAAGTTGAATACGTATACTTGTGCACACAAATTCCTTTTGCTCCATGGCCGTGCATGTGTACGTATGTGCACACTCTTCCTCCTAGTTTGCTTATGCACACGGCAATATGACTACTCTTTCCACCTATTATCTGCTCCTCCCAGATTATGATCATGCATGCACTATATCTCATTGCATCCAAAAAGTGTTGCCTACATTATCTCCACTCAGCTACAATTTTTCTCATCTTAAATTTATCTTCCAGGCTTCAAAATTTGTACAGGTAGAAAGCTTAAGCTTCCACGCAACTACCCGAGTATATCATGAAATTGCTTCGAGCCAATCATGCAAACTCTTCGAGTCCATTTGTCAATTACTTCGAGTCACACATGCAACTCTTTGTGCAGTTCACCTATTGTTCTCTGTTTGAAATGAGGACAACTACCCCTCTGCAAAAATTCTGCAACAATAACCCCCTTCATTCCTGGTACCTAAAACCCCACTGCTTCTCCTATCTAGCCTCATACTCCAGTTCTCTCGACCACAAGTCTCAGTCACCTTCCAAAGTCGAACTTCACTGGACGTGTATAAGTGCACAGTCGAATCATTGCATACTGGGAGCTTTTGTGTGAATTCCTCTGGCAAACATGTCCAATTCCTATGCGCAAATGCTCATCATCACTGAAGCCTCAACCCATCAACCCCTTCAGACCAACTCACTCGTGTCAGTTGTGCACGTGCACACAGTGATGCCACATGTACAGCTTACCCCTGAAACTACAAACGTGTAGACTAACCCTGATGCCTTAAATGCAACTGAACTCTCATCCTGTAGTTCAAGTCTCTTCAAGTATACACCACTAGTCAGGATTTGCTGCCTGTAAGGTTGATAAATATCTCAGACAACTATTTGAATGCAGCTGTTACTCAGATATGTGTACTGCTATGCTGCCACTATCTAAGCTTCTATTTTTGTTTAACTTAGTTTTACATCATATCTTACACATCTTATATTAAAACTTTCCACCTACCTCAAATCTATTTACCTGATCATTCAGATCCGCTTGTTCACCCTATAATTTCGACTTCCAGGCTATCTTCCACAAACCGAGCCACAACCTATTCTACTTCGAGAAACAATGCAATTTCTTCGAGCAACCAGGTAGTTGCTTCGAGACACACTGACATGCAACAGCCCAAAAACAAACTCCTCTCTCTTTCTTTCTACCATCAGTGATACATACTTTCTTCACAATAAACAACTCACTCAACTGTTGCTTGAACCAGACTTTCCCATCATCAAGCCTTATTGATGCTTGAACCAAATTCCCAGACTTCCCAGACTCCCCAAAATATTTGTCTTCTCATTCACTGATTGCCTACTGCAAACTTATGCAACTATGAGATTCTACATCTATAGGCTATAACTTTCTCCTATGCAACTAAGGCAACTTACCTCACTATGACTCACATATCATCAACTAAGGCATTCAGGTCCATATATATCTATTTCATATACACACTTGTTTTGGGCAGGGACAGAGTGGATTGGCCGAGCAAGGCATCAATAAAAGGAAAAAAAAAAAAAAACAAAGAACTGAAGGAGAAAGGAGGAGATCACAAATATTACCTGATGAATAGAGAGGAAGCAAGGCAGAATACAAGAGATGCAGAGCAAAAATGATGCACAGGAGCAAAGATTTATAGGCATAGTTTGCGAGATTTCAAGGGAAGTAAATGTAACAAAACGTATCAGTTATGAAAATAAAATTGTTTAACAATTATGCGTGAAGTCCTTGACAGTTCAGAGGGAAGAATTTTGAGCCGTTTGCAAATTCTAAAGGGTTCGATCTGTGGCAAAGATCAAAGGAAAGGAAGCAACGGCCCAGAGATTTTAAAGCATCAGTTATCTGGTGTGATATATGTGCGTGATTTAAGTTGATAAATGATGAACAGAGGTTAATGCACAGAATATATACACGTTACTTTCTTCTTAAAGCTTGCGTGATTAGAGTTTTATAACAGATGAAGCAGAGTCAGTGGATCTTTAAATTCATCTGTTACACTTTAGCATTTGCTTTCGAATTATGGGAAGGTTGAGAGTTTACAAATGCAATCTGAATCAGAGGGAAACGTATCAGTTTTTTATGTTAAATGTTTTACTCACTTGATTCCTTCAGTTTGTACATTTTTGTGTAAAATTTGTTTTCAGTTATAAATCTTGACTTTTAATCTGATAGACTTTCGGTTTCCTCATGTTACTCTCGTGATTTAAGCAATGAGATGAATGTATAGTGTAAAACTTGTTTGATAATTTTTAAATGCCAGATCAATGTTTGTCTCAGTTTTAAGGTAGATGCTTGTACATGTGATATAAGCTTGGATATAATGTTTTGTTCGTTACTCTATGTCCACCTCATTTCATATAGACATTTCGATTTTTCCCTTTTTAGTTTTGAAAACAATAAATGAAAAGGCAAAAATCTATGCAAAGAAACATATACAAATTATAAAAACCAAAACTGACCATCTAAACCAAAGTAACGTTTGGAATAAAATACTGACTGATATTTTTCTTCAAAATTATTCGAAAACTTGATTTTTACACTACGTTAAATAGACGCAGTCTAAAACATCAAAAATATTCATAAAAATAATATTTTAAAAACACCCGTTTTATTACGTTGCTTATACCCTATAATTGACGCGTCTTTTAAACGCGAAATTTGACAGTTAAATCATAGCTTAAAATTTTACAGTTATTATTAAATTTTATTGACATACAAAATTTTATAAAATATATCTTTAAATTAAATAATTAAACTATATTGTTAAACACAATTTATGTAAAAATATATTTCCAAATTTTAAAATAATTAAAAGAAAATAGATAGCTAAAACTAGGGCTGTTACACTCTCCCCCACTTAAGAACTTTTCGTCCTCGAAAAGGAACGGAAGAAGAGAAACAAAAGAAGATAAGCTGGATAAACAAGAATCTTAGATAGATAGTTCCGGATTTGAAGCACGAAGAAGATCCTCTAGAATCGGTTTTACTCCTTTCAGTTTGACCGTCAGCCTAGGATGCTCAGGGTCCTGATGAGTAACAAAGGGTTTGAAAGATTATAGAAAGATTTCTAAATAGACTGGTATAAGCGATAGCCTTCCCATTCTGTAGCAGATAGGGAACCCAAGGACACTCAAAGATAGTTCGAAAACAAAATAAGGTAATAAATTTGAAATCATAATATTTTGAAAATCATTAAGATTTTATAGAAATTATCATTTGGAAATCATACTACTAAAATCATAACATTTTTAAAATAATCCTCATTTATTCAATTACAAATTTGCAAAATATTTTATTTTGAGAAACAGCAGCACTTATAATATGCCACAGTAGATATAATAGTATTTCAAATTAGTTAAATTTCTGAAATATTCATTTGGATATGATTTACTTATATTTTATAAAACAACTTTTATGAATGGAATATCCAACTTCATTTATTAAGTCAAAGTTCCTTATTTTACTTAACTCTTAATTTTAACAAATAAACTAACACTTTATTTTAAAATACCTATTTTATAAGGTATTCCTTTAATAAATTATACTTGAAATTTCCATTTGAAAAACCAAATTCTCAATTATCAAATTTTTGTGATATTAAAATATGTCTTAACTATTTAAATCCTAATTATTCATTTTCAAGACATGTCTATTTCATAAATAAATATTTATCATAGCAAATATAACAATCAAATTTTATTACATATTTATTCATCAACTAACTATGATTTTTAAGATAAATAATCCTTACTACAAAATATCTCTTCAATAATTTATAAACATATTCCTTTCAGGAAAAGAATTTTTATTAAAATCTCTTGGTTAGATCTAAGGTTCCATATTAATCTTTTATAACTAAAATTTAAGTGTATAACATTTATTATAACCACCCAAATTTTATTTATAAAATCCCTTTTTATATTGTATATTATCCAAATTCATTTTTAACTTTTGAAAATCGAGGTAAGTTATATTGAAATGAAATTGAGTATTATACAACTAAAACTTTCTAATTCAATTATCCCCAGTTGGAACTTCTTATTCAAAATTTTATTTTCCTTTTATTGAAATTTTCTTAAGATAAAATTTTAAGAATTAAATTTCTGATTCCCCTCAAACCATTTACAGATAAATAAGTATATATTCATAATATGTCAATCAAATTTAAATTATATATATATATATATATATATATATATTAAGTCATACTTTAGAAATTTAAATCAATTAAAATCTCAAGGAAACACTGTAGCCAGACTACAGAATGGTCTTTTCACTTCGAAACTCGAAAATGAATGTCGATGGTGCTGCAGTCATCACCGAAATTATTTTCCAGCGACAAAGAGAAAAGCACTAATTTTGAAATTCTTTGGTAACAGATTTCTATACAAAATACTTATAACATCCTTTTAAAATTTAAACACAAGGTTTGAAATCATCAGAAATTGAATTCTCAAGTTTTAGTTTTAAATTCATTTCTGTTTCCAAATTAATTTATAACCATTGTTTTATATTCACTTATTTATATTAGACAAACCACATGGTTTACAAAATTATAAATAAAATCAAAACTATTATTTCTTGACAAATTATAAAATTCTGAAAAATTATATTCATATGTATATTAGATTTTATTTTCAAATATGGAAATAAATTTTTCAAAACAAAGATAAAGATTCAAATTTTGATGAACTCCAATAATTCAAGATAAGTTGAAATCAGAAGATTAAATAACCGAATAAGGGACTGGGTAAGTCTACATAAATCGCGGACAAACTTGACCGGGTTATCCGTGACTTAAAAAGTCAGGTCGATGTGGTTGGGTAAATCCACATTTTGTTCTGAAGAGATAGAGTTCAGAATAACCAAAGATACTAGCATATGAACCGATGATAAATATAAATCCCCGGTGAATTTATGCTAATGGTAAAGGAGTTTCACCCCTTTATTAGAATAATGGCGAGACCGCCAATTCACTATAAAGATCATCCGAAGTGGAGTTACGGGGCACTCCAGAATCTAAAGTAGATGATAAGTGAGGGACACGAATGAACTTTGGAACCATAGGGAATGTTCCAAAATTCGAAAAGGAAGAGATTCAAATTCGGATGAATGTGATTCTATAAATCAAATTTACCATACATTCTAAGTTTTGCCAAGAGCCAAAGCTCTGATACCAAATGTAACGACCCAGTATTTTCAACCATTCGCATCCGCGCATGTCGGACTTGAATTGTTCAAAATACTGTGTTGTAGAATAAATTTGGCAAAACTCAGAATATACAATAAATAGATCACAGAATCACATACACAGATATCAGAATCTCGCAGCGGAAATTAAAATTTAGTGGTTCATGAAGCCACTGATATAACTTCAACAAAACAGAACTTACATTGTCTATAATCCTCAATACAAATTTTAAGACATAAATAGAGATAGAGTCTTCAAAGTCTTGAATTCCAGAAAAGATAAAGGTTGAAACAACTTCCAGCAGCGCGAATGATCTACTGAGTGTCCTAGCTACGGAGAAGAAATTGAAGCTGCAACTCAGGCTGACCCGAGCGTACAATAAAACAAAACACTCGAGTCAGGACATACATACTTATATAATGTAAGCTAAATCAAGTGTACTGAATATATAGCAAGTAACTCAAAGGATGCCTGGGACCGCCCATCCTCTAAGGATCCGTTAAACTATTTACTATGTAGTATATTGCGCTATTATAATAGTGTCTATTTATAAAGTAAACATACTTATTTCTTAGCATTAAGGGGTTACCCATATAGCCCTTAACACGTAATAGTCCCAGTAGTCCATCCAATATCATAGCTCCTCCTGATCGGGAAGCAACTAGAGGATACCACACGGGCTACGGGAGAAATCCAAACTCGTACAAGGCTCGATATGGTAGGTGACACGGCACAACGAGGCAATGCCAGGGTAGATATACCAATTGCTATCCGGACCGGTGGTAACGCGAAGCCGCAGCAACCGCCCACCTCGAACAACACTCCCAAATCAAAGGGTGCACCCAAACAATCACAAGAGTAATAGAAAGGTATACGAAGAAGTGCGTTCGATCAGAGGAGCTACCTCATTAATCCGAGAATCGCTCCTGTTTTAGCCACCTTATGCCAACTCACGGGAGTCGGGTCCACGTATATACCTTTCAAGAAACCGTCTCCCCCAACCTACTTCATTCTGGAATCTCCACCGCGTACACGGTTAGTCAAAGTGGTTTCGGTATCGACAGAGAGTATGTCCATATCCGATCCCGGTCTCTTTGCTAACCAAACGTTATTATAACCCGTGGTTATTTAAAAACAGTTTATACTTTAAAACAGAATAAACATTTCCATTTCAAACTATAAATACGATATCATTTTAAAACCCAAAACAATATGATATCGTTATATCCAAATATAATTCTTTTCCAAAAACCATACTGCTTAAAAATTTTAAATATCTGGAAACCAAATATTTGAATTATATCTTCGAAACATAATATTTTGGAAATTTACTTTAAAACCATATCTCCCAAACACCAATGGTTTGGACATTCAACGGTATATGGAATAACTGGTTTAACTTTATGGTTACTTTGTAAAGAAGAAAATTTACATAGCTTTACAAATATATTTCTTTATTTAAAGTTTTAAACCATAATTTAAACATCACTTTACGTTCCCAAAACCATTTCAATTCCTATATATATGTATATATCCAATTGGAGTATTTACTATTCAAAACTAAGGTTGGATTTTTATTCTTTCAACAAATCAATGTTTTAATTTTTAGTCTTGAATATTCCCATAAATTCCAAAGATAAAATCCCAAATTTTAGCCATTTACTATTTCAAAATTTACTTAATACTAGAATCTTAAATTTATTAAGGAAAATCCAGTTATAAATATCGAAATCAAATTCCTTAAATTTTAAAATAACCAAATTCTAGATTCTGTAGCATTTAGGAGATGCTACCTAAAGTTATAAGTAAAACTAGTCCAATTTCAAAAGGACAGCATTTAAATGCTGTAGTAGATTGTTTAACTTAATAAATATTTCTAAATATAACTTATTTATCTATTTATTTATTAACTGAAGTCTTAATCTTTCAAAATCCCGATTTACCAAATAAGTTATATTCCATAAATTTATTCAAATATTTATTTATTTCTTTATTTATAACTTATTAAAAATCAATATAAATTCCTTTAAAGATATAAATCAAATATTTAACTTCCAAAATGATTTTAAATATTTCAGAAAATATTATAAGGACCACGGGCCTGTATATAGTTTTCTAGCCTAGGTCAAGTGATACGGATGTATATCATTTCAATCCGAAATTTGCAAAACCCCGGGTTCTATCATTTCAAACCCGCAATCCCAAGTAAATTTACAGCAGTTAACAGAACAAGTGAACAGTAATAATCAATTTGGCCTATCATTTCAGCCCATGACAATATATATATTTAACAGGGAACTTGCAGTGTGATTTAAGCAGTACATAAACAATAACATAATATAACTGCAGATATAATACAACAGGTAAATAACTGATAAGGTGTCAATGGGGTTCATCATTCTATATTATACTGCAGACAGATAATAGTGACATAAATTCTTACACATACACTTGCAATAATTTACTAAAATATAAATACGTATGTCTGGTGAGAAATACTCACCTGAAGGTTGCAGAAAATTTTTGGATTTTAAAACGACGATTCACCGGTAAAGAGTAATAGAAGGTAACGATCAAAATTCCCGAACGTCGCCTAGATTCAAATCTAGAACAAAATTCAAATATTTTGAAATGCGACTTTAGAATTTACGGTCAAAGAAAAATTAAAATAGAACGAAAATTTGTTTGTTTTGCTCGACCACTCCACCGTGTAATATGACCAAAATATACCCAAAAACGTGAACCGGGCTAACCTCTAAAATTTTTGACGAAATTCCCTAAAGTCAGACTGAACAATATGGTGATACACACCGGTACACGACAAAATCTTTCCTAAAACCACTATGGCCAAAAGTTGAATACGTATACTTGTGCACACAAATTCCTTTTGCTCCATGGCCGTGCATGTGTACGTATGTGCACACTCTTCCTCCTAGTTTGCTTATGCACACGGCAATATGACTACTCTTTCCACCTATTATCTGCTCCTCCCAGATTATGATCATGCATGCACTATATCTCATTGCATCCAAAAAGTGTTGCCTACATTATCTCCACTCAGCTACAATTTTTCTCATCTTAAATTTATCTTCCAGGCTTCAAAATTTGTACAGGTAGAAAGCTTAAGCTTCCACGCAACTACCCGAGTATATCATGAAATTGCTTCGAGCCAATCATGCAAACTCTTCGAGTCCATTTGTCAATTACTTCGAGTCACACATGCAACTCTTTGTGCAGTTCACCTATTGTTCTCTGTTTGAAATGAGGACAACTACCCCTCTGCAAAAATTCTGCAACAATAACCCCCTTCATTCCTGGTACCTAAAACCCCACTGCTTCTCCTATCTAGCCTCATACTCCAGTTCTCTCGACCACAAGTCTCAGTCACCTTCCAAAGTCGAACTTCACTGGACGTGTATAAGTGCACAGTCGAATCATTGCATACTGGGAGCTTTTGTGTGAATTCCTCTGGCAAACATGTCCAATTCCTATGCGCAAATGCTCATCATCACTGAAGCCTCAACCCATCAACCCCTTCAGACCAACTCACTCGTGTCAGTTGTGCACGTGCACACAGTGATGCCACATGTACAGCTTACCCCTGAAACTACAAACGTGTAGACTAACCCTGATGCCTTAAATGCAACTGAACTCTCATCCTGTAGTTCAAGTCTCTTCAAGTATACACCACTAGTCAGGATTTGCTGCCTGTAAGGTTGATAAATATCTCAGACAACTATTTGAATGCAGCTGTTACTCAGATATGTGTACTGCTATGCTGCCACTATCTAAGCTTCTATTTTTGTTTAACTTAGTTTTACATCATATCTTACACATCTTATATTAAAACTTTCCACCTACCTCAAATCTATTTACCTGATCATTCAGATCCGCTTGTTCACCCTATAATTTCGACTTCCAGGCTATCTTCCACAAACCGAGCCACAACCTATTCTACTTCGAGAAACAATGCAATTTCTTCGAGCAACCAGGTAGTTGCTTCGAGACACACTGACATGCAACAGCCCAAAAACAAACTCCTCTCTCTTTCTTTCTACCATCAGTGATACATACTTTCTTCACAATAAACAACTCACTCAACTGTTGCTTGAACCAGACTTTCCCATCATCAAGCCTTATTGATGCTTGAACCAAATTCCCAGACTTCCCAGACTCCCCAAAATATTTGTCTTCTCATTCACTGATTGCCTACTGCAAACTTATGCAACTATGAGATTCTACATCTATAGGCTATAACTTTCTCCTATGCAACTAAGGCAACTTACCTCACTATGACTCACATATCATCAACTAAGGCATTCAGGTCCATATATATCTATTTCATATACACACTTGTTTTGGGCAGGGACAGAGTGGATTGGCCGAGCAAGGCATCAATAAAAGGAAAAAAAAAAAAAAACAAAGAACTGAAGGAGAAAGGAGGAGATCACAAATATTACCTGATGAATAGAGAGGAAGCAAGGCAGAATACAAGAGATGCAGAGCAAAAATGATGCACAGGAGCAAAGATTTATAGGCATAGTTTGCGAGATTTCAAGGGAAGTAAATGTAACAAAACGTATCAGTTATGAAAATAAAATTGTTTAACAATTATGCGTGAAGTCCTTGACAGTTCAGAGGGAAGAATTTTGAGCCGTTTGCAAATTCTAAAGGGTTCGATCTGTGGCAAAGATCAAAGGAAAGGAAGCAACGGCCCAGAGATTTTAAAGCATCAGTTATCTGGTGTGATATATGTGCGTGATTTAAGTTGATAAATGATGAACAGAGGTTAATGCACAGAATATATACACGTTACTTTCTTCTTAAAGCTTGCGTGATTAGAGTTTTATAACAGATGAAGCAGAGTCAGTGGATCTTTAAATTCATCTGTTACACTTTAGCATTTGCTTTCGAATTATGGGAAGGTTGAGAGTTTACAAATGCAATCTGAATCAGAGGGAAACGTATCAGTTTTTTATGTTAAATGTTTTACTCACTTGATTCCTTCAGTTTGTACATTTTTGTGTAAAATTTGTTTTCAGTTATAAATCTTGACTTTTAATCTGATAGACTTTCGGTTTCCTCATGTTACTCTCGTGATTTAAGCAATGAGATGAATGTATAGTGTAAAACTTGTTTGATAATTTTTAAATGCCAGATCAATGTTTGTCTCAGTTTTAAGGTAGATGCTTGTACATGTGATATAAGCTTGGATATAATGTTTTGTTCGTTACTCTATGTCCACCTCATTTCATATAGACATTTCGATTTTTCCCTTTTTAGTTTTGAAAACAATAAATGAAAAGGCAAAAATCTATGCAAAGAAACATATACAAATTATAAAAACCAAAACTGACCATCTAAACCAAAGTAACGTTTGGAATAAAATACTGACTGATATTTTTCTTCAAAATTATTCGAAAACTTGATTTTTACACTACGTTAAATAGACGCAGTCTAAAACATCAAAAATATTCATAAAAATAATATTTTAAAAACACCCGTTTTATTACGTTGCTTATACCCTATAATTGACGCGTCTTTTAAACGCGAAATTTGACAGTTAAATCATAGCTTAAAATTTTACAGTTATTATTAAATTTTATTGACATACAAAATTTTATAAAATATATCTTTAAATTAAATAATTAAACTATATTGTTAAACACAATTTATGTAAAAATATATTTCCAAATTTTAAAATAATTAAAAGAAAATAGATAGCTAAAACTAGGGCTGTTACATAAATTGTCCAAAACTTAACTTTATCCAATTTTAAGTATAACCAATGAAATAATATTCTTTTTTTTATTTTGCTTATTCTCAATAGAAGTAAATCCAAGTCCTAAATAAATATTCTTTTAATTTAAGTTTCATTTAACTTCCTTTAATTAATTACTGATGGTATTTAAAATTACCAAATTCCAATTTCCATACTATTTAACACTATATAATTCAATTTGCATGCAATTCAATATTATTTCATCCAACCTGTGATATGACAACATATATATATATAATAAATAAATATGTTTGAGGAATCCTGTTGGATCCCTCCAACCTGTTTTCCCTGCATCCACAGATGTTAGAACAAAATAAAATATCAATTCCACTTCAAAGTGGAATATTGCAGTATATGGGTCATATATTATCATCCGCTATTATGCGGTATATAGAGTCTATTAATTATTCACTAATTTCAACTATCATTCAAGCAATACATAAATTTAAATTCAACAATTTAAATTTATAAATCAACTGAGTGAGATTAACTCACCTTTGATTTTGGGTTAGCTAAACCGATCCAATCCTGACTTGTTTCCATATTCTTGACCTTGAATAACAATTTCATGGATTTTACTAATATTCGAATAATCGAATAATTATTTATCGTTTAAATAAATTTATGTTAATCTAATAATTTAATCTTAACTAATGATTTATTTTTAGCAAATAATTAAATTTTAAACTGATTCTCCCTTTATAAAAATCTTCCAGTGACTAAAATAATTAAATAAGCTAATTAAACAAAATAATCACCTAAGTAAATTACTTTTTAAAATGAACTAATAATAAATATATCTTTCCCTTTGAAACTGCTTATCTCCAATTGACATATTGATTTTATACTGAAACTATCTATATATATATATATACTTATATAAATAAGTAAATAGATTTCAGGAATCAAATTGTTATATGGACTTCGAATAGTTTTAAATTCATATTTATTCCCAAAACAAAATCTTATATACATACATATATTTTAAATTAAATTAGGTTAAATTTTTAAGAACTAGAACTATTTAACAGTAAAAATAATTTGACATTTTTTTTTTCTCTGCAGAATCAAAACCCAATTTACTTAAATTTAAGAATTAAATTAACTGACTAAGTACATAATAATATAAAAGTTATACCTCACTGCCTCTCGACCTACACCTCGACCCTTCATGATTCCTAGCCTCCACGCAAAAAAAAAAAAACTCCTCAGGTTGGACATGAACGAGCTGTCGCGTGCGACTCCTTGCTCGAGCTTCCTGCGTCGCACACGACTCCATCAGCACCACACGAAGACGCGCTTGTCACCTCCCCATCGTGCCGCCACGCCACCGTCATCGCGCACCTCGCGAACGTCCCCTGCCACCTCCAATCACTCGCCGCCTCGCACGCCAAGCCATCGCCGCGACGCATCCCCCCCCTCGACTCGAGATCCAGCAAAAGAAACACGGCTCGACCATTATTCGAACGCGAAATGATTCGCGTGATTTCCCCCTAATTCGATTAAGGGTTTTGTTCTTTTTTTTTTTTTTTTTAAGCGTGCCGTGAAATGGCTGAGAAAGAAGAAGGGAATCGGAGAAGACTTGATAAATTAAAATATAGGAGGAGATGGTTTCGCGACTTAAAGGAAAGGAGCGCAGATTATTTTGATGTTTGGTTTCTGAACGAAAGTATGAACGAGAAGCATCGTAAAAATAGAAAAGATGGGAGGCGTATTCAGGAAGACAAATAATAGTGTGTTGAGGAAGCTATGCGAATTATTTTATTTTAAACGTTATATTTTAAAATCTTCTCGAATTCAATTATAGCGCGTTTGCTTATCATACAATCACACGGTCACTCCAAAAATTACGAAATTTGAAATCCGGTAATAATTCAATATTACGGATCCAACGGAACTGGTTTCGTTGAATTCCGAGACTGTGTCTCGGAAGGCTATTTTCAATTATCAATTTAAACCATGTAAATTTTAAAATTGAACAAACAACTGTTAAATTCAATTTTAATTCATCTATTATTCTCAGTATTATTAATACAAATTTTATAGGCTGTTAAAATATTTTTAACATGCTTACAATTCCTGATTTAAATAATTTACCCAATTGTCAACTGCTATTTAATTTATTCAATTAGTCGTTATATTTAAATTTTGAATCTCCTTTATTAAATATAATCAAACTTTTCATATTGAAAACAATTTATATTTCAAATTAATTATTTAAATTTATTTTAAATATCATAAATTAGCTGTTGAAAAAGCCGGGTCGTTACATTCCTCCCCCCTTAAAAGAATTTCGTCCCCGAAATTACTAGTTAGGAAGAATGGTCATATACCTGTTATTATTACTTTGCAATCAACAATTCAACATCCTACCAACTACCCATTTTAATAAAAGATGCATTACCCTTCTTAATAACTTTCTAAACTTTTCCCTAGTTCAAACTATACTATATGCTTAACTATTCAAGTTTCAATTTAAACTCAAATTTTGACTTATCAAAATTTTCTCAAAATTTTTCTAACACCCTAAATTCCCGAAATTTTTTGCCAGCGTCTCCTTTGCGCGGCTAGCACGGTACAACTACAAAATGGCTCTACGGCCTCTCAAAAACTCAAAGAAAACAAAAGGCCAAGCGGCTCAATCAGAATCCCAATCAATTTCCATATAGAAATTCAAACACATACCTTTTTGTCCAGCATTTCAAATTTTATCTTTTGAAACCAAACTCAATTCTCTTAATCTTTATATTACCTGCATAACCTTACACAGCAATATATCCAAACACAATTTACAAAACATTTTATCGATATCCTCACAAATGTCCATATCAATTCATTCAAGTATTTATTTAGCTTACATTTGAACTATCCATTCTCGATTGAGAATGTTTCATTCCTTATTTAAGTTAGTATAAACATCTTATGTGTTTCTTATATTTACCTTCATCTTACCACTTTAGTTTGTATTCATCCTTAGTCAATTTATTCTTTCATTCCCATATGAATTTAATTTATCTATAACTCTAAATATTCAAATTCTAATTTTCATTTATATCAAATTCATGTCTTAAATTTTAAATTAGTTTCATTCACTAACTTATTTAAATTTTCAATTTGAAAACATTTGTCGTTGACAAAATTTTCTAAAA
Organism: Allium cepa; assembly: GCA_030765085.1. Lineage (NCBI taxonomy): Eukaryota > Viridiplantae > Streptophyta > Magnoliopsida > Asparagales > Amaryllidaceae > Allium > Allium cepa. Next base: position 337,741,164 of record CM060932.1, on the reverse strand, counting down.
TTTCAAAATTTTTCTAACTCCCAAAATTTCTGAAAAATTTTGGCCGGGTCCCCTTTGTACGGAGGAGCTTTTGCAATTTGACAATAGATATAAATATGTATACATCGACCCACACGGTCGGAAAAACTAAAAACAGTTCATATTTCCTAGTTTGTATTGCGTAGGCGTACCTTATTTAGCATTTTAAGCAAGCGGCTTATTTTATTTTAGCATTTACACGCCCAAAATCCCGCTATACAGTCTTCTGGTACCTGTACTTACTCAATTTATAAACATTAGTAACATATTTATGACAATTTATAGCATTGCATTCATTTAAACAACTACAACACATCCAAAACATAAGCAATGCAATATAAATAACTTCATAACAAATTTTTATGGTTTCCAAACTAGTTCCATTTGTTTCTAACTGACGCAAACACTGTTTGCATCCAACTTTAAGTAGGTTACGACACACTTACTTAACTCCAATTCATAATTATGTCCAAACAAACCTATTCTCTATTTAATTGATTTCCAAAATCAATTCCTGCTTCTTATCAATTCAAAACCATATTTTATAAGCAATTTTATGCGAATCAAGTTCTATAAGCAGGTAATAAGGTTTTCCAATTAAATCCAATTGCTTTTACTCAATTAATAACATCATATGTGATTCAGAATGATTTCCAATATCATTCTTTTATTCAATCCATTCTTAAAGCAAACTAATTTGTATTCATGGCAGTTTTATTCCAAAATCAAATTTAATTACTTTTATCATTCCATAGAACTTTATTCAATCATGCTTACGTCAACAACAATTATTTCTATGCAAATTACAACAATATTCATACAAACAACAAACAAACAGTTACTTTATTTTATAACTATTTTTAAAAATTAATTCCAACTCTAGTTATATGAAATCTCATTCCATTTCTAATTTATTTATAAACCATATCTTTGCATTGATTTATTCAACACCGTTTTTATTAAGCTCGACAACTTCAATGCTTAAAATTTAACAAACATGTCTCAAATTTATATAAGTCGTGCTTCATTGAATTTAGACTTAGGTTAATTTACTTCAAATTATTTAATTTTCATAACTTAAGTTAATTTCATTTGTCCATAATTTCTTTTCCAATCTAATTTGATTTTATTCAAATCACATTTCTTTCATTTACTCCTTAACTCAATTAATTATTTCATTTAAAAAAATTCAATTTCCATGTTCGATTCATTCTCGAACTTATTTAACTTATTACAAGACCACTTTCACTTTATTTACACACAATTGGATTTTGGTTGCACTTCTAACCATCATATTTAATCCAATTTCAATTTATTTACCAATCAATCCAAGTTGAATTTTATATTTACAATTCAAGTTCTTTCTACCATTCACTTAAATTCACAACCCCATCTTATTAATTCACCATTCAACTCTATTTAACCAATTCAAAGTTTATTCACATATTCAAGTTACTAAATTATCCCAAATTAGTTTATTTCCAATTTATAATTCAATACTTGATTTTTTTTTCAGCTTCAAAAATCTCTCCATTTAAATTTCTTTGGTTCAATTTTATTTTATAATTCAGGTTTGGATTTTCTATTCATTTCCCAAATTCAAACAATTCTATTTGATTTATTTATTCCATCATAATTTTACAAGTCCACTTCTTATTTATCTTCACACTTCCATTTATTTACCAGTTAACCATATTCCCATTTTATTTTACTTCGGGTTTATATATTTTTACTTAGCCAAGTTATTTCAGCACCTCTCAATAAGCTATCGAAGTCTTATTACTTCAAATTCATATTTCACTTAGCTTACATTAAATCCATCTTCATTTCACTGTTATGAATTTTACTCAAGTGAGAGTTTTATTATAATATCATCTACATCTCAATTTAATTCATCTTCATTCAAATTCAAACATTAACCTAGCTTAAGTTAATTCCAATTAAATCAAAGTGCTCAATCCAATTAAATTTGCTATTCACTTTCCATTCACATCACTTTACCAGTCCATCTTATTCAATGAACTTTCACTTCCATCAAAACCACCTTTCCATAAATTTTAAACCTTAAGTTTATTTATTTATTGCAACTTCTTACTTAAATTCATTGCAATTTATTTGATACCCATCTAGATCAAATCCCATGTGATTTAATTTACCATCCAAATTTTTTAAGATAATATTCAAGGCCAATTTATATAATTGAGATTCATATTAAATTTGACTTACCATTCAATGGAATTTCTATTTATAACTCGGGTTTCATCACTAAATTCCATTTTTAATTCCAATTACAATTTAAATCATATACAACTGAATTTATTTTCCAGTTTAATTCAATTTACTTCCATTCACATAACTTGAATTAATTTCAATCCACTTCAAGTTTTATTCAAACTTCTCAATTCATTCACATTCTAAATTTTTATTCACTTCCCTACTTTATTTATTTTTATTTATTTATTTATTTTATTTTCATCATCTCACTTCAATCACAACAAAAATTTCTTATTCATTAATTACATTTCAAAATTTTAATCTTAAATCCAAGTTAATTTCTCATTTCTAACCTTCACTTGATTTTAAATTCCAAAATTCAAATTTAATGATTTCCTGGGTTATATAAGCTATTTCGGATTTCAAAATCTCATTTGTCTACAATATTAGCATCCAAACATCCAAGTTATAATAATTTCAGAAAAATATTCCTTTTATATCAAAATATATTTTGGATGAAATTATTTCATTCACCCACCTTTGAAAATCAGTATTGTGTCGAATTGCTCTACTCAAGTGTTTAGAAACCCCTTCGGCACAGTTGTGCAGACTGTGCTGACGAAGGTTCATATACCACTCAATAAATCAATCAACGCAATATAAAATTATTTTATATTCACTAACAAATATGCGCTCATATCTATAAATACGCTCAAACTCATTCTAGAGTACCATTGACTCTATCTCTAATGAGTAATTACCCACCAGAGCCAAGGTTCTCACTTAACCTTTCAGCTCTGATACCAAGTGTAACAACCCGGAAATTTTCGAACCCGAAAACTCCAGATAGTTATGAAAAAGAAGAAAGGGATAGAAGAAGAAGAAGAAGAAAAACATCAGAATCTCACATCGCAGCGGAATAAAATATAATATATAGAATACAATTTTAAATACAAGAAATCTGTACTGTATACATATACATACATACCATCATCAGAGTACATCAATCAACTCATACAGAGACAACCACTATAAGATCATACACAGCGGAAATAATAGGCAAATACGTAGATACGCTCTGTCATCAGCTCGTCTCCTGAGCTCCAGTATAAAACCTGAATCCTGTTTAACTCGGTCTGACCCGAGCATCATATAAAACAACACCCGAGTCAGTCTGGAAAACCAGCGTGAGAAAATCACACTCAATTGGATTATTAAAGTTTCAAAAATCTTTTGAAAATAAAAGCATCTCGTAAGACCACGCCACAAATAAACATGTCGGGTTTTTACCTTACGATAGCTAAAACAATTTTTATGAAAGTTCTCTGATATTCTTATAGTGTCTATAGAAAGTAAATAGAATCTACCTGAAATGCTTGCATCTCACGTTTCAGCAATAGTTGGTCACAATCAAAACCGTACAGGCGCTTATTGGAGTTCGGATCCCATACAATGGCAGGGCTACTGGGGTACCGCCCGTCACAGTACCTGGTCTAGATCAGAGTACCGAGGAGCCACCCTAACTCCCCTGCAACACAAGACCGGAACCATTCCTTACTGAACAGTCCCAAGCAAGATCACCCCGCAGTTGGCGCGACCAACCGCCCACTAAGCCGAATAAAAGGGACATCTAGACAGGGGAAACCTCACTCTCCAGTGGGGGCTACCCACGAAGTCTTGCTGCACCTCTCCTGTTTTAGCCATTCTCGGTTGATGAGGCTTGAGGTTAAACGTTACCTTTCAAGAACGTATCACTTAGAATGCTCATCGTCCACCTGACTACGTTCTGAAAGTATTCAATCCATACAAGTTGCCCTGGGTCTGGACAAACCGAATCACCGTCTTCAACTCTTCACGGTCTTCATTCGTAATCGTTCAAACCGGATCGAAGTGGTTTTCGGATAAATAAATCCGATCCCGGACTCTTCGAAACGATCAGCGCATTGTCCAATATTGATAGTCGGTTATTTAACTATCAATTAATCACACACAAGCAACCATCAAATAATTTCCACAAATTATTTATCTCAAATATCATTCAGACATTGTTTCCATTTTACCCGGTTTGAAACAAATTTTCAAAGTCCTTTATTTCCATGAAATCATTTAACTGATTTCTTATACTCACTCAATTTGATTTACCCTTTGAAAATATCCTTTATTTCTCATTCCTTTCTCAAAATCAATTTATACTTCTGCTTATAAATTTCAAACTCAATTTCTCCACTCTATAAGATTTCTCCTAAATCTTACCTCATTTGAATAAATTTTTCTTACCATTACAAGAGGATTTTATTTGGATTTTAAAAACATTTTGGAAACATATAGATTTATAAAATAAGAAGTAATATTAAATATTAAAAAATTATATCTGGTTATTTATAAGTTTTCAAAGCTGGTTTTAGAAAAATTAGAGTTTATAACAAATAATTGCTAAACCTTCAAAAATAAGTAATTTGAAATATTTTTGTAACAACCCGGTATTCGTGTCGATTTATAATCGACATTAAACGATTAATATTGACCCAAATTTCCGTTTGAATTTTTAAATTTGAATTAAAATTCTTTTGTATATGGTTAAAAGGGGTTTCCGGGCTTTAGTTTTCTCGGCCCACTTAACTATTTTATGCCGTGAAAAATTCATTCCCTTTTCCCCCTTTAACCCGTTCCCCTCTCTAATTTCTTTAACCCGATCCCCCCTTTTTTTCATTTTCATTTTTATAAAACCCTAAACAAAAGAAATTTAATGGCGGCCCCTTTGCATTTGTCGTTCGTCTTCCTTCGCTTGCTCGTGGCTGCGTCGATCGATGCTCTCGTGCTCGGCTTCCCCTAAATTCGTCGACATGGTGAGTAATTACTACTCACATCTAATTTAAACTCTAGCTAGTTAAATCTTGTGCTTTTGTGATTTACTTGGGTTGCTTGATTTTACGATATTGATGTCGTTCGATTTTCGGCCTTGTTCGATTCGATTGTTGCCTTGAGTACTCGGTTGCTTTTAGCTTGATACACGTGGTTTTTGAGCTATTCGATTTCTGATAACCTTGTCTCTGACTTGTGCATTCCATTCTCATGAGTTCTTATCTGTAGTATATCCTGATGCTCTTGAGCTAGTCTGCAATGTCAGGGTGGATTTTGATGGTTGTTGTTGTGTTTCATCATGATTTGCATTTTTGATGCTCTTTGAGTTGCAGTGCTTCATTTCTGGTGACATGTGCATTTGTCTTTGCACTTGCATACTGTTGCCTGTTGCAGTTTGGTTACTTGTGTACATACTTTGTCGAATTCACTCGAGAAGTTTGGTTATTTGAGTTTTCACTACTACCATGTGTCACTATACATTGTTGACCATTGTTCCAGTTATGTGTTGTATTTGCACATGTTTGTATATGCAGATATTTGAGCATATTTTATTGCTGTCCACTGCCACTCTTGTTTGCATATTTATTATGCAGACACTTGAGCATTCCTTTGATTGTTCACTGCAACTTTTTGCTGTCCACTGCCACCCTTGTTTGCATATTCAATATGCAGACATTTGAGCATTTTTTCTTTTGTTGCTTATTTTGTCATTTCTTTTTGAGATATGACCTGACTTTGTTCAAACTGTTTCACTGTCGTACTATGTTTATGTATGTGTCATCTCCATGTATATACATACATATATGTATGTATATATGTGTGTGTGATGGCTCGATATCAATTCTGATTTCATGTTTTCAGGATTAACCAGAGCGTGTCTAAAATGTTTTGAGTTGTTTCTTTATTGCAGATACACATGTCTGAATTTCCTTGTTAGACTTGGTATTGCACAAGAAGAACTAGTCATAGTGTATTGTTCTACTTCGAGTTAAATTGCCCTCGTTTTCCCTGAACTCCTGATTGCTTGAACATATTGAAGTCTTGTTACAGCTCATGTTCATGTACATATTCATATTTCATATGTTGGTCTGGTTCTGTTTCTTTTCACCTCTGCACATTTTGCAGTCCCTACTTGCTGTTGCACTTATATATAGCTATGTACGCATATGTTCTTGAGTCAGTTTCATTGTGGTTGTGTTATCACCATGTTGGTTTGACTTGAACTCGATTCACTTGATACTGTTGGCATTCATATGTTTACAAGTACATTTCATATACTTGTAGCCATTCATGCAAAATTCTGCTGCCTTCTTCTGTTTCATTTCATTCTGGAACCATCATTTTGTGACCCTTTTCACTAGTGTTTTCCACTGTTGCATTGTTTGGGTGATCGTTGTACATATGAGATTGATTCATATGTATGCTAGGCAATGTTTACATTGTATTGCCTTAATTTTTGTGCTCTCCTCTTTAGCATATACCTGTACATTGCTATGTGCACTTATGTCCATGCTTTCATTTGATCTTGTGGTGTCTGCAATTCAATTGCAGTTTGTTCTTGTGTCTGTGTGTGTGGTGCCATACCCCTGGTGCCCTCACCCTCCTCCTATTTTTGTAGCTGTCCCACTGCTTTGTGTTTTGGATGCAGACTTGTTGCAGTCTCTCCTTTTCTGATGTGTGCTGTGGCACCATTTCATTGGTGCTCTCACCTTCATTTGAGTTGTGTCTTCATGTTATACACTGCATATTTGTGTGACAACCCTTTGCTGATGTACTTGAGCATGCATTCCTGATCATGCCACTGTTTGCATTTTTGATTTATGTGGTTTATGTGGTCGAAATGTTTTTATTGTGCATATCTGTCTACTTTGACCACCGAGTTCGTGGCATTGATATTTGAACCTTCGTTGATTTTGGTTCGTTGATCTTATGGGTACATCATCACTGTAGTGGCACGGCAGTGCACGCAAGCGTGAACTGCAGCCACACGGTATTCGGTTGAGTACATCATCACTATAGTGGCAAGGCAGTGCACGCAAGCGTGAACTGCAGCCACACGGTATGGCGTGTATGATATTCTTTTTGTTTTGACTTATGGATCTTTTTGCGTATTCCATATTCCGTAGTGGCGAGGCAGTGCACGCGTGCGTGTACTGCAGCCCTACTCGACTTAATATTTTAACTGATATTTAAATGTTTTGAACTGTTTTGTTCGTTTCAATTCAATATTATGAATTGCATACTGATTTGGTTTAATTACTGTCGTCTATTCATTATTTAATTATTATTGCTTCTGTGCACTAATAACTGAGTTTGAATTAGACTGACCCGAGTATTATTTTCTTTTGAATCTAATACTCGGGTCAGACCGAGTATTTACAGGTTGTAGATATTCTGCTTGGGTTGCTGCTAGAGCTATGAAGTTCTTTCATATCTTTTGGAGTAGTCATCATTTGTAGTAGTCTGTATTATTGTATAGGAAGATATGTATTCATGTATATTATATACGTTAATGTACTTGTATATGTAACTTCCTGAGTTGACTATTGTAGTTGTATCACATGTACCGTGTAAACGTATTGTAACTGACATCAGTTATATATATATGAGATTTTCTGATTTATCTGTGTTCCGCATTTATATTTATCTGTGTTATTAGTTTATATTTGTCCTAGACTATTATAGCCACCGTGTGGTAGCTTTGAGTTTGCATCGGCATGCCGGATTCTCTTCTGAAATTAAAAGCATGTTTTTACTATCTGACATATCGGTGTTCGCACAAAGCAATTACACGGATGGTCGCTCCTCAACAGCCTTATTATCCGTGCTAGTTGACAGCACTACACCGTAGTGTTCTTGGCTAGCGTGGGTATAGAGGTGGGGCGTCACAGCTTGGTATCAGAGCCTGGGGTTTAGAACAAATATAAAACATAACTTAGATAGTACATGTGTTACAACTATTTGTCGATGTTTTATTTCACATCTTTGTCTTAAGATCATCTTTGATTGTTAGGAATGAATTCCTAACGCTTATTCGTGAACATTGCTGCTATTCTCTATCGCACTTGCTCACTTGAGTTTACACTTCTAAGTATCAGTGTATATATGCTCTACCAAGTGCATATTGCTGCAACTAGTACCCACTTCGATTTGAACTCGCATTGTTTATTCGAACTGCTATATATATGCATTCTTATCTCTGATTCGTGTACTTAATGCAGTCTCCATGCAATTAAGTTTTGGGTATCAATCTTTGTGACAAATTGAGTTTCAATTGTCGACTTGATCGATTCTTCCTTTCCGGTTAGTTGTTATCACCTTTGTTGACTTTGATAACTTCTATTTCAGGAATTTTGGGTATTCCTACTTTGATGGATTTGGAATCGAATTCTTTGTATTTTATTCACGTCTTCGAATGTGAATCTTAGTGAATTGATTTGGTTTTCGAATTTAATCGATTCTTGATTATTTCCCGATTTGTTGCTATCATTTATTAGCAACTTTGATGACCTTTTCTTCGGGATTTTTGTGAACATACCTTTCGATGAATTCGGTATCGATTTCTTTGGATTCTATTCACGTCTTCGTATGTGAATTCTTGTGATTGATTGTTTCTACAATCATTTTTGTGATTTGTCACTTTAAAAATATAAAGGTTTCAATACTAGTAGTAAATATCAAAACTCTTTTATCAAAATGTTTTCAACTCTATTTTCAATACCAAACTCGTTTTTGAAACCGTTTTCCAATCTATTAGTATATACAAATCTTTATTTCACTCGTATGAGAAATCTAATTAAACGGCTTAGTAAAACAAGTGGTATGAAACGCTTGCGTTTACTTCGTCGGTTAATTGTTGGACTTGTTCGATTGAACCTCTAGTGACAAATTTTATTAGTAAAGATTTACAGTTTGTCCGTAAATATTTAAGTTAAGTAAGTGGTTATGGGACATGATGCTAAACTTTTATATTTACTAGCTTAGTGTAATTGACACTTCTCGTTGATCATGACGATCATTTTTACGGTTAGACTAGGCCTCATCGGTGTGATTTCGTCTCACACATATCTCTTGGGCTTTGAGGATTGTCTAGACACCACTTGTGTGATTTCATTCACACATACTTTTCTTTTGATTGTGAGGTTAGACTAGACACCACTTGTGTGATTCCACTCACACATACCTCTTTTGATTTTTTGGTTAGTCTGGACCTCAATCTGTGTGATTTCGACTCACACATGTGGGGTAGCGCCCCACGGTCTTCGGGCCATTCTTGTGTCAAAATTAATGGCTTGCAACCATGAGATAGCGTCTCGTTATGCGTTGCACGTGTTGATGATTTTTCATGCTCGCGGGTAGGTGAGATTCCGTGCTCCCGTTCTCGCTTTGCGTTGCACGTGTTGATGATTTTTCATGCTCGCGTGTAGGTGAGATTCCGTGCTCCCGTTCTCGCTTTGCGTTGCCCGTGTTGGTGATTTTCATGCTCACGTGTAGGTGAGATTCCGTGCTCCCATTCTCGCTTTGCATTGCACGTGTTGGTGATTTTCATGCTCATGTGTAGGTGAGATTCCGTGCTCCCGTTCTCGCTTTGCGTTGCACGTGTTGATGATTTTTCATGCTCGCGGGTAGGTGAGATTCCGTGCTCCCGTTCTCGCTTTGCGTTGCACGTGTTGATGATTTTTCATGCTCGCGTGTAGGTGAGATTCCGTGCTCCCGTTCTCGCTTTGCGTTGCCCGTGTTGGTGATTTTCATGCTCACGTGTAGGTGAGATTCTGTGCTCCCGTTCTCGCTTTGCGTTACATGTGTTGATGAATTTTCATGCTCGCGTGTTGGTGAGTTTCCATACTCTCCTTTGAGTTTTCATACTCTGTTCGAGTTTTCATACTCCGTTCGAGTTTTCATACTCCGTTCGAGTTTTCATACTCTCCTTCGAGTTTTCATACTCCGTTTGAGTTTTCATACTCCGTTTGAGTTTTCATACTCCGTTCGAGTTTTCATACTCCGTTTGAGTTTCCATACTCTCCTTCGAGTTTTCATACTCCGTTTGAGTTTTCATACTCTGTTCGAGTTTTCATACTCCGTTCGAGTTTTCATACTCCGTTCGAGTTTTCATACTCTGTTCGAGTTTTCATACTCCGTTTGAGTTTTCATACTCCGGTTCGAGTTTTCATACTCGCGTTCGAGTTCTCATACTCTTAGCTTGTGTTTTCTGGATTTCTTGTGAGGATTTCTAGAATTTGTGCTTCACCAATTTTCGTGATTTCTATTGATAAGTTTTATCAATTCTTGTGCATTGGTGAATTCGTGTGTTATTGACTTGTTATGAATACAAGTTTAGTGTATGATACCCCTTTCTATCTTTGAGAAGATTCTTGTGACTCTTTGGATGAATGAAAATCCACTTATCGAAGTTGCTTCTGATGTCGTTGTTTTAATCACATATTTTAAAAATTGTTTCAAAATATAAATCAAAATTGTTTTCAAAATTTTTACGATTTGCGCTTTCAAAAGAATGAGGAAGCGAATTAAACGTTTCAGTAAAATCGAGGACTATGACCCCTTTCTTTTACTGATTTGCTTAATTCCGGACTTGTCCGTTTGAGAACGTAAAATGTTATTTATTTAAAATACACAATTTAACACTTTCAAGGAAACGATGAAGTGAATTAAACGATTTAGTAAAACTCGTGGTTATGAGTCATGTGCGTTTGCTATTTCGGTTAATTTCGGACTCGTTAATTGAAAAATTTGTAATTTGAAATTTGATTACCGTTGTGGTAATTTCTGATGATCATTTTGATAATCAAATATTTATTGTTTCTGATTATCGCTTGTGATAATCAGATATTTGAGATCTAATTATCGTTTGTGATAATTAGATATTTGTGATTTGATTATCAATTGTGATAATTAAATAATCGTTGATTCGTGATTTCTGATTTATCGTTTTTTGAAAATCAGATATTTATTGTTTCTAATTATCGCTTGTGATAATTAGATGTTTGAGATTTAATTATCGTTTGTGATAATTAAATATTTGTGATTTAAGATTGATTTTCGATTTTGATAATCGAATACTTGTTGATTTGATTATCGTTTTTGATAATCGAATATTTGTGATTTGAGATCTCTGAATTATCTATTGATAATTAGATTTTGTTGATAATTTGTGAATTTCCTTTATGAAATTAAAAGATTTCTTTGGCGTTTATATTGTACTACGCCAGTGTACCGGCTCAATTTTCTGCTATTCATGACGTTTTCCACGTCTTCCAATTACGGAAATGACTTTGGGATTTCCGATCTTTATTCTTGAGCCCGGTATTATTGAAGAAATTGAAGTTTCACTAGATTTGACTTTGAGCAAACACGTTCTGGCTTGCTCCTTCATGCTCTTTATGGTGAACTTCGTATTCCGAATTTCTTCATCTTGTGATGATATGCTCTTATGGTTGTTACTTTTTATCCGTTTGTTCCTTATGATTGCGAGGACGCAATTTCTTTAAGGAGGGGAGTCTGTAACAACCCGGTATTCGTGTCGATTTATAATCGACATTAAACGATTAATATTGACCCAAATTTCCATTTGAATTTTTAAATTTGAATTAAAATTCTTTTGTATATGGTTAAAAGGGGTTTCCGGGCTTTAGTTTTCTCGGCCCACTTAACTATTTTATGCCGTGAAAAATTCATTCCCTTTTCCCCCTTTAACCCGTTCCCCTCTCTAATTTCTTTAACCCGATCCCCCCTTTTTTTCATTTTCATTTTTATAAAACCCTAAACAAAAGAAATTTAATGGCGGCCCCTTTGCATTTGTCGTTCGTCTTCCTTCGCTTGCTCGTGGCTGCGTCGATCGATGCTCTCGTGCTCGGCTTCCCCTAAATTCGTCGACATGGTGAGTAATTACTACTCACATCTAATTTAAACTCTAGCTAGTTAAATCTTGTGCTTTTGTGATTTACTTGGGTTGCTTGATTTTACGATATTGATGTCGTTCGATTTTCGGCCTTGTTCGATTCGATTGTTGCCTTGAGTACTCGGTTGCTTTTAGCTTGATACACGTGGTTTTTGAGCTATTCGATTTCTGATAACCTTGTCTCTGACTTGTGCATTCCATTCTCATGAGTTCTTATCTGTAGTATATCCTGATGCTCTTGAGCTAGTCTGCAATGTCAGGGTGGATATTGATGGTTGTTGCTGTGTTTCATCATGATTTGCATTTTTGATGCTCTTTGAGTTGCAGTGCTTCATTTCTGGTGACATGTGCATTTGTCTTTGCACTTGCATACTGTTGCCTGTTGCAGTTTGGTTACTTGTGTACATACTTTGTCGAATTCACTCGAGAAGTTTGGTTATTTGAGTTTTCACTACTACCATGTGTCACTATACATTGTTGACCATTGTTCCAGTTATGTGTTGTATTTGCACATGTTTGTATATGCAGATATTTGAGCATATTTTATTGCTGTCCACTGCCACTCTTGTTTGCATATTTATTATGCAGACACTTGAGCATTCCTTTGATTGTTCACTGCAACTTTTTGCTGTCCACTGCCACCCTTGTTTGCATATTCAATATGCAGACATTTGAGCATTTTTTCTTTTGTTGCTTATTTTGTCATTTCTTTTTGAGATATGACCTGACTTTGTTCAAACTGTTTCACTGTCGTACTATGTTTATGTATGTGTCATCTCCATGTATATACATACATATATGTATGTATATATGTGTGTGTGATGGCTCGATATCAATTCTGATTTCATGTTTTCAGGATTAACCAGAGCGTGTCTAAAATGTTTTGAGTTGTTTCTTTGTTGCAGATACACATGTCTTAATTTCCTTGTTAGACTTGGTATTGCACAAGAAGAACTAGTCATAGTGTATTGTTCTACTTCGAGTTAAATTGCCCTCGTTTTCCCTGAACTCCTGATTGCTTGAACATATTGAAGTCTTGTTACAGCTCATGTTCATGTACATATTCATATTTCATATGTTGGTCTGGTTCTGTTTCTTTTCACCTCTGCACATTTTGCAGTCCCTACTTGCTGTTGCACTTATATATAGCTATGGATGCATATGTTCTTGAGTCAGTTTCATTGTGGTTGTGTTATCACCATGTTGGTTTGACTTGAACTCGATTCACTTGATACTGTTGGCATTCATATGTTTACAAGTACATTTCATATACTTGTAGCCATTCATGCAAAATTCTGCTGCCTTCTTCTGTTTCATTTCATTCTGGAACCATCATTTTGTGACCCTTTTCACTAGTGTTTTCCACTGTTGCATTGTTTGGGTGATCGTTGTACATATGAGATTGATTCATATGTATGCTAGGCAATGTTTACATTGTATTGCCTTAATTTTTGTGCTCTCCTCTTTAGCATATACCTGTACATTGCTATGTGCACTTATGTCCATGCTTTCATTTGATCTTGTGGTGTCTGCAATTCAATTGCAGTTTGTTCTTGTGTCTGTGTGTGTGGTGCCATACCCCTGGTGCCCTCACCCTCCTCCTATTTTTGTAGCTGTCCCACTGCTTTGTGTTTTGGATGCAGACTTGTTGCAGTCTCTCCTTTTCTGATGTGTGCTGTGGCACCATTTCATTGGTGCTCTCACCTTCATTTGAGTTGTGTCTTCATGTTATACACTGCATATTTGTGTGACAACCCTTTGCTGATGTACTTGAGCATGCATTCCTGATCATGCCACTGTTTGCATTTTTGATTTATGTGGTTTATGTGGTCGAAATGTTTTTATTGTGCATATCTGTCTACTTTGACCACCGAGTTCGTGGCATTGATATTTGAACCTTCGTTGATTTTGGTTCGTTGATCTTATGGGTACATCATCACTGTAGTGGCACGGCAGTGCACGCAAGCGTGAACTGCAGCCATACGGTATTCGGTTGAGTACATCATCACTATAGTGGCAAGGCAGTGCACGCAAGCGTGAACTGCAGCCACACGGTATGGCGTGTATGATATTCTTTTTGTTTTGACTTATGGATCTTTTTGCGTATTCCATATTCCGTAGTGGCGAGGCAGTGCACGCGTGCGTGTACTGCAGCCCTACTCGACTTAATATTTTAACTGATATTTAAATGTTTTGAACTGTTTTGTTCGTTTCAATTCAATATTATGAATTGCATACTGATTTGGTTTAATTACTGTCGTCTATTCATTATTTAATTATTATTGCTTCTGTGCACTAATAACTGAGTTTGAATTAGACTGACCCGAGTATTATTTTCTTTTGAATCTAATACTCGGGTCAGACCGAGTATTTACAGGTTGTAGATACTCTGCTTGGGTTGCTGCTAGAGCTATGAAGTTCTTTCATATCTTTTGGAGTAGTCGTCATTTGTAGTAGTCTGTATTATTGTATAGGAAGATATGTATTCATGTATATTATATACGTTAATGTACTTGTATATGTAACTTCCTGAGTTGACTATTGTAGTTGTATCACATGTACCGTGTAAACGTATTGTAACTGACATCAGTTATATATATATGAGATTTTCTGATTTATCTGTGTTCCGCATTTATATTTATCTGTGTTATTAGTTTATATTTGTCCTAGACTATTATAGCCACCGTGTGGTAGCTTTGAGTTTGCATCGGCATGCCGGATTCTCTTCTGAAATTAAAAGCATGTTTTTACTATCTGACATATCGGTGTTCGCACAAAGCAATTACACGGATGGTCGCTCCTCAACAGCCTTATTCTCCGTGCTAGTTGACAGCACTACACCGTAGTGTTCTTGGCTAGCGTGGGTATAGAGGTGGGGCGTCACAATTTTAAATTCAGAAATGATTTATAAAACCTATATAGTATAGTAATTTAAAAATATTCCTTTTTAAAATAACTTTATAAGTTTAGGAAATCCAATATCCATCTATAAATGCCTCTTGTCCAAATGTACACTTCTTACTTTCGGAAATATCCCACTATTTCCATTTCAAACAAATTTATAACTCAATATAAGAATTTCTCCTTGACTTATTTCTTCCCATATTTACTAGTTTCTTCCTTTCCATTTATAAACCCCGTTTATAAATTTGATAAACTCCCCTGAGTTTTCTATTTATTTATTAAATAATTTTATTCCAAAAAAATTTCATCTTTTAAAATTTTATTTCTCAATAGTATTTCATATCATTTCTTAGTCATTCATTCCTTAATAAAATTCCTTTTTATTCCATAATAAAATTCCCTTTTTATCTCTTGATAAATTTTCAATTATTTCTTTAATTAAAATTTCACTTTTATTCCTTAGAGTTATTAATATATAAGTTAAATTGTCCAAAACTTAACTTTATCCAATTTTAAGTATAACCAATGAAATAATATTCTTTTTTTTATTTTGCTTATTCTCAATAGAAGTAAATCCAAGTCCTAAATAAATATTCTTTTAATTTAAGTTTCATTTAACTTCCTTTAATTAATTACTGATGGTATTTAAAATTACCAAATTCCAATTTCCATATTATTTAACACTATATAATTCAATTCGCATGCAACTCAATATTATTTCATCCAACCTGTGATATGACAACATATATATATAATAAATAAATATGTTTGAGGAATCCTGTTGGATCCCTCCAACCTGTTTTCCTTGCATCCACAGATGTTAGCACAAAATAAAATATCAATTCCACTTCAAAGTGGAATATTGCAGTATATGGGTCATATATTATCATCCGCTATTATGCGGTATATAGAGTCTATCAATTATTCACTAATTTCAACTATCATTCAAGCAATACATCAGATAAATTTTAATTCAACAATTTAAATTTATAAATCAACTGAGTGAGATTAACTCACCTTTGATTTTGGGTTAGCTAAACCGATCCAATCCTGACTTGTTTCCATATTCTTGACCTTGAATAACAATTTCATGGATTTTATTAATATTCGAATAATCGAATAATTATTTATCGTTTAAATAAATTTATGTTAATCTAATAATTTAATCTTAACTAATGATTTATTTTTAGCAAATAATTAAATTTTAAACTGATTCTCCCTTTATAAAAATCTTCCAGTGACTAAAATAATTAAATAAGCCAATTAAACAAAATAATCACCTAAGTAAATTACTTTTTAAAATGAACTAATAATAAATATATCTTTCCCTTTGAAACTGCTTATCTCCAATTGACATATTGATTTTATACTAAAACTATCTATATATATATATACTTATATAAATAAGTAAATAGATTTCAGGAATCAAATTGTTATATGGACTTCGAATAGTTTTAAATTCATATTTATTCCCAAAACAAAATCTTATATACATACATATATTTTAAATTAAATTAGGTTAAATTTTTAAGAACTAGAACTATTTAACAGTAAAAATAATTTTAAATTTTTTTTCCTCTGCAGAATCAAAACCCAATTTACTTAAATTTAAGAATTAAATTAACTGACTAAGTACATAATAATATAAAAGTTATACCTCACTGCCTCTCGACCTACTCCTCGACCCTTCATGATTCCTAGCCTCCACGCAAAAAAAAAAAACTCCTCAGGTTGGACATGAACGAGCTGTCGCGTGCGACTCCTTGCTCGAGCTTCCTGCGTCGCACACGACTCCATCAACACCACACGAAGACGCGCTTGTCACCTCCCCATCGCGCCGCCACGCCACCGTCATCGCGCACCTCGCGAACGTCCCCTGCCGCCTCCAATCACTCGCCGCCTCGCACGCTAAGCCATCGCCGCGACGCATCCCCCCTCGACTCGAGATCCAGCAAAAGAAACACGGCTCGACCATTATTCGAACGCGAAATGATTCGCGTGATTTCCCCCTAATTCGATTAAGGGTTTTGTTCTCTTTTTTTTTAAGCGTGCCGTGAAACGGCTGAGAAAGAAGAAGGGAATCGAAGAAGACTTGATAAATTAAAATATAGGAGGAGATGGTTTCGCGACTTAAAGGAAAGGAGCGGCCATTATTTTAATGTTTGGTTTCTGAACGAAAGTATGAACGAGAAGCATCGTAAAAATAGAAAAGATGGGAGGCGTATTCAGGAAGACAAATAATAGTGTGTTGAGGAAGCTATGCGAATTATTTTATTTTAAACGTTATATTTTAAAATCTTCTCGAATTCAATTATAGCGCGTTTGCTTATCGTACAATCACACGGTCACTCCAAAAATTACGAAATTTGAAATCCGGTAATAATTCAATATTACGAATCCAACGGAACTGGTTTCGTTGAATTCCGAGACTGTGTCTCGGAAGGCTATTTTCAATTGTCAATTTAAACCATGTAAATTTTAAAATTGAACAAACAACTGTTAAATTCAATTTTAATTCATCTATTATTCTCAGTATTATTAATACAAATTTTATAAGCCGTTAAAATATTTTTAACATGCTTACAATTCCTGATTTAAATAATTTACCCAATTGTCAACTGCTATTTAATTTATTCAATTAGTTGTTATATTTAAATTTTGAATCTCCTTTATTAAATATAATCAAACTTTTCATATTGAAAACAATTTATATTTCAAATTAATTATTTAAATTTATTTTAAATATCACAAATTAGCTGTTGAAAAAGCCGGGTCGTTACAATTAGCATTAACTTCATCTTATATAATTAACTACTTCAATTACAAAACAAATCTACGCTAACTGCACGATTTAAGTCAATTAATTGTAATTGAGTCTACATTAAATGTTATAAATTATAAATTGAAACCTCAATAAATTCGCTTATTGATTTAAAATCTTTCTATTCAGTAAATAGACACTTTATGGGTATAAATAACATTTGAATTATAATACATTTCATTAGTCCATGTTTCATTTCCTATAAATTCCCTTTTATTAACTAGAACACATTAAAACACCACAATTAATAAATTTAGATTTATTTCAATCGATTTCCATTCTTAACTTAATATACTAAATAAATGATTAACTAAAAAAAATGTTACCCTTTTACATTCAAATTCACTTACAATCATTATTAACAACACTGTTGCCATAGATTTAGATTTAATTAAATAAATTAGATGAATTGGTAAAATTTTGTAATTATCACTAATGCCAAATATATATGCATTAATTACTACTTATTATTTTGAATTCGTTTATAAATTTACTAGTTGCCTTAGTCTTCGTATATCCTATTTACTACCAAACTTTCTATTTGGTTATAGTTTATCAATATATATATACTTAGGCAAATCAAGTTCTTGTCCTTTCTGTTATTTCAATTAAATCGGGTATGCACAACTAAATTGTTCATTAACTTATTCTTACAAAATAAATTACATACATTCAGTTACACCTAATTTAATGCATTGATTTTCATTTATAAATTAATGGTTTTCCTTTAAAACCTTTTATTACTAACCATACAGGACATTGATCTAATTCAATTTACTATCTAATAATATTAATTCATTTAAATAAATTCACAACTTACCCTTGTTTCCCTATATTCTCT
The DNA here is from genome assembly GCA_030765085.1 of Allium cepa. Lineage (NCBI taxonomy): Eukaryota > Viridiplantae > Streptophyta > Magnoliopsida > Asparagales > Amaryllidaceae > Allium > Allium cepa. The sequence continues at coordinate 337,722,588 of CM060932.1, read as the reverse complement.
TCTTAGCCTAGTATAACCATTTACATTACTTCAAATTTATTCGTTATTTTATATCAACCGATAATACTTAGCTTAAATTCCTATGGTTTCATTTCCTTTTCAACATATGCTTCATTATAAATTATAAATCTTTACTTCTTTCTAAAGTTAAATTATCTAATCTTATTAAAATAACAAAATTAACTGACGAAAATTTACGGGTCGTTACATTTAAGTTAATTCTTTACAAATAATTATTACAACAACTCTCATTACACCACACTTATTCCATTTCCGTTCATTACACATTGTCTTCTTAATAAATCAACCTTTAAATTATTAATTGCCTTTTAAATCCTACTGTAAATCAATGCACACATTTAGTAAAATGTATACTCCTAATTTATTTATTCATCTTGATTTCATTCTTTTTATTAAATCCATTAGCACTCTATGAATAAAATTTACATTCTTACCGCATATTACCTAAATTTACATTAACGTAATACCTAAATTTAAATTTACATTATTACCACATATTACCTAAATTTACATTATTTCCACATATTACCTAAACTTACATTAACGTAATACCTAAATTTAAATTTACATTATTACCACTTATTACCTAAATTTACATTATTACCACATATACATCATTTATTACTTTACAAAATACCCAACATTTCTATGCATCTTATTACATTTATATCTTGTAATTATTTTCTTAAACTCATAATTGTAATACCAAGTTTGATTTTAAATTTCAATTGATTCCCACTCATAGCTTAATAGCCTAAGTAAACTGGAAACAAATAATAACGATCACTATTTGCCCTAAATCACATATATAGGTTTATAGTTTGCAACAAATTTTGCAATGACTCATATGATGTTGATTTTATCCAATTAGCATTAAATTTATACTAATTCATCAATTTGTACAATATATCTCTTGTTTCCTTAAAATAAATTTATGTTCTATTAAGTTTTCATTCACACTTCCGTTACTATATTAATAATCATTGAAGTAACGTTTATTTTCAATAACAACATTATAATTACTTGCAGAACACTGATTTTTCAATGACCATTTATTATAATTTGAATTCATTAATTTAATTCAATGCTTAAATTTTGTTTTCATATATTCAGTTTATTTCCAAATATTCCTGTTTACAATCAATTTTAACCTAAACAGTCGTTTCAATCAATTTGAATTGCATTAATTTGGTTATTCATCAACTTCCATTAACATTACTACCTTAATTTATATACAGTTGCTATTAACGAACATATCATTCCATCGGTAAATTAAATGCCTACTTTTATTTTCTTATATTTTTAACTTTATACCCAAATGCAACAAATTTACACTTTCCATTATTATATAAATTTGAATTCCATTCTAGTTAATATTTTTATTAGTAATTCACAAATTCAACATTCCCTTTTGTTTCTTATATTAAACTTATAATCAAGTATGACGATTTACACTATTTCAGTTAATTGCAATATAAATTTTAAATTGTTGATTTTAATTACAGTTGATACATCTAATTTCTACATTCGTTCCCATATAAGTTATAAGATTTTTATTTCTTTCTAAATTTAAATTAAAAATCTTTTTAATTTAATTCATTTTAAACACCGAATTTGACGGGTCGTTACACTCTCCCCCGCTCAAAATTTTTCGTCCCCGAAAAGGAAAAAAAGGGAAAAGAAGAATTAGGAAATCAAAATATCTTACTTAAAACATTTAATTTATAGAAAAATACATTTTTCAAAATTAATTAATTTAAATAAAATGTACTAATTTATAACCAATAGATCTTTTATGCTTAAATTAATAAAGTTTGGAAAACATTTTCAAAATTTTCTAAGTCCAAAATTTATGGAAAATTTCGGCAGAGTCTCCTTTGTACAGAGAGGCTCGTAAGAAAATATTATATCAAATATAACAATATATAACATATTTTTTTCCAAAATAATATATATCCCAACACGGGAATAATATAATAAAGTCATAAACCGTAATCCAAAAATGTACCTATTTGTCGGGCAATTTATGCTTATATTATGAAACCAAATGCAGTAGCAATTGCTTCCATAACCTGTATTTCACTTATATAATCTAAAAAGGTTAGAAATTATATAAAATGAAATATTTAAAGTTGTTTTACCAATCAACAAACAAATCAACATACAACCATTACTTAAAATCACCACAAATCAATCATTCATTCATATCAACAAAACAAATTGTTGTTCGGGTTCAAAACTTCAAATTGTACATGATGAAAAATAACTACTAAGTGTACCCTTCACTCAACAGTCTTAGGTGAAACTAAATAGATTATTCATTCATCCAAACAATTTTAAAGTATCCTTACCCAAACAACCATAAACCAAAACAAACAACAATTCCAAACAACAAATCAAATTTACTTATTATTAATTTCATTTCATACATTAGTTGTTTGATTTCTTTTATTTCATATAATGATTTATCCTTTTATTTTACATTTATTTCTTACCATTTTATTTAGAAATAACTTCAACTTATTTACTTAAGTTAAAATTTCTTACTTACAATACATGCCTTTCATTATATTTAATTAGTAGTATTTCAATTATACTTAAGTTTATAACCATTTCAACATCAAATTCTTATTTATTAAAGAAATTCATTGACCACTTTCATTTATAAGTTTACTGGTACAACTTCCATTATATTTTCTTATTAACATTTCAATTTTTTACATCTTTTGGTAAGTTATACAAATGTTAAAAAAAATGCAAATGAAACTTATACAAGTTTTACCTCATCTTTTAATTTAATTTAATGTTCAATAATTACAGTTTTGTTTTATAAGTTTACAATTTCTACTTTCTTTTAATCCCATTCATAACTTAGCATTAAATCACTTATTTTAATTAAAGGTTTCAATTATTAATTAAATTCCATTTCACTACACTAATGGAACTATTAATTAACGGAACATGAGAATTAAATACCGGGTTTTTGTCCATGAATCATTTAAAATAATAGATAAATGCATATACTTACAATATATATATATATATATATATATATATATATATATATATATATATATATCCAATTATATTTAAAATAATTAAAATTCATATTTGTTTATCAAAAAAAATCTGCAGTGAAACTACTACAGTGGTCTTCCCCATTCGAAACTCGAAAATGAATTCGATGATGCGGCCGCCATCACCGAAATTATTTTCTAGTGACAGAGAGGGAAGTACAAACTTAATTCTTCCAAAATCTTCTTAAAAAATTCTTTTAAATATATATATCAAAATACTTCTAATAATATTATTACTATATTCAAAATCTTTCAAAAGAAATTTTCAAAACCCCAGGACTTAAGTTCTAAATTTCCAATTTGATTTATTTTATTTTCAATCTTATTTCAACTATTATTTATAAATTTCATTACCTAATAACCAATATAATACAAAAAAATGTAACCTTTATAAAAATTTACTTTATATATATATATATATAGAAAATATAATATGCAAAATTATTTAATTCACCCATATTAAAACCAAATATTATGTCGGTCTGTCCTATTAAGTGTTTAGAAACCCCTATTGATGTCATAGCGTCCCATGCATCAAGCAGAATTTATAAATACAAAACAGAACGGATTAACACAATATTAAACCTTTTTATAACACTAACAAATACGCTCTCTCATATATATATACACTCAGCGACTCCCATAGGATATTACTTCCCTATTAATAAAGAGTCAGACCCCACAAAGCTAAGGTTTATCGCTAAACCAAAGCTCTGATACCACATTGCAACGTCCGCCTTACACACACTTTAAATCGACACACGTGCCAACTCAAACCATACGGAAGGGCGGATTGTTATGGTGTAAACAAGAAAAAAACCAAGTAAGAAATAAAACAAAACAGAATCTCATAGCGGAAGGATAAAATATAATAATCAAATATACAATTCATGAAGCTGTTATTCAAAATATTTAATTATACTTACAATATATATCAGAGTTATACATACCATAGAATATCAATAATGCAGCGGAATACAATAGTGTAGTGGAATAATATAATAGGTAATAGCAATAAAATCTTCGTCTTCGTCCTCCAGAGCTAAAGTCTTCGAATCCTAAAATACTCAGGCTGATCCGACCGAATTGAAAAGACAAAACACTCGAGTCAGAATTAAAAGATCTTATGTAAGTGAAATCAAAAATAAATATGAGTGCAGAATTTAAGAGATGCTCGAGATTCACATCTCCTAAGGATCCATTAAACTATTTACTATGTAGTAATATTTCATTATTATAATAGTGTCTATTAGTAAAATAAACTTACTTTAAAATAACGTTAAGGAGTGACCCCAATTCCCCTTAACATATAATATATTCCCATAGTCTATACAGTACCGTAATCTCCTCCGTACCAGGCGTCGTTAGAGGGCACTCCATAGGTATGGTACAAAACAAAAATCGTATAAGGCGCGCTAGGGTAGGTGACACGGCACAACTAGGCAATGCCAGGGTAGATATACCAATTATGCTTCCGGGTCGGTGGTGACGCGTAGCAGCTACTACCGCCCACCTCGAACAACACCCCCAATATCAAAAATCAAAAGTGGCCATCGAAAAATCCAAAGTCAGAGTAGAACAGCGAATGGATGTGTCTGATAAAAGGTGCTACCTTCTTAACCCGTCGATCGCTCCTGTTTTAGCCACCTTATGCCAACTCATGGGACTTGGGTCCACATATTTACCTCAAAGGAAATGCCGCCACCATCCTACTTCATTCTGGCATCTCCACCGCATACACGGTTATTAAAGTGGTTTTCGGAGTTGGCAGAGAGTATGACAACTTCCAATCCCGGTCTCTTTAACAACCAATCGTTATTATAACACCACAGTCTCTTCAAAATAGTTTATACTTTAAAACCAGAATAAAATATCCATTTTAAAACCATATGCTTACGATATCATTTCTATTTTAAAACCCAAATCAATATGATATCATTTTTATTCCAAATAGATCTTTTTTCAAAAATTATAGTAGTTTCAAATATATATACCTTAAACCCATAGCTTCGAAACAAAATTTTCAATACTTAAATGGTTTAATAATAAATTACTTTATAAAGTACATTTGTTTTTCAATTTCTCAAATCAATTCCAAATACAGATTTGAATTCCCAAGTAAACTATTTAAATTTCCATATATTTCAAAGTTTTAAATATTCCACTATTTCAAAACTAAATTTTTAATTCATATATATATGCCAAATTCACTTTACTATTATTTAGTTTTGAAATACTTACTTAATAATCTAGAATCCTTTAAATAAAACTTTCAAATTCAATGATTGAATATTCCTCAATTTATTTAGACTAGACATATTCATTTAAATCATCTTAAACCTGAATTTAGTTATAACACCATGTTCTTTTTAAATCTAAATTTCAATAAGATCTTAATTAAATAAAATCTCAAATCAATTTCAAAACTATCTTCTCAACATTGATTTATAAAATCAATATAAAATCTATATTAGAATGTAAGTAAACACTTATCCATAATATATTTTAATAAAATCAACTTTATTATTAAACTTACTTCATACTTTAAACAATTTTATACGTAGCTTAAAACCAAGAATTTAACTATATATAAAATAACCTTTATCAATTATCCAAAATCAATATCTCATAAAACCATAAATATATTTCTTTACGAAACCATAGAAAATCATTTCAATATATATATATATATATATATATATATATATATATATATTCCACGGTGTTTGTATAAAATTTTCTATCCTATGGTTACGTGATACGGATATTTATCATTTTAATCCGTAATTTAAAATAAAAATTACGATTATATATCATTTCAAACCGCAATCCTAAATGAAATGTAAATGCATAGTAACTTGCAGTTTATACAATATAAAATACAGTATCCATTCATCCATCATAAAATCATACATCCATTTATCACAATCATCATCCAATTCAAACAATACATCAATGTATAACAGGTAATAAATAACAGGCATTTACTGGCAGTTTATTATGAAAAATAAATTAAATAATAATTTAACTGGCAGTTTATATGCAATAATAAATTAAATAACAAGTTAATTAAATAAATGCAAATTAATGGAGATAATGATGAAATTTATGCCAAACAGCTATAAATAAATTTCAAATCACATCATAAATGAATTAACAAACATAAGAGATCTTAGAAGTTGTGTGTGGGTTAAAACACTCACCTTTGATTTTAGCCCATAAAAATCCAAACAGAAACGCAAAACTCAACAATCTCCAAATTCAACTAAATCAATTTCATGTTGTCCGGAATATAAATTTGAATCCAACAGAAGAAATCGCGCGTGAATCAAAGTTTATAAGCAAAAGATATTCATGTTACAAGAAATATTATTAAAATAAAAATTAGTACGCGTTAAAAATATATATAAATAATTTTTTTTAATACTTACGTTTTCTCAAGATGAGGCTTCAGGAGAAGATTGAAGAGAAACTAAAATGAGGACAGGAAGTGTACGAAAATGAAAAAAAAATCATTTTTATAAAAGAATGCTTTTGGATTTGCAAGAATAAGATCTTTTGAATATGAGGTGTTAGGAGAAAGAAGAAATAAGATGTAGGTTATTTATAATTAGGAAATGAATGTGGAGGGACAAAAATGAATGTCACGTTTTATGATTAAAGCTTCAGGTATTAATATACATAAGGAAATGTACGTAGGAATGGAAAAGTTTGCAAACGAAAGTAGAATTTTGTATACGTAAAAATGAGGTGGCAAGAATTAAATACGACTTAAAAGTGCTCAGGTATTAAACAGATGGAGAAATAAACGGATCAAGTATTAATAGTAAGGTAACTATTTTAAAACGTTCGTGAAACAATTAACAATATAAGATTTTGAAATTCAATTTTTTTTTGAAACATAACCAAATTAACTTCATTAACTCAAGTAATATTCGAATTTCTACGCATTTAGGTTTTTTGTCTGCGCATAATAAATTTTTATACTTACATTAAAAATAAAAACATATGATTTGGTTTTCCCAAAATGATCTCTTATTACCATTAAAACACCCTTTTTGTTTAACACTTAACGTGCGTTTCTTTTATTAAATCTATTAATTGGATCAACATTTCCTTTCCTTTTAATTGAAACATTTGAATTACATAAATTGCAGTTACTTACAAAGTTTAATTTTAAAACAGACAACTAAAATGGATAAAAAAATAGAACAATTGTTTATTTAAACACGTTTATAAATTTATTGTTTATACACAAGAGTAATAAATAGATTATTTTCCTATTCTTGTAATCAGTCTGTAAGCTAAAACACAGTTCAAATAAGCATATATTTCTTTCTTTAAAATCCATCTTTCTATTCTTTATTTTAATGAAACTAAACCTACATTCACAGATGAAACCTTCATTTTATTTGATGTAAACGTTTTTTCATTGAATCAAAACTTTCCTTATATTTCCACAAAACATAAGCTGATTTTAATTACACCTATTAATTTACAATTAGTATTCTCTCTTCTATTAATTAGACATTTTCAATTACATTCATTTCAGTTGATTAAGTTTCAAAATGGACTAAATGAATGTAATGAGAAATAAAACAAATTTTCCTATCTAATAGTAATTTGAACATATTTACATTATTGGATACAAATAGTTGTTACACATTTCTCACTAAATGATAGTTACTCATCTCTACAATCAATCTTTCAGCTAACAAATATTTCAAATAAATAAACATATTTTTACTCTTTTACAAAACTTATTCATTTGTATTCTTTTATTTTGATTTTCACTCCTTACTATTAAAGCAATCATTACATTATGAATACAATTAACATTTCTATTTCATTTTATTACGTTCACACTACAATTATGGTTTATTCCACATTAATGTAATATTTTGTTGGCATTTATTTGAAATTAATTAGTAAAATTGGTAACAACACCAATTGTCACCATTATACATTTTGTAATATTTGTAAATTAATTCTTTACAAATAATTATTACAACAACTCTCATTACACTACACTTGTTCCATTTCCATCCATTACACATTGTTTTCTTAATAAATCAACCTTTAAATTATTAATTGCCTTTTAAATCCTACTTTAAATCAATGCACACATTTATTAAAATTTATACTCCCAATTTATTTATTCATCTTGATTTCATTCTTTTTATTAAATCCATTAGCACTCTATGAATAAAATTTACATTTTTACCGCATATTACCTAAATTTACATTAATGTAATACCTAAATTTAAATTTACATTATTACCATATATTACCTAAATTTACATTATTTCCACATATTACCTAAACTTACATTAACGTAATACCTAAATTTAAATTTACATTATTACCACTTATAGCTAAGTTTACATTATTACCACATATACATCATTTATTACTTTACAAAATACACAATATTTCTATGCATCTTATTACATTTATATCTTATAATTATTTTATTAAACTCATAATTGTAATACCAAGTTTCATTTTAAATTTCAGTTGATTCCCACTCATAGCTTAATAGCCTAAGTAAACCGGTAACAAATAATAACGGTCACTATTTGTCCTAAATCACATTTATAGGTTTATAGTTTACAACAAATGTTGCAATGACTCATATGATATTGATTTTATCCAATTAGCATTAAATTTATACTAATTCATCAATTTGTACAATATACCTCTTGTTTCCTTAAAAAAAATTATGTTTCTATTAAGTTTTCATTCACACTTCCGTTACTATATTAATAATCATTGATGTAACGTTTATTATCAATAACAACATTATAATTACTTGCAGAACACTGAATTTTCAATGACCATTTATTATAATTTGAATTCATTAATTTAATTCAATGCTTACATTTTGTTTTCATATATTCAGTTTATTTCCAAATATTCCTATTTACAATCAATTTTAACCTAAACAGTCATTTCAATCAATTTGAATTGCATTAAATTTGTTATTCATCAACTGCCATTAACATTACTACTTAATTTATATAAAGTTACTATTAATTAATGTATTATTCCATCGGTAAATTAAATGCCTACTTTTATTTTCTTATATTTTAAATTTTATACCCAAATGCAACAAATTTACATTTTCCATTATTATATAAATTTGAATTCCATTCTAGTTAATATTTTTATCGGAAATTCACAAATTCAACATTCCCTTTTGTTTCTTATATTAAACTTATAACCAAGTATCACAATTTACACTATTTCAATTAATTGCAATACAAATTTTAGATTGTTGATTTTAATTACAATTGATACATCTAATTTCTACATTCGCTCCCATATAAGTTATAAGATTTTTATTTATTTCTAAATTTAAATTAAAAATCTTTTTAATTTAATTCATTTTAGACATCGAATTTTATGGGTCGTTACAATAAGTAAAACGAGTTTTCAAAATAATCGCGGTTTTGCACCTAAGAATCCAAAAGGATTTCTTAAAATTTATTATTTTTAAAAATATGGAAAAAAACTTTATAGATCTTGTAAAAAGATTTAAGTTAGATTTGAGTTATATAAATAAATTTTCAAATGATAAAGTCATTTTGGTCAATATAACTTTAAAAACACTATTTACGGCACTATTTGTAGTGGTTTTCAATAACTTTTAATATATAACTTTAGTCTTAACAATTCTTTTCCAAATCTTTTATAAATATTTTTAAAGGAATAACTAAGTGTTTTAAAGATGATTTGAAGGTTGAATTATTTATTTAAATGGATTTAAATAAAAGAATTGAAGAAAAGTTGTTATAAGCAATTATTTTAGCTTTGGCTCTAATAATTTGAGGAGTAAGCCCGTTTTTTCTATTTGTGAGATCTAGTTGATGTGCTTAAACTAGAAGATGTTCAGGAGAAACCAACGCCCTGGCTCTCCTGGCCTCACCTAGGCGAAGGATAGATAATGTCGAAATGTCATAAATGACTTAAGTATAAAAGATTAATTTCCCAATTTTAAACAACTTAGGTTGTATGGAGATAATCTTCCTATAATTGATATTAAATTTCAAGGAGGGAACACACACTACTTATATGAATTTAAAAGGTGATTTCACTGTTATTCGATGGATAGTACTTGTTGAATACGAAAATTAACATCAAGGATTGCTTGTTGATAATCTCTAGGTAGCTCCCAAGATAAATAAATAGCAGTGGTCCCTTCGTTTTGAAAATCTTCGAAACACAAGGAAGATTCACTGCTAATCCTAGGGGCAATTTTTGACAGGATGTGGTAGGAAAATACTTCTGATTTCCAGTTTCGGGACAACTTCTATGGACAAATGTCTAACATTGCATATCTTGGCCATATTGATTGATCTCTATGAACATATCGTCTGTTTGGTGGCGGAGAAGGAAACTTCTCTTAGCTTAACACCCTTTCCTGAGACGTACGAGCTCAGAAGTTATATATTTGTAGAAATCGGTATGGTGATTGTGAAACGACAAAGTGACATTCAAAGTGGAATATATTTTATATAAAAGGTAATCATTACCTTAAAGCCTCACACCCGAAAATGGTGAAACAGGGATGCTTTAAGGCTAAGTGGCTCACAATCAATCAGGGTATGAAGTCACCTTCTAGATCAATAAAATTTCCACCTGTTATAACGTTGGGTTTAAACTAAGTTGTGTATGCTATGAGACATCCCAAATAGGTCGGAAACGGCCGAGTGACGTAATACTTGGTGTTATTCATGTACTTTTCGAATAGGTCGGTCTTAATTCGCATGAGGACCAACATAGGGGCCTCGGATTCATTCCTCTAGAAAATGCACTGTATGGGAGGTAGTCTCTTACCTAGCTATTCAGTTGGAAATCAAATCTCCAATAAGTGCCTTCGGTTTTGTTTTGTAGAACCTTAAACGATAGTTCCAGAATTTAATATGATAATAGTTTCGGCCAAGATTCATAAGATTACTTGCAAATGTTTTTAAAAGAATGTCATTAAAAATAATATTACCAAATTTCCAAATAAAAATGTTTTGGTTATCATTAGGTAAAGACCCGTTCTGTGTTTATGTGTGGTGTGGTCTCAAGAGATACCTTTTGTTTTGAAACACTCGTATTTTGAGTTTCTCACCCCAGTCTCATTTTCTTTTTCCATAAATTGTGGGTGCCCTATTTACTTGGGCAGCTTAGTAGTCAGGTTTAGTTAGAAGAAATCTGGAAGAGCTCAAAGCATGGAGCTAGAAGATTCTTCAATAGACTATTTGCAACGACCCGCAAATCCGTACCTCTTAAGTCAACGCTATTTTCCAACATATCAACTCAAGGTGAATGGAAATACGAACCGTTAGGCTTAAAGAAGAAGAGGTAGAAGAAGAATGTAACAACCTGGGGGTTTTGCAACAATTAATTATTGTCAAATGGCGATTAATGTGGCTAGCTAATTGCTGTTTGGAGTTTTAATTGGTTGCATTCTTTTAAAATTCGTTATGTGTTGGTGATCTTCGAAAATTGATTATTGACCCGCGTTTCTTTTTGATGCCGTGATAATTATCAATACCCGTTTCGCCCTTCTCCTTTTATTCAATTTCTAAACCCTAAAACCGAAACGAACGAAAGAAAAAAAATGGCGGCCTCGTGATCTTCTTTCTTGCTCGTCTCTGAGATGCTTGCGGCTGCTAGGGTTCGATTTCGACTTTTTTCGATTTTTGATTGCCTCGGCTTCGTCTCTGAAATGTGCGATCTTCGCTTCATGAAAGGTGAGTGATTTTATTCACTCACATCTAGTTTAAACCGCTGATTTTCATAACATTCGAATTCCTAATTTGTGTTCTTTTGATTGTTGTTTGACTTCGTTTCAGCTGTTTGTTTTCGTTTCGATGTTGATTTTGAATGGGTCGTTTTTTTGTCATCACTGTTTCAACTTTGGGTTTGATGATATTAATGTCGTTCGTAACCCAACGATCTCGATTTCGGTTGCCAAGGCGTCGAGTTTGTTTTCGTTGCCTTCGGCTTTGAATTTTCTGGTACTTTGACTTCGGTCACTTTGGTTTTGTGATCGTATTTGGCTTTGGCCTCCATGGTAAAACTTGTTTCTTGTAACAACCCTAGATTTTGCTTATAATTTTAAATTGACTTTATTTTTATTTTAAGTTATTTTAATTTTTTTTATTTCAAACATCTCATTTTTTTAATATAAATGATGATTTTTAAGTGATTTATAGTTCAAACTAGTATAATTTGAATATTTTATTGTAAAGTGAATTTCTGGTCAAACCGTTCAAACTTTGACTTTTAAACTTCAAATTAAATTATTTTAAATTCTTAAATTTTATCTTTTATTATGAAATTAAATAAAATAACTTAAACACTGCTTTTCGTTTCGTTGGAAACGGACTTAAACTGTAAAAGTTATGTACATTTCAATTTTGAGTGTAATTTGATTTATTTAACAATTTTGTCTATTTTAAATTATATAAATCTTATTTTCTTTGTCATATTTTATTTTAATATGTTATTGTATTTATATTTTTGTATTATAATAATTTTAAAATGAAGTAAACAATTTTTCAAAGTCAATGGTGATTTATTTGTAATTTCTGGACACTGTTTTGGATTTTTAAGACATTTCTTTAAATCTTTTTCTATTTTATATTTAATTTTTTTATGTGTTAATGTGTTATTTTAAGTATATTTGTATTTTAAATATTTTTAAAGTGATGTTGTAATTTTTCCCAAGTTTACTGTGTTGATTTCTTTTTTTTAAAGGCTGTTTTCTTATTTTCTGCTATTTTCTTCATTAAAATTATATTTAGATTTAATTTTTCTATATTTTTTTTGTGAATGTAGTTTTATATTATATTATTATTTATGTTTAAAAATATATTTCAAGCTCATATGAATTTTCTAAAATTTATTTCATGTAATTTCAAATTTCCTAGACTAGTTTACTATTTTTAGCTATTTTCCTTAATTTAACTTTATATAATTAATAAATATTATATATGTTTTTATATTTTGATAAATTTTCGAAATTTTATCTGGGATTATTATTATTTCCTGAAATATCAAGTTATATAAACATATATAAGAAATATGAAAGGTTTTGTGACTCTTTGCTTTCCACCTCTTCATTTTCCAAACTCATGCATTCATTTCGCTTGGCCGACCTTAATTCTTTCAGCTACACATTTTTTCTCATTCATTCCTAAATACAAACTCTTCTCAATCACAAAAATCATGGCCTCCATTCCTTAGGCAAAGAGTTGGTAATCTTCTTCTTCTTTCTACTCATTTTCTTCTTGTTTTCTTATGATTTTGCTCTTGCTTTCTTCACCTTCAAGGCTAAGCTCCTTCCATCTCCTCCACCTTGGCCTCCTCCACCACCACCACATCAGGCCACCATCTTCCTCCATCCCACATCCAAGCCATGACCGTGCTTGTGTTGACTAGATCCACTAAAATATGAGCATACACCACATATATGCACCTAGCCGACCCTACCTTAGCACCACCACCTCAAAACTCCATTTTGGCCGCCACATACACCACCACCACCACCCTAGCTGACCTGAGACACCTATTCCACGTCATCCTCCACCCCACCCAGACATGGACAGGCCATGCTAGCTTGTGGCCGAGCCTTTTTATTGCTTAGAAAACCATGTAGTTTGCATTGACTTGTAATTCATGTGTCACAAACCTTTGCTCCATCATTGCCCATGCTATGGCCGACCTTGAGGAACCCAAACCTGATCTAAAACCATGTTGTAGCCGTGCCATTTCAGATCATAGCTGAAACGTAAGAGGTAGAAAGCAAGTGCAAACACTTTGGCTCTGTTTTGTACATCCAATTCTAGCATTGTTTAGTGATAATTTGTGTCGAAAACTTATATCTATTCTATTGTTTTGTGTAAATGTTTGAACAAGGCTATTAGCTTTGGCTCTCCACTCTCTTGTTTTATCCGTGTTGTCGTGCCTTCGTAGTGTCGTTATGTGTGCTTTGGCAGCGATCTCCAGCTTTGAACATGTGAGTATTTCTCACCGGACATTATGTACTTATATAAGTAGTAAATTGACACCCTGTGAATCTGTAGAACTATATGATCATGTTATAACTGCTTATATTATTATCATATGATGTTTACACCTGTTATTACACCTATTATATTATGTGTTACTGTTATTTCATGTTATTCTGTTTATTTTATCTGTTCATCACCTTTAGATTAGAATCACTATGGGTTGAAATGATACATACCTGAACGGACTTTAGAATAAGTGTAACGACCCAGAATTTTGAATAATTTAATTTGAAAATATTTAATTAATTTTAAATATTTGAATGATGGTTTGACTTTGAATTTCAAATTTTCAGAATAAATTTGACGATTAAATTATAGAATTTAATCTATTGGAAGTTGAATAAAAATTTGAATCTTCAATTTTAAGCCGATTAAAATTATTTCAAAGGCTTGTAAAATTTATATTGATAATACTGAAGGTAATAGAAGCTTCAGAATTTAATTTTAAAGTGATTTGTTCAGTTTTGAAATTATATCGTTTGAATCGATATTTAAAAATAGCCTTCCGAGGCACAGTCTCGGAATTCGACGAAACCAGTTCCATTGGGTCCGTAATATTGAATTATTCTCGGATTTCAAATTTCGTATTTTTCGGAGCTGTTATGTGAGCACACAGTAAGTAAACGCATTTAAATTGAATTGAATTCAATTTGAAAATTAATATTTTATTTGGTCAATAAACACACGTTATCTTCCCTAGCCCTACGCCTAAAATCACGCAACAGATCACGAACAAGAACAAGCAAGCACGTTCTCTTGTTCCCTCCATCCCTCTTTAAATAATAACGCGAGCTTCAGTTACAGAAGAAGATTAAACATCTCGTTCAATTTAAAACAATGGCCTCTCTCATTCCCTCTTCCTCTCTCCCTCATTCCTCAGTCAAACGAAAATGATTTCGTTCCTCAGTAAATAAATAAATAAATAAATAAAACGAATAGCGGAAGCCCTAAAAAATCGAAATCGCATCGGCAAAGGGCGAAGCGCGCGGCTCGAGGCAGCAACGGCGCGATGATGGGGCGGAGTCGTTTGTGTCAAGGTGGCGTGTTGGACCTAGGGCTTCGGCAACGACGAAGTGGCGCTCGCGACGGCGACTCGCGTAAGGGTTAGCGGCTGTGGGTCGCGAAAGTGAGGCACGCAGGCGTGGGGTTTGCGACATGATGGTGAAGCTCGGCATCGTGAACTCGAGCGACGCGATGGAAGCAGATGTCGCGATTCAAAGTCGAGCTCGGCGTGGAGATGAGCACGATGAAGGAGGATGTTGGCGCGTGGCGCAGTGGCTTGGGTTTGGGTCGCGAGTCTGGAGTTGAAGTCGAGATCGACCTGGGCTAATTTCAGTGAGGTATATTGATTTTTATTATTGATTTAATTTAATAAACATTTATATATACATATATATTGAAAAAATATATACTGCAAGTTTAAAACAATTTAAAATTTTGAATTTATTTAGAAATCTGTAGATATATATATAAGTAAACAATTTATACAGTAAACAGAAAAAAAAATATTAGCAAAAAATAGATCTTTAAAATCTGCAGTATAGTATATTTTTAATTTACTAAATTTTATATTTATACAGAAATCCAGTTTTACAGTAAGTATAAATACATATACACATTTAAAAAAAAGAATCTATTTATTTATTTAAATAATGCATATTAGAAATTGATTTGGTTAATAAATTGATTTGAATTTATTTAGGGCACTCAAAATAATTTGTTAAAGAAAATGTAGTTTAAGATTTAATTTTTAAATAAGTTAATAAAGAAGAATTATTTATATGGATAAAACTGGGAAAAGGAAGAAAATAAATAAAAATAGGAATTTTAAAACTTGAAGAAAATTTAGTTTAAAACTAAATTATTAGTGAATAGAAATTTTAGTTTCAAATGGAAAATATTTTATTAAAGAAAAATTTGATAGTTGATTTAATTAATAAAAAGGAAATTTAGTTCAATTGGAAATCTCTAGTTAAAATTATTTTAAAAGAAATTGATTTAAAGATATTAATTTAAAGTAAAATAATTAGTTAAAATAAATTTATTAAAGAAGAAAATTTAGTTTTAAAATTAAATAGTAGATGAATAAAATTATTAAAGGAATTGGTTTAGAACAAAACCATTGAATAATTAAAACAATCAAAAAAATGAAAATTTATTATTCGATCTGTTCGAATATTAATAAATTGTGTAAATATTTATACAAGGTATAAATCAAGAAAATCGAGTCAAGATGGGAAATGGATTGCAAAATAAAAGCAAAGGTGAGAACTTCTCACTCAAAAGGATTTATTTAAATTTTAAATAGTTAGATTTAAAATTGATAGTTGTGTTGATTGAATGCTTGAATGATCATTGTTGTGTGTGTGTGTGTGTGTGTGTGTGTGTGTGTGTGTGTGTGTGTGTGTGTGTGTGTGTGTGTGTATATATATATATATATATATATATTGGATGTGAATAGACCCTATACGCCGTTAGTAAGCGGAGGTTATTTATTACACACATATACCGCGATATTCCACCTCGAAGTGGAATTGGTATTATATTATATATATAGCAATATATATATATTGGCATATGTATATATTGCAGTTGATTGATTTCCCGCATTGTATAGCGGATGAGACCCTATTGCGCCGTTAGTAAGCGGATAATATTTTTATAAATCCCATATACCGCGATATTCCACCTCGAAGTGGAATGGGTATTGTGCTAATGTCTGTGGATGCAGGGAAACAGGTTGGAGGGATCCAATTGGATTCCTCACAAATATTTATTTGATTTAGATATTGTGATATTTGATTGTTTATCATGGATGATATATGATGTTTGAAAGTCGTAATTGACTATTTGATGTGTTGCATCATCGGATCCAATTTTGATTTTTAAGGGATTTCTAAAGTGATTTTTGAAAGTATACGTTTATAAAATATTTTATTGAATTGATTCATCTTAAATAAATAAACGTTATAATTTTAGTATTATAAAAATTATGATTTTTGAATTTATTATAAAAAGTTTAAAAATAGGATTTATGAAGTTTGATTATTTTATAAATCAAAATGATGAAATTATAAAGGAGGTTAAAGATGTTTTAAAATAGTAATATAAATTGATTTATATTAAAAGATTTATAAATTGATATTTATAAATTAAAAATATTGAAATTATAAAACGGGCTTTATAAGTGTTAGAATGAATTGTGAATGAATTTCATAAGTGAATGAAATCTATAGGATTATAACGGTGAAGTTATAAATGGAATTTTATAAATAAAATTTATAAAGTTATCTAAGGAACAGATGTGGATAAATAAATGAATCTTATAAGTTATAAGATTTATAATTATGAAGTCTAAAAGAACAATTTGGTAAACAAATAAATTATAAGCATTTAACTTATAATATGGTCTTTCGGTATATAATTGAGTTATAAATCGAATAGGTTAATAAAAGAAATTTATAAAGGAAGTAGTTATAAAATAAATAGAATATGGAATTTATAAACATTGTTTTATAAATCAGCAAACTACTTATTTTGATAAGTAAATTGTTGTAACTTGTTAATGGAGTTATATTCATGTTTTAGGCAATGGATAAACCTTTAAAATAAAATGAATAGAAATGATAAAATTTGTTAACAAGTATATTCACGTTTTTGGATAGTGAATAATATGTTAAAGAAATGGTTTTGAATGTGATGTTTTAAATAGAATTAAAACGATCAAATGATGTTTTCAAAATGAGTTAAGATTCGAAACCATAGATTTCAACATTCATTGTTGAAATAGACGTTTTCGAGAAATAGAAGGAAATGGTAGATTATAACACTGTTGTTATAATAAATGATTTTCGAAAGGAAATGTTTTGTATAGTATTGGGATTTATATATTTATTTTAATTTCGAATCCCTATACTAGTGATTTTGGGTTGTCGTAACGGTGTTTTACGCAACATTCGTTTTGGCCCAAATAAATATGTTTAAGAGAATGATATCCTTAAAGAATGAAATATATACTTAATTTCGATTAGAGTATATTGAATATTTTCCAGGTATATAAAATAAAAAGACTTGTGAATTACTTATAAATGAATAAGTATGGAAATGTTTTTCCAATGTGAAATGAAGAGTTTAGAGAATTTATCTTTTTAAAGGTAAATTGAAAATGAATATTAGAATTTGAATGGAAATCGTATACTCATGAAAATATTTTGGAAATGTAAATTCAATATGGAATTTATAAATGAAATTGGAAAAAAATGGGTTTAAAAATAAATATTGATTTATTTTTGAAGTACTGAAGATATATATCTTGTAAAGATATTTTTGGAAAATAAATAATTTGGAAAATTATTTGGAATCTGGTGATGTTGTGCATATCCATTGATAGTTCAATAACCGACTATCAATATTTACCTTTAAATAGGTATTTGTTGTGATTTGCATGAAATTGAATGCCACACTTATTTTTTAAAAATAAGCGCTCACTATTCGGGTTAATCGGGAAAGGACCTTGGGGTCGTATAACCCATTCCGAATATGTGATACGTCGTTATGAATTGCATTCGAAGACCGGTGTTGAAGACCGGATATTTTCGAAAACGAAAGGGTTTCTTGTTGATTGTCTCTGCACTGGCTGATCCCCGGTATAGAGATCTCCATATGTGATGGGAAATTCGGGCGTGATTAGAGATTATCCGGATTGCAAGGACTTCTTTGTAAGTGCATTCGGTTCTGTTCGATCCCGGAACAGACTTGTATGGATTATATGTCTGACATTAAAAATTGAGATATAAAGCCGATTTCTTTCAAATATATTTCTGTTGGAGGCGGAGAATTTATTCTCTTAGCTTAACACCCTTCTCTGAGACGTACGAGCTCAGAGGTTATATAGTTGAAGGTTATCAGCGATATACTCCCAATTTTGGTAATGTGACATGCTGAGTGTTGCTGTGAAATGATCATTGTGTTGATCATTTATGATAGGATCATTTATTTGATCGTCTATCTTGGTGATCATTTCTATGATCATTTGTTGACCCAAAGCATGGCTTTTGTATAAAGTATGTTTTTGTGGACGTGACTTCGTCGAGCCTCACAAACCGGTAATGGTCGAAACAGGAATTGTGCGGCAAGGTTTTCAGGGATAGCGTCCCTAGGGTATGAACATTCCTTCTGGAAAAGGGTAGTATCATGGTATGGAGCCCAGATACTTACTCATGTTGAAACACTTATTATTATGGTGTGATGTTGGTTAGAGAGCTCTCGTTTAAAGGTCCCAAAGGACCGGGGGTGGCATATCTGAGGGTTTGTAATATCCCTTGGGAAAAAGGGATTCCTGGCCTTGTTTGGCAGAGATCCAGTTGGGTTCTCGGGGCGTCCTTCCAGAGGCGTTTCCATGTGACAATGGGAAGTTCCTTGGCCTGACCATTTGTTGGAAAATCCATTCTTCAAATACGAGCCTTGTACGGTATTAGTTGTATTACCTGCCATCTACTTATGGTGGCACCCCACTGTTTGGATGGTAGCTATAGTAGGCATAGTTCGAAATGTCTATGCTGGCTAAGATTTATATCTTTACTTTCGAAATGATTTTCTACACTATGCACTAGTAATAATATCAAATATTTCTTTTTAATGCGTATTAATCATCTTTGCCAAACATAAGAAGAAATCTCCTCCAAGTCTGCGTTTGCATTGTGTGTGTGGCAGGAGGTCTTATGGTAGTCTCATTTTTAAAAACATTGCGAATTAACTTTAAAAATATTCCTCTATTTTGATTTTAAAGAAAAATAAACTGTTTTGAGTTCCCACACCAGTCACATGACTGACTCGGAGTTTATTGTTTTCCTTCCTAAACTCTGGGTGCCCACCAATTTCCACACGAGCAGTCAAGAGTAAAGGTTTATCAGGATATTCTGGAATTCAGGAGTTGCTGGAGGCAAGATGGATGGCATGGCGTATTCACTAGTATATAGTATTTCTTTTTCCGCTGTTTGTTTGTTGTCGTACACTCTGATGATATGATGTAATGAAATGTAATGAAATAACTGATATAGTTCTTTGTTTAAATATTATTCATTTATCTATTATATGTTGTTCCGCTGCGAATTGTGAGTTCTGATGTTGTTCTGTTATTTCATTTTGTTCTATGTTCTATCTTCTTTTCCTCTTCTTCTACCTCTTTCTTCTTTCTTTCTTCTTTCTTAAAACCCTAATGGTTCGTATTTCCGTTCATCTTGAGTTAATCTATGGAGATTAGTGTCACTTCAAGGGGTTGGGAAAAGCGGATCTATTACATTTGGTATCGGAGCTTATGGTTAAGCGACAACCATGGTTCTGTTGGGTGTTACTCATTAGAGATAGAGTCAGCAGTACTCTAGAATGAGTTTTAGTGTAATAATAGATATGAGCACGTATTTGTTAGTAAATATAAAATTGTTTTTGAATCGGGTAAATAAGATAATTTTGCCCGAAACTATTTTTTTGTATAGAAAAGAAATGGTTTTCTATGAATTATTATAGTATATGGTTGCATGGTTGTTAATAATATTAAATTATTATCATTAGTATATGGAATTAAATAAGAAATAAAATGGATTGAATTCAAGTAAACTAACTTGATAAATTATTAATTCTTGGACTAATGAATTGGTTAAATTAAAAGTTTAGTCGTGAGCTAAATTTGAAGATAAATTTGAATTTGTAGATAAATTCAAGTAAGTAAAAGAAATAAATTGAAATTTTCTTTGTTATTAATTAAGTAAATTCGAGATGAATTGAATATGGAAATTGAAAATTAAAATGAATAAGTGAATGAAACTAATTTAAAAGTAGTAATATGAATTAGTAAATGAAAGTTAATCGTTAGAATTCAATGTTTGAATTGAGAATTGAATTCGAATGAAATTTAAATTATGAATTGAATTCAAATGGAATTGAAATTGTGAATTGAATTGAAATGTAAAATTGAATGAAAATAAATATGTAACTTCAATAGTGGAGTAAAAATGTATATGAAACATATGTTGAAAATTTTGTAATAGAATTGGCAAAATGGTTTGTATGTTGGAATTGGATATTATGGATAGCAGGATACACAGGTGTATAAAGGAATTGGGATTTTGATTTTGAAGATAATTTAAATGGCTCGACAAAAAGGTACGTATTTGAATTTCAGTATGAAATTTGATGATTTTCTTCTCCAGCCACTTGGCTTTCTATTTTCTTTTTGATTCTGAGGGGCCGTGGTGCCATTTTGTAGTCGTACCGAGCTAGCCGCGCAAAGGAGACACTGGCAAAAATTTTCGAAAATTTAGGGTGTTAGAAAATTTTTGAGAAATTTTGAAAGTTTGAAATTTGAATTTGAATTTAAATTTGAATTGTTACGAAAACAATGTTGGTTGAAACTTATAATTGGAGTTGGAAAGCTAGTTGAAATGATAGTGAATCTCTAGTAAAAAGATTTAGAATAGTAAGTTGATAAAACTATTTGGATTGTGAAAAAATAATAGATGGGATAAGGGCATTCTTCTTAACTTATAATTTCAGGACGAAATTCTTTTAAGGGGGGAAGATTGTAACGACCCAGAATTTTGAATAATTTAATTTGAAAATATTTAATTAATTTTAAATATTTGAATGATGGTTTGACTTTGAATTTCAAATTTTCAGAATAAATTTGACGATTAAATTATAGAATTT
The DNA here is from genome assembly GCA_030765085.1 of Allium cepa. Taxonomy (NCBI): domain Eukaryota; kingdom Viridiplantae; phylum Streptophyta; class Magnoliopsida; order Asparagales; family Amaryllidaceae; genus Allium; species Allium cepa. The sequence goes on along the minus strand of CM060932.1, from coordinate 337,700,714 downwards.
AATCTATTGGAAGTTGAATAAAAATTTGAATCTTTAATTTTAAGCCGATTAAAATTATTTCAAAGGCTTGTAAAATTTATATTGATAATACTGAAGGTAATAGAAGCTTCAGAATTTAATTTTAAAGTGATTTGTTCAGTTTTGAAATTAAATCGTTTGAATCGATATTTAAAAATAGCCTTCCGAGGCACAGTCTCGGAATTCGACGAAACCAGTTCCATTGGGTCCATAATATTGAATAATTCTCGGATTTTAAATTTCGTATTTTTCGGAGCTGTTATATGAGCACACGGTAAGTAAACGCGTTTAAATTGAATCGAATTCAATTTGAAAATTAATATTTTATTTGGTCAATAAACACACGTTATCTTCCCTAGCCCTACGCCTAAAATCACGCAGCAGATCACGAACAAGAACAGGCAAGCACGTTCTCTTGTTCCCTCCATCCCTCTTTAAATAATAACGCAAGCTTCAGTTACAGAAGAAGATTAAACATCTCGTTCAATTTAAAACAATGGCCTCTCTCATTCCCTCTTCCTCTCTCCCTCATTCCTCAGTCAAACGAAAATGATTTCGTTCCTCAGTAAATAAATAAATAAAAAAAAGAATAGCCGAAGCCCTAAAAAATCAAAATCGCATTGGCAAAGGGCGAAGCGCGCGGCTCGAGGCAGCAACGGCGCGATGATGGGGCGGAGTCGTTCGTGTCAAGGTGGCGTGTTGGACCTAGGGCTTCGGCAACGACGAAGTGGCGCTCGCGACGGCGACTCGCGTAGGGGTTAGCGGCTGTGGGTCGTGAAAGTGAGGCGCGCAGGCGTGGGGTTTGCGACGTGATGGTGAAGCTCGGCATCGTGAACTCGAGCGACGCGATGGAAGCAGATGTCGCGATTCAAAGTCGAGCTCGGCGTGGAGACGAGCACGATGAAGGAGGATGTTGGCGCGTGGCGCAGCGGCTTGGGTTTGGGTCGCGAGTCTGGAGTTGAAGTCGAGATCGACCTGGGCTAATTTCAGTGAGGTATATTGATTTTTATCATTGATTTAATTTAATAAACATTTATATATACATATATATTGAAAAAATATATACTGCAAGTTTAAAACAATTTAAAATTTTGAATTTATTTAGAAATCTGTAGATATATATATATAAGTAAACAATTTATACAGTAAATAGAAGAAAAAAAATATTAGCAGAAAATAGATCTTTAAAATTTGCAGTATAGTATATTTTTAATTTACTAAATTTTATATTTATACAGAGATCCAGTTTTACAGTAAGTATAAATACATATACACATTTAAAAAAAAAAAAGAATCTATTTATTTATTTAAATAATGCATATTAGAAATTGATTTGGTTAATAAATTGATTTGAATTTATTTAGGGCACTCAAAATAATTTGTTAAAGAAAATGTAGTTTAAGATTTAATTTTTAAATAAGTTAATAAAGAAGAATTATTTATATGGATAAAACTGGGAAAAGGAAGAAAATAAATAAAAATATGAATTTTAAAACTTAAAGAAAATTTAGTTTAAAACTAAATTATTAGTGATAGAAATTTTAGTTTCAAATGGAAAATATTTTATTAAAGAAAAATTTGATAGTTGATTTAATTAATAAAAAGGAAATTTAGTTCAATTGGAAATCTCTAGTTAAAATTATTTTAAAAGAAATTGATTTAAAGATATTAATTTAAAGTAAAATAATTACTTAAAATAAATTTATTAAAGAAGAAAATTTAGTTTTAAAATTAAATAGTAGTTGAATAAAATTATTAAAGGAATTGGTTTAGAAAAAACCATTGAATAATTGAAACAATCAAAAAAATGAAAATTTATTATTCGATCTGTTCGAATATTAATAAATTGTGTAAATATTTATACAAGGTACAAATCAAGAAAATCGAGTCAAGATGGGAAATGGATTGCAAAATAAAAGCAAAGGTGAGAGCTTCTCACTCAAAAGGATTTATTTAAATTTTAAATAGTTAGATTTAAAATTGATAGTTGCGTTGATTGAATGCTTGAATGATGATTGTTGTATATATATATATATATATATATATATATATATATATATATTGGATGTGAATAGACCCTATACGCCGTTAGTAAGCGGAGGTTATTTATTAAACACATATACGGCGATATTCCACCTTGAAGTGGAATTGGTATTATATTATATATATAGCAATATATATATATTGGCATATGTATATATTGCAGTTGATTGATTTCCCGCATTATATAGCGGATGAGACCCTATTGCGCCGTTAGTAAGCGGATAATATTTTTATAAATCCCATATACCGCGATATTCCACCTCGAAGTGGAATGGGTATTGTGCTAATGTCTGTGGATGCAGGGAAACAGGTTGGAGGGATCCAACTGGATTCCTCACAAATATTTATTTGATTTAGATATTGTGATATTTGATTGTTTATCATGGATGATATATGATGTTTGAAAGTCGTAATTGACTATTTGATGTGTTGCATCATCGGATCCAATTTTGAAGTTTAAAAAATACGATTTTGATTTTTAAGGGATTTCTAAAGTGATTTTTGAAAGTATACGTTTATAAAATATTTTATTGAATTGATTCATCTTAAATAAATAAACGTTATAATTTTAGTATTATAAAAATTATGATTTTTGAATTTATTATAAAAAGTTTAAAAATAGGATTTATGAAGTTTGATTATTTTATAAATCAAAATGATGAAATTATAAAGGTGGTTAAAGATGTTTTAAAATAGTAATATAAATTGATTTATATTAAAAGATTTATAAATTGATATTTATAAATTAAAATATTGAAATTATAAAACGGGCTTTTATAAGTGTTAGAATGAATTGTGAATGAATTTCATAAGTGAATGAAATCTATAGGATTATAACGGTGAAGTTATAAATGGAATTTTATAAATAAAATTTATAAAGTTATCTAAGGAACAGATGTGGATAAATAAATGAATCTTATAAGTTATAAGATTTATAATTATGAAGTCTAAAAGAACAATTTGGTAAACAAATAAATTATAAGCATTTAACTTATAATATGGACTTTCGGTATATAATTGAGTTATAAATCGAATAGGTTAATAAATGAGATTTATAAAGGAAGTAGTTATAAAATAAATAGAATATGGAATTTATAAACATTGTTTTATAAATCAGCAAACTACTTATTTTGATAAGTAAATTGTTGTAACTTGTTAATGGAGTTATATTCATGTTTTAGGCAATGGATAATCCTTTAAAATAAAATGAATAGAAATGATAAAATTTGTTAACAAGTATATTCACGTTTTTGAATAGTGAATAATATGTTAAAGAAATGGTTTTGAATGTGATGTTTTAAATAGAATTAAAACGATCAAATGATGTTTTCAAAATGAGTTAAGATTCGAAACCATAGATTTCAACATTCATTGTTGAAATAAGCGTTTTCGAGAAATAGAAGGAAATGGTAGATTATAACACTGTTGTTATAATAAATGATTTCCGAAAGGAAATGTTTTGTATAGTATTGGGATTTATATATTTATTTTAATTTCGAATCCCTATACTAGTGATTTTGGGTTGTCGTAACGATGTTTTACGCAACATTCGTTTTGGCCCAAATAAATATGTTTAAGAGAATGATTTCCTTAAAGAATGAAATATATACTTAATTTCGATTAGAGTATATTGAATATTTTCCAGGTATATAGAATAAAAAGACTTGTGAATTACTTATAAATGAATAAGTATGGAAATGTTTTTCCAATGTGAAATGAAGAGTTTAGAGAATTTATCTTTTTAAAGGTAAATTGAAAATGAATATTAGAATTTGAATGGAAATCGTATACTCATGAAAATATTTTGGAAATGTAAATTCAATATGGAATTTATAAATGAAATTGGAAAAAAATGGGTTTAAAAATAAATATTGATTTATTTTTGAAATATTGAAGATATATATCTTGTAAAGATATTTTTGGAAAATAAATAATTTGGAAAATTATTTGGAATCTAGTGATGTTGTGCATATCTATTGATAGTTCAATAACCGACTATCACTATTTACCTTTAAATAGGTATTTTTGTGATTTGCTTGAAATTGAATGCCACACTTATTTTTTTAAAAATAAGCGCTCACTATTCGGGTTAACCGGGAAAGGACCTTGGGGTCGTATAACCCATTCCGAATATGTGATACGTCGTTATGAATTGCATTCGAAGACCGGTGTTGAAGACCGGATATTTTCGAAAACGAAAGGGTTTCTTGTTGATTGTCTCTACATTGGTTGATCCCCGGTATAGAGATCTCCATATGTGATGGGAAATTCGGGCGTGATTAGAGATTATCCGGATTGCAAGGACTTCTTTGTATGTGCCTTCAGTTCTGTTCGATCCCGGAACAGACTTGTATGGATTGTATGTCTGACATTACAAATTGAGATATAAAGCCGATTTCTTTCAAATATATTTCTGTTGGAGGCGGAGAATTTATTCTCTTAGCTTAACACCCTTCTCTGAGACGTACGAGCTCAGAGGTTATATAGTTGAAGGTTATCAGCGATATACTCCCAATTTTGGTAATGTGACATGCTGAGTGTTGCTGTTAAATGATCATTGTGTTGATCATTTATGATAGGATCATTTATTTGATCGTCTATCTTGGTGATCATTTCTATGATCATTTGTTGACCCAAAGCATGGATTTTGTATAAAGTATGTTTTTGTGGACGTGACTTCGTCGAGCCTCACAAACCGATAATGGTCGAAACAGGAATTGTGCGGCAAGGTTTTCAGGGATAGCGTCCCTAGGGTATGACCATTCCTTCTGGAAAAGGGTAGTATCATGGTATGGAGCCCAGATACTTACTCATGTTGAAACACTTATTATTATGGTGTGATGTTGGTTAGAGAGCTCTCGTTTAAAGGTCCCAAAGGACCGGGGGTGGCATATCTGAGGGTTTGTAATATCCCTTGGGAAAAGGGATTCCCGGCCTTGTTTGGCAGAGATCCAGTTGGGTTCTCGGGGCGTCCTTCCAGAGGCGTTTCCATGTGGCAATGGGAAGTTCCTTGGCCTGACCATTTGTTGGAAAATCCATTCTTCAAATACGAGCCTTGTACGGTATTAGTTGTATTACCTGCCATCTACTTATGGTGGCACCCCACTGTTTGGATGGTAGCTATAGTAGGCATAGTTCGAAATGTCTATGCTGGCTAAGATTTATATCTTTACTTTCGAAATGATTTTCTACACTATGCACTAGTAATAATATCAAATGTTTCTTTTTAATGCGTATCAAGCATCTTTGACTAGCATAAGAAGAAATCTCCTCCAAGTCTGCGTTTGCATTGTGTGTGTGGCGGGAGGTCTTATGTTAGTCTCATTTTTAAAAGCATTGCGAATTGACTTTAAAAATATTCCTCTATTTTGATTTTAAAGAAAAATAAACTGTTTTGAGTTCCCACACCAGTCACATGACTGACTCGGAGTTTATTGTTTTCCTTCCTAAACTCTAGGTGCCCACCAATTTCCACACGGGCAGTCAAGAGTAAAGGTTTATCAGGATATTCTGGAATTCAGGAGTTGCTGGAGGCAAGATGGATGGCATGGCGTATTCACTAGTATATAGTATTTCTTTTTCCGTTGTTTGTTTGTTGTCGTACACTCTGATGATATGATGTAATGAAATGTAATGAAATAACTGATATAGTTCTTTGTTTAAAGATTATTCATTTATCTATTACATGTTGTTCCGCTGCGAATTGTGAGATTCTGATGTTGTTCTGTTATTTCTTTTTGTTCTATGTTCTATCTTCTTTTCTCTATTCTTCTTCTTTTCTTTTTCTTCAACCCTAACATTTCGGTTTTTTGGCAACGAAAAATCGCTATCGTTACAATAAGGGAAAATTGTTATGGGCTGAAATGATAGGCCTGAATGATTTTCAATTTATTTCATTTACTTGGGACTGTGGGTTTGAAATGATAAAACCCGCATTTCTTTGTAAATTACGGGTTGAAATGATATATTACCCGTATCACTTTTCCTAGTGTAGAAAATTATATACAGACCCGTAGTTAATATATGTTTTTCTAAAAAATTTAAAATTATTTTAGAAATGTAAATATTAAAATATTTTGATTTAAATCTTATTATAAAGGATTTTTGTAAATATTATTGATTTTTTGAATAATTATAAGTGAAATGAATTAATGAAAAAGTTAGAAAATTTTGAATGTAAGTTATTTTGGAAATTTTGATTTAATTTTTAATGGAAACTAAATTAACTTTGAAAATATGATAAATTTATGATATTTTGAATTTAAATTAATTTTAAATGATTTTATAACATATTAATGATTTTTGAATAAAGTTAAAATGTTAATGAGTGAATAATGAGTTGAATTTGGAAATATAACTTAAATTGGAATTTATGAATTTGGTTTTAAAGTGAAATTTTAAGTTAAGTTAAATAAAATGGAATTAAGTTATATTTGAAATTTTAAACTTAAGTGTTAAGTTGAAATTTAATGTAATGAATTTAAATTTGAATGTTGAAATTTAATAAGTGAATTATTAATAAATATTGATTTTTGAAAGGAAACTTAACTTTATAAAATCATGAATTTAAGGAAAATTAAATGATGCTTATGAATGTGAAAATGTATGATTTTATAAGTTAAAAATGATTCAAATAAAAAAATAAGTGTTTTTGAAATTTTATTAAATATTTGAAGTTAATTAACAGCATTTTTAAATGTTGTGTTTTGTTAAATTGAATTGTTTTGAATGTAACTTTCTGTAGCATTTTCCAAATGCTACGAAACTTGAATTTTCATTGTTTTAATAAATTTAAATGCATAAATGAACATTGAAAAGTTTAAATTTTTGGAATTTAATAATTTAATTATTAAATGTAATAACTTCATTTTTATGATTTAAAATGGAGTAATTTGTTTTGAAATATAACTATTTGATATATTAAAATGATTGAAATGTGGTTTCGAAAAGATATGATATTTTGATTTATTAAAATGATTTGAAACGAAGTTTTGAAAGATATGATATTTTGATATTTAAATGATTTGAAAAGAAGTTCTGAAAGATATGATATTTTGGAAATGAAGCTTTGAAAGGTTATGACATTTGGGTATATTAAAATGATTTGAAAGGAGTTGTGAAAGGATATGATAATTTAATATATTGAAATGGTTAGAAATGACTTGATATTTATTTTGATAAATATTTGAATTGAAAGATATGGTATGATGATATATTGAAATGGTTTGGAAATGATTTAATCTTTATTTTGATAAAGATTTGGGTTGAAATGATATTTTATTTTGAAGTATAAAATATTGTTTAAAGTTATAACTACGGGTTATAATAACGATTGGTTGTTAAAGAGACCGGGATCAGATATTGTCTAATAGCCGGCCAATACCGAAAACCACTTTAACAACTGTGTACGCGGTGGAGATTCCAGAATGAAGTAGGATGGTGGCGACGTTCTCGAGGTATATTACGTGGACCCAACTCCCGTGAGTTGGCATAAATGACTAAAACAGGAGCTATACCGGGCTACACAAAGGGTCGCACCCTTTCATCGAGCATGCTCCATCGGAAACCATTCTATTACTTTTGTGATTCGATATGTGGCGCCACTTTGATTCGGGGGTATTGTTCGAGGTGGGCGGAAGCTGCTGGCTTACCGTCACCACCGGTCCAGGAGTGCAAACGGTGTATCCACCCTGGCATTGCCTCGCGTGCCATGTCATCTCCTTATATCGAGCCCACTACGATTTTGGTTTTAAAGATCTGACCGCGTTAAGGTTCACCATCCCCTTAACGCTATTTTCTATATGATTACACTTTACTTATTATACGCTACTGTATATAGCGCAATATACTACATAGTAAATAGTTTAACGGATCCTTAAAGGATGGGCGGTCCCAAGCATCTTCTAAGTTACTTGTACCTTTACTACAGTTCACTTGAGTTGGTTTACATTGTATAAGTATGTATGTCCTGACTCGAGTGTTCGTATTTTTTGTTTACGCTCGGGTCAGCCTGAGTTATTCACAGATTTGGATTTCCATTTTCTGGAGGTTGGAATCGCTGGAGATTATCTACTTGTCAAGTTTTATCTTTTCAATTCGTTTGTTCAATTCAGCTTGTACTTGGTTATCATATTTAAACTTCTGTTGTACTTTATTTCTTCTGTTGTATTTTATGTAACTCTGATATATTTATATAGTAGTTTCTTAAACTACTATCTCTTTTAATTCCGCTGCATTATTATTACTCTATGTCTGTGATCTGTGATTTTATTTACTGTTTATTCTGAGATTTGCCAAATTTTTATTTACAACGCGGTATTTTGAGCAATTCAATTCCGGCATGAGTGTCTACCTATACACTTATAGTGGATGAGAATGGTTGAAAATATCAGGCTGTTACTATTGGTATCAGAGCTTTGGTAGCTCTAGGCAATACTCAGCATATAGAGTGAATGTATTTACAGAATCACTTTCATTCGAGTTTGAATCTCTTCCTTTTGACTCGATTCCTTTGAATTTTGAAACGTTCCATACGGTTCCAAAATCCATTCGTATCCTTCGCTATTCATCTTCTTTTGACTATGGAGTATTTCATAACTCTGCTTCGAATGATCTGTCAAGTGAGTCGGCTGTCACGCCAATTTCAAATTGAATTGTAAGAGGGTGAAACTCCTTTACAATTTGCATCGATTCACCAGAGATTTATATCTATCCTTGGTTTAGATGCTAATATCTTTTGTTATCCCAAACTCGAACTCTTGAGATCGAATGTAGATTTTACCCAGAAAAATCCACATTGATCTTATTCTTTAAGCCACGGTTGACCCGGTAAATGTTGCCCGTGATTTATTTAAGCTTATCCACCTCCCTGTTTTGTTATTTAATCATCTTGTCTTTTGTTTCCAATCTATTCTTCCAAACATTTTCAATTTTACTTGTATATCTATGTTTTGTTTTATATATTGTGTTGTTTGAGTTGTTGATATTGATTTGGGTTTCCGATCGATTCGTCTGATCAATGCTATCGATAGGATTTCTAAAACACTCTGACAGAACAAACTGACACAATATTATTTTAAAATTTGGTTAATGAAATAAATTTTTATATATAACTAAATTTATGGAACTTAATAAACTGATTTAAATTGATTATTTGATTTGGGAACTGAAATGAATTTAGAACAAGAAATTTGAGGATTTAATTTCCGATGGTTTCAAACCTTTTGTTTAAAAAGTTTTAAAACGGATATATTATTTAAAGTATTTTCAAATAGAAATTTGTTTCCAAAGAATTTTAAAGTTTAAAATTAGTGCTCTTCTCTTTGTCGCTCGAAAATAACTTCGGTGATGATTGCGACATCATCAACGTTCATTTTCGAGTTTCGAAGTGAAGAGACCGCTCTGTAGACTTACTATAGCTTTTTTTTGGTAAATCAAATTGATTTGAATTGAATTTCCAAAATATGACTTGATTTATAATATATATATATATATATATATATATATATATATATAGATATATGATTGAAATTTGATTTGACATATTATGTATATATTATTACTTATCTCTAAATGGTTTGAATGTAATCGGAAATTTAGTTCTTAAATTTTATTTTAAAGAATAATTCCAATTATAAAAAAAATCAAATCAAAATTTTGGATGAATATCAAGCATGAAATGATTTAATTGGAAAGTTTATTTGTATAATACAATTGCATTCAAATATAACTTACCTAAATTCATAAGTTAAAAATGTAATTGGATAATATACAATATAAATAGATTTATAAATAAAATTTGAGTGGTTATAATAAATGTTATACACTTCAATTTTAATTATAAAATGATTAACAGAGGTAAATATAATAAAGGGTAATTGAATAACTTACAATAAAATATTGTTAGAAGAACTAAGAATAAAAGAAAGCAGTTATAATAAGTGTAAGTATGTTTAACATAAGTGATAAATATAGTGAGAGGAATAAATTTAATTTTAATTAGGAATAAAGAAGAATTAAATTTATTAAATACCTTGTGAGTGTAATAAATGATTATTTTTCAAACCCATGGTTTTAAAAATTGTTAATTTAAGATGATTGGATAATAAAATAATGAAATTTGAGATAGTTAATGATTTATTTAACTTATAAAAAAAAGAAAAAAAATTTAAGTTGAAATTTCCATGCTTTCAAATTTATTTCCTTATTTTGTTTTTCAAATTATCTTTTTGTTGTCCTTATTATTCTTATCTTCCTACAGACTGGTATGGGCATCTTTCTATAATCTTTCTGTTTAGAAATTTTTTATAATCTTTGATAATCTGCACCTTGCGAAACTTACATATAACAACAGTTATCAGTTATAATTTTCAATCTTCTTGTCATCTTATCTTAATCCTATTTCACTCTATCTTTTTCTGTGCTTTTTCATACCTCATCCCTTTTCGAGGACGAAAAGTTTTGAGTGGGGGAGAGTGTAACAACCCTAGATTTTGCATATATTTTTAAATTGACTTTATTTTTATTTTAAGTTATTTTAATTTTTTTTCAAACATCTCATTTTTTTAAAATAAATGATGATTACTAAGTGATTTATAGTTCAAACTGGTATAATTTGAATATTTTACTGTAAAGTGAATTTCTGGTCAAACCGTTCAAACTTTGACTTTTAAACTTAAAATTTAAATTATTTTAAATTCTTAAATTTTATCTTTTATTATGAAAGTACATAAAATAACTTGAATACTGCTTTTTGTTTCGTTGGAAACAGACTTAAACTGTAAAAGTTATGTACATTTCGATTTTGAGTGTAATTTGATTTATTTAACAATTTTGTCTATTTTAAATTATATAAATCTTATTTTATTTGTCATATTTTATTTTAATATGTTATTGTATGTATATTTTTGTATTATAATAATTTTAAAATGAAGTAAACAATTTTCCAAAGTCAATGGTGATTTATTTGTAATTTCTGGACACTGTTTTGGATTTTTAAGAAATTTCTTTAAATCTTTTTTTTTATGCGTTAATGTGTTATTTTAAGTATATTTTGTCTTTTAAACATTTTTAAAGTGATTTTATAATTTTTCCAAAGTTTACTATGTTGATTTCTTTTTTTTAAAGGTTGTTTTCTTATTTTCTACTATTTTCTTCATTAAAATTATATTTAAATTTAATTTTTTTATATTTTTTTTGTGAATGTACTTGTATTTTATATTATTATTTATGTTTAAAAATATATTACAAGCTCATATGAATTTTCTAAAATTTATTTCATGTAATTTCAAATTTCCTAGACTAGTTTACTATTTTTAGCTATTTTCCTTAATTTAACTTTATATAGTTAATAAATATTATATATGTTTTTATATTTTGATAAATTTTCGAAATTTTATCTGGGATTATTATTTCTAGAAATATGAAGTTATATAAACATATATAAGAAATATGAAAGGTTTTGTGACTCTTTAGCTGCTTGTGACTCTTTGCTTTCCACCTCTTCATTTTCCAAACTCATGCATTCATTTTGCTTGGCCGACCTTAATTCTTTCAGCTGTACATTTTTTTCACATTCATTCCCGTATACAAACTCTTCTCAATCACAAAAATCGTGGCCTCCATTCCTTAGGCAAAGAGTTGGTAATCTTCTTCCTCTTTCTACTCATTTTCTTCTTGTTTTCTTATGATTTTGCTCTTGGTTTCTTCACCTTCAAGGCTAAGCTCCTTCCATCTCCTCCACCTTGGCCTCCTCCACCACCACCACATCAAGCCACCATCTTCCTCCAGCCCATAGCCAAGCCATCGCCATTCCTTTGTGTTGACTAGATCCACTAAAATATGACCATACACCACATATATGCACCTAGCCGAGCCTACCTTAGCACCACCACCTCAAAACTCCACTTTGGTCGCCACATACACCACCACCACCACCCTAGCTGACCTGAGACACCTCTGCCACATCATCCTCCACCCCACCCGGACCTGGACAGGCCATGCTAGTGTCAGGACCCGATTCTTTGACTTTCAAAAATCGACATCAATATGTCCACTGTATCAACTGCCGAGCAATCGAACGCCGGAAAACCAAACCATGAGGATTAAAGAAGAAGAGGTAGAAGAAAAAGATAGAAGAAATAAGGAAACAGAACAGAAACAATATCAGAATCTCACATATCGCAGCAGAACAACATATAATAAATAAATGAATAATGTTTAAACAAAGAACTATATCAGTTATTACATTACATCACTTTACATTACATTATCAAAGTTTACAACAACAAACAGCGGAAAATAAATACTATATACTAGTGATACGTTGTAACGACCCGTAGATTTTCGTCAGTTAATTCTGTCATTTTAATAAGATTAGATAATTTAACTTTAGAAAGAAGTAAAGATTTATAATTTATAATGAAGCATATGTTGAAAAGGAAATGAAACCATAGGAATTTAAGCTAAGTATTATCGGTTGATATAAAATGACGAATAAATTGAAATGATGTAAATGGTTATACTAGGCTAAGAAGAGAATATAGGAAAACAAAGGGTAAGTTGTGAATTTATTTAATGGATTAATAATATTAGATAGTACATTGAATTAAATCAATGTCCTGTAGAGGTTGGAGTATGGTTAGTAATAAAAGCTTTTAAAGGAAAAACCATTAATTTATAAATGAAAATCAATGCATTAAATTAGGTGTAACTGAATGCATGTAAATAATTTTGTAAGAATAAGTTAATAAACAATTTATTTGTGCATACCCGATTTAATTGAAATAACAGAAAAGACAAGAACTTGATTTGCCTAGGTATATATATATTGATAAACTATAACTAAATAGAAAGTTTGGTAGTAAATAGGATATAAGAAGACAAAGGCAACTAGTAAATTAATAAATGAATTCATAATAATAAGTAGTAATTAATGCATATATATTTGGCATTAGTGATAATTACAAAACTTTACCCATTTATCTAATTTATTTAATTAAATCTAAATCTATGGCAACATTGTTGTAATGATGGTTGTAAGTGAATTTGAATGTAAAAGGGTAACAATTATTTAGGTTAACCATTTTGAGTATGTTAAGTTAAGAATGGCAATCGATTGAAATAAATCTAAATTAATTATTTTGTTTTGGTTAATGTGTTCCTTTCCTTGCTTATTTTTATTTTAAAATCCAAGCGCAATTTTTGATATATTTTTCACATACGAACTCCGTTTCACGCGCGATTTTTTTTGTTAGGATCGTATTGAAATTCCGGATCTGTTGACGCTAGTTTGGACAGATTTGGAGACCGTCGAATTTTTGGGTTTAAATCGGATATAGATTCGATTTAAATTCAAAAGGTGAGTGTTTTAACCCACTCACAACTTCTAAAACTTCGTATGTCTGCTAAATTAATTTTAGATATGAGTAGAAATTTATTTATGACTATTTGACATGTTTTATTCCTTATCTCTGTTAAATTGCATTTATTTAATTTAACTGTTAATTTATTTTATTTATTGTATAAATTTGACAGTTAGAATTTATTTATTTGCATAGTAACTGTTAGTTATAGTTATGTTAAATTTTTATTTCATATCAACTGACAGTTAAATTTGAATTTATTTTTGCATATAAATTGCTAGTAACAGTTATTAAATTTATTATTGAATATAAACTGTTAGTTAATACATGTTATTTATTACCTGTATAATTTATATGCTCTATATTGATGTTGTTTAAATTGGATGATGATTGTAATAAATGGTTGATGATTGATATTTGGATGAATGGATGCTGTATTTTATATCGTATAAATTGCAAGTTATCGTGCATTTCATTCATTCGGGATTGCGGTTTGAAATGATATACAACCGCATTTTTATTTTGAATTGCGGATTGAAATGATAAACATCTGTATCACTTGACCATAGGGTAGAAAATTTTATACAGGCACCGCGGTATATATATAAAATATATTTTGAAATGTTTTGGTTTTGTAAAGCTATATATATATGGTTTATGGATATTGATTTGGTTATTTATATATATAGAAATTTTCAGGTTTTAAGCTTTGTATAAATTTGATTTGAAGTATAAAATAAAGTTTGATTTTCGAGATCAAATACGATTAAGAATTTATTTAAAATTTAATTTATGGAGTTTTAATGACTTAAAAGAGAACAAGGTTGGAAGATGAATATTAAGTTAAATTGAAATTTAATGAAAAGTTAGAATTTTAAAAGGATATGATTTTATAACTTGATTTTGTGTAGAGTGATTTAAATGAATATCAGGTTGATTTAAATGAATATAAAATAAACTAAAAGATTTTCGAGTCATGTGAAGTTAAAAGTTTCTTAAATTATATTGAATTCATTAAGTAAATATTTCAAGTCTAAATAATAAGTAATTGAATTTAATATAAATGGGATTGTCAAATGAGTTTGTTTTGAAATGGTGAAATATTTAAAGCTTTGAAACATAAGAATTGAAATTGTATTTGGAAGTTTAAATCGATATTTGAAATTGATTTGTGAAATCTAAAGAAGCTATTGTGTTTTATAAAGTAATTTAATATTTAACCATTTAAGAGATGGAAATTTGTTTCGAAGTTATGATTTTCAAGGTAGTATGATTTGGAATTATTATATACAAGAGTTGTGATTTCTAAATATTTCACTTTGAAAACCCTATGATTTTGGAAAAGAATATATATTGGAAAATAAAATGACATTATATGATTTTGGGTCTAAATGATATCGTATTGATTTGGGGTTTTAAAAATATAAACGATGTCGTATTTATACGGGTTTAAAATGGATTTTGTTCTGGTTTTAAAGTATAATTATTTTAAATGACCGCGGTGTTATAATAACGTTTGGTTGTTGAAGAGACCGGGATCGGAAGTTGTCATACTCTCTGCCAACTCCGAAAACCACTTTAACAACCGTGTACGCGGTGGAGATTCCAGAATGAAGTAGGTTGGTGGCGGCGTTTCCTGCAAGGTAAATACGTGGACCCGACTCCCGTGAGTTGGCATAAGGTGGCTAAAACAGGAGCGATTCTCGGGCCAATGAGGTCATTCCTCTGATCGGACACTCCTCTTCGATATTATACTTTGAATTTGGATTGTTTCAGTGGCCACTTTTACTTTGATTTTTGGGGGAGTTTGTTCGAGGTGGGCGGTAGCTGCGGCTATGCGTTTCCATCAGCCCGGATAGCAATTGGTATATCTACCCTGGCATTCCCTAGTTGTGCCGTGTCACCTACCCTAGCGCGCCTTATACGATTTTGGTTTTGTACCATACCTATGGAGTGCCCTCTGACGACGCCCAGTACGGAGGAGATTACGGTACTGTATAGACTATGGGAATATATAACTGTGTTAAGGTGGAAAATGTAAAGCCTTAGCGCTATTTAAAAGTAAGTTTATTTTACAATTAGACACTTTTATAATAGCGCAATATACTACATAGTAAATAGTTTAACGGATCCTTCGGAGATGTAAATCCCGAGCATCTCTTGAGTTACTGCACTCATATTTATTTCTGTTAATGTAACTCACATAAGATCTTTTAGTTCTGACTCGAGTGTTTTTGTCTTTCCAAATTCGCTCGGGTCAGTCCGAGTGTTTCAGGATTTGAAATTTAGCTCTGGAGGACGAAGACGAAGATTTGCAGTATTACTATTATTATTTATCTAGTGCACTACACACTATTCCGCTGCATTGTTATTGGTATGTGTAACTCTGATATGTATTATATAAATGTTTGTAAACAGTTTTATAAACTGTATATTTTATTATTATATTTTATCCTTCCGCTGTGAGATTCTATTTTGTTTATTTCTTCTCTGTTTTTCTTATTTACCTTATAACAATCCGCCCTTCCGTATGGTTTGAATCGGTATGTGTGTCGATTTGAAGCGTGCGAAAAGGCGGGATGTTACAAGCTGGTATCAGAGCTTTGGTTTAGTGATAAACCTTAGCTTTGTGGGGTTTGACTCTTTACTAATATGGTAGTAATACCCTATGGGAGTCGTTGAGAGTATATATATGAGAGAGCGTATTTGTTAGTGTTATAAAAAGGTTTTAATATTGTGTTAATTTGTTCCGTTTTGTATTTATAAATTCTGGTTGGTGCATGGGACGCTGTGACATCAATAGGGATTTCTAAACACTTAATAGGATAGACCGACGTAATATTTGTTTTTAATATAGGTGAATGAAATAACTTCGCCTATTATATTTTCTATATACAAAATATTTTATTAAGGTATTATATATATATATTGTTGGTTGCAATAGATTGGTTGTTAGGAATAAAATTTTAAATAATAGGTAAAATGAGATTGAAATTAAAATCAATGAAATTTGGAAATTTTAGGACTTAAGTCCGGGATTTTGAAAATTTTCTTTCAAAGGATTTTGAAATATAATTATATTGTTTATAAATATTTTCCAATATAAATATTTCATTATAATTCGGAAGAATTGTTTTAAAGAAGATTTTGGACAAAATAAGTAACGTACTTTCCTCTCTGTCGTTGGAAAATAATTTCGGTGATGGCGGCCGCATCATCGACTTCTATTTTCGAGTTTCGAAGGGGAAAGGCCACTGTAGTAATTCTACTGCAGCTTTATTTTGAAAATATCTAAATTTTTAATTGTTTTAAATAAAACTAGAGGTATATAAGTTATAAGAATATATTTATCTATTAAAATTTAACCCGGTATTTAATTCTTAATTTCCATTAATTAATTGTTTCAATTATGGTAGTGAAACAGAATTTAATTAATAATTGAAACCCTAAATAAAATAAGAGACTTAAATGCTAAGTTATAAAGGAAGTTAAAATTTTAACTTATAAGAAAATGGTAAAGATCTATTGAACAATGAATGAATTAAAGAATTGACATAACTTGTACAAGTTCAATTGCATTTTCTTTAACATAAATAACTTACCAAATATGAAAAGTTGAAATGTTAAATAAGAGATTGGAATAGAATATTATACAAGTAGAAATTTTGGAGATAATGAAGTATTCAATGAATTGCTATTATAAATAAGAAGCTAATGGTATAAACTTAAGTTATAATTGGAATTTTACTAAAATTAAAGGTAAGTATTATTAATAGGTGATTTTAAGCTTAAGTAAATAAAATGAAATTCTTTAATAAATAAGGATTGATGTGTAGGATTTTAAACTTAAGAATGATTTAATGCTACTAGTTTAATATAATAAAAGTAGGTAATATAAATAGATGACTACAAACCCTTGGTAATGAGTTAATAAAATCCTTTATTTATAAGAATGGATGTTATAAGGTTAAGAATTTAAGTGAAATTAAAAGGGTTACTACAATTATATATAATAGAAATGTAAGCATCAAATAAATGATTGAAATTGAGGAGTGCATTAAATATAATACAAATAAAAGAAACTTTCATGACCTAAATAAATGAAAATGAATAATTGGAAGTAATAAGTGAAAATAAATGAAGCAAACATTTAATGAGTAAATAAAATTAAAAGTTGTTGGAAATAAATGTAAATTATAAAAGGATAATTTAAAGAAATAAATGAAAATAAAAGATAAACTGTTATATGAATGAAAAGATCAAACTGTTAATGTATGAAATATAAATTTATAATAAGTTAAATTGATTTGTTGGTTTAAATCGATATTGTTTGCTTTATGGTTGGCTGGGTAAGGAAATTTGAAGTTGTTGGATGAATAAATAATCTAATTCTGTCCCATCTAAGACTGTTGAGTAAATGATGCACTGGATGGTTATTTTTCATTTCGTACCATTTCAAGTTTTGAACCCGAACAACTATTTGCTTGTTTGACTGAATGGTTGTTTTGTTTGTTGTGTATGCTGTTTGTTGAAATTGATGATTGTGTATTGATTATTGTTAGTAGTTGAAACTATGAAAATATTTCACTTTAATATAAATAGTTAACCTTTTAGATTATATAATGGAAATGCAGGTATGGAAGCAATTGCTACTGATTTTGGTTCCATAAATTAAGCGTAATTTGCCCGACAAATAGGTACGTTTCCGGATTACGTTTTGTAGCGATATTTTTTATATATTTCCCGTGTTGGGATATACTATTTTGAATATTCTATATGATACTTTGTTATATTTTGGTATTATATTTTTCCCGAGCCTCCCCGTACAAAGGAGACTCTGCCAAAAATTTTCCGTAAATTTTGGACTTAGAAAAACTTTGAAAATGTTTTACAGACTTTAATAATTTAAGTATCAGAAGATATAATGATTATAAAATGGAAATATTTTATTTAAGGCAATAAATTTAGTAAATTATTGTTTATAAGTTAATTTTTGAAATAAGATGTACTGTTATTAAATTCTTCCTTCTCTTTTCTTTTTCCTTTTCGGGGACGAAAAGTTTTGAGTGGGAGAGAGTGTAACGACCCGTAGATTTTCGTCAGTTAATTCTGTCATTTTAATAAGATTAGATAATTTAACTTTAGAAAGAAGTAAAGATTTATAATTTATAATGAAGCATATGTTGTAAAGGAAATGAAACCATAGGAATTTAAGCTAAGTATTATCGGTTGATATAAAATGACGAATAAATTGAAATGATGTAAATGGTTATACTAGGCTAAGAAGAGAATATAGGAAAACAAAGGGTAAGTTGTGAATTTATTTAATGGATTAATAATATTAGATAGTACATTGAATTAAATCAATGTCCTGTAGAGGTTGGAGTATGGTTAGTAATAAAAGCTTTTAAAGGAAAAACCTTTAATTTATAAATGAAAATCAATGCATTAAATTAGGTGTAACTGAATGCATGTAAATAATTTTGTAAGAATAAGTTAATAAACAATTTATTTGTGCATACCCGATTTAATTGAAATAACAGAAAAGACAAGAACTTGATTTGCCTAGGTATATATATATTGATAAACTATAACTAAATAGAAAGTTTGGTAGTAAATAGGATATAAGAAGACAAAGGCAACTAGTAAATTAATAAATGAATTCATAATAATAAGTAGTAATTAATGCATATATATTTGGCATTAGTGATAATTACAAAACTTTACCCATTTATCTAATTTATTTAATTAAATCTAAATCTATGGCAACATTGTTGTAATGATGGTTGTAAGTGAATTTGAATTTAAAAGGGTAACAATTATTTAGGTTAACCATTTTGAGTATGTTAAGTTAAGAATGGCAATCGATCGAAATAAATCTAAATTAATTATTTTGTTTTGGTTAATGTGTTCCTTTCCTTGCTTATTTTTATTTTAAAATCCAAGCGCAATTTTCGATATATTTTTCACATACGAACTCCGTTTCACGCGCGATTTTTTTTGTTAGGATCGTATTGAAATTCCGGATCTGTTGACGCTGGTTTGGACAGATTTGGAGACCGTCGAATTTTTGGGTTTAAATCGGATTTAGATTCGATTTAAATTCAAAAGGTGAGTGTTTTAATCCACTCACAACTTCTAAAACTTCTTATGTCTGCTAAATTAATTTTAGATATGAGTAGAAATTTATTTATGACTATTTGACATGTTTTATTCCTTATCTCTGTTAAATTGCATTTATTTAATTTAACTGTTAATTTATTTTATTTAATTGCATAAATTTGACAGTTAGAATTTATTTATTTGCATAGTAACTGTCAGTTATAGTTATGTTAAATTTTTATTTCATATCAACTGACAGTTAAATTTGAATTTATTTTTGCATATAAATTGCTAGTAACAGTTATTAAATTTATTATTGAATATAAACTGTTAGTTAATACATGTTATTTATTACCTGTATAATTTATACGCTCTATATTGATGTTGTTTAAATTGGATGATGATTGTAATAAATGGTTGATGATTGCTATTTGGATGAATGGATGCTGTATTTTATATCGTATAAATTGCAAGTTATCGTGCATTTCATTCATTCGGGATTGCGGTTTGAAATGATATACAACCGCATTTTTATTTTAAATTGCGGATTGAAATGATAAACATCCGTATCACTTGATCATAGGGTAGAAAATTTTATACAGGCACCGCGGTATATATATAAAATTTATTTTGAAATGTTTTGGTTTTGTAAAGCTATATATATATGGTTTATGGATTTGGTTATATATATATATATATATATATAGAAATTTTCAGGTTTTAAGCTTTGCATAAATTTGATTTGAAGTATAAAATAAAGTTTGATTTTCGAGATCAAATACGATTAAGAATTTATTTAAAATTTAATTTCTGGAGTTTTAATGACTTAAAAGAGAACAAGGTTGGAAGATGAATATTAAGTTAAATTGAAATTTAATGAAAAGTTAGAATTTTAAAAGGATATGATTTTATAACTTGATTTTGTGTAGAGTGATTTAAATGAATATCAGGTTGATTTAAATGAATATAAAATAAATTAAAAGATTTTCCAGTCATGTGAAGTTAAAAGTTTCTTAAATTATATTGAATTCATTAAGTAAATATTTCAAGTCTAAACAATAAGTAATTGAATTTAATATATATGAGATTGTCAAATGAGTTTGTTTTGAAATGGTGAAATATTTAAAGCTTTGAAACATAAGAATTGAAATTGTATTTGGAAGTCTAAATCGATATTTGAAATTGATTTGTGAAATCTAAAGAAGCTATTGTGTTTTATAAAGTAATTTAATATTTAACCATTTAAGAGATGGAAATTTGTTTCGAAGTTATGATTTTCAAGGTAGTATGATTTGGAATTATTATATACAAGAGTTGTGATTTCTAAATATTTCACTTTGAAAACCCTATGATTTTGGAAAAGAATATATATTGGAAAATAAAATGACATTATATGATTTTGGGTCTAAATGATATCGTATTGATTTGGGGTTTTAAAAATATAAACGATATCGTATTTATATGGGTTTAAAATGGATTTTGTTCTGGTTTTAAAGTATAATTATTTTAAATGACCGCGGTGTTATAATAACGTTTGGTTGTTGAAGATACCAGGATCGGAAGTTGTCATACTCTCTGCCAACTCCGAAAACCACTTTAACAACCGTGTACGCGGTGTAGATTCCATAATGAAGTAGGTTGGTGGCGGCGTTTCCTGCAAGGTAAATACGTGGACCCGACTCCCGTGAGTTGGCATAAGGTGGCTAAAACAGGAGCGATTCTCGGGCCAATGAGGTCATTCCTCTGATCGGACACTCCTCTTCGATATTATACTTTGACTTTGGATTGTTTCAGTGGCCACTTTTACTTTAATTTTTGGGGGAGTTTGTTCGAGGTGGGCGGTAGCTGCGGCTATGCGTTTCCATCAGCCCGGATAGCAATTGGTATATCTACCCTGGAATTGCCTAGTTGTGCCGTGTCACCCACCCTAGCGCGCCTTATACGATTTTGGTTTTGTACCATACCTATGGAGTGCCCTCTGACGACGCCCGGTACGGGGGAGATTACGGTACTGTATAGACTATAGGAATATATAACTGTGTTAAGGTGGAAAATGTAAAGCCTTAACGCTATTTAAAAGTAAGTTTATTTTACAATTAGACACTATTATAATAGCGCAATATACTACATGGTAAATAGTTTAACGGATACTTAGGAGATGTAAATCCCGAGCATCTCTTGAGTTACTGCACTCATATTTATTTCTGTTAATGTAACTCACATAAGATATTTTAGTTCTGACTCGAGTGTTTTTGTCTTTCCAAATTCGCTTGGGTCAGTCCGAGAGTTTCAAGATTTGAAGTTTAGCTCTGGAGGACGAAGACGAAGATTTGTAGTATTACTATTATTATTTATCTAGTGCATTACGCACTGTTCCGCTGCATTGTTATTGGTATGTGTAACTCTGATATGTATTATATAAATGTTTGTAAACAGTTTTATAAACTGTATATTTTATTATTATATTTTATCCTTCCACTATGAGATTCTATTTTGTTTATTTCTTCTCTGTTTTTCTTATTTACCCCGTAACAATCCGCCCTTCCGTATGGTTTGAATCGACATGTGTGTCGATTTGAAGCGTGCGAAAAGGCGGGACGTTACATACGTCTCGCAATCCAGCTCGCCTCCTGAGCTCCATAGCACTCCTAAATCCAGAATAACCTGATAACCTAACTCTAGACTGCCCGTGTAGAAATTGGTGGGCACCCAGAGTTTAGGAAGAGAACAATAAACTCCAGGTCAGTCATGGGACTGGTGTGAGAATTTAAAATAGTTTATCTAACTTTTAAAAACAAAGAACAGGATAATTTTAAAGTCAATTCGCAATGCTTTTGGAAAATGAGACTACCATAAGACCTCCCGCCACACACACAATGCAAACGCAGAATTGGAGGAGATTTCTTCTTATGATAGTCAAAGATGCTTGATACGCATTAAAAAGAAGCATTTGATATTATTACTAGTGCATAGTGTAGAGAAAAAATTTCGAAAGTAAATATATAAATCTTAGCCAGCATAGGCATTCCGCACTTATGCCTACTATAGCTACCATCCAAACAGTGGGGCGTCACCATAAGTGAATGATAGGTTCTACAACTAAAACCGTACAAGGTGCGTATTGTTTTATTTGGATTTCCAACAAATGGTCAGGCTAAGGAACTTCCTACTGCCACATGGGATCGCCTCTGGCGGGACGTCCCGAGAACTTAACCAGCTCTCTGCCAACACAAGACCGGGTTACCTTTGTCACTAGGTAACTACTACACGACTATGCCATCCCCTGGTCCCTTTGGACCTTTATTCGATCGCTCGATTACCAACATCACACAGTAATAAATATAGTGTGTCAACATGAGTAAGCATCTGAGCTCCATACCATGATACCACCCTTTCCAGAAGGAAATGAAAAACCCTAAAGGACGCGACCCTCATAACCTTGCCGCATATTCCTGTTTTGACCATTTCCGGGGAGTAAGGTCTGACGAAGTCTCGTCCACAAAGCTAGGCACAAAGCCATGCTTTGATCAACAAATGATCAATAAATAATCATCACACAACAACACTCAGCATGCCACATTACCAAATTGGGAATGTATCGCTGATAACCTTCAACTACATAACCTCTGAGCGCATACGTCTCAGAGAAGGGTGTTAAGCTAAGAGAATAAATTCTCCGCCACCAACAGAAATGTATTTGAAAGAAACCTGCTTTATATCTCAAAATGAAATGTCAGACACGTAACCATACAAGCCTGTTCCGGGTTCGAATAGAACCGAAGGCACTTCAAAAGGAGCCCTTGCAATCCGGGTATTCACAATCCCGATAAAATTTCCCATCACAAAGGAAATATCCATACCGTAGCTAACGGTGCAGAGACAATCGATAGGTCAACCTATCGTTCTCACAAATACCCGGTCTTCACCACCGGTCTTCAATGCTATTCATTACGTCGTATCACTATTCGGAATGGGTAATCCGAATAATGAGCGAAATAATTTAAAAATAAGTGTAGCATTTCAATTTCAACCAATTCACAACAAATACCTATTCAAAGGTCAATATTTGATAGTCTGTTATTTAACTATCAATCAATATTCACAACGTCACCCGATTCCAACTAATTTCCCAAATTTTCAAAAATATCTTTATAAGATATATATCCCACACTTCAACCATTTGAAAACCAATTTCAAATAAATTTACACCCTTACAACTTTCATTTCAAAATGGTTCATTTAAACCAATTAAATAAATCCTTACCGATTTATTAAATTTACGTTCCAAATCCGTAAATTAATTTCCACACTTCAAAATAAATCAACATTTATTTTTAACTTATTTCTCTTTCTTTTATAAATTCCATAGTGAATTTACAATTCCAAAATATCTATGAATATACGATTTTTAAATCGATTTCTAATATTCATTTTCAATTTATCTTTAAAAGATAAAATCTCAAACATTCACTTCATATTGGAAAAACATTTCCATACTTATTTAATAATAAGCAATTCACCAATCTATTTAATTTCAACATTTTGAAAATATTCAATATACTTACATCTAAATTAAGTATATATTTTATTTTATAAGGAAAATATCTTCTTAAACACATTTATTTGGGTAAAAAAGAATGTTCGTAAAACATCGTTACGACAACCCAAAATCACTAGTATAGGGATGCGAGCTTAAATAGATATATAAATCCCAATACTATATATAAAACATTTCCTTTCGGAAATCATTTACTATAACAACAGTGTTATAGTCCACAATTTCCTTCTATTTCTCGAAAAAGTCTATTTCAACAATAACTATTGAAATCTATGATTTCGATACTTAACACATTTTAAAAACGTTTTTGAATCGTTTAAATTCTATTAAAAATATCACTTTTTCCAAGATATTTCTTTAATATATTATTCACCATCCAAAATCGTGAATATATTTCATTAACCAGATTCAATTTCTACATATTCTATTTAAAGGATTATTCACTGTCCAAAATCGTGGATATATTTCCTTTAATAAGCTATAATAATTAACTTATCAAAATAAGTCGTTTCGGATTTATAAAACAACGTTTATAAATTCCATTTATATTTTATGGCAACTTCAACTTTTAAAATCACTTTATTAACAAATTCTATCCATATTCCATTTACACGCAAAAATCCAATTTATAAGTTAATCACTTATAAATCTTTTATTTTATAAAATCTATTCATTTTATAATTCCACAATTTATAAATATATAGATTTCATTCACTTATAAAATCCATTTATATTCCATTTTAACACTTATAAAAACTTATTTTATAATTCCAATATTTTTAACTTATAAATATCAATTTTATAAATTTTTATATAAATCATTTATAATAATTCAAAAATCCCAATTTAAATAAACCAATCCTTTAATAATTTACAAATCGTTATTAAAGCTTATATAACTCTAAAATCATACTTAAGTATTATTTTCCAAAAATATCATTTTTATAATAATAAAAATTATAACGTTTATTTATTTAAAATGAATAAATTCCAAAATTAAATTTTATTCTGAATCCTCAACTTAAGTTTTCAAAAATCCAATTTTATTTAATTTCGGCATCTAACGATACCAAAATATATTTGGCTAAAATTTAGCCTTTAACAATCTCAATCACAAAGATAATCGCACAGATTATAAATAGATCAATAAATAGATCAACACACAACATTGAAACCAATTCAATTATTTGAGGAATCCAGTTGGATCCCTCCAACCTGTTTTCCTGCATCCAAAGATGTTAGCACAATACCAATTTCGCTTCAAGACGAAATATCGCGGTATATGGGATTTATAAAATACTATCCGCTTAGTAGACAGCGCAATAGGGTCTCATCCGCTATATAATGCGGGAAAATCAACTCCAAGTACATATATAATACCAATTCCATATAAGTTGGAATTATCGCGGTATATGTTTTTAATAAATAACATCCGCTTAATAACGGCGTATAATGTCTATTTTAACAATCAATAGATAACAATCATAATTCAACATACAATCAATAATTTTAAATCTAAATATTTAAAATTAAAATCGAAACCGATTCGATTGAGTGAGAAGTTCTCACCTTGATTTCAATTCCGTTCCAGCCTTTTATTTCGAATAAAATTAAACGGACGTTTAATTTTACCCGAAATTTTCACTGACTCCAATCGCTTCCAATCCAGTTCCATAGCGTAGTGCTCGACAAAACAAAGCCAACGCGACTGGTTTCGTACGTTTTCGACCTCGTATGACAAAGATACACATTTTTAAAGTTTACATAAATTTGAATATAATTAATTTACAAATCCTATTTTAATTTTCAACCTAACTCTTCTCGGCCGCTGATTTCAAACACACCAGATCTCAGCCGTATTCTTCCTTCTTCCCTCTCTTCACTCATTCGTTCCATCTCCAGGTATAAACACGTGGACACAAACCTATGCCGTGATATTAGGGTTGAATGCCACTCCACGTACAAACGTCGATAGCCCATCAAACCACCACCATTCGAACGCCATCGCCAAGAGCTACCCACGGCTCGAATCCCATAGAGCTCGGTCTCCCCCTTTTCACGCAAATCTAGGATGAACGCGCAATATTCAAACCCCTTTTGCCGTTGATCCGTGACGCTATTTCCGATCTTGACCGTTGATTCTATAGAAGTCACGTAGCTCTACAATTTCCTAGTTGATAACCTTCGCTAAAAGTTGATGGATTAAGAGATTTGGAGGGAAGAAGTTGAGAGTTTTTTGGCCATTAGTTTATATGGAGGCGGCGGCTGATGATAGACTAGGGTTTTTTTTTTTGGACCAAATGAAATGAATTAAGGGTCCGTTTATAGAAAACTGACGAACACTATTCATCCGGGATTTTTCGAACTCCGAATTTGCGTGCGGTGACTGGCGTTTCTAGGGTTTATCCCGTGTTCCGGACACAATGGAATAGGTTTCAGAAGCTAATTCCATCATCTGTGCGAGTTACGGCAATAAACGATCAAATTCAAATTAAACCGATTAACTAAATTTCTGTGCGTTTTAACTTGCCCCGGACAAACGGTAAATCCGATTGACTTGAAATTTGAAACCTTCCAATAATATCACATTACGGATCCGATGAAACTGGTTTCATCAAAATCCGAGACTGTTTGAAAATGGCTATTTTAGCTCGTCAATTAAATATTAAAATATTCAATTTTCACAAATTAACTTTTAATTCAATTTTAAAAGTTCTAAAACATCATTCTAACTCCAATATGATATAATAAAATTTTACAAATCAATTTTAATCATATTTAATCCAATTTTTAATTATTTCTGTTTTTTCCCAATATTAAATTATCGATTTAGTTATCCAATTAAACCCAATTATTCGAAATAAAATTATTCGACTTATAAATTTCACTTATTAATATTTAAAATAAATTAAATATACAAATTTTAAATTGACAAAAATTATGGGTTGTTACAAACTTCCCCCCTTAAAAGAATTTCGTCTTCGAAATTACCAAGTAAGAAAAAGTTACAAAATCCATTAACTTTCCAAAAACAAACCATTCAAATTGGATTTTACAAATCTCTTAAGTGTTTAACTTTCCCAAAAATCATAGTTAAACTTCATACAATAACTTTACTAAGTTTCCAAATCATACTTAGTTTTCAAAATTTTCCCCATTTTCTTAAAAATATTTTAACGCCTTAAATTTTCGGAATAATTCGCCAGAGTCTCCTTTGTGCGGCTCGATCCGAAAAAAATGATAGTATATATATCACAAATATACATCTCATCAAGTGATGAGGCATCCCGCAGGGAAAAAAGTGTAAACGTACGATATTTAATCCGAGATATGTACCTTATATGAGACGACCCGACTTTCCACTCTCGGAAAATCGCATCATCTTTAAGAAAGAAAGGGATAGAAAAGAGAATAGAAAAAAGAGAAGAAAGAAACAACACATCAGAATCTAACAGCGGAACGAATAAATTATATTAATAGCATAAATATTACATAGTTTACAAACATTATCAGAGTACACAGACATACAACCCATACTAGACAGTTATAAACACCTGTCTAGTTATACAACTCAATACAACAACTCAGAGAACACACAGCAGAATACTAGATATATCTACACGCGGAAGCCTCCTGCTCCATTGCTCCTCCATAATTCGTCAAAGCTAACCCGAATCCTAACCTGAATCCCTTGACTACTCATAAAAATTTGAGTACCCAAGAGTTTATGAAAAACAAAAATAAACTCCGGGTCAGACATGGGTCTGGTGTGAGTAACAGGTTAAAGTTGCTTAACTTTTAAAAACCTTTGAAAAGAAAGGTATCACGTAAGACTTCCCACACATCAACATGGAAAAGTTTTTACCTTACGCTAACCAAAACATTTGATAGGAAATCCGATGATATTATAATAGTGTCTAGGGTTTTCAAATAAATAAGAAATAGCCGAAATTGTTACATTCATTAAATTCCAGCTACAATGTAACAACCCGCATATTTATCGATTATATATTTAAATATTTTTTTTAAATATTTCACCGTTCATCGGATTTTGGTCCGAAAAGCTACTTTGTGCAAACAGTCGAATTGAGACTCGAGACCACCCCCATTGAGTTCAAAATGACGTTTGCGGCCTTTTTGAGTATAAGCTTCGATATGTTTGGAGAAAGTTGATTTTTGCCACTTTTTACTTAGGTCTTTGGTTTGGGCTGAGCCCAATAACCCCACTTATGTATTCAGTCCCAACCCCTCTCCTCTTCATTACTTCATAATTTCCTAATACATTCAAGCTTCATCAAAAATGGGGGAAGAGAAAAAGAATTAGGAAAACCTAAGCCCTAGTTTCCATTAGCAAATTCATCTTCTAGCTCCAAACTCAAGAGAACCCATTGGTAAGCTCTCTCTTCATCTTCTCCAACTCGTTCTCTCTTTGATTTCAGAAATTTCCTAAACCTAACTTTGGGAAATGTTTCTCTTTTTAGCTTAGATTCAAGCTTCTAGTGTTGAGATTGAAGTGTGGTTGATTTCCATTTGCTTTCAAGCTTCTTCTTCATTGATTTGGGTTCAAAGGTGAGATTTTTAATCTCACATCTAAGTCTATGAATTACCTTCGATTGTTAGGTATGAATTCCTAACACTTATTCATGTGCATTTGATTTTGATTTGGATTGCTTTTGTGAATATTCCAATTTTTAGTGTTTTGAGTTCAATTCGTTAAAAATCCTAACTTTGATGTTTGAACATGTTTTTGGTGATGCATCGAGGAGCATATAGGGCCGGGTAGTCGATTGACATAAACCCTTAGCGCCGTTGCTCGTGCGATTGCAATTTGGTCGGGATTTGCACCTCCTTTGAAATAGGGTAGGAAGTGCAAGTATACAGGTTCGGCCGACCGAGCCCCCTGGGCCGGTCGACCGACCTGTAGTCCAGGCACTTCCTGCCCCTGTTTGGAAGTGCTGGTTACAGGCTTCGGCCGACCGAGCCCCCTGGGCCGGTCGACCGACCTGGTGTCCCGAGCACATCCAACCTCTGGTTCGGTCGACCGACTCAGGGAGTCCGGTCGACCGACCTGCCACTATTTGCCAGATTAGCCTATATTGCTAATTCGTTTGAATTTCCAACTTTAATCGATTCGTATTGTCTCCCTTTTGTTGTTGTCAATTATTATCGACTTTGATGACCTTTTCTTTGGGAATTTTAGATATATCCACTTTGATGGATTTGATATCGATTTCTTTGGATTTTATTCACGTCTTCGAGTGTGAATTTTTATGCCCGATTGTTTCTACAATCACTTCTATGATTTGTCACTTTAAAATATAAAGGTTTTCTATACTAGTAGTAAATATCAAAACTCTTTCTTCAAATGATTTCAACACTATTTTATTACAAAGCTCGTTTTCTCAAACCGATTTCCAATCTATTAGTATATACAAACCTTTACCTCACTCGTTTGAGAAATCTAATTAAACGACTTAGTAAAACAAGTGGTATGAAATGCTTGCGTTTACTTCGTCGGTTAATTCTTGGACTTGTTCGATTGAAACTCTTGTGACAATTTTCTAGTGGAGATCTACAGTTTGTTCGTAAATATTTAAGTTAAGCTAGTGGTTATGGGACATGAAGCTAAGCTCATATATTTACTAGCTTACTTTAATCGACACTTTACTTTGATCATGACGATCATTTTATGTTTAGACTAGCATGTGCGATGTCTTTGCTTTTGATACATTGGATGTACCATTTGCACTACATCAATGTCTTTCCTTTTGATTCATTGGATGTACCGTTTACACTACATCAATGATATACTTTTGATACATTGGATGTACCGTTTGCACTACATCAATGTCTTTCCTTTTGATTCATTGGATGTACCGTTTGCACTACATCAATGATATGCTTTTGATACATTGGATGTACCGTTTGCACTACGTCAATGCCTTAACCATCCTTTTCTTGTGATTTCTGGATTTCGTGTGTTGAATTCTGGAATTTATGTTTCGCCAACTTTTACGATTGGCATTGATATATATGTCATTTATTGTGGCTTGGTGAATGAAATTAGGAGTATGACATTCCTTTTTATCTTTGAGAAGATCTTTGCGATATTGATTAATCTCTTGTTGATTTTTCAATTACTTATTTATCACAGCTTGGCATTGTGATTATTATACGTTTAGTCATATCTCTTATTCTATATCATTTCATATGATATTTATAGCTAGACTGATCCGTTTATTATTTTCTTATTAAATAATACTCGGGTCAGACTGAGATATTACAGGTGCTTCCTCTTGGCTTCCTATCTGGAACCATCTTCTGACTTTTGGCTAACTACTTAGATTAGTAGTAGCTTTTGTCGTATACACTTGAGACATAGACTCATAGTTGTATTCTTTTGTATAGCACGTGTTGCTATTCTTTTGTATTATCGTGGATCTTTTTGACCACTACTCTGATATACACTTTCATGTGTTAGTGTTATATTCATATCTATTTCCGCCTTTGTGATATGAATTGTCTGTGACTGATTTGTGTTATGTTTATTTCTATATTTGTTTCCGAAGACCTTTATAGCCACTGTGTAGTAGCTTTGAGTTTGTGTCGGTATGTCGGATTTCCTCTCGAGATGAAAAGTTATATTTTTATCTGGCATATCGGTACTCGCACAAAGCAATTATACAGATGGTCGCTCCTCAACAGCCTTATCCTCCATGCTAGTTGACAGCATTACACCGTAGTGTTCTTGGCTAGCGTGGGTATAGAGGTGGGGCGTCACAGCTTGGTATCAGAGCCAAACTTCGGAACAATATGGAATATTATAACAAGGATCATCGTCCTAAGTCCTTCTTAGGAGTCGTGCTTTAGGATTTTATTCGGGTCTTCGCACCGTCCTATCCTATTTTCTTTTATGATTCCTTGTTTTATCTATCAAGATTGCTTGATATTCATTTGTGAATAACCTTCTTCTTCTTCTTTC
Source organism: Allium cepa (assembly GCA_030765085.1). Lineage (NCBI taxonomy): Eukaryota > Viridiplantae > Streptophyta > Magnoliopsida > Asparagales > Amaryllidaceae > Allium > Allium cepa. The sequence continues at coordinate 337,669,648 of CM060932.1, read as the reverse complement.
TTTCTTTCTTAAGGAAGAGAAATGGTTAGACCAGGCCGTCCCAGTGCCGGTCAATCTAGTGCTACGCCCCAAGATGGAGTTTTTATGTCTGCCCAGCAGCTTTTAGTTCTCGTGAAGAATGCTCAAGCTGCAGGACCCAATCCAGAGCCTACTCATCCTAGATCCGGTTTTGCACGCTTGTGCAGAGACTACACCGATTTGGGTGGAAGGCCATTCAGGGGATCCGAGAGTGTTATTGAAATTCAAGCTTGGCTCAAATCATGCGATCGCATCTTTTCTCGCATGAACCTTATTGACCTTCATCGAGTCCAAGTGGCTTCCAGCATGCTCCAAGAAAGAGCATTAGGTTGGTATGAGCTTTTAATTTCTGAAATCATTGAAGCGGATCTCACTTGGGAGCAATTCCGGGAAAGGTTCGAATTGAAATTTGTGCCGGAGGCCGAAAAAGTAAATTTGGCCCGGCGTTTTATTGACCTTGTTCAAGGTGAATCTTCTGTGACAGACTATGTCGCATCTTTCGAATCTCTGTCCAAATACGGGGTTGAGTACATTAATACCCCATTGAAGAAAAATCAGAGATTTGTCTATGGCTTGAATAAGAATCTTAAGAAGCCATTACTTCTGAAACTTGAGGTTTCATTTGATCAGCTTATTGATATCGCTCTTCGTCTTGAAGAGGCCGATAATGAAGGTGATGTTGAAGTTGTGCGTGCCCAACAGAACTTCGACAATAACTTGAAGAGGCCTATCATATTCAAAGGCCCCAATTCTAATAATAAAGGGAAGCAACCAACTCCGGTAGCAAAGACTCCTACCTCTAGTCGTGGACAATGCTACAATTGTGGTTCCACAGACCACTATGCAAGGGAGTGCCCGAATCCCCTCTTTTGTCGTTATTGCAAAGGTTCGGGTCATCTTTTATCTTCGTGCCCTAGGCTTCCAAGCAAGAGAGAAGGAAAGCTGCAAGCCCCTAGCAACTCTTCTCTTAGTCAAGGTAGCCATTCTATCCTTGATGACAATTGTTTTATGATTTTCCTTTTCGAGTTCTTTTTGATATGGGTTCCGTCTCACTAATTTATATCAAAAGAACTTGTTGATTCTTTTTAAACATTTTTGGGCTTGAAGACTTCTTTGAGGATTGTGAATCCGGATGGATCCGCAACAATTTGCTTTTGTTTAGATGTCTAAATTATTTTATGTGATTTTTCTTTCCGAGCCGATATTTTTGCTTAGGCTCTGGAATTGATTTGTGCGATAGGATTGGCTTAATCATTATGAAGCCTATATCCTATTTTCTGAGTGGACTCTTCATCTTCAACATTTTCTATCTGTTAAGCAGATTTCTGTTTTTCCTTTGTGATTTTGATTCCAATTTGATGGCATCATTTTATTCTTTAAGCCCTTATAGTTAGGAAAGTATTATTTCTCTTATCTAAATAATTTATGAAACTTTTCCAGTATTTTTGAGTTTTGTCTTAGGAATATCTCCTAAGCAATCTTTTGAGTGGTGCTAAGGTCTTTCCAATTTGACCTTATCACCAATTTTCATTTGCTACGAGTTGCGGAAGTTAGCATTCCACTTACCGCATTCCGCACTCGTTATGATTCTTATGAATGACTTATTATGTCATTCAATTTGTCCAGCTTATTTCCTCCATTTTATAAATCGAATATTCTATGAATATTTCGATGAGACCATTCTTGTATTTCTTGATTTTGGATGAAAATAGTAATTTAAAATTTTGCAAATCTTTTTCATAAGATTTATTTATAAGTAAAACTGGATTTTGTTCTTGAAACGAACAAAGAATATTCTTAAAACTTTTTAAGAGATTTATTTATCCTATAGAAGATGATTTTGTGATTGTATTGCCCGTTGAGTGCTTTAAGAATTTTGGTCGATGCGCTTGATCAACATTATCGATAGGAATTTCCTAAACGCTTTGATGTGACAATCAGACACGATATATTGACTTGTAAATTGTAAATTTTTCTAGAAATATTTTTACATTGAAATAATTGTGATTTTGAAAGTTTTAGCTTTTCGAGAAAGAAGATTATCTAAAAGAACTCTTCCTTTCGATACTCTTGTTCTTGTGATTCCTGAAGGGGAACCAAGACTTTGCTATTTGTACCGATACTAGTCGTATTGGTTTGGATGTCGTTCTCTTGCCAAAGAGAACGAGCTATCACTTGTGCTTCTAAATCATTATAGCTTATTGAGACTAGATATGCCACTTATGATCTAGTGCTCTCGGCTATTGTTTTTGCTTTTGGAATTTGGCATCATCATATTTGGATGAGAAATTTGTTCTCTACCTCGATCATAAATCTTTGGAATATTTATGTTCTCTTAAGGAACTGCATGTTGACTCGAGTTCCTAGCATCTTATGATCTTGAAATTCTTTTTATTCCCGAAGGGGAAATCGTGTTGCCAATACGTTTTGTCGTAGGCAATAAGGTGTTGATTCTTTGATGATGTCGGAATGGAATCATCTTTTTACCAAGTTCATCGGGCGTTTTGGTGTACTTTGCTTTATTAAGTTTCATCTCATTTCTTTTATGGACTAGCGTCCGATGTCCTTTTATTGTGTTCGGTTCATTGGACGTACCGTTTTTGTACTACGTCGGTGTTCCGAAATCATTCGGGCTTCGATTCATTGGATGTACCGTTTGTACTACATCAATGTCTTTGTTGTTTGATTAATTGGATGTACCGTTTGTACTACATCAATGTCTTTGCTGTTTGATTCATTGGATGTACCGTTTGTACTACATCAATGTCTTTTCTTTTGATTCATTGGATGTACCGTTTGTACTACATCAATGTCTTCGTTATTTGATTCATTGGGTGTACCATTTGTACTACATCAATGACTTTGTTATTTGATTCATTGGATGTACCATTTGTACTACATCAATGTCTTTGTTGTTTGATTCATTGGATGTACCGTTTGTACTACATCAATGTCTTTTCTGTTTGATTCATTGGATGTACCGTTTGTACTACATCAATGTCTTTGCTTTTGATTCATTGGATGTACCGCTTGTACTACATCAATGTCTTCGTTATTTGATTCATTGGATGTACCGTTTGTACTACATGAATGTCTTTACTGTTTGATTCATTGGATGTACCGTTTGTACTACATCAATGTCTTTGCTTTTAATTCATTGGATGTACCGCTTGTACTACATCAATGTCTTCGTTATTTGATTCATTGGGTGTACCGTTTGTACTACATCAATGACTTTTCTTTTGATTCATTGGATGTACCGTTTGTACTACATCAATGTCTTTGTTATTTGATTCATTGGATGTACCGTTTGTACTACATCAATGTCTTTGTTGTTTGATTCATTGGATGTACCGTTTGTACTACATCAATGTCTTTGCTTTTGATTCATTGGATGTACCGTTTGTACTACATCAATGTCTTTGCTTTTGATTCATTGGATGTACCGTTTGTACTACATCAATGTCTTTTCTTTTGATTCATTGGATGTACCGTTTTGCTTTTGATTCATTGGATGTACCGTTTGTACTACATCAGTGTCTTTGATTCATTGGATGTACCGTTTGTACTACATCAATGACTTCGCTTTTTGATTCATTGGATGTACCGTTTGCACTACATCAATGACTTGGCTTTTTGGTTCATTGGACGTACCGTCTTTGTACTACGTCGGTGTTCCAAATTATTCGAGTTTCTAGTTTCTCGGGCGTACCGTATTTGTACTACGCCGTTGCACCGGCTCAACTTTCTGCTATTCTTGACGTTTTCCACGTCTTTTGACTATGGAAATTCTTTTATGTTTCCGGTTTTTATTCTTGAGCCCGGTGTTATTAAGGGATTGAAGTTTCACCAAATTTGACTTTTGAGCAACATTCTATTCGCATCATTGCTTTGGAGGTTGAGCGCCTTCGATATAAAGATATTCTTTTTGATAAAAGTTCAATGGTTCTCAAATCCTAAGGATTGCTCATGTGAAATCTTGAGAATTGATCGAACGAAAACTTTCGGATTTACTCCTTCGTGCTCATTATGGTGGACTTCTGGATTCAAATTTTCTTTTGTGTTAATATGCTTCCACGGTTGTTACTATATATTTCCTTCTTAATTATTGCGAGGACGCAATTTCTTTAAGGAGGGGAGTCTATAACAACCCGCATATTTATCGATTATATATTTAAATATATTTTTTAAATATTTCAACGTTCATCGGATTTTGGTCCGAAAAGCTACTTTGTGCAAACAGTCGAATTGAGACTCGAGACCACCCCCATTGAGTTCAAAATGACGTTTGCGACCTTTTTGAGTATAAGCTTCGATATGTTTGGAGAAAGTTGAATTTTGCCACTTTTTACTTAGGGCTTTGGTTTGGGCTGAGCCCAATAACCCCACTTATGTATTCAGTCCCAACCCCTCTCCTCTTCATTACTTCATAATTTCCTAATACATTCAAGCTTCATCAAAAATGGGGGAAGAGAAAAAGAATTAGGAAAACCTAAGCCTTAGTTTCCATTAGCAAATCCATCTTCTAGCTCCAAACTCAAGAGAACCCATTGGTAAGCTCTCTCTTCATCTTCTCCAACTCATTCTCTCTTTGATTTCAGAAATTTCCTAAACCTAACTTTGGGAAATGTTTCTCTTTTTAGCTTAGATTCAAGCTTCTAGTGTTAAGATTGAAGTGTGGTTGATTTCCATTTGCTTTCAAGCTTCTTCTTTATTGATTTGGGTCCAAAGGTGAGATTTTTAATCTCACATCAAAGTCTATGAATTACCTTCGATTGTTAGGTATGAATTCCTAACACTTATTCATGTGCATTTGATTTTGATTTGGATTGCTTTTGTGAATATTCCAATTTTTAGTGTTTTGAGTTCAATTCGTTAAAAATCCTAACTTTGATGTTTGAACATGTTTTTGGTGATGCATCGAGGATCATATAGGGCCGGGTAGTCGATTGACATAAACCCTTAGCGCCGTTGCTCGTGCGATTGCAATTTGGTCGGGATTTGCACCTTCTTTGAAATAGGGTAGGAAGTGCAAGTATACAGGTTCGGCCGACCGAGCCCCCTGGGCCGGTCGACCGACCTGTAGTCCAGGCACTTCCTGCCTCTGTTTGGAAGTGCTGGTTACAGGCTTCGGCCGACCGAGCACCGTGGGCCGGTCGACCGACCTGGTGCCCCGAGCACTTCCAACCTCTGGTTCGGTCGACCGACTCATGGAGTCCGGTCGACCGACTCAGGGAGTCCGGTCGACCGACTCAGGGAGTCCGGTCGACCGACCTGCTACTATTTGCCAGATTAGCCTATATTGCTAATTCGTTTGAATTTCCAACTTTAATCGATTCGTGTTGTCTCCCTTTTGTTGTTGTCAATTATCATCGACTTTGATGACCTTTTCTTTGGGAATTTTAGATATATCCACTTTGATGGATTTGATATCGATTTCTTTGGATTTTATTCACGTCTTCGAGTGTGAATTTTTATGCCCGATTGTTTCTACAATCACTTCTATGATTTGTCACTTTAAAATATAAAGGTTTTCTGTACTAGTAGTAAATATCAAAACTCTTTCTTCAAATGATTTCAACACTATTTTATTACAAAGCTCGTTTTCTCAAACCGATTTCCAATCTATTAGTATATACAAACCTTTACCTCACTCGTTTGAGAAATCTAATTAAACGACTTAGTAAAACAAGTGGTATGAAATGCTTGCGTTTACTTCGTCGGTTAATTCTTGGACTTGTTCGATTGAAACTCTTGTGACAATTTTCTAGTGGAGATCTACAATTTGTTCGTAAATATTTAAGTTAAGCTAGTGGCTATGGGACATGAAGCTAAGCTCATATATTTACTAGCTTACTGTAATCGAAATCATTTTATGTTTAGACTAGCATGTGCGATGTCTTTGCTTTTGATACATTGGATGTACCGTTTGCACTACATCAATGTCTTTCCTTTTGATTCATTTGATGTACCGTTTGCACTACATCAATGATATACTTTTGATTCATTGGATGTACCGTTTGCACTACATCAATGTCTTTCCTTTTGATTCATTGGATGTACCGTTTGCACTACATCAATGATATGCTTTTGATACATTGGATGTACCGTTTGCACTACATCAATGCCTTAACCATCCTTTTCTTGTGATTTCTGGATTTCGTGTGTTGAATTCTGGAATTTATGTTTCACCAACTTTTACGATTGGCATTGATATATATGTCATTTATTGTGGCTTGGTGAATGAAATTAGGAGTATGACATTCCTTCTTATCTTTGAGAAGATCTTTGCGATATTGATTAATCTCTTGTTGATTTTTCAGTTACTTATTTATCACAGCTTGGCATTGTGATTATTATACGTTTTGTCATATCTCTTATTCTATATCATTTCATCTGATATTTATAGCTAGACTGATCCGTTTATTATTTTCTTATTAAATAATACTCGGGTCAGACTGAGATATTACAGGTGCTTCCTCTTGGCTTCCTATCTGGAACCATCTTCTGACTTTTGGCTAACTACTTAGATTAGTAGTAGCTTTTGTCGTATACACTTGAGATATAGACTCATAGTTGTATTCTTTTGTATAGCACGTGTTTCTATTCTTTTGTATTATCATGGATCTTTTTGACCACTACTCTGATATACACTTTCATGTGTTAGTGTTATATTCATATCTATTTCCGCCTTTGTGATATGAATTGTCTGTGACTGATTTGTGTTATGTTTATTTCTATATTTGTTTCCGAACACCTTTATAGCCACTGTGTAGTAGCTTTGAGTTTGTGTCGGTATGTCGGATTTCATCTCGAGATGAAAAGTTATATTTTTATCTGGCATATCGGTACTCGCACAAAGCAATTATACAGATGGTCGCTCCTCAACAGCCTTATCCTCCGTGCTAGTTGACAGCATTACACTGTAGTGTTCTTGGCTAGCGTGGGTATAGAGGTGGGGCGTCACATACTAGCCACAAAAGTGGGTAATACAATCAAAACCGTTGGCACTTATTGGATTTTGGATTCCATACAATGGCAGGGCTACTGGGGTACCGCCCTTCACAGTACGTGGCCTAGATCAACGTACCGAGGACACTCCCGACCCCTTGCAACACAAAGCCAGACCCATTCCTTACTGAATAGTTTCGAACAAGACAACCCCATGGTTGTAGCTAGCAACCACCCACACAGCCGAATATAAAGGGACTTCTAGACAGGGGTCAATCTTGCTCTCCAGTGGGTGCGACCCACGAAGCTTTGCTGCACCTCCCTTGTTTTAGCCATTCCCGGTTGATGAGGCTTGAGGCTACGATTACCTTTATAGGACATAACACTTAGAATGCTCATCGTCCACCTGACGATGTTTTGAAAGCATTCAATCCATACAAGTTCGTTCTGGGTTCGAACGAAACCGAAGGCATAATCTCGTTACACTCATTTTGGAATCACCCTCAGAGTTAACGACGATAACCCTTGCACTCTGATCCGCCATCTCGAATCTATAAGCACTATTCTGTCAACTCATTACGGAATCACCCACAGAGTTATACTGACGTATAGCCCTTACACCTCGAGTCTTCACTCGCTCCACTTGGATTCTCGACCTAACGTTATTTGGAATCGATGTGGTTTTCGGATATCCAAATATGGAAACCCGATCCCGGTCTCATCGAAAACCAAAGCGTGTCTTTTAAGGTCCAAGTTGTTTTAAAGTTTTAAAACAATTCAATTACAGTATTTATATACACACAGATAGATAACTTATAAATCATAACTGATAATCAATCATTATCACATAACAGGTAATTCACATCATCAATATCATATAGATATACCATATATCATCATCACAATAGATAACCTATGGTATCATCACAATACAATCAAACATCCATACCACACAATATCATCTATCTCATTACTGAGATTTCAAAACATCTAAGTCAATCAAGTTCAACCATTCATCCATAAGCAATGATTCACTCATTATCCTATAATTAATTTAAAATGAATTAAATTAACTATCTCTATTACTAATTAATTTAAAATGAATTAAATTAATTACTCTATCTTTAATTAATTTAAAATAAATTAAATTAATTACTTCACCAAATTATAACTTGCTTACCCAACTATTTAATTGATTACAATCAATTAATCATTCAAAATAAATCATCCTAATTAATCACTCTTGATTAATTACCCTTAATTACATTCATGTAATTATCCTTAATTAATTTCACAAAATTAATTATTCTCAACTAAACAGTAATTAACCTTTAATTACTTCAATTAATCAATTAACTATAATTAATTATCCTAATCCTTAATTAATTACATTAATTAATTACCTATTATTGATTAATTAATCATAATTAATCAGCTTTAATTACATCATTAATTAAAATAATTAATGATCCTTAATTATTTCTTAAATTAATTACTCCAAGTAATTAACTAATTTAATTACTATATTAAACCAAATTAATTATCCTTAAATTAATTTCTTAATTAATTATTTGATTAATTACTAAATAATTAATCCAAATTATCTCATACTTAAACATCTCCACTTAATTACAATCATGTAATTATTAAACAATTACTTAACTAAGTAATTTCCAAATCCTTAATTTAAATCTCAAGTGTTTAAAATTAATTAAACTAAATTAATTAAAAATAAACAATCTCATTAAATTAAATTAATTACATTAAGTAATTTATTCCTCAATTACTTTACTAAGTAATTATACTCAAACCATTCCTAATTGATTATTATTAAATTAATTAATCTAATTAATTATAATAATTAACTACATTAATTAGTTGTTAAATAATCATGGTTAATGTCCTTCATTAACCATTCTTTAATTATTTTATAATGTAATTAACTTAAATTAATTACAAATTAAATTATCTTTAATCATTTATTAATTAAATTTAATTATTAAATTAATTAACTTTAATTTAAAACTTAATTACATAACTAATATTCATTTATCATTAATTAATAATCTAATTAATGATCTTAAGTCCAAATTGATTAATAATTAATCAATTATTAATTCCAAATTTAATTAATTAATCACATTAATTAATTAACCTTAATTACCTTGTTAATTAAATTCTAAAACATAAATCTAAATTTAAATTTCAAAATAAAATATAACTTAACTATGTTTAAAACAATTTAATTCAAAACTAAGTACTTTTGAAATTACCTTTAAATTTCAAGTTTAAAATAGAATAATTTTAAAACTTATCAAAGTTTTAAATAAATTCAAAACTTTTAAAATTTACAAGTCAAAACAAAAGTTTGACTTGAAAATGAAATCAAAGAATTTGAAGTTAAATTTATTTCAAAATTTTAGAAGTTTCAATTCATTTTTAGTTTAAAACTTTCAAATTTAAATCTTCTTTTAAATTTGAAACTGAACTTCATTTTAAACTCAGATTTCCAGTTTTAAAATTTATCTTTAAATCTTGCTTCATATTTTAGAAACTTCACTATTTAAAATTTCAACTATTTACTAAATTGAAATAGTTAATTAAGTTAAGAATTTAAACTTTTATTTCAAAACCTGGGATTTAAATCTGAATCTAAAATTCAAACTTGCATTTGAATTTTCACTTAATCCTTACTTTAAATAAATCTACAGAATTTACAATATTTAAAACCCAGATTTTAAATTTCAAAACCCAGATTTTATACAGACTTTCAAACCTGGAAATAACAGAGTTCAACCCGAGACCCCCTAATTTTACTTCGAGTTTAATACCTTACTACTCCGAGTTTCCTATCAACTTGCTCCGAGTCATTCTCCCATTTACTCCGAGCAACCCAACTTTCCCCTGAAACATTCCCAAACCCAAATAGTTCATCAGAGAGCCCATCACCGTCCCCTCTGCCGACCATCTCAGGTGATCAAGCCACAACCAGAATCCACCACTACTTCTACACCAACCCAGAACAAGAAATTATGCAGGAATTCAAAATTTTGCTCAGGAACCCCAAACCTGAAAACAATTTTCCAAGTGTTTACCCCAACCTATCAACGGCGATCTCTTGCCATTCCGACCATCTGTCAATCCACCCCTCCAGCCATGAACTCCCTCACACATCAACTACCCACACACCAAAAATCAAAACACTAGATCAATCCATCTCTTCACACTGCCCCCATTCCTAACCACTGTCCAAACTAGGTTTTAAAAGTTTCAATTCAAACTGTAACATATCTATTAATTAAAATACACTTCTCTGATTTTTCTAAGGATCTATGATCCTTACTTAATAACACAGAAGAGTTCTAATATTCCTCAGGTCACAGATTGCAAGTATTTGCACAGATTCATATTTTTATTCAAGAACAAACTGTAGATGAAACACACACCTTAAATTTTCAATACTTGATTTAAAAATCAAGTTACAGTTTAAATATTTGATTTATACTACTAAATTACTACATCCATTTGTTTGAGTTTTGATAAAAATAAGCATGCATGATGCTTTTCCCTGTTTCCAGAGTTGACTCATAATTTTAACTTCTTGACTTTTAAAACATGAACTGATGAATACAATACAACTTACTTTGCATCTAAACATGGATTAAATCTTGAGTTTATGAAATTTTGAATTATATCTAAGCCTGGAATCCAGGACAGAAAAGAATCAATCAATAACAAACAGGAATTCAATCTCATACATATACACAGACATATTTAACATACTCATCAGGCAACAATTCAAACAACTATGTTAATTTAAATTAGTTTTTAAAGATAATTTGTTACTCACCAGTCAATGCAGACCACTGTTGTTTATTATGAATTTGCAGAAAACAAACATATGTAGGCCTGACCCCTCTGTTGCTAGATCCTCACATGCATGCAGATGCACTTTCAACCCAGGTTTCCCTTTTGATTTTGCAGACTATTGGTGAATAAATGCAGATTGGCTTGAATTGAGATATGCAGATTCATTTGATTTTTGAATATGCAGAATTACTTCAGGCTAAATGCTTTTGAATTTGAGATGAAGGTGGATTTTGATTGTTGAAGAGAAGTGGAGTATGCAGGTTCTTTGATTTGAGATTTGCAGATGAAGGATTTTGAGAATGCAGATTTGAAACTTGATAAATTTGTGGATGCAGATTTTGATTGTGCAGATCTTATCTTTTAATATGCAGGTGAATTTGAGGAAATACAGAAATAAGATATGTAGATGTTGGATTGTTAATTTGAAAATGAATTTTGATCTTCATTTGATTTAGGAGAAAAAATGAACATGCAATATGAAATGAAGATGTACACTTAACTAATGTATTTCAGATTTATGAAATAAAAATAAAATAAAATTAACACTTGTCATAAGTTAGACACTTGTCAATTTGTAAATGCTAATTTTGAACACTTGTTTCTCTAAATAATTAGTACTAATTTATAAATTAATGTATGTGTAATCCTAAGTTAATATGTTAGTTTATATTTAAACATGTGTATAAATTTACAAATGGAAATAAAAATAAATCATGTTAATAAATGAAACTTATACATATTAAAATTAAAACAAATTAGATTTTATACTTTTAAATTTAAATTCAAACTAAATTCAAGAATCAAACAATTTCAAATCAAGTTGTAAATATAAATTCAATTTGAAATAAAAATTACAAATTCTTATTTAAAACTTATTTATAAAGACAATACCATATCAATATTGTTTTTATAAATATCTTCTTATTAAATTAAAATCATTTTACAAGAAATTATATTTTTATTAAATAAAATATCCATTTTATTAAACCATAAAACATTTTATTTAATTTATTATAATTTAAAACAATACCAATCTATTTAAAATATGAACCATATATTTATATTGTAAATAGAAATGAATTTATATCATTTAAAAGATAAAATAACCAATTTAAATATTTATTGAAGAAGATTATTAAATTTATCTGAATAATTATTAACAAAATATCAATATCAATTTAATTTTAACTACAGATTATTAAATTGATATTGTTAAAAATTCCGGGATATTACAGTATATTTTTATTAGCGAGCATATACGACTAATATAGCGCGAAAGCGAGCTCCAAATGCGAAGCATAAGCCATCCGCACCTACTAAACACTCAACAACTATGAGAAACATGTATATATGAAAATAATATCAATATACATCATATAGCAACATAACAACTACATGTGCCAACATAGCAAATGCAACAAAACAACAAATGCAACCATCCAACAACTCATCCAACTAACATCCAACAAATCAATAACCAAATCAATATTCTTTCATTTTCTCATTAATATTCAATGAATTGGTTTTTGTCATTTTAGTCACATTTGATTTTTTAACATTGGGCTTTACAAATATTCATTTATTCATTTCCAATTAGTATACATTCACTAATTTACATTCATTTTAGTTCACTTCCAAATCAAATTCAATTCTATTCAAATTCATTTACTTCCAATTTGAATTCAATTACATAGCTTTCATTTTCTATTCATTCAATTGCATATAAACTTCTATTCAATCAATTAACAATAATCTAACAACCAATGTATATCCAACATAACCAAATTATTAAATTTTCATTCAATTTGGTTCAACACTTTTAATTAGCTTTAATGAATTAACACTTACATTCATTACTTCATATCAACTTATTTACATTCGACTGATTAACATTCATTCCCTTCATTAATTCAAATGCTAATTCATTTCACAAATAAAGTTGAATTTCATTTTGTATAACTCAAGTTCACATCCATTTAATTCACTTCATTAATTTACTTCGATACCAAAATCAACTTTATTCAATATCACTTAAGTTATATTCCATTTCAACTTCATTTACATTTTACTTCCACTATACAACTTAAGTTCACTTTTTATTTATCTCATATTCTATTTCATTTAACTTAACAAAATTGTTTAACCATTTTATCATTTGGTTTCACTTACATCTTCTCACTTTATAAGTTATACAACTTACTTATTTAGACTTCCAAATCTGATTTAATTTACTTAACTCCCTTTAGTTAAATTCCAAATCATATGTTTTGTTACGCCAACTCAAATTCTTTAACTTTACCAAAGCTAAAAAAATTATGTCATAATATAAGTTCAAAACTCATTTTATTTATATTTATCAATTTCAACTTGGATTTTGAATTTCAAATTTGTTTATCACAACAAAACTTCAACTTCAATTTACTATGGTAGCAAATCCATCACACAGAAACTCGAAAATGATGCTGATGATGTTGCAGTCATCACCCTTATTATTTTCCAGCAGCAATAGTGAATTCAGTGCTTTAAATTATTTCAAAAATATTTTATCTTATAAATCACATTTATAAATCTTTCCTTATAAAATTTCACTATTTTCCTCTTTACTTTATATAAGATCATTTCACAATTGTAAATCATTTTAATTATAATTCCATACTTATAATTCTTCGCTTGTCCAATTATTCTTTTACAATTGTTTTTATTTAACTTATTCAACAACCAAAAAATCAATTTATATACACTTTAATAATTCTAAAGAATTATCCCTTTATATATAAAATAAAATCAAGGTAAAATTATTTCATTTACCCAATTTAAAACGATATCGTGTCGAATTTGTTCTGTACAAGTGTTTAGAGATCCCTATCGATAGAGTTGTACGGACTATACCGACCAGAATCCATATACCACTCAATAAACCAATCATCACAACATAAAACAATTTTATATTCACTAACAACTACGCGCTCATATCTATTATCACACTCACACTCATTCTAGAGTACCACTGACTCTATCTCTAATGAGTAATACCCAACAGAGTCATGGTTGTCGCTTAACCATATGCTCTGATACCACGTTGACAGTTCTAGGCTTTTCAACCATCGACAGCGGCTAATAACCGCCGTGGCAACAACTGGTATCTCAAACTTGCTTTTACGGCCAGCCTTTCGACTGTCACGGCTTACGCCTAACCAACCCCTATTCACTAAGAGAGGACGTGTAGGGGTAAGAGTCTCCCGTTCTCCACCTAACCGCGAATTGAGAAACCCCCATCACGTTTCACTAAGATGAGCAAGACTGGTGTGATAACTTAAAACAGTTTATCTAACTTTTTTTAAAAAAACAAACAAGATAATTTTAAAGTCAATTCGCAATGCTTTTGGAAAATGAGACTACCATAAGACCTCCCGCCACACACACAATGTAAAAACAGAATTGGAGGTGATTTCTTCTTATGATAGTCAAATATGCTTGATACGCATTAAAAAGAAGCATTTGATATTATTTCTAGTGCATAGTGTAGAAATTTTTTTCGAAAGTAAAGATATAAATCTTAGCCAGCATAGGCATTCCGCACTTATGCCTACTATAGCTACCATCCAAATAGTGGGGCGCCACCATAAGTGAATGATAGGTTCTACAAATAAAACCGTACAAGGTGCGTATTTTTTTATTTGGATTTCCAACAAATGGTCAGGCTAAGGAACTTCCTACTGCCACATGGGATCGCCTCTGGCGGGACGTCCCGAGAACTTAACCAGCTCTCTGCCAACACAAGACCGGGTTACCTTTGTCACTAGGTAACCACTACACGACTATGCCATCCCCCGGTCCCTTTGGACCTTTATCCGAGCGCTCGATTACCAACATCACACAGTAATAAATATAGTGTGTCAACATGAGTAAGCATCTGGGCTCCATACCATGATACCACCCTTTCCAGAAGGAAATGACATACCTAAAGGGCGCGACCCTCATAACCTTGCCGCATATTCCTGTTTTGACCATTTCTGAGGAGTGAGGTCTGACGAAGTCTCGTCCACAAAGCTAGGCACAAACCCATGCTTTGATCAACAAATGATCAATAAATAATCATCACACAACAACACTCAGCATGCCACATTACCGAATTGGGAATATATCACTGATAACCTTCAACTACATAACCTCTGAGCGCGTACGTCTCAGAGAAGGGTGTTAAGCAAAGAGAATAAATTCTCCGCCACCAACAGAAATATATTTGAAAGAAATCTGCTTTATATCTCAAAATGTAATGTCAGACACGTAACCATACAAGTCTGTTCTGGGTTCGAATAGAACTGAAGGCACTTCAAAAGAAGCCCTTGCAATCCGGGTATTCACAATCCCGATAAAATTTCCCATCACAAAGGAAATCTCCATACAGTAGCTAACGGTGCAGAGACAATCGATAGGTCATCCTATCGTTCTCACAAATGCCCGGTCTTCACCACCGGTCTTCAATGCTATCAATTATGTCGTATCACTATTCGAAATGGGTAATCCGAATAACGAGAGCAATAATTTAAAAATAAGTGTAGCATTTCAATTTCAACCAATTCACAACAAATACCTATTCAAAGATCAATATTTGATAGTCGGTTATTTAATTATCAATCAATATTCACAACATCACCCGATTCCAAATAATTTCCCAAATTATTTATTTTCAAAAATATCTTTATAAGATATATATCCCACACTTCAACCATTTGAAAACCAATTTCAAATAAATTTACACCCTTACAACTTTCATTTCAAAATGGTTCATTTAAACCAATTAAATAAATCCTTACCAATTTATTAAATTTACGTTCCAAATCCGTAAATTAATTTCCACACTTCAAAATAAATCAACGTTTATTTTTAACTAATTTCTCTTTATTTTATAAATTCCATAGTGGATTTACAATTCCAAAATATCTATGAATATACGATTTTTAAATCGATTTCTAATATTCATTTTCAATTTATCTTTAAAAGATAAAATCTCAAACATTCACTTTGTATTGGAAAAACATTTCCATACTTATTTAATAATAAGTAATTCACCAATCTATTTATTTTCAACATTTTGAAAATATTCAATATACTTACATCTAAATTAAGTATATATTTTATTTTATAAGGAAAATATCTTCTTAAACACATTTATTTGGGTCAAAACAAATGTTACGTAAAACGTGGTTACAACAACCCAAAATCACTAGTATATGGATGCGAGCTTAAATAGATATATAAATCCCAATACTATATATAAAACATTTCCTTTCGGAAATCATTTACTATAACAACAGTGTTATAGTCCACCATTTCCTTCTATTTCTCGAAAACGTCTATTTCAACAATAACTGTTGAAATCTATGATTTCGATACTTAACACATTTTAAAAATGTTTTTGAATCGTTTAAATTCTATTTAAAAATATCACTTTTTCCAAGGTATTTCTTTAATATATTATTCACCGTCCAAAATCGTGAATATATTTCATTAACCAGATTCAATTTCTACATATTCTATTTAAAGGATTATCCACTGTCCAAAATAGTTGATATATTTCCTTTAATAAGCTATAATAATTAACTTATCAAAATAAGTCGTTTCGGATTTATAAAACAACGTTTATAAATTCCATTTATATTTTATGGCAACTTCAACTTTTAAAATCACTTTATTAACAAATTCTATCCATATTCCATTTACACGCAAAAATCCAATTTATAAGTTAATCACTTATAATTCTTTTATTTTATAAAATCTATTCATTTTATAATTCCACAATTTATAAATATATAGATTTCATTCACTTATAAAATCCATTTATATTCCATTTTAACACTTATAAAAACTTGTTTTATAATTCCAATGTTTTTAACTTATAAATATCAATTTTATAAATATTTTATATAAATCATTTATAATAATTCAAAAATCCCAATTTAAGTAAACCAATCCTTTTAATAATTTACAAATCGTTATTAAAGCTTATATAACTCCAAAATCATACTTAAGTATTATTTTCCAAAAATATCATTTTTATAATAATAAAAATTATAACGTTTATTTATTTAAAATGAACAAATCCCAAAATTAAATTTTATTCTGAATTCTCAACTTAAGTTTTCAAAAATCCACTTTTATTTAATTTCGGCATCTAACGATACCAAAATATATTCGGCTAAAATTTAGCCTTTAACAATCTCAATCACAAAGATAATCGCACAGATTATAGATAGATCAATAAATAATCAACACACAACATTGAAACCAATTCAATTATTTGAGGAATCCAGTTGGATCCCTCCAACCTGTTTTCCTGCATCCAAAGATGTTAGCACAATACCAATTTCATTTCAAGACGAAATATCGCGGTATATGGGATTTCTAAAATACTATCCGCTTAATAGACGGCGCAATAGGGTCTCATCCGCTATATAATGCGAGAAAATCAACTCCAAGTACATATATAATACAATTCCATATAAGTTGGAATTATCGCGGTATATGTTTTTAATAAATAACATCCGCTTACTAACGGCGTATAATGTCTATTTTAACAATCAATAGATAACAATCATCATTCAACATACGATCAATAATTTTAAATCTAACTATTTAAAATTAAAATTGAAATCGATTCGATTGAGTGAGAAGTTCTCACCTTGATTTCAATTCCGTTCCAGCCTTTTATTTCGAATAAAATTAAACGGACGTTTAATTTTACCAGAAATTTTCACTAAATCCAATCGCTTCCAATCCAGTTCCATAGCGTAGTGCTCGACAAAACAAAGCCAACGCGATTGGTTTCGTACGTTTTCGACCTCATATGACAAAGATACACATTTTTAAAGTTTACATAAATTTGAATATAATTAATTTACAAATCCTATTTTAATTTTCAACCTAACTCTTCTCGGCCGCTGATTTCAAACACACCAGATCTCAGCCATGTTCTTCCTTCTTCCCTCTCTTCACTCGTTCATTCCATCTCCAGGTATAAACACGCGAACACAAACCCATGCCGTGATATTAGGGTTGAATGCCGCTCCACGTTCAAACGTCGATAACCCATCAAACCACCACCATTCGAACGCCATTGCCAAGAGCTACCCACGGCTCGAATCCCATAGAGCTCGGTCTCCCCCTTTTCACGCAAATTGAGGACGAATGCGCGACATTCAAACCCCTTTTGCCGTTGATCCGTGACGCTATTTCCGATCTTGACCGTTGATTCTACGGAACTCATGTAGCTCTACAATTTCCTAGTTGATAACCTTCTCTAAAGGTTGATGGATTAAGAGATTTGGAGGGAAGAAGTTGAGAGTTTTCTGGCCATTAGTTTATATGGAGGCGGCGGCTGATGATAGACTAGGGTCTTTTTTTTGGACCAAATGAAATGAATTAAGGGTCCTTTTATAGAAAACTGACGAACACTATTCATCCGGGATTTTTCGAACTCCGATTTACGCGCGATGACCGGTGTTTCTATGGTTTATCCCGCGTTCCGGACACAATGGAATAGGTTTCGGAAGCTAATTCGATCATCTGTGCGAGTTACGGCAATAAACGATCAAATTCAAATTAAACCGAGTAACTAAATTTCTATGCGTTTTAACTTGCCCCGGACAAAAGGTAAATCTGATTGACTTGAAATTTGAAACCTTCCAAAAATATCACATTGTGGATCCGATGAAACTGGTTTTGTCGAAATCCGAGACTGTTTGAAAAATGGCTATTTTAGCTCGTCAATTAAATATTAAAATATTCAATTTTCACAAATTAACTTTCAATTTTAAAAGTTCTAAAACATCATTGTAACTCCAATATGATATAATAAAATTTTACAAATCAATTTTAATCATATTTAACCCAATTTTCAATTATTTCTGTATTTTCCTAATATTAAATTATCTATTTAATTATCCAATTAAACCCAATTATTCGAAATAAAATTATTCGACTTATAAATTTCACTTATTAATATTTAAAATAAATTAAATATACAAATTTTAAATTCACAAAAATTCTGGGTCGTTACAGCTGGCTTGTGGTCGAGCCTTTTTATTGCTTAGAAAACCATGTAGTTTGCATTGACTTGTAATTCATGTGTCACAAACCTTTGCTCCATCATTGCCCATGCTATGGCCGACCTTTAGGAACCCAAACCTGATCTAAAACCATGCTGTAGCCATGCCATTTCAGATCATAGCTGAAGCGTAAGAGGTAGAAAGCAAGTGCAAACACTTTGGCTATGTTTTGTACATGCAATTCTAGCATTGTTTAGTGATAATTTGTGTCGAAAACTTATATCTATTCTATTGTTTTGTGTAAATGTTTGAACAAGGCTATTAGCTTTGGCTCTCCACTCTCTTGTTGTATCCGTGTTTTCTGCTTTCGTAGTGCCGTTATGTGTGCTTTGGCAGCGATCTCCAGCTTTGAACATGTGAGTATTTCTTACCAGACATTATGTACTTATAAAAGTAGTAAATTGACACCCTGTGAATCTGTAGAACTATATGATCATGTTATAACTTCTTATATTATTATCATATGATGTTCACACCTGTTATTACACCTATTATATTATGTGTTACTGTTATTTCATGCTATTCTGTTTATTTTATCTGTTCATCACACAGCAAGTTCCCTTTAGATTAGAATCACTATGGGTTGAAATGATACATACCTGAACGGACTTTAGAATAAGGGAAAATTGTTATGGGCTAAAATGATAGGCCTGAATGATTTTCAGTTTATTTCATTTACTTGGGACTGCGGGTTTGAAATGATAAAACCCGGATTTTCTTTGTAAATTACGGGTTGAAATGATATATTACCCGTATCACTTTTCCTAGTGTAGAAAATTATATACAGACCCATAGTTAATATATGATTTTATAAAAAATTTAAAATTATTTTAGAAATGTAAATATTAAAATATTTTGATTTAAATCTAATTATAAAGGATTTTTGTAAATATTATTGATTTTCTGAATAATTGTAAGTTAAATGAATTAATGAAAAAGTTAGAAAATTTTGAATGTAAGTTATTTTGGAAATTTTGATTTAATTTTTAATGGAAATTAAATTAACTTTGAAAATATGATAAATTTATGATATTTTGAATTTAAATTAATTTAAAATGATTTTATAACATATTAATGATTTTTGAATAAAGTTAAAATGTTAATGAGTGAATATTGAGTTGAATTTGGAAATATAACTTAAATTGAAATTTATGAATTTGGTTTAAAAGTGAAATTTTAAGTTAAGTTAAACAAAATGGAATTAAGTTATATTTGAAATTTTAAACTTAAGTGTTAAGTTGAAATTTAATGTAATGAATTTAAATTTGAATGTTGAAATTTAATAAGTGAATTATTAATAAATATTGATTTTTGAAAGGAAACTTAACTTTATAAAATCATGAATTTAAGGAAAATTAAATGATGCTTATGAATGTGAAAATATATGATTTTATAAGTTAAAAATGATTCAAATAAAAAAATAAGTGTTTGTGAAATTCTATTGAATACTTGAAGTTAATTAACAGCATTTTTAAATGCTGTCTTTTGTTAAATTGAATTGTTTTGAATGTAACTTTCTGTAGCATTTTCCAATTGTTGCGAAACTTGAATTTTCATTGTTTTAATAAATTTAAGTGCATAAATGAACATTGAAAAGTTTAAATTTTTGGAATTTAATAATTTAATTATTAAATGTAATAACTTCATTTTTATGATTTAAAATGAAGTAATTTGTTTTGAAATATAACTATTTGATATATTAAAATGATTGAAATGTGGTTTCGAAAAGATATGATATTTTGATTTATTGAAATGATTTGAAACGAAGTTTTAAAAGATACGATATTTTGATATTAAAATGATTTGAAAAGAAGTTCTGAAAGATATGATATTTTGGAAATGAAGCTTTGAAAGGTTATGATATTTTGATATATTAAAATGATTTGAAAGGAGTTGTGAAAGGATATGATAATTTAATATATTGAAATGGTTAGAAATGACTTGATATTTATTTTGATAAATATTTGAATTGAAAGATATGGTATGATGATATATTGAAATGGTTTGGAAATGATTTAATCTTTATTTTGATAAAGATTTGGGTTGAAATGATATTTTATTTTGAAGTATAAAATATTGTTCAAAGTTATAACTATGGGTTATAATAACGATTGGTTGTTAAAGAGACCGGGATCAGATATTGTCTTATAGCCGGCCAATACCGAAAACCACTTTAACAACTGTGTACGCGGTGGAGATTCCAGAATGAAGTAGGATGGTGGCGACGTTCTCGAGGTATATTACGTGGACCTAACTCCCATGAGTTGGCATAAATGACTAAAACAGGAGCTATATCGGGCTACACAAAGGGCCGCACCCTTTCATCGAGCATGCTCCATCGAAAACCATTCTATTACTTTTGTGATTCGATACGTGGCGCCACTTTGATTCGGGGGTATTGTTCGAGGTGGGCGGAAGCTGCTGGCTTGCCATCACCACCGGTCTGAGAGTGCAAACGGTGTATCCACCCTGGCATTGCCTTACGTGCCGTGTCATCTCCTTTTATCGAGCCCACTACGATTTTGGTTTTAAAGATCCGACCGCGTTAAGGTTCACCATCCCCTTAACGCTATTTTCTATATGATTATACTTTACTGATTATACACTACTGTATATAGCGCAATATACTACATAGTAAATAGTTTAACGGATCCTTAGAGGATAGGCGGTCCAAGCATCTTCTAAGTTACTTGTACCTTTACTACAGTTCACTGGAGTTGGTTTACATTGTATAAGTATGTATGTCCTAACTCGAGTGTTTGTATTTTTTATTTACGCTCGAGTCAGCCTGAGTTATTCACAGATTTGGATTTCCACTTTCTGGAGGTTGGAATCGCTGGAGATTATCTACTTGTCAAGTTTTATCTTTTCAGTTCGGTTGTTCTATTCATCTTGTACTTGGTTATCATATTTAAACTTCTGTTGTACTTTATTTCTTCTGTTGTATTTTATGTAACTCTGATATATTTATATAGTAGCTTCATGAACTACTATCTCTTTTACTTCCGCTGCATTATTATTACTTTGTGTCTGTGATCTGTGATTTTATTTACTGTATATTCTGAGATTTGCCAAATTTTTATTTACAACGCGGTATTTTGAGCAATTCAATTCCGGCATGAGTGTCTACCTATACACTTATAGTGGATGCGAATGGTTGAAAATATCGGGCTGTTACATTTCTGACTCGTTCCAATTTGTGCATACTGGACTACTCGATTTCATGGCATTGATTTTGAACTACAATAACCTCATAGATGTGAACTATGGCTTGTCTGGTTCATTAAATTGCATTTCGTGATTTCTTACTTCGTTCATTGATTTTATGAAATTCTGATGGCTTTGGCGTTGACTTGAGACTTCTGCATGTTGTTGCAGCATCCACTGTGTTGTTATTTTGAGTTGATATTACTTTGTTCCACTGGCCACTGTGTACATTGTTGGTTTTATATCCCTGCAAGTTAATTTTATACATGTGTGATTACACATTCATGTTACCCTGACTTGTAGTATGCATTGCCACTCTGGTTATTTTTACTTGACTTTGTTGAGCCTCCCTCTGTTATCTCTCTGACCTGGAGCCTGTAGTGATGCTGCCATTGACTTGGGTCCGATCTGTACTTCATGCTAGTATTTTCCACCCTGCATGTACCCAGAGTTGGACTGATTTCCAATTTTTTTGAGACTATGGCCTTGGTTATGAACTTTGTTAGCATATCGTAGCTATGTTGGTTCGACTCTGGTCATGTTGTATTCATTCCTGAGCATTTTCGACCTGCTGTTTTGTTGCACATATATATGTTCATACATTGGTTGGTCTGGCAATTCTTTATTTCAGATCTGTGCATATCTTCTTGTGTGCTTGGAGTCTCTGTTCGACCATATTGATAGAATTTGTTCTGAACATTGTTGTATTGTGACTTGTACATTGATTTTTACATTGAGTTGAACCTGACTTTTCCTTGGGTTTGACCTTGTGCTCGTGCTGTGATTTTATTTGTGTTGCATTTGAGTTGAACCTGACTTTTCCTTGGGTTTGACCTTGTGCTCGTTTGTGAACTTTCATTGGGCTTTTGTGTAATTTATCACCGTAGTGGCAAGGCAGTGCACGCGAGCGTTTACTGCAGCCACACGGTATTGCTTTTATTGATATTCTATTTGCTTTTGATTTATTGATCTTTTGCGTATTCCAGATGTTGTAGTGGCGAGGCAGTACACGCGTGCGTGTACTGCAGCCCTACCCGAATTGATATTTTAATTGATATTTCAATTGTTTGAATTGTCTCGTGTGTCCAATTCAATATTTTGAATCATATTTTGATTTGGTTTAATTTGATTATTTTGTTGTTGTCTAATTATCTATTTGATAATTAGATTATGAGTTTTTAATTATTTATTTAATAATTAGTTTTTGTCGTTAATTGCCGTTTAGGCAATTCTGTTGTTTCCTAAATTATCTTCATTGATAATCTTTTCATTTATCTTCGTTGATAATTTGAATTTATTGATTTGTTGTTTAACACTGTTAAGTGTTATATTTACCGTTCTTCGATTTCTTATTAAAGGATTGGATAGACGAGATTTATTGTGACTGTCGTCTATTTGATTATTTAATTATTATTGCTTCCATGCATTAATAACTGAGTTTGAATTAGACTGACCCGCGTATTATTTTCTTTTGAATTTAATACTCGGGTCAGACCGAGTTATTTCAGGTTGTTGATATTTTGCTTTGGATTGCTGCTTGAGCTATGAAGTCACTTTATACCTTTTGGAGTAGTCGTCGTCATAATGTAGGATGATATGTATTCATGTATATTATTGTCAATAATGTACTTGTATATGTAACTTGCAGAGTCGACAGTTGTAGTTGTATCATATATATGGTATCACATGTATTGTAACTAAAATAAGTTATTATATATATGAGACTTTTTATTAGTTGTGTTCCGCATTTAGCTTACCTGTGTTATTATTATATATGTTGTCCTAAACTATTATGAACCATCGTAGTTCGTTTTATACTGGAATTGGATATATCGATGGGAGTAAAGAAACAGAGATGAAAAATAAAGAATATATACCACTCCGATCGAGATAACCAATACTAGTGTAAGGCTTAACTACGGATGGCCGCTCCTATCCAGCCTTATTCTTCGTCATAACAGACAGTATTTCCTTTAATACTCTTTGTTATTGTGAGCATAGAGGTGGGGCATCACAGTTGGTATCAGAGCTTGAGGTTTAGGGACATAATATAAAACGTAACTTCGATGGAACATGTGTTACAACTATTTGTTGATGTTTTAGTCGTGCTTTGAGTCAAAACTAAAGTTTTGAGGTTTTGATGAATTTTTTTAAATAGCTTTATTTAAAAAATAAAAGTGAAATTGTGTTTTGATGATTGAGAAATTTGTGTTTTGTTTATCAGAGTGCACAGCGGAAACAGTGAGACTGTCTTCGCTGAGTACAACTGATAACATTTTTGATTTAAAAATCAAAATATGAAATTGAAATAAATTTCATTTGTTGTTTACATAGATGTGTTTATTTTTGTTTTCTTTGAAAATTTCGAATCTGATTGAGGATCCGAAGCGATTGCTGTTATGTGATTTTGTTGAGATTTTTGCTGTTTTGAATTATCTTCATTGAAGATATATTCAAGTGATTTCTTTGTTCATTTTCTAGTATGCGTACAAATTTGAGTTCTACGTTACTGCATTAATTTTACGTTGAACTGGTGTTTGGTTTAAACGTAATCTGTTGCCGTTATTTTATAATGAGATTTTTACATCGGTGCTAAGTTTTGAAGCGTGGTGTTTTGTTGACCTTTTTAATGAATGGAAATTCACTGGTGTTATGTTTTGATGCGAATTATTTTGATGAGATTTTGACGTATAAATATTACTGCCGCTTTGACTTCAGTAGCCGTCAAATTTAAAGTGGATTTTTAAGCGGTTATCCCGCAATGCTGATTTTGAGATCCGTTTTTACGATGTTTTGAGAAGTTCAATTTCCTTATCGAATTTGCTACAGATGTTGTTGTTTTGAGCACGGGTTTTTCAAATTATCTTAAAATAAAATTGTTTTCCAAAATTTCTACAGTTTGCGCTTTCAAAAGACCGAGGAAGCGATTTAAACGCTTCAGCAAAATTGAGGACTATGAACCCTCACTTTTACTGATGCGCTTAATTCCGGACTTGTCCGTTTAAGAACGTAAAATGTTATTAATTTAAAATACACGATTTTGCACTTTCAAGGAAACGATGAAGGGAATTAAACGATTTAGTAAAACTCATGGTATGGGACATGTGCGTTTGCTATTTTGGTTAATTTCGGACTCGTTAATTGAAACATCTGTTATTTGATGATTTTGATGATTTTACTGGGCTTTCGAGCCACTCTGATGGACGTTCGGGTCATATGTTGGGCCTTCGGGTCATTTGTTGGGCTTTCCGGCCACCCTGCTGGACCTCCGGGTCATTTGTTGGGCTTTCGGGCCACTCTGTGGACCTTCGGGTCAAATACCAATACTAGACCTTCGGGTCACTCTACGGACCTTCAGGTTATCTGATGGGCACCAAAATTTATAGTACTTGGTAGGCTTTGGCCATCTGAGATGCACGTGCGGCGTAGTTAAAACTCGCCATCTGATGGGATCGATCCAACCTTCTATGTTGATTTTGTAGAGTATCTTAATTGATTTCTAGATATTTGTTGTTTCTAATTATCTACAGGTAATTAGATATTTGCTGATATGAGTTCTAATTATCGTTTTTGATAATTAGATATTTGTTGTTTCTGATTATCGTTTTTGATAATTGATATTTGAGATTTCTGATTATCGTTTCTGATAATTAGATATTTATTGTTTCTGATTATCGTTTTTGATAATTAGATATTTTCTGTTATGAGTTCTACTTATCTTTGTTGATAATTAGATATTTGTTGATTCTGATTATCGTTTTTGATAATTAGATATTTGTTGATTTAAGATTTTTGATTATCGTTTTTAATAATTAGATATTTGCTATTATGAGTTATAATTATCTTTGTTGATAATTAGATATTTGTTGATTCTGATTATCGTTTTTGATAATTAGATATTTGTTGATTCTGATTATCGTTTTTTATAATTAGATATTTGTTGATTTAAGATTTCTGATTATCATTTTTGATAATTAGATATTTGCTGTTATAAGTTCTAGTTATCTTTGTTGATAATTAGATATTTGTTGATTCTGATTATCGTTTTCGATAATTAGATATTTGTTGATTTAAGATTTTTGATTATCGTTTTTGATAATCGTATATTTGTTGATTTGAGATTTTGTAACGTCACGGATTTTCGTTCTCCGAAAATTCAACATCGACACTCACTTCGTCGACTGCCGAGAAATCGAAGGCCGAAAACCGAGATGTTATGGGTTTTAAAAAAGAATTTAAGAAAAGAAAAGAGAAGAGGAGAGAAAAAGAAGAAAGGAGATAGAGAATAGAGAGAAAAGAAAATAGAAAAGAGAACAGAAAATTTTAAAATAGAAGAAAATAGAAAGAAAAAGAGAATAGAGGAAAAAGAAAACAACAGAACAACAACAGTAGAATCTCACAATTCACAGCGGAACAACATATAATAATAAATGAATAATCTTTAAACAAAGGACTATATCAGTTATTACATTACATTCATATTACATCACATCATCAGAGTATACAACATCAACAACAAACAGTGCAGCGGAAAAAGAAATACTATATAAGTAATATGCCATGCCATCCATCTTGCCTCCAGCAACTCCAGAATATCCAGAATATCCTGACAAACCTAACTCTTGACTGCCCGTGTGGAAATTGGTGGGCACCTAGAGTTTAGGAAGGAAAACAATAAACTCCAAATCAGTCATGTGACTGGTGTGAGAACTCAAAACAGTTTATTTAACTTTAAAATCAAAATAGGAATATTTTTTATTTTTCAATTCGCAATGCTTTTAAAAATGAGACTACCATAAGGCCTCCCGCACACACACACAATGCAAACGCAGAATCGGAGGAGATTTCTCCTTATGATAGTCAAAGATGCTTGATACGCATTTAAAAGACATTTGATATTATTATTAGTGTATAGTGTAGGAAAAATTCATTTCGAAAGTAGAATATAAATCTTAGCCAACATACGACCATTATCGTATGCCTACTATAGCTACCATCCAAACAGTGGTGACCACCATAAGTGAATGGCAGGTTCTACAATTAATACCGTACAAGTTTCGTATTGGGAATTGGATTTCCAACGAATGATCAGGCCAAGGAACTTCCCATTGCCACATGAGAATGCCTCTGGATGGACATCCCCGAGAACCAAACCGGATCTCTACCAACACAAGGCCGGGTTACTCCTAACTGAGTAACAACTGACCGAATATGCCATCCCCCGGTCCTTTG
The DNA here is from genome assembly GCA_030765085.1 of Allium cepa. NCBI lineage: Eukaryota > Viridiplantae > Streptophyta > Magnoliopsida > Asparagales > Amaryllidaceae > Allium > Allium cepa. Next base: position 337,642,262 of record CM060932.1, on the reverse strand, counting down.
GGACCTTTTACCGAGCGCTCGTAATAAATTCACACAATCATAAAGTGTTTTCAACATGAGTAAGTATCTGGGCTCCATACCATGATACCACCCTTTTCCAGAAGGAAATGCACATATCCTAAAGGGCGCTACCCCTCATAACCTTGCCGCATCTTTCCTGTTTTGACCATTTCCGGGATGTGAGGCTCGACGAATTCACGTCCACAAAAACATACTTTATACAAAAGCCATGCTTTGGGTCAACAAATGATCAACACAATGATCACTAAGATAGACGATCAAATAAATGATCCTATCACAATAATCAACACAATGATCATTTCAGCATCACTCAGCATGTCACATTACCAAACTGGGAATATATCGCTGATAACTTCAACTATATAACCTTTGAGCACATGCGTCTCAAAGAAGGGTGTTAAGCAAATAATAAATTCTCCACCACCAACAGAAATATATTTGAAAGAAATCGGCTTTATATCTCAACTTGTAATGTCAGACATACAATCCATACAAGTCTGTTCCGGGCTCGAACAGAACCGAAGGCACTTACAAAGAAGTCCTTGCAATCCGGATATTCACAATCCTGATCGGATTTCCCATCACTTAGGGAGTCTCTATACCGTTGCAACTCAGTGCAGAGACAATCGACAGGTCATCCTATCGCTTTCGCAAATATCCGGTCTTCAACACCGATCTTCAAATGCAATTCACAACGACGTATCACATATTCGGAATGGGTTATACGACCCCATGGTCCTTTCCCGGTTAACCCGAATAGTGAGCGCTTATTCAAAAATAAGTGTGCATTCAAATTCAATCAATTCACATCAAATACCCATTCAAAGGGAAATATTGATAGTCGGCTATTGAACTATCAATGGATATGCATACATCACCAGATTCCAAATAATTTTCCAAATTATTTATTTTCCAAAATATCTTTACAAGATATATAATTTCAACACTTCAAAAATAAATCAATATTTATTTTTAAACAATTCCACTTTCTTATATAAATTCCATAGTGAATTTATATTTTTAAAATATCCATGCATATGCGATTTCAATAATTCATTTCAATTTATCTTCAGAAAAAGATAAATTCTAATTATTCACTTTATATTGGAAAACATTTCCATACTTATTTATTCATAAGTAATTCACAAATCTCTTTTATTTTCAACACTTAGAAAATATTCAATATACTTAAATCGAATTAAGTATATATTTCATTCTTTAAGAAAATCATTCACTTAAACATATTTATTTGGGTCAAAACGAATGTTACGTAAAACATCGTTACGACAACCCAAAATCACTAGTATAGGGATTCGAATTTAAATTAGATATATAAATCCCAATACTATTCAAAACATTTCCTTTCGGAAATCATTTACTATAACAACAGTGTTATAGTCCACTATTTCCTTTTATTTCTCGAAAACGTCTATTTCAACAATCAATGTTGAAATCTATGGTTTCGAATCTCAACACATTTTAAAACATCGTTAGATCGTTTTAATTCAATTTAAACATCTCATTCAAAACAATTTCTTTAACATATCATTCACTATTCAAAAACGTGAATATACTTCTTTAACAAATTCCATCCTTTTATTCATTTTAATTCAAAGGATTATTCACTATTCAAAATGTGAATATAACTCTATTTCTAAGTTATAACAATTAACTTATCAAAATAAGTCGTTTGCGAATTTATAAACAACGTTTATAAATTCCATTTCAATTTATTTATAAAAACTTCCTTTTTATAAATTCCTTTATTAACCTATTCCAGTTTATAACTAAATTATAAACTAAATGTTCATATAATAAGTTAACTACTTATAAACGATTATTTCACAAAATCGTTCCTTAGAATTTCATAATTATAAATCTTATAACTTATAAGATTCATTTATTTATCCAAAACTATTATTTTAACAACATAATAAATTTTATAAACCTACTGCTTATAAAATTCCATTTATGACTTCACCGTATAAAATTCTATAAATTTCATTCTATTTATGAAATTCATTCACAATTTATTCTAACACTTATAAAAGCTCGTTTTATAATTCCTACGTTCTAATTTATAAATTATCAATTTATAAATCTTTAATATAAATCAATTTATATTTTTTTCCTTTTAAAACGTCTTTAAATTCCTTTAAAATTTCATCATTCTGATTTATAAAATAATCAAATTTTATAAATCCTATATTTAAACTTTTATAACAAGTTTAGAATCCCAATTTAAACTCTTTTATAAAGTCATTGATTCCTTATTTTCAAAAATCAGCTTTTAACTATATTTCTTAAAAATCATAATTTTTATAACTTTAAAACTTATAACGTTTATTTATTTGAAATGGATCAATTCCAAAAATATTTTATCCTTTCAAAAATCACTTAAAAAACATTTTAAAATCCCAAAATCTGGGTCCAATGATGCTACACACCAAATAGTCAATCACGACTACAACAATATCATATATCGATATGATAATCCATCAAATATCAAAATATCTGAAATCAAATAAAACTGTTGAGGAATCCAGTTGGATCCCTCCAACCTGTTTTCCTGCATCCAAAAACATTAGCACAATACCAATTTCGCTCCAGTACGAAATTATCGCGGTATATGTTCTTAATAAATATTATCCGCTTAATAACGGCGTAATAGGGTCTCATCCGCTAAACAAAAAATGCGGGAAATCAATCAACTGCAATATATACATATGCCAATATATATATATTGATATTATATATAATACCAATTTCACTGTTTATGAAATATTCGCGGTATATGTTTTTAATAAATAACATCCGCTTACTAACGGCGCATAATGTCTATTTTAACAATCAATAATTTACAGTCATCATTCAAACATGCATTCAAATATTTTAAATCTAACTATTTAAAATAAAATCGAAATCTATTCGATTGAGTGAGAAATTCTCACCTTGGTTTTAATTTCCGTTTTAGCTTTTATTTCGAATAAAATTAAACGCGCGATTAATTTTACCCGAAATTCTCACTAACTCCAAACGACTCCAAACCAACTCCATCGCGTAGTGCTCGTCCATACGATTCCAACGCAACTGAGTTTGCATTTTTTCGACCTCGTATGAAAAAGTTATAAATATTTGAAGTTACACGAGTTTATACTTAAACTAATTACAACATAAATTTCATAAATATAAACCTAAATCAAATCTTGGCCTTAGGATTTTGCCTCCCACCCTCATCACCGTAGAACGCAACACTCTTCTTCCCCCTCATTCATCACGCACGACATCACAGTATACACGAACCCAACTTGATCAAACTAGGGCTCAACACTACTCCCCCTATACTCGACTAAATCCCATCACACCTCCGCCATTTCGAAGCCCACGACCTAAACTATGTTCGGCCCCAAGCCTATAGAACTCGGCCTCCTCCTCTAGCGTGTGCACGGTGATGAACTGCAGATGGACGCGGCAAGAAATCTCGCAATTCTTAGCTCCATTCGCGATCTCCACCGTTGATCTCGTAGCTCTCGTCGCCCTCTACATCTTTCATGTTGAGAGTTTCGTCTAATTGCTAGTGGATTGGAAGAAATCGAGGGGGAGAGGAGAGACAATTCTGGCCGTTTATCAGGTGGAGGCGGCTGTACATTTTGATTTAGGGTTTTGGTTTTTATTTTTATTTTCTTGAGTTATGGGGGTATTTATAAGGAACGAGCGACACTATTCATCCCGGAAATTCCGAACTCCGATTTAGGCGCCGTAACCAGCGTACCTAGGGTTTATCCCGCGTTCCGGACACAATGGAACAGGTTTCGGAAGCTAATTCGGAAGTATGTGCGAGTTATGGCTGCAAACGCTCAATTTAAATTAAACCGATTTAAATCGATTTCTAGTCGTTTTAATTTGTACCGGACAAACGGTAAATCCAATTGACTTGAAATTTGAAACCTTACAATAATATCACATTACGGATCCGATGAAACTGGTTTCGTCGAAATCCGAGACTTTTTGAAAAATGGCTATTTTGACTCGCCAAATTTAAATTAAAAATAATTCGATGCGTTTCGAGCTGCCACGATCAAATGATAACTCCGATTGACACGAAAATTGAAATCCGGTAATAACTAACTATTACGGATCCAATGGAACTGGTTTCGTTCAATTCTGAGACTGTTCAAAAATTGGCTATTTTCACTAGTCGATTTAAATATTAAAATATTCAATTTTCACAAATTAACTTTTAATTCGATTTTAAAAGTTCTAAAATATCATTCTAACTTCCATATGATAAAATAAAATTTTCCCAATTATTTTCAATCATATTTAACTTAATTTTTTAATTATTTCCATAATTTAACATATTAAATTATCGATTTAATTATCCAATTAAATCCAATAATTCAAATAAAAATTTATTCGACTTATAAATTCACTTATAAATATTTAAAATTAATTAAATATTCAAATTTAAATTTATAAAAATTCTGGGTCGTTACAATCTTTCCCCCTTAAAAGAATTTCGTCCTCGAAATTATAAGTAAGAAAAGTTATAGAATCTATTAATTTTCCAAAATTCATAATTAAACTTCTTATAATTCTTTACTAAGTTTTCAAATTATACTTAGTTATCTTTCCAAAAACAATTATATCATTTAACTTTCAACTTTAAAACAAAGTTTAAAGTTTTCAAAATTTTCCCAAAATTTTCTCAAATTTTTCTAACGCCTTAAATTTCCGGAAAAATTCGCCATAGTCTCCTTTGCGCGGCTCGATCCGAAAAAAAAAAATGACAGTATATATATCACAAATATACATCTCATCAAGTAATGAGGCATCCCGAAGGGAAAAAAGTGTAAAAGTACGATATTTAATCCGAGATATGTACCTTATATTTTATTAGCAAGCATATACGGCTAATATAGCGCAAAAGCGAACTCCAAATGCGAAGCAAACGCTATCCGCACCTACTAAACTCAACAAACAACATGAGAATATGCACATATGTAAATAGTCTCAATATACAACATATATCAACATAACAACTATATATATCACATAGCAAATGCAACCATCAACCAATTAACATTCATAATCAATAAATATTCATATTCTCATTAATTTTCAATGAATTGGTTTTCACTTTAAATCACATTTGATTTATTCACATTGGATTTTCTTACTAACATTCATTCTCAATTCAATTAGTTTACATTACTAATTAAATCCAATTCACTTTCAATTCTATTCAAATTTATTTACTTCAAATTTGAATTCAATTTACTTAGCTTCCAATTTCATTAACACTTAATGAATTATATACAATCAATCAACAATCATATAACAATCAATGTATATTAATTTCAACCAAATTCCTTTGCTTATATTCATTCATTTTTTATTCTATTCAATTTGGTTTAACACCATCACTTTTCCAATTGGTTTAATTAAATTGATTTTTATTCAACCATTCAACTTTCAATAACATTAGATTTTAATGAATTAACACTTATATCCATTATTCCATATCAACTTCATTCACATTCAATTGATTAACATTCATTTCATTAATTACAAAAGTTGAATTTCTATTCACATAACTTAAGTTCATATCTATCACTAACCTTATTAATTTAGTTTGATACCAAAATCAACTTCATTCAACATATCTTAAGTTATATTCATATAGCTTCACTTTTTATATATATAAGTTTATTTCACAATTGTAAATCACTTTAATTATAATTCAATTCTTATAATTCATTTGCTTATACAATTATTCTTTTATTTGGATTATTCAAACAACCTAACAATCAACTTAAATACACTTTAATAATTTTGAAAAATTATTTCTTTACATACAAAATATACTTAAGGTAAAATTATTTCATTTACCCAATTTCTAAATCAATATTGTGCCGAATTGTTCTATTCAAGTGTTTAGAAACCCCTTCGGCATAGTCTTGCGGACCACGCTGACGAAAGTTCATATGCCACTCAATAAACCAATCATCACAATATAAAACAATTTTTATATTCACTAACAAATACGCTCTCATAGCTATTATTACACTCAAACTCATTCTAGAGCACTGCTGACTCTATCTCTAACGAGTAATACCCAACAGAACCATGGTTGTCGCTTAACCATCAGCTCTGATACCAAATGTAACAGTGCGGATTTTCGTTCTCCGAAAATTCAACATCGACACTCACTTCGTCGACTGTCGAGAAATCGAAGGCCGAAAACCGAGATGTTATGGGTTTTAAAAAAGAATTTAAGAAAAGAAAAGAGAAGAGGAGAGAAAAAGAAGAAAGGAGATAGAGAATAGAGAGAAAAGAAAATAGAAAAGAGAACGGAAAATTTTAAAATAGAAGAAAATAGAAAGAAAAAGAGAATAGAGGAAAAAGAAAACAACAGAACAACAACAGTAGAATCTCACAATTCGCAGCGGAACAACATATAATAATAAATGAATAATCTTTAAACAAAGGACTATATCAGTTATTACATTACATTCATATTACATCACATCATCAGAGTATACAACATCAACAACAAACAGTGCAGCGGAAAAAGAAATACTATATAAGTAATATGCCATGCCATCCATCTTGCCTCCAGCAACTCCAGAATATCCAGAATATCCTGACAAACCTAACTCTTGACTGCCCGTGTGGAAATTGGTGGGCACCCAGAGTTTAGGAAGGAAAACAATAAACTCCAAATCAGTCATGTGACTGGTGTGAGAACTCAAAACAGTTTATTTAACTTTAAAATCAAAATAGGAATATTTTTTTTTTTTCAATTCGCAATGCTTTTAAAAATGAGACTACCATAAGGCCTCCCGCACACACACACAATGCAAACGCAGAATCGGAGGAGATTTCTCCTTATGATAGTCAAAGATGCTTGATACGCATTTAAAAGACATTTGATATTATTATTAGTGTATAGTGTAGGAAAAATTCATTTCGAAAGTAGAATATAAATCTTAGCCAACATACGACCATTATCGTATGCCTACTATAGCTACCATCCAAACAGTGGTGACCACCATAAGTGAATGGCAGGTTCTACAATTAATACCGTACAAGTTTCGTATTGGGAATTGGATTTCCAACGAATGATCAGGCCAAGGAACTTCCCATTGCCACATGAGAATGCCTCTGGATGGACATTCCCGAGAACCAAACCGGATCTCTACCAACACAAGGCCGGGTTACTCCTAACTGAGTAACAACTGACCGAATATGCCATCCCCCGGTCCTTTGGGACCTTTTACCGAGCGCTCGTAATAAATTCACACAATCATAAAGTGTTTTCAACATGAGTAAGTATCTGGGCTCCATACCATGATACCACCCTTTTCCAGAAGGAAATGCACATATCCTAAAGGGCGCTACCCCTCATAACCTTGCCGCATCTTTCCTGTTTTGACCATTTCCGGGATGTGAGGCTCGACGAATTCACGTCCACAAAAACATACTTTATACAAAAGCCATGCTTTGGGTCAACAAATGATCAACACAATGATCACTAAGATAGACGATCAAATAAATGATCCTATCACAATAATCAACACAATGATCATTTCAGCATCACTCAGCATGTCACATTACCAAACTGGGAATATATCGCTGATAACTTCAACTATATAACCTTTGAGCACATGCGTCTCAAAGAAGGGTGTTAAGCAAAGAATAAATTCTCCGCCACCAACAGAAATATATTTGAAAGAAATCGGCTTTATATCTCAACTTGTAATGTCAGACATACAATCCATACAAGTCTGTTCCGGGCTCGAACAGAACCGAAGGCACTTACAAAGAAGTCCTTGCAATCCGGATATTCACAATCCTGATCGGATTTCCCATCACTTAGGGAGTCTCTATACCGTTGCAACTCAGTGCAGAGACAATCGACAGGTCATCCTATCGCTTTCGCAAATATCCGGTCTTCAACACCGATCTTCAAATGCGATTCACAACGACGTATCACATATTCGGAATGGGTTATACGACCCCATGGTCCTTTCCCGGTTAACCCGAATAGTGAGCGCTTATTCAAAAATAAGTGTGCATTCAAATTCAATCAATTCACATCAAATACCCATTCAAAGGGAAATATTGATAGTCGGCTATTGAACTATCAATGGATATGCATACATCACCAGATTCCAAATAATTTTCCAAATTATTTATTTTCCAAAATATCTTTACAAGATATATAATTTCAACACTTCAAAAATAAATCAATATTTATTTTTAAACAATTCCACTTTCTTATATAAATTCCATAGTGAATTTATATTTTTAAAATATCCATGCATATGCGATTTCAATAATTCATTTCAATTTATCTTCAGAAAAAGATAAATTCTAATTATTCACTTTATATTGGAAAACATTTCCATACTTATTTATTCATAAGTAATTCACAAATCTCTTTTATTTTCAACACTTAGAAAATATTCAATATACTTAAATCGAATTAAGTATATATTTCATTCTTTAAGAAAATCATTCACTTAAACATATTTATTTGGGTCAAAACGAATGTTACGTAAAACATCGTTACGACAACCCAAAATCACTAGTACAGGGATTCGAATTTAAATTAGATATATAAATCCCAATACTATTCAAAACATTTCCTTTCGGAAATCATTTACTATAACAACAGTGTTATAGTCCACTATTTCCTTTTATTTCTCGAAAACGTCTATTTCAACAATCAATGTTGAAATCTATGGTTTCGAATCTCAACACATTTTAAAACATCGTTAGATCGTTTTAATTCAATTTAAACATCTCATTCAAAACAATTTCTTTAACATGTCATTCACTATTCAAAAACGTGAATATACTTCTTTAACAAATTCCATCCTTTTATTCATTTTAATTCAAAGGATTATTCACTATTCAAAATGTGAATATAACTCTATTTCTAAGTTATAACAATTAACTTATCAAAATAAGTCATTTGCGAATTTATAAAACAACGTTTATAAATTCCATTTCAATTTATTTATAAAAACTTCCTTTTTATAAATTCCTTTATTAACCTATTCCAGTTTATAACTAAATTATAAACTAAATGTTCATATAATAAGTTAACTATTTATAAACGATTATTTCACAAAATCGTTCCTTAGAATTTCATAATTATAAATCTTATAACTTATAAGATTCATTTATTTATCCAAAACTATTATTTTAACAACATAATAAATTTTATAAACCTACTGCTTATAAAATTCCATTTATGACTTCACCGTATAAAATTCTATAAATTTCATTCTATTTATGAAATTCATTCACAATTTATTCTAACACTTATAAAAGCTCGTTTTATAATTCCTACGTTCTAATTTATAAATTATCAATTTATAAATCTTTAATATAAATCAATTTATATTTTTTTCCTTTTAAAACGTCTTTAAATTCCTTTAAAATTTCATCATTCTGATTTATAAAATAATCAAATTTTATAAATCCTATATTTAAACTTTTATAACAAGTTTAGAATCCCAATTTAAACTCTTTTATAAAGTCATTGATTCCTTATTTTCAAAAATCAGCTTTTAACTATATTTCTTAAAAATCATAATTTTTATAACTTTAAAACTTATAACGTTTATTTATTTGAAATGGATCAATTCCAAAAATATTTTATCCTTTCAAAAATCACTTAAAAAACATTTTAAAATCCCAAAATCTGGGTCCAATGATGCTACACACCAAATAGTCAATCACGACTACAACAATATCATATATCGATATGATAATCCATCAAATATCAAAATATCTGAAATCAAATAAAACTGTTGAGGAATCCAGTTGGATCCCTCCAACCTGTTTTCCTGCATCCAAAAACATTAGCACAATACCAATTTCGCTCCAGTACGAAATTATCGCGGTATATGTTCTTAATAAATATTATCCGCTTAATAACGGCGTAATAGGGTCTCATCCGCTAAACAAAAAATGCGGGAAATCAATCAACTGCAATATATACATATGCCAATATATATATATTGATATTATATATAATACCAATTTCACTGTTTATGAAATATTCGCGGTATATGTTTTTAATAAATAACATCCGCTTACTAACGGCGCATAATGTCTATTTTAACAATCAATAATTTACAGTCATCATTCAAACATGCATTCAAATATTTTAAATCTAACTATTTAAAATAAAATCGAAATCTATTCGATTGAGTGAGAAATTCTCACCTTGGTTTTAATTTCCGTTTTAGCTTTTATTTCGAATAAAATTAAACGCGCGATTAATTTTACCCGAAATTCTCACTAACTCCAAACGACTCCAAACCAACTCCATCGCGTAGTGCTCGTCCATACGATTCCAACGCAACTGAGTTTGCATTTTTTCGACCTCGTATGAAAAAGTTATAAATATTTGAAGTTACACGAGTTTATACTTAAACTAATTACAACATAAATTTTATAAATATAAACCTAAATCAAATCTTGGCCTTAGGATTTTGCCTCCCACCCTCATCACCATAGAACGCAACACTCTTCTTCCCCCTCATTCATCACGCACGACATCACAGTATACACGAACCCAACTTGATCAAACTAGGGCTCAACACTACTCCCCCTATACTCGACTAAATCCCATCACACCTCCGCCATTTCGAAGCCCACGACCTAAACTATGTTCGGCCCCAAGCCTATAGAACTCGGCCTCCTCCTCTAGCGTGCGCACGGTGATGAACTGCAGATGGACGCGGCAAGAAATCTCGCAATTCTTAGCTCCATTCGCGATCTCCACCGTTGATCTCGTAGCTTTCGTCGCCCTCTACATCTTTCATGTTGAGAGTTTCGTCTAATTGCTAGTGGATTGGAAGAAATCGAGGGGGAGAGGAGAGACAATTCTGGCCGTTTATCAGGTGGAGGCGGCTGTACATTTTGATTTAGGGTTTTGGTTTTTATTTTTATTTTCTTGAGTTATGGGGGTATTTATAAGGAACGAGCGACACTATTCATCCCGGAAATTCCGAACTCCGATTTAGGCGCCGTAACCAGCGTACCTAGGGTTTATCCCGCGTTCCGGACACAATGGAATAGGTTTCGGAAGCTAATTCGGAAGTATGTGCGAGTTATGGCTGCAAACGCTCAATTTAAATTAAACCGATTTAAATCGATTTCTAGGCGTTTTAATTTGTACCGGACAAACGGTAAATCCAATTGACTTGAAATTTGAAACCTTACAATAATATCACATTACGGATCCGATGAAACTGGTTTCGTCGAAATCCGAGACTTTTTGAAAAATGGCTATTTTGACTCGCCAAATTTAAATTAAAAATAATTCGATGCGTTTCGAGCTGCCACGATCAAACAATAACTCCGATTGACACGAAAATTGAAATCCGGTAATAACTAACTATTACGGATCCAATGGAACTAGTTTCGTTCAATTCTGAGACTGTTCAAAAATTGGCTATTTTCACTAGTCGATTTAAATATTAAAATATTCAATTTTCACAAATTAACTTTTAATTCGATTTTAAAAGTTCTAAAATATCATTCTAACTTCCATATGATAAAATAAAATTTTCCAAATTATTTTCAATCATATTTAACTTAATTTTTTAATTATTTCCATAATTTAACATATTAAATTATCGATTTAATTATCCAATTAAATCCAATAATTCAAATAAAAATTTATTCGACTTATAAATTCACTTATAAATATTTAAAATTAATTAAATATTCAAATTTAAATTTATAAAAATTCTGGGTCGTTACAGATTTTTAATTATCGTTTGTTGATAATTGGATATTTGTTGTTTCTGATTATCGTTTTTGATAATCGGATATTTGTCGATTTGAGATTTTTTATTATCGTTTTTGATAATTAGATATTTGTTGATTTAAGATTTTTGATTATCGTTTTTGGTAATTAGATATTTGGTGTTATGAGTTCTAATTATCTTTGTTCATAATTAGATATTTGTTATTTTTTATTATCGTTTTTGATAATTAGATATTTGTTGATTCCGATTATCGTTTTTGATAACTAGATATTTGTTGATTTTGATTATCGTTTTTGATAAGTAGATATTTGTTGATTCTGATTATCGTTTTTGATAATCGGATATTTGTTGATTTGAGATTTTTGATTATTTTTTATAATCGAATATTTGTTGATTTGAGATTTTTGATTATCGTTTTTAATAATCGGATATTTGTTGTTTCTGATTATCGTTTTTGATAATCGGATATTTGTTGATTTGAGATTTTTGATTATCGTTTTTGATAATCGGATATTTGTTGATTTAAGACTTCTGATTATCGTTTTTGATAATTGGATATTTGTTGAATTGAGATTTCTGATTATCGTTTTTGATAATTAGATAATTGCTAATTTTTGCTGATTATGAGATTTTCTAGTCTCTAATTGATTCTAGATTATGTTGATTTTATAGAGTTGTTGTTTTCTATCTATCTCTGTTGATAGTTAGAGTTTGTTGATTATGGAGTTCGTGTTTTCTAATTATCTGTTGGATCACTAGATAATTGCGGTTTTGCGATTTGTGATTGGTGTTTTCTAATTGTTTTGTTGATAATTAGGCTTTGCCGTTTTCTATTTATCGTATAGATAATTAGATAACGCTTTTTTGTGCTTTCTGTATTCTAATTATCTAACTGATAATTAAATATTGCTGATAATCGTATTTATTCAGTTTTGCTGTTTTCTAGATTATCTATTGATAATTAGATTTTGTTGAGAATTTATGAATTTCTTTTACGAAATCAAAAGATTTCTTTGGTGTTTTTGTTCTCGACCTTTATTTTTCTATCTTAACCAGTTTAGGTTAGAAAAATAATTGTTATTGACTACCTTAATTATGAAAATTGCAGGGACGCAATTTTTATAAGGAGGGGAGTCTGTAACAACCCGATGGTTTTGCAACCATTAATTATCGTCAAATGATTAATGTGGCTAGCTAATTGCTGTTTGGAGTTTTAATCAGTTGTATTCTTTTAAAATTCGTTAAGTGTTGGTGGGCTTTGAAAATTGATTATTGGCCCGTGTTTCTTTTTGGTGCCGTGATAATTACCAATACCCGTTTCCCCCTCTTCTTTTATTCAACTTCGAAACCCTAAAACCAAAACGAACGAAAGAAAAAAAAGGGCAGCCTCGTGATTTTCTTTCTTGCTCGTCTCTGAGATGCTTACGGCTGTTAGGGTTCGATTTCGACTTCTCTCGATTTTTGATTGTCTCGGCTTCGTCATTGAAATGTGCGATCTTCGCTTCGTGAAAGGTGAGTGATTTTATTCACTCACATCTAGTTTAAACCGTTGATTTTCATAACATTCGAATTCCTAATTTGTGTTCTTTTGATTGTTGTTTGACTTCGTTTCGGCTGTTTGTTTTCGTTTCGATGTTGATGTTGAATGGGCCGTTTTTTTGTCATCACTGTTTCGACTTTGGGTTTGACGATATTAATGTCGTTCGTAACCCCACGATCTCGATTTCGGTTGCCAAGGCGTCGAGTTTGTTTTCGTTGTCTTCGGCTTTGAATTTTGTGGTACTTTGACTTCGGTCAATTTGGTTTTATGATAGTATTTGGCTTCGGCCTCCATGGTGGAACTTGTTTCTGACTCGTTCCAATTTGTGTATACTAGACAACTCGATTTCATGGCATTGATTTTGAACTGCAGTAACTTCACAGATGTGAACTATGGCTTGTCTGGTTCATTAAATTGCATTTGGTGATTTCTTACTTCGTTCTTTGATTTTATGAAATTATGATGGCTTTGGCCTTGACTTGAGACTTTTGCGTGTTGTTGCAGCATCCACTGTTTTGTTATTTTGAGTTGATATTACTTTGTTCCTGTAACATCCCGCCTTTTCGCACGCTTTAAATCGACAAACGTGCCAATTCAAACCATTCGGAAGGGCGGATTGTTATGGGGTAAATAAGAAAAACGAGAAAGAAATAAAACAAAACAGAATCTCACAACGGATGGATAAAATATAATAATCAAATATACAGTTTATAAAGCTGTTTTAAAAATATTTGATTATACTTATACAACATATATCAAAGTTACACATACCATATAACAATGCAGCAGAATAATATGAGTGTAGTGGAATATAATAAATAATAATAATAGAAATCTTCGTCTTCGTCCCCCAGAGCTAAAGTCTTCGATCCTGAAACGCTCGGACTGACCCGAACGAATTGAAAAGACAAAACACTCGAGTCAGAACTAAAAAATCTTATGTAAGTTAAATCAACTGAAATAAATATGAGTGCAGTAACATAAAAGATGCTCGGGATTCACATCTCTTAAGGATCCGTTAAACTATTTACTATGTAGTATATTTCGCTATTATAATAGTGTCTATTTGTAAAATAAACTTACTTTTAAATAGCGTTAATGGGTTACCCATATAGCCCTTAACACAAAATATATTCTCATAGTCTATATAAAACCGTAATCTCCCCCGTACTGGGGGCGCCAGAGGGCACTCCATAGGTATGGTACAAAACAAAATCGTATAAGGCGCGCTAGGATAGGTGACACGGAACAACTAGGCAATGCCAGGGTAGATATATCAATTGCTATCCAGGCTGGTGGTAACGCGTAGCAGCTACTACCGCCCACCTCGAACAACACCCTCAAAATTCAAAGAAATCAAAAGTGGCCACCGAATCAATCCAAAAGTCAGAGTATAATATCGAAGGAGTGCGTTCGATCAGAGGAATGACCTCATTGGCCCGAGAATCGCTCCTGTTTTAGCCACCTTATGCCAACTCACGGGAGTCGGGTCCACGTATTTACCTCAAAGAAAACGCCACGACCATTCTACTTCATTTTGGAATCTCCACCACGTACGCGGCTGTTAAAGTGGTTTTCTGAGTTGGCAGAGAGTATGACAACTTCCGATCCCGGTCTCTTTAACAACTAAACGTTATTATAACAGCGTGGTTATTCCAAAATAATTTATACTTTAAACCAGAATATAATATCCCTTTGAAACCATATAAATACGATATCATTTTATATTTTTAAAACCCTAAGTCAATATGATATCATTTTTATTTTATAAATATCCCTTTCCCAAAATCATAGTATTTTCAAATATATATACCTTGAAACCATAGATTTGAAACAAACTTTCAATACTTAATGGTTCAAATACTATATTACTTTATAAAATAACAGCTTCTTCAAATTTCACAATAAATTCCCAATATCAATTTTGAACCTCCAAATAAACCATTTTAATTCTCATATATTTCAAAGCTTAAATATTCTATATTTCAAAACTTTATAGTTCATATATTTCAATCTTCAAATATTCCACTATTTTAAAAAAAGATTCTTTGATAATTTAATATATATCAAATCCAAATTCCTATTATTTAAATTTGAAATATTTACTTAATAAAACAATTATTATTTAAGTAGAACCCTTAAACCTCAATAACAGGATATTCTTTTAATTAAATTAACTTGATAATATTCTTTAAATAAATTTGATATTCGTTTAAATCCTCAAATCAAAAAATCAAGTTATAAGATCATACCCTTTAAATCTTAATTTATTTATATTTCAAAACAAATTTTTAGAGGAAAATTCTTAAATACTTTAATTCAAATCATATTCACATTTATCTTCAACCTTACTTTTATTTGAGTTATTATAAACTCTATATACAATAGAATTTCAAATATATTCTTAACCATATTATATAAACGAAATCAACTTTATTATTTAGCTTATTTAAAAATTCGAATTTTTTTTATACATAGCTAAATTCAAATTTTTTTACTATATATATATATATATCAAAATTTAATATTTATTAAACCGTATTCTTTCCAAAACCATAGAAAAACATTTCAAAAATAATTTTATATATATACTGCGGTGCCTGTATATAATTTTCTATCCTATGGTCAAGTTATACGGACATTTATCATTTCAATCTGCAATTTAAAAATACAAATGCGGTTGTATATCATTTCAAACCGCAATCCCGAGTGAAATGAAAATGCATAATAACTTGCAGTTTATACAATATAAATACAGCATCCATTCGTCCATCATATCAATTATCAAACATTCATCAATTTATCATCCAATTCAAACAATAACGTCAATAAATAACAATTAATTACTGACGGTTTATGTGCAATGAATAATTAATTAACAAATTTGCTGGCAGTTTTAATGCAATGAATAAATTAATTTAACAATTAACTGGCAGTTTTAAATGCAATGAATAAATTAATTTAACACTTAACTAGCAGTTTTAAATGCAATGAATAAATTAATTTAATAATTAACTGGCAGTTTTAAGTGCAATGAATAAATTAATTTAACTAGCAATTTTATATGCAATAATGAATAAATTTAACAGTCAATTTATATGCAAAAATAAAAAATAAATAACAATTAAATTTTAAACAAATGCAATTTAACCGATATGACGATTAAAATATGCCAAACAGTCCTAAATAAATTTCTAAATGCATCATCAATCAATTTAACAAACATAAGAAATTTTAGAAGTTGTGAGTGGGTTAAAACACTCACCTTTTGAATTTAAATCGAATTTAAATCCAATTTAAACCTAAAAATTTGACCGTCTCAGAATTCGTCCAAACCAGCGTCATCAAGTTTGGAATTTCAATACGATCCTAACAAAAGAAACCGCGTGTATACCGGAGTTCGTATGTGGAAGAATAGTGATAAATGCGTTTGAATTTTAATAAAAAAAAAAGGAACACATTTACATACACGTGATCACCCCTCCCTACTGCGGCTACAGGAAGAGAATGCGCTATAGGAAATGAACTCGGCTACAGGGAAACGAACACACGCAAAACAAACGAGCCGTCTCGACGCCGCAGTTCACCAGGACCGCCCCGCTACAGGCGAACGCCACACCCTGCCCCGAGCTCCTCTATTGAAGCCGCCGCCGCCGATGCTCTATGGGTTCCAAACCCTAATCCAATTGTTGCGACAAATCTGACCGTTAAATCGCCACGAAACCCACATGGATGCGATCCTCTCGGTCCACTCTACAATACCCAGAAATGGTTCGTCGATCCGACAACGTTCATCAACGCGCGATGAACGGCCGAGAATTGATTAAGAAATATTGGACAAACGATGAATCGAATTGAAAAATGAATTGCGCCAGCAGATTACGCATTTTGAGTTCTTCAACATATTATTTTTTTTAATTTTGCTGAGGAATTTGAATTTTTGACTTTGATTTTGAATTGTAATTGGATCTAGGGTTTGCATCCATTGAGGAAGAGGAGGAGCTGATGAAATTTTATGTGCAGACAAAAGAGAATAGGCGGAGGCTAGGGTTTAGCAGGGTATTTATAGATAAATGTGGAATAGACAGATGGATCTGAATTATAAACGAGCTAAACGATAATTGGCCCAAAAAGCCCGTTCTGACTCCGGAACGAAATTGGGTAAACCCATATATTGAAATAGGTATTTTAAAATATTCTGAACGGGATGGAAAAAGTTTCAGGTCCAAATGGCATCGTATGAAGAAGTTATGCTGAAAACAATATTTTCCAAATTGATTTCAATTGCATAAATTTTAAGGCGTTTCGAGTCCGTACGATCAAACGACAAGTCCGATCCCTACGAAACTTGAAACACTATTATAATTCACCGTTACAGATCCGATAAAACTGGTTTCGTCGAAATCCGAGTCAGTGGCCAAAATGGCTATTTTTACACTAATTAAATAAATTTATTATTAATTAATTAAATCCACAAAAAAAATTAAATTCTAAATTTGACAATTTTATCAACTTTATATTTCACAAACATTTTCAATGATTTAACAATTTTTAAATGTCATATTATTAAACATTAATCAATATAAATCTTCAATTTCATAAAATTAAAGATTATAGATAAATTCATAAAATTTCCATTGAATTGAATTAACCCATAATTATTCCATTCATAAATTTCAAATAGAAGGGTTTACCATTGGATTTAAAATTAATACATATATATTTCCCAATTTCAGCATTATTTTTAAATTAACGTAATAATTAAATATTTAATTTCATTCATTTGTAGTAAATCAAACTATTATAAATTAAATAAATTAACTCACTATTAAAAATTCAAATCCTATAATTCGTAAATCTTATCATCTTGATTTACTTATTAATTTATATTTCTTTAAACCGATTCCCATCTCAATTTAAAGTAACTTAATTCACCAATTATAATATTTATTTCAATTTCTTAAAATAACACCTTTATTATAAATTGATTCCAATTTATATTAATAAGTTTCCAATTAAACGGATTAGATTCAATTTCTTAATTATTACTTTATATACGTCCCATATTAATTTCTCAATTAATCATAATTATTAAAGTAACTCTTATTATCGATAACGACATTTTAATTACTCAACATTTAAATGAACGTTATTTCCAATAAGTTCATTGACCCATTTAATTAGGTAATTTATAATAGTTGTTATCCTACCCTTAAATTTATTTCCTAATAACGTACTACTTAATCTTCTTTAATTCAAATTTGAATCCCAACCTTTATTTAACATAATAAATAAAATAACTAACATATATATATTGTTACCAATTTTCCTTTTCTTGCATTTATATGTTTATTACTTGACAACACCGGTTAATATTCCATATATACACAAATTTAATTAAA
This sequence comes from Allium cepa, assembly GCA_030765085.1. NCBI lineage: Eukaryota > Viridiplantae > Streptophyta > Magnoliopsida > Asparagales > Amaryllidaceae > Allium > Allium cepa. The sequence goes on along the minus strand of CM060932.1, from coordinate 337,623,501 downwards.
TTGTCATTAACACGGTATTATCTCATAAATAAATCAAATACTTGCATTAACACAATTCCTTAGGTTATTCCAATTACTGTTACAATGTTTTATTACATTAATCAATTTACTACTTTCCTTTAATTTCTCAATCCATTTATTTACTTGTGTACAATTAATAGTCAAACATACATTTTAGATTATTTTCGATAATTGGAATTTTTTTTGCAAGTTCATAAATCGTTAAATTTAATTTCGCATTGTTTCTATTAAATTTTCATTCACACTTCTCACATTAATGTAACTTTTATTTATTTTATTAACATTTATTTCAAATTCTCCATTTACGGATTAAACAGGTAACTTATAATATATGCTTACCAGCCAAATATTTCACCAATTGTCATACTGTGAATGGAGTTAGCATTAATTCCAAAATTTATCTAATTTTTACATTGAGATAACATTTAATTGCCTTAAATGAAATTTAATTCTGAATTTATTTAATGCAATAAATTTTGACCTTTACCAATTTAATACATTCATTAATTTTTACCTATTCTATATTTTATAACTAAGTGCAACATTGTGCATTATTTCATTTAATTGCAACTACATTTTAAATTGTAAATTTTTATTTACAATTGCTACATAAAATTTCTAACATTCAATTTCATTGTAAATTATAAAATTTTATTTCATTCTAAATTTAATTACAAAGATCCAATTAAATTAACCAATTATTTATTTAAAATCTACAGGTCGTTACAGTTCCATTGGCCATTGTGTACATTATTGGTTTTATATCCCTGCAAGTTAATTTTATACATGTGTGATTATACGTTCATGTTACCCTGACCTGTAGTATGCATTTCCACTCTGGTTATTTTTACTTGACTTTGTTGAGCCTCCCTCTGTTGTCTCTCTGACCTGGAGCCTGTAGTGATGCTGCCATTGACTTGAGTCCGATTTATACTTCATGCTAGTATTTTCCACCCTGCCTATACCCAGAGTTGGACTGATTTCCAGTTTGTTTGAGACTATGGCCTTGGTTATGAACTTTGTTATCATATTGTAGCTATGTTGGTTTGACTCTGGTCATTTTGTATTCATTCCTGAGCATTTTCGACCTGCTGTTTTGTTGCACATATATATGTTCATTCATTGGTTGGTCTGGCCATTCTTTGTTTCAGATCTGTGCATATCTTCTTGTAGGCTTGGAGTCTCTGTTCGACCATATTGATAGAATTTGGTCTGGACATTGTTGTATTGTGACTTCTACATTGATTTGTACATTGAGTTGAACCTGACTTTTCCTTGGGTTTAACCTTGTGCTCGTGTTGTGATTTTATTTGTATTGCATATGAGTTGAACCTGACTTTTCCTTGGGTTTGACCTTGTGCTCGTTTGTGAACTTTCGTTAGGCTTTTGTGTAATTTATCACCGTAGTGGCAAGGCAGTGCACGTGTAATGACCCGCCATCCGTCTCCACAGAATGACGCATCATTATTAAGAAAGAAAGAGATAGAAAAGAGAAAAGAAAGAAGAGAAAGAAGAGAAAGAAGAGAAAGAAGAAGCAACATCAGAATCTAAACAGCGGAACGAATAAATTATATTAGTAACATAAATATTACATAGTTTACAACAACCATCAGAGTTACACAGATAATACAACACATACTAGACAGTTATAAACACCTATCTAGTTATACAACTCAATACAGTACAAGAAACAACTCAGAAAAATCTACACAGCGGAATACTATATATCTACACGCAGAAGCCTCCTGCTCCATTGCTTCCCCATAATTCGTCAAAGCTAACCTGAATCCCTTGGCTACTCGTAAAAATTTGAGTACCCAAGAGTTTAAGAAAACAGATGATAAACTCTGGGTCAGACATGGGTCTGGTGTGAGTAACAGGTTAAGGTTGCTTAATTTTCAAGACCTTTTGAAAAGAAAGGTATCACATAAGACTTCCCACACATAAACGTGGAAAAGTTTTTACCTTACGCTAACCGGAACATTTGGTAGGAAATCCAGTGATATTATAATAGGTCTAGGGTTTTCAAGTAAATATGAAATAGCCGAAATTGTTACATTATTAAATTCCAGCTACTAGCCACAAAAGTGGGTAATACAATAAAAACCGTTGTCACTTATTGGATTTTGGATTCCATACAATGGCAGGGCTACTGGGGTACCGTCCATCACAGTACGTGGCCTAGATCAACGTACCGAGGAGTACGACCGCTCCCCTGCAACACAAAGCCGGAGCCATTCCTTACTGAACAGTTCCGAAAAAGACAGCCCCGACAGTTGGAGCTCAACAACTATCCACACAGCCAAAATAAAAAGGGACCTCTAGGCAAGGGTAAATCTCACTCTCCAGTGGGGGCTATCCACGAAGCCTTGCTGCACCTCCCCAGTTTTAGCCATTCCCGATTGATGAGGCTTGATGCTACAATTACCTTTATTGGACATCTCACTTAGAATGCTCATCGTCCACCTGACGATGTTCTGAAAGCATTTAATCCATACAAGTTCGTTCCGGGTTCGAACGAAACCGAAGGCATTATCTCGTTACACTCATTTTAGAATCACCCTCAAAGTTAACGATGATAACCCTTACACTCTGAATCACCATCTCGAGCTTGTAAGTACTATTCCCGTCAAACTCATCACGAAATCACCCCCAGAGTTATACTGACGAATAGTCCTTACACCTTGAGTCTTCACTCTTCGTAAGAGATTCACAACCTATCGTTAATTTGGATCGATGTGGTTTTCGGATATCCAAATATGGAAAACCCGATCCCGGTCTCATCAAAAACCAAAACGTGTCTTTTAGGTCCAAGTTGTTTTAGAGTTTAAAACAATTCAATTATCTATATACACACAGATAGATAACTCACAAATTACAATTGATAATCCACATAATCATAATAAACAAATGATCCATATCAAAATAGGTGATCCATATCATCATCACAATAGATAATCTATATTATCATCACAATGCAACCAAGCATTCATACCACACAACATTACTTATCTCATTTCTGAGATCACAAAGCATCCAAAACAATCAATGTCATCCATTGATACACAAGCAATGATTTATCTCATCACAATATAATTAATTTAAAATGAATTAAATTAACTATTTCTATCTCTAATTAATTTAAAGTGAATTAAATCAATTACTTCATCTTTAATTAATTTAAAATAAATTAAATTAATTACTTCACCAACATAAATCTTGCTTACTTAACCATTTAATTAATTACAATCAATTAATTAATCATTCAAAATTAATCACCTTAATTAATCACCCTTGGTTAATTATCCTTAATTACATTCATGTAATTATCCTTAATTAATTTCATAAATTAATTTTTTTCAACCAAAAACAGTAATTAACCTTTAATTACTTCAATTAATTAATTAACTATAATTAATTTCATTAATCCTTAATTAATTACATTAATTAATTACCTTTAATCACTTATCATTAATTAATTAATCTTAATTAATCAACATTAATTACATCATTAATTAAAATAATTAATGATCCTTAATTCTATTTAATTAATTATCTTCCTAAATTAATTATCTTAAGTAATTAACTCATAATTATTAATCCTCTTTGATCAACCATATCGAGTAATTAACTAACTTAATTACTTTATTAAACCAAATTAATTATTCTCTAATTAATTTCTTAATTAATCCCTTGATTAATTACAAGTAATTATACTCCAAAATTACTTCATTCTTAAACATCATCAATTAATTATAATCTGTAATTATCAATCAATTACTTCACCAAGTAATTTTCAACCCATTAATTACATTAAGCAATTATCATTAAAACATCCTGTGTTTAAAATTAATTAGACTTAATTAATTAAATTAAACAATCACATTTACCACAATTAATTACCTTAAGTAATTAATTTCTAAATTACTTCATTAAGTAATTATACTCAACAACTCACAAATGATTATTATTAAATTAATTAATCTAATTAATTATTAAAAATTAACCATATTAATTAATTATTAAATAATCCTGGTTAATGACCTTTATTAACCATTCTTTAATTATTTTCATTAAGTAATTAACTTAGATTAATCAATAATTAAATTATCTTTAATTATCCATTAATTTAACTCTAATTATTTAATTAATTAACCTTGATTAAAATTTAATTACTTAATTAATAATTTGTTAATCATTAGTTAAAAATCAAATTATTGATCTTAATTATAAATTGATTAACCATTAATCAATATTTGTTAATTCCAAATCATTAATTAATTAAATTAATTAACCATTCCTTAATTACTCCATTAATTTAATTAAATTTCAAAATATTAATCTTAATTAATTTTAAGATAGAACATTTCTAAATTATGTTTAAAAACAAATTTTATTTGAAAAAAAGTACTTTTGACTTGCTTCCAAATTTTATTTTAAATACAAGTTTTAAAATGAAAATAATTTAAACTTATCAAAGTTTAAACAATTTATAACTTTTAACATTTCAATAACTTCAATTTATATTTAGTTTAAATCTCAAATTTAAATCTTCTTCTAATTTAAAAAATGAAGTTCATATTTGAATTTAGATTCCCAGATTTAAATTGAATTTAAAACTTGCTCATATTTTAACGAAACTTCATTTTTAAAAGTTCAAACTACTTTACCAAAATAAAGTAGTAACTTAAGTTCAATTTTTTTTTAAACTTCATTTTATTTAAAACTCAGATTTTTAAATTAACTTGAATTCTAAAATTCAAACTTGAATGTAAACATGATTTAAACTTTTCTTTACATTTAAAAGTTCCAGAGTTTACAAATTTTTAAAACAAAGAAGCTACAGGTTTTTAAAAAATTTAAACACAAAGTTGCAGGTTTTGAAAAACCTGAAACAAACAAATCAACCCGAGAACATAACAAACTGCTTCGAGTTATTCCCTCCCTAGCTTCGAGCCAAGCACTCGAATAACTCGAGTCATTCCCGATTCAAAAAAATGCAAACACAACACATTCACGTGAACTTCAACTGCACGGTGCACGTGCACCATGACTCCGGCCATCACCGGCCATTCACCAACCTTCTACCCATCAGTGATCATCTCCATACTCGAACACGAACACCAGAATCCACCATAGTAGCTCAATTCCAAAACGAGCTAACTACCCAAACCTGGAAACAACAAAATCAGGTTTTCTTTAAACCTGTCAACTGCAAGTCTTCGTCGCTCCGACCACCAGATGATCAACCCCTCCGGCCTCAACTTCAACCACACACCAACTACCAAATCCCAAAACATCAAAGCACTCGGTCACTTATTCAGGTCGAAAAGTTCTATTCTTTAAACCACCTTAAAACTAGGGTTTAAAATGAAATCTCAAAACTGCAACTACCCCGATGGTCTTAAACACCGACAAATAATTTTTCCGGCATCTCCTCACACTCCTCCCTCACCTGGAAGAACCCCGTGCCTTCCAGTTACATAGATCACCAGAAAACCAAATATTCCCTTTTCCAGTTCATCACAAAACTGAGCCTTCAACTCTTTTCTAAAAATTATGATTCTTGATTTAAAAATCATGTTTCAGTTGATGTTTTCGTTTTATAATGCTGAATTTACAAATTTAAAGGTTTGAATATTGGTTTTATCTAACATGCACAGAGGTTTCTATATTTTACAGAGACTACAGGCTAAATTTTTGACTTACTTAAATATTTAAATATTAATCTAAGGTAAATCAAACAATTTTGATTTATAAATTATATACAATCTACAACTAATTAAAAGAATAGAAATTTAAATAGAAATCTTAAGCCTAGTACAAAATAGAGCATACTATACATACACCACTGCACACAATCAATATCCACATCCAATTTTACCTATATTCACAATCAATTACTTATTTATATTTAACCCTTTAAGCATGCAACCTAATTTATATTTTAAGGTTATTAATTCACATTTGTCTCATTAGTTACTTAAGATGCTAACACTTGTTATATACATATTTTAATTATTATTTTTTATTTAATTTAAAAGTAAATAAAACCCCTTTTCTTTATTTGTTAATACATATGTACAGATTATTTTCATATGTAAATGTGTATGTGCATTCCTTTTTAAAGAAAATGAAATAAAACAAATCACATAAAAATGAAAGCTTATCAAATAATTTAAATATCTTTTTTCTTTGAATTCAAAATTAATTAAAATTCAAATGCTATTCATTCATTTAAAAATTCCATTTAAAGCTAATTTATATTAACATACTTAATTTAAAAATAATAATATTGTCTTTTAAAATCTATCTATATTTATACATTTATTATTATTTAAAAGTAACGTATTTATTAATTTAAATAATTTATAAAAGAAATTATAAATTACTTATCACTTGTCTAACTTATTTAAATGCGTTAATGTTTTATATATAAAGGGTATTTTATATTTACTTATATAATTTCCAGATTATCAAAATGAATATTAGAATTTAAAAACAAGATTTTGTCTGTTTATTAAATTTCAAATCAAAACTTATCTATTTACAATATATATATATATCTATATATATATATAAATATATAGACACACACACACATTATAAATAGGAAAACATTTTATTAGTTTTCAAAAGATAAAATTCACCAATTAGAAAATTTATTTAATTGGATTTTTAAATCAAGTTAAATTTTATTAACAAAATTTTATCAAACCAATTTAATTTTAAATACAGATTATTAAATTGATATTGCTAAAATTTCCGGGACATCACATTCAAATTGATGGAAATCAAATCAAAGAGAAATTTGATTCGATAATAAGTTCGAAACAGAAGATAAGATAATTCAATTAACAGAATCGAGAGATGGATAAGCTTATTCAATTCACGGGCAACCTTAACCGGATAGACCGTGACTTCAAGAATTAGATCGATGCAGAATTCCGAGGCAAATCAACATTCGATCTCGAGAAATAGAATTCAGACATAGCAGGGAATAAATAGCAACGAAAATCGAGGATACAGAAATCACCGTTAAATCGATGCCTATTGTAAAGGAGTTTCTCCCATTTACAAATAATTCGAAGATTGGCGAGACCGTCGATTCATTATAATGATCATTCGAAGTGGAGTTATGGGATACTCCACAATTGAAAGAAAATGAATAGTAAGGGACACGAATGAATTTTGGAATCGACGGGACATTCCAAAATTCAAAGGAATTGAGTCAAAAGGAAGAGATTGAAATTCGAACGAGAGTGATTCTGTAAATACATTTACCGTATATGCTGAATTTTGCCTAGAGCTACCAAAGCTCTGATACCAACTGTAACGACCCGCTATTTTGGACTATTCGCATATGCACATGTCGGACTTGAATAATTCAGAATACCGAATTGTTAATATAAATTTGGAAAAACTGAATATATACAGTAAATAAATAATCACAGAATTACAGACATAGAGTAATAATATGCAGCAGAAGCAAAAGATAGTAGTTCATGAAGCTACTATATATATAACAGAGTTAAATAAGTTACAACAGAAGTCTCGAATACAATAGTCGAATACAAGAATCAAAATACATCGCCGAAATCTCTGAATAGCTGAAAGCTGATAGATAGCTGGATCTCCATGCGAAGCTCCAACTCCAAAGGTGAGTCTCGAAAGCTAAACCCCTCAGTTTGACCCGAGCGTAAAGCAAAACACAAAACACTCGAGTCAGGATTAACATTCTCATATCAATAAATCAAATTCAAGTGAAATAACAACTGAAATACAAGTAACTCAAAGGACGTTTGAATAACCATCCTCTAAGGATCCATTAAACTATCTACTATGTAGTAATATACGCTAAGTAGATAATGCCTATCAGTAATATAAATACCAATATAGTGTTAAGGCATTACCATTAACTTCCTTAACACATTTTATATAAGCGTCATAGTCTATACAGCACTGTAAACTCCACCGTAAACTAGTGGGATATTAGGGAGTACTCCATAGGTATAACACAAAACAAATTCGTAGAGGTCGCGTATATAGGGATTCAAGTATGACAAGGCACATGAGGCAATCCCAAGGTAGTGAAACTACTGTTTGCCAGATCCGGACTAGTGAAAACGCATCGCCGCAACGATCGCAACACCGCGAAACAACACTCCCAAAAGTACGAGGGTGCACCAATCAATAACAAGTAATGAGTAGTTTACGAAGAAGTGTGTTTGCTCGAGGTGGCTAACCCCATTTGGCCCGGCACGGCTCCTGTTTTAGTCATTACCAATTTGACACAAGTATCAAGGCTATCCATTATCATTCTCTTTCTTCGGTCATCACGTACATCGTTCCAACCACTTCATTCTGGATCACACTCCGCGTATAGTTATTAAAGTGGTTTTCGGTTTAGACAGAAAGTATGTCCATAACCGATTCCGGTCTCTTTAATAACTTCCGTAATTATTACACCGATTGGTGATTTAATATATTTAAAAACCAAATCAAATTTGATTTCAAATTAGAATTTGTAAACCAATATTCCATATGTCTTTCTATATCAATTTCAATAATTTACGATTCAAAACATCCAAATTACCGATTCAAAATCTTACAATTCAATTCCAACTTTTATTTAGAACAATTCAAATATTGATTCAAGTTCGTATATAAATTTCATTCCAAAAAAATTTAAATAAATTTAATTTAACGTTCCAGTCGATTTAAATTCATTGATTGATTTCATTAAATATTCATTAAGTAAATTTATAATTCAAAACAATTTCTATTTAATTTCCAATTCATTAAATCAATTACCTAAGTTCAACTTGATTATATCAAAACTTCAAATTGAATTAAATTAGATTCGTCAAATCAATTCTTTAAATTAGAAAACTTATATTAATTTCAATAAGTCACATATTTTATTTCTTGTTAAAGAAATTCAATTCCACTTTTTTTTTACTTAGTTACATATTTCCAAACTCAATAAAGAAACTTAATTTCACATATTCAAGAAGTTAAATTTCACTTATAAACTTACTTAAATTTTCCACAACTTAATAAATAACGAAACCCAATGTGACACCCCACCTCTATACCCACGCTAGCCAAGAACACTCCGGAGTAGTGCTGTCAACTAGCACGGAGAATAAGGCTGTTAAGGAGCGACCATCCATGTAATTGCTTATCACACAGTGGCTATAAATAATCTTCGGAAACAAACATAGAAATAATCATATCACAAATCAGTCACAGATATCCATATCACAAAGGCGGAAGAAGATATGAATATAGAACTAACACATGAAAGTGTAAATCAGAGTAGTGGTCAGTAAGATCCACGATAATACAAAAGAATAGCAACACGTGCTATACAAAAGAATACAACTATGAGTCTATATCTCAAGTGTGTACAACAAAAACTGCTAATCTAAACAGTTAGCCAAAAGTCAGAGTGATGAATCCCTGGGAAGAAGTCAAGCAGAAGCACCTGTAACATCTCGGTCTGACCCGAGTATTATTTAAGAAAATAATAAACGGGTCAGTCTAGCTATAAATATCAAATGACATGATATAACATAAAAGATATGGCATAAACATAAACATCCATAATGACATACCACTATAAGTATGTAAATAATGATCAACAGAAGATCAATCAATAAGAGATAATCAATATCACAAGAATCTTCTCAAAGATTCGGAAAGGGCATCATACCCCAAACTTGTACTCATAACAAGTCAATGACATAAATTCTAAAAATCAATGCAAGAAGTCCAGAAATCATAGAAAAGAGAAAGAGGCCTATCACATGACGGTCCGAAGACCAAGGGGAGCTACTCCACATGTGTGAATGGAATCACACAGATTAAGGTCCAGACTAACCAAAAAGCAAAAAGGTATGTGTGAGTGGAATCACACAAGTGGTGTCTAGTCTAACCTCGCAACAAGAGACATCGCACAGTTGCTAGTCTAAATCATCAGAATGATCGTCATGATCAACGAGAAGTGTCAATTACACTAAGCTAGTAAATATAGAAGTTTAGCTTCATGTCCCATAACCACTTGCTTAACTTAAATATTTACGAACAAACTGTAAATCTTCACTAATAAAATTGTCACAAGAGGTTCAATCGAACAAGTCCAAGAATTAACCGACGAAGTGAACGCAAGTGTTTCATACCACTTGTTTTACTAAGTCGTTTAATTAGATTTCTCATACGAGTGAGGTAAAGGTTTGTATATACTAATAGATTGGAAAACGGTTTAAGAAAAGAGCTTTGTTATTAAAAATAGAGTTGAAATTGTTTGTTAAAAGAGTTTTGATATTTACTACTAGTATTGAAACCTTTATATTATAAAGTGACAAAACACAGAAGCAATTGTAGAAACAATCAGTCACAAAAATCGCATACGGAGATGTGAATAAGATCCAAGGAAATCAGCTCAATGTTTTTCAGATAAGATCCCCTACGGAGGGGGGGTCCAGGGGGGTGGCAACCCCCCAAGGTGGGAGCGGCCTAACGGTTGCGACCTAGGGGTCTAAGGGGTCAAGCGACTTAGTGGTTGCGACCTAGAGGTGTTCGCGACCTAACGATGACTCACGACCCAACATGGCCGACTTAACAGAGGTCGCGACCTAACAGGATAACTCATGACCGACTTAAGAGTTGCATGACTGAAGGGTTCCACGACTTAAGGGTTGCATGACTTAAGGGTTAGGCCAGGAGCGACCTAACGAGATAAGGTCCAACGACCTACGAGTTAAGGGTCCAACGACCTATCGGGATAACTCGTAACTGACTTAAGGGTTGCGTGACTGAAGGGCTGCACGACTTAAGGGTTAACTCGTAAACGACTCACGACCTATGGAAGAACGACTTAACTCCGAACGAGCTAAAAATGGACAGAACGACCTAGGGTTAACTCGTGAACGACTCACGACCTATGGACGAACGACTTAACTCCGAACGAGCTAAAAATGGCTAGAACGACCTAGGGTTAACTCGTGAACGACTCACGACCTATGGACGAACGACTTAACTCCGAACGAGCTAAAAATGGCCAGAACGACCTAGGGTTAACTCGTGAACGACTCACGACCTATGGACGAACGACTTAACTCCAAACGACCTAAAAATGGCCAGAACGACCTAGGGTTAACTCATGAACGACTCACGACCTATGGACGAACGACTTAACTCCGAACGACCTAAAAATGGCCAGAACGACCTAAAAATGGCCAGAACGACTTAAGTGCAGAAAATTCACCAAAACGCTAAAAATTGGAGTTTTTCGCCAATCCAATCCAAACCAAATGCTAACATGCATGCAAAAATGATAGGGAATCATTCCCAACAGTCCAATATAGTTATAGGCTAGAATTGTGAGATAAAAATCTCACCTTTGCACCAAATATCAATGAAAATGAAGTTTTAAGCAAGCAAGAATCAATCCTTCTTCTATCTAAGCACAAGAAGCTTGAATCCAATGTATTCTTCTTGAATTTGGAGTAGAAAGATGGATTGCAATTGAATTTGAGTTTTGGAATTTTAATTTCCCATTCCCTCCACCATTAATGCCAAAGCTTGATTAGTTAGGAAATTTATGAAGAGTGAGGAGAAGAGGGTTGGAACTTGGGCTTAATAGGCTAAACTAACCCAAAGTCCAAAGCGGGAAAAGTTAGTGAAATTTCACTAACTCCAAACCTATCGATGTTTATACTTAAAAAAGTTGTAAACGACATTTCGAACTCAATGGAAGTGGTCTCGAGTCCTAATTTGACCGTTTGCAAAAAGTAGCTTTTCGGACCAAAATCCGATTAACGAGTTAATATTTAAATAAAATATTTAAATACAAACTCGATAAATATGCGGGTTGTTACACCTAATTTCATTTATTAACGTAGTTCAAATTCTCTTATTCAAAAGTTCAATTTCTCTTATCAAAGAATTCAAATTTTTATTTAATTATCAACTAATTCAATCTTATTCAATTATTAAATAATTTCAAAACTTAATTATTAAGTATTTCAAAACTTAATAATTTCAAACTAAATTATTAAATAATTCCCAACTTAATTATTAAATAATTTCAACTTATTTATCAAATAATTTCAAACTTATTTATTAATAATTCCAAATTTAATTATTAAATAATAACTTTAAACACGTTCTTTCATCAATCACTACGTTAATATTTGTTTCAAATTTCAAATATTCACATTTCTTTTCCTTAAAATTTTAAATTCCAATTTTATTTCAAAACCTTATTATTCAAATAAAATCTTTATTTATTTTTAAATTATCAAATTATTGACCAATCGGGTTTAATCTAATTCTCTATCCTAAGTCAAGTTCATTTCGGGTATTTATCATTTCAACCCGATACCATTCCAATTCAAAAATCAAAGCATAGCAAAGGGAACTTGCAGTGTGATAACTGGGATGGTGTCAAAGTAAATAAACAAGCAGTAACAAAAATCAATAACAACAAACCAATAATTATTTCAAATAATCCCGAAATAATCGTATTAATTCACATTGTTGTTTGTGCAAATTAATATAATTATTCCTAGAATCTACACTATCATTTCATGTAGATCAAAGATTATTACACTAATATTTATACGGTTCTTCACTTGTCATTCATTATTCAATGTTATACTGCAAAAATTTATACAATATACATTCAATGGTTCTAGGTGTAATTAACCAAATTTCTACGTCAGTTTATTTAAACATTCAAAGGGGTCATATTATGCGACTTTAACAAATCAAATTCAGCACATATATCAATTTTATCCTTTATCAAATTAAATCACATATTATTTATCACTTTAAACATTAACAATTTAACGTCCAATGTAAACATCAAACAATCAATCAATTATCAATCAAAATGGATTATTATCGCATAATAACAGATAATGGTGTCGAATGTCACAGGTGAACTGATGCAGGTAATAGCATATATTTAACAGTGTAATAACTAGCAGCAGCATATTTCAATTGTCGTTTCAATTGAAATCAAATTTAATAAATAAAAGAACATTAATCTTGAGTTATTGCTCACCTTTCGAGGCTAGGGATGAACAAAATACGATGAGTTACGAATCCAAAGAAAAGTGAGACGGGCACGAATTTAATGAAGCAAACAGGTACGACGAACCAAAGCTGATAATGGAAGATCGATGAGAACGATTAGCATCAGTTGATATAAATTGAACTAAATATGTACACATGCACATAACTTACGGACGGATAAAAAGAAAATATATAAACAAATAAATAAATAAAATAAAATTCAATTTGGGTTATCAAATCAACATAAACAATTTATTAAGATATGTATAAAACTTAATAGATATCGAATGATTAAAAATAATAATCTATGTATAATACAATATATCACCTATTTATATATACACTTATTATACCTTTCAAATCAAAGTTTATTACAAAACCAATATACAAAAAAATAGCAAATGCCGCTTTCAACTTACATTTATTTCAACACATAGCCAAACCTTATAAATATAGTAACCTTATCATAAATATCTATGCTGTTGTATTAACATTCAATACAATATTGTCATAAGATAGAATTTATGCATGCAAACCACTATATATACTGACATAAATATCATGAAGTAACAGATCAACTATTCGCTCTAGCAAATATATATACAGGCCTATATCATACTACTCAAAATATTCACAGACCATGCAAATAAAAAAATGCAGACTGTATGTATGAAATAAGACAAACATATATGTGTGAACTCTTTTAGTATCACCTATGCTGTAACGACCCGCTATTTTGGACCATTCAAATCGACAATAAAACCATAATATCCGACTTGAATAATTCAAAATACCGAATTGTTAATTAAAATTTGGCAAAACTTAAAATATGCTGTAAATAAATCAATCACAGATTACAGAGTAATATAATGCAGCGAAATAGATAAAGAATTGTAGTTCATGAAGCTACTATATACATCAGAGTTAGAAAAATACAACCGAATAGTTCAAATGCAGTGAAGTCTCCAATGCAACAGATGACTTCTCTGAACCAATCAACCAGAAAGGCTGGAATCTGAATCGATAGTTGGATTTGCAAATGAAGCTCCAAACTCCAAAGGGTCCATGGAACAAGCTCCAAACACAAAACACTCGAGTCGGGATTAACATTCTTATATCAATAAATCCAACTCAAGTGAATATCAACTGAAATACAAATAACTTAAAGGATGTTTGGGATAACCATCCTGTAAGGGTCCATGGAACTTTCTACAAGGTAGAAATATACACTATAACACCGTGGTCATTTCAGCTTAATTTATACTTCAAAACCAAATCTCATTTTCACTTCAAATATCTCTATATTTCCCAAAATTGTATTTATATATATTAAATAATTTATACAGTAAAGTATTTTCAATTTCCTCAACTTAACAAATCGTTCCAACATTAACCCGACCTTCCCATTCAAATTAAATTCAATCACAATTTATCAATTTAAATTCAACTCAATTTCTAAAATAACCACTTAAATTTTATCGATCTCAAATTCGGATTTATAATCACAAATACCCCTTTATATTTCCATATATTTCAAAACTTTAAGTATTCAACATTTCATCTAAATTTTCATTCAATTTAGTTTTCTAAATAATAAACTCAAATTTAGTTCAACCTAAATTTTCATTTTAATTCAAATTAGTTGCTAATAACAAATTCAACTACGTTGATTTCAAATACAGATCCGAATTTCAACATAAACCATTTAAATTCCAATATAGTTCAAGGCTTTAATATTTAAATGTTCTATATAACAGTTTCATATAGATCTCGATTTAACCTCATTATTATTTGGTCTTGAAATACTCCCTTATTAGATTCAATATCATTTAAGTAACCTTAAATTACATTTTACTCAATGTTTTCTTTAATTTATTTAAACGTGAAATATTCATTAAATCACTTAAATCAAAAATCCGGTTATAAAATCACACCCTTTAAATTTCCCATTCAAAAATTTCAAATCGATTTAATTAAATAAATCCTTATTTAAATACCATTTTTATAAACCCCAATTTATCTCCCAATCTTAATTATTCAATTTATTGCAAGAGAATCTATTTGAAATATAGATTTACATAAATACTTAACCATATTATATGTATTAAATCACTCTAATTTAAATCAAATATTACTACTAAACCTATATATACAATTTTCATTTATATAATATCTTAAGAATCAAATTTATTAAACCATATATTTGTTTCCAAAATTATAGAAATTATTTTCAAAATATTTATATGGACCAACGGTGTCTGTATATATTTCCTATCATATAGTAAAGTGCTACGGATATTTATCATTTCAATTCGTATACAAAATATATACGGGTGGATGTCATTTCAACCCGTAATCCCAAATTCGATTAAATGAAAATCACTTGGGTTTATCATTTCAATCCATAACGATTTTCTCCTATTCTAAAGTCTGTTCGGGTATGTATCATTTCAACCCATAGTGATTTCTAAACTATAGGGAACTTGTAGAGTGATAACAGAAAATACAATAAAATAACAGGCATATATCATCAATAACAATATAATATGAACAACAGGATATGGTGTCATATCCCGTAGGTGAACAGTTATAGATAATAGCATATATAACAAATTTAAATAACTACAGCAACATATTTCAATTGTCGTTTCAATTGAAATCAAATTTAATGAATAAAAAAATGTTAATCGTGAGTGATTGCTCACCTTTCGAGGCTAGAGAATATAGAAGGAGACACGGATACCACTGATACAGACATTGAAATTAAATTTCAAATCCAAACAAAGCAAAATCGGCACGAATTCAACGATCAAAGCTGATTGGCTCGAATTGATGAAACGGGTCAGATCAGAACTGGAACGATGAAGATAAATGGTATAAGCAAACTTTTATAACCACCTATAACTATATGTACACATATGAAATTTATATTCTATGTTCAAACATCACAAATTTAATTTACATGTTTTTCAAACATATAAATAAATAAATAAATCAAGCTTACATTTTTTTTAAATCAACATACACTTAAATATATATATATATATATATATATACACTAACACCTTTATATTAAACTTATATAACTAGTATATATATATTCTCAAACAGATAAAATAAATGTTTAAATATGAATACCTAAAAGAAAACTTTTTTATATATATAACTATTTCTATATATATTAAATGTTATATATATATAATTTAAATCCATCATATTTTTACATTCAATAACATATTATATTCAACCTGTATAAATTTCCAAATTATATATGTGTATTAAAATAATTTATAAAGCAGAGTATTTATAGAGTCATCTTAAATCCAAAATAGTATAAATATAATACCGTAACAAAATATATGCAATCATCAACTAAATAAGTCCGTACCACATAGAAACCCATATGGTAACAAACCGCATAATATACATATGTTAAAGTATTTAATATAGTCTGTAACAAAACAAATATATGACTTACATAAGCGAATAACCATACTATAGGAAACCTGATATCAACAAATAGAAGCTGACCCATGTTAAAATATAAAACACAATATATATATATATATTCTTATTAAAAATGAAAGATACTTATTTTATAGTATGTTCCCTTCAAAATGTCGCATACATAATTCAGAATATTAATATGACTTATAAGCTGTGAGGAAGATCAAATAGAAACTATATATAAATATACACTGTCATGTTATGAAAATAAACTTTTGAAAAAATAGTATTCAATACTTATATAAATAGTATGTATATCACAACTAACAAAACAAAAACAAAAAAATCAAAAAAAACATGTAATTACGAATATAAATCAAAACATATATGTGCTTACACGACTATACCTCACTGATCAAACAGAAGCAACCGGAAGGCGAGGTGATGGGTTTCATTTGATGAGGAGGTTTGGAAGAAAGGTGAAGTGGCGGATGCAAATAATGGTGACAGCCGCATGCTTCAGTTTTCTTTTTTTTTCAAAGAAAAGTAGGGAGGGAAACGAACAGATCTAGAGAAAAGAGAAGTGAAAGCGAAAATAAATAGGGATGAACCGCATGTTTTCAGACAAATATAACGGAAGAAAATGAATAGGCAACCAAATTTTAAGTGAATAAATAAATAAAAGTGATTGTAACGGTCAACCCTTGATTTGGTGAAAATAATTATAGCAATTAATAAAAGAAATAAATAGCAACGGTCACGTTGCTTGATTCAGCTGACCCATAAAAGAAAATTATTTAAAATTTAAACGGTAGGAAACGTAAAAAAACGTACCCCTATAAAATGAAATTGATAACGACTGTGCATTGATTCGGCAATATTTATTAAAGCAATTGATTGATGGGCGTTTAAATTTGAACGGAAGGAAAGAGAAAAGTCACAATTAAATGTAAGCTTTAAATTTTTAATAAATACACAACGTTTCTAAGTTTATATGTTTATAACTTTCCAGCTGTAGTGTATATATATAATGAATGGTCATAAAGAAAGAAGTGGAAATAGGGAGCGTAGGAAAGGAAAGGTTAGAAAAATAAAATTTTGTTGAGAAATGAATATTTGCGTGAGTTATATAGGTTTGATCAGAGAGGTAGCATGATTTAAGGAGAAGAAAGAACGTCAATAAATCAACTTGCTTTGAAATGGAAAGGAAATTAAACTAGCGTTGATTTTTAATGAGCAGTTATAGGCAAGAAATAAGATATTGATTTTAAAAAAAAGGCCACGATTTTGATTGAGCACTGATTTTTCTTGTTATACACGGTTACTAGATTTTTAACAAATTTTAAGCAAATGGGTTTCGAAATTAAAGCAGAAGAAACGGTCAGCTAAGATTAGATTTTGGAATAAGATTTTTAAACAATATTGAATGCATTTAAAATTTAAAGCTCGCGTTGATGGGAACAATGGCAAGAAATTAAAAAGGCGAACGGTTATAAAATTTGTAAATAACGTTCCTATTAAATCAGGAGAGTAAAAGGAAAGTGAATAAAATTAGAATGCATACAACAGACGCAGTGATTTTTGTCCAGAAAAAATGAAAATAACGGATTTAAATTTTATATGTTTTCTTGTATGTGTATATACATTATTTATTCCATTAAATAACACGCCTTTTAAATGCGAAATTAAATAGTTTATTTATACATAAAGTTTTGGAAATTTATTACTTATACAAAAATATGATTTGTTTACACATTTACTAAGAAATTTATATTCAAAAATGCATATAAGTAAAATATTAAATATTAAATTTTTAAAAGTATAAAATCAATTTTTTTAAAGAAAAAAGGTGAAATAAACGTTGTTACAAATATATTAAATTAAACCAAAAGATTAAAAATAAAAAATTTAAAGATTTATAACTTCAAAAAAAAATGTTAAGTTTTAACCAAAATAAGAATTTTAGAATTTTCACACTAATAAAAATCTTGGTGATTATTTATAATTAAATCTAGACAATCAAATTTTCGAAAAATAAAACCCCAGAGTTATAAACAAAGAATAAAATATTGCTAAAATTTGGGCTGTTACACCCTCCCCCACTCAAAACTTTTCGTCCCCGAAAAGGAAGGAGGTAGGAGAATTAAAACAACCAAAAAGAAAATAGATTGAAAGACAAGATAAACAATAAATTTTAAAATTATATAAATTTTACTCGAAATATTCATTCGAAAACTTCACTTGGAAATCTTAAGATACTTTCAACGTTATAGATACATCAATAATCATTTTATTTAAACATGTTTTATTAAATTAATAACTTCAAAATATTTATAACACTAAAATTTTCTATTAAACAATGTAGTATACAAATAAGCAATATTTAAAAAGGAAATATCCAACAAGGAAGGAAGGTAGATTTGGAAAACAGAATCAAGGTGAATAACTAAACTGAGCAGATAAGGTAGATGCAAGGAATAGTATCAGGCACGAATAATTAATCTAGAACCATAAGAATTTAAATTTCAAATATTAATTCAAAATTTCTTTGTTGGGAAAAATACTTTTATAATAAATACCTTTATAATAATACTTTTATTATAAAATATTATTATATCGAAATAGATTTTCCTTTCGAAAATACTTTTATAACTCGATGTTTCAACAAGTTTATCCTCGTTCTTGCAGACTCTGGCCATGCGTTAATCAGGCGCAAAGCTAGAATTCTTCAAGTACTTAGTAGACTTGTTTCAACACCCAGTGAAAATACTTGAAAAACCTTTAAAACAGATATGGAAGTTACAATCCAAACAAAACAACCAAACCAAAACCTTTGTCCGACCATGGTTCGCAGATACACAATGGTTACGCCTGGATCCCCAAGGAAATAATCCATATCCGTAAGCTTTCTCAGCCCTGTGAGTTACGCCATGATGACTAGTAGAGTGCAGGATACACAATGGTTATGCCTGGGTCCCCCAAGAAACAATCTGTACCCCTAGGCTGTCTCAGTCAGGCAGTTTCGCTACAATTCGCGACCTACACAGATTGCAGGATACACAATGGTTACGCCTGGATCCACCAGGAAACAATCCGTACCCCTGGGCCAGACTCAGCCTGGCAATTGCGCTATGCAGTCGCGAGAGAAAAAAAACCATGGGTTACGCCACGGTGGGAACACTCGAGTATTACATCCGAAAAACCAAAAATCAGAGAGAATAATATCGATAGAATGATTCCACGATGTGGCCACAAAGCGAATATCAAGCAGAAGGCACTTTCCATATCTTTACTTCGAAAATATTTATCACATAGTACCTTTTCAAATCACTTTCAAATATCATACTTATATAAAGTCCATATATATAGGATTACATTTTTCCCAAATCGAATACTTTCCAAAATCAATAGTAGATCAAATCATACTTATATAGACTTCGATTATATAAAATCTCTTTCCAAATTGAGTACCTTTCAAATCAATAGATTTCAAATCAACTTCATACTTATACAATCCATTTTATATAAGTTCGACCACTCTCAAATCAAGTGCTTAATAATATAAGGTTCTCAAATTTCAAATAATTTCAATATCAATTCAGTTTCAAAATCATATATGATTTCACCAAATTTTCTTCGAAATTAAATATCTAAATTTCAAAGTTCCCAAAATAATACGTTTAGAAAATTATCCCATTTTCCAAATTAAAATAATTCAAGTCAAACAAATTCATTTTCGAAAATCACCATATAAGTACTGGTTTTTAATTCCAATTTAATTTCAAAACCAAATATTTTTCCAAAATCAATTATACTTAAAATGGTTTCCAAATTTATAATTATCCCTTTTTTTAAAACTTTTAAACTATCTATTTCTATGTGAAATAACCAAATTTACCTTTCTGAAAACCATTATTCAACTATTTTTTTTCAGAACATTTCGAAACTAAATTTATATTCTTTATCAAACATTTTATACTCTTCGAAATTTCTTAGCTTTGAAAATTTAATCTCGATTTGGAAGTGTTCGAACATTCAAAATAGTTAGGGAAATCAAATTTTCAATTCAAGAGTTGAAAATCAACAATAAATCAATAAATCGATTATTAAATCTGAAACTCGAGGACTGAACACCGGTCTCATTTTAAATTGTTTCAAATATATACTTATATCTTTCTAAAATATCAAATTATACTTTGGAATTTGAAATCAAAAACGGTTTTACAAAATCACTTGCATAGCGAAGCAATTAAAGTGGCCTCTCCCCCACTCTGAAACTCGAAAATCAATGTCGATGATGCGTGCACTCATCACCGAAATTATTTTCCACCGACATAAGTGAGTTCTGGACTTCTATTTTCTTGAAAACTTCTTTGAAATTTCTTCATAATTATTGTAATTCATTTGAACTCATTTGAAACATTTCTTATTCGGAAAAATACTTTTAAATCGTATTATTTTTATAAATATTCCAAAATCTTGAAACCAATTTCAAAATACCGGAATTCAATTCTCAAATTTCAAATTTAACTCTACAGTTATAAATCATTTTTATATAAATCATTTTTATATAAATCAATTTCTTATAATTTTTCAAAATTTCAAATCCTTTCAAAACCTTTTTATATAGAATAACATTTCTTATTTGCTTTATATATATAGGTATATAATCCTTATTGAAAACATTTTCACTTTTATATATATATAAAAAATCATAGTTATCAAAATAAAATTTCGGTATAAACAATTTCAAAAATACAAACAAAACCTGATTTTCAAAGGATGATTCAAGAATGGATTTCAAAACAAAGATAGCGTTTTAATTTAGAGGAACTCCAATCAATAGAATCCTGATTCGAAGATAGACTCAATCGAAGATGAGATAGTTAAATTACAAAATAGAAGATGGATATACTTCTATAAATCACGGGCGACCTTTACCGGTCAATCGTGATTCCAAAATTAGATCGGGGTAGAATTCTGAGGCAATTCGACATTCATCGCCAGAGATATAGAATTCGGCATAACAAGATATAGCAGCAACGTAAACCGAGGATACAGAAATCTTCGGTGAGTCAATGCTAATTGAAAAGGAGTTTTCACCATCTTTACAAATCATTCAGTGGAGTTATGGGATATTCCGGAATCAAACGAACATAAATAGGGAGAGACAGAATGAATTTCGGAACCGAGGGACATTCCAAAATTCAAAGGAAATCGGGTCAAAAGGAAGAGATTCAACTCGAGCGAAAGTGGTTCTGTAAATAAATTTATCATATATGCTCAGTTTTTCCTAGAGCCAAAGCTCTGATACCATTGTAACGACCCGCTATTTTGGACCATTCAAATTGACAATAAAACCATACATATCCGACTTAAATAATTCAAAATACCGAATTGTTAATTAAAATTTGGCAAAACTTAAAATATACAGTAAATAAATCAATCACAGATCACAGAGTAATATAATGCAGCGGAATAGATAAAGAATAGTAGTTCATGAAGCTACTATATACATCAGAGTTAGAAAAACACGACAGAATATTTCAAATGCAGTGAAGTCTCCAATGCAATAGATGACTTCTCTGAACCAATTAACTAGAAAGGCTGGAATCTGAATCGATAGTTGGATTTCCAAATGAAGCTCCGAACTCCAAAGGTGAGTCTCAAATGCTGTATCACTCAGTCTGACCCGAGCGTAAAGCAAAACGCAAAACACTCGAGTCGGGATTAACATTCTTATATCAATAAATCCAACTCAAGTGAAATATCAACTGAAATACAAATAACTTAAAGGATGTTTGGGATAACCATCCTCTAAGGGTCCATGGAGCTTTCTACAAGGTAGAAATATACACTATAATACCGTGGACATTTCAGCTTAATTTATACTTCAAAACCAAATCTCATTTTCACCTCAAATATCTCTATATTTCCCAAAATAGTATTTATATATATTAAATAATTTATACAGTAAAGTATTTTCAATTTCCTCAACTTAACAAATCGTTCCAACATCAACCCGACCTTCCCATTCAAATAAAATTCAATCACAATTTATCTATTTAAATTCAACTCAATTTCTAAGATAACCACTTAAATTTTATCGATCTCAAATTCGGATTTATAATCACAAATACCCCTTTATATTTCCATATATTTCAAAACTTTAAGTATTCAACGTTTCATCTAAATTTTCATTCAATTTAGTTTTCTAAATAATAAATTCAAATTTAGTTCAACCTAAATTTTCGTTTTAATTCAATTTAGTTGCTAAATAACAAATTCAACTACGTTGATTTCAAATACAGATCCGAATTTCAACATAAACCATTTAATCCAATATAGTTCAAGGCTTTAATATTTAAATGTTCTATATAACAGTTTCATATAGATCTCGATTTAACCTCATTATTATTTGGTCTTGAAATACTCCCTTATTAGATTAATATCATTTAAGTAACCTTAAATTACATTTTACTCAATGTTTTCTTTAATTTATTTAAACGTGAAATATTCATTAAATCACTTAAATCAAAAATCCAGTTATAAAATTACACCCTTTGAATTTCCTATTCAAAAATTTCAAATCGATTTAATTAAATAAATCCTTATTTAAATACCATTTTTATAAACCCAAATTTATCTCCCAATCTTAATTATTCAATTTATTGCAAGAGACTCTATTTGAAATATAGATTTACATAAATACTTAACCATATTATATGTATTAAATCACTCTAATTTAAATCAAATATTACTACTAAACCTATATATACAATTTTCATTTATATAATATCTTAAGAATCAAATTTATTAAACCATATATTTCTTTCCAAAATTATAGAAATTATTTTCAAAATATTTATATGGACCAACGGTGTCTGTATATATTTCCTATCTTATAGTAAAGTGCTACGGATATTTATCATTTCAATCTGTATACAAAATATATACGGGTGGATATCATTTCAACCCGTAATCCCAAATTCAATTAAATGAAAATCGCTTGGGTTTATCATTTCAACCCATAACTATTTTCTCCTATTCTAAAGTCTGTTCGGGTATGTATCATTTCAACCCATAGTGATTTCTAAACTACATGGAACTTGCAGCGTGATAACAGAAAATACAATAAAATAACAGGAATATATCATCAATAGCAATATAATATAAACAACAGGATATGGTGTCATATCCCGCAGGTGAACAGTTACAGATAATAGCATATATAACAAATTTAAATAACTATAGCAGCATATTTCAATTGTCGTTTCAATTGAAATCAAATTTAATGAATAAAAAAATGTTAATCGTGAGTGATTACCCACCTTTCGAGGCTAGAGAATATAGAAGGAGACATGGATACGCACACTGATACATACATTGAAATTAAATTTCAAATCCAAGCAAAGCAAAATCGACACGAATTCAACGATCAAAGATGATTGGCTCGAATTGATGAAACGGATCAAATCAGAACTGGAACGATGAAGATAAATGGTATAAGCGAACTTTTATAACCACCTATAACTATATATACACATATGAAATTTATATTCTAAGTTCAAACATCACAAATTTAATTTACATGTTTTTCAAACATATAAATAAATAAATAAATCAAGCTTACATTTTTTTTAAATCAACATACACTTAAATATATATATATATATATATATATATATATATACTAACACCTTTATACTAAACTTATATAACTATTATATATATATTCTCAAATAGATAAAATAAATGTTTAAATATGAATACCTAAAAGAAAACTTTTTATTATATATAACTATTTCTATATATATTAAATGTTATATATATATAATTTAAATCCATCCATATTTTTACATTTAATAACATATTATATTCAACCTGTATAAATTTCCAAATTATATATGTGTATTAAAATAATTTATAAAGTAGAGTATTTATAGAATCATCTTAAATCCAAAATAGTATAAATATAATACTGTAACAAAATATATACAATCATCAACTAAATAGGTCCGTACCACATAGAAACCCATATGGTAACAAACCGCATAATATACATATGTTAAAGTATTTTATATAGTCTGTAACAAAACAAATATATGACTTACATAAGTGAATAACCATATTATAGGAAACCTGATATCAATAAATAGAAGCTGACCCATGTTAAAATATAAAACACAATATATATATATATATATATATATATATATATATTCTTATTAAAAATGAAAGATACTTATTTTATAGTATGTTCCCAAAATGTCGCATACATAATTCAGAATATTAACATGACTTATAAGCTGTGAGGAAGATCAAATAGAAACTATATATAAATATACACTGTCATGTTATGAAAATAAACTTTTGAAAAAATAGTATTCAATATTTATGTAAATAGTATGTATATCACAACTAACAAAACAAAAACAAAAAAAACAAAAAAAACATGTAATTACGAATATAAATCAAAACATATATGTGTTGACACGCCTATACCTCACTGATCAAACAGAAGCAACCAGAAGGCGAGGTGATGGGTTTCATTTGATGAGGAGGTTTGGAAGAAAGGTGAAGTGGCGAATGCAAATAATGGTGACAGCCGCATGCTTCAGTTTTCTTTTTTTTCAAAGAAAAGTAGAGAGGGGAATGAACATATCTAGAGAAAAGAGAAGTGAAAGCGAAAATAAATAGGGATGAACCGCATGTTTTCAGGCAAATATAACGGAAGAAAATGAATAGGCAGCCAAATTTGAAGTGAATAAATAAATAAAAGTGATTGTAACGGTCAACCCTTGATTTGGTGAAAATAATTGTAGCAATTAATAAAAGAAATAAATAGCAACGGTCACGTTGCTTGATTCAGCTGACCCATAAAAGCAAATTATTTAAAATTTAAATGGTAGGAAACGTAAAAAAAACATACCACCATAAAATGAAACGATAACGTCTGTGCATTGATTCCGCAATATTTATTAAAGCAATTGATTGATGCGCGTTTAAATTTGAACAGATGGAAAGAGAAAAGTCACAATTAAAGGTAAGCTTCAAATTTTTAATAAATACAAAACGTTTCTGTGACGACCGCCCATGACTCCCGCACCCAAACAAGGAAATATTGCGCTGTAAAGAGTGCCAGGCCGCCATGGACGATCATCAAGGTAAGGTAAACACATAATAGTCTATAGTATTACTCACAGCGCATGGATAAAATACAATAGAAAAATATACATAGTGAAGCTCCGTAGAACAGACTCTCATCATATAAACTCATGATAGCTTGATACAACAATCTGAAAAGTCAATATATCAAGCCTCACTACATATCACTCAGAGAATCATATAAGCAGCGGAACATCCAGTACATATAGTAAAAAAAAATATGCAAAAGCCTCCAGCTCGTCTTCGTCATCAACAGCGTTGGTCACTAAGAACAGCACCTGTCACCTGCTACCTAGTCTGCCCATCCCAACATGGATGAACAGCCCAAGGTAATAAGAGTTGAACATAAAAACTTGAGTCGGACAAAAGTCCTAGTGAGCAGTAAATCAACTATCAAACATACCAAAAGAGCATAAAGGGTAAAAGGAATAGGAACCCAACCATCTCACTCCACCTCTTTCTACAGTGATAGCCCCCAGACCCACTAAGCAGGAATAAACATAGCAAAGCGGACAATTAAAGTAAAGCAATTATCACTCGGGTCAAGGTCGATGTTTTCCAAGCACAAACCCCCAAGGCCTAAACCAAGATCAAATAAGCACCCACAAAACATCTCTCTTGAGTCCGAATGACGATACAACCAAAACATCCAAGCATCCATGACTCTGCCTATCACTGTTATCATTGCCTCGATATCACCGTTAATTGAATGACCGGCACATTCTTTCAGCCGTAAGTCAAGGACTAATGGTAACCCCGGTTCTAGACATAACTCCGCACGTCGTCGCAGCCCGTGCCTAGGACTATCGAATCTGCCCAGAGTACTCGACCACCTACCTGTAGTCTTTTGGGTGTCCCGACCACCTACCTGTAGTCGTTTGGGCGCCCCATGTACTCTTGCTTTGAGTTTTCTAGAACCTTCAATAACGATGAAATCCAAGCCTTCTAGTCATCCTCCTCGACGACTATTCTCAAACTTGCCCAAGCTACCTCTCGAGCCAACCATTATCAACGAACTCGAACCATATCACCGAGTTATCAACATGCTTGGGATGATCCCTTCTGGATTAAACCAAGGCTATCTCACATCATGCTTTGCTTCTTCGTATCATAGCAAAGTCCCATCTCAATATCATGCTTCGCGTCACCACAACATAGCAAAGTCCCATCTCAACATCCTCATCAAATCTATCCATATGAGTTTTCTCATCCGCTTCATATGCCACAAGCAGCTTTCCTTATTCAAGAGCCTTTCCACTTAGCTTTTGAATCATCTTCGACCAACTTGTCCAAATCAAATCATCCATTAACTAACTTCTATCAATCAATCAAATCAATCATCAATCCAAACAATCAATCATTCAAACAAGATCTAAATAAACAGTTATAACAATAGTGGCAATTTCGTAAATAAAGAGTCCAAATCTAACAAACATGAATTCTAAGTAATATCTTGTTTAATGAACTAGCATAGGTTAACATATAATAAAATGGATATCAAAACTTTATTAACGATGGATCTACATGCAGACTTAAGGAAAATGCATGAAATCACTATCTTTAACACACAAACAAGCCACCGATCCAATATACTCCTTTGGGTCCGTGTGAGAGATAACTACCACTCACCGAATAACCTAAACACTTCAAAAGCAACAAACTTCAGATCTGGACAGCAAAGGATCTAGCTTGATCTAACAAGGTTTCCCTTCAAATGATGAAATCTCTCTTTGAAGGATGGAGATCTTCAACTTTGGCTCTTATATCTTCGATTTGATCTTCATCTTGGGTGGAAGGAAGCACTATATTAGAGTGGAGAAAAGAAGTGAAGTAGTGTCGTAGTCGAGCTCTCAAAATGGCACCACTTCGTCGCTTCAAAATCCGGATCCCAAAAAGTGAACCAAACCCTTCTATTTATAGGCTGGAAATCCTTAAGTCGTCCGCCCCTTAAGTCGGTCACGACCCAACAAAACCCCTACGACTTATGACTCAACCTCAAGGCCTCAACGACTCAACACACAGGCGGCCTATCGTCCTAACGACTCAACAGGGACACGACTCAACGTCCTAACACCAAGCCTAAGTCCCAACGACTCAACATCCTACCGACTCATCAACTCCAACCTCTATGCGACTTATCACAGGGGACGACTCACGACTCACCGACCCACTACTCAACACTAAGTCCTAAGTCGTTTGGACGACTCAACGACTTAGTATCCTACCGACTCACCAACGCACACTGCTAAGCCTTAAGTCGGTCACTACTATGAGTCGGTTTCATCCTATAAGCCATCTAATCTCTTAAGTCGGCAAACTCCCTTAAGTCGGCAACCACTATAGGTCGCTCACTCCACTAAGTCGGTGACCTTCCTAGGTCGGTCCATCTCCATACCTTTAACTCTGCTAAGCCGCTTACTCCCCTAAACCGTTAGTTCTTAGGTCGGCCAATACCTTAACCCGCTAACTATCTTAAGTCGTTAGTTCCCTTAGGTTGGTCAATACCTTAAGTCGGTCACTCTCTTAACCCTCTCCACCGACCCAAGCCACAACACGACCTAAGCTCCCACACGAGCTAACTCCCACACGACTTAAGCTCTGGACGACATAACCAATACTAACGACCTAGTGGCAATTATGCTACAATTTGTCGACATGTAAAATACGGGTCGTTACATTCTCTCCCCCTTAGGAATTTCGCCCCCGAAATTCCAAACAATCAAGAGCAACCAAAACTATTCTGCATGCCTACCATCCATAGCAATCAACAAACCATGAATCCAATTACTAGCCTAGCATGCAAAATTCTAGGATTAGAACAAGTTACAAATTCATGACATGCCACGACACCTTGGGGCCATACCTCGAAGAGTTCAGGATGAGCTGCTTTCATCCTCTCTTCCTCCTCCCATGTACAGTCGTTAACATCATCACTCCATTGTATCTTGAGCAACGTAATCGTCTTCCTCCTAAGCTGTTTCGTGTCGGTTTCAACAACACGAAGCGGCTTACGAGGTCTCGTAACAACTGGATCAACCTCTAAATCTTCATAGCTATCAGCAGAAACCACTGTATTCGAGTCGTGCACATATTTCCATAGATACGATATATGAAAGACATTGTGCACACTCGTCATCTTTTCTGGTAACTCCAATCTATAAGTGAGCTTTCCAATTCGCTCGATAGTCGGGAATGGTCCAACAAACCTCGGAGTCAACTTTCCTTTCTTCCCGAATCGAATAACATTCTTCAGTGGAGAAACCTTCACAAAAACCATATCACCTACGTCGAATTCCAAATCCTTACGACGCTTATCGGCATAACTTTTCTGATGATCTTGGGCTGCCTTCATTCGTCGTCGAATGATCTCTATACAATCCGTAGTCTGCCGAATCATTTCTGGCCCAAGTATCATCTTTTCTCTAGTTTCCAACCAACATGTCGGAGAGTTACACGGTCTTCCATACAATGCTTCATACGGTTCCATACCAATACTTGACTGGTAACTGTTATTATAAGCAAACTCTACCAAATGAAGATGATCTTCCCATGATCCTCCGAAATCTAAGACACATGCTCTGAGGAGATCTTCCAAAACTCTGTTGACTCTCTTGGTCTGACCATCTGTTTGGGGATGATAAGCTGTACCTAAACACAACTCGGTTCCCAAAACTTCCTGGAAGCTCTTCCAAAATCCACCAGTGAACAATGGGTCTCGATCGCTCACTATACTCTTCGGAATACCATGAAATCGAACTATCCATTTAACATATAGCTCAGCCAATTTCGATGCAGTCCTAGTTGATCGAACAGGAATAAATCTTGCACTCTTAGTCAAACGATCTACGATGACCCAAATCCCCTCATTTCCTGTTCTGGTTCTAGGTAGACCATCGATAAAATCCATCGATATTTGCTCCCACTTCCATGTAGGAACTTCTAACGGCTGAAGCAATCCACTTGGCTTTTTCTGCTCGGCTTTTACCAACTGGCAGTTCATGCACTTGGAAATAAAATTTCCAACATCCTTCTTCATACCTTCCCAGTAATAGGTTCTCTTCATATCCCGATACATCTTATTTCCACCTGGATGAATTGTCAAATTCGAGTGATGACTTTCCTTAAGAACTTCATCTCTCAATCCATCTATATCGGGAACAACTAGTCGTCCTTGCTTCCGAAGCCAATCCTCTCGATCGACTTCGAATCCTTTATCCTTGTCTGGGTTTGATCCAGATTCCAAACCACGGATAATCTTGACAAGCTTATCATCTCGCTTTTGGCTCTTGCCAATTCTTTCCACAAGAGAAGGTCTTATCGATAAGTTTGCCAACATTTCAGGTTCCAATTCACACCTGGGCCTGAAGTCAAATCCAGCCAAATACTCGAGACTCTTCCATTCTGAAAACATGACTCCCAATCCTGCATGTCTTCGACTTAACGCATCTGCCACTACGTTACCCTTTCCCGGAGTATAGGCTATACCAAAATCATATGATGCTAAAAACTCTAGCCATCGTTGCTGCTGAAGATTCAAATCCTTTTGGGAGAAAAGATACCTCAATGACTTATGATCTGTAAACAACTCAAATCGGACTCCCAATAGGTAATGTCTCCACATCTTCAGAGCAAAAACAATCGCCGCGAACTCCAAATTATGAGTCGGATAATTCCTTTCATGCGGCTTCAGTTGTCGACTTGCATACGCAACAACTTTATCCTTTTGCATCAGCACTGCTCCAAGTCCAGTACCACATGCATCGATGTAAACCACCATCTCATCATTTCCACTTGGAATAGCCAAAACAGGAGCACTTGTCAATCGCTCTTTCAGGATTGCGAAAGCTAGCTCACACTTAGCATCCCATCTGAACACTTGGTTCTTTTTCGTCAATCCTGTTAATGGTGCAGCTATCTTGGAAAACTCTTTGATAAACCGACGATAATATCCTGCTAATCCAAGAAAACTTCTCACCTCAGATGCATTCTTAGGTCAAACCCAATCCTGGATCGCTGCCACCTTGGCGGGATCAACCGCTATTCCATTTCCAGAGATAACATGGCCTAAGAACTTCACTTCGCTCTTCCAGAAGTGACACTTCGAAAACTTAGCCTTCAGCTGATGTTTCCGCAAGATTTCCAAAACAACACGTATGTGCGTCTTGTGCTCTTCTTCAGTTCTGGAATAAATCAGAATATCATCCACGAACACAAGTATGAACTTGTTAAACTGACCTCTGAACACTCTATTCATAAGATCCACAAAATATGCTGGTGCGTTGGTCAATCCAAACGGCATTACCAGCCACTCAAAGAAATCGGATGGTGTCCTAAAAGCAGTCTTCGGCACACTATCCTTTGCCACTCTCAACTGGTGAAATCCCGTTGCCAGATCCATCTGAGAAAACACCTTGGATTCGTGAAGCTGATCAAACAAGTCATCTATTCTCGGCAATGGATACTTGTTCTTCTTAGTCACTTTATTCAGCTCACGATAATCCACACACAACCTCAACGATCCATCCGCTTTGGTTGCAAACACAACTAGTGCACCCCATTTGGACACACTACGTCGAATGAATCCTTTCTGTAAAAGGTCATCAACTTGCACCTTCAACTCTTGCTGTTCCCTAGGCGCCATCCGCCTAAGAGGCATCACAACAGGTCTGGATCCTTCAACTAGATCGATACGAAACTCGATCTCTCTATGCGGCGGTAACCCTTTGACCTCGTCAAAGACATCCTCAAATCTATTCACAATAGGCACCGATGACAGTCCATCCCGTGGAACAACCAGCGAATACATGAAGCTCATGAAGACGCCTTCTTCATGCTTACATCGTATCACAACCTTTCGCCCCTCCACATTCTCGACTGTCAACTCCAGCCTCTTACAATCAACCCTTGCCGCATACTTCCTAAGCCAGTCCATACCCAAAATAATTCCGAACCCCGCAAAGTTCAGAACAAAACAATCACATACAAAAGAGCAATCATGACTTGATACAACTAGACCACGGCATACCATACACAAACAAGATGAACCCCCAACTGGATTAGTCACAACCAATGGTCTATCAACAATATCCGGTTCCAAACCCAACCGACCTACAAGATATTACAAACAAACGAGTGCGACGCCCCAGTATCAAATAACACTCTAACTGGAACACCACAAATGGAAAGAGTACCTTGAACCACCACACTCTTTCCTTTCTCTTCCACAGTAGGGGCTTTCGAAGATGATGGAACAGCCCCCAAAGCATAGGCTTGCACAATCTGCCTGTCCTTCCTCGGTTCCGGACAATTCTTCTTGATATGCCCCGGCTTATCACAGTTGTAGCACTTCCCTGGGACCTTAGAATTCTTGCAATCTTTGGAGAGATGACCCTTCCGCTGACAATTATAGAAGGTCACTTCACCCTTCAGCTTCTTTTTCCGACCATCCTTACCCTGTTGCTGTTTCCTCTTCTTGTTTTCACCCTGCTGTGGTTTAGACCCTTCCTTGGTTACAGCAACAACAGATCCTTCTTTAGGAAACAGACTCTCGTGCCTGAGAGCTTTCTCCACAAGCTTCTCAAATGGATCGTCCAGATGATCCACTAACTGCCTCCCAAGATAAGTGTCCAAGCCTATCACAAACTACTCATTCTTCTGATATGGAGATTCAATATACGACCGAGCATACTTGGACAAGGCTTCAAACTCAGAAACATACTTAAGAACTGGTCTCCCACCTTGCTTAAGCTCCACAAACTTCTTGAACAAAACAGATTTCTAAGCTGTAGAAATGAACTTAGCCTCAAATCTAGCTTGGGAATGCTCCCAAGTAATTTCTTCCTCTGGAGTATCAATGGTGATAGAGTTCCACCAATCAGAAGCTCTTCCTTGAAGCTGTCTTGATGCAAGCTTCCTCTTAGTTGCATCCTCAATTCCCAAATCACCAAAGATCCTTTTACAAGCATCAATCCACCTTTGAACTTCAATGGTTGATTCTGTCCCTAAGAAAACCTTCCCTCCAAGAGCAGTATAGTCCTTACACAACTTAGCAAAATCCACTGGTTTTGGGCTTGAACTTGAACTCCAACTTCTACTGATGGCCCCGGAGCTGGCATCCTTCTCATGATCGAAGTCATCATAGCCTCGAACATAGAAGCATAATCAGCAGCCCCCTCAACAGCACGGCCTCCCCGAGCAGCTGGTCTCCCTCTTCAACTCATTCCTAATATCTAAAAGAAATGATTAATATACCCTGAGAAACAACTGCATAAGGAGTTCAAATCCTTCTAAGCTACCATATTATATATAGTAATCATCCATCAAAATTACAATTACGTCTCTCATACAGAGTTACGTCAGCGAGCGTTGGCTAAAATCGATTAACCAAAGCTCTGATACCAAATGTGACGACCGCCCATGACTCCCGCACCCAAACAAAGAAATATTGCGCTGTAAAGAGTGCCAGGACGCCATGGATGATCATCAAGGTAAGGTAAACACAGAATAGTCTATAGTATTACTCACAGTGCATGGATAAAATACAATAGAAAAATATACATAGTGAAGCTCCATAGAACAGACTCTCATCATATAAACTCATAATAGTTTGATACAACAATCTGAAAAGTCAATACATCAAGCCTCACTACATATCACTCAGAGAATCATATAAGCAGCGGAACATCCAGTACATATAGTAAAAAAAACAATATGCAAAAGCCTCCAGCTCGTCTTCGTCATCAACAGCGTTGGTCACTAAGAACAGCACCTGTCACCTGATACCTAGTCTGCCCATCCCAACATGGATGAACAGCCCAAGGTAATAAGAGTTGGACATAAAACCTTGAGTCAGACAAAATTCCTAATGAGCAGTAAATCAACTATCAAACATACCAAAAGAGCATAAAGGGTAAAAGGAATAGGAACCCAACCATCCCACTCCACCTCTTTCTACAGTGATAGCCCCCAGACCCACTAAGCAGGAATAAACATAGCAAAGCGGACAATTAAAGTAAAGCAATTATCACTCGGGTCAAGGTCGATGTTTTCCAAGCACAAACCCCAAGGCCTAAACCAAGATCCGATAAGCACCCACAAAACATCGCTCTTGAGACCGAATGACGATACAACCAAAACATCCAAGCATTCATGACTCTGGCTATCACTGTTATCATTGCCTCGATATCACCGTTAATTGAATGACCGGCACATTCTTTCAACCGTAAGTCAAGGACTAATGTTAACCCCGGTTCTAAACATAACTCCGCACGTCGTCGCAGCCCGTACCTAGGACTATCGAATCTGCCCAGAGTACTCGACCACCTACCTGTAGTCTTTTGGGTGTCCCGACCACCTACCTGTAGTCGTTTGGGCGCCCCATGTACTCTTGCTTTGAGTTTGCTAGAACCTTCAATAACGATGAAATCCAAGCCTTCTAGTCATCCTCCTCGACGACTATTCTCAAACTTTCCCAAGCTACCTCTCGAGCCAACCATTATCAACGAACTCGAACCATATCACCGAGTTATCAACATGCTTAGGATGATCCCTTCTGGATTAAACCAAGGCTATCTCACATCATGCTTTGCTTCTTCGTATCATAGCAAAGTCCCATCTCAATATCATGCTTCGCGTCACCATATCATAGCAAAGTCCCATCTCAACATCCTCATCAAATCTATCCATATGAGTTTTCTCATCCGCTTCATATGCCACAAGCAGCTTTCCTTATTCAAGAGCCTTTCCACTTAGCTTTTGAATCATCTTCGACCAACTTGTCCAAATCAAATCATCCATTAACTAACTTCTATCAATCAATCAAATCAATCATTAATCCAAACAATCAATCATTCAAACAAGATCTAAATAAACAGTTATAACAATAATGGCAATTCCGTAAATAAAGAGTCCAAATCTAACAAACATGAATTCTAAGTAATATCTTGTTGAATGAACTAGCATAGGTTAACATATAATAAAATGGATATCAAAATTTTATTAACGATGGATCTACATGCAGACTTAAGGAAAATGCATGAAATCACTATCTTTAACACACAAACAAGCCACCGATCTAATATACTCCTTTGGGTCCGTGTGAGAGATAACTACCACTCACCGAATCACCTAAACACTTCAAAAGCAACAAACTTCAGATGTGGACAGCGAAGGATCTAGCTTGATCCGACAAGGTTTCCCTTCAAATGATGAAATCTCTCTTTGAAGGATGGAGATCTTCAACTTTGGCTCTTGGATGTTCGATTTGATCTTCAATCTTGGGTGGAAGGAAGCACTAGACTACAGTGGAGAAAAGAAGTGAAGAAGTGTCGTAGTCGAGCTCTCAAAATGGCACCACTTCGTCGCTTCAAAATCCGAATCCCAAAAAGTGAACCAAACCCTTCTATTTATAGGCTGGAAATCCTTAAGTCGTCCGCCCCTTAAGTCGGTCACGACCCAACAAAACCCCTACGACTTACGACTCAACCTCAAGGCCTCAACGACTCAACACACACGCGGCCTATCGTCCTAACGACTCAACAGGGACACGACTCAACGTCCTAACACCAAGCCTAAGTCCCAACGACTCAACATCCTACCGACTCATCAACTCCAATCTCTACGCGACTTATCACAGGGGACGACTCACGACTCACCGACCAACTACTCAACACTAAGTCCTAAGTCGTTTGGACGACTCAACGACTTAGTATCCTACCAACTCACCAACGCACACTGCTAAGCCTTAAGTCGGTCACTACTATGAGTCGGTTTCATCCTATAAGCCATCTAATCTCTTAAGTCGGTCAACTCCCTTAAGTCGGCAACCACTATAGGTCACTCACTCCACTAAGTCGGTGACCTTCCTAGGTCGGTCCATCTCCATACCTTTAACTCTGCTAAGCCGCTTACTCCCCTAAACCGTTAGTTCTTAGGTCGGCCAATACCTTAACCCGCTAACCATCTTAAGTCATTAGTTCCCTTAGGTCGGTCAATACCTTAAGTCGGTCACTCTCTTAACCCGCTCCACCGACCCAAGCCACAACACGACCTAAGCTCCCACACGAGCTAACTCCCACACGACTTAAGCTCTGGACGACATAACCAATACTAACGACCTAGTGGCAATTATGCTACGATTTGTCGACACGTAAAATACGGGTCATTACATTTTCTAAGTTTATATGTTTATAACTTTCCAGCTGTAGTGTATATATATAATGAATTGTCATAAAGAAAGAAGTGGAAACAGGGAGCATAGGAAAGGAAAGGTTAGAAAAATAAATTTTTGTTGAGAAATGAATATTTGCGTGAGTTATATAGGTTTGATCAGAGAGGTAGCGTGATTTAAGGAGAAGAAAGAATGGCAATAAATCAACTTGCTTTGAAATGGAAAGGAAATTAAACCAGCGTTGATTTTTAATGAGCAGTTATAGGCAAGAAATAAGATATTGATTTAAAAAAAACGGCCACGATTTTGATTGAGCACTGATTTTTCTTGTTATACACGGTTACTAGATTTTTAACAAATTATAAGCAAATGGGTTTCGAAATTAAAGCAGAAAAAACGGTCAGCTAAGATTAGATTTTGGAATAAGATTTTTAAACAATATTGAATGCGTTTAAAATTTAAAGCTCGCGTTGATGGGAACAATGGCAAGAAATTAAAAAGGCAAACGGTTATAAAATTTGTATAACAACCAGGTATTTTCAACCATTCGCATCCATTATAAGTGTATAGGTAGACACTCATGCCGGAATTGGATTGCTCAAAATACCGCGTTGTAAATAATTTTTTTGGCAAATCTCAGAATATACAGTAAATAAAAATCACAGATCACAGACACAGAGTAATAATAGTGCAGCAGAAGTAAAAGAAATAGTAGTTCATGAAGCTACTATGTAAATATATCAGAGTTAAATAAAATACAACAGAAGAAATAAAGTACAAAGGAAGTCTCACTACATAGAAGTCTACTAATACAAGAGCTGAAAGGAACAACAGACTGCAAAAGATGAAACTTGACAAGTAGATAATCTCCAGCGATTTTCAATCTCCAGAAAGTGGAAATCCAAATCTGTGAATACTCAGGCTGACCCGAGCGTAAATAAAAATACAAACACTCGAGTCAGAACATACATACTTATACAATGTAAACCAACTCAAGTGAACTGTAGTAAAGGTACAAGTAACTTAGTAGATGCTTGGGACCGCCCATCCTCTAAGGATCCGTTAAACTATTTACTATGTAGTAATATACGCTATATACAGTAGTGTCTAATCAGTAAAGTATAATCATACAGAAAATAGCGTTAAGGGGATGGTGAACCTTAACGCGGTCGGATGTTTAAAACCAAAATCGTAGTGGGCTCGATATAAGGAGATGACACGGCACGCGAGGCAATGCCAGGGTGGATACACCGTTTGCACTCCCGGACCGGTGGTGACGGCAAACCAGCAGCTTCAGCCCACCTCGAGACATAACCCCGAATCAATGTGGCGCCACATATCGAATCACAAAAGTAATAGAATGGTTTCCGATGGAGCATGCTCGATGAAAGGGTGCGACCCTTTGTGTAGCCCGGTATAGCTCCTGTTTTAGTCATATATGCCAACTCACGGGAGTTGGGTCCATGTAATATACCTCGAGAATGTTGCCACCATCCTACTTCATTCTGGAATCTCCACCGCGTACACAGTTGTTAAAGTGGTTTTCGGTATTGGCCGGCTATAAGACAACATCCGAACCCGGTCTCTTTAACAACCAATCGTTATTATAACCCGTGGTTATAACTTTAAAAAATATATTTTATACTTTAAAATAAAATATCCCTTTCAATCCAAATCTTTATCAAAATAAAGATTAAATCATTTCCAAAACCATTTCAATATATCAACATACCATATCTTTCAAATTCAAATATTTATCAAAATAAATATCAAGTCATTTCTAACCATTTCAATATATTAAATTATCATATCCTTTCAAAACTCCTTTCAAATCATTTTAATATATTAAAATATCGTATCCTTTCAAAACTCCTTTCAAATCATTTTAATATATTAAAATATCATATCCTTTCAAAACTTCCTTTCAAATCATTTTATTATCACAATATCATATCTTTCAAAACTTCATTTTTAAATCATCGTCTCTTTATAAAGCTTCATTTCAAAACATTTAATATATATCAAAATATCATATCTTTCCAAAGCTTCATTTCAAAACTTTTAGTATATATCAAAATATCATATCTTTCCAAAGCTTCATTTCAAAACATTATACATATATATAAATATCATATCTTTCCAATGCTTCATTTCAAAACATTTAATGTATATCAAATATCATATCTTTCCAAAGCTTCATTTCAAAACATTAATATATATCAAAGTATCATATCTTTCTAAAGCTTCATTTCAAAATATTTAATATATATCAAATATCATATCTTTCCAAAGCTTCATTTCAAAACATTTAATATATATCAAATATCATATCTCTTCAAAGCTTCATTTCAAAACATCATGTAAGTTCAAATCCAAATATTCAACTTTAAATACCTTTTAAATTCAAAGATATCATTTATTTATTATCATTCCAAATCACCTTCTATATAGCTTATATTTTAATCAAAATAATTCATTTAAACCATTTAAAATTTAAGTTTATATACTTTCAAATCAAGTATTCAATTTCCAAAGTTTTAAACCATTATGAGTTCATTTACTAAGTTAAAACCATAAACATTGAAAATTTCAACCTTTTACAGCATTCAGAAAAATGGTGCTGAAAGTAATACTTGAAAACATTTCAATCTAAACCATTTAAACATTATAAAAATCATATTTTAACATTCAAAGATGTTCATTAAAATACTCCTTTAATTAATGATTTTTATAAAGCAACATTTTATAATTAAATCAAATTTCACAAATCCACTTAATAAACTCAAGTGTAAACTTTACTATTTTACATTTAACGCTTTATTAACATTTACATTTTTCAAATTATCATTTCACAAATTTAACATAAGTCCCAATTTATTTAATTAACTTGAAACTTTTAACAAAACCAAATTCCACATTTCCAAATCAAGTTGTATTTTAAAATTTCACTTTTAAGCATTCATTTACTTAACCATTTTATTTCACAGAAAATCAATAATACTTTAATAAATCACTTAAATTCAAATTTAAATCAATTTATCATATTTACCATTTTCCAAATAAAAATTTAAATTTCCATTTTATTTATATAACTTAAATATCATTTTTTAACCAAAATTCCAAATTTCCAAACTTAAGTTATATTTCAATAATCCAATTTAATCATTCATTAATTACATTTTTAACTCATAGAAAAATCATTATTTCTTTATTTAAAACATTTCAAAATCTATTTAAATCAAATTTCATAAATTTATATGTTTAAAATACTTAAAAATATCCAAAAACACTTTATAAAATAACCACGGGTCTGTATATAGGTATCATTTCAATCCGCGGTTTAAAAGAAAAATCCGAGTTTTATCATTTCAAACCTGCAATCCCAAGTTAAATTAATTAGATAAAAACCGTTCAGGCCTACCATTTCAGCCCATAACGATTTCTCCCTATTCTAAAGTCCGTTCGGGTATGTATCATTTCAACCCATAGTGTTTTCTAATCTACAGGGAACTTGCCGTGTGATAAGCAGATATAAATGAACAGTAACAACATATATATAATAACAGATGATATGACATGAAATTTAACAGGTTAACATCATATATAATTAATCACAGGTAGTTATAACATCACATAATAGTTCTACCCATTCAAATGGTGTCAATTCACATTTGTATAAGTATAAACGTCTGGTGAGATTTACTCACAGGTTTGAGCTGAAGACAGAACGACGAATTGCACAAATGGGATCTACACAAGCACAAAAGCACGACCCAGATTCGAATGGAGGAGCCAAATGTCAAATTCCTTGGATACACATCAAACAAAAAAAATAAAAAATAAAAAAATAAAAAATATAACAACGATGAGTTTCAAAACCAGAATACGATAAACTGCGCTAGAATAAACTACACTGACTAGATGGTCAACAGATAACTCCTAAGTTAATGGATTCCGACTGCGACAAACGTAATAAAACCATATATTAACATTTACGTCGTTATGTATTCGCGTTAAAAATTATTTAAAAATTTGGTTGTCATTACAATTTCAGTTTATATATATATATATACATATATATATACATACTTACATATATATATATAACAAGCAAACATGAATTCCTTAATTCATTATAAAAATCGAACTAACTTGATATATAAAATTATACACGCGGACAAACTTACAAGTTTACAGCTCAACGTTCAAATCCTATGTTTATTGTTACCTTTTCTTCTCTTTTTTTTATATAATTTTTTTTTTATAATAACGCACGCAACTTCGGGAAAAGAATCCAAAACCAACACAAACCCTTCATTCATTATGCATATACTCACTGTACCAAATATATTCAATTTGTGGCATGCAGGCTTGTACCACTTCCATTTTTTTTATTGCACGCAACTAGACAGCGGAGAAAACAAAAAAAAAATGTTCAGCCATAACTTTACCATTTAGTATATATATGTGTAACATATATGTATGCAGTGCCAAGTTAACACCTTCACTTTATTTTTTTTATTTTTTTTATATAAATGACGCACGCGACTTCCAGAGAAAGAAAAAAGAAGAATATATATATATATATATATATATATTCATTGTATCCAAAACCACTCAATGTTTGCATGCAGGGCCATTCGCATGCAAGCTTGTATCCCTTCAATTGTTTTTTTTTATATATTTGACACACGTAGCAAGAAGAAGAGAGAAAAGAGAAAAAAAAAGAACTCACCGCATAGGGCTGAGGTGGCAGTGGCGTAGGTGGCATCGGGGGATGATCGGTGGCGTGGCTGCAGTGGAAGGGGAGTTGCGGTGGTCAGGAAGGTGGTGCGGTGCTTGGTACAGGGGAGAGGGGGTTTGTTTTGTAAGTTGGATCGGCTGTTGCCTTCTTCCCTTTTTTTTATTTGGGTGCGAAAAGATGCTGAAGGAGGAAGTTGAACACAAGAGAAAAGTGATAAAGCCTCTTATTTTTATAATAGTTTAGATTGCGTGAGTGATTCCAGTGAGGGGAAATCTAAGTTTAAGGTAACCAGTTGATATCTTAAAACGTACCATAAATTTGTGTAACGTACCAATAAATTGTGTAACGTACCAATTAATTGTGTAACGTACCAATTAATTTTGTAACGTACCAATTAATTGTGTAACGTACCAATTAATTGTGTAACGTACAAATTAATTTTGCAACGTACCAATTAATTGTGTGACGAACCAATTAATTTTGTAACGTACCAATTAATTGTGCAACGTACTAATTAATTTTTAGGCTACAGCTATTAAACACGTTCAGGAATTTAAATTTTGAATTCTAATCAATTAATTTCAGTTTATAACGGCAACTAATTAATTTATATACGGACCCATTATATACACACAAAACAGCGCGTAACTTCCACATCGGACCTCCAAATTCAGCAAATAAGGTATCGTTGCGCTCGCCTTGTCAGCACGAGTCTAATAATATAAAGAAAATCACGTTTGTTCGTTCAAACAAATATTCATTTTCCGAAATTTGGTTGATGATACCGCTAATTGGACCATATAAAACTAATTTAATGCGTTAACGTTACCGGAAGTCTTCAACAGACGTTATTATATTTTTATTATAAATCTCTCTTAAATATTACAACATAAAACAATGACATTCCAAAAAAAATATTATGCAAATTAATTGCCAAAATACGTTACCCACAAATTTAATAGGTTATTTTATTTAAAAGTTCTTTTATTCAAAAAAGATCTAGATAGTTACAACAAATTCTTACGTTAATAAAATTTTAGTTTCAAATTTGTCGCTAAATTCCGCAGGAATCCAATTTATTAGCAGTAAATTTCTCAGGTCGTTACACTCTCCCCCACTCAAAACTTTTCATCCTCGAAAAGGAATGAGGTACGGAAAAGCAGGACAAAGATAGAATGAAATAGGATTAAGATAAGATGGCAAGGAGATTGAAATTATACCTAATAACTATTGTTATAGGTTACTTTTACAAGGTGGAGATGATCTTTCCAAGATTCTCCAAAATTAAGGACACAAGCACGAAAAGGTGGGTTCAAAATGATTACCAAAGATCTATCAAAGATTATAGAAAGATGCCTATACCAATCTATAGCAAGATAAGGATGATAAGGACAACCAAAAGATAGTTTGGAAAACAAAATAAGGAATTAGATTTTAAAGCATGGAAATTTTAATTTAAATAGAGAATAAATCTTTACACAAGTTAAATAAATCTTAACTATCTCAAATTTCATTATCTTATTATCCAATCATCTAAAATTAACAATTTTTAAAACCATGGGTTTGAAAAATAATCATTTATTACACTCACAATGTACTTAATAAATTTAATTCTCTTTAATCCTAATAAAAATTAGATTTATTCCTCTCAATATATTTATCACTTATGTTAAACATACTTACACTTATTATAACTGCTTTATTTTATTCTTAGTTCTTTTAACATTATTTTATTGTAAGTTATTCAACTACCCTTTATTATATTTACCCTGTTAATCATTAAAATTTAAGTGTATAACATTTATTATAACCACTCAAATTTTATTTATCACTCAAATTTTATTTATAAAATCTTTTTATATTGTATATTATCCAGTTACATTGTTAACTTCTGAAATTAAGGTAAGTTATATTTGAATGCAATTGTATTATACAAATAAAACTTTCCAATTCAATCATTTCAAGCTTAAATCATTTATTCAAAAATTTTGATTTTCTTTTTATAATTGAAATTATTCTTTAAAAATAAAATTTAAGAATTAAATTTTCGATTTCTTCAAACCATTTAGAGATAACTAGATGTATGTACATAGTTTATCAAATAAAATTTAAATCATATGTCTATATATATTATAAATCAAGTCATATTTTAGAAATTCAAATAAATTTGATTTCCCAAAACAAAGCTATAGCAAGACTACAAAACAGTCTCTTCACTTCGAAACTCGAAAATGAACGTCGATGGTGCTGCAGTCATCATCGAAGTTATTTCCCAGCGACAAT
Organism: Allium cepa; assembly: GCA_030765085.1. Taxonomy (NCBI): domain Eukaryota; kingdom Viridiplantae; phylum Streptophyta; class Magnoliopsida; order Asparagales; family Amaryllidaceae; genus Allium; species Allium cepa. Next base: position 337,580,584 of record CM060932.1, on the reverse strand, counting down.
GACAAGAGCACTAATTTTAAACTTAAAATTCTTTGGAAACAAATTTCTATTTGAAAATACTTCAAATAATATAACCTTTTAAAATATTAAACACAAGGTTCGAAACCATTGGAAATTAAATTCTCAAATTTCTTGTTTTAAATTCATTTCAGTTCCCAATCAATTTATAAACAACTATTTATAAATTAATTTATAGAACAATAAATGATAAATCAAGTATTATCTTTTCAAATGATTAATTTAAATCAATTTATTAAGTTCCATAAATTTACTTATATCAAAATTTATTTCATTAACCAAATTTTTTAAAATAATATTGTGTCAGTTTGTTCTGTCAAAGTGTTTTGGAAATCTTTTCGATAGCGTTGATCAGACGAATCGATCGGAAACCCAAATCAACATCAACAACTCAAACAACACAATATATAAGCAAAACATAGATTTAAAAGTACAATTCAAAATGTTTTAAAATAGGTTGGAAACAAAAGACAAGATGGCTAAATAACAAAATAGGGAGGTGGATAAGCCTAAATAAATCACGGGCAACATTTACCGGGTTAACCGTAGCTTAAAGAATAAGATCAATGTGGATTTTTCTGGGGTAAATCTACATTCGATCCCAAGAGTTAGAGTTTGGAATAACAAAAGATATTAGAATCTAAACCAAGGATAGATATAAATCTATGGTGAATCGATGCTAATTGTAAAAGATTTTCCCCCTTTTTTTCAATTCAGTTTGAAATTGGCATGACCGCCGACTCACTAGAAAGATCATTCGAAGCGGAGTTATGGAATACTCCAGAGTCAAAAGAAGATGAATATTGAGGGATACGAATGGATTTTCGAACCGTAGGGAACGCTCCAAAATTCAAAGGAATCGCGTCAAAAGGGAGAGATTCAAACTCGAATGAAAGTGATTCTGTAAATACATTCACTCCATATGCTGAGTTTGCCTAGAGCTACCAAAGCTCTGATACCAACTGTAACAACCAGGTATTTTCAACCATTCGCATCCATTATAAGTGTATAGGTAGACACTCATGCCAGAATTGGATTGCTCAAAACACCGCGTTGTAAACAAAATTTTTGGCAAATCTCAAAATATACAGTAAATAAAAATCACAGATCACAGACACAGAGTAATAATAGTGCAGCGGAAGTAAAAGAAATAGTAGTTCATGAAGCTACTATGTAAATATATCAGAGTTAAATAAAATACAACAGAAGAAATAAAGTACAAAGGAAGTCTCACTACATATAAGTCTACTAATACAAGAGCTGAAAGGAACAACAGACTGCAAAAGATGAAACTTGACAAGTAGATAATCTCCAGCGATTTTCAATCTCCGGAAAGTGGAAATCCAAATCTGTGAATACTTAGGCTGACCCGAGCGTAAATAAAAATACAAACACTCGAGTCAGGACATACATACTAATACAATGTAAACCAACTCAAGTGAACTGTAGTAAAGGTACAAGTAACTTAGTAGATGCTTGGGACCGTCCATCCTCTAAGGATCCGTTAAGCTATTTACTATGTAGTAATATACACTATATACAGTAGTGTCTAATCAGTAAAGTATAATCATATAGAAAATAGCGTTAAGGGGATGGTGAACCTTAACGCGGTCGGATGTTTAAAACCAAAATCGTAGTGGGCTCGATATAAGGAGATGACACGGAACGCGAGGCAATGCCACGGTGGATACACCGTTTGCACTCCCGGACTGGTGGTGACGGCAAGCCAGCAGCTTCCGCCCACCTCGAGACATAACCCCGAATCAAAGTGGCGCCACGTATCGAATCACAAAAGTAATAGAATGGTTTCCGATGGAGCATGCTCGATGAAAGGGTGCGACCCTTTGTGTAGCCCGGTATAGCTCCTGTTTTAGTCATATATGCCAACTCACGGGAGTTGGGTCCATGTAATATACCTCGAGAACGTCGCCACCATCCTACTTCATTCTGGAATCTCCACCGCGTACACAGTTGTTAAAGTGGTTTTCGGTATTGGCCGGCTATAAGGCAATATCCGAACCCGGTCTCTTTAACAACCAATCGTTATTATAACCCGTGGTTATAACTTTAAAAAATATATTTTATAGTTCAAAATAAAAGTATCCCTTTCAATCCAAATCTTTATCAAAATAAAGATTAAATCATTTCCAAAACCATTTCAATATATCAACATACCATATCTTTCAAATTCAAATATTTATCAAAATAAATATCAAGTCATTTCTAACCATTTCAATATATTAAATTATCATATCCTTCAAAACTCCTTTCAAATCATTTTCATATATTAAAATATCATATCCTTTCAAAACTCCTTTCAAATCATTTTAATATATTAAAATATCATATCCTTTCAAAACTTCCTTTCAAATCATTTTATTATCACAATATCAATTCTTTCAAAACTTCATTTTTAAATCATCGTCTCTTTCTAAAGCTTCATTTCAAAACATTATATATATATATATATCAAAATATCATATCTTTCCAAAGCTTCATTTCAAAACATTTAATGTATATCAAATATCATACCTTTCCAATGCTTCATTTCAAAACATTAATATATATCAAAGTATCATATCTTTCTAAAGCTTCATTTCAAAATATTTAATATATATCAAATATCATATCTTTCCAAAGCTTCATTTCAAAACATTTAATATATATCAAATATCATATCTTTCCAAAGCTTCATTTCAAAACATCATGTAAGTTCAAATTCAAATATTCAACTTTAAATACCTTTTAAATTCAAAGATATCATTCATTTATTACCATTTCAAATCACCTTCTATATAGCTTATATTTTAAACATAATAATTCATTTAAACCATTTAAATTTAAGTTTATATACTTTCAAATCAAGTATTCAATTTCCAAAGTTTTAACCATTATGAGTTCATTTACTAAGTTAAAACCATAAACATTGAAAATTTCAACCTTTTACAGCATTTAGAAAAAATGTGCTGAAAGTAATACTTGAAAACATTTCAATCTAAACCATTTAAACATTATAAAAATCATATTTTAACATTCAAAGATGTTCATTAAAATACTCCTTTAATTAATGATATTTATAAAGCAACATTTTATAATTAAATCAAATTTCACAAATCCACTTAATAAACTCAAGTGTAAACTTTACTATTTTACATTTAACGCTTTATTAACATTTACATTTTTCAAATTATCATTTCACAAATTTAACTAAATTCCTAATTTATTTGATTAACTTAAAACTTTTAACAAAACCAAATTCCACATTTCCAAATCAAGTTGTATTTTAAAATTTCACTTTTAAGCATTCATTTACTTAACCATTTTATTTCATAGAAAATCAATAATACTTTAATAAATCACTTAAATTCAAATTTAAATCAATTTATCATATTTACCATTTTCCAAATAAAAATTTAAATTTCCATTTTATTTATATAACTTAAATATCATTTTTTAACCAAAATTCCAAATTTCCAAACTTAAGTTATATTTCAATAATCCAATTTAACCATTCATTAATTACATTTTTAACTCATAGAAAAAGCATTATTTCTTTATTTAAAACATTTCAAAATCTATTTAAATCAAATTTCATAAATTTATATTTTTAAAATACTTAAAAATATCCAGAAACACTTTATAAAATAACCACGGGCCTGTATATAGTTTTCTAACTTAGGTCAAGTGATACAGATATGTATCATTTCAAACCGCAGTTTAAAAGAAAAATCCGGGTTTTATCATTTCAAACCCGCAATCCCAAGTTAAATAAATTAAATAAAAACCGTTCAGGCCTACCATTTCAGCCCATAACGATTTTTTCCTATTCTAAAGTCCGTTCGGGTATGTATCATTTCAACCCATATTGTTTTCTAATCTACAGGGAACATGCAGTGTGATAAGCAGATATAAATGAACAGTAACAACATATATATAATAACAGATGATATGACATGAAATTTAACGGGTTAACATCATATATAATTAGTCACAGGCTGTTATAACATCACATAATAGTTCTACCCATTCAAATGGTGTCAATTCACATTTGTATAAGTATAAACGTCTGGTGAGATTTACTCACAGGTTTGAGCTGAAGATACAACGACGAATTGCACAAATGGGATCTACACAAGCACAAAAGCACGACCCAGATTCGAATGGAGGAGCCAAATGTCAAATTCCTTGGATACACATCAAACAAAAAAAATAAAAAATAAAAAAAATAGTAAAATATAACAACGATGAGTTTCAAAACCAAAATACGATAAACTGCGCTAGAATAAACTGCATAAACCAGACGGTGAACAGATAACTCCTAAGTTAATGGATTCCGACTGCGACAAACGTAATAAAATCATATATTAACATTTACGTCGTTATGTATTTGCGTTAAAAATTATTTAAAAATTTGGTTGTCATTACAATTTCAGTTTATATATATATATATATATATATATATATATATATATATATATATATATATATATATATATATATATATATACTTACATATATATACATATATATAACAAGCAAACATGAATTCCTTAATTCATTATAAAAATCGAACTAACTTGATATATAAAATTATACACGCGGACAAACTTACAAGTTTACAGCTCAACGTTCAAATCCTATGTTTACTGTTACCTTTTCTTCTCTTTTTTTTATATAATTTTTTTTTATAATAACGCACGCAACTTCGGGAAAAGAATCCAAAACCAACACAAACCCTTCATTCATTATGCATATACTCACTGTACCAAATATATTCAATTTGTGGCATGCAGGCTTGTACCACTTCCATTTTTTTTATTGCACGCAACTAGACAGCGGAGAAAACAAAAAAAAAATGTTCAGCCATAACTTTACCATTTAGTATATATATGTGTAACATATATGTATGCAGTGCCAAGTTAACACCTTCACTTTATTTTTTTTATTTTTTTTTATATAAATGACGCACGCGACTTCCAGAGAAAGAAAAAAGAAGAATATATATATATATATATATATATATATATATATTCACTGTATCCAAAACCACTCAATGTTTGCATGTAGGGCCATTCGCATGCAAGCTTGTATCCCTTCAATTGTTTTTTTTATATATTTGACACACGCAGCAAGAAGAAGAGAGAAAAGAGAAAGAAAAAAAAGAACTCACCGCATAGGGCTGAGGTGGCAGTGGCGTAGGTGGCGTCGGGGGATGATCGGTGGCGTGGCTGCAGTGGAAGGGGAGTTGCGGTGGTCAGGAAGGTGGTGCGGTGCTTGGTACAGGGGAGAGGGGGTTTGTTTTGTAAGTTGGATCGGCTGTTGCCTTCTTCCCTTTTTTTTTATTTGGGTGCGAAAAGATGCTGAAGGAGGAAGTTGAACACGAGAGAAAAGTGATAAAGCCTCTTATTTTTATACTAGTTTAGATTGCGTGAGTGATTCCAGTGAGGGGAAATCTAAGTTTAAGGTAACCGGTTGATATCTTAAAACGTACCGTAAATTTGTGTAACGTACCAATTAATTGTGTGACGTACCAATTAATTTTGTGACGTACAAATTAATTGTGTAACATACCAATTAATTGTGTAACGTACCAATCAATTGTGTAATGTACCAATTAATTTTGCAACGTACCTGTGACGCCCCACCTCTATACCCACGCTAGCCAAGAACACTACGGTGTAATGCTGTCAACTAGCACGGAGAATAAGGCTGTTGAGGAGCGACCATCCGTGTAATTGCTTTGCGCGAGCACCGATATGTCAGATAGTATAACATGCATTTTATTTCAAGAGGAAAATCCGACATACCGATACAAACACAAAGCTACTACACAGTGGCTATAATAATCTTCAGAAACAAATATAGAATAAGCATAACACAAATCACTCACAGATAATTCATATCACAAAGGCGGAAGAAGATATGAATATATAACTAACACATGAAAGTGTATATCAGAGTAGTGGTCAAAAAGATCCACAATAATACAAAAGGATAGCAACACGTGCTATACAAAAGAATACAACTATGAGTCTATATCTCAAGTGTATACAAAAAAAATAAACTACTAATCTAAGTAGTTAGCCAAAAGTCAGAGTAATGATCCTGGATGAGAAGTCAAGCAGAAGCACCTGTAACATCTCGGTCTGACCCGAGTATTCTTTAATAAGAAAATAATAAACGGAGCAGTCTAGCTATAAATATCAGATGAAACGATATAGAGTAAGAGATATGACTAAACACCTAATAATCACAATGCCAAGCTGTGATATATATAAGTAATTGAAAATCAACAAGAGATTAATCAATATCACAAAATCTACACAAGAATCAAAGAAATGTCATACTCCCTATTTCGTTCATCAAACCACAAATATTGACAATTGTATCAATGTCAATCACAAAAGTCAATGACACACAAATTCACCAATGCACAAATATTGATAAAACTTATCAATAGAAATCACGAAAATTGGTGAAACACAAATTCTAGAAATCATCTCAAGAAATCCAGAAATCACAAAAAGGGGGAAGGCCTATCACAAACGGGAGCATAAAGCTCACCAACACGTGTATCACAAACGGAACGCTAATTCCATGGTTGCTAACCATCACAAATTGAGCCGAAGCTCCACAAACGGCCCGAAGACCATGGGTTGGTACCCCACCAATTTGAGTCGAAACTCCACAAAACGGGGTTTAGTCTCCCTCGTAGACAAAGAGACATCGCACATTGCTAGTCTAAATCACAAAGATGATCGTCATGATCAACGAGAAGTGTCAATTACACTAAGCTAGTAAATACATGAGTTTAGCTTCATGTCCCATAACCACTTGCTTAACTTAAATATTTACGAACAAACTATAGATCTCCACTAGAAAATTGTCACAAGAGATTCAATCGACCAAGTCCAAGAATTAACCGACGAAGTAAACGCAAGCGTTTCATACCACTCGTTTTACTAAGTCGTTTAATTAGATTTCTCATACGAGTGAGGTAAAGGTTTGTATATACTAATAGATTGGAAAACGGTTTAAGAAACGAGCTTTGTACTAAAATAGTATTGAAATCATTTGAAGAAAGAGTTTTGATATTTACTACTAGTATAGAAAACCTTTATATTTTTAAAGTGACAAATCACAAAGAAGATTGTAGGAACAATCAACCACTAAAATTCACATACGAAGATGTGAATAAAAATCCAATGAAACAGATAAAGAATCCATCAAAATGGATATTCAAAAATCCCTAAAAAGGAGTCATCAAAGTCATAACAAATGATAACAACACATAGGAAACAACACGAATCGATTAAAGTTGGAAATTCAAACAACTAGGCGAAATAGGCAAAAATGCACCAGGTCGGTCGGCCGGCTACAGAGCTCGGTCGACCGGACCCTGTTCTCAAAATTCCTCGGGAAGCAGGTCGGTCGGCCGAACCCTTTAATTGGTCGACCGAACCTTAAACAGAGAAGTGCTTATGCACTTGGCAGCAGGTCGGCCGGCCGGCAGCAGGGCTCGGTCGACCGGACCTGTTGCCAGTCCCTTCCCAGCCCATCCAAATGAGGTCCAACCTCGACCAAATTGCATTCTCTCGAGCAACGGCGCTAAGGGATTATGCCAATCGACTACCCGGCCCTATAAGCTCTTCGATGCATAACCAAAACACATTCAAACATCAAAGTTAAGATTTTTAAAGATTTGAACCCAAAACACTAAAAATTGGGATTTTCACCAAATCAATCCAAACCAAAAGCAAATGCACACGAATAGGTGTTAGGAATTCATACCTAACAATCGAAGATAAATATAAGCATAGAAATGAGATAAAAATCTCACCTTTGAACCCAAGCAATTGAAAAAGAAGCTTGAAAGCAAAAGAGAATCAACCACTCTTCAAATCCAACTCAAGAAGCTTGATTCTAAGCTAACAAGAGAAACATTTCCTAAATTAGGTTTAGGAATTTCTGAAATTGATAAAAGAATGAGTTGGAGAAGAAGAAGAGAAGCTTACCAATGGTTTCTTCTATTAGTTTGGAGCTAGAGCTTGATTTGCAAAAGGAAACTAGGGTTTTGGAGTTTTAATTTCCCATCTCTCCCACCATTGATGTTTTAAAACTGAAAAGAGGAGAAAGTGAGGGTGAATGGGAAGGAGTGGCTCAGATTTGAGTATAAGTTAAACATAGGGCTGAGCCCAAACCCAAACCCAAAGTGAAAAAGTAGCAAAAATCAACTTTCTCCAAACATATCGAAGCTTATACTCAAAAAGGTCGCAAACGGCATTTTAAAATCAATGGGAGTGGTCCCATGTCCTAATTCGACCGTTTGCAAAAAGTAGCTTTTTGGATTAAATTCCGAGTATCGATAAAATATTTAAATAAAATATTTAAATATAAAAATCGACAAATATGCGGGTTGTTACAGACTCCCCTCCTTAAAAAAATTGCGTCCTCGCAATATTTAAGAAGAAGATATATAGTAACAACCATAAAAGCATATTCAACACAAAAGAAGTTTGAAATAAGAAGTTCACCTCAAAGAGCACGGGAAAGTAAGTCCGGATGTGATCGCTCGATGAACTCTCTAGACTCCCAAGAACAATCCTTAGGATTTGAAGACCATTGAACTTTCACAAGCGGAACATCTTTATTTCGAAGACGTTTGACCTCCGAAGCAATAATTCGAATAGGATGCTGCTCATAAGTTAAATTAGGCGAAACTTCAATTTCTTCCACAACACCGGGCTCAAGAACAGAATCGGAATCTCGAAGACATTTCCGAAGTTGAGAAACGTGAAACACGTCATGGATAGCAGAAAATTGAGCCGGTAATAAAAGGCGATAAGCCATGGAACCAATACGTTCAGTGATAGGAAATGGCCCAATATATCGAGGTGCTAATTTTCCCGATCGACTGAAACGTACAACACCTTTCATAGGTGACACACGAATGAACACAAGATCTCCCATAGAAAATTCTAACCTCCTTCTTCGGTTATCGGCATAGGATTTTTGTCTACTCTGGGCTTCTTTCATCCTATGACGAATAAGATCAATCTTTTCTGTGGAATCACGAATAAAATCTGGACCTAAAACAAGCTTCTCACCGGCCTCAAGCCAACAAGAAGGAGATCGGCATGGCCTTCCATAGAGTGCCTCGAAAGGTGCTAGACCAATACTAGATTGGAAGCTATTATTATAGGAAAATACAACAAGTGAAATATGATCTTCCCAACTTCCACCAAAATCAATAACACATGCACGAAGAAGATCTTCAAAAGTTTGATTCACAAGCTCGGTTTGTCCATCGGACTGGGGGTGATAACCGGTGCTAAAATTAAGCTTCGTTCCCAAAGCTTTTTGAAGACTCTTCCAAAATCCACTAGTAAACAATGGATCACGATCACTAACTATAGAAGTAGGAACTCCATACAATTTAACAATTTCTTTAATAAAAAGTTTGGCCAAAAGAGGTACGGTTCGGTTAGACCGAACGGGAATAAAATGGACAGATTTAGTAAGTCTATCAACAATCACCCATAAGCTATCATGATGTAACGTCCCGCCATTTCGCACGATTTAAACAGACACACATGCCGATTAAATCCATACGGAAGGGCGGATTGTTATGGGGTAAATAAGAAAAACAAGAAAGAAGTAAAAGAAAATAGAATCTCGCAGCGGAATGATAAAATATAATAATAAAATATACAGTTTATAAATCTGTTTATAAAACATTCATATAATACATATCAGAGTTACACATACCAACAACAATGCAGCGGAACAGTGTGTAGTGCACTAGTATAAATAATAATAATATACATCTTCATCTTCGTCCTCTAGAGCTAAATCTTCAAATCCTGAAACGCTCGGACTGACCCGAGCGAATTGAAAAGACAAAACACTCAAGCCAGAACTAAAAGATCTTATGTAAGTTAAATTAACAGAAATAAATATGAGTGCAGTAATTCAACAGATGCTCGGGATTTACATCTCCTAAGGATCCGTTACACTATTTACTATATAGTATATTGCGCTATTATAATAGTGTCTATTTGTAAAATAAACTTACTTTTTAATAGCGTTAAGGGGTTACCCATATAGCCCTTAACACAAATAATGCCAATAGTCTATACAGTACCGTAATACCTCCTGATCGGGAGGCTACCAGAGGATACTCCATAGGTACGACACAAATAGAAACTCGTAGTAAAGGCGCGGTAGGGTAGGTGACACGGCACAACTAGGCAATGCCAGGGTAGATATACCAATTACGCTTCCGGGCCGATGGAAACGTGCAGCGCGCAGCTGCCGCCCACCTCGAACAAACTCCACACATCAAAGAAATCAAAAATGAAGGTGGCCACCGAATCAATCCAAAATCAGAGTATAGTATCGAAGGGAAGTGTCCGATCAGAGGTGCTACCTCATTAACCCGTCAATCGCTCCTGTTTTAGCCACATTATGCCAACTCACGGGAGTTGGGTCCACGTATTTACCTTACAGGAAACGTCGCCACCAACCTACTTCATTCTGGAATCTCCACCGCGTACACGGTTAGTCAAAGTGGTTTTCGGTATCGACAGAGAGTATGTCCATATCCGATCCCGTTCTCTTTTCCAACCAATCATTATTATAACACCGCGGTTATTTAAAAAAAATTATACTTTTAAAACCATAATAAAATATCCATTTAAAACCCATATAAACCCGATATCATTTATTCTTAAAACCCCAAATCAATACGATATCATTTATTTTCCAATATATATACTTTCCAAAATCATAGGGTTTCCAAAGTAAAATATTTGGAAATCAAAACTCTTGAATATAATATTTCCAAATTATACTACCTTGAAAACATAGCTTTGAAACAAAATTTCCATCTCTTAAATGGTTAAATATTAAATTACTTTTATAAACAAAATAGCTTCTTTAGATTTCACAAATCAATTTCAAATATCTATTTAAACTTCCAAATACCATTTCAATTCTTATGTTTCAAGGCTTTAAATATTTCACCATTTCAAACAGACTAATTTGACAATTCCATATATATATCAAATTCAGTTACTTATTATTTAGACTTGAAATGTTTGCTTAATGAATTCAATATAATTAAAGAAAACCTTTAACTTCATATAACTCGATCATCTTTCAATTTATTATATATTCATTTAATCAACCTGATATTCATTAAAATCACTTTACACAAAAATCAAGTTATAAAAATCATATCCTCTAAAAATTCTAATTTTTATTAAATTTCAATTTAACTTAATATTCATCTTCCAAATCTATTCTCATTTAAGCCATAAAACTCTAGAAATTAAATTTTAAATAAATGTTTAATCTTATTCGATCTTAAAATCAAACTTCATTTAAACTTCAAATCAAATTTATACAAAGCTTAAAAACCCGAAATTACTATATATATATATATATATATATATATATATATATATATATATATATATAATAGCCTTTATCAATAACCAAATCAATATCTCATAAACCATATATATATAACTATACAAAACCATAGAAAAACATTTCAAAAATAATTTTATATATTTACCGCGGTGCCTGTATATAATTTTCTATCCTATGGTCAAGTGATACAGATGTTTATCACTTCAATCCGCAATTTAAAATAAAAAAAATACGGTTATATATCATTTCAAACCGCAATCCCTAATGAATGAAATGCATAGCAACTTGCAATTAATAAAATTAATCATTCATTCGTTCATCAAATCATACATCCATTTATCACAGTCATCATCCAATTTCAAACAATCATCAATACATAGCAGGTGATAAATAATGGTATCAATTATCAGTTTATACTCAAAATAAATTTAATAACCGTTAATTGGCAGTTTATATGCAAAAATAAACGTAAATTTAACTGGCAGTTAATATGAAATGAAAATTTAACATAACTATGACTGGCAGTTAATATGCAATTAAATAAATTCTAACTGTCAAATTTATATGCAATAAATAAATAAATTTACAGTTATATTAAATAAATGTGTTTAAACAGAAATAGTGAATAAAACATGCCAAACGGTCATAAAAAATTTCTACCCATATCTAAAATTAATTTAACAAACACAAGAAATTTTAGAAATTGTGAGTGGGTTAAATCACTCAACTTTTGAACTTAAATCGAATTAAAAATCCGATTTAAATCCAAAAATTCGACGATCTCCAAATCTGTCCAAACCAGTGTCAAAAGATCTGGAATTTTATTATGATGCTAACAAAAAAAATCTTGCGTGAAACGGAGTTCGTAGGAGAAAGTTATACGCATTAATGGTGATTGAAATTTCAAAAAAAAAAGAATAGAAATAAAAGAACACCTTCAAGCGCCACTCATCCCCCTTTCTTTCCCTCTCTCCCTCATGCGTTTTGCTTCCAGATTTTTCTGAGAAGTTTGACTTTTAGCTTTTGATTTGGTTTGGAATTTTTATTTGGATCTAAGCTTTTTTTGTCTACCATTGAGGAGGAGAAGGAGCTGATGAAATTTTACGTGCAGACAAATGAGAATAGGCGGAGGATAGGGTTTAGCGGGGTATTTATAGATGAAGTTGGAATAGACAGATGGATCCAAATTTAAATGAATTCACAATTTGTCAAATTTAAATTCCAATAATCCATTTATATGATTTTTAGATCTTATTATGAATAAATGGTCAACTTACCATTCCTATCATTTCTGATTGCAATTAGCTTCAAATTTATTAACCAAACCTCCATATCAAATAAAGATTTATTGCAAAAAACTTAGTGTTTACCTTTAATTAAAGTAAATTCAATAAATTATAAAATCTTATTTCAAATAAAATTTTATACCATTCGTATTCAATTCTCTTTATTAAATCAATCATCATCTTATGTATATATTTAACATTAGTGTATATCAATTTACCCCAATTAAATAAAATTTTATTCCCAAATTGATTTACAACCTAATATAACATTTGAATTTTATTCCCAATTCATAAATTACTACCTTAACTAAATTTTACGTTTCCCTTTTAATTTACATTTTTACCTTACGTTACTACATTAATTATCCTTAAAGTAACGTCTATTATTAATAACAATATTATAATTACTTACCATTTTATTTCATAAATTAATCCATTTCATCTAAATTCTTATCTATGTAATATTTCAACATTTAATTTCATCAAATGTAATTGTTTTCCAATACGTTAATAACTTTATTTCCAAGTCTTATATTACAACAAACTATCCAATACGAAAGTCTTAACATTGTTACAAATACTACTTTAATTAACATTAACGCAATACTCAATTAAAAATTATTGTAACTGATTTCAAAATTGTAAATTAACAAGCTACCAAAATAGGCAACATACAATAATCGTACTCTAACCTTTAGTCACATTAATACGCTTTTATTTCTCAAAATCAAAGTTCCCATTTAACTAAATCTCCATAAATGAATTTGACGTTATCTTCAAAAAGTACTTTATATTAACATTAACGTAAAAATTTATTTATATCTATTGCAATTGATTTAGTACTATTTTATCAATATTTAAAATGATTTAACAAATTTTAAATGTCAATTTATTCAAGATTAAATCAATATAAATATTCAATTCCATAAAATCCAAAACTGTTGATAAATTTCCAAAACTTCCTTTTTTATTGAATCAACCTATATTTATTCCTTCCATTAATCTCAAATATAAGGGTTTACCCTTTGGATTAAAAATTATCACATAAATATCCTATTTCAACGTAATTCTTAATTTAACATAATAAATAAAATTTGATTTCATTTATCTCAATAAGTCCTACTATTATAAATTAACCAATTGACTCACTATTCAAATTCACCTTCTATAATTCAAAAATTTTCTATCACCTTGATTTACTTAACTTTATAATTCCTTAGACAAATCTCTATCTCAAATCTTAAATGTAAGTCATTCTACTAATTATAGTACTTAATATTTTCTTAAAATAATCTTTCTATAATCCAATTTATTAAATAAGTTTCCAATTAGATCCAATTTCAACCTTGCACATAAGTTTAGGTTATAATTAACTTATAACGTATGTTTCCCTAGTTATTTCTTTATATACTCCCCATATTAATTCCACAATTAACCATTATTATTAGAATAACGTTTATAATAAATACAATCCTATAATTTACTAAACACTTAATTATTTCCTTTTCCATTAGGGTAACATTCCTTTATCTGATTATTACTTATTACACATTCTAATTCCATTAACAAGGAAGCAGGTAAATTATGATATATGCTACAAATTTTCAATTTATTACTATTCGTTATTATTAACCTAAATTCAGCATTACTTACCTCGCATTAACCTTATTACTTAAAATCCTTATCCAATTGAAATTAATACTCTAAATAAATACATTTACTTCTTTCGTTATTTTATTAGTTACAATTAAGGCACACCTAATTATCTTTATAGGTAAATGAGTGAATTTACTAGTATCCTACTATTACAACCTTTAATATACTTGTATATGGTTGTTTTACCCTTTTATAATCCCTTTATAAATATATGCACATCTACAAATTAAGATTCTAAATCCAATTTCTTATTCCATCTAGGTTCCATTTCTTCACTTTATGAATAACTAGCATTTCCTATTCATTTGTTGCATCTACTTATATTCACTTTATGAATAGTTTTGATATTCCATTTATTACTAACTTTAATTATTCCAATTTATTATCTACATACAATTTGAATCTATTTTCAAATTTTCACCTTTTTAATAATTAACACCTTCCAACAATAAATAAAAAGGATTGTACTAAATAAAATTTTATTTTCATTAATGAATTCAATCCTTGCCTTTATTTACTTATTTCTAACCTTATATCCAATTGCAACAATTTCCACTATTACACTTAATTGCAATAAACATTCAATTTGTAAATTTCAATTAACCTAGATACATCTAATTTCAACATTCTCTTTCATATAAATAAATAAGATTTCCGTTTCTTTCTTAAAAAAAAATTAAAAATCCTATTAATATAATTCATTTTAAGCATCGAATTTACACGGGTCGCTACACTCTCCCCCACTCAAAACTTTTCGTCCCCGAAAAGGAAAGGAAGGGAAAAGAAGAATTAAATAACAATACATCTTATTAAAAATATTAACTCATAAACAATAACTTACTAAATTTATGACCTTAAATAAAATATACCATTTTATAATCATTATATCTTTTTATACTTAAATTACTAAAGTTCGGAAAACATTTTTAAAATATTCTAAGTCTAAAATTTTACGGAGAATTTTGGCAGAGTCTCCTTTGTACGGAGAGGCTCGGGAGAAAATATAATATCAAAATATAACAATATACACAAATATTTTCTAAAAATAATATGTACCCCTACACGGGAAAATGTATAAAATAGCGCTATAAACCGTAATTCGAAACGTACATATTTGTCATGCAATTTACGCTTAATTTATGGAACCAAAAGCAGTAACAATTGTTTCCATAACCTGTATTTCACTTATAAAATCCAAAAAGGCAACAATTTATATAAAGTGAAATATTTAAGTGGTTTCAATCACTATCAACAAATCAATACAACAACCAACAATTTCAGCAAACAGCATATACAACAAATACAAACAACCATTCAATCAAACAAACAAATAGTTGTTTGGGTTCAAAACTTTTAAGTTATACGGAATGAAGAATAAACCATCAAGTGCATCATTTACTCAACAGTCTTAGATTAAACCCAATGGATTATTCATCCATCCCAACAAGACTAAAGTTCCCTTACCCAACAACTCCAAACCACGACAAACAACAATTTAAATCAACAAATCAAATTAACTTATTAAAAATTTTATTTCATACATTAGTTGTTTGATTCTTTTCATTCATATAACAGTTTATCTTTTATTTTCATTTATTTCATTCAATTTTATTTCCATTTTATTTCTTTCAATTATATTCAGAAATAACTCTACCCTATTTCTCAAATTTACAATTTCTCTTTATTATGTTACATTCATTTATTTTCACTTTAATTACTTAAGTTTATAATCGTTTATTTACCATACTTACCTTTAATTATATTTACTTGGTAAAATTTCAATTATAACTTAAGTTTATAACATTAAATTCTCATTTAACAGCGATTTCATTGAATACTTCATTACCTACGATTACTTGTACAATTTTTATTACATTTCCTATTAAACATTTCAACTTTTAATATTTGGTAAGTTATATATGTTATTTAAGAGTATAATTGAAAGATATACAAGTTTGTTCTATTTCCTTAAAATAAATTAAAGTTCAATAATAGTAACCTTTATTTCATAAGTTACAAATTTCCAATTTCATTTAATACCATTTTTACTTTATTTAAAGGTTCAAATTTGCTACACTTAATTGTCCTATTAATTAACTGGAACCTAAGAACCAAATACCCGGTTTAATTTTAAATCATTTAAAATAATAGATAGATATCTACACTTAACATATATATATCCAATTATAATAAAAACGATAAAATTTCTTAACGATTCTGCAGTAAATTACTACAGTGGCCTTCCCACTTCGAAACTCGAAAATGAATGTCGATGATGCGTGCACTCATCACTGAAACTATTTTCCAACGACAGAGAGGAAAGTACAAAACTTATTTTCTCCAAAATCTTCTTTAAAACAATTTCTTTTAAATTATATTAAATATTTATATCATAAAATACTTATAACAATATTATTATATTCCAAAATTTATTCGAAAGAAATTTCAAAACCCCGGATCTTAAGTCCTAAATTTCCAAATTTCATTGATTTTATTTTTCAATCTTATTTCTATTATTAATTATACACTTTATTACCTAATAACCAATCTATTACAGCCAAATATAGATATTATTTTGAAAAATTATTTTATAGAAAATATAATAGGTATAATTATTTCATTCACCTATAATAAAAACTAATATTATGTCGGTCTGTCCTATTAAGTGTTTAGAAATCCCTGTTGATGTCATAGCGTCCCATGCACCAACCAGAATTTATAAATACGAAACGGAACAGATTAACACAATATAAAAACCTTTTTATAACACTAACAAATACGCTCTCTCATATATATACACTCAGCGACTCCCATAGGGTATTACTACCCTATTAGTAAAGAGTCAAACCCCACAAAGCTAAGGTTTATCGCTAAACCAAATCTCTGATACCAGATGTAACGTCCCGCCTTTTCGCATGATTTAAACAGACACACATGCCGATTAAATCCATACGGACGGGCGGATTGTTATGGGGTGAATAAGGCAAACAAGAAAGAAATAAAAGAAAACAGAATCTCGCAGCGGAAGGATAAAATAAAATAATAAAATATACAGTTTATAAATCTGTTTACAAAATATTCATATAATACATATCAGAGTTGCACATACCAACAACAATGCAGCGGAACAGTGTGTAGTGCACTAGTATAAATAATAATAATATACATCTTCGTCTTCGTCCTCTAGAGCTAAATCTTCAAATCCTGAAACGCTCGGACTGACCCGAGCGAATTGAAAAGACAAAACACTCGAGTCAGAACTAAAAGATCTTATGTAAGTTAAATTAATAGAAATAAGTATGAGTGCAGTAACTCAAGAGATGCTCGGGATTTACATCTCCTAAGGATCCGTTAAACTATTTACTATATAGTATATTGCGCTATTATAATAGTGTCTATTTGTAAAATAAACTTACTTTTTAATAGCGTTAAGGGGTTACCCATATAGCCCTTAACACAAATAATGCCAATAGTCTATACAGTCCTGTAATACCTCCTGATCGGGAGGCTACCAGAGGATACTCCATAAGTACGACACAAATAGAAACTCGTAGTAAAGGCGCGGTAGGGTAGGTGACACGGCACAACTAGGCAATGCCAGGGTAGATATACCAATTACGCTTCTGGGCCGATGGAAACGCGCAGCGCGCAGCTGCCGCCCACCTCGAACAAACTCCACACATCAAAGAAATCAAAAATGAAGGTGGCCACCGAATCAATCCAAAATCAGAGTATAGTATTGAAGGGAAGTGTCCGATCAGAGGTGCTACCTCATTAACCCGTCAATCGCTCCTGTTTTAGCCACCTTATGCCAACTCACGGGAGTTGGGTCCACGTATTTACCTTACAGGAAACGTCGCCACCAACCTACTTCATTCTGGAATCTCCACCGCGTACACGGTTAGTCAAAGTGGTTTTCGGTATCGACAGAGAGTATGTCGATATCCGATCCCGGTCTCTTTGCCAATCAATCGTTATTATAACACCGCGGTTATTAAAAAAAATTTATACTCTTAAAACCATAATAAAATATCCATTTAAAACCCATATAAACCCGATATCATTTATTCTTAAAACCCCAAATCAATACGATATCGTTTATTTTCCAATATATATTCTTTCCAAAATCATAGGGTTTCCAAAGTAAAATATTTAGAAATCAAAACTCTTGAATATAATATTTTCAAATTATTCTACCTTGAAAACATAGCTTTGAAACAAAATTTCCATCCCTTAAATGGTTAAATATTAAATTATTTTTATAAACAAAATAGCTTCTTTAGATTTCACAAATCAATTTCAAATATCGATTTAAACTTCCAAATACCATTTCAATTCTTATGTTTCAAGGCTTTAAATATTTCACCATTTCAAACAGACTCATTTGACAATTCCATATATATATCAAATTCAGTTACCTATTATTTAGACTTGAAATGTTTGCTTAATGAATTCAATATAATTTAAGAAAACCTTTAACTTCATATAACTGGATCATCTTCAATTTATTATATATTCATTTAATCAACCTGATATTCATTAAAATCACTTTACACAAAAATCAAGTTATAAAAATCATATCCTCTAAAAATTCTAATTTTTATTAAATTTCAATTTAACTTAATATTCATCTTCCAAATCTATTCTCATTTAAGTCATAAAACTCCAGAAATTAAATTTTAAATAAATGTTTAATCTTATTTGATCTTAAAATCAAACTTTATTTAAACTTCAAATCAAATTTATACAAAGCTTAAAAACCGAAAATTACTATATATATATAATAGCCTTTATCAACAACCAAATCAATATCCCATACACCATATATATATAACTTTACAGAATCATAGAAACACATTTCAAAAATAATTTTATATATTTACCGCGGTGCCTGTATATAATTTTCTATCCTATGGTCAAGTGATACGGATGTTTATCATTTCAATCCGCAATTTAAAATAAAAAAATGCGGTTATATATCATTTCAAACCGCAATCCCGAATGAATGAAATGCATAGCAACTTGCAATTAATAAAATTAATCATTCATCATCCATCAAATCATACATCCATTTATCACAGTCATCATCCAATTTCAAACAATCATCAATACATAACAGGTGATAAATAATGGTATCAATTATCAGTTTATACTCAAAATAAATTTAATAACCATTAATTGGCAGTTTATATGCAAAAATAAACGTAAATTTAACTGGCAGTTAATATGAAATAAAAATTTAACATAACTATGACTGGCAGTTAATATGCAATTAAATAAATTCTAACTGTCAAATTTATATGCAATAAATAAATAAATTTACAGTTATATTAAATGAATGCGTTTAAACAGAAATAGTGAATAAAACATGCCAAACAGTCATAAAAAATTTCTACCCATATCTAAAATTAATTTAACAAACACAATAAATTTTAGAAATTGTGAGTGGGTTAAAACACTCACCTTTTGAATTTAAATCGAATTAAAAATCCGATTTAAATCCAAAAATTCGACGATCTCCAAATCTGTCCAAACCAGTGTCAAAAGATCTGGAATTTTGTTACGATTCTAACAAAAAAAATCTTGCGTGAAACGGAGTTCGTAGGAGAAAGTTATACGCATTAATGGTGATTGAAATTTCAAAAAAAAAGAATAGAAATAAAAGAACACCTTCAAGCGTCACGTCATCCCCCTTTCTTTCCCTCTCTCCCTCATGCGTTTTGCTTCCAGATTTTTCTGAGAAGTTTGAATTTTAGCTTTTGATTTGTTTTGGAATTTTTATTTTGATCTAAGCTTTGTTTGTCTACCATTGAGGAGGAGAAGGAGCTGATGAAATTTTACGCGCAGACAAATGAGAATAGGCGGAGGATAGGGTTTAGCGGGGTATTTATAGATGAAGTTGGAATAGACAGATGGATCCGAATTTAAACGAATTCACAATTTGTCAAATTTAAATTCCAATAATCCATTTATTTGATTTTTAGATCTTATTATGAATAAATGGTCAACTTACCATTCCTATCATTTCTGATTGCAATTAGCTTCAAATTTATTAACCAAACCTCCATATCAAATAAAGATTTGTTGCAAAATTTTTAGTGTTTACCTTTAATTAAAGTAAATTCAATAAATTATAAAATCTTATTTCAAATGAAATTTTATACCATTCGTATTCAATTCTCTTTATTAAATCAATCATCATCTTATGTATATATTTAACATTAGTATATATCAATTTACCCCAATTAAATAAATTTTTATTCCCAAATTGATTTACAGCCTAATATAACATTTGAATTTTATTCCCAATTCGTAAATTACTACCTTAACTAAATTTTACGTTTCCCTTTTAATTTACATTTTCACCTTGCGTTACTACATTAATTATCCTTAAAGTAACGTCTATTATTAATAACAATATTATAATTACTTACCATTTTATTTCATAAATTAATCCATTTCATCTAAATTTTTATCTATGTAATATTTCAACATTTAATTTCATCAAATGTAATTGTTTTCCAATACGTTAATAACTTTATTTCCAAGTCTTATATTACAACAAACTATCCAATACGAAAGTCTTAACATTGTTGCAAATACTACTTTAATTAACATTAACGCAATACTCAATTAATAAAAATTATTGTAACTGATTTCAAAATTGTAAATTAACAAGCTACCAAAATAGGCAACATACAATAATCGTACTCTAACCTTTAGTCACATTAATACGCTTTTATTTCTCAAAATCAAAGTTCCCATTTAACTAAATCTCCATAAATGAATTTGACATTATCTTCAAAAAGTACTTTATATTAACATTAACGTAAAAATTTATTTATATCTATTGCAATTGATTTAGTACTATTTTCTCGATATTTAAAATGATTTAACAAATTTTAAATGTCAATTTATTCAAGATTAAATCAATATAAATATTCAATTCCATAAAATCCAAAACTGTTGATAAATTTCCAAAACTTCCTTTTTTATTGAATCAACCTATATTTATTCCTTTCATTAATCTCAAATATAAGGGTTTACCCTTTGGATTAAAAATTATCACATAAATATCCTATTTTAACGTAATTCTTAATTTAACATAATAAATAAAATTTGATTTCATTTATCTCAATAAGTCCTACTATTATAAATTAACCAATTGACTCACTATTCAAATTCACCTTCTATAATTCAAAATTTTTCTATCACCTTGATTTACTTAACTTTATAATTCCTTAGACAAATCTCTATCTCAAATCTTAAATGTAAGTCATTCTAATAATTATAGTACTTAATATTTTCTTAAAATAATCTTTCTATAATCCAATTTATTAAATAAGTTTCCAATTAGATCCAATTTCAACCTTGCACATAAGTTTAGGTTATAATTAACTTATAACGTATGCTTCCCTAGTTATTTCTTTATATACTCCCCATATTAATTCCACAATTAACCATTATTAATCGAATAACGTTTATAATAAATACAATCCTATAATTTACTCAACACTTAATTATTTCCTTTTCCATTAGGGTAACATTCCTTTATCTGATTATTACTTATTACACATTCTAATTCCATTAACAAGGAAGCAGGTAAATTATGATATATGCTACAAATTTTCAATTTATTACTATTCATTATTATTAACCTAAATTCAGCATTACTTACCTCGCATTAACCTTATTACTTAAAATCCTTATCCAATTGAAATTAATACTCTAAATAAATACATTTACTTCTTTCGTTATTTTATTAGTTACAATTAAGGCACACCTAATTATTTTTATAGGTAAATGAGTGAATTTACTAGTATCCTACTATTACAACCTTTAATTTACTTGTATATGGTTATTTTACCCTTTTATAATCCCTTTATAAATATATGCACATCTACAAATTAAGATTCTAAATCCAATTTCTTATTCCATCTAGGTTCCATTTCTTCACTTTATGAATAACTAGCATTTCCTATTCATTTGTTACATCTGCTTATATTCACTTTATGAATAGTTTTGATATTCCATTTATTACTAACTTTAATTATTCCAATTTATTATCTATATACAATTTGAATCTATTTTCAAATTTTCACCTTTTTAATAATTAACACCTTCCAATAATAAATAAAAAGGATTGTACTAAATAAAATTTTATTTTCATTAATGAATTCAATCCTTGCCTTTATTTACTTATTTCTAACCTTATATCCAATTGCAACAATTTCCACTATTACACTTAATTGCAATAAACATTCAATTTGTAAATTTCAATTAACCTAGATACATCTAATTTCAACATTCTCTTTCATATAAATAAATAAGATTTCCGTTTCTTTCTTAAAAAAAAAAATTAAAAATCCTATTAATATAATTCATTTTAAGCATCGAATTTACACGGGTCGTTACACATGACCCGAACGAGAACGGGGAAGGCCATCTATAAAATCCATGGAAATTTGGTCCCACTTCCAAATTGGAATTTCTAAAGGTTGCAATAATCCACCGGGCCTTTGATGCTCGGCCTTAACGAGTTGGCAAGTCATGCAACGCTTAACGAAGTTAGCGATGTCAAGTTTCATTCCCTCCCAATAATAAAGTCGCTTCATATCCTCATACATTTTACTACTACCGGGATGAATGGTAAATTTAGAGTGATGGGAATCTTCTAAAATATCTTTACGAAGATCACCAATATTTGGCACGACAAGTCTACCAAATTTCCGTATGCCGCCACGAGAATCAATATCAAAGTCTTTCAAACCTTCAATATCAATTTTATCCTTAATATTTTGGCCAAGAAGAGCCAATTCAGGATCTAGCCTTTGAGCTTCAAGAATGCGGTCTAAAAGAGAAGGAAGAGCCTCAAGGCTACATAAAACAAATAATGAGCATAAATCGGGTACGCGATCTCGAATCTCACAAGTGGATAAGATCTCGAGATCGTTCCATTCGGATATCATCATAGAAACAACAGCTTGTTGTTTTCGGCTAAGAGCATCGGCGACACGATTACCCTTACCGGGAGTGTAAAGAATATCAAGATCATATGGTGAAAGAAATTCGAGCCAACGCTGTTGACGCAAATTAAGTTCCTTTTGAGAGAATAAATACTTCAAAGACTTATGATCGGTATAAAGAACAAATTTCTCTCCTAAAAGATAATGACGCCAAATACGAAGAGCGAAAACAATAGCCGCGAGCTCTAAATCATTAGTGGTATATCTAGTCTCAGCAGGCTTTAATTGCCTAGAAGCATAAGCAATAACACGTTCTTTTTGCATAAGAACGGCACCCAAACCAACGCGACTAGCATCGGTATAAACAACGAAATCTTGATTCCCCTCGGGAATAACAAGAATAGGAGCATTAGAAAGAAGTTCCTTTAGTTTCTGAAAAGAAGTTTCACATTTGTCCGACCAAATGTACTTAACACCTTTCTTTGTTAAGCTAGTGAGAGGCACGGCAATCTTTGAAAAGTCTTTGATAAAACAACGGTAATAACCCGCCAATCCAAGAAAACTACGAATCTCCGTCACACTCTCCGGTCTCTTTCAATCTTGAATCGCCTCAATCTTTGAAGGATCCACGGAAATTCCAGATTCAGAAATAATATGACCGAGAAACTTCACACGAGATTGCCAAAAGTGGCATTTAGAAAACTTTGCCTTTAAGTGATTACTCCTAAGAGTTTCCAATACAATCCGAAGATGCTTCTCATGTTCCTCCTCGGTTTTTGAATACATAAGAATATCATCAATAAAGATAAGAACGAATCGATCGAGAAAATCTTTGAAAACTCGATTCATAAGGTCAACGAAATAAGCCGAAGCATTCGTTAGACCAAATGGCATAACAAGCCATTCATAAGATCCATAACGAGTACGGAACGATGTTAAAGGAATGCTATCCTCTGCAATACGAAGCTGATGAAATCCAGTAGCTAAGTCTAATTGTGAAAAGACTCTAGCACCACTAAGTTGATCGAATAAATCATCAATCTGAGGTAAAAGATATTTATTTTTGATAGTAAGATCATTAAGCTTGCGGTAGTCAACGTAAAGCCTAAGTGTTCCATCGGATTTCTTCACAAAAATAACTGAAGCTCCCCAAGGCGAGGAACTAGAGCGAATAAATTGCTTCGTCTCCAATTCGGATAATTGTTTACGCATCTCCTCGTTTTCTTTATTGGACATACGATAAGGAGGACGAGTGATAGGTTGAGCTCCAGGAATAAGATTAATTCTGAACTTAATTGCTCGCTTTGGTGGTAATCCTAAAACGGGCTCGAATACATCGGAAAATTCACGAATGACGTGAATAAGAGAAATAATATCACCCTCATCATCATCGTCGTCATCACGAGGGTTTAAAGAATATAAAGATGTAACCAAAGCAGAATCCGAATCTTTAAGAATAAGAGAAACCTGATTAACAGATTGAGGATGTCGAAGATGAACAGTCCGCTCAGGACATAGGATATGAGCTTCATAACGGTTAAGCCAATCCATTCCCAAAATCATTCCAAAGCCTAAATAACGCATGACATAAAAATCGGCTAGGAAAGGAAAATCACACAAAATAATCTCGACATCTTTACACAATAAACTGATTGTTGCGAATCCACCAACCGGATTCGCAATTCTCAAAGAAGTCATTAAACACAAAACATCCAAAGAAAAAGCATCAACAAGTTCTTTTGATATAAAAGAATGGGACGCACCCGTATCAAAAAGAACTCGAATAGGATGATCACGAAATAAAATAATTCCATCCAGAATAGAATGAGAAATACCTTGGCCACGAGATGTGTTGCCAGGGGCTTAAGCAACATTAAGCTTTCCCTCCTTCTTGCCCTGAAGCTTGGGGCATGAAGATATAACATGACCGGGACCTTTGCAGTAGCGACAAGAGATAGACTTGGGGCACTTGTTCGCATAATGGTCCTTCGAACCACAATTATAGCACTCTCCACGACCAAAGGAAGAAGTCTTTGCCACGGAGGTCGCTTGCTTCCCTTTCTTATTGGGATAAGGGCCTTTGAATTTACTGGGCCTTTTCTTGTTGTTGTTGAAGTTTGGTTTGGAACCCACCACTTCAACATCATTCTCCCTATCCGCCTCTTCAAGACGAAGAGCGATATCAATGAGTTGGTCGAAAGAAACTTCTAATTTTAGAAGTAATGGCTTCTTGAGATTTTTGTTTAAGCCATAGACGAACCTCTGATTTTTCTTCAATGGGGTGTTGATGTATTCAACCCCATATTTGGAGAGAGATTCAAAAGACGCGACATAATCTGCCACGGAAGATTCACCTTGAACAAGGTCTATAAAATGGCGAGCCAAAGTCACCTTCTCAGCTTCTGGTACGAATTTCAACTCGAAGCGTTCCCGGAATTGCTCCCAGGTGAGATCCGCTTCATTAATCTCAGAAATAAGAAGCTCGTACCAGTCCAATGCTCTTTCTCGGAGCATACTAGAGGCCACCTAAACTCGGTAAAGGTCAATAAGATTCATGCGAGAAAAGATTCGATCGCATGACCTTAGCCAAGCCTGTACTTCAATAATAGTTTCGGAACCTTTGAATGGCTCCCCACCCAAATTAGTATAATCGCTACACAAGCGTGCAAATCCCGACTTTGGGTGAGTAGGTTCCGGGTTAGCTCCGGCTGCTTGAGCATTTGTCACTAAATCAAGAAGCTGTTGAGCAGTCATAAAAACTCCATCTTGGGGTGGAGTGCTAGAAGGTACGGCTCTGGGGCGGCCTGGTCTAGACATTTCTCTCCCTTTAGAAAGAAATAAGAAGAAGAAAAAGGTTATTCACCAAATTGAATACCAAGCAATATTGATAGATAAACAAGGAATCATAAGGAAAATAGGATGAATCGGTACGAAGACTCGAATTAAATCCTAAAGCACGACTCCTAAGATGGACTTAGGATGATGATCCTTGTTATATTATTCCATATTGTTCCGAAGTTTGGCTCTGATACCAAGCTGTGACGCCTCACCTCTATACCCACGCTAGCCAAGAACACTACGGTGTAATGTTGTCAACTAGCACGGAGAATAAGGCTGTCGAGGAGCGACCATCCATGTAATTGCTTTGCGCGAGCACCGATATGTCAGATACTATAACATGCATTTTATTTCAAGAGGAAAATCCGACATACCGATACAAACACAAAGCTACTACACAGTGGCTATAATAATATTCAGAAACAAATATAGAATAAGCATAACACAAATCAATCACAGATAATTCATATCACAAAGGCGGAAGAAGATATGAATATATAACTAACACATGAAAGTGTATATCAGAGTAGTGGTCAAATAGATTCACAATAATACAAAAGGATAGCAACACGTGCTATACAAAAGAATACAACTATGAGTCTATATCTCAAGTGTATACAAAAAAAATAAACTACTAATCTAAGTAGTTAGCCAAAAGTCAGAGTAATGATCCTGGATGAGAAGTCAAGCAGAAGCACATGTAACATCTCGGTCTGACCCGAGTATTATTTAATAAGAAAATAATAAACGGATCAGTCTAGCTATAAATATCAGATGAAACGATATAGAGTAAGAGATATGACTAAACACCTAATAATCACAATGCCAAGCTGTGATATATATAAGTAATTGAAAATCAACAAGAGATTAATCAATATCACAAAATCTACACAAGAATCAAAGAAATGTCATACTCCTTATTTCGTTCATCAAACCACAAATATTGACAATTGTATCAATGTCAATCACAAATGTCAATGACACAAAAATTCACCAATGCACAAATATTGATAAAACTTATCAATAGAAATCACGAAAATTGGTGAAACACAAATTCTAGAAATCATCTCAAGAAATCCAGAAATCACAAAAAGGGGGAAGTCCTGTCACAAACGGGAGCATAAAGCTCACCAACACGTGTATCACAAACGGAACGCTAATTCCATGGTTGCTAACCATCACAAATTGAGCCGAAGCTCCTCAAACGGCTCGAAGACCATGGGTTGCTACCCCACCAATTTGAGTCGAAACTCCACAAAACGGGGTTTAGTCTCCCTCGTAGACAAAGAGACATCGCACATTGCTAGTCTAAATCACAAAGATGATCGTCATGATCAACGAGAAGTGTCAATTACACTAAGCTAGTAAATACATGAGTTTAGCTTCATGTCCCATAACCACTTGCTTAACTTAAATATTTACGAACAAACTATAGATCTCCACTAGAAAATTGTCACAAGAGATTCAATCGAACAAGTCCAAGAATTAACCGACGAAGTAAACGCAAGCGTTTCATACCACTCGTTTTACTAAGTCGTTTAATTAGATTTCTCATACGAGTGAGGTAAAGGTTTGTATATACTAATAGATTCGAAAACAGTTTAAGAAACGAGCTTTGTACTAAAATAGTGTTGAAATCATTTGAACAAGGAGTTTTGATATTTACTACTAGTATAGAAAACCTTTATATTTTTAAAGTGACAAATTACAAAGAAGATTGTAGGAACAATCAATCACTAAAATTCACAAACGAATATGTGAATAAAAATCCAATGAAACCGATAAAGAATCCATCAAAATGGATATTCAAAAATCCCTAAAAAGGAGTCATCAAAGTCATAACAAATGATAACAACACATAGGAAACAACACGAATCGATTAAAGTTGGAAATTCAAACAACTAGGCGAAATAGGCAAAAATGCACCAGGTCGGTCGGCCGGCTACAGAGCTCGGTCGACCGGACCCTATTCTCAAAATTCCTCGGGAAGCAGGTCGGTCGGCCGAACCCTGTAATTGGTCGACCGAACCTTAAACAGAGAAGTGCTTATGCACTTGGCAGTAGGTCGATCGGCCGGCAGCAGGGCTCGGTCGACCGGACTTGTTGCCAGTCCCTTCCCAGCCCATCCAAATGAGGTCCAACCTCGACCAAATTGCATTCTCTCAAGCAACGACGCTAAGGGATTATGCCAATCGACTACCCGGCCCCATAAGCTCTTCGATGCATACCCAAAACACATTCACACATCAAAGTTAAGATTTTTAAAGATTTGAACCCAAAACACTAAAAATTGGGATTTTCACCAAATCAATCCAAACCAAAATCAAATGCACATGAATAGGTGTTAGGAATTCATACCTAACAATCGAAGATAAATATAAGCATAGATGTGAGATAAAAATCTCACCTTTGAACCCAAGCAATTGAAAAAGAAGCTTGAAAGCAAAAGAGAATCAACCACTCTTCAAATCCAACTCAAGAAGCTTGATTCTAAGCTAACAAGAGAAACATTTCCTAAATTAGGTTTAGGAATATTTGAAATTGATAAGAGAATGAGTTGGAGAAGAAGAAGAGAAGCTTACCAATGGGTTCTTCTATTAGTTTGGAGCTAGAGCTTGATTTGCAAAAGGAAACTAGGGTTTTGGAGTCTTAATTTCCCATCTCTCCCACCATTGATGTTTTAAAACTGAAAAGAGGAGAAAGTGAGGGTGAATGGGAAGGAGTGGCTCAGATTTGAGTATAAGTTAAACATAGGGCCGAGCCCAAACCCAAACCCAAACCCAAAGTGAAAAAGTAGCAAAAATCAAATTTCTCCAAACATATCGAAGCTTATACTCAAAAAGGTCGCAAACGGCATTTTAAACTCAATGGGAGTGGTCCCGAGTCCTAATTCGACCGTATGCAAAAAGTAGCTTTTCGGACTAAATTCCGAGTATCGATAAAATATTTAAATATAAAAATCAACAAATATGCGGGTTGTTACAGTACCAATTAATTGTGTGACGAACCAATTAAATTTTGTAACGTACCAATTAATTATGTAACGTACTAATTAATTTTTAGGCTACAGCTTTTAAACACGTTCAGGAAGTTAAATTTTGAATTCTAATCAATTAATTTCAGTTTATAACGGCAACTAATAAATTTATATACGGACCCATTATATACACACAAAACAGCGCGTAACTTCCACATCGGACCTCCAAATTCAGCAAATAAGGTATCGTTGCGCTCGTCTTGTCAGCACGAGTCTAATAATATAAAGAAAAATCACGTTTGTTCAACAAATAAATATTCATTTTCCGAAATTTGCGGTCGCTGATACCGCTAATTGGACCATATAAAACTAATTTAATGCGTTAACGTTACCGGAAGTCTTCAACAAATGTTATTATATTTTTATTATAAATCTCTCTTAAATATTACAACATAAAACAATGACATTCCAAAAAAAAATTATGCAAATTAATTGCCAAAATACGTTACCCACAAATTTAATAAGGTTATTTTATTTAAAAGTTCTTTTATTCAAAAAAGATCTAGATAGTTACAACAAATTCTTACGTTATTAAAATTTTAGTTTCAAATTTGTCGCTAATTTCCGCAGGAATCCAATTTATTAGCAGTAAATTTCTCGGGTCGTTACAATTTGTAAATAATGTTCCTATTAAATCAGGAGAGTAAAAGGAAAGTGAATAAAATTAGAATGCATACAACAAACGCAGTGATTTTTGTCCCAAAAAAATGAAAATAACGGATTTAAATTTTATACGTTTTCTTGTATGTGTATATACATTATTTATTCCATCAAATAACGCGCCTTTTAAACGTGAAATTAAACAGTTTATTTATACACAAAGTTTTGGAAATTTATTACTTATATAAAAATATGATTTGTTTACACATTTAGTAAGATTTATATTCAAAAATGTACATAAGTAAAATATAAAATATTAAATTTTTAAAAGTATAAAACCAATTTTTTTAAAAGAACAAAAGGTGAAATAAACGTTGTTACGAATATATTAAATTAAACCAAAAGATTAAAAATTAAAAATTTAAAGATTTATAGCTTCAAAAAAAATGTTAAGTTTTAACCAAAATAAGAATTTTAGAATTTTCACACTAATAAAAATCTTGGGTGATTATTTATAATTAAATTTAGACAATCAAATTTCGAAAAATAAAACCCCAGAGTTATAAATGAAGAATAAAATATTGCTAAAATTTGGGCTGTTACATATGCAGACAAACTGTATGAAGCAATTGTATACACATACATGCTAAAATGCTGACTTCTTACACTTGCATTCAATATACAACATATAGGTTTGGTATGCATAATCAAATGCAGGCATCCACCTAAAAATATATATAGATTTGTCTAAAATGTACAAACAATGGATCCAAGATATAACCAAATATATGTACTTTACAGATCCAATACAAAGCTAATATAATCTATGTAGAATTGAACACTATATACACTATATATATATATATATATATATATATATATATATATATGTAGAGGTAATTTTTTTTAACAATAACTCATATGATTTTTAAAAAAATGTAATTCACGTAGTATAATTAAAACACAAAATACACACATAAACATTAATTAAAGCATCCTATAGAAAAATGAACGCACACCTTAAGCACATACACACATGCAAATATATTTGCGTGTATCAATACATTCATACTTATAAACAATATGAACAAATATATATTCATGTTAACATATATATGAAAAAACACGTGCATACCTTGATAAAAAAAAGGGGTTGCGCATAAACAGAGATGGGATGATGTGACGTGAAGCTCCAGGTCTGGGTGATGATGCTTCGGCAACTGTTGCCGAATGCGAGAGCAAGGAGGGTGGCGCATCGTGGAGGGGACCGAGACGACGGCAAAGTGGGGCTAATCTCTGGAGGAAGGGATGTGGGAGACGGCTTGCGCAAGGTTGCCTCGGTGGTTCAGGGGATGGCCGACATGAGCTGGTGGTTGCTAGCGATGAGGAGGCGGGTAGTGGTATCGGTTTTGTGGTGGTCGTGGTTGGTGGAGGCGCGGGAAGTGAGAGGGAGGGCAGCTTGGCGAATGTTGTATGGTGGAGGGACGTTTGGAGGCTCAGCCGGTGGTTGTTCAAGGCGGCGGAGCATGTGGAGAGGGCTGAGCTCGGGTGTGGGGCGCACGCTCGGCCAAAAAAAAAATTTGGAAGGAGGAGGAAGAAATTGCAGTGGTATGGTAGGCTAAATCTGGTAGTAAATGTATAATGTATGAGGAAAAATAATAGGAGGAGAATGAAGAATGTACACACGCCAGATCCAAAAATGAGAAGAGAAGGTGGAGTAGAGAAGAGGCAGAATGTGTGCAAAATGAACTGACACTAATGTTGGGAACAACAAAATAATAAATGAAACAGCAAATAATTTAAAATGGTGAGAATATCAAAAGTTAGATATCGGTTACCGAAAATGTAACAACCAGGTATTTTCAACCATTCGCATCCATTATAAGTGCATATGCAGACACTCATGCCGGAATTGAATTGCTCAAAATACCGTGTTGTAAATAAAATTTTGGCAAACCTCAGAATATACAGTAAATAAAAATCACAGATCTCAGACACAGAGTATATAAAAATGCAGCGGAAGAAAAAGAGATAGTAGTTCATGAAGCTACTATATAAAATATAAGATACATCAGAGTTAAATAAGATACAACCGAAGAGTAACAAGATACATCAGGTACAAATCAGATACATCACTGAAACACTGGATGCTGAAACACAATAGATGGCTGGATCTTCAAGGAAAGCTCCAACTCCGAAGGTGAATCTTGAATGCTAACTCAATCAATCTGACTCGAGCGTAAAGCAAAACACAAAACCCTCGAGTCAGGACATAAATACTTATAAACTGTAAATCAACTCAAGTGAACAGTAACAAAATGCATCAGTAACTTAAAGGATGCTTGGGACCGCCCATCCTCTAAGGATCCGTTAAACTATTTACTATGTAGTAATATACGCTATATACGGTAGTGACTAATCAGTAAAGTATAATCATATAGAAAATAGCGTTAAGGGGATGGTGAACCTTAACGCGGTCGGATCTTTAAAACCAAAATCGTAGTGGGCTCGATATAAGGATATGACACGGCACGCGAGGCAATGCCAGGGTGGATACACCGTTTGCACTCCCGGACCGGTGGTTACGGCAAGCCAGCAGCTTCCGCCCACCTCGAACAATACCCCCGAATCAAAATGGCGCCACATATCGAATCAAAAAAGTAATAGAATGGTTTCCGATGGAGCATGCTCGATGAAAGGGTGCGACCCTTTGTGTAGCCCGGTATAGCTCCTGTTTAAGTCATATATGCCAACTCACGGGAGTTGGGTCCACGTAATATACCTCGAGAACGTTGCCACAATCCTAGTTCATTCTGGAATCTCCACCGCGTACACAGTTGTTAAAGTGGTTTTCGGTATTGGTTGGTTATAAGAAAATATCCGATCCCGGTCTCTTTAACAACTAATCGTTATTATAACCCGTAGTTATAACTTTAAAATAATATTTTATACTTCAAAATAAAATATCCTTTTCAATCCAAATCTTTATCAAAATAAAGCTTAAATCATTTCCAAAACCATTTCAATATATCATCGTAAAATATCTTTCAATTCAAATATTTATCAAAATAAATATCAAGTCATTTCTAACCATTTCAATATATTAAATTTTCATACCCTTTCAACACTACCTTTCAAATCATTTTAATATATCAAAATATCATAACCTTTCAAAGCTTCGTTCAAAAATATCATATCTTTCAGAACTTCTTTTTAAATCATGTTAATATCAAAATGTCCTATCTTTCAAACTCCGTTTTTCAAATCATTTAATATCAAAAATATCTTCCAAAACTTCGTTTCAAATCATTTTAATATATCAAAATATCATATCTTTTCAAACTTCATTCATTTCAAATCATTATTCATTTTATTAAATCTAAAATACCATTTCAATTCATATTTCAAAACAGTTTATATTCCAAAAATTCTTTTTTATCATTTCAATGAAGTTATTATGTTTAATAATTAAATTATTAAATTTCCAAAAATTTCAACTTCCAAAGTTTATTTATTCACTTAAGTTTATCAAAACCGTGAAAATTCACTTTTCGCATCATTTAGCAAAAACTTATACGGAAAGTTACATTCAAAACAGTTCAATTTAAAAAAAGACAGCATTTTAAAATGTTATACTAGGTTTACTTAAATTTCGAATAACTTAGTTAAATTCAAAAATTATAGCACTTACAAAGATTGTTATAATAGCTTTTAATTCAATCTAGCTTTTTAGTTCATTATCATCAACTACAGCGTTTACAAATGCTGTAATATCATTTACATTGTAATTAATAGCATTTCAAAAATGCATTCAATTAACTTCAAATATTCAATAAAATTTCTCAACCAATTATATTTTTATTAAAAACATTTTTAACTTATAAAATCATACATTTTCACATTTATAAACATCATTTAATTTTCCTCAAGTTCATGATTTTATAAAGTTAAATTTCCATTCAAAAATCAAGATTTAATAATAATTCACTTATTAAAATGCAATGTTGAATTTTTAAAATCCATTACATTAAATTTCAACTTAACACTTAAGTTCAAATTCTCAAATATAACTTTGTTTTATTTTTATTTACTTAACTAAAAGTTCACTTTTACGTCAATTTCATAAATTTCCAGTTTTAGTTATATTTCAAAATACAATATTCATTCATTTCACATTTCAACTTTATTAAAATCATTAATATGATATAAAAATCACTTTAAATTTATTTAAATTCAAATTATCGTAAATTTGTCATAATTTCATATTCACTTAAATTTCCAATTATAATTAAATCAAAATTTCCAAAATAACTTACGTTCAAAATTTCTAACTTTTTCATTAATTCATTTCACTTACAATTATTCAGAAAATCAATAATAATTTACAAAAATCCTTTTTTTATTAAATTTAAAATCAAAATATTATAATAATTAAATTTCTAAAATATTTAAAATTTTAGAAAAACATATTTTAACTACGGGCCTGCATATAATTTTCTACGCTAGGTAAAGTGATATGGGTAATATATCATTTCAACCCATAATTTACAAAGAAAATCCGGGTTTTATCATTTCAAACCTGCAATCCCAAGTCAAAATGAAAAATTTAAAACCATTCAGGCCTATCATTTCAGCCCATAACATTTTTTCTAACAGGAAACTTGTAGTGTGATCATATACAGAAATAATATAAACAAGGTCAATATCACAACATACAGTCATATATCAGATGTCAGGTGAAAATTAGCAGTTTTAACATGGTAATAATATGGTAATAACATAGCATAGCATATCATATGATCATCATTAACTTGCATAAACATTTTTTATTACTAAACACTTGTCATCAATTCACTTTTCATAAGTATAAATGTCAGAGTGAGAAAGACTCAATTTTTCAAGCTGAAGACCAAAACAACAAACACAAGTGCGATTCCAAAAGCACGACCAGCACTATTTAGCATGACTTTTGATTTGAATGAATGGAGAGCCTTGATATTTGTCTTGTAAACAATAACCAAAACAAGGCAATATACACATAAATATTCAATGCAAAACAATGTTGAAACAATGAAAATACGAAGCAACAAAGGAATAGATTACTTGACCTTGCTTTAACCGTTAAAATGCTTGGCCTAGGAGGTTCTTGGGTTCAGCCATGATGATGATATAGCTCAGGTTTGGCACCATAACTCACGGCTAGAAGGAGTATGGAGTGGTAGGGTTATAACATGAAGCATACAATTGGTCAAGGCAACATATATGAAGTTTTTGAGCACAACAAGGCTCGACCTTGGGTCAAGTGGGTCTTGGCCATACTTGTACAGGTTTGGACAGTAGATGGAGGGGTGTGGGGAGGTCTGAAAAAGGTGGTGGTGGCGGCCTATGGTGATGGCCAAGGTGGTGGATGAAGATATGAAGTGATAGGGTGGCTATCATGAATGTTTCAAGGCTTTATGCATTGTTATTGTGGAGTTTTGGTTCATGGAGTCTTGGCCATGTCAATTTCAGATCTGGACAGATGCTAAAATGAAGTGTAGTGGTGGTAGCAAGGTGGTGTTCATGGCTAGAGGTGGTGGCCATGGTGAAGTATGAAGGTGGTGAAGTAATAGTGGTGGCTAGTGCATTGTTTTGGACATTATTTGTAATTTTGTGGAGTTTTGTCACCAAGGGAGGTGTGGCCATGGATGGATCTGAAATGATGGCTAGAGATTATGCTAAGTAAGAGTGGTAGGGGATGGTGGAGAGTATGGTGGTGATGGTGGGTGGTAGAGGCCAATCCAGAAAGCATAGAAAACTAGGCAAAATATATAGAAAATGAGAAGAAAAAGGTAGAAAAAAAGATGTAGCCATTACCAGATTTTTTTCTCAAGATGGAGGCCATGATTTTTAGGGTTTTGGAGCTTGAAAATTCGTGAATAATATGAGGGAGTCGGCTGCAAAGGATGAGGAATGGAATGGCTAAGATAAATTGATGTTTTAATTGCAAAAAGAAACGGATAAAACGTCTTTACGTTTCAGGCTTTTAAGATCTCTTAACTTTCTAAACCTTTTGCATTTCCTTTTCATTTTAATTTTATAAAAACAAAATAAACTCAGAAATGTTATTTAAAACCGAAACTAAGTAAGAATAAAATAAAATAAATAATTTACTTTAAGTAAAATAGAAAAAGGAAATAAGAAATTGCTTAAAAATAGCAACCCTGACATAAAAATTACAAGAAAATCTCCAATGACTTTGGAAAATTTATTACTTCACAAAAAAAATATTATAACACAAAATTTGAATTAAAAATGGTTTTAAAACATTTTCAAGGTAAAATAATAATTTAATTTTTATTAAATAGAAAGTTAAATAAAGAAAAATGCAGTAAATACCAACTAGGCTTTATAAATTGAAATAAATTCAAATAAACTTTAGAAAAATTATATTATCATTTTAAAAATACTTAAAAGTCAAAATATACATAATATAAAATATTATCACATATTAAAATTAAATATAACCAAGAAGAAGTAACTTATACAATTTAAAATAGTCATTGTTAAATAACCCTATATACGCACAATATTGTAAAGGGTATAACTTTCACAATTTACATCCAAACTCAACGAAACGAAAAGTGGTGTTCTTAGAATTTTATGTACTTTCATAATAAAAGAAAAAAAAATTAAAATTTTAAACTTTTAAAATTTTATGTTAAAAGTCACAGTTTGACTATTTTGACCAAAATCAGCATTTCAGGCAAATATTCAACTTACACAAGTTTGGAATTATAACACATATAAAAATCAAGATTATATTTAAATAATAAATTTAATCATTTCAAATAAGTAAAATAAGTTTTTAAATCAAAATCTTACATTAAAAATAATTAAAATATACAATAAAATAATTACAAAATACAGGGTTGTTACACTCTCCCCGACTCAAAACTTTTCGTCCCCGAAAAGGAATGAGGTATGGAAGGGCACAGAAAAGATAGAGTGAAATAGGATTAAGATAAGATGACAAGAAGATTGAAGTTATACCTGATAACTGTTGTTATAGGTAAGTTTAACAAGGTGGAGGTGATCTTTCCAAGATCCTCCAGAATCAAGAACACAAGCACGAAAAAGGTGGATTCAAAATGATTACCAAAGGTCTATCAAGATTATAGAAAGATTTCTAAACAGAAAGATTATAGAAAGATGCCTATACCGGTCTATAGCAAGATAAGGATAATAAGGACAACCAAAAGATAGTTTGAAAAACAAAATAAGGAAATAAATTTGAAAGCATGGAAATTTCAACTTAAATAGAGAATAAATCTTTACACAAGTTAACTAAATCTTAACTATCTCAAATTTCATTATATTATTATCCAATCATCTTAAATTAACAATTTTTAGAACCATGGGTTTGAAAAATAATCATTTATTACACTCACATTGTACTTAATAAATTTTATTCTTCTTTATTCCAAGTAAAGATTAGATTTATTCCTCTCAATATAGTTATCACTTATGTTAAACATACTTACACTTATTATAACAACTTTCTTTTAATCTTAGTTCTTTTAACATTATTTTATTGTAAGTTATTCAATTACCCCTTTTTATTTTATTTATCTCTATTAATCATTTTATAATTAAAATTTAAGTGTATAACATTTATTATAACCATTCAAATTTTATTTATAAAATCTTTTTATATCGTATATTATCCAATTACATTTTTAACTTCTGAAATTTTGGTAAGTTATATTTGAATGCAATTGTATCATACAAATAAAATTTCCAATTAAATCATTTCATGCTTGATATTCATCCAAAATTTGATTTTTTTTTGGAATTATTCTTTAAAATAAAATTTAAGAATTAAATTTCCGATTTCTTCAAACCATTTAGAGATAAGTAATAATATATATACATATATAATATGTCAAATCAAATTTCAATCATATATCTATATATGTATATATATTATAAATCAAGTCATATTTTAGAAATTCAAATCAATTTAATTTCCCAAAACAAAGCTGTAGCAAGACTACAGAACAGTATCCTAACTTCGAAACTCGAAAATGAACGTCGATGATGTCGCGACCATCACCGAAGTTATTTTCCAGCGACAAAGAGAAAAGCACAAATTTTAAACCTTTAAAAATTCTTTGAAAACAAATTCTATTCAAAATACTTTAAATAATATAACCTTTTAAAACTTTAAACCAAAGTTCGAAATAATCGGGATTTAAATCCTCAAATTCTTGTTTTAAATTCATTTCATTAAGTTCCATAAATTTACTTATATACCAAAATTTATTTCATTAACCAAATTTTTTTTTAAATATATTGTGTCCGTTTGTTATGTCAAAGTGTTTTGGAAATCTTATCGATAGCTGATCAAACGTATCGATCAGAAACCCAACTCAACATCAACAACTCAAACAATACAATATTTAAAACAAAACATAGATATACAAGTACACTTCAAAATGTTTGGAAGAATAGATTGGAAACAAAAGACAAGATGATTAAATAACAAAATAGGGAGGTGGATAAGCCTAAATAAATCACGGGCAACTTGTACCGGGTCAACCGTGGCTTAAAGAATAAGATCAATGTGGATTTTTCTAGGGTAAATCTACATTCGATCCCAAGAGTTAGAGTTTGGAATAACAAAAGATATTAGCATCTAAACCAAGGATAGATATAAATCTCTGGTGAATCGATGCTAATTGTAAAGGAGTTTTCCCCCTTTTTTTCAATTCAATTTGAAATTGGCGTGACCGCCGACTCACTAGAAAGATCATTCGAAGCGGAGTTATGGAATACTCCAGAGTCAAAAGAAGATGAATAGTGAGGGATACGAATGGAATTTGGAACTGTAGGAAACGTTCCAAAATACAAAGGAATCGAGTCAAAAGTGAGAGATTCAAACTCGAATGAAAGTGATTCTGTAAATACATTCACTCCATATGCTGAGTTTTGCCTAGAGCTACCAAAGCTCTGATACCAATTGTAACAACCAGGTATTTTCAACCATTCGCATCCATTATAAGTGCATAGGTAGACACTCATGCCGGAATTGAATTGCTCAAAATACCATGTTGTAAATAAAATTTTGGCAAACCTCAGAATATACAGTAAATAAAAATCACAGATCTCAGACACAGAGTATATAAAAATGCAGCGGAAGAAAAAGAGATAGTAGTTCATGAAGCTACTATATAAAATATAAGATACATCAGAGTTAAATAAGATACAACCGAAGAGTAACAAGATACATCAGGTACAAATCAGATACATCACTGAAACACTGGATACTGAAACAAAATAGATGGCTGGATCTTCAAGGAAAGCTCCAACTCCGAAGGTGAATCTTGAATGCTAACTCAATCAATCTGACTCGAGCGTAAAGCAAAACACAAAACCCTCGAGTCAGGACATAAATACTTATAAACTGTAAATCAACTCAAGTGAACAGTAACAAAATGCATCAGTAACTTAAAGGATGCTTGGGACCGCCCATCCTCTAAGGATCCGTTAAACTATTTACTATGCAGTAATATACGATATATACGGTAGTGTCTAATCAGTAAAATATAATCATATAGAAAATAGCGTTAAGGGGATGGTGAACCTTAACGCGGTCGGATCTTTAAAACCAAAATCGTAGTGGGCTTGATATAAGGATATGTGTAACATCCCGCCTTTTCGCACACTTTTAAACGACACACGTGCCAATTCAAAGCATACGCAAGGGCGGATTGTTATGGGGTAAATAAGAAAAACAGAGAAGAATTAAAACAAAACAGAATCTCACAGCGGAAGGATAAAATATAATAACAAATATACAGTTAATAAACAGTTTACAAAAGCTTGATTTTACTTATACAATGAATATCAGAGTTACACATACCAAATACGACAATGCAGCGGAATATAAAGAGTGTGGTGCAATACTATATATAGAATAATACTGATTCTTCGTCTTCGTCCTCCAAAGCTAAAACCTGTTATCCTGAAACGCTCGGACTGACCCGAGCGAATTTGAAAAGACAAAAACACTCGAGTCAGACTAGAATATCTTATGTGAGTTAAATAAACAGAAATAAATATGAGTGCAGTAACTTAAGAGATGCTCGGGATTTACATCTCCTAAGGATCCGTTAAACTATTTACTATGTAGTATATTGCGCTATTATAATAGTGTCTATTTATAAAATAAACTTACTTTTTAATAGCGTTAAGGGGTTACCCATATAGCCCTTAACACGTAATAGTCCCAGTAGTCCGTCCAATATCATAGTCCCTCCTGATCGGGAAGCCACCAGAGGATACCACACGGGCTACGGGAGAAAACCAAACTCGTACAAGGCGCGATAGGGTAGGTGACACGGCACAACTAGGCAATGCCAGGGTAGATATACCAATTGCTATCCAGGCTGATGGTAACGCGCAGCGCGCAGCTGCCGCCCACCTCGAACTAACTCCCCCAAAAATCAAAATATAGAAGTGGCCACTGAATCAATCCAAGTCAAAGTATAATATCGAAGAGGAGCGTCCGATCAGAGGAATGACCTCATTGGCCTGAGAATCGCTCCTGTTTTAGCCACCTTATGCCAACTCACGGGAGTTGGGTCCACGTATTTACCTTACAGGAAACATCGCCACCACCTACTTCATTCTGGAATCTCCACCGCGTACACGGTTAGTCAAAGTGGTTTTCGGTATCGACAGAGAGTATGTCCATATCCGATCCCGGTCTCTTTGCCAACCAATCGTTATTATAACACCGCGGTTATTTAAAAACAGTTTATACTTTAAACAAGAATATAATCCCTTTCAAAACCATAATATTACGATATCATTTCTTCTTTAAAAACACAAACAATTTATTTTCATATTATTTTATAAAAGCCCGAATCAATGATATCATTCCCCAAATAAAATTTTCCTTTCCAAAATTATGTCACTTTTTATTACTTAATATCCCATGTAACCAATATTTTGTTTGTAACTTTCAACATAATTCTTCGAAAATCCATAGTATTTTAAAACCATTATTTTCAAAACTAAATGGTTTGGATATTCAACGGTATGCGAATTAAAAAGGTTTAACTTTACTGTTGCTTTATAAAGAAATAAATTACATGGCTTTCCAAATATTTCTTCTTTTAAAGTTAAACCAAAATCCAAAATATTACTTCAAGTCCCAAAACCATTTCAATTTCTATATATATGAATCCATTGGAGTATTAATATTCAAAACTAAAGCTGGAATTCATTCTTTCAACAAATTAAATGTTTTATTATTTAGTTTTGAATATTCACATAAACCCATAAATAAATAAAACTCCAATTTCTAGTAATTTAATATATATAATTTTTTTCAATTTCAATTATACTAGAATATTCATTCCAATTTATCTTGGAAAAATCCAATTATAAATATCATATCTTAAATTTCCAACTTAACATTTAAACATATGATATAAATTTATCAAACTCCATTTTCCAAATTTTCTTCCATTTAAATAAAGGAATTTATATGCCTTTTAATTTCAAAATTTTCAACTTCATATGTATATAAATATGGAAGAAAAATATTTATACAGTATAAAATTTAAGATTATTATAAACCGTATTCCATCCAAACCATAGAAATCACATTTTAAAATAATTATATATATATCGCGGTGCCTGTATATAAAATTTTCTATCCTATGGTCAAGTGATACGGATATTTATCATTTCAATCTGCAAATTAAAATAAAACTTTGCGGTTTTATCATTTCAAACCACAATCCCGAATAATGAAATATGCATGATAAATTTTGCAATTTAATGATATGCAATAAACATTCACTCATCAACAACATCCATCATCCAATCGCAACCATCAACCAATCTCAATCAATAACAAAATATATATATGAACATATACAACAGGTGATAACTGTCAGTTTTATTCCAATTAAATTTATCAACTATTAATCTAATAGTTTTATATTCAGTAAAATTTTATATAACTGTTAACTAGCAGTTTATATGCAAACGATAATTTCTAACAGTCAATTACTACGCAATAAATCAATCAAATTAACAGTTTAATTCAATAAATTGCAATTCAACAGATATGAATGAAATAAGATGCCAAAAGCTCATAAATAAATTTCTATTC
The DNA here is from genome assembly GCA_030765085.1 of Allium cepa. NCBI lineage: Eukaryota > Viridiplantae > Streptophyta > Magnoliopsida > Asparagales > Amaryllidaceae > Allium > Allium cepa. The sequence continues at coordinate 337,538,578 of CM060932.1, read as the reverse complement.
ATTTCTAAAATTTATTTAACAAACATAAAAGCTTCTAGTAATTGTGAGTGGGTTAAAACACTCACCTTTGGAATTTAAATCGAATTTAAACTCGATTTAAATTCAAAAATTCGCCCGTCTCAGAATTCGTCCAAACCAGCGTCATCGAGTCCGGAATTAAATTACGATCCTAACAAAAAAAGTTTCGTGTGAATCCGACTTCGTATGAGAAAGTTATGCCGAAAAATGATAGTTGAATTCAAATTTGAAAAAAATAAAAGTGGTCCATATTCACCCCTTACAACATATGTGCCACGTCATCCCCTTATTCACGCGTATCATCTTCCTGATGCTGAGCACGCACGCGAAAATCAATTGACCAGAGCCCTAAATCTCGAACGCAGCCGCCCTACAGGGTATCAAACGCTAGTCCAACGAGCCGCCTCTCCTCACCGCATCGCACGGCCTGACCGCCTTCGCCTCCTCCACCAGGGACGCCTCCAACAGCGTCCAGATGACATAGCCGCCATGAATAAACCCCCCAGGCCGAAACCCTAGGTCGAAAAATCTCCCAATCTAACCGTTGATTCGCCCCAAAAATTATATAGATGTGATCTCCATCGTCCACTCTACAATACCCAGAAACCGTTTGACGATCTGACGAACTTTTGCGCGATGATGATGGATGGTTTTGGGGCTGTTTGAATTTATTCTGGATGAACGACAGCTCCAATCGAAAAACGAATTTCACCAGTAGATTACGCGTATCGAATACTTCAACATATATTTTTTTGAGAATTTTCAGAGGTGTTTGAATTTTCACTGAATTTTGGATTGAAGCAGATCTAGATTTTGCAACCATTGAGGAGAAGGAGGAGATGAAGAAATATGTACGTATATCCAACTGACAATAGAAAGGAGGCTAGGGTTTATCACGCTATACTTATAGTTAGGGTTGGGTTGGAGCGTATAGGCTAGAAGGGTGAACGTACGCAACAAACTATGGCCCAAAAAGCCCGCTACGCCTCCGGAACCGAATTTGTTAAAACTATATATCCAAATAGGTGTTTTAAAATATTCTGAACGCGATGGAAAAAGTTTCGCGACCAAATTCGATCGTATGAAGAAGTTATGCTGAAAACAAGATTTCCAAATTGATTTCAAATTGATTTTTAATAAAATTGATTTCAATGCGTTTCACGTCCGTACGATCAAACGACAAGTCCGATCGATACGAAACTTGAAACTCTATAACAATTCACCGATACGGATCCGATGAAACTGGTTTCGTCGAAATCCGAGTCCGTGACAAAAATGGCTATTTTTAATATTTATTAAATAAATCAAATAAATTAAAAATCCAATTATTTAATCTTATACTTTTATACTCTCCTCTTAAATCAAATTAAATAAATACTTGATTTCCATTCCAACTCATCTTTGGATTGCAATTAACCTTTTTACCATAATTAAATTCCAAATTATTAATAAATTTTCTCTCCATTTATTCGCCTTAATTTATTTAAGGAAATCCTAAATTAATATCTATTGCAATGATTTCAAATATCATTCCCTCATTTTCCTTAACTATTATTAATTCCAATTTTAATGAATCCAATATTATAGGTTTGATAAATCTATTAAATTCACTCAATTGTTTACAAATTACATTTTATATTCAATAACGTAATATTTTACGTTCAATTCTATTTTATATGCAGCAAATACCACTTGTTGAATTAAATACTCAAATCATAAATAAATCCTGCTTCTAAAGTTATACCAACAATGGTCCAGTTAAATTTGAATTAGCTTTACCTTTATTTTATGAAATTAACTAGTGTAATAAATCCAAATTAATAAAGAAGGTTAGATTCCCATACTACTTCTTTGGGTTTCAATTAACCTTTTATGGCGAGTATGAATTTCAATGTATAATTGAAACCTTTATATCCATTAAATTTTTACTATCATTCAATATCTACATATTCTAGCTAAATTTCAACTAACATATAAATTAGCTATTCCAACTTCCATAAATTGCGATTATCATACTATAGAAATTTAATTCCATCAACCACATAAATAAAAGTTGATCCCCATCTATTTACCTTATCACGTTTGCATAAATTTATTCGATGGTCACTTTTAATTAGTAACTATCCATTTTCCAAATCCAAATGTAAATCTTCCACTTTTGAATTCTTATATTAAATGGAATTTATTCTAGGTAATATTTTTACTAATATTTACTGATTCAACATTTATATGTTTCTAAAAATTAACTCCAACCAAATGTGACAGGTTACATTTCATTTCTATGCAATATATACTCATTTTTATTCCATTCATTTGGTTACTGCGTCGAAATCTATTTATTACTAATACTAACGTTATTATCATCAATTATAATTGGATTCCAAATTTTTATTCAATACTGTGAAAAATAACTTTCATATAAATCAAATCCTTTTTATACCTAATTCAAATTGGATTATATTCCAATTCCTATAACTAGGTCTTAAGTCACCATTTACATATTTAGCGTTTATTTAAATCTCCGTTTATAAATTTAGAGTTTCTACTAAATTGAATTATACAACTTATGAACTTTAACAAATTTAGTCCACCTAATAAATTTTCTAATGTTTATATATTGGAAATCCGATTCAGCTATCATTTCATTAATACCTTTTAAATCAACTAATTATAACTAATAACTACCCACCAATTTACGTTAATCCAATCTATGCCACATAAATATTTAATTGTTAACATTGAATTATAATCACCATATCAATCCCTATATTTACTCAAAAAAATCTTAAGACTTATATTTCCTTCTACATTAGATTAGCAAATTCTATTAAATTCAATTCATTAAATATTATTAATTTAACGGGTCGTTACAATCTCCCCCACTCAAAACTTTTCGTCCCCGAAAAGGAAAGAAGGGAGGAGGAAGAATAACAGTGCATTTTACTTCAAATATTAACTTATATTTTACTGGATTAATTTCCTTAAATGAAATACACTGGTTTTAAAATTATTATATCCTTTAATACTTGAATTATTAAAGTTGGAAAAATATTTCAACAAAATTCTAAGTCCAAAATTTACGGAAAATTTTGGCAGAGTCTCCTTTGTACGGAGGAACTCTGGAGAAAATATAATATCCAAATATACAAATATTTTACATATATATCCAAAATAAAATATCCCACACGGGAAAAATATATAAAATAGCGCTTTAAACGTAATCCGAAAACGTACCTATTTGTCGGGCAATATACGCTTATTATTTTGGAACCAAAAGCAGTAGCAGTTGCTTCCAACACCTGTATTCACTTATAAAATCTAAAAGGTTAAATATTTATTTTACAGTGAATGTTTAGGTGGATTCAATCATTCATATCCAATCAAATGCAACAACCATAGATTTTAGCAAACAGCACACACCACAACAAACAATCATTAAATCAAACAAACAATTTGTTGTTCGGCTCAAATTCTGAAGTTGTACGAATGAAGAATAACTATCAAGTGCATCCGTTGCTCAACAGCCTTAGATGGAACAAAGATAGATTATTTGTTCATCCAACAACTCCACCATTCCTTACCCAACAAACATACATCAACCAAACAATTCAAACCAACACCAAAATAGCTGATTATACATTCATTTCATAATTCAGTGTTTTGATTTTCTTCCCTTTATTTATGGAGGAATTCCTTTATTTCTTACAAGTTTTATTTTCCAATTATCACCAAATTCATTATATTTGTATTTCCTTTTTATTACTTAAGTTTCCTTTTTATCACTTAAGTTTATAAAATAAATTCTCATTAATAACAACAAATATTTTGAATATCTTCATTTCCTTACTCTTCACTTGTAAGATTTCCTTTAAATTCTAAATCTGCTAACATTCATTCTTACAAGTGGAAGTTTTTATTTATTCATCAACTATGAATTGCAGTCATTTCAAATTTTCCTACTTTCCATTATATTAAAATAGGGGAGATTAAAACATACTTAGGTTAATAATCATCCAATCAATTCTTATTTTTGAATTTCATTTTATATACTTAGGTTCATATCATCTATTAATAATTCTTAACCCTTTTCAGTAACATTTCAATTATAACCTAAGTTTATACCATTAAATTCTTATTATAACAGTAATTTATTGAATACTTCATTATTTCTAAAATTCCTACTTGTAAAATATTCAATTCTAGTTTCTCCTTTAACATTTCAACTTTTATATATTGGTAAGTTATTTATGTTAAAGAAAAAGCAATTGAACTTATACAAGTTTAATCTCCATTCTTTAATTAATTAAATGCTTATCCATATTACTCTTTATCTCATATGTATGCAAATTCCTCTTTATAGCTTTGCAATAATTCTCTTATTAAATTAGAGGTTTCAATTCATTTATTACTTAACTCATTTCATTAACAAAATTTTTCATCAATTAATTAATGGAAATTTAAGAATTAAACACCGGGTCAAATTTCAAAATTACTTTAAATAATAGATAATTAATTTCTTACAACCTTTATATCTCTAATAATCTTTAAACAATTAAAATTTCAATTTATTTCAAAATAATGGATGAATAAGTTCTTACAACTCACTATCTCTAGTTATAGTTAGAACAATAAAAGAAAATTTTTAGAAAATTTCAAAATAAATCTGCAGTAGAATTTACTACAGTGGCCTTTCCCCTTCGAAACTCGAAAATGAAAGTCGATGATGCGGCCGTCATCACCGAAATTATTTTCCAGCGACAGAGAGGGAAGTACACATTTATTTCTCCCAAAATCTTCTTTTAAAACAATTCTTCCAAATTATACTATATTTATATAAGAAATTACTTATAAACCAAATCATTATCTTTCACAAATTCTTTGAAAGCAAATTTTCAAAAATCCCGGACTTAAGTTCTAAAATCTCCAAATTGGTTTTATTATAATTTCAACTTAGCTTCAGTTATTAAAATATTTTATTTCCTACCACCCAATCTATAGCAACCAGATATATATATATACCTTTATAAAAGTATTTTTATATATAGAAAATATAATAGGCAAAATTATTTCATTCACCTATATTAAAACGGATATTATGTCGGTCTGTCCTATTAAGTGTTTAGAAATCCTTATTGATGGCATAGCGTCCCATGCATCAACCAGAATTTATAAATACAAAACGGAACAGAGCAACACAATATAAAATCTTTTTATAAAACTAACAAATACGCTCTCTCATATATATACACTCAACGACTCCCATAGGATATTACTACCCTATTAACAAAGAGTCAAACCCCACAAAGCCAAGGTTTATCGCTAAACCAAAGCTCTGATACCAACTGTAACATCCCGCCTTTTCGCACACTTTTAAACGACACACGTGCCAATTCAAAGCATACGCAAGGGCGGATTGTTATGGGGTAAATAAGAAAAACAGAGAAGAATTAAAACAAAACAGAATCTCACAGCGGAAGGATAAAATATAATAACAAATATACAGTTAATAAACAGTTTACAAAAGCTTGATTTTACTTATACAATGAATATCAGAGTTACACATACCAAATACGACAATGCAGCGGAATATAAAGAGTGTGGTGCAATACTATATATAGAATAATACTGATTCTTCGTCTTCGTCCTCCAAAGCTAAAACCTGTTATCCTGAAACGCTCGGACTGACCCGAGCGAATTTGAAAAGACAAAAACACTCGAGTCAGACTAGAATATCTTATGTGAGTTAAATAAACAGAAATAAATATGAGTGCAGTAACTCAAGAGATGCTCGGGATTTACATCTCCTAAGGATCCGTTAAACTATTTACTATGTAGTATATTGCGCTATTATAATAGTGTCTATTTATAAAATAAACTTACTTTTTAATAGCGTTAAGGGGTTACCCATATAGCCCTTAACACGTAATAGTCCCAGTAGTCCGTCCAATATCATAGTCCCTCCTGATCGGGAAGCCACCAGAGGATACCACACGGGCTACGGGAGAAAACTAAACTCGTACAAGGCGCGATAGGGTAGGTGACACGGCACAACTAGGCAATGCCAGGGTAGATATACCAATTGCTATCCAGGCTGATGGTAACGCGCAGCGCGCAGCTGCCGCCCACCTCGAACTAACTCCCCCAAAAATCAAAATATAGAAGTGGCCACTAAATCAATCCAAGTCAAAGTATAATATCGAAGAGGAGCGTCCGATCAGAGGAATGACCTCATTGGCCTGAGAATCGCTCCTGTTTTAGCCACCTTATGCCAACTCACGGGAGTTGGGTCCACGTATTTACCTTACAGGAAACGTCGCCACCACCTACTTCATTCTGGAATCTCCACCGCGTACACGGTTAGTCAAAGTGGTTTTCGGTATCGACAGAGAGTATGTCCATATCCGATCCCGGTCTCTTTGCCAACCAATCGTTATTATAACACCGCGGTTATTTAAAAACAGTTTATACTTTAAACAAGAATATAATCCCTTTCAAAACCATAATATTACGATATCATTTCTTCTTTAAAAACACAAACAATTTATTTTCATATTATTTTATAAAAGCCCGAATCAATGATATCATTCCCCAAATAAAATTTTCCTTTCCAAAATTATGTCACTTTTTATTATTTAATATCCCATGTAACCAATATTTTGTTTGTAACTTTCAACATAATTCTTTGAAAATCCATAGTATTTTAAAACCATTATTTTCAAAACTAAATGGTTTGGATATTCAACGGTATGCGAATTAAAAAGGTTTAACTTTACTGTTGCTTTATAAAGAAATAAATTACATGGCTTTCCAAATATTTCTTCTTTTAAAGTTAAACCAAAATCCAAAATATTACTTCAAGTCCCAAAACCATTTCAATTTCTATATATATGAATCCATTGGAGTATTAATATTCAAAACTAAAGCTGGAATTCATTCTTTCAACAAATTAAATGTTTTATTATTTAGTTTTGAATATTCACATAAACCCATAAATAAATAAAACTCCAATTTCTAGTAATTTAATATATATAATTTTTTTCAATTTCAATTATACTAGAATATTCATTCCAATTTATCTTGGAAAAATCCAATTATAAATATCATATCTTAAATTTCCAACTTAACATTTAAACATATGATATAAATTTATCAAACTCCATTTTCCAAATTTTCTTCCATTTAAATAAAGGAATTTATATGCCTTTTAATTTCAAAATTTTCAACTTCATATGTATATAAATATGGAAGAAAAATATTTATACAGTATAAAATTTAAGATTATTATAAACCGTATTCCATCCAAACCATAGAAATCACATTTTAAAATAATTATATATATATCGCGGTGCCTGTATATAAAATTTTCTATCCTATGGTCAAGTGATACGGATATTTATCATTTCAATCTCCAAATTAAAATAAAACTTTGCGGTTTTATCATTTCAAACCACAATCCCGAATAATGAAATATGCATGATAAATTTTGCAATTTAATGATATGCAATAAACATTCACTCATCAACAACATCCATCATCCAATCGCAACCATCAACCAATCTCAATCAATAACAAAATATATATATGAACATATACAACAGGTGATAACTGTCAGTTTTATTCCAATTAAATTTATCAACTATTAATCTAATAGTTTTATATTCAGTAAAATTTTATATAACTGTTAACTAGCAGTTTATATGCAAACGATAATTTCTAACAGTCAATTACTACGCAATAAATCAATCAAATTAACAGTTTAATTCAATAAATTGCAATTCAACAGATATGAATGAAATAAGATGCCAAAAGCTCATAAACAAATTTCTATTCATTTATAAAATTTATTTAACAAACATAAAAGCTTCTAGTAATTGTGAGTGGGTTAAAACACTCACCTTTGGAATTTAAATCGAATTTAAACTTGATTTAAATTCAAAAATTCGCCCGTCTCAGAATTCGTCCAAACCAGCGTCATCGAGTCCGGAATTAAATTACGATCCTAACAAAAAAAGTTTCGTGTGAATCCGACTTCGTATGAGAAAGTTATGCCGAAAAATGATAGTTGAATTCAAATTTGAAAAAAATAAAAGTGGTCCATATTCACCCCTTACAACATATGTGCCACGTCATCCCCTTATTCACGCGTATCATCTTCCTGATGCTGAGCACGCACGCGAAAATCAATTGACCAGAGCCCTAAATCTCGAACGCAGCCGCCCTACAGGGTATCAAACCCTAGTCCAACGAGCCGCCTCTCCTCACCGCATCGCACGGCCTGACCGCCTTCGCCTCCTCCACCAGGGACGCCTCCAACAGCGTCCAGATGACATAGCCGCCACGAATAAACCCCCCAGGCCGAAACCCTAGGTCGAAAAATCTCCCAATCTAACCGTTGATTCGCCCCAAAAATTATATAGATGTGATCTCCATCGTCCACTCTACAATACCCAGAAACCGTTTGACGATCTGACGAACTTTTGCGCGATGATGATGGACGGTTTTGGGGCTGTTTGAATTTATTCTGGATGAACGACAGCTCCAATCGAAAAACGAATTTCACCAGTAGATTACGCGTATCGAATACTTCAACATATATTTTTTTGAGAATTTTCTGAGGTGTTTGAATTTTCACTGAATTTTGGATTGAAGCAGATCTAGATTTTGCAACCATTGAGGAGAAGGAGGAGATGAAGAAATATGTACGTATATCCAACTGACAATAGAAAGGAGGCTAGGGTTTATCACGCTATACTTATAGTTAGGGTTGGGTTGGAGCGTATAGGCTAGAAGGGTGAACGTACGCAACAAACTATGGCCCAAAAAGCCCGCTACGCCTCCGGAACCGAATTTGTTAAAACTATATATATCCAAATAGGTGTTTTAAAATATTCTGAACGCGATGGAAAAAGTTTCGCGACCAAATTCGATCGTATGAAGAAGTTATGCTGAAAACAAGATTTCCAAATTGATTTCAAATTGATTTTTAATAAAATTGATTTCAATGCGTTTCACGTCCGTACGATCAAACGACAAGTCCGATCGATACGAAACTTGACACTCTATAACAATTCACCGATACGGATCCGATGAAACTGGTTTCGTCGAAATCCGAGTCCGTGACAAAAATGGCTATTTTTAATATTTATTAAATAAATCAAATAAATTAAAAATCCAATTATTTAATCTTATACTTTTATACTCTCCTCTTAAATCAAATTAAATAAATACTTGATTTCCATTCCAACTCATCTTTGGATTGCAATTAACCTTTTTACCATAATTAAATTCCAAATTATTAATAAATTTTCTCTCCATTTATTCGCCTTAATTTATTTAAGGAAATCCTAAATTAATATCTATTGCAATGATTTCAAATATCATTCCCTCATTTTCCTTAACTATTATTAATTCCAATTTTAATGAATCCAATATTATAGGTTTGATAAATCTATTAAATTCACTCAATTTTTTACAAGTTACATTTTATATTCAATAACGTAATATTTTACGTTCAATTCTATTTTATATGCAGCAAATACCACTTGTTGAATTAAATACTCAAATCATAAATAAATCCTGCTTCTAAAGTTATACCAACAATGGTCCAGTTAAATTTGAATTAGCTTTACCTTTATTTTATGAAATTAACTAGTGTAATAAATCCAAATTAATAAAGAAGGTTAGATTCCCATACTACTTCTTTGGGTTTCAATTAACCTTTTATGGCGAGTATGAATTTCAATGTATAATTGAAACCTTTATATCCATTAAATTTTTACTATCATTCAATATCTACATATTCTAGCTAAATTTCAACTAACATATAAATTAGCTATTCCAACTTCCATAAATTGCGATTATCATACTATAGAAATTTAATTCCATCAACCACATAAATAAAAGTTGATCCCCATCTATTTACCTTATCACGTTTGCATAAATTTATTCGATGGTCACTTTTAATTAGTAACTATCCATTTTCCAAATCCAAATGTAAATCTTCCACTTTTGAATTCTTATATTAAATGGAATTTATTCTAGGTAATATTTTTACTAATATTTACTGATTCAACATTTATATGTTTCTAAAAATTAACTCCAACCAAATGTGACAGGTTACATTTCATTTCTATGCAATATATACTCATTTTTATTCCATTCATTTGGTTACTGCGTCGAAATCTATTTATTACTAATACTAACGTTATTATCATCAATTATAATTGGATTCCAAATTTTTATTCAATACTGTGAAAAATAACTTTCATATAAATCAAATCCTTTTTATACCTAATTCAAATTGGATTATATTCCAATTCCTATAACTAGGTCTTAAGTCACCATTTACATATTTAGCGTTTATTTAAATCTCCGTTTATAAATTTAGAGTTTCTACTAAATTGAATTATACAACTTATGAACTTTAACAAATTTAGTCCACCTAATAAATTTTCTAATGTTTATATATTGGAAATCCGATTCAGCTATCATTTCATTAATACCTTTTAAATCAACTAATTATAACTAATAACTACCCACCAATTTACGTTAATCCAATCTATGCCACATAAATATTTAATTGTTAACATTGAATTATAATCACCATATCAATCCCTATATTTACTCAAAAAAATCTTAAGACTTATATTTCCTTCTACATTAGATTAGCAAATTCTATTAAATTCAATTCATTAAATATTATTAATTTAACGGGTCGTTACAATATGACACGGCACGCGAGGCAATGCCAGGGTGGATACACCGTTTGCACTCCCGGACCGGTGGTGATGGCAAGCCAGCAGCTTCCGCCCACCTCGAACAATACCCCCAAATCAAAATGGCGCCACATATCGAATCACAAAAGTAATAGAATGGTTTCCGATGGAGCATGCTCGATGAAAGGGTGCGACCCTTTGTGTAGCCCGGTATAGCTCCTGTTTAAGTCATATATGCCAACTCACGTGAGTTGGGTCCACGTAATATACCTCGAGAACGTTGTCACCATCCTACTTTATTCTGGAATCTCCACCGCGTACACAATTGTTAAAGTGGTTTTCGGTATTGGCTGGCTATAAGACAATATCCGATCCCGGTCTCTTTAACAACCAATCGTTATTATAACCCGTAGTTATAACTTTAAAATAATATTTTATACTTCAAAATAAAATATCCTTTTCAATCCAAATCTTTATCAAAATAAAGCTTAAATCATTTCCAAAACCATTTCAATATATCATCGTAAAATATCTTTCAATTCAAATATTTATCAAAATAAATATCAAGTCATTTCTAACCATTTCAATATATTAAATTTTCATACCCTTTCAACACTACCTTTCAAATCATTTTAATATATCAAAATATCATAACCTTTCAAAGCTTCAGTTCCAAAATATCATATCTTTCAGAACTTCTTTTTAAATCATGTTAATATCAAAATGTCCTATCTTTCAAACTCCGTTTTTCAAATCATTTAATATCAAAAATATCTTCCAAAACTTCGTTTCAAATCATTTTAATATATCAAAATATCATATCTTTTCAAACTTCATTCATTTCAAATCATTATTCATTTTATTAAATCTAAAATACCATTTCAATTCATATTTCAAAACAGTTTATATTCCAAAAATTCTTTTTTATCATTTCAATGAAGTTATTATGTTTAATAATTAAATTATTAAATTTCCAAAAATTTCAACTTCCAAAGTTTATTTATTCACTTAAGTTTATCAAAACCGTGAAAATTCACTTTTCGCATCATTTAGCAAAAACTTATACGGAAAGTTACATTCAAAATAGTTCAATTTAACAAAAGACAGCATTGTAAAATGTTATAGTAGGTTTGCTTAAATTTCGAATAACTTAGTTAAATTCAAAACTTATAGCACTTACAAAGATTGCTATAATAGCTTTTAATTCAATTTAGCTTTTTAGTTCATTATCATCAATTACAGCGTTTACAAATGTTGTAATATCATTTACATTGTAATTAATAGCATTTCAAAAATGCATTCAATTAACTTCAAATATTCAATAAAATTTCTCAACCAATTATATTTTTATTAAAAACATTTTTAACTTATAAAATCATACATTTTCACATTTATAAACATCATTTAATTTTTCTCAAGTTCATGATTTTATAAAGTTAAATTTCCATTCAAAAATCAAGATTTAATAATAATTCACTTATTAAAATGCAATGTTGAATTTTTAAAATCCATTACATTAAATTTCAACTTAACACTTAAGTTCAAATTCTCAAATATAACTTTGTTTTATTTTTATTTACTTAACTAAAAGTTCACTTTTACGTCAATTTCATAAATTTCCAGTTTTAGTTATATTTCAAAATTTCAACTTACAATATTCATTCATTTCACATTTCAACTTTATTAAAATCATTAATATGATATAAAAATCATTTTAAATTTATTTAAATTCAAATTATCATAAATTTATCATAATTTCATATTCACTTAAATTTCCAATTATAATTAAATCAAAATTTCCAAAATAACTTACGTTCAAAATTTCTAACTTTTCATTAATTCATTTCACTTACAATTATTCAGAAAATCAATAATAATTTACAAAAATCCTTTTTTTATTAAATTTAAAATCAAAATATTATAATAATTAAATTTCTAAAATATTTAAAATTTTAGAAAAACATATTTTAACTACGGGCCTGTATATAATTTTCTACGCTAGGTAAAGTGATATGGGTAATATATCATTTCAACCCATAATTTACAAAGAAAACCGGGTTTTATCATTTCAAACCCGCAATTTCAAGTCAAAATGAAAAATTTAAAACCATTCAGGCCTATCATTTCAGCCCATAACATTTTTTCTAACATGAAACTTGCAGTGTGATCATATACAGAAATAATATAAACAAGGTCAATATCACAATATACAGTCATATATCAGATGTCAGGTGAAAATTAACAGTTTTAACATGGTAATAATATGGTAATAACATAGCATAGCATATCATATGATCATCATTAACATGCATAAACATCTTTTATTAATAAACACTTGTCATCAATTCACTTTTCATAAGTATAAATGTCAGAGTGAGAAAGACTCACTTTTTCAAGCGGAAGACCAAAACAACAAACACAAGTGCGATTCCAAAAGCACGACAAGCACGATATAGCATGACTTTTGATTTGAATGAATGGAGAGCCTTGATATTTGTCTTGTAAACAATAACCAAAACAAGACAATATACACATAAATATTCAACGCAAAAGAATGTTGAAACAATGAAAATACGAAGCAACAAAGGAATAGATTACTTGACCTTGCTTTAACCATTCAAATGCTTGGCCTAGGAGGTTCTTGGGTTCAGCTATGATGATGATATAGCTCAGGTTTGGCACCATAACTCACGGCTAGAAGGAGTATGGAGTGGTAGGGTTATAACATGAAGCATACAATTGGTCAAGGCAACATATATGAAGTTTTTGAGCACAACAAGGCTCGGCCTTGGGTCAAGTGGGGCTTGGCCATACTTGTACAGGTTTGGACAGTAAATGGAGGGGTGTGGGGAGGTCTGGAAAAGGTGGTGGTGGCGGCCTATGGTGGTGGATAAGGTGGTGGATGAAGATATGAAGTGATAGGGTGGCTATCATGAATGTTTCAAGGCTTTATGCATTGTTTTTGTGGAGTTTTGGTTCATGGAGTCTTGGCCATGTCAATTTCAGATCTGGACAGAGGCTAAAATGAAGTGTAGTGGTGGTAGCAAGGTGGTGTTCATGGCTAGAGGTGGTGGCCATGGTGAAGTATGAAGGTGGTGAAGTAATAGTGGTGGCTACTGCATTGTTTTGGACATTATTTGCAATTTTGTGGAGTTTTGTCACCAATGGATGTGTGGCCATGGATAGATCTGAAATGATGGCTGGAGATTATGCCAAGGAAGAGTGGTAGGGGATGGTGGAGAGTATGGTGGTGATGGTGGGTGGTAGAGGCCAATCCAGAAAGCATAGAAAACTAGGCAAAATACATAGAAAATGAGAAGAAAAAGGTAGAAAAAAAGATGTAGTCATTACCAGATTTTTTTTCTCAAGATGGAGGCCATGATTTTTAGGGTTTTGGAGCTTGAAAATTCATGAATAATATGAGGGTGTCGGCTGCAAAGGATGAGGAAAGGAATGGCTAAGATAAATTGATGTATTGATTGCAAAAAGAAACGGATAAAACGTCTTTACGTTTCAGGCTTTTAAGATCTCTTAACTTTCTAAACCTTTTGCATTTCCTTTTCTTTTTAATTTTATAAAAACAAAATAAACTCAGAAATGTTATTTAAAACCGAAACTAAGTAAGAATAAAATAAAATAAATAATTTACTTTAAGTAAAATAGAAAAAGGAAATAAGAAATTGCTTAAAAATAGCAACCCTGACATAAAAATTACAAGAAAATCTCCAATGACTTTGGAAAATTTATTACTTCACAAAAAAAATATTATAATACAAAATTTGAATTAAAAATGGTTTTAAAACATTTTCAAGGTGAAATAATAATTTAATTTTTATTAAATAGAAAGTTAAATAAAGAAAAATGCAGTAAATACCAACTAGGCTTTATAAATTGAAATAAATTCAAATAAACTTTAGAAAAATTATATTATCATTTTAAAAATACTTAAAAGTCAATAGTCATTGTTAAATAACCCTATATACGCACAATATTGTAAAGGGTATAACTTTCACAATTTACATCCAAACTCAACGAAACGAAAAGTGGTGTTCTTAGAATTTTATGTACTTTCATAATAAAAGAAAGAAAAATTAAATTTTTAAACTTTTAAAATTTTAAGTTAAAATTCACAGTTGGACTATTTTGACCAAAATCAGCATTTCAGGCAAATATTCAACTTACACAAGTTTGGAATTATAACTCATATAAAAATCAAGATTATATTTAAATAATAAATTGAATCATTTCAAATAAGTAAAATAAGTTTTTAAATCAAAATCTTACATTAAAAATAATTAAAATATACAATAAAATAATTACAAAATACAGGGTTGTTACATGAAAAGAATAAAAGCTGATGTCTATTCGATTTATACAGTGAAAACTGAATTATCACAACGAAGCAAAAGGACGAACCGTTACGGTTAACAGTCTCGCGTGCTTCACCGCGCATAGAACAACGAAACATAGAATTTAAATATACCGTGGAGATCAGCACGACGAGACGACCAAAACGGTATACAGATGTCAGTGGTACGATAGAAATATATGTCATTTTATATTGTAAAATATTCGGTTACATGTTAACTTTTTAAAATTTTAGGTAAGTTATATATAATGCGATTGAGTATTATTCAAATAAAATTTTGCAATTCACTTATTTCAAGTTAAGTATTTAGTCAAAAATTTTGGCTTCATTAAAATCATCCTTAAACCAAAATCATAAGAATTAATTTTCGGTTACCTTCAAACCATTTATACATAAAATATATATATATATATATATATATATCAAATCAAATTTAAAATCTCCAATATATACTATAAATCAAGTCATGTTTAGAAATTTAAACTAATTTTTCCTTTCAAACAAAAGTGTAGCAGGGCTACAGAATAGTCTATTCACTTCGAAACTCGAAAATGAATGTCGTTGATGCGGCCGTCATCACCGAAATTATTTCCCGGCGACAAAGAGAAGAGCACTGATTTAAACATTTAAAATTCTTTGAAACGATTTCTATTTGAAAATATTTTAAATCCTATACTCTTTTAAACTTTTAAAATCAATGTTTGAAATCACCGGAAATCAAATTCTCAAATTTATGATTTAAATTCATTTAAATTTCCAAGTCAATTTATAAACTAAGTTTTATAATTCCGTTTATTTATATGTTGGTAAATCAGTGGTTTACAAAACAATAAATGAAAATCAAATAACATCATTTAGTTAATCCATTCATTTATCAATTATCAGAAAATTTACTTATAATCATACCAAATTTTATTTTATTAACCAAATTTTGAAAACAATATTGTGTCAGTTTGATCTGTTCAGGTATTTTGGAAATTCTATCGATAGCGTTGATCAGACGAATCGATCGAAAACCCAAATCAACATCAACAACTCAAACAACACAATATATGTAAAACATTTTTAATATTAATTTTCAAATACACTTCCTCGCTCGACGATACAAGGATGGTTTCAAAATAAGTATAGAGATTCAAACTGACGACCCGACTTTTGTCAATTAGAGTAAAAGGGCACATGTACTAAATCCTTACATTTGTCAATTAGAGTAGGTTATTAATTCACATTTGTTTCATTAGTTACTTAAGATGCTAACACTTTTTTTATACATATTTTACTTATTTTTTTTATTTAATTTAAAAGTAAGTAAAACCCTTTATTTGTTAATACTTATGTATAGATTATTTTCATATGTAAATGTGTATGTGCATTCCTTTTTAAAGAAAATGAAATAAAATAAATCACATAAAAATGAAAGCTTATCAAATAATTTAATATGTTTATTCTTTGAATTCAAAATTAATTCAAATTCAAATGCTATTCATTCATTTAAAAATTCCATTTAAAGCTAATTTATATTAACATACTTAATTTAAAAATAATAATATTGTCTTTTAAAATCTATCTATATTAATACATTTATTATTATTTAAAAGCAACGTATTTATTAATTTAAATAATTTATAAAAGAAATTATAAATTACTTATCACTTGTCTAACTTATTTAAATGCATTAATGTTTTATATATAAAGGGTATTTTAAATTTACTTATATAATTTCCAAATTATCAAAATGAATATTAGAATTTAAAAACAAGATTTTGTCTGTTTATTAAATTTCAAATCAAAACTTATCTATTTACAATATATATATATATATATATAAATATATATATATGCACATTATAAATAGGAAAACATTTTATTAGTTTTCAAAAGATAAAATTCACCAATTAAATATCTATTTAATTGGATTATTAAATCAAGTTAAATTTTATTAACAAAATTTTATCAAACCAATTTAATTTTAAATACAGATTATTAAATTGATATTGCTAAAATTTCCGGGATATCACATTCAAATTGATGGAAATCAAATCAAAGAGAAATTTGATTCGATAATAAGTTCGAAACAGAAGATAAGATAATTCAATTAACAGAATCGGGAGATGGATAAGCTTATTTAATTCATGGGCAACCTTAACCGGATCGACCGTGACTTCAAGAATTAGATCGATGCAGAATTCCGAGGCAAATCAACATTCGATCTCGAGAAATAGAATTCAGACATAGCAGGGAATAGATAGCATCGAAAATCGAGGATACAGAAATCTCCGTTAAATCGATGCCTATTGTAAAGGAGTTTTACCCATTTACAAATAATTCGATGATTGGCGAGACCGCCGATTCATTATAAAGATCATTCGAAGTGGAGTTATGGGATACTCCAGAATTGAAAGAAAATGAATAGTAAGGGACACGAATGAATTTCAAAACCGAGGGAACGTTCCAAAATTCAAAGGAATTGAGTCAAAAGGAAGAGATTGAAACTCGAATGAGAGTGGTTCTGTAAATACATTTACCATATATGCTGAATTTTGCCTAGAGCTACCAAAGCTCTGATACCAACTGTAACGACCCGCTATTTTGGACTGTTCGTATCCGCACATGTCGGACTTGAATAATTCAGAATACCGAATTGTTAATATAAATTTGGCAAAACTGAATATATACAGTAAATAAATAATCACAGAATCACAGACATAGAGTAATAATATGCAGTGGAAGCAAAAGATAGTAGTTCATGAAGCTACTATATATATATAACAGAGTTAAATAAGTTAAAACAGAAGTCTTAAATACAATAGTCGAATACAAGAATCAAAATACATCGCTGAAATCTCTGAATAGCTGAAAGCTGATAGATAGCTGGATCTCCAGGCGAAGCTCCAACTCCAAAGGTGAGTCTCGAAAGCTGAACCCCTCAGTCTGACCCGAGCGTAAAGCAAAACACAAAACACTCGAGTCAGGTTTAACATTCTCATATCAATAATTCCAATTCAAGTGAAATAACAACTGAAATACAAGTAACTCAAAGGACGTTGAAATAACCATCCTCTAAAGATCCATTAAACTATCTACTATTTTGTAATATACGCTAAGTAGATAATGCCTATCAGTAATATAAATATCAAAATATTGTTAAGGCATTACCATTAACTTCCTTAACACATTTTATATAAGCGTCATAGTCTATACACCACTGTAAACTCCACCATAAACTAGTGGGACATCAGGGAGTACTCCATAGGTATAACACAAAACAAATTCGTAGAGGTCGCGTATATAGGGATACAAGTATGACAAGGCACATGAGGCAATACCCAAGGTAGTGAAACTACTGTTTGCCTGATCTGGACTGGTGAAAACTCATCGCCGCAATGATCGCAACACCGCGAAACAACACTCCCAAAAGTACGAGGGTGCACCAATCAATAACAAGTAATGAGTAGTTTACGAAGAAGTGTGTTCGCTCGAGGTGGCTAACCCCATTTGGCCCGGCACGGCTCCTGTTTTAGTCATTTCCAATTTGACACAAGTGTCAAGGCTATCCATTATCGTTCTCTTTCTTCAGTCATCACGTACATCATTCCAACCACTTCATTCTGGATCACACTCCGCGTATAGTTATAAAAGTGGTTTTCGGTTTAGACAGAGAGTATGTCCATAACCGATTCCGGTCTCTTTAATAACTTCCGTAATTATTACACCGATTGGTCATTTAATATATTTCAAAACCAAATCAAATTCGATTTAAAATTAGAATTTGTAAACCAATATTCCATATGTCTTTCTATATCAATTTCCATAATTTACGATTCAAAACTTCCAAATTACCAATTCAAAATCTTACAATTCAATTCCAACTTTTATTTAGAACAATTCAAATATTGATTCAAGTTCGTATATAAATTTCATTCCAAAAACATTTAAATAAATTTAATTTAACGTTCCAGTCGATTTAAATTCATTGATTGATTTCATTAAATATTCATTAAATTTATCATTCAAAACAATTTCTATTTAATTTCCAATTCATTAAATCAATTACCTAAGTTCAACTTGATTATATCAAAACTTCAAATTGAATTAAATTAGATTCGTCAAATCAATTCTTTAAATTAGAAGACTTACATTAATTTCAATAAATCACATATTTTATTTCTTGTTAAAGAAATTCAATTCCACTTTTTTTACTTAGTTACATATTTCCAAACTCAATAAAGAAACTTAATTTCACATATTCAAGAAGTTAAATTTCACTTATAAACTTACTTAAATTTTCCACAACTTAATAAATAACGAAACCCAATTTCATTTATTAACGTAGTTCAAATTCGCTTATTCAAAAGTTCAATTTCTCTTATCAAAGAATTCAGATTTTTATTTAATTATCAACTAATTCAATCTTATTCAATTATTAAATAATTTCAAAAATTAATTATTAAGTATTTCAAAACTTAATAATTTCAAACTATATTATTAAATAATTCCAAACTTAATTATTAAATAATTTCACCTTATTTATTAAATAATTTCAAACTTATTTATTAATAATTCCAAATTTAATTATTAAATAATAACTTTAAACACGTTCTTTCATCAATCACTACGTTAATATTTGTTTCAAATTTCAAATATTCACATTTCTTTTCATTAAAATTTTAAATTCAAATTTTATTTCAAAACCTTATTATTCATAAAATCTTTATTTATTTTTAAATTATCAAACTATTGACCAATCGAGTTTAATCTGATTCTCTATCCTAAGTCAAGTTCGTTTTGGGTATTTATCATTTCAACCCGATTCCATTCCAATTCAAAAATCAAAGCATAGCAATGGGAACTTGCAGTGTGATAACTGGGATAGTGTCAAAGTAAATAAACAAGCAGTAACAACAATCAATAACAACAAACCAATAATTAATTCAAATAATCCCGAAATAATCGTATTGATTCACATTTTTTTTGTGCAAATTAATATAATTATTCCTAGAATCTACACTATCATTTCATGTAGATCGAAGATTATTACACTAATATTTATACGGTTCTTCACTTGTCATTCATTATTCAATGTTATACTACAAAAATTTATACAATATACATTCAATGGTTCAAGGTGTAATTAACCAAATTTCTACGTCAGTTTATTTAAACATTCAAAGGGTTCATATTATGCGACTTTAACAAATCAAATTCAGCACATATATCAAATTTATCCTTTATCAAATTAAATCGCATATTATTATCACTTTAAACATTAACAATTTAATATCCAATGTAAACATCAAATAATCAATCAATTATCAATCAAACTGGATTATTATCGCATAATAACAGATAATGGTGTCGAATGTCATAGGTGAACTGATGCAGGTAATAGCATATATTTAACAGTGTAATAACTAGCAGCAACATATTTCAATTGTCATTGCAATTGAAATCAAATTTAATAAGTAAAAGAACATTAATCGTGAGTGATTGCTCACCTTTCGAGGCTAGGGATGAACAAAATATGATGAGTTACGAATCCAAAGCAAGGTGAGGCACGAATTTGATGATGCAAACAGGTACGATGAACCAAAGCTGATAATGGAAGATTGATGAGAACGATTAGCATCAGTTGATATAAATTGAACTAAATATGTACACAAGCACACAACTTACGGACGGATAAAAAGAAAATATATAAATAAATAAATAAATAAAATAAAAATTAATTTGGGTTATCAAATCAACATAAACAATTTATTAAGATATGTATAAAACTTAATAGATATCGAAAGATTAAAAAAAAAATCAATGTATAATACAATATATCACTGTTTTATATATACACTTATTATACCTTTCAAATCAAAGTTTATTATAAAACCAATATACAAAAAAAAATAAAAATAGCAAATGCCGCTTTCAACTTACATTTATTTCAACACATAGCCAAACCTTATAAATATAGTAACCTTATCTAAAATATATTATACATGTCAATAATTTTATTACTGCAGATGCTAATATGCGTATACAAGTGAATGACAATACTTCCTACACTACCCTATATCTAGCCTGCAAATCTATAACTTGCTCAGACCGCATATAAACATCTATGCTGTTATATTAACATTCAATACAATATTGTTATAAGATAGAATTTATGCATGCAAACCACTTTATATACTGACATAAATATCATAAAGTAACAGATCAACTATTCGCTCTAGCAAATATATATACAAGTCTATATCATACTACTCAAAATATTCACAGACCATGCAAATAAAAAAATGCAGACTGTATGTATGAAATAAGACAAACATATATGTGTGAGCTCTTTTAGTATCACCTATGCAGACAAACCGTATGAAGCAATTGTATACACATACATGCTAAAATGCTGACTTCTTACACTTGCATTCAATATACAACATATAGGTCTGGTATGCATAATCAAATGCAGGCATACACCTAAAAATATATATAGAGTTGTCTAAAATGTACAACAATGGGTCCAAGATATAACCATATATATGTACTTTACAGATCTAATACAAAGCTAATATAATCTATGTAGAACAAAACACTATATACACTATATATATATATGTAGCGGTAAATCTTTTTTTTTTAACAAGAACTCATATACTTTTAAAAAAAATGTAATTCACGTACTATATTTAAAACACAAAATACACACATAAACATTAATTAAAGCATCCTATAGAAAAATGAACGCACACCTTAAGCACATACACACAGGAAAATATATTTGCGTGTATCATTATATACATACTTATAAACAATATGAACAAATATATATTCATGTTAACATATATATGAAAAAAAACACGTGCATACCTTGATAAAAAAAGGGTTGCGCATAAACAGAGATGGGATGATGGTGACGTGAAGCTCCAGGTCTGGGTGATGATGCTTCGGCCAGTGTTGCCGAATGCGAGAGCAAGGAGGGTGGTGCATCATGGAGGGGACCGAGGCGACGACAAAGTGGGGCTAAGCTCTGGAGGAAGGGATGTGGGAGACGGCTTGCGCAAGGTTGCCTCGGTGGTTCAGGGGATGACCGACATGAGCTGGTGGTTGCTAGCGATGAGGAGGCTGGTAGTGGTATCGGTTTTGTAGTGGTCGTGGTTGGTGGAGGCGCGGGAAGTGAGAGGGAGGGGCAGCATGGCGAAGGTTACACGGTGGAGGGACGTTTGGAGGCTCGGCCGGTGGTTGTTCAAGGCGGCGGAGCATGTGGAGAGGGCTGAGCTCGGGTGTGGGGCGCACGCTCGGCCAAAAAAAATATTTGGAAGGAGGAGGAAGAAATTGCAGTGGTATGGTAGACTAAATCTGGTAGTAAATGTATAATGTATGAGGAAAAATAATAGGAGGAGAAGGAAGATTGTACACACGCCATATCCAAAAATGAGAAGGGAAGGTGGAGCAGAGAAGAGGTAGAATGCGTGCAAAATGAACTGGCACTAATGTTGGGAACCACAAAATAATAAATGAAACAACAAATAATTTAAAATGGTGAGAATATCAAAAGTTAGACATCGATTACCGGAAAAGAATAAAAGCTGATGTCTATTCGATTTATACAGTGAAAACTAAATTATCACAACGAAGCAAAAGGACGGACCGTTACGGTTAACAGTTTCACGTGCTTCACCGCGCATAGAATAACGAAACATAGAATTTGAATATACCATGGAGATCAGCACGACGAGACGATCAAAACGGTATACAGATGTCAGTGGAACGATAGAATTATAAAAATTCGAATTTTATAATAGCGGAAAATGCAAGAAAAATGCAGAAAAATAAGATCGACGGAGCTAAAGATGTCCGAATTTGAAAAAACAACAAACTGACGGTTTGCTCAGAAGATGATTTAAAATTTTTATATATAAAAATATTTGGATTTCGAAAACATTTTATATTTATCGCTTTTTAACTAATTAAATTGAAGTAAATTTACGCACGAAATAAACTTTCATATTTTCAGACGAAAATTTACCAGTTGCTATATTTAACTAGACGCATTCCAAATATCAAATTTATATTTCAAATTATTTTTATTTTTATTAAATTTCACACAAATTCAGTTAATTAATTTAATTTGAAACCATTAAAATATCCGGGTTGTTACAGCAGGGCCTGATATTTGAAAAGCTTTGAATTGAGTTGCTGAAGACATTTGCAAGTGAACTTGATTCCCAGATTCAACTTGTATTTGAATTTTAAAACCAGGGTTTGCAGACTTCCTTTTTGATACTCAAGTTGAATGAATGAAGGCAGATGCCCCTTTTTTTCCCGAATGCAAAAAAAAATAGAATGCAGACTTTTCTTTTGTAGTTGCTAAATTTCCAAGTGCATGCAGAAATCCTATTTCTTCAAATTGCAGAAAAATGCAGTTTTGCCTTTTATTTTGAAATAGAAGGCTATAGATTTGATATGAGGAGTTATAGGGATTTGCATTTAAACAGGTTTTAGATTTGATATGAATTATAGGAGAATGAACTGTATTTTTAAACTGAGAATTTGTTTGCAGGAATTTGGTCTTCGATATGCGGAGTTTTGATCTGAAACTGTAAACTGATTTTGGTTTGAACATTTAATTTTTGAATCTGAAAATGTGTGACGCCCCACCTCTATACCCACGCTAGCCAAGAACACTCCGGAGAAGTGCTGTCAACTAGCACGGAGAATAAGGCTGTTGAGAAGCGACCATCCATGTAATTGCTTATCACACGGTGGCTATAAATAATCTTCGGAAACAAACATAGAAATAATCATATCACAAATCAGTCACAGATATCCATATCACAAAGGCGGAAGAAGATATGAATATATAACTAACACATGAAAGTGTACATCAGAGTAGTGGTCAATAAGATCCACGATAATACAAAAGAATAGCAACACGTGCTATACAAAAGAATACAACTATGAGTCTATATCTCAAGTGTATACAACAAAAACTGCTAATCTAAACAGTTAGCCAAAAGTCAGAGTGATGAATCCCAGGGAAGAAGTCAAGCAGAAGCACCTGTAACATCTCGGTCTGATCCGAGTATTATTTAAGAAAATAATAAACGGATCAGTCTAGCTATAAATATCAGATGACATGATATAACATAAAAGATATGGCATAAACATAAACATCCATAACGACATACCACTATAAGTATGTAAATAATGATCAACAGAAGATCAATCAATAAGAGATAATCAATATCACAAGAATCTTCTCAAAGATTCGAAGGGGGCATCATACCCTAAACTTGTACTCATAACAAGTCAATGACATAAATTCCAGAAATCAACACGAGAAATCCAGAAATCATAAAAAAGGGAAAGAGGCCTATCACATGACGGTCCGAAGACCATGGGGAGCTACCCCACATGTGTGAGTGGAATCACACAGAATGAGGTCAAGACTAACCAAAAAGCAGAAAGGTATGTGTGAATGGAATCACACAAGTGGTGTCTTGTCTAACCTTGCAATGAAAGAGACATCGCGCAATTGCTAGTCTAATTCATAGAGCGATCATCAAGATCAACGAGAAGTGTCAATTACACTAAGCTAGTAAATATAGAAGTTTAGCTTCATGTCCCATAACCACTTGCTTAACTTAAATATTTACGAACAAACTGTAAATCTTCACTAATAAAATTGTCATAAGAGGTTCAATCGAACAAGTCCAAGAATTAACCGACAAAGTGAACGCAAGCGTTTCATACCACTTGTTTTACTAAGTCGTTTAATTAGATTTCTCATCCGAGTGAGGTAAAGGCTTGTATATACTAATAGATTGGAAAACGGTTTAAGAAAAGAGCTTTGTTATTAAAAATAGAGTTGAAATTGTTTGTTAAAAGAGTTTTGATATTTACTACTAGTATTGAAACCTTTATATTATAAAGTGACAAAACACATAAGCAAGTGTAGAAACAATCAGTCACAAAGATCGCATACGGAGATGCGAATAAAATCCAAGGAAATCAGCTCAATATTTTTCAGATAAGATCCCCTACGGAGGGGGGGGGTCCAGGGGGGGTGGCAACCCCCCAAGGTGGGGGTGCGGGGGCAACGCCACCGCTTACGGGGTTCGACCTGCCCGGTCAGGTCGCGGGGGTCCAGGGGGCAGCGCCCCCGGCGGGGTGCGGGGCAGCGCCCCGTCCAAAACGGTACGACCTAAGTGAAGACAAGCGGCCTACGACCTAAAGCAAAATGAGGTCTAACGAACTAAGGGTTCACGCGGCCAAACACAATGGCCGAGCGACCTAACTGGAGTTAAGGGAGGCAAGCGACTTAAGGTCCAACGACCTACGACTCAAGCAAGCCGAGCGACCTAGTGTGGAGGGGTCGAGCGACTTAAGGAAGGCGAACGACCTAAAGTCTAACGACCTACGACTTAACAGAGTCGAGCGACCTAAGGTCTAACGACCTACGACTTAACAGAGTCGAGCGACCTAAGGTAAATGGTCCAACGACCTAACTCGAACGACTTATCTGGAGCTTAGGTCGGAGACGACCTACGAGATAAACCAGGCCGACTTAGTGGACGAGCGACCTAAGGTAAATGGTCCAACGACCTAACTCGAACGACTTATCAGGAGCTTAGGTCGGAGACGACCTACGAGATAAAGCAGGCCGACTTAACGTTTGCCTGGAGATTATAGGTCGGAAACGACCTAAGACTTAAAGCTTAACTCGCGAGCGACCTACGGCTTAAGGCCTAACTCGTGAGCGACCTACGACTTAAGGCTTAACTCGCGAGCGACCTAACTCCGAAGTGCCAATACTTCCAGAATGACCTAAAGTTAACTCGTGAACGACTCACGACCCATGGACGAACGACTTAACTCCGAACGACCTAAAAATGGCCAGAACGACCTAGGGGTTAACTCGTACACGACCTACGACCTAAGGTCCACACGACCTAACTCCGAGCGAGCTAAAAACGGCCAGAACGACCTAAATGCAGAAATTTCTCCCAAACACCAAAAATCGGAGTTTTTCGCCAATCCAATCCAAACCAAAAGCAAATATGCATGCTAAAGTGATAGGGAATCATTCCCAACAGTCCAATATAGTTATAGACTAGAATTGTGAGATAAAAATCTCACCTTTGCACTAAAATTTTATGAAGATGAAGCTTGAAAGCAAGGAGAAGCAATCCAAAGCTTGAATCCAATATCTTCTACTTGAATTTGGAGTTGAATGATGGAGTTGCAATTGAATTTGAGCTTGGAGTTTTAATTTCCCATTCTCTTCACCATTAATGCTAAAGCTTGAGTTAGTTAGGAAATTTATGAAGAGTGAGGAGAAGAGGGTTGGAACTTGGGCTTAATAGGCTAAACTAACCCAAAGTCCAAAGCGGGAAAAGTTAGTGAAATTTCACTATCTCCAAACCTATCGATGTTTATACTTAAAAAGTTGTAAACGACATTTCGAACTCAATGGAAGTGGTCTCGAGTCCTAATTTGACCGTTTGCAAAAAGTAGTTTTTCGGACCAAAATCCGATTAACGATTTAATATTTAAATAAAAATATTTAAATGTAAACTCGATAAATATGCGGGTTGTTACAAAATGGGTTTCAGGTTTGAGGAATAAACAAGTTGAAGATTCTTTTGATTTAGGAAATGAGAAAAAAGAACAAGAGTGAAAAATGTTCATTTATATAAGTAAATTTTCAGATTTTATTAAATAAAAGAAAAATAAATTTAAAGGAGGCCACTTGTAAAAAAATTCAACATTTGTCAATTTGATATGTTAATCTTTTAACATTTGGTTATAAGAGGCTTAATATTAATACACTCGTCTTTTTAAAGTAGTTTGTATTTAATTTACATATCCATGAAATGGTTGTGCCTAATTAATTAGTTAGTTAGGATTTAATATGTATAGAAAATTTATAAAAGAATTTAAAACAAATTATGCTTATAAATAAAGCTTATCCATATGAAAATTAAAACAATTAAAATTTATACTTTGGAATTTAAGTTCAAATTAAATTCAAAATCTAATATATTAAAAATCAAGTTATAAATATAAATTTAATTTTAAATAACAATTGCAAATTTTATTCAAAATTTATTTGTAAATCAATACACTATTAATATTATTTTTATAAATATCTTATTATTAAATTAAAATAATTGTAAAAGAAATCATTCTTTTATTAATAAGTTATCTATTTTATTAAGCCATAAAACTTTTTGTTTGTTTATTTAAATTTAAACCTCAAGCCAAAATTATCTTAATCGTTTAAATATTTTTCTTATCAAATTTTAAAATCATATATTTATTTATTAAATAGCATTGAAAACTTAGTATTTAATTAAAATCAAAATTTCCAAATTATTAATGTATATATTCGAATTTTAAATCATGATTCATTAATTAAATTTAACCCAAGCTCATTTATTTAATAACTTTGAAAAGCTAGTATTAAATAAAAACTAACTTCCAAATTACAAAAATATTAAATAAGAAAATATGCTTTATTTATTAAATTTAAAACAATTGCTAATCTATTTACAATATAACTATATACTTATATTTTAAATAGAAACAAATTTATTATTTTTAAAAGATAAAATAATCAATTAAATAAGTATTAAAGAAGATTATTGAATCAAATTGAATTATTATTAACAAAATATCAATATCAATTTAATTTTAATAGAGATTA
The DNA here is from genome assembly GCA_030765085.1 of Allium cepa. NCBI lineage: Eukaryota > Viridiplantae > Streptophyta > Magnoliopsida > Asparagales > Amaryllidaceae > Allium > Allium cepa. The sequence goes on along the minus strand of CM060932.1, from coordinate 337,510,773 downwards.
TTAAATTGATATTGTTAAAAATTCTAGAATGTTAGAGGTAATTTATAATCTCATTAAAGATTTGATTTTAAAACACAAGCATACATCAAACAAATGCTAACAATCAAAACAACCAATTCAACTAATCAAACAAATCTAGTTATCCAGACAAAGTTCTAGATAAAATTTCTTCGAGTTTTCCCCAGGTGTATATATATATATACCGGGATACTCTCTTTATAGAATCCAAATAATCAATACTATGAAGCTACAAGGTTCCTATTCATCTAGATCTATAACACTAGACAAGATATCAGACTACAGACGAGTCTGACTCAACAACCAAAACTCCAGAACTGCTGGTTCCACAACCAGAGATAGATCATACATGTTCTCGCTTAGAGATACGTGAAACTCATCGAATCCCAGTTATCCAAACTGGCAATCCAATCCTGCAGATCAATCACTTATTTTTCAAGATCACAGAAAAGATCCAAAACTCTTCAGAGCTAGCTTTCCAGCCTTACCCAATCTTATAGCTCCTTTTCGATCGGAGAAAACTTATCCAAAATTAAATCTCCGACTCCGGAATCCAAATTCCTTTATCTCTTATCAAAAAAAATCTTTGGACGATCCTGGGCTGCCTACACCATTACTGATCAGCTCATCCTTCGCTGATGCCTCTTGAAACAACTAGACCAATCAACTCAACAAAATGATCTCCTCCAGACCAACCAGAATCAAGAAACACAAACTCTACTCCTCAAACATCAGAAGACTACACTCACTTCTCCTGCCCAGAAAAGAAAAGCAGATACACTTCCCAACTGCTTCTGCTGCTCAACTCTGATCCGAAGTAGAAGAGAATGCCGAAGAAGAACACGAGCACAACTCAACAACACACCTTAGAGATATGGTTCATCCGATCCATAAGGAAAACTCAGAAGCTTCTCCAAAACCTGAGCTGCTTCACCAACTCAATCTCCTAGAACCATCCTACTATTAAGATGAGCCACCGGTAGTACTCCTGGAATCCTGGTCGATAAGGAAACTCAATCTCCAGATTGCGAATAAAACTCTGACTCCCTGAAGACGTCCAGAAAAACTCAGATAACCCAAGAGATCTCTCAAGCAATCGCAAGTCACTTTTGTGATCAACCCTAACCAAATCCAAGGAAAAACTGTTCTCCCTTTACCAAATAGAACAGCTTACTCTTCACTAGCCAATCCACCCAAAAACGGGTCCACTCTGCTGCTTCTGAACTCCACTTCAGAAAAACTGCTAAGCCAGAAGACTCCTTACCGACACACAGAACACTCTGAGCTGCACCGCTACCACAAATGCCAAAGAATTCCAAATCAAAGCTCTTAGAGAAACTCGGACTTCAAACCAAACACAAATACCAGTTGAACACAGCCACAACATTGATGCAGACCTACTTCCTTAAACTTGTTTCAAAGAAAACATCTTCGGAAACATCCATAGTCACTGCATCTCATCACACAGCTACTACTTCCTAAGGCATCCAAAATACCATCACTCGCTTCTACCTAACCGACAGATCCAAATTCTCAAAAATCCGCTCACACGAGCGCGATCAAACTTACATTTCAAAGATGAACTCCGAACCTTAACAGGTTTCCTTCAGAGATTGATAAAATCCTTCATCACTACAAAGCTTACTCGAGACGGTATTAGGTCTACAGTCTCGATAAAACACTTCCAACCTCAAACATTCAAACTCCAACCAATGGTAGTCGTGTTACACACACTACTACCCCATCTACCTTTCTAACTTATATTGGTGTAATGACCCGTATTTTTAACGCTTTTAAAATACTAAACTAAATAAAATTTTAATTAAAAATTCGATAGAAATAAAATTTTACGATTTATTAAATGGAAATCTCTTTGTATATATGTTACAAATCCAAAACCAAATTCGTAGACGACCAATTTCGATAAGACCAATAATGGAATAGATATAAAAACGTAATGTAATAATATGAAATAGTCGTAACCAATAACAGAAACCAAATTAATAAATTTTAACGTAAGAAACATGCATTTTGCATTAAATGGAAATTTTCGTTAAATAAAAATAAACAATAAAATTTCGCAACGAAAATTCTATATTTGGAACCCGTCCAGTTAAACATAGCAAATGGTAAATTTTTGCCCGAAAATATGAAAGTTTATTTCACGCGTAAATTTACTTAAATTTAATCAGTTAAAAAGCGATGAAAATAAAACGTTTTCAAAACCAAAATATTTTTACATAGAAAAATTCTAAACCATCTTTTGAGCAAGTTGTCAGTTTGTCGTTTTTCCAAATTCGGACATCTTTGGCTCCGTCTATTTTATTTTTCTACGTTTTTTATGCATTTTCCGCTAGTATAAAAATTCAAATTTTTATAATTCAATCGTACCACTAACTTCTGTATACCGTTTTGAACGTCTCGTTGTACTGATCTTTGCGGTATATTCGTATGCATGTTTCAACGTCCGGTAGACGGCGAAAACTGTAAACGTTGAACTGTATCGGTACCTATTTTAACCTTTTGTTTCCTTGTCTGTTTGTTTTCCATCGGCTGAAACGAATCGTCATAAACTTTAATTATTTCACTGATATCAATTTTTAACTTTCTTATTTCCAAAGGTCCAATTTATTTTGCTGGTTCAAATTTTATTCCCGGTCTGTTCAATTTTCCGCTTCTTGTTGGAAAATACGTTGCATTATAAATGCCATCTGCATTGAATAACGCAGACCTTCTTCTTTTGTTTAGTTTCTAGTGCTCTGTCTCCTATTTGATAATTGAGAAAGAAGAAAAAAACATGTCTCTCCTCCAGACCATCTACCTCTTTGTAAAAAAAAAAAGGAAATTGAAAGAAACGTGAAAACCAAAAAGTGAAGCCTGCTACCTTCCACTGTGACATTCCCCCTCCATGCGTGAGCTTCACGTCAATCCTCACTCTCTCCTTTACAACCACCGCACCTTTACAACCACCGCCCCTCAACTCCAGCGTCCCCTCCGTCAGCCGATCCACACTGCCGCACAAACATAGACCCACAGCTCCATCCTCCGACAACCGATCATTCAAACTCAGCGTTGAAGCCACCACGCACGCGCCCTCTCTTCCGTGTCCAACCTCCACCTGCCACGTCATTGATCCCAGTTCGCCCCCTCTCTGTCGTGCTATGTGCGACCACTTGTACCAGCTTCCGCCTTCTCCGCTTGTGTTCCCTCCATAACGTCACGAGCACCGGCAGCCTTCCACCCGTACCGCACCTCCGCCTTTTCCATTTCCGAGAAAGCCCACCTCCATGACAAACACCTCTTCCACATAGCCGACGAAACCACTTCTCTTCCCTCCTTCCGCATTTCTTTCTTCGCCATCAAGCCCAAGCTTTCATCTTTTTGGTTAGTACAGTTTTGTTTGTTGTTTTTATATTTAATAAATTTACAGTAAAGCATACTGGTTAGCTATAATATTATGCCATACATGTACTATATAGGTTTAGATATTGTAGTTGTTATATTACAGTTCAGGGTGTTAAGTTTCATTGTTCAGAGTTCCAATAGTTTACACTATAAAATATAAGGCTGTTGTTATATAAGGTAGGTAAGTTGAGTTTTAATATAGGTGTAAATTCATATTAGTTGCATTCTCCTAAAGTAACTTCATGTACTTAAGAGTTAATGTTTGTGATACAGTTTGTTTAAATACACATGTACACTAAGGATATAAGTGTAGCCGATTTTACAGGTTCTAGTTTATATGAAATATTTTGTTATTTTACCGACGCATGTTTATACATAAACAATGATGCATGTTTTTATAGGTACGGATACTTTGCATTTTGTGTTATCTTTGAAGAAGCATGTGTATTTTTTTTTAAAAATATTATGTACACTAAGTTAAAATATGTTACGTCAATTTCATATAGGCCTGTATAAAAACTAAAGTTATATAAGTTGGGTCTGAAGCTAGGTACATACTATTATTCATTTAGGATGTGTGTACAGTAAATTATTTATGTTAATTTATATACAATATGTTCTAGGTAGTATACATATTATATACAGTAAGTTATATACGTACATTTGTTTACATCTAGTAAATCCTGTTGTTTGAAGTATTATGACAGTTTATATATATCTATTGTATATCTATTTTGGCAGAAATGTTAAATATATTACTAGTCTGCATATGTTCATTGAATATGATATATAAGTTATATAACAGTATTACATGATAAGGTATGTTCATATATAAATTAAAGATTGATTTTAAAATATGGGTTGTGTATTTGAATATGTTTGCATGTTTATTTTTCTGAACAGCAGTTAGACTTCATGTTCACGATATCATATCTCACTCATGTTTTATCGGAATGGATTGATTCTATTTTTAAAAAAGAGTCGAAGTTACCTAGTTTATGCATGTCAAATTTCAGCAAAATCCGACATCGTTTGATTAGTGGTCGAGGATCTAGAAGTTTGACCCAGGCAGATGTTCTTTGTACTTAAAATTATTTTACACTGCTGCAAACACGACCTGAGTTCATGTTTGACGCATCGTATCTCCTCCGTCTTATGTCGGAATCAAGTGATTCCTTGCAGTTTTGAAATACAAGTTTTGATCTTTATTCGTACCAAATTTCAGACCATTTCGATCTCGGTAGCACATAGAATTATATTGTTAAACTTTGACGTAGGACATGTTTTGTAATTGTTGCTATGTTGAATGTTTTGATTTGATTTCAGCAATTCCTATTTAACAGTTTTGCTCGTCGATTCGTGCCAACCTTACTTTGCTTTGAGAATCATGCTTGGATTTGTAACTCCATTTCAGTGTCCGTATCAGTGTGCGTATCCGTGCCATCTCCTATTTTCTCTAGCCTCGAAAGGTGAGCAATCACTTACGATTAATATTCTTTTATTTATTTGATCTGATTTCAATTGAAACGACAATTGAAATATGCTGCTGTTAGTTATTTACACTGTTATATATGCTATTACCTGTATCTGTTCACCTATGACATCTGATACCATTATCTGTTAATTATTTATGCAATGATAATACAGTTTAGTTGATAATTGATTGATTGATTGTTGTTTATATTGGATGTAAATTATAATGTATTAAGTGAAAAATATTATGCAATTGAATTTGACGTAGGATAGTTTAAGATGTGAATCGACATATGGGTTGAATTTGATTAGTTAAATATGACCCTTTTATTTGTTAAGTAATTAACACGTAGAATTTGATAAATTACACTTTGAACCTTTGAACATATATTGGATTAATTATTGTAGTATAAAAATTGAAATTGAAATTGAACGACAAGTGAAAAACCGAAATGTAATAATCTTTAATCTACATGAAATGATAGTGTAGATTCTAGAGATAATTATATTAATTCGCACAAATAACAATGCGAATTAATACGATTATTTCAGGATTATTTGAATTAATTATTGGATTGTTATTGATTGTGTTATTGCTTGTTTATTTACTTTGACACCATCCCTGTTATCACACTGCAAGTTCCATTTGCTATGCTTCGATTTTGAATGGAAATGGAATCGGGTTGAAATGATAAATACCCAAATGAACTTGACTTAGGATAGAGAATTAAATAAAAACCCGATTGGTCAATAATTTGATTTAGAAATAAAATAATGATTTTATTCGAATAAAGAATAAGTTTGAAATGAAGTTGGAATTTGAATTTTCGAAAGGAAAATGTAAAAATTGAAATCTGAAACAAATATTAAAGTAGTAATTGATGAAAGAACGTTGTTTGAAATTTAATTAGTTAATAATTAAATTTGGAATTATTAATAAATAATTTGGAATCAGTAATAATTGAGTTTTGAAATTATTAAGTTGAGATCATTTAATAACTAAATTTGAAATTATAATCAAGTTGGAATTATAATTAAGTTTGAAATCATTAAGTTGAATTTATAATTACGTTGAAATGATTTGATAATTAAGTTTGAATTCAAAAATACGTGGAAATGATTTAACAATTAAGTTTGAATTGATAATAAAGATTGTAATTATTAAGTTTTGACATTATTAATAATTAAGATTGAAATTATTTAACAATTGAATAAGATTTCATTATTTGATAATTGAATAAAAAAATTGGATGCTTTGATAAAAGAAATTGAACTTTCGAATAAGTGAATTGGAACTTCGTAATAAATGAAATTGGGTTTTCTTAATTTATTAAGTTTGAAAATTATTTAAGTAAGTTAATAAGTATAATTTGAAACTTCTCGATTTTGTGAAATTTAGTTCTTTATTAATTGAGTTTGAAATTTGTAACGAAGTCAATAAATAAGTGAAAATTAAATTTCTTTAACAAGAAATAAAATGTGATTTATTGAAATGAATGGGATTTATTGAAATTAACGTAAAACTTGTAATTTAAAGAATTGATTAGACGAATCTAATTTATTTCAATTTGAAGTTTTGATATAATGAAGTTGAACGTAAGTAATTGATTTAAATGAATTGGAATTTAAGTAGAAGTTGTTTTGAAGGATAAAATTTACTTAGCGAATATTGAATGAAATCGATAAATAAATTTAATTTGATTTGAATGAAAATTAAAACCTTTTAAATGATTTCGGAATGAAACTTATATACGAACTTGAATCAATATTTGAATTGTTAAAATAAAAGTTGAAATCGAATTATAAGATTTTGAAATGGTAATTTGGAAGTTTTGAACGTAAATTTTAGAAATTGATTTAGAAGACAAACGAAATGTTGATTTACGAATTGAAATTGAAATTGAAATTGATTTGGTTTGAATTATATTAAACGACCAATCGGTGTAATAATTACGAAAGTTATTAAAGAAACCGGAATCGGTTATGGATATACTCTCTATCTAAACCTAAAACCACTTTAATAACTATACGCGGAGTGATGATCCAGAATGAAGTGGTTGGAATGATGTACGTGATGACTGAAGAAAGAGAACGATAATGGATAGCCTTGACACTTGTGTCAAATTGGAAATGACTAAAATCAGGAGCCGTGCCGGGCCAAATGGGGTTAGCCACCTCGAGCGAACACACTTCTTCGTAACTACTACTCATTACTCGTGATTGATTGGTGCACCCACGGAATTTCAGGAGTGTTGTTTCGCGGTGTTGCGATCGCTGCGGCGATGCGTTCTCACCAGTCCGGATCAGGCGAACGGTAGTTTCACTAGCTTGGGTATTGCCTCATGTGCCTTGTCATACTTATACCCCTATATACGAAACCACTACGAATTTGTTTTGTGTTATACCTATGGAGTACTCCCTGATATCCCACCGGTTTACGGTGGAGTTTACAGTGCTGTATAGACTATAACGCTTATATATAAAATGTGTTAAGGGGGATAATGGTAACGCCTTAACACTATTTTGATATTTATATTACTGATAGACATTATCTATTTAGCGTACATTACTACATAGTAGATAGTTTAACGGATCCTTAAAGGATGGTTATTCCAACATCCTTTGAGTTACTTGTATTTCAATTGCTATTTCACTTGAGTTGGATTTATTGATATTAGAATATTAATCCTGACTCGAGTGTTTTGTTTTTGCTTTACGCTCGGGTCAGACTGAGTGTACCAGTATTCAAGACTCACCTTTGGAGTTGGAGCTTTGCTTGAAGATCCAGCCATCTATTCTGCTTTCAGTATTCGATGATTCCAGTGATGTATTCTTATTTGTACCTGTTGTATCGCGTTACACTTCTGTTGTAAACTCTGATGTATCTTATATATTTATATAGTAGCTTCATGAACTACTATTTCCTTTACTTCCGCTGCATATTATTACTCTGTGTCTGTGATTCTGTGATTATTTATTTACTGTATATCTGAGTTTTGCCAAATTTTAAATTAACAATCCGGTATTTTGAATTATTCAAGTCCGACGTGTGCGGATGCGAAAAGTCCAAAATAGCGGGCCGTTACAGTTGGTATCAGAGCTTTGGTAGCTCTAGGTAAAACTTTGCATATAGGGTAAATGTATTTACAGAATCGCTCTCATTCGACTTTCAATCTCTTTCTTTTAACTCAATTCCTTTGAATTTTGGAACGTTCCCTCGGTTTCGAAATTCTTTCATATCCCTCACTATTTTTATTCTTTTGATTCTGGAGTACCCCATAACTCCACTTCGAATGATCTTTATAGTGAGTCGGCGGTCTCGCCAATCCCAAATTTATTTGTAATAGGTGAAACTCCTTTACAATAGACATCGATTTACTGGAGATTTCTGTATCCTCAGTTTACGATGCTATCTATCCCCTACTATACCTGAATTCTATCTCTTGAGATCGAATGTTGATTTACCTCGGAATTCAGCATCGATCTTATTCTTGAAGTTACGGTTGACCCGGTTAAGGTTGCTCGTAAATCAAATAAGCTTATCCATCTTCCGATTCTGTTAATTGAATCATTTTATCTTTCCTTTCTAACTTGAATTCGAATCAGAATTCTCTTTAATTTTGGGTTCATCCAATTTGAAACCCTACCCTTATTTTGAAATTCATTCCTATATCATCGAGCAAAGAAGTGCATTTGTGAATTAATATTAAAAATGTTTTATATATTGTGTTGTTTGAGTTGTTGATGTTGAGTTGGGTTTTCGATCGATTCGTCTGATCAACGCTATCGATAGAATTTCCAAAATACTTTAACAGAGCATACTGACACAATATTGTTTTCAAATTTGGTAAACAAAATAGTTTTGTATGATTATATTATAATAAGTATAAATTTTTCTGAAAGTAAAATGTTAATGTATCTGTTGTCCGAAATGTCAAAATTTAATTTTCATTTATTATTTATAAATCAATGACTATTTCATAATATAAATGAATGAATTTATAAAAATTTGGTTATAAATTGATTTGGAATTTGATGTGAATTAAAATTAGAATTTGAGAATTTAATTTCCGATAATTTCGAACTATGATTTTCAAGTTTAAAATGCATATTATTTAAAATATCTTCGAATAGAAATGGTTTTCAAAGAATTTAAATGATTAAATTTGAGCTCTTTCCTTTTGTCGCTGGAAAATAATTTCGGTGATGACGGCCGCATCATCGACATTCATTTTCGAGCTTCGAAGTGGAGAGACTATTATGTAGCTTTGCTACGGTTTATTTTGAAAAATAAATTGATTTGAATTTCTAAACATAACTAGATTCATAATATATGTTGAAGATTTTAAATTTGATTTAATATATTATGAATATTTATATATTTATTTATCTCTAAGTTGTTGAAGCTAATCGGAAATAAATTCTTAAAATTTGTTAAAGAATGATTTTCAATTATAATTGAAGCCAGATTTTGAATGAGTAGTTAAATGTGAAATAAATTGAATTGAAAATTTTTACTTGGATAATACTCTATTTCATTATATATAATTTACCTAAAAATTTCAAAAGTTAACTATGTAATTGAATATTATACAGTATAAAATATTGTTAAAGGAGTTTAAAAATAAATTTGAGTGGTTATAATAGATGTAAATATACTTAATAAATGCGATAAGATATATTAAGTAGAATAAGTTAAATAATTTGGAATAAAGAAGAATTAAATTTGTCGAAAAAATATGATTATAATGACTATTCAAATTTATGATCTTTGAAATTGTTAATTTAAGAAAATTGGATAATATCCAATATAAATGGTCTTTATAAATAAATATGAGTGTATATAATAAATGTTATTCACTAAAATTTAAAATTATAAAAAGTTTATGGGGATAAATAGAATAATAACTTGAATAAATAATAGGTGTGATTAATAGAAGAATTTTTGAAAGTCAATCAATTGAATCAAATCAACTTAAGGGAGTATCTTGAACTAATTGAATTTAAATTGAATTTCATTTGAAAGAAACCTTTTGTACCTAACACTAATGAATGTGAAATCAAATCAATTTAATGAAATCTTGAATTAAAGAAAAAGCAAAAAAACAAATTGTTGTATATAAATTTATTTAAATTGAAATTCATATGGATTAAATTAATTGTTTATTATGTAATTCAAGTTTATTTTCTTTTAGTTGTTTCTATTCTTCTACTTCCTTCCTTTTCGAGGACGAAAAGTTTTGAGTGGGGGAGATTGTAATGACCCGTATTTTTAACGCTTTTAAAATACTAAATTAAATAAAATTTTAATTAAAAATTCGATAGAAATAAAATTTTACGATTTATTAAATGGAAATCTCTTTGTATATATGTTACAAATCCAAAACCAAATTCGTAGACGACCAATTTCGATAAGACCAATAATGGAATAGATATAAAAACGTAATGTAATAATATGAAATAGTCGTAACCAATAACAGAAACCAAATTAATAAATTTTAACGTAAGAAACGTGCATTTTGCGTTAAATGGAAATTTTCGTTAAATAAAAATAAACAATAAAATTTCGCAACTAAAATTCTATATTTGGAACGCGTCCAGTTAAACATAGCAAATGGTAATTTTTGCCCGAAAATATGAAAGTTTATTTCACGCGTAAATTTACTTAAATTTAATCAGTTAAAAAGCGATGAAAATAAAACGTTTTCAAAACCAAAATATTTTTACATAGAAAAATTCTAAACCATCTTTTGAGCAAGTTGTCAGTTTGTCGTTTTTCCAAATTCGGAAATCTTTGGCTCCGTCGATTTTATTTTTCTACGTTTTTTATGCATTTTCCGCTAGTATAAAAATTCAAATTTTTATAATTCAATTGTACCACTAACTTCTGTATACCGTTTTGATCGTCTCGTTGTACTGATCTCTGCGGTATATTCGTATGCATGTTTCAACGTCCGGTGGACGGCGAAAGCTGTAAACGTTGAACTGTATCGGTACCTATTTTAACCTTTTGTTTCCTTGTCTGTTTGTTTTCCATCGGCTGAAACGAATCGTCATAAACTTTAATTATTTCACTGATATCAATGTTTAACTTTCTTATTTCCAAAGGTCCAATTTATTTTGCTGGTTCAAATTTTATTCTCGGTCTGTTCAATTTTCCGCTTCTTATTGGAAAATACGTTGCATTATAAATGCCATCTGCATTGAATAACGCAGGCCTTCTTCTTTTGTTTAGTTTCTAGTGCTCTGTCTCCTATTTGATAATTGAGAAAGAAGAAAAAAACATGTCTCTCCTCCAGACCATCTACCTCTTTGTAAAAAAAAAAAAAGGAAATTGAAAGAAACGTGAAAACCAAAAAGTGAAGCCTGCTACCTTCCACTGTGACATTCCCCCTCCATGCGTGAGCTTCACGTCAATCCTCACTCTCTCCTTTACAACCACCGCACCTTTACAACCACCGCCCCTCAACTCTAGCGTCCCCTCTGTTAGCCGATCCACACTGCCGCACAAACATAGACCCACAGCTCCATCCTCCGACAACCGATCATTCAAACTCAGCGTTGAAGCCACCACGCACGCGCCCTCTCTTCCGTGTCCAACCTCCACCTGCCACGTCATTGATCCCAGTTCGCCCCCTCTCTGTCGTGCTATGTGCGACCACTTATACCAGCTTCCGCCTTCTCCGTTTGTGTTCCCTCCACAACGTCACGAGCACCCGCAGCCTTCCACCCGTACCGCACCTCCGCCTTTTCCATTTCCGAGCAAGCCCACCTCCATGACAAACACCTCTTCCACATAGCCGACGAAACCACTTCTCTTCCCTCCTTCCGCATTTCTTTCTCCGCCATCAAGCCCAAGCTTTCATCTTTTTGGTTAGTACAGTTTTGTTTGTTGTTTTTATATTTAGTAAATTTACAGTAAAGCATACTGGTTAGCTATAATATTATGCCATACATGTACTATATAGGTTTACATATTGTAGTTGTTATATTACAGTTCAGGGTGTTAAGTTTCATTGTTCAGAGTTCCAATAGTTTACACTATAAAATATAAGGCTGTTGTTATATAAGGTAGGTAAGTTGAGTTTTAATATAGGTGTAAATTCATATTAGTTGCATTCTCCTAAAGTAACTTCATGTACTTAAGAGTTAATGTTTGTGATTCAGTTTGTTTAAATACACATGTACACTAAGGATATAAGTGTAGCCGATTTTACAAGTTCTAGTTTATATGAAATATTTTGTTATTTTACCGACGCATGTTTATACATAAACAATGATGCATGTTTTTATAGGTACGGATACTTTGCATTTTGTGTTATCTTTGAAGAAGCATGTGTATTTTTTTTTTTAAAATATTATGTACACTAAGTTAAAATATGTTACGTCAATTTCATATAGGCCTGTATAAAAACTAAAGTTATATAAGTTGGGTCTGAAGCTAGGTACATACTATTATTCATTTAGGATGTGTGTACAGTAAATTATTTATGTTAATTTATATACAATATGTTCCAGGTAGTATACATATTATATACAGTAAGTTATATACGTACATTTGTTTACATCTAGTAAATCCTGTTGTTTGAAGTATTATGACAGTTTATATATATCTATTGTATATCTATTTTGGCAGAAATGTTAAATATATTGCTAGTCTGCATATGTTCATTGAATATGATATATAAGTTATATAACAGTATTACATGATAAGGTATGTTCATATATAAATTAAAGATTGATTTTAAAATATGGGTTGTGTATTTGAATATGTTTGCATGTTTATTTTTTCTGAACAGCAGTTAGACTTCATGTTCACGATATCATATCTCACTCATGTTTTATCGGAATGGATTGATTCTATTTTTAAAAAAGAGTCGAAGTTACCTAGTTTATGCATGTCAAATTTCAGCAAAATCCGACATCGTTTGATTAGTGGTCGAAGATCTAGAAGTTTGACCCAGGCAGATGTTCTTTTGTACTTAAAATTATTTTACACTGCTGCAAACACGACCTGAGTTCATGTTTGACGCATCGTATCTCCTCCGTCTTACGTCGGAATCAAGTGATTCTTTGCAGTTTTGAAATACAAGTTTTGATCTTTATTCGTACCAAATTTCAGACCATTTCGATCTCGGTAGCACATAGAATTATATTGTTAAACTTTGACGTAGGACATGTTTTGTAATTGTTGCTATGTTGAATGTTTTGATTTGATTTCGGCAATTCCTATTTAATAGTTTTGCTCGTCGATTCGTGCCAATCTTACTTTGCTCTGAGAATCATGCTTGGATTTGTAACTCCATTTCAGTGTCCGTATCAGTGTGCGTATCCGTGCCATCTCCTATTTTCTCTAGCCTCGAAAGGTGAGCAATCACTCACGATTAATATTCTTTTATTTATTTGATCTGATTTCAATTGAAACGACAATTGAAATATGCTGCTGTTAGTTATTTACACTGTTATATATGCTATTACCTGTATCTGTTCATCTATGACATCTGACATCATTATCTGTTAATTATTTATGCAATGATAATACAGTTTGGTTGATAATTGATTGATTGATTGTTGTTTATATTGGATGTAAATTGTAATGTATTAAGTGATAAATATTATGCAATTGAATTTGACGTAGGATAGTTTAAGATGTGAATCGACATATGGGTTGAATTTGATTAGTTAAATATGACCCTTTTAATTGTTAAGTAATTAACACGTAGAATTTGATAAATTACACTTTGAACCTTTGAACATATATTGGATTAATTATTGTAGTATAAAAATTGAAATTGAAATTGAACGACAAGTGGAAAACCGAAATGTAATAATCTTTAATCTACATAAAATGATAGTGTAGATTCTAGAGATAATTATATTAATTCGCACAAATAACAATGCGAATTAATACGATTATTTCAGGATTATTTGAATTAATTATTGGATTGTTATTGATTGTGTTATTGCTTGTTTATTTACTTTGACAACATCCCTGTTATCACACTGCAAGTTCCCTTTGCTATGCTTCGATTTTGAATGGAAATGGAATCGGGTTGAAATGATAAATACTCAAATGAACTTGACTTAGGATAGAGAATTAAATAAAAACCCGATTGGTCAATAATTTGATTTAGAAATAAAATAATGATTTTATTCGAATAAAGAATAAGTTTGAAATGAAGTTGGAATTTGAATTTTCGAAAGGAAAATGTAAAAATTGAAATCTGAAACAAATATTAAAGTAGTAATTGATGAAAGAACGTTGTTTGAAATTTAATTATTTAATAATTAAATTTGGAATTATTAATAAATAATTTGGAATCAGTAATAATTGAGTTTTGAAATTATTAAGTTGAGATCATTTAATAACTAAATTTGAAATTATAATCAAGTTGGAATTATAATTAAGTTTGAAATCATTAAGTTGAATTTATAATTACGTTGAAATGATTTGATAATTAAGTTTGAATTCAAAAATACGTGGAAATGATTTAACAATTAAGTTTGAATTGATAATAAAGATTGTAATTATTAAGTTTTGACATTATTAATAATTAAGATTGAAATTATTTAATAATTGAATAAGATTTCATTATTTGATAATTGAATAAAAAAATTGGATGCTTTGATAAAAGAAATTGAACTTTCGAATAAGTGAATTGGAACTTCGTAATAAATGAAATTGGGTTTTCTTAATTTATTAAGTTTGAAAATTATTTAAGTAAGTTAATAAGTATAATTTAAAACTTCTCGATTTTGTGAAATTTAGTTCTTTATTAATTGAGTTTGAAATTTGTAACGAAGTCAATAAATAAGTGAAAATTAAATTTCTTTAACAAGAAATAAAATGTGATTTATTGAAATGAATGGGATTTATTGAAATTAACGTAAAACTTGTAATTTAAAGAATTGATTAGACAAATCTAATTTATTTCAATTTGAAGTTTTGATATAATGAAGTTGAACGTAAGTAATTGATTTAAATGAATTGGAATTTAAGTAGAAGTTGTTTTGAAGGATAAAATTTACTTAGCGAATATTGAATGAAATCGATAAATAAATTTAATATGATTTGAATGAAAATTAAAACCTTTTAAATGATTTCGGAATGAAACTTATATACGAACTTGAATCAATATTTGAATTGTTAAAATAAAAGTTGAAATCGAATTATAAGATTTTGAAATGGTAATTTGGAAGTTTTGAACGTAAATTTTAGAATTTGATTTAGAAGACAAACGAAATGTTGATTTACGAATTGAAATTGAAATTGAAATTGATTTGGTTTGAATTATATTAAACGACCAATCGGTGTAATAATTACGAAAGTTATTAAAGAAACCGGAATCGATTATGGATATACTCTCTATCTAAACCGAAAACCACTTTAATAACTATACGGGGAGTGATGATCCAGAATGAAGTGGTTGGAATGATGTACGTGATGACTGAAGAAAGAGAACGATAATGGATAGCCTTGACACTTGTGTCAAATTGGAAATGACTAAAATCAGGAGCCGTGCCGGGCCAAATGGGGTTAGCCACCTCGAACGAACACACTTCTTCGTAACTACTACTCATTACTTGTGATTGATTGGTGCACCCTCGGAATTTCAGGAGTGTTGTTTCGCGGTGTTGCGATCGCTGCGGCGATACGTTCTCACCAGTCCGGATCAGGCGAACGGTAGTTTCAGTACCTTGGGTATTGCCTCATGTGCCTTGTCATACTTATACCCCTATATACGAAACCACTACGAATTTGTTTTGTGTTATAACTATGGAGTACTCCCTGATATCCCACCAGTTTACGGTGGAGTTTACAGTGCTGTATAGACTATAAGGCTTATATATAAAATGTGTTAAGGGGGATAATGGTAACGCCTTAACACTATTTTGATATTTATATTACTGATAGACATTATCTATTTAGCGTACATTACTACATAGTAGATAGTTTAACGGATCCTTAAAGGATGGTTATTCCAACATCCTTTGAGTTACTTGTATTTCAATTGCTATTTCACTTGAGTTGGATTTATTGATATTAGAATATTAATCCTGACTCGAGTGTTTTGTTTTTGCTTTACGCTCGGGTCAGACTGAGTGTACCAGTATTCAAGACTCACCTTTGGAGTTGGAGCTTTGCTTGAAGATCCAGCCATCTATTATGCTTTCAGTATTCGATGATTCCAGTGATGTATTCTTATTTGTACCTGTTGTATCGTGTTACACTTCTGTTGTAAACTCTGATGTATCTTATATATTTATATAGTAGCTTCATGAACTACTGTTTCCTTTACTTCCGCTGCATATTATTACTCTGTGTCTGTGATTCTGTGATTATTTATTTACTGTATATCTGAGTTTTGCCAAATTTTAAATTAACAATTCGGTATTTTGAATTATTCAAGTCCGACGTGTGCGGATGCGAATAGTCCAAAATAGCGGGCCGTTACAATTGGAAAACCTATACGGCTAACCCAATAGATAGGTAGAAATAAACATATATAGATATATATATATATATATATATTCAAAATTACAAATACGCGCTCTCAAGATAGACACCACTACAGAGCCTAGGTATTCCTTCAACCTAATGCTCTGATGCCACTGTAATGACCCGCCATCCGTCTCTACAGAATGACGCATCATTATTAAGAAAGAAAGGGATAGAAAAGAGAAAAGAAAGAAGAGAAAGAAGAAACAACATCAGAATCTAAACAACGGAACGAATAAATTATATTAGTAACATAAAAATTACATAGTTTACAACCACCATCAGAGTTACACATGTTTACACCAAAATTGGTCACAACACTCTTCGGGAGTCATTGAAGAGATAATAATGAAGAATGTAAATTGAAAACAAGTATTATCTGACAAAAACTCCAAATAAAAGTAATGTAAATGCGTAGACAAGCGATTTTTAGTGGTTCGGCGTGTTGCCTACGTCCACTGTGAAGTTTTTGCAGTTTTATTGATTCTCTTTCAAAGATTACAAGTTGTTACAACAATCAACAGCAAGTTACAACTGGAAATTCGAATACTACAGCAAGAATATGATGTAGGATGATGGGGATCTCAATCCGGCAGAGTCTGGGCGCTTGAGAGTCAAGAGATCCTTTTTCTGTAGGCTCTGGGGCTCTATTTATAGGCGTAGGAGGCTGAGATCGCGCTCAAATCTCGGGAGACTTTTTCTGGCATGTGAGTGGGCCCACGCGACCAACCTCAGGAAGTTTCGAGTCGATCTGTGATCAATACGAAGTCATTTTGTATCGATCAAGATGATGTCCAATTGAGCTGAAATTTGGTGGAGACATTCCTTAGCATGTGTGCAAGCTTCTGTGAAAATTTCATGGCATTTGGATCAGTGGATCACGAGATATCTTCGATATGAATTGAGCATTCTCGAGTGGCTGTTTGGTTCGAATCCATCTTTTTGCATCGATGGTTTCGAATCGATGGTGGCACGCGCCTTTGTGATGACGTGGAGCACAAACTTCGACTCGATCCGGTCTTCACTCCGAGTTGACCGCATCGACTCCATACACTTCGGCTTATTCGTATCGAGGGATGACACGTCACCAAGGCTAGTTGACTCGATGGATTCGAATGATGCCTTATTAATGGATATGAATTGCAACTGTTGGTGGATACGTAGTGCTTTGACCAGATGGATTCAAAGGGATGCTTCCATGATGAATACGAAGAAGACATTGGCCGATCGTTACGAAGTGCATCATCTGCTGATGGGTACGAAGTCCATCGATACGTACTCGATGGATTCAAACACGGCCGATCCTGATCGATACGAACTCATGGGGGTTGATCGATACGAAGTAGGTCATCTTCCGATGGGTGCGAAGTGGGCCTTCTGCCAATGGGTTCGAATGAGACCGAGTCGAACCGAGGTACTTTGATGGATTCGAGCTTGATCGATACGAACCAAGACACTTTGATGGATTCAAAATTGATCGATACGAAAGTGATCGATTCGAACCAGAGTTCGGTGATGGATACGAAATCACCCATAGTGATGGATACAAAATCTGGGCTTTTCCCTTCAAATTGAATCGATCATAACTTGAGCATATGAACTCGGATTGACTTGAAATTTGAGATGCTGACTTCTATGAACTTGCTTGTCATGTACTATCAATTGTAGCTCAATCTGGACTCGGACAAGATTCAACGATATCCATAGCGAAGCAAAGTATGGCCAATCTCTGAGACGAACTGTCCTTTGTTTTCGATCGATCTTTTGGTATCACGGCTTTGCCAAAAAGCAGGATAACATTTGCCCCCCAAAGTACGTCCTGTGGAAACATGACGTGCTTTGAAAAGCTGCAATTTCTCTCTGAATAATCATTGCTCTCTTGTCGAAGGTTGTAACCTTGCGTTGATATGATTGATTGCTGTAGAATAGTGCTTGGCTGTTGGCAGTTGTAATCGTAACAAGATGAGTATTCGATCCCTGTGAATGTTTAAAATCAAATATTAGTCCGACATATATGCACATATGTTAATTTGATTCTCGTTAACATTGTGTGTCGACGAGTCTTTGTCAGTTTTGTTTGTTATTGAATTTCGTTTCGATTCTCTCCTGAACCGATTTGGAATTCGAGTTGAAACAACGCTTGATGGTTGTTTTTGACTATCCTCTTGATCGATCCTCTCCTGAATCGATGTAAAAGGTTGAAAAGTCGTTTTTCATATCGATGCGAGTCGACATGATGGATACGAAATGATAGCTCGTATCGATGAGCTTGGATGGATACGAAATATCCATTCGTGTTGATGAGTTTGGATTGATACTAACTATGAGCTTGGATGGATACGAAATATCCGTTCGTATCGATGAGTTTGGATGGATACGAAATATCTGTTCGTATCGATAGGTTTTGATGGATACGAAATTATTGTTCGTATCGATAGGCAGTAGAGGGGGCTGCGAACTTTTGATGTGAACGAGGGCTTCGAGTCGATGTGCTCACTGTCTGTTTCGCATCGATGGAATTCAACGTCTTCAGCACAGCCTTAGTTGTGTACTTCGTATCGATGAAGTATGAGGGTAATTTCGCATCGATAAGGCCTCAGGCATATGGATTCGAACGGAGCTTTCGAACCGATCTGTGTTCTGACTGGTTGCGACCGGTCAAGTTGAATGCGAGGCAAATCGACTCGGTTCTTCCATGGCTTCATATAAATAGTGTGGACTTAGCCATTTTTCACTTTTTTTACTTTTTACTGCTGCCTTTTGCTTTCGTAACGATATAGAGTCCAAGAGAAAGAATTGTTTAGCCTTCGAATCGATTCAGTCCTTCAATCCTTCAAAGTTAAACATTAAAATCAGGCAATTAATGGATAGAATCATGTTTAGAACGATGAAACTCGAAATCTCAATCCATCCTTCTTGCTTTTATGACCGGTTTCGATGAATTTAAGATCTGGATGAGTGAAAGCAAGATTGGGCATGGAGCGCGGCCATGGAGTTAAGGCCTTTTTGGAGAAGAAGGAGTTGTATGAGTAAAGATCCTGCCTTCGTTTCGTGTCGATCTGTAATAGGAGTTTTCGAATCGAAGGAGAGTATGCGATTTCGTATCGATACGAATACGAGAGCGGCGATCGATGCGAAGCCAATGTTCTCTGATCGATGCGAAATGGTGTGCCCTTGATCGATACGAAACGCATCGTTTCGAACTGGATCGATACGAAATGTATCGAGTCGAACCTGATCGATATGAAACGTATCGAGTCGAACCTGATCGATATGAAACGTATCGATTCGAACATGGTTGATGATACATCTCTGACTCGATACGAATTTGAACTGTGGCGACCGATTCCAAGTTGAAATTAAATGAATTTAGAGAACTTTTGCACATTAGAATACTTGACTCCGACGAGCTTCTGCCTTGCATGACTGAACTTGACCGTAGAACTGCATATTGGACTTCCTTTCGAAGCTCGCCGATGGAACCGTAACTTAACAAAAATGTAACGAACTTCAACTTGGATCAACCGCTTACGTCTGGATGGCACGGTTGTGACGGCCAGCGATGACGGTCTTTTCCGGTTTGGTCTTCAGAGTTTTGTCGTTCATACAATTCAGTTTATTCTATAGAATTTGCTCAAGTAATGCACAGCACTGCACGACACACTCATGCACTTTACACCAGGGAATGCACGGGCTCTTTAGCATCTAACGATGATTTCTCGTGAGTTAGCTAGTTATGGAAACTTCAAGTTCGCAGCCGCAAGAAACTCAGAGTTCAGTCCCTCCCATGCTTGAAGTACCGGAGATTGAGATTGAAGTTATCAGTCCAGCTCCGGACGAGTTACCTGACGCATCCTTCATTAGTAACCCATCAGACTCTGTTCCATCTAACATTTCGAAAGACATGCTAGGAAGAATATGCTTAATGCATGGTTTGTCGATGGATGACGTGCTACTGTCGGGGCCAAATGATAGACCGCACAATCCACCGGAGGGATATACCGCATTCAATCGCCATGTGTGCGCAGCTGGGTCACTCCCTCCGTTTAACCAGTACATAAGAGAAGTATTGTCGTTTTTGAGGATCGCCCCATCTCAGCTACATCCGAACGGATATGCGTTGCTCAATAGCTTGTTCATTGCATTTATGGAATATCTCTATCGGCCGCCACTCCCGATTGAGATCATATACTTGTTCAACTTCAAAAGTCGGGCCGATAGTCCATCTATCACATTCCTCGAGGCGGTAAGAAATTGCCAGGTCATCACAGGGTCTTAGACTAGATTGAGCTACTTCAGGACGGAATGGTTTTATGTTAGATCCCTCCAGGGTTCGCTCGGCGATGGCTATTTAGACGTGAGTATTGCTATTTTTTCGGGCAGTTGATAAAACTGATGTATTCGAAGTCGAACTCACATCTCTTTTCTTTTTCAGCCATAATTCAACGACCCGAAGGTGAGCGTTTCAAGCAGATAGTTCGGGTTCTTCAAGAAATCCCAAGTGAGGAGTGGAATATTGAGTTGTTATTGACAGACAGGAATCTCAGAATCCTTGGGTTGATTGAGCGGAGACAAAGCATAATGCTTGATGGTGTCTTAAGAACCGCCTCAAAAGAACGAGTTAAACGAAGAAAGCCTAAAGTTCTCATAATTGAGGAGGCTGACTCCGAGAGAACTCATACCGATGAAGAAACATTGGGCGAGTCTGCGGATGTAGCCCAAGATACCGAAGAGCAAAGAAAAGGCAAGGCAGCCGTTGTTAAGCCACCTAAAGAGGGGAGATGGAAATCGGTTGTTACGGCTCGACACGCCTCCAGAATTAGAATTTCGGAGATGTCTCCCCCAAGAACTGAGAATCTTTATGAAGGGCTCGTCGATATTCCAATTTCGGACGATGTGTCCTTGCAGCATGATGCCGGATTGGACGAACTTTCAGAAGCCTTAGTTTTGAGTGAGTCTCTGCCCACTAGTGCGGTTGACACATCTCGTTGGTCGGGGGGTTGCACCCACGTTCACACTTCACGGCACTATACGATTTCTAAGTGTAATACGTTCACTATGAGAGCTTACTAATTTCGCTTTATGTTTTTGCTTCGCAGATACTATGTCTGGTAAAGGTTCGATGCTTGGTAGCCATTGTAAGAAATGCCGGTCTTCTTCATATTATGAATCACACAGGAGGGAAGGAGATAGAGACTATGACTATGGGCGCTCGAGTCATGAGCGCTCTGACAGGATAAAGATTATAGGCGTCGGTCTCGATCTCGCACGCCACCTCCTAGAGCTCCTGCACCGTCTCCGGTTCATGTTTCAAGGCCTCCAGAAACTTCACGGCCCAAGCCGTCTTCCCAACCATCGAGGTGTGATACTCATCGCAGATCGGAGATCGCGGCCTCCCCGTCAACGGAGCAGACATTGACGGAGCCTTCGGGAGAAGGAGTAGTTAGGCTTGCTCAGCTGAGGAAAGAATTTCCTGAAATTTTCTTCGATGGGTTTGTCTTTCCCCCGCATCTAAAAAGGATACCGTCGACAGTTGCACCTATGATGCATGACTATCTCTCAGACGTATTCTTCCAGTATCAAGAATGGTCGAAGACCGCTAAGAAAGCGTCAAAAGTGGCCTTTGATCGAGCGGCTACGATTGAGAAGTTGGAGAAATAACTTGGTCGAAAGGACCGCATTATTCAGGCGCTCGGCAGTGAGCCCGAATCCTCTCGAAAGTCAGAGATTGAAGCTCTTAGAAAAGCCGATGAAGCTCAGGCAGCAATGGATAGGATGAAGCGTGAGCATTACGCTACGGTGGAGGACATGGGCCACCGAAATACCATCGTAACTGCCGAGCGGGATGCGGCCTTGAAAGAGCTAAACGAGCTCAAGGCCAAAGTTGCAGAGATTATGAAAGAGAGGGACACCGCTAACGTTTCTGCACAGGAAGCATGTGATCAGGTGGTGGAATTTCAGAGAGAAAGATATGCGGCCTTGGAGAAGGTCCGTGAGACGGAAGCCGAAGTCGATGAGAAAGTTCATCAAGCAGAGAGTAAGCTAGAGACAGAGATAGAAGAACTTCTCATCACTTATAATGCCAATGTGCTGAGGTGTAACAACCCGCATATTTATCGACTTTATATTTAAATATTTTATTTAAATATTTTATCGTTCGTCGGATTTTGGTCCGAAAAGCTACTTTTTGCAAACAGTCGAATAGGGACTCGAGACCACCCCCATTGAGTTCAAAATGCCGTTTGCGACCTTTTTGAGTATAAGCTTCGATATGTTTGGAGAAAGTTGATTTTTGCTACTTTTTCCCGCTTAGGGCTTTGGTTTGGGCTGAGCCAATTAACCACTTACTAACTCAGTCCCAATCCCCCTCTCCTCTTCATTACTTCATTCCAACTCTTAACTCTCTAGCAAAACTGAAAATGGAGGTGGAGAGTGGAAATTAAAAACTCCAAGCCCTAGCTTCCTTAGCAAATCAACTCCTAGCTCCAAAGTTCAAGAGAACCCATTGGTAAGCTTCCTCTTCTTCTTCTCCAACTCATTCTCTCTTTGATTTCAGAAATTTCCTAAACCTAATTTAGGGAATGTTTCTCTTTTAAGCTTAGATTCAAGCTTGTTGAGTTGGAATTGAAGAGTGCTTGTTCTTGCCATTACTTCATAGCATCTTCTTCATTCGTTTGGGTTCAAAGGTGAGATTTTTAATCTCACATCTAAGTCTATGAATTACCTTCAATTGTTAGGTATGAATTCCTAACACTTATTCATGTGCATTTGATTTTGATTTGGATTGCTTTTGTGAATATTCCAATTTTTAGTGTTTTGAGTTCAATTCGTTAAAAATCCTAACTTTGATGTTTGAACATGTTTTTGGTGATGCATCGAGGAGCATATAGGGCCGGGTAGTCGATTGACATAAACCCTCAGCGTCGTTGTTCGTGCGATTGCAATTTGGTCAGGATTTGCACCTCCTTTGAAATAGGGTAGGAAGTGCAAGTATACAGGTTCGGCCGACCGAACCCCCTGGGCCGGTCGACCGACCTGTAGTCCAGGCACTTCCTGCCTCTGTTTGGAAGTGTTGGTTACAGGCTTCGGCCGACCGAGACCCCTGGGCCGGTCGACCGACCTGGTGCCCCGAGCACTTCCAACCTCTGGTTCGGTCGACCGACTCAGGGAGTCCGGTCGAGCGACCTGCTACTATTTGCCAGATTAGCCTATATTGCTAATTCGTTTGAATTTCCAACTTTAATCGATTCGTATTGTCTCCCTTTTGTTGTTGTCAATTATTATCGACTTTGATGACCTTTTCTTTGGGAATTTTAGATATATCCACTTTGATGGATTTGATATCGATTTCTTTGGATTTTATTCACGTCTTCGAGTGTGAATTTTTATGCCCGATTGTTTCTACAATCACTTCTATGATTTGTCACCTTAAAATATAAAGGTTTTCTATACTAGTAGTAAATATCAAAACTCTTTCTTCAAATGATTTCAACAATATTTTATTACAAAGCTCGTTTTCTCAAACCGATTTCCAATCTATTAGTATATACAAACCTTTACCTCACTCGTATGAGAAATCTAATTAAACGACTTAGTAGAACAAGTGGTATGAAACGCTTGCATTTACTTCGTCGGTTAATTCTTGGACTTGTTCGATTGAAACTCTTGTGACAATTTTCTAGTGGAGATCTACAATTTGTTCGCAAATATTTAAGTTAAGCTAGTGGTTATGGGACATGATGCTAAACTCATATATTTACTAGCTTATTGTAATTGACACTTCTTGATGATCAATGATGATCATTTTATAGTTTAGACTAGCAATGTGCGATGTCTCTTTGTATACGTGGAGGACTGTACCTCATTTTATTGAGCTTTGTCTCATTTCTTTGTGGGCTAACGACCCATGCACTTTCAAAGTGTTTTGATTCATTGGATGTACTATTTGTACTACATCAGTGTATTTGATTCATTGGATGTACCGTTTGTACTACATCAATGTCTTGGCCATCCTTTTCTTGTGATTACTGGATTTCTAATTATTGATTTCTGGAATTTATGTTTCACCACCTTTTTCAGTTGGCATTGATATGTATGTCATTTTGTGGCTTGGCGAATTAGATAAAGAATATGACATTCTTTTGAAGCTATGAGATTCTTGAGATATTGTATGACATTTTTTGTTATCATACGTCTTTTTATTATATCTCTTTTTTTTATCTCATTTTAATTGATAATTATAGCTAGACTGATCCGTTTATTATTTTCTTCTTAAATAATACTCGAGTCAGACTGAGATTTTACAGGTGCTTCCTCTTGACTTCCTATCTGGAACAATCATCTGATTTTGGCTAACTACTTAGATTAGTAGTAGCTTTTGTTGTATACACTTGAGATATAGACTCATAGTTGTATTCTTTTGTATAGCACGTGTTGCTATTCTTTTGTATTATCGTGGATCTTTTTGACCACTACTCTGATATACACTTTCATGTGTTAGTGTTATATTCATATCTATTTCCGCCTTTGTGATATGAATTGTCTGTGACTGATTTGTGTTATGTTTATTTCTATATTTGTTTCCGAAGACCTTTATAGCCACTGTGTAGTAGCTTTGAGTTTGTGTCGGTACGTCGGATTTCCTCTCGAGATGAAAAGTTATATTTTTATCTGGCATATTGGTACTCGCACAAAGCAATTATACAAATGGTCGCTCGTCAACAGCCTTATCCTCCATGCTAGTTGACAGCATTACACTGTAGTGTTCTTGGCTAGCGTGGGTATAGAGGTGGGGCGTCACAGCTTGGTATCAGAGCCAAACTTCAGAACAATATGGAATATTATAACAAGGATCATCGTCCTAAGTCCATCTTAGGAGTCGTGCTTTAGGATTTAATTCGTGTCTTCGTACCGATTCATCCTACTTTCTTTATGATTCCTTGTTTTATCAATCAAGTTTGATTGAAATTTATTCTTAGAATAACTTTTCCTCTTCTTTCTTTCTTTCTTAAAGAAGAGAAATGGTTAGACCAGGCCGTCCCAGTGTCGGTCAATCTAGTGCTACTCCCCTGGATGGAGTATTCATGTCTGCTCAACAACTTTTGGATCTTGTAAAGAATCAAGAGTTTATCTATGCTTTGAGTAAGAACCCCGAAATGGTTCTACCTTTGAAACTTGAAGTTTCTTTCAATCAGCTTGTGGATGTTACTCTTCTTCATGGAGAGGTTGGTAAAGGAAGTGTTTGTGATATTGGGACTTCCAAGAAGAGGCATATTAAGTTCAAGAGCCTTAATCCCAATAAAAGAGTGAAGCAAACTACTTTTGTAGCAAAGACTCCAATCCCTAATCGTGGGGGATGCTACAATTGTAATTCTATGGAACACTATGCGAATATGTGTCCAAAACCCCATTCTTGTCGCTATTGCAAGAAACCGGGTCATCTTTTATCTGCGTGTCCCAAACTTTTGAACAAGGACATGAGAAAGCTAAATATTGTGCAAGCCCCTAGCAACTCTTCTCTTGGTCAAGGTACTTTTCACTCAATCCTTGATGGCATTGTTTTATTTCGTGATCTTCTTATTTGAGTTCTTTTTGATATGGGTTCAATCTCACTATTTTATATCAAAACAACTTGTCGATTCTTTTTCTTTGAATATTTTGGGCTTGATGACTTCTTTAAGAGTTGCGAATCCGATTGGTGGATCCGCAACACTTAATTTGCTTTTTTATTGATGTCGAAATTATTTTATGAGATTTTTCTTTCTGAGCCGATATTTTTACTTAGGCTTCGGAATTGATTTTTTTAAAGGATCGACTTAATTGTGAAGCCCGTATCCTATTTTTCGAGTGGACTATTCATCTTCGAAATTTTCTATCTGTTAAGCAGCTTTCTATTTTTCTTTGTGATTCCGATTTCAAATTTTTGGTGGAATCATTTTATTCCTTAAGCCCACTTATAAGGAAAGTGTTGTTTCTCTCATTCATGTAGTTTGAGATATTTTTCGGTATTTTTGAATTTGTCTTAGGACTATCACCTAAGCAATCTTTTGAGTAGTGTTAAGGTCTTTTCAGCTCGACCTTGCCACCGGTTTTCATTTGCTACGAGTTGCGGAAGTCCACTTACCGCATTCCGCACTTGTTAATGTTGTTATGAATGACTTATTTTGTCGTTCAGTTTGTCCTGCTTGTTTCATCCATTTTATAAATCAAGTATTCTATGCATATCTCGATGACTTCATTTGTGTATTTATTGATTTTGGATGAAAATAGTAATTTAAAATTTTGCAAATCTTTTTCATAAGATTTATTTATAAGTAAAACTGGATTTTGTTCTTGAAACGAACAAAGAATATTCTTAAAACTTTTTAAGAGATTTATTTATCCTATAAAAGGTGATTTTGTGATTGTATTGCCCGTTGAGTGCTTTAAGAATTCTGGTCGATGCGCTTGATCAACGTTATCGATAGGAATTTCCTAAACGCTTTGATGTGACAATCAAACACAGTAAAATTCACTTCAAATAAGTAAAATTTTCTACAAAGATGATTACATAAGTTAATTGTAATTTTGAGAGTTTAGTTTTTGGGAAAGAAGATTATTTAAAAGAAATTCTTTCTTTTCGAAACTCTTATTCTTGTGATTCCTGAAGGGGAACCAAGACTTTGCTATTTGTACCGATACTAGTCGTATTGGTTTGGGTGTCGTTCTCTTGCAAAAGAGAACGTGCTATCACTTGTGCTTCTAAATCATTATAGCTTATCGAGACTAGATATGCCACTCGTGATCTAGTGCTCGCGACTATTGTTTTTACTTTTGGAATTTGGCATCACCATATTTGGATAAGAAATTTGTTCTCTGCCTCGATCATAAATCTTTGGAATATTTATTTTCTCATAAGGAACTTTATGTCGACTCGAGCTCCTAGCATCTTATGATCTTGATATTCTTTTATTCCTGGAAGGGAAATCGTGTTGCCAATGCACTTTGTCGTAAGCAACAAGTGGTTGATTCTTTGATGTTGTCGGAATGGAATCATCTTTTTACCAAGTTCATCGGGCGTTTTGGTGTACTTCGTTTTATTGAGTTTCATATCATTTCTTTTATGGACTAGCGTCCGATGTCCTTTTATTGTGTTCGGTTCATTGGACGTACCGTTTTTGTACTACGTCGGTGTTCCGAAATCATTCGGGCTTCGGTTCATTGGACGTACCGTTTTTGTACTGCGTCGATGTTTCGAATTATTTGAGCTTGGATTCATTGGATGTACCGTTTGTACTACATCAATGTCTTTGTTGTTTGATTCATTGGATGTACCGTTTGTACTACATCAATGTCTTTGTTGTTTGATTCCTTGGATGTACCATTTGTACTACATCAATGTCTTTGTTGTTTGATTCATTGGATGTACCGTTTGTACTACATCAGTGTCTTTGATTCATTGGATGTACCGTTTGTACTACATCAGTGTCTTTGATTCATTGGATATACCGTTTGTACTACATCAATGACTATTCTGTTTGATTCATTGGATGTACCATTTGTACTACATCAATGTCTTCGCTTTTGATTCATTGGATGTACCGTTTGTACTACATCAATGTCTTTGCTTTTGATTCATTGGATGTACCCTTTGTACTACATCAATGTCTTTGCTATTGATTCATTGGATGTACCGTTTGTACTACATCAATGTCTTTTCTTTTTGGATTCATTGGATGTACCGTTTGTACTACATCAGTGTCTTTGATTCATTGGATGTACCGTTTGTACTACATCAGTGTCTTTGATTCATTGGATGTACCGTTTGTACTACATCAATGACTTTGCTGTTTGATTCATTGGATGTACCGTTTGTACTACATCAATGTCTTTGATTCATTGGATGTACCGTTTGTACTACATCAATGTCTTTGCTTTTGATTCATTGGATGTACCGTTTGTACTACATCAATGTCTTTGCTATTTGATTCATTGGATGTACCATTTGTACTACATCAATGTCTTTGCTTTTGATTCATTGGATGTACCGTTTGTACTACATCAATGTCTTTGCTATTTGATTCATTGGATGTACCGTTTGTACTACATCAATGTCTTTTCTTTTTGGATTCATTGGATGTACCGTTTGTACTACATCAATGTCTTTGTTGTTTGATTCATTGGATGTACCGTTTGTACTACATCAGTGTCTTTGATTCATTGGATGTACCGTTTGTACTACATCAATGACTTTGCTGTTTGATTCATTGGATGTACCATTTGTACTACATCAATGTCTTCGCTTTTTGATTCATTGGATGTACCGTTTGCACTATATCAATGACTTGGCTTTTTGGTTCATTGGACGTACCGTCTTTGTACTACGTCGGTGTTCCAAATTATTCGAGTTTCTAGTTTCTCGGGCATACCATATTTGTACTACGCCGTTGCACCGGCTCAACTTTCTGCTATTCTTGACGTTTTCCACGTCTTTTAACTATGGAAATGCTTTTATGTTTCCGGTTTTTATTCTTGAGCCCGGTGTTATTGAGGGATTGAAGTTTCACCAAATTTGACTTTTGAGCATAATTCTATTCGCATCATTGCTTTGGAGGTTGAGCGCCTTCGATATAAAGATATTCTTTTTGATATAAGTTCAATGGTTCTCAAATCCTAAGGATTGCTCATGTGAAATCTTGAGAATTCATCGAACGAAAACTTTCAGATTTACTCCTTCGTGCTCTTCATGGTGGACTTCTTGATTCAAATTCTCTTTTGTGTTGATATGCTTCTATGGTTGTTACTTCTTATTTTCTTCTTAAGTATTGCGAGGACGCAATTTCTTTAAGGAGGGGAGTCTGTAACAACCCGCATATTTATCGATTTATATTTAAATATTTTATTTAAATATTTTATCGTTCGTCGGATTTTGGTCCGAAAAGCTACTTTTTGCAAACAGTCGAATTGGGACTCCAGACCACCCCCATTGAGTTCAAAATGCCGTTTGCGACCTTTTTGAGTATAAGCTTCGATATGTTTGGATAAAGTTGATTTTTGCTACTTTTTCCCGCTTAGGGCTTTGGTTTGGGCTGAGCCAATTAACCACTTACTAACTCAGTCCCAATCCCCCTCTCCTCTTCATTACTTCATTCCAACTCCTAACTCTCTAGCAAAACTGAAAATGGAGGTGGAGAGTGGAAATTAAAACTCCAAGCCCTAGCTTCCTTTGCAAATCCATCTCCTAGCTCCAAAGTTCAAGAGAACCCATTGGTAAGCTTCCTCTTCTTCTTCTCCAACTTATTCTCTCTTTGATTTCAGAAATTTCCTAAACCTAATTTAGGGAATGTTTCTCTTTTAAGCTTAGATTCAAGCTTGTTTAGTTGGAATTGAAGAGTGCTTGTTCTTGCCATTGCTTCATAACATCTTCTTCATTCGTTTGGGTTCAAAGGTGAGATTTTTAATCTCACATCTAATTCTATGAGTTACCTTCGATTGTTAGGTATGAATTCCTAACACTTATTCATGTGCATTTGATTTTGATTTGGATTGCTTTTGTGAATATTCCAATTTTTAGTGTTTTGAGTTCAATTCGTTAAAAATCCTAACTTTGATGTTTGAACATGTTTTTGGTGATGCATCGAGGAGCATATAGGGCCGGGTAGTCGATTGACATAAACCCTTAGCGCCGTTGCTCATGCGATTGCAATTTGGTCGGGATTTGCACCTCCTTTGAAATAGGGTAGGAAGTGCAAGTATACAGGTTCGGCCGACCGAGCCCCCTGGGCCGGTCGACCGACCTGTAATCCAGGCACTTCCTGCCTCTGTTTGGAAGTGCTCGTTACAGGCTTCGGCCGACCGAGCCCCCTGGGCCGGTCGACCGACCTGGTGCCCCGAGCACTTCCAACCTCTGGTTCGGTCGACCGACTCAGGGAGTCCGGTCGACCGACCTGCTACTATTTGCCAGATTAGCCTATATTGCTAATTCGTTTGAATTTCCAACTTTAATCGATTCGTGTTGTCTCCCTTTTGTTGTCGTCAATTATTATCGACTTTGATGACCTTTTCTTTGGGACTTTTAGATATATCCACTTTGATGGATTTGATATCGATTTCTTTGGATTTTATTCACGTCTTCGAGTGTGAATTTTTATGCCCAATTGTTTCTACAATCACTTCTATGATTTGTCACTTTAAAATATAAAGGTTTTCTATACTAGTAGTAAATATCAAAACTCTTTCTTCAAATGATTTCAACACTATTTTATTACAAAGCTCGTTTTCTCAAACCGATTTCCAATCTATTAGTATATACAAACATTTACCTCACTCGTATGAGAAATCTAATTAAATGACTTAGTAAAACAAGTGGTATGAAACGCTTGCGTTTACTTCGTCGGTTAGTTCTTGGACTTGTTCGATTGAAACTCTTGTGACAATTTTCTAGTGGAGATCTACAATTTGTTCGCAAATATTTAAGTTAAGCTAGTGGTTATGGGACATGATGCTAAACTCATATATTTACTAGCTTATTGTAATTGACACTTCTTGATGATCAATGATGATCATTTTATAGTTTAGACTAGCAATGTGCGATGTCTCTTTGTATACGTGGAGGACTGTACCTCATTTTATTGAGCTTTGTCTCATTTCTTTGTGGGCTAACGACCCAGGCACTTTCAAAGTGTTTTGATTCATTGGATGTACCGTTTGTACTACATCAGTGTATTTGATTCATTGGATGTACCGTTTGTACTACATCAATGTCTTGGCCATCCTTTTCTTGTGATTTCTGGATTTCTAATTATTGATTTCTGGAATTTATGTTTCACCACCTTTTTCAGTTGGCATTGATATGTATGTCATTTTGTGGCTTGGTGAATTAGACAAAGAATATGACATTCTTTTGAAGCTATGAGATTCTTGAGATATTGTATGACATTTTTGGTTATCATACGTCTTTTTATTATATCTCTTTTTTTTATCTCATTTTAATTGATAATTATAGCTAGACTGATCCGTTTATTATTTTCTTCTTAAATAATACTCGGGTCAGACTGAGATTTTACAGGTGCTTCCTCTTGACTTCCTATCTGGAACAATCGCCTGATTTTGGCTAACTACTTAGATTAGTAGTAGCTTTTGTTGTATACACTTGAGATATAGACTCATAGTTGTATTCTTTTGTATAGCACGTGTTGCTATTCTTTTGTATTATCGTGGATCTTTTTGACCACTACTCTGATATACACTTTCATGTGTTAGTGTTATATTCATATCTATTTCCGCCTTTGTGATATGAATTGTTTGTGACTGATTTGTGTTATGTTTATTTCTATATTTGTTTCCGAAGACCTTTATAGCTACTGTGTAGTAGCTTTGAGTTTATGTCGGTATGTCGGATTTCCTCTTGAGATGAAAATTTATATTTTTATCTGGCATATCGGTACTCGCACAAAGAAATTATACAGATGGTCGCTCCTCAACAGCCTTATCCTCCGTGCTAGTTGACAGCATTACACCGTAGTGTTCTTGGCTAGTGTGGGTATAGAGGTGGGGCGTCACATGAGGCATAGAAATTTGACATGGCTTGACGATTATCCGACATATTTGTTTAACGCCTGGAACTTGTTAGTCGAAGAAGAGAAAACAGTACAGCCAGGCGAGGTTTTTGATGAATTCGATTTGGAGAATCGTATATTGACTGATGATGAAAAGAAGGTTCTCTACGATTTCATGATCTCTATGCTAAAGAGAGACTGGGTACCCAACACTTGGAAGTTGGTGAGGGGTCTGGAGTTGCGCATCCAGCTACAAGTTCGGAGATAATCACTTCATCTGGATCGGAGCCAATGCCAGCGACTGAGCCGCAGTTGGTCCCAGGCTATGACCCTGAACAGCCACTCTTATCTCCCATAAAGGAGCATTCTTGTGAAGCTGTTCAGTCATCCACGAGTCAAGTTGAGGAAGGTACTCTGCACAAATCTATTGTGTGTCTGAACTGAAGTATTTGTATTGAAGCGTGTTCTGACAACTTCTTTTCTTTATTGTCCAGTGAGTAAAGTTACATCGACAGCGCCTCCTGCAGTCCAACACTCACATCAAGAGCAGGAGGCCATTATTACTGAAGCGATCGCCATGACGACAGCCACGCCGACCGAGGTGACACAGGGGGGTTCAATCACTTTCAATGAATAGATGATGAATGAACTCTTGAGCCAGCACAGTGACCCCTTTGTTGACATGACATTTGTCCTTAGTGTGTTCCCACCTGTTTCTATTGTATCGTCACAGTCCACCGCTACCTATCGTGAATCTCGTGCTTCTCGTGAGGCTTTGCTCAAATCGATGCAGAGATGGAAGCGGCACTCACAGTGGTAATTCTGAGTGTGTTACTACAGCGGTTGGCCCCACTCCTCTTGCAGTGACATCTTCCGGGACACACTTGTCGGAACCAACTCGCCCATTCCTCCCCCGGTGGTAGACCCGACTCCTCTGACTCATCCAGAAGAGAATATTCCTTTAAGTTTAAGTTCGATGGAATATATCGATATCATGCCTTCGTTAGAGGATGATCCGCCAAAGGGTACGGGGTCGAAGCGGAAGACTCTTGGTGGTTCCAGTGGTTCCGCATTGAAGAGGAAACCGAAAAAGAAAAAGTAGACGATCCCCTCTGGCGCATTTTGGCAGTTAGGAAGCCACTTTTAGTTTTCTTTCGTAGGCTATGTATAGATGCAGGCTTGGCCCCCTGCTAGTAGGAATTTTTTGGAAGAACTTGTACATGAATCTTCACATACAGTTAGTTGAAATAAAATTCAATTTCTTTGTTTTAATTCTCATTCCTTTTGTGCTTAAGTATTTGCAGTGTTTGGCTTTCAATCCGGTGTACTTGTGGTGTTTTTACCGTCAAGTAGAGTTTGTTTTATTTGCCAAGTCTGAAAATCTTGGTCACATGGTATGATTGGTGAATAAGTTGAACTTCGGTCACTGTTTCACTTCGGTTAGTGATTAACACTTAAGTTTTTTGCCCCTCAGTTTCGGGGAACAACATTTGTATTTCGGTGGTTGATCGCACTTATTGGAAATCTTAAGCAGATGTCCACATTCTGGGGACGTAGGATAATTTGCGATCGATAATCTGGTTCGCACTCTGGGAATTTGAGAGTTATCGATGTTTGTTATACATTTCGCGCTCCAGGAACCTGGAATTGATGTTTATACTCCACTTCACGCTCTGGGAACTTGGAGTTAGTATTGATATTTCGGTTCGCACTACGGGAACTTTCACTTGGTATTTGTGCTCCAATTCACACTCTGGGAATTTGGAGATAGCATGTATGTTTGGGTTCGCACTCCGGGAACCTGTAATTTTATACTCCAATTCACGCTCTGGGAAGTTGGAGGTTGCATTGATGTACCGGTTCGCACTCCGGGAACCTGGAATAGGTGTTTATACTCCAATTCATGCTCTGGGAAGTTGGAGTTTGCATTGATGGGTTGGTTCGCACTCCGCGAACCTGGAATAGATGTTTAGACTCCAATTCACACTCTGGGAAGTTGGAGTCAGCCGATAGATGGTCAGCCACACCTATTTGGGCTTTTTAGGAATTCGTTCACACTCTGGGAACGATGGATTTGATGTTTATACTCCAATTCGCACTCTGGGAATTTGGAGTCCGTTCACACTCTGGGAACGATTTATTTGATGTTTATACTCCAATTCGCACTCTGGGAATTTGGAGTCCGTACGCGCTCTGGGAACGATTTATTTGATGTTTATACTCCAATTCGCACTTTGGGAATTTGGAGTCCGTTCGCACTCTGGGAACGATTTATTTGATGTTTATACCCCAGTTCGCACTCTGGGAATTTGGAGTCCGTTCGCACTCTGGGAACGATTTTTTTTATGTTTATACTCCAATTCGCACTTTGGGAATTTGGAGTCCGTTCACACTCTGGGAACGATTTATTTGGTGTTTATACTCTAATGCGCACTCTGCGAATTTGGAGTCCGTTCACACTCTGGGAACGATTTATTTGATGTTTATACTCCAATTCGCACTCTGGGAATTTGGAGTTAGTTGTAGGACTGTCATGTGTCGGTCCAGTTCAGCCTTTGATGTGATGGCTTGCTCCCGAGCTGAGGTTTCACTTAGTGAGTGGCCGGTCGTACCACAGTCACTCGCTATTTGAATAAATTCCATTGTTCGATGGAACTTAGCTCTTCGTGTGTCGTGATTGTTGAATGTTACATTCGGTGAATCACAGCTCTAGCTTGAAGAGATAGTAATTTATTGCTGGAACGGAAAAACATGGCAAAGTTAGTGCCTTATTACAAATTCAAATTTCAGAATGTACAGGAAATTACAAAGTATTCATAGACTGAATGAACCTGTCATGTGTAAGAGTGACGAAGATCTTCATCGTTCCAGGCTCCTGAAAAATTTGGTCTGCCATTGATGGCATTTATCACCAATCTTCCATGGGGACAAGTGGTGTCCTCCTGTCTCGGTCGATTGGGTTCATTATTTTGATTCGATGGGCCCGCTTCTCCAGGCTGCGGCGTCCGAACAAACTGTTCCAGCTTCCTTTCTCTAATCAATTTTTCTACGAGATCTTGTAAGTGACGACACTCGTTTGTATTGTGCCCGTAGCTTTCATGAAACCCGCAAAATTTTCCCGTCTGGATTTGCCTCTCTGACGACTGTTTCGGAGCAGGTTTTTTGTACTGAATTGTATTACAGGTTTGTAAATACAAGTTCTCCAGTGAAGTATTCAAAGGAATATAACTATCAAACATAGGACTTTTGCGCTGTGGGCCACGATTTTGATCTCGTTTTCTATTTTGATTCACATTCTCTCTTCGCTGAGTTTGTTTGTTTTTAACGTTCAACTGAACTTTTCCAGAGCTCTCACCGGATTGTTTGATTGCGACATTGCTTTGGATTACTTCCGTGCTTGGCCCTGCATCAGTTTGCTTCCTAGACTGTTTCGCATCTTCCCTTCTCAGGAATTGAGCCGCCTTGGCGTGGAAACGGTCCGATGATGCAGGTGGTTTTCCAGCTAACCAGTTTCCAAACTCAGAATCGGGGTCAATCCCCTTAGCCAACGCCATAAGGATGGAGTTATCGTTCGGATTGCTGATCTCCGCACATGTAGTATGGAATCTCTCTAAGTAGTGTCTGAGCGTCACTCCAAGAGCTTGGGTGACGCTAGACAGAGTGTTGACATCTTTTGGCCTTGCGACGTGCATGCGGAATTGTTCAACAAATTTTGTGGCCAACTGGTCGAATGAAGAGATGGATCGAGGTGGCAGTCGAGTGAACCACATAGTAGCGATGCCCCCTAAGGATATAGGAAAACTACGACACTTCACTGCATCGTCAGCTCTGGCAGCGGTCATCGACCATTCATATTTCAGAATATGCTGGTTGGGGTCGGAGTTTCCCTCGTACATGGGTAGAGTTGGCATCCTGAATCGCCGTGGCGGTTCAGCAGTAAGAATATCATCCGTAAATGGAGTGTGACTTCAGGAAATTCCCCAATCGTCATTGGTGAAACCCTGGCTCTCACGGATCATCTGACGTATCATGGTCGGAAGATCCGGCATTTGTCTATTCTGTGCGGCTCGTACCGGAATGTGATTGAATCCAACATCTTGGAGTTGTGCCAGATGCTGTTGGCGGTCCAAATCTTGCCTTCTTGGCTCGTAGTCCTCTGCGACATACGGTTAAGGGGTACGCCCATGCTGGCGACTGTCCGGGTTTGACTGACTTGGGGCATCGACCCTTGGTTCATTTGCGGCATTCGTGGCGCGGTATTCTGCGGTGCCGTGAGGAATGGCACCTCCTCGGGAGGAGGGCCTGGTTTGGAAACTGGCTGATGGACCAACTCTCAGTTGTCCAACAGTCATTGCCGGTTGATTTCTAGCAGTTTGTATGTGACTCCCATTTAGCCGGGGTCGTGGAGTTTGTAGAAGAGGAGGAACTTTCGCTAGAGGGGCGAGAAGCATGGTCTCTCTTGGATCTCTTTCGCTTCTGGCGATCCAGCTGGTTGATCAACTCGGCGTTAGCGCATAGCTGTTCTGCTAGTTGTTGCCGACTCTGGGTCAGCTCTTGGAGTAGCAACTGCAACTCTTATCGGGTAACCGGACCTGATGGTTCCGAGTGTCCAGTAGCATCTTGATTAGATGGGGGTAGTGGTGCAGGATTCTATCTATCCTGTTCCTCTTGATTGATGGCGTTAGAAGTGGTTCTTATGCTAACCATTTTGAAAGTTGAATTCCTTCTCTATACTTTATGCAAATCTGAATAGAAGGGAAGGAACTTCGATTTGTGATCTGGATCTCCCTCTTAGATTTATTCAATCCGGTATCGATGACAGATCCAAAGAGCAGGAGAAAATCTGGGTTTTCTCAGTGAAAGCACCAAAGTGTTTGCACCAAAATTGGTCACAACACTCTTCCGGAGTCGTTGAAGAGATAATAATGAAGAATGTAAATTGAAAACGAGAATTATCTAACAGAAACTCCAAATAAAAGTAATGTAAATGCGTAGACAAGTGATTTTTAGTGGTTCGGCGTGTTGCCTACGTCCACTGTGAAGTTTTTGCAGTTTTATTTATTGTCTTTCAAAGATTACAAGTTGTTACAACAATCAACAGCAAGTTACAACTGGAAATTCGAATACTACAGCAAGAATATGATGTAGGATGATGGGGATCTCAATCCGGCAGTGTCTGGGCGCTTGAGAGTCAAGAGATCCTTTTTCTGTAGGCTCTGGGGCTCTATTTATAGGCGTAGGAGGCTGAGATCGCGCTCAAATCTCGGGAGACATTTTCTGGCACGTGAGTGGGCCCACGAGACCAACCTCACGAAGTTTCGAGTCGATCTGTGATCGATACGAAGTCATTCCGTATCGATCAAGATGATGTCCAATTGAGCTGAAATTTGGTGGAGACATTCCTTAGCATGTGTGCAAGCTTCTGTGAAAATTTCATGGCATTTGGATCAGTGGATCACGAGATATCTTTGATATGAAATGAGCATTCTCGAGTGGCTGTTTGGTTCGAATCCATCTCTTTGCATCGATGGTTTCGAATCGATGGTGGCACGCGCCTTTGTGATGACGTATAGCGCAAACTTCGACTCGATCCGGTCTTCACTCCGAGTTGATCGCATCAACTCCATACACTTCGGGTTGTTCATATTGAGGGATGACACGTCACCAAGGCTAGTTGACTCGATGGATTCGAATGATGCCTTATTCATGGATACGAACAGCAATTGTTGGTGGATACGTAGTGCTTTGACCAGATGGATTCGAAGGGATGCTTCCATGATGGATACGAAGAAGACATTGGCCGATCATTACGAAGTGCATCATCTGCTGATGGGTACGAAGTCCATCGATACGAACTCGATGGATTCAAACATGGCCGATCCTGATCGATACGAACTCATGGGGGTTGATCGATACGAAGTAGGTCATCTTCCGATGGATGCGAAGTGAGCCTTCTGCCAATGGGTTCGAATGAGACCGAGTCGAACCGAGGTACTTTGATGGATTCGAACTTGATCAATATGAACCGAGACACTTTAATGGATTCGAAGTTGATCGATACGAAAGTGATCGATTCGAACCAGAGTTCGGTGATGGATAAGAAATCACCTATAGTGATGGATACGAAATCTGGGCTTTTCCCTTCAAATTGAATCGATCATAACTTGAGCGTATGAACTCGGATTGAGTTGAAATTTGAGATGCTGACTTCTATGATCATTCTTGTCATGTCCTATTAATTGTAGCTCAATCTGGACTCAGACAAAATTCAGCGATATCCATAGCGAAGCAAAGTATGGCTAATCTCTGAGACGAACTGTCCTTTATATTCGATCGATCTTCTGGTATCACGGCTTTGCTAAAAAGCGGGATAACAACACAGATAATACAACACATACTAGACAGTTATAAACACCTGTTTAGTTATACAACTCAATACAGTACAAGAAACAACTCAGAGAAATCTACACAGCGAAATACTATATATCTACACGCAGAAGTCTCATGCTCCATTGCTTCCCCACAATTCGTCAAAGCCAACCTGAATCCCTTGGCTACTCGTAAAAATTTGAGTACCCAAGAGTTTAAGAAAACAGAAGATAAACTCCGGGTCATACATGGGTCTGGTGTGAGTAACAGGTTAAGGTTGCTTAATTTTCAAAACCTATTGAAAAGAAAGGTATCACATAAGACTTCCCACACATAAACATGGAAAAGTTTTTATCTTACGTTAACCAAAACATTTGATAGGAAATCTAGTGAAATTATAATAGGTCTAGGGTTTTCAAGTAAATATGAAATAGCCGAAATTGTTACATTATTAAATTCCAGCTACTAGCCACAAAAGTGGGTAATACAATCAAAACTGTTGTCACTTATTCGATTTTGGATTCCATACAATGGCAGGGCTACTGGGGGACCGCCCATCACAGTACGTGGCCTAGATCAATGTACCGAGGAGTACGCCCGCTCCCCTGCAACACAAAGCCGGAACCATTCCTTACTGAACAGTTCCGAACAAGACAACCCCGACAGTTGGAGCTCAACAACTGTCCACATAGCCGAAATAAAAAGGGACCTCTAGACAGGGGTAAATCTCACTCTCAAGTGGGGGCTACCCACGAAGCCTTGCTGCACCTTCCCTGTTTTAGCCATTATCGGTTGATGAGGCTTGAGGCTACGATTACCTTTATAGGACATCTCACTTAGAACGCTCATCGTCCACCAGACGATGTTCTGAAAGCATTCAATCGATACAAGTTCGTTCCGGGTTCGAACGAAACCGAAGGCATTATCTCGTTAGATTCATTTTGGAATCACCCTCGGAGTTAACGATGATAACCCTTGCACTTTGAATCACCATCTCGAGCCTGTGTTAGCACCAAAATTGGTCACTAACCCCCTTGAGTGGAGTTATGTAGAGAGATTAATGAAGAGAGTAAATTAGGACTGAAAAATAGTGTAATTCAATGAAAAAGAATAACAAAAACGAGAACACCAGATTTATAGTGGTTCGGCGTAACTGCCTACATCCACTTTGAGTTTAATCTTTATTGCTTTCTCCATTACTTGAATACAAATACAATCCGTAAATCAATCACTTGGATACCAGTTTGAATTAAAAAGAGGAGAGTATAAAAAATGGCAGAGTCTCCCTAGTGTCCCCGGAAAAAAGGTCCCGTTTTCTGTGCCCCTGCCTCCCTATTTATAGACGATAGTGGGTTGGACTTCCCTGGTGGGCCTGATAGTTGAATAACTCGGTCCAGATAGTGTAGGTACGGCGCGCCGACCCAGGGAGGCCGAACGATGGAATGTCGAACAGAAGCCTTCGTGATGAACGAGTAGGCCGAGCAACAGTTGAACCGGTTGTGTTAGGGAGGATGCCGAAACATCTTGTTGGCTGAACGTTTGGGGATGCCGAACGTTCCTATGCCGAACGTACGTGGGAGGCCGAACAAACTTTGATGGCCGAACGATCTTCTTTGGCCGAACAGCGTTCAACGCCGAACAACTTTCTTTGGCCGAACTACACTCAGTGCCGAACGATCTCTTGATGCCGGACGCTCCTAGATGCCGAACGCGTTCTGGTTGCCGATTGATATCTTTGTCCGAACTGATTTGGGATGTCGAACAATCTAGGTTCGCCGAGCGCTCTTCTGATGCCGAGTGTTCCTATGATGTCGAACGATACTCTTTAGCCGAACGTTACCTTTTAGCCGAACGATAATTCTGGCCGAGCGATGCTTTAGGATGCTTAGCATTCTCTGGATGCCGAGTACTAAGTCGCCTGGACAACTCCTTGGGAAACAGCGAAGCTTGCCGAGCGACGTGCGCGTAACCGTTCTCGCTGAACCATGCCTAAATGCCAAACATGTTGTCCTCATCAAACCCGTATGCCTCCAGGCCCTTCGTGGTCATAATCTTGTCTAGTGATGATAGTAGTGTCTTCAACTGTCGTTTTGTAACCGGGCCAAGACGTCGGTTAACATTTGCCCCCCAAAGCGTGTCGTGTGAAGCAACATAACACGCTTTGAATCAGCGAGTATTCCTTGTCTTCAGAAAGAAATCCATCATGTTTCTTTAATAGTCATTATCCTTCGACTTTATCCTCCCAAACTGTCATATCCTTCTTTGGCCGTCTTGACGCTTGGTTGATTCCCAATATTATAAATCCAGGGTTGTAGTTCATCAGTGACCACTCGTGTCTGATTCTACAGAGCTAGCAAGCTTCGGCTATCTGATCTAGTATTTTCTCAATAACCCTTAGTGAGAATTTAATTTCTGTTGATTTCAAGAAGTCGGACTTGTTCGGATATACACATGCACGTTTGGGTACATGTTCTTTCCATTGGCTCTCGAATGCGTTTTATATGCTCATAAGTCATCGCCGACTCCATCCAGTTTAATTGCAATTCAATTGCGATTCCTTGTTTGTATTTTCTGTGAAATAAGGGTTGCAATCAGCCACTTGAGGAGTTTTCCAAACCCCTCTTCAGTAAAAACTCTATGATTTTGTTCACAGCTTCAACCTTTAGGATTGGTAAGAAGAGGACGTCAATGCCCCCAAGTGGGAAACGGCCGTAGACTAGCCATTTGAGTAATTTCCATCGGTGGGGTTCCAGGATTTTTGTAAACATCTTGCACTTTTCGCATTGTCTAGCATGATCGACCGTATCTAGATTGATAGTTGGCCAGTAATACCTGTAGCAAAGTATCTTCTTTATCATGGTTTTACCCCTGATGCTATTATCGAATTCTTCTTCATAGAATTTGCTCAAGATATCATCATGGGCGATGCGCCGAAGCATGCGGATGGATAAACTCCTTTTGACAAACGACTTATTCTTAGATGATTTGGTATGAAGATTTGAGGAGGATCTGTCGTTTTCCATTCCTCCGTTCAGTAAGAATTCCTCATTGTAGATAGTCTTTGATGGGAGTCAACCATGACACCTTTTCATTTTGTTCGCTGAGGTGTGTAATGATGTAATACGTGAAGTCGGTTAGTGGCCCTTGGACTTGGTCGAGATAAGGAGCAAGACAATGCCCCCTAGCAAGATCAACTTCCTTAAATTTGTATACTACCAATCAAGAATCACAAAAGATATGTAAAGTTTTCACTTCAAATCCTCTAGCAAGTTTGAGGCTGGCAGCCAAGGCTTCATACTAAGCATCGTTGTTTGTTATAGGTAAATCGAGTTTCAGGACGTAGCAGATTGATCATTCCTCAGGAGTTATTATCATGACTCCTATGCCATAACACTGATCATTGGATGCTCCATCCGCGTACATTTTCCATCTTATGGTGGTTCTCTGCTACTCTTCGAGTAGTGTTCTGAGGTAGTGAATTTGGGTGTGAGGTCTGCTGATTTCCGTCCTTAGATAGCCCTTCGAGGGAAATAAGTGATATCGAATTAGCTTAGTTTGATATTTTATTTAAGTAGTCTTTCAGACGTCTCAGGTCATTGGATGCCCTGTCGCAACGGCTGGTAGGCATAGACGTTGATGGATTGAGCCTAAAAGTAAGAGTGGAGCTTTCATGGTGAAATCAATAGATATTATGCTGGCTTTTGTAGCTTCGGGTTGATATCCAATGCATGGCTCACGATAGTTAATGAAATCACATATGCTTGTCAAAATGGGTCCAAGGGAACATATCATCATTTATTCAGAAAATCCAACTAATTCTTTTATCATCACTACACTGAGTTGTGATCCGATATTCAGCACCCGGAAAGGGTCGCCATGGCTGAGTGTAATGTCGACCGTCACCTTAGCAGGTGCCATCCCAGATTCTTTGAGTATAGATGTAATTATTTTGCATAACATTCAATGTGAAATATGGTTGGGATGACCAAAAATGATGGTTGCTCTAATCGAACCCTAGAGTCTTGTCATGAGTTTTTAAGTCTAATAGCGAAGGACTCTGAATGCTCTAATAGATTATAAACAAATGGCCAAAGATCTGGCTTAAGAGCGCATTGAAGGAAATGTCGAGTGGGGGTCAGCCTCGAGTGGCGTGCAACTGTATAGCTGGATCTTGCTATGAGTTTGAATTTGCTTGTGTATTCGAGTAACGCACTTTCTATTCAATGCATTCATGATCCTTTATCCGTCCTTCGGGTTGGAGTGAAAGTCAATTGCTCATGAGCTAAGGTGTCAATTCAATGATTCAATCTCTAGGCATCCTTTCGGTCGTCTCCTTGAGCAACTGTAAGCACTATATATAAGTTTTAATACTGAGCTATCGTAGCCAGTTTTAGGATGACCATGCGTCTTCTCCCAGTCTCGGGTTGATAAATGTACTGCATGGACGGTTAAGTCTCGTCCTAGCTATGTTTATGTTTTCACCTAAGTTCCAAAGACATAGAGGTGATCGGTGAATAGTCGGTTCACATTCATCTTGCTCCTCGCTCGTGCCCCCAGGTCTGGGGCATATACCGATAAGTAGGAAGGCAAGCCACGCCCACTTTAGCTTTACTCTCTTTCCCGTTGAATCGTGGGATCATGTCAATCGATGGGAGACTAGGTCTCACCTATCTCGGATTTTATCGTGGTTTTTCATTCCAAAAGGAATACTTCGATGCCATGTCAGTTTCAGGGCGTAATTTGGACAGTGGATGGTCATCTACGTCCACTTTGGTTCATGCTCTGTAATCAGTTCTCGGGGTAAAGTTGGCTACAAATGCAGTCGGATTATGCTCATCCAGATTCATACTCCTCCTGACGAATCGAATGAGGGTGCTGGAGAATTTTTGACCAAGTATTCATGGTTTACCCTCCTTTCCACACTCTGGAGGTCATAGTTTTTCAAGAAACATCCAAGTCACATTCGTATGTGCTTGGTGCGAATCGGTATTGACCCTCGATCTGAGGTATGATATAGTCGATTGCTCGTAGCTTTGGATGCCATTTCGATTGGTTTTGTATTGAGGCTTCCCTGCAGTCGTTGCTTCAAGTTATAAAGAACGCCACGCTGGAGCTATAGTAAGCTGTCGTATTCAGCTTTTTAGTTATTTGTAGCTATGCTCCCAGCATTTATTTGGCAGGCCACTA
Organism: Allium cepa; assembly: GCA_030765085.1. Classification (NCBI taxonomy): domain Eukaryota; kingdom Viridiplantae; phylum Streptophyta; class Magnoliopsida; order Asparagales; family Amaryllidaceae; genus Allium; species Allium cepa. The sequence continues at coordinate 337,467,285 of CM060932.1, read as the reverse complement.
GTTGGATGGTCGAACTCCATCCTTAGCGGGTTAATAATCCTTCGGTCGATTCCATGCCGAAGTTTGCGTAATAGAGAATGGTCGGAATCCACTTGTCTATTTATCGATGTTTATACACCACTCTGCATTCTGGTGACTTAGTGTTATTCTCCCCCCGGTTGATTCGTGCCCAATTTGTACTCATGCTTCGGTCCATGCTCCGGGGACTTAGAGATTTGTCGAATGGTTTATGCTTTAGTCCACAGTTTGAGACGCAGGGATTTTTGTCAACTCGTTTATACTCCAGTCCGCATTCTGGGATTTTAGAGCAATCTAGTCTGCTTCTGGGATTTGAAGATTCTTCTCAAGTCTTCTATAATCTAGTCCGTGCTTTGGGGACTGAGAGTACCGTAGTCCGCACTCTGGGGATGTAGAGGTTCTTTAAGCCGTTTATACTCTAGTCCGCACTCAGGGGACTTAGAGCACTCTAGTCCGCACTCCGGGGATGTAGAGGTTCTTAGGTCGTTTATACTCTAGTCCGCACTCAGGGGACTAGGATCACTTTAGTCCGCACTCTGGGGACATAGAGGTTTCTGAGTCGTTTATACTCGAGTCCACACTCTGGGGACTTAGAGTACTCCAGTCCGCACTCTGGGGACTTAGAGGTTTAAGTCGTTCATATTCTAGTCCGTACTCTGGGGACTTAGCGTACTACAGTCCGCACTCTGGGGACTTGGAGGTTTAAGTCGTTTATACTCTAGTCCGCACTCTGGGGACTTAGAGTACTCCCGTTCGTGCTCCGGGGATGTAGAGGTTCTTAGGTCGTTTATACTCTAGTCCGCACTCAGGGGACTTAGAGTACTCCCGTCCACGCTCAGGTGATTGGAGCGCTTGATAAAGACAAGTCCGGAACCTCCTCTTATACCGACGGGGGTTATGAAGTAGAAATTACAGGCGCCTCTAATCACACATCCGAATTGATCATGAAGGAGCGGCTCGAGAAAGAGAAGGTCAGGGTCAAGGTCGAGCCCCGAGTTGTGGACTTGGACGATCCTTTGAACAAGCCGTTGAAGGTCATCCTTCCTGGCGGGTCCAAGCCTATGGAAGTTCTCCGTACTTCTTCAGTTGCTACCTCTCTATCAAAGAAGAGTACCAAGGGTAAATGCTATGGAGAGGAGCCGTCCGGAAAGGAGTTGAAGAAGTACAAGAAGTGATTACTATCCTCGTTCAACGAGAGTTAGTTTAAGTCATGTAATTATTTTCATTTACTTCCTTAGTCCTTGTAAATAGAATGTCGACTCCGAACTTTGGAGGGGTTGTAAAAGGAACTCATTTCTCATTAAAGTTTAGTTCCTTTTTCCGTCTTACAAAAGACTCTTATTGTTCAGTTTTCTTTGTGATTGTGATGTTGATCCAAGCAGTTGTGAGTAACATAGACTTCTCGGTCCATCTTCATATAACTCGGAAACACTTCGGGAGTTGTTGAACTTTCATTCTGTGCTTGGAGCACTTAGAATACATTCTAGCCCGTATGTCAGGGATTTGACAAATTCAAGTCATCTGTGTCATAGTTCATATTCAGGGAACTAGGAGATCCGAATTGCTTATATTCGAGTCCGCACTCTGGGGACTTAGAGTACTCCAGTCCGCACTCTGGGGACTTGGAGGTTCAAGTCATTCATACTCTAGTCCGCGCTCTGGGGACTAAGAGTACTCCAGTCCGCGCTCTGGGGACTTGGAGGTTTAAGTCATTTATACTCTAGTCCGCGCTCTGGGGACTTAGAGTACTCCAGTCCGCGCTCTGGGGAGTTGGAGGTTTAAGTCATTTATACTCCAGTCCGCGCTCTGGGGACTTAGAGTACTCCAGTCCACACTCTGGGGACTTGGAGGTTTAAGTCATTTATACTCTAGTCCGCACTCTGGGGACTTGGAGATTTGAGTCGTTTATACTCTAGTCCGCGCTCTGGGGACTTAGAGTACTCCAGTCCGCACTCTGGGGACTTGGAGGTTTAAGTCATTTATACTCTAGTCCGCGCTCTGGGGACTTAGAGTACTCCAGTCCGCGCTCTGGGGAATTGGAGGTTTAAGTCGTTTATACTCTAGTCCGCGCTCTGGGGACTTAGAGTACTCCAGTCCACGCTATGCGGACTTGGAGGTTTAAGTCGTTTATACTCTAGTCCGCGCTCTGGGGACTTAGAGTACTCCAGTCCGCGCTCTGGGGACTTGGAGGTTTAAGTCGTTTATACTCTAGTCCGCGCTCTGGGGACTTAGAGTACTCCAGTCCGCGCTCTGGGGAGTTGGAGGTTTAAGTCATTTATACTCCAGTCCGCGCTCTGGGGACTTAGAGTACTCCAGTCCACACTTTGGGTATTTGGAGTTTTAAGTCATTTATACTCTAGTCCGCACTATGGGGACTTGGAGATTTGAGTCGTTTATACTCTAGTCCGCGCTCTGGGGACTTAGAGTACTCCAGTCCGCACTCTGGGGACTTGGAGGTTTAAGTCATTTATACTCTAGTCCGTGCGCTGGGGACTTAGAGTACTCCAGTCCGCGCTCTGGGGACTTGGAGGTTTAAGTCGTTTATACTCTAGTCCGCGCTCTGGGGACTTAGAGTACTCCAGTCCACGCTCTGGGGACTTGGAGGTTTAAGTCGTTTATACTCTAGTTCACGCTCTGGGGACTTAGAGTACTCCAGTCCACGCTCTGAGGACTTGGAGGTTTAAGTCGTTTATACTCTAGTCCGCGCTCTGGGGACTTGGAGTACTCCAGTCCACGCTCTGGGGACTTGGAGGTTTAAGTCATTTATACTCTAGTCCGCGCTCTGGGGACTTCGAGTACTCCAGTCCGCCCTCTGGGGACTTGGAGGTTTAAGTCATTTATACTCTAGTCCGCGCTCTGGGGACTTAGAGTACTTCAGTCCGCGCTCTGGGGACTTGGAGGTTTAAGTCGTTTATACTCTAGTCCGCGCTCTGGGGACTTAGAGTACTCCAGTCCACGCTCTGGCGACTTGGAGGTTTAAGTCGTTTATACTCTAGTCCGCGCTCTGGGGACTTAGAGTACTCCAGTCCACACTCTGGGGACTTGGAGGTTTAAGTCATGTATACTCTTGTCCGCGCTCTGGGGACTTAGAGTACTCCAGTCCGCGCTCTGGGGACTTGGAGGTTTAAGTTGATAGTAGTCGTATTTCCACTCTTTAATTTGTATTCATCTACCGTATCGAGGCTAATGTTGTCGAATGAAAAGTCGAACCACGTTTGCTCATGGAATGGGATCTTGCCCCCAGCTCAAGGGACGAAATTTGAAAAATGGATGATCGATTCTCGTCCGCTTGGTAATTATGGCTCTTCCAATCGAGTCAAGGAAGGAGGTATATGACAGATTGTTGGATCACATCCGTGTTGGGTTAGATAGCAGAATCTCTTACAATTTGCTCCGTATCTCCTTCTTTTGTGTTGAAGGCAGGATTTGGTGTGTAGATGATCAAATCACGTCCACTCTAGACAGATCTTGGCGTCACTGAGCTTCAGAAGAGGCCTCTGTATTTTGTCAAACTTTGTTCTATGACATGATTTGAGTGGGCGATCAGGCCATACTAATTCCAAGCCTTGTTCAGGTCTCCGAGTCAAACGTGGAGGTCAATGAATAGATGGTCAGTCATGTCGACTTTATATTTGGGCTCTAATCGTAATGAGCCTTTCAATCTCTAGTTCTTGGCCCTAAATTAAAGGCACATGATTGATGATGAGCGATTGAATTATTCTCATCTAGATGTACTCCACACGTCCGATCATGGTCTGCGTGGATTGGTTGGTGACCAAATCTGAGTATCCAATCTCCTGCATCGTTTTGAAAGTAGTTTAGTTAAAGTTAGTCGTAGTTCATAGAACAATTGAAATAGAAATGGAAATGATTCAAAGAAGATTATGATAAATCTCATTGATAGATGAAGTAGCATCGTGTGCTTGCTATTCGACTTTTTCCCTTGGCTCCTTTCAAAGGGATGTCGGCCGTCAGCAGTCCAATTGATAATCGTAGCCCTTTATTAATAGGCATCGGATATTCGCTGCCCGCCATTCTGCAGGACATGTACATACTATTGAAGCTTTACTTTCTAGATCAGCTTTTTGATCACACCTCGGAGGTGTTTGTAATCACCCGTGTTAGGATCAGTGAGCATTTGGGAATATACAACATTCCCCTGATTTTCTTTAGACTTTGGTGTACTCTCTCGAGGTTGGTTTCCAATATCACTCCGAGTCATGAGTCTTCAAGTAGAGGTTGTCAATTGAATCTTTCAAAGAGCATATGAGCCAAATTTTGAGGTCTTGTTTCGGCTACTAGGATCTACATCCTTAGTCAACGGGCCTTCATTGCTATTTTCCTTAGTCTGTTCTTCTCCTCCACACTTTGATTTAGATTCATTATTGTCATAGAGACGATCCATGGTCGTTGGAGGCTCTCCAGCTAACCGGCTGCTTAAATATATATGGAGGTCGATTATCCTCAAGTGATCAATATAATATCCCTTTGAGAGTATCGTTCGAGTAGCAGTTGTTTGTCCGCTCCCTTGTTGTCGTTTAGAAGCTGTCGCTAGATCCTCTATGCCCCGGTCGATCAGTAGATGTAAGGGAAGTAGATAGAATGTTCCTTTATTAAGTTGAGTTTTGAATTTACTATAGGGGTCGTATAAGAGACCGGTGTAACTTAAGTTTGGAACGGTCTGGATGCCGCTCGGCATATACAATACCGTTCGGCATTATAGAGGTGTTCGGCATAGAGGTATGTTCGGCCTGGAAGAGCGTTCGGCCTAGAGGTTTGGATCGGCCTGGAGGAGTGTTCGGCCTAGAGGTATGGTCGGCCTGGAGGAGTGTTCAGCCTAGAGGTATGTTTGGCCGGGACGAGCGTTCGGCCAAGATGGATCGGCTAGGAGTGTTCGGCCAAGGTGGATCGGCCATGAGTGTTCGGCCAAGATGGATCGGCCACGAGTGTTCGGCCAAGATGGTTCGGCCATGAGTGTTCGGCCAAGATGGGTCGGCCAGGAGTGTTCGGCTAAGTGTAACTCGGCATACACCTTTTCTGCAACGATCGGCATAGACTTTTCCTGGGGCGATCGGTTGAATTGCCTTTAGAGGAGGGTCGGCCTTCATTCAACTTGAGTGCAAACTTTAACATCCAATCGCCAAATCTTGCGTACATCAGTGAATCCAATCTACAGCTATCAGCTTCCTTTAGATTTCTTTCAAATTTGAATAGAATAGGAAATTTTCTATTAGACAACTGGTTCTATCTCGCGAATATGGAAATCCAATAGTAGATGATGAGATCCAATCAAGCTGAGAATTCAACTCTCAGTGAAAGCACCAAAATGTTAGCACCAAAATTGGTCACTAACCCCCTTGAGTAGAGTTATGTAGAAAGATTAATGAAGAGAGTAATTTAGGACTGAAAAATAGTGTAATTCAATGAAAAAGAATAACAAAAACGAGAACACCAGATTTATAGTGGTTCGGCGTAACTGCCTACATCCACTTTGAGTTTAATCTTTATTGCTTTCTCCATTACTTGAATACAGATACAATCCGTAAATCAATCACTTGGATACCAGTTTGAATTAAAAAGAGGAGAGTATAAAAAATGGCAGTCTCCCCAGTGTTCCCGGAAAAAAGGTCCAGTTTTCTGTGCCCCTGCCTCCCTATTTATAGACGATAGAGGGTTGGACTTCCCTGGTGGGCCTGATAGTTAAATAACTCGGTTCAGATTGTGTAGGTACGGCGCACCGACCCAAGGAGGCCGAACGATGGAATGCCGAACAGAAGCCTTCGTGATGAACGAGTAGGCCGAGCAACAGTTGAACCGGTTGTGTTAGGGAGGATGCCGAAACATCTTGTTGGCCGAACGTTCGGGGATGCCGAATGTTCCTATGCCGAACGTTCCTATGCCGAACAAACTTTGATGGCCGAACGATCTTCTTTGGCCGAACGGCGTTCAATGCCGAACAACTTTCTTTGGCCGAACTACACTCAGTGCCGAACGATCTCTTGATGCTAGACGCTCCTAGATGCCGAACGCGTTCTGGTTGCCGAACGATATCTTTGTCCGAACTGATTTGGGATGTCGAACAATCTAGGTTCGCCGAGCACTCTTCTGATGCTGAGTGTTCCTATGATGCCGAACGATACTCTTTAGCCGAACGTTACCTTTTAGCCGAACGATGATTCTGGCCGAGCGATGCTTTAGGATGCTTAGCATTCTCTGGATGCCTAGTACTAAGTCGCCTGGACAACTCCTTGGGAAACAGCGAAGCTTGCCGAGCGACGTGCGCGTAACCGTTCTCGTTGAACCATGCCTAAATGCCAAACATGTTGTCCTCATCAAACCCGTATGCCTCCAGGCTCTTCGTGGTCATAATCTTGTCTAGTGCTGATAGTAGTGTCTTCAACTGTCATTTTGTAACCGGGCCAAGATGCCGGTAAACAGCCTGTAAGCACTATTCCCGTCAAATCATCACGGAATCACCCCTAGAGTCATACTGACGAATAGTCCTTACACCTCGAGTCTTCACTCTTCACAAGAGATTCACAACCCATCGTTAGTTTGGATCGATGTGGTTTTCGGATAGCCAAATACGGAAAACCCGATCCCGGTCTCATCAAAAACCAAAACGTGTCTTTAAGGTCCAAGTTGTTTTAGAGTTTAAAACAATTCAATTATCTATATACACACAGATAGATAACTCACAAATCACAATTGATAATCCACATTATCATAATAAACAGATGATCCATATCAAACTAGGTAATCCATATCATCATCACAATAGATAATCTATATTATCATCACAATGTAACCAAGCATTCATACCACACAACATTACTTATCTCATTTCTGAGATCACAAAGCATCCAAAACAATCAATGTCATCCATTCATACATAAGCAATGATTTATCTCATCACAATATAATTAATTTAAAATGAATTAAATTAACTATTTCTATCTCTAATTAATTTAAAGTGAATTAAATTAATTACTTCATCTTTAATTAATTTAAAATAAAATAAATTAATACTTCACCAATATAAATCTTTCTTACTTAACCATTTAATTGATTACAATCAATTAATTAATCATTCAAAATTAATCACTTAATTAATCACCCTTGATTAATTATCCTTAATTACATTCATGTAATTATCCTTAATTAATTTCATAAATTAATTATTTTAAACCAAAAACAGTAATTCACCTTTAATTACTTCAATTAATTAATTAACTTTAATTAATTTCATTAATCCTTAATTAATTACATTAATTAATTAGTCACTTATCATTAATTAATTTATCTTAATTAATCAACTTTAATTACATCATTAATTAAAATAATCAATGATCCTTAATTCTATTTAATTAATTATCTTCCTGAATTAATTACCTTAAGTAATTAACTCATAATTATTAATCCTATCTGATTAACCATATCCAGTAATTAACTAACTTAATTACTTTATTAAACCAAATTAATTATTCTCTAATTAATTTATAATTAATCCCTTGATTAATTACAAGTAATTATACTCCAAAATTACTTCATTCTTAAACATCTTCAATTAATTACAATCTGTAATTATCAATCAATTACTTCACCAAGTAATTTTCAATCCATTAATTACATAAAGCAATTATCATTAAAACATCCTGTGTTTAAAATTAATTAAACTTAATTAATTAAATTAAACAATCACATTTAACATAATTAATTACCTTAAATAATTAATTTCCAAATTACTTCATTATGTAATTATAATCAACAACTCACAAATGAATATTATTAAATTAATTAATCTAATTAATTATTAAAAATTAACCATATGAATTAATTATTAACTTATCCTCGTTAATGACCTTTATTAACCATTTTTTAATTATTTTCATTAAGTAGTTAACTTAGATTAATCAATAGTTAAATTATCTTTGATTATCAATTAATTTAACTCTAATTATTTAATTAATTAACATTGATTAAAATTTAATTACTTAATTAATAATTCTTTAATCATTAGTTAAAAATCAAACTAATGATCTTAATTATAAATTGCTTAACCATTAATCAATATTTATTAATTCCAAATCGTTAATTAATTAAATTAATTAACTATTCCTTAATTACTCCATTAATTAAATTAAATTTCAAAATATTAATCTTAATTAATTTTAAGATAGAACATTTCTAAATTAGGTTTAAAAACAAATTTCATTTGAAACAAAGTACTTTTGACTTGCTTCCAAATTTCATTTTAAATACAAGTTTTAAAATGAAAATAATTTAAACTTATCAAAGTTTAAACAATTTATAACTTTTAGCATTTCAATAACTTCAATTTATATTTAGTTTAAATCTTCAAATTTAAATCTTCTTCTAATTTAAAAACTGAAGTTCATATTTGAATTTAGAATTCTAGATTTAAATTGAATTTAAAACTCGCTCATATTTTAACGAAATTTCATTTTTGAAAAGTTCAAACTACTTTACCAAAATAAAGTAGTAACTTAAGTTCAAATTTTTTTTAAAACTTCATTTTATTTAAAAAGAGATTTTTAAATTAACTTGAATTCTAAAATTCAAACTCGAATTTAAACTTGATTTAAACTTTTCTTTACATTTAAAATTTCCAGAGTTTACAAACTTTTAAAATACAGAAGCTAAAGGTTTTTAAAATTTTAAACACAGAGTTACAGGTTTTGAAAAACCTGAAACAAACAAATCAACCCTGAGAACATAACAAACTGCTTCGAGTTATTCCCTCCCTAGATTCGAGTAAAGCACTCGAATAACTCGAGTCATTCCCGATTCAAAAAACTACACACACCACAACACATTCACCTGAACTTCAACTGCACGGTACACATGCACCGTGACTCCAGCCATCACCGGCCATTCACCAATGCTTGTACCCATCAATGATCATCTCCATACTCGAACACGAACACTAGAATCCACCACTGTAGCTCAATTCAAAAACGAGCTAACTACCCAAACCTAGAAACAACAAAAACAGTTTTTCTTCAAAACCTGTCAGCTGCAAGTCTTCCCCGCTTCGACCACCAGATGATCAACCCCTTCGGCCTCAACTTCATCCACATACCAACTACCAAATCCCAAAACATCAAAGCACTCGGTCACTTATTCAGATCGAAAAGTTCTATTCTTTAAACCACCTTAAAACTAGGGTTTAAAATGAAATCTCAAAACTGCAACTACCCCGATGGTTTTCAACACTGACAACTAATTTTTCCGGCATCTCCTCACACTCCTCCCTCACTTGGAAGAACCCCGTGCCTTCCAGTTACATAGATCACCAGAAAACCAAATATTCCCTTTTCCAGTTCATCACAAAACTGAGCCTTCAACTCTTTTCTAAAAATTACGATTCTTGATTTAAAAATCATGTTTCAGTTAATGTTTTCGTTTTATAATGCTGAATTTACAAATTTAAAGGTTTGAGTATTGGTTTTATCTAACATGCATAGAGGTTTCTATATTTTACAGAGACTACAGGATAAATTTTTGACTTACTTAAATATTTATGTATTAATCTAAGGTTAACCAAACAATTTTGATTTAAAAATTATATACAATCTGCAACTAATTAAAAGTATAGAAATTTAAATAGAAATCTTAAGCCTAATACAAAACAGAGCATACTATACATACACCACTGCACACAATCAATATCCACATCCAATTTTACCTATATTCACAACAATTACTGTAACGACCCGAAATTTTCAAACCCGAAAATTCCAGATAGTTATGAAAAAGAAGAAAGAGATAGAAGAAGAAGAACAGAAACACCAAACATCTCACATTCGCAGCGGATAAAATATAATGAATAATAACAGTTTACAAAAGAATATTATAACTGTCGATTACATTTAATATACATCAGAGATTCACATAATATACAGTCACTGAATATTTACAATTATCATGACTCAGATGAACAATAATATAAATACAGCGGAATACTCTATACGATATCGCCATCCAGCTCGCCTCCTGAGCTCCAGAACGTACCTACCTGAAAGTCTGTAATACTCGGTCTGACCCGAGCATTACATCAAAGTAACACCCGGGTCAGGCTGGAAACCAGCGTGAGTAAATCCAACTAACATGGAATACCAAAACAAACAACTTATGCAAAACCCGGGTAACTCAAATCAACTTACAACGTCACACTTTGATATAGACCTAACTTATTTTCACATAAGTTTTCTAAATGTCAGAGTCTAGATTTAATAATTTGATTCATTTAAATCCATCATTCCAACCTATCAATTCTCATATCAAATCATACGAAGTCCGAAGTGGTTTAGGGTATCTTTCAATACCCGATCCCAGCCTTCTCGAGTCTCACATCCTACTATCCTAAATTAACCATACGAAATACACAACGTTTCGTATCAGAGATACCGCCTCATTCATAGCATCCAATACCATTCAAGCATCCATAAGCAAAAACTTCATCGCATACAAACAATTCAATTTATTCTAATTGAATCTCAATCCTCAATCACTTAGGTTCCTTCATTTAACATAATTAATTCCAAACCAATTTATCAATCATCCATTCATTATTCATCTTAATTAATCACTCTGGGTTAATTATTCTCCAATTACATTCAAGTAATTTACTTTAATTAATTTCATAATATTAAATATTCCTAACTAAAATCACTAAGAAATCTTTGATGACTTCGATCAATTAATTTACCATATCAACTTTATTTATTCCTAATTACTTATATTAAATAATTTCTCATAAGTCACTTACTATGGATTAATCAAATTTAATTTATCAATCTTTAATTACATCATTAATTATATAAATCAAGGATTTCCAATTTCATATTGATTTATCCTATCCAACTTAATTACGATAAACAAATTAATCATAAATTAAACGATAATATTAATCATTCTTGATTTATCTTAATCTTTAAATTAACTATCCATTTATTTACTTTAATAAATAATCAATTTCTCCTTAATTAATCATCTTTATTAACTTCTTGATTAATTTCACCAAGTAATTATATTTTATAAATTTCATTAAGTAATTATTATCTACCACAAATAATATTTCCAGTTTTTGTTAAAAATCATTATGAAATTTACTTTTTAGTTCCGTAAATATTTCACTTTCTTTAAAATTCCTTTTTTTTTATCTCATTCCGATCACACACTATTGTGATCTCATCAAAACAACTATTAATCGAATATATGCAATTCAACATCCTCCAATTAATCCATATCAGTAAACGTACTTCACTAAAAATTCCACAGATTCATAGAAAATATTGTCTAAACTATAGAGGCGAGTTATCCAAATTAACTCACGAAAATAATGCAAGTAAACAAAAAACATCATATGCCAATGCACAATCCAGACAATATCAACCAAACAACAAGGGGAAAAGCATTAGACGCTAATTATGAGGAGAAGAATTAACTCACCACCGCATCCTCCCAGGCACGCGACCTCAGACCACCGCGTTCACGCTTCCCAGTCACGGTGAAAAACCCTCACACTTTGCTTCGTTCGAACGCCAGCAATAGGGGATGCCAGAAACCCCAAATTGACCCACGCGAGACCCCCTCCTGATCGTCACCACCTTCCACTGCGTCGCCGCGAGTCCTTCGAGTGCGCGCGACCAACCAATCCAAAAATAATCGAGCTCTTGAACCTGAGTTGTCTCGCTCGAGCTCGTCTTCCAAACCACTGCGACACCTTGGTCTGGGTCGCGACGTCGCCGCCACATCCTACTTGAGTTCGCCCCTTTATTTTGATTTTGATGGAAATTCGTTTGCCCATCGTTGCTGTCGAACGAGGGAGAGGGCCTCCATTGTTTTCTTCCCCCTTTTTTTTTTCTTTTTTTTTAACTTAAATTTTTAAATACAGAGCAGGCCCATCGGCCCACATTCCACTTGGGTTCGACCCTTCTTCCTTCCCCAAATCCTATCTTTCCAACACTACTGCTTTCTGATACGTTTCGCAGGGTGCACGTGCACAAAGCAACGGAACTGAGCCATACTTCGCCAGCGTCGCCGCCAGGTCACCAATGACCTCGCCGTCCACATCGGCTATTCTCTTCTACACGGAAGTGTTTGAATCCCATTTTGACTTTTCATCGTGACCATACAAATACTTCCAATCCATCACCGCCTCGCACCACCAGCTTCCCACCACCGGAACCCACGCCTCCTCGCCGCAAGCTCCGTCAGACAACCCTCTCCCTTTTCCCCTTAGTCTCGACCCACTCGACACTTTGTCGAGGACACAGTGATCAGGTTCTCCATCCACACCAAAATTAGGGTTAAAAACCCAAATGCCCTTTCGCCGATGCCACAATGATCGTGCATCACCACCACTATTTTTCCCAATACCCCAGTAGGCTCCTCCACCACCTCGTACGACCCGGTCATCCCTAGCTCCACCGATCGCCTGAATTTGCCAAGAACCCACTTCCAGTTCATCTAAGAATTTCTCTTCGCAAACTCAATGAAAAATTACCATTTTTGATTTAAAAATCCTATCTTCAAATAAGAATTCAAGTTATATAATTGAAGTAGCCATTTAAAACATTCGAATTGAATATGAATTTGCAGTTTTGTTCTGTAAACTAAGGATCTAGCTGTGATATCACACTAGCATGTTTTAAACAATCTTAAGTTCTTGATTTATGTTTCAGCTACTTGTTTATTTAAATTTTTAAGCCTAATACTGATTGAATGAGGCTATATTGAATTTCCTAATTTATTTCCATCTAAACCCAGAAGCAGCAAGAACAGATTTATATGATGCTCACAGAGCTCAAACTGGAAAACAAATACTCTAGCAAAACAAAATATTAAACATGGATCATACACACAGGTTTCATTCCACTTAGATCTTGAAACAATTTAGTTTACTCACCTAAGATGCTGCTGAAACAGAGGATAAATTATTGTGAAGCTGGAATTTTGAATTCCTGAAAACTTTTCTCTGCTTTGATGAATGAAGCTAAGTTTGTAAGATGATGCTTTATATTTTCTTTTTCTTCAGGTTTACAAAGTTTTGTAATCGAACAAGTATAGAATGATATTTATATATAAGAGCAGCTTGAACAGGGATGTAAGCTTCTAGTACAAGCCTTAACTTGTTTTGAGCATATTTTGTTTTATGTTAATGTACTGTAAAGCTGAGATAATACTTGTATTTCGGCTGAATAAATGTTTAGGGTGCTGAGATGAAAGCATTAAATGAGATTGTCTTCAAATATGTTTACATCTTATTATATGTTTGCTGACATTTATATTTTGTACAAAGATTTTTGTTTACATATTTTTGTTTTATTTTCATCTAGCTAACACACATACAAATTTGTCAGGTACTACTTAAACTATGTCTGATTACATGTGTTACAAAACTATTATTTATTTTATGTGTCTACTTCTATTCTAAGCTTAAACTATCAAGTACTTCATTCACTTGTTTATTTTATACTTATATTAATATTATAGTCTCTTATGTGTAATATTTTTTAAGATTTATTTTATTTTAATCATATAAGGTGTTGTTAGAAAATTTTCTTAACTTTATTTTTTATTTAGAGTTAATCCTTCAAATATTTGACTTATAACCTATGTTTGCATCTATATTATTTTATATTCAAATTCAATATTGATAGGATTACTTATTTTAAACATTATTATTTAGATTACATTTAAATTTTCAAATTAAAATTTCTTTTACAATACTTATATTACTGGTAAATGTCCAAAGTCTTATCTGTTTAAAAAGAAAAAGACTTGTATTTTATTTAATTAGATTAAATATTTATAGGGCCAAAATCCAGGGTCGTCACATTCCTTCCCCCTTTGAATCTTTTCGTCCTCGAAAAGGAACGAAACCAGATTCATTCAGATTTAATGATTCGCAGACATTCAATTAATTTTTAATCCAACCAAGCTCATATTTACTTCAAATGATTCAAAATCAATTTTATTTGCTTTTATTAGTTTATAGAATCTCTTTACCTTCATTTACATCAAACGACCATTCATCCAATGCAAATTCGACCATATTCGCTAAAAGAATATTCATTTAGTTTATAACTACTTCAAATTAATCTCAATTCATTCTATACTTAATTTCATTTCATTTTTAATTTATTCACCAACCATTCATTGCATTTCATTTTATCACCGCCTTGGATTCATTCAAAAACAATTTATTAAACTTGGCACATTTAATACTTGTAAATTAGAAACCATTTCATTTAGCTCAACACAGTCCAATCTTGTATACTACTATCCATTCCCAAATTAATTTAAACTGAGCTTTTATTTAATGGGCTTTAATCCATGTTCGAAACCAAGCTTCAATAAATTTAAACTTAAGTTAATTACTTTAATTTATTCCAACATCAACTTAAGTTTACTTCCATTTGATTCTCACCTAATCAAGTTCCATTTAATTTAGTTAGCCCATCCATTTTAAATTTTAAATTTACTTACTTAATTCATTTTCAAATTTATTTTATTAATTCAAAGCCATTCTCAATTTATTTTTATTCATTTGGGTTTTGTTTGCAACCCAAACCATTTTTATTATAATCCACTTTCATTTCATTCAACAACACTTCCATTTTATCAAATTTACTTGCAAATGACACTATATATTATTCAAATCACACTTGAATTTTATGTGTAATTCAAACCATCGCTATTTCGATCCAACTCTATTTATTTTTATTTGTATCTCCTCTTATTTAATTCATTATCAAACCCAAGTCGAATTCTATTCACAATTCGAATTCATTTCCAACTTCATTATTAACTTATAATCCATTTTATTTATCCGAGTTAAATTTTATTAACATACTCAATCAAGTAATTATTTTGTTAATTAACTTACTTCCAACTTTCAAATCAATATGCGATTTTATTTCAAAGAATCGATTCATTTAAATTTCCCGAGTCCAATTTTATTTTATAATTCCAGTTTGAAATCCCCTTTTTACTTTAAAATTTAGGAATGCCTTCAAATTTAGACAATACAATTAAAATAGCTTTTTAAAAATATTTCCTATAACTCGATGTCTCAACCAGTCCATCCTTGTTCTCACAGAAATTCAGTCATACGTTGATCAGGCGTAGGACTGAAAATCTATAAGTACTTGGTAAACCCGTTCTCAACACCCAGTGAAAACACTTGGAAAACAATTTTATTGAAATATAGAAAACAATTTTTGAAAATAGAGGAAACATCTTTGGTGAGAATGCTCTGGAAATCATCACACCCATCCATGGTCACAGTTACATACCAGGGTTACGTTGCAGTCTCAACAAAAGTCCATGTAACTGCAGGCTCTCCGCGGCCTCTCGATTACGCCATGGATCCCACACAACAGATCACAGTTACATCCAGGGTTACGTTGCCGTCGCAGCAAAAGTCCATGTAACTGCAGGCTCTCCGCGGCCTCTGATTTCGCTGTCGAAATGAAACTTCTCCACTCCTACATAGGTCGCAGTCTACCGAGATAAACTCAACCGCAGACTGTTGGCTCTCAGCGGCACACACGACTTTCGCAATGTTACCATAGGTCGCAGTTACATCCTGGGTTACGTTGCAGTCACAACAAAAGTCCATGTAACTGTTGGCTCTCCGCGGCACACACGACTTACGCTATGGTAAACTCAACTCAAAATCCTCAGGAACTAGTTTTGTCCGGACTCCTCACAGGATCAACTTTAGAACCCCCTTGGGGCTCAAGGCAGCACCACCCGGTGGCACTCCTGAGAAGTCCATTTCAAGGGAGCGCCTTTTTCCCCAGAGTCATCATCAAAACATTTTATACTATACATATATAGTATCTTCAAATCATACACCTAGCATGATATTATACAAAGTTCCTTTACACAAAATCGATTATCCCAAAATCGATAATTCTCCAAATAGGCTTTCCAAAACTCAATATTGATTTTTTTTTCCAAAAATCAAAATCCTTTCCCAAAATCCTCATAAGATCCTTTATATATATTCAGATATATATAGATTTTTAAAACTTTGGATCCTTACTTTCTTGTATAAAACACCTTTTATACTCCAAACACTTCTTAAAAACCATAGAAATATCCAATTTCCATCTTTATTCATTTCATATTTCTCAAAATATTCTTTCAGTTCAAAAGAACCATTTCACATTCCTTATTCACCTTTACATTAATCCCCATTTGGATTATTACTTCAATCCTTATCTCAGTTGGGTATTTTAATCAATAACAGTTTGAACTCCGACCAGTTTAGAAAAATAGCTTGAAAAGTTTAAAAATAGGTAAGTAGTTGAAAAAATAATTATTAGTTGGCAAAATAGCTATAAAATGGTTAACTAATAGAAAAATAGTTGGAAAATAGTTAAATAGTTTCAGAAACTTTAGATAATTGCAAAATAGTTGTAAAATAGAAATTAACTCATAACTTAGTTGAAAATTAGTAATTAGTTTATAATACAGTTGTAAAATAGTTAAATAGTTCCAAAAGTAGTGGCAAAAACCAGTATAAAAATAGTTTGGGTTTAAAAAGAAAGTTGTATAGTAAGTAGATAAGAAAATAGATTTAAAACTACTTATATTAAAACAATTTACATTGAAAATGGTCTAGAGTCAAAATTGTTCACTTCCCCAACAATTCAATTTAAATTTCCACTCCATTTAAATTGACCCAATCCCAATTTAATTAACTCCAATTTCCATTGGACTTGATTCATTCCCAATTCAAATTGAATTGATTCTCAATTTCCTTTCAATTTCAGATCAAATTCCATTTGATCTTTAAACTTGTACAACTTTAAGTATAATTTCAATTTTACATCTTCTATTTATAATCAATTACACTCACATTTTGCTTTTAACTCAGAATTATACATTTTATTTAGCCAATATATTTTTATTATTCCATAAACATTTAATCAAGATTCCAGAGTTTAAACAAATGTCCAAATTACAATATCACCTTAGAATTTAATTATATCCAAAATTCGTTGGCGAATTCAATTATCCCTTTGAATTTCAAAACCAAACCCAATTCACAAACAATCCCAATTTAAACAATTTGGTAGCAATTTCTCTTCTAGAAACTCGAAAACGAACATCGATGATGCTGCAGTCATCACCGACTTTATTTTCCAGTGACCAAAAGAGTTCAATGCTTTTATCTCTCTAAAAAAAACACTTCCAAATATTTTTGATTTCAAATCTCTCAAATTTCAAACACAAAAAAATATTTTTGAAAAAATACTATTCTTTCTATAAAACCCTTGGAAACCACTTTCAAACCAAAAGGAATTTTAATTTTTCCCAAAATTCCAAACTCTCAATCCATCAAATTCATATTTAAACATTACTCTGGAATTTTCATCTTACTCTATTTCAAATATTCTCTAGAATTCTATTTCAAATTATAATCTCATTTATTTATGAAGTTTATTTCAATTAATAAATTACATTTACAATCTATATTTCAAATTTCTTTTTGATTTTAAACCAATTCCACCTAAATTAAAATTCCAAAATTATTCCAATTACTTTGGGCTAATATCCATTCAATTGAACCCACTTCAATTTCAATCATTCTAATTCAATCCAATTCAAATCTCCATTTAACTTTTTGAACTTTACATCTTCAATCATATATTCAATTAATTCAAATCAAATTCAATTTGAACTAATTCAATTCCAATCTCAATTTTAACCCATCTCGAATTAGATAAATTCGAGTTCAATTCTCAGAGGTTGGTTTAACTTTTTAAACCAAATTAACTTTGTTCACTTAAAGTTTCAAACAATTCTAATTTCTGAGTTCTAATTCTAGAACTTCATTTTTAATTAATTTAATTTTAATTTGGTTGTATTATATTCCTTCTTCACTTAGTCCCAATTCAAGATTTCAATTTGATTGTATTATTTTACTTCTTAATTTAATTCCAATAATTTAACAACCAATCTCCTTAATACTTATTAGAAGAAGATATTGCTTTATATATCAAAATATACTTTTATATAAAATCATTTAAAATCTTTATAAGAATATAACAAGTACGCTCTCATATATATACGCTCAACCCATTCTAGAGTACTACAAACTCTATTTAATGAGTAATTCCCACCAGAGCCAAGGTTCTCGCTTAACCTTCGGCTCTGATACCAAATGTAACGACCCAAAATTTTCAAACCCGAAAATTCCAGATAGTTATGAAAAAGAAGAAAGAGATAGAAGAAGAAGAACAGAAACACCAAACATCTCACATTCGCAGCGGATAAAATATAATAAATAATAACAGTTTACAAAAGAATATTATAACTGTCGATTACATTTAATATACATCAGAGATTCACATAATATACAGTCACTGAATATTTACAATTATCATGACTCAGATGAACAATAATATAAATACAGCGGAATACTCTATACGATATCGCCATCCAGCTCGCCTCCTGAGCTCCAGAACGTACCTACCTGAAAGTCTGTAATACTCGGTCTGACCCGAGCATTACATCAAAGTAACACCCGGGTCAGGCTGGAAACCAGCGTGAGTAAATCCAACTAACATGGAATACCAAAACAAACAACTTATGCAAAACCCGGGTAACTCAAATCAACTTACAACGTCACACTTTGATATAGACCTAACTTATTTTCACATAAGTTTTCTAAATGTCAGAGTCTAGATTTAATAATTTGATTCATTTAAATCCATCATTCCAACCTATCAATTCTCATATCAAATCATACGAAGTCCGAAGTGGTTTAGGGTATCTCCCAATACCCGATCCCAGCCTTCTCGAGTCTCACATCCTACTATCCTAAATTAACCATACGAAATACACAACGTTTCGTATCAGAGATACCGCCTCATTCATAGCATCCAATACCATTCAAGCATCCATAAGCAAAAACTTCATCGCATACAAACAATTCAATTTATTCTAATTGAATCTCAATCCTCAATCACTTAGGTTCCTTCATTTAACATAATTAATTCCAAACCAATTTATCAATCATCCATTCATTATTCATCTTAATTAATCACTCTGGGTTAATTATTCTCCAATTACATTCAAGTAATTTACTTTAATTAATTTCATAATTTTAAACTTTTCAAGCTATTTTTCTAAACTGGTCGGAGTTCAAACTGTTATTGATTAAAGTACCCAACTGAGATAAGGATTGAAGTAATAATCAAAATGGGGATTAATGTAAAGGTAAATAAGGAATGTGAAATGGTTCTTTTGAACCGAAAGAATATTTTGAGAAATATGAAATGAATAAAGATGGAAATTGGATATTTCTATGGTTTTTGAGAAGTGTTTGGAGTATAAAAGGTGTTTTATACAAGAAGGTAAGGATCCAAAGTTTTAATTTTTTTTTATATATATATCTGAATATATATAAGGGATCTTATGAGGATTTTGAGAAAGGCTTTTGATTTTTGGAAAAAAAAAATCAATATTGAGTTTGGAAAGCCTATTTTGAGAATTATCGATTTTGGGATAATCGATTTTGTGTAAAGGAGCTTTGATAGAATTCATACTAGGTGTATGATTTGAAATATACTATATGTGTATAGTATAAAGTGTTTTGATGATAGCTCTGGAGAAAAAGGCGCTCCCTTGGAATGGACTTCTCAGTAGTGCCACTGGGTGGCGCTGCCTTGAGCCCCAAGGGAGGGTTTTAAAGTTGATCCTGTGAGGAGTCCGGACAAAACTAGTTCCTGAGGATTATGAGTTGAGTTACCATAGCGTAAGTCGTGTGTGCCGCGGAGAGCCAACAGTTACATGGACTTTTGTTGTGACTGCAACGTAACCCAGGATGTAACTGCGACCTATGGTAACATTGCGAAAGTCGTGTGTGCCGTTGAGAGCCAACAGTCTACGTTTGAGTTTATCTCGGCAGACTGCGACCTATGTAGGAGTGAAGAAGTTTCATTTTGATAGAGAGATCAGAGGCCGCGGAGAGCCAACAGTTACATGGACTTTTGTTGTGATTGCAACGTAACCCTGGATGTAACTGTGATCTGTTGTGTGGGTTCCATGGCGTAATCGATGGTGTCGCGGAGAGCCTGCAGTTACATGGACTTTTGTTGTGACGGCAACGCAACCCTGGTATGTAACTGTGACCATGGATGGGGGTGATGATTTTCAGAGCATTGTCACCAAAGATATTTCTTCTATTTCCAAAAATTGTTTTCTATATTTCCAATAAAATTATTTTCTAAGTATTTTCACTGGATGTTGAAAACGAGTTTGCCAAGTACTTATAGATTTTCAGTCCTACGCCTGATCAACGTATGATTGAATTTCTACGAGAACAAGGATGGACTGGTTGAGACATCGAGTTATCAGAAATATTTTTATAAAAAGCTATTTTAATTGTATTATCCGAATTTAAGGCATTTCTAAATCTTCAAGTAAAAATGGAATCCAAACTGGAATTATAAAATAAAACTGAACTCAGGAAAAATTTAATGAAGTGATTTTTGTAAATTAAGTTGGAGGGAAGCTAATCGGCTAAATAAATTATTTAATGGAGTATGTTAATAAATTTTAACTTTGGTTAATAAATGAATTGTAAATTAATAATGGAGTTTGGAAATGAATTCAAATTGTAAATAGAACTCGACTTGGATTTAATAATGAAATAAATTAGAAGAGATGTTGTAAAAATAAAATAGGGCTGGATTGAAAAAGAAATGTGATGGTTTGAATTATAAATAAAATTCAGGGGTGATTTGAATAATATTTAATGAGATTTGCAAGTGGATTGGATATAAGAGAAGTGATTATAATAGAAATAGTTTGAGTTGCAAAGCAAAATCCAAGTGAATAGAAATAAATTGAGATAGTCTTGTATTAATAAAATAAATTCGAAATAAACAAGTAAATTAAAAAATTTAATGGGATCACTGGAATTATATAATAAATGGATGAAGCCTGATGAATAAAAAAAAATTTGAATCAAACTTTAATTGGAATTGGATTATCAGACTGGACTGAAGTTCGGTGGCATATGTGCCTGGATATTGTTTTGATAAATTGAGAAGGTGGATTAAATTTACAATGAAGGAGATGGGTTAACTGAATTAAATGGAATTTGATTTAATGAGAATCAAATTTAATGGAAGTGAACTTAAGTTGATGTTGGAATAAATTAAAGTAATTAACTTAAGTTTAAAGTTTATGGAAGCTTGGCTTCGAATAAGGATAAAAGCCAATTAAATTAAAGCTTGGATAAAATTAATTTGGAAATGGTTATAAATTTAGAAATATTGAATATGCTAAGCTTAATAAATAGTTTGAATGAAGTCAATAAGGTGATGAAATGAAACGCGTATGTATGGTTAGTGAATAAATTAAAATGGAATTGAATTAAATAAAACTGAGGTGGAACCAATTTTAATTGGTTATAAGACTTAAACAATTAATTATTCACATGGATATTATCAAATTAAATGCTATGAATTAGTGGAAGCGATATAATTGATTTTTGAATCAATTGAAGTGAATATGAGATTGTTTCGCTTAAAATGAGTTGAATGCAAGTAATTGTGTGTAAACCATTAAAATTGAATGAAAAAGCATATAAATTTGGTTGGAAACAATTAGATGTGCTTTAAAACATATAAATTGCTTATTGGAAGTGTTTGGTGCTTGTTGTTTA
This sequence comes from Allium cepa, assembly GCA_030765085.1. Taxonomy (NCBI): domain Eukaryota; kingdom Viridiplantae; phylum Streptophyta; class Magnoliopsida; order Asparagales; family Amaryllidaceae; genus Allium; species Allium cepa. Next base: position 337,445,546 of record CM060932.1, on the reverse strand, counting down.
TGTAATGCTTGTGTTTAGCTATTAAAAGTAAGTGAAATGTTAATAGATTTTTTATGTATGACACTTACGTATTTAAATTGAGTAAGTACAGGTACAGGGAAGCCGTTTGGCTAGATTTGGGTATGCTAATTGCTAAAATTTATAAGCTGCTTGCTTAAATTGCTAAATAAGGTACGCCTACGTAATAAAAATAGGAAATATGAACTGTTTTTGCTTTTTCCGACCGTGTGGGTCGATGTATACATATTTATATCTCTTGTCAAATTGCAAAAGCTCCTCCGTACAAAGGAGACTCTGCCAAAATTTTCCGGAAATTTTGGGAGTTAGAACATTTTTGGAAAATTTTGGTTAACGACAAAACAATTTCAAACGGGAAACTTAAAGTAAACTAGTAAATGAAACTAATATGAATCAATTTAAATGAATGATATAACTCAATATTAGAAATCGAAAATGAATTGAATTCATATGAAATGGCGAAAATTAATTTGAATAGAAGTGGATATGAAACTTATCTAAAGAGATGTATAAAATGATTTTGGGATATTGTGTCTGAATATTAGTGCTAAGCAGGATATGCAGGTATTATAAAAGAGAAGGAAATTGGACTTGATTCCAAATGATAAATTTGAATTGCCCGACTAAAAAGATAATTACTTACAGGTTGAGATCATTCAAAATGATCAATTTTGTGTTGAACTAAAGTAATTAATTTGGATTAGAACGAATTAAAATATAATTGGAAATTATTACTTATACAATTAACAATGTAATTTAAGACAGATTAATTAAGATAATTAATTAAGGAGTAATAAATACATTAATGAAGTCAAATGTAACGACCCGAAATTTTCGAACCCGAAAATTCCAGATAGTTAAGAAAAAGAAGAAAAAGATAGAAGAAGAAGAACAGAAACACCAAACATCTCACATTCGCAGCGGATAAAATATAATAATAAATAATAATAGTTTACAAAAGAATCTATATCCATCGGTTACATTTTAGTACATCAGAGTTTTACATATATACACTTACTGAAAATATATATACAATTATCACAACTCGGGTGAACAATAATATAAATACAGCGGATAACTCCATGCGATATTGCCACCAGCTCGCCTCCTGAGCTCCTGAACGTCCTAACCTGAAAATCTGTAATACTCGGTCTGACCCGAGCATTACACCAAAGTAACACCCGGGTCAGGCTGGAAACCAGCGTGAGTAAACCCAACTAACATGGAATACCAAGCAATCAACTTATATAAACCCGGGGTAGCTTATATCAATTTAACCAATCACAATTTGCTATAGAAAATGCTTATTTCACATGTAAATTTCTAAGTACCAAACTTAGATAAAATAATCCAATTTACTTAAACCATTTCATTTCAGCCTATTGATTTCATAAATCAATTTATAAAAATTCGAAGTGGTTTCGGGTATTTCCCAATACCCGACCCCGGTCTCTTCGAGACTCGGGTTATCCTATTCCAAGTTATTCAAATGAAATACACAACATTCATATCAGGGATATCAACACATGCAAAACATCCAATGCCAATCAATCATCCATCACATACAAATCAATTCAATTAATTTAAATTGAATTTCTAATCACATTCTCCTAGATTCCTTCATTAATGAATTCCAAATCAATTAATTAATCAATCAACTTTTCCGTATCCATTCATCTCAATTAACAACCCTGGATTAATTATCTTCCAAATCAATTCAGGTAATTTTCTTTTATTAATTCCACGATATTAATTATTTTTACCAAATCAACGAGTAATCTTTAATTACTTCACAAATTAAATAACTATAATCAATTACACTAGTTTTGAATTACTTATGTTAATTAATTTCTCATAAGTCACTTTTCATGAATTAAATTATCTCAATTAATCAAATCTTTAATTTCTTCATTAATTATATAAATTAATGATTCCCAATTATATTTTATTTTAATTCAACCACAATATTAATCATTCTCGATCACCCTCAACCTGTAATTAACTATCTTCTTATTACTTCATTAATAAATTAATTTCTCCGTAATTTGTTATTTTAATTAATCTCTTTATTAATTACACACAGTGATTCTATTTTATTAATTATATCAAGCAATTACTTATTGAACCACCCAATGATTATATTTTCACTTCATTAATTAACTTAAATCTTCATTAATTAATTCAAATCCTTAATTATTAAATTAATCAACCCAAATCATTAATTAACTGAATTAATTAATCATCCATTTAATCACCCTTATATTTCTTCCAAAAATTAAATTTATAAATTTCGATAACTTAGGGTACCGAAACATTCAAGCAACCACAACATTCAGCAGTCCGATTACCAAAAATACTCATCATAGAATATCAATCATTCCAGTATGTACTATATAGTACTATATAATATAGCACATCAATCCAATTCAACCATTTAACCAATCATTTAAATTTAACCACTTAACTTTAAAAGATCAGAAACGTGAGGTTTACTCACCTTTGCCCCTCTAAAATTCTGCAATCCACTTCATTCTCGATTGACTCCACGATTTAAGACCTTAAATCAATATTTATATAGTTTGTCAATACCCAAAATACATGAACAATTTAAATTCTCATTTGATAACTTTAATTAACTATTGATTTTATTTATTTTTCTTTTTCTTTAAAATTCCTATATTTCCCAAATCTATAATAGCTTCTGATTACCATTTAAAATCAATAGATTTTATAAATTAATCATCCCCTTCAAACAAAATATAAGTTGTAACCATAGCATTCCAAAATCAAACAATAAATTTTATTAAAAAACTTTTATCTTGTTGCAAGACCCTCCTTTTTTTTTCAAACAGATCTTTATTGATTGGGCTAATCAATTTAGCAGTTAAACAACCGAGAAAATTAAAAAAAAAAAAAATAACAGAAATTAAATTACTGTATTACTCTCTGATGGACGAAATGAAATCGCAGTATGGATTAAAAGTTTTAACATGAGTAAATAATCAAAATGATAAATCAATTATCACAAGTTTCGAACACCACAAACCTGACGATGATTTTGCGACATCCCCAGCTCGACAATCACGTGCGCTTGCTTACATGATCACGCGGCATGCTCCTCTCTAGTTCGAACGATTTCAAACCACGGCTTTGATTCGCGATTCACGAAATCGAACGACTTCGATCCCCCCCCCCCATTTCGATTTATCAAGGATTGAACTTGAGGCTGCGGCCATCATTTGAGGAAGGCTTCGGCCATTTATCCCTAACTCGCACGCGACTGGAAAAATTCGAGCGTCGCCATTTTTTTTTTTTTTTTTCGGTCGCGACTGCCCTGAAGAAAAGAAGAGGGGCTGGGTTGAATTATATTTGCGTGAATGATTTTAGAAAGGGGATTTTCCGATCGGCAATTCCTGTTGATTTTTTTTATTTTTTTATAAGCATTCGATTTTGATTCTGTTGTAGGCTTATAGAGGAAGACGAAGATAAATAGGGATTTGGAAATGGCTTCTTGAGCACGCCGTAGTCCAAGAAAATATCTTGTTAATTTTACTTTAAATTTAATTATATTATAAAATTTCAAAACGTCTCGTTAATCGCCAATTAAAATTTTAAACTCCACTTAAGAAATGCCGCTAGGCGATTTCAGGGTGTTACCCGTGTTCCGAACATAATGGAATGTGTTTCAGAGGCTAATTCGATCGTATGCGCGAGTTACAGAAGAAAACGATCAGTTTTAAAATTAAATTGATCACAAAATATCTTTACCGTACTTTATTTATATTTAGACCTTTAAGCATGCAACCTAATTTATATTTTAAGGTTTTAAAGTTACTCACAGTTTAGAAGAAAGCAGAGCCTGATATTTGAAAAGCTTTGAATTGAGTTGCTGAAGCCATCTGCAAGTGAACTTGATTCCCATATTCAACTTGTATTTGAATTTTAAAACTTGGTTTTGCAGACTTCCTTTTTGATACTCAAGTAGAAAGAATGAATGCAGATACCCTTTTTTTTCCCAGAATGCAAAAAAAATAGAATGCAGACTTTTCTTCTGCAGTTGCTAAATTTCCAGGTGCATGCAGAAATCCTATTTCTTCAAATTGCAAGAAAATGCAGTTTTGCTTTTTATTTTGAAATAGAAGGCTACAGATTTGATATGAGGAGTTATAGGGATTTGCGTTTGAACAGGTTTTAGATTTGAAATGAATTATAGGAGAATGAACTGCATTTTTAAACTGAGAACTTGTTTGCAGGAATTTGGTCTTTGATATGAGGAGTTTTGATCAGAAATTGTAAACTGATTTTGTTTTGAACATTTAATTTTTGAATCTAAAAATGGGTTTCAGGTTTGAGGAATAAACAAGTTGAAGATTCTTTTGATTTAGGAAATGAGAAAAAAGAACAAGAGTGAAAAATGTTCATTTATATAAGTAAATTTTCGGATTTTATTAAATAAAAGAAAAATAAATTTAAAGGAGGCCACTTGTAAAAAATTTCAACATTTGTCAATTTGATATGTTAATCTTTTAACATTTGGTTATAAGAGGCTTAATATTAATACACTTGTCTTTTTAAAGTAGTTTGTATTTAATTTACATGTTCATGAAATGGTTATGCCTAATTAATTAGTTAATTCGGATTTAATATGTATAGAAAATTTATAAAAGAATTTAAAACAAATTATGCTTATAAATAAAGCTTATCCATATGAAAATTAAAACAATTAAAATTTATACTTTGGAATTTAAATTCAAATTAAATTCAAAATCTAATATATTAAAAATCAAGTTATAAATATAAATTTAATTTGAAATAACAATTGCAAATTTTATTTAAAATTTATTTGTAAATCAATACACTATTAATATTATTTTTATAAATATATTATTATTAAATTAAAATAATTGCAAAATAAATTATTCTTTTATTAATAAGTTATCTATTTTATTAAGCCATAAAACTTTTTGTTTGTTTATTTAAAATTAAAACTCAAGCCAAAATTATCTTAATCATTTAAATATTTTTCTTGTCAAATTTTAAAATCATATATTTATTTATTAAATAGCTTTGAAAACTTAATATTTAATTAAAATCAAAATTTCTAAATTATTAATGTATATTTTAGAATTTTAAATCACGATTCATTAATTAAATTTAAACCAAGATTATTTATTTAATAACTTTGAAAAGCTAGTATTAAATAAAAACTTATTTCCAAATTACAAAAATATTTGAAGAAGAAAATATGCTTTATTTATTAAATTTAAAACAATTGCTAATCTATTTACAATATAACTATATACTTATATTTTAAATAGAAACCAGTTTATTATTTTTAAAAGATAAAATAATCAATTAAATAATTATTAAAGAAGATTATTGAATCAAATTGAATTATTATTAACAAAATATCAATATCAATTTAATTTTAATACAGATTATTAAATTGATATTGTTAAAAATTCCAGGATGTTAAAGGTAATTTAATAATCTCATTAAAGATTTGATTTTAAAACACAAGCATGTATCAAACATATGCTAACAATCAAAACAACCAATTCAACCAATCAAACAAATCTAATTATCTAGACAAAATTCTGGATAAAATTTCTTCAAGTTTTCCCCAGGTGTATATATATATATCGGGATACTCGCTTTATAGAATCCAAATAATCAATACTATGAAGCTACAAGGTTCCTACTCATCTAGATCTATAACACTAGACAAGATATCAGACTACAGACGAGTCTGACTCAACAACCAAAACTCCAGAACTGCTGGTTACACAACCAGAGATAGATCATACACGTACTCACTTAGAGATACGTGAAACTCATCGAATCCCAGTTATCCAAACTGGCAATCCAATCCTGTATATCAATCACTTATTTTCCAAGATCACAGAAAAGATCCAAAACTCTTCAGAGCTATCTTTCCAGCCTTACCCAATCTTATAGCTCCTTTTCGATCGGAGAAAACTTATCCAAAATTAAATCTCCGACTCCGGAATCCAAATTCCTTCGTCTCTTATCCAAAAAAAATCTTTGGATAATCCTGGGCTGCCTACAGCCTTATTGATCTGCTCAACCTTCGCTGATGCCTCTAGAAACAACTAGACCAATCAACTCAACAAAATGATCTCCACCAGATCAACCAGAATCAAGAAACATAAATTCTACTCCTCAAACATCAGAATACTACACTCACCTCTCCTGTCCAGAAAAGAAAAGCAGATACACTTCCCAACTGCTTTCGCTGCTCAACTCTGATCCGAAGTAGAAGAGAATGTTGAAGAAGAACACAAGCACAACTCAACAACACACCCTAGAGATATGGTTCATCCGATCCATAAGGAAAATTCAGAAGCTTCTCCAAAACCTGAGCTGCTTCAACAACTCAATCTCTTAGAACCATCCTACTATTAAGCTGAGCCACCGGTATTACTCTTGAAATCCTAGTCGATAAGGAAACTCAATCTCCAGATGCGAACAAAACTATGACTCCGTGAAGACATCCAGAAAAACTCAAATAACCCAAGAGATCTCTCAAACAATCGCAAGTCACTTTTGCGATCAACCCCAACCAAATCCAAGGAAAAACTGTTCTCCCTTTACCAAACAGAACAGCTTACTCTTCACTAGCCAATCCACCCAAAATCGGGTCCACTCTGCTGCTCTGAACTCCACTTTAGAAAAAATGCTAAGCCAGAAGAATCCTTACCGATACATAGAACACTCCGAGCTGCACCTCTGCCATAGATGCCAAAGAATTCCAAATCAAAGCTCTTCGAGAAACTCGGACTACAAACCAAACACAAATACCAGCTGAACACAGCCACAACACTGATGCAGACCTACTACCTTAAACTTGTTTCAAAGAAAACATCTTCGGAAACATCCATGGTCACTGCATCTCATCACGCAGCTACTACTTCCTAAGGTATCCAAAATACCGTCACTCGCTTCTGCCTAACCGACAGATCCAAATTCTCAAAAATCGGCTCACACGAGCGCGATCAAACTTACGTTTCAAAGATGAACTCCGAACCTTAACAGGTTTCCTTCAGAGATTGATGAAATCCTTCATCAGTACAAAGCTTACACGAGATGGTATTAGGTCTACAGTCTCGACAAAACACTTCCAACCTCAAACATTCAAACTCCAACCAATGGGAGTCGTGTTACACACACTACTACCCCATCTACCTTTATAACTTATACTGGAAAACCTGTACGGGTAACCGAATAGATAGGTAGAAATAAATATATATAGATATATATATATATTCAAAATTACAAATATGCTCTCTCAAGATAGACACCACTACAGAGCCTAGGTATTCCCTCAACCTATTGCTCTGATACCACTGTAATGACCCACCATCCGTCTCCACAGAATGACGCATCATTATTAAGAAAGAAAGGGATAGAAAAGAGAAAAGAAAGAAGAGAAAGAAGAAACAACATCAGAATCTAAACAGCGGAACGAATAAACTATATTAGTAACATAAATATTACATAGTTTACAACCACCATCAGAGTTACACAGATAATACAACACATACTAGACAGTTATAAACACCTATCTAGTTATACAACTCAATACAGTACAAGAAACAACTCAGAGAAATCTACATAGCGGAATACTATATATCTACACGTAGAAGCCTCATGCTCCATTGCTTCCCCACAATTCATCAAACCCAACCTGAATCCCTTGGCTACTCGTAAAAATTTGAGTACCCAAGAGTTTATGAAAACAGAAGATAAACTCCGAGTCAGACATGGGTCTGGTGTGAGTAACAGGTTAAGGTTGCTTAATTTTCAAAACCTTTTGAAAAGAAAGGTATCACATAAGACTTCCCATACATAAACATGGAAAAGTTTTTACCTTACGCTAACCAAAACATTTGATAGGAAATCCAGTGATATTATAATAGGTCTAGGGTTTTGAAGTAAATATGAAATAGCCGAAATTGTTACATTATTAAATTCTAGCTATTAGCCACAAAAGTGGGTAATACAATCAAAACCGTTGTCACTTATTGGATTTTGGATTCCATACAACGGCAGGGCTACTGGGGTACCGCCCATCACAGTATGTAGCCTAGATCAACGTACCAAGGAGTACGCCTGCTTCCCTGCAACACAAAGCCGGAACCATTCCTTAATGAACTGTTCCGAACAAGACAACCCCGACAGTTGGAGCTCAACAACTGTCCACACAGCCGAAATAAAAAGTGACCTCTAGACAGGTGTAAATCTCACTCTCCAGTGGGGGCTACCCACGAAGCCTTGCTACACTTCCTCTGTTTTAGCTATTCCTGTTTGATGAGGCTTGAGGCTACGATTACCTTTATAGGACATCTCACTTAGAATGCTCATCGTCCACCTGACGATGTTCTGAAAGCATTCAATCCATACAAGTTCGTTATGGGTTCGAACGAAACCGAAGGCATTATCTCGTTACACTCATTTTGGAATCACCCTCAGAGTTAACGATGATAACCCTTGCACTCTGAATCACCATCTCGAGCCTGTACGTACTATTCACGTCAAACTCATCAAGGAATCACCCCCAGGGTTATAATGACGAATTGTCCTTACACCTCGAGTCTTCACTCTTCACAAGAGATTCACGACCTATCGTTAATTTGGGTCGATGTGGTTTTCGGATATCCAAATATGGAAAACCCGATCTCGGTCTCATCGAAAACAAAAACATGTCTTTTAGGTCTAAGTTGGTTTAGAGTTTAAAACAATTCAATTAACTATATACACACAGGTAGATAACTCACAAATCACAATTGATAATCCCCATTATCATAATAAACAGATGATCCATATCAAAATAGGTAATCCATATCATCATCACAATAGATAATTTATATTATCATCACAATGCAACCAAGCATTCATACCACACAACATTACTTATCTCATTTCTGTGATCACAAAGCATCCAAAACAATCAATGTCATCCATTCATACATAAGCAATGATTTATCTCATCACAATATAATTAATTTAAAATGAATTAAATTAACTATTTCTATCTCTAATTATTTTAAAGTGAATTAAATTAATTACTTCATCTTTAATTAATTTAAAATAAATTAAATTAATTACTTCACCAACATAAATCTTGCTTACTTAACCATTTAATTGATTACAATCAATTAATTAATCATTCAAAACTAATCACCTTAATTAATCAACCTTGATTAATTATCCTTAATTACATTCATGTAATTATCCTTAATTAATTTCATAAATTAATTATTTTAAACCAAAAACAGTAATTAACCTTTAATTACTTCAATTAATTAAATAACTATAATTAATTTCATTAATCCTAAATTAATTACATTAATTAATTACCTTTAATCAATTATCATTAATTAATCAATCTTAATTAATCAACTTTAATTACATCATTAATTAAAATAATTAATGATCCTTAATTCTATTTAATTAATTATCTTCCTAAATTAATTACCTTAAGTAATTAACTCATAATTATTAATCCTCTCTGATTAACCATATCCAGTAATTAACTAACTTAATTACTTTATTAAACCAAATTAATTATTCTCTAATTAATTTCTTAATTAATCCCTTGATTAATTACAAGTAATTATACTCCAAAATTACTTCATTCTTAAACATCTTCAATTAATTACAATATGTAATTATCAATCAATTACTTCACCAAGTAATTTTCAATCCATTAATTACATTAAGCAATTATCATTAAAACATCCTATGTTTAAAATTAATTAAACTTAATTAATTAAATTAAACAATCACATTTAACACAATTAATTACCTTAAGTAATTAATTTCTAAATTACTTCATTAAGTAATTATACTCAACAACTCACAAATGATTATTATTAAATTAATTAATCTAATTAATTATTAAAAATTAACCATATGAATTAATTATCAATTAATCCTGGTTAATGACCTTTATTAACCATTCTTTAATTATTTTCATTAAGTAATTAACTTAGATTAATCAATAATTAAATTATCTTTAATTATCCATTAATTTAACTCTAATTATTTAATTAATTATCCTTGATTAAAATTTAGTTACTTAATTAATAATTCTTTAATCATTAGTTAAAAATCAAATCAATGATCTTAATTATAAATTGATTAACCATTAATCAATATTTATTAATTCCAAATCATTAATTAATTAAATTAATTAACCATTCCTTAATTACTCCATTAATTAAATTAAATTTCAAAATATTAATCTTAATTAATTTTAAGATAGAACATTTCTAAATTATGTTTAAAAACAAATTTTATTTGAAACAAAGTACTTTTGACTTGCTTCCAAATTTCATTTTAAATACAAGTTTTAAAATGAAAATAATTTAAACTTATCAAAGTTTAAACAATTTATAACTTTTAAGATTTCAATAACTTCAATTTATATTTAGTTTAAATCTTCAAATTTAAATCTTCTTCTAATTTAAAAGCTGAAGTTCATATTTGAATTTAAATTTCCAGGTTTAAATTGAATTTAAAACTTGCTCATATTTTAACGAAACTTCATTTTTAAAAAGTTCAAACTACTTTACCAAAATAAAGTAGTAACTTAAGTTCAATTTTTTTTTAAAACTTCATTTTATTTAGAACTGAGATATTTAAATTAACTTGAATTTTAAAATTCAAACTTACATTTAAACTTGATTTAAACTTTTATTTACATTTAAAAGTTCCAGAGTTTACAAATTTTTAAAACACAGAAACTACAGGTTTTAAAAATTGTAAACACAGAGTTATAGGTTTTGAAAAACCTGAAACAAACAAATCAACCCGAGAATATAACAAACTGCTTCGAGTTATTCCCTCCCTAGCTTCGAGTCAAGCACTCGAATAACTCGAGTCATTCCCGATTCAGAAAACTAAACACACCACAACACATTCACCTGAACTTCAACTGCACGGTGCACGTGCACCGTGACTTTGGCCATCACTGGCCATTCACCAACGCTTCTACCCATCAGTGTTCATCTCTATACTCGAACACGAACACCATAATCCACCACAGTAGCTCAATTCAAAAACGAGCTAACTACCCAAACCTAGAAACATCAAAATCGGGTTTTCTTCAAAACCTGTCAACTGCAATTTTTCGCATGTGATATCCCGGAATTTTAGACAATATCAATTTAATAATCTTGATATAAAATTAAATTGATATTGATAATATTGATTGATAAATATGCTTTGGTTTAATAATCTGAATAAATAATATTTAATTTTGTGATTTTATCTTTTAAAAGCTAAAATAAATGTTTAAATTATAATGTATATATATATTTGTATATATATTATAGTTTATCTTTGTTTGGAATTTAACTTACATGAAAATGAATAAATGAAGTTTTGTTTTTAAATTCTAATAAATATTGAGTAATTAGGAAATTATGTTTTTAGTTAATATTAAACTTTTAAAAATCTATTTTAATTAATAACTATATGGTTTGATAATAAATGAAATTGTTTAAAATTTGTCTTAGTTTAAGTTTTAAATTTAAGTAAAAATTGATTTTATTTCTTTTTAAAATATTATTTGATTAAATATAAATTGAGGATATTTTATAAGTTTAAATATAAGATAACATACGATTTAAATTCATTTAAATAATAAAAGTGATTTATAATTTCTTTATAAGTCATATAAAAATTTGTTAATTCTTATTTTAAGCCATATAAATAAATGTTCTATTTTTCATGAATATAAAGAAGAACTAAAATAAGGAAATAAAGTCTTCATTTTTAAATTGAATAAATAGATTTTAATTTTAATTTCAAAAGTTTAATTATTTTGAAATTTTATTTTGAAACCCAAATTAATTGATTCTTTAAAAACATTTTTATAAGTCTTAAATTATAAAAAAATTTATTCACATTAACTTTTAAATAAGAAAATCATACATATTCATTCAAACATAAAATAAACTAAAGAAAAACCTATATAAACATTTTAAAATATATAACTTAATTAAACAGGACAAGTGTTAAGTCTTAAACAAATCAAATACATGTGTTAAGTAATGAATAAAGCAATTTGACAAATGTTAATTCATTAAGACAAGTGTCATTATATTTTTCTTCATTTTGATTAAAGTAATTTCAGCCTTATAAACTTTTCATTTTTTTCCTCATTCTCTTTTCAAACCAAAGCTAAGCAAATCAAGAGAACATTGCATCTAAAATCTGAATTCCTCAAAGAAGATTAACCTAAAAAAAATAAATTCCTGCATGTCATCTCTACAAATCTGAAATCCCTCACAAACAAAACCTGCAAAATTCATTTCAAAAGCAATTTTAACATCTGAAACTCCTCATTCAAAACTAAGATCAATTTTCCCAAATCAAAAATCCGCACTTGCAACTCTGGAAATTTCTGTAAATCAAAAGCTTTAAGGTGTCTGCATTTTACAACCTAAAGATTTCTTTGCAATTCACTTCTGGAAAATCAGGCCTGCATATAGCTGCATCTCTGAAACTCACCAGCATCAAACTACAATTATGAAATCACTGCATGCATCTAAAATTGGGTCAGAGTTTTAAAAACTTCAAGCCTGCCTGCATGAGTGTTATCTGAAATCAAAGGCTTTTCTTGAATCATGAGGGCTCTGTCTTTCTGGAAAAAAATAGTGAGTAACACTTCTTTAAAAAATCTTTAGTTAAATCCGGTTGTTTAAATATGTTTAAATAAGTTGTTTTTGTATTTATATTGGAAACCTTCTATGCATTTATGATGTGTGATTTTTGTTGAATATAAAGTGCCTGCATATCATCCCTGAACCAAAATTATCAACCCAGTTTCATATTCAAATTAATTTTGTTTTATCTATTAATTTTTAAGACTTAATATTTAAAACAATATTTGTTTGTTTAACTTTAAACTAATTACAAAATTTATTTTAACTTAAACAGAAAACTAAAACATGCACTGGAAATTAGATAAAAGGGGAAACTCAGGTCCAGGTGAAAATTTAAACTTGTAAATTTAGTAATTTAGATACACAAATTAAGAACTTAGACCAGTTCATGATTGTTAAGAGAAGAATCAAATATTACAAGTTTAGTTTGATTGGTGCATTGCTGTTTTAACCCAAAATTGGGATATTGAGTGTCTCTGTTGATTTAGTTGAATTCAGGGTTCATGTTCTAGTACGATTGTAGATGGGAGATCAGGGAATCAGAGAAAAATAATTATACAGTAATCAAACTGTTATAGAGACAACAGTGGATAATATTGTTCTGTAACCCTTAAGTTTGAGTCAGTTAACAAATAGAAGCGTTCTCACTCAATATTTGATCGAGTGTTAAGTGTTTTGGAAGGTCGGGAGTTGGGTCCAAGTGGAGATAGTAGCCGGAGTTTCAGCTTGAATGATGGCCGGAGGGAGGAGAAATTGTTGTTGACAGATTTGAGAAGTTGGGATGAAGTGTGTTTCCAGGTCTGTGTTGAGAGGCTGGTATTGATTTTCTAGTGAATGGGTTGTTGTGATGATTGTGTTGTTGAAGTGGGGTTGTAATCTTATGTGATGGCGCTGTCGCAGTTGATTGGAGCAGGTCAGAGCCACCGTGCATATGCACGGTGCTCTTATTTCTCTAATGATCTGTTTGGGGTGTTTTGTTGGTTTGGGAATTTGAATTGGTACTCGAGTAAGTACTCGGGTTATATGAGGAATTACCCGAAGTCAAGTGTGAAATGACTCGAAGCAAGAAGGGCTAGGGCTCGGGTAGTTTTTATTTTCAGGTTGATGTTCCTGAAACCTGATCTGTTTCAGGTTTTGAATTTTAAACTAAATTTAAAAATAGGCTAGGCAAGTTTAGATCTGAGCTTAAAGCAGGATTAAGTGATGAATTCAAATAGATTTTAAATTTCAGATTTTGAAAAAAATCAAGATTTGCAGAAAATGAAATATTTTAAAATTTTTAAAAAAAACCTGCACAGTTTTATCGAGTGTGTTCTGTAACCTGAACTGTTTCAGGTTTAAATTTTTTTTATACTAAATTTAAAAAGAGAAAAGCAAAGCCTGATTCAAAATAGGGATTGAAGCAAGTTTTAAGTTATGGATTCAAATTGAATTTGAATTTTAGTTTTTGAAATAAATAAATTTATAAAAGGTGAAATAGCTAGCAACTTATAACCTGCACAGTTTTTTTTAAGTAGTTATATGTCTGAAATTAAGATTTAAACCAGATTAAAAATTTAGTTTAAATCTGAATTTGAAATCCTGTATTCAAATTTGAATTTGAACCAGAAAATTTCAAAAAGGAAAATAGGTTGACAAGTTCAAATGTAATAATTTAGTTTGAATATTTTAAGTATGTTTAGCATGTATTTTATAAAATCTGTAATAAAATTTAAAACAGAGTTTAAATTTTAATCTTTGAATTTAAACCTGAAACATGATTTGGATCTTGGTTGTAATGTAAATAAAATTTGAAATTTATATGTTCAATATCCTTTGAATTATTTAAAGTATTTTAAACTTGTTAAATTTGAATGTGGGATAAGTTAAGCTATTCTTTTTAAAAATACTTTAAAGATAAGTGATCCTTTAAAATAAAAATTTAAGAGTTTTTAAATATTTAAAATCATGTTAAGTTTGATTTCATTTTAAATAAAAAAATGGAATTTAGAAAATTAAAAGTAATTTGTTTTAAAATGACTTTAATAATGATAATTTAATCATTAATGAGATTAATGATTTTTATTGTTTGAAACTTAATTATCTAATCAAGGTAACTAAGATTTTGATTAATTAATTTAATTAATTAATAATTGGGTTAATTAATTAAATAATTAAGGGTTTATTTAATTAATTAAAAGTTTAAGTAAGTTAATTAAATTTGATTAAAGTATGATTTAGAAATTAATTTAAATAAGATTTGGTTAATTTAATTAATGAATTGAAACTATTAATCAAGTAATTAATAATTAATTAAGTTTTAATTATCACTTGATTAATTTAAGATTAAATTAATGAGTTTCTTTAAATAAATTAAGAATTAATATTGATTAATTCAATTAATTACTTTAGAAAGTAATTAAAAATTTGTTATGAGTTAATGAAGGTCATTAACTTAATATTATTTTATAATTAATTAACGTAATTAATTTTAATAATTAATTTGATTAATTAATTTAAGATAATCATTTGAGAATTATTTAAGAGTATTTACTTAGTGAAAGTAATTAAGGAAATTAATTACTAATTGTAATTAATTAAGTTTATTTTGATTAATTAAGTTAATTAATTAAGTTTAATTAATTTAAATTAATCATTGATTGGTTTGAGAAGTAATTAAAAATGGAAAATTTTTTAGTGAAGAAAATAAATTACTAGATGTAATTTAATGGAGGAGTTTTGGAATTAATTACTTGTGTAATTAATATGTAATTAGTATGTTGAATAATAACTTAAGTAAGTAATTAATAATTAATTACTTAGTGTAATTAATTTAGGTTTTTAATTTAATAGAGTTATTTAAAATAATTGAGATCATTAATTTATATAATTAATGATATGATTAAGGATTGATTAATTAAGAACAATTAATCAATAAAGGATTAATTAATGTAATTAATTAAGGATTAATGTAATTAATTATGTTTAATTAATTGATGAAGTAATTATAGGTTAATTACAGGGATTGGTTTGGATTAATTAATTTGTGAAATTAATTAGAGATTAATTACTTGAATGTAATTAAAGAATAATTAATCAAGATGATAAATTAGGGTAACTTGTTAAGAGTAATTAATTGATTCATAATTAATTGATATGTAAGCAAGATTTATATGGATAAGTAATTAATTTAATTTATTTTAAATTAAATAAGGAAGAAGTAATTAATTTAATTCATTTTAAATTAATTATAGGATGGTGATGTAATAAGTCTTTGCTTATGAATGATGATTGATATTACCCTGAATGGTTGGAATCTCAGTTATGAGATAAATGTTATTGTGTGGTTTGGATGCTATGGTTGCATTGGGTTGATAATATGATTTATCTGTTTGAGTTGATAATATTGATTATCTATTGTGATGTTGAGAATTATCTATCTGTGTGTATATAGATAATGTTGAATTGAATTGTTTTAAACTTTAAAACAACTTGGACCTAAAAGACATGCTTTGGTTTTCGATGAGATCGGGATCGGGTTTCCATATTTGGATATCCAAAAACCACATCGATTCCAAATAACGTTAGGTCGTGAATCCAAATGGAGCTTTGTGAAGACTCGAGGTGTAAGGGCTATACGTCAGTATAACTCTGTGGGTGATTCCGTAATGAGTTGACGGAATAGTACTTATAGATTCGAGATGGTGGTTTATAGTGCAAGGGTTATCGTCGTTGACTCTGAGGATGATTCCTATAATGAGTGCAACGAGATAATGCCTTCGGTTTCGTTCGAACCCGGAACGAACTTGTATGGATTGAATGCTTTCAGAACATCGTCAGGTGGACGATGAGCATTCTAAGTGATATGTCCTATAAAGGTAATCGTAGCCTCAAGCCTCATCAAACGGTTATGGCTAAAACAGGGGAGGTGCAACAAGGCTTCGTGGGTAGCTCCCACTGGAGAGCAAGATTTACCCCCATCTAGAAGTCCCTTTATATTCGGCTGTGTGGGGCAGTTGATTGCAACAACTGCCGGGGTTGTCTTGTTCGGGGCTATTCAGTAAGGAATGGTCCCGACCTTGTGTTGCAGGGGAGTGGGAGTACTATTCGGTACGGTGATCTAGGCCACGTACTGTGACGGGCGGTACCCCAGTAGCCCTGCCATTGTATGGAATCCACAATCCAATAAGTGCCAATGGTTTTGATTGTATTACCCACTTTTGTGGCTAGTAGCTGGAATTTAATAAATGTAACAATTTCGGCTATTTCTTATTTACTTGAAAACCCTAGACACTATTATAATATCATCGGATTTCCTATCAAATGTTTTGGTTGGCGTAAGGTAAAAACTTTTCCATGCTTAAGTGTGGGAAGTCTTACGTGATACCTTTTCTTTTCAAAAGGTTTTTAAAGTTAAGCAACCTTAACATGTTACTCACACCAGACCCATGTTTGACCCGGAGTTTATTTTTGTTTCTCATAAACTCTTGGGTATTTAAATTTTTACGAGTAGCCAAGGGAATTCAGGTTAGCTTTGACGAATAATGGAGGAGCAATGGAGCAGGAGGCTTCCGCGTTATATATAGTTCCGCTGTGTTATCTCTGTGTTGTGATTGTATTGAGTTGTAAATACTAGACAGGTGTTTATAACTGTCTAGTATATGTGACGCAGCGGATTAATCAAAATAAACTTCATTCGGTGAAAGTAGCAATCGGTGGATTGATGAATACCAAAATGCCCAAATTCGTTGATCCGAAGATACCGAATTCTAGCTATCTCAAACACGTTTATAGCGCACTATACCGTGTTCAAAGATCTACGATTCTTCGCACGTTGATCTAGTGCACTAGATTCCGTGAATCGGCTTCTACGATCGTTGAATCGAGCGCACTCAATTAACCGAAAGAGGAGATAGGAGATTACACTCAACTACCAATTTTAGAAGAAAACACACAGCAATCAACAAGAAATTTTATTCAAAATCAACCTCCTTCAAATGTACAACTCATGCGTATTTATAGAGTTTTGACCCTGACCCTTAAGTCGCATTCGACTTAACACACTTCGACTCACGACTCAATTTTACCGACCTAACATAGGTCGTACACGGCTTATAAAAGAACTCACCACTTACGACTCAAGGCAATTACTCACGACCCAACTTAGGTCGTACGCGGCTTAACAGATTCACACAATCAAAGGTATGCGACCTAACAATATGTTGCGACTTAACAGAATCAGCGACTTACGACTCAATGTCTTACGACCTACAACACAAAGTACACGACATAACTACTCAACAAATTACATCACTTAGGTCGGTGACGGCCTAAAATCACACGACTCAACTCATTACCGACTTAAGACCATATACTAGGTCGTTCAACGACCTAACAGCCACATATATGACCGACTTAACGACTCAATACAAAGTGGCTCTTCTTAGCATAGGTTGTTCCAACGACTCATCCCATCGCTGCTTAGGTCGTAGCTTCTCTTCTTCTGTCCTGTTAAGTCGTGACCGACTCAAGGCCGCTTCCTTATGTCGCAGCCCTTCTTCTTCAGACCAGTTAGGTCATGGCCTTGTCCCCCGAGCTTTGTTAGGTCGTTGTCGACCTAAGTCCTTAGGTCGTTGCCGACCTAAAACCGATGCTTCCTGCGCCTTAAAACCTTTCTTCCCATTTTGACTCGTGAACGGCTTAAGGTTTACAAATGAAGCTTCCTTAACTCGTGAACGATTTAGGCCTTCCACCTTAAGTCGAGTACGACTTATCTCCTGAGCTGCATCATTCTCCCCTGGTTGAGAAAAATTCGTCCTCAAATTTGTAAATTCGTTCACTTCGGATTGTTCATCCCTAAAATATGGTACAATATGCTTCACATGAACACATCAGAAGTGTATACATCTTCCGGTAGCTTCAACTTGTAAGCATTTTCATTGATCCGTTTCACAACTTCTACAGGACCAATTTTTCTGGCTTTCAACTTGTTATAAGCGCCTACTGGAAAACGATCCTTCGTTAACACAGCATACACCAAATCTCCTTCGTTAAATTCAACATTTCTTCGCTTTAAGTCTGCAAATTTCTTATATTTCTCATTTGACTTTTCCAATCGTTCTTGAACGATTTTATGACATTCATTCAACCCATCAACAAAGTCTATAGCTCGTTTAACCATCACCTTTGGTTGTGGCACTATGGCTAAGTCCAATGGTCCCCTGGGTAGATTTGAATATACAATCTGAAATGGACCGAATCCTGTACTACGATTCACTGCATGATTATGTGCAAATTCTGCCTGGCATAACTTCATGTCCCAACTTCTCAGATTATCTTTCACCAAACATCGTAACTAATTTCCCAATGATCTGTTAATAACTTCGGTCTGTCCATCTGTTTGCGGATGATAGGCGCTGCTAAAGTTCAACTTCGTTCCCACCATCTTCCACAAACTCAACCAAAAATGGCTCAAAAATCTAGTATCCCGATCGGAAACAATAGATTCTGGTAACCCATGCAATCGATACACCTCCTTAAAGAATAATTGTGCCACTCGAACTGCATCCGCTGTCTTCTTGCAGGAAATAAAATGTGCCATTTTCGAAAATCTATCCACCACAACAAATATTGAATCATTTCCCCTTTGAGTTCTAGGCAAACCCAAAACGAAATCCATGCTGATATCAACCCATGGTTTAGACGGTACAGGTAACGGCATATACAATCCTGCATTTGTCGCTGTTCCTTTCGAAACCTGACAAATATGACACCTCTCCACAAACCTTTCAACTTCTTTCCTCATCGACGGCCAAAAGTAAGATTGAGAAATCAAATGCAATGTGCGATCACGGCCCACATGTCCTTCCTCGTGCAATTCTTTGATAATCTTCAATCTCAAACTGCTCTCTGGAATACATAATCGGTTTCCTTTAAACAAGAATCCATCAACCAACATAAATTCATCAGTACTCCCATCCTTAACTTTCTCAACAAACTTTGCAAAGTAAGGATCCTCCTCAAACAATTCTGGTAATAATTCAAACCCTGTCACCTCAACTTTCATTGTAGTCAACAAATGGTTCCTTCTACTCAAAGCATCAGCCACACGATTCGTCACCCCAGATTTGTGCTTAACAACAAAGGTAAATTGCTGTAAATATGCAATCCACGATGCATGTCTCGCTGAAATCTTATCCTGCCCCTGTAAATGCTTCAAAGCTTCATGATCAGTGTAAAGAACAAAATCTTTCTGAAATAGATAATGCCTCCAATGTTTCACTGCTTGCACTACAGCATAAAACTCAACATCGTATGTACTGTATCTCATCTTTGCCCCTGACAACTTGTCACTGAAATAAGCAACTGGCCTCCCACTCTGACTCAACACTCCTCCAATCCCAACCTTTGATGCATCAGTGTGTAGTTCAAACAACAACTGAAAATCCGGTAATACAAGAATTGGTGCTGTCGTCAAAAGTTCTTTGATTCGTTCAAAAGCAACTCCTGCTTCCTCCGACCAAGAAAATTGTTTCCCTTTCATACAATCAGTAACCGGTGCCATCACGCTACTGAAGTGTGGAATAAACCTTCGATAGAATGATGCCAATCCATGAAAACTTCTAACTTCGGTGATAGTTCTCGGCTGTGGCCAATTTCTAATAGCTTCAACTTTACTCTGGTCCACCTGAATTCCCTTCTCAGATACAACATATCCCAAAAATAATACACTTCTCGTCATGAACACACATTTCTTCATAGCTGCATAAAATTGTTCTTCACGAAGAATAATTAACACCTTTCTTAAATGCTCTACATGCTCCTCCGTACTCCTGCTATATATCAGAATATCATCGAAATAAACAACACCAAACTTCCCAATGTACGGTCTGAAAATTTGATTCATCACCTTCATGAATGTACTCGGTGCATTCGAAAGACCAAACGGCATAACCAACCATTCGTACAATCCTTCCCTTGTCTTGAATGCGGTCTTCCATTCGTCTCCTGGTCTAATTCGAATCTGATGATAACCACTCTTCAAATCAATCTTCGAAAAGATAGTAGCCCCACTCAACTGATCTAACAAGTCATCCAACCGTGGCATAGGAAACCTGTAGCGAACAGTAATCTTGTTCAAAGCTCTACTATCGGTACACATTCTCCATGTTCCATCCTTCTTCGGCACCAACAAAGCTGGTACTGCACAAGGACTCAAGCTTTCCTGAACACGTCCCTGCTTTAACAATTCTTCCACTTGCCTTCGCAACTCCTCATGTTCCTTCGGACTCATTCGGTAATGTGGTTGATGTGGTAATACTGCTCCCGGAACAAGATCGATTTGATGTAGGATGTCTCTCAGTGGCGGTAACTCCTTAGGCAACTCCTCTGGAAATACATCTTCAAATTCTTTCAAAGCT
The DNA here is from genome assembly GCA_030765085.1 of Allium cepa. NCBI lineage: Eukaryota > Viridiplantae > Streptophyta > Magnoliopsida > Asparagales > Amaryllidaceae > Allium > Allium cepa. The sequence goes on along the minus strand of CM060932.1, from coordinate 337,424,434 downwards.
GGCTTTGCTTCTTCTGGAATCTCAATCTCTTCATGAGTCTCTCGTCCAATCAACAAATAGACTTCAGGCTCCTCTTCAACTTCTTTAACAAACTCCTTCAAAGATAGCAAAGTTTTCAGTTCTTCAAGCTCCCCCAGCTTGCTTTCCTTCTGTTGTTGCTTCTTAGGAACTAGAATAATCTTAGTACCTTCGAACATAAAACTGTAACTATTAGCACGACCATCATGTTGTACTGCTCTATCAAACTGCCATGGTCTGCCCAACAACAGATGGCACACATCCATGTCTACAACGTCACACCAAATTTCGTCTTTGTACTTCTTCCCAATTGATAAATTCACACAAGCCCTTCGACACACCTTCACTTCACCACCCTTCCTTAACCATGCTAGCTTGTACGGTTTAGGATGCTTCTCAGTTTTCAAGTTCAACTTCCTTACTGCTTCTGTAGAAATAATATTGTCACAGCTTCCAGCATCAATAACGAACTTGCAAACTTTCCCTAGAATAGTGCATGTCGACTGAAAAATATTGCTTCTCAACCAACTAGAATCCTCTTCTTGCTTTGGTGTAAGACATGACCTCCTCATCATAAGATTACAACCTTCATCTCCAGATAATTCTTCTTCCTCCTCAACATAATGTGCATTTGAACATTCTGCCTCCTCACCATCATCCTCAATCTCAGCAACCATTGCTCTCTTCTTCGGCTTCAGACATTCATTGCTTTTATGACCCAACTCCTGGCAATTGTAACATTTGAAACCACTGCTAACCTTCGCCTTTTCAGCCTCCTTCACCACTGGTTTTGTAACAGGTTTAGGAACATTTGAACTTCCACTAACACCCTTCTCTTGATTATTAGAATTAGTAAACACACCACCTCCACGCCTTCCTTGCTTCTCCCAAGCCAACGCTTTCTGATGTGCCTCTGCAACAGATCTCGGATCGAACATATTAACCATATCCTGGATCTGCATTCTCAATCCCCCAATGAATCTAGCAGTTAGCTGTTCTTTCGTTTCCATAATATCATTCCTAGCAATGAGTTGGTAAAATTCATCAGCATAATCACTAACAGACTTCGTCCCTTGCCTCAGATTCTGCAACCTCTGGTACATAAGTGATTGGTAGTTGTAAGGTAAAAATGTAGCTCTCATCAACTTCTTCATCTTCTCCCAAGACTCAATCTTTGACTTTCCCATTCTCTCTCTCATAAGTTTAGTTTGCTGCCACTATGCCAAAGCTCTCCCCCTCAACCTAGTAGCAACTAACTTCACCCTTCGATTCTCCGGAACCTCCTTGAAATCAAAGATCTCTTCAACATTTGACAACCAATCAAGAAATTCTTCAGCTACCATCCCACCTTTAAATTCAGGAATTTCCATCTTCATACCCGATTCCCATCGACGATCATCATCTACATCTCGACATGAATTTCGAACTTGGTCTCGATCTCGATAATGAATGCTAGCTCTATCACCCTCTTCATCAAAATCAAAAGTACGCCTACATCGATCTCGACCATTATCATCCCTTCGTTCATGCATGCTTCTTCGACTATGTCTCTCTTCATCTCTATACGCCTCATTGTCAAATTCACGTTGACTTCTTCTCTCTTCATGTCCATAGTCATGATGATCTCTCCGTGATGAAATTGATGTTTCTCTTCTATCTCTAAAAGAATGCGGTGATACCCTCCTCGCTTCCGTAACCGATGGCGAAACTCTGTTTTCTCCATGGTTCGAGTTTGGTGATCTCCTCCTTTGAGTTTGATTTAAATCATTCATCAATTTCTCTAACTTTCCAATGCCTTCATCAAATTTCTCATTAATACGTTGTTCCAAAAGCTCGGCTTCTTCTCTTCGATACAAGGCTTCAACGTTTTGATGACGGTTAGCTCTCCTTGGTGGCATAATTGGAAATTCTTCACAAACACTTCAAAACTCTTCAAAGACTTCAACAAATAGAACACAAAACTTCAACACAAACAAACAAGTCTCGGTTCACTTCAACTCGGCTTGGCCTCAACTTGCAACGACTCAAAGTTAGGTCGCTCGGCTTGAACTCACGGCTTAACTTCACTTGGCTCGGCCACCTACTACAAACCTTCAATTCAAACAACAACAAGGCACGGCTCCAATCACTAGCTCGGCCTCAATACTTCAAACACTTCTTCAACTCTTGATCCAAAATGAAATGGATCAAAATCTTCAAATTCGTTGCAACTTCAATATGAACACGATGAACAACAACTTCAAATTTCAACTTCAAAAAATTGAATCCAAGTCTCGGCTTAGCTTTGATTGGCTAAGTCTAGCTCCGATACCAAAAACTGACGCAGCGGATTAATCAAAATAAACTTCATTCGGTGAAAGTAGCAATCGGTGGATTGATGAATACCAAAATGCCCAAATTCGTTGATCCGAAGATACCGAATTCTAGCTATCTCAAACACGTTGATAGCGCACTATACCGTGTTCAAAGATCTACGATTCTTCACACGTTGATCTAGCGCACTAGATTCCGTAAATCGGCTTCTACGATCGTTGAATCGAGCGCACTCGATTAACCAAAAGAGGAGATAGGAGATTACACTCAACTACCAATTTTAGAAGAAAGCACATAGCAATCAACAAGAAATTTTATTCAAAATCAACCTCCTTCAAACGTACAACTCACGCGTATTTATAGAGTTTTGACCCTGACCCTTAAGTCGCATTCGACTTAACACACTTCGACTCACGACTCAATTTTACCGACCTAACATAGGTCGTACACGGCTTATAAAAGAACTCACCACTTACGACTCAAGGCAATTACTCACGACCCAACTTAGGTCGTACGCGACTTAACAGATTCACACAATCACAGGTATGCGACCTAACAATATGTTGCGACTTAACAGAATCAGCGACTTACGACTCAATGTCTTACGACCTACAACACAAAGTACACGACATAACTACTCAACAAATTACATCACTTAGGTCGGTGACGACCTAAAATCACACGACTCAACTCATTACCGACTTAAGACCATATACTAGGTCGTTCAGCGACCTAACACTCACATATATGACCGACTTAACGACTCAATACAAAGTGGCTCTTCTTAGCATAGGTTGTTCCAACGACTCATCCCATCGCTGCTTAGGTCGTAGCTTCTCTTCTTCTGTCCTGTTAGGTCGTGACCGACTCAAGGCCGCTTCCTTAGGTCGCAGCCCTTCTTCTTCAGACCAGTTAGGTCGTGGCCTTGTCCCCCGAGCTTTGTTAGGTCGTTGTCGACCTAAGTCCTTAGGTCGTTGCCGACATAAAACCGATGCTTCCTGCGCCTTAAAACCTTTCTCCCCATTTTGACTCGTGAACGGCTTAAGGTTTACAAACGAAGCTTCCTTAACTCGTGAATGATTTAGGCCTTCCACCTTAAGTCGAGTACGACTTATCTCCTGAGCTGCATCAATATGTGATGTGTATGCTGTGTATCTCTGATTGGTATTGTATATTATGTAAACACTTATGTTATTAATATAATTTATTCGTTCCGCTGTTGAGATTCTAGTGTTGTTTCTTCTTTCTCTTCTTTCTTTTCTTCTTCTATCCCTTTCTTTCTTAATTCATGATGCAATTTTATGGGAGTAGAAAGTCGGGTCGTGACAGTTGGTATCAGAGCGTTAGGTTGAGTGAATACCTAGGCTCTGGAATGGTGTCTATCTTGAGAGAGCGTATTTGTAATTTTTATTATATATATATTTATATATATTTATTTCTACCTATCGATTGGGTTACCTGTTCAGGTTTTCCAATGTGGGTTATAAAGGTAGATTGGGGTAGTGGTGTGTGTAACACTATTACTACCATTGGTTGGAGTTTGAATGTTAGGTTGGAAGTGTATTTGTCGAGACTGTAGATCTAATGTCGTCTCGAGTGAGTTTTGAAGTGGTGTAAGACTTCATTAATCTCTGAAGGAAACCTGTTAAGGTTCGGAGTTCATCTCTGAAGTTTGATGAGTAGAGTTTGGATCTGTTGGATGAACTGAAGCGAGTAATGATATCTTATTATCTCAGGGAAGTAGTAGCTGCGTGATGAGATGCAGTGACTATGGATGTTTCCGAAGGTAATTTCTTTGGAACAAATTTAAGGAAGTAGGTCTGCTTCGGCTTTGTGGCTGAGTTCAACAGGATGTTTCTGTTTAGTTTGAAGTCGAGTTTCTCGAAGAGCTTTGGATTGAGAATCCATTTCTTCGATGAATTGGTAAGACCAGCATAAGCTGTTCTGATTGGTATAGAGAGAACAGTTTTCTTTGGAATTAGATTGAGTTGATCGCAAAAGAGACTTGCGATAGTTGAGTGTTCTCTTAGAATTGTGGGAGATTTTTCTGAATATTTTCGAAAAAGTCAGAGTTTGTCTTCATCTAGAGATTCAGTGGTACCGGTGGTTCAACTAGTTGAAGAATGGTTTCTTGAGATGGAGTTTGTTGAAGCAACTCAGGATTTGAGGAAATTATGATTTTTCTCTTAGTTATTAGAGATCTTCTTGATTTTGATGTCCAGTTGTGCTTGTGTTCTTCGTCATCATTCTTTTCTACTCCAAATCAGAGTTGTGCAGCAGAAGCAGTTTGGGAGTGAATCTGTTTTTCTTTTCCGGATAGGAGAAGTTGTTTTCTTCTGATGGTTGTGAGTGGGGTTGTTCTTGATCTTGATTGATCGAGGAGGATCATTCTGGTGGATTGGATTTGGTCCATTTTATTTCTTGAGACATCAGCAAGGATTGAGCTGATCAGGTAAGAGATAAACAGTCGATGATCTGATTTTGGATAAGTTCTCAGTTTTTAAGAGCTATAAATTTTGGTAAGGTTGGGTAAGCTAGCTCTGAGATACTTTGGATTTCTTCTGTGTTCTGTTTTGGATAAGTGTTTGATTATCTGGATTGAATTGCCAGTTTGGACAACTGGAATTCGTTGTGTTTCACGTATCTCTGAGGGAGTACGTGTATATCTATTTCTGGTTTTGGAATCAGCTGTTCTGGGAGATTTTGGTTGTTGAGTCAGACTTGTCTATAGTCTGATGTCTTGTTCAGTTATAGGATCTAGATGAATAGGAGTTCTGTAACTTAGTAGTGTTGATTGTTTGGGTTTTATAGAGCGAGTAACCCGGTGTTTACTGGGGAAACTCGAGGAAACTTTATCCAGAATTTTGTCTGGATAATTAATTTTGTTTGATTGGTTGAATTGATTGCTATGGTTGTTAGCATATGTTTGATATATGCTTGGTTTTAAAAATTTAAATCTTAAATAGGTTATTAAATTACCTTTGTTTTAAATTTCGGGGACGAAATTCTTTTAAGGGGGAAGGAATGTGATATCCCGGAATTTTAGACAATATCAATTTAATAATCTTGATATAAAATAAATTGATATTGACAATATTAATTGATAAATATGCTTTGGTTTAATAATCTGAATAAATAATATTTAATTTTGTGATTTTATCTTTTAAAAGCTAGAATAAATGTTTAAATTATAATGTATATATATATATATATATATTTGTATATATATTATAGTTTATCTTTGTTTGGAATTTAACTTACATGAAAATAAATAAATGAAGTTTTGTTTTTAAATTCTAATAAATATTGAGTAATTAGGAAATTATGTTTTTAATTAATATTAAACTTTTAAAATCTATTTTAATTAATAACTATATGGTTTGATAATAAATGAAATTGTTTAAAATTTGTCTTAGTTTAATTTTTAAATTTAAGTAAAAATTGATTTTATTTCTTTTTAAAATATTATGATTAAATATAAATTGAGGATTTTATAAGTTTAAATATAAGATAACATATGATTTAAATTCATTTAAATAATAAAAGTGATTTATAATTTCTTTATAAATCATATAAAAATTTGCTAATTCTTATTTTAAGCCATATAAATAAATGTTCTATTTTTCATGAATATAAAGAAGAATTAAAATAAGGAAATAAAGTCTTCATTTTTAAATTGAATAAATAGATTTTAATTTTAATTTCAAAAGTTTAATTGATTTGAAATTTTATTTTGAAACCCAAATTAATTGATTCTTTAAAAACATTTGTATAAGTCTTAAATTATAAATTGTTTTATTTACATTTACTTTTAAATAAGAAAATCATACATATTCATTCAAACATAAAATAAACTAAAGAAAAACCTATATAAACATTTAAATATATAACTTAATTAAACAAGACAAGTGTTAAGTCTTAAACAAATCAAATACATGTGTTAAGTAATGAATAAAGCAAGTTGACTAATGTTAATTCATTAAGACAAGTGTCATTATATTTTTCTACATTTTGATTAAAGTAATTTCAGCCTTATAAACTTTTCATTTTTTTCCTCATTCTCTTTTCAAACCAAAGCTAAGTAAATCAAGAGAACATTGCATCTAAAATCTGAATTCCTCAAAGAAGATTAACCTGGAAAAAAAAATTCTTGCATGTCATCTCTAAAAATCTGAAATCCCTCATAAACAAAACCTGCAAAATTCATTTCAAAAGCAATTTTAACATCTGAAACTCCTCATTCAAAACTAAGATCAATTTTCCCAAATCAAAAACCTGCACTTGCAACTCTGGAAATTTCTGTAAATCAAAAGCTTTAAGGTGTCTGCATTTTACAACCTGAAGATTTCTTTGCAATTCACCTCTGGAAAATCAGGCCTGCATATAGCTGCATCTCTGAAACTCACCAGCATCAAACTACAGTTATGAAATCACTGCATCATCTAAAATTGGGTCAGAGTTTTAAAAACTTCAAGCCTGCCTGCATGAGTGTTATCTGAAATCAAAGGCTTTTCTTGAATCATGAGGGCTCGGTCTTTCTGGAAAAAAATAGTGAGTAACACTTCTTTAAAAAAATCTTTAGTTAAATCTGGTTGTTTAAATATGTTTAAATAAGTTGTTTTTGTATTTATATTGGAAACCTTCTATGCATTTATGATGTGTGATTTTTGTTGAATATGAAGTGCCTGCATATCATCCCTGAACCAAAATTATCAACCCAGTTTCATATTCAAATTCATTTTGTTTTATCTATTAATTTTTAAGACTTAAGATTTAAAACAATATTTGTTTGTTTAACTTTAAACTAATTGCAAAATTTATTTTAACTTAAACAGAAAACTAAAACATGCACTGGAAATCAGATAAAAGGGGAAACTCAGGTCCTTGTGAAAATTTAAACTTGTAAATTTAGTAATTTAGATACACAAATTAAGAACTTAGACCAGTTCATGATTGTTAAGAGAAGAATCAAATATTACAAGTTTAGTTTGATTGGTGCATTGCTATGATTGTTAAGAGAAGAATCAAATATTACAAGTTTAGTTTGATTGGTGCATTGCTGTTTTAACCCAAAATTGGGATATTGAGTGTCTCTATTGATTTAGTTCAATTCAGGGTTCATGTTCTACTACGATTGTAGATGGGAGATCAGGGAATCAGAGAAAAATAATTATACAGTAATCAAACTGTTATAGAGACAGCAGTGGATAATATTGTTCTGTAACCCTTAAGTTTGAGTCAGTTAACAAATAGAAGCGTTCTCACTCAATATTTGATCGAGTGTTAAGTGTTTTGGAAGGTTGGGAGTTGGGTCCAAGTGTAGATAGTAGCCGGAGTTTCAGCTTGAATGATGGCCGGAGGGAGGAGAAATTGTTGTTGACAGGTTTGAGAAGTTGGGATGAAGTGTGTTTCCAGGTCTGTGTTGAGAGGCTGGTATTGATTTTCTAGTGAATGGGTTGTTGTGATGACTGTGTTGTTGAAGTGGGGTTGTAATCTTATGTGATGGCGCTGCCGGAGTTGATTGGAGCAGGTCAGAGCCACCGTGCATATGCACTGTGCTCTTATTTCTCTGATGATCTGTTTGGGGTGTTCTGTTGGTTTGGGAATTGGAATTGGTACTCGAGTAAGTACTCGGGTTATATGAGGAATTACCCGAAGTCAAGTGTGAAATGACTCGAAGCAAGAAGGGCTAAGGCTCGGGTAGTTTCTATTTTCAGGTTGATGTTCCTAAAACCTGATCTGTTTCAGGTTTTGAATTTTAAACTAAATTTAAAAATAGGCTAGGCAAGTTTAGATCTGAGCTTAAAGCAGGATTAAGTGATGAATTCAAATAGATTTTAAAATTCAGATTTTGAAAAAAATCAAGATTTGCAGAAAATGAAATATTTTAAAATTTAAAAAAAAAACCTGCACAGTTTTATTGAGTGTGTTCTGTAACCTGAACTGTTTCAGGTTTAATTTTTTTTTAAACTAAATTTAAAAAGAGAAAAGCAAAGCCTGATTTAAAATAGGGATTGAAGCAAGTTTGAATTTTAGTTTTTGAAATAAATAAATTTATAAAAGGTGAAATAGTTAGCAACTTAAAACCTGCACAGTTTATTTTTTAAGTAGTTATATGTCTGAAATTAAGATTTAAACCAGATTAAAATTTTAGTTTAAATCTGAATCTGAAATCCTGTATTCAAATTTGAATTTGAACCTGAAAATTTCAAAAAGGAAAATAGGTTGACAAGTTCAAATGTAATAATTTAGTTTGAATATTTTAATTATGTTTAGCATGTGTTTTACAAAATCTGTAATAAAATTTAAAACAGAGTTTAAATTTTAATCTTTGAATTTAAACTTGAATCATGATTTGGATCTTAGTTGTAATATAAATAAAATTTGAAATTTATATGTTCAATATCCTTTGAATTATTTAAAGTATTTTAAACTTGTTAAATTTGAATGTGGGATAAGTTAAGCTATTCTTTTAAAAATACTTTAAAGATAAGTGATCCTTTAAAATAAAAATTTAAGAGTTTTTAAATATTTAAAATCTTGTTAAGTTTGATTTCATTTTAAATTTTTATTTAAAATGGAATTTAGAAAATTATAAGTAATTTGTTTTAAAATGACTTTAATAATGATAATTTAATCATTAATGAGATTAATGATTTTTATTGTTTGAAACTTAATTATCTAATCAAGGTAACTAAGATTTTAATTAATTATTTAATTAATTAATAATTGGGTTAATTAATTAAATAATTAAGGGTTTATTTAATTAATTAAAAGTTTAAGTAAGTTAATTAAATTTGATTAAAGTATGATTTAGAAATTAATTTAAATAAGATTTGGTTAATTTAATTAATGAATTGAAACTATTAATCAAGTAATTAATAATTAATTAAGTTTTAATCATCACTTGATTAATTTAAGATTAAATTAATGAGTTTCTTTAAATAAATTAAGAATTAATATTCATTAATTCAATTAATTACTTTAGAAAGTAATTAAAGATTTGTTATGAGTTAATGAAGGTCATTAACTTAATATTATTTTATAATTAATTAATGTAATAAATTTTAATAATTAATTTGATTAATTAATTTAAGATAATCATTTGAGAATTATTTAAGAATAATTACTTAGTGAAAGTAATTAAGGAAATTAATTACTAATTATAATTAATTAAGTTTATTTTGATTAATTAAGTTAATTAATTAAGTTTAATTAATTTAAATTAATCATTGATTGATTTGAGAAGTAATTACAAATGGAAAATTTCTTAGTGAAGAAAATAAATTACTGGATGTAATTTAATGGAGGAGTTTTGGAATTAATTACTTGTGTAATTAATATGTAATTAGTATGTTGAATAATAACTTAAGTAAGTAATTAATAATTAATTACTTAGTGTGATTAATTTAGGTTTTTAATTTAATAGAGTTATTTAAAATAATTGAGATCATTAATTTATATAATTAATGATATGATTAAGGATTGATTAATTAAGAACAATTAATCAATAAAGGATTAATTAATGTAATTAATTAAGGATTAATGTAATTAATTATGTTTAATTAATTGATGAAGTAATTACAGGTTAATTACAGGGATTGGTTTGGATTAATTAATTTGTGAAATTAATTAGAGATTAATTACTTGAATGTAATTAAAGAATAATTAATCAAGATGATAAATTAGGGTAACTTGTTAAGAGTAATTAATTAATTGATTCATAATTAATTGATATGTAAGCAAGATTTATATGGATAAGTAATTAATTTAATTTATTTTAAATTAAAAAAGGAAGAAGTAATTAATTTATTTTAAATTAATTATAAGATGGTGATGTAATAAGTCTTTGCTTATGAATGATGATTGATATTACCCTGGATGGTTGGAATCTCAGTTATGAGATAAATGTTATTGTGTGGTTTGGATGCTATGGTTGCGTTGGGTTGATAATATGATTTATTTGTTTGAGTTGATAATATTGATTATCTATTGTGATGTTGAGAATTATCTATCTGTGTGTATATAGATAATGTTGAATTGAATTGTTTTAAACTTTAAAACAACTTGGACCTAAAAGACACGCTTTGGTTTTCGATGAGATCGGGATCGGGTTTCCATATTTGGATATCCAAAAACCACATCGATTCCAAATAATGTTAGGTCGTGAATCCAAATGGAGCTTTGTGAAGACTCGAGGTGTAAGGGCTATACGTCAGTATAACTTTGTGGGTGATTCCGTAATGAGTTGATGGAATAGTACTTATAGATTCGAGATGGTGGTTTATAGTGCAAGGGTTATCGTCGTTGACTCTGAGGATGATTCCAATAATGAGTGCAATGAGATAATGCCTTCGCTTTCGTTCGAACCCGGAACGAACTTGTATGGATTGAATGCTTTCAGAACATCGTCAAGTAGACGATGAGCATTCTAAGTGATATGTCCTATAAAGGTAATCGTAGCCTCAAGCCTCATCAAACGGTTATGGCTAAAACAGGGGAGGTGCAGCAAGGCTTCGTGGGTAGCTCCCACTGGAGAGCAAGATTTATCCCTGTCTAGAAGTCCCTTTATATTCGGCTGTGTGGGGCAGTTGATTGCAACAACTGCCGGGGTTGTCTTGTTCGGGGCTATTCAGTAAGGAATGGTCCCGACCTTGTGTTGCAGGGGAGTGGGAGTACTATTCGGTACGGTGATCTAGGCCACGTACTGTGACGGGCGGTACCCCAGTAGCCCTGCCATTGTATGGAATCCACAATCCAATAAGTGCCAACGGTTTTGATTGTATTACCCACTTTTGATTGTATTACCCACTTTTGGTTAGCGTAAGGTAAAAACTTTTCCATGTTTAAGTGTGGGAAGTCTTACGTGATACCTTTTCTTTTCAAAAGGTTTTTAAAGTTAAGCAACCTTAACCTGTTACTCACACCAGACCCATGTCTGACCCGGAGTTTATTTTTTCTTTTCATAAACTCTTGGGTACTCAAATTTTTACGAGTAGCCAAGGGAATTCAGGTTAGAATTCAGGTTAGATTTGACGAATAATGGAGGAGCAATGGAGCAGGAGGCTTCCGCGTTAGATATAGTTCCGCTGTGTTATCTCTGTGTTGTGATTGTATTGAGTTGTAAATAATAGACAGGTGTTTATAACTGTCTAGTATATGTGATGTGTATGCTGTGTATCTCTGATTGGTATTGTATATTATGTAAATACTTATGTTATTAATATAATTTATTCGTTCCGCTGTTGAGATTCTAGTGTTGTTTCTTCTTTCTCTTCTTTCTTTTCTTCTTCTATCCCTTTCTTTCTTAATTCATGATGCGATTTTCTGGGAGTAGAAAGTCGGGTCGTGACATCGCCGCTCCGACCACCAGATGATCAACCCCTCCGGCCTCAACTTCAACCACACACAAACTACCAAATCCCAAAACATCAAAGCACTTGGTCACTTATTCAGATCAAAAAGTTCTATTCTTTAAACCACCTTAAAGCTAGGGTTTAAAATGAAATCTCAAAACTGCAACTAACCTGATGGTTTTCAACACCGACAAATAATTTTTCTGGCATCCCCTCACACTCCTCCCTCACTTGGAAGAACCCCGTGCCTTCCACTTACATAGATCACCAGAAAACCAAATATTCCCTTTTCCAGTTCATCACAAATTTGAGCCTTCAACAATTTTCTAAAAATTATGATTCTTGATTTAAAAATCATGTTTCAGTTGATATTTTCGTTTTATAATACTGAATTTACAAATTTAAAGGTTTGAGTATTAGTTTTATCTAACATGCACAGAGGTTTCTATATTTTACAGAGACTACAGGCTAAATTTTTGACTTACTTAAATATTTAAATATTAATCTAAGGTAAATCAAACAATTTAGATTTATAAATTATATACAATCTGCAACTAATTAAAAGAATAGAAATTAAATTAGAAATCTTAAGCCTAGTACAAAATAGAGCATACTATACATACACCACTGCACATAATCAATATCCACATCCAATTTTACCTATATTCACAGTCAATTACTTATTTATATTTAACCCTTTAAGCATGCAACCTAATTTATATTTTAAGTTTTAAAGTTACTCACAGTTTAGAAGAAAGCAGAGCCTTATATTTGAAAAGCTTTGAATTGAGTTGCTGAAGACATCTGCAAGTGAACTTGATTCCCAGATTCAACTTGTATTCGAATTTTAAAACTTGGGTTTGTAGACTTCCTTTTTGATATTCAAGTTGAATGATGAACGCAGATGCCCCTATTTTTCCCAGAATGCAAAAAAATAGAATGCATACTTTTCTTTTGCAGTTGCTAAATTTCCAAGTGCATGCAGAAATCCTATTTCTTCAAATTGCAGAAAAATGTAGTTTTTCTTTTTATTTTGAAACAGAAGGCTACAAATTTGATATGAGGAGTTACTGGGATTTGCATTTGAACAGGTTTTAGATTTGATATGAATTATAGGAGAATGAACTGAATTTTTAAACTGAGAACTTGTTTGCAAGAATTTGGTCTTTGATATGAGGAGTTTTGATCTGAAACTGTAAACTGATTTTGGTTTGAACATTTAATTTTTGAATCTGAAAATGGGTTTCAGGTTTGGGGAATAAATAAGTTGAAGATTCTTTTGATTTAGGAAATGAGAAAAAAGTACAAGAGTGAAAAATGTTCATTTATATAAGTAAATTTTCAGATTTTATTAAATAAAAGAAAAATAAATTTAAAGGAGGCCACTTGTAAAAAAATTCAACATTTGTCAATTTGATATGTTAATCTTTTAACATTTGGTTATAAGAGGCTTAATATTAGTACACTTGTCTTTTTAAAGTAGTTTGTATTTAATTCACATCTCCATGAAATAGTTATGCGTAATTAATTAGTTAATTAGGATTTAATATGTATAGAAAATTTATAAAAGAATTTAAAACAAATTATGCTTATAAATAAAGCTTATCCATATGAAAATTAAAACAATTAAAATTTATACTTTGGAATTTAAATTCAAATTAAATTCAAAATCTAATATATTAAAAATCAAGTTATAAATATAAATTTAATTTGAAATAACAATTGCAAATTTTATTCAAAATTTATTTGTAAATCAATACACTATTAATATTATTTTTATAAATATCTTATTATTAAATGAAAATAATTGTAAAAGAAATTATTCTTTTATTAATAAGTTATCTATTTTATTAAGCCATAAAACTTTTTGTTTGTTTATTTAAGTTTAAAACTCAAGCCAAAATTATCTTAATCGTTTAAATATTTTTCTTATCAAATTTTAAAATCATATATTTATTTATTAAATAGCTTTGAAAACTTAATATTTAATTAAAATTAAAATTTCCAAGTTATTAACGTATATATTAGAATTTTAAATTATGATCCATTAATTAAATTTAAACCAAGCTCATTTATTTAATAACTTTGAAAAGCTAGTATTAAATAAAAACTAATTTCCAAATTACAAATATATTAAATAAGAAAATATGCTTTATTTATTAAATTTAAAACAATTGCTAATCTATTTACAATATAACGATATGCTTATATTTTAAATAGAAACCAGTTTATTATTTTTAAAAGATAAAATGATCAATTAAATAATTATTGAAGAATATTATTGAATCAAATTGAATTATTATTAACCAAATATCAATATCAATTTAATTTTAATACAGATTATTAAATTGATATTGTTAAAAATTCCGGGATGTTACAACACGCGAGCGTGTACTGCAGCCACACGGTATTGCTTTTATTGATATTCTATTTTCTTTTGATTTATTGATCTTTTGCGTATTCCCGATGTTGTAGTGGCAATGCAGTACACGCGTGCGTGTACTGCAGCCCTACCCGAATTGATGTTTTAATTGATATTTCAATTGTTTCGTGTGTCCAATTCAATATTTTGAATCGTATTTTGATTTGGTTTAATTTGATCATTTTGTTGTTGTCTAATTGTCTATTTGATAATTAGATTATGGGTTTCTAATTATTTATTTAATAATTAGATTTTGTCGGTAATTGTCGTTTAGGCAATTCTGTTGTTTCCTAAATTATCTTCATTGATAATCTTTTCATTTATCTTCCTTGATAATTTGAATTTGCTGATTTGTTGTTTAACACTGTTAAGTGTTATATTTACCGTTATTCGATTTCTTATTAAAGGATTGGATAGATGAGATTTATTGTCACTGTCGTCTATTTGATTATTTAATTATTATTGCTTCCGTGCATTAATAACTGAGTTTGAATTAGACTGACCCACGTATTATTTTCTTTTGAATTTAATACTCGGGTCAGACCGAGTTATTTCAGGTTGTTGATATTTTGCTTTGGATTGCTGCTTGAGCTATGAAGTCACTTTTTACCTTTTGGAGTAGTCGTCGTCATAGTATAGGATGATATGTATTCATGTATATTATTGTCAATAATGTACTTGTATATGTAACTTCCAAAGTCGACAGTTGTAGTTGTATCATATGTATGGGATCACATGTATTGCAAATGACATCAGTTATTATATATATGAGACTTTTTACTATCTGTGTTCCGCATTTAGCTTACCTGTGTTATTATTATATATGTTTCCCTAAACTATTATGAACCATCGTAGTTCGTTTTATACTGGAATTGGATATGTCGATGGGAGTAAATAAACAGAGATGAAAAATAAAGAATATATAACACTCCGATCGAGATAACCAATACTAGTGTAAGGCTTAACTACGGATGACCGCTCCTATCCAGCCTTATTCTTCATAACAGACAGTATTTCCTTTAATACTCTTTATTATTATGAGCATAGAGGTGGGGCGTCACAAAGAAAATAGAAAACAACATCAGAATCTAGCCATCGCAGTGGAATAAAATATAATAGATAATAAATGGTCTTTACACAAAAACAAATCTGTTTATAAATTACATCATCAGAGTATACATGACACACAGCGGGACAGTAATCATAACCTGTCCTCACAAAACTGAATGCATAACTAATCAACACGGCGGAATATTATAAACAAGTACGGGAGTACATATCGTCATTCAGCTCGTCTCTTGAGCTCCATAGCATCCTTTCCTGTATTCTACAATACTCGGTCTGACCTGAGCATTATAGTGAAATAACACCCAAGTCAGTCTAGAATACCAGCGTGAGAAAATCACACTCAATTTGATTATTAAAGTTTCAAAATCCTTTGAAAACAAAAGAATCTCGTAAGACCATGCCACAAATAAACATGTCGGGTTTTTACCTTACGATAGCCAAAACACTTTTTATCAAATCCGTCTGATATTATAATAGTGTCTATAGAAAGTAAAATAAAATCTAGCTGAAATGCTTGCATCTCACGTTTTAGCAATAGTTGGGCACAATCAAAATCGTAAAGGCGCATAGGGAGAATGGATTTTCAACTAATGACTAGGCACTGGGGTACCACCTGTCACAGTACGTGGCCTAGATCACCGTACCGAGGATCCCTCCCGATCCCCTGCAACACAAGACCGGGACTACCCCTTACTGGATAATACCGAGTAAGATCACCCCACGGTTGAGATCAGCAACCGCCCACACAGCCGAAATAAAAAGGGACATCTGGACAGGGATGACCTTACCCTAATGGGTGCTACCCACTTAGCCTTGCTGCAAAACCCCTGATTTTCAGTCATTCCCGGTTGATGAGGCTCGAGGCTAAGCGTTACCTTTTTAGAACACATCTCTTAAAATGCTTATCGCCCACCTAACGATGTTCTGAAAGCATTCATACATACAAGTCCATCCCAGGTTAGAACGGAACCGAAGGCACAACTCCTACTACATCCATTTTGGAATCACCTCAGGATTAGTAGCGACTAGCCTTGCACTTCACTTCTCCATCTTCGAATCCAAACTCTTGTTTTCCACACGAAAACGTTCAAACCGGATCGAAGTGGTTTTCAGGAATAAATCCCGATCCCGGTCTCTTTGAAACGATCAGCGCATTGGCCAATATGGATAATCGGTTATTTAACTATCAAATAACATTCACAAACAACCATCAAACATAAATAATTTCACCAAATAATTTATGAATCTCAAAATATATTCACAAGATACATTTCCACTTTTCAACCCTTTGAAAACAGTTTTCAAACCACACTCTTCTCATGGAATGAATTCCCAAATGTTTATTTCCACTGAAAACACCAAGTACAATACTTTAGATTTTTAAAATAATTTAAAACACTTTATTATAAATTCTACTTTAAAACATTTAAAATAAAAACTACATTAATACCTTATTCAAAAATATATAGTTTAAGAATATTTAAAATATAAAATATAAAACTAAATTTTTCTCTTTTAGAAATGTAGTACGAAGCCACCTTTAAATAATTGCTACTATAATAAATTTGAAACAAACTTACTTTAAAATTTAAACTTTTAAAAATAATAAATTATCTAAAACATACTCTTTTTTTAAAACAACTTTAAACTTTTAACTTATACTTATAAATTTGTTTTGAAAACGTACTTGGCTATCCAGGGCAATACGCTTCTCTTCACAGCTTTTAAAAATAAACCACTATTTATTTTTAAACAAATTTACCCATTCCTTTAATAAATTCCCACCACGAATTTATTCTTCAAAATATCCACCGATATATTACTTCACTTTTATAAACCCAGTTTATAAATTCCATAGTCTCATTTCCCTTTTAAAATTCCAATTTTAAACACTTAAATCAATTTTCAAATTGATTTCCAAATTACTCCATTTTGATATAAATTCCTTTATTTACTCAATTTATTCAAAACCCATTAACCTCAGATTTTATTTCTTAATTATGAATTAAAATCTTTTTAACTGAAAATACCAATTTCCCATTTCCCAAATTCCTTCTTTATCCTTTCAAATAAATTTAGACCTTTAAATTTAAAATAAATTCTTTATTCCTTTAAATAATATCACTTAAGTTTTTAAAATTCATTATTACTCTGTTTGTTCAAAATCCCCTTTTCCATACTCGGAACTTATTTATTTGAATTTTAGAATCACTTTTATTCTTTTCCAATTCATTCTTAAATTTATTCAAATTCTCTATAATTAGTTTACTTAAAAATTCACCCTTTTATTTTCTTTTCAAAAATCCAATTCCATATATTTTGATAACTCAGTGTACCGAAATATATTCAAGCAAACCACAGCATTCAATATTCCAATTATCAATAATATTCATCACAGAATATCAAATATTCATAACACAGAATATTAAACAATCTAAATATTTTTGAGGAATCTAGTTGGATCCCTCCAACCGGTTTCCCTGCATCCACAGATGTTAGCACAACATAAAATACCAATTCCACTTCAAGGTGGAATATCGTTGTATATAGGTTTGTATAATATCATCCGCTATTATGCGGCGCATAGGGTCTCATCCGCTATATAATGCGGGAAATCAATCACTCCAATATATACTATATACTACTACATATAATACAGCACATCAGGTCAATTCAATCATTCAACCAATTATTTAAATTTAATGATTTAAATTTAAATAGCAATCCGGAAGAGTGAGATTACTCATCTTTGACTACGTAAGCAACCCATTTCCAATCCGCCTTGCTTCTTTTTAGATTTTGACCTTGTATAAACATTTATACAATTTATTAATATTTGAATTGATCAAACAATTAGTTACTACGTACTTATTTAATTTAAATGCATTTTCCTTTAAATAATTTCTTAGTAACTAAAATAATTTAGATTTAACTAAACAGATAAGTCTTCAACATTTTAAAATTAAACCCATAACTGAAAGTATATATATGTATATATGTATATTTTGTTTATTTTATTTTCCTATGAAACTACATACACTAAAAAAATAACCTACATACATTTTAAAAGTCTAATTTCTATATTAACTCTGTAACACTTTAAAATCTCTATTATTATTTCAAAATCTTATCTATATAAAATAATTCATGGTTTCCTATATATATATATTAAAATATTTGTGTAAACATCTATTTTCTTTTCTGTAAATACCCAGTAACTTACATTGTCGTAAATAATTATTTTTTCGCTTTCTGTATGTATATATATTAAAAATTCCCTTTTCCTTTCTGCAAAAATAAAACAGTAACTAATCATTACTTTAAAATCCTTAAAACAGATTCCCTTTTTTAAAAACCTTACTGTATATTTTTTTCTAACATATACATACATATATTTACAGAACTAAAATAAGTTTACACCTTACTACAATAAATTTTTTCTTTTTTAATCCATATCAATGCATATATATACATTTATTTTAATTGAAAAAAAGAATTATACCTCACTGTCATGCGCGCGACAACCCTAAACCCCACGACTCGACTGCACGCCGACATCCCTGCTACTAAGATTGATCAAGAGACACTCGCAATCCTTCTTCTCCTCCCATCGCTTCCAGAAAGAACGAGCGCCTTTTCCTGATATCGCAATCCCAACTCTATACGCGAACGCACCCCCAGGTCGGTCGTGATTTGGACGAGCCCTTCCTTTCCATCGCTTCCTTCACGAACCCAAAGCCCCTAGCTTCGATTTGCTTTCGATTCGAGAGACTCGGCCACTGCTCCGCTCAAGTATGTCGCCATTTTTTATAACATTCGCATGAGCGAATACGAAGAGGAGAGAATAGAAAGGGGGGCTCGGCATCTAAATTGAAGGGAGAGTTCGATTTGATTTGATTTCGGAACGAATTGGATTCGTTTCCCCCTTTTCCCTTTCTGCCGCTATACGAATTGCTTAGTCTGCCATTATTTTTTGTTGCTTAATTTTGTTTTCGGGAGGAAAAGATATAGGCGGCTTTCGAGTAGCAGATGAGTTGAATACATATTATCAAAATTTGAATTGGTTAACAAAAGGGATCTGAAACGAAAATGAAAGAAGATTATGTTGATAGCTTTTCTTCAGCTAGCTCGAGTTTAAAAAGGAAATGAGGGGAACAAAAGGATGTGATTTTGAACTTGAGAAGATGGGTTGCGTGAAGCAGTGGGTGAACAGTGATTTGAGGTATTGAAAAAGTTTTGATACGAAAGAAATACAGCTGAAAGGAAAAGTTGACCGGTCAATTAATATATGTATATTCTTTTATTTAAATTCAATTCGTCTCGATATAAATTTCAGTGCGTTCACATACCGTACGATCACACGACAACTCCAAACACTACGAAAATTGAAATCCGATAATAAGACAATATTACGGATCCAATGGAACTGATTTCGTCGAAATTTAAGACTATGCCCCGGAAGGCTATTTTTAAATATCGATTTCAATGTCCCAACATTAATTTTAATTGCGTACAACCAATCACACATCGCTTTACTTAATCCGAATGGTTAACAACTCACATGCTTACATTCAATTAAATTTAAGCAAAACAAACTCATATTTAATTCAATTGATCTCAAAATCAATTTATTTAACCTCTATCAACTCATAGAATTTTAGTTACCTTTGTTTACGTCAAACAACAATTCATTCTATGAAATTTGATGATATCCATGTGAATAAGTAATTACTTAAGTTTTATAACCAATTTAGATTGATTCTGACTCAATTTATATTTAATTCCATTCCATTTTTAAATTTATTCACAATCGTTCACTTGCATTTCATATTCGCATAGGTTTCATTCGAAACCATTTATGGGACTTGAAAACATACCATGTTATTCAATTAAATAACCATTTCTGAAATGACCCGCAAATCCATACCCCTTGAGTCGACACTATTCTCCGTCAATCAACTCTAGATGTATGGAAATATGAACCATTTGGGTTAAAGAAGAAGAGGTAGAAGAAGAAAATAGAAAACAACATCAGAATCTAACCATCACAGTGGAATAAAATATAACAGATAATAACAGATCTTTACACAGAGGAAATCTATATCTGATTTATACATACATCATCAGAATACATCATCAGAGTTCAACAACATCAATAACATACAACTGGACAGTCATATAAACTTGTCCTCAAAACTGAATACATAGCGGAATAATAATCAAGTACGAAAGTACGTATCGCCATCCAGCTCGTCTCCTCAGCTCCACAGCATCATAACATGTATTCTATAATAATCGCTCTGACCCAAGCATTATAGTTATATAACACCCGAGTCAGTCTGGAATACCAGTGTGAGAAAACCACACTCAAATTGATTATTAAAGTTTCAAAATTTCTTTGAAAACAAAAGCATCTCGTAAGACCACGCCACAAATAAACATATCGGGTTTTCACATGACGATAGCTAAAACACATTTTATTAAAATCCTCTGATATTATAATAGGGTCTATTTACAAATACTTATTAAAATAGCCGAATTGTTACATGATTAAATTCCATCTACTAGCCACAAAGTGGATAATACAAAAAAAATAGTAAAAGGCGTTGGGAGAATGGATTTTCAACTAATGACTAGGCACTGGGGTACTACCTGTCACAGTACGTGGCCTAGATCACCGTACCGAGGATCACTCCCGACCCCCTGCAACACAAGACTGGGACTACCCCTTACTGGATAATCGCGAGTAAGATCACCTCACGGTTGGAATCAGCAACCGCACCACTAAGTCGAATAAAAAGGGACATCTAGACATAGATGACCTCACCCTAATGGGTGCTACCCACCTAGCCTTGCTGCATAACCCCTGATTTTCAGTCATTCTAGGTTGATGAGGCTTGAGGCTAAGAGTTACCTTTTTAGAACACATCCCTTAGAATGCTCATCGCCCACCTGACTATATTCTGAAAGCATTCATCCAAACAAGTCCGTCCCAGGTTCGAACGGAACCGAAGGCACTACTCCTACTACATCCATTTTGGAATCATCCTCAGGATTAGTAGCGACTAGCCCTTGCACTTCACTGCTCCATCTTCGAATCCAAACTCTTGTTGTCCACACGAAAACTTTCAAACCAGATCGAAGTGGTTTTCGAGAAATTAATCCCGATCCCGGTCTCTTCGAAACGATCAACGCATTGGCCAATATTAATAGATGGTTATTTAACTATCAATCAACATTCACAACAACCATCCAACATAAATAATTTCTCCAAATTATTTATTATCCTCAAAATATCTTCGCAAGATATATTTGCATTTTCAACCCTTTCTAAAAACAGTTTTCAAACCATACTTTTCTCATGAAATAAATTCCCAAATATTTATTTCCACTGAGAACTCCAAGCACAAAAACTTTAGATTTTTAAAATAAGTTAAAACTCTTTATTATAAAATATCCTTTAAATCATTTAAAATATAGACTACTTTAATACTTATTCAAAATATATACTTTAAGAATATTTAAAATAAAACTACTTTGTACAATAAGAAAATGAATTTCTAACTTTTAAAACATAATACTAAGCCACCTTTAAATAACTACTACTATAACAGATTAAAAAAAATACTTACTATAGAATTTTAACAATTAGAAATAATAAATTTTCTAAAACATGCTTATAAAACAACTTTAAACCTTTAACTTATACTTAAAAATTTGCTTTGAACACGTACTTGGCTATCCAGGGAAATACGCTTCTCTTTCACAGCTTTTAAAAATAAATCACTATTTATTTTTAAATAAATTTACCCATTCCTTTAATAAATTTCCACCGTGAAATTTATACTTTCAAATATCCACTGATATATTACTTCACTTTTATAAACCTAGTTTATAAATTTTTTAGTCACATTCTCTTTTTTAAAAAAATTCCAGTTTTACACACTTAAATCAATTTCAAATTGATTTCCAAATTACTCCATTTTGTAATAAATTCCTTTACTTACTGATTTACTTCAAAACCCATTAACTTCAGATTTTTAATTCTTACTTATGATTTAAAATCTTTAACTGAAAAATACCAATTTCAGATTTCCAAAATTCCTTCTTTATCCTTTTAAATAAATTTAAACCTTAAATTTTAAAATAATTCTTTATCCTTTTAAATAATATCACTTAAGTTTTATAATTCATTATTTTTTTGTTTATTAAAATCCGCTTGTTCTATACTCAGAATTATTTATTAGAACTATAAAATCACTTTTATTCTTATCCAGTTCATTCTTAAATTTATTCAAATTTTCAATGATTATTTACTTAAAAATTCACTCTTTTATTTTCTTTCAAAAATCCAATTCTATATTTTTTTGATAACTCAACGTACCGAAATATATTCAAGCAAACTATAGCATTCAATATTCCAAATATAATTCATCACAGAATATCAAATATTCATAACACAGAATATTAAACCATCTAAATAATTTTGAGGAACCCAGTTGGATCCCTCCAACCTGTTTCCCTGCATCCACAGATGTTAGCACAATACCAATCCCACTTTGAGGTGGAATATTGCGGTATATGGGTTTTAAATATAATATCATCCGCTATTATGCGGCGCATAGGTTCTCATCCACTATATAATGCGGGAAATCAATCACTCCAATATATACTATATATTACTATATATAATATGGAACATCAATCAATTCAACCGATTATTTAAATTTAATCATTTAAATTTAAATCAATCAATTCAACCGATTATTTAAATTTAATCATTTAAATTTAAATCAAACCTAGATGAGCGAGATTAACTCACCTTTTATTTTGCTGTTTGCAATCCATTCCAATTCGATTTTGTCTTCATAGCATTAGACCTTGTATAAATATTTATATAGTTTATTAATATTTGAAATAATTAAACAACTTATTTTTACCATTCAATAAAATTTTATTAACTAGTTTAAAATAAATACCGGCCTAATATATTTTTCCCCTTTCAGTTTGTAACAAAATAGTTTAATTCACCATTAAGTTTATAAATAGAGATTATCAACATATATTTATATATATATATATATATTCTTGAATCAAAGCATTTTAAATCTATCTGGTGAGTTAAAATATGTGTACATATCTTCATATTCTTTCCTATTTATAAATACATATATATTAATTTTAATTGAAGAAAACTAAAAACTATACCTCACAGACTTCGAGCACACGGCTGTCTAGACCATCGCGACCTTTCCCCCATCCCCCTTCGAACGAGAGGCGCCGCCCCCTCACGCCTTCGCCTGCAGCCTCAAGGTCCTCTCGCCGCATCGACATCGATCTCCACCATCCCTCAAAATATCACGACGAGCAGCGATCCCAAAACAGAACGCGCCACCGAGCTAACAACCCTACGCCGAGAGCTTCCTCAATCGATGCGCCTACTCGCCTCCAAATCGCCTCACGATTTTCGATTCGAAATCGAGTCGATTTAGGTGAAATCGTTAATTTATTTGCAGCGGCCATGGACTAATTCAAATGGGAAAGGAAAGCCGCCATTCCTTTTTTTTATTTTAAGAATTGTCACAGAGATTGAAGATTTCAAAAGGATGAGAGGGCCGTACTTAAATTAAAGAAGAGTTTTCGTTCATTTTATTTTATTTTTCCATTCAAACTGCTTGGCCATTACTGGCTTCGTTTATTTTTTTAAACAATGAAGGAATTCCCTGAATTGCTAGCGTGATTTTAAAAAGACGGAGGAACAAGATATTTGAAAAGGGGGGACAGGAAGGGATGTTAGCGTGCAAAAATTATCAGGCTACAATGCCTTAAAAAAAACAAAAGCTGAAGTGAAGAAAAAGGTTTGATGTGAAAGGATTTAGATTGGTCAGCGAAAGTATAACGCTACTAAAGTTTTAAATTTTAAATTATAATTGCCTTGATAAATGCACTTAAAATCTTGACCTCTTATTGAGGTGTGCCGCTAGGCATTTGTAACATCCTGCCTTTTCGCACGCTTCAAATCGACACACATGCCGATTAAAACCATACGGAAGGGCGGATTGTTATGGGGTAAATAAGAAAAAAACAGAGAAGAAATAAAACAAAATAGAATCTCACATCGGAAGGACAAAATATAATAATAAAATATACAGTTTATAAAACTGTTTACAAACATTCGATTCTTCTTTATACATTTAAATATCAGAGTTTACGTACCAATAATATCAATGAAGCGGAATACGGTGTAGTGGAATATAAAATAGTAGATAATAATACTACAGTCTTCGTCTTCGTCCTCCAGAGCTAAAACTTCAAATCCTGAAACGCTCGGACTGACCCGAGCGAATTTGAAAAGACAAAAACACTCGAGTCAGAACTAAAAGATCTTATGTAAGTTAAATTAACAGAAATAAATATGAGTGCAGTAACTCAAGAGATGCTCGGGATTTACATCTCCTAAGGATCCGTTAAACTATTTACTATGTAGTATATTTGAGCTACTATAGTAGTGTCTATTCATAAAATAAACTTACTTTTAAATAGCGTTAAGGGGTTACCCATATAGCACTTAACACAGAATATATTCCTATAGTCTATACAGTACCGTAATCTCCCCCGTACTGGGCGTCGTCAGAGGGCACTCCATAGGTATGGTACAAAACCAAAATCGTATAAGGCGCGCTAGGGTAGGTGACACGGCACAACTAGGCAATGCCAGGGTAGATATACCAATTACGCTTCCGGGCCGATGGTAACGCGTAGCCGCAGCTACCGCCCACCTCGAACAAACTCCCCAAAATCAAAGTAAAAGTGGCCACTGAATCAATCCAAAGTCAAAGTATAATATCGAAGAGGAGTGTCCGATCAGAGGAATGACCTCATTAACCCGTCGATCGCTCCTGTTTTAGCCACCTTATGCCAACTCACGGGAGTTGGGTCCACGTATTTACCTTACAGGAAACGTTGCCACCATCCTACTTCATTCTGGAATCTCCACCGCGTACACGGTTAGTCAAAGTGGTTTTCGGTATCGACAGAAAGTATGTCCATATCCGATCCCGGTCTCTTTGCCAACCCATCGTTATTATAACACCGCGGTCATTAAAAAATAGTTTATACTTTAAAACCAGAATAAAATTTTCCATTTCAAAACTATGAATACGATATCAATTTAAACCCAAAACAATATGATATCATTTTATCTCAAATATAATTCTTTTCCAAAATCATGCTGGTTTAAAATTTAAAATATCTGGAAACCAAATATTTGAAATATACTTTCAAAGCATAATATTTTGAAATTCAAAATTTTAAAACCATAACTTCTAAAACTTGAATGGTTTGGATATTCAACGAATGTAAAATAAATGGTTTAACTTTAAAGTTACTTTGTAAAGAAAAATAATTTCTGTGACGCCCCACCTCTATACCCACGCTAGCCAAGAACACTCCGGAGTAGTGCTGTCAACTAGCACGGAGAATGAGGCTGTTGAGGAGCGACCATCCATGTAATTGCTTATCACACGGTGGCTATAAATAATCTTCGGAAACAAACATAGAAATAATCATATCACAAATCAGTCACAGACATCCATATCACAAAGGCGGAAGAAGATATGAATATATAACTAACACATGAAAGTGTACATCAGAGTAGTGGTCAGTAAGTCCCACGATAATACAAAAGAATAGCAACACGTGCTATACAAAAGAATACAACTATGAGTCTATATCTCAAGTGTATACAACAAAAACTGCTAATCTAAACAGTTAGCCAAAAGTCAGAGTGATGAATCCCTGGGAAGAAGTCAAGCAGAAGCACCTGTAACATCTCGGTCTGACCCGAGTATTATTTAAGAAAATAATAAACGGGTCAGTCTAGCTATAAATATCAGATGACATGATATAACATAAAAGATATGGCATAAACATAAACATCCATAATGACATACCACTATAAGTATGTAAATAATGATCAACAGAAGATCAATCAATAAGAGATAATCAATATCACAAGAATCTTCTAAAAGATTCGAAAAGGGCATCATACCCCAAACTTGTACTCATAACAAGTCAATGACATAAATTCTAGAAATTAATGCAAGAAGTCCAGAAATCATAGAAAAGAGAAAGAGGCCTATCACATGACGGTCCGAAGACCAAGGGAAGCTACCCCACATGTGTGAATGGAATCACACAGATTAAGGTCCAGACTAACCAAACAGCAAAAAGGTATGTGTGAGTGGAATCACACAAGTGGTGTCTAGTCTAACCTCGCAACAAGAGACATCGCACAGTTGCTAGTCTAAGTCATCAGAACGATCGTCATGATCAACGAGAAGTGTCAATTACACTAAGCTAGTAAATATAGAAGTTTAGCTTCATGTCCCATAACCACTTGCTTAACTTAAATATTTACGAACAAACTGTAAATCTTCACTAATAAAATTGTCACAAGAGGTTCAATCGAACAAGTCCAAGAATTAACCGACGAAGTGAACGCAAGCGTTTCATACAACTTGTTTTACTAAGTCGTTTAATTAGATTTCTCATCCGAGTGAGGTAAAGGTTTGTATATACTAATAGATTGGAAAACGGTTTAAGAAAAGAGCTTTGTTATTAAAAATAGAGTTGAAATTGTTTGTTAAAAGAGTTTTGATATTTACTACTAGTATTGAAACCTTTATATTATAAAGTGACAAAACACAGAAGCAATTGTAGAAACAATCAGTCACAAAAATCGCCCCGACCAAAACGGTACGACCTAGTGAAGACAAAATGAGGTCTAACGACCTAACGACTCAAGGGTCATACGACCTAACGGCTGCGACCTAGGGGTCTAAGGGGTCAAGCGACTTAGTGGTTGCGACCTAGAGGTGTTCGCGAACTAACGATGACTCACGACCCAACATGGCCGACTTAACAGAGGTCGCGACCTAACAGGATAACTCGTGACCGACTTAAGAGTTGCGTGACTGAAGGGTTCCACGACTTAAGGGTTGCACGACTTAAGAGTTGCACGACTTAAGAGTTGCACGACTTAAGAGTTGCACGACTTAAGGGTTACACGACTTAAGGGTTGCACGACTTAAGAGTTAGGCCCAGGAGCGACCTAACGAGATAAGGTCCAACGACCTATCGGGATAACTCGTAAACGACCTATGGATGAACGACTTAACTCCAAATGAGCTAAAAATGGCCAGAATGACCTAGGTTTAACTCGTGAACGACTCACGACCTAGGGACGAACGACTTAACTCCGAACGACCTAAAAATGGCCAGAACGACCTAAGTTTAACTCGTGAACGACTCACGACCTAGGGACGAACGACTTAACTCCGAACGACCTAAAAATGGCCAGAACGACCTAAGTGCAGAAAATTCACCAAAACGCTAAAAATTGGAGTTTTTCGCCAATCCAATCCAAACCAAATGCAAATGTGCATGCAAAAGTGATAGGGAATCATTCCCAACAGTCCAATATAGTTATAGACTAGATTTGTGAGATAAAAATCTCACCTTTGCACCAAATATCAATGAAAATGAAGTTTTAAGCAAGCAAGAATCAATCCTTCTTCTATCTAAGCACAAGAAGCTTGAATCCAATGTCTTCTTCTTGAATTTGGAGTAGAAAGATGGATTGCAACTGAATTTGAGTTTTGGAATTTTAATTTCCCATTCCCTCCACCATTAATGCCATAGCTTGATTAGTTAGGAAATTTATGAAGAGTGAGGAGAAGAGGGTTGGAAGTTGGGCTTAATAGGCTAAACTAACCCAAAGTCCAAAGCGGGAAAAGTTAGTGAAATTTCACTAACTCCAAACCTATCGATGTTTATACTTAAAAAAAGTTGTAAACGACATTTCGAACTCAATGGAAGTGGTCTCGAGTCCTAATTTGACCGTTTGCAAAAAGTAGCTTTTCGGACCAAAATCCGATTAACGAGTTAATATTTAAATAAAATATTTAAATACAAACTCGATAAATATGCGGGTTGTTACAGACTCCCCTCCTTAAAGAAATTGCGTCCTCGCAATATATATATAAGATGGAAATAAAAAGTAACAACCATAAAAGCATATTAACACAAGAGGAATTTTGAAATAAGAAGTTCACCTCAAGGAGCAGGAGTAAGCAAGTCCGGATGTGTACGCTCGATGAATTCTCTGGATTCCCAAGAACAATCCTTAGGATTTGAGGACCATTGAACCTTCACAAGCGGAACATCTTTATTCCGAAGTCGTTTAACCTCAGAAGCTATAATTCGAATAGGATGCTGCTCATAAGTTAAATTCGACGAAACTTCAATTTCTTCCACAACAGCAGGCTCAAGAATAGAATCGGAATCCCGAAGGCATTTCCGTAATTGAGAAACGTGAAATACATCATGCATAGCAGAAAACTGAGCCGGCAATGCAAGGCGATAAGCCATGGAACCAATACATTCAATGATAGGAAATGGCCCAATATATCGAGGCGCTAACTTCCCCGATCGACTGAAACGTACAACACCCTTCATAGGTGAAACACGAATAAAAACAGGATCCCCAACAGAAAATTCTAATTTCCTTCTTCGATTATCGGCATAGGATTTTTGTCTACTCTGGGCTTCTTTCATCCTATGCCGAATAAGTTCAATCTTTTCTGTGGAATCACGAATAAAGTCTGGACCTAAAACCAGCTTCTCACCGGCCTCAAGCCAACAAGAAGGAGATCGGCATGGCCTTCCGTAGAGTGCCTCAAAAGGTGCCATACCAATACTAGATTGGAAGCTATTATTATAGGAAAATTCAACAAGTGAAATATGATCTTCCCAACTTCCACCAAAATCAAGCACACAAGCACGAAGAAGATCTTCAAGAGTTTGATTCACACGCTCGGTTTGTCCATCGGACTGGGGGTGATAAGCGGTGCTAAAATTAAGCTTCGTTCCTAAAGCATTTTGAAGACTCTTCCAAAATCCACTAGTAAACAATGGATCACGATCGCTAACAATAGAAGTAGGAACTCCATGCAATTTTACAATTTCCTTGACAAATAGTTTGGCCAAAAGAGGAACGGTTCGGTTAGACCGAACCGGAATAAAATGGGCGGATTTAGTAAGTCTATCAACAATCACCCATAAGCTATCATGACCCGAACGAGAACGGGGAAGGCCATCTATAAAGTCCATGGAAATTTGATCCCACTTCCAAATTGGAATTTCTAAAGGTTGCAATAACCCACCAGGCCTTTGATGTTCGGCCTTGACTTGTTGGCAAGTCATGCAACACTTAACAAAGTTAGCAATATCAGATTTCATTCCCTCCCAATAATAAAGTCGCTTCATATCAGCGTACATTTTACTACTACCAGGATGAATGGTGAATTTAGAACGATGGGAATCTTCTAAAATATCTTTACGAAGATCTCCAATATTTGGTACGATAAGTCTACCAAATTTTCGAATGCCGCCACGAGAATCAATATCAAAGTCTTTCAAACCTTCAATATCAATTTTATCCTTAACATTTTTGCCAAGAAGAGCCAATTCAGAATCTAGCCCTTGAGCTTCAAGAATGCGGTCTAAAAGAGAAGGATGAGCCTCAAGGCTACATAAAACAAGCGATGAGCATAAATCGGATACGCGCTCTCGAATCTCACAAGTGGATAAGATCTCGAGATCGTTCCATTCAGATATCATCATAGAAACAATTGCTTGTTGCTTACGGCTAAGAGCATCGGCGACACGATTACCCTTACCGGGGGTATAAAGAATATCAAGATCATAAGGTGCAAGGAACTCGAGCCAACGCTGTTGACGTAAATTAAGTTCTTTTTGAGAAAATAAATATTTCAAAGACTTATGATCCGTGTAAAGAATAAATTTCTCTCCCAATAGATAATGACGCCACATTCGAAGGGCGAAAACAATAGCCGCGAGCTCTAGATCATGTGTGGCATATCTAGTCTCGGCCGGCTTCAATTGCCTAGAAGCATAAGCAACAACACGTTCTTTTTGCATAAGAACGGCACCCAAACCAACGTGACTAGCATCGGTATAAACAACAAAATCTTGATTCCCCTCGGGAATAACAAGAATAGGAGCATCGGAAAGGAGTTCTTTCAATTTCTGAAAAGAGGCTTCACATTTGTCCGACCAAATGTATTTAACTCCCTTCTTAGTCATGCCAGTAAGAGGCACGGCAATCTTAGAAAAGTCTTTAATAAAACGACGGTAATAGCCCGCCAATCCGAGAAAACTACGAATCTCTGTCACACTCTCCGGTCTCTTCCAATCTTGAATAGCTTCGATCTTTGAAGGATCCACGGATATCCCGGATTCGGAAATAATATGACCGAGAAACTTCACACGAGATTGCCAAAAGTGGCATTCAGAAAATTTCGCCTTTAATTGATTACTCCTAAGTGTTTCCAATACAATCCGAAGATGTTTCTCATGTTCCTCCTCGGTTTTTGAATACACAAGAATATCATCAATGAATATGAGAACAAACCGATCGAGGAAATCTTTGAAAACTCGATTCATGAGGTCAACAAAATAAGCTGGAGCATTCGTTAACCCAAATGGCATAACAAGCCATTCATAAGATCCATATCGAGTACGGAATGATGTCAAAGGAATGCTATCCTCAGCGATACGAAGCTGATGGAAACCGGTAGCCAAGTCCAATTGTGAAAAGACCTTAGCACCACTAAGCTGATCGAATAGATCATCAATCCGAGGTAAAGGATATTTATTTTTAATAGTAAGATCGTTAAGCTTGCGATAATCAACGCAGAGCCTCAGAGTACCATCAGATTTCTTTACGAAAATAGCCGAAGCTCCCCAAGGCGAGGAACTAGAGCGAATAAATTGCCTCGTCTCCAACTCAGATAATTGTTTACGCATCTCCTCATTTTCCTTATTGGACATGCGATAAGGAGGACGAGTAATAGGTTGAGCTCCAGAAACAAGATTAATTCTGAACTCAATTGCTCGTTTAGGTGGTAAACCTAAAACGGGCTCGAATATGTCGGAAAATTCACGAACAACATGAATACGAGAAATAATATCATCTTCATCATCATCATCGTTATCACGAGGATTTAAAGAATATAAAGATGCCACCAAACAGGATTCTGAATCTTTAAGATTAACAGAAATCTGATTAACAGATAGTGGATGTCGGAGATGAATAGTCCGTTCAGGACATAGGATATGGGCTTGATAACGGTTAAGCCAATCCATTCCCAAAATTATCCAAAGCCTAAGTAACGCATGACATGCAAATCGGCTAGGAAAGAAAAATCGCAAAAAATAATCTCCACATCTTTACAAAGCAAACTAAGAGTTGCGGATCCACCAACAGGATTCGCAATTTTTAAAGAAGTCATCAATGCAGTAACACTTAAGGAAAAAGTGTCTACCAGTTCCTTTGATATAAAAGAATGGGATGCACCCGTATCAAAGAGAACTCTAATAGGTTGATCATGAAATAAAATAATACCATCAAGAATGGAATGAGAAATACCTTGGCCACGAGATGTGTTGCCAGGGGCTTGAGCCACATTCAATTTTCCTTCCTTCTTGCCTTTACGCTTGAGGCATTGATGTATGTAATGATCCGGGCTCTTACAATAGCGACAAGATTTGGGCTTAGAGCACTTATTCACATAATGATCCCCAGACCCACAGTTGAAGCAACTCGCACCACTAGGAGAAGGAGACTTTGCCACAGGGGTTGCCTGCTTACCCTTTTTGTTGGGATAAGGACCCTTGAATTTGTTTGGCCTCTTCTTGTTGTTGAAGTTTGGTTTAGCGCCTTCCACTTCAACATCACTCTCTCTATCAGCCTCTTCAAGACGAAGAGCGATATCGACGAGTTGATCAAATGCGACTTCTAGTTTCAGGAGCAGTGGCTTCTTAAGATTCTTATTTAAGCCATAAACGAACCTCTGGTTCTTCTTCAATGGGGTGTTGATGTATTCAACCCCATATTTGGAAAGCGACTCGAAGGCTGCGACGTAATCAGTCATAGAGGATTGACCTTGAACAAGGTCTATAAAACGTCGAGCCAAGGTTACTTTCCCAGCTTCTGGTACAAACTTTAACTCGAAGCGTCCCTGAAATTGCTCCCAGGTGAGATCCGCTTCATTAATTTCTGAAATAAGGAGTTCGTACCAGTCCAATGCTCTCTCCTGGAGCATGCTGGAAGCCACTTGAACGTGGTGGAGATCGATAAGGTTCATGCGAGAAAAGATTCGATCGCATGATTTTAACCAAGCCTGGACCTCGATGATATTTTCCGAACCTTTGAAGGGCTTCCCACCCAAGTTGGTGTAATCGCTGCACAAGCGTGCAAATCCCGACTTTGGGTGAGTAGGTTCCGGGTTAGCTCCAGCTGCTTGAGCATTAGTTACTAAATCAAGAAGCTGTTGAGCAGTCATAAAAACTCCATCCGGAGGAGCAGCACCAGATGATCCAGTTCTGGGACGGCCTGGTCTAGACATTCTCTTCCTTAAAGAAAGAAAGAAGAGAAGGAAGAAGGTTATTTACCAATGAACATCAAGCAATCTTGATAGATAAAACAAGGAATCATAAAGGAAATAGGATGAATCGGTACGAAGACTCGAATTAATCCTATGGTATGAC
Organism: Allium cepa; assembly: GCA_030765085.1. Taxonomy (NCBI): domain Eukaryota; kingdom Viridiplantae; phylum Streptophyta; class Magnoliopsida; order Asparagales; family Amaryllidaceae; genus Allium; species Allium cepa. The sequence continues at coordinate 337,391,623 of CM060932.1, read as the reverse complement.
TCCTAAGATAGACCTAGGACGATGATCCTTGTTAAGTTATTCTACATTGTTCCGAAGTTTGGCTCTGATACCAAGCTATGACGCCCCACCTCTATACCCACGCTAGCCAAGAACACTCCGGAGTAGTGCTGTCAACTAGCACGGAGAATGAGGCTGTTGAGGAGCGACCATCCATGTAATTGCTTATCACACGGTGGCTATAAATAATCTTCGGAAACAAACATAGAAATAATCATATCACAAATCAGTCACAGACATCCATATCACAAAGGCGGAAGAAGATATGAATATATAACTAACACATGAAAGTGTACATCAGAGTAGTGGTCAGTAAGTCCCACGATAATACAAAAGAATAGCAACACGTGCTATACAAAAGAATACAACTATGAGTCTATATCTCAAGTGTATACAACAAAAACTGCTAATCTAAACAGTTAGCCAAAAGTCAGAGTGATGAATCCCTGGGAAGAAGTCAAGCAGAAGCACCTGTAACATCTCGGTCTGACCCGAGTATTATTTAAGAAAATAATAAACGGGTCAGTCTAGCTATAAATATCAGATGACATGATATAACATAAAAGATATGGCATAAACATAAACATCCATAATGACATACCACTATAAGTATGTAAATAATGATCAACAGAAGATCAATCAATAAGAGATAATCAATATCACAAGAATCTTCTCAAAGATTCGAAAAGGGCATCATACCCCAAACTTGTACTCATAACAAGTCAATGACATAAATTCTAGAAATCAATGCAAGAAGTCCAGAAATCATAGAAAAGAGAAAGAGGCCTATCACATGACGGTCCGAAGACCAAGGGAAGCTACCCCACATGTGTGAATGGAATCACACAGATTAAGGTCCAGACTAACCAAACAGCAAAAAGGTATGTGTGAGTGGAATCACACAAGTGGTGTCTAGTCTAACCTCGCAACAAGAGACATCGCACAGTTGCTAGTCTAAGTCATCAGAACGATCGTCATGATCAACGAGAAGTGTCAATTACACTAAGCTAGTAAATATAGAAGTTTAGCTTCATGTCCCATAACCACTTGCTTAACTTAAATATTTACGAACAAACTGTAAATCTTCACTAATAAAATTGTCACAAGAGGTTCAATCGAACAAGTCCAAGAATTAACCGACGAAGTGAACGCAAGCGTTTCATACCACTTGTTTTACTAAGTCGTTTAATTAGATTTCTCATCCGAGTGAGGTAAAGGTTTGTATATACTAATAGATTGGAAAACGGTTTAAGAAAAGAGCTTTGTTATTAAAAATAGAGTTGAAATTGTTTGTTAAAAGAGTTTTGATATTTACTACTAGTATTGAAACCTTTATATTATAAAGTGACAAAACACAGAAGCAATTGTAGAAACAATCAGTCACAAAAATCGCATACGGAGATGTGAATAAAATCCAAGGAAATCAGCTCAATGTTTTTCAGATAAGATCCCCTACGGAGGGGGGGTCCGGGGGGGGGTGGCAACCCCCCAAGGTGGGGTTGCGGGGGCAACGCCACCGCTTACGGGGTTCGACCTGCCCGGTCAGGTCGCGGGGGTCCAGGGGGCAGCGCCCCCGGCGGGGTGCGGGGCAGCGCCCCGACCAAAACGGTACGACCTAGTGAAGACAAAATGAGGTCTAACGACCTAACGACTCAAGGGTCATACGACCTAACGGCTGCGACCTAGGGGTCTAAGGGGTCAAGCGACTTAGTGGTTGCGACCTAGAGGTGTTCGCGACCTAACGATGACTCACGACCCAACATGGCCGACTTAACAGAGGTCGTGACCTAACAGGATAACTCGTGACCGACTTAAGAGTTGCGTGACTGAAGGGTTCCACGACTTAAGGGTTGCACGACTTAAGAGTTGCACGACTTAAGAGTTGCACGACTTAAGGGTTGCACGACTTAAGGGTTGCACGACTTAAGGGTTGCACGACTTAAGAGTTAGGCCAGGAGCGACCTAACGAGATAAGGTCCAACGACCTATCGGGATAACTCGTAAACGACCTATGGATGAACGACTTAACTCCGAACGGGCTAAAAATGGCCAGAACGACCTAGGTTTAACTCGTGAACGACTCACGACCTAGGGACGAACGACTTAACTCCGAACGACCTAAAAATGGCCAGAACGACCTAAGTGCAGAAAATTCACCAAAACGCTAAAAATTGGAGTTTTTCGCCAATCCAATCCAAACCAAATGCAAATGTGCATGCAAAAGTGATAGGGAATCATTCCCAACAGTCCAATATAGTTATAGACTAGATTTGTGAGATAAAAATCTCACCTTTGCACCAAATATCAATGAAAATGAAGTTTTAAGCAAGCAAGAATCAATCCTTCTTCTATCTAAGCACAAGAAGCTTGAATCCAATGTCTTCTTCTTGAATTTGGAGTAGAAAGATGGATTGCAATTGAATTTGAGTTTTGGAATTTTAATTTCCCATTCCCTCCACCATTAATTCCATAGCTTGATTAGTTAGGAAATTTATGAAGAGTGAGGAGAAGAGGGTTGGAACTTGGGCTTAATAGGCTAAACTAACCCAAAGTCCAAAGCGGGAAAAGTTAGTGAAATTTCACTAACTCCATACCTATCGATGTTTATACTTAAAAAAAGTTGTAAACGACATTTCGAACTCAATGGAAGTGGTCTCGAGTCCTAATTTGACCGTTTGCAAAAAGTAGCTTTTCGGACCAAAATCCGATTAACGAGTTAATATTTAAATAAAATATTTAAATACAAACTCGATAAATATGCGGGTTGTTACAATTTCCATGCCTTTTCAAATATATTTCTTTATTTAAAGTTTAAACCATAATTTAAATATCACTTCAAGTTCCAAAAACCCCTTCAATTTCTATATATATATATATATATATATATATCCATTTGGAGTATTAATATTTCAAAACTAAAGTTGGATTTTCTTCTTTCAACAATTAATATTCTATTATTTAGTCTTGAATATTCATATAAATTCCATAAATAAAACTCCAATTTCTAGCAATTAAATATTTTCTCAAATTTACTTTATACTAGAATTTTCATTTTTAATTCATCTTGGAAAATCCAGTTATAAATATCATACCTTAAAATTTCCAAACTTAAACATATAAGATAAATTTCCAAATTCCATTTTCTCAATTTTTCATTTTATTCAACAGGTTTATACACAACTTAATTTTCAAATTTTTAACTTCATATGTATATATATCGAAGAATAATATTTTATAAAATATCAAAAATCAAATTTTTATAAACCGTATCCCATCCAAACCATAGAAATCACTTTAAAATAATTTATATATAGACCACGGTGCCTGTATATAATTCTCTATCCTATGGTCAAGTGATACGGATATTTATCATTTCAATCCGCAATTTAAAAATAAAATTTTGCGGTTGTATATCATTTCAAACCACAATCCCGAATGAAACGAAAAATGCATGATAACTTGCAGTTTAATGATATACAATAAAACATCCATTCATCAAAATCATCCATCATCCACATCACAATCGTCATCCAATAATAAATCAATATCAATATATATCTGATGATATATAATAGGTAATACTGGCAGTTATATTCAAAATAAAATTTAACAACTATTAAACTAATAGTTTATATTCAGTAATAAATTTTATAACTGTTTACTAGCAGTTTATAAACAAATAAATTAATTCTAACTATCAATTAATATGCAATAAATAAAATAAATTAACATTTAAATTAAATAACCCGATTTAACAGATATGATTGAATAAACATGCCAAACAGTCATAAATAAATTTCTACTCATATCTAAAATGAATTTAACAAACATAAAAACTTTTAGACGTTGTGAGTGGGTTAAAACACTCACCTTTTGAATTTAAATCGAATTTAAATTCGATTTAAACCCAAAAATTGCACAGTCTCCAAATCAGTCCAAACCAGCGTCAACAGATCCGAATTTCAATTGTGATCCTAACAAAAGAAATTTCGCGCGAAACGGATAAAGTATGAGAAAGTTATGTCAAAAATTTGATTGAAAACAAAAATTAAAATAAATGAAAAAAAAGAACACCAACATACTTAAATCTCATCCACGTCAGCCCTATACTCTTCCCCTTTTCATGCGTTGACAGTGAATCCCCAGGCTTTCACGAATTTTGCTTGAACCCAAAAAATGTGACCATCTCAAGCTTTGACCGACTGCCACGTCCACTACCGACCATCAGAGAGCACCGCACCACCGCCGTTGGACTCGGCTCCTCCCCCTCTACCTTCGGCCTGAGGCCGCACGTCTCTGGTACCTCAAAGGAAATAGCGCCGCCGCCCCAAAGATAGCCTGCCGAAACCCTAATCGCAAATTCCAGTCGATCTGGCCGTTGAGTCGATGCAATAACCACATAGATCTAACCCCCTCAGTCCCCTCTCCAATACCCAGAAATCGTTTTCCGATCGGGCGAGTTTTGTTACGACGATGATGAGTGGCCGAAAATGGTTTGAATTTTACTAGACGAACGAACAACTGAATCGAGAAACGAATCACGGATCTATGACGTATACATCGACAGCTACAACATATATTTTTTTGAGAATTTTCTGGAGAGTTTGAATTTTCACTTTTGATTTTGAACTGTAGATAGATATAGTTTTTGCAACCATTGAGGAAGAGAAAGAGATGAAGAAAATGAACGTATAGACAAATGATAGAAGATGGAGGCTAGGGTTTATGATCGTCTATTTATAAGTAGGGTTGGATTGGAGTAGATAGACCAGATAGATGAAGGTACGGAACAAACTATGGCCCAAAAAGCCCGTTCTAACCCCGGAACGAAATTTATTAAACCCATATATCCAAATAGATATTTTAAAATATTTGAACGCGATGGAAAAAGTTCCACGTCCAAATTTGATTGTATGGAGAAGTTATGCTGAAAATAAAATTTCCAAATTGATTTCAAATTGATTTTAATTGAATCGATTTCAAGGCGTTTTGCGTCTGTACGATCAAACGACAAGTCCGATCGATACGAAACTTGAAACCCTATAATAATTCACCGATACGGATCCGATGAAACTGGTCTCGTCGAAATCCGAGTCCGTGGCCAAAATGACTATTTTTATAATAATTAAATAAATTAAAATAAATTAAAATAAATTATAAAAATCAAATCTTATATCTAAATTCTAAAATTTGACCAAATTTTATCGCTTTTATATTTCTTAATCAATTTAAATGGTTTAACAAGTTTAGGTGTGAATTATAAGTTGATAAGTCTATCAATTTCAGTGTTAATTTCTCCTCTTCCTTATATTTAGGAATTATAAATTAAATTCTTAAAACCCATTTATTAGATTTCAACTTTTATATTCTCACCTTTTATCAAAACAAGGACGCCACTAACATTGGTTCATGATTTCATGTTATTATCCTTAAAGTCCATCTTAATTTCAATAACGTAATATTTTATTGTTAAATTCCATTTTATTATGCAATAAATGCAATTGTTGAATTTGATACTCAAATTAATTTATAAATCCTGCTTTCTATAATCTATATCAACAAAGGGTCCAATTATAAATAGAATTAGAATTAACTTCATCTTATAGAATTAACTACTTCAATTACAAAACAAATCTACGCTAACTGCACGATTTAAGTCAATTAATTGAAATTAAGTCTATTAAATGTTATAAATTATACATTGGAACCTCAATAAATTTCGTATTGATTTAAAATCTTTCTATTCAGTAAATAGACATTTTATGGGTATAAATAACATTTGAATTAAAATACATCTCATTAGTGTAAGCTTCATTTCTTATAAATCCTCCTTTATTAACTAGACACATTAACAACCAAAATAATTAATTTAGATTTATTTAAAACGATTTCCATTCTTAACTTAATATACTCAATAAATGTTTAACCTAAATAATTGTTACCCTTTTACATTCAAATTCACTTACAACTATTATTAACAACACTGTTGCCATAGATTTAGATTTTATTAAATAAATTAGATGAATGAGTAAAATTTTGTAATTATCCCAAATGCCAAATATATTTATGTATTAATTACTACTTATTATTATGAATTCATTTATTAACTTACTAGTTGCCTTTGTCATCTTATTTCCTATTTACTACCAAACTTCCTACTTAGTTATAGTTTATCAATATATACATACCTAGGCAAATCAAGATCTTGTCCTTTCTGTTATTTCAATTAAATCGGGTATGCACAAATAAATTGTTAATTAACTTATTCCTACAAAATTATTTACATACATTCAGTTCCAAATTTTATAGAATTAAATTCTAACTACTTACCACTTAATCCATCAATCATACATTCTATCCAAACATGCATTTTAAAACTTTTTATTTTAAATAAATTATTCAATGTTGACATCCACTAAATAAAATTTACTTTCATTTGTATAGTTGCAATTCAATTCAGTTATTATTTCATTAATACTATTTCCGATTTATATCTTCAAGTATTAATTTCACAAACCAATTTAGTCAACAAATTATAACTTATAACCACAAACGCCAATTTACGTTATTTCAATTTATTGCCATATAAACATTTAAACTTTTAACCTTTAATTACAGTTACTATATCTAATTCCTACATTTACTCAAATAAAATCTTAAGACTTTTATTTTCATTCTAAATTAGATTAGAAATCATATTAAATTAACTCATTTAATATCATCAAATTTAACGGGTCGTTACACTCTCCCCCACTCAAAACTTTTCGTCCCCGAAAAGGAAAAAGAAGGGAGAAGGAAGAATTTAAAACAGTACATCTTATTTCAAATATTAACTTATAAACAATAATTTACTAAATTAATTTCCTTAAATTAAATATACCCGTTTTATAATCATTATATCCTTTTATACTTAAATAATTAAAGTTGGAAAACATTTTCAAAATAATTCTAAGTCCAAAATTTACGGATATTTTTTGGCAGAGTCTCCTCTGTACGGAGAGGTTCGGGAGAAGATATAATATTTAATATAACAAATATCATATATAATATTCAAACTAGTATATCCCAACACGGGAAAATATAAAAAATAGCGCTACAAAACGTAAACCGGGAACGTACCTATTTGTTGGGCAAATTACGCTTAATTTATGGAAACAAAAGCAGTAACAATTGCTTCCATACCTGCATTTCACTTATATAATCTAAAAAGGTTAACTATTTATATAAAGTGAAATATTTTCATGGTTTCAACTACTAACAACAATCAATTTCGACAAACAGTTTACACAACAAAACAACCATTCAGTCAAACAAGCAAATAGTTGTTCGGGTTCAAAACTTGAAATGGTACGGAATGAAAAATAACCATCCAGTGCATCATTTACTCAACAGTCTTAGATGAGACAGAATTAGATTATTTATTCATCCAACAACTTCAAATTTCCTTACCCAGCCAACCATAAAGCAAACAATATCGATTTAAACCAACAAATCAATTTAACTTATTATAAATTTATATTTCATACATTAACAGTTTGATCTTTTCATTCATATAACAGTTTATCTTTTATTTTCATTTATTTCTTTAAATTATCCTTTTATAATTTACATTTATTTCCAACAACCTTTAATTTTATTCACTCCTCCAATTATCCATTTCCATTTATTTAGGTCATGTAAGTTTCTTCTATTTTATTACATTTAATGCACTTCTCACTTTCAATCATTTATTTAATGCTTCCATTTCTATTACATTTAATTATAGTAACCCTTTTTAATTTCACTTAAATTCTAAATCTTATAACATCCATTCTTATAAATAAAGAATTTTATTAACTCATTAACAAGGGTTTGCAGTCATCTATTTATATTACCTACTTTTATTATATTAAACTAGTAGCATTTAAATCATACTAAATTTTATAACCATACACATCAATCCTTATTTATTAAAGAGTTTCGTTTTATTTACTTAAGTTTAAAATCACCTCTTTATAATACTTACCTTTAATTATGGTAAAATTTCAATTATAACTTAAGTTTATAACATTAAATTCTTATTTAACAGCAATTCATTGAATACTTTATTATTTCCAAAATTTCTACTTGTATAATATTCTATTCCAATCTCTTATTTAACATTTCAACTTTTCATATTTGGTAAGTTATTTATGTTAAAGAAAATGCAAATGAATTTATACAAGTTTTATCTCTTATTTTAATTAAATTTAATGTTCAACAATATTACTTTTTGTCTCATATGTTAAAATTTTAAATTTTCCTTTATAACTTTGCATTAATATCTTGCCTAATTTAGAGATTTCAATTCATTTATTACTTACCTTTTATTTCACTAAAATAATTTAAACAATTAATTAATGGAAATTTAAGAATTAAATACCGAGTCAAATTTCAAATTATTTTAAAAATAAATATGAGTGCAGTAACTCAAGAGATGCTCGGGATTTACATCTCCTAAGGATCCGTTAAACTATTTACTATGTAGTATATTTGCGCTACTATAGTAGTGTCTATTCATAAAATAAACTTACTTTTAAATAGCGTTAAGGGGTTACCCATATAGCCCTTAACACAGAATATATTCCTATAGTCTATACAGTACCGTAATCTCCCCCGTACTAGGCGTCGTCAGAGGGCACTCCATAGGTATGGTACAAAACCAAAATCGTATAAGGCGCGCTAGGGTAGGTGACACGGCACAACTAGGCAATGCCAGGGTAGATATACCAATTACGCTTCCGGGCCGATGGTAACGCGTAGCCGCATCTACCGCCCACCTCGAACAAACTCCCCAAAATCAAAGTAAAAGTGGCCACTGAATCAATCCAAAGTCAAAGTATAATATCGAAGAGGAGTGTCCGATCAGAGGAATTGTGACGCCCCACCTCTATACCCACGCTAGCCAAGAACACTACGGTGTAGTGCTGTCAACTAGCATGGAGAATAAGGCTGTTGAGGAGCGGCCATCAATAGTTGGCCTTACACTAGTATTGGTTATCTCGATGGGAGTGATATAAATATATATATTCTTTCATTTTTCATCTCTGATTTATTTTCTCCCATCGACATACCCCAATTCCAGTATAAAACGAACTACGATGGTTCGTAATAGTTTAGAACAGTAAATATAAAATAACAACACAGATAATATAAATGCGGAACACAGATGAAACGGAAAGTCTCATATATATATAATAACTGATGTCAGTTACAATACATTCACACGGTACATATGATACAACTACAACAGTCGACTAAGGAAGTTACATATACAAGTACATTAACGTATATAATATACATGAATACATATCTTCCTATACAATTTTACATACTACTACAAATGACGACGACTACTCCAAAAGATATGAAAGAACTTCATAGCTCTAGCAGCAACCCAAAGCAGAATATCTACAACCTGAAATACTCGGTCTGACCCGAGTATTAGATTCAAAAGAAAATAATACCCGGGTCAGTCTAATTCAAACTCAGTTATTAGTGCACAGAAACAATAATAATTAAATAATGAATAGACGACAGTAATTAAACCAAATCAGAATGCAATTCAGAATATTGAATTGAAATGAACAAACAGTTCAAACCATTGAAATATCAATTAAAATATTAATTCAAGTAGGGCTGCAGTACACGCACGCGTGCACTGCCTCGCCACTACAGAATATGGAATACGCAAAAAGATCCATAAGTCAAAACAGAAAGAATATCATACACGCCATACCGTATGGCTGCAGTTCACGCTTGCGTGCACTGCCTTGCCACTATAGTGCTGTCGTACCCAAAAACTCAATACCGTGTGGCTGCAGTTCACGCTTGCGTGCACTGCCTTGCCACTACAGTGATGATGTACACAAACGGGCACAAGGTCAAATCCGAAATATCGGATTCAACTCAAGTGAAATTCCAAAATCAATATGAAACTCAGGTGCAATAAAAATTGAATAGTGACATGCACAAACATAAGAACATGTAAGAGAAACATGTCGTAACTACAAAGCTAAGTCACTTACGAAATGCAGAGGTCAAGTCAGTGACTCAACACAACCGCGGCAGCAACAACAGTGCAGTAGTGCACAGAGAACTCCACAAGTCCAGTAAGATAACCAATATAACAAGCTAAATGTTCAAGCTACTGCACAATGCAAATGAAGGCCAGTCCACAAGTATACCCAGTCACACGCATATATATATGATCATGAGGCTTCAAAAATGCTTAAACCAAGTGTAGACTCATGCATGAATGAACACAACAGTTCAGAGACAAGCTCTAGTTCAAAACATGAGACATAGCAGTTCAAAATGCTCAAATGTACACATGACATCAAAAGGAGACCAGACTGGAAATGTGCAACAACAAGTGTGTGTGCCTAAGGTGCATCATGTATGTACTGAAAACTGGGTAGTGCAACAAGTAAGGAGTGCATAATGGCATATGTATATGCACATGCAATCTGGTCAAAGCTGTTCTGGGTTGAACCAGATTACAAGACAATAAGTAAATCCAGTCCAATCATAACGCTACAAACTTCTATCAAAACAGTTCACCAGGCCACAATCTGAAGCTAACAAAGTAGAAGTGAGGCAAAATGTAACTGCACTACCCATACTACAAGAAGTGGGCAGTTTATCAATTAGCAGGTGATACACGGCAGTGGACAAAAAGTGTAGAAGTTCAAAATGGCAAGTAACAGAAAATCAAGTGAAGACTATATAATGCAACATGAAGACTTTGCATCATGAAAGCGACTGTAAACTGTCTCGAAGACAACTCAAGTAGAACAGATAAAACAAATGTGGTCGAGACAACCGAACTGGACTACGCTTATGCAACATGCTCAAAGATAAAAGAGTCAAGAAGAAATTGAAACAATACCGCAACACTACAGAATGCACAGTAAAGACTACCAATCTCGTATGGATAGTACGGCCAAGATCAAACATGAAATAATGACCAAATGCACATGGCAGTGGTTCAACATGGAGATACTGCAGAATGGAGGTGAAAGTAACAAAGATGGCCACATAAAACCGCACCTATACTTGGACCAGTGCACATGTAAACAGTAACACTGTAAAAACAGGTACAACACACAGCACCAAACCACACAAAAAATGCAAGCTACAGATCTAACTCGAGTACAATGGAAATGCACAACAAATTGCACCAAAGAGCAATGACTAGTATGATGTGACAATGCTAATTTGAACATGTATCAGAATGTATATGCAGTGTATAACAAAGTCAAGGCCGTAAGTGATCAAATGCCCAAGGATGTCAAAGTCAGGTGGCCTCAACACAAAATACCAACCAAATCGGTAATTAACAGGTACCGAATCAAATACAGGTATCAACCTTGAACAAGACATAACTGCCGAAGGTCATGCAACAGCAAGAAGAAGTCAAGTTCACTGCAGACGACGGGTTTTTTTTTTCAATTCAACTCAAATGCCGAGATAATATGAGGAACACAAAAACAACATCACATAAACGACATCACATAAACGAAATCAACTGCAGTTCAAACCACGAAAGTCAAAATCATCACAACAGCGACATTACAAGCCGAAGTCAACTTCTCAGAATTAAAGTCAATGCCAAAATTAAACTCAATCAAGGGTTCAAAACCGAGTGAAGTGAAAACATCATAAAAATCATCAACATTCACACGAAATTATACTGCCGAAGCATGGTGTCGAATTAGATGTGAGTGTTGAACACTCACCTTTGTTAAACGAGGCAGCCGAGGGGAGACGAAGCCATGGTCCTCACGAAGACGTTCGAAAGCATCAACGTCGGCATCTTCAAATTTCGAAAAGCCCTAATCTATGAGTGACGAAGAGGAGGCCGCCATTATTTTCGTTTATTCGCGTTTGTTTTTAGGGCTAGTGAATGGGGGGAGGTCGGGTCGAACGAAAATGAAGATGGAGGAAGGGGGTTTATTTGCTTTGAGAATTAACACGGCCCAAAAAGAAAACGTGGACCACAATTTAATTTCGAAGCCCAAAATTCCTTTAAAAAAATTTATAAAAGAATTAAAATTCAAATTTAAAAACTTCAAATGGAAATTTGTGACAATATTAATCGTTTTATGTCGATTATAAATCGATGCGAAATACCGGGTTGCTACAGACTTCCCTCCTTAAAGAAATTGCGTCCTCGCAATCATAAGGAATAAATGAACAAATGGTAACAACCATAAAGAACATCACCACAAGATGAAGAAATTTCAAATAGGAAGTTCACCATAAAGAGCATGAAAAGGTAATCTTTAAATTTCATAAAAGAAATTCCCAAATTCTCAACAAAATTCTAATTATCAATAGATAATTCAGAAATCTCAATTCACTAATATTCGATTATCAAAAACGATAATCAAATCAACATCTATTCGATTTTCAACATCGAAAATCAATCTCAAATCACAAATGTTTAATTATCACAATTGATAATCAAATCTCAAATCACAAATGTTTAATTATCACAATTGATAATCAAATCTCAAATCGCAAATGTTTAATTATCACAAACGATAATTAGAAACAATAAATATCTGATTATCAAAAACGATAAATCAGAAATCATAAATTTTCAATTAACGAGTCCGAAATTAACCGAAATAGCAAACGCACATGACCCATAACCACGAGTTTTACTAAATCGTTTAATTCACTTCATCGTTTCCTTGAAAGTGCAAAATTGTGTATTTTAAATAAATAACATTTTACGTTCTCAAACGGACAAGTCCGGAATTAAGCGAATCAGTAAAAGAAAGGGGTCATAGTCCTCGGTTTTTTTCTGAAACGTTTAAATCGCTTCCTCATTCTTTTGAAAGCGTAAATCGTAAAAATTTTGAAAACAATTTGGATTTATATTTTGAAACAATTTTTAAAACACGTGATTAAAACAGCGACATCAGTAGCAACTTCGATAAGTGGATTTTCATTCATCAAAAATGTCACAAGAATCTTCTCAAAGATAGGAAGGGGTATCATACCCTAAACTTGTATTCATAACAAGTCATTAACACGCGAGTTCACCAATGCACAAAAATTGATAAAACTTATCAATTGAAATCACGAAAATTGGTGAAGCACAAATTCTAGGAATCTACGCAAGAAATCCAGAAATCACAAGATGAGAGTATGAAAACTCGAACGCGAGTATGAAAACTCGAACGCGAGTATGAAAACTCGAACCGGAGTATGAAAACTCGAACGCGAGTATGAAAACTCGAACGGAGTATGAAAACTCGAAGGAGAGTATGGAAACTCAAACGGATTATGAAAACTCAAACGGAGTATGAAAACTCGAAGGAGAGTATGGAAACTCAAACGGATTATGAAAACTCAAACGGAGTATGAAAACTCGAACAGAGTATGAAAACTCAAACGGAGTATGAAAACTCAAACGGAGTATGAAAACTCGAACAGAGTATGAAAACTCAAACGGAGTATGAAAACTCAAACGGAGTATGAAAACTCGAACGGAGTATGAAAACTCAAACGGAGTATGAAAACTCGAACAGAGTATGAAAACTCAAACGGAGTATGAAAACTCGAACAGAGTATGAAAACTCAAACGGAGTATGAAAACTCAAAGGAGAGTATGGAAACTCACCAACACGCGAGCATGAAAATTCATCAACACATGTAACGCATAACGAGAACGGGAGCACGAAAACTCACCTACATGCGAGCATGAAAACTCACCAACACGTGCAATGCAAAGCGAGAACGGGAGCACAGAATCTCACCTACACGTGAGCATGAAAATCACCAACACGGGCAACGAAAAGCGAGAACGGGAGCACGGAATCTCACCTACACGCGAGCATGAAAAATCATCAACACGTGCAACGCAAAGCGAGAACGGGAGCACGGAATCTCACCTACCCGCGAGCATGAAAAATCATCAACACGTGCAACGCAAAGCGAGAACGGGAGCACGGAATCTCACCTACACGTGAGCATGAAAATCACCAACACGGGCAACGCAAAGCGAGAACGGGAGCACGGAATCTCACCTACACGCGAGCATGAAAAATCATCAACACGTGCAACGCAAAGCGAGAACGGGAGCACGGAATCTCACCTACCCGCGAGCATGAAAAATCATCAACACGTGCAACGCATAACGAGACGCTATCTCATGGTTGCAAGCCATTAATTTTGATACACGAATGGCCCGAAGACCGTGGGGCGCTACCCCACATGTGTGAGTCGAAATCACACAGATTGAGGTCCAGACTAACCAAAAAATCAAAAGAGGTATGTGTGAGTGGAATCACACAAGTGGTGTCTAGTCTAACCTCACAATCAAAAGAAAAGTATGTGCGAATGAAATCACACAAGTGGTGTCTAGACAATCCTCAAAGCCCAAGAGATATGTGTGAGACGAAATCACACCGATGAGGCCTAGTCTAACCGTAAAAATGATCGTCATGATCAACGAGAAGTGTCAATTACACTAAGTCAGTAAATGTAAAAGTTTAGCATCATGTCCCATAACCACTTACTTAACTTAAATATTTACGAACAAACTGTAAATCTTCACTAAAAAATTTTGTCACTAGAGGTTCAATCGAACAAGTCCAACAATTAACCGACGAAGTAAACGCAAGCGTTTCATACCACTTGTTTTACTAAGCCGTTTAATTAGATTTCTCATACGAGTGAAATAAAGATTTGTATATACTAATAGATTGAAAAACAGTTTCAAAAACGAGTTTGGTATTGAAAATAGAGTTGAAAACATTTTGATAAAAGAGTTTTTTTTTTTTGATATTTACTACTAGTATTGAAACCTTTATATTTTTAAAGTGACATCACAAAAATGATTGTAGAAACAATCAATCACAAGAATTCACATACGAAGACGTGAATAGAATCCAAAGAAATCGATACCGAATTCATCGAAAGGTATGTTCACAAAAATCCCGAAGAAAAGGTCATCAAAGTTGCTAATAAATGATAGCAACAAATCGGGAAATAATCAAGAATCGATTAAATTCGAAAACCAAATCAATTCACTAAGATTCACATTCGAATACGTGAATAAAATACAAAGAATTTCGATTCCAAATCCATCAAAGTAGGAATACCCAAAATTCCTGAAATAGAAGTTATCAAAGTCGACAAAGGTGATAACAACTAACCGGAAAAGAAGAACCGATCAACAATTGGAAAAACAAAGCAGAACGAGTATAAATGCTTGAATGACTTTAGCAAAAGTAAAAGTCAAGTCAACGTCGATATCGACAAGGCAAAGACCAAGACAATTTCTTTTATACCAAAGAAATTTTAAAACTATCAGAGAGAGGCACATGAAAACCAACAAACCATGGATAAACAGACAGAGTCGACAATTGGAATGCAATTTGTCTCAAAGATTGATACCCAAAACCCAATTGTATGGAAACTGCATTAAGTACACGAATCAGAGATAAGAATGCATATATATAGCAGTTCGAATAAACAATGCGAGTTCAAATCGAAGTGGGTACTAGTTGCAGCAATATGCACTTGGTAGAGCATATATACACTGATACTTAGAAGTGTAAACTCAAGTGAGCAAGTGCGATAGGGAATAGCAGCAATGCTCACGAATAAGCATTAGGAATTCATTCCTAACAATCAAAGATGATCTTAAGACAAAGATGTGAAATAAAACATCGACAAATAGTTGTAACACATGTACTATCTAAGTTATGTTTTATATTTGTTCTAAACCCCAGGCTCTGATACCAAGCTGTGCCGCCCCACCTCTATACCCACGCTAGCCAAGAACACTACGGTGTAGTGCTGTCAACTAGCACGGAGAATAAGGCTGTTGAGAAGCGGCCATCAATAGTTGGCCTTACACTAGTATTGGTTATCTCGATGGGAGTGATATAAATATATATATTCTTTCATTTTTCATCTCTGATTTATTTTCTCCCATCGACATACCCCAATTCCAGTATAAAACGAACTACGATGGTTCGTAATAGTTTAGAACAGTAAATATAAAATAACAACACAGATAATATAAATGCGGAACACAGATGAAACGGAAAGTCTCATATATATATAATAACCGATGTCAGTTACAATACATTCACACGGTACATATGATACAACTACAACAGTCGACTAAGGAAGTTACATATACAAGTACATTAACGTATATAATATACATGAATACATATCTTGCTATACAATTTTACATACTACTACAAATGACGACGACTACTCCAAAAGATATGAAAGAACTTCATAGCTCTAGCAGCAACCCAAAGCAGAATATCTACAACCTGAAATACTCGGTCTGACCCGAGTATTAGATTCAAAAGAAAATAATACCCGGGTCAGTCTAATTCAAACTCAGTTATTAGTGCACAGAAGCAATAATAATTAAATAATGAATAGACGATAGTAATTAAACCAAATCAGAATGCAATTCAGAATATTGAATTGAAATGAACAAACAGTTCAAACCATTGAAATATCAATTAAAATATTAATTCAAGTAGGGCTGCAGTACACGCACGCGTGCACTGCCTCGCCACTACAGAATATGGAATACGCAAAAAGATCCATAAGTCAAAACAGAAAGAATATCATACACGCCATACCGTGTGGCTGCAGTTCACGCTTGCGTGCACTGCCTTGCCACTATAGTGCTGTCGTACCCAAAAACTCAATACCGTGTGGCTGCAGTTCACGCTTGCGTGCACTGCCTTGCCACTACAGCGATGATGTACACAAACGGGCACAAGGTCAAATCCGAAATATCGGATTCAACTCAAGTGAAATTCCAAAATCAATACGAAACTCAGGTGCAATAAAAATTGAATAGTGACATGCACAAACATAAGAACATGTAAGAGAAACATGTCGTAACTACAAAGCTAAGTCACTTACGAAATGCAGAGGTCAAGTCAGTGACTCAACACAACCGCGGCAGCAACAACAGTGCAGTAGTGCACAGAGAACTCCACAAGTCCAGTAAGATAACCAATATAACAAGCTAAATGTTCAAGCTACTGCACAATGCAAATGAAGGCCAGTCCACAAGTATACCCGGTCACACGCATATATATATGATCATGAGGCTTCAAAAATGCTTAAACCAAGTGTAGACTCATGCATGAATGAACACAACAGTTCAGAGACAAGCTCTAGTTCAAAACATGAGACATAGCAGTTCAAAATGCTCAAATGTACACATGACATCAAAAGAAGACCAGACTGGAAATGTGCAACAGCAAGTGTGTGTGCCTAAGGTGCATCATGTATGTACTGAAAACTGGGTAGTGCAACAAGTAAGGAGTGCATAATGGCATATGTATATGCACATGCAATCTGGTCAAAGCTGTTCTGGGTTGAACCAGATTACAAGACAATAAGTAAATCCAGTCCAATCATAACGCTACAAACTTCTATCAAAACAGTTCACCAGGCCACAATCTGAAGCTAACAAAGTAGAAGTGAGGCAAAATGTAACTGCACTACCCATACTACAAGAAGTGGGCAGTTTATCAATTAGCAGGTGATACACGGCAGTGGACAAAAAGTGTAGAAGTTCAAAATGGCAAGTAACAGAAAATCAAGTGAAGACTATATAATGCAACATGAAGACTTTGCATCATGAAAGCGACTGTAAACTGTCTCGAAGACAACTCAAGTAGAACAGATAAACAAATGTGGTCGAGACAACCGAACTGGACTACGCTTATGCAACATGCTCAAAGATAAAAGAGTCAAGAAGAAATTGAAACAATACCGCAACACTACAGAATGCACAGTAAAGACTACCAATCTCGTATGGATAGTACGGCCAAGATCAAACATGAAATAATGACCAAATGCACATGGCAGTGGTTCAACATGGAGATACTGCAGAATGGAGGTGAAAGTAACAAAGATGGCCACATGAAACCGCACCTATACTTGGACCAGTGCACATGTAAACAGTAACACTGTAAAAACAGGTACAACACACAGCACCAAACCACAAAAAAAATGCAAGCTACAGATCTAACTCGAGTACAATGGAAATGCACAACAAATTGCACCAAAGAGCAATGACTAGTATGATGTGACAATGCTAATTTGAACATGTATCAGAATGTATATGCAGTGTATAACAAAGTCAAGGCCGTAAGTGATCAAATGCCCAAGGATGTCAAAGTCAGGTGGCCTCAACACAAAATACCAACCAAATCGGTAATTAACAAGTACCGAATCAAATACAAGTATCAACCTTGAACAAGACATAACTTCCGAAGGTCATGCAACAGCAAGAAGAAGTCAAGTTCACTGCAGACGACGGTTTTTTTTTTTCAATTCAACTCAAATGCCGAGATAATATGAGGAACACAAAAACAACATCACATAAACGACATCACATAAACGAAATCAACTGCAGTTCAAACCACGAAAGTCAAAATCATCACAACAGCGACATTACAAGCCGAAGTCAACTTCTCAGAATTAAAGTCAATGCCAAAATTAAACTCAATCAAGGGTTCAAAACCGAGTGAAGTGAAAACATCATAAAAATCATCAACATTCACACGAAATTATACTGCCGAAGCATGGTGTCGAATTAGATGTGAGTGTTGAACACTCACCTTTGTTAAACGAGGCAGCCGAGGGGAGACGAAGCCATGGTCCTCACGAAGACGTTCGAAAGCATTAACGTCGGCATCTTCAAATTTCGAAAAGCCCTAATCTATGAGTGACGAAGAGGAGGCCGCCATTATTTTCGTTTATTCGCGTTTGTTTTTAGGGCTAGTGAATGGGGGGAGGTCGGGTCGAACGAAAATGAAGATGGAGGAAGGGGGTTTATTTGCTTTGAGAATTAACACGGCCCAAAAAGAAAACGTGGACCACAATTTAATTTCGAAGCCCAAAATTCCTTTAAAAAATTTTATAAAAGAATTTAAATTCAAATTTAAAAACTTCAAATGGAAATTTGTGACAATATTAATCGTTTTATGTCGATTATAAATCGATGCGAAATACCGGGTTGCTACAGGAATGACCTCATTAACCCGTCGATCGCTCCTGTTTTAGCCACCTTATGCCAACTCACGGGAGTTGGGTCCACGTATTTACCTTACAGGAAACGTCGCCACCATCCTACTTCATTCTGGAATCTCCACCGCGCACACAGTTAGTCAAAGTGGTTTTCGGTATCGACAGAGAGTATGTCCATATTCGATCCCGGTCTCTTTGCCAACCCATCGTTATTATAACACCGCGGTCATTTAAAAATAGTTTATACTTTAAAACCAGAATAAAATTTTCCATTTCAAAACTATGAATATGATATCAATTTAAACCCAAAACAATATGATATCATTTTATCTCAAATATAATTCTTTTCCAAAATCATGCTGGTTTAAAATTTAAAATATCTGGAAACCAAATATTTGAAATATACTTTCAAAGCATAATATTTCGAAATTCAAAATTTTAAAACCATAACTTCTAAAACTTGAATGGTTTGGATATTCAACGAATGTAAAATAAATGGTTTAACTTTAAAGTTACTTTGTAAAGAAAAATAATTTCCATGGCTTTTCAAATATATTTCTTTATTTAAAGTTTAAACCATAATTTAAATATCACTTCAAGTTCCAAAAACCCCTTTAATTTCTATATATATATATATATATATATATATATATCCATTTGGAGTATTAATATTTCAAAACTAAAGTTGGATTTTCTTCTTTCAACAATTAATATTCTATTATTTAGTCTTGAATATTCATATAAATTCCATAAATAAAACTCCAATTTCTAGCAATTAAATATTTTCTCAAATTTACTTTATACTAGAATTTTCATTTTTAATTCATCTTGGAAAATCCAGTTATAAATATCATACCTTAAAATTTCCAAACTTAAACATATAAGATAAATTTCCAAATTCCATTTTCTCAATTTTTCATTTTTATTCAACAGGTTTATACACAACTTAATTTTCAAATTTTTAACTTCATATGTATATATATCGAAGAATAATATTTTATAAAATATCAAAAATCAAATTTTTATAAACCGTATCCCATCCAAACCATAGAAATCACTTTAAAATAATTTATATATAGACCACGGTGCCTGTATATAATTATCTATCCTATGGTCAAGTGATACGGATATTTATCATTTCAATCCGCAATTTAAAAATAAAATTTTGCGGTTGTATATCATATCAAACCACAATCCCGAATGAAACGAAAAATGCATGATAACTTGCAGTTTAATGATATACAATAAAACATCCATTCATCAAAATCATCCATCATCCACATCACAATCGTCATCCAATAATAAATCAATATAAATATATATCTGATAATATATAACAGGTAATACTGGCAGTTATACTCAAAATAAAATTTAACAACTATTAAACTAACAGTTTATATTCATTAATAAATTTTATAACTGTTTACTAGCAGTTTATATGCAAATAAATTAATTCTAACTATCAATTAATATGCAATAAATAAAATAAATTAACATTTAAATTAAATAACCCGATTTAACAGATATGATTGAATAAACATGCCAAACAGTCATAAATAAATTTCTGCTCATATCTAAAATGAATTTAACAAACATAAAAACTTTTAGATGTTGTGAGTGGGTTAAAACACTCACCTTTTGAATTTAAATCGAATTTAAATTCGATTTAAACCCAAAAATTGACCAGTCTCCAAATCAGTCCAAACCAGCGTCAACAGATCCGAATTTTAAATGTTGATCCTAACAAAAGAAATTTCGCGCGAAATGGATAACGTATGAGAAAGTTATGTCAAAAATTTGATTGAAAACAAAAATTAAAATAAATGAAAAAAAAAGAACAGCAACATACTTAAATCTCATCCACGTCAGCCCTATACTCTTCCCCTTTTCATGCATTGACCGTGAATCCCCAGGCTTTCACGAATTTTGCTTGAACCCAAAAAGCGTGACCATCTCAAGCTTTGACCGACTGCCACGTCCACCACCGACCACCGGAGAGCACCGCACCACCGCCGTTGGACTCGGCTCCTCCCCCTCTACCTTCGGCCTGAGGCCGCACGTCTCCGGTGCCTCACAGGAAATCGCGCCGCCGCCCCAAAGATAGCCTGCCGAAACCCTAATCGCAAATTCCAGTCGATCTGGCCGTTGATTCGATGCAATAACCACACAGATCTAACCCCCTCAGTCCCCTCTCCAATACCCAGAAATCGTTTTCCGATCGGACGAGTTTTGTTGCGACGATGATGAGTGGCCGAAAATGGTTTGAATTTTACTGGACGAACGAACAACTGAATCGAGAAACGAATCACGGATCTGTGACGTATACATCGACAGCTACAACATATATTTTTTTGAGAATTTTCTGGAGAGTTTGAATTTTCACTTTTGATTTTGAACTGTAGATAGATCTAGGTTTTGCAACCATTGAGGAAGAGAAAGAGATGAAGAAAATGAACGTATAGACAAATGATAGAAGATGGAGGCTAGGGTTTATGATCGTCTATTTATAAGTAGGGTTGGATTGGAGTAGATAGAACAGATAGATGAACGTACGGAACAAACTATGGCCCAAAAAGCCCGTTCTAACCCCAGAACGAAATTTATTAAACCCATATATCCAAATAGGTATTTTAAAATATTTGAACGCGATGGAAAAAGTTTCACGTCCAAATTTGATTGTATGGAGAAGTGATGCTGAAAATAAAATTTCCAAATTGATTTCAAATTGATTTTAATTGAATCGATTTCAAGGCGTTTTGCATCCGTACGATCAAACGACAAGTCCGATCGATACGAAACTTGAAACCCTACAATAATTCACCGATACGGATCTGATGAAACTGGTTTCGTTGAAATCCGAGTCCGTGGCCAAAATGGCTATTTTTAAAATAATTAAATAAATTAAAATAAATTATAAAAATCAAATTTTATATCTAAATTCTAAAATTTGACCAAATTTTATCGCTTTTATATTTCTTAATCAATTTAAATGGTTTAACAAGTTTAGGTGTGAATTATAAGTTGATAAGTCTATCAATTTCAGTGTTAATTTCTCCGCTTCCTTATATTTAGGAATTATAAATTAAATTCTCAAAACCCATTTCTAAGATTTCAACTTTTATATTCTCACCTTTTATCAAAACAAGGATGCCACTAACATTGGTTCATGATTTCATGTTATTATCCTTAAAGTCCATCTTAATTTCAATAACGTAATATTTTACTGTTAAATTCCATTTTATTATGCAATAAATGCAATTGTTGAATTTGATACTCAAATTAATTTATAAATCCTGCTTTCTATAATCTATATCAACAAAGGGTACAATTATAAATAGAATTAGCATTAGCATTAACTTCATCTTATCGAATTAACTACTTCAATTACAAAACAAATCTACGCTAACTGCACGATTTAAGTCAATTAATTGAAATTAAGTCTACATTATATGTTATAAATTATACATTGGAACCTCAATAAATTTCGTTTATTGATTTAAAATCTTTCTATTCAGTAAATAGACATTTTATGGGTATAAATAACATTTGAATTAAAATACATCTCATTAGTGTAAGCTTCATTTCTTATAAATCCTCCTTTACTAACTAGACACATTAACAACCAAAATAATTAATTTAGATTTATTTAAAACGATTTCCATTCTTAACTTAATATACTCAATAAATGTTTAACCTAAATAATTGTTACCCTTTTACATTCAAATTCACTTACAACTATTATTAACAACACTGTTGCCATAGATTTAGATTTTATTAAATAAATTAGATGAATGGGTAAAATTTTGTAATTATCCCAAATGCCAAATATATTTATGCATTAATTACTACTTATTATTATGAATTCATTTATTAATTTACTAGTTGCCTTTGTCATCTTATTTCCTATTTACTACCAAACTTCCTACTTAGTTATAGTTTATCAATATATACATACCTAGGCAAATCAAGATCTTGTCCTTTCTGTTATTTCAATTAAATCGGGTATGCACAAATAAATTGTTAATTAACTTATTCCTACAAAATTATTTACATACATTCAGTTCCAAATTTTATAGAATTAAATTCTAATTACTTACCACTTAATCCATCAATCATACATTCTATCCAAACATGCATTTTAAAACTTTTTATTTTAAATAAATTATTCAATGTTGACATCCACTAAATAAAATTTACTTTCATTTGTATAGTTGCAATTCAATTCAGTTATTATTTCATTAATACTATTTCCGATTCATATCTTCCAGTATTAATTTCACAAACCAATTTAATCAACAAATTATAACTTATAACCACAAACGCCAATTTACGTTATTTCAATTTATTGCCATATAAACATTTAAACTTTTAACCTTTAATTACAGTTACTATATCTAATTCCTACATTTACTCAAATAAAATCTTAAGACTTTTATTTTCATTCTAAATTAGATTAGAAATCATATTAAATTAACTCATTTAATATCATCGAATTTAACGGGTCGTTACAGCATTTATAAGGGTTTACCCGTATTCCGAACACAACGGAACGTGTTTCGGAGCCTAATTAAGTCATATGTGGAAGATAGCCTTTTGAATCGAGTTTAAATATTAAATTATCGATTTTAATTTCAACACGTTTCTCACCCGTACGGACAAAAGGTAACTCCAAACGCTATGAAAATTGAAATCCGATAATAACTAACTATTACGGATCCAATGGAATTAGTTTCGTCGAATTCCGAGACTGTGCCTCGGAAAGCTATTTTTAAATATTAATTTAAACGATATAATTTCAAAACTGAACAAATCACTATTAAATTCAATTTCAAAACTTCTATTATCACAATGTCAATATAAATTTTACAAGCTTTCAAATTATTTTTATCAGGCTTAAAACTCCAGAATCAACATTTTACCCAACTTCAAATTATTTTATTTAAAAATTAAATTATCAAATAAATGGTGATATTTGAATTCAAGTTAAAAATTAACTTTTAAAATTTTAAAATCAGTTGAATATTCCAATTTCAAATGCTCAAAAATTCTGGGTCGTTACAATTTCACACTTATTTATGCTATTTCAACTCATAATAATTCCATTTCTATCCTGCACAAATTCTATTTTAATTTGATTCTCATCCAATCAAACTCCATCCGTTTAAATTTAATTAGTATATTCATTTAATCAATCTAAATTCTAGTTCACATTCAATAATTTATTTCTGAATTGTACTTTATTAATAGCAAGGCCACTTTAAATCATTTCTACACACTTGAATTTATTTACAATTCAAACCATTACTATTGTAATCCAATTCCATTAAACTTTCAACTTTTTATTACCAATTTAAATCCCATTAGCATATCCAATTAACTAGTTTATTCCAAATTAGTACACTCCCATCTTACAATTCAATATTTGATTTTTTATCTTCAAAAATCACTTTAATAAATTTTCTCGAGTTTAATCTATTTTATAATTCATGTTGGGATTTTTATTTCATTCCGAAATACCAAAGTAATTTATTTTGGTCCTTATTTCACTATTCAAATTCTCATAGGTCACGTGCTTATATTTTCATACTTCCATTCATTTAAAATCAAGCACATTCCCATTCCATTTCAACTCGAGATCCTTACTTAACCCAAGCATATTTTTATTTATTCCAATCCAATTCAACTTACTTCCATTTATTTAAGTAAGAATTTTATTTCATTCTATATTACCAATAAATCTTTGAATTCATTTTAATTCAGTTCCATTTTATTCAGATACAACTAAATTTTATCTTCAGCTTAGTTCAAATCCAACTCGATATTAAACTTAGTTTAAGTTCATTCATTTCAACTTAATTTTATTCCTCCATCCTGTAGCGACCAATAAAATTTTATTAATTTTTTTTTTTTGGTTTTATAACGTATTTAATTTGGATTTTTAGAAATTATTAATAATAATAATTTTGAAATAAAAATTTGATATTTGGATTACGTATAATTTTATAGTTTAAACCAATAAGTTGTAGTTGTATATGGCTTGCATCTTATTCTATAATAACCAGTGTATATTTTGCTGTCTACTAGTATAATACTATATGTTAGTTTATTTATGTGTATCGATCTAAACAATGATTTTAAAATAATAATAAAAATATACATACATACATATATATAATTGGATTTGCGTTTGAATTTAGAAAATGATTTTGATTCATATATATAGTTATATACATAGTTATGCACATATATAGCCATAAGTTCAACTCATACCATATTAAATTTCTTTTAAAGGTTTTAGCTAAATCTATGAGTGAGCGTTGACACACCTTTCCACCTTATATTTAATTCTCTAACGTTTCAATTTGCATTCTATCCGTTCATAATTTCTTTTTTTTGTGTCAGCTGAATCAATGAGAGACTGTTACAATTTCATTTATTTGTGTACGTTTTCATTTTTATTATTGTACACATCACGGTACCTTTAAAATTGTGACTTCATTTCTTTTCTTCGGTCTCAATTATAGAAGCGTGCTGCGCACGTTATTATTAATTGCTTTGAATCTCACTACTCTATATTTATTCCTGTACGTTTTATCTTCGCTTAAATTTCTCTCTCCATTCTTTTTTCCATTTTAATACCCTTGCCTTTCCATACTCACGTGCTTTCCAATCAAGCAATAAATTATTTAAATATCCACCTTATCAACTTGACCGTTGTTATTGCATCACACTAGTATATAATTCAAATCTATCATTATTCTACCATTCTTCTTTAACAAATTATATGTAATAGTATATCATAAATGGACAGCTCATTCTCCACCCATTCATTTCTCCTATTCAATTAATAATGGAATATAAAGTTATATATTTGGTATACAATTCAAACAACCGTTACCATTCATACCTCCTAAATTCTAGCGATTGACCCCTCTATTTCCATCGGTTCAAATTTATATAAACTTTATATTCGTTACACGTTACATTCATTTATTTGACCGGTCCTTTCCTTTGTTATTTCCCGAATTTCGTGCGTTACTAACCAATGCTCCATATTTATTTGCCTTAATGATTCAGCTAAATTTAAGGATCACCGTTGCTTTTACCTTTTTGTTTATATTACCATTCCCCTATTTTAGCCGGTTGCATTTGATATTTCCTTGATTTAAGCTTTCTAACTTTTAAATTTCCACTACTCTATATTTTTTCTGTACATTTATCTTTGCTTGAATTTCTTTGTCCATTCTCCTCTTTTGCATGTGAAGCTTCTTCTGTAGGTAAATGGCTGCACCATTTTTTTTTCTTCTTCTTATTTCTTTTCTTTTTCTTCTTCTTTTTCATCCTTTTCTTTTGTTTTCTTATTGTTTATATTGCTTTTCCTTTATTTTAAGCACAACATGTTTTTGTCTATTTATTTTTTTACATGTTTTGATTTTCAATGTAACATAAAAGTTTATAATTTAAGCGTATATATATATATATATTTAAAAAGGATCGCTTTATATTAAGGTCACATGGTATTTGGAGAAGTATTTTTTTTAAACTATTTTGTCACTTTTATTTATATTTTACAATCCCGGTCCTAGGAGCATTTGATTGTTGGCTATACAGTTTGGGTCTATGTATTTACATTTAAAAGATAATGTTTAAATTTATGTAAAGGAAGGCAAAATTATGATGTATAAACTGGGATAGTTTAACATATATAGGCGAGGACATCATTAATTCCTACTTTCTATTTTCATCAGTTTTGGTTTATGCATTTAGTAATTCTAACTAAGCTATATATATATATATAATTGGTTTTGCAAGGTCTATAGTTATATAAAATAATATGTCGATTTTATGGATTTTTGTTTACAGTAGTGCTTCACTTTTGGTTTTAAAACATAAATAGTTATATGTTTGGCAAGTTCACATATTGCTGTTTTGTAAGATCACGTTTAATATGTATATACTTTTTTTATAGATGAGAACTTGGTTTTCAAATATATTTTTTTTAGTATGTTTTGGGATTAATTATTTAATTTAAACAAATATATTTATTTTAAGTTTATGTTTAATTTTTAATAAATGTAAGCTTGATTTGTTTATTTACTTATATGTTTGAAACGCTTGTAAATTTAATTTGCGGTGTTCAAACTTAGAATATAAATTCATATGTATATATAGTATAGGTCAGTTTTATGAATTTTTTTTATATACATATTTTTAAGTTTTATTTTATATAGTATGGTTTATATGTTAGAAAAAAAAAGGAGAGAGGTTTTATATCCATAGTTATATGTTACTGCATTGGGTAATATAGCTGTTAAGTGCTGTCTGCATTTGTACATTGATTTTTACTTGGACTGTATATATATATTGAATAACAAGTGTTTGTAGCTTTCTTTGTCGCAGTTAATATAAGCTATGTTGAAAATGGGTCTCAACATTGTTTTTTTCTTTAAACTTGCATGTGTTTATGTACATTTCAATATGAAAGTTACAATATTTATTTCAAATTTTATTACATTTGATTTTTAATACAAAACAGTGATTTTTCGTACATACGTATTTTGTTTTGATATTGGTCTTAAAAAGAAATATTAATTTAATAAGAAAATAATATATTTATTTTGATTTATATATGTATATGTGCTTTAAATGGATATTGTTTTCAAATTCTCTTATACCAATTCTCTTCATCAAACCCGGTTCTAATTTGATTCCGTCGATTCCTGTTATCAGCTTTGTCCGTCGTGCCCGTTTTCTCCATCGAATCGTATCCATCTAGCGTCGCTTGGAATTCGTAGCTCGTTTCCTTGTCAAATCTGTTTAGCCTCGAAAGGTGAGCAATCACTCACGATTAACACTTTTATATTTATTGAATTTGATTTCAATTGAAACGACAATTGAAATATGCTGTTGTATTTATTTTTAATTGTTATATATGCTATTATTTGTATCTGTTCACCTATGACACCCAACACCATTATCGGTTAATTATGTATGTGATAATAATACAGATTGGTTGATAATTGATTGTTTGATTGATTGTTGTTTAAATTGGATGTTAATTATTTTTGTTAAGTGATAACTAGTTTGCTAGTTTAATTTGAGTAGTATAGTTTACAAATTAAACGGATTATATATGATGGACCTTACTTTATTAAAACCTGACCCCGCCATATGTAAATTTGATTAGTTGAATTTGACCCATTGATTGTCGTAGAAATTGATAAATTATTCTTGAAATCTTTGAACGTAGTTTGGATTAATTGTTGTATTATTAAACTGAAAATGAAATGGAACGACAAGGGAAAACTGAAATGTAATAACCTTTAAATCTACATGAAATGATAGTGTAGATTTTAGAAATAATTATAAAAATAACAATGCGAATTAATACGATTATTTCGGGGTTATTTGATTTAATCTATTGAATTGTTATTGATTGTTGTTATTGCTTGTTTACTTACTTTGACACTATCCCTGTCATCACACTGCAAGTTCCCTTTGTTATGTTTGATTTTTGAATTAAAATGGGTTGAAAAGATAGGCCCAAGCGGGTTTCGTTTAATTAAATTTGGGATTACGGGTTGAAATGCTATCCACCCGTATACATTTAGTGTACGTATTGAAATGATAATAGCCATAACACTTTGACCATATGATAAAAAAATCTATGGTCTTATTAAATGTAAATTCTTAAATACATCTATAAAGGGTAATGATAAATATAGAGTTAATTATATCTAGTTAATCAAGATTTGATTAAATACATAAATTATGATAAATAATTTATGTAAATTTTAATCGGATAAATTTTGCAATAATATTGAAAAATTAAGGTTGGGAGATAAATTTGGGTTATTGTAAAATGATGTTTAGATAAGGATTTATTTATTTAAATCAATTTGAAATTTATCGAATGAGATATTTCACGTTTAATAAAATTTGAGAAATCTTGAGAAAGATGTAATTTAAAGTCACTAAAATGGTATTGAATAAGGGAAGGTTCAAACTAAATAATAATGATGTAAAAACCAAGAATCTATATGAAACTGTTAAATTTAACATCTAAGTATTTAAGCCATGAACTGTATTGTAATTAAATGGTTTAGAAATTTGATATGTATTTGTGACCAAGATAGTTGAATTTGTTATGTAGATAACTAATTGAATTTAAGGGAAATTGAGGTTGAACGAAATCTGGAAATTTGTATTTAGAAAACTAGATTGGGAAATTTAGGGGAAATATTAAATACTTAAAGTATGGAAACATATTGAAATGGAAAGGGTAATTAGGATATCAAATCCAGATTTGAGATTTATAATTGAGATTGAATTTAATTTAAATGGAAAGGTCAGGTTGATGTGAACGATTTGTTAAGTTAAGGAAATTGCAAGTGCTTTACCATATACAGCATTTAATATATATAAATACTATTTGGGAAATATAATTATTCGAAGTGAATTTGACATTTGGGTTTGAAGTATAAATTAAGTGAATGACCACGATGTAATAGTGTATATTTCTACCCTGTAGATAGTTCTATGGACCCTTAGAGGATGGTCATCCCAAACATCCTTTAAGTTATTTGTATTTCAGTTGATATTTCACTTGAGTTGGATTTATTGATATAAGAATGTTAATCCTGACTCGAGTGTTTTGTGTTTTGCTTTACGCTCGGGTCAGACCGAGTAATACAGCATTAGAGACTCACCTTTGGAGATTGGAGCTTCATTTGGAGATCCAACTATCGTTTCAGCTTTCAGTTTTCTAGATTGACTGGTTCAGAGAAGTCATCGGCTCGTACTGAAGACTTTTCTGTATTCAAGAGATTCTGATGTATTTTATTTTAAACTCTGATGTATATAGTAGCTTCATGAACTACTATTTTTCTATTCCGCTGCATTATATTACTCTGTGTCTGTGATCTGTGTTTGATTTATTTACTGTATATTTTAAGTTTTGCCAAATTAAATTAACAATTCGGTATTTTGAATTATTCAAGTCGTACATGTACGGTCTTAGTGTCGATTTGAATGGTCCAAAATAGCGGGTCGTTACAGTTGGTATCAGAGCTTTGGCTCTAGGAAAAACTTAGCATATATAGTAAATTTATTTACAGAATCACTTTCGCTCGAGTTGAATCTCTTCCTTTCGACTTGATTTCCTTTGAATTTTGGAATATCCCTCGGTTCCGAAATTCATCCGTGTCTCTTCCTATTTATATTAGTTTAATTGCGGAGTATCCCATAACTCCATTGAATAATTTGTAAAAGGGTGAAAACTCCTTTACAATTGGCATTAATTCACCTAGATTTCTGAAGTCACGGTTGACCGGTAGATGTCGCCCGCGACTTATAGAAGGATATCCACCTTCTACTTTGTAATAAAGATTTCCTCATTTTGCTCAAGCCTTCACACTTTGTTTCGAAACTTCCTTTGATCAAGTTTTCTCTTAGAAATTGAACCTCTATCTGGTTTGATATTGGACTCCCTGAATGATAGGAAACTATTTTGTAGATGGCAAAATCGGAAGAGCAGAAAGCAGCTCGTCGAGCCCGGAGAGCACTAGCCCGTAAGGAACAGGAGGAAGCAATGGAGAAGTGGGAAAAGATTTGGAGGGAAAGGGCAGGACCTGGACCTTATGACAATGTCATCTGTTATCGGTGTCAAGAGAAGGGACATTATGCAGCCATGTGCGGGAAGAGAGATGAAGGAAAGAAGAGTGAGGGCCAGCGTTATCGATCCAAGATCTTCTGTTTTAAGTGCCGTAGTACGGGACACTTTCCCAATCGCTGCCAAAAGGTGAAGAAAGTAAATGCTGCACCCACGGCATCAGTCGACCAATCAACCATTTGCTATCACTGTAGGCTGACTGGACATATAGCTAGGAATTGTCCTGTGAGGAAGTACGGAAGGAAGGCTGCGCTCCCGCAATTCGTTAAGGAGGATGGGTGTGTAGTGCATTTATGTAAGAAATGCAGAAGTTGGGGCCATATTGAGGGGGAGTGTTCTGGACCGATTGAAGTCCCACCCGGTAGAATTAATACCGATGCTTTGTTTATGTAAGGTGGTTCTCGGTAGATCTGTTTGTTTCAGCAGTTGTTTTTGCTTTCGATAAACTCTATTGTATCTTTTGCTTAACTGAAGTTCTCTAATAAAGTATTCATGTTCCTGTTTCGTTGATATGAAATTCAAATCTCTATCTTTATTTTGAAATCCATTCTTAGATTATCCTTTGAAAATCGGGTACGTTTGTATTTTGAAATTGCTTTATATATCAAATTTATATTTTAATAACTATGATTTTTCCTATATATAAAAAGAAATGTTTCGATAAGGATTATATACCTATATATAAATCAAATAAGAAATGTTATTCTATATAAAAAGTTTTGAAAGGATTTGAAATTTTGGAAAATTATAAGAAATTGATTTATATAAAAATGATTTATAACTGAAGTGTTAAATTTGAAATTCGAGAATTGAATTCCGGTATTTTGAAATTGGTTTTAAGATTTTGGAAATTATAGGAAAAATAGTACGATTTAAAAGTATTTTTCCGAATAAGAAATGTTTTAAATGAGTTCAAATGAATTCCATTAATTTTGAAGAAATTTCAAACGAGTTTTCAAGAAAATAGAAGTCCAGAACTCACTTATGTCGCTAGGGAATAATTTCGGTGATGAGTGCACGCATCATCGACATTGATTTTCGAGTTTCAGAGTGGGGGAGAGGCTCCTTTAATAGCTTCGCTATGCGAGTGATCTTGTAAAACCGTTTTTGATTTCAAATTCCGTAGTAATTTGATAGTTTCGAAAGAAATATGTATATATTTGAAATGATTTAAAGTATACCGGTGTTCGATCCTCGAGTTTTGAGTTGACCTAGAATAACCCTATTTATAAAAAATTGATTTCCAACTAGTGATTTGAAATCTATTGATTTGAAAGGTACTCAATTTTGGAAAGAGAATTTTATATAATCGAAGTCTATATAAGGATATTTTGATATACTATTGATTTGGAAAGTATTCATTTGAAAATGGAATCCTATATATATGGACTTTATATAAGTACAATATTTGAAAGTGATTTGAAAAAGGTACTATATGATATATATTTTCCAAATAAAGATATGGAAAGTGCCTTCTGCTTGATATCCGCTTTGTGGCCACAGCGTGGATTCATTCTATCGTTATTATTCTCTCTGATTTTGGTTTTCCGGATGTAATACTCGAGTGTTCCCACCGTGACGTGTCCCACGGTTTCTTTTTCTCTCGTGAATGCACAGCGAAATTGCCTGGCTGAGTCTTGCCTAGGGGTACGGATTGTTTCCTGGGGGAACCAGGCGGAACCATTGTGTATCCTGCAATCTGTGTAGGTCGCGAATAGTAGCGCAAGTGCCTGGCTGAGTCTTGCCTGGGGGTACGGATTGTTTCCTGGGGGAACCAGGCGTAACCATTGTGTATCCTGCACCCTACTAGTCATCATGGCGTAACTCGCAGGGCTGTGAAAGCTTACGGATATGGATTGTTTCCTGGGGGAACCAGGCGTAACCATTGTGTATCTGCGAACCATGATCGGACAAAGGTTTTGGTTTGATTGTTTTGTTTGGATCGTACTTTCCATATCTGTTTTAAAGGGTTTTTCAAGTATTTTCACTGGTTGTTGAAACAAGTCTACTAAGTACTTGAAGAATTCTAGCTTTGCGCCTGATCAACGCATGGCCAGAGTCTGCAAGAACAAGGATAAACTTGTTGAAACATCGAGTTATAAAAGTATTTTCGAAAGAAAATTTACTTTGATATAGTAGTATCTTATTATAAAAGTGTTATTATAAAGGTATTTATTATAAAATATTTTTCCCAACAAAGAAATTTGCATTAATCTTTGGAATTAAATTCCTTTGGTAAATTGAAAATTCTTGCCCGATACTATTCCAGAATCTACCTTCCTTTCCTTTTTGAATAAAATCTTTTAAAGATTGCTTATCTATATGCTACATTGGTTAATAGAAAATTTTAGTGGTATAAATATTTTTGAAGTGAATGATTTATTAATAATGTTTGAAAGGTATCTAAAGACAAATTTATAAATTTATGAATTATGGATTTAATGTTTTCAACAGCTTCTTTGTAAATATAACTAATGATGCAAATAATTGTTTTCAAATAGCTTTCATATATGTATATAGGTGTTAGTTAAACATATTAAATTTCAATGAGTTTTGGAAATTTTAAAGTATTAAAGATAGCTGAATCGCAAATAAAGTTTTCAAATGAATAATTCAAGTAAAATTATATAGTTTTAAATTAATTATTTACCCTTAACTTTCAATCTACCTTTATTTCTGGTTGTTCTATTCTCCTACCTCCTTCCTTTTCGGGGACGAAAAGTTTTGAGTGGGGGAGAATGTAGCGACCAATAAAATTTTATTAATTTTTTTTTTTTTGGTTTTATAACGTATTTAATTTGGATTTTTAGAAATTATTAATAATAATAATTTTGAAATAAAAATTTGATATTTGGATTACGTATAATTTTATAGTTTAAACCAATAAGTTGTAGTTGTATATGGCTTGCATCTTATTCTATAATAACCAGTGTATATTTTGCTGTCTACTAGTATAATACTATATGTTAGTTTATTTATGTGTATCGATCTAAACAATGATTTTAAAATAATAATAAAAAATATACATACATACATATATATAATTGGATTTGCGTTTGAATTTAGAAAATGATTTTGATTCATATATATAGTTATATACATAGTTATGCACATATATAGCCATAAGTTCAACTCATACCATATTAAATTTCTTTTAAAGGTTTTAGCTAAATCTATGGGTGAGCGTTGACACACCTTTCCACCTTATATTTAATTCTCTAACGTTTCAATTTGCATTCTATCCGTTCATAATTTCTTTTTTTTGTGTCAGCTGAATCAATGAGAGACTGTTACAATTTCATTTATTTGTGTACGTTTTCATTTTTATTATTGTACACATCACGGTACCTTTAAAATTGTGACTTCATTTCTTTTCTTCGGTCTCAATTATAGAAGCGTGCTGCGCACGTTATTATTAATTGCTTTGAATCTCACTACTCTATATTTATTCCTGTACGTTTTATCTTCGCTTAAATTTCTCTCTCCATTCTTTTTTCCATTTTAATACCCTTGCCTTTCCATACTCACGTGCTTTCCAATCAAGCAATAAATTATTTAAATATCCACCTTATCAACTTGACCGTTGTTATTGCATCACACTAGTATATAATTCAAATCTATCATTATTCTACCATTCTTCTTTAACAAATTATATGTAACAGTATATCATAAATGGACAGCTCATTCTCCACCCATTCATTTCTCCTATTCAATTAATAATGGAATATAAAGTTATATATTTGGTATACAATTCAAACAACCGTTACCATTCATACCTCCTAAATTCTAGCGATTGACCCCTCTATTTCCATCGGTTCAAATTTATATAAACTTTATATTCGTTACACGTTACATTCATTTATTTGACCGGTCCTTTCCTTTGTTATTTCCCGAATTTCGTGCGTTACTAACCAATGCTCCATATTTATTTGCCTTAATGATTCAGCTAAATTTAAGGATCACCGTTGCTTTTACCTTTTTGTTTATATTACCATTCCCCTATTTTAGCCGGTTGCATTTGATATTTCCTTGATTTAAGCTTTCTAACTTTTAAATTTCCACTACTCTATATTTTTTCTGTACATTTATCTTTGCTTGAATTTCTTTGTCCATTCTCCTCTTTTGCATGTGAAGCTTCTTCTGTAGGTAAATGGCTGCACCATTTTTTTTTCTTCTTCTTATTTCTTTTCTTTTTCTTCTTCTTTTTCATCCTTTTCTTTTGTTTTCTTATTGTTTATATTGCTTTTCCTTTATTTTAAGCACAACATGTTTTTGTCTATTTATTTTTTTACATGTTTTGATTTTCAATGTAACATAAAAGTTTATAATTTAAGCGTATATATATATATATTTAAAAAGGATCGCTTTATATTAAGGTCACATGGTATTTGGAGAAGTATTTTTTTTAAACTATTTTGTCACTTTTATTTATATTTTACAATCCCGGTCCTAGGAGCATTTGATTGTTGGCTATACAGTTTGGGTCTATGTATTTACATTTAAAAGATAATGTTTAAATTTATGTAAAGGAAGGCAAAATTATGATGTATAAACTGGGATAGTTTAACATATATAGGCGAGGACATCATTAATTCCTACTTTCTATTTTCATCAGTTTTGGTTTATGCATTTAGTAATGCTAACTAAGCTATATATATATATATAATTGGTTTTGCAAGGTCTATAGTTATATAAAATAATATGTCGATTTTATGGATTTTTGTTTACAGTAGTGCTTCACTTTTGGTTTTAAAACATAAATAGTTATATGTTTGGCAAGTTCACATATTGCTGTTTTGTAAGATCACGTTTAATATGTATATACTTTTTTTATAGATGAGAACTTGGTTTTCAAATATATTTTTTTTAGTATGTTTTGGGATTAATTATTTAATTTAAACAAATATATTTATTTTAAGTTTATGTTTAATTTTTAATAAATGTAAGCTTGATTTGTTTATTTACTTATATGTTTGAAACGCTTGTAAATTTAATTTGCGGTGTTCAAACTTAGAATATAAATTCATATGTATATATAGTATAGGTCAGTTTTATGAATTTTTTTTATATACATATTTTTAAGTTTTATTTTATATAGTATGGTTTATATGTTAGAAAAAAAAAAGGAGAGAGGTTTTATATCCATAGTTATATGTTACTGCATTGGGTAATATAGCTGTTAAGTGCTGTCTGCATTTGTACATTGATTTTTACTTGGACTGTATATATATATTGAATAACAAGTGTTTGTAGCTTTCTTTGTCGCAGTTAATATAAGCTATGTTGAAAATGGGTCTCAACATTGTTTTTTTCTTTAAACTTGCATGTGTTTATGTACATTTCAATATGAAAGTTACAATATTTATTTCAAATTTTATTACATTTGATTTTTAATACAAAACAGTGATTTTTCGTACATACGTATTTTGTTTTGATATTGGTCTTAGAAAGAAATATTAATTTAATAAGAAAATAATATATTTATTTTGATTTATATATGTATATGTGCTTTAAATGGATATTGTTTTCAAATTCTCTTATACCAATTCTCTTCATCAAACCCGGTTCTAATTTGATTCCGTCGATTCCTGTTATCAGCTTTGTCCGTCGTGCCCGTTTTCTCCATCGAATCGTATCCATCTAGCGTCGCTTGGAATTCGTAGCTCGTTTCCTTGTCAAATCTGTTTAGCCTCGAAAGGTGAGCAATCACTCACGATTAACACTTTTATATTTATTGAATTTGATTTCAATTGAAACGACAATTGAAATATGCTGTTGTATTTATTTTTAATTGTTATATATGCTATTATTTGTATCTGTTCACCTATGACACCCAACACCATTATCGGTTAATTATGTATGTGATAATAATACAGATTGGTTGATAATTGATTGTTTGATTGATTGTTGTTTAAATTGGATGTTAATTATTTTTGTTAAGTGATAACTAGTTTGCTAGTTTAATTTGAGTAGTATAGTTTACAAATTAAACGGATTATATATGATGGACCTTACTTTATTAAAACCTGACCCCGCCATATGTAAATTTGATTAGTTGAATTTGACCCATTGATTGTCGTAGAAATTGATAAATTATTCTTGAAATCTTTGAACGTAGTTTGGATTAATTGTTGTATTATTAAACTGAAAATGAAATGGAACGACAAGGGAAAACTGAAATGTAATAACCTTTAAATCTACATGAAATGATAGTGTAGATTTTAGAAATAATTATAAAAATAACAATGCGAATTAATACGATTATTTCGGGGTTATTTGATTTAATCTATTGAATTGTTATTGATTGTTGTTATTGCTTGTTTACTTACTTTGACACTATCCCTGTCATCACACTGCAAGTTCCCTTTGTTATGTTTGATTTTTGAATTAAAATGGGTTGAAAAGATAGGCCCAAGCGGGTTTCGTTTAATTAAATTTGGGATTACGGGTTGAAATGCTATCCACCCGTATACATTTAGTGTACGTATTGAAATGATAATAGCCATAACACTTTGACCATATGATAAAAAAATCTATGGTCTTATTAAATGTAAATTCTTAAATACATCTATAAAGGGTAATGATAAATATAGAGTTAATTATATCTAGTTAATCAAGATTTGATTAAATACATAAATTATGATAAATAATTTATGTAAATTTTAATCGGATAAATTTTGCAATAATATTGAAAAATTAAGGTTGGGAGATAAATTTGGGTTATTGTAAAATGATGTTTAGATAAGGATTTATTTATTTAAATCAATTTGAAATTTATCGAATGAGATATTTCACGTTTAATAAAATTTGAGAAATCTTGAGAAAGATGTAATTTAAAGTCACTAAAATGGTATTGAATAAGGGAAGGTTCAAACTAAATAATAATGATGTAAAAACCAAGAATCTATATGAAACTGTTAAATTTAACATCTAAGTATTTAAGCCATGAACTGTATTGTAATTAAATGGTTTAGAAATTTGATATGTATTTGTGACCAAGATAGTTGAATTTGTTATGTAGATAACTAATTGAATTTAAGGGAAATTGAGGTTGAACGAAATCTGGAAATTTGTATTTAGAAAACTAGATTGGGAAATTTAGGGGAAATATTAAATACTTAAAGTATGGAAACATATTGAAATGGAAAGGGTAATTAGGATATCAAATCCAGATTTGAGATTTATAATTGAGATTGAATTTAATTTAAATGGAAAGGTCAGGTTGATGTGAACGATTTGTTAAGTTAAGGAAATTGCAAGTGCTTTACCATATACAGCATTTAATATATATAAATACTATTTGGGAAATATAATTATTCGAAGTGAATTTGACATTTGGGTTTGAAGTATAAATTAAGTGAATGACCACGATGTAATAGTGTATATTTCTACCCTGTAGATAGTTCTATGGACCCTTAGAGGATGGTCATCCCAAACATCCTTTAAGTTATTTGTATTTCAGTTGATATTTCACTTGAGTTGGATTTATTGATATAAGAATGTTAATCCTGACTCGAGTGTTTTGTGTTTTGCTTTACGCTCGGGTCAGACCGAGTAATACAGCATTAGAGACTCACCTTTGGAGATTGGAGCTTCATTTGGAGATCCAACTATCGTTTCAGCTTTCAGTTTTCTAGATTGACTGGTTCAGAGAAGTCATCGGCTCGTACTGAAGACTTTTCTGTATTCAAGAGATTCTGATGTATTTTATTTTAAACTCTGATGTATATAGTAGCTTCATGAACTACTATTTTTCTATTCCGCTGCATTATATTACTCTGTGTCTGTGATCTGTGTTTGATTTATTTACTGTATATTTTAAGTTTTGCCAAATTAAATTAACAATTCGGTATTTTGAATTATTCAAGTCGTACATGTACGGTCTTAGTGTCGATTTGAATGGTCCAAAATAGCGGGTCGTTACACATCCAATTCAATTCCAATTTATATCCAAAAAATTTAATCCATTTACTTTGCTAAAATTTTTCCATTCAAGCCATAATCAATTAAATTTTCCAACAATTTAATTTCTTCACCTTTAAGCAAGTTAAATTTATTTTAACTCTCTTTTTTTCAATTTAAATTTTGATTACAACATTCACATCTCCTATTTTCCTTCCTTATTAAAAAAAATCATCTCAATTTATAAGCTTATAACCTATCTCATCAGGATTTTCAATTCATATAAGGATTCGGGATTTTCAAACACCCGGCTTTTGTTTCAGATCATTTTGAAATCATCAATATCTCAAAATCACACTTCACAAAATTTTAAACCAATCCTGGTTTTTATTCCCAACAAATATCCTTTGAAATTTCAAAAAAAAAACTAGTTCTTCTGAACAAATCAATTTGCCAGCAATCCGTCACTTAGAAACTCGAAAATGAACATCGATGATGCTGCAGTCATCATCGAAGTTATTTTCTAGCGACTGAAGTGAGCTCAATGCTATATCCCTTCCTAAAATTTATTTGAAACAATTTCCTTTCAGAAATACTTCCAAAATAATAATGCTATTATTTATCTTCAAAAACTTCGAAAAAAGTTTCCAAAATTTCCGGGATTTAAATTTCCAAATTTAATTTGAATCCAATTCTAACTGTAATCCATTTATATAATTTATGCGCATACAATTCTCCCGTTTGATTATACAAGTCATTCCAATTTTTATAATCTTATTTGTTTAAAATATTATCATCCAAACATCCAAGTTATATAACAATTTAAGAAAATATTTTTTTTATATCAAAACATATTTTTGGGTAAAATTATTTTATTTACCCGCTTTCGAAAACAATATTGTGTCGATTTGTCCTATTCAAGTTTTAAGAAACCCCTTCGATACAATTGTCCAGACTGTGCCGACGAAGGTTCATATGCCACTCAATAAATCAATCAACACAATATAAAACCATTTTTATATCCACTAAAAAATACACACTTATATCCATTAATACACTCAAACACATTCTAGAGTGCTACTGACTCTATTTCTTAAGAGTAATTCCCTATAGAGCCAAGGTTCTCGCTTAAGCTTTCAGCTCTGATACCAACTGTAACGACCCGCAAATCCGTACCCCTTAAGTCAACACTATTTTCCAACATATCAACTCAAGGTGAATGGAAATACGAACCGTTAGGTGTAACGGCCCGATATTTTCAACTATTCGCATCTGCATAAGTCGGACTTGAGTTGCTCAAAATATTAGATTGTTAATTTAAATTTGGCAAACTTAACATATACAGTAAATAAATCAATCATAGAATCACGGATACAGAGTAGTACAATAATACACAGCAGAATAAATGAATAGTAGTTCATGAAGCTACTATATAAACATCAGAGTTAGAAATAAAATACAACAGAATATCTCAGATGCAGTGAAGTCTCCAGTACGAGCAGATGACTTCTCTGAACCAGTTAATTGGATGACTGAAAGGATAGATAACTGGATCTTCAAGCAAAGCTCCAACTTCAAAGGTGAGTCTCAAATGCTGTGACCCGAGCGTAAAGCAAAACACAAAAACACTCGAGTCAGGATTAACATTCTTATATCTATAAATCCAACTCAAGTGAAATATCAACTGAAATACAAGTAACTTAAAGGATGTTTAGGATAACCATCCCCCATGGATCTACAGAACTATCTACGAGGTAGAAATATACACTATAACACCGTGATCCTTTCAAATTAATTTATATTTCAAAACCAAAATATCATTTTCACTTCAATATAAAAATAGATATATATTGATTTTGAAAAATTTATAAAGTAAAGTATTTATAATTTCCCCAAGTTTCACCGATCACTTCAAAAATCAACTCGACTTTCCTATTCAGATTAAATTAAATCTCAAATTTCAATTTCCATTCAATTTAGTCTTCTAAAGAACAAATTCAAATTTTATCAATTTCAAATACAGATCTAAATCACAATTTAACTATTTAAGTCCCGTATTTCAAAGCTTCAACAATTCAAACTAAACCTAACAGTTTCGTATAGATATTGATTTAACTTCATTATTATTTATTCTGGAAATATCCACTCAATATTACTTATATAGCCTTATATTATGATTCATTATATTTGCCTTCAATTTCATTAAACGTGAATATTCATTAAATCACTAAAGTCAAAGTTATGTTATGAACTATATTTTAAGTTTTCAAATTCAATAAGTTTCGAATTTGATTTAATTAAACAAAATTATTAATTAAATACCATTCCAATTAATTCAAATTTATCTTCCTTAACATATACAAACATTGGAATCTATTTAAAATAAAATACTTAAACATATTCTATTAATTAAATTAAAGTTTACTATTAAATCTACTTTACATTAAACATATTTATATATAAAAATATTTCCAATATTAAATAAACCCTATATTTCTCCTAAAGCCATAGAAACTCATTTCAAAATATTTATATATGGACCACCGGCGTCTGTATATACTTCTATCATATGGTTAAGTGATACGGATATTTATCATTTCAATCCGTAATTAAGTGTGTGTGTGTGTGTATATACGGGTAGATATCATTTCGACCCGTAATCCCAATTCAGTTCAAATTTAAATCGCTTGGGTTTATCATTTCAACCCATAACGATTTTCTCCTATTCTAAAGTCCATTCGGGTATGTATTATTTCAACCCATATTGAATTCTATACTAACAGGGAACTTGCAGAGTGATAGCAGATAATAAAATAATAACACGCATATATCATCAATAATTTAAATAAAATATAAACAACAGGATATGGTGTCATATCCCACAGGTGAACAATTACACATAATAGCATATATAACAAAATAACTACAGCATTATATTTCAATTGTCTTTTCAATTGAAATCAAATTTAATAAAATACAAGAACTTTAATTGTGAGTGATTGCTTACATTTCAAGGCTTGAGATTTTGACGACTCGACAAGATACGAATTGGATCACGATTTAGACCATCGAATAGTCCAAACAACAACTCAAAGCAAAGTAAGATCTGAATGCGAATTGGACGAACAAGGCTGATGATCAAGAATTGATAAAATGATTCAGAACTGGATCGATGAAGGTAAATGGTATATAGGTTGATTTATATACTAAAGTCAAACATATAAAATAAATTGTATGCTGTAATCAAAACAATATTTGTTATAAATTTAGTACCGACGAAATCATCTTAAGTTCAAAATAGTATGTATATGTATAAACAAATATATGTAAGATATTTATATATATATACCACCCACTACATTCATGTTACTCAAATGTATACATACCCATTATAAATCTATGCAGACCCATCAACATACAAGTATAAGTTATATAGTAACCTTTAAAATTCTATTATGACTCACACTATAAAATGTAACTGTAACTATTTATAACAAAATATATATAATAGGTTTTAGACTATGAATATATGCACAGCCTACACAAAATATATGCACAGCCTTTTACAAAATATATGCACAGCCTTTTAAATTTTCAAATATATACAAATCCTCACTGCTATAAGCTAACCCACCCACTGCAACACGAAACAACCTACGTATGATTATTTATGTATTATTTTAAATATAAAGTAACGTGCCTATAACACAAATATAAACTTATATACTAATACATCATTACGTATCAGTTATGCGAATAATTACAGTGACATATGTAACTTACATTTTTATCAACAATAAAATTCATTACTACAAATGATATATATAATAAATTTGAATATAACCAAGAGATTATAACATACTTTTTAATATAAATTATAAATAAAAGGTCTGAATGTAAAACCCATGTGTTAAAACACATACATTAAAACTGTAAAATAAATATACTTATATATATGTGAACATATTATTTATATAAGACTTGTTGCAAAAAAATGATCGATTTAAAAATAATGATATAAATCTAAATATATTCAGCTCTTACAATT
Source organism: Allium cepa (assembly GCA_030765085.1). Classification (NCBI taxonomy): domain Eukaryota; kingdom Viridiplantae; phylum Streptophyta; class Magnoliopsida; order Asparagales; family Amaryllidaceae; genus Allium; species Allium cepa. Next base: position 337,348,925 of record CM060932.1, on the reverse strand, counting down.
ATATATATAAACTAATATGCAGACCCTATATGTAAAATATGGCTAAATATGCATACATGCTCCTGTTTATGTAACCAATTGTATGTTGACTAGTGTGTATACAACAATTGTATATATAAGCTATTTACAAATCATCAGCGTAATATATATATATATATAAGACAACTTGTAATAATTCGTATGAATTCATATATATAAGTATAAAAAGGTAAACAGATTATAGCTTTTAACTTTTAGGTAAACACAACACAATATATTTATAATATAGATATTACCTTGTATAAAAGAATTGCAAAGGTTGCAGAAGAAAGGAGAAAGGTGGGGTTTGGAAAATAAAGGAGGAGGGGACTGCTATCTACAAGCATGCGAAATATATTTTTTCTTTTTCAAAGAGAACAAAATGAGCAGTTAAATGGAGAAGAGTGCCACTTATATCCTTTGTTGTACTCTTTCATAAGCAATACCAGATGACTGAGAAGAGAAAGTGAAAGGACAAAGACAAACGTATAGATTTATATTGGGAATATCAAGGCCAAAAGTGAATAAATATAAAGATGAATAAAGTAGGCCGTTTAAAATTTAATGAATGCAAAGTAACGTATAACGTTTTATGAACGCAAAAATAACGTACCGATATAAATGTAAAGTAACGAATATGGAAAAATTTAAGCGCAAATAAATGAAACGAAACGTACACAAATAAATGAAAACCAATGAAGTTAAAAAGGCAATAATAGTGTAAATGTGAATCGTTGCCACATAAACAAATAAAACGTATACGAATCTTTTACCGGTTATGTGATGGCAACGGTCACCCTTAATTGAGCTGAATAATAAAAGAAAATTCTATTGTTTGGGCACCACGTTTCAAATTTGAAATGTAAAGTAAAATATAAGGGAGGAAATCAATTGAAAGGTAAATGAAAAGCTGCACGTTTTAGGCCTATCCACTTTCTTTTGAACGAACATGTGTATGCGGTGCATTTTGTTTCAGTCTCAAGATGAAAGCAATATTATAAAACGTTATAAAGAAACGTATGGAAATAAATATAAGCAGTTTTAGTGGAAAGAAAATGAATGGCTTGAGTGACCAAGTGACATGAAGATTTTTAATACATGCATAACATATATATTAAAATTTTAAAGCAGGAACGAAAAAGTGAAAAAAAGAAAGTAGAAATAAAAGGTCATGAAAAGTAGCAATGAGTATATATGTTAGAAAAGTAATAATTTTATTAGCAACGGTCATCCACTGATTTAGCTTCCTTATTCAAGCGAATAAATAATGTGGTCTAGCTGTAACGTTTCAAATTTTGAAACAAAGGAAATAGAAATGGGACATGTTGCAAAAGGAAAGCCACACATAAATGGAATAAAACGTTAACAATGAAACGTGCCACATTCAATGGAAACAAGCTGAAATGATAACGTCATGCGTGGGAATTAAGGACAATAAAGTAGAAAGTATGAGAAACGTAAAAGTGAATAAACGAATGAATGCAAGCTACAGATATATATATAAAAAAATGATGTAAAATATTATGTTTCTGCAAGAGAGAAGAGAAAACGTTTGAAATGGAATAAATCGGGAAGAAACAAACCCGAAATGAAATAGCAATGGATAGAAAATTAAAGAGCTACAGCACGAATACAGGGAGTAATAAAAGTGAGGTATTGATTGGTTTGTAATTGATGTAAAATTTGAATGGACAGGAAAGAAATAAAATTTATGGTAACAGTCGATTCCCTTGATTTCATGCAAATTTCTGAATCAATTATAACTAAACGTAATACAAATATTAATTTTTTTTCTTTCAAAATTTTATTATTAATAATTTCTCAAAAATCCAATTCAATATGTTATAAACCAATTAAAAATTGCTAAAATTTTATGGGTTGTTACACTCTCCCTCACTCAAAACTTTTCGTCCCCGAAAAGGAACAAAGTAGGAGAATAGAAACAACCAGATGAAAAATTAGACTTTGAAAAATAAATTAATAAATTTATTTATAACCATACACTTTTTTTTATTTAAATTAATTCTCATTTTATTATATCCATTCAATTAATTATGAGATCAATTATTTATAAAACACTAGAATTTTTTTACTATTAAACCAGGTAGTATATAAATAAACAATATTTTAAAGGATATATTCAAAAGAAGGAAAGAAGGAAAGAAGATAGATTCGGGAAAGAGAATATAGGTGAATAAATAAAGCTGAGTAGATAAAGTAGATTCAAAAGAATAGTATCGGGCATGAATAATTAATTCAAACCATAAGAATTTCAATTCCAAATATTAATACAAATTATTTTGTTGGAAATACCTTTATAATAAAATACTTTTATATTGAAACAAATTTTCCTTTCGAAAATACTTTTATAACTCGATGTTTCAACAAGTTTATCCTCGTTCTTGCAGACTCTGGCCATGCGTTGATCAGGTGCAAGGCTAGAATTCTTCAAGTACTCAGTAGGCCCGTTTTCAACACCTAGTGAAAATAGTTGAAAAACCCTCAAAACCGATATGGAAAGTACAATCCAAAAAAAAAACAACCAAACCAAAACCTTTGTCTAACCGTGGTTCGCAGATACACAATGGTTACCTGGATCCCCTAGGAAACTATCCACATCCGTAAGGTTTCTCATCCCTGCGAGTTACGCCATGATGACTAGTAGAGTGCAGTATACACAATGGTTACGCCTGGATCCTCCAGGAAATAATCTGTACCCCTAGGCCGTCTCAACCAGGCAGTTTCACTACTAATGCGACCTACATTGAGTGCAGGATACACAATAGTTACGCCTGGATCCCTCAGGAAACAATCCGTACCCCTAGGCCAGCTCAGCCAGGCAGTTGCGCTATGCAGTCGCGCTCATAAGAAAAACCGTGGGTTACGCCACGGTGGGACACTCGAGTATCACATCCGGAAAACCAAAAATCGGAGAGAATAATATCGATAGAATGAATCCACAATGTGGCCACAAAGCAGATATCAAGCAGAAGGCACTTCCCAAATCTTTACTTTGAAAATATATATCATATAGTACCTTTCAAATCACTTTCAAATGACATACTTATATAAAGTCCATTATATAGGATTTCATTATCAAATCGAATACTTTCCAAAATCCATAGTATATCAAATCATACTTATATAGACTTCGATTATATAAAATTTCTCTTTCAAAATTGAGTATCTTTCTTATACAAATCCATTTTATATAATTTTGATAACTTCCAAATCAAGTATTTAGTAACATTTAATTCTCAAATTTCAATCTATTTCAATATCAATTCAGTTTCAAAATCATATATGATTTCACCAAATCATTTCTTCCAAATTAAATATCTTCAGTTTCATACTTTCTAAAATGATTGGTTTAGAAAACAATCCAAGTTTCCAAATTAACAAAATTCAAGTCAAGCAAATTCATTTCGAAAAATCATCATATACGTACTGGGTTTTACATTCCAATCTATTTACAAAACCAAATGTTTTCTCAAAATCAATTATACCCAAAATGGTTTCCAAATTTATAACTATCCCTTTAAAACCTTTAAACTATTTATTTCTATGTGGAAAAATCCAATTTTCCTTTGCAAATTATTTATTTAACAAAAGTTTCAAATTACTTAAGTCATACTCTTCATACTTTAAACATAAAAAACTAAACTTATATTCTTTATCAAATATTTTATACTCTTTGAAATTTATTAGTTTTAAAATTTTAAACCTTGATTTGGAAGTGCTCGAACCTTCAAAATAGTCGGTGAAAACAAATTTCAGATCCAAGAGTTGGAAATCAGCAACAAATCAGTAAATTAATTTTTATAAATAGAGTTATACTAAATCAAATCGAAAACTAGAGGATTGAACACCGACTTCCCTTAAATTATTTTAAATATAGATATATGTATATATATCTTTCGAATATCGAATTATACTTTGGAATTTGAAATCAAAATTTGTTTCACAATATCACTCGCATAGCAAAGCTACTAAGTGGCCTCTCCCCTACTCTGAAACTCAAAAATCAATGTCGATGATGCATGCACTCATCACCGAAATTATTTCCCAGCGACAAAAGTGATTTCTGGAATTCTATTTTCTTAAAACTTCTTTAAAAAATCTCTTCGAAATCATTGGAATTCATTCGAAACATTTCTTATTCGGAAAATATCTTTTAAATCATATTATTATATATTTTTTCCAAAATCTTAAAACCAATTTCAAAACACCGGAATTCAATCTCTCGAATTTCAAATTAAAACCCTTCGGTTATAAATTATTTTTATATAAATCCATTTCTTATATAATCTTCAAAATTTCAAATCCTTTCGAAACTTTTATATATATAATAACATCTCTTATTCGTTTTATATATAGGTAGATAATCCTTATCGAAAACATTTTCTCCTTTATATATAAAATAAAATCATAGTTACCCAAATAAAAATTTCGATATATAAAGAAATTTAAAATAAAAATAAAACCCGATTTTCAAAGGATGATTCAAGAATGGATTTCAAACAAAGATACAGATTTAAATTAGAGGAACTCTAATCAATAGAATCCTAATTCGACTATAGACTCGATCGAAGGTGAGATAATTAAATTACAAAATAGAAGATGGATGTACTTCCATAAATCACGGGCGACCTTAACCGGGTCAACCGTGACTTCAGGAATATAATTGATGCGGAATTCCAAAACAAATCGACATTCGATCGCCAGAGATAGAATTGGGCATATCAAGATATAACCGCATCATAAACCGAGGATACAGAAATCTCCGGTGAATCAATGCGAATTTTAAAGGAGTTTTCAACCCTTTTACAAATCATTCGGTGGAGTTATGGGATACTCCAGAATCAAACGAATATAAATAGGGAGAGACAAGAATGAATTTCGAAACCGAGGGGCATTCCAAAATTTAAAGGAACTTCTAATCAAGAGAAAGGAGTCCAAGCTCGAATGAAAGTGATTTCGTAATTAGATTTTATATACATGCTAAATTTGCCTAGAGCCAAAGCTCTGATACCAAATGTAATGGCCCGATATTTTCAACTATTCGCATCCGCACCAGTCAGACTTGAATTGCTTAAAATATCAGATTGTTAATTTAAATTTGGCAAACTTAACATATACAGTAAATAAATCAATCACAGAATCACAGATGCAGAGTAGTACAACAATATGCAGCGGAATAAATGAATAGTAGTTCATGAAGCTACTATATAAACATCAAAGTTTGAAATAAAATACAACAGAATATCTCAGATGCAGTGAAGTCTCCAGTACGAGCAGATGACTTCTCTGAACCAATCAACTAGATGACAGAAAGGATAGATAGCTGGATCTTCAAGCAAAGCTCCAACTTTGAAGGTGAGTCTCAAATGCTGTATCACTCAGTCTGACCCAAGCGCAAAGCAAAACACAAAAACACTCGAGTCAGGATTAACATTCTTATATCTATAAATCCAACTCAAGTGAAATATCAACTGAAATACAAGTAACTTAAAGGATGTTTGAGGTAATCATCCCCTAAGGATCTATAGAACTATCTACAAGGTAGAAATATACACTATAACACTGTGGTCCTTTCAAATTAATTTATATTTCAAAACCAAAATATCATTTTCACTTCAGTATAAAAATAGATATATACAGATTTTGAAAAATTTATAAAGTAAAGTATTTACAATTTCCTCAAGTTTCACCGATCACTTCAAAAATCAACTCGACTTTCCAATTCAGATTAAATTAAATCTCAAATTTCAATTTCCATTCATTTTAGTGTTCTAAAGAACAGATTCAAATTTTATCAATTTCAATTACAGATCTGAATCACAATTTAACTATTTAAGTCCCGTATTTCAAAGCTTCAACATTTCAAACTAAACCTAACAGTTTCATATAGATCTTGATTTAACTTCATTATTATTTATTCTTGAAATATCCACTCAATATTACTTATATAGCCTTATATTACAATTCATTATATTTGCCTTCAATTTCATTAAACGTGAATATTCATTAAATCACTAAAGTCAAAATTATGTTATGAACTATATTTTAAGTTTTCAAATTCAATAAGTTTCGAATTTGATTTAATTAAACAAAATTATTAATTAAATACCATTCCAATCAATTCAACTTTATCTTCCTTAACATATACAAACATTGGAAATCTTTTTAAAAAAAAATACTTAAACATATTCTATTAATTAAATCAAACTTTATTAAATTAAAGTTTACTATTAAATCTACTTTACATTAAACATATTTATATATAAAAATATTTCCAATATTAACTAAAACCCTATATTTCTCCTAAAACCATAGAAAATCATTTAAAATATTTATATATGGGCCACCGGCGTCTGTATATACTTCTATCATATAGTTAAGTGATACGGATATTTATCATTTCGATCCGTAATTAAGTATATATATATACGGGTAGATATCATTTCGACCCATGATCCCAATTCAGTTCAAATGAAAATCGCTTGGGTTTATCATTTCAACCCATAATGATTTTCTCCTATTCTAAAGTCCATTCGGGTATGTATCATTTCAACCCATAGTGAATTCTATACTAACAGGGAACTTGCAAAGTGATAGAAGATAATAAAATAATAACAGGCATATATCATCAATAATTTAAATAAAATATAAACAACAGGATATGGTGTCATATCCCACAGGTGAACAATTACAGATAATAGAATATATAACAAAATAACTATAGCATTATATTTCAATTGTCGTTTCAATTAAAATCAAATTTAATAAAATACAAGAACGTTAATCGTGAGTGATTGCTCACCTTTCGAGGCTAGAGATTTTGACGACTCGACAAGATACAAATTGGATCACGATCTAGACCATCGAATAGTCTAAACAACAAATCAAAGCAAAGTAAGATTTGAACGCGAAATGGACGAACAAGGCTGATGATCAAGAATTGACAAAACGAATCAGAACTCGATCGATGAAGGTAAAAGGTATATAGGTGGATTTATATACTAAAGCCAAACATATAAAATAAATCGTATGCTATAATTAAAACAATATTTGTTATAAATTTAGTATCGACGAAATTAACTTAAGTCCAGAATAGTATGTATGTGTATAAACAATATATGTAAGATATTTATATATATACCACCCACTACATTCATGTTACTCAAATGTATACATACCCATTATAAATCTATGCAGACCCGTCAGCATACAAGTATAAGTTATATAATAACCTTTAAAATTCTGTTATGACTCACACTTTAAAATATAACTGTAACTATTTATAACAAAATATATATAATAGGTTTTAGACTATGAATATATGCACAGCCTTTACAAAATATATGCACAGCCTTTTACAAAATATATGCACAGCCTTTTAAATTTCCAAATATTTATAAATCCTCACTGCTATAAGCTAACCCACCCACTGCAACACGCAACTACCCACATATGATTATTTATGTATTATTTTAAATATAAAGTAACGTGCCTATAACACAAATATAAACTTATATACTAATATATCTATACGTATCAGTTGTGCGCATAATTACAGTGACATATGTAACTTACATTTTTTCAATAATAAAATTTATTACTGTAAACGATATATTTAATAAATTTGAATATAACTAAGAGATTGTAACATACTTTTTAATATAAATTGTAAATAAAAGGTCTGAATGTAAAAACCATGTGTTAAAACACATACATTAAAACTGCAAAATAAATAGACTTATATATATGTGAACATATTATTTATATAAGACTTGTTGCAAAAAAATGATCGATTTAAAAATAATGATATAAATCTAAATATATTCATCTCTTACAATTATATATATATATATATAAACAAATATGTAGACCCTATATCTAAAATATGGCTAAATATGCACACATGCTCCTATTTATGTAACCAATTGTATGTTGACTAGTGTGTATATAACAATTCTATGTATAAGCTATTTACAAATCATCAGCGTACTATATATATATATATATATATATATATATATATATAAGACAACTTGTAATAATTCGTATGAATTCATATATATAAGTATAAAAAGGTAAATAGATTATAGCTTTTAACTTTTAGGTAAATAGAACACAATATATTTATAATACGGATATTACCTTGTATAATAGAATTGCAAAGGTTGTAGAGGAAAGGAGAAAGGTGGGGTTTGGAAAATAAAGGAGGAGGGGACTGCTATCTACAAGCATGCGAAATATTTTTTTCTTTCAAAGAGAACAAAATGAGCAGTTGAATGGAGAAGAAGGCCACTTATATCCTTTGTTGTATTCTCTCACAAGAAATACCAGATGACTGAGAAGAGAAAGTGAAAGGACAAAGACAAACGTATAGATTTATATTGGGAATATCAAGGCCAAAAGTGAATAAATATAAAGGTGAATAAAGTGGGCCATTTAAAATTTAATGAATGCAAAGTAACGTATAACGTTTTATAAACGTAAAAATTATGTACCGATATAAATGTAAAGTGACGAATGTGGAAATATTCAACCGCAAATAAATGAAAACAAACGTACACAAATAAATGAAAACCAATGAAGTTAAAAAGGCAATAATAGTGTAAATGTGAATCGTTGCCACATAAACAAATAAAACGTATACAAATCTTTTACCGGTTATGTGATGGCAACGGTCACCCTTAATTGAGCTGAATAATAAAAGCAAATTTCTATTGTTTGAGCACCATGTTTCAAATTTGAAATGTAAAGTAAAATATAAGGGAGGAAATCAATTGAAAGGTAAATGAAAAGCTGCATGTTATCGGCCCATCCACTTTCTTTTGAATGAACATGTGTATGCGGTGCATTATGTTTCAGTCTCAAGATGAAAGCAATATTATAAAACGTTATAAAGAAACGTATCGAATTAAATATAAGTAGTTTTAGTGGAAAGAAAATGAACCTCTTGAGTTACCATGTGACCTGTAGATTTTTAATACATACATAACATATATATTAAAATTTTAAAGCGGGAACGAAATAGTGAAAAAAAGAAAATAGAAATAAAAGGTCAGGAAAAGTAGTAATGAGTATATATGTTAGACAAGTAATAATTTTATTAGCAAGGGTCATCCACTGATTTGGCGTCCTTATTCAAGCGAATAAATAATGTAGTCCAGCTGTAACGTTTCAAATTTTGAAACGAAGGAAATAGAAATGGGACATATTGCAAAAGGAAAGCCACACATAAATGGAATAAAACGTTAACCATGAAACGTGCCACATTCAATGGAAACAAACTGAAATGATAACATAAAGCGAGGGAATTAAGGACAATAATGTAGAAAGTATGAGAAACGTAAAAGTGAATAAACGAATGAATGCAAGCCACGGATATATATAAAAAAATGATGTAAAATATTATGTTTCTTCCAGAGAGAAGAGAAAACGTTTGAAATGGAATAAATAGGGAAGGAACATACCCGAAATGAAATAGCAACGGATAGAAAATTAAAGAGCACAGCACGAATACAGGGAGTAATAAAGGTAAGGTATTGATTGGTTTGTAACTGATGTAAAATTTGAATGGACAGGAAAGAAATAAAATTTATGGTAACAGTCGATTCCCTTGATTTCATGGAAATTTCTGAATCAATCATAATTATAAATAATCCAAATATTAATTTTTTTTTTCTTTTAAAATTTTATTATTAATAATTTCTCAAAAATCCAATTCAATACGTTATAAACCAATTAAAAATTGCTAAAATTTTATGGGTCGTTACATTAGGATTAAAGAAGAAGAGGTAGAAGAAGAAAATAGAAAACAACATCAAAATCTAACCATCGCAGTGGAATAAAATATAATAGATAATAAATGATCTTTACATGAAAACAAATATGTTTATATATTACATCATCAGAGTATACATAACACACAACTGGACAGTAATCATAACCTGCCCTCACAAAACTGAATGCACAGCTAATCAACACAGGGGAACATTTAAAACAAGTACGGGAGTACGTATCGCCATTCAGCTCGTCTCTTGAGCTCCATAGCATCCTTTCCTTTATTCTATAATACTCGGTCTGACCTGAGCATTATAGTGAAATAATACCCGAGTCAGTCTAGAATACCAACGTGAGAAAATCACACTCAATTTGATTATTAAAGTTTCAAAATCCTTTGACAAAAGCATCTCGTAAGACCACGCCACAAATAAACATGTTGGGTTTTTACCTTACGATAGCCAAAAAACTTTTTATCAAATCCTTCTGATATTATAATAGTTTATATAGAAAGTAAAATAGAATCTAGCTGAAATGCTTGCATCTCACATTTCAGCAATAGTTGGGCACAATCAAAACCGTAAAGGCGCGTAGGGAGAATGGATTTCCAACTAATGACTAGACACTGGGGTACCACCTGTCATAGTACGTGGCCTAGATTACCGTACCGAGGATTCCTCTCGATCCCTGCAACACAAGACTGGGACTACCCCTTACTGGATAATCCCGAGTAAGATCACCCTGCGGTTGGAATCAGTAAGCCCACACAGCCGAAATAAAAAGGGACATCTAGACAGGGATGAACTTACCCTAATGAGTGCTACCCACATAGCCGTGCTGCATAACCCCTGATTTTCAATCATTCCCAGTTGATGAGGCTCGAGGCTAAGCGTTATCTTTTTAGAACACATCTCTTAGAATGCTCATCGCCCACCTGACGATGTTCTGAAAGCATTCATCCATACAAGTCCGTCCCGGGTTGGAACGGAACCGAAGGCACTACTCCTACTACATCCATTTTGGAATCACCTCAGGATTAATAGCGACTAGCCCTTGCATTTCACTGCTCCACCTTCGAATCCAAACTCTTGTTTTCCACACGAAAACATTCAAATCAGATCGAAATGGTTTTCAGGAAATAAATCCCGATCCCGGTCTCTTCGAAATGATCGGCGAATTGGCCAATATTGATAGTCGGTTATTTAACTATCAAATAACATTCACAAACAACCATCAAACATAAATAATTTCACCAAATTATTTATTAATCTAAAAATATCTTCACAAGATACATTTCCACTTTTCAACCCTTTGAAAACAGTTTTCAAACCACACTCTTTTCATGGAACGAATTCTCAAATATTTATTTCCACTGAAAATACCAAGCACAATACTTTAGATTTTTAAAATAATTTAAAACACTTTATTATCAATTATACTTTAAATTAAAATAAAAACTACTTTAATACCTTATTCAAAAATATATACTTTAAGAATATTTAAAATAAGCTGCTTTATAAAATATAAAACTAAATTTTTCTCTTTTAGAAACATAGTACTAAGCCACCTTTAAATAATTACTACTATAATAAATTTGAAAAAAAAACTTACTTTTAAAATTAAACATTTAAAAATAATAAATTTAATAAAACATACTCTTTTTCTTAAAAACAACTTTTAACTTTTAACTTATACTTATAAATTTGTTTTGAAAACGTACTTGGCTATCCAGGGCAATACGCTTCTCTTCACAGCTTTTAAAAATAAACCACTATTTATTTTTAAACAAATTTAACCATTCCTTTAATAAATTCCCACTGTGAATTTATTCTTCCAAATATCCACTGATATATTACTTCACTATTATAAACCCAGCTTATAAATTCCATAGCCTCATTTTTCTTTTAAAGTTCCAATTTTAAACACTTAAATCAATTTTCAAATTGATTTCCAAATTGCTCCATTTTGATATTAATTCCTTTACTTACTCAATTTATTCAAAACCCATTAACTTTAGATTTTATATCTTAATTATGATTTAAAATCTTTTTAACTGAAAATACCAATTTCAGATTTCCCAAATTCCTTCTTTATCCTTTCAATTAAATTTAAACCTTTAAATTTAAAATAAATTCTTTATTCCTTTAAATAATATCACTTAAGTTTTTAAAATTCATTATTACTCTGTTTATTCAAAATCCCGTTTTCCATACTATGAACTATTTATTAGAATTTTAAAATCACTTTTATTCTTTTCCAATTCATTCTTAAATTTACTCAAAATCTATATAATTATTTTACTTAAAAATTCACTCTTTTATTTTCTTTTCAAAAATCAAATTCTATATATTTTGATAACTCAGTGTACCGAAATAGGTTCAAGCAAACAACAACATTCAATATTCCAATTATCAATAATATTCATCATAAAATATCAAATATTCATAACACAGAATATTAAACAATCTAAATGAATCCAGTTGGATCCCTCAAACCTGTTTTCTTGCATCCATAGATGTTAGCACAACATAAAATACCAATTCCACTTCGAGGTGGAATATTGCGGTATATGATTTTATATAATATCATCCGCTATTATGCGGCGCATGGGGTCTCATCCACTATATAATGAAAATCAATCACTCCAATATATATCATATACTACTATATATTATATAGCACATTAAATCAATTCAATCATTCAACAATTTTTTTGAATTTAACCATTTAAATTTAAATAGCAATCCAGAAGAGTAAGATTAACTCACCTTTGACTACGTAAGCAACCCATTTCCAATTCGGCTTGCTTCTTTTCAGATTTTGACATTGTATAAACGTTTGTACAATTTATTAATATTTGAATTGATCGAACAATTAGTTACTACTTACTTATTTTATTTAAACGCATTTTCCTTTAATTAATTTCTTAGTAACTAAAATAATTAAATTTAACTAAACAAATAAATCATCATCATTTTAAAATTAAACCCGTAAGTGAAAGTGTACACATGTATATTTTGTTTTGTTTTATTTTCCTATGAAACTGCATACACTAAAAAAAATAACCTATATACATTTTGAAAGTCTAATTTTTATATTAACTCTGTAACACTTTGAAATCCCTATTATTGTTTCAAAATCTTATATATATATATATATAAAATAATTCCGGTATCCTATATATATATATATATATATATATATATATATATATTAAAATATGTGTGTAAACATCTATTTTCTTTTCTGTAAATACCCAATAACTTACTTTGCAGTAAATAATTTTTTTCTGCTTTTTGTGTGTGTATATACATTAAAAATTCTCTTTTCTTTTCTGTAAAAATAAAACAGTAACTAATTATCACTTTAAATCCTTAAAACAGATTCCCCTTTTTAAAAACCTTACTGTATATTTTTTTTCTAACATATACGTACATATATTTACAGAACTAAAATAAGTTTACACCTTACTGCAATAATTTTTTTCTTTTCGAATCCATACCAATACATATATATACATTTATTTTAATTTAAAAAAATAATTATACCTCACTGTCGTGCGCACGACAACCATAAACCCCACGACTCGACTACACCGCCGACATCCCAGCCACCAAGATTGATCGCGAGCCACTCGCCAATCCCTCTTCTCCTCCCATCGCTTCCAGAACGAACAAGCGCCTTTGCCTGATAACGCAATCCCAACTCTACATGCGTACGCACCCGCAGGCCGGTCGCGATTTGGATGAGCGCTTCCTTTTCGTCGCTTCCTTCAGGAACCCCAAGGCCCTAGCTTTGATTTGCTTTTGATTCGAGAGGCTCGGCCATTGCTCCGCTCGAGTATGTCCCCATTTTTTATAACATTCGCACGAACGAATACGAAGAGGAGAGAAGAGAAATGGGGCTCGACATCTAAATTGAAGGGAGAGTTCGATTTGATTTGATTTCGAAATGAATTGGAATCGTTTCCCCCTTTTCCCTTTCTGCCGCAATACGAATTGCTTGGTCCGCCATTTTTTTTCGTTGTTTAATTTTGTTATCGGGAGGAAAAGATATAGGCGGTTCTTCGAGTAGCAGAAGAGTTGAATACATATTTTCAGAATTGAATTGGTTAATAAAAGGGATCTGAAATGAAAATGAATGAAGAGTTTGTTGATAGCTTTTCTTCAGCTGGCTCGAGTTTAAAAAGGAAATGAGGGGAACAAAAGAATGTGATTTTGAACTTGAGAAGATGGGTTGCGTGAAGCAGTGGGTGAACAGTGATTTGAGGTATTGAAAAAGTTTTGATACGAAAGAAATACAGATGAATGGAAAAGTTGACAGGTCAATTAATATATGTATACTTTTTATTTAAATTCAATTCGTCTCGATATAAATTTCAGCGCGTTCACATACCGTACGATCACACGACAACTCCAAACACTACAAAAATTGAAATCCGATAATAATACAATATTACGGATCTAATTGAACTAATTTCGTCGAAATCTGAGACTATGCTCGGAAGGCTATTTTTAGATATTGATTTAAACGATAAAATTTCAAACTTAATAAAACACTTCCAAATTCAATTTTTACACTTTTACTATCTTCAGTACTATCAATATAAATTTTACAAGCCTTTAAATTATTTTTAACAAGCTTGAAACACAAGATTAAATATTTTACTCAATCTTCAATTATTGAATTGAATAATTATATTATTCAACAAATTGCTATATCTACATTCTGAATAAATAAATTCAAGTTTTCCATACTCAAAACCCATTTATAATTAAATTTCTATATTTAAAACCACTTAAATATTCCGAATTATACATTGAAAAATCCGGGTCGTCACACTATTACCTCTTTCCCACCACGCTTGTGTATTATCGTATTCCGCTTTTCTATAGACAAAGATTTAAAACTGTCCATGTTTAACTCTGACAAATGTATTTTAAATTTCCACTGTAAGATTTTATATATTGAAATAATATATGTTATTCCATTCATGTAAGATTCTGTTCTAGGTCTATTTTTCCTTTTACCCTTAAGGAACCGCCTCTCCGGCACTCGGGTTTACGACATGTGAAAATCGAGGATGTATTAGTGTTGATTCCTAAGGGTCGAAGAAAAGGTCCTGTAACGACCCAAAATTTAATCGATATTTAAATGAATATTTAATTATATATTTAAATAATTAATAAATGAATTTTTATTAACAAATAAAAGTATTTTAAATAATAACTAATGATAATAAAATCATTTTCAAAATTTGTTTACCTATATATAGTTCATAGAGAAATAGAAAATGAAATTGAAAATTATTTTTTGACATATTGATTTTTCATTGGTTAAAAGTTATTCAAAATGTCATACCGCTATTGTAAACACACATGCACACTTTATAAATGATTTGAACGTAGTGTGTACATATATATATATATATATATATATGCATGTACATATTAGCCAACTTAAGTATATTAACATATAAGTTAAAATAAGATTTTATTTAATAAACATATATATATATATATACACACATAACATTTATAAAATGCTCTTTTTTCAACACATGATACAAGAGCATGACATGAGTAGTGCATGAGATGGAGGGAGAGTACAAATGAGGACAATTGTGAGGGGGAGAGTATGGAGAGGCATGCATATGTATATATTTTATAACAAGCACATATATAATTTTTAATCATTTTCCTAAGCCTATATATACCTTCTAACTCTCATTTTTCTCATTTTACAATCTCCTTTCTAAATTCCTAAGAACTTAAGCAAACATCTAAGGCTTCCTCTTCATAAATTTTGAAAAAAAAATCACTTCATTTGGCTTAAATCTCCTCTTTATTTAAAAACATTTCTACATCTTCTATAACACTTCTCTTCAAAACTACTAGCAACCATCTACCCAACCATCCTATGGCCGAGCCCAACAAGGCCTAGGCCGAGCCCATAGCCCTTGGCTAAGCCATTTTCAAGTGTTCGAGCAACCAAAGTTTCTATTTTTGCAGTTTCTAAAGTGTTTAAAAGTTTTGGCCAAAGTTCATCTTGAATTTAAAAAGTTTCGGTGAGTAAAACTCTTGTTTTTGGAAAAGAAAAATACTTGATTTTTGTGAACTATATGTTATGAAAATATAGTGGTTGTTATGCTTAATTATCATGTTGTTATGATGACTTATGATTATAAGTTCGTGTTTGAGTTTGGGTTTGTACTTTGGTTGTTAAATGAAATGTTTGGATATGGATATGTGAACGGTCGGTTATGATATATGGTAGTGTGTTTATGAAACCAAAACCAACTACATGTGATTAATTTGTTGTAAAGTTAGCACCTTGAAAAGTCGCAAAGGACTTGAAATCCGATTTGAAAACGAAAGCTCTTTTTCTATCTTTGGATTTTTGAAATGCTTTTTCCAAGTTTTCAACTTTTGTTTAAGTTTTCAAAACTTTTCCATCTATGTTTTCAAACATATTGTGACGCCCCACCTCTATACCCACGCTAGCCAAGAACACTCCGGAGTAGTGCTGTCAACTAGCACGGAGAATAAGGCTGTTGAGGAGCGACCATCCATGTAATTGCTTATCACACGGTGGCTATAAATAATCTTCGGAAACAAACATAGAAATAATCATATCACAAATCAGTCACAGATATCCATATCACAAAGGCGGAAGAAAATATGAATATATAACTAACACATGAAAGTGTACATCAGAGTAGTGGTCAGTAAGATCCACGATAATACAAAAGAATAGCAACACGTGCTATACAAAAGAATACAACTATGAGTCTATATCTCAAGTGTATACAACAAAAACTGCTAATCTAAACAGTTAGCCAAAAGTCAGAGTGATGAATCCCTGGGAAGAAGTCAAGCAGAAGCACCTGTAACATCTCGGTCTGACCCGAGTATTATTTAAGAAAATAATAAACGGATCAGTCTAGCTATAAATATCAGATGACATGATATAACATAAAAGATATGGCATAAACATAAATATCCGTAACGACATACCACTATAAGTATGTAAATAATGATCAACAGAAGATCAATCAATAAGAGATAATCAATATCACAAGAATCTTCTCAAAGATTCGAAGAGGGCATCATACCCTAAACTTGTACTCATAACAAGTCAATGACATAAATTCCAGAAATCAACACGAGAAATCCAGAAATCATAAAAAGGGAAAGAGGCCTATCACATGACGGTCCGAAGACCATGGGGAGCTACCCCACATGTGTGAGTGGAATCACACAGATTGAGGTCAAGACTAACCAAAAAGCAGAAAGGTATGTGTGAATGGAATCACACAAGTGGTGTCTAGTCTAACCTTGCAATGAAAGAGACATCGCGCAATTGCTAGTCTAATTCATAAAGCGATCATCAAGATCAACGAGAAGTGTCAATTACACTAAGCTAGTAAATATAGAAGTTTAGCTTCATGTCCCATAACCACTTGCTTAACTTAAATATTTACGAACAAACTGTAAATCTTCACTAATAAAATTGTCACAAGAGGTTCAATCGAACAAGTCCAAGAATTAACCGACGAAGTGAACGCAAGCGTTTCATACCACTTGTTTTACTAAGTCGTTTAATTAGATTTCTCATCCGAGTGAGGTAAAGGCTTGTATATACTAATAGATTGGAAAACGGTTTAAGAAAAGAGCTTTGTTATTAAAAATAGAGTTGAAATTGTTTGTTAAAAGAGTTTTGATATTTACTACTAGTATTGAAACCTTTGTATTATAAAGTGACAAAACACATAAGCAAGTGTAGAAACAATCAGTCACAAAGATCGCATACGGAGATGCGAATAAAATCCAAGGAAATCAGCTCAATGTTTTTCAGATAAGATCCCCAACGGAGGGGTGGCAACCCCCCCAAGGTGGGGGTGCGGGGGCAACGCCACCGCTTACGGGGTTCGACCTGCCCGGTCAGGTCGCGGGGGTCCGGGGGCAGCGCCCCCGGCGGGGTGCGGGGCAGCGTCCCGACCAAAACGGTACGACCTAGTGAAGACAAAATGAGGTCTAACGACCTAACGACTCAAGGGTCATACGACCTAACGGCTGCGACCTAGGGGTCAAGCGACTTAGTGGTTGCGACCTAGAGGTGTTCGCGACCTAACGATGACTCACGACCCAACATGGCCGACTTAACAGAGTCGAGCGACCTAAGGTAAATGGTCCAACGACCTAACTCGAACGACTTATCTGGAGCTTAGGTCGGAGACGACCTACGAGATAAACCAGGCCGAATTAGTGGACGAGCGACCTAAGGTAAATGGCCCAACGACCTAACTCGAACGACTTATCTGGAGCTTAGGTCGGAGACGACCTACGAGATAAACCAGGCCGACTTAGTGGACGAGCGACCTAAGGTAAATGGTCCAACGACCTAACTCGAACGACTTATCTGGAGCTTAGGTCGGAGACGACCTACGAGATAAACCAGGGCGAGCGACTTAACGTTTGCCTAGAGATTATAGGTCGGAAACGACCTAAAACTTAAAGCCTAACTCGCGAGCGACCTACGGCTTAAGGCCAAACTCGTGAGCGACCTACGACTTAAGGCTTAACTCGCGAGCGACCTAACTCTGAAGTGCCAATACTTCCAGAATGACCTAAAGCCCTGCGACCTATGGTACTAACTCGCGAGCGACCTAACGACTTAACTCGTGAGCGACCTAATTCCGAAGTGCCAATTCTTTCAGAACGACCTAAAGTTAACTCGTGAACGACTCACGACCCATGGACGAACGACTTAACTCCGAACGACCTAAAAATGGCCAGAACGACCTAAGTGCAGAAAATTCACCAAAATGCTAAAAATTGGAGTTTTTCGCCAATCCAATCCAAACCAAATGCAAATGTGCATGCAAAAGTGATAGGGAATCATTCCGAACAGTCCAATATAGTTATAGACTAGATTTGTGAGACAAAAATCTCACCTTTGCACTAAAGTTTATGAAGATGAAGCTTGAAAGCAAGGAGAAGCAATCCAAAGCTTGAATCCAATATCTTCTACTTGAATTTGGAGTTGAATGTTGGATTTGCAATTGAATTTGTGCTTGGAGTTTTAATTTCCCATTCCCTCCACCATTAATGCCAAAGCTTGATTAGTTAGGAAATTTATGAAGAGTGAGGAGAAGAGGGTTGGAACTTGGGCTTAATAGGCTAAACTAACCCAAAGTCCAAAGCGGGAAAAGTTAGTGAAATTTCACTAACTCCAAACCTATCGATGTTTATACTTAAAAAGTTGTAAACGACATTTCGAACTCAATGGAAGTGATCTCGAGTCCTAATTTGACCGTTTGCAAAAAGTAGCTTTTCGGACCAAAATCCGATTAACGAGTTAATATTTAAATAAAATATTTAAATACAAACTCGATAAATATGCGGGTTGTTACAGACTCCCCTCCTTAAAGAAATTGCGTCCTCGCAATATATATAAGATGGAAATAAAAAGTAACAACCATAAAAGCATATTAACACAAGAGGAATTTTGAAAGAAGAAGTTCACCTCAAGGAGAAGGAGTAAGCAAGTCCGGATGTGTACGCTCGATGAATTCTCTGGATTCCCAAGAACAATCCTTAGGATTTGAGGACCATTGAACCTTCACAAGCGGAACATCTTTGTTTCGAAGTCGTTTAACCTCAGAAGCTATAACTCGAATAGGATGCTGCTCATAAGTTAAATTCGGCGAAACTTCAATTTCTTCCACAACAGCAGGCTCAAGAATAGAATCAGAATCCCGAAGGCATTTCCGTAATTGAGAAACGTGAAATACATCATGCATAGCAGAAAACTGAGCCGGCAATGCAAGGCGATAAGCCATGGAACCAATACGTTCAGTGATAGGAAATGGCCCAATATATCGAGGCGCTAACTTCCCCGATCGACTGAAACGTACAACACCCTTCATAGGTGAAACACGAATAAAAACAGGATCCCCAACAGAAAATTCTAATTTCCTTCTTCGATTATCGGCATAGGATTTTTGTCTACTTTGGGCTTCTTTCATCCTATGTCGAATAAGTTCAATCTTTTCCGTGGAATCACGAATAAAGTCTGGACCTAAAACTAGCTTCTCACCGGCCTCAAGCCAACAAGAAGGAGATCGGCATGGCCTTCCGTAGAGTGCCTCGAAAGGTGCCATACCAATACTAGATTGGAAGCTATTATTATAGGAAAATTCGACAAGTGAAATATGATCTTCCCAACTTCCACCAAAATCAAGCACACAAGCACGAAGAAGATCTTCAAGAGTTTGATTCACACGCTCGGTTTGTCCATCGGACTGGGGGTGATAAGCGGTGCTAAAATTAAGCTTCGTTCCTAAAGCTTTTTGAAGACTCTTCCAAAATCCACTAGTAAACAATGGATCACGATCGCTAATAATAGAAGTAGGAACTCCATGCAATTTTACAATTTCCTTGACAAATAGTTTGGCCAAAAGCGGAACGGTTCGGCTAGACCGAACCGGAATAAAATGGGCGGATTTAGTAAGTCTATCAACAATCACCCATAAGCTATCATGACCCAAACGAGAACGGGGAAGGCCATCTATAAAGTCCATGGAAATTTGATCCCACTTCCAAATTGGAATTTCTAAAGGTTGCAATAACCCACCAGGCCTTTGATGTTCGGCCTTTGACAAGTTGGCAAGTCATGCAACACTTAACAAAGTTAGCAATATCAGATTTCATTCCCTCCCAATAATAAAGTCGCTTCATATCAGCGTACATTTTACTACTACCAGGATGAATGGTGAATCTAGAACGATGGGAATCTTCTAAAATATCTTTACGAAGATCTCTAATATTTGGTACGATAAGTCTACCAAATTTTCGAATGCCGCCACGAGAATCAATATCAAAGTCTTTCAAACCTTCAATATCAATTTTATCCTTAACATTTTTGCCAAGAAGAGCCAATTCAGAATCTAGCCCTTGAGCTTCAAGAATGCGGTCTAAAAGAGAAGGATGAGCCTCAAGGCTACATAAAACAAGGATGAGCATAAATCGGATACGCGCTCTCGAATCTCACAAGTGGATAAGATCTCGAGATCGTTCCATTCGGATATCATCATAGAAACAACTGCTTGTTGCTTACGGCTAAGAGCATCGGCGACACGATTACCCTTACCGGGGGTATAAAGAATATCAAGATCATAAGGTGCAAGGAACTCGAGCCAACGCT
The DNA here is from genome assembly GCA_030765085.1 of Allium cepa. Taxonomy (NCBI): domain Eukaryota; kingdom Viridiplantae; phylum Streptophyta; class Magnoliopsida; order Asparagales; family Amaryllidaceae; genus Allium; species Allium cepa. The sequence goes on along the minus strand of CM060932.1, from coordinate 337,327,904 downwards.
GTTGACGTAAATTAAGTTCTTTTTGAGAAAATAAATATTTCAAAGACTTATGATCCGTGTAAAGAATAAATTTCTCTCCCAATAGATAATGACGCCACATTCGAAGGGCGAAAACAATAGCCGCGAGCTCTAGATCATGAGTGGCATATCTAGTCTCGGCCGGCTTCAATTGCCTAGAAGCATAAGCAACAACACGTTCTTTTTGCATAAGAACGGCACCCAAACCAACGTGACTAGCATCGGTATAAACAACAAAATCTTGATTCCCCTCGGGAATCACAAGAATAGGAGCATCGGAAAGGAGTTCTTTCAATTTCTGAAAAGAGGCTTCACATTTGTCCGACCAAATGTATTTAACTCCCTTCTTAGTCAAGCCAGTAAGAGGCACGACAATCTTAGAAAAGTCTCTAATAAAACGGCGGTAATAGCCCGCCAATCCGAGAAAACTACGAATCTCTGGCACACTCTCCGGTCTCTTCCAATCTTGAATCGCTTCGATCTTTGAAGGATCCACGGATATCCCGGATTCGGAAATAATATGACCGAGAAACTTCACACGAGATTGCCAAAAGTGGTATTTAGAAAATTTCGCCTTTAATTGATTACTCCTAAGTGTTTCCAATACAATCCTAAGATGTTTCTCATGTTCCTCCTCGGTTTTTGAATACACTAGAATATCATCAATGAATATGAGAACAAACCGATCGAGGAAATCTTTGAAAACTCGATTCATGAGGTCAACGAAATAAGCTGGAGCATTCGTTAACCCAAATGGCATAACAAGCCATTCATAAGATCCATATCGAGTACGGAATGATGTCAAAGGAATGCTATCCTCAGCGATACGAAGCTGATGGAAACCGGTAGCCAAGTCCAATTGTGAAAAGACCTTAGCACCACTAAGCTGATCGAATAGATCATCAATCCGAGGTAAAGGATATTTATTTTTAATAGTAAGATCGTTAAGCTTGCGATAATCAACGCAGAGCCTCAGAGTACCATCGGATTTCTTTACGAAAATAGCCGAAGCTCCCCAAGGCGAGGAACTAGAGCGAATAAATTGCCTCGTCTCCAACTCAGATAATTGTTTACGCATCTCCTCATTTTCCTTATTGGACATGCGATAAGGAGGACGAGTAATAGGTTGAGCTCCAGAAACAAGATTAATTCTGAACTCAATTGCTCGTTTAGGTGGCAAACCTAAAACGGGCTCGAATATGTCGGAAAATTCACGAACAACATGAATACGAGAAATAATATCATCTTCATCATCATCATCGTCATCATGAGGATTTAAAGAATATAAAGATGCCACCAAACAGGATTCTGAATCTTTAAGATTAACAGAAATCTGTTTAACAGATTGTGGATGTCGGAGATGAATAGTCCGCTCAGGACATAGGATATGGGCTTGATAACGGTTAAGCCAATCCATTCCCAAAATTATTCCAAAGCCTAAGTAACGCATGACATGCAAATCGGCTAGGAAAGAAAAATCACATAAAATAATCTCCACATCTTTACAAAGCAAACTAAGAGTTGCGGATCCACCAACAGGATTCGCAATTTTTAAAGAAGTCATCAATGCAGTAACACTTAAGGAAAAAGTGTCTACCAGTTCCTTTGATATAAAAGAATGGGATGCACCCGTATCAAAGAGAACTCTAATAGGTTGATCATGAAATAAAATAATACCATCAAGAATGGAATGAGAAATACCTTGGCCACGAGATGTGTTGCCAGGGGCTTGAGCCACATTTAACTTTCCCTCATTCCTGCTTTTACGTTTGAGGCATTGATGTATAAAGTGATCTGGGCTCTTACAATAGCGACAAGATTTGGGCTTAGAGCACTTATTCGCATAATGATCCCCAGACCCACAGTTGAAGCAACTCGCACCACTAGGAGAAGGAGACTTTGCCGCAGGGATTGCCTGCTTACCCTTTTTGTTGGGATAAGGACCCTTGAATTTGTTTGGCCTCTTCTTGTTGTTGAAGTTTGGTTTAGCGCCTTCCACTTCAACATCACTCTCTCTATCAGCCTCTTCAAGACGAAGAGCGATATCGACGAGTTGATCAAATGCGACTTCTAGTTTCAGGAGCAGTGGCTTCTTAAGACTCTTATTTAAGCCATAAACGAACCTCTGGTTCTTCTTCAATGGGGTGTTGATGTATTCAACCCCATATTTGGAAAGCGACTCGAAGGCTGCGACGTAATCAGTCACAGAGGATTGACCTTGAACAAGGTCTATAAAACGTCGAGCCAAGGTTACTTTCCCAGCTTCTGGTACAAACTTTAACTCGAAGCGTCCCTGAAATTGCTCCCAGGTGAGATTCGCTTCATTAATTTCTGAAATAAGGAGTTCGTACCAGTCCAATGCTCTCTCCTGGAGCATGCTGGAAGCCACCTGAACGCGGTGGAGATCGATAAGGTTCATGCGAGAGAAGATTCGATCACATGATTTTAACCAAGCCTGGACCTCGATGATATTTTCCGAACCTTTGAAGGGCTTCCCACCCAAGTTGGTGTAATCGCTGCACAAGCGTGCAAATCCCGACTTTGGGTGAGTGGGTTCTGGGTTAGCTCTAGCTGCTTGAGCATTAGTTACTAAATCAAGAAGCTGTTGAGCAGTCATAAAAACTCCATCCGGAGGAGCAGCACCAGATGATCCAGTTCTGGGACGGCCTGGTCTAGACATTCTCTTCCTTAAAGAAAGAAAGAAGAGAAGTAAGAAGGTTATTTACCAATGAACATCAAGTAATCTTGATAGATAAAACAAGGAATCATAAAGGAAATAGGATGAATCGGTACGAAGACTCGAATTAATCCTATGGTATGACTCCTAAGATAGACCTAGGACGATGATCCTTGTTAAGTTATTCTACATTGTTCCGAAGTTTGGCTCTGATACCAAGCTGTGACGCCCCACCTCTATACCCACGCTAGCCAAGAACACTCCGGAGTAGTGCTGTCAACTAGCACGGAGAATAAGGCTGTTGAGGAGCGACCATCCATGTAATTGCTTATCACACGGTGGCTATAAATAATCTTCGGAAACAAACATAGAAATAATCATATCACAAATCAGTCACAGATATCCATATCACAAAGGCGGAAGAAGATATGAATATATAACTAACACATGAAAGTGTACATCAGAGTAGTGGTCAGTAAGATCCACGATAATACAAAAGAATAGCAACACGTGCTATACAAAAGAATACAACTATGAGTCTATATCTCAAGTGTATACAACAAAAACTGCTAATCTAAACAGTTAGCCAAAAGTCAGAGTGATGAATCCCTGGGAAGAAGTCAAGCAGAAGCACCTGTAACATCTCGGTCTGACCCGAGTATTATTTAAGAAATTAATAAACGGATCAGTCTAGCTATAAATATCAGATGACATGATATAACATAAAAGATATGGCATAAACATAAATATCCATAACGACATACCACTATAAGTATGTAAATAATGATCAACAGAAGATCAATCAATAAGAGATAATCAATATCACAAGAATCTTCTCAAAGATTCGAAGAGGGCATCATACCCTAAACTTGTACTCATAACAAGTCAATGACATAAATTCCAGAAATCAACACGAGAAATCCAGAAATCATAAAAAGGGAAAGAGGCCTATCACATGACGGTCCGAAGACCATGGGGAGCTACCCCACATGTGTGAGTGGAATCACACAGATTGAGGTCAAGACTAACCAAAAAGCAGAAAGGTATGTGTGAATGGAATCACACAAGTGGTGTCTAGTCTAACCTTGCAATGAAAGAGACATCGCGCAATTGCTAGTCTAATTCATAAAGCGATCATCAAGATCAACGAGAAGTGTCAATTACACTAAGCTAGTAAATATAGAAGTTTAGCTTCATGTCCCATAACCACTTGCTTAACTTAAATATTTACGAACAAACTGTAAATCTTCACTAATAAAATTGTCACAAGAGGTTCAATCGAACAAGTCCAAGAATTAACCGACGAAGTGAACGCAAGCGTTTCATACCACTTGTTTTACTAAGTCGTTTAATTAGATTTCTCATCCGAGTGAGGTAAAGGCTTGTATATACTAATAGATTGGAAAACGGTTTAAGAAAAGAGCTTTGTTATTAAAAATAGAGTTGAAATTGTTTGTTAAAAGAGTTTTGATATTTACTACTAGTATTGAAACCTTTGTATTATAAAGTGACAAAACACATAAGCAAGTGTAGAAACAATCAGTCACAAAGATCGCATACGGAGATGCGAATAAAATCCAAGGAAATCAGCTCAATGTTTTTCAGATAAGATCCCCAACGGAGGGGTGGCAACCCCCCCAAGGTGGGGGTGCGGGGGCAACGCCACCGCTTACGGGGTTCGACCTGCCCGGTCAGGTCGCGGGGGTCCGGGGGCAGCGCCCCCGGCGGGGTGCGGGGCAGCGCCCCGACCAAAACGGTACGACCTAGTGAAGACAAAATGAGGTCTAACGACCTAACGACTCAAGGGTCATACGACCTAACGGCTGCGACCTAGGGGTCAAGCGACTTAGTGGTTGCGACCTAGAGGTGTTCGCGACCTAACGATGACTCACGACCCAACATGGCCGACTTAACAGAGTCGAGCGACCTAAGGTAAATGGTCCAACGACCTAACTCGAACGACTTATCTGGAGCTTAGGTCGGAGACGACCTACGAGATAAACCAGGCCGACTTAGTGGACGAGCGACCTAAGGTAAATGGTCCAACGACCTAACTCGAACGACTTATCTGGAGCTTAGGTCGGAGACGACCTACGAGATAAACCAGGCCGACTTAGTGGACGAGCGACCTAAGGTAAATGGTCCAACGACCTAACTCGAACGACTTATCTGGAGCTTAGGTCGGAGACGACCTACGAGATAAACCAGGGCGAGCGACTTAACGTTTGCCTAGAGATTATAGGTCGGAAACGACCTAAAACTTAAAGCCTAACTCGCGAGCGACCTACGGCTTAAGGCCAAACTCGTGAGCGACCTACGACTTAAGGCTTAACTCGCGAGCGACCTAACTCCGAAGTGCCAATACTTCCAGAATGACCTAAAGCCCTGCGACCTATGGTACTAACTCGCGAGCGACCTAACGACTTAACTCGTGAGCGACCTAATTCCGAAGTGCCAATTCTTCCAGAACGACCTAAAGTTAACTCGTGAACGACTCACGACCCATGGACGAACGACTTAACTCCGAACGACCTAAAAATGGCCAGAACGACCTAAGTGCAGAAAATTCACCAAAATGCTAAAAATTGGAGTTTTTCGCCAATCCAATCCAAACCAAATGCAAATGTGCATGCAAAAGTGATAGGGAATCATTCCCAACAGTCTAATATAGTTATAGACTAGATTTGTGAGACAAAAATCTCACCTTTGCACTAAAGTTTATGAAGATGAAGCTTGAAAGCAAGGAGAAGCAATCCAAAGCTTGAATCCAATATCTTCTACTTGAATTTGGAGTTGAATGTTGGATTTGCAATTGAATTTGTGCTTGGAGTTTTAATTTCCCATTCCCTCCACCATTAATGCCAAAGCTTGATTAGTTAGGAAATTTATGAAGAGTGAGGAGAAGAGGGTTGGAACTTGGGCTTAATAGGCTAAACTAACCCAAAGTCCAAAGCGGGAAAAGTTAGTGAAATTTCACTAACTCCAAACCTATCGATGTTTATACTTAAAAAGTTGTAAACGACATTTCGAACTCAATGGAAGTGGTCTCGAGTCCTAATTTGACCGTTTGCAAAAAGTAGCTTTTCGGACCAAAATCCGATTAACGAGTTAATATTTAAATAAAATATTTAAATACAAACTCGATAAATATGCGGGTTGTTACACATATAGTAGCTAGAGTTAAAGTGAAGTTTTTACCTAGAAATTAATTGTAGTAAATTGCGCTCATAGCAATAGTTGCTATGAATGTAGTTCGAAAAATTTCATGATTCCAAGTTTTAAAGGGTTTTCTCTTGGATTGTTTTTGAAAACTCATTTCAAATTAATTAAGTTAAAAAGTTTAATTATTAATTATCTAATAATTTATTTATTTAATTTATTAATTTGGACAATTATCATTTAATTAATTAATTAAGTAATTAGTTTAAGTAATTAGAGTTTAAGAAATTATTAACTAAGTTAAATATTTTTAATTAAGTAAGTTTTTAAATAATGATTAATTAAGACAAAAGAAAATTAATTTTTATTTAATCAATTTAAATTAAATTAATTAATTATTTAATTATGATTAATTATTTGATTAATTATGATTTAATTAAGGGTTAATTACCTACTTAATTATAGTTTAATTCCTTAAATGAAAGTTATTTAAATTAAAGCTTAATTATGAAAATTTTTGCATCAATTTAGGATTAATTTTTTTTATTTAATTAGGATTTTTTTAAGTTTAAGAAAATATTAAAATTATGATTTAATTAAAGTTTATTTATTTTAAAGTTTCTTTTCAAACTTTATTGGTTATTTATTTTAACCGACTTTCTTGTTTAAATAAATTATTTTAAAACCAAGGCGCTTTTGTCCATGCTATTAAGTAGCCAAATGAATTAAATTAATTGCAATAAAACGTTGACATATTTTATTAAAAGTAAGTCAACTTATACTTATCACAAATACCGCACTTCGAGAACTATTAAGATATAATTCATTGTTTGATTGATTGCTCCAAATGCTGTAACGAAGCTAAATTTGAAAATCGCCTCACCATTAGAATCTAATCGCCTCCAGTGAGGATTGGTTGTGGATAAGACGTTTGCACTGTGGGTTATGCATGCGCTTGCGCATGTTCATTGAGACAAAGAATTTTTTCTAAGCAAAATTTCAAATCCATTGATTTGAAAATATTTTTTCAAATGGATTTTTAGTTAAGTTGTTAAGGAAATTTTCTCGATAATCCTGCCTATTGAATACAAAAACCATTAGTTTCGCGTTGAAGAGAATATTTCTCTCACTCAATGGTGGAGTTACAAAGTCCACCATAAGGTATAATTTTATTTTAGAGATAGAAAAGAATCCTTTATACCATAAAATGAAGGCCCTATAGGTCTATTTACAACATCAGATGCTACAAAATATCTTCTTAATATATTTCTATGACCCGGGTTTTGTTAATTAATTAGATCTATTGACCCAATTAAATGACAATTCATTTAACCATTATCAATATGACAAGTCCTCTAGTTATTAATCAATATTAATAATTTAGCCTACCATATAATATTTATTATTTGATAAATATAATCTCAACATATATAAATTTTAAATAAATATGTAATAGTTATATATTTTGATAATTAAATTTTCAACCCTTTAATAATAGTGACAAAGTAGTATATAGATAATATAGCAACTATATTAATTTCTTTATAATAATTTAAAACATTTATAAAAATTTTCATTAAATTTCGATCGAAGCGGAGAGTTGTGGTTATGTGATTTCCAGATGTGAACACAGCGCTCAGTAATATTTAGGAAATTTAAATACTAAAGATGTACAGACTTTGCTGAAGCACAATGGTGGAACAAGTTCAACAAAATAAATATTATCTAGGTGAAATCTAATTTATTATATTTTAAAGTGACACCTTTAAGCGATGACATATTGTGCATGTTTTCTCTTCGTCGTCATCATAAATGTAGGGCTCAATCAATGGTGACAGTCTAATAATATCCTTATTTAATTATTAAGTCCAACATTATATCCCATTGTCCAATCCGATAAAATGTATTGATTAATCGATTTTCTTTGACAAAAGACTTTGAATTCAATTTTGTTATCAATTACGGCGACAATAACCTTATTTCGAAGGAGATGAATCCCCTTTAGAATAATATTTCACTTTGAGTCGCTCAGCTTATACCTAATTATGGCCTTAACACAATCATCGTTATCTTATGATTGCCAATAATCAAAACTATAGTAGGCACTTGAGATTCACTATGATCTTAAGTCAAAAAACTATTACACATCAACATGTGTGATCCTCTATGTGACTTTCAACTTATAAAAGACTCTTGATGAGAAGTTCTTTAATTTTCCAAACAATCACATGTAGGTAAGCTCTTGGTTCCCCTAATGATCTTGAGGAATTCATCATCCATCGTATAAAGAGCGCTAGTTACACTAGTCTCGATAAATATACCATCTTCCTATTCTCGATACATTTTGACTAGAAACATTTAAGGACAAATACTTATTCTATGTAATTCAATGCCTATGGTTACGAGCACATTTATAATTACAATCGATTAAATAATTTCCTAAGTATTTTGTACTTGTATATATTTAATGTGGTTAAAACATTAGTTTTTCCCAATATAACAATATATAAAATGGAAAATAAAAAACGTTTACTTTATTTCGAACATGATTTCCTATAAGAGTAAGTTGTATAATCATATTACATTGTTGTCCTTAGGTTACACCCTTAACTTTATAATATCGATTCGCGTTGAACACACTAAAGCGATTTATATTCCCTAGAGCAGCCTTGTATGTCCCTTGATAGGTAGACAAACCACATGACTTTATTGAGAGCACTAAAGGGTCATTGTAACATCCCTAGTTTTCGATAACATTACTCAAGAGATTTAATTAGATAAATTAAATAGAATAATGATGATAAGGGGATTGAGATTTGAATAAACCTATAAGAAGGCCGTACTTAATTTACATTAAATGGGCTTAAAATAGCTTTTAAATTATTATTTAAAACATGGGCATATTAGTAAATATAGTCGCACCTTATTATTCATGGCTATACATTTTTATTCGCCCTTTCACGTTCATTTTCTCAAAAACTCAAAAATGAAAATTTAACCTAAGAAGAGCTGGCCACTAGCAAGGAAGAAAAGGAAGAGAAATTAAATCAAGCTAAGGAATTAAATCTAGGGGATTAATTTCAAATCAAATCTCAAAGCTCATATTATATTTAAGGTGAATAATAATTCATTCTATCTCTATTTTGTGTTTATAGTCATATGTTTCCGGATTTATAATTAAATTTGTTTTTATGATGTTTTGGATGATGATATGCTTGAATTATTATATGTTTGATTTAAACCAATTCATTTATATATGAATTTGCACGGTTTAGGAAAAAACCCGATTGTTATTGAATTTAGAATGCCATGGAAATCAATGGTTTACAAAACAATAGATGAAAATCAACTATTCGTATTTCTAACAACCAATTCAGTTAACTATTTAACTTTCATAAAATTTACTTATATATAATATAATGATACAATATTATTCCAATTGCCAGATTTGAAAATAATATTGTGTCAGTTTTCTCTGTTCAAGTGTTTTGGAATTCCTATCGATAACATTGATCAGACGAATCGACAGAAAATCAAAATCAACATCAGCAACTCAAACAACACAATATATAAAACATTTTAATATTAACTACAAGTACACTCCCTCACTCGATTATTCAAAAATGGATTTCAAAAAAAGTTAGAGATTCAAGTTAAGAGGGATCCAAATCAGGTAGAATTCAAACTAAGAAGATAGATTTCAATTAAAGATAAGGTAATTGGTACAAAGGAGAGGGGATGCATAGACCAATATAAGTCTCGGATAACCTTAATCGGGTCAACCGTGACTTCAAGAATACGATTGATGTAGAATTCTGAAGCAAATCGACATCAGATCACAAGAGATAGAATTCGGGTAAAGCAAGAGATAGTAGCATCTAAACCGAGGATACAGGATCTTCGGTATTAATGCCTGTTGTAAATGAGTTTCACCCCTTTACAACTCATTCAATGGAGCTATGGGATGCTCTGGAGTCAAGAAAACACGAATAGGGAGAGACAAGGATGGATTTCGGAACCGAGAAGAACATTCCAAAATTCAAAGTAAACCGATTCAAAGAGGACGGAATTCAAGTTCGAACGAAAGTGATTCTGTAATTAAATTTACTCTATATGATAAGTTTGCCTAAAACCAAAGCTCTGATACCACATGTAACAGACCACCTACCAATGGGGTAATGCCCACCGTAGCATATAGTAGTACCTGTATTCTACCTTTACGGCCAGCCTCTCGACTGCACCAACCCCCACAGGGACATGAAGGAGTAAGAGTCATCCGCTCGCTACCGAACCAATTGCGAGAACCCCCTATCATGCTCCACCCGCCAAGTGCGTAGACAAACACACATGTCGGATTTGAATTTCTAAAAATACCAGATTGTTAATTTATATTTGGAAAAACTCAGCATATACAGTAAATAAATAAGTCACAGAATCACAGACACATAGAGTAATATAGCAATAAGCCGTGGAGATAAAAGAATAGTAGTTCATGAAGCTACTATATATAACAGAGTTAAATAAGATACAACAGAAGTCTCAAATACAATAGTCAAATACAATAGTCAAATACAAGATCAGAATACATCACTAGAATCAACTGAATAACTATAAACTGAAAAGATGTAGATGGATCTCCAAACGAAGCTCCAACTCCAAAGGTGAGTCTCAAAAGCTGTATCACTCAGTCTGACCCGAGCATAAAGCAAATACTCAAAACACTCAAGTCAGGATTAATATTCATATATCAATAAATCCAACTCAAGTGAAATAACAGCTGAAATACAAGTAACTCAAAGGATGTCTAGAATAACCATCCCCTAAGGATCCATTAAACTATCTACTATGTAGTAATATACGCTATTATAATAATGTATAAAGTAAATTATACTATTTAAAAATAGCGTTAAGGCTTTACATTTTCCTCCTTAACATATTTTATAGTGTCAATAGTCTATACAGTACCGTAATACCTCCAGATCGGGAGGCTACCAGAGGATACTCCTTGTTAAGACACAAATCAAACTTGTATAAGGCACGCTTGGGTAGGTGATACGACACAACTAGGCAATGCCAGGGTAGACATACCAATTACACTTTCGGGCCGGTGGTAGCGCATAGCAGCCACTACCGCCTACCTTGAGCCACACTCCCAAAATCAGAAATCAAAGGTATGCACCAAATCAATCACAAAGTAATAGAATGACATACGAAGGAGTGTGCCCGATCGGAGGAGCTACCTCACTTGGCCCGTCAATTGCTCCTATTTTAGCCACCTTATGCCAACTCATGGAAGTCGGGTCCACATATATACCTCATATAAGATCGTCGCCACCATCCTACTTCATTCTAGAATCTCCACCGTGTACACAATTGTTAAAGTGGTTTTCGGTAGTGGTAGAGAGTATGACAATATCTGATCTCGGTCTCTTTAACAACCAACCGTTATTATAACACCACGGTCGTTTCGAAATAAAAATATCATTGCCACTACAAAACCATATCAGTATGATATCATTTCCATTTCAAAACCAAATACGATATCATTTCCATTTCAAAATCATAGTACTTTCAAAGCTATAACACTTTCGAAACCAAAGACTTAAAATTATAACACTTTCAAAATACAATACTTTGAAATTCATAACTTTGATAACATAACTTTGAAAATATAACTTCCCCCACTTAAACAATTTAGATATTAAATTAGTATATATAATTAAATAGTTTATAAAGTAAAATAGTTTGTATAAGGAGTTATAAGTTAAAATAGTTTATATTAAAATAGTTAGTATATTAAAATTATTTGTATTAAAAATAGTTTATATTAAAAATGATTTATATTAAAATAGTTTATATTAAAATAATTTATAAAGTAAAAAATAAAATAGTTTTAAATATAATTTAGAAATACTTTATATAATAAAATAGTTTCCTCAAATTTCACAAATCGATTCCAAATCAACTCGAATTCCAAAATTCAAATTTAATCAAATCTCAAATCATAAAGTTCGATTTAATTAAGTTTCTCAATAAACCAGTCCAAATAATATCGATTTCAAATACAGATTCAAACCACAAAATAAACCATTTTAATTTTAATATATTTCAGAGTTTTATATATTCAATATTTCAAAACTAAATTTGATAATTTCATATATCTCTTAACTTAACTTCATATAATTTAGTTTTGAAATATTCACTTAATAAATCCAATATCATTTAAATAAAACCCCAAATTACACATAGTTAAATATTTCCATCAATTTATTTAAACTTGAAATATTCATTAATCACGTTAAACCAAGATCAAGTTATAAAGCCATATCTTAAAATCTCAAATCCAATAAGTTTCGAATCGATTTTATTACATAATTCTTAAAAGAATACTATTTAAAAATTATATTAAATTTATCTCCCAACCTTAATTTATTAAAAATCATTTTTAAAATCCATTTTAAAATATAATTTAAATAATACTTAACCATACTATATTTTAATTAAATCAACTACATTATTAAACTTATTTTATGTTAAAACAAATTTATATATTGCTTAAAATCAAAATTTTAACTATATATAAAATAACATTTATATAATATCAAAAATCAATATTTATATAAACCATATATTTCTTTCCAAAACCATAGAAATTATTTTCAAAACATTTATATATAGACCAACGGTGTCTATATATAATTTTCTAACCTATGGTCAAGTGATACGGATATTTATCATTTCAATCTGTAATTTAAATATATACGGGTATATATCATTTCAACCCGCAATCCCAAATTCAATTCAAATGAAAATCGCTTGGGTTTATCATTTCAACCCATAACGATTTTCTCATATTCTAATGATTGTTCGAGTATGTATCATTTCAACCCATAGTGAATTCTTGTAACGACCCGGAAAATTTTAACAATTTTAATTGATTCTATAACGTATTTAATTGAATATTTATGAAATCTTATAATAATTGAATTTTTAAATAAAATGTTTATATATTTAGAATACGTATATTTAAATATAGCAGATTGTATATTTTCAAATAATTTTATTGAAGTTTATTTAATTGAGAAAACGTGCTATCAAATTCAAGCTATTAATTGCTTTAATTGATTTCTGAATCAGTGCATAACGGTTTCTTTTTACTACCGTTAAAGATTTCTATTGCTTAATACTTTTCCAATTTAGGTAGACTTTTCCATTCGTAACCATTAATAAATTTGAGATCATCGACCTTGATTTTATTATTCCTTGTAGTTTCGTGCACTGACTTTACCTTTCCCACTACCCATAATTTTCTCTATACGTTTCTTTTGCAATTGAAGCGTATATTTATATTTATGGTGGTGCGTTTATTCTGGTCTCTCTTTATTTTTGTTTTTAACGCTTGAAAGAATCTCAAATCATCAAGCTAGTAGTATCCGTTCTTTCCCTCGCTTTCATAAGGCCTATAATATATAAACCACTTGCTTATAAATCTGAAAACAACTTTGTCATCAAATTTAATGTGCCTTCCTCTCCCTATTATTTCGGTTCCAACCTTCCTAGTGAATGGCTTTAATAATTTTTGGCTAAATCATAGCTACGGACTTTTCAAATTTCTTTCATTTTTTATTTTTTTCCAATTCCTTCATTTGCTTCAAAAATTTTGAACGTGCCTAATCATCTCAGCATGTACATATAATGTAAGCCTACCTTTCCTTGGAAAGCTATTGCTCATAAAATTTCCTGATTTCTTTCCTTTTATCCATTTTTATATCCTTGACTTTCAAAACTCATTATGTGTTGTACAAACAAACAAAAATTTATTGCCTTAAGTGTATAGCTAAATCAACTATTGACCGTTACAATTACTTTTATTTGTATATTCATTTCAATTTATTACTTAAATAACGTTTTGATGAATTAATGGATAGCTTTACGTTTCTTTTGCTTTTGAAAACTTTATATTTATAGTGTACGTTTCTTTTGCATTTCAAAAATTTGAAACATGCTGCCCCATTTAAGCCATTAATTGTTTTAATTATTTTCTTAATCAACATATAAACGTTGCTTTTTATTATTCCAGGATTTACATCCATACTTTAATCTCTGATGTTCAATTATTTCATTTGAAATCAAAATTTATTTACCATTCATTTATACGCCTCTTTCTCTTCCCTCTTTTACCTCTTCGTTTCCGTGTTTCTAGGAATATATATATATATATATATATATATATATATATATATATATATATAGTATAGCATAGATTGCATCTTCTTTTCTCTCTGTAGGCTATTCGTTGCCCTCAAATTAATATTAAAAGAGGAGAGAGCTTTGTAAATATTATATAAATTCATATAGCACGTTCATATATCAGATGCAGACCTACCTTTATATTTAAGAAACTAGCATTTTCTCTATTGCCTGAAGAATGCCCTTCGCCATGTGATGTTGCTTGAATCATGCATGCATTCTTCCTTTAAAAATCGCCTGTTCTCGTCTCCCCTCCATCTTTTCTTATTTCTTCCAAACCTGAGCATGAGCTCTCTCTTTTCCTTGGCCTGCCTCCTCCCCATGGCCGCATGCATTAGTTGGCAAAACATTTCCTCTCTGGTTTTTAAAATTAAGTACGCATTTTATTCGATATAAGTCTATTTTATATATTAAGAACAGTATAGATTATGCATAAGTTTTGTTTTATATGTTTACTGCAGCTATGTGGATTTTGAATTCCCTAACAGTTGAACTTTAAAAATAATAATATATTTCATAATAGTATAAATATGATAATTGTTATATTTATAAACGTGTATATAAATATTTAACTTCTTTTCATATATAAAGGTTAGTATATATTTATACCGTATTATGTATATTATTCTAAGATTTTACGGTATATAGTTTTTGACTTTTGTTAGCATACAGTTATCATACGGCTTTTAGATACGTATGTTTTACTAACTAGTTAAAAAGTTATATATATATATATATACGCGTTTTATTTTACTATTGATAGCTTACGGTATATATGGTATAAGTTTGGCAGCCTTCTATTAATATACGTATTTTTATATGTTATATATATTTGGTTATAACAGTTTCAACTATAATAAAATATGTTATTTTATTAGCTTTCATATGTTAGATATATAAAATATAGTATTTCAATTTTCGTTACTGTTTTGGTATATATATTATATAAAATTGGTGGGTACAAGTTTGATAGGTCAATTTATAATATATATAT
Source organism: Allium cepa (assembly GCA_030765085.1). Classification (NCBI taxonomy): domain Eukaryota; kingdom Viridiplantae; phylum Streptophyta; class Magnoliopsida; order Asparagales; family Amaryllidaceae; genus Allium; species Allium cepa. The sequence continues at coordinate 337,312,806 of CM060932.1, read as the reverse complement.
ATATATATATATATATATATATATATGATTGTTTTAGTATTTTAGAGTCTACCGTACTATATTTTATTTTATTTTCAACAATTTACGTAAGTTATATTTAAAATGTAGGTATATATATATAAAAGTTTCTATGGTAGTCTTACAGTATAAGTTATATCAATATTTTATAATTTCAACAGTATATGCTTTCAAAAGTTTATTTCATGTCAGCCTTAAGGTTGTTTGCACTGACTGATATACGTTGGATTTTTTTTTTTTTTTGGGGATGTGTATTTTGATTTCAAGTATAGTCATATGTATAGTCATATACAAATTGGTAGAGGAAATGTTATATAGTATATATATGGTTATATTAATATAGTCGGTCTGCACACCTATGTATGTATATTAACCGAGGCATGCATATTTTGTTGCATATTTTATAAACTATGTCTGCATATGTTGGCTAGTTGTATATAAGCTCACTTATCCTATTTATCTTCCTTGATCCAATTCTGATTTGAATTCGTCTATTCCTATTATCAGCTTTGATCATTGAACCGTGTCCATCTAGCTTTGTTTTGGAATTCGGATCTGGATTTCATAACTTACTTCTTTTTCTCTGGCCTCGAAAGGTGAGAAATCATTCACGATTAACATTCTTTTATTTACTAAATTTGATTTCAATTGAGACGACAATTGAAATATGAGGCTGTAGTTATTTAAATTGTTATATATGCTATTATCTGTAACTATTCACTTATGGGATATGACACCATATCCTATTGTTTATATATTTATTTTGATGATATATGCCTGTTGTTATTATTATTTACACATCTGTTATCACTCTGCAAGTTCCCTGTTAGTATAGAAATCACTATGGGTTGAAATGATACATACCCGAACAGACTTTAGAATAGGAGAAAATCGTTATGGGTTGAAATGATAAACCCAAGCGATTTTCATTTAATTGAATTGGGATTACGGGTTGAAATGCTATCCACCCGTATACATTTAGTGTACGGATTGAAATGATAAATATCCGTAACACTTGACCATATGATAAGAAATATATATACAGACACCGTTGGTCCATATATATAAATATTTTGAAATTTAATTCATTATTTTGGAAAGAAATATATGGTCTTATTAAATGTTAATCCTTAAATTTTTTTATATATAAAAGGTAATGATATATAGATTTAATAATATTTAATTTAGTCAAAATTTGATTTAATACATAAATTATGCTAAATATTTATGTAAATTTTATTCCAAAAGTATTCTGCAATTTACTAAGATTGGGAGATAAATGTGGGTTTATCTAAATGGTATTTAAATAAGGATTTATTCAATTAAATCAATTTGAAATTATTGAATGGGAAATTTAAGGGTATGATTTTGTAACTGGATTTTTATTTAAGTGATTTAATGAATATTTCACGTTTAAATAAATTAAAGAAAATATTGAGTAAAATGTAATTTAAGGTTACTTAAATGATATTGTATCTAATGAGGGATTATTTTAAGACTAGATAATAATGAGGTTAAATCGAGATCTATATGGAATTATTAAATTGAACATTTAATTAAATATTAAAGCTTTGAACTATATTGGGATTTAAATGGTTTATTTTGAGATTCGGATATGTATTTGAAATCAGTATAGTTGAATTTATTATTTATAAACTAAATTGATTAAAAAGTTAGTTTGAAACGTTGAATACTAAAAGTTTTGAAATATATTGAATATAAAGTGTATTTTGTGATTTCAAATCCGAATTTGAGATCGATAAAATTGAAGTGGTTATTTTAGAAATTGAGTTGAATTTAAATTAATAAATTGAGATTGAAATAGATTTAAATGGGATGGTCGGGTTGATGTTAAACGATTTGTTAAGTTGAGGGAATTGAAATTTCTTTACTGTACAAATTATTTAATATATAAAAATACTATTTGGGAAGTATAGAGATATTTGAAGTGAAAATGATATTTGGTTTTGAAGTATAAATTAAGTTGAAAAGACTACGGTGTTATAGTGTATATTTCTATCTTTTATATAGTTCCATGGACCCTTAGAGGATGGTTATCCCAAACATCCTCTAAGTTAATTATATTTCAGTTGATATTTCACTTGAGTTAGATTTATAGATATAAGAATGTTAATCCTGACTTGAGTGTTTTGTGTTTTGCTTTACGCTCGGGTCAGACTGAGAGATACAACATTTGAGCCTCATCTTCGAAGTTGGAGCTTTGCTTGAAGATCCAACTATCTATCCCTTCAGTCATCCAGTTGATTGGTTCAGAGAAGCCATCTGTTGCATTGGAGACTTCATGGCATTTGAACTATTCGGTTGTTTTTTATTTCTGACTCTGAGGTATATAGTAGCTTCATGAACTACTATTCTTTATCTATTCCGCTGCACTGTATTACTCTGTGTAAGTGATCTATGATTGATTTATTTACTGTATATTTTAAGTTTTGCCAAATTTTATTAACAATTCGGTATTTTGAATTATTCAAGTCGGACGTGAACGGTTTTATTGTCGATTTGAATGGTCCAAAATAGCGGGTCGTTACAGTTGGTATCAGAGCTTTGGCTCTAGGCAAAACCTAGCGTATATGGTAAATTTATTTACAGAATCACTTTCGCTCGAGTTGAATCTCTTCCTTTTGACTTGATTTCCTTTGAATTTTGGAATGTCCCTCGGTTCCGAAATTCATTCTGTCTCTCCCTATTTATATTCGTTTGATTCCGGAGTATCTCATAACTCCACTGAATGATTTGTAAAGGGGGTGAAAACTCCTTTTCAATTGGCATTGACTCACCGAAGATTTCTGTATCCTCGGTTTATGATGCTGCTATATCTTGTTATGCCGAATTCTATATCCCTGGCGATCGAATGTCGAATTGCCTCAGAATTCTACACCGATCTAATTGTGGAATCACAGTTGACCGGTAAAGGTCGCCCGCGATTTATAGAAGTATCCATCTTCTATTTTGTAATTTAATTATCTCATCTTCGATCGAGTCTATCTTCGAATCAGGATTCTATTGATTGGAGTTCCTCTAATTTAAATCTCTATCTTTGTTTTGAAATCCATTCTTGAATCACCCTTTGAAAAATCGGGTATGTTGTATTTTTGAAATTGTTTATACCGAAATTATTATTTTGATAACTATGATTTTATTCTATATATAAAAGTAAAATGTTTTCAATAAGGATTTTTACTTATATATAAAGCAAATAAGAAATGTTATTCTATATAAAAAGGTTTTGAAAGGATTTGAAATTTTGAAAAATTATAAGAAATTGATTTATATAAAAATGATTTATAACTGTAGAGTTAAATTTGAAATTCGAGAATTGAATTCCGGTATTTTGAAATTGGTTTTAAGATTTTGGAAAATATATAAAAATAATACGATTTAAAAGTATTTTTCCGAATAAGAAATGTTTCAAATGAGTTCAAATGAATTCCAATAATTTTGAAGAAATTTCAAAGAAGTTTCAAGAAAATAGAAGTCCAGAACTCACTTATGTCGCTGGAAAATAATTTCGGTGATGAGTGCACGCATCATCGACATTGATTTTCGAGTTTCAGAGTGGGGGAGAGGCCACTTTAATAGCTTCGCTATGCAAGTGATTTTGTAAAACCGTTTTTGATTTCAAATTCCGAAGTATAATTTGATATTTTAGAAAGATATAAGTATATATTTGAAACAATTTAAAGTGGGACCGGAATTCAGTCCTCGAGTTTCGGATTTAATAATTGATTTATTGTTGATTTTCAACTCTTGAATTGAAAATTTGATTTCCCTAACTATTTTGAATGTTCGAACACTTCCAAATCGAGATTAAATTTTCAAAGCTAAGAAATTTCGAAGAGTATAAAATGTTTGATAAAGAATATAAATTTAGTTTTGAAATGTTTTGAAAAATGTAGTTTTGAATAATGGGTTTCAAAAAGGCAAATTGGATATTTCAAATAGAAATACATAGTTTAAAAGTTTTAAAGGGATAATTATAAATTTGGGAACCATTTTGAGTACTATTGATTTTGAGAAAATATTTGGTTTTGAAAATTGAAATTGAAATTAAAAACCAGTACTTATATGGTGATTTTGAAAATGAATTTGTTCGACTTGAATTATTTTAATTTGGAAACTGGGAACTTTGAAATTTAGATATTTAATTTGGAAGAAAATTTGATGAAATCATATATGATTTTGAAACTGAATTAATATTGAAATGATTTGAAATTTGAGAACCTTATAGTATTAAGCACTTGATTTGGGAGTGGTCGAACTCATATAAAATGGATTGTATAAGTATGAAGTTGATTTGAAATATATTGATTTGGAAGGTACTCAATTTGGAAAGAGATTTCATATAATCGAAGTCTATATAAGTATGATTTGATCTACTATTAATTTGGAAAGTATTCGATTTGGGAAAAATGAAATCCTATATATATGGACTTTATATAAGTACGATATTTGAAAGTGATTTGAAAAGGTACTATATGATATATATTTTTGAAGTAAAGATATGGAAAGTGCCTTCTGCTTGATATCCGCTTTGTGGCTACATCGTGGATTCATTCTATCGATATTATTCTCTCTGATTTTCGGTTTTCCGGATGTAATACTCGAGTGTTTCCCACCGTGGCGTAACCCGTGGTTTTTTTTTCTCTCGTGACTGCATAGCGCAACTGCCTGGCCGAGTCTTGCCTAGGGGTACGGATTGTTTCCTTGGGGATCCAGGCGTAACCATTGTGTATCCTGCAATCTGTGTAGGTCGCGAATAGTAGCGCAAGTGCCTGGCTGAGTCTTGCCTAGGGGTACGGATTGTTTCCTGGGGGATCCAGGCGTAACCATTGTGTATCCTGCACTCTACTAGTCATCATGGCGTAACTCGCAGGGCTGAGAAAGCTTACGGATATGGATTGTTTCCTGGGGGACCCAGGCGTAACCATTGTGTAGCGACCCGTAGATTTCATGGATTTAATTTGGTCAAATTAAGTTGTAATTAAATTTAGAAGAAAAATAAATTAAAAACCTACTTATAGTATGTGACGCCCCACCTCTATACCCACGCTAGCCAAGAACACTCCGGAGAAGTGCTGTCAACTAGCACGGAGAATAAGGCTGTTGAGGAGCGACCATCCATGTAATTGCTTATCACACGGTGGCTATAAATAATCTTCGGAAACAAACATAGAAATAATCATATCACAAATCAGTCACAGATATCCATATCACAAAGGCGGAAGAAGATATGAATATATAACTAACACATGAAAGTGTACATCAGAGTAGTGGTCAATAAGATCCACGATAATACAAAAGAATAGCAACACGTGCTATACAAAAGAATACAACTATGAGTCTATATCTCAAGTGTATACAACAAAAACTGCTAATCTAAACAGTTAGCCAAAAGTCAGAGTGATGAATCCCTGGGAAGAAGTCAAGCAGAAGCACCTGTAACATCTCGGTCTGATCCGAGTATTATTTAAGAAAATAATAAACGGATCAGTCTAGCTATAAATATCAGATGACATGATATAACATAAAAGATATGGCATAAACATAAACATCCATAACGACATACCACTATAAGTATGTAAATAATGATCAACAGAAGATCAATCAATAAGAGATAATCAATATCACAAGAATCTTCTCAAAGATTCGAAGGGGGCATCATACCCTAAACTTGTACTCATAACAAGTCAATGACATAAATTCCAGAAATCAACACGAGAAATCCAGAAATCATAAAAAAAGGGAAAGAGGCCTATCACATGACGGTCCGAAGACCATGGGGAGCTACCCCACATGTGTGAGTGGAATCACACAGAATGAGGTCAAGACTAACCAAAAAGCAGAAAGGTATGTGTGAATGGAATCACACAAGTGGTGTCTAGTCTAACCTTGCAATAAAGAGACATCGCGCAATTGCTAGTCTAATTCATAGAGCGATCATCAAGATCAACGAGAAGTGTCAATTACACTAAGCTAGTAAATATAGAAGTTTAGCTTCATGTCCCATAACCACTTGCTTAACTTCAATATTTACGAACAAACTGTAAATCTTCACTAATAAAATTGTCATAAGAGGTTCAATCGAACAAGTCCAAGAATTAACCGACGAAGTGAACGCAAGCGTTTCATACCACTTGTTTTACTAAGTCGTTTAATTAGATTTCTCATCCGAGTGAGGTAAAGGCTTGTATATACTAATAGATTGGAAAATGGTTTAAGAAAAGAGCTTTGTTATTAAAAATAGAGTTGAAATTGTTTGTTAAAAGAGTTTTGATATTTACTACTAGTATTGAAACCTTTATATTATAAAGTGACAAAACACATAAGTAAGTGTAGAAACAATCAGTCACAAAGATCGCATACGGAGATGCGAATAAAATCCAAGGAAATCAGCTCAGGAAGTTCGGTTGAATGTTCTTCAGATAAGATCGCCTACGCAGAGTTATACGGGGTTCGACCTAATGAAGACAAGCAACCTAGTGAAGCCAAGTGACCTAAGGGGCCATGCGACCTAATGGGTCATGCGACCTAAGTTTAAAAAGGTGGGCGACTTAACAAAGTGGCCGAGCGACCTAACTGGAGCAAGTGGCCATAGGTCATGCGACCTAAAGGTAAGCGACCTATCACGGTCACGCGACTTAAGGGATAGGACCGACCGACCTAACGACCTAGGCAAGGTTGACCGACTTAATGGTTGCGAACTAAAAATACAACAGGGTCGAGCGAACTAGTGGGATGCGCGACCTAAGAAGGTACGCGAGCTAAGGGTGAGCGACCTAACAAGGTCGTGCGACCTAAGTGGTCACAATGCCAAGCGACCTAAGGACTTAAATACTCGCGACCTAGCGCGTGCATCGGCCGAGCGACCTAAGGGTTTAACACGCGAGCGACTTAAGGTTTTAACAAACGAGCGACTTAAGGTTTTAACACGCGAGCGACCTAAAGTGATGCGCGACCTACGACCTAGCAGGATCGAGCGACCTAGAGCCACCTTGTGATATAAGGTCGAAAACGACCTAATTCCGAGGCTAACGACCTAACGCTGCAGGGGGGATTTAAGGCCAGAAACGACCTACGACCTAAAGTGAAACGACCTAACTCCGAAGTGAAGATTCAAGGCAGTGCGACCTAGCGCGATAACACGCGAGCGACCTAAGGGTTAGGTCGCGAGCGACCTATACGTGAACGACCTAAAGTCCAACGACCTACGACCTAAATCCGAGGCGAACAAAATATGCAGGCCGTGACTTTTCCACGCACGCGAGCTAATGATTCCGAGCGACCTAACCTAGGCAGAGCGACCTAAGCTCAGGAAATTCACCAAACAACTAAAAAATGGAGTTTTTCGCCAATCCAATCCAAATCAAATGCAAATGTACATGCTAAAGTGATGGGGAATCATTCCTAACAGTCCAATATAGTTATAGACTAGAATTGTGAGATAAAAATCTCACCTTTGCACTAAAATTTATGAAGATGAAGCTTGAAAGCAAGGAGAAGCAATCCAAAGCTTGAATCCAATATCTTCTACTTGAATTTGGAGTTGAATGATGGAGTTGCAATTGAATTTGAGCTTGGAGTTTTAATTTCCCATTCTCTTCACCATTAATGCTAAAGCTTGAGTTAGTTAGGAAATTTATGAAGAGTGAGGAGAAGAGGGTTGGAACTTGGGCTTAATAGGCTAAACTAACCCAAAGTCCAAAGCGGGAAAAGTTAGTGAAATTTCACTAACTCCAAACCTATCGATGTTTATACTTAAAAAGTTGTAAACGACATTTCGAACTCAATGGAAGTGGTCTCGAGTCCTAATTTGACCGTTTGCAAAAAGTAGTTTTTCGGACCAAAATCCGATTAACGATTTAATATTTAAATAAAAATATTTAAATGTAAACTCGATAAATATGCGGGTTGTTACATAGTAATTCGAAGTTAATTCAAATGATTTTAAGTAGTGAAAAGAATTTTACCAGCGTATGAGTTGAATATGAGGAATTTGAGGAAATTATTAAACTAATATAATGTAATAAACATTGTTAACAGTAAATGGAATATGATAATAAGAAAAATTGCAAGTTTGTATTTATGGGCGAAATAATATTGATAGGTAATAATTGTTGTAGAGAATAAATTACAAATGTATAAATTGTATAATGGTAACAACTATTGTTCGTTACCAATGCATTTAATTTATAGCGATTAAATAAGAAATAACTGAAAATTTTGAAGGAAAAATCAATAGAAAGGTTAACTACATGCATAAGATGGAAAGTTGAATAGAATTCTAATAAATGATAATAATGGAAAATATATACAATCAATGTAGGTAATTTGAAATTACAAATGATTAAACGTTTCTTGTGATAATGAATAAATAACGAAAGGAGTAAGCATATTTATTTAGAGTATTAATTACTATTGGGTAGAGATTTAAGTAACAACGTTTAATGCAATGTAAGTAATGACATTTTTAAGTCAATAATAAGGAATTGGGAATCATATCTATGAAATGACAACGAGAATACAAGATGATAAATGCCAATTAAGGGTAATAATTAAGAAACTTAATGAAATCCCAATTTTATACAAAATAATTTAAAAGGTCAGGTTTGGTTATAATTTGAACATAAGTAAATTGAATTTGTAGTATGAAAATATATGCAGAAATTGATTTTTGTAATAAAGGATTTTGTATGTGACAAAAAGGTAACGGTAGTGTTTATGGTAGGTTGCCTATTCATTTATTTAGATTGTTAGTTGGAACTGGAAATAAGTTTGTAATAAATATAAATAAATGATACATTTATGTAACCAATGTAAATTTTACTTATAATATAGCAAAAGGTGGATTTAAGAAGTGAAATTGTAGAATTTGAAGCTAATTAATAATAGACATAGTAAAGATGGCAATCCAATCAAATGCTTAGGAATCAGATTTATTGGAAGGTAACCTAATTTATAAATAAATGGTAAGTATTAAGATATAATTCTATATAAATTGAAACTGATTGTAGATTTAGTGTAGTAACGTTAAGGCTAACTGAATTTGATTGATAGATGGAATTAAAATCAAGATGGATAGGTAACGAACTTAAAAATTTAATAAGTGAATTTATTTCAATCAGTGCAATAAAAGGATACGTAAATAAATGGTAAGATGAAATGGTAAAAATTTTGATGTTAATTAAATGTTTTTTTTTTGAATTGAAATAAGTATTATAATGGGCAAATTTAGTTACTTTAAAGTGAAACGGAAATTTTAACGCAATAGTTTGAATGCAATATTAAATTCATCTAATTTATAATAAAGATTCGTTAGATTTATTTAATAGAAATTTTGGGACTTTTAATAGATAATTGCTGATGTTGAATGGAACAAAGGAATTGAATTTAACATGAATAGCATGAATAGCATGAATATTAATAAAAGAAATTATGTAATAATTGATTTATTTTAGCATTTATGAATGAAATAGGAATTTAGGTTTAAGCAAGTGATGAATAAGATGTTGTGCAATCCAAATTAATATAGTAATTGTGAGTAATAAGAGCTTATTTGAGATTCTAATTTTTTTTATATATGTTTTACAATTTCAATATAAATGGAAATAGTAGCAATACAAAGAAAGGCAAAATTTTTGAATATAGTAGTTAAGAAAAGGCAAACAAATCCTTCCATCTAAATCCAATTTAAAATAAAGCTTAATTATTGCAGTGGTTAGAATTAAATATTATGCTAGTCGAATACTAACTAATTCATTGAAATACCTATTCATGAAAAACAATTGAAAGGTTTTATTTGGTTATAATTGGTAGATTTGAAATAAACGTAAAGTTATATTAACTGACGTAATAATACGCAGTAAACTATAAGGTCATAGTCAAAGTTAAATTTAAGTAAATGCTTGGAATTTACAATATCTGTATTTACCGTAATTGAATTCAAACACTGAAATTTATAAATATATTTACTTGACATTGATATCTGGGTTTGTTTAATTTGTTGTAACTAAAGTGAAATTATAAAAATGATCAAATTTTCAATTTTAAAGTCAAAAATTTTAAAGATTGAATTTAATTAATTTATTTGCCTATTTATTTAATTAATATAAAAATAGCCATTTTGGGCACGGACTCGGATTTCGACGAAACCAGTTTCATCGGATCCGTAACGGTGAATTATAATAATGTTTCAAGTTTCGTAGCGATCGGACTTGTCGTTTGATCGTACGGACTCGAAACGCCTTGAAATTTACGCATTTTGAAATCAATGTGAAATTTTTGTTTTTTTGGCATAACTTCTTCATACGATCGAATTTGGTCGCGAAACTTTTTCCATTGCGTTCAGAATATTTTAAAACACCTATTTGGATATATAGTTTTAACAAATCCGACTCCGGTGGCATAGCGGGCTTTTTGGACCATGGTTTGTCACGCACGTTCGCGTATCCAGTCTAGCTACCCTACCTCTAGCCTATCTATAAATATACAGCTATAAACCCTAGCTCCTTTCTTTTTCATTTGCTGTACGTTCATTTCTTCACTCCTTTCTCTTCCCCAAATGTATACATCTCAGATCCAATTGCAGATCCATCCACAGTTCAAAATCAAAAGTCAAAACTCAAAAATTTCAGAAAATTCCAGAAAAAATATATGTTGAAGTATTCGATACGCGTAAATTACTGGTGAAATTCGTTTTTCAATTAGAGCTGTCGTTCATCCAGAATAAATTCAAACAGCCCCAAAATCGTTCATCATCGTCGCACAAAACTTCGTCGGATCGGAAAACGGTTTCTGGGTTTTGGAGAGGGAACCGAGGGGATCGCATCTATGTATTTTGTTTGGCGTTTCGACGGTTGGATTGTCGGGAATTTTGGATTAGGGTTTCGGCCAAGGGGAGAAGATGGGGGCGGCGTGCGTTGGTATCTGCAAATATTTTTGCTGTTGCGTGAAGACACAGAGATGACGTGGCATGTGTTAGGTGAGATGTGTATCACTTTTGCTATTTTTCAATTTTGAATTCGAGTGCAATTTTCGACATAACTCTCGCATACGATCTCCGATTCACGTGAGATTTTTTTTGTTAGGATCGTAATTTAATTCCGGACTCGATGACGCTGGTTTGGACGAATTCTGAGACGGGCGAATTTTTGGGTTTAAATCGGGTTTGAATTCGATTTAAATTCAAAAGGTGAGTGTTTTAACCCACTCACAATTACTAGAAGCTTTTATGTTTGTTAAATAAATTTTAGAAATGAATAGAAATTTATTTATGAGCTTTTGGCATGTTATTTCATTCATATCTGTTGAATTGCAATTTTTTGAATTTAACTGTAAATTTAATTGATTTATTGCGTGTTAATTGGCTGTTAGAAATTATTGTTTGCATATGAACTGCTAGTTAACAGTTATGTCAATTATCACTGAATATAAATTGTTAGATTAATAGTTGATAAATATAATTTGAAATAAAACTGCCAATTATTACCTGTTGTATATTACCAAACATATATTGTTATTGATTGATATTGCTTGATGTTTGTGATTGGGTGATGGATGTGTTATTGAATGGATGTTTTATTTGATATCATTAAACTGCAAGTTAGTATGCATTTTTCATTTCATTCGGGATTGCGGTTTGAAATGATATACAACCGCAGTTTTATTTTTAAATTGCGGATTGAAATGATAAATATCCGTATCACTTGACCATAGGATAGAAACTATATACAGGCACCGCGGTCTATATATAACTATTTTAATGTGATTTCTATGGTTTGGATTGAATACGGTCTATAAATCTTAAATTTATATTGTATAAATATTTTATTCCATATTTATATACCTATGAAGTTGGAATTTTGAAATTAAAAGGAATATAAATTTCTTTATTGAAAATGGAAAAAATTTAGAAAATGGAGTTTGGTAAATTTATATCCTATGTTTAAATGTAAAGTTGGAAATTATAAGATATGATATTTGTAATTGGATTTTTCCAAAATAAATAGAAATGGATATTCTAGTATAATTTGAAGTGGAAAAATTCTATATATATATATATATATATATTACTAGAAATTGAAGTCTTATTAATTATGGATTTTATGTGAATGGTCAAGATTAATTAATAGAATATTGATTTTGAAAGGATAAAAATCCAACTTTAGTTGAAATATTAATGCTCAAAAATGGATATAAATATATATAAAATTGAAATGGTTGTGGGACTTGAAGTAATATTTTGGACTTTGGTTTAACTTTAAAACAAGAAATATTTGGAAAGCCATGTAATTTATTCTTTATAAAGCAACAGTAAAGTTAAACCTTTTTAATTCGCATACCGTTGAATATCCAAACCATTTAGTTTTGAAAATAATGGTTTTAAAATACTATGGATTTTCGAAGAATTATGTTGAAAGTTACAAACAAAATATTGGTTACATGGGATATTAAATAATAAAAAGTGACATAATTTTTGGAAAGGAAAATTTTATTTAGGAAACGATATCATGGATTTGGGTTTTTATAAAATAACATGAAGATAAATTATTTGTGTTTTAAAGAAAAATGATATCGTAATATTATGGTTTTGAAAGGGACTATGTTCTGGTTTTAAAGTATAAACTATTTTAAATGACCGCGGTGTTATAATAACGATTGGTTGGCAAAGAGACCGGGATCGGATATGGACATACTCTCTGTCGATACCGAAAACCACTTTGACTAACCGTGTACGCGGTGGAGATTCCAGAATGAAGTAGGTGGTGGCGACGTTTCCTGTAAGGTAAATACGTGGACCCAACTCCCGTGAGTTGGCATAAGGTGGCTAAAACAGGAGCGATTCTCAGGCCAATGAGGTCATTCCTCTGATCGGACGCTCCTCTTCGATATTATACTTTGACTTGGATTTGATTCAGTGGCCACTTCTATATTTTGATTTTGGGGAGTTAGTCCGAGGTGGGCGGTAACTGCGGCTACGCGTTTCCACCAGCCTGGATAGCAATTGGTATATCTACCCTGGCATTGCCTCGTTGTGCCGTGTCACCTACCATATCGAGCCTTGTACGAGTTTGGTTTTCTCCCGTAGCCCGTGTGGTATCCTCTAGTTGCTTCCCGAGTAGGAGGAGCTATGATATTGGATGGACTACTGGGACTATTACGTGTTAAGGTGGAAAATGTAAAGCCTTAACGCTATTTAAAAGTAAGTTTATTTTATAAATAGACACTATTATAATAGCGCAATATACTACATAGTAAATAGTTTAACGGATCCTTAGGAGATGTAAATCCCGAACATCTCTTGAGTTACTGTACTCATATTTATTTCTGTTTATTTAACTCACATAAGATATTCTAGTCTGACTCGGGTGTTTTTGTCTATTCAAATTCGCTCGGGTCAGTCCGAGCATTTCAGGATAGCAGATTTTAGCTTTGGAGGACGAAGACGAAGAATAAGTATTATGTTATATATAGTATTACACCACACTCTTTCTATTCCGCTGCATTGCTTGTATTGGTATGTGTAACTCTGATATTTATTGTAAAAGAAGAATCAAGCTTTTGTAAACTGTTTATGAACTGTATATTTGTTATTATATTTTATCCTTCCGCTGTGAGATTCTGTTTTGTTTTTTTTATTTCTTCTCTGTTTTTCTTATTTACCCCATAACAATCCGCCCTTGCGTATGCTTTGAATTGGCACGTGTGTCGGTTTAAAGTGTGCAAAAAGGCGGGATGTTACAGTTGGTATCAGAGCTTTGGTTTAGCGATAAACCTTGGCTTTGTGGGGTTTGACTCTTTGTTAATAGGGTAGTAATATCCTATGGGAGTCACTGAGCGTATATATATGAGAGAGCGTACTTGTTAGTGTTATAAAAAGATTTTTATATTGTGTTAATCTGTTCCGCTTTGTATTTATAAATTCTGGTTGATGCATGGGACGCTATGTCATCAATAGGGATTTCTAAACACTTAATAGGACAGACCGACATAATATTTGTTTTTAATATAGGTGAATGAAATAATTTTGCCTATTATATTTCTATATATAAAAATAGTTTTATAAAGATATATATATATATTTGGTTGCTATAGATTGGGTGTTAGAAAATAAAAATATTTATAATAATTGAAGCTAAGTTGAAATTATGGTAAATCAAATTGGAGATTTTAGAACTTAGGTCCGGGATTTTTCCAAATTTGTTTTCAAAGAATTTATGAAATATAATGATTTGGTTTATAAGTATTTTCTTATATAAATATTTCGTATAATTTGGAAGAATTGTTTTAAAAAGAAGATTTTGGGAGAAATTAAATTCTGTACTTTCCTCTCTGTCGCTGGAAAATAAATTCGGTGATGACGGCCGCATCATCGACTTTCATTTTTCGAGTTCGAAGGGGAAAGGCCACTGTAGTAAATTCTACTACAGATTTATTTTGAAATTTTCTAAAATTTTTTTTTTTTTTTTCTTTTATTGCTCTAACTATAATTAGAGATATTGAGATGTAAGAACTTATTTACCTATTATTTTGAAACAAATTGAAATTTAACCCGGTATTTAATTCTAAATTTTTCCGTTAATTAATTGTTAAAAATTTGTTAGTGAAATAAAAGTTAAGTAATAAATGAATTGAAACCTCTAATTGAAATAAGAGAATAACTGCAAAGCTATAAAGAGGAATTTGCATACATATGAGACAAAGAGTAATATGGATAAACATTAAATTTAATTAAAAGAATGGAGATTAAACTTGTATAAGTTCAATTGCAATTTCCTTAACATAAATAACTTACCCAAATATAAAAGTTGGAGTGTTAAATGAGAAACTGGAATTGAATATTTTACAAGTAGGAATTTAGGAAAAATGAAGTATTCAATAAATTACTGTTATAATAAGAATTTATTGGTATAAACTTAAGTGATAATTGAAATTTTACCCAAATTAAAGGTGAGTATTATTAATAGGTGATTTTAACTTAAGTAAATAAAATGAAATTCTTTAATAAATAAAGATTGATGTGTAGGGTTATAAACTTAAGTATGTTTTAAAATGCTACTAGTAATATAATAAAAAGTAGGTAATATAAATAAATGTCTGTAAACCCTAGATAATGAAATAATAAGATCCTTTATTTATAAAAATGGAGGTTTTAAGGTTAATAATTTGAGTGTAAGTAGAGGGTTACTGTAATTAAATATAATAAAACGTAAACATTAAATAAAGGAATGAAATTAAGGGTAAGTTGAAATTGTAATTAATAAAACGAATATATATTTATTGAACCATTAATAAATAAAAAGGAATTGAGAAGAAACTTGTAAATTTTCACTTGCATTCTTAAACATACATAACTTACCATATAATAAAAGCTGCAATGTTAGTAAGAAAATGTAAGGGGAAATCTTACAAGTGAAGCTTGAGGTAATTAAGGTATTCAATAAATTTACTGCTATAATAAGAATTAAATGGTATAAACTTAAGTTATGATTGAAATTTTACTAAAAATAAAGTTAAGTATTATTAATAGGTGATATGAACTTAAGTATATAAAATGATATTCCAAATAAGGATTGATTGTATGATTATTGACTTAAGTATGTTTTAATCTTCCCTATTCCAATATAATGGAAAGTAGAAAAATTTGAAATGACTACAATTAATAGTTGATGAATAAATAAAAACTTCCACTTATAAGAATGAATGTTAGCAGATTAAGAATTTAAGGAAAATCTTACAAGTGAAGCTTGAGGGAAAAGGTATTCTATTAATTTGCTATGGTTAATGAGAATTAATTGTATAAGCTTAAGATAAATTGGAAATTTTACTATATAAGTAAAGGTAAGTAGTATAAATAGATGATATATACTTAGTCAATAAATTGGAATACAAATATAATGAATTTTGTAACAAATGGAAAATGAAAATTGTAAGAAACAAAGAAATCCCTCCATAAATGAAAGAAAGAAAATAAAACCACTGAAGCATGAAATAAATGTATAATAAGCTATTGTGGTGTTGATTTGAATTGTTTGGTTGATGTATGGTTGTTGGGTAAGGAATTTTGAAGTTGTGGGATGGAGAAATAATCTATCTTTGTTCCATCTAAGACTGTTGAGTAAAGGATGCACTTGATAGTTATTTTACATTTCGTATAATTTCGGAATTTGAACCTAACAACTAATTGTTTGTTTGATTGAATGATTGTCTGTTGGTGGCATGTTTTGTTTGTTAAAATTTATGGTTGTTGCATTTGATTGGATATAAATGATTGAATCTACCCAAACATTTCACTGTAAAATAAATATTTAACCTTTTAGATTATATAAGTGAATACAGGGGTTGGAAGCAACTGCTACTGCTTTTGGTTCCAAAATAATAAGCGTTTTGCCCGACAAATAGGTACGTTTTCGGATTACGATTAAAGCGCTATTTATATATTTTCCCGTGTGGGATATTTTATTTTGGATATATGTAATATATTTGTATATTTGGATATTATATTTTCTCCAGAGTCCCTCCGTACAAAGGAGACTCTGCCAAAAATTTTCGTAAATTTTGGACTTAGAATTTTGTTACAGATATTTTTCCAACTTTAATAATTTAAGTATTAAAAGACACAATGATTATAAAACAAGTGTAATTCATTAAAGGAAATTAATTTAGTAAATTATTGTTATAAGTTAATATTTGAAACTAGATATACTGTTTTATTCTTCTTTCTCCCTTCCTTTTCCTTTTCGGGGACGAAAAGTTTTGAGTGGGGGAGAGTGTAGCGACCCGTAGATTTCATGGATTTAATTTGGTCAAATTAAGTTGTAATTAAATTTAGAAGAAAAATAAATTAAAAACCTACTTATAGTAATTCAAAGTTAATTCAAATGATTTTAAGTAGTGAAAAGAATTTTACCAGCGTATGAGTTGAATATGAGGAATTTGAGGAAATTATTAAACTAATATAATGTAATAAACATTGTTAACAGTAAATGGAATATGATAATAAGAAAAATTGCAAGTTTGTATTTATGGGCGAAATAATATTGATAGGTAATAATTGTTGTAGAGAATAAATTACAAATGTATAAATTGTATAATGGTAACAACTATTGTTCGTTACCAATGCATTTAATTTATAGCGATTAAATAAGAAATAACTGAAAATTTTGAAGGAAAAATCAATAGAAAGGTTAACTACATGCATAAGATGGAAAGTTGAATAGAATTCTAATAAATGATAATAATGGAAAATATATACAATCAATGTAGGTAATTTGAAATTACAAATGATTAAACGTTTCTTGTGATAATGAATAAATAACGAAAGGAGTAAGCATATTTATTTAGAGTATTAATTACTATTGGGTAGAGATTTAAGTAACAACGTTTAATGCAATGTAAGTAATGACATTTTTAAGTCAATAATAAGGAATTGGGAATCATATCTATGAAATGACAACGAGAATACAAGATGATAAATGCCAATTAAGGGTAATAATTAAGAAACTTAATGAAATCCCAATTTTATACAAAATAATTTAAAAGGTCAGGTTTGGTTATAATTTGAACATAAGTAAATTGAATTTGTAGTATGAAAATATATGCAGAAATTGATTTTTGTAATAAAGGATTTTGTATGTGACAAAAAGGTAACGGTAGTGTTTATGGTAGGTTGCCTATTCATTTATTTAGATTGTTAGTTGGAACTGGAAATAAGTTTGTAATAAATATAAATAAATGATACATTTATGTAACCAATGTAAATTTTACTTATAATATAGCAAAAGGTGGATTTAAGAAGTGAAATTGTAGAATTTGAAGCTAATTAATAATAGACATAGTAAAGATGGCAATCCAATCAAATGCTTAGGAATCAGATTTATTGGAAGGTAACCTAATTTATAAATAAATGGTAAGTATTAAGATATAATTCTATATAAATTGAAACTGATTGTAGATTTAGTGTAGTAACGTTAAGGCTAACTGAATTTGATTGATAGATGGAATTAAAATCAAGATGGATAGGTAACGAACTTAAAAATTTAATAAGTGAATTTATTTCAATCAGTGCAATAAAAGGATACGTAAATAAATGGTAAGATGAAATGGTAAAAATTTTGATGTTAATTAAATGTTTTTTTTTTGAATTGAAATAAGTATTATAATGGGCAAATTTAGTTACTTTAAAGTGAAACGGAAATTTTAACGCAATAGTTTGAATGCAATATTAAATTCATCTAATTTATAATAAAGATTCGTTAGATTTATTTAATAGAAATTTTGGGACTTTTAATAGATAATTGCTGATGTTGAATGGAACAAAGGAATTGAATTTAACATGAATAGCATGAATAGCATGAATATTAATAAAAGAAATTATGTAATAATTGATTTATTTTAGCATTTATGAATGAAATAGGAATTTAGGTTTAAGCAAGTGATGAATAAGATGTTGTGCAATCCAAATTAATATAGTAATTGTGAGTAATAAGAGCTTATTTGAGATTCTAATTTTTTTTATATATGTTTTACAATTTCAATATAAATGGAAATAGTAGCAATACAAAGAAAGGCAAAATTTTTGAATATAGTAGTTAAGAAAAGGCAAACAAATCCTTCCATCTAAATCCAATTTAAAATAAAGCTTAATTATTGCAGTGGTTAGAATTAAATATTATGCTAGTCGAATACTAACTAATTCATTGAAATACCTATTCATGAAAAACAATTGAAAGGTTTTATTTGGTTATAATTGGTAGATTTGAAATAAACGTAAAGTTATATTAATTGACGTAATAATACGCAGTAAACTATAAGGTCATAGTCAAAGTTAAATTTAAGTAAATGCTTGGAATTTACAATATCTGTATTTACCGTAATTGAATTCAAACACTGAAATTTATAAATATATTTACTTGACATTGATATCTGGGTTTGTTTAATTTGTTGTAACTAAAGTGAAATTATAAAAATGATCAAATTTTCAATTTTAAAGTCAAAAATTTTAAAGATTGAATTTAATTAATTTATTTGCCTATTTATTTAATTAATATAAAAATAGCCATTTTGGGCACGGACTCGGATTTCGACGAAACCAGTTTCATCGGATCCGTAACGGTGAATTATAATAATGTTTCAAGTTTCGTAGCGATCGGACTTGTCGTTTGATCGTACGGACTCGAAACGCCTTGAAATTTACGCATTTTGAAATCAATGTGAAATTTTTGTTTTTTTGGCATAACTTCTTCATACGATCGAATTTGGTCGCGAAACTTTTTCCATTGCGTTCAGAATATTTTAAAACACCTATTTGGATATATAGTTTTAACAAATCCGACTCCGGTGGCATAGCGGGCTTTTTGGACCATGGTTTGTCACGCACGTTTGCGTATCCAGTCTAGCTACCCTACCTCTAGCCTATCTATAAATATACAGCTATAAACCCTAGCTCCTTTCTTTTTCATTTGCTGTACGTTCATTTCTTCACTCCTTTCTCTTCCCCAAATGTATACATCTCAGATCCAATTGCAGATCCATCCACAGTTCAAAATCAAAAGTCAAAACTCAAAAATTTCAGAAAATTCCAGAAAAAATATATGTTGAAGTATTCGATACGCGTAAATTACTGGTGAAATTCGTTTTTCAATTAGAGCTGTCGTTCATCCAGAATAAATTCAAACAGCCCCAAAATCGTTCATCATCGTCGCGCAAAACTTCGTCGGATCGGAAAACGGTTTCTGGGTTTTGGAGAGGGAACCGAGGGGATCGCATCTATGTATTTTGTTTGGCGTTTCGACGGTTGGATTGTCGGGAATTTTGGATTAGGGTTTCGGCCAAGGGGAGAAGATGGGGGCGGCGTGCGTTGGTATCTGCAAATATTTTTGCTGTTGCGTGAAGACACAGAGATGACGTGGCATGTGTTAGGTGAGATGTGTATCACTTTTGCTATTTTTCAATTTTGAATTCGAGTGCAATTTTCGACATAACTCTCGCATACGATCTCCGATTCACGTGAGATTTTTTTTGTTAGGATCGTAATTTAATTCCGGACTCGATGACGCTGGTTTGGACGAATTCTGAGACGGGCGAATTTTTGGGTTTAAATCGGGTTTGAATTCGATTTAAATTCAAAAGGTGAGTGTTTTAACCCACTCACAATTACTAGAAGCTTTTGTGTTTGTTAAATAAATTTTAGAAATGAATAGAAATTTATTTATGAGCTTTTGGCATGTTATTTCATTCATATCTGTTGAATTGCAATTTTTTGAATTTAACTGTAAATTTAATTGATTTATTGCGTGTTAATTGGCTGTTAGAAATTATTGTTTGCATATGAACTGCTAGTTAACAGTTATGTCAATTATCACTGAATATAAATTGTTAGATTAATAGTTGATAAATATAATTTGAAATAAAACTGCCAATTATTACCTGTTGTATATTACCAAACATATATTGTTATTGATTGATATTGCTTGATGTTTGTGATTGGGTGATGGATGTGTTATTGAATGGATGTTTTATTTGATATCATTAAACTGCAAGTTAGTATGCATTTTTCATTTCATTCGGGATTGCGGTTTGAAATGATATACAACCGCAGTTTTATTTTTAAATTGCGGATTGAAATGATAAATATCCGTATCACTTGACCATAGGATAGATACTATATACAGGCACCGCGGTCTATATATAACTATTTTAATGTGATTTCTATGGTTTGGATTGAATACGGTCTATAAATCTTAAATTTATATTGTATAAATATTTTATTTCATATTTATATACCTATGAAGTTGGAATTTTGAAATTAAAAGGAATATAAATTTCTTTATTGAAAATGGAAAAAATTTAGAAAATGGAGTTTGGTAAATTTATATCCTATGTTTAAATGTAAAGTTGGAAATTATAAGATATGATATTTGTAATTGGATTTTTCCAAAATAAATAGAAATGGATATTCTAGTATAATTTGAAGTGGAAAAATTCTATATATATATATATATATATTTTACTAGAAATTGAAGTCTTATTAATTATGGATTTTATGTGAATGGTCAAGATTAATTAATAGAATATTGATTTTGAAAGGATAAAAATCCAACTTTAGTTGAAATATTAATGCTCAAAAATGGATATAAATATATATAAAATTGAAATGGTTGTGGGACTTGAAGTAATATTTTGGACTTTGGTTTAACTTTAAAACAAGAAATATTTGGAAAGCCATGTAATTTATTCTTTATAAAGCAACAGTAAAGTTAAACCTTTTTAATTCGCATACCGTTGAATATCCAAACCATTTAGTTTTGAAAATAATGGTTTTAAAATACTATGGATTTTCGAAGAATTATGTTGAAAGTTACAAACAAAATATTGGTTACATGGGATATTAAATAATAAAAAGTGACATAATTTTTGGAAAGGAAAATTTTATTTGGGAAACGATATCATGGATTTGGGTTTTTATAAAATAACATGAAGATAAATTATTTGTGTTTTAAAGAAAAATGATATCGTAATATTATGGTTTTGAAAGGGACTATGTTCTGGTTTTAAAGTATAAACTATTTTAAATGACCGCGGTGTTATAATAACGATTGGTTGGCAAAGAGACCGGGATCGGATATGGACATACTCTCTGTCGATACCGAAAACCACTTTGACTAACCGTGTACGCGGTGGAGGTTCCAGAATGAAGTAGGTGGTGGCGACGTTTCCTGTAAGGTAAATACGTGGACCCAACTCCCGTGAGTTGGCATAAGGTGGCTAAAACAGGAGCGATTCTCAGGCCAATGAGGTCATTCCTCTGATCGGACGCTCCTCTTCGATATTATACTTTGACTTGGATTTGATTCAGTGGCCACTTCTATATTTTGATTTTGGGGAGTTAGTCCGAGGTGGGCGGTAACTGCGGCTACGCGTTTCCACCAGCCTGGATAGCAATTGGTATATCTACCCTGGCATTGCCTCGTTGTGCCGTGTCACCTACCATATCGAGCCTTGTACGAGTTTGGTTTTCTCCCGTAGCCCGTGTGGTATCCTCTAGTTGCTTCCCGAGTAGGAGGAGCTATGATATTGGATGGACTACTGGGACTATTACGTGTTAAGGTGGAAAATGTAAAGCCTTAACGCTATTTAAAAGTAAGTTTATTTTATAAATAGACACTATTATAATAGCGCAATATACTACATAGTAAATAGTTTAACGGATCCTTAGGAGATGTAAATCCCGAACATCTCTTGAGTTACTGTACTCATATTTATTTCTGTTTATTTAACTCACATAAGATATTCTAGTCTGACTCGGGTGTTTTTGTCTATTCAAATTCGCTCGGGTCAGTCCGAGCATTTCAGGATAGCAGATTTTAGCTTTGGAGGACGAAGACGAAGAATAAGTATTATGTTATATATAGTATTACACCACACTCTTTCTATTCCGCTGCATTGCTTGTATTGGTATGTGTAACTCTGATATTTATTGTAAAAGAAGAATCAAGCTTTTGTAAACTGTTTATGAACTGTATATTTGTTATTATATTTTATCCTTCCGCTGTGAGATTCTGTTTTGTTTTTTTTATTTCTTCTCTGTTTTTCTTATTTACCCCATAACAATCCGCCCTTGCGTATGCTTTGAATTGGCACGTGTGTCGGTTTAAAGTGTGCAAAAAGGCGGGATGTTACACATTGTGTATCTGCGAACCATGATCGGACAAAGGTTTTGGTTTGGTTGTTTGTTTGGATTGTACTTTCCATATCTGTTTTTAAAAGGTTTTTCAAGTATTTTCACTGGGTGTTGAAACAGGTCTACTAAGTACTTGAAGAATTCTAGCTTTGCGCCTGATCAACGCATGGCCAGAGTCTGCAAGAACGAGGATAAACTTGTTAAAACATCGAGTTATAAAAATATTTTCGAAAGAAAGATTTATTTCGATATAAAAGTATTATTATAAAGGTATTTATTATAAAAGTATTTTTCCCAACAAAGAAATTTTGTATTAATATTTGAAATTAAAATTCTTATGGTTTGAAATAAATTATTCGTGCCCGATTCTATTCTTTTGAATCTACCTCATCTTCTCAGCTTCATTTTTCACCTATATTCCGTTTTTGGAATCTACCTTCCTTTCCTTTTTGAATAAATCTTTTAAATATTGCTTATTTCTATACTACATTGTTTTATATAAAATTTTAGTGTTATAAATATTTTTGAAGTTATAAATTAAATAAAACATCTTTAAAAAAATGATTATTAATTTATTGATAATATTTGAAAGGTATCTTGAGATAAATTAAAAATTTCATAAATTTTGGATTTAATATTTTCAATAGTCTTTGTAAATAGAAGTAATAATGTAAATAATTGTTTGCAAAGAAGTTTGAGAAGTATTAAATATTAAAGAAAGTTTAATTTCAAATGAAATTTTCAAATAAATATTTTAAATAAAATTTATATAGTTTTAAAATGTATTGTTTATCTGGGCTTTCAATCTTTTTTTTTCTGGTTGTTTTATTCTCCTACCTCCTTCCTTTTCGGGGACGAAAAGTTTTGAGTGGGGGAGAGTGTAACGACCCGGAAAATTTTAACAATTTTAATTGATTCTATAACGTATTTAATTGAATATTTGTGAAATCTTATAATAATTGAATTTTAAATAAAATGTTTATATATTTAGAATACGTATATTTAAATATAGCAGGTTGTAAATTTTCAAATAATTTTATGGAAGTTTATTTAATTGAGAAAACGTGCTGTCCAATTCAAGCTATTAATTACTTTAATTGATTTCTGAATCAGTGCGTAACGGTTTCTTTTTACTACCGTTAAAGATTTCTATTGCTTAATACTTTTCCAATTCAGGTATACTTTTCCATTCGTAACCATTAATAAATTTGAGATCATCGACCTTGCTTTTATTATTCCTTGTAGTTTCGTGCACTGACTTTACCTTTCCCACTACCCATAATTTTCTATATACGTTTCTTTTGCAATTGAAGCGTATATTTATATTTATGGTGGTGTGTTTATTCTGGTCTCTCTTTATTTTTGTTTTTAACGCTTGAAAGAATCTCAAATCATCAAGCTAGTAGCATCCGTTCCTTCCCTTGCTTTCATAAGGCCTATAATATATAAACCACTTGCTTATAGATCTGAAAACAACTTTGTCATCAAATTTAATGTGCCTTCCTCTCCCTATTATTTCGGTTCCAACCTTCCTAGTGAATGGCTTTAATAATTTTTGGCTAAATCATAGCTACGGACTTTTCAAATTTCTTTCATTTTTTATTTTTTTCCAATTCCTTCATTTGCTTCAAAAATTTTGAACGTGCCTAATCATCTCAGCATGTATATATAATGTAAGCCTACCTTTCCTTGGAAAGCTATTGCTCACAAAATTTCCTGATTTCTTTCCTTTTATCCATTTTTATATCCTTGACTTTCAAAACTCATTATGTGTTGTACAAACAAACAAAAATTTATTGCCTTAAGTGTATAGCTAAATCAACTATTGACCGTTACAATTACTTTTATTTGTATATTCATTTCAATTTATTACTTAAATAACGTTTTGATGAATTAATGGATAGCTTTACGTTTCTTTTGCTTTTGAAAACTTTATATTTATTGTGTACGTTTCTTTTGCATTTCAAAAATTTGAAACATGCTGCCCCATTTAAGCCATTAATTGTTTTAATTATTTTCTTAATCAACATATAAACGTTGCTTTTTATTATTCCAGGATTTACATCCATACTTTAATCTCTGCTGTTCCATTTCTTTCATTTGAAATCAAAATTTATTTACCATTCATTTATACGCCTCTTTCTCTTCCCTCTTTTACCTCTTCGTTTCCGTGTTTCTAGGAATATATATGTATATATATAGTATAGCATAGATTGCATCTTCTTTTCTCTCTGTAGGCTATTCGTTGCCCTCAAATTAATATTAAAAGAGGAGAGAGCTTTGTAAATATTATATAAAATCATATAGCACGTTCACATATCAGATGCAGACCTACCTTTATATTTAAGAAACTAGCATTTTCTCTATTGCCTGAAGAATGCCCTTCGCCATGTGATGTTGCTTGAATCATGCATGCATTCTTCCTTTAAAAATCGCATGTTCTCAATTCCCCTCCATCTTTTCTTATTTCTTCCAAACCTGAGCATGAGCTCTCTCTTTTCCTTGGCCTGCCTCCTCCCCATGGCCGCATGCATTAGTTGGCAAAACATTTCCTCTCTGGTTTTTAAAAGTAAGTATGCATTTTATTCGATACAAGTCTATTTTGTATATTAAGAATAGTATAGATTGTGCATAAGTTTTGTTTTATATGTTTACTGCAACTATGTGGATTTTGAATTCCCTAACAGTTGAACTTTAAAAATAATAATATATTTCATAATAGTATATATATGATAATTGTTATATTTATAAACGTGTATATAAATATTTAACTTCTGTTCATATATAAAGGATAGTATATATTTATACCGTATTATGTATATTATTTTAAGATTTTACGGTATATAGTTTTTGACTTTTGTTAGCATATAGTTATCGAACGGCTTTTAGATACGTATGTTTTACTAACTAGTTGAAAAGTTAAATATATATATATATATACGCGTTTTATTTTACTATTGATAGGTTACGGTATATATGGTATAAGTTTGGCAGCCTTCTATTAATATACGTATTTTATATGTTTTATATATTTGGTTATAACAGTTTCAACTGTAATAAAATATGTTATTTTATTAGCTTTCATATGTTAGATATATAAAATATAGTATTTCAATTTTCGTTACTGTTTTGGTATATATATTATATAAAATTGGTGGGTACAAGTTTGATAGGTCAATTTATAATATATATATTTTTATGATTGTTTTAGTATTTTAGAGTCTACCGTACTATATTTTATTTTATTTTCAACAATTTACATAAGTTATATTTAAAATGTAGGTATATATATATAAAAGTTTCTATGGTAGTCTTACAGTATAAGTTATATCAATATTTTATAATTTCAACAGTATATGCTTTCAAAGTTTATTTCATGTCAGCCTTAAGGTTGTTTGCACTGACTGATATACGTTGGATTTTTTATTTTTTTTTGGGATGTGTATTTTGATTTCAAGTATAGTCATATGTATAGTCATATACAAATTGGTAGAGGAAATGTTATATAGTATATATATGGTTATATTAATATAGTCGGTCTGCACACCTATGTATGTATATTAACCGAGGCATGCATATTTTGTTGCATATTTTATAAACTATGTCTGCATATGTTGGCTAGTTGTATATAAGCTCACTTATCCTATTTATCTTCCTTGATCCAATTCTGATTTGAATTCGTCTATTCCTATTATCAGCTTTGATCATTGAACCGTGTCCATCTAGCTTTGTTTTGGAATTCGGATCTGGATTTCATAACTCACTTCTTTTTCTCTGGCCTCGAAAGGTGAGAAATCACTCACGATTAACATTCTTTTATTTACTAAATTTGATTTCAATTGAGACGACAATTGAAATATGAGGCTGTAGTTATTTAAATTGTTATATATGCTATTATCTGTAACTATTCACTTATGGGATATGACACAAAATCCTATTGTTTATATATTTATCTTGATGACATATGCCTGTTGTTATTATTATTTACATATCTGTTATCACTCTGCAAGTTCCCTGTTAGTATAGAAATCACTATGGGTTGAAATGATACATACCCGAACAGACTTTAGAATAGGAGAAAATCGTTATGGTTGAAATAATAAACCCAAGCGAATTCATTTAATTGAATTGGGATTACGGGTTGAAATGCTATCCACCTGTATACATTTATTGTACGGATTGAAATGATAAATATCCGTAACACTTGACCATATGATAAGAAATATATACAGACATCGTTGGTCCATATATATAAATATTTTGAAATTTAATTCATTATTTTGGAAAGAAATATATGGTCTTATTAAATGTTAATCCTTAAATTTTTTTATATATAAAGGGTAATGATATATAGATTTAATAATATTTAATTTAGTCAAAATTTGATTTAATACATAAATTATGCTAAATATTTATGTAAATTTTATTCCAAAAGTATTCTGCAATTTACTAAGATTGGGAGATAAATGTGGGTTTATCTAAATGGTATTTAAATAAGGATTTATTCAATTAAATCAATTTGAAATTATTGAATGGGAAATTTAAGGGTATAATTTTGTAACTGGATTTTTATTTAAGTGATTTAATGAATATTTCACGTTTAAATAAATTAAAGAAAATATTGAGTAAAATGTAATTTAAGGTTACTTAAATGATATTGTATCTAATGAGGGATTAATTTAAGACTAGATAATAATGAGGTTAAATCGAGATCTATATGGAACTATTAAATTGAACATTTAATTAAATATTAAAGCTTTGAACTATATTGGGATTTAAATGGTTTATTTTGAGATTCGGATATGTATTTGAAATCAGTATAGTTGAATTTATTATTTAGAAACTAAATTGATTAAAAAGTTAGTTTGAAACGTTGAATACTTAAAGTTTTGAAATATATTGAATAAAAAGGGTATTTTGTGATTTCAAATCCGAATTTGAGATCGATAAAATTGAAGTGGTTATTTTAGAAATTGAGTTGAATTTAAATTAATAAATTGAGATTGAAATAGATTTAAATGGGATGGTCGGGTTGATGTTAAACGATTTGTTAAGTTGAGGGAATTGAAATTTCTTTACTGTACAAATTATTTAATATATAAAAATACTATTTGGGAAGTATAGAGATATTTGAAGTGAAAATGATATTTGGTTTTGAAGTATAAATTAAGTTGAAAAGACTACGGTGTTATAGTGTATATTTCTATCTTTTATATAGTTCCATGGACCCTTAGAGGATGGTTATCCCAAACATCCTCTAAGTTAATTATATTTCAGTTGATATTTCACTTGAGTTAGATTTATAGATATAAGAATGTTAATCCTGACTCGAGTGTTTTGTGTTTTGCTTTACGCTCGGGTCAGACTGAGAGATACAACATTTGAGACTCATCTTCGAAGTTGGAGCTTTGCTTGAAGATCCAGCTATCTATCCCTTCAGTCATCCAGTTGATTGGTTCAGAGAAGCCATCTGTTGCATTGGAGACTTCATGGCATTTGAACTATTCGGTTGTATTTTATTTCTAACTCTGAGGTATATAGTAGCTTCATGAACTACTATTCTTTATCTATTCCGCTGCATTGTATTACTCTTTGTAAGTGATTTATGATTGATTTATTTACTGTATATTTTAAGTTTTGCCAAATTTTATTAACAATTCGGTATTTTGAATTATTCAAGTCGGACATGTACGGTTTTATTGTCGATTTGAATGGTCCTATACTAACAGGGAACTTGCAGAGTGATAACAGATATGATAATAATATAACAGGGATATATCTTCAATATAAATAACAGATAATGGTGTTAGATGTCACAGGTGAATAGATAGCGTATATATAACATTGTAAGTAATTAATAGTAGCATATTTCAATTTTCATTTCAATTAAAATAAAATTTAATAAATATAAGAAAGTTAATTGTGAGTGATTTCTCACCTTGAAGTCTTGAGAGAATAGACAATGAAGTTGAGTTATAAATTGCAACCATGACTTTCAAAATAAAGCTAGATTGGCATGAATCGACGAGCAAAGCTGATAAATAGGAATTGACGAGAACGATCAACTCAGGTGGATATAAACAGAATATATATATATATATATATATATATTACCGTTTTATAAAAATCAATGTTTAATTTAAAACTCCAAATAAAATTCAAAATCTTTGTGTACATCGTATTTAAAAGTCAATACCAAAATCAAACAGCTTCTCAGCTATGGAAATAAACCTTTGTGTTATAAGGATCAAAACCTTTATATATTATATTTAACAATCAAAATATCAACATATATATATGGTTTATACATAATAGACATATTTGGATTTTAAATATTATGGTTAAAAAATGGGATCTTTTATATAAAATTTCAAAATCGATAGACAAATCAACATATACATAACTTATAATAAAACACTTAAAAAAATGAAACCTTGTAACCATATTACTGTAACTGTATGCTCTGTAAACGTTATTATACTTAATAACTTCACATACTTCATATAAACAACACTCATATGCTTACAAACATATATATATATATATATATATATATATATATATATAACCGGTGTATATATAAGCACACGAACAAACTCATATACATATCGTACAACAGTTCTTATGAAATTCATATAATATGCATGTATATATATATATATACACTTTGAAATCAAAAATATGTATGTAACTAATGTACGAGATGATTGCAAACAATACTTACATCTAACTACAGCATAAAGTAAACCAACTCATAAAAACTACATATATATACAAACTTATATACATAATTGTACAACAAATTATAAACCTATCTATATAACTAATATATCACCACAACGACATGTAGTTTTAAAATTTCATATATACAATAAAATATTGAGTAACCAAACAGGTTTTGTGTACAACTCACATATGAAATGTATGTAACCGAACTCATCAATACTTATATAACCACATACGCTTATTAATATATATATGTACTGCAACCATAATATATATATATATATATATATATATATATATATATATATATATGACAGAATTTATAGTTATACTTTCGTATATAATAGACATAACTTATACTCTTACAACAAACAAAATACAGTACTTAACCATACAAATATATTTTCTTTAAACAGTAAAAAAAATATAAAATATCAACTTACGTAACACACACACACACATATATATATAAAACTAAATTTGATAAGCTTGTTCTTTTGTAAAAGTACATATATGACAAGTTACTGGCACTTTTGAATATATATAATCTAATAAAATCACTAATATATATAAATGAATGAGCACTACATATATATAAAAAATATAAGCTGTGTTATATACCAATTCAACGAAGAAGTGGAGGGCTGAGGGTGGCCAAGACTTGTGATGTGAGTTGCTGGCCGATGTTGACTGAAGGCTGGCGATGGAAGAAAGGTCGGCTACCTGAGTGAATGACGCAGGGTGTGGTGAAGGTGAGTGAAAGGTAGAGAAGAGAGGGAGAGGAGACGTGGTGCTGGCACTGGGACAAGCGGGCACGGGTTGGACTTGGTGCCGTTCAGTGAGGTGGTGAGAACATAGGTTAGAGAGGGGAGCAACGGTGGATGGCTGTGTGATGAGGTGAGGGAGACGTGAGGCCATTTCTGGATGTACGCTTCATCTCTCTCTTTTTTTTAGGAAAGAAAGGCAGAACGAAAATGGAAAGATAGCGAGAGAAATGGTATACGAACCAAAATGAATGAACCGACATGAAATAAAATACACTGGGAATAACAAAAGCCAAAGTGCAAAATTCTAGTAATAATATAAGCAAATGTCCATTCATTTTAAACATTGGATAACGAAGGTCACAAAGAGACAAAAGATGGACCGTTACGATTAACCGGTTTGCGTGTTTCACCGCGTATGGGTCATCAAAACACACAAATGAATATACTATGGAAATCAGCACGATGAGACGATCAAAACGGTATACAGACATCAGTGATAGGATCATCAGATCAAAAGTCGATATCGGTACTGAAATGCTGCTAAAATGTCAGAAATAAGATAAACGAAGCAATAGAAGTCTAAATTTGATGAAATGAAAGATGTCGTCTCACTCAAAAGATGATTTACAAATTTATGGTGTAAAAACATTCAGGTTTGGAAAATATTTTATTATCATCAATTATTAACTGTTATAAATTGAAATAAAATTACATAAAAAATAAACTTTCATATTATCAGATGAAAATTTACCATTTGCTATGTTTAAATAGATGCATTTCAAATATCAAATTTTGAATTCAAAATTTTGTTATTTAAAATTTCGCAAAAATTCAATTAAGTAAATAAATAAATCCACTAAAATTTACGGGTCGTTGCAGTAGACTAAGGAGATGCTCAGGAGCGACCAATGCCCTGGCTCGCCTGGCCTCACCTAGATGAGGGATAGATAAGGTTGAAATGTCAGAAATGAGTGAAGTATAAAAGCTTAAATTTCCCAACTTTAAACAACTTGGGTTGTATACAGATAATCTTCTTATAATTGATACTAAATTCCAAGGAGAGAACTCATACTAATCATATGAATTTAAAAGTTGATTTCACCATTGTTCGATTGATAGTACTTGTTGAATACGAA
This sequence comes from Allium cepa, assembly GCA_030765085.1. NCBI lineage: Eukaryota > Viridiplantae > Streptophyta > Magnoliopsida > Asparagales > Amaryllidaceae > Allium > Allium cepa. Next base: position 337,281,460 of record CM060932.1, on the reverse strand, counting down.
GATTAATATCAAGTATAATTTGAATGATTTCTATGGATTCGTTTCATTCAAATATTAAATAATTTGGATTACAATCTTAGATAACATGTTTTCAGTTGATTAAAAAGTTGCATTTCGGGATTGAGAAATCTTGGTTAAATTTAAATAAAATGATTTGGAATTATTCCAAGTCTTGAAAAGAGTTTAATTAAAACGAAGAATTTAACAAAGAGAGTTTTAATGAATTCTATATATACTGAAAAGAAATAGTTTTCAAAAGATAAATATCTCTAAAGGATATTAATTAATGGGACATTAATCACCTATTTATAAACCATTTTTTGTCGATGATTGGGTTAAAGGAACCAGGATAGAATTTGCTTGGCACATAGTGCAGTATGACAGGGGTTCTCCCTTTGTGTTTGGTGGCGAACAGGAGACTCTTACTCCTAAATGTACTCCGAGTTGGTGCAGTTAGGAGGCTAGCCATAAAAGCAAATGTCAAGGTACCAGTGTGAGTCACGGTGGTTGTACCCATTACCGGAGGGCGGATGGCTCGATCGCTGCATTTGGTATCAGAGCTTTGGTTTAGCAAACACTTGAGTCTGACCTGGGAAAGAACTCATCGGAGGTAGGATTACTAATATCGTAGGATGAGTAACTCATTAGAGATAGAGCTAGTAATAATGTGACGACACGGATTCAGCGTTCGAAAATCGACATTCAAACTTCAACCATATTCGAATGCCGAAGATTCAAACGTTGATTCCAATTCGTCGGAGCTTATAACACATTAAGTAAACAATAAAGCGGAAATAGAATGAAGAATTTTGTTGATATACAACCATTGATACAACAAGATACAATATGAGGTGATCAACATTATCAGAGATAGATACAACAGCGGAAATACAAAGCAGCAAGACAACAGCAACAGCAACGGAAAGATAACATCTTCAATTGCCAAAGCTCCAAATACTCAAACCAAAAGCTCGAACCACCATCATGCTGAACTTATAGCAAACTTGGTGCAGTCGCCAAACCAAAGACTTCAAAGATTGCCAAAAGCTACATCTACTAGCTGACTATCTGATAACCTGACTCTAGGCTGCCCATGTGGAAAATTGTGGGCACCTAGAGTATAGGAAGAAAATAATAAACTCCAGGTCAGTCATGGGACTGGTGTGAGCAAACAAAAATAGTTGTTTGTATAAAAAGAAACAACAAAAAGAAATAAAAGAAATTTGCTATGATTTTTGAAAAATGAAACTACCATAAGGCTTCTCGGCACACACAATACAATCACACACTTGGGGGAGATTTCTCCTCACGATAGTCAAACATGCTTGATACGTGAAAATCCTTTTAATATTATTACTAGTGCATAAACTCACAAAAACTAGCTGAGCCAAGCTCAAAATCGATGAAATTTGCTTAATAGTTGTTTTTTTTCTTACAATTTTGTTCCTGTGTCAAAACCTTCTCTGGTTGATACTTTGCATTCTAATATCTTTTGATTCCGGCAATGAAATGCTGCCGGATTTCTTGCATTTGGTAGCTTACATGTTGAACTGTGTTTCTGCAAATTTTGGTCGAAAAATGTTGTCATTTGTGTGTTCAAACCATTGCTACAAAATCAACTCAAGCACAGATTTTTGCCTGTAGTTGTTCTGAGTTGTTGCAAACATGGCCTGAGTCCATGTTTGATACATCATATCTCTTTCGTTTCTTTATCAAATTGCACAACTCTTTTTTTGTTTGAAAGATAAAGTTCTCTACTTTATGCTTACTAAATTTCAGGTCATTTTGACATTATATTAATCTTAGCCAGCATAGGTACCATTATATTATGCTTGCTATATCTACCACCTGAGGTGGAAGGTTCTACAACTGTATCGTAAAGCGCTCGTATTAGGTGATTGCATTTCTAACAAATGGCCAAGGGTAAGGAACTTCCTTTTTGAATGGGTATGCCTCTGAGGGGATGCCCCGAGGACCTAACCGGATCTATACCAACACAAGGCCGGGTTACCTCTGTAACTAGGTAACTATTGACACGAGTACGCCATCCCCCGGTCGTCACCAACCTTTATCCGAGGCCTCACCAACAAATTTTCCAACAACCACATAAGTTAAATATCTGGGCTCCATACCATGATATCACTTTTTATCCAGAATGAAATGCACATACCCTAAGGGGCGCGACCCCCATAACCTTGCCGCATCCTTCCTATTTCGACCATTTCCAGGATGTGAGGTTTGACGAAGTCTCATCCCACAAAGCTACGCTTTTCACAAAAGTCATGCTTCGATCAACCAATGATCAGCACTTAGCATGCCACATTACCAAATTGGGAATATATCACTAGTAAATATCAATTACATAACCTCTGAGCTCGTACGTCTCAAAGAAGGATATTAAGCTAAGAGAATAAATTCTCCGCCACCACATAGAAATAAAACCATCTTTACATCTCAAAGTGTAATGTCAGACATATGTCCATACAAGTCCATTCTGGGATTGAATGGAACCGAAGGCACTTCAAAGAAGCCCTTGAAAATCCGGGTATCCATAATCCCGACCGGACTCCCCATCACATATGGAGACCTCTATACCGAAGCAACTCGGTGCAGAGACATTCGACAGGTAATCCTTTCATTCTCGAAAATACCCGGTCTTCAACCATCATCTTCAATTGCTATCCATTTCATCGTATCATTTATTTGGAATAGGTTTTATGACATAAAGTCCTCTCTCGGCTAATCCGAATAATGAGCGCTTATTTTTAAAAGCATATCGATATATTGGGATCTTAGTTAAGTCACAACTTTTAGCCCTTATTTCCCAAAACCTTTCCTTTTGAATGGTTTAAACAAATTTCCATTTTTAATCTTTTTAAACAAAAGATTCACCCTTTAAGATCCTCTTCAATTTGAAAACAACGTTCACCAACCTTTAACAAAGATTCATTCATAGCTTTCAAAACTATTTCCATTTTGATTCACCCATAACTTGAAATCCTGTCAACAAAAACTGGAAATTCTTTCTTTATATGAAATCTATTATCATTTGAAAACAAAATTTTTTGTTTCGGGAAAATCTGACTAAATTTGCTCAAGTTAAAGCCTTTTAAAGTATAAATTGGAGAATCAGCGAACTGTCGTATCCTCGGCAAGTTCTATTTTGAGTTAAATTTAAATTCCTAAAATAATTCATTTTAAAATACTTCAAAAATGGTATAAAATCCATATATATGTATATATATAATATAACCTGTATATAGTTTCCAACATTTCAATTTGTTAACATATAAAAAATCTTGAATTCAAATTCAATTTAAACTATTTTAATTTCAAAACTTTAACAAGTCATTCAAAATAATTTTAAATTCAAAACTCCTTCTTAAAAGTTTTTCATATTTAATCTAATTTCACTTTCAAACCATTTTGGATTCAGAATTCAATTTTGAATTAAATTCAAAATATCCATGACTTAACAAATTCCCTGTGAAATCCATATTTGTGTGTGTGTGGTGTCTCAGGTTTTTGCATACAACAATAAACAACCATCATATATCTAAGCACAATAATATCAATAAGCAATATAATCCTATAACACTTATTTTTCATTCACAGATAAATATGTAAATTCATCACAGATAAATAAATCACAGTTCACAGCTCAACTCAAAGCAATCATATCACAAAAATCACATATCAGAGATATCAAACAATTCAAGGCATTCAATAGAATCCAATCATCCATAAACAAGATAAAGTAATCATTTAATTATAATTAATTTAATTATCTCAAAATAAATTAATTACTTATGAATTAATTACCCAACCCTGCTTAATTAATATTAATTAATTAATTAGCCTTAAAATTAATCACATTAATCAGTTAACCCTTAATTAATTACATTAGCAAATTAACCCTTAATTAATTACCATTTAATTAATTAATTAATTATCATTAATTAATTTATATTAAGTCATTAGCCTTTAAGTAATTATCATTAATTAACCTTTAATTAAATATATTAATCGATTATCCTTAATCAATTACAATAAGTGACTATCTTTAATTAATCATATTAAGTAATTATCCTTAATCACTTGATTAGTTACTCTTTAATTATTAATCAATCATCCTTTAATTACTTAATTAGTTATCCTTTAATTATTAATTATCTTTTAATTACTTACATTAAGTAATTAACTATTATAATTAATTAACCTTTAATTAATCTTCATTAATTAATTTAACCCTTATTTAATTAATTAACAAATAAACCCCTTTAATTACTTACATTAAGTAATTAACCTTTAATTATTAATTAATTATCCTTAATTATCTTCATTAAGTATTTTACCATCAAGTAATTAATTTCCCTTAATTACTTACATTAATTAAATTTAATTAATTAATTATCCTTCTGTGACGACCCGACTTTCTAGCACCAGAAAATCGCATCACTAATTAAGAAAGAAAGGGATAGAAGAAGAAAAGAAAGAGAAGAAAGAGAAAACAACACATCAGAATCTCACAGCGGAATGAATGAAATATAATATATAACATAAATTTAGTACCATATACATCAGAGTACACAACTATACATCTCAATTTAGTCAGTTATAACACTTCTGTCTAATATACAATACAAGAACATCAACACAGAATAACACACAGCGGAAACTCTAACTATATATCTACACGCTGAAGCCTCCTGCTCCAAAGCTCCTCCAGAATTCGTCAAGAGATAACCTGAATCACTTGACTACTCATATATAATATGAGTACCCAAGAGTTTAATAAAACAGAAAATAATCACTCGGGTCAGACAGGGGTCTGGTGTGAGTAAACGGTTTAAGATTGCTTAACTTTAGAAAATCCTTTGAAAACAAAAGGTATCACGTAAGACTTCCCACACATAAACATGGAAAAGTTTTTACCTTATGCTAACCAAAACATTTGATAGGAAATCCAATGATATTATAATAGTGTCTAGGGTTTTCAAATAAATATGAAATAGCCGAAATTGTTACATCTATTAAATTCCAGCTACTAGCCACAAAAGTGGGTAATACAAACAAAACCGTAGGGTCTCGTAGGGAAAATGGGTTTCCATCAATGGCAGGGCTACGGGGGTACCGCCCGTCACAGTACGTGGCCTAGATCACCGTACCAAGGAGTACGCCCGCTCCCCTGCAACACAAGGCCGGGACCATTCCTTACTGAACAGTCCCGAACAAGACCACCCCGCAGTTGGCTGCAGATCCAACTGCCCACAAAGCCGAAATAAAAAGGGACATCTAGACAGGGATGTATCTCGTTCTCCAGTGGGAGCTACCCACGAAGCCTTGTTGCACCTCCCCTGTTTTAGCCATTCGCGGTTGATGAGACTTGAGGCTGCGATTACCTTTATAGAACACATCTATCTCAGAATGCTCATCGTCCGCCTGACGATGTTCTGAAAGCATTCAATCCATACAAGTTCGTTCCGGGTTCGAACGAAACCGAAGGCACTATCTCGTTGCACACATTTTGGAATCACCCTCAGAGTCAACGACCATAGCCCTTGCACTCTGAATCTCCATCTCGAACCTATAAGCACTATTCCGTCAAACTCATTACGGAATCACCCACAGAGTTATACTGACGTATAGCGCTTACACCTCGAGTCTTCACTTGCTCCACTTGAATTAACGGCCTAACGTTTAATTGGAATCGATGTGGTTTTCGGATATCCAAATATGGAAACCGATCCCGGTCTCATCGAAACCAATCGCGATTTTAATATCCAAGTTGTACTTAAGGGATTTAAACAGTATTCAGAATATTACTTAACATAAATGGATGATTCATAACACACAGATAGATAATCATAACATATTTACAACATCGCATATCAACCAATGACATATAATATCAACCAATATCATTAACTCATCTAATGATGCTTATCAACCAATCAATAAACACACATACACAAGGTTGATCCAACTTAAATAATTTAATTAATTCTTAACTAAATTAATTCCTTACTTAAACACTTTGATTATCATCAATCCATTTTACTATTCATTAATTGATTACAAATTAATTAATAAACATCACTTAATTTTTCACCTTAATTAATCTCTCTTGATTAATTATCTCTTAATTACTTTAAGTGATTATTCGTTAATTACAATATTAATTAATCATCTTGATTAATTACTTCCTTAATTATATCAAGTAATTACCTCTTAATTACCCCTTTAAATTAATCATATTTGATTAATTATTCCTTAATTATTCTGATAATTATTCCTTAATTATCCTTTAATTAATCACACCTGAATAAATACTTTTTAATTAATCATACTTGATTAATTACTTTTAATTAAACTTATCTGATTAATTACATTTAATTAATCATATTTAATTAATTACTTTTAATTAATCACCTTTGATTAATTACTTTAATTAGTAATTAAAACTTAATTATAAATTAATTATCCTTAAATTATTAATTAAAAATTAATTAATTATTCCCATTAATTAATGATTACTTCATTAATTAAATTTCTTTCTTACTTAATTACTTTAACAAGTAATTAATCACTTAATTTATTATTCTTAATCCTTTTATAAATTAACCATTAACTAAATAATTTAAACCTTTAATTAATTTTATTAATTAATTCTTTAATTAATAACTCAAGTGATTAACTCTTAATCACATTACTTAATTACTTTTCATAAAGTAATTAACTCTTACTTAATAACATCTAGTACTTAACTACTTAATTACTTTAATTATTATTCCCAAGTAATTATATAAGATTAACCCATAAGTGATTATCTTAATTAATCACAAATTAATTATTTAATTAATTATTTAACTTAATCATTTAAAATTAATTAAATGATTCTTAACTTCTTATATTATAAAGATTCTTAATTAAGAAATTCATTATCTTAATTTAAATCATTTATTAACCAATAACATATGATACTTAAAAATAATTTATTTATCTCAATTATCTTCACAAATTCATTTATCTTTAATTAAATCCAAAATTCTAAATTACCAAAGATAATTCTTATTTTAATTGATCTCTAAATCTTGATTATTTAACTTATATAAAATAAAACTCTTTAGAAATCAATTTTAATTAAAACAATTTAAACATTCAAATTAACATTTAAAAATCTTTAAAACTTACACAGTTATTTAATTCAATTTAATACAAACCATATTATTAAAAATCCACTTATTTCATTTAAGAAAAACTTTTGTATTTCATAGTATAAAAACTTGTTAAAAACTTAACTTTGAAATCAAATTAGTTTATAAGAGAAAACTTGTTTTGATCTTATTTAAAACTTTAATTATTTTTAAAATCAAATTTCTCTTGTTTCAAAATCTTAAACATTGCTTTTATAATTAAAACTACTGCAGCAAACAAACTTGCTTAACAGACTCGAGTAAAACCCACTGACGTCCCGTATATACCCCGAGTCTTCCAAACGTTCACCCTGCTTTGAGTAAAACTCGAATCTCCCTGGACAAAAACCCGAGTGCAACCTTCTTCTCCCAAAAACTCAACTCCACCTGATACACTCTCATGCGTGCAACATGCACCGAGCTTCCGGTCGCCAACGACCATCGCAGCGGCCTTGACCCGTCACTCTCGCCCCCTTCAACACCTCGCAAAACCCAGAATCTCTGATTCGATTAAAAATCGAAAATTTTCCCTCTAACCCAAATAGCCTGAACCCAAGATCATCAGGAACTTGATCACCGCCGATGCTCTTATCCACTAGACGCCACGTCCTCCTTCTAGAAGCAACGTCTCGCTTCCCACCATCTCCAGAACCATACGCGGTTAACTCCGATTGCTCTATGTCGCCGCGTAACCCATATGAACATCATCGGCACCCACAGCATAAAAAACCCTATTTCGAGCGAAACCGACCACCACGTTCATCAATAAAATACGTGAGTATTTTTCTGATGATTCACCATAATTCCTCCACCTCCATGCTCAACGGCGAGGTCCAATTTGCCATCGTCCGCCATGAATCGACCAAATTACCCAAAACCAATAACCCGAGATACCTCACTAATTACTGAATTTAAAATTATAGTAATCACACTAAAATTCATGGTTTTCAATTGCTATTTCAATCATGTAATCAAAACATAAAATTGTTTTAATAAAATTTTGACCCAACTTACCATTTTACTGTAAATTTGAAAATTTTAAACTAGTTATTCAATTTTAAAACTTACAAGCATTTTTAGATGATAAGTTAGATGATTACAAACAACTTTTATTTACAAATCAAAAGCTAATTCGATTTCAAAATTTAGATATTGAATTTATTATAAAATCTGAACTGTTTTTATATGCCCAGTGACATATTTTCCCTTTACAGACACTCAACCAACATAATTCAAGCATGCATCGAATTTAAATCAATTATTCCTTATAACATCATGATATCATAATACTACTAAGTTGAAATCAAGTTAAACTGTTTTTAAAATATTCAATTTACTCACTTGATTAAATAGAGGACAGAGCAGAAGTTTCAATTCACAGGCATTCAACTATTCATACTTCCTAAAACATGCATTCACTTCAAATCAAATATTTCAGATATTAAGACATCATTCAAAAACAAGATGAAATTCAGGTTTAAAACTGTTTTAAAGATTCGTTTACTCACCTGATAGAAGCTGTTCTTTGATTTTCAGGCTTTGCAATTTCCTTTGCATGTTCTTGAATTTTAATTTGAATCTACTCTTGCATTGATTACTGATGGTACTAGAAGATGAACTTGCATGCTGATGTTTCTTCTAAATTTCTTGTTTGAACTGCTTCCAGGTTCTTGAATTAATTTTTCTTCATTGCTTCAGATTTAACAGATCTCTGTGGTTATTTCTTTTGATCTTTATTTGATTTGTTTTTATTTACATTTTTTTTCAAATTTGTATTCAGCTTTGTGAAATGAAGAGAAAGATTTGCTGAAGAATAAATCTTTCTTTTTATTATTTACAGTTTAATTTAAAACTTAATTACTAAAGAGAATGACATTTGTCTACCTTATCTCCTTATTAACCTACACCTATACCATTTAATTTTCATTTGTCTTAACACATATTTAAAAGTTTACAAGTGTTATTTTCCTTTTATAATTTATTTTAAACCTTGCATGAAATGTATATATGTATGTAATGTATTTTAATGCTTACTTATTGATTTTATTATGTAATATTTATATGGTTGTAAAATGTGCATACTTATCTTTTGAAAAAAATAAGCTTTTAGATAAATATAAAAGTGACTTCATGTTAGTTTATAAATTATTTATGTTTTTAGTTAAATTTATTTTAACTCTTAAGATTTTAAAACAAATTTATCTTGTGTTAAAATTAAAATGAAAGGATATTAAGCAAATGAACTTTTAAATTTAATTCTTATCTAAAACTCAAGTTGAACTATATGTTTATAATAATAAGAAATTAACTTTTTTATTTTAAAATTTAAATCTCAAATATCATTCAAAAAATACTAAATCAAATTAACATTTCAAATTTCAAAACTATATATATTAAAGTTTGAAAACTCTTGTTAAATTCAAATTAATAATTTTCCTATTTCAAATATATATACAAATATATATACACATTTCAAATAGAAAAGCATTTTAATATTAAATTTGTTAATTACCATATTAAATTTCAAAACAAATCTCAAATCACAATATATACATTCATATATACTACAATTTGAATATAAAGTTTTATTACATTAAACATTCCCTATTTACAAGATATGTCAATCTATATATTATAAATAGAAAATAAAATAAGTCTTACCAATTTTAAATTACCAAAATAAATATTTCCAAATCAAAATATTATAAATTTTCAAAAGAATTAATCTTGCCTATTTATATTGTTAAGAAAAATGTTTATAGATATTAACAAATTATCATCATAAATCTTTAAAATAATTTTAACTTGTTAATTTATAATATAAATGATCAAATCAATTTAAATATTATCAAAGATTATTAAATTGATATTGCTCAAAATTCCGGGTCGTCACATTCCTCCCCCCTTAAAAGAATTCCGTCCTCGAAATTTAAAAGCAAAGATAATTTAATAACCCAGTTAAAGAATTTATTTTAAATTAGCAATCATACAATCAATCATAACAACCAATTCAAACAAACAATTTTATCTATTCAGACAAAATTCTGACTAGAACCTCCTAATATTATCAAGAGTTTTCCAGATACCTATACTGGAATACTCGCTCTACAGAATCTTAAGTAACTATATTACCATAACCAAGAACTCCCTCTTCTGAACCTACAAATCTGAATAAGGTATCAGACTAAACTCAAAACCAGCTCAACTACCAGATCCTTCTGAACTGCTGATTCTATCACTCGAAGAATCATACACATATTCCTTAGAAATATATGAAATACAATGAATTCCAGCTATCCGAACTGGCAATTCAATCCTGTAGATCAAAATCTAATCTCTTAGAGAACACAGATAAAACTCAAAATACCTCCAGAGCGAACTCTCCAGTTTTACCAAATCTTATATCTCCTTTGATTGGATAGAACTAAAACAGTATTCGAATTCTAACTGCATAACTCTTCTGATGCTTCGAGTCATCTTCAATATTCCTGATCAGCTTAACCCTTGCTAATTGCTTCATGAAACAACATGACCAACTCAAATCAAATCTCCAGGTCCTACTCAATCAAAATGGCTTTCCAAAAACTAATTCGCTAAAATCCAAAACACAACTCTAACCCATAAACATCAATGGACTTCAGACCTATATCTCATATCTGAATAGCCAAACAGTTGCACCTGACAACCTTACCTACCAAATCCCGAAAATTTCTTCATACTTGAATTTCCTGTAGAAATTCTCTAATCCAAGAAAACTGCAACTCCAGGTTGCTCCCATTCTAGAATAACTACTAACTCGCTTTCGCTGCACAACTCTGATCTAGAGTAGATAAGAATGCTACCGAAGAAAACAAGCAAAATCTTTCTCCATACACAGTTCATCCAATTCATAAAATTTTAGTGACCATTTTTCTTGATAAAAATATCTCAACAGAATCTTAACATATAATAAGATGATCAATCCTTCTCCAAAGAGCCCTGAGCTGCCTCACCAAACTCTTCTCGCTCTAAGAGTCATCCCACTATATGGTTGAATCATCAATACTGCTCCTAGAAATCTAAGTCGGTAAGAAATCTCAATCTCCGATTCGGGTCAACTTCTGATTCCCTCAAAAACATCTGGAAAATCTCTTACTACATTAATGGCTTTTACCTCCATATGAGATGCCTCAATTCCCAAGCCAAAGAATACTCAAAGATTCCCAACTAATCGCAAGTTACTTTTGCGATCCCACTCAGTTCTGATTCCAAAGAACTGTCTCCCCAACTAGAGCAGCTTTCCTAAATAAGATAAATCTTTCCAGAATGGCTTATCTGCCATAAAACTAACAGATCACTTCCAACAGATATCTCGCTCTGCTGAGCCTTCCAAAGAAAAGAATAAGCCTTCACCATCTGCCTGGTCTGCCGATAGTAGAATCCCAAATACTTCTGAATCATCGAAGAAACTGGTCCATGCTACTACTTCCAAACTTCACTTTAAATGATACAACTAAGCCAAAGATCTTTCTTAACCAGAAGCTCCTTGAAACACAAAACTAACATCCAATTTTGCCAAAAATCCTTGAGACGAGTCGACATCTTCTCAAGAAACTCGGCTCCAAACCAATCACCAACCACTTATCTTCTTAAGAAAACAATTGAGACCATGTCCGAAATGAGGTAACTCATCGACCTTAGTCTCAAACTCCAATATAGACAAGACACCCTTGCTTGAGATCCAAAAAAATCTCTAAATATCTGAATCTTCATGCAGTAGACATCAATGCTCTTCCAACACCATCTTAATCTTACTCCAAAAGAAACATCTTAAGAACCATCTATGGAAACTGCATCCCATCACACATCTATTCCTTCTTGAATCTATCAAGATACCCTTACCTGCTTCTCCTTAGCGGACAGAGTCAACTTTTAGAAATTCCGCTCACTTGAGAGCAAATCAACCTCACAGTTCAAGAATATACTCTAATCCTTGAAAATACTTCCTTTGGGATCAAAGAAATCTTTTCATCAATCTACAAAGCTTATTCGATACGGTATTAGGTCTACAATCTCGACAGACTCATCTCCAACCATAACATATAAACCTCTTCCATTAGTGGTAGTAGTGTTCCACACACTCCTACCTTATTCACCTTTATAACCTATGTTGGAAAATCCGAACATATAACCCAACAGATTAGGTGTATATATATATATATATATGTATGTATGTATGTATATATATATATTACAAGTACGCTCTCTTAAGATAGACACCACTCCAGAGCCTAGGTATTCACTCAACCTAACGCTCTGATACCAACTGTAGCGACCCGACTTTCTAGCACCAGAAAATCGCATCACTAATTAAGAAATAAAGGGATATAAGAAGAAAAGAAAGAGAAGAAAGAGAAAACAACACATCAGAATCTCACGGCGGAATGAATGAAATATAATATATAACATAAATTTAGTATCATATAAATCAGAGTACACAACTATACATCTCAATTTAGTCAGTTATAACACTTCTGTCTAATATACAATACAAGAACATCAACACAGAATAACACACAGCGGAAACTCTAAATATATATCTACATGCTGAAGCCTCCTTCTCCAAAGCTCCTCCAGAATTCGTCAAGAGATAACCTGAATCACTTGACTACTCATACATAATATGAGTACCCAAGAGTTTAATAAAATAGAAAATAAACACTCGAGTCAGACAGGGGTTTGGTGTGAGTAAACAGTTTAAGATTGCTTAACTTTAGAAAATCCTTTGAAAACAAAAGGTATCACGTAAGACTTCCCACACATAAACATGGAAAAGTTTTTACCTTACGCTAACCAAAACATTTGATAGGAAATCCAGTGATATTATAATAGTGTCTAGGGTTTTCAAATAAATATGAAATAGCCGAAATTGTTACATCTATTAAATTCCAGCTACTAGCCACAAAAGTGGGTAATACAAACAAAACTGTAGGGTCTCGTAGGGAAAATGGGTTTCCATCAATGGCAGGGCTACTGGGGTACCGCCCGTCACAGTACGTGGCCTAGATCACTGTACCGAGGAGTACGCCCGCTCCCCTGCAACGCAAGGCCGGGACCATTCCTTACTGAACAGTCCCGAACAAGACCACCCCGCAGTTGGCTGCAGATCCAACTGCCCACAAAGTCGAAATAAAAAGGGACATCTAGAGAGGGATGTATCTCGCTCTCCAGTGGGAGCTACCCACGAAGCCTTGATGCACCTCCCCTGTTTTAGCCATTCCCGGTTGATGAGGCTTGAGGCTGCGATTACCTTTATAGAACACATCTATCTTAGAATGCTCATCGTCCGCCTGACGATGTTCTGAAAGCATTCAATTCATACAAGTTCGTTCCGGGTTCGAACGAAACCGAAGGCACTATCTCGTTGCACTCATTTTGGAATCACCCTCAGAGTCAACGGCCATAGCCCTTGCACTCTGAATCTCCATCTCGAACCTATAAGCACTATTCCGTCAAACTCATTACGGAATCACCCATAGAGTTATACTGACGTATAGCCCTTACACCTCAAGTCTTCACTTGCTCCACTTGAATTAACGGCCTAACGTTTAATTGGAATCGATGTGGTTTTCGGATATCCAAATATGGAAACCCGATCCCGGTCTCATCGAAACCAATCGCCATTTTAATGTCCAAGTTGTACTTAAGGGATTTAAACAGTACTCAGAATATTACTTAACATAAATGGATGATTCATAACACACATATAGATAATCATCTATTATCACATTCATCCATATATATCACAAAGCAGCATATATCACATCTCAGATATAACATATTTACAACATCGCATATCAACCAATGACATATAATATCAACCAATATCATTAACTCATCTAATGATGCTTATCAACCAATCAATAAACACACATACACAAGGTTGATCGAACTTAAATAATTTAATTAATTCTTAACTAAATTAATTCCTTACTTAAACACTTGGATTATCATCAATCCATTTTACGATTCATTAATTAATTACAAATTAATTAATAAACATCACTTAATTTTTCACCTTAATTAATCTCTTTTGATTAATTATCTCTTAATTACTTTAAGTGATTATTCATTAATTAAAATATTAATTAATCATCTTGATTAATTACTTCCTTAATTATATCAAGTAATTACCTTTTAATTACCCATTTAAATTAATCATATTTAATTAATTATTCCTTAATTATTCTGATAATTATTCCTCAATTATCCTTTAATTAATCACACCTGAATAATTACTTTTTAATTAACCATACTTGATTAATTACTTTTAATTAAACTTATCTGATTAATTACTTTTAATTAATCATATTTAATTAATTACTTTTGATTAATCACCTTTGATTAATTACTTTAATTAGTAATTAAAACTTAATTACAAATTAATTATCCTTAAATTATTAATTAATAATTAATTAATTATTCCCATTAATTAATGATTACTTCATTAATTAAATTTCTTTCTTACTTAATTACTTTAACAAGTAATTAATCACTTAATTTATTATTCTTAATCCTTTTATAAATTAACCATTAACTAAATAATTTAAACCTTTAATTAATTTTATTAATTAATTCTTTAATTAATAACTCAAGTGATTAACTCTTAATCACATTACTTAATTACTTTTCATAAAGTAATTAACTCTTACTTAATAACATCTAGTACTTAACTACTTAATTACTTTAATTATTATTCCCAAGTAATTATATGAGATTAACCCATAAGTGATTATCTTAATTAATCACAAATTTATTATTTAATTAATTATTTAACTTAATCATTTAAAATTAATTAAATGATTCTTAACTTCTTATATTATAAAGATTCTTAATTAAGAAATTCATTATCTTAATTTAAATCATTTATTAACCAATAACATATGATACTTAAAAATAATTTAATTATCTCAATTATCTTCACAAATTCATTTATCTTTAATTAAATCCAAAATTCTAAATTACCAAAGATAATTCTTATTTTAATTGATCTCTAAATCTTGATTATTTAACTTATATAAAATAAAACTCTTTAGAAATCAATTTTAATTAAAACAATTTAAACATTCAAATTAACCTTTAAAAATCTTTAAACCTCACACAGTTATTTAATTCAATTTAATACAAACCATATTATTAAAAATCCACTTATTTCATTTAAAAAAACTTTTGTATTTCATAGTATAAAAACTTGTTAAAAACTTAACTTTGAAATCAAATTTGTTTATAAGAGAAAACTTGTTTTTATCTTATTTAAAACTTTAATTATTTTTAAAATCAAATTTCTCTTGTTTCAAAATCTTAAACATTGCTTTTATAATTAAAACTCCTGCAACAAACAAACATGCTTAACAGACTCGAGTAAAACCCACTGACATCACATATATGCCCCGAGTCTTCCAAACGTTCACCCTACTTCGAGTAAAACTCGAATCTCCCTGGACAAAAACCTGAGTGCAACCTTCTTCTCCCAAAAACTCAACTCCACCTGATACACTCTCACGCGTGCAACATGCACCGAGCTTCCGGTCACCAACGACCATCGCAATGGCCTTGACCAGTCACTCTCGCCCCCTTCAACAGCTCGCGAAACCCAGAATCTCTGATTCGATTAAAAATCGAAATTTTGCCCTCTAACCCAAATAGCCTGAACCCAAGATCATCAGGAACTTGATCACCACCGATGCTCCTATCCACTAGACACCACGTCCTTCTTCTAGAAGCTATGTCTCGCTTCCCACCATCTCCAGAACCATACGCGGTTAACTCTGATTGCTCCATGTCGCCGCGTAACCCATATGAACATCATCGGCACACACAGTATAAAAAACCCTATTTCAAGCAAAACCGACCACCACGTTCATCAATAAAATACGTGAGTATTTTTCTGATGATCCACCATACTTCCTCCACCTCCATGCTCAACGGCGAGGTCCAATTCGCCATCGTTCGCCATGAATCGACCAAATTACCCAAAACCAATAACCCGAGATACCTCACTAATTACTGAATTTAAAATTGTAGTAATCACACTAAAATTCAGGGTTTTCAATTGCTATTTCAATCATGTAATCAAAACATAAATTTGTTTTAATAAAATTTTGACCCAACTTACCATTTTACTGTAAATTTGAAAATTTTAAACTAGTTATTCAATTTTAAAACTTACAAGCATTTTTAGATGATAAGTTAGATGATTACAAACAACTTTTATTTACAAATAAAAAGCTAATTCGATTTCAAAATTTAGACATTGAATTTATTATAAAATCTGAACTGTTTTTATATACCCAGTAACATATTTTTCCTTTACAGACACTCAACCTACATAATTCAAGCATGCATCGAATTTAAATCAATTATTCCTTATAACATCATGATATCATAATACTACTAAGTTGAAATCAAGATTAAACTGTTTTTAAAATATTCAATTTACTCACTTGATTATACAGAGGACAGAGCAGAAGTTTCAATTCACAGGCATTCAACTATTCATACTTCCTAAAACATGCATTCACTTCAAATCAAATATTTCAGATATCAAGACATCATTCAAAAACAAGATGAAATTCAGGTTTAAAACTATTTTTAAGATTCGTTTACTCACCTGATAGAAGCTGTTCTTTGATTTTAAGGCTTTGCAATTTCCTTTGCATGTTCTTGAATTTTAATTTGAATCTACTCTTGCATTGATTACTGATGGTACTAGAAGATGAACTTGCATGCTGATGTTTCTTCTGAATTTCTTGTTTGAACTGCTTCCAGGTTCTTGAATTAATTTTTCTTCATTGCTTCAGATTTAACAGATCTCTGTAGTTATTTCTTTTGATCTTTATTTGATTTGTTTTGATTTACATTTTTTTTCAGATTTGTATTCATCTTTGTGAAATGAAGAGAAAGATTTGCTGAAGAATAAAATCTTTCTTTTTATTATTTACTGTTTAATTTAAAACTTAATTACTAAAGAGAATGACATTTGTCTACCTTATCTCCTTATTAACCTACACCTATACCATTTAATTTACATTTGTCTTAACACATATTTAAAAGTTTACAAGTGTTATTTTCCTTTTATAATTTATTTTAAACCTTGCATGAAATGTGTATATGTATGTAATGTATTTTAATGCTTACTTATTGATTTTATTATGTAATATTTATATGGTTGTAAAATGTGCATACTTATCTTTTGAAAAAAATAAGCTTTTAGATAAATATAAAAGTGACTTCATGTTAGTTTATAAATTATTTATGTTTTTAATTAAATTTATTTTAACTCTTAAGATTTTAAAACAAATTTATCTTGTGTTAAAATTAAAATGAAAGGATATTAAGCAAGTGAACTTTTAAATTTAAATCTTATCTAAAACTCAAGTTGAACTATATGTTTATAATAATAAGAAATTAACTTTGTTATTTTAAAATTTAAATCTCAAATATCATTCCAAAAATATTAAATCAAATTAACATTTCAAATTTCAAAACAATATATATTAAAGTTTGAAAACTCTTGTTAAATTCAAATTAATAATTTTCCTATTTCAAATATATATACAAATATATATATACACATTTCAAATAGAAAACCATTTTAATATTAAATTTGTTAATTACCATATTAAATTTCAAAACAAATCTCAAATCACAATATATACATTCATATATATTACAATTTGAATATAAAGTTTTATTACATTAAACATTCCCTATTTACAAGATATGTCAATCTATATATTATAAATAGAAAATAAAATAAGTCTTACCAAATTTAAATTACCGAAATAAATATTTCCAAATCAAAATATTATAAATTTTCGAAAGAATTAATCTTGCCTATTTATATTGTTAAGAAAAATGTTTATAGATATTAACAAATTATCATCATAAATCTTTAAAATAATTTTTACTTTTCAATTTATAATATAAATGATCAAATCAATTTAATTATTATCAAAGATTATTAAATTGATATGGCTCAAAATTCCGGGCCGTCACACCTTCAATAAATCAAGACCTTAGTTAATTAAAGATAAACCCTTTATCTTAATTAATTACTTCATTTAAATCTCATTAAATAAAACCTTTGAAATAATTTATCATTAGCCTATAATTTAACTTAAACCCTTTAAGTTAATTAATAATCAAAAACATTATTTAAGATAAACCATTTGTCTTTAAAATTTCAGTTCAATAACCTTTGGAATTAATTCATCATTAACCATAAATTAAATTTGACCTTGAGGTTAAGTAATAATAAAAAACATCCTTATCTTCTTAATTAATTTCTAAATCACCTTATTAAATTTATTTTAAATAGACTTAAGAATTAACTTAATAAAATTAAAATAAATTGTACAATTTTATTTAACCAAATATGTAAACAAACATATATTACTTAAAAGAATTTGATTTAAGAATATAGTCTTAAAACTTGATTTATTTTAAATTTTAAAACTTGACTCATTTGAAATTTTAAAACTGTCATTACAATTACTCGGTGCAAAACCCGAGCCAACCCACCATTCCCCCCGAGACCAAACTCGAGAAAAACTTCCAAATTTTCTTTTAAAACTTTGTTTCGATTTAAAATTTAAAACCTTGGGTAAACAAATGTAAACAACCCGGAAATGAACTCGAGCAAATTCTTCTTCTCCCCGAGTCAATACCCAAGACAATTTCCTTCTTCCTCAATTCCAAACTCACTGACATAGGTGACACTCATAAACGTACACACGAGCTCCGATCCACTCTTCAAGCTTCAATACGTCGCCGACGACCCATACGAGCCTCACGAACACCTAGAACCAAGAATCAATCACTAAATTTGAATTCGAGCTAATGAAGCCCTAATGGAACAAAACTGGTCATCAAAGAACCGCCTCGTACTGCCACCTCCGGCCATTAGAGATCATGCAATCGCGACCGAAGCCACATCACAACCTTATGCTTCGATCCCCATTATCCCGGTCAAGTACCATGTATCGATGACGTTGCAGCAACTCAATTACCAACATCGACCAAAAACTGGGATTAAACCCTACATTGCCAATATTCAGCCACCACGGTAGCTTAAAAATCCACTTAGTATTTTTTCCCAGGTTCGCCAATCTCCAAGCTACCCTCCGTGATGAACACGACACGCCACCACCCTTTGATCGCTAAAAATCGAAAAAAGATCGATTTCTGTTCAACTCATGATTTCTCCATGAATACATACTTAAAAATCATGTTCCACTTCTAAAAATCACCATTTTTGAAAATGTTTTAAATAATATAATTGAAACAAGAAAACATGATATTCGAATTTGACATGGTTTATAGTTTTTATTGTATTTTCTTGTTTCCAGCAAAAATTACTTTCAAAATTTACTTAAAAAAATATTTTTAAAACTTGGATCTTGGTTTTACAAACATGTTTTGTTCATACCTTAAGCCTACAAAGATTAGAGGAAGAGATTTAGGTTTTTGAATAGGTTTTTGAAACTTATAAACAAAGATTAGAGGCAATCGTGCCTATTTCCATACATTAACACATTTTCTATATGTATGTATATATATATACATGCAGTCATCTTTTTTTCATCTGTACAAACATTCTTTCAAGTATTATCTCATACAAACAAGATATGACAGCTTTAAGAATTTATAAAGGGAGTTTACTCACTTGTGTGTAAAAGCAGAGAAGTTTTCTTTTAAACTGGAAGTTGTTTTGAAGCTGAACTTTCAAGTTGAGATGATCTTGCATTGATTTCCACAAGCTTTAGTTTCTTTCAGGTTGAACTTGTAAAGGATTTGTTTTGTTGTTGATCTGTGATGATCTTCTTGCTTTGAGACTGATGTTTGAGATGATCTTGAATTTGATCAGGTTGAAGACTGTTTGATTGCTTTTTGTTTTTAGGTTTTATTTTTTCTGGTCTGGTTTTGTTTTGCTTTGAATTTTATTTAGTTTTGAACAAAATGAGAAAAGAAGAAGTTAGTGATATTTATAACTTTGATTTCCTTTTTCTATTTATTTTTAAAAATGAGAAGTTAAGTGACATTTTTTATTTTGCATGCTAATCTTAATTACACTTATAAACACATGCCTTTAGAAGCCTACAAATGTTTAATTCCATGTTTACAATTTTTACAAATGTTAAATTTCATATTGTATGGTTTACACTTGTCTTTTCCACATGTATTAATGATTTATATAATTTATTTTATGTTTTTAATATGTTTATTAATTTTAAAAGGTATATATATTAAAGCTTTTTATTTAATCTTATTTTTATATTATATTTTCAATTTACACATTTTTTATTTATATTTACATATTCAACTATATTTATTTTTACGTAAAAATTTCAAAAGAAAGCATATTAAACCTTTTTAGCAATTTTTATTTTACTAAACTATTATACTTTTTTAAATAAATATGTATTTACATTTCCTTTTATTTACATATTTATATAACATTAAGAATAATTATTCTAAAACTTAACTATACATTAATAAATAAATACATAAATATATATTAGAATTAAATTCCTAAATAGCTTTTGAAAATTACTATATTGAGTTCAAAATATAACTTCTAAATCACAATATATATATAATAGAAAACAAATTTTTATAAGTTCATAAAGTTTTTAAATCCAATTTATTGTAAGATATTTGAATTTCAAATCCAAATTATATTTACAATTTATATAAAATAAACACATATCCTATTTATTTTGGAAATTTTCAAAGTAATTTACAATTTAATCCAAAAATTTATATTAATTACTAATTTAAAATTGGCTTAAAAAGGGGATCTTTACAAACACCTAGAATGAGTTGAGTGTATTATATATATGAGCGCATATTTGTTAATATACAAAAATTATTTTTAAAAATATGGTAAATGAATTAATTTTACCTAGGGTTATATTTTGAATATAAAAGAAATTTTTTAAAAGATATATAGTAACTTAAATGATTGCTTAAAACAAGCTAATGAAAAGATTTAAGCCCAAAACATCCTGTGATTAGAATTTCACAGTTTGACTATAAGATGTTTAACAAATAATACTAAGAATATTAAGGGATATGTCATGGCCCATTTTTCCATACCTTTTAAGTTGATAATAAACCACACATATCCAACTCAAATTGAACGAAAAGACGGAACATGAAGGGTAAAAAGAAAAATAAGACGGAACCGAATCTCACACGAATGGAATAATATATAATATTGAACATTATCTTTACAGCGGAAAACTTTTAATACATATATTAGAGTCAAACCTAAATTTGGCTTGGACAGTTATAAACATATGTCCTTACAATTACTGACAAACATCAAAAAAAAACAAACAGACTGTAATAGATAATAAAATATGTCCATATGTAAGTGAATATCTCCAGCTCTCCTCTGGAAACTTCAACTCTCTACGACTAAATCTGAAACTAGTCGGATCTGACCTGAGAATTGAACTACCCGGATCAGGCTTGATAATCTAATGTGAGAAAAACTCAATAATAAATGACACTGTCATATATCAACCTTTTAATAAAATCCCTTGAAAAGAAAGAGTATCACGGAAGACCATGCCCACCCATAAACATGGAGGGTTTTTACCTTATGATAGCTAAAACACTTTTATATATCAAAACATTTGATATTATTCCTAAAGATATTCTTGAAAACATTTGCAAATAAACTTATTAATCTTAGCCAAAATGGTTACCCATATAGCATTTCGAGGCTATTCATTACATCAATACAAACAAAGCCGTAGGTTCTTATTAGAGAATGGATTTCCATACAAATGACCAGGTGAAGGGACTACCTTCCGATGGGTACACCTTTAGATGGATGTCCAGAGGCACAAAACATCTGTCCTTGACCAACACAAGACCGGCCTACCACTTTAACTAGGTAGTACCGAATATGTCATCCCCCGGTCGTTACCGACCTTTAAACGAGCGCTCGTTTCCATACACCACATTAATTTACTTCCCGAACGTCATAGTGGGATGAAATATATCTAGAAGGGGATGATCATTCCCTAATTGGGAATGACCCACTTAGCCTTGCTGCATCTAACCCTATTTTGGTCATTTCCAGTTCATGGGGCTCGAGACTACGATTACCTTTTTACAAAGCACTTCTTCTTTCACTTTGAATGCCATATTGTCATTTCACAATCACATAACTAAATTCTACAAACGTATAACTTCCTGAACTTATAAGGCTCGGGAAAGGGTGCTAAGCTAAGAGAAGGCATCTTCTCCGCCACCAGATTGATATACTTTTATAGAGATCACTCATTATAATTTGAAATGCAAGGTCGGACATTCTTCCATATAAGTTCGTTCTAGGACCGAACGAAACCGAAGGTACTTTCCTCAGCCATTACTAGACGAAAATTCCTTATGGTTTTGAGGTTTTCACAACAAAGAGACCAATGCTACAATATAGTGAATCAGGAGTTTATCCCTAATTAATCAACAAGTGGTCCCTCGTTATTATCATCTCAATATCCCCGTCTTCAAACATCTTCATTTTTCAAACACGTAAACTGTTTCGAAGTGGTTTTTGGATAGGGATCACCCAAATCCAACCCCGTTTCCTTCGAAATCCAATTATCAATAAAAAGTGAATATAAATATACAGGATTTATTAAGTCTCTTTCACTTTAATTCTTTTTGGATGATTACAAAATCCCTTTCTTTTGTCTTAGAGTAAGTAATTCATTCTTTTGCTTTGGATAATACCAATCTTCTTTTATTTTGGAAAATTTAATATATTCTTTTTAGAGCATCCGGGCTTTCCTTTCGATCTATTCCACCACTCAACTAAGAAGAGAAAACAAAGGTCAGTAAGTTCAGAGCACCGGTAGCTCCATCTCTAACCTTAGTTAAACACCTTGCTTTATCTTCCCAGATGTCGCAGGCGGGACAAATGTACTAGTTGTTTTTGCATAATCAATTATCAACTTTATTTCGGAATTGATTATAAAGATTCCAAATTATCTTTCAATAGCTTGAATTTTCCTTTTAAAAATATTCATAATTGATTCCAGAAAAAATCGTTACGTTTAAACTCATATTAAAAAGATAGAAACGACAAAAGAAAAGTGCTGCGAAAAGTGCTATATAAGCTTATTTGATTAAAAAACTCTTTAATATTTAAAAATTCATATTTTCCACTTGAAATAACTTTTAGAATATTTAAATGGATTTATCAAACTTATTCCATATTTTTCCATAGTTAAAAACGTTCTTTTAAACGGATTTCCCATTATGGTCACTTAACTACATTGGCGCGATTTTTCTAGAAAGTTGATTTGGATATATTTCAAAATCTACTAAATGAAATTTTGATTTTCTTTCTTTGTTTAGAATATATGGATATAATAGTCCAAAATTTTCTTATCTCGAAAAATTCCGAGCTATATTCCACTCTATACACTCATTGGAACTTTTCGACGTGAAATCGCGAAAAACCATTGCGCGATGCACCTAGTTTTAACTTATTTTTCAATACTTGAAATAATCTATTCAACTTGAACTTTATTACTTACAAAATTATTACAAATCATTATAAATCACCATTCTCAGTTTTTAAAATATCGAAAATTTATTTTCACTATTTTCATATCATAATATTATTTTATTCCTATTATTTTAATATTAAATTTTAAAATCCAATTTCAATCCAATTTCAATTTGAACTTCAAATTAAACTAAATTAAAACTTAGACTTCAAATATATTTTAGTTCTAATTTAAATTTCAGCCTTAATGTTAATTTCAATTTCACTACTCATTTCATTTTCAATTTCAATTTAACTATCCTTTTTAAATCCAGTTTCACTTTAAATTTCAAATTCTCTTTTATTTCTACATTAATTTTAATTCCACTTAAAAAGATGCTTATTTTTTCAAAGTATATCATATCACCAAAATTGGCCTTATGTAACAAAGGGATCATTTAATCAATAATGATAGACATTTGAAGTTCATATTAACAGCATAATCATACAACCAATCATATGACATAACATATTCAATACGGGCTTAGTATTATAAGTGTCATAACATTAATATGAATTATCCAAAATTCAAACAATTATTCAAACATCTATATCATAAAACGGTGATTATCTATCATAGCAAATCAATTTAATAATCAATATAAATTATATAGCGGTGAGAATTTTCTCACCTTCATATCCACTCTGCCAATCTTTTTACAAACTAGCGTGCTTCATGAACTAATGGACTCTTTTCTTTCTGAACTTGTCGCTTTGAATTTCTTTCTCTTTTACTTTTTTTCCTTTTTCTTTTCTTTTTCTTCTTTTTTTTGGGCCATGGGTATTTAGAGGGGGTATGGAGGGTATGGCCTTGGAGTGGAGTGTGGAGGAGGGTGCGTGAGTTTTGAAGGGGGATAGGCTTGGTTAAGGGTTGTATACAGCGGGTATGGGGGAGTTTGGCCTCGGGTAGGTTCTTAGGGCGGCCGGTAGGTTTGAGGGCGTGTATGGGTGTGTGGTTTTGGGTAGAAGCTCGGCCGTGGGCTATTTGAGGCGTGTAGGCTGGGTATGGTGGAGGGAGGCTCGGTTTATGGAGGTATGGTAGTTTGTACGGTGGTGCAGGCTCGGGTAGGGTGGTTTACGTGGAGGGTATGGCCAAGTAGAGGTGGATGGAGCTTGGGTTAGGGTGATGTTGAGGTGGAGGAAGAAAATGGAGAGAGGGTGGGAGAGAAGGAGTTTGTAGTTTTTAAAATGAAAATGAAGCAAAGAATGAAGGGGTTTGGGCTTATATTTAAAGGTGGAGAACTTAGTGGGAAATGACCTTACTACCCTTTTCATGTTTACATTTAAATATGTACTTTTCTTTTACATTAAAGGAGAGATTAGATGGGCATTAAATGTGATGTTAAGAAGAGAAATGATTACTTATTATTGTTTAATTTAAATATACAAAAGCAGGGAAGACTTTTCATTGATTAGATATGCATTTATGTGTTTCAGGAAGTGTATAAGCTTAATAATATGAGGTGTAACCATTTTATGGTTTATAAATATTTTAATACATAAGTTTGCTCTTTTTCCATGCTTATACATAACATCCCATTAATGAGACATGAAATATAAGAAATGATGTTGTTTGAAAGATTAAAAATAAAATAAAATTAGTCGAATCATACCATTTTATATTTATACATTTAATTTAAACTTTCCTAATATAAATATTTTATTTTATATGCTAAATGTATAAGTTTTTAAAGTTTGTAAAGTTGTATTATGCATATGTGTATGTTAGGAAATGTATCATGTTGCAACAATGTGGCTACAACTTGTTTTGGTTGAAAACGGTGCTTTTGTTGACAAATTTTACAGTAAAGTTTGGCGTTTTTGTCAAGCGATATTTCAAAATAAACCAAATTTAAATATGAGAATTTTTAATTCTTTAAAAAAATAAAACATGTCTATTCATATTTTAAGATTATAGTTAATTAATATCAAAATCTCTATTTTTACAGTGTATGTAAAACTAAGGTGCTACAAAATTTGGTTATTTTTGTAAAGCGATTATTAATACACTTTTAAATCTTTTTATATACTTTTATTATCTTTATTAGATGTTTTAAATAAGATTTAAATTATCAATTAAATATTTAAACCTATTTATTTAAGCATTTTTTTAGTTTTAACAAAACTTAACTTTTGTTGATGTGTTCAAAAATCCAAATCTTTGCTTTTTAATTATTGAATATAAGAATAAGTAATTTTTCAATTATTATTTTTTATATATAACTTATTTATTTAAT
Organism: Allium cepa; assembly: GCA_030765085.1. Lineage (NCBI taxonomy): Eukaryota > Viridiplantae > Streptophyta > Magnoliopsida > Asparagales > Amaryllidaceae > Allium > Allium cepa. Next base: position 337,255,421 of record CM060932.1, on the reverse strand, counting down.
TTTTAAATTCTTTTTAAATTTAAAATAAATAAAATCTCTCATTTTTGAAGTAGCAAAATTACAGGTCGTTACATTCTCCCCTACGTAAAAGCATGTCGTCCTCAAAATGGAATCAAAGATACGGAACTATAAAGGTCAATAATATATGCAAAGGAAATGATACTAAATACTGATCATGAAATATAAACATCGGTCCTAGTCCAAAACCTGAGCGCATGCTACACACTTGAGGCAACTACATAGTCACAAGTCAACTATCTACATTAATGAACCAAAGTATCCTACTAAAGGACTAAACCCCATATCTTAGCGCGTACTACGTGCTTAAGATAATAACAACTTCTATAACATAAACCTGAAATACCCCAAAATATCCCCAAGTGTGTAACACTACTAGTCGAATGAACACTCTGATGGCACCTCAAGGTCGATCTCTACTGGCTTCTCTACTTCCTCCCCGTCCTCTACTGGCTCCTCATATTCTATCATCATCTCTCGAGCTAAATCCCAACATGGCGGCTACCGCTGTAGGCCTTACGGAATCCTCGGAAAATGCTCCTCCATAATAATATCCTCTAAACCAAGATCCTCGGCTATGGAATGGGAGATCCTACCTCCTGAATAGGCGTACCCATCTCCCAAATGATCTGCTCATCACTCTCCGAATCATCATCCTCTTATAACCATGTATCATTAATCCTCGAGTCCTCTGTCTCCACTGCCACGAGGCCCTCCATCAGCGGCTCAATCTGCTCCGGCTCTTCCATGGGCTCCTGTTCTTTGACTTCCTCTATAGGCTCTTCTTCTCCAGGCTACTCATCCTCACTCAATGGATCCAACATCCAATCATCGGCCTCGGTGTCGGCCTTTGCCCGTGCATAAATATCTGCACCTACAGGAACCACATCCTCATGATCTGAAAATATATATCAGATCGTCGAATGATCTCGATACTACTTCAAAGGGCTTGTAACGACCCGTGTAAATTCGATGTTTAAAATGAATTAAACTAATAGGATTTTTATTTAAGTTTAGAAAGAAATAGAAATCTTATTTATTTATATGAAAGAGAATGTTGAACTTCGATGTATCAAGGGTAATTAAAATTTACAAATTAAATTATATATTGCAATTAATAGTAATAGTGGAAATTGTGCATTTGATATAAAGTTGAATAAGTAAATTAAGGCAAGTATTGCATTTATCAATGGAATAAAATATTGATTCATGGAAACTGAATGTACACGGAGATAATAAAGTAGTGCAGGAAAATAAATAACGTAATTAGTACAATCCCCTTTATTTGTAAACTATTGTAAGGTGTTAATTAATTGAAATATGAAAATTTGGAAATAGATTCAAAATTTATGTTAGATAAATGAATTTCAATAATTAAAGTTAGTAATTAATGGGTTAAAGGGATACCAATTTATTCATAAAGTGAATATAAGTGAATGTAACAAAATAAATATGAAACGCTAATTATTCATAAGTGATGGTTGATGAAAAAGGAATAATTAATTGAATTTAGAATCTTAAATTGTATGTGTGCATATATTTATAATGGAATATAAAAGGGCAAAATAATCATATACAAGCATATAAAAGGTATAATAGTGGGTCACTAGAAGATTCACTCATTTACCAATAAAGATAATTAGGTGTGTTGATGATATAAACGTTACTAATTATTATCGTAGTAACGGAAGTGTAAATGAAATGCAACTGTAGAAATTTAAGCCAAATATTAACAATTGAAATGAATTGTCAATTTAATGGAGTACCATAAATTTGTCATACTAAGCTAAGAACTGAATATAAGGAAACAAGGGCAAATAGAAATCAATCAATGAATTTATATAGATTGTAAGCTATAATAATAAATAGAAATTGATGACATTAATACAAGATTGAATTGCAAATTTTAGGTTTTTAATAAAGTGTGAATGGAAATTTATTGGTTATATTGATTTGATGGAATTCAAATTTGATGGGAAAGGTAAATGGATATGTAGTAATAAATTTAAAACGGACTTAAATAGTGAATTTATCTAATTAATATATAATAAATAATGATTGAATAAATACCCTATACCTGTAAATATCTATAATATGTGAGTGGAAATAACAAACTTATAAATGTGGGATTGAGAGTTTTAGAACAATTGTTATGAGTTATATACTTAGTCCGTTCAATTAAATCAGAAACCATTGCAATAAATATAAATTTAATGTTATGCAATTGAGATAAAAATTTGGAAAATGTAAAGTATCCGGATATGTATATTTAAAATAAATGGTACCCGGGATGGTAATGTGATAAATAGTGAAATTAAGAATGGGAATTTGGACTTATTTATTTATATGGAAACTTAAAGTCTAATAATTGATTTTAATTGAAATTAAATGAGATTGAATATAGTTAAATAATTCGTTATTTGAAATAAAGATAATGTGAGGAATTTGTGTGATAATTTGGAATCCAATATTTAAATCCATCTATTGACAGGAATGAATGGAATACTAATTAATTTATTTAACTAAACGAAATTTTAGGATATAAATTATAATTTGTGAATTTAATGAAATTAAGGATTTATACTGAAATTTATAAATTTACCTTCTTTAAATTGACATTTTAAACTTGTTGAAATTTTGTAAGTGATTGAGAATTTCTAAAAGTGATAAAATGGGTCAATTTTAGAATCTAAATATAAAATTTGATTTTATTTATTTATTTTAGATTTATTTAATTAATATAAAAATAACCATTTTGGTCACTGACTCGGATTTCGACGAACCAGTTTCATCGGATCCGTAATGGTGAATTATTGTAGGATTTCAAGTTTCGTAGCGATCGGACTTGTCGTTTGATCGTACGAACGCGAAACGCCTTGAAATCGATTAATTGAAATCAATTTGAAATCAATTGGAAATTTTGGTTTTCAGCATAACTTCTTCATACGAAGGAATTTGGACGTGAAACTTTTTCCATCGCGTTCAGAATATTTTAAAATACCTATTTTGATATATGGGTTTATCCAATTTCGTTCCGGGGTCAGAACGAGCTTTTTGGGCAAACTATCGGTTAACACGTTTATAATTTGTGCCCTATTATATTGCAGTTTGTCTATAAATAGGCTGTTATAAACCCTAGCAGCCTCTATTCCTCACTTCTATACGTATAGGAAGCTCTATACTCCCAATGGCAACAAACAATTCTAGATCCATTTTCAAATTTCAAAAATCAAATCAAAAGTAAAAAATTCAAACACCTCAGAAAATTTCCAAAAAAATATATGTTGAAGTTTTTGACGAGGGTAACTCAGATCTGAAATTGGTTTCTCGATTCGAGTTATCGTTTGGCCTAAAATCTGAGATTTAGTTCCGGCCGTTCGTTTTAGCTTTGTAATTCAACGGTGGATCTCGATTATGGCGTCAATCGGAAGGCAGATACTCGTGGAGGTCGTCGAGTGGTGGAGATCTATGCGGTTAGTAAGGGTTGTAGGTGATGAATTTCGTCGTGATTGGCTGTAGAAGACAGCGGCAACGGCCACGGCCGTGAGGACCTAGGAAGCGCGCACGCTGGCCATTGCGGCGGCCGGAGTTGGGGAGTGGGGTGGAAGTTTTGGATCGTGGTGGAAGTCGGCAAGGCGGCCGCGTTTTTGAGATTGGAGTGGCGGCTCAGGGAGCTAGGGTTTCGAAACCCTGTAGAAGGAAGGTCGCGTACGAGAAGAAGGGGTGGGCGCGTGTTGTTCGGGATGACGTGTAGCTGAGTTTAGGTTTATTTTAATTTTAATATTTATTTTTATTTCAAATGTTAAAATCTTAGAAACTTTCTCATACGATCTCGTATTTACGCGCGATTTTTTTTGTTAGGACCGTATTTAAATTCCAGATCTTTTGACGCTGGTTTGGACATATTTGGAGACTGTCAAATTTTTGGGTTTAAATCGGATTTAAATTCGATTTAAATTCAAAAGGTGAGTGTTTTAACCCACTCACAACTTCTAAGTTATCTTATGTTTGTTAAATTGATTTTAGATATGAGTAGAAATTTATTTATGACTGTTTGACATGTTTTATTCAATATCTCTATTAAATCGCATTTACTTAATTTAACTGTTAATTAATTTTATTACTGCATATAAATTGACAGATAAATTTATTTATTTTGCATAAAACTGTTAGTTAAACAGTTATTAAATTTATTTGAACATAAACTGTTAGTTAATAACTGTCATTTATTTCCTGTTATATTGCACATGCTATATATTGATGTTTGTTTAAAATGATGATGGTTGAAATAAATTGATGATGATTGAAATAAATTGGTTGATGACTGATATTGGATGAATGGATGATGTGTTCTATCTTATATAAACTGCAAGTTATCATGCTTTCTTTTCATTCGGGATTGTGGTTTGAAATGATATACAACCGCATTTTAGTTTTAAATTGCGGATTGAAATGATAAATATCCGTATCACTTGACCATAGGATAGAAAACTATATACAGGCATCGTGGTATATATATATATATATAATTTATTTTTGAATGGTTTTCTATGGTTTTGGGAAGGAAATACGGTTTAATGAATACTTATTTTGACGTTATTTAAATGTTACTTTATATATATATATATATAGTTAAATTCTTAAATCTAAGCTATGTATAAAAGGATTAATAAAATGGTTTAATAAGGAAGTTGATTTCTTTTATATAAAGTGGTAAGAATCTATTTAAACTCTATTTTATATAGTAAGTTTAAATGACTTAAATAAAATTAAGTTAGAAGGTAAATATGGGATGGGTTTTAAATTTAATTATTTCAGAATTTAACTTGAATTAAAGTATTTAAGAATTATCCTCGAAATTGGTTTTAAAATATAAATAAATTAAGATTTAAAGGGTATGATTAATAACTTGATTTTGATTTGAGGATTTAAATGAATATTAAATTGATTGGAAGAATATTATCAAGGTAAGTTAATTGAAAGAATATCATGTTATTCAAAGTTTAAATTTTACGTAATTGATATTTGATTTATCAAGTAAGTAATTCAAAACTAAATAATAGTAAGGTGAATGTAATATATATAGGTATGAATAAAAACTTTAGTTTTGAAATGATGGAATATTTAAACTTTGAAATATATGAAATATAAATGGTTTATTTGGGAATTTAAATCTGAGTTGGAATTGATTTGAGAATTTGAAAGCTAATTTACTTTATTAAGAAATCTATTATTAAACCATTTAAGTGTTTAAAATTCATGTTTCGAAGCTATGGGTTAAGGAATATATATCTGAAAGTACTATGATTTTTGGAAAAAAAAGATATACTTGAAATAAAAGTGATATCATATTGATTTGGTTTTAAAAGAAGAAATGATATCGAAATATTATGGTTTTGAAATTGATATATATTTTGGTTTTAAAGTACAAATTATTTGGAAATAACCACGGTGTTATAATAACGTTTGGTTGTTGAAGAGACCGGGATCGGAAGTTGTCATACTCTCTGCCAATTCTGAAAACCACTTCAACAACCGTGTACGCGGTGGAGATTCCAGAATGAAGTAGGTTGGTGGCTGCGTTTCCTGTAATGTAAATACGTGGACCCAACTCCCGTGAATTGGCATAAGGTGGCTAAAACAGGAGCGATCGACGGGTAAATAAGGTAGCACCTTTGATCGGACACATCCCTTCGATATTATACTTTGACTTTGGATTGATTCGGTGGCCACTTTTGATTTTTATTTGGGGGTGTGGCCCGAGGTGGGCGATAGCTGCGCGCTACGCGTTACCAACGACCCGGAAGCGTAATTGGTATATCTACCCTGGCATTTCCTAGTTGTGCCGTGTCACCTACCCTATCGCGCCTTATACGAGTTTGGATTTCTCCCGTAGCCCGTGTGGTATCCTCTGGTGGCTTCCCGATCAGGAGGGACTATGATATTGGATGGACTAATGGGACTATTACGTGTTAAGGTGGAAAATGTAAAGCCTTAATGCTATTTAAAAGTATGTTTATTTTACTTTAGACACTATATTAATAGCGAAATATACTACATAGTAAATAGTTTAACGGATCCTTAGGAGATGTAAATCCTGAGCATCTCTTGAGTTGCTGCACTCATATTCATTTCAGTTAATTTAACTTACATAAGATCTTTTAGTTCTGACTCGAGTGTTTTGTCTTTTCAATTCGCTCGGGTCAGTCCGAGCGTTTCAGGATTTGAAGTTTAGCTTTGGAGGACGAAGACGAAGATTTGTATTACTATCATCTACTATTATTCCACTACACTATTTAATTCCGCTACATTGATATTTATTGGTATGTGAACTCTGATATTTATTGTATAAAAAAAAGAATCAATTGTTTGTAAACAGTTTTATGAACTGCATATTTATTATTATATTTTATCCTTCCGTTGTGAGATTCTATTTTATTTTATTTCTTCTCTGTTTTTCTTATTTACCCCATAAAAATTCGCCCTTCCGTATGCTTGTCGATTTGAAGCGTGCGAAAAGGCGGGACGTTATAGGGCTCCCCTACTTGCACATCATCCTCATCACTAGAAATCGGTGTATATAAACTTCTAAGTCTTCGTACTTAGAAAAGGCTTCCCTTTTCTAGCCTTTCTACCTTGGTTACTTTCTACAATTTATAAAATAACTTAAAATCAGTTATCATTTCTTAACAAAGATTCTATCTTAGCTTTTTTAATTTCATCTCATTTTATTAAGTGCTTCTCACTTAATTATTATTGTTTTTCTTTTCATTATTTTTAATTGGATTAAGTCTTAGCTATTCTAATAAGTTCCAACAGAATTTGGTATTAACAAAGGAGAAAAATGATAGTCTATATATATTAATTCCTAAAATACATTCAGACTAAGTGGCTTCAAAGAAGCACACTCAAATTTTTTTAGAAAAGTCATACGGTTTAAAATACTTTGGTGGTGTTTACTAATACATGCTTAACTAACTTATGCTTCCAAAATCCCTTTTCCTTTTTCTGCAGCTGCAGGTGGATGAGTAAGGGTAACAAAAGGCCTAGGTTGTTCTGTCATCTTGATCATTGGACAGTCTCTGGCGACATGTTCCACTACATGGCAAAAATAACAAATTTTTAGGGCAGTTTTCTTAAAAGTCCATATTTTTACTCCTGGTCTACACTTTTTGCAAAGTACCTCTTTGTCAACATTTGAAACAATAATCTTTGTTTTTCTTCTGCCTTTTCTTCTTGGCTGGTACTTTAGTAGTTGACTGTGGAATTGTAACAACCCTATTGTTACTAACATAATTAATTAATGATTAATTATGGTTAATTACTGTTAATCTTAGATTTTGAGACTCAATGGAAACAAATAATAATAAGTTATTTTTATATTGGTTTAATCCAATAAAAAAATGAGATATCATTTCTTATGTGTGAATTTCAATTTTTATTGAAATAGTATTAAATCAATCAGAGGATTTTAATTGTTGATTTGATAATAAATTGATATGAGTTAGTAATGAAGTATTTTTAAATAATAAAGGAAAATGAGTGATTGTTTATTAAAAAAATAGAGTTTTCGTTAGATTATTGGTTATATCGATATTTGGTAAAATTAGGACAACGAATAAAATAATAAGTGATTAAGTAAAAATTAAAATTAGCAACACTTGTTCTAAAAAGAAAATTTGTAACACTTGGCATGTTGGATCCATATCTCACCCTCATGGCCTATTTAGAATAATTAGAAAATAGAAAGAAGTACGTACATTTCCTCAGTTCATCTCTTTAGAAAAAAAAACAAAACTTCTTCCTCTCAAAGTTCTAAAACGCTAGTTCCTAATCTCCAAAATCAAAGATCAAAACAAAGAGGTTTTGTCCTAAGTGTTCTAAACACTATCTCCACCATCTACAATCTTAAAATTATTATTTTGATCTTGTTGTTAACCTAATTGCTGCTGTGGTTGGTTGAGTTTTGAGTTATTAGGTGATTTTGGTGAAAGTGGGGGTTTAGCAAGGCTTATTTGGTGATCTAACAAGCTATAGGAAGTTAAAAGGTGAGATAACCACTCACACTTCTGTATTTAATCCATGAAAATAATTTTTACTTGCTTTTTGGAATAAATTGGATGATTTTTTTTTTGAATTTCTTTTAGTTTGTCGAATAGAATTGGTTGTAAATTGATTGTAAACTTGGATGATTGTGGTGTTGTTGTTCGCTGAAAATTTTCTATAAAAATTGTTGTAGTAAAATAGCAATATTATGGTATAAGATAATCTAAAACAACTCATTCCTTTTGATGTAGGAAGGTCATTCCACTGGCTACAACTTCTGTTTTAGACACTTGTGGAAATTCTATCCTTTAAGTGGTCTAAATTGAGTTGGAAAATGATGGTTTCGTGTTGTCATGTTTAATTGGCTGTGTAAAAACCTAAAATTAAAATGGCCATAACTTTTTCATTATTAATCAAAATTCGATGATTCTTGATATTTTGAAAGCACAGATAATCTGCTATAACTTTCGTTTTTTATGTTTTTTTAATATTTTTTGGTTTTCATGGTCAAAAATATGTTTTAGTGTCGCTATCCCGAGAAACAACAGCGATAATGAAGTAAAAACCTGATAAAATTTTTACAAGTATCATTTACAATTTTTACCGAAATTTGATGATTCTTAATGTTTCGGAAATTTTATTTTGTGTGTGAAAACTTTCATGTAGAACATTTTTGCAAATTTTGAGCATAGGTTGATCAAAATTCTAACGCAAACTTTAAGCTCTGTCACTTTGATAATTACATTATCTAAACTAAACAGCTAATAAATTAGACGTATCTTTCTTATTTCTTTTTGGATTTAGATAATTATTTGTGTTTTGGAAAACACTATGTTCTAAAATTTTCATGTTTTGAGTTTTGCAAAATTTTGAGGTTTAATTAGCCAAAACCATATTTCTTTATCGTTGCCTTAAGAATAAACAACAGCACGGTGAATTTAAAATCTGAGAATTATCTTGACAATAACTTTTGAACCATAAGTCCAAATTAGATGATCTTTATCTTGCTTAAAATCTTGGACATTTTTCTACAACTTTCATTTTTTGAGATTTGAAAAATTATGTGATATACAGGGTCGAAACTGCAGATCTAAATGCTTTAAATTTGAGTTGAAAATATAAAAATGGATATGTTTCATATTTAAGTAATTTTATGAAAGAGAATTTATTTAAATTTTTATATCTCAAACTTGTTTCTATATTAGTTTGACATTCATTTGTAAATGATTTTAATAAGTAATTATATATATATATATATATATATATTAATTATTTCTAGTATATAGAGTTATGGATTTGAAGAGATGAGTGATTACGGTTTCATAAAATAAGTGATAGCATATACAATTGGCTTTAGGAATATGGTTTTAAAAAGGCGAGTCTAATTTATTTCTAAATAATATATATATATATATATATATATAAAGATTTGGAAGAATAATAAAAGTGGATTTAAAATATGGGTTATTAAATGTTTCATGCGGAAATTTGAGACATTGTGTACATAAATGTAAATTTGGAATAATTCGGGTTTATAACATATTTTATCAAATAAGTGAAAATTTATTTTAATCAAAATAGTAAATAAACTTATGGAAATTCATAACAAGTGTTTCTAGATAATAAAATCAGAAAGAAAAAATTATTTTGAGAATCTTAATTCTATAATTTGGGGAGTACTAATAATCGACTTAATGTCATCGATTGGTTTAAATGCATTCGAATAACGCTTCATCGAATGTGGTGTAACTCATTGAATATGATGTTTGAGTGGAATTTACTAGCCCATTAAAGAATACTCAAATTTCACCAGGTAGTATGGGATTCCTTGGTTAAATTCTTGCGATCGTATGTGGAAAAGTACTTAACACTTTAGAGTTTTATTCGCTTTTGGTATGTGACAAGTGGTCCCTAGATCCTTAAGAGAATATGGTTCAGTTTTTTCCAGTGGTATCTGTAATAAGTGATATTTACTAGCTTTTAGTAAATACTTGAATTTCACTATATGGTATGAGACGTATTAGTTAAATTCTAGTGATTACTGAAGGTGATAGTATTTGGCACTTTAAAGTTTACCCTCTTTTGGTGTGCGGAAAGTGGCTGCTAGATCCTTAAGAAGTTTATTCCTAGATTTCTTTTCAAACATAATAATTTAAATAAATATGGAAATACTGAGTCATGGTTTCTACGATCACCTTGATCGGTATGGACTATCCTTGAGATCATTTTGTGATTTTGTGATTATGTGTTCTCGGTCTGAGCATGATCCTTAGTATCGGATCAGTTAGAGTGATACCAATTTGTTTGTTTGTTTGCCATGGATTTTGAGTACAATCATTGCGATTGTTTTGGTCGATCATTACGATGGGTTTGGATTAAGATCTCTTGGACTTTGGAATTTGGATTATGTGACTGTTTTGTGTTAGTGAAATAAGTATATAGACTTGTGTCTTGTTTTTGTGAAATAAACATATATTCTTGTGTCATGTGTTCATGAAATAAATGTTCTTGTGTCTTGTGATGGATGTTAAGTTATTCTGTTATTTTATGTTTAGTGACTAGTTTGTGTTTGTGACGTAAACATATAACCCTGTACTGACTTAATCACTACTATTTGCATGCTTAGAGATATTGTGTTTTGTTCTGTGAATTCAATCCCAAACATCTGTATTTACTTATGTGTTGTTTGTTCTTGTGCTATATCTTGTTCTCACCCTATTGGATATTTAGAGATAGTTTGGTCGGGTGTTATTTTGCTCGGGCCAGGCTGAGACTTTTCAGGTTACAGGACAGGTTGACCTTTGAATGGTTCTGCTAGCAAGGAGATAAACATTTAGACTTTTGGTTCATCCTATTTAGAAATTTAGCCCGTGTATATAAAATGTATAATTGGGATTAGAAAATTGTCAAATTCGTATAACAATCGAGTTTAGTATTTCATTTTGTAAACTGAATAATTTGTATATGTATAAGTTGAGATTTATTCCACTGTGATCCGTGACAGTTATTTATATGATATATTGTTATAATTCTGAGAAATCGGCGTGTCTATTACTTTCTTTAATACTGTACACGTCAAATTCAATTCAGATATTAAGTGAAAAGGTATAAATGACGTGTTAGTATAAAGATATATTCACATTCGATCTCCCTTAACAAGCCGTATTCTCTGGATTAGCAGACAACATTACTTATAATGTTCTTTGCTAACCTAGGCATCATGATTGGGTCATTATAGTTGGTATTAGAGCTATGTCAGAATAATATAATATATAATATCATGGATCCAAGTCCTAGATGACCTAGAGTTATGTTCCCTGAGTGTGTGGTAGGTAGTCATAGTAATTATCTAATTAAGGATAGAAAAACAAAATTGATTATGAATAATCAATTGGGATGTAAATCGATTAAATTGGAATTTAGATGTTAAACTTTTGGAAAATAAAGTGTTAAAATTCTCTTGAGCTTGGAAATTATTTTGAGATTACTAGAAATTAACTCGAAAGATTTTAAAGAGATAAATTTAAATGAATTAACTTAAAAGTGAACAATTTAATTTTAATGGAGAATTTTTGTAATTTTAGTGAATGAGTTTAAGATTTCAATAAAATAGGAATAATAAGAGTTGCACAGCGAAAGCTAATAGACAGTTTCAGTTGGGCACGGGAATTAGTGAATTATATATATAGTTAATCGGATAAAATGTGCATGGTTAATTGGTTGCTAGGAATTGATTACGTTGTTGGATTTATTTAAAATTGGATGCATAGATGTTATTGATAATAAAATAAATGCACCTAAATAGTGATTTTCTACTGTGTTGATTTATGAAGACGTTGTCTAAGGATTCTGATCGATATGTGGGATGCCATGTTATCGATAGGGATTCCTAAACTTCGAACGTGACATTTTGACATGAGAAATATATTTTGGGAAAATGGGAAATATTTTGAGTTAAAATAAATTGAAATAATACTTTTGCCATGAAACTTTTTTGTGAAGTGGATGGGCTTGGTTAGGCAATGTTGATAGCTTATGCAATCAACTTTATAGTGATGAAGTGGATCACAATAATTCATGGTTTAATATTATTTCTGATATGTGAAGAATTTAAAATTTATAAGTTGGAGAATCGGGTAAGAAAGAGTAATCTTGGATTAAAAATATTAAGTTTCAAAAACCAAAAGTGATCAAAACTATTTTGAGATTTATTAAGAGTTGTGAAAAGAATAATACGAATAAAGATAAAATGAATTTCAAAATAAGTTGGAATTGAATTCTAAGAGTTATAAAGGACAATTTTATTTTTTTAATTAGTAAATAAAATAGCTTTTGGGTTAGCAATTTGAGTAAATTTTAGTTAGAAAATTTTGAGTTATAATTTTTGAACGGATTGTAGATTTGGGATCTAAATTAAATATGAAGACCAAATAAATAATTATTTTGATAATTTGAGTTCATAAAGTCATAACTAAAGAGAAAATTTTATGTTATAGATTTTTCTCTTAACTAATTGTGTGGACGCAATTTTCTTCAGAGGTGGAGGCTGTAACAACCCTATTGTTACTGACATAATTAATTGATGGGTAATTATAGTTAATTAATGCTAATCTTAGATTTTGAGATTCAATGGAAACAAATAACAATAAAAAATTTATAATTGGTTTAATCCAATAAAAAAAATGAGATATCATTTCTTATATGTGAATTTCAATGTTTATTGAAATATTATTAAATCAATCAGAGGATTTTAATTATTGAATTGGTAATAATTGAGTTAATAATGAATTATTTTTAAATAATAAATGGAAATGAGTGATTATTTATTAAAAAAATAGTTTTTTTGTTAAATTAGTGGTTATATCAATATTTGGTAAAATTAGGACAAGAAATAAAATAATAAGTGATTAAGTAAAAAAATAAAATTAGCAACACTTGTTCTAAAAAGAAAATTTGTAACACTTGGCTTGTTGGATCCACATCTCACCCTTTTGGCCTATTTAGAATAATTACAAAATAGAAAGAAGTACGTATATTTCCTGAGTTTATTTCGTTCCAAAATAAAGCAAAACTTATTCCTCTCAAAGTTCTAAAACCCTAGCTCCTAATCTCCAAAGTCAAAGATCAAAACAAAGGGGTTTTGTCCAATAAAGAAGAGTAAGTGTTCTAAACCCTATCTCCACCATCTAAACTGTTAAAATTTTGATTTTCTAATCCTATCTCTGATGAGCCTTTACCTAACCAAAGTCAAGGTTCTCGCTTAACCTTCGGCTCTGATAGCAAATGTCATGGCTTGCTTTTCGTACCCTTCAAGTTGACAATAAACCAAAAATGTCCAACTCAAATTGAACGAAAAGACAGAACCGGAAGGGTAAAAAGAAAAATAAGGCAGAATAGAATCTCACACGAATGGAATAATATGTGATACTGAATAATATCTTTACAGCAGAAAACTTTTAAATACATATATCAGAGTCTAACCTAAATTTAGCTTACACAGTTATAAACATCTGTCCTTACAATTGTTGACAAACATCAAACAAAACAAACAAAAAGTAGCGGATAATATATACGTCCATACCTAAATAAATTTCTCTAGATCTCCTTTGGAAATTTCAACCATCATCGACTAAACTTGAAACTACTTGGATCTGACCCGATTGTTGAAAATACCCGGATCAGGCTTGATAAACCAGCGTGAGAAAAACTCAATAGTAAATGACAGTGTCACATATCAGCCTTTTAATAAAATTCTTTGAAAAGAAAGAGTATCTCATAAGACCATACCCATCCATAAACAAGGATGGATTTTTACCTTATGATAAATAAAACACTTTTATGTATCAAAACATTTGATATTATTTCTAATGATATTCTTGAAAACATTTGCAAATAAACTTATTAATCTTAGTTGAAATGGTTACCCATACAGCATTTTGAAGCTATTCATTACGCCAATACAAACAAAACCGTAGGTTCTTATTGGAGAATGGATTTCCATAAAAATGACAAGGTTAAGGGACTACCTTCTGACAGGTACACTTCTAGATGGATGTCCCGAGATACATAACATCTGCCCTCTACCAACAGAAGACCATCCTACCAATTTGACTAGATAGTACCAAATATGTCATCCCTCGGTCGTTACCGACCTTTAACCGAGCGCTTATTTCCATGCACCATATTAATTTACATCCCAAATGTCATAGCAGGAAGAAATATATATAGAAGGGGATGATCATACCCTAATTGGGAATGACCCACTTAGCCTTGCTGCATCTAGTCCTATTTCAGTCATTTTGAGGTGGATGCGGCTCGAGGATATGATTACCATTTTACATAGCACGTCTTCTTTCACTATGAATGCCACATTGCCATTCCACATTCACACGACTGATTTCTACAACGTATAACTTCCTGAACTTGTTAGGCTCTGGAAATGGTGTTAAGCTAAGAGAAGGTGTCTTCTCCACCACCAAACTGATATACTCTTATAGCGATCACTCATTCTGGTATGAAACGCAAGGTCGGACATTCTTCCATAAAAGTTTGTTCTAGGATCGAACGAAACCGAAGTTACTTTCCTTGGCCATTACTAGGTGAGAAGTCCATGTGGTTTTGAGGTTTTTCATAACAAAGAGACCACTGCTACAATATAGTGAACTGGAAGTTTAGCCCCAATTAATCAACAAGTAGTCCCTCGTTATTATTCATCTCAATATCTCTATCTTCAAACATCTTCATTTTTCGAACACGTAAACTGGTTCGAAGTGGTTTTCAGATAGGAATCATCCAAATCCGCTCCCGGTTCCTTCGAAATCCAATTATCGATAAAAAGTAAATATGAATATGCAGGATTTATTAAGTCTCTTTTCACTTTAATTCTTTTTGGATGATTACAAAAATCTCTTCCTTTTGTCTTAGAGTAAGAAATTCATTCTTTTGCTTTGGATAATACCAATCTTCTTTTATTTTGGAAAAATTAATGTAATCTTTTTAGAGCATCTGGGCTTTCCTTTCGATCTATTCCACCCCTCGCCTATGATGAGAAAACAAAGGCCAGGTAAGTTCATAGCACTGGTTACTCCATCCCTAGCCTTAGTTAAATATCTTGTTTTGTCTTACCGGATCTCACAAGCAGGACAAATGTACTAGTCCGCATACTCGGTTATCAACTTTATTTTGGAATTGGTTATAAAGATTCCAAATTATCTTTCAAACCCTTAAATTTTCCTTTTTTAAAATACTCATAATTGGTTTCAGGAAAAATCGTTACGTTTAAACTCATATTCAAAAAGTTGTAGAAACGGCAGCAGAAAAGTGCCGAAGAAAGTGCTATACAAGCTTATTTGATTTAAACAACTCTTTAATATTGGAAAATTCATATTTTCCACTTCAAGTCTCTTCTAAACTATTTAAATGGATTTATCAAATTTATTCCATATCTTTTCATAATTAAAAACGTTCATTTAAACAGATTTTCCTTTATGGTCACTAAACTGCATTAGCGCGATTTTACTAGAAATTGATTTGGATATATTTCAAAATCCACTTAACGAAATTTTGATATTCTTTTTTCATTTAGAAGATATGGATATAATAGTCCGTAATTTTCTTATCACGAAGAATTCCGAGCTATATTACACTCTATACACTCATTTGAACTTTTCAACGTGAAATCGCGAATTACCTTTGCGGGACGTGCCTAGTTTTAACTTATTTTTCAATAATTGAAATAATCTATTCAAATTAAATTTTATTACTTATAAAATTATTACAAATCATTTTAAATTAATATTCTCAGTTTTTAAAATATTGAAAATGTATTTTTACTATTTCCATATATTATAATATTATTTAATCCCTATTATTGTAATATTAAATTTTAAATCCAATTTTGAATTCTAACTTCAAATTAAAATAAATTAAAACTTAGATTTCAAATATAATTTCAATTCTAATTTAAATTTCAACCTTAATCTCAATTTCAATTTCACTATTCATCTAATTTTCAATTTAACTATCCTTTTCAAATCCAGTTTCACTTCAAATTCTCTTTTATTTCTTCTTTAATTTCAATTCCACATAAAAAGAGACTTATTTTTCCAAAGTATATCATATCACCAATATTAAGTCCTATTTAACAAAAGGATCACTTAATCAATAATGATAGAAATTTGATGTTCATATTAACATCACAACCATACAACCAATCATATGACATTAACATATTCAATACGGGTGTAGCACGATAAGTGTCGTAACATTACTATGGATTATCCAATATTCAAATAATTATTCAAAAATCCATATCAAAAAATGGTGGTTATCTATCATAGCAAATCAACTTAATAATCAATATAAATTATACAGCGGTGAGAACTTTCTCACCTTCATATCCACTCCATCAATCATTTTACAGACTGACGTGCTTCACGAACTAACATGCTATTTTCTTTACAAACTTGTCGCTTCGAATTTCTTTCTCTAATTCTTTTCTTTTTATTTTTTCCTTTTTCTTTTCTTTTTTTATTGGACCATGGGTATTCAGAGGGGGCATGGAGGGTACGACCTTGGAGTGGAGTGTGGAGGAGGGTGTGCGAGTTTGGAGGGGGGGTAGGCTTGGCTAAGGGTTGTATACGGTGGGTATGGGGGAGTCTGGCCTCGGGTAGGGTCCTAGGCAAAGGGGTACGTGGGTTTGAGGGGGTGTATGGGTGTGTGGCTTTAGGTAGAAGCTCGGTCATGGGGTGTTCAGGCGTGTAGGCTGGGTATGGTGGAGGATGGCTTGGTTTGTGGGGGTATGGTGGTTTGTACGATGGTGTAAGCTCGGGTAGAGGGGCTTAGGTGGAGGGTATGGCCAAGTAGCGGTGGGTAGAGCTCGGGTTAGGGTGACGTTGAGGTGAAGGAAGAAAATGGATAGAGAGAGAGTGAGAGAAGGAGTTTGCAGTTTGTAGAATGAAAATGAAGTGAAGAATAAAGGGGTTTGGTCTTTTATTTATAGATGGAGAATTTAGGGGCAAATGACCTTACTACCCTCTTCATATTTACATTTGAATATGTACTTTTCTTTTACATGAAAGGAGAGATTGAATGAGCATTAAATGTGATGTTAAAATAGAAATGCTTACTTATTATTGTTTAATTTAAATAAACAAAAGGAGGGAAGACTTTTCATTAATTAGATATGCATTATGGATTTTAGGAAATGTATAAGCTTAATAGTATGAGGTGTAATCATTTTATGGTTTGTAAATATTTTAATACATAAATTTGATCCTTTTCCATGCTTATGCATAATATCCCATTAATGAGGAATGAAATATAAGTAATGAAGTTGTTTTAAAAATTGAAAATAAAGTAAAATTAGTCAAATCATACCTTTTTTATATTTATACATTTATTTTTAAACTTTCCTATTATAAATATTTTGTTTTATATGCCAAATGTATAAGTGCTTAAAGTTTGTAAAGTTGTATTTATGCATATGTGTATTTTAGAAAATGTATCATGTTGCAGCAATGTGGCTACAACTTGTTTTGATTGAAAGCAGTGTTTTTGTTGATAAATTTTACAGTCAAAATTTAACGCTTTTATTAAGCTATATTTTAAGATAAACCAAAATTAAAAATAAACCTTTTTACTTATTTAAATAAATTAAAATATGTCTATTCATATTTTAAAATTATAGTTAAATAATATCAAAATCTTTATTTTTACAGTGTATGTAAAACTGACAAAATGCGATAAAATTTTGTTATTTTTATAAAGCGGTTGTTAATACCCTTTTAAATATTTTAATATACTTTATTATCTTTATTAGTTATTTTAAATAAGATTTAACTTATCAAATAAATATTTAAACCTATTTATTTAAGAATTTATTTATTTTTAACAAAACTTAACTTTTGTTGATTTGTTCAAAAATCCAAATCTATACTTTTTAATTATTGACAATAAGAATAAGTAATTTCTCTATTATTATTTATTATATATAACTTATTAATTTAAGTTTTAAATTCTTTTCAAATTTAAAATAAATGAAAACTCTCATTTTCGAAGTAGCGAAATTACGGGTCATTACATTCTCCCCAACTTAAAAGCATTTTGTCCTCGAAATGAAATCATAGATACGGAATTATAAAGGTCAATAATAGACGCAAAGGAAATGCTACTAAATAGTTCTCTTGAAATACAAACATTGATCCTAGTCTCAAACCTGAGTGTGTACTACACACTTGAGGCAACTACATAGTGGCAAGTCAACTAGCTACATCAATCAACCAAAATATCCTACTAAAGGACTAAACTCCTTATCTTTACGCGTACTACGTGCTTAAAATAATAACAACTGCTACATCATAAACCCGAAATACCCCAAAATATCACTAAGTGCGTAATAGTACTTATCGGATGAACCCTCTGATGTCGCCTCAAGGTCGATCTCTACTGGCTGCTCTAGTTCCTCCCCATCCTCTACCTGCTCCTCATCATTTATCATCATCTCTAGAGCTAAAATCCAACCTGGCGGCTACCACTGCAGGCCTTTTGGAATCCATGACAACTGCTCGTCCACAATAATATCCTCTAAACCGAGATCCTCGGCTAGCTTAGGAATGAGAGATCTTACCTCCTGAATAGGCGTACTCATCTCCCAAATGATCTGCTCATCACTCTCTGAATCAACATCCTCATATAACCATGTATCATAAATCCTCGAGTCCTCTGTCTCCTCTGCCATGGGTTCCTCTATCATCAGCTCGATCTCCTCCAGCTCTTCCATGGGCTCCTCTTCCATGGTCTCCTCTATAGGCGCTTCTTCCTCAGGCTCCTCATTTTCAATTAATGGATCCAACATCCAATCATCAGCCTCAATGTCGGCCTATGCCCCTGCATCAATATCTGTGCTATGGGCAACACATCCTCATCATTTGAAATATATATTGGATCGTCAAAATGATCCTGGTACTATTCCCGAGGCTCCCCTACTTGCACATCATTCTCATCACTAGAAATAGATGTATCAAAAACTTATATGTCTTCATACTTAGACAAGGCTTCCCTAAATCTCTGTCTAATTGCTATCCTTTCTGCCTTGGTTTCTTTCTACACTTTATAAAAGAACTTAAAATCAGTTATCATTTCTTGTCAAAGATTCTATCACATCTTTTTTATTCATCTCATTTTATTAAGTGCTTCTCGCTTAATCATTATTGTTTTTATTTTCATTCTTTTTAATGGGATTAAATCTTAGCTTTTCTAATAAGTCCTAACAGAATTTGGTATTAACAAAGGATCAATATGATAGTCTATATATATTGATTCCCAAAATAGATTCATACTAAGTGACTTCTAAGAAGTACGCTCAAAAAGTTTACAAAAGTCATACGGTTTAAAATACTTAGATGATGTTTACTAATACATGCTTAACTAACTTATGCTTCCACAATCCCTTTTCCTTTTTCTGCAGCAGCAGGTGGACAAGTAATGGTAATAAAAGGCCTAGGGTGTTCCGCCATCTTGAGCGTTGGATAGTCTCTAGCGACATGTCCTATTATATGGTAGAAATAACAAATTTTTAGGGTAGTTTTCTTAAAAGTCCTGGTTTATACTCCTGATCTACACTCTTTTGCAAAGAGACCTCTTTGCCTAAATTTGAAACAATAAACTTTGTTCTTCTTATGCCTTTTCTTCTTGGTTGGTACTTTAGTAGTTGCCTACGGAATGATATCTTCAAATTTAAGGGAATTGCTTATTATCTCCTTAAATGAACCATGGATGAATCTTACCATGCTATGTTAGAGCTTATCACACTTGCTTAACCAATCCTTTACTTCCATGATATTTTCTGATCCCAAAAACATTCTTTGACTTAGGATCTCAAATTCCCAACAAAGTGAAGCGAAGTTCAGTGGTTTTGGTCCTTCCTAAAAATAATGTTATTTTTCTACACATTATCATCAAATACCTTATAGTCAATTTATGAAACTTAATTCATAAAGTATCTGTTAAATTTACCCATTCTATACTTACCAAATCGTTATTACTTCTTAAGGCTAAATGTCTAGACGTATATGATGAAAGTTCTAAATTCTAGTTTTCAACTAATTGATTCTTATCTTTATAGTTAAATCGTGCAATTCTAACCGTAAGATGTCCTTTATTAGTTTGTATTTAATTAATTCAAATTGCTTATTTATTCACCTATATTTCAAACAACCATTCGTTTTCTAACTTAATATTTTTCAAAAATACTCCCCTTTTTTTACTTTCAAAACATATACTTAAGTAAAATTATTTATATTTACCAACTTCTTTAAAACAAAACCATTTTTATAAAATTAACAAATACATGCTCAATCTATATAATACTCTCATAACTGATTCTAGGATGTTACTAACCCAATCTCTAATGAGTTACTCATCTTAGGATTTTCTAATCCTATCTTTGATGAGTCTTTACCCAACCAAAGCCAAGGTCGTTGCTTAACCTTCAGCTCTGATACCAAACGTCATGTCCTATTTTTCTGTACCATTTAAGTTGACAATAAACCACACATGTCCAACTCAAATTGAGATGGAACATGAAGGGTAAAAAGAAAAATAAGACAGAACATAATCCCACATGAATGGAATAATATATGATATTAAACAATATCTTTACAGCAGCAAACTTATAAATACATGTATCAGAGTCTAAACTAAATTCAGCTTGGACAATTATAAACATCTGTCCTTACAATTGCTTACAAACATCAAACAAAAACAAACTGAGAGTAGCGGATAATGTCATGACCTGGATTTTTAGCCACCTATTATATGATAATTAATTGATTTTAAATATTGAAATATTAATTTTTATCAGTCAAATAATAATTTTTGATTTAGGGAATATCTATATATAACGTATAGACATCAATATGAGGCTTTGGATTAAAGGATAAATTATAATTTCTAAAAAATATATTAAATTGGCCTTACATTTCAATATAGAGTATATAATATATATATATATATATATATATATATTTGTGTGTATGTATGTATGTCTGTTTGTATATGTAAAAGTTATGATATAAATAAAACATAATAATAATCAATACTTGTTAATATATAATTATGTTGTATGTTAATTATAGTGTATATGTAATAATTTATAAAAGAAGTATTAACCTTAGCATGTTAACATTTGTTAGTAGTCAAAAACATGTTCATATGGTCAAAGAAAATATATATATATATAAATATATATATGAAGTATATGTATATATGAAAGGGAACATAATAAGGAAAACATATCAATTCAAGCACAAATTAAATCAACTCATTCTCTCAAATTTCATATCAACAAGGAAATCAAATCAACTTTATTTTCAAATCAAGTCTTCATATCTTCATATTTTCATATTTCTAAACTCGTCCTCACCTCATATATATATATATATATATATATATATATATATATCACTGTCTTGTTTGCCTTTACGTATACATTCTAGTTCACATAAAAAAGTCTACCATTTTTAAAACTCTATAGTAGGCTAAGAACTAAAGGCTTCGTGAAGTAAATCAACAAGAAGCGGTATTTTCTTTTCAAAGGCTGGTGAGTGAAACTTCAAGTTTTGCTTAATATGAATTTTGAATATATCCATGTGTTTGACAAATTGGAAGAACTCCTGTATGTTGACAAGTATTCATGGGTTAATGATTTTCTATGCTTCATATATGTGACAAACCTGGTTTGGAGATTACCTTTCAATATCGAATTATAATTATCTACTGAAAGGTAATCTCCAAAACAAGATTGTTACAATATATGTGTGAAACCATAATTGAACACCCTCTAACTAAAAACATGATCAACAGCCTTGTTCTTTAAATAAAGTTAATAGCTTGTAACTTTAAAATGCGTTATCTCCTTATCCAATTAGTTTGAGGCTATGATTCCAAAAGGAAATTTGTTTGTTTTTGAATGTAATTTATTTTAAAATTAGTTTCATTTGATATTATAAAGTGTAGGAGTAGAAAAATACAAATTATATTAGATAGCTTATAAATGGACAAAAATCGAGTATCATAACTAAATATCTAGTTTACATGACTGTGTTTGTGATTAGAAATGATGATTTTTGAGGGCAGTTTGATGATTTTTAGGCTTGTGTTGAGTGAGAAAAGAGAGATGACCAAAATATAGGTTTTGGTCAATTTCTGACGGTTGATATGGTGGATGGCTTGTCGTTGGTGGTGAAGGTGGTTTAGGCGATGGGGAAGCTAGGAAAAATGCTATGTATATTTATAGGTGTGTGTGGCATGGGGTTCGAATTGTTTTAGAATTTTGGATTCGTCCTCTTTCGTGTTTGGTTCTAAGATAACTACTGCAATGAGAGGTGGTCATAGGCATGCAGTATGGAGGGAAGCAAAGGAAGGTGGTGGTGAGCATTTTGGAAAATTTTGGTGGTCGGTGGTGGAGCATGGTTTTGTGGTGAGGTGGTCTTTGTTCCAGTTTTGGTGAGGAGGTTCGAATTCGCGTATGGAATCTTGATCGTGTTTCAGGTGTATGGGCGTGCATGATGAAGTCATGGGCGATAGGAGTAGGTGGTCTGAGGAGAACTGTGTTGACTTGAGATAGTGTGCATGTGCACACGTCTCGTGCACCCTGGTGTGTTCAGATGATGAAAGGAGGAAGAAAGAACTAGAGTGGGAAGAAGAAAAGGGGACGGCTTGATTGCGTGGGCCGTGTTTCGTTTTGGGCTTGGTTTGTCTTGGCCGAAGTGAACTGGGTAGTGGTTAAAAGCAAGGGGAATTGAATTTAGATTTATATTAAGAATCTTTAAATTAAAAACATTATTCTCCTTTCTTTTAAGTCAAAATGGACATGATAATTTTTGCAATATGATCCTACCACCCAATATTTTAATCTAAATTAATTTTATTAATTTTCTTTAATATAGAATTAAATTTATTATAACAATTGTAGTGGATAATTAAGTAAAGTATTGTTTGATTTAACTTCACGTTAATAAGTAAATTAGTTATTAATTTGGTTGTTTAATCCTAATTAACTATAATAAATTTGTTTTTACAATTTCTTATTTATAATTAATTTAGATTAAAAATATAAGTAGATTCAGTTAATTTAAGTTGATTAAATTCTGATTGTGAATTATTTAATATTAATTATTAATCGTTAAATTAGTTAATGATCTATGCTTTGGCTCGATTACCCTTGAATGTTTATTTCATTGTTCTTTGTCTGTGCCATTAAGTAATCAAATGAATTGAAATGGTTAAGAATAAGATATTGACATGTTTTATTGAAAGTAAACTTATGTAGTAAATTTCCATATGTGATATTGACATTCTGAATATGAATTATTTAATCAAATAACTTAGCCTTTTAAAAATTTAATCGTTTTGAGTTCGAAGAGACCGAGATCAGATATCTGCATTATTCGGGATCGTTTCGATCTAATAACCACCATGAACCTTTACATTTTTTATTTAAATCCTAGTATGTTGGGTTTTATTTAGTATAACAATTTTTGGCTTTTATTAAGTATTTAATAATAGACACTATTATAATATCACTGGATTCCTATAGAAGCGTTTTGGTTATCGTAATATAAAAACCTATCTTGTATATGTGACACAGTCTTACGAGTTACCTTGGGTTTTTGAAGGATTCTGATAACTTAAGTATTTCAAATTAAGTGTGTTTACTCATGCTAGTTTCTAGCCTGACTCGGGTGTTACTTTGTTGTAATGCTCGGGTCAGACCGCGTATTACAGAATTCAGGTTAGGATGCTTTTGGAGCTCGGGAGACGAGCTGGATGACAGAGACATATTACTCGTACTTGATTATATTCCTTTGTGTATTGTAGGTTGTATATTCAGCATTTGTAAGGACAGGATATTGTAACTGTCCGGTTTTATATGTTGATGGTTATACTCTGCTGATCTGTATGTATATAGTAAGTTATAGTTTTCTTATACGTTGCGATTGTGAGATTTTGTGTTGTTGTTTCTGTTTCTATTTCCTCTATCTTTTCTTCATTAACCCTAACAATCTGGTATTTCCAGCACTCGATTGCTCGGCATGCTATACAGTGAATGTATTAGGATCAATTTTCGGGGCCAAAAATCGCCCGGTCGTTACACGTGGTATCAGAGCAAAAGGTTAGGCGAGAACCTTGGCTCTGGTGGGGATTACTCATTAGAGATAGGGCTAGTAGAACCCTAGAATGAGTTGATGTAATATATATGAGGGAGTACTTGCTATTTTCCTATATAATTATTATAAAAATGGTTTAAAATAAATTTATATAAGATTATATTTTTGATATAAAAAGAAATCATTTTTCTGAATTATTATTGTATATTAAGGTGATTGGTTGTTGTTATTGTAATTAAAGTAAGATTATAAAATAAAATAATTCTATATGTAACCAAATAGCAATTTGATAAGAATGAAGTATACAAGTGGGTTAAGCCAAAAGTAGATTCAAACCAGAATTTAAATCCGGGAAATTTTAGATGAATTTTTCAAAGTGTTTTGAAGTGAAATGGTTTTACCCTGATTATACTTTATATGTAGAAATAATTTTTTACGAAGTTATTATGGAATATATGGAATTTGTTTGGTATCTAGGTATGGTAATATTGATTATTATCATAAATTGGGTGTTTTATATTAATAAGGATGTTGGCTACAAAATTAATAATGATAAAACATTGTGAAATGTTTTAAGGAGGTGGAATTGTATAGGCATTGTTTACAAATGTGACTTATAAATTAAAACGAACTTAAATGTGAAGTTTTGAAACTAAGTCCCAAAAATTTTAAAATGTATTTCTAGTTGTTTGAGGAAGTACTAAATAATATTATTTAGAATATTTTGATACGAGAAATTTTTTTTTGAAAACAAAGGTTATTTTGAAAATTTCGAAGGAATTTCTTTCTGGATAGAAACCAAGGTTGGTTTAAAATTTAAAAGTGTGATTTGGTATGTAAATGGGATAATATATATATGTGTGTGTATAGATATATGATTTCAAAGTTGATTTGAAATGAATACCAGTGTTCGAATTCTGGGATTCCCAGTAAAATGAGAAGTAAAACCAAAGGAAAAATAAGTTTTTGAACTTATAAGTGGGAAGTAATATTAATAAGGATTGAATCGTGGAATGTAAATTTTAATTTGAGTAAGTTTAAAGGGGTTGAACGAATTGGAAATTAACTCAGGCTGAGTTAAATAAGTTTTGAACTTATAACCTGAAATTGCAAATTTCAAGGTGAAATTAAAATTTAACTTATGGAAGTTAAAATAAATTAGATTCTAAAAGAAAAGGTATAGATTTGATAGAAGGTGCAAAAGAAGTTTTGTATAAATAATTTAAAATGGATTTTTGAAATAAAATGGATTTCGAATTCTGAAAATTTATGATGGATGCCATTGATTGATGTTTTAGATGATTTGGATGTTAATTTATTTTGATATATCCTGCTATCATCCTATGTATTATTTAAAGTATATAAAACTGTGAATTGAATTATTTCGAATAAATTAAGAAATAGGTTAAAATGACGTATACCCATGGCATTTATTTTGGATTGAAATGATATATATCCATCCCTGGAATTATTTGAAATTATTTAAATGATTTTGATTTTAGGAAATAAAATCAAATTTATGTAAACGGAATTATTTTTGAACTTGAGGTCGAAGTGTTAAAAATGAACTTTCAACGGGGTTGTTTAAAGAATCAGGGTTGAAATTTTGAAGTTATAATTGAGAAATCTCTTAAATTCTAGAAAATTGATTTGTTTTTAAAAAAAGATTTAAACTCTTACTCGAACCTCGAAATAAATCCAAGTAAAAGTAATATAAATGGATATTTTGAAATTTGGGCCGAAATTGAATTACTTTTAAAGATTTGGATTTTTATATTGAATATTGAAGGTTAATTTGATTTAAGTGATTTAAATCAATATTTTGAAGATCGAACTCGAATTTATAAAAATCGGAATGGTATAAAATTGAGAGTTAAATTGAAATTAATTCAAATTGGAATTGAAAGATTGGGAATTGAATCAGTTTGACTTTGAAACTATTCTCAAATAAATTATTTTAATATAAACTGTTTACAAATCATTTTTAAAGCTCAAACTGTATAGATCCGGAATTTTGGATATTTGAAATGGAATATTTAATTGATATTAAATACTCAGGTATTGATTTTTAACTTGACTTTCAATGTAACTATTTATCGGATAATTAAAACATTGAATTTAATTAGTAGATGTTGGATAAAATAGTGAGTCTTGATTTTTAAGCTTGTTAAAAAATTCTAAAGGCTTGAAAAATCAATACTAATAATACGGAAGACAATGCAACTTTTAAAATTGAAATTAAAAGTGATCTGTTCAGTTTTGATAACATATCGTTTAAATTGATATTTAAAAATAACCTTTCAAGGCACAATCTTGGATTTCGATGAAACCAGTTCCATTGGATTTGTGATAACGAATCGAATTTTAATTTTTAGTAGCGTTTGCAGTTGTCGTGTGGCCGTATGAGAGGTAAACGCACTGAAATTTATATCGAATTCAATATAATAACTGGGTCCAAAAAGCTATCTTCTCCATACGATCAAGTTAGGACTCGAAACCTTTTCCATCGCGTTGGGGATCGGGGTATAACTTTATAAACGCCTAGCGGCACGCCTCGATAGGATGTCAAGTTTTAAAGCTATGAATTCAAGAAGGTTTAAATATAAATTTAAATATAATATATTGTTTGATCTGCCAAATTTCCTTCAATCGAAATTCTCTTCCATCGGCCTGCTTTCTTTCACCATCGTCAATTTTTGCCTTCTCTATAGCAAGCAATGGCAGGCACGCAAAAGTAAAATCATGTTCCCCTTTGTCTTCTTGTGATATCCCGGAAATTTTAGCAATATCAATTTAATAATCTGTATTTAAAATTAAATTGATTTGATACAATTTCAATAAAAATTTAGTTGATTTAATAATCCAATTAAATAAATGTGTAATTTATGAATTTTATCTTTTAAAAGCTAATAATTGTTTTCCTATTTATAATGTATGTATATATATATATATATATATATATATATATATATATATATTGTGAATAGATAAGTTTGAGGTGAAGTTAAATGAACAAATAAAATATTGTTTTTAAATTTTAATATTCATTTTTATAATTTGAGGATTTTTATTTTTATTAATAAATAACTAATTGTTTTAAATTGTATAATTGTATTTTCATAAGATAAACAAAGATTTATTTTATTTTTAAAATATAGCTTAATAATTATAATTTGGAATTATATGAAATTTAAGATACTTTTTATATATTAAACATTAATTCTTTTAATTAAGATAATCAAGGCAACTAATTTATGATTTCTTTTATAAATCTATTTAAATTTGATAAATGTGTTTTTTTTAATATTAGTAAATGTAGATATGTTTTATAAGACAATGTTATTATCTTAAAATTAAAATATGTTGATAAATTAGTTTTAAGTGGAATTTTCAATGTATAAATAACATTTGAATTTGATTTAATTTTAATTAATAAATATATATGAATCTTGTAAATAAGTTTTCACTTTTATGTAAATTGTTTTACTTCATCTAAAAAGAAATACATATACATTTATTTATGAAACTACTATATATGCATTTAATAAAGAAAAGAGGATTTTTATTTATCTTTAAATTAAAATTTAAAAGTAACATATGCATAGAACAAGTGTTAATATTCTAGGTGATTAATGAGACAAGTGTAAACAATTAATCTTCTTACTTAGACAAGTGTCTTTTATTTTGATTTTCTTTTTATTTTTAAATAAATCACTTATACACTTATAAAACATGTTTTTTCTCCATCCTCATTTTTCTTCTAATGTTCATTTTCTTCTAAGAGAAAAAAAAATCTCAGCTGAAAACAAAGTTGTTTACAAACTTTCAAAAACCAGATTTTTCAAAAGAAATGCATACACTCCTCAAAAACTGAAATCATTAAAGCCCAAACTTAAGTTCTAATGCCTGAAAACCAAAAATCTGAATTTCCTTTCATTTTCATCAACTTGAAAATCAAACCTGCACCTGAAATCTTTTCAAAAACAAATGAAAGTCTGCATCTGGAAACCAAAGCCTCTACATTTTTGAAAACTGGAATCTGTGATTCAAGTTTAATTCAAAAGCAAAGCATATGTCTGCATGCAAGTGCTAACAACTAGTTCAAAGTTCAAATGGCCTTCAAGCCTGCATACAAGTTTTCACAGCAAAGCACACTGGTTTTAATTCAAAATAAAAGCTCTGTTATGCATGCTCAAGACAGGTGAGTAACTCTTTTTGAAATTTAAATATAAATTGCTGCATGTTTTTATTTCTTTTTCTTCTAAGTTAAATATGTTTGTGTTAATGAATGTTGATGGATTTCTGTGTATTTGGATGTTTAATATATGCATGTACGTGAATGTGCTTCCTCTGATTTCTAAGTTCCAGGTCCTGTTTCTAAAAAAAAAAAATATAAAGTGTGAATCTATTGCATGATTTCCCCTGAAACAAGAATGTTATGTGTGAAATTTTCTGTGCATTTTTGAGTATGCATGTATGTGAATGTCTGCGTCATTCGCTGTTACCAGTTTTAAATAAAAATATATAAACCCAAGCTTTGATTCACAATTCTTAACTCTAATTTTAGGTACAATTAGAATTTGTGTTATAATCAAAATTTCATGTTTGAACTTAAATCAAATCTTAAAATTTGTTTGAGTTTGAAAAAAAAATTATACTGGGTATTGTACAGAAACATAATAAGCAGAGAAACTTAAATTTGGGTAATTGTAAACTCTTGAAAATAATTAATTCAGGATGAACATCTGAATGCTTATAAAAATTTAAGTTTTTTTTAAAAAAATAAAATCACAAATTTTAATAATGGGTTTAAGGATCAGTCTTAGGTTTTCTGGAAATTGGGTTTGGGATTTTTGCTGATGCTCACAAGGGACAGGGTGGTCAAGATTGTTTCTAGTGATAGATTAGAGGTCAGCGATGATATTAAAATGGTGGTGGTAATGCACTATGGTGAAGGTGACGGTCAAAATTTGTTCCTAAACCTATTTTTTAGATGATGCTACAGTTTTGTTCGGCATGAGGGGTGTAGGCGATCGAGTGCAACAATTTTTGGGGTAGTGGTAGTTTGGGTATTGATGCAGGTGTGGTCGGAGTAGTTGTCAACAAGGTGGACGGAGGAAGGGAAAATGAGGGTTTCCAGGTTTGGTTAAAGGTGAGCCTGTTGTTGCTGCCAGGTTGAATTGAGGGAAACTCGAATTCGTTTTAGTGTGAAATGGAGTGGTTCGACGGTCGTGAGGTGATGCATGGATGGTCGGCGATTTGTTCATGGTCTGGGTGGTGGCCGGAGGTGGCTATAGCCACCGTGCATATGCACGGTGAAGAAGGAGTGTCAGGTGTTTTGTTTGGGTTGCAGTGTCTTCTTTTGTCTCGGGTTAATACTCGAGTAAATCACGTTTTTACTCGAAGCAGTTCATGGTATCACCCGAAGTAGAATAAGGGGGAACTCGGGCATTTTCTGATGTTAACAGGTTTCTTTGAAAACCTGTATAAGTTCCAAATTCAATTTAGTTTGAATCTGAAGCAAGTTGTTAACAGAAATGAAACTTAAAGTCAGGATTTCAAACCGATTTTGAATTCCAGGTTTGAAAATTTAATTTAATCCTTTTAATTCAAAATGTTTTAAACATCTATCAAAAGGGTTTAAAAATCTGAAATTTAAAATAAAGTATTGAATTAAATTAGAAGATTTAAAAAAAAGTTTAAATCTGGAAATATGATTCAGATTGGAATCATGTTTTTGAAAATAAAGGTAGTTTTTAAAATTTTGAAATGTTTAAAATGTTTTAATTGTTGAAACATATTCTAATTATGATTTGAATCTTAAAATTTAATATGGGTGTAAATTTCTTTTATACGGAAATCTTTAGCATAAGTTTTTAAAGGATTTTAAAATGTTTTTAAAACTTTGTTTAAGTTAAGTTTGATTTCTTTTTAAATTTAAATTTAAAAATGTAGTTGAAAACAATTTTAAGTTAAATTGTTTTAAGTTACTTTATTTATGATAAAGTAATCATGAATAAGAAATGTTTTATTTTTAAAAAGTAAATTTAAGATTTAATGGTCTTTTTTTCATTAAATTAGTAAGGTAATTTAAATAATGAAATTAATTAATTTGTTTAATTAATTAAAGATTTGAAATTAATTAAGGTTAATTAAATTTGTAATTAATATTAATTAATTTAAGTTAATTACTTAGAAAAGGTAATTAAAGAATTGATGATGAGTTAATAAAGGTTATTAGCTTGTGATTATTTATTAATTAATTAATGTAATTAATTTTGATAATTAATTAGATTAATTAATTTAAACAATCAATTATAAAAATTAATTAAGTATGATTACTTTATGGAAATAATTAAAGGTATTAATTACTCTTTGTAATTAATTTATTAATTGGATTAGTCTAAATTAATTAATTAAGTTTAATTACTTTGGAATAGTCTTTAGATGGGTCGATAAGTAATCAATGAGGAATAATTACTTAAAGAAGTAATTAAGTTAAGTAAATTACTGGAAGTAATTAATCAAAGTATGGTATTTTGGGATTAATTACTTTGTGAAGTGATTAATAATTAATTACTTGGTGTAATTAATTTAAGTATTGATTGATTAAGTTAATAACAATTAAGTAATATAATTAATTAAGAGTAATTAATTACTAATGAAATTAATCAAGATTGATTAATAAATATAATTAATTATTAAATGTAATTAATTTGGGAGTAATTAAGAAGTAATTAAGAGTAGTTAATTACAAAATGTAATTAATCAAGAATGATTAATAATTGTGGATTAATTAAGGTTAATTACTTAATGTAATTAATTTAAATAAGTAATTTAAATTTAATTAGGGATCATTAATTAATATAATTAATGATGTAATTAAGGATTAATTTAATTCATTTTAAGATTAATTAATCAATGATAAGTGATTAAGAAATTAATTAATGTAATTAATTAAGGACTAATGTTATTAATTATAATTAATTAATTAATGAAGTAATTAAAGGTTAATTACTGATTGTGGTTAAGAATGATTAATTTGTAAATTAAATAAAGATAATTACTTGAAAGTAATTAAGGAATAATTAGTCAAGGGTGACTAATTAAGGTGATTTAATTTGAGGGTAATTATTTGATTGATTGGAAATCAATTAAGGGTTAAGTAAGCAAGTTTTAAATGGTGAAGTAATTAATTTAATTCATTTTAAATTAATTAAAGATAGATAATTAATTTAATTCATTTTAAATTAATTAGAGATAGAAGTAATTAATTTATTAATTTTAAATTAATTATAGATGGTGTGATTGTAGATCCTTGCTTATGAATGGATGATTTGGTTTGACTTGAATGGTTTGAATCTCAAACATGAGATAAATAGTATTGTGTGTTATGGATGCATTGGTTGCATTGTGATGATGATATTAGTATCTATTGACAATGATAATATAGATTGTCAATTTGTGATGATTACTTGTTTATTATAATATTGTTGATTATCTATTATGATGATGTGAAGTATCTATCTGTGTGTATATAGATAGTTTAAATTGAATTGTTTTAAAATTAAAACAACTTGGACCTAAAAGACACGCTTTGGATTTCGATGAGACTGGGATCGGGTTTTCACATTTGGAATCCGAAAACCACATCGATTCCAATTAACGTTAGGTCGTGAATCTAAGTGGAGCAAGTGAAGGCTCGAGGTGTAAGAGCTATACGTCAGTATAACTCTGTGGGTGATCCGTAATGAGTTTGACGGAATAGTGCTTATAGATTCGAGATGGTGAATCAAAGTGCAAGGGCTATGGTCGTTGACTCTGAGGGTGATTCCAATAATGAGTGCAACGAGATAGTGCCTTCGGTTTCGTTCGAACCCGGAACGAACTTCTATGGATTGAATGCTTTCAGCACGTCGTCAGGCGGACGATGAGCATTCTAACATTTGATGTTCTATAAAGATAATCGTAGCCTCAAGCCTCATTAACCGGGAATGGCTAAAATAGGGGAGGTGCAACAAGGCTTCGTGGGTAGCCCCCACTTGAGAGCAAGATTTACACCTGTCTAGAAGTCCCTTTATATTCGGCTGTGTGGGCCAGTGGTTCGCGACAACTGCCGGGGTTGTCTTGTTCAGAACTGTTCAGTAAGGAACGGGTCCGGCCTTGTGTTGCAGGGGAGTTAGGGTGGCTCCTCGGTACGGTGATCTAGGCCACGTACTGTGACGGGCGGTACCCCAGTAGCCCTGCCATTGTATGGAATCCAGAATCCAATAAGTGCCAACGGTTTTGATTGTATTACCCACTTTTGTGGCTAGTAGCTGGAATTTAATCATGTAACAATTTCGGCTATTTCATATTTATTTGAAAACCCTAGACACTATTATAATATCATCGGATTTCCTATCAAATGTTTTGGTTAGCGTAAGGTAAAAACTTTTCCATGTTTATGTGTGGGAAGTCTTACGTGATACCTTTCTTTTAAAAGGTTTTTGAAAGTTAAGCAACTTTAACCCGTTACTCACACCAGACCCATGTCTGACCCGGAGTTTATTTTTGTTTTCCATAAACTCTTGGGTACTCAAATTTTTACGAGTAGCCAAGGGATTCAGGTTAGGATTCGGGTTAGCTTTGACGAGTATTGGAGGGGCAATGGAGCAGGAGGCTTCTGCGTTAGATATTAGTATTCCGCTGTGTGTTCTGTGATTGTCTCTGAGATTGTATTATGTTGTAAATACTAAACAAGTGTTTATAACTGTCTGGTATGTGTTGTATTGTCCGTGTACTCTGATAGTGGTTGTAAACTATGTAAATATTTTATGTTATTAATATAATTTATTCGTTCCGCTGTTTAGATTCTGATGTGTTGTTTCTTCTTTCTTCTCTTTCTTTCTATTCTCTATCCCTTTCTTTCTTATTAGCGATGCAATTTCTTGGAGATAGGAAGTTGGTCGTTACAAGTGGTATCAGAGCATTAGGTTGAGTGAATACCTAGGCTCTGGAGTGGTGTCTATCTTGAGAGAGCGTATTTGTAGTTTTGATATATATATATATATATATATTTATTATTTCTACCTATCTGTTGGGTTCCCTGTTCGGGTTTTTCCAATATAGGTTATAAGGGTAGATAAGGTAGTGGTGTGTGTAACACGATTACTACCATTGATTGGAGTTTGAATGTTTGAGGTTGAAAGTGTATTTGTCGAGACTGTAGACCAAATACCGTCTCGAGTGAGTTGTGCAGAGTGTAGAGATTTCATCGATCTCTAAAGGTAACCTGTTAAGGTTCAGAGTTTATTTTTGAAGATGGATAAGATGAGTTTGGATCTGTCATTTTGGCAGAAGTGTGTGATGGTATTTTGATACCTAAGGAAGTAGTAGCTGAGTGATTGAGATGCAGTGAATATGGATGTCTCCGAAGATGTTTTCTTTGGAACAAGTTAGGAGGTATGTCTGTTTTGGTGATGTGGCTGAGTTCAGCAGGATGTGGTGGTTGGCTTTGTGGGCCGAGTTTCTCGAAGAACTTCAGCTAAGGAAGTTTTGGCATTGGTGTCAGCAGTGCAGCTCGGAGTGTCTGTGTTGGCAGAAGTTGACTGGCTGAGTAGTTTCTGAGGGTGGAGTTCAGAAGCAGTAGAGTGGACCCAATACTTTATTGGATTGGCTAATTGAGAGTAAGTTGTTCCGTTTGGTAAAGAGAGAACAGTTTTGTTTGGGAATTGGTCTCTATTGATCGCAAAAGTGACTTGCGATAGTTTGAGTATTCTTTTGAGGTATTGAAGAATTTTTGGTTGTCTTCTAAGAAGACAGAGGTTTTTCTGCATCTGAAGATTGAGTTTCCTTACCGTCTGGATTCCAGGAATGCTACCGGTGGATCAGCTAGTAGAAGGAGGATTTCTCGAGATAGGTTTGGTGAGGCAGCTCAAGGTTGGTGAAACTTCTGAGTTTTCTTGATATGTTGAGCCATATTTCTTAGAAGTGATATCCAGTTGTGCTCATATTCTTCATCAGCAGTGTCTTCTGTGCCAGTTCAGAGTTGTGCAGCGGAAGCAGTTTGGGAATGTTTCTGTTTTGTCTTTTCCGGATAGAAGAAGTAAGTTGTTCTTCTAATGGTTGAAGAGTAGAGTTGGTGATCTTAGTCTTGGTTGATCTTGAGGAGATCGTTGTGTTGGGTTGCATTTGGTCAAGATTGTTTCAAGAGGAATCGGCAAGAGTTGAGCTGATCAGTTTGGATGTAGGCAGCCCAGGATCATCCGAAGAGTTTTATGGATAAGAGACGAAGGAATTTGGATTCCGGAGTCGGAGTTTTGTTTTGGATCTCTTCTGTGTTTTGGTTAGATTGGTGTTTGGATTTCAAGAGTTGAATTGCCAGTTTGGATAATTGGATTTATGAGTTTCATGCGTCTCTGAGGGAGTACATGTATGAGTTATCTCTGGAAGTGGAACCAGCTGTTCAATAAGGTTTAGTGATTGAGTCAGACTCGTTTGTAGTCTGATATCTTGTCTAGTTCTATAAGGTCTAGATGATTAGAAGCTCTGTAGCTTCGTAGTTTAGATTGTTTGTATATTATAGGGCGAGTATCCCGGTATATATATACTTGGGGAAAACTCGAGAGATTTTTATCCAGAATTTTTCTGGATAATTAAATTTGTTTGATTAGATAATTGGTTGCTATGGTTGTTAGCATATGATTGATGTATGTTTGTGATTTAAAGTTTAAAATTTTAAATGGGTTATTAAATTACCTTTGCTTTTAAATTTCGGGGACGAAATTCTTTTAAGGGGGGAGGAATGTGATATCCCGGAAATTTTAGCAATATCAATTTAATAATCTGTATTTAAAATTAAATTGATTTGATAAAATTTCAATAAAAATTTACTTGATTTAATAATCCAATTAAATAAATGTGTAATTTATGAATTTTATCTTTTAAAAGCTAATAATTGTTTTCCTATTTATAATGTATGTATATATATTTATATATATATATTGTGAATAGATAAGTTTGAGGTGAAGTTAAATGAACAAATAAAATATTGTTTTTAAATTTTAATATTCATTTTTATAATTTGAGGATTTTTATTTTTATTAATAAATAACTAATTGTTTTAAATTGTATAATTGTATTTTCATAAGATAAACAAAGATTTATTTTATTTTTTAAAATATAGCTAAATAATTATAATTTGGAATTATATGAAATTTAAGATACTTTTTATATATTAAACATTAATTCTTTTAATTAAGATAATCAAGGCAACTAATTTATAATTTCTTTTATAAATTTATTTAAATTTGATAAATGTGTTTTTTTTAATATTAGTAAATGTAGATATGTTTTATAAGACAATGCTATTATCTTAAAATTAAAATATTTTGATAAATTAGTTTTAAGTGGAATTTTCAATGTATAAATAACATTTGAATTTGATTTAATTTTAATTAATAAATATATATGAATCTTGTAAATAATTTTTCACTTTTATGTAAATTGTTTTACTTCATCTAAAAAGAAATACATATACATTTATTTATGAAACTACTATATATGTATTTAATAAAGAAAAGAGGATTTTTATTTATCTTTAAATTAAAAATTAAAAGAAACATATGCATAGAACAAGTGTTAATATTCTAGGTGATTAATGAGACAAGTGTAAACAATTAATCTTCTTACTTAGACAAGTGTCTTTTATTTTGATTTTCTTTTTATTTTTAAATAAATCACTTATACACTTATAAAACATGTTTTTTCTCCATCCTCATTTTTCTTCTAATGTTCATTTTCTTCTAAGAGAAAAAAAAAATCTCAGCTGAAAACAAAGTTGTTTACAAACTTTCGAAAACCAGATTTTTCAAAAGAAATGCATACACTCCTCAAAAACTGAAATCATTAAAGCCCAAACTTAAGTTCTAATGCCTGAAAACCAAAAATATGAAATTCCTTTCATTTTCATCAACTTGAAAATCAAACCTGCACCTGAAATCTTTTCAAAAACAAATGAAAGTCTGCATCTGGAAACCAAAGCCTTTGCATTTTTGAAAACTGGAATCTGTGATTCAAGTTTAATTCAAAAGCAAAGCATATGTCTGCATGCAAGTGCTAACAACTAGTTCAAAGTTCAAATGGCCTTCAAGCCTGCATACAAGTTTTCACAGCAAAGCACACTGGTTTTAATTCAAAATAAAAGCTCTGTTATGCATGCTCAAGACAGGTGAGTAACTCTTTTTGAAATTTAAATATAAATTGTTGCATGTTTTTATTTCTTTTTCTTCTAAGTTAAATATGTTTGTGTTAATGAATGTTGATGGATTTCTGTGTATTTGGATGTTTAATATATGCATGTACGTGAATGTGCTTCCTCTGATTTCTAAGTTCCAGGTCCTGTTTCTAAAAAAAAAAATATAAAGTGTGAATCTATTGCATGATTTCCCCTGAAACAAGAATGTTATGTGTGAAATTTTCTGTGCATTTTTGAGTATGCATGTATGTGAATGTCTGCGTCATTCGCTGTTACCAGTTTTAAATAAAAATATATAAACCCAAGCTTTGATTCACAATTCTTAACTCTAATTTTAGGTACAATTAGAATTTGTGTTATAATCAAAATTTCATGTTTGAACTTAAATCAAATCTTAAAATTTGTTTGAGTTTGAAAAAAAAAATATACTGGGTATTGTACAGAAACATAATAAGCAGAGAAACTTAAATTTGGGTAATTGTAAACTCTTGAAAATAATTAATTCAGGATGAACATCTGAATGCTTACACAAATTTAAGTTTTTTTTTTAAAAAATAAAATCAAAAATTTTAATGATGGGTTTAAGGAGCAGTCTTAGGTTTTCTGGAAATTGGGTTTGGGATTTTTGCTGATGCTCACAAGGGACAGGGTGGTCAAGATTGTTTCTAGTGATAGATTAGAGGTCAGTGATGATATTAAAATGGTGGTGGTGGTGGTAATGCACTATGGTGAAGGTGATGGTCAAAATTTGTTCCTAAACCTAGTTTTTAGATGATGCTACAGTTTTGTTCGGCATGAGGGGTGTAGGCGATCGAGTGCAACAATTTTTGGGGTAGTGGTAGTTTGGGTATTGATGCAGGTGTGGTCGGAGTAGCTGTCGACAAGGTGGACGGAGGTGGGGAAAATGAGGGTTTCCAGGTTTGGTTGAAGGTGAGCCTGTTGTTGCTGCCAGGTTGAATTAGGGGAAACTCGAATTCGTTTTAGTGTGAAATGGAGTGGTTTGACGGTCGCGAGGTAATGCATGGACGGTTGGCGATTTGTTCATGTCTGGATGGTGACCGGAGGTGGCTACAGCCACCGTGCATATGCACGGTGAAGAAGGAGTGTCAGGTGTTTTGTTTTGGTTGCAGTGTCTTCTTTTGTCTCGGGTTAATACTCGAGTAAATCAAGTTTTTACTCGAAGCAGTTCATGGCATTACCCGAAGTAGAATAAGGGGGAACTCGGGCATTTTCTGATGTTAACAGGTTTCTTTGAAAACCTGTATAAGTTCCAAATTCAATTTAGTTTGAATCTGAAGCAAGTTGTTAACAGAAATGAAACTTAAATTCAGGATTTCAAACTGAGTTTGAATTCCAGGATTGAAAATTTAATTTAATCCTTTTAATTTAAAATGTTTTAAACATCTATCAAAAGGGTTTAAAAATCTGAAATTTAAAATAAAGTATTGAATTAAATTAGATGATTTAAAAACAAGTTTAAATCTGGAAATATGATTCAGATTGGAATCATGTTTTTGAAAATAAAGGTAGTTTTTAAAATTTTGAAATGTTTAAAATGTTTTAATTGTTGAAACATATTCTAATTATGATTTGAATCTTAAAATTTAATATGGGTGTAAATTTCTTTTATAAGGAAATCTTTAGCATAAGTTTTTAAAGGATTTTAAAATGTTTTTAAAACTTTGTTTAAGTTAAGTTTGATTTCTTTTTAAATTTAAATTTAAAATTGTAGTTGAAACCAATTTTAAGTTAAATTGTTTTAAGTTACTTTATTTATGATAAAGTAATCATGAATAAGAAACGTTTTATTTTTAAAAAGTAAATTTAAGATTTAATGATCTTTGTTTCATTAAATTAGCAAGGTAATTTAAATAATGAAATTAATTAATTCGTTTAATTAATTAAAGATTTGAAATTAATTAAGGTTAATTAAATTTGTAATTAATATTAATTAATTTAAGTTAATTACTTAGAAAAGTTAATTAAAGAATTGATGATGAGTTAATAAAGGTTATTAACTTGTGATTATTTATTAATTAATTAATGTAATTAATTTTGATAATTAATTGGATTAATTAATTTAAAAAACCAATTGTAAACTTAATTAAGTATGATTACTTTATGGAAATAATTAAAGGTATTAATTACTCTTTGTAATTAATTTATTAATTGGATTAGTCTAAATTAATTAATTAAGTTTAATTAATTTGGAATAGTCTTTAGATGGGTTGATAAGTAATCAATGAGGAATAATTACTTAAAGAAGTAATTAAGTTAAGTAAATTACTGGAAGTAATTAATTAAAGTATGGTATTTTGGGATTAATTACTTTGTGAAGTGATTAATAATTAATTACTTGGTGTAATTAATTTAAGTATTGATTGATTAAGTTATTTAATAATAATTAAGTAATATAATTAATTAAGAGTAATTAATTACTAATGAGATTAATCAAGATTGATTAATAAATATAATTAATTATTAAATGTAATTAATTTGGGAGTAATTAAGAAGTAATTAAGAGTAGTTAATTACTAAATGTAATTAATCAAGAATGATTAATAATTGTGGATTAATTAAGGTTAATTACTTAGTGTAATTAATTTAAATAAGTAATTTAAATTTAATTAGGGATCATTAATTAATATAATTAATGATGTAATTAAGAATTAATTTAATTCATTTTAAGATTAATTAATCGATGATAAGTGATTAAGAAATTAATTAATTAATGTAATTAATTAAGGACTAATGTAGTTAATTATAATTAATTAATTAATGAAGCAATTAAAGGTTAATTACTGATTATGGTTAAGAATAATTAATTTGTAAATTAAATAAAGATAATTACTTGAAAGTAATTAAGGAATAATTAGTCAAGGGTGACTAATTAAGGTGATTTAATTTGAGGGTAATTATTTGATTGATTGGAAATCAATTAAGGGTTAAGTAAGCAAGTTTTAAATGGTGAAGTAATTAATTTAATTCATTTTAAATTAATTAAAGATAGATAATTAATTTAATTCATTTTAAATTAATTAGAGATAGAAGTAATTAATTTAATTCATTTTAAATTAATTATAGATGGTGTGATTGTAGATCCTTGCTTATGAATGGATGATTTGGTTTGACTTGAATGGTTTGAATCTCAAACATGAGATAAATAGTATTGTGTGTTATGGATGCAATGGTTGCATTGTGATGATGATATTAGTATCTATTGACAATGATAATATAGATTGTCAATTTGTGATGATTACTTGTTTACGATAATATTGTTGATTATCTATTATGATGATGTGAAGTATCTATCTGTGTATATAGATAGTTTAAATTGAATTGTTTTAAAATTAAAACAACTTGGACCTAAAAGACACGCTTTGGATTTCGATGAGACCGGGATCGGGTTTCCATATTTGGAATCCGAAAACCACATCGATTCCAATTAACGTAAGGTCGTGAATCTAAGTGGAGCAAGTGAAGACTCGAGGTGTAAGGGCTATACGTCAGTATAGCCCTATGGGTGATTCCGTAATGAGTTTGACAAAATAGTGCTTATAGATTCGAGATGGTGAATCAGAGTGCAAGGGCTATGGTCGTTGACTCTGAGGGTGATTCCAATAATGAGTGCAACGAGATAGTGCCTTCAGTTTCGTTCGAACCCGGAACGAACTTGTATGGATTGAATGCTTTCAGCACATCGTCAGGCGGACGATGAGCATTCTAAGATTTGATGTCTTATAAAGGTAATCGTAGCCTCAAGCCTCATCAACCGGGAATGGCTAAGACAGGGGAGGTGCAGCAAGGCTTCGTGGGTAGCCCCCACTTGAGAGCAAGATTTACCCCTGTCTAGAAGTCCCTTTATAAACGGCTGTGTGGGGTAGTGGTTCGCGACAACTGCCGGGGTTGTCTTGTTCGGAACTGTTCAGTAAGGAACGGGTCCGGCCTTGTGTTGCAGGGGAGTTAGGGTGGCTCCTCGGTACGGTAATCTAGGCCACGTACTGTGACGGACGGTACCCCAGTAGCCCTGCCATTGTATGGAATCCAGAATCTAATAAGTGCCAACGGTTTTGATTGTATTACCCACTTTTGTGGCTAATAGCTGGAATTTAATCATGTAACAATTTCGGCTATTTCATATTTATTTGAAAACCCTAGACACTATTATAATATCATCGGATTTCCTATCAAATGTTTTGGTTAGCGTAAGGTAAAAACTTTTCCATGTTTATGTGTGGGAAGTCTTACGTGATACCTTTCTTTTAAAAGGTTTTTGAAAGTTAAGCAACTTTAACCTGTTACTCACACCAGACCCATGTCTGACCCAGAGTTTATTTTTGTTTTCCATAAACTCTTGGGTACTCAAATTTTTACGAGTAGCCAAGGGATTCAGGTTAGGATTCGGGTTAGCTTTGACGAGTATTGGCGGAGCAATGGAGCAGGAGGCTTCTGCGTTAGATATTAGTATTCCGTTGTGTGTTCTGTGATTGTCTCTGAGATTGTATTATGTTGTAAATACTAGACAGATGTTTATAACTGTCTGGTATGTGCTGTATTGTCCGTGTACTCTGATAGTGGTTGTAAAGTATGTAAATATTTTATGTTATTAATATAATTTATTCGTTCCGCTGTTTAGATTCTGATGTGTTGTTTCTTCTTTCTTCTCTTTCTTTATATTCTCTATCCCTTTCTTTCTTATTAGCGATGCAATTTCCTGGAGAAAGGATGTTGGTCGTTACACTTCTGAAGTAGGCCGACGATTCCCTTCTCAAAATCATGTAATCCTCCTTCCTTTCCACTCAAGTTCAAATCAACGAGAAAAAAATAATGGCTGATGAATAAATCGCACACCTTATCTTCGTTTCCCTTTCATCCTTCACTAATTCGAAATCAAAAATAAAGTTTCCTTCAATTTAGAAAAAAGAGCGAACCCTTGAAAAAAATATATAAAGTGAAATCGAGAGATGCTTATTCTTCCTTCCTAGTTCAATTGAAAGCAATCTACGTGGAGGCAAGCTCGAGCACGACCGCGAGGCACTAGAGAGGAGCGCACACGCTCGCTCGTGGAGGTGGAGAAGTCGGGGTGAAATTGCAGCAGTGGTTGGAGTCGCGATCGGAATTCACAGGCTTGGATTGGACAGGGTTCGAATTTGAGACTTCGCGCTTGCGGCATAGGTGCAGCAGTGTGATGGTGGGACGATAGCAGTGTCGATTGAGCGGGTGATGTGCTCAGGGGGTTTGAGTGGCTGCGGTTTTCTCGAGTAGGGTAAATTCTTAGTTCGTTCTGTTTTTTATTTAAATGTAAACAAAATGTATATAAATACAAAAAATATGTAATAAAATTCTTACAATATGGTGTGTGTGTGTGTGTGTATGCCAGTTATTTTCTTCAATCCAAAGATTTACATATACATATACAATAAATCAGGAAATTTTATATATATAAGATTTTGGAAAAAATATATGAATTTATGTAAAAATTAGATTTTTAATCTATATTTGTGACGCCCCACCTCTATACCCACGCTAGCCAAGAACACTACGGTGTAGTGCTGTCAACTAGCACAGAGAATAAGGCTGTTGAGGAGCGGCCATCGATAGTTAGGCCTTACACTAGTATTGGTTATCTAGATAGGAGTGGTATATATATATATATATATAAATATTCTTTCATTTTTCATCTCTGATTTATTTTCTCCCATCGACATACCCCAATTCCAGTATAAAACGAACTACGATGGTTCGTAATAGTTTAGAACAGTAAATATAAAATATTACACAGATAATATAATGCGGAACACAAATAAAACAAAAAGTCTCATATATACAATAACTGATGTCAGTTACAATACATTTGATAAAATACATATGACTTGGTACATATGATACAGCTACCACAGTCGACACAGGAAGTTACATATACAAGTACATTAACGTATATAATATACATGAATACATATCTTCCTATACAATTATACAGACTACTACAAATGACGACGACTACTCCAAAAGATATGAAAGAACTTCGTAGCTCTAGCAGCAACCCAAAGCAGAATATCTAATACTTGGGTCAGTCTAATTCAAACTCAGTTATTAGTGCACAGAAGCAATAATAATTAAATAATGAATAGACGATAGTCACAATAAATTTCGTCTATCCGATCCTTAAATAAAGAAATCGGATAACGATAAATATAACACGTAGCAGTGTTAAACAACAAATCAGCAAATTCAACCAAATCAGAATGAAATTCAGAATATTGAATTGAATAAACGAAATAGTTCAAACCATTGAAATATCAATTAAAATATTAAGACGAGTAGGGCTGCAGTACACGCACGCGTGTACTGCCTCGCCACTACAGCACATGAACTACGCAAAAGATTAATAAATCAAAACAAAATAGAATATCACAAAACCATACCGTGTGGCTGCAGTTCACGCCTGCGTGCACTGCCTTGCCACTATAGTGAGAATGTACCCAAAAACTCAATACCGTGTGGCTGCAGTTCACGCTTGCGTGCACTGCCTCGCCAATACGTCATGTGAAATCATCACAATAGTGAATACTGACAGCAATCGAAGCTGTAGAGGTCAAGTCAGTGACTCAATGCAGCTGCAACAAAATGAAACAGAAATTACACCCCAAAGGATAACAGTTCAAAGAACTGTATAGTATCACGCAACGGTGAAATGGATCTGCAATTGAATAGACAGTACACAACACCAATAGGTCCAACCACCAAGTTCCAGTAATGAAGTACACAGGAAATGCGCAATTATGCGACAAGACTTGCAGCTATGCCATAATGCAGACAGGCTACAACGGATAATCAAACTCAACAAAATCAGCCTACAAAGTTCCAGTGAAGTGAAATAGTGCAACTCAAGATGGCCGCGTGTAGTGACTCGCAAGATACAACGGGTCATCGTCGAGCACAAGTGTGCACATGACAAAGACAGAGCTAGAGGCCAAGCCTAAAGCAAACCAGACCAGGTAATACAAGGATGGCCAGTACAAGTATCAAGATCAGTGACAAGATACTACAGGAACAAAACTACAAGAAACAATACTGCAAATTGTAGAATGCATATACACAAGGGAATTATGCAGAGACTTTAATTTCAGGTCTAGTGCACAGTGAAGACAGACCAAAAGTGAGAACAAGACAACACAAATGTCAGATGCCTCAATTGGTACAAGTTGCAGACTACAACATCAAGTGATACAAGAGAATGCATACACAAGGCCAATGCATTCCAGGACAACAATTGCCACAGTGAAAAAGAATCAAACTCAAAGTACAACCCAATATAAACAATACCAAAGATACAGCCGAACCAAGATAATGCATCAGTGCATGGCAAATACAACATGCATAAGCCTGTCAACATCCTTAAAGCTAACACCAAGGATGAACTTAAAGGTATAAGACATGAACAGATCAGGGACAAAGTGAATTCAACTCGGGTGGACATTACAACCAAATATGGAAATGACTCAAACCAGAGTACAATATGATACAACATGGTACACTGCAAGTGCACTGACAACTATCAAATGGTCTCAACTCCAATGCAAAACTCAAACTTGGCTGAACATTGATACAACAGCATAGTAACCATGGCACAAACGACCAGAGTCCAACATACATGAACCTCAACAATATGTTAAACCAAACCAGTTTAGTGAACAAA
Organism: Allium cepa; assembly: GCA_030765085.1. NCBI lineage: Eukaryota > Viridiplantae > Streptophyta > Magnoliopsida > Asparagales > Amaryllidaceae > Allium > Allium cepa. The sequence continues at coordinate 337,211,251 of CM060932.1, read as the reverse complement.
TGAAATCACAAAAGTACAACACCATAGGCAAACTGAAATTCGACCAATTGTCATATATCAGACATATGGACATATACAGAGATGTGATACAAAGTGCAACAAGAAATCAAAATAGCAGTTTTGAACAAGACAGTGCCGAAGCAAAAAGGAAAAAGCCAGCAACATTGGAATGAATCGAGCAAGTGCAGCAATTTAAAATATATTTTTTTTCCAAAACAAAATCTTTGAATTCAACAACTGCCGTTCGAATTTATAATGACCAGTAAACAAAATCAGTGTCATGGTGATGGCCGAAACTAATATAGAGTCATGGACTCTCATACTCAAAACCATACGGCCGAAGTCAAAAGCAGATAAACCCATGGTGGTCACGAGTTACCACAGTGCCAAAATAACCAGAAAACACAAAATAAATCATCGACATCGAAACACAGTTGAACAACCGAAAATCAAGTTGAACAAAGTTAAAAATTCAAAACCGATAACACAAAATCAAATCAACATCGAATTTGCAGAAACCCTATATTAAGATTAAATTAGATGTGAGTAAATTTAATTACTCACCTTGTCGACGAATTTAAACATCACAGAGACGAGCGAAGCCAGAGAAACCGAGGGAAGACGAGCGAGCAACCAGAAGAAGCCGCCATTTTTATTCACTCCTTTGTTTTAGATTTGGGGTTTTTGGGTTTGAAGAATGAAGGAACGGGTCGAATAAAATAAAAAGGGGAACGACTATTTGTTCTAAGAATTATCACGGCCCAGTTTAAAAAAAACATGGACCACTATTTAATTTACAAATCCCACAATTCCTTTTAATAATTTATAAAAGAATTTTAATTAAAATTGCAAAAAAAACTTCAATTGGCAATAAGCAACAATGTTAATCGTTTTAAATGTCGATTATTAATTGAGGCGAAGTTCCGGGTTGTTACAGTCTCCCCTCCTTAAAGAAATTGCGTCCCCGCAATCATAAGGAATAAATGGACAAAAGATAACAACCATAAGAGCATATCATCACAAGATGGAGAAATTTGAAATAGGAAGTTCACCATAAAGAGCATGAAAGAGTAAGCTTGAACGTGTTTGCTCGATGAATTCTCTGGATTCCAAAGTGAAATCCAGAGGATTTGAGAACCACTGAGCTTTTACGAGAAAAACATCTTTATTTCGAGGGTGCTGAACCTCCGAAGCAATGATGTGAATAGAAGGTTGCTAAAGAATAAGGATCGGAAATCCCTAAGGCATTTCCGTAATTGGAAGACGTGGAAAACGTCATGAATAGCAGAAAATTGAGCCGGTACACCGGCGTAGTCCAATATAAACACCAAAGAAATCTTTTAATTTTATAAAAGAAATTCAAAAATTCTTTATAAAATTTAATTATCAAATAGATAATCAGAATACAGAAATCACAAAACAGCAATATCTAATCACCGATTCGATAATTAGAAAACAGCAAAATCAGCAAATCTAATTATCAACGCAGATAATTAGAAAACACAAATATCTAACTATCAAAAACGATAATCAGGAATTACCACAACGGTAATCAAATTTCAAATCAGCAAATATTCAATTATCAAAACGATAATCAAATCTTAAATCACAAATATTTAATTATCACAAACGATAATTAAATCTCAAATATCTAATTATCACAAACGATAATAAGAAACAATAAATATCTGATTATCAAAAACGATAATCAGAAATCACAAATCAACTATTATTTAATTATCACAATTGATAATCAAATCTCAAATCACAAATGTTTAATTATCACAAACGATACTCAAACCACAAATATCTAATTATCACAAATGATAATTAGAAACAATAACAATCTGATTATCAAAAACAATAAATCAGAAATCACCAACATCCGATTATCAAAACGATAATCAGAAATCACAAATTATTCAATTAACGAGTCCGGAATTAACCGAAATAGCAAACGCACATGACCCATAACCACGAGTTTTACTAAATCGTTTAATTCACTTCATCGTTTCTTGAAAGTGCATAATGGTGTATTTTAAAAATACCATTTCACATTCTCAAACGGACAAGTCCGGAATTAAGCGAATCGGTAAAAGAAAGGGGTCATAGTTCTCGATTTTGTTTCTGAAATGTTTAAATCGCTTCCTCATTCTTTTGAAAGCGTAAAATGTAAAACTTCTGAAAACAATTTTCATTTATTTTATAAAAAAAATTTACATTCTAAAACGAACAAGTCCGAAATTAAGCGAATCAGCAAAAAAAAGGGGTCATAGTCCTCGATTTTACTGAAGCGTTTAATTCGTTTCCTCATTCTTTTGAAAGCGCAAATCATAAAAATTTTGAAAACAATTTTTATTTATATTTTGAAACAATTTTTAAAACACGTGATTAAAGCAGCAACATCCGTAGCAACTTCGACATACGTCAAAATTTCATCGAAATAATTGGCATAAAAATATAATACCAATGAATTTTCATTCATCAAAAATGTCACAAGAATCTTCTCAAAGATAGGAAAGGGTATCATACCCTAAACTTGTATTCATAACAAGTCAATAACACACGAATTCACCAATGCACAAAAATTGATAAAACTTATCAGTAGAAATCACGAAAATTGGTGAAGCACAAATTCTAAAAATCATCACAAGAAATCCAGAAAACACAAATTCTAGAAATCTACACAAGAAATCCAGATATCCCAAAATGAGAGTACGGAAACTCAAATGGGAGTATGGAAACTCGAATGGGAGTATGGAAACTCAAATGGGAGTATGGAAACTCAAATGGGAGTATGAAAACTCACCTACACGTGAGCATGAAAAATCACCAACACATGTAACGCAAAGCGAGAACGGGAGCATGGAAACTCACCTACACGTGAGCATGAAAATATCACCAACACGTGCAACACAAAGCGAGAACGTGAGCATGGAAACTCACCTACACGTGAGCATGATAAGTCACCAACACGTGCAACGCAAAGCGAGAACGGGAGCATGGAAACTCACCTACGCGTGAGCATGAAAAATCACCCACACGTGCAACGCAAATCGAGACGCTATCTCCTGGTGGCTAACCAAAAAGCAAAAAGGTATATGTGAATGGAATCACACAAGTGGGGTCTAGCCTATCCAGAAAGCAAAAAGATATGTGTGAATGGAATCGCATAAATGGTGTCTAGGCTAACCAAAAAGCATAAAGGTATGTGTGAATGGAATCACACAAGTGGTGTCTAGCCTAACCAGAAAGCAAAAAGATATGTGTGAATGGAATCACACAAATGGTGTCTAGGCTAACCAAAAAGCATAAAGGTATGTGTGAATGGAATCACACAAGTGGTGTCTAGCCTAACCAGAAAACAAAGAAAGAGACATCACACAATTGCTATTCTAAATCACAAAGATGATCGTCATAATCATCTAGAGATCAATCAATATCACAAGAATCTTCTCGAAGATCCAAAGGGGGCATCATACCCGAAACTTGTACTCATAACAAGTCAATGACATAAATTCCAGAAATCAACACGAGAAATCCAGAAATCATAAAAAGAGAAAGAGGCCTATCACATGACGGTCCGAAGACCATGGGGAGCTACCCGCATGAGCGAGTCTGAATCACCCAGATAAGGTCAAGGCTAACCAAAAAGCAAAAAGGTATGTGTGAGCGGAATCACACAAATGGTGTCTAGCCTAACCTCGCAAACCAAAAAGGTATGTGTGAATGGAATCACACAAATGGTGTCTAGGCTAACCAAAAAGCAAAAAGGTATGTGTGAGCGAAATCACACAAATGGTGTCTAGCCTAAACTTGCAATGAAAGAGACATCGCGCAATTGCTAGTCTAATTCATAAAGCGATCATCAAGATCAACGAGAAGTGTCAATTACACTAAGCTGGTAAATATAAAAGTTTAGGTTCATGTCCCATAACCACTTGCTTAACTTAAATATTTACGAACAAACTGTAAATCTTCACTAGAAAATTGTCACAAGAGATTCAATCGAATAAGTCCAAGAATTAACCGGCGAAGTAAACGCAAGCGTTATATACCACTCGTTTTACTAAGGCGTTTAATTAGATTTCTCATACGAGTGAGGTAAAGGTTTGCATATACTAGTTGATTGGAAAATGGTTTAGAAAAAGAGTTTTGTAGTAAAATAGTTTTGAAATCCTTTGGAGAAAAGGGTTTTGATATTTACTACTAGTATAGAAAATCTTTATATTTTTAAAATGACAAATCACAAAAATGATTGTAGGAACAATCAAGCACAAGAATTCACATACAAAGATGTGAATAGAATCCAAAGAAATCGATACTATATCCATCAAAAGGAATGTTCACAAAAATTCCGAAGAAAATGTTATCAAAGTTGCTAATAAATGATAGCAACAAATCGGGAAAATAACCCGAATCGGTTAAATTTGGAAACCAAATCAATTCACAAAAATTCACATTCGAAGACGTGAATAAAATCCAAAGAATTCGATTCCAAATCCATTAAAGTAGGAATATCCAAAAATTCCAGAAATAGAAGTTATCAAAGTCAACAAAGGAGATAACAACTAATCGGAAAAGAAGAATCGATTAACAAATGGGATAACGAAGCAAAACGAGCATAAATGCATAAATGACTTCAACAAAAATAAAAATCAAGTCAATGTCGAAGTCAACAATTAATGGCCATAATAGAGTACAAAACGATTCAACATCATCATCAAAAGACTCAACGGCAAACAAAGTTAGAGTCTTGGAAATTAAGAATTTAGCAATTTCTCAAAAACAAAGTGACCGAAGTCGAATGGATATCAAGCCGAGGAAAAAATAAAATATCAAGTTCAGAATCGCTGGGATTCGAACAAAATCAATCATCCGCTAAATCTAATCAAAGCCGAAAACACAAGAATCAAAATCAAATGCTTATGAATAAGCATTGGGAATTCATACCCAACAATCAAAGACAATCATATGCAAATATGAGAGATAAAACGTCGATAAATAGTTGTAACACATGTACTATCTAAGTTATGTTTTATATTTGTTCTAAACCCCAGGCTTTGATACCAAGCTGTGACGCCCCACCTCTATACCCACGCTAGCTAAGAACACTACGGTGTAGTGCTGTCAACTAGCACGGAGAATAAGGCTGTTGAGGAGCGGCCATCAATAGTTAGGCCTTACAATAGTATTGGTTATCTTGATAGGAGTGATATATATATATAAATATTCTTTCATTTTTCATCTCTAATTTATTTTCTCCCATCGACATACCCCAATTCCAGTATAAAACGAACTACGATGGTTCGTAATAGTTTAGAACAGTAAATATAAAATATTACACAGATAATATAATGCGGAACACAAATAAAACAGAAAGTCTCATATATACAATAACTGATGTCAGTTACAATACATTTGATACAATACATATGACTTGGTACATATGATACAACTACCACAGTCGACACAGGAAGTTACATATACAAGTACATTAACAAATATAATATACATGAATACATATCTTCCCATACAATTATACAGACTACTACAAATGACGACGACTACTCCAAAAGATATGAAAGAACTTCGTAACTCTAGCAGCAACCCAAAGCAGAATATCTACAACCTGAAATACTCGGTCTGACCCGAGTATTAAATTCAAAAGAAAATAATACTCGGGTCAGTCTAATTCAAACTCAGTTATTAGTGCATAGAAGCAATAATAATTAAATAATGAATAGACGATAGTCACAATAAATTTCGTCTATCCGATCCTTGAATGAAGAAATCGGATAACGATAAATATAACACGTAGCAGTGTTAAACAACAAATAAGCAAATTCAACCAAATCAGAATGAAATTCAGAATATTGAATTGAATAAACGAAATAGTTCAAACCATTGAAATATCAATTAAAATATTAAGACGAGTAGGGCTGCAGTACATGCACGCGTGTACTGCCTCGCCACTACAGCACATGAACTACGCAAAAGATTAATAAATCAAAACAAAATAGAATATCACAAAACCATACCGTGTGGCTGCAGTTCACGCCTGCGTGCACTGCCTTGCCATTATAGTGAGAATGTACCCAAAAACTCAATACCGTGTGGCTGCAGTTCACGCTTGCGTGCACTGCCTTGCCAATACGTCATGTGAAATCATCACAACAGTGAATACTGACAGCAATCGAAGCTGCAGAGGTCAAGTCAGTAACTCAACGCAGCTGCAACAAAATGAATCAGAAATTACACCCCAAAGGATAACTGTTCAAAGAACTGCATAGTATCACGCAACGGTGAAATGGATCTGCAATTGAATAGACAGTACACAACACAATAGGTCCAACCACCAAGTTCCAGTAATGAAGTACACAGGAAATGCGCAATTATGCGACAAGACTTGCAGCTATGCCACAATGCAGACAGGCTACAACGGATATCAAACTCAACAAAATCATCCTACAAAGTTCCAGTGAAGTGAAATAGTGCAACTCAACATGGCCACGTGTAGTGACTCGCAAGATACAACGGGTCAGCGTCGAGCACAAGTGTGCACATGACAAAGACTGAGCTAGAGGCCAAGCCTAAAGCAAACCAGACCAGGTAATACAAGGATGGCCAGTACAAGTATCAAGATCAGTGACAAGATACTACAGGAACAAAACTACAAGAAACAATACTGCAACATTGTAGAATGCATATACACAAGGGAATTATGCAGAGACTTCAATTTCAGGTCTAGTGCACAGTGAAGACAGACCAAAAGTGAGAACAAGACAACACAAATGTCAGATGCCTCAATTGGTACAAGTTGCAGAGGGGTGGCATATCCCAGGTTTTATTCCCCGGGAAGGGGGTAGTCGGCCTTGTGTTAGCAGAGAACAGGTAGGTTCTCGGGGCATCCCGCCAGAGGCGTTCCCATGTGGCAATAGGAAGTTCCTTAGCCTGACCATTTGTTGGAAATCCATTCACCCAATACGCGCCTTGTACGGTTTTAATTGTATTACCTGCCATCTACTTATGGTGGCGCCCCATTGTTTGGATGGTAGCTATAGTAGGCATAGTTCGAAATGTCTATGCTGGCTAGGATTAATATTATACTTTCGAAATGGTTTTTCCACACTGTGCACTTATAGTAATAATATCAAAGAATTTTTCTCGTATCAAGCATATTTGACTATCATAAGGAGAAATCTCCTCCAATTCTGCGTTTGCATTGTGTGTGTGGTGGGAGGCCTTATGGTAGTTTCATTTTCTAAAAAGCATTGCAGATTTAAACTTTAAAAGCTTTGTTGTTTTGTTTTAAAAGATAAAACTGTTTTGTTTGCTCATACCAGTCCCATGACTGACCTGGAGTTTATTGTTCCTTTCCTAAACTCTGGGTGCCCACTATTTTCCACACGGGCAGTCTAGAATTAGGTTTTCAGATATTCCAGTAATAGGTATAGATTCGTTAGCCTTCGAAGCTCTTTGGATTTTTGGATCGCATTTGCTACACTTCAGCATCACACCAGTCTCGCTCATCTAGGTGAAGCGTGGTGGTGGGTTCGAGCTAGCTTCGGATTGAAGATGGAGTTCTTGGAGTTTGGCATTGAAGACATTATCCTTTCGCTGCTATTTTATTGTATCTCTCATAGTATTGTTATCCATTGTATCATTCTATTGTATTCTCTTGTATCAGATTTGTATTAAATGTTGAATATCAAATGTATCATGCATATTTCTTCCGTTGTGTTGTACTTATTGTGTTATAAGCTCCGGCGAACCGGGTTCGACGATCAAGTGATTCAAGAGAATGCATACACAAGGCCAATGCATTCCAGGACAACAATTGCCACAGTGAAAAAGAATCAAACTCAAAGTACAACCCAATACAAACAATACCAAAGATACAGCCGAACCAAGATAATGCATCAGTGCATGGCAAATACAACATGCATAAGCCTGTCAACATCCTTAAAGCTAACACCAAGGATGAACTTAAAGGTATAAGACATGAACAGGTCAGAGACAAAGTGAATTCAACTCAGGTGGACATTACAACCAAATATGGAAATGACTCAAACCAGAGTACAATATGATACAACATGGTACACTGCAAGTGCACTGACAACTATCAAATGGTCTCAACTCCAATGCAAAACTCAAACTTGGCTTAACACTGATACAACAACATAGTAACCATGGCACAAACGACCAGAGTCCAACATACATGAAGCTCAACAATATGTTAAACCAAACCAGTTTAGTGAACAAATGAAATCACAAAAGTACAACACCATAGGCAAACTGAAATTGGACCAATTGTCATATATCAAACATATGGACATATACAGAGATGTGATACAAAGTGCAACAAGAAATCAAAATAGCAGTTTTGAACAAGACAGTGCCGAAGCAAAAAGGAAAAAGCCAGCAACACTGGAATGAATCGAGCAAGTGCAGCAATTTAAAATATATATTTTTTCCCCAAAAAAATCTTTGAATTCAACAACTGCCGTTCGAATTTATAATGACCAGTAAACAAAATCAGTGTCATGGTGATGGCCGAAACTAATATAGAGTCATGGACTCTCATACTCAAATCCATACGGCCGAAGTCAAAAGCAGATAAACCCGTGGTGGTCACGAGTTACCACAGTGCCAAAATAACCAGAAAACACAAAATAAATCATCGACATCGAAACACAGTTGAACAGCCGAAAATCAAGTTGAACAAAGTCACAAATTCAAAACCGATAACTCAAAATCAAATCAACATCGAATTTGCAGAAACCATATATTAAGATTAAATTAGATGTGAGTAAATTTAATTACTCACCTTGTCGACGAATTTAAGCATCACGGAGACGAGTGAAGCCAGAGCAACCGAGGGAAGACGAGCGAGCAACCAGAAGAAGCTGCCATTTTTATTCTCTCGTTTGTTTTAGGTTTGGGGTTTTTGGGTTTGAAGAATGAAGGAACGGGTCGAATAAAATAAAAAGGGGAACGGCTATTTGTTTTAAGAATTATCACGGCCCAGTTTAAAAAAACATGGACCACTATTTAATTTACAAAGCCCACAATTCCTTTTAATAATTTATAAAAGAATTTTAATTAAAATTGCAAAAAAAACTTCAATTGGCAATAAGCAACAATGTTAATCGTTTTAAATGTCGATTATTAATTGAGGCAAAGTTTCGGGTTGTTACAATATTAGTATATGTAAGAAATAAAATAAATATACATTAACATATTTCAATTTACTAGTTTATTTTAAAATAATTTATTAAGGTGATTAATTTATTTAATAAACTTATTTAATTATTTTAGTTACTAAAATATTTTTAAAAGGGAAGTAGTTAAATTAAAATCATTAGTTAAGTAATTTATAAAAGATAAATGGTTCGATTATTTCGAATATTAATAAATCGTATAATGTTATATAAAGTCTTAAATTGTGAAGAAACCAAGTCGGGATTGAAGTGGATTGCAAATTAAAAAGCAAAGGTGAGATTTTCTTACTCATTTGGATTACCTTGATTAAAATTAAATTTCAAATTTAAATCGCTGGATGTTGATTGATAAATTATGGTTTACCTGTTGGATGATATTATATAGTAGTATATATATTAGAGCGATTGATATTCCCGCATTATATAGCGGATGAGACCCTATGCTCCCCGCATAATAGCGGACCCTATATACCACGATATCCCCCTCGAAGTGGGATTTGGTATTTTATTTATTGACTAACATCTGTGGATGCAGGAAACAGGTTGGAGGGATCCAATAGGATTCCTCAAGAATATTTATTGTTCATACATATGTTGATATATGATGTGATGGATCAATTGATATGGATTGTATGTGAATTGAATTATTAAATGTCAAATAGCCGGCGAAATAAATTTGGATATTTTTGAGTACCATAATAATTAAGTGAAGGAATTTAAAAGGGAAATTTGAAAGAAATTATTTATATTGAAAATTTGATTTATTAAAAAGGGAATTAAGAAAAATAAAGAAATATATAGGACAACTTGGTATTACTTAACCATTGTAAATTGTTTTAGTAAAGACTTGAAATTAAATTATCTATTAAGGGCTGGATGAGATATTGGAATCGATAAATAGATCTGAAATAAAACGGAATTTTATTAAAGGCTAAAATGTTATAATGGAATTATAAATAAAGAATTAGTTTTATAAATAAGTGGAAAACTCAGGAGAGTTTATGAATTTATATATGGGGTTTATAAATGAGATAAAATGATATCAGTGGATATGTTGAAAGTATAAGTTAATGGTGTGAACTTTTATCGAGTTATGGGAATCATTGGAAGAGAAATAATGGAATATATTTCAAATATGAGAATGGTGATAAATTGGATAGGATCGATGGGATACAAATCCGAGGATTTTATAAATGCAAATGGGAAATGATGGACTTTCTATAAATAGACTTTTATTGAAATAAACTCTAATTTTTTAAACCAGCATTGTAAATTAATTAGCGATTGGATAAGAACTTTAATACTTTGAGATATTGATGTTTTAGTTTTACCATTAACCATATTTTTTAAAAGTAAATCATTTTTCTTATTTTACAGAGATATTATTTTTAATTTCAATTATAAATCCTCTCAAGATGGGAAGCTAAGTTTGTAAAATCTAATAAGGTTTAAAAGAAGATCTTATAGTGGAAATCTAAATAGATTTATAAAGCCAAAAATAAGCGAACTTCGAGAGGTGGAATAAAGTACACAAGGGAAGTAGAAGTGAAACGGGAATTTTAAATAAGTAAACGGCTTTGGAAATATTTAAAGGAATTGACTAAGGGATTTTAGAAATTTTAAAATTCATGTGAAATGAGTTTGAAAGATTACAAATAGAGTTGTATATGATTTTTGGGAAAGAAAAAGAAAATAAGAGAAATCTTTTCTAGGTATTGAATATAAAATGAAGTGAAGAAAACATTCTAAGTGTTGGACAAAGGTTAAGAATTTGTTCTATAAGAATAAAAGTGATTTGAAAATTATTTTTCAAAGTGTTGAAATATGGGAATAATATCTTGAGTAGATATTTGAGATAAATAATTTGGGAAAATTATTTAAGGCTTAATGGTTGTTGTAAATGTTATTTGATAGTTAAATAACCGACTATCAATATTGGCCAATGCGCTGATCATTTCGAAGAGACCGGGATCGGATCTAATTATCTGAAAACCACTTCCATCCGGTTCCGTGAAGATGATGAAGACGATATTTCGATTTGTCCAGACCCTGGGCATTTTGTATGGACGAATGCTATCACAACATCGTCAGGAGGACGATGAGTATTCTAAGTGAGACTCGTTCTAAAAAGGTAACGCATAGCCGAAAGCCCCATCAACCGGGATGGCTAAAACAGGGGAGGTGTAACAAGGCTAAGTGGGTAGCACCTAATTAGGTTAAGATTTCCCCTGTCTAGAGGTCCCTTTTTACTTCGATAATGTGGCGGTTGGTCGCTCCAACCGCGTGGTGATCTTATTCGGACAATCCAGTAAGAGGTAGCTCCGGTCATGTGTTGCAGGGGATCGAGAGTGGTCCTCGGTACTCTGATCTAGACTAGCTACTGTGATGGGCGGTCCCCCAGTAGCCCTGCCATTGTATCAAATTCAATCTCCACTAAGCGCCTGTACGGTTTTGATTGTGCCCAACTATTGCTGGAACGTGAGATGCAAGCATTTCAGCTAGATTCTATATTGCTTTCTATAGACATTATTATAATATCAGACGAATTTGATAAAAATGTTTTGGTTATTGTGAGATAAAAACCCAGCATATTTATTTGTGGCGTGGTCTTACGAGATACCTTTGTTTCAAAGGAATTTCAAAAATATAATAATCCAATTGGGTGTGGTTTTCTCACGCTGGTTTTCCAGACTGACTCGGGTGTTGTTTTATTATATGCTTGGGTCAGACCGAGATGAACAGATCTAGGATAATGTGCTATGGAGCTCAGGAGGCGAGATGGATGAGAGGGATGTATCTCCTTACTTGAATTATTACCTCTTATATCCCTGGCCATCACATTTGGTATCGGAGCTGAAGGTTCTGGTTGGGATTACTCATTAGAGATAGAGTCGGTAGTGCTCTAGAATGAGTCTGAGAGTATTAATAAATATGAGCACGCATTTGTTAGTAAATATAATTGTTTTAATGTTTTGTTGACTTATTGGTTAAGTGATATATGAATTCTGATTGGGTAGTGGGACATCGCTATTCGGTAGGAGTTTATAAACACTTGAGCACGATAAAACGACACAGTACTATTTTAAAAGTGGGTGAATGAAATAATTTTACCCAGAAAATATATTTTGATATAAAAGGAAATATTTTCTGAAATTATTATATAACTTGGATATTTGGATGATAATATTATAGTCAAATAAGATTATAAAGATTTAAATGGCTTACATAACCAAGGAAAGTATGAGACTGAATTTTGGAATTAAAATTAAAAGTGAAAAATTAAAAATGAGAATTTAATTTGGATTGAATTGAAAGATTAAATTTTTGAATTTTAATTGATGTTAATTTGGGAAAAACAAAAATAAAAATAAATTGGTGAAGTAGATTAGTTAGATGGATTAAACTTTGGATGTGATTGAATAAGGAAATAGAAATTCAATCGGATTGGGAAATAAAATTAAAATTCAATTGAAATGGACTTAAGCTAATGATATTGAGTTGGATTTGAATTAAGTTGTAGTCGAATTGAAATGAAATGAAATTAAGTTCTTACTTAATAAAATTCAAATGAATTATGTGAAGTCAAAAGAATAGTATGATGCTAGATTTAACTGGAGTTAAGTTAAATAAAATCGAATTGGAATAAATAAACTTCGATGGCTTATCAAAGAATTGAAAATGCTTGAAAAAAAATTCAGTTAAGTTATAGATGACATTGAATGGAATAAAAAATTTATTTTAATAGAAATAAGTTGGATAAGAATTGATTGAATTGAAATAAATAAGCTTTGTTAGCTTGTAAGAGGGTTGAAATGTATGAATAAAATATGCGTAGGCAATAAATAAAGATCTCAAGTTAAAAATAAATATGTGAATGTGATTGATTGTAAATGGGTGGAAGCGTGAAAAATAAATGGGTATGTGACTTATAAAATCTAAAAGTGGAATAAATAAGCCAAATAAAACTGTTTGGTATTTTAGAAAATGAAATAGAAATCCAAACTTGAATTATAAAATAAAATTGAACTAAAGTAAAATAATGAAATGATTTTTGAAGATAAAAATCAAATATTGAATTGTAAATAGGAAGTGAACTAATGAGATAATTAATTAGTTTATAGAATTTGGGAATGAAACCAAATTTGATTAAATAAAAGTTGAACTGTGAGTTAATAACGGAGGTTGGAAATGAACTCGAGTTATAAATTAAATTCGACTTGAATTGTTAGTAAATTAAATATAATTGAAATATCGTCGAATGAAAGGAAGTTGGATTAAAACATAAATAGTTTGAATTGCAAATAAAATTCAAGAGAGTAGAAATAAATTGAAATGACCTTGTTATAATTAAAATAGATTGAGAATGTGAATTAAAATTTAAATTATTGAATGAATAAACTAATTGAATTAAATGGAATGGAATTTGATTGGATAAGAATCAAATTAAAATGGAAATAGAATTGGTGCAAGAAGAAATGGAATTATTATGGAGTGAAATAACTTGAAGAAAATAAATAACTTAAGTGAATATTAAAAGAAGCTTGACTTAAATTTATTTGTGGAATGGTTATTTAAAATATATTAGTTGTCGAGCTTAATAAAATAGTTTTAAAATGGAACCTATTTGGAGATGAAATGAAAATGAGAATGTATGGATTGTGAATAATTTAGAAATGGAATGAAATTAATATAAATTGAATTAGAATCAATTTAAAATAGTTATAAAACAAAGTGATTGTTTATTTGCACGAATATCGCCGAATTTGCATAGAAAAAGTTGTCGTTTGACGTAAACAAGATTATATAAAATTCTATGAATTAGTGAAGCAAATAAGATTGATTTTTGGAGTCAACTGATATGAATATGAGTTGTTTGGATTTAAAAATGAATTGAAGATAAGCAAGCGAGTTGCAAATCACTTAAATTGAATGCAATAGTAAGAAAAGCGAGTGAAAGCAATTGAATTAGTTTTGAAATCAGATAAATTGCTTAGGAATATTGTTAGTGTGCATTGCTTATAGAATCCATATGTTGAAGCTGTTTAAATATAAGTGAAATGCTACAAAATTTCATATATATGGTGCTTACGTGTCTGAATTAAGTAAGTACATATAACTAGAGGCCGTTTGTCCGGATTTTGGTCGCGCTAACTACTAAATAAATAAGGCGCTTGCTTAAAAATGCTAAATAAAGGTTCGCCTACGCAATAAAAGATAGGAAATATTAAATATTATTTTGTTTTTTTGTTTTTCGACCGTGTGGGTCGATGTATACATATTTATCTCTCTTGTAAAATTGGAAAAGCTCCTCTGTACAAGGGAGACTCTACCAAAATTTTCCGAAAATTTTGGGAGTTAGAAATATTTTGAGAATTTTGAAAAAAAATTGTTAATTACAAATTCATTTCAAATTGGAATTGAAATAAAAGGAATTTGGAAGTGGAATTGAAAACAAATTGTTTTGGGATGGAACAAGAGGTTTAGAAAAGTGAAATATGGACTTTCACTAAATGGGTCTAGTAAGTTAGTGGGTTTAGGGCATTCTTTCTGCCTTTGCAATTTCGGGGAAGAACTCTTTTAAGGGGGAAGGAATGAAATGACCCGGAATTTTAATATTTGAAATTGGAATATTTAATTGATTTTAAATATTCAAATGTTGATTTTTAACTTGAATTTCAAATGTAACTATTTATCGAATAATTAAATTATTGAATTTAATTAGTGGAGGTTGGATAAAATAGTGAATCTTGATTGTTAAGCTTGTTAAAAAAATAATCTAAAGAATACAAAAATCTATACTAATAATACGAAAGACAGTGCAACGTTTAAAATCGAAATTAAAAGTGTTCTGTTCAGTTTTAATAAAATATCGTTTAAATTGATATTTAAAAATAACCTTCAGAGGCACAGTCTTCGATTTCGACGAAACCAGTTCCATTGGATCCATAATAATGTATTATTATCATATTTCAATTTTTAGTAGCATTTGGAGTTGTCGTGTGACGCCCCACCTCTATACCCACGCTAGCCAAGAACACTACGGAGTAATGCTGTCGACTAGCACGGAGAATAAGGCTGTTGAGGAGCGACCATCTGTATAATTGCTTTTTGCGAGTACCGGTATGCCGGATAAAAATATAACTTTTCATCTCTAGAGGAAATCCGACATACCGACACAAACTCAATGCTACTACACAGTGGCTATATAAAATCTTCGGAAACAAATATAGAAATAAACATAACATAAATCAGTCACAGACAATTTCATATCACAAAGGAGGAAATAGATATGAATATTACACATGAAAGTGTACATCAGAGTAGTGGTCAAAAGGATTCACAATAATACAAAGGAATAGATACAAGTGCTAGACAAAAGAATAAGTATACATTATGGAGTCTGTATCACAAATGTATACAACAAAAACTACTAATCTAAGTAGTAAGCAAAAGGTCAGAAGATGGTTCCAGGTAGGAAGCCATGAGTAAGCACCTGTAATATCTCAGTCTGACCCGAGTATTATTTAAGAAGAAAATAATAAACGGATCAGTCTAGCTATAAATATCAGATGAAGTGATATATAATAAGAGATATGACACAAACATATAATAATCACAATGCCAAGCTGTGATTAATAAGTAATTGAAAATCAACAAGAGATTAATCAATATCACAATAATCTACTCAAGATAAAAAGGAATGACATACTCCAAATTTCATTCACCAAGCCACAATAATTGACATATATATCGATGCCCATCGTAAAAGTTGGTGAAACATAAATTCCAGAAATCAACACACGAAATCCAGAAATCACAAAAAGGTATGTGTGAGTGGAATCACACAAGTGGTGTCTAGGCTAACCGAAAAAGTATGTGTGAATGGAATCACACAAGTGGTGTCTAGCCTAACCAAACAGCAAAAAGGTATGTGTGAATGGAATCACACAAATGGTGTCTAGGCTAACCGAAAAAGTATGTGTGAATGGAATCACACAAATGGTGTCTAGCCTAACCAAACAGCAAAAAGGTATGTGTGAATGGAATCACACAAATGGTGTCTAGGCTAACCGAAAAAGTATGTGTGAATGGAATCACACAAGTGGTGTCTAGCCTAACCAAACAGCAAAAAGGTATGTGTGAATGGAATCACACAAATGGTGTCTAGGCTAACCGAAAAAGTATGTGTGAATGGAATCACACAAGTGGTGTCTTGCCTAACCAAACAGCAAAAAGGTATGTGTGAATGGAATCACACAAATGGTGTCTAGGCTAACCGAAAAAGTATGTGTGAATGGAATCACACAAGTGGTGTCTAGCCTAACCAAACAGCAAAAAGGTATGTGTGAATGGAATCACACAAATGGTGTCTAGGCTAACCGAAAAAGTATGTGTGAATGGAATCACACAAGTGGTGTCTAGCCTAACGAAACAGCAAAAAGGTATGTGTGAATGGAATCACACAAATGGTGTCTAGGCTAACCGAAAAAGTATGTGTGAATGGAATCACACAAGTGGTGTCAAGCCTAACCAAACAGCAAAAAGGTATGTGTGAATGGAATCACACAAATGGTGTCTAGGCTAACCGAAAAAGTATGTGTGAATGGGATCACACAAGTGGTGTCTAGCCTAACCGAATCACAAACAAAGAGACATCGCACATTGCTAGTCTAAACCATAAAGATGTTCGTCATGATCAAAGAGAAGCGTCAATTACAATAAGCTAGTAAATATATGAGCTTAGCTTCATGTCCCATAACCACTAGCTTAACTTAAATATTTACGAACAAACTGTAGATCTCCACTAGAAAATTGTCACAAGAGTTTCAATCGAACAAGTCCAAGAATTAACCGACGAAGTAAACACAAGCTTTTCATACCACTCGTTTTACTAAGCCGTTTAATTAGATTTCTCATACGAGTGAGGTAAAGGCTTGTATATACTAATAGATTGGAAAACGGTTTGAGAAAACGAGCTTTGTAATAAAATAGTATTGAAATCATTTTAAGAAAGAGTTTTGATATTTACTACTAGTATAGAAAACCTTTATATTTTTAAAGTGACAAAGCACAAAGGGGATTGTAGAAACAATCAATCACAAAGATCACATTCGAAGATGTGAATAAAAATCCAATGAAATCGATAAAGGATCCATCGAAGTGGATATATCTAAAATTCCCAAAGAAAATAAGTCATCAAAGATGATAATAAATGATGACAATAAATAGGATCATCACGAATCGATTTAAATTGGAAATTCAATCCAAAAAGGCAAATTGGACTAAAACAGCAGGTTCAGTCGACTGAACGGAGTTTTCAGTCAACTGACCCTGTGCCTGGAAATTTTCCAGGTTCAGAAAACTTTCTGTTTCCAGTTTCAGTCGACTGTGCAGAGTTTTTCAGTCGACTGAATCATGCCTGGAAACTCTCGGGTTTCAGGTTCAGTCGACTGAACAGAGTTTTCAGTCGACTGAATCATGCCTGGGCTGTTTTTCAGCCTATTCAAATGAAGAGCAAATTCTTCCAAAATGCAACCGGACGAACATTGGCTCTAAGGGTTTATGCCAATCGGCAACCCGGCCCTATATGCTCCTCGGTGCATCACTAGAAGCATGATCAAACATCCATAAAAGGATTTTCACACAAATTGACTTAAAAACTCAAAAATTGGAATATTCACAAAACCAATCCAAATCAAGAGTAAATGCACATGAAGAAGTGTTAGTAATTCATACCCAACAACCAAAGATAATTATAGTCATAGATGTCAGATAAAAATCTCACCTTTTTAACTCAAGAACAAGAAGAAGAAGCTCAAATGCAAAGGAAAGGCTAACCACTCTTCACTCTTACTCAACAAGCTTCAATCTAAGAATAAAACACATAATTTCCTAAATTAGGTTTAGGATATTTTCTGAAATTGAAGAGAGAAAGAGTTGGAGAAGAAGAAGAGAAGCTTACCAATGGGTTCTCATAGATTTTGGAGCAAGAACTTGGATTTTGCTATGGAACTAGGGCTTGGAGTTTTAATTCTTTTTCTCTTCCACCATTGTTGAAAGCTTGAAGAGTTAGGAATTAGAAATGAAGTAATGAAGAGTTGGAGTGGGTAGGGACTGAGTTAGTAAGTGGGTTCAGCCCAAACCAAAGCCCTAAGCGGGAAAAAGTAGCAAAAATCAACTTTCTCCAAACATATCGAAGCTTATACTCAAAAAGGTCGCAAACGTCATTTTAAACTCAATGGGAGTGGTCTCGAGTTCCAATTCGACTGTTTGCAAAAAGTAGCTTTTCGGACCAAAATTCGACGAACGATAAAATATTTAAATAAGATATTTAAATATAAAATCGATAAGTATGCGGGTTGTTACAGACTCCCCTCCTTAAAGAAATTGCGTCCTCGCAATACTTAAGAAGAAAATAAGAAGTAACAACCATAGAAGCATATTAACACAAAAGAAAATTTGAATCAAAAAGTTCGCCATAAAGAGCACGAAGGAGTAAATCCGAAAGTTTTCGTTCGATGAATTCTCAAGGTTTCCCAAGAGCAATCCATAGGATTTGAGAACCATTGAACTATTATCAAAAAGAATATCTTTATATCGAAGGCGCTCAACCTCCGAAGCAATGATGCGAATGGAATGTTGCTCAAAAATCAAATCTGGTGAAACTTCAATCCCTCAATAATACCGGGCTCAAGAATAGATTCGGAATCCCTAAGGCATTCCCGTAGATAAAAGACGTAGGGAACGTCAAGAATAGCAGAAAATCGAGCCGATGCAAAGGCGTAGTACAAAAACGGTACGCCCAATGAACTGATAAACCGGAACAACGATGTAGTACAATAATAGTACATCCATTGATCTAGATAAGACGGAACATCGATGTAGTATAATAACAGTACATCCGATGAACCGAACACCATAAAAGAACATCGGACGCTAGTCCATAAAAGGAATGAGATAAAGCTCAATGAAATGAAGCATATCAAAATTCTCGATGAACTTAATAAAAAAGATAATTCCATTCAGACATCATAAAAGAATCAACACTTGTTGCTTATGACAAAGCGCATTGGCAACACGATTTCCCCTCTCGGGAATAAAAGAATATCAAGATCATAAGATGCTAGGAACTCGAGTCAACAAGTAGTTCCTTAAGAGAACATAAATATTCCAAAGATTTATGATCGAGATAGAGAACAAATTTCTCATCCAAATATGATGATGCCAAATTCCAAAAGTAAAAACAATAGCCGAGAGAACCAAATCATGAGTGGCATATCTAGTCTCGATAAGCTATAATGATTTAGAAGCACAAGAGATAGCATGTTCTCCTTTGCAAGAGAATGGAATTCCAAACCAATATGACTAGTATCGGTACAAATAGCAAAGTCTTGGTTCCCCTTCAGGAATCACAAGAATAAGAGTATCGAAAAGAAAGAATTTCTTTTAAATAATCTTCTTTCTTGAAAAGTTAAAACTTTCAAAATTACATTTATCATTATGTAATAATCTTTCTAGAAAAATTTACTATTTTCAAGTTAATATACTGTATCTGATTGTCTCATCAAAGCGTTTAGGAAATTCCTATCGATAACGTTGATCAAGCGCATCGACCAAAATTCTTAAAGCACTCAACGGGCAATACAATCACAAAATCATCTTTTCTAGGAAAATAAATCTCTTAAAAAGTTTTAAGAATATTCTTTGCTCGTTTTAAGAGCAAAATCAAATTGCACTTATAAATAAATCTTAAAAAAAAGATTTTCAAAATTTTAAATTTCTATTTTCATCCAAAATTAGTAAATACAAGAATAGTCTCATCGAAATATTCATAGAATATTCGATTTATAAAGTGGATGAAATAAGCTGGACAATTTGAATGACATAATAAGTCATTCATAAGAATCATAACGAGTGCGGAATGCGGTAAGTGGAATGCTAATTTCCGCAACTCGTAGCCAAATGAAAATCGGTGGTAAGGTCAAACTGAAAAGACCTTAGTACCACACAAAAGATTACTTAGGTGATAATCCTAAGACAAGCTCAAAAATACCGGAAAATTTCTCTAACTACATAAATGAGAGAAATAACACTTTCCTTGTAAGTGGGCTTAAGGAATAAAATGATGCCATCAAGTTGGAATCAAAATCATAAAGGAAAAATAGAAATCTGCTTAACAGATTAAAAATGCCGAAGATGAATAATCCACTCGGAAAAATAGGGTATGGGCTTCACAATTTAAGCCAATCCTTACAGAAAAGTCAATTCCGAAGCCAAAGTAAATATCGGCTCGGAAAGAAAAGTCACATAAAACAATCTCGACATCAATAAAAAGCAAATTGAGTGTTGCGGATCTTCCATCCGGATTCACAATCCTCAAAGAAGTCAACAAGCCCAAAATATTTTCAAAGAAAAAGAATCAACAAGTTCTTTTGATATAAAATAGTGAGAGGAACCCATATCAAAAAGAACTCAAATAAGAAGGTCACGAAATAAAACAATGCCATCAAGGATTGAATGAAAAATACCTTGACTAAGAAAAGAGTTGCTAGGGGCTTGCACAATATTTAGTTTTCTCATGTCCTTGTTCAAAAGTTTGGGACACGCATATAAAAGATGACCCGGTTTCTTGCAATAGCGACAAGAATGGGGTTTTGGACACATATTCGCATAGTGTTCCATAGAATTACAATTGCAGCATCCTCCACGATTAGGGATTGGAGTCTTTGCTACAAAAGTAGTTTGCTTCACTCTCTTATTGGGATTAAGGCTCTTAAACTTAATATGCCTCTTCTTGGAAGTCCCAATATCACAAACACTTCCTTTACCAACCTCTCCATGAAGAAGAGTAACATCCACAAGCTGATTGAAAGAAACTTCAAGTTTCAAAGGTAGAACCATTTCGGGGTTCTTACTCAAAGCATAGATAAACTCTTGATTCTTTACAAGGTCCAAAAGTTGTTGAGCAGACATGAATACTCCATCCAAGGGAGTAGCACTAGATTGACCGGCGCTGGGACGGCCTGGTCTAACCATCTCTCTTCTTTAAGAAGAAAAAAAGAAAGAAGAGGAAGAAGTTATTCTCAAAATAAATATCAAGCAATTCTTGATAGATAAACAAGGAATCATAAAGAAAATAGGATGAATCGGTACGAAGACTCGAATTAAATCCTAAAGCACGACTCCTAAGAAAGACTTAGGACGATGATCCTTGTTATAATATTCCATATTGTTCCGAAGTTTGGCTCTGATACCAAGCTGTGACGCCCCACCTCTATACCCACGCTAGCCAAGAACACTACGGAGTAATGCTGTCGACTAGCATGGAGAATAAGGCTGTTGAGGAGAAACCATCTGTATAATTGCTTTGTGCGAGTACCGGTATGCCGGATAAAAATATAACTTTTCATCTCTAGAGGAAATCCGACATACCGACACAAACTCAAAGCTACTACACAGTGGCTATATAAAATCTTCGGAAACAAATATAGAAATAAACATAACATAAATCAGTCACAGACAATTTCATATCACAAAGGCGGAAATAGATATGAATATTACACATAAAAGTGTACATCAGAGTAGTGGTCAAAAGGATCCACAATAATACAAAGGAATAGATACAAGTGCTAGACAAAAGAATAAGTATACATTATGGAGTCTGTATCACAAATGTATACAACAAAAACTACTAATCTAAGTAGTAAGCAAAAGGTCAGAAGATGGTTCCAGGTAGGAAGCCATGAGTAAGCACCTGTAATATCTCAGTCTGACCCGAGTATTATTTAAGAAGAAAATAATAAACGGATCAGTCTAGCTATAAATATCAGATGAAGTGATATATAATAAGAGATATGACACAAACATATAATAATCACAATGCCAAGCTGTGATTAATAAGTAATTTAAAATCAACAAGAGATTAATCAATATCACAATAATCTACTCAAGATAAAAAGGAATGACATACTCCTAATTTCATTCACCAAGCCACAATAATTGACATATATATCGATGCCCATCGTAAAAGTTGGTGAAACATAAATTCCAGAAATCAACACACGAAATCCAGAAATCACAAAAAGGTATGTGTGAGTGGAATCACACAAGTGGTGTCTAGGCTAACCGAAAAAGTATGTGTGAATGGAATCACACAAGTGGTGTCTAGCCTAACCAAACAGCAAAAAGGTATGTGTGAATGGAATCACACAAATGGTGTCTAGGCTAACCGAAAAAGTATGTGTGAATGGAATCACACAAATGGTGTCTAGCCTAACCAAACAGCAAAAAGGTATGTGTGAATGGAATCACACAAATGGTGTCTAGGCTAACCGAAAAAGTATGTGTGAATGGAATCACACAAGTGGTGTCTAGCCTAACCAAACAGCAAAAAGGTATGTGTGAATGGAATCACACAAATGGTGTCTAGGCTAACCGAAAAAGTATGTGTGAATGGAATCAAACAAGTGGTGTCTAGCCTAACCAAACAGCAAAAAAGTATGTGTGAATGGAATCACACAAATGGTGTCTAGGCTAACCGAAAAAGTATGTGTGAATGGAATCACACAAGTGGTGTCTAGCCTAACCAAACAGCAAAAAGGTATGTGTGAATGGAATCACACAAATGGTGTCTAGGCTAACCGAAAAAGTATGTGTGAATGGAATCACACAAGTGGTGTCTAGCCTAACGAAACAGCAAAAAGGTATGTGTGAATGGAATCACACAAATGGTGTCTAGGCTAACCGAAAAAGTATGTGTGAATGGAATCACACAAGTGGTGTCTAGCCTAACCAAACAGCAAAAATGTATGTGTGAATGGAATCACACAAATGGTGTCTAGGCTAACCGAAAAAGTATGTGTGAATGGAATCACACAAGTGGTGTCTAGCCTAACCGAATCACAAACAAAGAGACATCGCACATTGCTAGTCTAAACCATAAAGATGATCGTCATGATCAAAGAGAAGTGTCAATTACAATAAGCTAGTAAATATATGAGCTTAGCTTCATGTCCCATAACCACTAGCTTAACTTAAATATTTACGAACAAACTGTAGATCTCCACTAGAAAATTGTCACAAGAGTTTCAATCGAACAAGTCCAAGAATTAACCGACGAAGTAAACGCAAGCGTTTCATACCACTCGTTTTACTAAGCCGTTTAATTAGATTTCTCATACGAGTGCGGTAAAGGCTTGTATATACTAATAGATTGGAAAACGGTTTGAGAAAACGAGCTTTGTAATAAAATAGTATTGAAATCATTTTAAGAAAGAGTTTTGATATTTACTACTAGTATAGAAAACCTTTATATTTTTAAAGTGACAAAGCACAAGGGGGATTGTAGAAACAATCAATCACAAAGATCACATTCGAAGATGTGAATAAAAATCCAATGAAATCGATAAAGGATCCATCGAAGTGGATATATCTAAAATTCCCAAAGAAAATAAGTCATCAAAGATGATAATAAATGATGACAATAAATAGGATCATCACGAATCGATTTAAATTGGAAATTCAATCCAAAAAGGCAAATTGGACTAAAACAGCAGGTTCAGTCGACTGAACAGAGTTTTCAGTCGACTGACCCTGTGCTTGGAAATTTTCCAGGTTCAGGAAACTTTCTGTTTCCAGTTTCAGTCGACTGTGCAGAGTTTTTCAGTCGACTGAATCATGCGTGGAAACTCTCGGATTTCAGGTTCAGTCGACTGAACAGAGTTTTCAGTCGACTGAATCATGCCTGGGCTGTTTTTCAGCCTATTCAAATGAAGAGCAAATTCTTCCAAAATGCAACCGGACGAACATTGGCTCTAAGGGTTTATGCCAATCGGCAACCCGACCCTATATGCTCCTCGGTGCATCACTAGAAGCATGATCAAACATCCATAAAAGGATTTTCACACAAATTGACTTAAAAACTCAAAAATCTGAATATTCACAAAACCAATCCAAATCAAGAGTAAATGCACATGAAGAAGTGTTAGGAATTCATACCCAACAACCAAAGATAATTATAGTCATAGATGTGAGATAAAAATCTCACCTTTTTAACTCAAGAACAAGAAGAAGAAGCTCAAATGCAAAGGAAAGGCTAACCACTCTTCACTCTTACTCAACAAGCTTCAATCTAAGAATAAAACACATAATTTCCTAAATTAGGTTTAGGATATTTTCTGAAATTGAAGAGAGAAAGAGTTGGAGAAGAAGAAGAGAAGCTTACGAATGGGTTCTCATATATTTTGGGGCAAGAACTTGGATTTTGCTATGGAACTAGGGCTTGGAGTTTTAATTATTTTTCTCTTCCACCATTGTTGAAAGCTTGAAGAGTTAGGAATTAGAAATGAAGTAATGAAGAGTTGGAGTGGGTAGGGACTGAGTTAGTAAGTGGGTTCAGCCCAAACCAAAGCCCTGAGCGGGAAAAAGTAGCAAAAATCAACTTTCTCCAAACATATCGAAGCTTATACTCAAAAAGGTCGCAAACGTCATTTTAAACTCAATGGGAGTGGTCTCGAGTCCCAATTCGACTGTTTGCAAAAAGTTGCTTTTCGGACCAAAATCCGACGAACGATAAAATATTTAAATAATATATTTAAATATAAAATCGATAAGTATGCGGGTTGTTACATGTCGTGTGGTCATACGAGAGGTAAATGCGCTGAAATTTATATCAAAATAATAACTGGGTCCAAAAAGCTAACCGACGAAGTCCCAAAGAAAATTGTCACAAGAGTTTCAATCGAACAAGTCCAAGAATTAACCGACGAAGTAAACGCAAGCGTTTCATACCACTCGTTTTACTAAGCCGTTTAATTAGATTTCTCATACGAGTGCGGTAAAGGCTTGTATATACTAATAGATTGGAAAACGGTTTGAGAAAACGAGCTTTGTAATAAAATAGTATTGAAATCATTTTAAGAAAGAGTTTTGATATTTACTACTAGTATAGAAAACCTTTATATTTTTAAAGTGATAAAGCACAAGGGGGATTGTAGAAACAATCAATCACAAAGATCACATTCGAAGATGTGAATAAAAATCCAATGAAATCGATAAAGGATCCATCGAAGTGGATATATCTAAAATTCCCAAAGAAAATAAGTCATCAAAGATGATAATAAATGATGACAATAAATAGGATCATCACGAATCGATTTAAATTGGAAATTCAATCCAAAAAGGCAAATTGGACTAAAACAGCAGGTTCAGTCGACTGAACAGAGTTTTCAGTCGACTGACCCTGTGCTTGGAAATTTTCCAGGTTCAGGAAACTTTCTGTTTCCAGTTTTAGTCGACTGTGCAGAGTTTTTCAGTCGACTGAATCATGCGTGGAAACTCTCGGATTTCAGGTTCAGTCGACTGAACAGAGTTTTCAGTCGACTGAATCATGCCTGGGCTGTTTTTCAGCCTATTCAAATGAAGAGCAAATTCTTCCAAAATGCAACCGGACGAACATTGGCTCTAAGGGTTTATGCCAATCGGCAACCCGACCCTATATGCTCCTCGGTGCATCACTAGAAGCATGATCAAACATCCATAAAAGGATTTTCACACAAATTGACTTAAAAACTCAAAAATCTGAATATTCACAAAACCAATCCAAATCAAGAGTAAATGCACATGAAGAAGTGTTAGGAATTCATACCCAACAACCAAAGATAATTATAGTCATAGATGTGAGATAAAAATCTCACCTTTTTAACTCAAGAACAAGAAGAAGAAGCTCAAATGCAAAGGAAAGGCTAACCACTCTTCACTCTTACTCAACAAGCTTCAATCTAAGAATAAAACACATAATTTCCTAAATTAGGTTTAGGATATTTTCTGAAATTGAAGAGAGAAAGAGTTGGAGAAGAAGAAGAGAAGCTTACGAA
The DNA here is from genome assembly GCA_030765085.1 of Allium cepa. NCBI lineage: Eukaryota > Viridiplantae > Streptophyta > Magnoliopsida > Asparagales > Amaryllidaceae > Allium > Allium cepa. The sequence goes on along the minus strand of CM060932.1, from coordinate 337,185,153 downwards.
TGGGTTCTCATATATTTTGGGGCAAGAACTTGGATTTTGCTGTGGAACTAGGGCTTGGAGTTTTAATTCTTTTTCTCTTCCACCATTGTTGAAAGCTTGAAGAGTTAGGAATTAGAAATGAAGTAATGAAGAGTTGGAGTGGGTAGGGACTGAGTTAGTAAGTGGGTTCAGCCCAAACCAAAGCCCTAAGCGGGAAAAAGTAGCAAAAATCAACTTTCTCCAAACATATCGAAGCTTATACTCAAAAAGGTCGCAAACGTCATTTTAAACTCAATGGGAGTGGTCTCGAGTCCCAATTCGACTGTTTGCAAAAAGTTGCTTTTCGGACCAAAATCCGACGAACGATAAAATATTTAAATAAGATATTTAAATATAAAATCGACAAGTATGCGGGTTGTTACATGTCGTGTGGTCATACGAGAGGTAAATGCGCTGAAATTTATATCAAAATAATAACTGGGTCCAAAAAGCTATCTTCCCCATACGATCGATTTAGGACTCGAAACCTTTTCCATCGCATTCAGAATAGGGGTATAACATTATAAACGCTTAGCGGGATGCCTCGATAGGATGTTAAGTTTTAAAGCTACGAATTCAAGACGGTTGAAATTTAAATTTAAATATTGTATATTGTTTGACCAGTCAAATTTCCTGCAGCCGAGGTTCTCTTCCATCAGCCTGCTTTCTTTCACCATCGTAACGTTTTGTCTTCTCTGTAGCAAGAAATGGCAGGCATGCAAAAATCAAATCACGTCCCCCTTTGTCTTCTGAAGCAGGGCGATGACTCCCTTCTTAAAATCGCATAATCCTCCTTCCTTTCCTCTCAAGTTCAATCAACGAGAAGAAAATAATGGATGATGAATAAATCGTCTACCTTATCTTCGTTTCCCTTTCATTCTTCACGAATTTGAAATCAAAATCAAGTTTCATTCAATTCAAAAAAAAGAGCAAACTTTGGAAAAAAATATAAAGTGAAATCTAGAGCCAGTTATTCTTCCTTCCTAGTTCAATTCAAAGCAATCGACGTGGAGGCAAGCTCGAGCACGGTCGCGAGGCACTGGAGGGGAGCGCACGCGCTCACTCGAGGAGGTGGAGATGTCGGGGCGAAATCACAGTAGTGGTTGGAGTCGCGATCGGAATTCATAGGGTAGGATTGTACGGGGTTCGAATTTGAGACTTCGGGCTCATGGAATAGGTGCGACAGTGTGATAGTGGGACGATGGCTGTGTCGATTGAGTTGGTGACGTGCTCAGGGGGTTCGAGTGGCTACGATTTTCTCGAGTAGGGTAAATTCTTAGTTCGTTTCTGTTTTTTTATTTAAATGTAGACAAAATGTGTATAAACAGAAAAAAATATAAAATAAAATTCTTATAGTAAGGTGTGTGTATATATATGCCAGTTATTTTTTGCAATCCAAAGATTTATATATACATACACAGTAAAGCAGGAAATTTTATATATATAAGATTTCGAAAAAAAATATAGGTATGTAAAAATTAGATTTTTAATCTATATTAGCATATGTAAGAAATAAAATAAGTATCCATAAACATATTTCAATTTACTAGTTTATTTCAAAATAACTATTAAGGTGATTAATTTATTTAATAAACTTATTTAATTATTTTATTTACTAAAATATTTTTAAAAGGGAAGTAGTTAAAATAAAATCACTAGTTAAGTAATTTATAAAATGAGATAAATGGTCTGATTATTTCGATTACTAATAAATCTTATAATGTTATACAAGGTCGTAAATCGTGAAGAAACCAAGTCGAGATTGAAGTAGATTGCAAATTAAAAAGCAAAGGTGAGATTTTCTCACTCATTTGGATTGCCTTGATTAAAATTAAATGTTAAATTTAAATCATTGGATTTTGATTGATAAATTATGATTTATCTGTTGGATGATACTTTATAGTAGTATATATATCGGAGTGATTGATATTCCCGCATTATATAGCGGATGAGACCCTATATGCCCCCGCATAATAGCGGAAGACCCTATATACCACGATATCCCCCTTAAAGTTGGATTTGGAATTTTATTAGTTGACTAACATCTGTGGATGTAGGAAACGGGTTGGAGGGATCCAAAAGGATTCCTCAAGAATATTCATTGTTCATATATATGTTGATATATATTTGATAGATCAATTGATATGGATTATATGTGAATTGAATTATTAGATGTCAAATAGCCTACGAATTGAATTTGTATATTTTTAAACACCATAATAATTAAGTGAAGGAATTTAAAAGGAAAATTTGAAAGAAATTATTTATATTGAAAATTTGATTTATTAAAAAGGGAATTAAGAAGAATAAAGAAATATATAGGATAACTTGGTATTACTTAACCATTTGTAAATTGTTTAAGTAAAGAATTGAACTTAAATTATCTATTAAGGCAAGATGAGATATTGGAATTGATAAATAGATTTGAAATAAAACGGAATTTTATTAAAGGCAAAAATGTTATAATGGAACTATAAATAAAAAATTGGTTTATAAATAAATGAAAAACTCAAGGGAGTTTATAAATTTATAAACGGGGTTTATAAATGAGATAAAATGATATCAGTGGATATGTTGAAAATATAAGTTAATGGTGTGAACTTATATCGAGTTATGGGAATCGCTGGAAGAGAAATAATGGAATATATTTCGAATATGAGAACGGTGATAAATTGGATATGATCGATGGGATACGAATCCAAAGGATTGTATAAATGGAAATGGAAAATATTAGACTTTCTATAAATAGACTTTTATTGAGATAAACTCTAATTTTATAAACAAACCTCGTAAATTAATTACCGACTAGATAAGAACTTTAATACTTTAAGATATTAATGTTTTAGTTTTACCTCAAACCATATTTTTAGAAGTATGTCATTTTTCTTATTCTATAGAGATATATATTTTTTAATTCAATTATAAATCCTCTCGAGATAGGAAGCTAAGTTTATAAAATCGAATAAGATTAGAAGAAGATCATATAGTGGAAATCTAAATAGATTTATATAGCCAAAAATAAGCGAACTTCGAAAGGTGGAATAAAGTTCACAAGGGAAGTAGAAGTGAAACGGAAATTTTAAATAAGTATAAACGGCTTTGGAAATATTAAAAGGAATTGACTAAGGGATTTTTAAAATTTTAGAATTCGTGTGAAATGAGCTTGAAAGTTTACAAATAGAGTTGTATATGATTTTTGGGAAAGAAAAAGAAAATAAGAGAAATCTTTTCTAAGCATTGAATGTAAAATGAAGTGAAGAAAACATTCTAAGTGTCGGACAAAGGTTAAGAATTTGTTCCGTAATAATAGAAGTGATTTGAAAACTATTTTTCAAAATGTTGAAATATGGGAATAATATCATGAGTAGATATTTTGAGATAAATAATTTGGGAAATTATTTAAGGCCTAATGGTTGTTTATGAATGTTATTTGATTGTTAAATAATCGACTATCAATATTGACGAATGCGTTGATCGTTTCGAAGAGACCGGGATCGGATTTAATTATTCGAAAACCACTTTGATCCGGTTTGAAACGTTTATGAAGGAAGACCGTGAAGATGAAGAAGACAGTGTTTCGGTTTGTCTAGACCTAGGGCAACTTGTATTGAGGAATGCTATCAGAACAACATCAGGAGGACGATGAGCATTCTAAGTGAAACTCGTTCTAAAAGGGTAAGCATAGCCTCAAGCCTCATCAACCGGGAATTGCTAAAACAGGGGAGGTGTAGCAAGGCAAAGTGGGTAGCGCCCAATTAGATTAAGATTTTCCCTGTCTATAGGTCCCTTTTTATTTTGGTAGTGTGGCGGTTGGTCGCTCCAACCGTGGGGTGATCTTATTCGAACTATCCAGTAAGGGGTAGCTCCTATCTTGTATTGCAGGGGTTCAGGAGTGGTCCTCAGTACTCTGATCTAGACCAGGTACTATGACGGGCGGTACCCTAGTAGCCCTGCAATTGTATGGAATCCAATCTCCAATAAGCGCTTGTGTGGTTTTGATTGTGTCCAACTATTGCTGGAACGTGAGATGCAAGCATTTCAGCTAGATTCTTTTTTTACTTTCTATAGACACCACTATAATATCAGACGAATTTGATAAAAAAAAATGGTTATCGTAAGGTAAAAACCCGGCATATTTATGGTGTGGTCTTACTAGATACCTTTGTTTCAAAGGATATTCAACATATAATAATCCAACTGGGTGTGGTTTTCTCATGCTGGTTTTCCAGACTGACTCGGGTGTTGTTTTATTATGATGCTCGGGTCAGATCGAATTGAACAAATCTAGGATAATATGCTATGGTGCTTAGGAGGCGAGCTGGATGACAAAGACGTATCTCTGTACTTGAATTATTACTTCTACTGCGTAAGGAAAGATAATAAGCTGTCTAAAGTGATGATTGATTGTTGTGCTCTGATAATGGTATGTATATATAACAGTACATATTTCTTTGTATTTAAAAGTTGTTGGTGTATATTACATTTTTTTCTGCTGCGATTGTGAGACACTGATTGTCACGATCTGATTTTTTCGACCTTCGAAAGTTGACATCAATACACCCTTTGTATTAACATGGCGGACAATCGAATGCCGAAAGTACCAAACCGTAAGGGAAAAAGAAGAAAGAGGTAGAAGAAGAAATAGAAACAACATCAGAATCTCACAAACGCCACGGAACAAATATAATACACAAATAACAGCATTTTTATGCAACGAAAGATTGGAACTGTCAATATATATATATATACACACACACACACATACAAGATATCAGAGTACAATGAATCTGGACAGTTGTAAATACTTGATCCTGTATACTAATACGGTCTCTAATACACCACGGAAGTCAATATGTCTCTGTCACCCAGCTCGTCTCCTGAGCTCCAGAATGTCCTAACCTAAAAATCTGTAACACTCGGTGTAACATAAAGTAACACCCGAGTCAGGCTGGAAACCAGCGTGAGTAAACCTCTTAAATTTAAAATACTGGAGTTGTAAAATTGTCTTTGAAAATCAAGGTAACTAGTTCGACATTACGAGTTCTTACCTTGTTATAACCAACACTTGTTGCTAAATCCATTATTTAAAATAATATCTAAGCTCAGTTACTTATTCAAACATAGTCAGATTTGCTTAACTTATTTAATTCCAACCTATTTGATTCTAAAAATCAAACCCATAAAGATTGAAGTAGTTATTAAATCGAAGTGGTTTCGGATATCACTGGTATCCGATCTCAGTCTCTTCAAATTCAAACACCATCTTTTAAGCCAAGTTGTTTTTAACAAACAATTCAATTTTTTAGAATGTCAACCTCATAAAAATTCCATCACAATATCTATTCAAACATCTCACATTTAACTGTTCGTTTCAGGTTATCCCAATTTAAACTGATCATAGACTAGATTAACTAGTTACACAAATCAATAATTTACTTAAACGGAATTAATTAATTATTTTCAAATTATGTCTAAATTATCATTAAAATAATTCCACACCATTTTATTTTATTCTAATTAATAATCTAGAATTAACTAATAATTTGCAAGTATAATTAACGTATGACCTTTAACAAATTAAATGTTAGATCATTTCATTTTAACATTAACTATTAACTAATTACAACTAATAAACCTTTGTAATTAACAAATAATTAATATAATTACCTTAACTTAATTAATTTTAAATTCAAATTATTTTACTATCCTATCCATTACACTTCTAAGGTTTAAGTTAACACTGGGTCTTTAAATTACTTAATTAAAATAACAATAACTAATTACATTGAAACCATTTTCTTTTCATTTTCTTTCCATTTTCTTTCTTTCCAAAATCCAATGCTTTTAATTTTGATATCACAAAATATCCAAAATATATTCAGCCAAGGAATCTATAGCATTCAATAGCTTAAATTTTCAATATAATCTATCACAGATTATCAAATAAATCACAATCACGGACTATGAAAATAAATTTCAATATTTTCGAGGGATCCAGTTGGATCCCTTCAACCTGTTTTTCCTGCATCCACAGATGTTAGCACAATATAAAAAAACCAATCCCACTTCGAGGTGGGATATCGCGGTATAAAGGGTCATTCGCTATTATGCGGGGCGCAAAAGGTCTCATCCGCAATATAATGCGGGAATATGTATCACTCCAATATGTATATACTACTACACATAATATCACATCCAGACTGATAATAATTATCAATTCAAGAAATCAACCGATAATTTAATTTAACTGGTTAAATTAATCGGTAATCTAGTTTGAGTGAGATTTTGTAACGACCCGTAAATTTCGACAATTAAGGTTGTTAATTAAATAGGATTTTGTAAAAATAAAAAAAAGGCGATAAATTAGTATTGAAATGAAATCCAATTTGAAGAAATAGTGGAAACCATTATAATTTGTTAATTAAATTTGATTTGTGAAATTAATACTGGAAGAAATAAATTGGAAATAGTATTTATGAAATAATAACTTAACTTGAATTGCAACTATATAAATGAAAGTAAATTTTATTAAGTGGATGTCAACATTTAATAAATTAATTAAAATAAAATCTAAATACATGTTTGGATAGAATCAATAATTGATGGATTAAATGGTAAGTCATTAGAATTTAATTCTATAAAATTTGGAAACTGAATGCAATGTAAAGTAATAAGGTTAGTGCAATACCATTAATGAATGGAATGAAATGGGACTAATATAAATGTATATTAGGTTATAAATCAATTTGAATGAAAAAAACGTTAATATTGATTGATAAATAAATATACAAGTATATTAAAGGTTATAATATTGGGTTACTCGTAAATTCACTCATTTAACAATAAAGATAATTAGATGTGCCTTGATGATAACTAATAACATAACGTGTAACAACCCCCATATTTATCGAGTTTATATTTAAATATTTTATTTAAATATTATATCGTTAATCGGATTTTGGTCCGAAAAGCTACTTTTTGCAAACGGTCAAACTAGGACTCGAGACCATTTCCATTGAGTTCGAAATGCCGTTTACAACTTTTTTAAGTATAAACATCGATAGGTTTGGAGTTAGTGAAATTTCACTAACTTTTCCCGCTTTGGACTTTGGGTTAGTTTAGCCTATTAAGCCCAAGTTCTAACCCCCTTCTCCTCACTCTTCATAAATTCCTAACTAACTTGAAATTTGCATTAATGGTGAAGAGAATGAGAAATTAAAACTTCAAGCTCAAATTTAATTGCTAATCCAACATTCAACTCCAAATTCAAGTAGAAGATATTGGATTCAAGCTTTGGATTGCTTCTCCATTGGCTTCAAGCTTCATCTTCATCCATTTTAGTGAAAAGGTGAGATTTTTATCTTTGATCGGAATTAAATTTGGAATGGGTACATTTGACGATATGAATCACTTACTCTAGTCTATAACTATATTGGACTGTTGGGAATGATTCCCTATCACTTTTGCATGCACATTTGCATTTGGTTTGGATTGTATTGGCGAAAAACTCCAATTTTTATCGTTTTTGTGAATTTTCTGCATTTAGGTCGTTCTGGCCATTTTCGTGAGTTCGGAGTTAGGTCGCTCGCGAGCTAACTCTTAAGTCGCTCGCGTGTTATCGCACTAGGTCGCACTGAACGTATTGTCATCTCGGAATTAGGTCGTTGGGCTTTAGGTCGTAGGTCGTTTGGCTTTAGGTCGTAGGTCGTTTGTCCTATAGGTCATTAGGTCGCTAACACTTAGGTCGTTTCTGGCCTTAAACCCCCCCTCTGCAGCGTTAGGTCGCTCGGTTTCCCCCAAGCCACTAGGTCAGTAGCTCGTTATCGAGCTTAGGTCGTAGGTCGCTCGGCCTTCATTCCTTAGGTCGTCCAACGTGCAACTCAGCCTCCATTCCTTAAGTCGCTACAGGATAGCTCGTGCGCCTCGAAGCTAAGTCGTTTTCCCCTAGGTCGCTGGACCATTGGGTCGTTCAACCTTTAAGTCGCTCGCGTGTTAAAACCCTTAGGTCGCTTGCGTGATAAACTCTTAGGTCGCTCGCATGTGAGACTTGTTAGGTCGCGGGATCATTAGGTCGTTCGGCCCCAAATTACTAGGTCACTCGCTTAAGTCGCTCATCCCACTAGGTCGCATGACCATTAGGTCGCGTCCTCCTAGGTCGCACGCTAACCTCGTTAGGTCGCTTGGCCATTTAAGTTAGGTCGCATGACCACAGGGTTGCTCGAGTTAGGTCGCTTGACTCCTTAGACCCCTAGGTCGCAACCATTAGGTCGCTCGACCCTATCCCCCTTAGGTCGTTAGGCCTCATTTTGTCTTCACTAGGTCGTACCGTTTTGGACGGGGTGCTGCCCCCTGGACACCCGCGACCTGACCGGGCAGGTCGAACCCCGTAGCGGTGGCGTTGCTCCCGCACCCCCACCTAGGGGGGTTGCCACCCCTCCGGACCCCCCCTCCGTATGGGATCTTATATGAAAAATATTCAACAGAACTTGCTTTGTTGAGATGCTGAGTTGACCATTCTTCGAGACAACTTTAGAAATATGAAGGTTTCAATACTAGTGGTAAATATCAAAACTTTTCATCAAAATGATTTCAACTTTATTTTCAAATACCAAACTCGTTTATAAAACCGTTCTCCAGTCTATTAGTATATACAAACCTTTACCTCACTCGGATGAGAAATCTAATTAAAAGGCCTAGTAAAACAAGTGGTATGAAACGCTTGCGTTTGCTTCGTCGATTAATTCTTGGACTTGTTCCATTGAACCTCTTGTGACAATTTTCTAGTGAAGATTTATAGTTTGTTCGTAAATATTTAAGTTAAGAAAGTGGCTATGGGACATGAAGCTAAACTTTTATATTTACTAGCTTAGTGTAATTGACACTTCTCGTTGATCATGACGATCATTCTTATGATTTAGACTAGCAATTGTGCGATGTCTCTTGTTTGCTTGGTTAGACTAGACGCCACTTGTGTGATTTCATTCACACATACCTTTTTACCTTCTTGGTTAGTCTAGACACCACTTGTGTGATTTCACTCACACATACGTTTTTGTTTGCGAGGTTAGACTAGACACCAGTTGTGTGATTTCACTCACACATACCTTTTTGATTTTTGGTTAGTCTAGACCTCATCTTTTCGACTCACACATATGGGGTAGCTCCCCATGGTCTTTGGACCGTCATGTGATAGGCCTCTTTCTTTTTCATGATTTTCTCGATTTCTTGTGTTGATTTCCGGAATTTATGTCACGGACTTGTTATGAGTACAAGTTTTGGGTATGATACCCTTTTGGATCTTTGAGAAGATTCTTGTTATATTGATTAATCTCTTGTTGATTATCATTTACATACTTATTGTAGTATGATGTTATGGATATTATTCTCATATGCCATTTCTCTTATTTTATATCATGTCGTCTGATATTTATAGCTAGACTGATCTATTTATTATTTTCTTATAAATAATACTCGGGTCAGACCGAGATGTTACAGGTGCTTTTGCTTGACTTCTCCCCCAGTGATTCACTACACAAACTTTTGGCTACTTGTTTAGATTAGCAGTTTTTGTTGTATACACTTGAGACATAGACTCATAGTTGTATTCTTTTGTATAGCACGTGTTGCTATTCTTTTGTATTATTGTGGATCTTTTTGACCACTACTCTGATGTACACTTTCATGTGTTAGTTATATATTCATATCTTCTTCCGTCTTTGTGATATGGATGTCTGTGACTGATTTGTGTTATGCTTATTTCTATGTTTGTTTCCGAAGATTATTTATAGCCACCGTGTGATAAGCAATCACATGGATGGTCGCTCTTCAACAGCCTTATTCTCCGTGCTAGTTGACAGCACTACACCATAACTTAACAAGGATCATCGTCCTAAGTCTATCTTAACAATGTAGAATAATGTAGAATAACTTAACAAGGATCATCGTCCTAAGTCTATCTTAGGAGTTATACCATAGGATTAATTCGAGTCTTCGTACCGATTCATCCTATTTCCTTTATGATTCCTTGTTTTATCTATCAAGATTGCTTGATATTCATTGGTGAATAACCTTCTTCCTTCTTCCTTCTCTTCTTTCTTTCTTAAAGGAAGAGAATGTCTAGACCAGGCCATCCCAGAACTGGATCATCTAGTGCTGCTCCACAGGATGGAGTTTTTATGACTGCTCAACAGCTTCTTGATTTAGTAACAAATGCTCAAGCAGCTGGAGCTAACCCGGAACCTACTCACCCAAAGTCGGGATTTGCATGCTTGTGCAGCGATTACACCAACTTGGGTGCGAAGCCTTTCAAAGGTTCGGAAACGATCATCGAGGTCCAGGCTTGGTTAAAATCATGCGATCGAATCTTTTCTTGCATGAACCTTATCTCCACCGCATTCAGGTGGCTTCCAGCATGCTCCAGGAGAGAGCATTGGACTGGTACGAACTCCTTATTTCAGAAATTAATGAAGCAGATCTCACCTGGGAGCAATTTCAGGGACGCTTCGAGTTAAAGTTTGTACCAGAAGCTGGGAAAGTAACCTTGGCTCGACGTTTTATAGACCTTGTTCAAGGTCAATCCTCTGTGACTGATTACGTCGCAGCCTTCGAGTCGCTTTCCAAATATGGGGTTGAATACATGAACACCCCATTGAAGAAGAACCAGACGTTCGTTTATGGATTAAATAAGAATCTTAAGAAGCCACTACTCCTAAAACTAGAAGTCGCATTTGATCAACTCGTCGATATCGCTCTTCGTCTTGAAGAGGCTGGTAGAGAGAGTGATGTTGAAGTGAAAGGCGCTAAACCAAACTTCAACAACAAGAAGAGGTCAAACAAATTCAAGGGTCCTTATCCCAACAAAAAGGGTAAGCAAGCAACTCCTGCTGCAAAGGCTCCTTCTCCTAGTGGTGCGAGATGCTTCAACTGTGGATCTGGGGATCATTTTGCGAATAAGTGCTCAAAGCCCAAATCTTGTCACTATTGTAAGAGCCCATATCATTTCATGCATCAATGCCTCAAACTTGAAGCCAAGAAGGAGGGAAAGTTAAATGTGGCTCAAGCCCCTGGCAACACATCTCGTGGCCAAGGTATTTCTCATTCCATTCTTGATGGTATTATTTTATTTCATGATAAACCTATTAGGGTTCTCTTTGATACGGGTGCATCTCATTCTTTTATATCAAAGGAACTTGTCAATACTTTTTCTTTAAGTGTTGATGCTTTAATGACTTCTTTGAGAATTGCGAATCCGGTTGGTGGATCCGCAACTCTTAGTTTGCTTTGTAGAAATGTGGAGATTATTTTATGTGATTTTTCTTTCCTAGCCGATTTGCATGTTATGCGTTACTTAGGCTTTGGAATGATTTTGGGTATGGACTGGCTTAACCATTATGAAGCTCATATCCTGTGTCCTGAGCGGACTATTTATCTCCGACATCCGCAATCTGTAAATCAGATTTCTATTATTCTAAAAGATTCGGATTCCACTTTGACTTCATCTATATATTCTTTAAATCCTCGTGATGATGATAATGAGGAGGATATCATTTCCCGTATTCACATCATTCGTGAATATTCCGACATATTTGAGCCCGTTTTAGGATTACCACCTAAGCGAGCAATTGAGTTCGAAATTAATCTTATCCCTGGATGTGACGCCCCACCTCTATACCCACGCTAGCCAAGAACACTACGGAGTAATGTTGTCGACTAGCACGGAGAATAAGGCTGTTGAGGAGCGACCATCTGTATAATTGCTTTGTGCGAGTACCGGTATGCCAGATAAAAATATAACTTTTCATCTCTAGAGGAAATCCGACATACAGATACAAACTCAAAGCTATCACACAGTGGCTATATAAAATCTTCGGAAACAAATATAGAAATAAACATAACATAAATCAGTCACAGATAATTCATATCACAAAGGCGGAAGAACATATGAATATATAATCAACACATGGCAGTGTATATCAGAGTTGTGGTCTAAAAAGATCCACAATATCACAAAAGAATAGTTACATGAACTACACAAAAGAATAAGTATACGTTATGGAGTCTATATCTCAAATGTATACAACAGAAACTACTAATCTAAGTAGTTAACCAAAAGTAAGAGAAATCAATCCCAAGAGAGAAGTCAAGCAGAAGCATCTGTAACATCTCGGTCTGACCCGAGTATTATTTAATAAGAAAATAATAAACGGATCAGTCTAACTATAAATATCAGATGAAACGATATAGAATCAGAGTTATGACTAAACACATAATAATCACAAGGCCAAGCTGTGATATATAAGTAGTTGATAATCAACAAGAGATTAATCAATAATACAAAATCTACACAAGAATCCAAGAAGTGTCATGCTCTTTATTTTGTTCATCAAACCACAAATTTTGACGATAATATTCATAATGGCATACTACTATAAGTATGTAAATGATAATCAACAAACGATTAATCAATATCAAAGAATCTTCTCAAAGATCCAAAAAGGGTATCATACCCAAAACTTGTATTCACAACAAGTTAATGACACACGAAATCACCTATGCACAAGAATTGATAAACCATATCAATAGAAATCACAAAGTTGGTGAAACATAAATTCCAGAAATCAACACAAGAAATCCAGTCAATGACACACGAATTCACCTATGCACAAGAATTGATAAATCATATCAATATAAATCACAAAAATAGGTGAAGAAGAAAATTCTAGAATTCGACACACGAAATCCAGAAATCACACAAAATAAGGGGGGGAGGCCTATCACATGAACGGGAGCATGAAAACTCACCAACAGCTGTAACACATGAACGAGAAGCTATCTCATGGTAGCTAGCCATTAATTTGCCACACGAATGGTCCGAAGACCTGACACACGAATGGTCCGAAGACCGTGGGTAGCTACCCCACAAATTTGACACACGAACGGGGTTTAGTCTCCCACGCAGACAAAGAGACATCGCACATTGCTAGTCTAAATCACAAAAATGATCGTCATGATCATCGAGAAGTGTCAATTACACTAAGCTAGTAAATATAAAAGTTTAGCTTCATGTCCCTTAACCACTTGCTTAACTTAAACATTTACGAACAAACTGTAAATCTCCACTAGAAGAATGTCACAAGAGTTTCAATCGAACAAGTCCAAGAATTAACCAACAAAGTGAACGCAAGCGTTTCATACCACTTGTTTTACTAAGTCGTTTAATTAGATTTCTCATACGAGTGAGGTAAAGGTTTATATATACTAATAGATTGGAAAACGGTTTTATAAACGAATTTGGTATTAAAATAGTATTGAAATCGTTTGAGGAAAGAGTTTTGATATTTACTACTAGTATAGAAAACCTTTATATTTTTAAAGTGACAAAGCACAAGGGGGATTGTAAGAACAATCAATCACAAAAATTCACATACGAAGACGTGAATAAAATCCAAAGAAATCGATAAAGGGTCCATCGAAATGGATATTCAAAAATCCCTAAAAAGAGTCATCAAAGTTATAATAGATGATAACAAAAAATAGGATTATCACGAATCGATTTAAATTGGAAATTCAATCCAAAAAGGCAAATTGGACACAAATAGCAGGTTCAGTCGACTGAACAGAGTTTTCAGTCGACTGACCCTGTGCCTGGAAATTTTCCAGGTTCAAGAAACTTTCTGTTTCCAGTTTCAGTCGACTGTGCAGAATTTTTCATTCGACTGAATCATGCCTGGAAACTCTCGGGTTTCAGGTTCAGTCGACTGAACAGAGTTTTCAATCGACTGAATCATGCCTGGGCTGTTTTTTAGCCTTAATCAAATGAAGAGCAAACTCTTTCAAAATGCAACCGGACGAACCTTGGCTCTAAGGGTTTATGCCAATCGGCAACCCGGCCCTATATGCTCCTCGGTGCATCACTAGAAGCATGATCAAACATCAATAAAAGGATTTCACACAAATTGCCTTAAAAACTCAAAAATTGGAATATTCACAAAACCAATCCAAATCAAGAGCAAATGCACATGAAGAAGTGTTAGGAATTTATACCCAACAACCAAAGATAATTATAGTCATAGATGTGAGATAAAAATCTCACCTTTTCTCAAAATCAAACAAGAAGAAGCTTGAAAGCAAATGGAGAATCAACCTCTCTTCAACACAACTCAATTGAGCTTGAATCTAAGCTCAAAAACAAGAACATTCCTGAAATTAGGTTTAGGAATTTCTAAAATTGGTAAGAGAATAAGTTGGAGAAGAAGAAGAGAAGCTTACCAATGGGTTCTTCTTGAGTTTGGAGCTAGGAATTTGATTTGCAAGGAAAACTAGGGTTTTGGAATTTTAATTTCCAATCTCTCCCACCATTAATACTCTAAAAACTGAAATGAGAAGAGAATGAGGGTGAGTGGGGAAGAGTGGCTCAGATTTGAGCATAAGTTAACATAGGGCTGAGCCCAAACCAAACCCAAAGTAAAAAGTAGCAGAAATCAACTTTCTCCAAACATATCGAAGCTTATACTCAAAAAGGTCGCAAACGGCATTTTAAACTCAATGGGAGTGGTCCCAAGTCCTAATTCGACCGTATGCAAAAAGTAGCTTTTCGGACTAAAATTCCGACTAACGATGAAATATTTAAATAAAATATTTAAATATAAAACCGATAAATATGCGGGTTGTTACAGACTCCCCTCCTTAAAGAAATTGCGTCCTCGCAATATTTTAAGAAGAAGATATATAGTAACAACCATAAACGCATATTCAACACAAAAGAAGTTCGAAATAAGAAGTTCACCTCAAAGAGCACGAGAAAGTAAGTCCGGATGTGTACGCTCGATGAACTCTCTAGATTCCCAAGAACGATCTTTAGGATTTGAAGACCATTGAACTTTAACAAGCGGAACATCTTTATTTCGAAGTCGTTTGACTTCCGAAGCAATGATACGAATAGGATGTTGCTTATAAGTTAAATTAGGCGAAACTTCAATCTCTTCCACAACACCGGGCTCAAGAATAGAATCGGAATCTCGAAGACATTTCCGAAGTTGAGAAACGTGAAACACGTCATGCATACAGAAAACTGAGCCGGTAATAAAAGGCGATAAGCCATGGAACCAATTCGTTCAGTGATAGGAAATGGCCCGATATATCGTGGCGCTAACTTTCCCGAGCGACTGAAACGCACAACACCTTTCATAGGTGACACATGAATGAACACAAGATCTCCCACAGAAAATTCTAACTTCCTTCTCCGGTTATCGGCATAGGATTTTTGTCTACTCTGGGCTTCTTTCATCCTATGACGAATAAGTTCAATCTTCTCTGTGGAATCACGAATAAAATCTGGACCTAAAACCAGCTTCTCACCGGCCTCAAGCCAACAAGAAGGAGATCGGCATGGCCTTCCGTAGAGTGCCTCGAAAGGTGCCATACCAATACTAGATTGGAAGCTATTATTATAAGAAAATTCAACAAGTGAAATATGATCTTCCCAACTTCCACCAAAATCAAGAACACAAGCACGAAGAAGATCTTCAAGAGTTTGATTCACACGCTCAGTTTGTCCATCGGACTGGGGGTGATAAGCGGTGCTAAAATTAAGCTTCGTTCCTAAAGCTTTTTGAAGACTCTTCCAAAATCCACTAGTAAACAATGGATCACGGTCACTAACAATAGAAGTAGGAACACCATGCAATTTAACAATTTCTTTGATAAATATTTTCGCCACGAGATGTGTTGCCAGGGGCTTGAGCAACATTAAGCTTTCCCTCCCTCCTATTTTGAAGTTTGGGACACACATGCATAAAATGGTCCGGGCTCTTGCAATAGCGACAAGTACGAGGCTTTGAACACTTGTTCGCAAAATGGTCTTTCGAACCGCAATTATAGCATTTCCCTTGAGTAGAGGAAAAGGTCTTTTCAGTAGGAGTTGATTGCCTCCCTTTCTTATTGGGATAAGGGCCTTTGAATTTGCTTGGCCTCTTCTTGTTGTTGAAGTTTGGTTTGGAACCCACCACTTCAACATCATTCTCTCTATCCGCCTCTTCAAGACGAAGAGCGATATCAACGAGTTGGTCGAAAGAAACTTCTAACTTTAGAAGTAATGGCTTCTTGAGACTTTTGTTTAAGCCATAAACAAATCTCTGATTCTTCTTCAGAGGGGTGTTGATGTATTCAACCCCATATTTGGAAAGCGACTCGAAGGAGGCGACGTAATCAGTCACGGAGGACTCATCTTGAACAAGGTCTATAAATCGTCGAGCCAATGTCACTTTTTCTGCTTCTGGTACGAATTTTAACTCGAAGCGCTCTCGGAATTTCTCCCAGGTGAGATCCGCTTCATTAATCTCAGAAATAAGAAGTTCGTACCAGTCCAATGCTCTTTCTCGGAGCATACTAGAGGCCACCTGAACTCGGTGAAGGTCAATAAGATTCATGCGAGAAAAGATTCGATCGCATGACCTTAGCCAGGCCTGTACTTCAATAACAGTTTCGAAACCTCTGAATGGCTCCCCACCCAAATTAGTGTAATCGCTACACAAGCGTGCAAATCCCGACTTTGGGTGAGTAAGTTCCGGGTTAGCTCCAGCTGCTTGAGCATTTGTCACTAAATCAAGAATTTGTTGAGCAGTCATAAAAACTCCATCCTGGGGCGGAGTGCTAGATGGCACGGCTCAGGGGCGGCCAGGTCTAGACATTTCTCTTCCCTTAGAAAGAAAGAAGAGGAAGAAAAAGGTCATTCACCAAATTGAATATCAAGCAATCTTGATAGACAAAACAAGGAATCATAAATGAAAATAGGATAGGACGGTACGTAGACCCGAATAAAATCCTAAAGCACGACTCCTAAGAAAGACTTAGGACGATGATCCTTGTTATAATATTCCATATTGTTCCGAAGTTTGGCTCTGATACCAAGCTGTGACGCCCCACCTCTATACCCACGCTAGCCAAGAACACTACGGAGTAATGCTGTCGACTAGCACGGAGAATAAGGCTGTTGAGGAGCGACCATCTGTATAATTGCTTTGTGCGAGTACCGGTATGCCGGATAAAAATATAACTTTTCATCTCTAGAGGAAATCCGACATACAGATACAAACTCAAAGCTATCACACAGTGGCTATATAAAATCTTCGGAAACAAATATAGAAATAAACATAACATAAATCAGTCACAGATAATTCATATCACAAAGGCGGAAGAAGATATGAATATATAATAAACACATGGCAGTGTATATCAGAGTTGTGGTCTAAAAAGATCCACAATATCACAAAAGAATAGTTACATGAACTACACAAAAGAATAAGTATACGTTATGGAGTCTATATCTCAAATGTATACAACAGAAACTACTAATCTAAGTAGTTAACCAAAAGTAAGAGAAATCAATCCCAAGAGAGAAGTCAAGAAGAAGCACCTGTAACATCTCGGTCTGACCCGAGTATTATTTAATAAGAAAATAATAAACGGATCAGTCTAACTATAAATATCAGATGAAACGATATAGAATCAGAGTTATGACTAAACACATAATAATCACAAGGCCAAGCTGTGATATATAAGTAGTTGATAATCAACAAGAGATTAATCAATAATACAAAATCTACACAAGAATCCAAGAAGTGTCATGCTCTTTATTTTGTTCATCAAACCACAAATTTTGACGATAATATTCATAATGGCATACTACTATAAGTATGTAAATGATAATCAACAAACGATTAATCAATATCAAAGAATCTTCTCAAAGATCCAAAAAGGGTATCATACCCAAAACTTGTATTCACAACAAGTTAATGACACACGAAATCACCTATGCACAAGAATTGATAAACCATATCAATAGAAATCACAAAGTTGGTGAAACATAAATTCCAGAAATCAACACAAGAAATCCAGTCAATGACACACGAATTCACCTATGCACAAGAATTGATAAATCATATCAATAGAAATCACAAAAATAGGCGAAGAAGAAAATTCTAGAATTCGACACACGAAATCCAGAAATCATACAAAATAAGGGGGGAGGCCTATCACATGAACGGGAGCATGAAAACTCACCAACAGCTGTAACACATGAACGAGAAGCTATCTCATGGTAGCTAGCCATTAATTTGACACACGAATGGTCCGAAGACCTGACACACGAATGGTCCGAAGACCGTGGGTAGCTACCCTACAAATTTGACACACGAACGGGGTTTAGTCTCCCACGCAGACAAAGAGACATCGCACATTGCTAGTCTAAATCACAAAAATGATCGTCATGATCATCGAGAAGTGTCAATTACACTAAGCTAGTAAATATAAAAGTTTAGCTTCATATCCCATAATCACTTGCTTAACTTAAACATTTACGAACAAAATGTAAATCTCCACTAGAAGAATGTCACAAGAGTTTCAATCGAACAAGTCCAAGAATTAACCAACAAAGTGAACGCAAGCGTTTCATACCACTTGTTTTACTAAGTCGTTTAATTAGATTTCTCATACGAGTGAGGCAAAGGTTTATATATACTAATAGATTGGAAAACAGTTTTATAAACGAATTTGGTATTAAAATAGTATTAAAATCGTTTGAGGAAAGAGTTTTGATATTTACTACTAGTATAGAAAACCTTTATATTTTTAAAGTGACAAAGCACAAGGGGGATTGTAAGAACAATCAATCACAAAAATTCACATACGAAGACGTGAATAAAATCCAAAGAAATCGATAAAGGGTCCATCGAAATGGATATTCAAAAATCCCTAAAAAGAGTCATCAAAGTCATAATAGATGATAACAACAAATAGGATTATCACGAATCGATTTAAATTGGAATTTCAATCCAAAAAGGCAAATTGGACACAAACAGCAGGTTCAGTCGACTGAACAGAGTTTTCAGTCGACTGACCCTGTGCCTAGAAATTTTCCAGGTTCAGGAAACTTTCTGTTTCCAGTTTCAGTCGACTGTGCAGAATTTTTCAGTCGACTGAATCATGCCTGGAAACTGTCGGGTTTCAGGTTCAGTCGACTGAACAGAGTTTTCAGTCGACTGAATCATGCCTGGGCTGTTTTTTAGCCTTAATCAAATGAAGAGCAAACTCTTCCAAAATGCAACCGGACGAACCTTGGCTCTAAGGGTTTATGCCAATCGGCAACCCGGCCCTATATGCTCCTCGGTGCATCACTAGAAGCATGATCAAACATCCATAAAAGGATTTCACACAAATTGCCTTAAAAACTCAAAAATTGGAATATTCACAAAACCAATCCAAATCAAGAGCAAATGCACATGAAGAAGTGTTAGGAATTTATACCCAACAACCAAAGATAATTATAGTCATAGATGTGAGATAAAAATCTCACCTTTTCTCAAAATCAAACAAGAAGAAGCTTGAAAGCAAATGGAGAATCAACCTCTCTTCAACACAACTCAATTGAGCTTGAATCTAAGCTCAAAAACAAGAACATTCCTGAAATTAGGTTTAGGAATTTCTGAAATTGGTAAGAGAATAAGTTGGAGAAGAAGAAGAGAAGCTTACCAATGGGTTCTTCTTGAGTTTGGAGCTAGGAATTTGATTTGCAAGGAAAACTAGGGTTTTGGAATTTTAATTTCCAATCTCTCCCACCATTAATACTCTAAAAACTGAAATGAGAAGAGAATGAGGGTGAGTGGGGAAGAGTGGCTCAGATTTGAGCATAAGTTAACATAGGGCTGAGCCCAAACCAAACCCAAAGTAAAAAGTAGCAGAAATCAACTTTCTCCAAACATATCGAAGCTTATACTCAAGAAGGTCGCAAACGGCATTTTAAACTCAATGGGAGTGGTCCCGAGTCCTAATTCGACCGTATGCAAAAAGTAGCTTTTCGGACTAAAAATCCGACTGACGATGAAATATTTAAATAAAATATTTAAATATAAAACCGATAAATATGCGGGTTGTTAAACTGGAGCTCAACCTATTACTCATCCTCCTTATCGCATGTCCAATAAGGAGAATGAAGAGATGCATAAACAATTATCCGAATTGGAGACGAAGCAATTTATTCGCTCTAGTTCCTCACCTTGGGGAGCTTCAGCTATTTTCGTAAAGAAATCCGACGGTACGCTTAGGCTTTGCGTTGACTATCGCAAGCTTAACGATCTTACTATTAAAAATAAATATCCTTTACCTCGGATTGATGCTCTATTTGATCAGCTAAGTGGTGCTAAGGTCTTTTCGCAATTAGACTTGGCTACCGGTTTTCACCATCTTCGTATTGCAGAGGATAGCGTTCCTTTGACATCGTTCTGTACTCGGTATGGATCTTATGAATGGCTAGTTATGCCATTTGGTTTAACGAATGCTCCGGCTTATTTCGTTGACCTCATGAATCGAGTTTTCAAAGATTTCCTCGATCGGTTTGTTCTCATTTTTATTGATGATATTCTTGTGTATTCTAAAACCGAGGAGGAACATGAAAAACATCTGCGGGTTGTATTGGAAACTCTTAGGAGTAATCAGTTAAAGGCAAAATTTTCTAAATGCCACTTTTGGCAATCTCGTGTGAAGTTTCCCGGTCATATTATTTCCGAATCCGGAATTTCCGTGGATCCTTTAAAGATTGAAGCGATTCAAGATTGGAAAAGACCTGAGAGTGTGACTGAAATCCGTAGCTTTCTCGGGTTGGCGGGCTATTACCGTCGTTTTATTAAAGACTTTTCTAAGATTGTCGTGCCTCTCACTGGCTTGACTAAGAAAGGAGTTAAATACATTTGGTCGGAAAAATGTGAAGCTTCTTTTCAGAAATTGAAAGAACTCCTTTCCGATGCTCCTATTCTCGTTATTCCCGAAGGGAATCAAGATTTTATTGTTTATGCCGATGCTAGTCGAGTTGGTTTGGATGCCGTTCTTATGCAAAAAGACGTGTTATTGCTTATGCTTCTAGGCAATTGAAGCCGGCCGAGACTAGATATGCCACACATGATTTAGAACTCGCGGCTATTGTTTTCGCCCTTCGAATGTGGCGTCATTATCTATTGGGAGAGAAATTTATTCTTTACACGGATCATAAATCTTTGAAATATTTATTTTCTCAAAAAGAACTTAATTTACGTCAACAGCGTTGGCTCGAGTTCCTTGCACCTTACGATCTTGATATTCTTTATACCCCCGGTATGGGTAATCGTGTCGCCGATGCTCTTAGCCGTAAGCAACAACCAGTTGTTTCTGTGATGATATCCGAATGGAACGATCTTGAGATCTTATCCACTTGTGAGATTCGAGAGCGCGTATCCGATTTATGCTCATCATTTGTTTTATGTAGCCTTGAGGCTCATCCTTCTCTCTTAGACCGCATTCTTGAAGCTCAAAGGCTAGATCCTGAATTGGTTCTTCTTGACCAAAATATTAAGGATAGAATTGATATTGAAGGTTTGAAAGACTTTGATATTGATTCTCGTGGCGGCATTCAAAAATTTGGTAGACTTATCGTACCAAATATTGGAAATCTTCGTAGAGATATTTTAGAAGATTCTCATCATTTTAAATTTACCATTCACCCCGGTAGCAGTAAAATGTATGCTGATATGAAGCGACTTTATTATTGGGAGGGAATGAAATCCGACATCGCTAACTTTATTAAGTGTTGCATGACTTGCCAGCTTGTCAAAGCCGAACATCAAAGGCCCGGTGGGTTATTGCAACCTTTAGAAATTCCAATTTGGAAGTGGGATCAAATTTCCATGGACTTTATAGATGGCCTTCCCCGTTCTCGTTCGGGTCATGATAGCTTATGGGTAACTCTTGATAGACTTACTAAATCCGCCCATTTTATTCCAGTTCGGTCTAACCGAACCGTTCCTCTTTTGGCCAAACTATTTGTCAAGGAAATTGTAAAATTGCATGGAGTTCCTACTTCTATTGTTAGCGATCGTGATCCATTGTTTACTAGTGGATTTTGGAACAGTCTTCAAAAAGCTTTAGGAACGAAGCTTAATTTTAGCACCGCTTATCACCCCCAGTCCGTTGGACAAACCGAGCGTGTGAATCAAACTCTTGAAGATCTTCTTCGTGCTTGTGTGCTTGATTTTGGTGGAAGTTGGGAAGATCATATTTCACTTGTTGAATTTTCCTATAATAATAGCTTCCAATCTAGTATTGGTATGGCACCTTTCGAGGCACTCTACGGAAGGCCCTGCCGATCTCCTTCTTGTTGGCTTGAGGCCGGTGAGAAGCTGGGTTTAGGTCCAGATTTTATTCGAGACTCCACAGAGAAAATTGACATTATTCGACATAGGATGAAAGAAGCCTAGAGTAGACAAAAGTCCTACACCGTTAACCGAAGAAGAAAATTAGAATTTTCTGTTGGAGATCTTGTTTTTATTCATGTTTCACCTATGAATGGTGTTGTACGTTTCAGTCGTTCGGGAAAGTTAGCGCCTCGATATATTGGGCCATTTCTCATCACCGAACGTATTGGTTCCATGGCTTATCGCCTTGCATTACCGACTCAGTTTTCTGCCATGCATGACGTGTTTCACGTTTCTCAATTACGGAAATGCCTTCGGGATTCCGATTCTATCCTTGATCCTGCTGTTGTGGAAGAAATTGAAGTTTCGCCGAATTTAACTTATGAGCAGCATCTTATTCGAATTATTGCTTCGGAGGTTAAACGCCTTCGAAATAAAGATGTTCCGCTTATGAAGGTTCAATGGTCCTCAAATCCTAAGGATTGCTCTTGGGAATCCAGAGAATTCATCGAGCGTACACATCCGGACTTGCTTACTCCTGCTCTTTGAGGTGAACTTCTTATTTCAAATTTCTTTTGTGTTAATATGCTTTTTTGGTTATTACTTTTTATTTCCATCTTATATATATATTGCGAGGACGCAATTTCTTTAAGGAGGGGAGTCTGTAACAACCCCCATATTTATCGAGTTTATATTTAAATATTTTATTTAAATATTATATCGTTAATCGGATTTTGGTCCCAAAAGCTACCTTTTGCAAACGGTCAAATTAGGACTCGAGACCACTTTCATTGATTTCGAAATGCCGTTTACAACTTTTTTAAGTATAAACATCGGTAGATTTGGAGTTAGTGAAATTTCACTAACTTTTCCCGCTTTGGACATTGGGTTAGTTTAGGCTATTAAGCCCAAGTTCCATCCCTCTTCTCCTCACTCTTCATAAATTCCTAACTAACTTGAAATTTGCATTAATGGTGAACAGAATGGGAAATTAAAACTCCAAGCTCAAATTTAATTGCTAATCCAACATTCAACTCCAAATTCAAGTAGAAGATATTGGATCCAAGCTTTGGATTGCTTCTCCATTGGCTTCAAGCTTCATCTTCATCCATTTTAGTGAAAAGGTGAGATTTTTATCTCGCACTCTAGTCTATAACTATATTGGACTGTTGGGAATGATTCCCTATCACTTTTGCATGCACATTTGCATTTGGTTTGGATTGGATTGGCGAAAAACTCCAAATTTTATCGTTTTTGTGAATTTTCTGCATTTAGGTCGTTCTGGCCATTTTCGTGAGTTCGGAGTTAGGTCGCTTGCGACCTAACTCTTAAGTCGCTCGCGTGTTATCGTGCTAGGTCGCACTGCACATATTGTCATATCGGAATTAGGTCGTTGGGCTTTAGGTCGTAGGTCGTTTGGCTTTAGGTCGTAGGTCGTTTGGCCTATAGGTCGTTAGGTCGCTAACACTTAGGTCGTTTCTGGCCTTAAACCCCCCTCTGCAGCGTTAGGTCGCTCGGTTTCCCCCAAACCACTAGGTTGTTAGCTCGTTATCGAGCTTAGGTCATAGGTCGCTCGGCCTTCATTCCTTAGGTCGTCCAACGTGCAACTCGGCCTCCATTCCTTAAGTCGCTACAGGATACCTCGTGCGCCTCGGAGCTAAGTCGTTTTCCCCTTGGTCGCTGGACCATTGGGTCGTTCAACCTTTAAGTCGCTCGTGTGTTAAAACCCTTAGGTCGCTTGCGTGATAAACTCTTAGGTCGCTCGCGTGTGAGACTTGTTAGGTCGCGGGATCATTAGGTCGTTCGGCCCCAAATTACTAGGTCGCTCGCTTAAGTCGCTCATCCCACTAGGTCGCATGACCATTAGGTCGCGTCCTCCTAGGTCGCACGCTAACCTCATTAGGTCGCTTGGCCATTTCAGTTAGGTCGCATGACCACAGGGTTGCTCCAGTTAGGTCGCTTGACTCCTTAGACCCCTAGGTCGCAACCATTAGGTCGCTCGACCCTATCCCCCTTAGGTCGTTAGGCCTCATTTTGTCTTCACTAGGTCGTACCGTTTTGGACGGGGCGCTGCCCCATGGAACCCCGCGACCTGACCGAGCAGGTCGAACCCCGTAGCGGTGGCCTTGCCCCCGCACCCCCACCTAGGGGGGTTGCCACCCCCCTGGACCCCCGCTCCGTAGGGGATCTTATATGAAAAATATTCAACAGAACTTGCTTTGTTGAGATGCTGAGTAGACCATTCTTCGAGACAACTTTAGAAATATGAAGGTTTCAATACTAGTAGTAAATATCAAAACTTTTTCATCAAAATGATTTCAAATTTATTTTCAAATACCAAACTTGTTTATAAAACCGTTTTCCAGTCTATTAGTATACACAAACCTTTACCTCACTCGGATGAGAAATCTAATTAAAAGGCCTAGTAAAACAAGTGGTATGAAACGCTTGCGTTTGCTTCGTCGGTTAATTCTTGGACTTGTTCCATTGAACCTCTTGTGACAATTTTCTAGTGAAGATTTACAGTTTGTTCGTAAATATTTAAGTTAAGCAAGTGGCTATGGGACATGAAGCTAAACTTTTATATTTACTAGCTTAGTGTAATTGACACTTCTCGTTGATCATGACGATCATTCTTATGATTTAGACTAGCAATTGTGCGATGTCTCTTGTTTGCTTGGTTAGACTAGACGCCACTTGTGTGATTTCATTCACACATACCTTTTTACCTTCTTAGTTAGTCTAGACACCACTTGTGTGATTTCACTCACACATACGTTTTTGTTTGCGAGGTTAGACTAGGCACCACTTGTGTGATTTCACTCACACATACCTTTTTTATTTTTGGTTAGTCTAGACCTCATCTGTGTGATTTCGACTCACACATATGGGGTAGCTCCCCATGGTCTTCGGACCGTCATGTGATAGGCCCCTTTCTTTTTCATGATTTTTTCGATTTCTTGTGTTGATTTTCGGAATTTATGTCACTGACTAGTTATGAGTACTAGTTTTGGGTATGATACCCTTTTGGATCTTTGAGAAGATTCTTGTGATATTGATTAATCTCTTGTTGATTATCATTTACATACTTATAGTAGTATGATGTTATGGATATTATTCGCATATGCCATTTCTCTTATTTTATAGCATGTCGTCTGATATTTATAGCTAGACTGATCCGTTTATTATTTTCTTATAAATAATACTCGGGTCAGACCGAGATGTTACAGGTGTTTCTGCTTGAGTTCTCCCCCAATGATTCACTACACAGACTTTGGGCTACTTGTTTAGATTAGCAGTTTTTGTTGTATACACTTGAGACATAGACTCATAGTTGTATTCTTTTGTATAGCACGTATTGCTATTCTTTTGTATTATTGTGGATCTTTTTGACCACTACTCTGATGTACACTTTCATGTGTTAGTTATATATTCATATCTTCTTCCGCCTTTGTGATATGGATGTCTGTGACTGATTTGTTTTATGCTTATTTCTATGTTTGTTTTCGAAGATTATTTATAGCCACCGTGTGATAAGCAATCACATGGATGGTCGCTCCTCAACAGCCTTATTCTCCGTGCTAGTTGACAGCACTACACCATAGTGTTATTGGCTAGCGTGGGTATGGAGGTGGGGCGTCACATAACGGAAAAGAGTAAATGTACTCATTAGAATATTAATTGCAATTGGATAGGGATTTTAAGTAACAATGTTCATGCAAGGTAAGTAATGCTAAATTTAAAGTCAATAATAATGAATAGTGATAAATTAAAAATCTATAACATATATTATAAATTACCTGCTTATTTGTTAATGGAATTATAATTTCTAATAAGTCATAATAAAATAAATGAATGTTACACTAACGGAAAATGAAATAACGTTCGTGTAAATGTTGATTAATTATAGGGTCGTATTTATTATAAGCGTTACTTTAATAATTATGATTAATGGTGAAATTAATACGAGAAGTATGTAAAGTAATAACTAAGAAAGAAACACGCCATAAATTGACTGTGACCTAAACTTAATTGTAAGTTAAAGGTGGAAATTGAATCTAATCCATTCAATTGGAAACTTATCAAAATAAATTGGATTCAATGTATAATAAAGAGGTTATTTTAAGAAATTGAAATAAATTCTATAATTGGTGAATTAAGTTACTTTAAATAGTTGATGGGAATTGGTTTAAAGAATTATAAATTAATAAGTAAATCAAGATGATGAAATTTATTAATTTTAGAATTTAAATCTTTAATAGTGAGTTAATTTATTTAATTTATAATAGTTGGATTTATTGCCAACGAATAAAATCAAATATGTAATTATTACGTTAATTCAAAAATTAAGTTGAAAATTGGGAAATATTTAAGTAATAATTTTAAATCCAATGGTAAACCCTTCTATTTGAAATTATGAATGGAATAATTATGGGTAAATTCAATTTAATGGAAATTTATCTGTAATTTTGAATTTTATGAAATTGAAGATTTCTATTGATTAATCTTAAATAAATTGACTTTTAAAATTTATTTAAATAATTGTAAATGTTTGATAATTATGAAGTGATTAAGATTGCAAATTTCAGAATTTAAATTTTGAAATTTGATTTAATTAATTTATTTTAAATTTATTTGATTAATATAAAAATAGCCATTTTGCTCACAGACTCGGATTTCGGCGAAACTAGTTTCATCGGATCCGTAACAGTGAATTATTATTGGGTTTCAAGTTTCGTAGCGATCGGACTTGTCGTTTGATCGTACGAACGCGAAACGCCTTGAAATCGATTTAATTGAAATCAATTTGAAAATATTGTTTTCATCATAACTTCTTCACACGATGAAATTTGGACGTGAAACTTTTTCCATCGCGTTTAGAATATTTTAAAACACCTATTTCAATATATGGGTTTACCCAATTTCGTTCCGGGGTCAGAACGGGCTTTTTGGGCCACGTTAGCGATAGCACGTATATCTATCCAACCCAATCCATCTATTCAAATCTCTAACCTACCTTTATAAACCCAATTATAAACCCTAGCCTCCATCTATTCTCATTTGTTTGTGCGTTCATTTTCCTCAACTCCTCCTTTCCAATGGCTGCAAAACCTAGATCCAATTTCAATCCAAATCAAAAGCCTAGAATTCAAAATCCACAGAAAATTCTGGAAAAATTTATATATCGTAGATCTCATCGATAGAATCTGCGTCAACTATTCGTTTGTGGAGATGTTGCTCGAATCGACGGGAAATCTCGGTCAAAGCTCATAAATCGTGAAACCCTAACGCTGATTTGGGGCTTTTTGATTTCAACACCAATCGGCAAAATTGGTTTGTGGGATTTGGAGCACTTTTCATGCTGAGTCGACCGGTGGTGGAATTGGAGGCTGCTTCTTCCTGTGACGGCCGGAAATTGAATGGGTAGGGTTTCGAAACCCTACAAATCGGCGGCGGCGGAGCTTCCTTTGAGTGAGGAAGCGTGGTACTGGGGTGTGCGGCATGTCGTGGCAAGCATGATGGAGGGGTCGACGCGGTGTACGGTGGTCCAGGGAGAGAGAAATCGAGGGTCAACACCTCAGTCAACGGCCTGTAGGGTTCGATCTATCCTGTTGTTGAACACGTGAAGAAGATGGCTCTGCGTGATGATGTATGCGATGACGTGGTAATAGTTGTTATTTTATATTTTCATTTTAGATTTCAAATCGTTTAAATCGAATAACTTTTGCATACATGATCTGATTGACGCGTGATTTTTTTTGTTAGGATAGTAATAAAATTCCGGAATTGATGACGCTAGTTTGGACGGATTCTGAGACCGTCGAAATTTTGGGTTTAAATTGGATTTAAATTCAATTTAAATTCAAATGGTGAGTGTTTTAACCCACTCACAACTTCTAAAATTTCTTGTGTTTGTTAAATTGATTGATGATATAAGTAGAATTCATTTATGACTGTTTGGCATATTTTATTCATCATCCCAGTTAGATTGCATTTATTTAAATTTAATTATTATTTTATTTTATTATTGCATATAATTTGACAGTTAATTTATTTATTTTTGCATATAAACTGCTAGTTAAACAGTTATTAAATTTATTATTGAATATAAACTGTTAGTTAATACCTGTTATTTATTACCTATTATATTTTTTGTGCTCTATATTGATGTTGGTTTAAATTGGATGATGTTTGTGATAAATGGTTGACGATTGATATTTGGATGAATGTATGCTATATTTTATATTGTATAAACTGCATTATTATGCATTTTCATTTCATTCGGGATTGCGGTTTGAAATGATATACAACCGCAAAATTTTATTTTTAAATTGCGGATTGAAATGATAAATATCCGTATCACTTGACCATAGGATAGAAAATTATATACAGGCACTGCGGTATATATATAATTATTTTTTTTGAAATGATTTTTATGGTTTGGATATGATACGGTTTAATAAATATTAAATTTGGATATTATACAAATATATTTTATATATACATATATAGTTAAAAAAAATTGAATTTAAGCTATGTATAAATCGGTTAAATAAAAATAAATAAGTTGAACAATGGAGTTTGATTATTTATGTTAAATGGTTAAGTACATGTTTCAGATATCGTATGTGTATATAGAATTTTAATGATTTAAAATCAGTTAAGATTGGAAGGTAAATTGGAAATTTATTTGATGGAACTTATTCAAAAATTTCTCTCCATAATTTGATGTAAAACTTATTTAAGCTTGGAAATTTTAAAGGTACGATATTTATAACTGGATTTTATTCAAGATAAATTAAATGAATATTTCTAGTATAAATAAATGGAAGGAAATATTTAGTGTTAATAAATTTAGGTTTTATTTTAAATGGTTATGGATTTATTATGTAAACATTACAAAACTAAATAATAGAATTGTTGAATAGAAATTCCCAACCTTAGTTATGAAATTGATTAAATATTAAAAGTTTGAAAATATTGAAATCGAAGTGTTTTTATTCAAACTGAAAGTGAATCTAAAAGTTATGGGTTTAGACTGAATTTAAAATGAATAAAAAATTATGAAGGCCTGGAAATTATTTACTTTTAAAGAAATTTTAAATTCAACTGTTTTATTTTATATACTGTTGAATAAACAAACCATTTAAGTTTTGAAAGTTATGGTTTTAAAACTATGGATTTCGAAGTATTATATTGAAAGTTAAATTTCAAATATTTGGTTTCGAGGTATTATAAATCTTAAAAGTGGCATGATTTTGGAAAATAAATATATTTGAAATAAAATGATATCATATTTATTTGGGTTTTAAAAGGAAATGATAACGTATTTATGGGTTTTGAAATGGATAATTATATTCTGGTTTTGAAAGTATAATTATTTTTAAATGACCGCGGTGTTATAATAACGTTTGGTTGTTGAAGAGACCGGGATTGGAAGTTGTCATATTCTCTGCCAACTCCGAAAACCAATTTAACAACCGTCTACGCGGTGGAGATTCCAGAATGAAGTAGGTTGGTGGCGGCTTTTCCTTTAAGATAAATACGTGGACCCGACTCCCGTGAGTTGGCATAAGGTGGCTAAAACAGGAGCGATTCTCGGGCCAAAGGGGTTAGAGCCCTTCATCGGACACTCCTCTTCGATACTATACTCTGACTTTGGATTGATTCGGTGGCCACCTTTACTTTTGATTTTAGGGAAAGTTTGTTCGAGGTGGGCGGTAGCTGCGGCTATGCGTTACCTCCAGCCCGGATGCGTAATTGGTATATCTACCCCGTCATTGCCTAGTTGTGCCGTGTCACCTACCCTATCGCGCCTTATACGATTTTGGTTTTGTACCATACCTATGGAGTGCCCTCTGACGACATCCAGTACGGGGGAGATTACGGTACTGTATAGACTATGGGAATATATTATGTGTTAAGGTGGAAAATGAAAAGCCTTAACGCTATTTTAAAGTAAGTTTATTTTACAATTAGACACTATTATAATGGCGCAATATACTACATAGTAAGTAGTTTAACGGATCCTTAGGAGATGTAAATCCCGAGCATCTCTTGGGTTACTGCACTCATATTTCTTTCTGTTAATTTAACTCACATAAGTTCTTTTAGTTCTGACTCGAGTGTTTTGTTTTTTCAATTCGCTCGGGCCAGTCCGAGTGTTTCAGGATTTGAAGTTTTAGCTCTGGAGGACGAAGACGATGATTTGTAATACTATTACCTACTATTATTCCACTATACTATATGATTCCGCTGCGTTGATATTTATTGGTATGTGAACTCTGATATTTATTGTATAAAGAAGAATCAATTGTTTGTAAACAGTTTTATTGACTATATATTGATTATTATATTTTATCCTTCCGTTGTGAGATTCTATTTTATTTTATTTCTTCTCTGTTTTTCTTATTTACCCCATAACAATCCACCCTTCCGTGTGGTTTGAATTGGCACGTGTGTCGATTTGAAGCGTGCGAAAAGGCGGGATGTTACAACGTGGTATCAGAGCTTTGGTTTAGCGATAAACCTTAGCTTTGTGGGGTTTGACTCTTTATTAATAGGGTAGTAATATCCTATTAGAATTGCTGAGTGTATATATATGAGAGAGTTTATTTGTTAGTGTTATAAAAAGGTTTTAATATTGTGTTAATCTGTTCCGTTTTATATTTATAAATTCTGGTTGGTGCATGGGACGTTGTGTCATCAATAGGGATTTCTAAACACTTAATAGGACAAACCGACATAATATTTGTTTTATATAGGTGAATGAAATAATTTTGCCTATTATATTTTCTATATATAAAATAAAAAATTTCAAATGATATCTATATTTGGATGCAATAGATTGGTTGTTAGGTAATAAAGTGTATAAGTAATAATAGAAATAAGATTGAAAAATAAAATAAATGAAATTTGGAAATTTAGAACTTAAGATCCAGGGTTTTGAAATTTCGTTCGAATAAATTTTGGAATATAATAATATTATTATAAGTATTTTCTGATATAAATGTTTTAATATAATTCGATAGAATTGTTTTAAAGAAGATTTTGGGGAAAAGTAAGTTTTGTACTTTCCTCTCTGTCGCTGGCAAATAATTTCGATGATGGCGGCCGCATCATCGACTTTCATTTTCGAGTTTCGAAGGGGTAGGCCACTGTAGTCGTTCTACTGAAGATTCATTTTTGAAAAATATATAAATTTTGAATTGTTTTAAATATAATTAGAGGTATATAAGTTGTAAGAATTAAAATAAATTGAAAATTTAACCCGGTATCAAATTCTTAAATTTCCATTAATTAATTGTTTTAATTATTGTTGTGAAATGAAAGGTGAGTAATTAATAATTGAAACCTCTAATTTAGGTAAGAGATTTAAGGCTAAGTTATAAAGGAAATAAAAAGGAAGTTGAAATTGTAACTTATAAGGAAAAGGTAAAAATTTATTGAACAACGAATTAATTAAAAGAAATGAGAAAACTCGTATAACTTTCAGTTACATTCTTTAAAAGCATATATATAACTTACCAAATATTAAAAGTTGAAATGTTTAATAAGAAATGTAATGGAAATTGTAAAGTTAAAGTATGTAAAGAAAGGGTTCAATAAATTGCTTTTATTTATTAGAGTTGGTGGTATAGAGTTATAAACTTAAGTTTAAATTGATAAATAAATGAAATGAAGTAGTGTAAATGAATGATAATGAACTTAAATAAACAGTTGAAGCTGTTTATAAATAAAATTAGTAGGAAAATGAATACTGTAATAAATGAAATTAAGTAATAAATAAATAAGGACATGGAATAATAAATGAATGAATAATTATAACAAAATAAAAGGAACTGGCATGACCTGAGTTAATGGAAATGAATAATAGTAAGTAGTAAGTGAAAATAAATGAATGTAATACAATATAGAGAAATTGTAAACTTAAGAAAAAAGGTTGAAGTTATTTCTAAATAAAATTGAAAGAAATAAAATGAAAATAAAATTGAAAGAAATAAATGAAAATAAAAATATAAACCGTTATATGAATGAGAAGAATCAAACAACAAATATATGAATGGAATAAATAAGAATAGACTAAATCTATTGCTGAAATTGTTGTTTGTCGTGGTTTGTGGTTATTGGGTAAGGAAACTTTAATTTTGTTGGGATGGATGAATATTCCATTATGTTTAATCTAAGACTGCTGAGTAAATGATCCACTTGATGGTTTATTCTTCATTCCGTACAATTTAAAAGTTTTGAACCCGAACAACTATTTGTTTGTTTGATTGAATGGTTGTTTTGTAATTGTTGTGTATGCTATTTGTTGAAATTTATGGTTGTCGTATTGATTTGTAGTTAGTGATTAAAACCATTTAAATATTTCACTTTACATAAATTGTTAATCCTTTGCATTTAATAAGTGAAATGCAGGTTATGGAAGCAATTACTACTGCTTTTGGTTCCATAAATTAAGCGTAAATTTGCCCGACAAATAGGTACGTTTCGGATTACGGCTTATAGCACTCTTTTATATATTTTCCCGGGTTGGGATATAATATTTGGATAATATATGTAATATAATTGTTATATTTAATATTATATTCTCTCCCGAGCCTCTCCATACAAAGAAGACTCTGCCAAAATTTTCCGTAAATTTTGAACTTAGAAATATTTTGAAAATGTTTTCCAAACTTTAGTAATTTAAGTATAAAAGGATTTAATGGTTATAAATTGAGATATTTTTTCTAGATTAATAAATTTTATAAATTTAATTGTTTATAAAGTTAATGTTTGAATAAGGTATATTGATTTCTTAGTTCTTCATTTCCCTTCTTTTTCCTTTTCGGGGACGAAAAGTTTTGAGTGGGGGAGAGTGTAACGTCCCGTAAATTTCGACAATTAAGCTTGTTAATTAAATAGGATTTTGTAATTGAAATTTTGTAAAAATAAAAAAGGTGATAAATTAGTATTGAAATGAAATCCAATTTGAAGAAATAGTGGAAACCATTATAATTTGTTAATTAAATTTGATTTGTGAAATTAATACTGGAAGAAATAAATTGAAATAGTATTTATGAAATAATAACTGAATTGAATTGTAACTATATAAATGAATGTAAATTTTATTAAGTGGATGTCAACATTGAATAAATTAATTAAAATAAAATCTAAATACATGTTTGGATAGAATCAATAATTGATGGATTAAATGGTAAGTAATTAGAATTTAATCCTATAAAATTTGGAAACTAAATGTAATGTAAAGTAATAAGGTTAGTGCAATACCCATTAATGAATGGAATGAAATGGGACTAATATAAATATATATTAGGTTATAAATCAATTTGAATGAAAAAAACGTAAATATTGATTGATAAATAAATATACAAGTATATTAAAGGTTATAATAGTGGGTAACTAGTAAATTCACTCATTTACCAATAAAGATAATTAGATGCCTTGATGATAATTAATAACATAACAAAAAAGAGTAAATGTATTCATTAGAATATTAACTGCAATTGGATAGGGATTTTAAGTAACAATGTTCATGCAAGGTAAGTAATGCTAAATTTAAAGTCAATAATAATGAATAGTGATAAATTAAAATTTTGTAACATATATTATAAATTACCTGCTTATTTGTTAATGGAATTAGAATTTGTAATAAGTGATAATAAAATAAATGAATGTTACACTTATGGAAAATGAAATAACGTTCATGTAAATGTTGAGTAATTATAGGGTCGTATTTATTATAAGCGTTACTTTAATAATTATGGTTAATGGTGAAATTAATACGAGAAGTATGTAATGTAATAACTAAGAAAGGAACACTTTATAAATTTATTATGACCTAAACTTAAGTGTAAGTTAAAGGTGGAAATTGAATCTAATCCATTCAATTGGAAACTTATCAAAATAAATTGGATTCAATGTATAATAAAGAGGTTATTTTAAGAAATTGAAATAAATTCTATAATTGGTGAATTAAGTTACTTTAAATAGTTGATGGGAATTGGTTTAAAGAATTATAAATTAATTAGTAAATCAAGATGATGAAATTTATGAATTTTAGAATTGAAATCTTTAATAGTGAGTTAATTTATTTAATTTATAATAGTTGGATTTATTGCCAATGAATAAAATCAAATATGTAATTCTTATGTTAATTTAAAAATTAAGTTGAAAATTGGGAAATATTTAAGTAATAATTTTAAATCCAATGGTAAACACTTCTATTTGAAATTATGAATGGAATAATTATGGGTAAATTCAATTTAATGGAAATTTTGGAAATTTATCTGTAATTTTGAATTTTATGAAATTGAAGATTTCTATTGATTAATCTTAAATAATTTGACTTTTAAAATTTGTTTAAATCATTGTAAATGTTTGAAAATTATGAAGTGATTAAGATTGCAAATTTCAGAATTTAATTTTGAAATTTGATTTAATTAATTTATTTTAAATTTATTTAATTAATATAAAAATAGCCATTTTGGTCACGGACTCGGATTTCGACGAAACCAGTTTCATCGGATCCATAACAGTGAACTATTGTAGGGTGTCAAGTTTCGTAGCGATCGGACTTGTCGTTTGATCGTACGAACGCGAAACGCCTTATCGATTTAATTGAAATCAATTTGAAATCAATTTGAAAATATTGTTTTCAACGTAACTTCTTCATACGATGGAATTTGGACGTGAAACTTTTTCCATCTTGTTTAGAATATTTTAAAACACCTATTTCGATATATGGGTTTACCCAATTTCGTACCTTGTCAGAATGGGCTTTTTGGGCCACGTTAGCGGTAGCACGTATATCTATCCAACCCGATCCATCTATTCAAATCTCTAACATACCTATATAAACGCAATTATAAACCCTATCCTCCATCTATTCTCATTTGTCTGTGCGTTATTTTCTTTAACTCCTCATTTCCAATGGCTGCAAAACCTAGATCCAATTTCAATCCAAATCAAAAGCCTAAAATTCAAAATCCACAGAAAATTGTGGAAAAATTTATATATCGTAGATCTC
This sequence comes from Allium cepa, assembly GCA_030765085.1. Taxonomy (NCBI): domain Eukaryota; kingdom Viridiplantae; phylum Streptophyta; class Magnoliopsida; order Asparagales; family Amaryllidaceae; genus Allium; species Allium cepa. The sequence goes on along the minus strand of CM060932.1, from coordinate 337,149,882 downwards.
ATCGATACGAATCTGCGTCAACTGTTCGTTTGTAGAGATGTTGCTCGAATCAGCGGGAAGTCTCGGTCAAAGCTCATAAATCGTGAAACCCTAATGCTGATTTGGGGCTTTTCGATTTCAACACCAATCGGAAAAATTGATTTGTGGGTTTTGGAGCACTTTTCATGCTGAGTCGACCGGTGGTGGAATTGGAGGCTGCTTCTTCCTGCGGCGGTCGTAAATTGAGTGGGTAGGGTTTCGAAATCCTACAAATCGGCGGCGACGGAGCTTCCTTGGAGTGAGGACGCGCGGTACTGGGGTGTGCGGCATGTCGTGGCAAGCATGATGGAGGGGTCGACGCGGTGTACGGTGGTCCAGGGAGAGAGAAATCGAGGGTCGACACCTCGGTCAACGGCCTGTAGGGTTCGATCTATCCTGTTGTCGAACACGTGAAGAAGATGGCTCTGCGTGATGATGTATGCGATGACGTGGTAATAGTTGTTATTTTATATTTTCATTTTTATTTTAGATTTCAAATCGTTCAAATCGAATAACTTTTGCATACATGATCCGATTGACGCGCGATTTTTTTATTAGGATCGTAACAAAATTCTGGACTTGATGTCGCTGGTTTGGATAGATTCTGAGACCGTCGAAATTTTGGGTTTAAATTTGATTTAAATTCAATTTAAATTCAAAAGGTGAGTGTTTTAACCCACTCACAACTTCTAAAATTTCTTGTGTTTGTTAAATTGATTGATGATATGAGTAGAAATTCATTTATGACTATTTGGCATATTTTATTCATCATCCCAGTTAGATTGCATTTATTTAAATTTAATTGTTATTTTATTTTATTATTTCATTTAATTTGACAGTTAATTTATTTATTTTTGCATATAAACTGCTAGTTAAACAGTTATTAAATTTATTATTGAATATAAACTGTTAGTTAATACCTGTTATTTATTACCTATTATATTTTTTATGCTCTATATTGATGTTTATTTAAATTGGATGATGTTTGTAATAAATGGTTGACGATTGATATTTGGATGAATGGATGTTATATTTTATATTGTATAAACTGCAAGTTATTATGCATTTTCATTTCATTCGAGATTGCCGTTTGATATGATATACAACTGTAAAATTTTATTTTTAAATTGCGGATTGAAATGATAAATATCCGTATCACTTGACCATAGGATAGAAAATTATATACAGGCACCGCAGTATATATATATATATATATATATATATATATAATTATTATTTTTGAAATGATTTTTATAGTTTGGATATGATACGGTTTAATAAATAATAAATTTGGATATTATACAAATATATTTTATATATACATATATAGTTAAATTTTTTTGAATTTAAGCTATGTATAAATCAGTTAAATAAAAATAAATAAGTTGAACAATGGAGTTTGATTATTTATGTTAAATGGTTAAGTACATGTTTCAGATATCGTATGTATATATAGAATTTTAATGATTTAAAATCAGTTAAGATTGGAAGGTAAATTGGAAATTTATTTGATGGAACTTATTCAAAAATTTCTCTTCATAAGTTGATGTAAAACTTATTTAAGCTTGGAAATTTTAAAGGTACGATATTTATAACTGGATTTTATTCGAGATAAATTAAATGAATATTTCTAGTATAAATAAATGGAAGGAAATATTTAGTGTTAATAAATTTAGGTTTTATTTTAAATGGTTATGGATCTATTATGTAAACATTTAAAAACTAAATAATAGAATTGTTGAGTAGAAATTCCCAACCTTAGTTTTGAAATTGATTAAATGCTAAAAGTTTGAAAATATTGAAATCGAAGTGTTTTTATTCAAATTGAAAGTGAATCTAAAAGTTATAGGTTTAGACTGAATTTAAAATGAATAAAAAATTGTGAAGGCGTGGAAATTATTTACTTTAAAAGAAATTTTAAATTCAACTGTTTTATTTTATATACTGTTGAATATCCAAACCATTTAAGTTTTGAAGTTATGTTTTTAAAACTATGGATTTCGAAGTATTATGTTGAAAGTTAAATTTCAAATATTTGGTTTCGAGGTATTACAAATCTTAAAAGTGGCATGATTTTGGAAAATAAATATATTTGAAATAAAATGATATCATATTTATTTAGGTTTTAAAAGGAAATGGTATCGTATTTATGGGTTTTGAAATGGATAATTACATTCTGGTTTTTAAGGTATAATTATTATTAAATGACCGCGGTGTTATAATAACGTTTGGTTGTTGAAGAGACCGGGATCGGAAGTTGTCATACTCTCTGCCAACTCCGAAAACCACTTTAACAACCGTGTACGCGGTGGATATTCCAGGATGAAGTAGGTTGGTGGCAGCGTTTCCTTTAAGGTAAATACGTGGACCCGACTCCCATGAGTTGGCATAAGGTGGCTAAAACAGGAGCGATTCTCGGGCCAAGGGGGTTAGCGCCCTTTATCGGACCCTTCTCTTCGATACTATACTCTGACTTTGGATTGATTCGGTGGCCACCTTTACTTTTGATTTTAGGGAGAGTTTGTTCAAGGTGGGCTGTAGCTGCGGCTATGCGCTACCACCAGCCCGGATGCGTAATTGGTATATCTACCCTGGCATTGCCTAGTTGTGCCGTGTCACCTATCCTATCGCGCTTTATACGATTTTGGTTTTGTACTATACCTATGTAGTGCCCTTTGACGACGCCCAGTACGGTGGAGATTACGGTACTGTATAGACTATGGGAATATATTATGTGTTAAGGTGGAAAATGTAAAGCCTTAACGCTATTTTAAAGTAAGTTTATTTTACAATTAGACACTATTATAATAGCGCAATATACTACATAGTAAATAGTTTAACGGATCCTTAGGAGATGTAAATCCCGAGCATCTCTTGAGTTACTGCACTCATATTTATTTCTGTTAATTGAACTCACATAAGATCTTTTAGTTCTGACTCGAGTGTTTTGTTTTTTCAATTCGCTTGGGTCAGTCCGAGCGTTTCAGGATTTGAAGTTTTAGCTCTGGAGGACGAAGACGAAGATTTGTATTACTATTACCTACTATTATTCCGCAACACTATTTAATTCCGCTGCGTTGATATTTATTGGTATGTGAACTCTGATATTTATTGTATAAAGAAGAATCAATTGTTTGTAAATAGTTTTATTGACTGTATATTGATTATTATATTTTATCCTTCCGCTGTGAGATTCTGTTTTATTTTTTTTCTTCTCTGTTTTCCTTATTTACCCCATAACAATCCGCCCTTCCGTATGGTTGAATTGGCACGTGTGTCGATTTGAAGCGTGCGAAAAGGCGGGATGTTACAGATTTACTCACCTTTGCCCCTTTAATTTGAAATCCGATCCAAACCGGCTTGCCTCTCCATTATTTTGACCTTATATAAACATTAAGGATTTTATCAATATGTGAACTAATCAAAAAATAAATTACCATTTATTTATTTAATCCAAACTAATTTTCTGTTGAAAAAAAGTTTTAGTTGCTAAAATAATTAAATAAGTTTATTAAGTAGGTTAATCATCTTAATCCCTTATTTTAAAATAAACTAGTTTTGAAAATATGTATATGAAGGTATATATATGTATATTGACTTATATATCTTTCTTTTTCTGCTTTAATATGTATACCTCTGTAAAATAAAAAATAAAAAAAGTCAAAATTTGGTCTTAAATTTCTTCTTTTCCCTTTCTCTGAATACAAACAATTTTTTGTGAATTCATATATATATATATATATATACACACACATAAAATTTAAATATGAAAAACTGCAAATAATCTCACCGAACAAATCTGCACAACTACCTAATGCCTCGCGTTGACCACGATCCCTTGCTAGCCTCCATCACCAACCCTAAATCCCTTTGTTTGCGACAAAGCCACCAACCACTGCTGTCGCTTGCCCCTTCCAGATCGAGCCCCTCTCCTACAATCGATCGAGAAGCCTCTTCCCACTTCACATGCATGCAACAACTTCCTTCAGCTAATCGCCTGATTTTTCCATCACGAGGTGTGCGATTTCGCGATGACTTCGGTTGCTTCGATTCAACTGAAGAAGACGAGGGAGAAGGCAGGCGATTTTGCCGAGCTTCCTCTTTTTTCAGCCATTTTTAGCACATTTATCTACCGTACGATCACATGACAATTCCAAATGCTTCGAAAATTAGAATCCAGTAATAATACACTATTACGTATCCAATGAAACTGGTATCATCAAATTCCGATACTCTGTCTCGAAAGGCTATTTTTAAATTTCAAATTAAACGATAAATTTTTAAAACTAAATAAACCACTTTTAAATTTAATTTCAAAAGTTCTATTACCTTCAATATTATCAATATAAATTTTGCAACCCTTCAAATTATTTTTAGCAAGCTTGGGATTCTAGATTCAACATTCTCCCTATTCCCAATTATTAAATTCGATAGTTAAATTGTCAAGTAAATACTGATATTTGAAATTCAAGTTAAAAATTAACATTTAAATATTTAAAATCAATTAAATATTCCAATTTCAAACGTCCAAATTTCTACGCCGTCACATTCCTCCCCCTATAAAAGAATTTCGTCGTCGAAATTTCTAGTTAAGAAGAATGGTGCACAATCCGTTAATTATTTTCCCAAAAGCAAACAATTTTTAACAAGGGTATTTTAGGCTCAAGGAAAAAGTCGTAGAAAAATTTAATTTAAGAGACAAGAAGTTTGCTTTTCAGACTAAAGGACACTTTTTAGTGTAAATCACAGAATGATAGTTGTAACTGTCATTTTCTATTTACACTAAAAAGTGTCCTTCCGACTAAAAAACAAACTTGATATCTTTGAGACTAAATTTTTTCGCAACTTCTTCCCTATGCCTATTTTCCTGTTTTGACAACTTTCTAAAACAATCTTCATATTAAAGGCACCCTATCACTTCTAATATCCTTCCAAACTCAGCCATAGGTCCAATCAAAATTACCTACTCAACCATTCAAATTATAATTTAAACCAAATTTTAAAATTATCAAAATTTTCTCCAAATTTTGCTGACTCCCTAAATTTTCGAAAAATTTCGCCAGCGTCGCCTTTGCGCTGCTAGATCGGAACAACTACAAAACGCCTTTATAGGCCTCAATTTTCGAAAGAGAAACAAAACCAAGTGGCTAGATCATAAAATCATCAAATTTCATATGTCAATTTAAATACATACCTTTTGTCGGATAATTCAAATTTAGCTTCTGAAATCACAAATTCCAATTTTTTTTGCTTTTATAACACATGTATATCCTACTTAATAATGATATCCAATCGCAGATTTCAAAACCATTTTATTCATTTCTTTATAAAATTTTCAATATTTGCTTTACATAAGCCTGTATGATGCACATATATCATTCGTGCGCAATATCAAATCTGATCGCTCGCTCGATCATACAATTTCACTTCCGAACTAGTATCGTCTACCCTACTCTCTATGCAGACTCAGGCGTGTTTTGTTGATCTGAAACCGTCATCCTCCTTGCGTAGCCATATACTATGATAGAGAAATTCATGATCAAGCAAAAAAAATCCATATCCATGGTACGCCATCGAAAATCAAGTGAAAAATCCCAACTCGGATCGACATGAATATCTCAAAATTTTGTGCTCGAATCTAGATCAAATCGCTATGCGAATAAAAAAATATACGTACATCCTACGTATTAATTTCCAATTGATTATTTATATAAAATATTTTTTTATTTCATATTTATTTTGATTTCTATTCACTTATCCATAATCTCCCTTTAAACCACATTTTATTAAAATTTTATTCAAATATTAATTTAGTATATTTCTCAACTTCGAATTTTCTTAAGAATTCCACCATCCATATCTTAAGTCCAGTATAAATATTTAATATACTTCTTATATTTATTTTCACTTTACCACTTAAGATTTTATATCTATTTTCACTAATCTTAAATTTGCAATTCTATTTGAATTCAATTTACCTTTCATTTTTGTTTATCACCAAAACTACCTTTATGAAAATATTTCTTATAACTCTTTTGTTTCAAAAATTTAAAACACTTTAAAATCTACATAATATTACCAAAATAGTTTTACATAAAAATATTTTTGTACTCGATGTCTCAACAAGTCCATACTTTTTCTCATAGAAATTCAGTCAAACGTTGATCAGGCACAGGACTAAAAATCTATAAGTACCTGTAGACCTGTTTTCAACACCCAGTGAAAAAATTTGGAAAAAACTTTTGTGAGAATGCTATGGAAATCATCACCCCCTCCAGGGATCGCAGTTAGCCCAATGATTATGTCATCATCCCGGCGAAATCCATAGAAAACTATAGGCATCCATGCCCTTCAATTACACCATGGAACCGCCACAGTTCCCAGCTACACCTAGGGTTATGTTGCTATCACGGCGAAAACCATGCAATTATGTGCATCAACGCCTTCAAATTTCGCTGCCAAATGAAACTTCACTACATAGATTGCAGAATACATCTGTCGAGTCCCAATGTAGCCTGTAGGCACTCACTACCACAAGACTTTTGTTGTATCCTTATAGATTGCAATCTACCAATGTTACGTCGCTCTCCCAGCGAAATCAGACATAGACTTTAGGCAATCGTTGTAACAACCCTAGATTTTTGACTATAAATTTCTTTAGTTTATTTTAAATTTGTTTTATTTGTTAAATTTCATCTCTAAATATTTTTAAAATGATAATATAATTTTTCCAAAATTTACTGTATTTATTTCATATTTTTAAGGGCTGTTTTCCTATTTTCTGCTATTTTCTTCATTAAAAACTATATTAAATTAAATTTTAGATATTTATTTTGTGAATGTATTTTTATTTTATGTCATTATTTATGTTTAAAAATATTTTACAAGCTCATATGAATTTTCTAAAAAATTATTCTATTTAATTTCAAATTTTCTAGTCTAGTTCACTATTTTTAGCTATTTTTCTTAATTTAACTTTATATAATTAATAAATAATATATAAATTTTTATATTTTGATAAATTTTCGAAATTTTATCTGGGATTATTATTATTTCCAGAAATATAAAGTTAGATAATTAAAATAAAGAAATATGAAAGGGTTTTGACTTTTGAATTGCCTTTTGCCTTTTTGAATTCCACCTCTTCATTTTCCTCACAACTCTTCATTTCTCTTGCCATAACTTCCCACATTTCAGCCGACTATCTCATTTTCAATTCATGAATCTTTCTTTCCTCCTTCCTGAGAAAAAATTTCGGCCATCCTTGCTTGAAGATTTTGGTATAACTTTATTTCTTTTATCTCCTTTTCTATTTACATCGTTTATTTCTAGCTTGATTTTGCACATACTTTCACCTCTTTTAGGATCGGCCATGCCTCCCTTGCTTCCTAGCTGCCTCCAGCACCTAATGACACACCACCAGCACCTCCTCCTCACTAGCCACCTAAGCCATGAACCCCCTTGGTGACGCATATCCACAAAAGTTTCAAAACACCCTTCATACTAGCCTAACCGAGCACCACTCTCATTCCATCACCTCACCACCCCCTCTAGCCTCCACCTACCACACCACCACCACCTCCAGCACCTACGGCCACACCACCATAGTGGACCCCACTCCTTTGGCCGTGACACCTAGGGCCTTGGCCGAGCCCAAATCCTTGACCAAATTCTTGTATGCATGCTTATGTGTGTTATTCCCTTCACCCACCTTTACACCATCATTCCAGCATGTAGGCCGAACCCATACTCACCCAAACCAGACCCAAACACCGGCAATTATATTGTATTTCCCCTTATGGCGAAGCCTAGTAAAGGTTAAAAGCAAGTGCAAGCATTTCTATTTGATTATGTGCAGTCTATTCTAGTGTAGTTTTGATCGTAGTTGATTTGAAACTCATCGTTGTTATATTGTTTTTGTTTGATTTGTATCCAAGGAATTTGACACTTGGCTCCTCCATTCGAATCTGTGTCGTGCTTTTGTGTTTGTGTAGATCCCGTTTGTGAAATTCATCGTTGGGTCATCAACTCAAACCAGTGAGTTATTCTCACCAGACAGTTTTATACTTATATGAATAGTAAATCGATCGCTTGTGAATATGTAAATTGCATCACCATATTTTATTTGCTATGTCACTATTATATGATGTTCACACATGATTAAACACCAGTTATATCATATGTCACTGTTATATTATTGCTGTTTTGTATATATTATCAGTATATCACACTGCAAGTTCCCTTTAGATTAGAATCATTATTGGTTGAAATGATACATACCCGAACGGACTTTAGAATAAGGGAAAATCGTTATGGGCTGAAATGATAGACCTAAATGATTTTCAATTTATTTCATTTACTTGGGACTGCAGGTTTGAAATGATAAAGCCCGGATTTTCTTTGTAAATTACGGGTTGAAATGATATATTACCCGTATCATTTTTCCTAGTGTAGAAAATTATATACGGACCGGTAGTTAATATATATTTTTTTTAAAAATTTTAAATTATTTTAGAAATGTAAATATTAAAATATTTTGATTTAAATCTAATTAAAAATGATTTTTGTAAAATATTATTGATTTTATGAATAATTATAAGTGAAATAAATTAATGAAAAAGTTAGAAACTTTTGAATGTAAGTTATTTTGGAAATTTTGATTTAATTATAATTGGAAATTAAGTTGAATATGAAATCATGATAAATTTATGATAATTTGAATTTAAATGAATTTAAAGTGATTTTATATCATATTAATGATTTTTAATAAAGTTGAAATGTGAAATGAATGAATATTTAAGTTGAAATTATGAAATATAACTAAAATTGGAAATTCATGGAATTGACTTAAAAGTGAATTTTTAGTTAAGTAAATAAAAATAAAACTAAGTTATATTTGAGAATTTGAACTTAAGTGTTAGGTTGAAATTTAATGTAAGGAATTTAAAATTGAACATTGCAATTTAATAAGTGAGTTAGTGTTAAATATGAATTTTTAAATGGAAATTTAACTTTATGAAATCATGTAATTAAAGAAAATTAAATGATGGTTATAAAAGTAAGAATATGTGATTTTATAAGTTAAAAGTGATTCATAGAAAATATAATTGTTGTGAAATTATATTGAAATTTTGAAGTTAATTAACTGCATTTTTGAAATGCTATTTTATCTCATATGAATGATAATACAACATTTGTAAATGTTGTAGTCGATAAGTGAACTAAATAGCTAAATTGAATTACAGGCTATTATAGCGTTTTTTTCTTTATGCTATAATTGTTGGATTTAAACTAAGTTTTCTTTGAAACTAATTTAACTATATTACAGCATTTTAAAACGTTGTCTTTTGTTAAATTGAACTGTTTTGAATATAACTTTATGTAGCATTTTCCAAATGCTGCGAAAGTTGAATTTTCGCTGTTTTGATAAAATTAAGTGAATGAATAAAGTGTGAAAGTTGAAAATTTTGGAAATTTAATAATTTAATTATTAAATGTAATAACTTCACTTTTTTAATGATATAAATGAAGTAATTTTTTTGGAATTGAACTATTTTGAAATGTGAATTGAAATGGTATTTTTAAATTGAATAAAATGAATATGTTTTTCAAATGAAATGATAGGTTTGATATTTTGAAATGGATTTCAAATGATATTGGATTTTGAGAAATAAATACCATTTTGAAATTATAACTACGGGTTATAATAACGATTGATTGCTAAAGAGTCCAGATGGAATATGGACATAATCTCTGCCGATACCGAAAACCACTTTAACAACTTTGTACACGGTGGAGATTCCAGAATGAAGTAGGATGGTGACGACGTTCCTAAGGTACATTTCATGGACCTAACTCCCGTGAATTAGCATAAGGTGGCTAAAACAGGAGCGATCTCGGGCCAAAGCAGGTAGCACCTCTGGCTGAACACACTTCTTCGATACCATTCTATTACTGTTGTGATCGATTGGGCGCACCCCTTGATTTTGGAGTGTTGTTCAGGGTGGGCGTATGTGGCTGCCGCGTTACCACCAGCCCGTGTGCATAATTGGTATATCTACCCTGGCATTGCCTTGTGTGCCATGTCACCTACCATACCGAGCCTTTAGTACGAGTTTGTTTTTCTCCCGTAGCCCGTGTGGTATCCTCTGACAGTCACCCGGGATGGAGATGGCATGATATTGGATGGACTACTGGGACTATTATGTGTGAAGGGTGATATGGGTAGCCCAGAAGCTATTTAAAAGTATATTTATTTTACTATAGTCATTATTATAATAGCGAAATATTACTATATAGTAAATAGTTTAATGGATCCTTAGAGGATGGGCGGTCCCAGGCATCCTTTAAGTTACTTGTATCTTTATTACAGTTCACTTGAGTTGGTTTACATTATACAAGTATATATTGTCCTGACTCGAGTGTTTTGTGTTTTTTCTTTACGCTCGGGTCAGCTTGAGTATTCACAACTTTGGATTCTCTTCCTGGAGCTGGTCTTTCACTGGAGTTTCTGCTTATCTGCATATATTTCTATTACTGTTTCAGCTGTATTAGTTTATCTCATGTATTAGTGAACTTCTCTGTATTTGGGATTTCTATTCTGTTGTTTTCAGACTATATTATGTATTTGGTTTGAGACTCTATTATAGTAGCTTCATGAACTACTATGTTATTTTATATTCCACTGCGAGTTATTCTGATTGTTCTGTGTCTGTGATTATGTATATTTGATTTTATTTGCTCCAAATTTATTTACAATCTGTTATTTCGCATCATTCAAGTCTGACATGTATGGATTATTGTCGATTTGAGTGGTATGAAATTGGGGGTTTTTACAATCGTTGCTCCTCGACTTACGCTATGGAAACACAGTAGATCGCAGTTACACCGAGTTACACTACCGTCGCAACATAAACCCAATATCTCTATAGGCATCAACGCCCTCGACTTTCGCTACCCTGATCACAATCCATAGGAACTATAGTCCAGACCACCTCTGGGATCAAAATTTAGAACCCTCCTTAGGGCTCAAGACAGAACCACCTAGTGGATCTCCCACTATAATTTTCAACTCTAAATGGGAGCGCCTTTTCCCCCACATCATTCTCAAAACATTTTATACTATAAACATATAGTATCTTTCAAAACACATTCTTCATATGTCTCATGTATAAACTTCAAAATCGATATCTCAAAATCGATAATTTTCAACTTGACTTTTCAAAATCCAAAAATTGATTTTTTTTCCCAAAATCAAAAGCCTTTCAAAATCAATTGGTTCCACTATGACCAGTTTGAAATTTAAAAAATAGTTTGAATAGTCTAAAATAATTAAGTAGTGGTAAAATAGTTACATGGTTGTAAAATAGTTGTAAAATGGTTAAATAACAAATATAAGATAGTTTGGGTTTTAATAAGAAAGGTTGTATAGTAAATAACTTGGAAAAAAGAGATTTAAGACAGTTTATATTGAAATAATTTGTTTGAAAATAGTTCAGAGTCAAACTGGTTCAATTTCCCAATCTCCATCTCAATTTAATTTTTAATTTAAATCTCCACTTCCATTTAAATTGATTCAATTCCAATTCAATTTGAATTAACTTCGATTCCCATTCTAATTCAAATCAATTCCCATTTAAATTTTACTTATTCGACGTCGATTCCAGTTCGAAATAATTCATTTCAATTCCGCCTTTAAATTAATTCTAATTCCATTTCCAAATTTTAAACTATCTCGATTTGTACAAATTCGAGTTAAATTTTCATATGTTGATTTAATCCCTTAAATCAAATTAACCTTTAACATTTTATTTAACAACCCAAGTCTTTAATAATTCAATTCTGAGTCCAAATTCAAATATTCATTTTAGGTTACCTTCACTTAAACATGTTTTCAAGGTTCGAGTGAGAGTTAAAATCTTCTTAAGCAAATCATTTCTCCGAATTCCATTGACTTCCCAATTATACTTCAAATTTTTAAACCTAGTCCTTTTAAACAATTCCGATTGATAAATTCATTTATAACATTTCGAACTTAAGTTCAAAATGATTCCATTTTACTTTTATTCCTAAAAATCAAAATCTTTAAAATAGTTTCAAAAGTTTTATTTCCATTTAATTTCAGCAATGGATGTATATCATTTCAATCCACTTCTTAATTCATTCAAAACAATCCAATTTACAGAATTTGAACCCGTTTGAGACCATACATAACTCTCTTTTCAATTTGACCCACTTAACTTCCTTAAGTTAAATCTCAATTTCATCTTGAAATTTTCCAGTTTCAGATTATAGGCCCAAACTTATTTAACTTTCCTAAGTTAAATTTCAATCCATTCGATCCATTTAAGCCTACTCAATTTAAATTTCTTGTTCCAAATTTAAATTCTTATTAATTCCCCTTCCCACTTATAAGTTCAAAACTTATTTCTCTTTGGGTCATACTCTCACTTCAGGGGGAAATTCAGAATTCGACACTTAGTTTTTATTTCAAATCAACCTTTGATATTACGTATATCCACATATATATGTACATTCTTATTTAATTTGCACACCAAATCATACTTCCCATTTCAGTCATTCTTATTTTTAATTCAAAACAATTTCATCTTCCAACCACTCTTGTTTAAGGCAAGATTTCTATATTCAAAAATATTATTTATTATTTCTTTAACACTTTGAAACAATTCCAAATTTATAAGTCATAATTACATAAATATTTACTTCCTTAAAACATTTCACTCTTGTTTTATTGTTGTTTATTCTAAAATAAACATCCTTTATTTAGACACAACACCCAATTTTAAATGATAATAACCAGTATTATCATATGCTAGAACCCAACACACATAATAATTTTCTGAAAATACACTCAGAATACTTTTACTTCATTTCAATACATTTTGAAAAATGCTTCTATAAATTTCAATATTTTAATTTTAGGTTTGAATCCATTTTTTGCTTAATTTACTTGTATAGTTCATTCTTTCCAAGTTTCTATTACCACTTAATTCTTATAATCTTACTTGTTTCAATAATAACAACCAATTACCTTAATATACTATAATAATTTAAAAAAATTATTTCTTTATATATATATATATACATATATATATATATATATATATTAATATAAGCTTATATACAGATCATTTTTAAAACTTTTTTTTTAAATCATTATATAAGAAAAAACAAGTACGCTCTCATATATTACACTCAACTCATTCTAGGTTACTACTAACCCTATCTCTAATGAGTAATCCTCATCAGAGCCAAAATTCTCGCTTAACCTTTCAGCCCTGATACCAAAATGTCACGACCCGGTTTTTTCAACCTTCGAAAGTTGACATCAATATGTCTGTTGTATTAACATGTCGAACAATCGAATGCCGAAAATACAAGACCATAAGGGAAAAGAAGAAAGAGATAGAAGAAGAAATAGAAACAACATCAGAATCTCACAAACGCATCAGAACAAATATAATATACAAATAATAGCATTTTTATACGATAAAAGACTGAAACTGTCAATATGTATATACAAGATATCGAAGTACAATGAATCTGGAGAGTTGTAAATACTCGTTCCTGAATACTATCTATACTGTAACGACCCGGTATTTTCAACCATTCGCATCCATTATAAGTGTATAGGTAGACACTCATGCCGGAATTGGATAGCTCAAAATATCGTGTTGTAAATAAAAATTTGGCAAATCTCAGAATATACAGTAAATAAAATCACAGATCACAGACACAGAGTATATAAAAATGCAGCGGAAGAAAAAGAGATAGTAGTTCATGAAGCTACTATATAAATATGAGATACATCAGAGTTAAATAAGATACAACAGAAGAGTAACAAGATACATCACTGAAACACTGGATACTGAAACAAAATAGAAGGCTGGATCTTCAAGGAAAGCTCCAACGCCGAAGGTGAATCTGGAATGCTAACTCACTCAATCTGACCCGAGCGTAAAGCAAAACACAAAACCCTCGAGTCAGGACATAAATACTTATAAACTGTAAATCAACTCAAGTGAACAGTAACAAAATGCATCAGTAACTTAAAGGATGCTTGGGACCGCCCATCCTCTAAGGATCCGTTAAACTATTTACTATGTAGTAATATACGCTATATACGGTAGTGTCTAATCAGTAAAGTATAATCATATAGAAAATAGCGTGAAGGGGATGGTGAACCCTAACGCGGTCGGATCTTTAAAACCAAAATCGTAGTGGGCTCGATATAAGGATATGACACGGCACGCGAGGCAATGCCAGGGTGGATACACCGTTTGCACTCCCGGACCGGTGGTGACGGCAAGCCAGCAGCTTCCGCCCATCTCGAACAATACCCCCGAATCAAAGTGGCGCCACCGAATCGAATCACAACAGTAATAGAATGGTTTCCGATGAAGCATGCTCGATGAAAGGGTGCGACCCTTTGTGTAGCCCGGTATAGCTCCTGTTTTAGTCATATATGCCAACTCACGGGAGTTGAGTCCACGTAATATATACCTCGAGAACGTCGCCACCATCCTACTACATTCTGGAATCTCCACCGCGTACACAGTTGTTAAAGTGGTTTTCGGTATTGGCCGGCTATAAGACAATATCCGATCCCGGTCTCTTTAACAACCAATCGTTATTATAACCCGTAGTTATAATTTTTTTTTTTAAAACAATATTTATACTTCAAAATAAAATATTATTTCAACCCAAATCTTTATCAAAATAAAGATTAAATCATTCCAGAATATCATATCTTTCAGATCTTCTTTTCAAATCATTTTAATATCAAAATATCATATCTTTCAAAACTCCATTTTCAAACCATTTTAATATCAAAATATCATATCTTCCAAAACCACATTTCAATCATTTAATATATCAAAATATCATATCTTTTCGAAACCACATTTCAATCATTTAATATATCAAAATGTCATATCTTTTCGAAACCACATTCATTTCAAATCATTATTCATTTTGTTCAATTTAAAATATCATTTCAATCCATATTTCAAAACAGTATCACAATTGTATCATTTCCATTTCAAAAATAATTCAATATTATATCATTCAAATAAAACCCAAATTTTCAAATCATTGAATATTTCTTTAAATTTATTACTTGAAATATTCCTTTAAATTATCATAGCATTTTGGAAATGTTACCTTAAGGAATCATAGCATTTTTGGAATGTACTACTTTCCACATTACATTGTATATAATCAAAGTATTGATAAGCTTAAAATTTTAACATGTCAATTTATCATAGCCTTATAGTTAAATAAACTTTCTTACTGTAATATACAATTTAAACCGAAATTCTTATGTTAAGTTAAAAGCACCTTATTAACTTACATTATTATTACAATAAAGAAACTTTATTATTTTAATCATTTAAAGTATGCCATTCGCATAAATTAAAACTTGCTTATCAAATGTACGTTATCAACTTACATTTTATTATTACAGTAAGTAACATTTATCATTTTAATCAATTTAAAATACACCATTACATTGATTAAAATCTACGTGTCAAATGTACGTTTTAAATTTTATATTCCTATTACAATAATGAACATTTATTAATTAAATCAATACCACACTACTTAAAACTTTACATGTTTCTTTCTTAATTAAAACTTTACATGTTCTTGCATTAATTAAAACTTTCATGTTCTCTCATTAATTAGGACTTTACACGTTTCTTTCATTAATTAAAAACTTATACGTTTCTTTCATTAATTAAAACTTATACCTTTCTTTCATTTATTAGGAGTTTACGTGTTCCTATCATTAATTAGAACACCATACATTCTTTCATTAATTAGAACACCATACGTTCTTTCATTAATTAAAACCTATACGTTTCTTTCATAAATTAAAACCTATACGTTTCTTTCCTAAATTAAAACCTATACGTTTCTTTCATAAATTAAAACCTATACGTTTCTTTCATAAATTAAAACCTATACGTTTCTGATTTATATTACCATTTTACAAATTTAACTAAACTTCCAGTTTATTTGATTAATTTAACATCTTTAGTTAAAACTCAAATTTCACATTTTCAAGTCAAGTTATATTTTAAAATTTCATTTTCAACAGTCATTTATTCAACTACTTAAATTTATAGAAAATCAATAATTCTTTAATAAATCACTTAAATTCAAATATAAATCAATTTATCATATTTACCATTTCCAAATAAAATTAAAGTCCATTTTATTCATGTAACTTAAATATCATTTTTAGTCAAAATTCCAAATTTCAATCATAAGTTATATTTCAAAATCCAATTAATCCATTCATAAATTACATTTTTAACACATAGAAAAATCATAATTTATTTATTTTAAAACCTTTCAAAATTAATTTAAATCAAATTTCATAATTTTATATTTTTAAAATACTTAAAATATTCAAAGCACTTTATAGAATAACCACGGGTCTGTATATAGTTTTCTAACCTAGGTCAAGTGATACAGATATGTATCATTTAAATCCGCAGTTTAAAAGGTAAATATCCGAGTTCTATCATTTCAAACCCGCAATCCCAAGTTTAAATAAATAAATAAAATAACTCAGGCCTATCATTTCAGCCCATAATGATTTTTTTATCCTAACAGGGAACTTGTAGTGTGATCATATACAGAAATAATATAAACAATGTCAATATCACAATATACAGTCATGTATCAGATGTCAGGTGAAAATTAACAGTTTTAACATGGTAATAACATGGTAATAACACGGCATAGCATATCATATGATCATCATTAACTTGCATAAACATTTTACATTACTAAACACTTGTCATCAATCCACTTTTCATAAGTATATATGTCAGAGTGAGAAAGACTCACATTTTTCAAAGCTAGAGACCAAAACAACAAACACAAGAGCGATTCCAAAAGCACGAAAAACACGATTTGAATTGAATGAATGGAAACCCTTGATAATATTCTTGTATACAACAAATAAACAAGACCATATAAACATATGCATACAATATAAAGATTTGTTGAACAATAGAAAAGTGGAAGCAACAAATGACATTACCAAGCTTTTCAACCACTTTTGCTTGACCACAACTCCATGTATGCTCGGCCATACATGCTTAGGGCTAGGCCACACATGTTTTCAGGTGGAAAAGGATCTGGTTTGTCATCACAAAGGCATGGCAAGCACAAAAATGTGAAGTGGTAGGAGATGATATGAGGAGGTGTTAGGGTTAATTGGTGAAAGGTTGGGTTAAAAGTAAAAGGGTGGACTATAAAGGCCCATAGAAAGATAGAAAGTTTAAGGTGTTTCAAATTTCCTTTTCTATTTAATTTTATAAAAAAAAATAAACTATGACTTCAAAAATACAAGACCACTTTTAAAATAGACCATAACTTCAAAACAAAGGTGACAAAACAAATTTTGTTCATTTCTTTTTTTTTTCAAACAAAAGGGCAGAGGGAATATAGACTAGAATGCCAAATTACAGAGGTGACAAAACAAAATTTTTTTTTTTTGCTCATTTCTTTTTTCCAGAACAAGGGCCAGCGGAGAAATAGATTATAACTTCAAAAATACAAAGTGACAAAAGCAACTTTTTTTTTCATTTCCCTTTTTTTTCAAAACAAGGCTCGGTGGCAATATTACTTCAAAAACAAAATACAAAGGCGACAAAAATGGAATTTTTTTCATTCCTTTTTTTTCTCAAACAAGGCTCGGTGGTCTGGCATGGATAGGGTCGGAAAAATATGGTGAATGGCCAAGCACGGTGGCAGGCAATAGGATAAAGCAAAACAATGAAAGGAGAACAAATGAAATAAAACAAGAGTGAAAAGAAGAAAGAAAGAAAAAAAGAGAAAAAAAATGAAAGGAAAAGCATGCGCCGGTTCATACCTTCAGAAGATGCTCACGCAAATTTTGATGGAAGCAAAATGAATAATTTGTGGTATGGAACTTTTGAACGTGAAATATATATTAACTTTTGCTCACTAATTTATGTAGAGGGCAGGCAAGAGAAAAATGCTTGAACGGTAGAGGCAATTTAATTCTATCCAATAGGTGGAAACGTATGGGAGGCAAGAGGGAAAGAAATAATTCACAAACGGAAATGATTTAAGGCAAGATTTGAGCAAGATTTTGGATTCTCAAAAGAGAATATACGGCTGAAAACTTTGCATTGTTAACGCAAGAAAAAAAAAATCAAATAGATAATGAATAGGCAAGAGCAACAATTAAATATATGCCCAAAGTAACGTACAAATTATTTTGTTTCTCTTATTAAATAACGTACAAATTATTTTGTTTCTCTTATTAAATAAATTTAAAATACTAACGTTTCTATTAGGAAAATAAACCGTCACTTTAAACCAAAATTTAATAGCTATTATACCATAATTAATAACATTTGATTTAGCTTCATCCAATTGATTGTTAAATATAAAGTTTAGAAATAGATGTAAACATATGTAAAAGAAATGTAAAGTTTATTTCCCGTTTCACACTAACTATAACTAACTCTTTTTTTTAAAGTATACAACAAATCTGACCAAAACAAAAGTGAAACAAATGTTACACAATTGTATACAGTTCAAGATGAAAATTTTGCCTTTAGAATTATAAAATTTAGAATTTCAATTAAACTTACTCTTTTTATCCAAATCAAATTTTCCGACATTGTTTATTTTTATTTGAACAAATGATCAAAAATCATTTCAAGAAAATTTCCAAAATTAGATTTTTAAGGAAACAAAAGCCAAAGTCTTTAAATAAATGAAAAAAATTAAATTTTTAAACTTTTAAAATTTTATGTTGAAAGTCACAGTTTGACTATTTTGACCAAAATCAGCATTTCAGGAAAATATTCAACTTGCACAAGTTTGGAATTATAACTCATAAAAATCAAGATTATATTTAAATAATAAATTTAATCATTTCAAATAAGTAAAATAAGTTTTTCAATCAAAATCCTACATAAAAAAAAATAAAATATAAAATAAAATAATTACAAAATACAGGGTTGTTACACTCTCCCCCACTCAAAACTTTTCGTCCCCGAAAAGGAATGAGGTATGGAAGGGCACAAAAAAGATAGAGTGAAATAGGATTAAGATAAGATGACAAGAAGATTGAAGTTATACCTGATAACTGTTGTTATAGGTAAGTTTAACAAGGTGGAGGTGATCTTTTCAAGATCCTCCAGAATCAAGAACACAAGCACGAAAAAGGTGGATTCAAAATGATTACCAAAGGTCTATCAAGATTATAGAAAGATTTCTAAACAGAAAGATTGTAAAAAGATGCCTATACCGGTCTATAGCAAGATAAGGAGAATAAGGACAACCAAAAGATAGTTTGAAAAACAAAATAAGGAAATAAATTTGAAAGCATGGAAATTTCAAATTAAATAGAGAATAAATCTTTACACAAGTTAAATAAATCTTAACTACCCCAAATTTCATTATCTTATTATCCAATCATCTTAAATTAACAAAATTTTAAAACGAGGGGTTTGAAAAATAATCATTTATTACACTCACATTGTACTTAATAAATTTAATTCTTCTTTATTCCTAATTAAACTTAAATTTATTCCTCTCAATATATTCATCACTGATGTTAAATATACTTACACTTATTATAACTGCTTTATTTTATTCTTAGTTCTTCTAACATTGTTTTATTGTAAGTTATTCAATTACCCTTTATTATCTTTAACTCTGGTAACCGTTTTATAACTTAAAATTTAAGTGTATAACATTTATTATAACCACTCAAATTTTATAAAAAAAATCTTTGTATATTGTATATTATTCAATTACATTGTTAACTTCTAAAATTTTGGTAAGTTATATTTGAATGCAATTGTATTATACAAATAAAATTTCCAATTCAATCATTTCAAGCTTAAATCAAATTTTTCTTTTTCTTTTTATAATTGAAACTATTCTTTAAAAATAGAATTTAAGAATTAATTTTCCGATTCCATTCAAACCATTTTGAGATAAATAAATGTATGTACATAGTTTATCAAATAAAATTTAAGTCATATGTCTATATTTATTATAAATTGAGTCATATTTTAGAATTTCAAATCAATTTAATTCCCAAAACAAAGCTGTAGCAAGACTACAGAACAGTCTCTTCACTTCGAAACTCGAAAATGGACGTCGATGATGCTGCAGTCATCACCGAAGTTATTTTCCAGCGACAAAGAGAAGAGTACTAATTTTAAACTTAAAATTCTTTGGAAACAAATTTCTATTTGAAAATATTTTAAATATTATATCCCTTTAAAATTTTAAACAAAAGGTTTGGAACCATCGGAAGTTAAATTCTAAAATTTCTTTTTCTAAATTCATTTAAGTTCCCATATAAATTTATAAACAATTATTTATAAATTCATTTATAGAACAATAAATGATAAATCAAGTATTATCATTTCAAATTATCAATTTGAATCATTTTATTAAGTTCCATAAATATATAAATCAAAATTTTATTTCATTAACCAAAAAAAAATTTAAAATAATATCGTGTCAGTTTGTTCTGTCAAAGTGCTTTAGAAATCCTATCGATAGCGTTGATCAGACGAATCGATCGGAAACCCAACTCAACATCAACAACTCAAACAACACAATATATAAACAAAACATATATTTACAAGTACAATTCAAAATGTTTGAAAATAGGTTGGAAACAAAAGACAAGATGATTAAATAACAAAATAGGGAGGTGGATAAGCTTAAATAAATCACGGGCAACATTTACCGAGTCAACCGTGACTTAAGGAATAAGATCAATGTTGATTTTTCTAGGGTAAATCTACATTCGATCTCAAAAGTTAGAGTTTGGAATAACAAAAGGTATCAGCATCTAAACCAAGGATAGATATAAATCTCTGGTGAATCGATGCTAATTTTAGGGGAGTTTCCCTTTTTTCTCAGTTCAATTTTAAATTGGAGTGACCACCGACTCACCAAAAAGATCATTCGAAGCGGAGTTATGGAATGCTCCATAGTCAAAAGAATATGAATAGTGAGGGGTACGAATGGATTTTGGAACCGTAGGGGACGTTTCAAAATTCAAAGGAATCGAGTCAAAAGGGAAGAGATTCAAACTCGAATGAAAGTGATTCTGTAAATACATTCACTCCATATGCTGAGCTTTTCCTAGAGCTACCAAAGCTCTGATACCAACTGTAAAGACCCGGTATTTTCAACCATTCGCATCCATTATAAGTGTATAGGTAGAAACTCATGCCGGAATTGGATAGCTCAAAATACCGCGTTGTAAATAAAAATTTGGCAAATCTCAGAATATACAGTAAATAAAATCACAGATCACAGACACAGAGTATATAAAAATGCAGCGGAAGAAAAAGAGATAGTAGTTCATGAAGCTACTATATAAATATGAGATACATCAGAGTTAAATAAGATACAACAGAAGAGTAACAAGATACATCACTGAAACACGGGATACTGAAACAAAATAGAAGGCTGGATCTTCAAGGAAAGCTCCAACGTCGAAGGTGAATCTGGAATGCTAACTCACTCAATCTGACCCGAGCGTAAAGCAAAACACAAAACCCTCGAGTCGGGACATAAATACTTATAAACTGTAAATCAACTCAAGTGAACAGTAACAAAATGCATCAGTAATTTAAAGGATGCTTGAGACCGCCAATCCTCTAAGGATCCGTTAAACTATTTACTATGTAGTAATATACGCTATATACGGTAGTGTCTAATCAGCAAAGTATAATCATATAGAAAATAGCGTTAAGGGGATGGTGAACCTTAACGCGGTCGGATCTTTAAAACCAAAATCGTAGCGGGCTCGATATAAGGATATGACACGGCACGCGAGGCAATGCCAGGGTGGATACACCGTTTGCACTCCCGGACCGGTGGTGACAGCAAGCCAGCAGCTTCCGCCCACCTCGAACAATACCCCCGAATCATAGTGGCGCCACCGAATCGAATCACAACAGTAATAGAATGGTTTCCGATGGAGCATGCTCGATGAAAGGGTGCGACCCTTTGTGTAGCCCGGTATAGATCCTGTTTTAGTCATATATGCCAACTCACGGGAGTTGGGTCCACGTAATATATACCTCGAGAACGTCGCCACCATCCTACTTCATTCTGGAATCTCCACCGCGTACACAGTTGTTAAAGTGGTTTTCGGTATTGGCCGGCTATAAGACAATATCCGATCCCGGTCTCTTTAACAACCAATCGTTATTATAACCCGTAGTTATAATTTTTTTTTTAAAACAATATTTATACTTCAAAATAAAATATTATTTCAACCCAAATCTTTATCAAAATAAAGATTAAATCATTCCAGAATATCATATCTTTCAGATCTTCTTTTCAAATCATTTTAATATCAAAATATCATATCTTTCAAAACTCCATTTTCAAACCATTTTAATATCAAAATATCATATCTTCCAAAACCACATTTCAATCATTTAATATATCAAAATATCATATCTTTTCGAAACCACATTTCAATCATTGAATATATCAAAATATCATATCTTTTCGAAACCACATTCATTTCAAATCATTATTCATTTTGTTCAATTTAAAATATCATTTCAATCCATATTTCAAAACAGTAACACAATTGTATCATTTCCATTTCAAAAATAATTCAATATTATATCATTCAAATAAAACCCAAATTTTCAAATCATTGAATATTTCTTTAAATTTATTACTTGAAATATTCCTTTAAATTATCATAGCATTTTGGAAATGTTACCTTAAGGAATCATAGCATTTTTGGAATGTACTACTTTCCACTTTACATTGTATATAATCAAAGTATTGATAAGCTTAAAATTTTAACATGTCAATTTATCATAGCCTTATAGTTAAATAAACTTTCTTACTGTAATATACAATTTACACCGAAATTCTTATGTTAAGTTAAAAGCACCTTGTTAACTTACATTATTATTACAATAAAGAAACTTTATTATTTTAATCATTTAAAGTATGCCATTCACATAAATTAAAACTTGCTTATCAAATGTACGTTATCAACTTACATTTTATTATTATAGTAAGTAACATTTATCATTTTAATCAATTTAAAATACACCATTACATTGATTAAAATCTACGTGTCAAATGTACGTTTTAAATTTTATATTCATATTACAATAATGAACATTTATTAATTAAATCAATACCACACTACTTAAAACTTTACATGTTTCTTTCTTAATTAAAACTTTACATGTTCTTGCATTAATTAAAACTTTCATGTTCTCTCATTAATTAGGACTTTACACGTTTCTTTCATTAATTAAAAACTTATACGTTTCTTTCATTAATTAAAACTTATACCTTTCTTTCATTTATTAGTAATTTACGTGTTCCTATCATTAATTAGAACACCATACGTTCTTTCATTAATTAGAACACCATACGTTCTTTCATTAATTAAAACCTATACGTTTCTTTCATAAATTAAAACCTATACGTTTCTTTCATAAATTAAAACCTATACGTTTCTTTCATAAATTAAAACCTATACGTTTTTGATTTATATTACCATTTTACAAATTTAACTAAACTTCCAGTTTATTTGATTAATTTAAGATCTTTAGTTAAAACTCAAATTTCACATTTTCAAGTCAAGTTATATTTTAAAATTTCATTTTCAACAGTCATTTATTCAACCACTTAAATTTATAGAAAATCAATAATTCTTTAATAAATCACTTAAATTCAAATATAAATCAATTTATCGTATTTACCATTTCCAAATAATATTAAAGTCCATTTTATTCATGTAACTTAAATATCATTTTTAGTCAAAATTCCAAATTTCAAACATAAGTTATATTTCAAAATCCAGTTAATCCATTCATAAATTACATTTTTAACACAGAAAAATCATAATTTATTTGTTTTAAAACCTTTCAAAATATATTTAAATCAAATTTCATAATTTTATATTTTTAAAATACTTAAAATATTCAAAGCACTTTATAGAATAACCACGGGTCTGTATATAGTTTTCTAACCTAGGTCAAGTGATACGGATATGTATCATTTAAATCCGCAGTTTAAAAGGTAAAAATCCGGGTTCTATCATTTCAAACCCGCAATCCCAAGTTTAAATAAATAAATAAAATAACTCAGGCCTATCATTTCAGCCCATAATGATTTTTTTATCCTAACAGGGAACTTGTAGTGTGATCATATACAGAAATAATATAAACAATGTCAATATCACAATATACAGTCATGTATCAGATGTTAGGTGAAAATTAACCGTTTTAACATGGTAATAACATGGTAATAACACGGCATAGCATATCATATGATCATCATTAACTTGCACAAACATTTTACATTGCTAAACACTTGTCATCAATCCACTTTTCATAAGTATATATGTCAGAGTGAGAAAGACTCACCTTTTTCAAAGCTAGAGACCAAAACAACAAACACAAGAGCGATTCCAAAAGCACGACAAATACGATTTGAATTGAATGAATGGAAATCCTTGATAATGATCTTGTATACAACAAATAAACAAGACCATATAAACATATGCATACAATATAAAGATTCGTTGAACAATAGAAAAGTAGAAGCAACAAATGACATTACCAAGCTTTTCAACCACTTTTGCTTGACCACAACTCCATGTATGCTCGGCCATACATGCTTACGGCTAGGCCACACATGTTTTCAGGTGGAAAAGGATCTGGTTTGGCATCACAAAGGCATGGCAAGCACAAAAATGTGAAGTGGTAGGAGATGATATAAGGAGGTGTTAGGGTTAATTGGTGAAAGGTTAGGTTAAAAGTAAAAGGGTGGACTATAAAGGCCCATAGAAAGATAGAAAGTTTAAAGCGTTTCAAATTTCCTTTTCTATTTAATTTTATAAAAACAAAACAAACTATGACTTCAAAAATACAAGACCACTTTTAAAATAGACTATAACTTCAAAACAAAGGTGACAAAATAAATTTTGTTCATTTCTTTTTTTTTCAAACAAAAGGGCAGAGGGAATATAGACTAGAATGCCAAATTACAGAGGTGACAAAACAATTTTTTTTTTTTTTGCTCATTTCTTTTTTCCAGAACAAGGGCCAGTGGAAAAATAGATTATAACTTCAAAAATACAAAGTGACAAAAGCAACTTTTTTTTTTCATTTCCCCTTTTTTTTCAAAATAAGGCTTGGTGGCAATATTACTTCAAAAACAAAATACAAAGGCGACAAAAATGGAATTTTTTTCATTCCTTTTTTTTCTCAAACAAGGTTCGGTGGTCTGGCATGGGTAGGGTCGGAAAAATATGGTGAATGGCCAAGCACGGTGGCAGGCAATAGGATAAAGCAAAACAATGAAAGGAGAACAAATGAAATAAAACAAGAGTGAAAAGAAGAAAGAAAGAAAAAAAGAGAAAAAAAATGAAAGGAAAAGCATGCGCCGGTTCATAGCTTCAGGAGATGCTCACCCAAATTTTGATGGAAGCAATATGAATAATTTGTGGTATGGAACTTTTGAACGTGAAATATATATTAAATTTTGCTCACTAATTTATGTAGAGGGCAGGCAAGAGAAAAATGCTTGAACGGTAGAGGCAATTTAATTCTATCCAATAGGTGGAAACGTATGGGAGGCAAGAGGGAAAGAAATAATTCACACGCGGAAATGATTTAAGGCAAGATTTGAGCAAGATTTTGGATTCTCAAAAGAGAATATACGGCTGAAAACTTTGCATTGTTAACGCAAGAAAAAAAAATCAAATAGATAATGAAAAGGCAAGAGCAACAATTAAATATATGCCCAAAGTGACGTACAAATTATTTTGTTTCTCTTATTAAATAACGTATAAATTATTTTGTTTCTCTTATTAAATAAATTTAAAATACTAACGTTTCTATTAGGAAAATAAACCATCACTTTAAACCAAAATTTAATAGCTATTATACCATAATTAATAACATTTGATTTAGCTTCATCCAATTGATTGTTAAATATAATGTTAAGAAACAGATGTAAACATATGTAAAAGAAATGTAAAGTTTATTTCCCATTTCACACTAATTATTACTAACTTTTTTTTTTAAAGTATACAACAAATCTGACCAAAACAAAAGTGAAACAAATGTTACACAATTGTATACAGTTCAAGATGAAAATTTTGCCTTTAGAATTATAAAATTTAGAATTTCTATTAAACTTACTCTTTTTATCCAAATCAAATTTTCAGACATTGTTTATTTTGTTTGGACAAATGATCAGAAATCATTTCAAGAAAATTTCCAAAATTAGATTTTTAAGAAAACAAAAGCCAAAGTCTTTAAATAAATGAAAAAAATTAAATTTTTAAACTTTTAAAATTTTAAGTTGAAAGTCACAGTTTGACTATTTTGACCAAAATCAGCATTTTTGGCAAATATTCAACTTACACAAGTTTGGAATTATAACTCATAAAAATCAAGATTATATTTAAATAATAAATTTAATCATTTCAAACAAGTAAAATAAGTTTTTCAATCAAAATCTTACATAAAAAAATTAAAATATACAATAAAATAATTACAAAATACAGGGTTGTTACATATACAGTCTCTAATAAACCGTGGAAGTCAATACGTCTTTGCCACCCAGCTCAGGACCCAGCTCGTCTCCTGAGCTCTAGAACATCCTAACCTAAAAATCTGTAACACTCAATCTGACCCAAGCATTACAATAAAGTAACACCCGAGTCAGGCTGGAAGCCAACGTGTGTAAATCTCTTAAATTTGAAATTCTAGAGTTGTAAAAATGTCTTTAAAAATCAAGGTAACTAGTTCAACATTACGAGTTCTTACCTCGTTACAACCAACACCTGTTGCTAAATCCATTATTTAAAATAATATCTAAGCTCAGTTACTTATTCAAATATAGTCGAATTTGCTTAATTTATTTAATTCCAGCCTATTTGATTCTATAAATCAAACCTGTAATGATTGAAGTAGTTATTAAATCAAAGTGGTTTCGGATATCGCTGGTATCCGATCCCGGTCTCTTTGAATCCAAATACCATCTTTTAAGCCAAGTTGTTTTTAACAAACAATTCAATTTTTCAGAATTTCAACCTCATAAAAATTCCATCACAATATATATTCAAATGTCTCACATTTAACTGTTCGTTTCAGGTTATCCCAATTTAAACTATTCATATACTAGATTAACTGGTCAAACAAATCATCAATTTACTTAAACGGAATTAATAATTTATTTTCAAATTATGTTTAATTATCACTAAACTAATTCTAAACCATTCTATTTTATTCTAATTAAAAATATAGAATTAACTAATAATTTGCAAGTATAATTAACTTATGACCTTTAACAAATTAAAGGTTAGACCATTTCATTTTATCATTAACTATTAACTAATTACAACTAGTTATTTACTTTAATAAATCTTAGTAATTAATAAATAATTAATATAATGGCTTTAACTTAATTAATTTTAAATTCAAATTTTTTTATTTATCCTATCCATTAGCACTTCTAAGGTTTAAGTTAACATAGGGTTTTAAATTACTTAATTAAAATAACCATAACTAATTACTTTGAACCCATTTTCTTTACATTTTCTTTCTTTCCAAAGTCCAATACTTTACTTTTGATATCAAAAAATATTCAAAATATATTCAGCCAAGGAATCCAGAGCATTCAATAGCTTCAATTTTCAATATAATCTTTTACAGATTATCAAATAAATCATAATCACAGATAATGAAAATAAATTTCAATATTTTCGAGGAATCCAGTTGGATCCCTCCAACCTATTTTTCCTACATCCACAGATGTTAGCATAATATAAAAATACCAATCCCACTTTGAGGTGGGATAACGCGGTATAAAGGGTCATTCGCTATTATGCAGGGCGCAAAGGGTCTCATCCGCAATATACTACGGGAACATTTATCACTCCAATATACATATATATACTATAATACATAATATCACATCCAGACTGATAATAATCAACAATTCAAGCAATCAACCAATAATTTAATTTAACTGATTAAATTAATCGGTAATCCAGTTTGAGTGAGATTTACTCACTTTTGCCCATGTAATTTGAAATCCTATCCATACCAGCGTGCCTCTCCATTATTTTGACATTGTATAAACATTATGGATTTTATCAACATTTGAACTAGTCGAAAAATAAATTACCATTTATTTATTTAATTCAACTAATTTCCTTTGAAAAAATGTTTTAGTAGCTAAAATAATTGAATAAGTTTATTAAATAAGTTAATCATCTCAATCCCTTATTTTAAAATAAACTAGTTTTGAAAATATGTATGTGGAGGGGGGTGTGTGTGTATATATATTTAGACTTATATATCTTTCTTTTTCAACTTTATTATGTATATCTCTATAAAATAAAAAATAAAATAAAGTAAAAATCTGGTTTTAAAATTTCTTCTTTTCCCTTTCTCTGAATATAAACATTTTTTTCTGTGAATTCATGTATATATACAGACATAAAATTTAAATTGGAAAAACTGTTGATAATCTCACCGAACAAATCTGCACAACTATCCAATGCCTCGCGTTGACCATGATCCCTCGTGAGCCTTCATCACCAACCCTTAATCCCTCTTTTAGCGACAGAGCCACCAACCACTATTGCCGCTCACCCCTTCCAGATTGAGCCATCCTCCTACAATCAATCGAGAAGCCTCTTGCCACCTCACATGCATGCAACAACTTCCTTCAGCCGATCGCTTGAGTTTGCCATCGCGAGGCGTGCTATTTCGCGATGACTTCGGTTGCTTCGATTCAACTGAAGAACTCGAGGGAGAAGGCAGGCGATTTTGCCGAGCTTCCTTTTTTCAGCCATTTTTTTTATAAATCGAAGGGAGATACGTTTTTTTCTGTGTTTAGTTTTTGAATGAGGAACGAGATCATTGAAATGTTCGGCCATGATTTTATTTTGTTTGAAACTTTCGAATCTGCAATTGCTTTTATAAAGGAGAAGGGGAATAATGATTCTATTTTGTTTATTTATTTTCAGTAACGTGCTTTTGACAATTGTATGATGTTTTTAAACGAGGGAACATGGTTTTGAAATGGAGGCTACATGCTGCCTTCTGGATGCTACAGTGATTGAAGAAGGACAGAATGGCAATTGATGGGATATATAGACTAGTCAACAAGATGTATTATTATTTTATCTTTATTTTTTTAAATTTAAATTTAAAACGTTTTGAATTCATAGCTTAAAATCTTGACATCGTATCGAGATGTGCCGCCAGGCGTTTATAATGTTATACCCATATTTCGAAAGCAACGGACAAGGTTTCGAGTCCTAATCCGATCGTACGAGGAAGATAGCTTTTTGGACCTTATTATCATACTGAATTTTCGATATAGATTTTAGCGCGTTTATCTACCGTATGATCACAAGACAACTCCAAACGCTCCAAAAATTGAAATGCAGTAATAATACATTATTACGGGTCCAATGGAACTGATTTCATCAAATTCCAAGACTGTGTCTTGGAAGGCTATTTTTAAACGTCAATTTAAACGATAAATTTTTAAAACTAAACAAACCACTTTTAGGTATAATTTTAAATTTTCTATTACCTTCAGTATTATCAATATAAATTTTGCAACCCTTCAAATTACTTTTAACAAGCTTGTAATTCTAGATTCAACATTTCTCCCAATTCCCAATTATTAAATTCAATAATTAAATTGTCAAATAAATACTAATATTTGAAATTCAAGTTAAAAATTAACATTTAAATATTTAAAATCAATTAAATATTCCAATTTCAAAAGTCCAAATTTCCAGGTCGTCACACTGATGTTTTTATTTTTATCTTCTTCTTCTACCTCTTTCTTCTTTTACCCTGATGACCTGGTATTTCTGGCACTTGAATATTCAGTAGTTATATAGTGAACGTATAAATGTCGATTTTCAAGAGTCGAAATCCCCAGCCGTCACATAAACTATCTTATATTAACCATCTAACTATTTTAAAACTATTCAAGCTATTTTCTAAATTCAAACTGGTCACAGTGGAAATTGTTTATATTTAAATCATGGTTTTAAATACAAATTGGGTTAAATTGAAATTTATAACCCAAATGGAAATTTGAAGCAATTTTGACTTGGAACCAAAATTGAGATGTTAAGGCAAAAATGATTTTTAAGTGAAATGGCATATTTTGAGTAATATTTTTATTTCAAAATGAAGATTGAATAGAAACTGAAAATTACTTTATAAAAAGTAAGTTTTGTTACCAATAACTTTGAAGAGTAATCGAAATTGGAAATTTTTGATTGGCATTAATGAGATTATATATGTTAATTATATAAATTCAAACTCCCCTTATTGAATTTATAACCAGAAAAGAATGATCTTTGAAAGATATTTGAAATACTAAATGGAGTTTATATAAGTATGGAGCGGAGTCAGAAATTATCGGTCCGAAAATTATTCGAGTTGAAAAGAATGATTTCATGTTCATATGAAACTGAAATAGTTTTGGAACCTATTGATTTTTAAGGACATTTTATTTTGGCAAATAGTCAACTTTGGATATTGGGTAAACAGAATTTAAAAACTATTGATTTCAAGGATATCAATTTTAAATAGATAAAATTTATATGTGATACATATGAGGTATATGATTTGAAAAGTACTATGTATAAAGTATGAAATGTTTTGAAACTAAAAGTAAGGAAAGGCACCCCCACGAAAGTCAAAACTTGGAGTAGGAGATCACTGGGTGGTTCTACATAGGGATCCACAAGGTGGGTTCAATGAGAATTGGGATCCTAGAGGGCGTTCGGACAAAAATCATGAGTTATCATTTGTTTGTATAGCATAAATCGAGGGGTATTATACCTACATTTATGTTTGGTTTTGTTGTGATAGCAACGTAACCTTTGTGTAACTGCGATCTATCGTGGTTCCATAGCGTAATTCGAGAGGTAGTGATTGCCTACAATCTACATTTGATTTTGTTGTGATAGCGACGTAACATCAGTACATTGTGATCTATGTGTTTTGGTTCCATAGCGTAATTCGGGAGGCAGCAATTGCCTATAGTCTACGTTTGGTTTCACTAGGATAGTGATTTAACCTTTGTGTAGTTACTATCTATGTGGTTGAATTTCGTTTGATAGCGTAATTCGAGGGGCAAAGATTGCCTACAAACTACTTATGGTTTTGCTGTGATAGCAACGCATCCTTTGTGTAGCCGTGGACTATTGTGTTCCCATGGCATAAGTCGAGAGGTGCTGATGCCTATAGTTTACTTATGATTTCGTCGGGATGGCGATGCAATCCTCGTGTTAATTGGGATCCATGTTGGTAAGAAGGAAAGGGCAGCGATACTTTTCATATCGTTTCTAAAGTTTTTCAAGTATTTTCATTGGGTGTTGAAACGGGTCTACTAAGTACATAGAGATTTTTAGTTCAACGCCTGATCAACGTATGACTAAATTTCTGTAAGAACCAAGATGGACTTATTAAGACATCGAGTTATGAAAAATGTCTTAATATAAAACTAGCTTGGTAAAACTAAGTGATTTAAAGTGTTTGTATCTTAAAAATGTATAGTAAAGGAGAAAGAGGTTTAAAATGTTTATAAGACGATTTATTTAAGTAATATACTTCAAAATTCAAGTTCTTGTTTCGTTCCTTTTCGGGGATGAAAAGTTCTAAGAGGGGATGAATGTAACAACCTGGATTTTTGGCCACCTTTATAGTATAATTAACTGATTTTAATTATTGAAACATTAATTTCTATCAGTTAGATAATAATTTCTGATTTATGGAATATCTGTATATAACTTATATACAACTATACGAGGCTTTGAAATAAAGGTTTAGATTATAATTTCTGGAAAAAATATTAAATAAGCCTTACATTTCAATATGGAGTATTATATGTGTGTGTGTGTGTGTGTGTGTGTTTGTATATGCAAAACTTATGATATAAAAATAAAATATATTAAGAATAAATACTTGTTAATATATAATTATGTTGTACGTTAATTATAGTGCATATGTAATAATTTATGCATGATGTATTGACCTTAACATGTTAACATATTTTAGTAGTCAAAAACATGTTCATATGGTCCAAGCAAATATATATATATATATATATATATATATATATATATATATGAAGTATATGTATATATAAAAGGGAACATAATGATGAAAACATATCAAGTCAAGCACAAATTAAATCAACTCATTCTCTCAAATTTCATATCAACAAGGAAATCAAATCAACTTTATTTTCAAATCAAGTCTTCATATTTTCAAAGCAATTTGAGAAAAATAAAAATAGAAGAGAATGAGGTACTATACATGAGCATAACTCTCCAGCCATGTGTCCAAACTTGTCCTTCAACTCATATACATACATACATACATACATACATACATACACATATATATATACACTTACTGCCTCGTTTACCTTAACGTATACATTCTAATTCACATAAAAAAAGAGTCTGTCATTTTTAAAACTCTGTAGAAGGCTAAGAACTTAAGGCTTCAGGAAGTAAATCAACAAGAAGTTGTATTTTCTTTTCAAAGGCTGGTGAGTGAAACTTCAAGTTTTTCTTACTATATATTTCGAATACATCCATGTGTTTGTAAAATTGGAAGCACTCTTGTATATTGACAAGTATTCGTGTGTTAATGATTTTCTATGCTACATATATGTGTTAAACCATAATTGAACACTCTGTAAACTGAAAACACAATCAACAGCCATGTTCTTTGAATAAAGTTAATAGCTTGCAACTTTAAAATTCCTTATCTCCTTATTTAATTAGTTTGAGGCTATGATTCTAAAAGGAAATTTGTTTTATTTGAATGTAGTTTATTTTAAAATTAGTTTCGTTGATATTATAAAGTGTAGGAGAAGAAAAATACAAATACAGTAGATAGCTTATAAATGGCCAAAAATCGAATATCATAATTAAATCTGTAGTTTACATGACTCTATTTGTGATTGGAAATGGTGATTTTTGAGAGCAGTTTTACGTTTTTTAGTCTTGTGATGAGAGAGAAAGAGAGTGATGACCAAAATATAGGCTATGGTCGATTTCTGGCAGTCTAGGTGGTGGAATGGCTTGTCGTTGGTGGTGGAGGTGGTTTAGGTGATGGGGAAGCTAGAAAAAATGCTATGGAAATTTATGAGAGTGTGTGGCGTGGGGTTCAAATTGTTTTAGAGTTTTGGGTTCGTTCTCTTTTATGTTCGGTTCTGAGCTAACTATAGCGATGAGAGGTGGTTATAGGCGTACAGTAAGGGGGGAAGCAAGGGAAGGTGGTGGCGAGCATTTCGGCAAATTTTTGTAGCCGATGGCAGAGCGCAGTGTCGTGGCAAGGTGATTGGGTGAGGTGGTCTTTGTTCTAGTTTTGGTGAGGAGGTTTAAATACGCATATGGAAGCTTGATAGTGTTTCAGGTTTATGGGCGTGGATGACAGTGTTGTGGGCGACCGAAGTGGGTGGTCGGAGGCGAATTGTGTCGACTTGAGACACTGTGCATGTGCACACGTCTCATGCACCCTGGTGTGTTCAAATGATGAAAGGAGGAGGAAAGATCTGGAGTGGGAAGAAGAAAGGGGAGGCTTGATTGCGTGGACCGTGTTTCGTTTTGAGCCTGGTTTGTCTTGGGACGAAGTGAATTGGGTATTTTTTTAAAAGAAAAGGGAATTGAATTATGATTTATACTAATAATCTTTAAATTAAAAACATTATTCTCCTTTCTTTTAAATCAAAATAGATATGATAATTTTCGCAATATTATCCTATCACCCAATATTTTAATCTAAATTAATTTTGTTAATTTTCTTTGATATAGAATCAAATTTATTATAACAATGGTAATGGATAATTAATTAAAGTCTTGTTTGATTTAACCTCATGTTAATAAGTAAATTACTTATTGATTTCGTTATTTAATCCTAATTAACTAATAATATATTTTTTATAGTTTCTTATTTACTATTAATTTGGATTGAAAATATAAGTAGATTTAGTTAGTTTAAGTTGATTAAATTCTGATTGTGAATGGTTTAATATTAATTATTAATTGTTAAATTAGTTAATGATCTATGCTTTGGTTTGATTTCTCTTGAATGTTTATTTCATATGTTCTTTGTCTGTGCCGTGAAGTAATCAAATGAATTGAAATTTTTAAGAATAAAATATTGACACGTTTTATTGGAAGTAAACTTATGTAGTAAATTTCCAAATGTGATATTGACATTCTGAATATGAATTGTTTATTTAAACAACTTGGCATTTTAAAATTTTAATCGTTTTGAGTTCGAAGAGACCGGGATCGGATATTTGCATTATCCAGGATTGTTTCGATCCAATAACCACCATGAATCTTTATGTTTGATTTTAAAGCCTAGTATGCTGGGTTTTATTTAGTGTAATAATTTTTGGCTTTTATTCAGTATTTATTAGTAGACACTATTATAATATCACCGGATCTTCTATAAAACTATTTTGGTTATCGTAAGATAAAAACCCGTCTTGTATATGTGACACGGTCTTACGAGTTACCTGGGTTTTCGAAGGATATTGATAGCTTAAGTATTTCAACTTAAGTGTGTTTAATCACGTTGATTTCCAACCTGACTGTTACTTTGTTGTAATTCTCAGGTCAGACCGAGTATTACAGAATTCAGGTTAGGATGCTTCTGGAGCTCAGGAGACAAGCTGGATGGCGGTGACGTATTACTCGTACTTGATTATATCCGTTGTGTACAATAGGCAACATGTTCAGCATTTGTGAGGACAAGTTATTATAACTGTCTAGTTTTATTTGTTGATGGTTGTACTCTAATAGTCTGTATGTACATAAGAAGTTATATTTTTCTTTTATAAAAACCTGTTATTGCATATTACATTATGTTCCGCTGCAATTATGAGATTCTATGTTGTTGTTTTGTTTCCATTTCATCTATCTTTTCTTCTTTAACCCTAATAATCTGGTATTTCCGACGCTTGATTGCTCGGCATGCAATACAATGAACATATTAGTTTCGAATTTCGGGATTGTAAATCGCCCGGTCAATACAATAATAGGATTCGTCCATAAATAAATGAATATCTCCAGCTCTCCTCTGGAAACTTCAACCATCTTCGACTAAACTTGAAACTACTCGGATCTGACCCGAGTATTGGAAATTCATGGATCAAGCTTGATTAACCAGCATGAGAAAAACTCAATAATAAATCCTTTGAAAAGAAAGAGTATCTCATAAGACCATGCCCACCGATAAACACGGATAGGTATGTACCTTATGATAACTAAAACACTTTTATATATCAAATCATTTGATATTATTTCTAATGACATTCTTGAAAACATTCGCAAATTAACTTATAATCTTAGTCGAAATGGTTACCCATATAGCATTTTGAGGCTATTCATTAGCCAATACAAACAAAATCGTAGGTTCTAATTGGTGGATGGATTTCTATACAAATGACCAGGTGAAGGGACAACCTTTCGATGGGCACACCTCTCGATGGTTGTCCCAAGCACAGAACATCTGCCCTCTACCAACACAAGACCGGCCCACCACTTTAACTATGTAGTACCGAATATGTCATCCCCCGGCCGTTACTGACCTTTAACCGAGCGCTCGTTTTCCATATACCACATTAATTTACATCCCGAACGTCATAGTGGGAAGAAATATATCTAAAAGGGAATGCTCATACCCGAATTGAGAATGGCCCACTCAGGCTTGCTACATCTAACCCTGTTTCGGTCATTTTCGGTGGATGAGGCTCGAGGCTACGATTACCTTTCAACGTAGCACATCTTCTTTCACTTTGAATGCCACATCATCATTCCACATTCACACGACTGATTTCTACAAACGTATAACTTTTTGAACTTATAAGGCTTGGGAAAGGGTGTTAAGCTAAGAGAAGGTGTCTTCTCCGCCACCAAACTGGTATACTTTTATAGAGATCACTCATTATGATTTGGAATGCAAAGTCGGACATTCTTCCATACAAGTTCATTCTGGGACCGAACGAAATCAAAGGTACTTTCCTTGGCCATTACTAGGCGAGAAGTCCTTGTGGTTTTGAGGTTTTTCATAACAAAGGGACCACTGCTACAATATAGTGAATCGGAAGTTTATCTTCAATTAAACAACAAGTAATCCATCGTTATTATTTGTCTCAATATCTCCTTCTTCATATATCTTTGTTTTTCGAACACATAAACTGGTTTGAAGTGGTTTTCGGATAGGAATCACCCAAACCCGGCCCTAGTTCCTTCGAAATCCAATTATCGGTAATAAGTGAATATGAGTATACAGGATTTATTAAGTCTCTTTTCACTTTAATTCTTTTCGAATGATTACAAAATCTCTCCCTTTTGCCTTAGAGTATGTAATCCATTATTTTGCTTGGATAATACCAATCTTCTTTTATTTTGGCAAAATTAATATAATCTTTTTAGAGCATCCGGGCTTTCCATTCGATTTGTTTCACCCCTCTCTTAAGAAAAGAAAACAGAGGCCAAGTAAGTTCAGGGCACTGGTTGCTCCATTCTAGCCTTAGTTAAACACCTTGTTTTATCTTCCAGATCTCACAGGTGGGACAAATGTACTAGTCGTTTCCGCATACTCGGTTACCAACTTTATTTTCGAATTGATTATAAAGATTCCAAATTATGTTTCAAATGCTTAAATTTTCCTTTTAAAAATATTCATAATTGATTCTAGGAAAAATCGTTATGTTTAAACTCATATTCAAAAAGTTATAGAAACGGCAGCAGAAAAGTGCCGCGGAAAGTGCTATATAAGCTTATTTGATTCAAACAACTCTTCAATATTTAAAAATTCATGTTTTACACTTCAAATCTCTTCTAAACTATTTAAATGGATTTATCAAATTATTTACATATTTTTCCATAACTAAAAACGTTCATTTAAATGGATTTCCCGTTATGGTCACTTAATTACATTAGCGCAATTTTTCTAGAAAATTGATTTGGATATATTTCAAAATCTACTCAATGAAATTTTGATCTTCTTTCTTCATTTAGAAGATATGGATACAATAGTCCAGAATTTTCTTGTCTCGAAGAATTCCAAGCTATATTCCACCCGATACAATCATTTGAACTTTTCGACGTGAAATCGCGAACTACTTTTGCACGACGCGTCTAGTTTTTACTTATTTTAAATACTTGAAATAATCTATTGAAATTGAATTTTTTTACTTACAAAATTATTATAAACCATTTTAAATCAATATTATCACTTTTTAAAATATTGAAAATGTATTTTCACTATTTCCATATTATAATACTATTTATTCCTATTATTTTAATATTAAATTTTAAAATCCAAATTCAATCCAATTTCAATTCTAACTTCAATTTAAACTAAATTAAAACTTATATTTTAATTCTAATTTAAATTTCAACCTTAATCTCAATTTAAATTTCACTATTCATCTCAATTTCAATTTCACTATTCATCTCAATTTCAATTTAACTATCCTTTTCAAATTCAGTTTCACTTCAAATTTCAAATTCTCTTTTATTTCTACTTTAATTTCTATTCCACATAGAAAGAGACTTATTTTTTCAAGGTATAATATATCACCAAAATTGAGTCTTATTTAACAAAGGGATCACTTAATCAATAATGATAGAAATTTGATGTTTATATTTACATCTCAACCATACAACCAATCATATGACATTAACATATTCAATACAGGTGTAGTACGATAAGTGTCAGAACATTACTATGGATTATCTAACATTCAAACAATTATTCAAACATCCATATCACAAAATGGTGATTATCTATCATAGCAAATCAACTTAATTATCAATATAAATCATGTAGCGGTGAGAATTATCACCTTCATATCCACTCCGTCAATCTTTTTACAAACTAGTGTGCTTCATGAACTAATGCTCTTTTGTTTCCGAACTTGTCGCTTGGACTTTCTTTCTCCTTTTCTTTTCCTTTTCTTTTTCCTTTTTCTTTTCTTCCTTTTTTTATTTTTGTATTTGCCCGTGGGTATTTGAAACGACCCGACTTTCTAACCACAGAAATCGCATCATTTCTAAGAAAGAAAGGGATAGAAAAGAGAAAAGAAAGAAGAGAAGAAAGAAACAACATCAGAATCTAACAGCGGAACGAATAAATTATATTAATAAAATAAATATTACATAGTTTACAACAAATATCAGAGTTACACAGACATTCATCATATACTAGAAAATTATAAACACCTGTCTAGTTATACAACTCAATACAGCACAAGAAACGACTCAGAGAAAAACTACACAACGAAAAACTATATAACTATACGCAGAAGCCTCCTGCTCCATTGCTCCTCCACAATTCGTCAAAGCAAACCTGAATCCTAACCTGAATTCCCTAGGCTACTCGTAAAAATTTGAGTACCCAAGAGTTTATGAAAACCAAAATAAACTCCGGGTCAGACATGGGTCTGGTGTGAGTAACAGGTTAAAGTTGCTTAATTTTCAAAAATTTTTTTGAAAAGAAAGGTATCACGTAAGACTTCCCACACATAAACATGGAAAAAAATTTACCTTACGCTAACCAAAACATTTGATAGGAAATTCAGTGATATTATAATAGGGTTTAGGGTTTTCAAATAAATATGAATTAGCCGAAATTGTTACATTTATTAAATTCCAGCTACTAGCCACAAAAGTGGGTAATACAATCAAAACCGTTGGCACTTATTGGATTTTGGATTCCATACAATGGAAGGGCTACTGGGGTACCGCCCGTCACAGTACGTGGCCTAGATCACCGTACCGAAGACCACTCCCAATCCCCTACAACACAAAGCCGGACCCATTCCTTACTGAACAGTTCCGAACAAGATAACCCCGACGGTTGGAGCTCAAAAACCGTCCACACAGCCGAAATAAAAAGGGACCTCTAGCCAGTGGTAAATCTCGCTCTCCAGTGGGTGCGACCCACGAAGCCTTGCTGCACCTCCCCTGTTTTAGCCATTCCCGGTTGATGAGGCTTGAGGCTACGATTACCTTTATAGGACATATCACTTAGAATGCTCATCGTCCACCTGACGATGTTCTCAAAGCATTTAATCCATACAAGTTCATTCCGGGTTCGAACGAAACCGAAGGCATTATCTCGTTACACTCGTTTTGGAATCACCCTCAGAGTTAACGACGATAACCCTTGCACTCTAAACCACCATCTCGAATCTATAAGAACTATTCCGTCAAACTCATTACGGAATCACCCACAGAGTTATATTGACTTATAGTCCTTACACCTCGAGTCTTCACAAAGCTCCACTTTGATTCACGACCTAACGCTATTTGGAATCGATGTGGTTTTCGGATATCCAAATATGGAAACCCGATCCCGGTCTCATCGAAATCCAAAGCGTGTCTTTTAGGTCCAAGTTGTTTTAAAGTTTAAAATAATTTCATTACAGTATCTATATACACACAGATAGATAACTTATAATCACAATTGATAATCAACATTATCAAATAACAGGTAATCCACATTATCAATATCAAATATATATTCCATATATCACCATACAATAGATAACCTATGTTATCATCACAATACAATCAAGTCATTCATACCACACAATATCATTTTGCTCATTACTGAGATCACAAAGCATCCAAGACAATTAATGTCATCCATTCCTACATAAGCAATGATTCACTCATACCACAATATAATTAATTTATAATGTATTAAATTAACTATCTCTATCTCTAATTAATTTAAAGTGAATTAAATTAATTACTTTATCTATAATTAATTTAAAATAAAATAAATTAATTATTTCACCAATATAAATCTTGCTTTCTCAATCATTTAATTGATTACAATCAATTAATCATTCATAATTAATCACTTCAATTAATCACTCTAGATTAATTATCCTTAATTACATTCAAGTAATTGTTCTCAATTAATTCCACAAATTAGTTATCCCTTAATCAAACAGTAATTAACCTTTAATTACTCAATTAATTAATTAAGCATAATTAATTACATTAATTCTTAATTAATTACATTAATTCTTAATTAATTACATTAATTAATTACCTTAATTATCTATTATTGATTAATTATTCATAATTAATCAACTTTAATTACATCATTAATTAAAATAATTAATGATTCCCTTTTATTAATTACCTTAAGCAATTGACTTATAATGATTAATCATCTCAAATTAATTACATTTAGTAATTAACTAACTTAATTACTTTATTTAAACCAAATCAATTATCTCTTAATTAATTTTTTAATTAATCCGTTGATTAATTAATAAGTAATTTAATCCAAATTACTTCATTCTTAACATCTTCAAATAAACTACAACCTGTAATTATCAATCAATTACTTAACAAAGTAATTTTCCAAATTATCTCTTAATTAATTTTTTAATTAATCCGTTGATTAATTAATAAGTAATTTAATCCAAATTACTTCATTCTTAACATCTTCAAATAAACTACAACCTGTAATTATCAATCAATTACTTAACAAAGTAATTTTCCAAATTATCAATTACTTCATTTTTTTTTAGTCTCCCTGTCCCCAAAGTTTTCAAAGCTTTGGTTTAGGCGAAAATGGCGACTGCGGCTTCCTCCCTGTTTTCTTCATCTTCTCCTCCCTGAATTCCTTCCCTGCCCCGTTTCTCTCCGCTTCATCCCCATCTCCCATGCCCCTTTCTCCTCGGCTTCCCCCCGTTCGTTCCCTTTCTCGCCGTCGTCAACGAGATCTGGTCGCGTTTTCAACGCGATGACCTTAGATTTTGAGTCTCCTGGACTTCTCTCGAACACTGAGTTTCCCCCTTTGCATAGTTCTTTGCCGTCCTTGAATGATGCAGTTGCTAGGCCTCTCTTGAGCTATGTGGATGCGAGCGCTTCTTGCTTTGAATCGACCTTGGACGCAAGATCTGGCAGAGCGTCTCCTTTAAACGCGATTGATTATAATGTCGTGAATCACAAACACCATTTGAATTCGATTGAGAACCATGGTCTGGCTCCGAATACGATTTCGTTATCAGGTGAGTGTCCTCTTCCCTTTGATGTCGGCAGACAACCCCCTGTGGTTACTGCTCGTTTGGAGGATAGGAGTGTTATGAATGATGTTTTGGATGACCAGCGACATGTTTGTACAATCGGTCCTGAGAAACCATCAAAGCCTGCTGCCAATTCCAATTTATCTCACAGCACACCAGGTGCTTGTGTAATTGACGCAGTGATTAACGATCAAAATGTTACTGATAAAGCTCCTAGTATTCCCAGGCCTCCTTGTCAAACTGGTCTTACTTCCCCGCAACTGGCTCGTCCCAAGTCTTGGTCTTCACTATTCAAAACTTTGCCACGTAATGCGGGAGATTATACACCTATGGATTTTGACATTGTTGAGGAGAATGGAGTGATGATTCCTCCTCCAATTGTTATGCAGGCTGGTGTAGATTATTGGTCTGATTATTTGGTTGGCTTTTTCTTGGAACCTAATTACCGCCTTCGTGATGCATCCTCTGTTTTTAGACGGACTTGGAAACTCTGTGGCAATTTACAAGTTAAGCTGATTGATTCGATGTATTATCTCAAGTTCTCTACTTCCGAAGAGCGTCGGATTGTCCTTGAGGCTGAGCCTACCTTTTTTGATGGTAGACCTTTCATTATTACTCCATGGTCT
This sequence comes from Allium cepa, assembly GCA_030765085.1. NCBI lineage: Eukaryota > Viridiplantae > Streptophyta > Magnoliopsida > Asparagales > Amaryllidaceae > Allium > Allium cepa. Next base: position 337,108,066 of record CM060932.1, on the reverse strand, counting down.
GCTACAGTCACTAGTGCTCGAGAACAGGTTCTCTCTATCCCTGTATGGGTTTACTTCTCGCATATTCCGTCTGCTCTTCAGCCTCTGATTGGGTTGAATTGGCTAGCTTGTAATGTTGGAAAACTGAAATGTTTTGATACTAATACGGTAGCACGTGATAAATTGATGTTTGCCAAGGCTCTAATTGAGATATCTCCCTCTAAGCCTCTGCCTGATTCTATTCCAGTTCAGCTGGCTGTCGGGCATGTTGCCGTCGTCCGAGTTCGTTATGGTTGGGTCCCTGATATTTGCTCCACCTGTCACTCCTTTGGTCATCTTGCTATTTCCTGCCATCATTCAGTAGCCTCCGCGGCCGCTCCGAAGATTCCTCTGCCTCGTCCTCCGTCTCGGATCTGGTTGCCTAAAGTTTCATCCTCTCAGCTTGCCCCCTCCCCTGCTGTTCCTCCATCTTCTTTGGGCCCTCCACCTGTTTCCTTTCCTGTTACTAGTACTGCCTCCCCATTGATTCCTGATGCCCCGTGTGTTGCCTTTGAAGATCCCTTTGCTACTTCAGCTTCTGATCCCCCGCTTGTGTTGTGGGATGAGGCCGAGAGGTGCTGGATTGATCAGATTTCTGATATGAGATTTAACCCGAAGGATGATTTCTTCTTCCGATTTGTATCCGACGATCACTTGGATCTTAGATGTCTATTCTACAAACCGTCTGGTGATTCCTTAGTTCTTGATTTGGATGGTCATTTTGCTTGTAAGAATGCTTTCATGCTTGCTGATACAACTTGGGATCGTTCCTTCATATACTCTTCTGATGTTTTGGGTTACGATCCTTGTCTTGCTACCCGGTTCCGCCCCTTCGCTGGTATTTGTGGTTCTGAACCATGTGATTCTTCCCGTGTGTCAGTGGTTGATGTTAATTCTTCCTCGTTGGAGGAAACCTAGTTTTAGTGATTTATGTAGCTACTGTGGCATCTCTGTCACATACCTGTGCTGTATTTTCTTTTTTTTCCTAGTAGTTAAGGTACCTTTACCTTACTCCTGTACTTCAACTTTATTACGTTTGTAATAAAAGTGGACGGTCCACTATAAAACCGGCTGGCCTTGCCAAAAAAAAAAAATTACATTAAGTAATTATTATTATTTTCAAAACCCAAGTGTTTAAAATTAATTAAACTTAATTAATTAAAAATAAACAATCACATTAAACTAAATTAATTACATTAAGTAATTAATTTCTTAATTACTTTATTAAGTAATTATACTCAAACCATTTACAATTGATTATAATTAAATTAATTAATCTAATTAATTATAAAAATTAACTACATTAATTAATTATTAAATAATCCTGGTTAATGACCTTCATTAACCATCCTCAAATTATTTTATAAAGTAATTAACTTAAATTAATTAAAATTTTCTTTAATCATTCATTAATTAAAATTAATTATTAAATTTATTAACCTTAATTAAAAACTTAATTACATAATTAAAAATTCATTCATCATTAATTTAATAATCTAATTAATGATCTTAATCTTAAATTGATTAATCATTAATCAATTATTAATTCTAAATTCAATTAATAAATTAAATTAATTAATTAATCTTAATCGCCTCACTAATTAAATAAATTCTGAAATATTAATCTTAATTTAAATTTCAAGCTAAAACATTACTTAATTATGTTTAAAACAATTTAATTCAAAACAAAGTACTTAAGAAATTACCTTTTAAATTTCGATTTAAATTCAAGCTTAAAATAGAATAATTTTAAAACTTATCAAAGTTTTAAATAATTTAAAACTTATTTAAATTTCAGGACAAATCAAAAGTTTGTCTTAAAATGAAATCATAAAATTTGAAGTTGAATTCATTTCAATGTTTTAGAAATTTTCAACTCATTCTTAGTTTAAACTTTCAATTTAAATCTTCTATTTAAATTTAAAACTGAACTTTATCTTTAGATTTAGATTTCCAAATTTCAAATGAATCTTTAAATCTTACTCACATTTTAAAAACCTCATTATTAAAAAGTTTAAACTATTTTATCAACATGGTATAGTTAATTAAGTTAAATTTTTAAACTTAAATTTCTATTTTAAAAACTGGAATTTGAGTTTGAATCAAAAGTTCAAACTTGAATTTTGAATTTAAACCTAAACCTTACTTTACACAAAAGCTACAGATTTTAAAAAGTTTAAAACCAGATTTTATACAGGCTTCAAAACCTGGAAATTAAAGGGTCAACCCGAGGAAACCACTTTTTTACTTCGGATTCTAAGCTGTTTTACTTCGAGTTTTACATCTACTTGCTTCGAGCAACCTCAACCTTCCCCTATAACATCCAACACCCCAAAACAGTTTACCAGAAAACATGTCGCCGTGCATATGCACGGCGACCACCGCCCCTTCTCATCATCATAGATGATCCAACCACAACCAGAAACCCACCACGACTCTAACATCAACCCAGATCAAGTAATTGATCAAAGAATCAAATTTTAGCTCAAAACAACCCAAACCTGAAAACATTTTCTAGGTTTTTGATCCAACCTGTCAGCGGCGATAGTTCGCCATTCTGATCATCTGGCATCCAACCCCTCCGGCCTCGAGTTCCAACACCCTTCAGCTACACAATCACCAAGTATCACATCACTCGATCCACTCTTCACCTCTCACTGTCCCAATCTTTAACCCCTATCTAAAACTAGGGTTCAATTCTAAAAATCAAAACTGAAATCAATCTAATCAATTTAATACTCATCTCTGATTTTTCTAAGGATCTATGATCCTTACTTAATAACTCAGAAGAATTCCTAAGTTTTCTTAAACTACAGATTGCAAGAATTAGCTCAAATTCATATTTTTGTTCGATAACAAACTGTTACTGAAACATACACCTAGAAATATTAATACTTGATTTAAAAATCAAGTTTTTGTTAATGTATTAAGCTTATGAATCTGGATTTAAAATTAATGTGATTGGTTTAGATCAATATTAACATATAATGGTGATACTTGTGTTTACAGAGATAACTCCCTGTATTTAACTCACCTAAACTTTTTAACCTTAACTTAAGAAAATAATCATATTACTTTATAAATTTGAATACTAATCTATGATAAGTAAACTCTTTTTATTATCCTAAAATCTAGTTACTATCTCAAATAGATCAATTGTAGAAGGTTCCTTAATTGGGATGTAAATCTAGAAACACAGCATAAAAAACCCAACATGCATATAAAATCATAATTACAACAGATTTTTTTTATAAGCACACAACATATTTTTATCTCAAGCATTCATTAAGCAACCTATATAGTTTAAGATTTAATTTGTTACTCACCTCAATTCAATGCAGACCCTCTGTTTTCCCTTTTCTAAATTTTGCAGGAAAATGAATATGCATGTATGCTTCTACTGTAATGCCATGCTTCCTGATCTACAACTGCATGCATGCTTCTAGATGCTTTTGAAATTCTGCTATTGCACAGGACTTATTTGAAGAGGTGCAGATTTACATTTGAACATGCCTCAGATTTTAAAGTTGAGAAGATTTAAAAATACAGGTTTGTTTTGCTTCCAGGTTTGAAAATAATGCAGATGTTTGGATTCTGATGAATTTGTGAATGCAGATTTGTATACAGATTTTGGATTTGAGGAAATGCAGATTCGAACAGGGTTTTGATGAATTTGTATATGCAGATGTTTGAAGAGTGTTATAAATTTTGAAGATGAGTTTATAATTTGTAACGACCCATAATTTTTATTTATTAAAATTTGAATATTTAATTAATTTTAAATATTAATAAGTGAATTTATTAGTCGAATAATTTTTATTTTGAATTATTGGATTTTATTGAATAATTAAATCGATAATTTAATATGTGAAATTATGGAAATAATTGAAAATTGAGTTAAATATGATTGAAAATGATTTGTAAAATTTTATTTTATCATATGGAAGTTAGAACGATATTTTAGAACTTTTAAAATCGAATTAAAAGTTTATTTGTGAAAATTGAATATTTTAATATTAAAATCGACTAGTGAAAATAGTCAATTTTTGAACTATCTTAGAATTGAACGAAACCAGTTCCATTGGATCCGTAATAGTTAGTTATTATCGGATTTCAATTTTCGTGTCAATCGGAGCTATCGTTTGACCGTGGCAGCTCGAAACGCATCGAATTATTTTTTTAATTTTAATTTGGCGAGCTAAAATAGCCATTTTTCAAAAAGTCTCGGATTTCGACGAAACCAGTTTCATCGGATCCGTAATGTGATATTTTTGTAAGGTTTCAAATTTCGTGTCAATTGGATTTACCGTTTGTCCGGTACGAATTAAAACGCCTAGAAATCGATTTAAATCGGTTTAATTTAAATTGAGCGTTTATAGCCATAACTCGCACAGATGTCCGAATTAGCTTTCGAAACCTGTTCCATTGTGTCCGGAACGCGGGATAAACCCTAGGAACGTCAGTTTCGACGCGTAAATCGGAGTTCGGAATTTCCGGATGAATAGTGTTCGATTTTTCTTTATAAATAGCACCCACCTCCTTCATAATTCAGAAAAAAAAAAAAACCTAATTTGTTTGCCCTAGCCGCCACTACCCCAATGTATGGCCAGAAATTTATGATTTTCATCCCTCAATCTCTCTCAATCTACAAAGAATTAGCCAAAGTTGTTAACTACAACATCGAAGAGCATGAAGAGAGCTAGAGATCTATACGGTGATGATGGATTTTGGTGCAACGGAGGAGGAGCTAGGGGAGGCCGACGCCTGGGACTTGCGCACGACTTTCCATGCAGTGGGGGAGGCCGAGTTGCAGGGTATTGGGGCCGAACCTAGAGCAAGTGATGGCGAACGTAGTGGAGCTTCCTGATCAAATTCTAGTGGAGCGAGGTGGATGCAAATTGAAACCCTAGTTCTAAGGGGATGGGTTCTTGTGCGTGTTTTGTATCCGGAAAGGAGTTGCGTGAGGGAGAGGGAGAGAAGGGGTGCGGCCTGGATTGCAGGAGTTTGGAATCGATGGCTTAGATTGAAAGTTAGGTTATAATATAAAGGTTATGTTGTAATTAGTTGATTTAAATTCGAGCAAACTTCAAAAATTCATAACTTTTTCATACGAGGTCGAAAACACGCGAAACCAGTTGCGTTGGAATCGTATGGACGAGTACTACGTGATGAAATTGGATTGGAGTCGTTTGGAGTTAGTGAGAATTTTGGGTAAAATTAAACGTCCGTTTAATTTTATTCGAAATAAATCGCTAAAACGGAATTTAAAATCAAGGTGAGAACTTCTCACTCAATCGAATCAGTTTCGATTTTATTTTAAATAGTTAGATTTAAAATATTTGAATGCATGTTTGAATGTTGATTAATATCTATTGATTGTTAAAATAGACATTATACGCCGTTAGTAAGCGGATGTTATTTATTAAAAACATATACCGCGAATATTTCATAAACAGTGAAATTGGTATTATATATAATAGCAATATATATATATATATATATATATATATATATATATTGGCATATGTATATATTGGAGTTATTGATTTCCCGCATTTTTTGTTTAGCGGATGAGACCCTATTGCGCCGTTATTAAGCGGATAATATTTAAATCCCATATACCGCGATAATTTCGTACTTGAGCGAAATTGGTATTGTGCTAATGTTTGTGGATGCAGGAAAACAGGTTGGAGGGATCCAACTGGATTCCTCAACAGTTTTTATTTGATTTCAGATATTTTGATATTTGATGGATTATCATATCGATATATGATATCGTTGTAGTCGTGATTGACTATTTGGTGTGTAGCATCACTAGACCAAATTTGTAATTTTAAAATGATTTTTAAGGTGATTTTTTAAAATATACTGTATGTTTGGAAATTGATTTATTTTAAATAAATAAACGTTATAATTTTTAAAGTTATAAAAATCATGATTTTGAGAAATATAGGAAAAAAAAACTGATTTTTGAGAATATAATGCTAATGATTTTATAAAATAGTTTAATCGGGATTTTAGAATTTATTGTGAAAAGTTTAAATATAGGATTTATAAAATTTAATTATTTTATAAATCAAAATGGTGAAATAATAAAGGAGATTAAAGACGTTTTAAAGAATAATATAAATTGATTTATATTAAGAGATTTATAAATGGATATTTATAAATTGAAATATTGACATTATAAAACGAGTTTTTATAAGTGTTTGAATAAAGTGAAAATGAATTTCATAATTGAATAAAATTTATAGAATTATAAACGGTGAGATTAGAAATGGAATTTTATAAACAGTAGGTTTATAAAATTTATAAAGTCATTAAAAGAATGGTTTTGGATAAATAATTGAATCTTATAAGTTATAAGATTTATAATTATGAAGTTCAAAGGAACGATTTTTGTAAAGTAATTGTTTTATAAGTATTTAACTTATAATATGAACCTTTAGTTTATAATTGAAATATAAATCGAATAGGTTAATAAAGGAGATTTATAAAGGAAGTTGTTATAAAATAAATAGAAATGGAGTTTATAAACGTTGTTTTATAAATTCGCAAACGACTTATTTTGATAAGTAAATTGCTGAAACCTATTAATGAAGTTATATTCACGTTTTTGAACTGTGAATAATCCTTTGAAATAAAATGAATAAAAGGATGTAATTTGTTAACAAAGAATATTCACGTTTTTGAATAGTGAATAATATGTTAAAGAAATTGTTTTGAATGTGATATTTCAAATAGAAATTAAAACGATCTAACGATGTTTTAAAATGTGTTGAGATTCGAAACCATAGATTTCAACATTTATTGTTGAAATAGACGTTTTCGAGAAATAAAAGGAAATAATGGACTATAACACTGTTGTTATAGTAAATGATTTCCGAAAGGAAATGTTTTGTATAGTATTGGGATTTATATATCTATTTTAATTTCGAATCCCTATACCAGTGGTTTTGGGTTGTTGTAACGATGTTTTACGCAACATTCGTTTTGGCCCAAATAAATATGTTGAAGAGAATGATTTCCTTAAAGAACAAATATATACTTAATTTCGATTTAAGTATACTGAATATTTTCCAAGTGTTGAAAATAAATAAAATTTGTGAATTACTTATTAAATAAGTATGGAAATGTTTTCCAATATAAAGTGAATATTTTGAGAATTTATCTTTTTGAAGATAAATTGAAATGGATAATTGAAATCGTATATGCATGGATATTTTGAAATATAAATTCACTATGAAATTTATGAATGGAAAGGGAAGTTGTTTAAAAATAAATATTGATTTATTTTTGAAGTGTGAAAACTATATATCTAGTAAAGATATTTTTGGAAAGTAAATAATTTGGAAAATTATTTGGAATCTGGTGATGTATGCATATCAATTGATAGTTCAATAGCCGACTATCAATATTTCCCTTTGAATGGGTATATGATGTGATTTGTTTGAATTTGAATGCCACACTTATTTTTGAATAAGCGCTCACTATTCGGGTTAACCGGGAAAGGACCATGGGGTCGTATAACCCATTCCGAATATGTGATACGTCGTTGTGAATTGCATTTGAAGATCGGTGTTGAAGACCCGGTATTTGCGAAAGCGATAGGATGACCTGTCGATTGACTCTGCACCGAGTAGCTACGGTATTGAGTTCTCCATATGTGATGGTGAATCGGATCAGGATTGTGAATATCCGGATTGCAAGGGCTTCGTAAGAAGTGCCTTCGGTTTTGTTCGAGCCCGGAACAGACTTGTATGGATTGTATGTCTGACATTACAAATTGAGATGTAAAGCCGATTTCATTCAAATATATTTCTGTTGGTGGCGGAGAATTTATTCTTTTAACTTAACACCCTTCTCTGAGACGTACGAGCTCAGAGGTTATGTAGTTGAAGGTTATCAGCGATATATTCCCAATTTGGTAATGTGACATGCTGAGTGTTGCTGTAAATGATCATTGTGTTGATTATTTGTGATAGGATCGTTTATTTGATCGTCTATCCTTGTGATCATCGTGTTGATCATTTGTTGACCCAAAGCATGGCTTTTGTATAAAGTATGTTTTTGTGGACGTGACTTCGTCGAGCCTCACACCCCGTGAATGATCAAAACAGGAAAGAAGCAGCAAGGTTATAAGGGGTAGCACCCTTTAGGATGTGTCCATTTCCTTCTGGAAAAGGGTGGTATCATGGTATGGAGCCCAGATACTTACTCATGTTGAAAACACTTTGTTATGATTATGTGAATTGATTTCGAGCGCTCGGTAAAAAGGTCCCGAAGGACCGGGGGATGGCATATTCGGTCAGTTGTTACTCAGTTAGGGGTAACCCGGCCTTGTGTTGGTAGAGATCCGGTTTGGTTCTCGGGGATGTCCATCCAGAGGCATTCTTATGTGGCAATGGGAAGTTCCTTGGCCTGATCATTCGTTGGAAATCCAAAGAAACAATACGATACTTGTACGGTTTTAGTTGTATAACCTGCTATGGAATGTGGCGGTAACCTGCTATTGAACATAGTTAGCTATAGTAGGCATAGTTCGGAATGTCTATGTTGGCTAAGATTTATATTCTACTTTCGAAATGAATTTTTCCTACACTATGCACTAATAATAATAAAAAAATGTTTTTTTAATGCGTATCAAGCATCTTTGACTATCATAAGGAGAAATCTCCTCCGATTCTGCGTTTGCATGTGTGTGTGTGCGGGAGGCCTTATGGTAGTCTCATTTTTAAAAGCATTGCGAATTGAGTTTAAAAATATTCCTCTATTTTTGATTTTAAAGATAAATAAACTGTTTTGAGTTCTCACACCAGTCACATGACTGACTTGGAGTTTATTGTTTTCCTTCCTAAACTCTGGGTGCCCACCAATTTCCACACGGGCAGTTAAGAGTTAGGTATATCAGGATATTCTGGATATTCTGGAATTGCTGGAGGCAAGCTGGATCGCATGGCGTATTACTTATATAGTATTTCTTTTCCGCTGCATTGTTTGTTGTTGATTGTTGTTGTTGTTGTACACTCTGATGATATGATGTAATGTAATGTATAAAATGTAATAACTGATAGTTCTTTGTTTAAAGATTATTCATTTATTATTATATGTTGTTCCGCTGCGAATTGTGAGATTCTGTTGTTGTTCAGTTGTTTTCTATTCCGTTCTATTCTCTTTTTCTTTCTATTTTAAAATGATCTATTTTCTTTCTACTCTATTGTTCTATGTTCTCTATTCTCCATTTTTCTATATTTTCAAATTTTCTATTCTCTGTTCTCTTTCTATTCTATATAAAAAAAAAATTCTATCTTTTTCTCTCTTCTTTCCTCTCCATTTTCTACCTTCTTCTCTTCTCTTTTCTTAAATTCTTTTTCTTAAACCCTCAGTGTTCGGTTTTCCGTCGTTCGATTGCTCGGCGGTCGATAAAATGAGTATCGATGTTGAATTTTCGGAAGACGAAGAATCGGGTCCTGACAATGTGGTATCAGAGCATATGGTTAAGCGACAACCATGGTTCTGTTGGGTATTACTCATTAGAGATAGAGTCAGTAGTACTCTAGATTGAGTTTGAGTGGAATAATAGCTATGAGAGCGTATTTGTTAGTGAATATATAAAATTGTTTTATATCGTGATGATTGGTTTGTTGAGTGGCATATGAACCTTCGTCAGCGTGGTCTCGACAACTATGCCGAAGGGGTTTCTAAACACTTGAATAGAACAATTCGACATAGTATTGTTTTAAATTGGGTAAATGAAATAACTTTACCTTGAGTATATTTTATATATGAAGGAATAATTTTTCAAAATTATTAAAGTGTATATTAGTTGATTGTTTAGTTGTTTGAATAATCTAAATTGAAGAATAATTGTATAAGTAAAAAGAATTATAAGAATTGAATTATAATTAAAGTGATGTTTATTTAAATGGAAGTATAACTTAAGTGATATTGAATGAAATTGATATTGGGATCAAAGTAAATTAATAAAGTTAAGTGATAAATGTGAACTTGAGTTATATAAATGAAATTCAACTTTGTAATTGAATTGAATGAATGAATTGAATATTAATCAATTAAATGTAAATTTAAGTTGATATGAAATATGAATGTAAGTGTTAATTCATTAAAATCTAATGTTATTAGAAGTTGAATAAGTTGAATGAAAATCAATTTAATTAAACCAATTATAAGCAAAGGAATTTGGTTGTAATGAATAAACATTGGTTGTTATATGATTGTTAGTTGATTGTATATAATTCATTAAGTGTTAATGAAATTGGAAGCTAAAGTAATTGAAATTCAATTGAAAGTTAAGTAAATCTTAAGTAGAATTGAATTTGATTTGAAAGTGAACCAACTTGAATATGAATTAGTAAATATAAACTAATTGAAATTGAATGTTAGTAAACATCCACTGTAAAGAATCAAATGTGATTAAAGTGAAAACCAATTCATTGAATATTAATGAGAATATAAATGAATATTTATTGGTTATGGATGTTAGTTGAATGATAGTTGGTTGATGTTTGCATTTGTTGCTTTTGTTTCAGTTGCTATATGATGTATATTGATACTATTGTTTATATGCATGTTCTCATGTTGTTTGTTGAGTGATTAGTAGGTGCGGATCGCGTTTGCTTCGCATTTAGAGCTCGCTTTCGCGCTATATTAGCCGTATATGCTCGCTAATAAAATATAAGGTACATATCTCGGATTACATACCGTACTTTTACAAATTTTTCCCTTCGGGATGCCTCATTACTTGATGAGATGTATATTTGTGATATATATACTGTCATTTTTTTTCGGATCGAGCCGCGCAAAGGAGACTATGGCGAATTTTTCCGAAAATTTAAGGCGTTAGAAAATTTTTGAGAAAATTGGAAAATTTGGAAAACTTTAATTTTGATTTGAAATTGAATGTTAAACAATAGTAGTTGTTTTTGAAAAGATAACTAAGTATGATTTGAAAACTTAGTAAAGTTATTGTAAGAAGTTTAAATTGTTTTGGGAAAATTAATAAATTCTATAACTTTCTTACTTGTAATTTCGAGGACGAAATTCTTTTAAGTGGGGAAGATTGTAACGACCCAGAATTTTTATTTATTAAAATTTGAATATTTAATTAATTTTAAATATTAATAAGTGAATTTATTAGTCGAATAATTTTTATTTTGAATTATTGGATTTTATTGAATAATTAAATCGATAATTTAATATGTGAAATTATGGAAATAATTGAAAATTGAGTTAAATATGATTGAAAATGATTTGTAAAATTTTATTTTATCATATGGAAGTTAGAACGATATTTTAGAACTTTTAAAATCGAATTAAAAGTTTATTTGTGAAAATTGAATATTTTAATATTAAAATCGACTAGTGAAAATAGTCAATTTTTGAACAGTCTCAGAATTGAACGAAACCAGTTCCATTGGATCCGTAATAGTTAGTTATTACCGGATTTCAATTTTCGTGTCAATCGGAGCTAACGTTTGATCGTGGCAGCTCGAAACGCATCGAATTATTTTTTAATTTTAATTTGGCGAGCTAAAATAGCCATTTTTCAAAAAGTCTCGGATTTCGACGAAACCAGTTTCATCGGATCCGTAATGTGATATTATTGTAAGGTTTCAAATTTCGTGTCAATTGGATTTACCGTTTGTCCGGTACGAATTAAAACGCCTAGAAATCGATTTAAATCGGTTTAATTTAAATTGAGCGTTTATAGCCATAACTCGCACAGATGTCCGAATTAGCTTTCGAAACCTGTTCCATTGTGTCCGGAACGCGGGATAAACCCTAGGAACGTCAGTTTCGGCGCTTAAATCGGAGTTCGGAATTTCCGGATGAATAGTGTTCGATTTTTCTTTATAAATAGCACCCACCTCCTTCATAATTCAGAAAAAAAAAAACCTAATTTGTTTGCCCTAGCCACCACTACCCCAATGTATGGCCAGAAATTTATGATTTTCATCCCTCAATCTCTCTCAATCTACAAAGAATTAGCCAAAGTTGTTAACTACAACATTGAAGAGCATGAAGAGAGCTAGAGATCTATACGGTGATGATGGATTTTGGTGCAACGGAGGAGGAGCTAGGGGAGGCCGACGCCTGGGACTTGCGCACGACTTTCCATGCAGTGGGGGAGGCCGAGTTGCAGGGTATTGGGGCCGAACCTAGAGCAAGTGATGGCGAACGTAGTGGAGCTTCCTGATCAAATTCTAGTGGAGCGAGGTGGATGCAAATTGAAACCCTAGTTCTAAGGGGATGGGTTCTTGTGCGTGTTTTGTATCTGGAAAGGAGTTGCGTGAGGGAGAGGGAGAGAAGGGGTGCGGCCTGGATTGCAGGAGTTTGGAATCGATGGCTTAGATTGAAAGTTAGGTTATAATATAAAGGTTATGTTGTAATTAGTCGATTTAAATTCGAGCAAAATTCAAAAATTCATAACTTTTTCATACGAGGTCGAAAACGCGCGAAACCAGTTGCGTTGGAATCGTATGGACCAGCACTACGCGATGAAATTAGATTGGAGTCGTTTGGAGTTAGTGAGAATTTTGGATAAAATTAAACGTCCGTTTAATTTTATTCGAAATAAATCGCTAAAACGGAATTTAAAATCAAGGTGAGAACTTCTCACTCAATCGAATCAGTTTCGATTTTATTTTAAATAGTTAGATTTAAAATATTTGAATGCATGTTTGAATGTTGATTAATATCTATTGATTGTTAAAATAGACATTATACGCCGTTAGTAAGCGGATGTTATTTATTAAAAACATATACCGCGAATATTTCATAAACAGTGAAATTGGTATTATATATAATAGCAATATATATATTGGCATATGTATATATTGGAGTTATTGATTTCCCGCATTTTTTGTTTAGCGGATGAGACCCTATTGCGCCGTTATTAAGCGGATAATATTTAAATCCTATATACCGCGATAATTTCATACTGGAGCGAAATTGGTTTTGTGCTAATGTTTGTGGATGTAGGAAAACAGGTTGGAGGGATCCAACTGGATTCCTCAACAGTTTTTATTTGATTTCAGATATTTTGATATTTGATGGATTATCATATCGATATATGATATCGTTGTAGTCGTGATTGACTATTTGGTGTGTAGCATCACTAGACCAAATTTGGAATTTTAAAATGATTTTTAAGGTGATTTTTTAAAATATACTGTATGTTTGGAAATTGATTTATTTTAAATAAATAAACGTTATAATTTTTAAAGTTATAAAAATCATGATTTTGAGAAATATAGGAAAAAAAACTAATTTTTGAGAATATAATGCTAATGATTTTATAAAATAGTTTAATCGGGATTTTAGAATTTATTGTGAAAAGTTTAAATATAGGATTTATAAAATTTAATTATTTTATAAATCAAAATGGTGAAATAATAAAGGAGATTAAAGACGTTTTAAAGAATAATATAAATTGATTTATATTAAGAGATTTATAAATGGATATTTATAAATTGAAATATTGACATTATAAAACGAGTTTTTATAAGTGTTTGAATAAAGTGAAAATGAATTTCATAATTGAATAAAATTTATAGAATTATAAACGGTGAGATTAGAAATGGAATTTTATAAACAGTAGGTTTATAAAATTTATAAAGTCATTAAAAGAATGGTTTTGGATAAATAATTGAATCTTATAAGTTATAAGATTTATAATTATGAAGTTCAAAGAAACGATTTTTGTAAAGTAATTGTTTTATAAGTATTTAACTTATAATATGAACCTTTAGTTTATAATTGAAATATAAATCGAATAGGTTAATAAAGGAGATTTATAAAGGAAGTTGTTATAAAATAAATAGAAATGGATTTTATAAACGTTGTTTTATAAATTCGCAAACGACTTATTTTGATAAGTAAATTGCTGAAACCTATTAATGAAGTTATATTCACGTTTTTGAACTGTGAATAATCCTTTGAAATAAAATGAATAAAAGGATGTAATTTGTTAACAAAGAATATTCACGTTTTTGAATAGTGAATAATATGTTAAAGAAATTGTTTTGAATGTGATATTTCAAATAGAAATTAAAACGATCTAACGATGTTTTAAAATGTGTTGAGATTCGAAACCATAGACTTCAACATTTATTGTTGAAATAGACGTTTTCGAGAAATAAAAGGAAATAATGGACTATAACACTGTTGTTATAGTAAATGATTTCCGAAAGGAAATGTTTTGTATAGTATTGGGATTTATATATCTATTTTAATTTCGAATCCCTATACTAGTGGTTTTGGGTTGTTGTAACGATGTTTTACGCAACATTCGTTTTGGCCCAAATAAATATGTTGAAGAGAATGATTTCCTTAAAGAACAAATATATACTTAATTTCGATTTAAGTATACTGAATATTTTCCAAGTGTTGAAAATAAATAAAATTTGTGAATTACTTATTAAATAAGTATGGAAATGTTTTCCAATATAAAGTGAATATTTTGAGAATTTATCTTTTTGAAGATAAATTGAAATGGATAATTGAAATCGTATATGCATGGATATTTTGAAATATAAATTCACTATGGAATTTATGAATGGAAAGGGAAGTTGTTTAAAAATAAATATTGATTTATTTTTGAAGTGTGAAAACTATATATCTAGTAAAGATATTTTTGGAAAGTAAATAATTTGGAAAATTATTTGGAATCTGGTGATGTATGCATATCAATTGATAGTTCAATAGCCGACTATCAATATTTCCCTTTGAATGGGTATATGATGTGATTTGTTTGAATTTGAATGCCACACTTATTTTCGAATAAGCGCTCACTATTCGGGTTAACCGGGAAAGGACCATGGGGTCGTATAACCCATTCCGAATATGTGATACGTCGTTGTGAATTGCATTTGAAGATCGGTGTTGAAGACCCGGTATTTGCGAAAGCGATAGGATGACCTGTCGATTGACTCTGCACCGAGTAGCTACGGTATTGAGTTCTCCATATGTGATGGTGAATCGGATCAGGATTGTGAATATCCGGATTGCAAGGGCTTCGTAAGAAGTGCCTTCGGTTTTGTTCAAGCCCGGAACAGACTTGTATGGATTTTATGTCTGACATTACAAATTGAGATGTAAAGCCGATTTCATTCAAATATATTTCTGTTGGTGGCGGAGAATTTATTCTTTTAGCTTAACACCCTTCTCTGAGACGTACGAGCTCAGAGGTTATGTAGTTGAAGGTTATCAGCGATATATTCCCAATTTGGTAATGTGACATGCTGAGTGTTGCTGTAAATGATCATTGTGTTGATTATTTGTGATAGGATCGTTTATTTGATCGTCTATCCTTGTGATCATCGTGTTGATCATTTGTTGACCCAAAGCATGGCTTTTGTATAAAGTATGTTTTTGTGGACGTGACTTCGTCGAGCCTCACACCCTGTGAATGGTCAAAACAGGAAAGAAGCAGCAAGGTTATGAGGGGTAGCACCCTTTAGGATGTGTCCATTTCCTTCTGGAAAAGGGTGGTATCATGGTATGGAGCCCACATACTTACTCATGTTGAAAACACTTTGTTATGATTGTGTGAATTGATTTCGAGCGCTCGGTAAAAAGGTCCCAAAGGACCGGGGGATGGCATATTCGGTCAGTTGTTACTCAGTTAGGGGGAACCCGGCCTTGTGTTGGTAGAGATCCGGTTTGGTTCTCGGGGATGTCCATCCAGAGGCATTCTCATGTGGCAATGGGAAGTTCCTTGGCCTGATCATTCGTTGGAAATCCAAAGAAACAATACGAGACTTGTACGGTTTTAGTTGTATAACCTGCTATGGAATGTGGCGGTAACCTGCTATTGAACATAGTTAGCTATAGTAGGCATAGTTCGGAATGTCTATGTTGGCTAAGATTTGTATTCTACTTTCGAAATAAATTTTTCCTACACTATGCACTAATAATAATAAAAAAATGTTTTTTTAATGCGTATCAAGCATCTTTGACTATCATAAGGAGAAATCTCCTCCGATTCTGCGTTTGCATGTGTGTGTGTGTAGGAGGCCTTATGGTAGTCTCATTTTTAAAAGCATTGTGAATTGAGTTTAAAAATATTCCTCTATTTTTGATTTTAAAGACAAATAAACTGTTTTGAGTTCTCACACCAGTCACATGACTGACTTGGAGTTTATTGTTTTCCTTCCTAAACTCTGGGTGCCCACCATTTTCCACACGGGCAGTTAAGAGTTAGGTATATCAGGATATTCTGGATATTCTGGAATTGCTGGAGGCAAGCTGGATCGCATGGCGTATTACTTATATAGTATTTCTTTTCCGCTGCATTGTTTGTTGTTGATTGTTGTTGTTGTTGTACACTCTGATGATATGATGTAATGTAATGTATAAAATGTAATAACTGATAGTTCTTTGTTTAAAGATTATTCATTTATTATTATATGTTGTTCCGCTGCGAATTGTGAGATTCTGTTGTTGTTCAGTTGTTTTCTATTCCGTTCTATTCTCTTTTTCTTTCTATTTTAAAATGATCTATTTTCTTTCTACTCTATTGTTCTATGTTCTCTATTCTCCATTTTTCTATATTTTCAAATTTTCTATTCTCTGTTCTCTTTCTATTCTATATAAAAAAAAATTTCTATCTTTTTCTCTCTTCTTTCCTCTCCATTTTCTACCTTCTTCTCTTCTCTTTTCTTAAATTCTTTTTCTTAAACCCTCAGTGTTCGGTTTTCCGTCGTTCGATTGCTCGGCGGTCGATAAAGTGAGTATCGATGTTGAATTTTCGGAAGACGAAGAATCGGGTCCTGACAATGTCTCTTTTGATTAAGGAAAAATGAAGATGCAATATGAATGAATGAAGATGCAAGCTTAACTAATGTATTTTCAGATTTACTAAAAGAAAAGAAAAATTAAAACTAAATTTTAACACTTGTCAAATGTTAGAAACTTGTCCATTTGTAAATGCTAATTTTGAACACTTGTTTTGCTTTAAAATAATAAGTACTAATTTATAAATCAATGTATATGTTATCTTAGTTTTAAGATTTAATTGTTAATTCATATTAGATATGTGTATAAATTTACAAAAGAAATAAGAACAATCATGTTTATAAATAAACTTATACATATTAAAAATTAAAACAATTAAACAATTAAGATTTTATACTTTTGAACTTAAATTCAAACTAAATTCAAAATCAAACAATTTCAAATTAAGTTGTGTATATGAATTCAATTTGAAATAACAACTACAAATTCTTATTCAAAACTTATTTATAAAGACAATACAATATCAATATTGTTTTTATAAATCTCTTATCATTCAATTAAAATCATTTTACAAGAAATTTTATTTTTATTAAATAAATAATCCACTTTATTAAGTCATGAAATCATTTTGTTAAATTTATTCTAAATTTAAAACTTAATCCAATTTAATTTAAGACATTTAATATTTTCTATTCAATTTTAAAATCATATATTTACTTATGAAATAGTCTTTGAAAACTCAATACTAATTTGTATTAAAATTTCCAAATTAAAATGTATGTATTAGAATTTTAAAACATGATTCAATTGTTAAATTTAAACCGAAATCATTTATTTAACTTTGAAAAGCTTAAATATTAAATAAAAAAAATTTTCCAAATTACTATAAATAATAAAACTTAGAAAATATGCTTTACTTTAAAATTAAAACAAATGCTAATCTATTTAAAATATAAACCATATACTTGTATTGTAAATAGAAATCAATTTATATCATTTTAAAAGATAAAATAACCAATTTAAATATTTATTGAAGAAGAGTATTAAATTTATTTGAATAATTATTAACAAATTATCAATTTCAATTTAATTTTAATTACAGATTATTAAATTGATATTGTTAAAAATTCTGGGATATTACAATCCTTCCCCCTTAAAAGAATTTCGTACTCGAAATTTAAAATAAAGGTAATTTAATAATCTTATTAAATTTTAAATTTTAAAACACAAGCATATATCAAACATATGCTAACAACCATATCAACCAATCAAACAAATCTAATTATCCAGACAAATTCTAGATAGAATTACATCGAGTTTCCCCAGGTATATATATATATACACCAGGATACTCGCTCTAGAGAATCCAAACAAACAATATTATGAAGCTACAAAGTTTCTATTCAACTATATCTAAAACACTAGACAAGATATCAGACTACAAACGAGTCTGACTCAACAACTAAAACTCCAGAATTGCTGGTTCCACAACCAGAGGTAGATCATACACGTACTCCCTTGGAGATACGTGAAACTCATCGAATCCCAGTTATCCAAACTGGCAATCCAATCCTGAAGATTAATCACTTAATCTTTTAGATACAGAAAAGATCCAAAACACTTCAGAGCTAACTTCTCAGACTTACCCAAACCTATAGCTCACCTTTGATCGGAGAAAACTTATCCAAAATTAAATCTCCGACTTCAGAGTCCAAATCCCTCCGACTCTTATCCACAAAATCTCTTCAGACAATCCTGGGCTGTCTACAATCTTACTGATCAGCTCATCCCTTGCTGATGTTCCTAGAAACAAACAATACCAATCAACATAACAAAATGATCTCCTCAAGATCAACCAAAAACTCAAACTCTACTCCTCAACATCAGAAGACAACAACTTCTCCTATCCGGAAAAGAAAAGCAGATGCACTTCCAAACTGCTTCCGCTGCTTAACTCTGATCCGAAGTAGAAAATAATGCTAAAGAAGAACACAAGCACAAACAGGACAACACACCCCAGAGATATGGTGCAACAAATCCATAAGAATCATTCAGAAGTTCCTCCAAAACTCCGAGCTGCTACACCAACTCAATATCCTTGAAACCATTCTACTATTAAGCTGAACCACCGGTACCACTCCTGGAATTCCTGTCGATAAGAAAACTCAATCTTCAGATACGGACAAAACTCTGACTTCGTGAAGACATCCAGAAAACTCAGATAACCCAAGAGATCACTCAAACAATCGCAAGTCACTTTTGCGAACCACCCAAACCAAATCCAAAAGAAAACTGTTCTTCCTTTACCAAACAGAACAGCTTACACTTAATTAGCCAACTCAACAAAGAAACGGGTTCACTCAAATGCTTCTGAACTCCACTCCAGAAAAACTGCTAAGCCAGAAGAACTCTTCCCAACACCGAGAACATTCCAAGCTGCACTGCTGCCACAGATGCCAAAGAATTCCAAAACAAAGTTCTTCGAGAAACTCGGACTTCAAAGCAAATAGAAACTCCGGCTGAACACAGCTACAACACTGAAGCTGACTCACTTCCTTAACTTGTTCCAAAGAAAACATCTTCGGGAACATCCATAGTCACTGAATCTCATCACGCAGCTACTATTCCCTGAGGTATCAAAATACCATCACTCGCTTCTGCCCAACCGACAGATCCAAACTCTACTCACCCAACTTCAAAAATAGACTCTGAACCATAACAGGTTTCCTTCAGAGATTAGTGAAGTTCTTCGTCACTACAGAACTCACTCGAGACGGTATTAGGTCTACAGTCTCGATAGATACACCTCAAACATTCAAACTCCAACCAATGGTAGTCGTGTTACACACACTACTACCCCATCTACCTTTATAACTTATATTGGAAAACCTGAACAGGTAACCCAACAGATAGGTAGAAATAAATATATTTATATTTAAAATTACAAGTACGCTCTCTCAAGAAAGACACCACTACAGAGCCTAGGTATTCACTGAACCTAATGCTCAGATACCAAGTGAAACGACCCGACTTTCTAACCACAGAAAATCGCATCATTTCTAAGAAAGAAAGGGATAGAAAAGAGAAAAGAAAGATGAGAAGAAAGAAACAACATCAGAATCTAACAGCGGAACGAATAAATTATATTAATAAAATAAATATTACATAGTTTACAACAAATATCAGAGCTACACAGACATTCATCATATACTAGACAGTTATAAACACATGTCTAGTTATACAACTCAATACAGCACAAGAAATGAATCAGAGAAAAACTACACGGCGGAAAACTATATAACTATACGCAGAAGCCTCCTGCTCCATTGCTCCTCCACAATTCGTCAAAGCAAACCTGAATCCTAACCTGAATTCCCTTGGCTACTCGTAAAAATTTGAGTACCTAAGAGTTTATGAAAACAAAAATAAACTCCGGGTCAGACATGGGTTTGGTGTGAGTAACAGGTTAAAGTTGCTTAATTTTCAAAATTTTTTTTGAAAAGAAAGGTATCACGTAAGACTTCCCATACATAAACATGGAAAAGTTTTTACCTTACGCTAACCAAAACATTTGATAGGAAATTCAGTGATATTATAATAGGGTCTAGGGTTTTCAAATAAATATGAATTAGCCGAAATTGTTACATTTATTAAATTCCAGCTACTAGCCACAAAAGTGGGTAATAGAATCAAAACCGTTGGCACTTATTGGATTTTGGATTCCATACAATGGCAGGGCTACTAGGGTACCGCCCGTCACAGTACGTGGCCTAGATCACCGTACCGAGGACCACCCCCGATCCCCTGTAACACAAAGACGGACCCATTCCTTACTGAACAGTTCCGAACAAGATAACCCCTACGGTTGGAGCTCAAAAACCGTCCACACGGCCGAAATAAAAAGGGACCTCTAGACAGGGGTAAATCTCGCTCTCCAGTGGGTGCGACCCACGAAGCCTTGTTGCACCTCCCCTGTTTTAGCCATTCCCGGTTGATGAGGCTTGAGGCTACGATTACCTTTATAGGACATATCACTTAGAATGCTCATCGTCCACCTGACGATGTTCTCAAAGCATTCAATCCATACAAGTTCGTTCCGGGTTCGAACGAAACCGAAGGCATTATCTCGTTACACTCGTTTTGGAATCACCCTCAGAGTTAACGACGATAACCCTTGCACTCTAAACCACCATCTCGAATCTATAAGTACTATTCCGTCAAACTCATTACGGAATCACCCACAGAGTTATATTGACTTATAGTCCTTACACCTCGAGTCTTCACAAAGCTCCACTTTGATTCACGACCTAACGTTATTTGGAATCGATGTGGTTTTCGGATATCCAAATATGGAAACACGATCCCGGTCTCATCGAAATCCAAAGCGTGTCTTTTATATTTACAATTGATTATAATTAAATTAATTAATCTAACTAATTATAAAAATTAACTACATTAATTAATTATTAAATAATCCTGGTTAATGACCTTCATTAACCATCCTCAAATTATTTTATAAAGTAATTAACTTAAATTAATTAAAATTGTCTTTAATCATTCATTAATTAAAATTAATTATTAAATTTATTAACCTTAATTAAAAACTTAATTACATAATTAAAAATTCATTCATCATTAATTTAATAATCTAATTAATGATCTTAATCTTAAATTGATTAATCATTAATCAATTATTAATTCTAAATTCAATTAATTAATTTTTTTTTGAGAAAAATGTGTGATCCTCTATCATGAGAGGAGAGCACACATGGAATACTATATATATAACTAAAAAATGGAGCTGCCAACATGCCTGACAGGTGGCAAGTCTAAAACAACAATAAAAATAAAGCAGTAGAAACCCCTCGAATGAGCTCCGGCAAAGCCACCGCCCATTACACCCTAGTATCGAGCTCCGGCAAGGCCACCACCCAATACTAAAGTGTTAGAGGTATCTAACAAAAGGAAGAGCACCAAACTGAAAATCAGAAGAAGACCAAGAGACAAGACAGGAGCAATCCGCGTCTCTGAGAAGAGCCATCCAGCAAGTCTGAAAAAGCTAAATGCTATCCAGCAAACCTGATAAGAGAAGAACCCGCATCCAACCTAAACAACACCTGAAATAGAACTAGCAAACAAATAAGAGAGAAACACATATATGTATATAAATAAAATTTATATACATATATGTGTGTATAGAAACCAAAAGAGAGAACTAAAGCTAGAATAAACAGACACAAACAAGAAACTAATTATGATCCTAGAAAAGAAAGAGAAATGTGATTTAAAGAATTATTAGAAACAGTATAATTGGAGTTAAGATTAAATGAGTTAATATTATTTCTAACCTTATTAAGATAGTCCTTAAAGCAATTATTTTTAGCTAATTTATATTTAGGATTAGAAATCCACTTTAAGCAGAAATTTGAGATTAAAATAATCAATTTGTTATTTTGTTGATAATTGTTATTAAAAATTCTTTGGTTTCTTTCAAACCAAATATACCAACAAGAAATAATGAATAAAGAATCAAGCAAATATCTAAAATCCTTATTAAACATGAATCTAAAAGAATTCCAATAAAATAAGCAATCAGAAATTCTAGAATTAATATGAAACTCAAAAATATTAAGGATCTTAATAAGAATAAAATAGGTATCCAAACAATCAAAGTAAATATGATTAATATCTTCAAAAAATGTGTTGCAAAAAAAACATTTATTGTCAATACTAATATTTTTCTTTTTTAAAAATTCAATAGTATTTAACTTACCATGAATGATGAGCCACATATGAATCTTAGATTTAGGAGGAGCATTAGACTTCCAAATGAATTTAAAACAATTGACAGAAACCCCCGAAAAGTTGATAAATTTGTAAAAGGAATTAGAAGTATATTTCTTACTCTTATCCCAATCCCAACTAATAAAGTCATTATCATTGTCAATATAATAAAGATTAAGTTTAGCATAAAGCAAGAAAAGATGTCTAAGAGTAGGTCCTTCTAAAATACAATTAAAATTAAAAGTCCAAGGAGGATCACTATCAGAATTGAAAACATCAGAGATTAATGCAAATTTGAAATTACAAATATCATATAAATCTTTAAACTCAATCTTAAGAGGAGTAGTAGAAATCCAACTATCATGCCAAAAAGAAGTACAGTTACCAGAATGAACTATAATATTTAAACCCAAGTTAAAGATATTACTGCATTTTAAAATAGATTTCCAAAAACAAGAAATATTTCTAAAACTAGAAGAACTAATATGGTATAAATTATAACTACCATTGTAATAAAAATTAGATATAGTATCTTTCCAAATGGCCTTATCACTAATGTCCCTGAATTTCCATAACCATTTACCAAGAAGAGACAAATTCATATTATGTAAATTAATGACTCCTAAACCACCCTCTTTTTTAGATTTACATACAGTATCCCAATTAACTAAACATTTAATACTACTATTGGGGTTATCACCGCTCCAAAGAAAATCCCTTCTAATTTTATCTATTTTATCTATCACCCAGTCGGGAAACAGATGCATAGACATCCAATATATAGGAAGTGCTGATAAGACAGAATTAATCAAAACCAATCTACCTGCTCTAGATAGAAATCTAACATTCCAATTATTGATCCTATTTTTAATCTTATCAATAATAATTAACCAATCATCATGTTTAAGTTTCGAAGGTCTAATAACAAAACCAAGATAGTCAAAAGGAAAACTCATAGTTTTACAATTTAACGTATTAGCAACTAAATTTTCTACATTATCAATATCATTTAAAATTAAAACGGAACTTTTATCAAAATTAATTTTTAAACCAGATAATAATTCAAAACTATAAAGGATAAATTTAAGAGCAATAATATGTCTAGGGTGATGGGAGGAAAAAAGCAAAGTATCATCAGCAAATTGAAGGACAGATAAGCCAAAAGAAGAAATATCATTACCAATGGCACCCAAAAGGTTATTGCTAACGGCATTTTTAATAATCTTAGAAAAAACATCACCAGCAAGATTAAACAGAAGGGGTGATAAAGGGTCTCCTTGCCTTAAGCCTCTCTTAGATTGAATCTTATTACCAGAAACACCATTAACCATAATACAGGAGTTACCCGTTTTAAGCAAAATAATAATCCAATTAATCCATCTATTACTAAAGCCTCTGGCACGGAAAATTTCTATAAGGAAATCCCAATCAACCGAGTCGAAGGCTTTAGCAAAATCTAATTTTAAAATAGCACAAGTTATATTATTTTTACAACAAAAATTAATATATTCTTGAACAACCGCAACACCATCAGTAATATTCCTGCCTTTAATGAAAGCAGATTGCGAACAGTCAATGAGGTCATTCAATTTTAAACTAAGCCTATTAGCTAAAACCTTAGAAATAATTTTAACAGAGCAGTTCATCAAAGAGATGGGCCTAAAATCTTTTAAAGTATTAGCGCCCACTTTTTTATGTAATAAGATAACATTAGCAAAATTAAAACGACCTAATTGGAGATTACCATTATAAAAATCATTGAACAAACACATTAAGTCTAATTTTAAAACATCCCAAAAAGATTGATAAAAGAAAATAGGAAAACCATCCGGACCCGGAGATTTGTCTCCAGGTAAATCAAAGATGGCTTTACGAATTTCCTCAATAGTAAAAGGGGCATCTAAATCAGAAAGATTAATGTTAGAGGAAGATGGATAGAGATCATTCCATCTAGCACTAACTCTATGCTTAATTTTGGTGCCAAAAATGTCTTTGTAATAATCAGTAAAAGCATTATTAAGATCTCTTTGATCAACTAATTCCACATCATTAACTAAAATGGAGTTAATTGTATTACTACGTTTTCTATTATTAGCTAGATTGTGAAAGAATTTAGTGTTATTATCACCTTCATTTATCCAATGAAAATTAGATCTTTGTTTCCACATAACTTCCTCTTTTTCAAGAATAGAATAGAGATCCTCTTTTAAATTATTAAGAACATTCCTTTCACCAATATTTAATTGTCTAGATTCTTCAATCCTATTAAGTTTAAGTAATTCATTAAGAATATTATCCTTTTTAATTTTAATATTACCAAAAACATTTTTATTCCATTTTTTAAGAAAATACCTGAGGTTTCTAAGTTTAAGCACAAAAATTTTAGCAGAATTACCATAATACTTAAGGCAAAAATAATTCATAGATGACCACTTATTAATGACTAAATTAGAAAAATCAGATTCTAAAAACCACATTTTTTCAAATTTAAAAACCTTATTCAAAAATCTATGACTATCACAAGTAAGGATAATGGGACAGTGGTCAGAAAGGGTAAAAGGTAAACCTGAAACTCTACATATAGGGAATTTATCCTCAATATCATCACAAACAAAAAATCTATCTAAAAGAGCAAAGGAGGGAGACTCTCTATTATTACTCCAAGTAAAAGATCTATTGGATAGAGGAATTTCGATCAAATTACATTGAATAATAAATTGATCGAATTCCTCCATAGCCAAATAATCACCTTCCCGAGGAGAACGCTCCCCAAAAAAACGAGTCACATTAAAATCACCCCCTAAAATCCAAGGACCAGGGGCAAAAGACCTAAACTCGAGGCATTCATTCCAAAGAATCCGCCTCTCAATTTTAGAATTAGGCCCGTAAACATTAGAAATATTAAGAAAAGAATTATCAGAAAGATTAATTAAGATAATGTGTAAAGAGTGCTGCTTCTTAATACACTGAAGTAATTTAAAGAGATTATCTCTCCAACCAATCATAATGCCCCCAGATGAGCCCATTGAGGGGAGAAATGCCCAATTTCTAAAACGAAAACCACCCAATCTTCTAAAGAAACGAAAATCAGGACATTCAATTTTGGTCTCTTGAAGAAGAGCAATGTCAATAGAAAAATCTTTAAAAAAGATTCTAACCTTATCACATTTACTGAGGTCATTCAAGCCTCTAATATTCCAACTAATGACTCTCATAAACCCATAGATCTAGCCCTATCAAGTTCTTTACTTCTAATAAACTCACGATCTAACTCAATATCAGAAAAAATAAAAGCAGAGCTACTAGCTAACCGACTAAACTCAGAAGCAGATAAATCACCAAGCGCATAAGAAGAGTAAACACTACCAAAATCAAGATGCATACCAGAGCCTGGTTCCAAAACACTGCTCACAGTGCTTGAACCAGGAAACTCACCCGCTGACTGAGAGCGACTATCTCTAATCCTGACACTGCGACGAACCAAACCACACGATGTGACCAGCTTTTTACGCCTACCTCTCTTCGAAGTAACAATAGAAGGCACTGAGATGCCAACAGCCTCAACATTCAAAACAGAAAAAGGATCATCAGAACCCACACTTCCAACATTAGAATCAGCAAAATCCACACAAGCACCAACACTGTCACAAAATTCCCTTTGGAAAGAGGACGACCTCTGATCAGTAGGAGAAGGAAAATTAGCTATAGGACGAAACTGATCCAATGCTAAGTACCCATCTGAACCAGAGTAACAAACCAAATCTGTATCACTAGAATTACTAGAACAATCAGGGAGTTTAAGTTCAGAAATGCAACCAATTTGATCGGATGAATCAAGCATTTCTTGCTCAACATGCACATCACTTTTAGACAATAACTCAACAGTGGGTGAATCATCAACAACAATCAATGACAGCATCTCATCTGGTGAAGAATCATCAGATAAAAGCCAAGTAAGAGGAACATCAGTGTGATTCAACAGCAAACACTCATCAACACCATCACCTTCTAAATGAATATCATCAACCCAGTTATTATAATCAGAAAAAGCAGAGCAACACTGAGAAACTGAGACCACAGGCAAATCCACTAGCTGCCTCACTTCCAACACATCAAAATAATCAACAACATTATGAGGGAATTGATCACAAACTGGAGCAATGGATTGAAATTCAAAGACAGAGCAAATAGGAGAACCATCACATTCCGAGCACATGTTACCCAAAGGATCAACCGAGGAAAGTGCAGAAAACTCTTTATCACTATCCACACCAACAAAATCCGAGCATTCAGAGACAAAGTCTGAATCAAGACATGCATATCTATTACTGGTAGATATCTTGAATGGTTCCAGATGAGAAGAAGAACCTTTAATGGATTTAGGATGAATAAGTCCACTAAACAAGTCATTATCCAAAGAAGAAAAACAGCGGTCGACATCTGGATCTAATAAAAAGGGATCTAACCTAACAGGATCTTGAATGACATCATCAGTATCCATCTCTGTCTCAGAAGAAACCGAAAAATCCAACATGTCAACAAGCATCTCTGAATCGCCACTAATAACAAGATCATCCTTATCAGTATTTGGGGAGTTTATGTTGTTAAAGTGGGATAAAAGATCATCAAGTAAAATCAAACCATCTAATCTCCTCTGTCCAAGATTGCTGATTAATAAACCTCTCAAGTTTATGAAATTAAGAACAAACTGAAAACCATGCATTGCCAAGTAATCAGAGGGAAATGACTCATTCGGTGAGGAATCAGAATAACCAAAATAAGTCTCTGGATCTCCAAATTTAGCTTTATATCCCTTTCCAATGTTAATTAATTAATTAATCTTAATCACCTCACTAATTAAATAAATTCTGAAATATTAATCTTAATTTAAATTTCAAGCTAAAACATAACTTATTTATGTTTAAAACAATTTAATTCAAAACAAAGTACTTAAGAAATTACCTTTTAAATTTTGATTTAAATTCAAGCTTAAAATTAAATAATTTTAAAAACTATCAAAGTTTTAAATAGTTTAAAAATTATTTAAATTTCAGGACAAATCAAAAGTTTGTCTTAAAATGAAATCATAAAATTTGAAGTTGAATTCATTTCATTGTTTTAGAAATTTTCAACTCATTCTTAGTTTAAACTTTCAATTTAAATCTTCTACTTAAATTTAAAACTGAACTTTATTTTTAAATTTAGATTTCCAGATTTCAAATGAATCTTTAAATATTACTCACATTTTAAAAACCTCATTATTAAAAAGTTTAAACTATTTTATCAACATGGTATAGTTAATTAAGTCAAATTTTTAAACTTAAATTTCTATTTTAAAAACTGGAATTTGAATTTGAATCAAAAGTTCAAACTTGAATTTTGAATTTAAACCTAAACCTTACTTTACACAAAAGCTACAGATTTTAAAAAGTTTAAAACCAGATTTTATACAGGCTTCAAAACCTGGAAATTACAGGGTCAACCCGATGAAACCACTTTTTTACTTCGGGTTCTAAGCTGCTTTACTTCGAGTTTTACATCTACTTGCTTCGAGCAACCTCAGCCTTCCCCCATAACTCCAACACCCCAAAACAGTTTACCAGAAAACATGTCGTCGTGCATATACACGGCGACCACCGCCCCTTCTCATCATCATAGATGATCCAACCACAACCAGAAACCCACAACGACTCTAACATCAACCCAGATCAAGCAATTGATCAAAGAATCAAATTTTAGCTCAAAACAACCCAAACCTGAAAACACTTTCCAGGTTTTTGATCCAACCTGTCAACGGCGATAGTTCGCCATTCTGATCATCTGGCATCCAACCCCTTCAGCCTCGAGTTCCAACACCCTTCAGCTACACAATCACCAAGTATCACATCACTCGATCCACTCTTCACCTCTCACTGTCCCAATCTTTAACCCCTATCTAAAACTAGGGTTCAATTCTAAAAATCAAAACTGAAATCAATCTAATCAATTTAATACTCATCTCTGATTTTTCTAAGGATCAATGATCCTTACTTAATAACTCAGAAGAATTTCTAAGTTTTCTTAAACTACAGATTGCAAGAATTGGCTCAAATTCATATTTTTGTTCAATAACAAACTGTTACTGAAACATACACCTAGAAATACTAATACTTGATTTAAAAATCAAGTTTTTGTTAATGTATTAAGCTTACGAATCTGGATTTAAATATTAATGTGATTGGTTTAGATCAATATTAACATATAATGGTGATACTTGTTTTACAGAGATAATTCCCTGTATTTAACTCACCTAAACTTTTTAACCTTAACTTAAGAAAATAATCATATTACTTTATAAATTTGAATACTAATCTATGATAAGTAAACTCTTTTTATTATCCTAAAACCTAGTTACTATCTCAAATAGATCAATTGTAGAAGGTTCTTTAAATGGGATGTAAATCTGGAAACACAGCATAGCAAACCCAACATGCATATAAAATCATAATTACAACAGATTTTTTTTATAAGCACACAACATATTTTTATCTCAAGCATTCATCAAGCAACCTATATTGTTTACGATTTAATTTGTTACTCACCTCAATTCAATGCAGACCCTCTGTTTTCCCTTTTCTAAATTTTGCAGGAAAATGAATATACAGGTATGCTTCTACTGTAATGCCATGCTTCCTGATATACAACTCCATGCATGCTTCTAGATGCTTTTGAAATTCTGCTATTGCACCGGCCTTATTTGAAGAGGTGCGGATTTACATTTGAACATGCCTCAAATTTTAAAGTTGTGAAGATTTAAAAATGCAGGTTTGTTTTGCTTCCAGGTTTGAAAATAATGCAGATGTTTGGATTTTGATGAATTTGTGAATGCAGATTTGTATACAGATTTTGGATTTGAGGAAATGCAGATTCGAACCGGGTTTTGATGAATTTGTATATGCAGATGTTTGAAGAGTGTTATAAATTTTGAAGATGAGTTTATAATTTATCTTTTGATTAAGGAAAAATGAAGATGCAATATGAATGAATGAAGATGCAATCTTAACTAATGTATTTTCAGATTTACTAAAAGAAAAGAAAAATTAAAACTAAATTTTAACACTTGTCAAATGTTAGACACTTGTCCATTTGTAAATGCTAATTTTGAACACTTGTTTTGCTTTAAAATAATAAGTACTAATTTATAAATCAATGTATATGTTAGCTTAGTTTTAAGATTTAATTGTTAATTCATATTAGATATGTGTATAAATTTATAAAAGAAATAAGAACAATCATGTTTATAAATAAACTTATACATATTAAAAATTAAAACAATTAAACAATTAAGATTTTATACTTTTGAACTTAAATTCAAACTAAATTCAAAATCAAACAATTTCAAATTAAGTTGTGTATATGAATTCAATTTGAAATAACAACTACAAATTCTTATTCAAAACTTATTTATAAAGACAATACAATATCAATATTCTTTTTATAAATCTCTTATCATTCAATTAAAATCATTTTACAAGAAATTTTATTTTTATTAAATAAATAATCCATTTTATTAAGTCATGAAATCATTTTGTTAAATTTATTCTAAATTTAAAACGTAATCCGATTTAATTTAAAACATTTAATATTTTCTATTCAATTTTAAAATCATATATTTATTTATGAAATAGTCTTTGAAAACTCAATACTAATTTCTATTAAAATTTCCAAATTAAAATGTATATATTAGAATTTTAAAACATGATTCAATTGTTAAATTTAAACCAAAATCATTTATTTAACTTTGAAAAGCTTAAATATTAAATAATTTTTTTTTTCCAAATTACTATAAATAATAAAACTTAGAAACTATGCTTTACTTTAAAATTAAAACAAATGCTAATCTATTTAAAATATAAACCATATATTTGTATTGTAAATAGAAATCAATTTATATAATTTTAAAAGATAAATAACCAATTTAAATATTTATTGAAGTAGATTATTAAATTTATTTGAATAATTATTAACAAATTATCAATATCAATTTAATTTTAATTACAGATTATTAAATTGATATTGTTAAAAATTCCGGGATATTACAGTATTTGGAGGGGTTATGAAGGGTACGGCCTTGGAGTGGAGTGTGGAGAAGGTTGTGCAAGTTTTGTGGAGTGGTAAGCTTGACTAAGGATTGTATACGGCGGGTATGGGGGAGTTTGGCCTCGTTTGGGATCCTAAGGGGGGTGGTACGTGGATTTGAGGGGTGTTTGTGTGTGTGGCTTTGGGTAGAAGCTCGATCGTGGGGTATTTGAGGCGTGTAAGCTGGCTATAGTGGAGGGTGGCATGGTCTGAGGAAGTATGGTAGTGTGTACGATGGTGTAGGCTCGGGTAGAAACTTTAGGTGGAGGTTATGGCCAAGTAGAGGTAGGTGGAGTTCGGGTTAGGGTAATGTTGAGGTGAAGGAAGAAAATGGGGAGAGAGAGAGAGAGAGAAGGAGTTTGTAGAATGAAAACGAAGTGAAAAATGAAAGGGTTTGAGCTTGTATTTATAGAATTTAGCGGAAAATGACCTTACTACCCTCTTCATATTTATATTTAAATGTATACTTTTCTTTTACATGAAAGGACAAATTGAATGGGAACTTGATGTGATGTTAAGAAGAGAAATGATTACTTATTATTGTTTAATTTAAATATATAAAAGAAGGGAAGTCTTTTCATTGATTAGATATGCATTTATGAGTTTTAGAAAATGTATAAGCTTAATAATATGAGGTGTCACCATTTTATGGTTTGTAAATATTTTAATACATAAGTTTGCTCCTTTTCCATGCTTATAC
The DNA here is from genome assembly GCA_030765085.1 of Allium cepa. NCBI lineage: Eukaryota > Viridiplantae > Streptophyta > Magnoliopsida > Asparagales > Amaryllidaceae > Allium > Allium cepa. The sequence continues at coordinate 337,076,688 of CM060932.1, read as the reverse complement.
ACAACATCACATTAATGAGAGATGAAATATAAGTAATGATGTTGTTTAAAAGATTAAAAGTAAAATAAAATTAGTTAAATCATACCTTTTTATATTTCTACTTTTATTTTTAAACTTCCCTAATATAAATATATTTTGTTTTATATGCTAAATGTATAAGTGTTTAAAGTTTGTAAAGTTGTATTTATGCATATGTGATGCTAGGAAATGTAACATGTTGCAACAATGTGGCTACAACTTGTTTTGGTTGAAAATTGTGTTTTTGTTAACGAATTTTACATTCAAAATTTGACATTTTTGTTAAAATATATAAAAAAATAAACCAAACTTAAAAATGAACTTTTTTACTTCTTTAAATAAATTGAAACATGTCTATTCATATTTTAAAATTATAGTTAAACAATATCAGATTCTCTATTTTTTCAGTGCATGCAAAACTAACAAAATGCGATAAAATTTGGTTATTTTTGTAAAGCGATTATTAATACACTTCTAAATATTTTAATATACATTTATTATCTTTATTAGATGTTTTAAATAATATTTAACTTATGAAATAAATATTTAAACCTATTTATTTAAGCATTTATTTATTTTTAACAAAACTTAACTTTTGCTGATTTGTTCAAAAACCCAAATCTATACTTTTTAATTATTTACTATATCTATTATTATTTATTACATATAACTTATTTATTTAAGTTTTGTATTCTTTTTAAATTTAAAATAAACGAAATTTCTCTTCGAAGTAGCAAAATTACGGGTCATTACAGGATATAAATAAAACCTAATATGTTGAAAAACGTTCATGAATGAGGATTTTAATCTAAAAGAGTTTGGGAAAAGTTTTCAAAGAATTTTGAAAGTTAATAATAATTAATATTCAGTTGTTATAATCGATTAATCAACTGTTTGGTTAAAAGTTTAAATGCAAAAACCTAGTTGATTTAGTTTCACAATCTGACTATGTGGTGCTTGGTAAATTACATTGGCTTAAGGAATTAGATTAAGATAAATAATGAATTTATTTTATATGAATGCGTTTAATAAAAAAAGTAACCTCTAAAGGAATTTTTTTTAAAAGAGAAATAACAATTGTGTTATCTCTAATAGAAAAATTGAAAAAAAAAAGAAGTCTCTTATGATTAACTAGTTCGAATGGCTCGGAAATAACTAAAAAAGTGTAGGAGATGTTTTCAGATGGTAAAAACTTCTTTTAAGTATTACCCTTCTGGTTAAGAGAATATGAGATACTATTGGTAGTACCCAATTCCTTGGTATTATTTTGGAGTTACTCGACCGATATAATTTTCTAAAGTTAAAAAGTAATATATTTATAAATGACATTTTTAATAAGTTTTATAAAGTAATAGAATTTTGAGTAAAACTTAATAAATGAAAAGATTTCATAAAGATTTTTGGAATGTTGGCAAGTACGGATGTTGTGCGTAGATCATTTCGTCACACGCTCTTAATCTAAGATCGAGTATGCAACTATGCGGTGTTTACACCGGTCTGATAATGGATTTATCACTCGATTCTAGACGATGAACATTGATGAGGGTTTATGGTTGGGTACCTTAGTTTTGTACCATAGTTGAGTGCTATGTTAGAAAGACAAAAGTTCTAATCGGAAATCTTGATCAGAGTTCGCACTAGAGGATCGAAGGATCGATACTAGTTCGAAAGTAAAGTTGTGCATTCAAATAGCAGATTAAATCAGATAGTGCTTACGATCTCTGGATAAAAAATTTTGGTTATGTGTTGTAACTTCGAAATTATTTTAAGGAGAGGAGTCAGTAACGGCACGCAAATTTACCACTTTGATAAATTGTATTAATTTTTAAATTATTCATATAAAGTGTTGATAATACAAATAATATTATTTTGAAAGATAATAAATATTACCAATCTTATTGAATAGATATTTACAAAAGTATCTTTCTCGGGATTTAAATCGATAAAATAGCCGAAAATCGTTTAATGATAAACGGCTCTATGATTATCCAAACTCACGAACGCGACTAAACACATACACTCATTTTTATATTTAAACAAGAATATGAAATAAAAAATTATTTTATTTTTGGAAATTAAAATGTGTTTACAACATCATCAATAATATCATTATATTTAATAATTAATTAATGATTTTAAAGTAAGATTAAATGATTTAATAATTATTATAATTATTCGAACATTTTTTTTGAATGATAATAATCATTTTAGTTAGTTTTAAAGTGATAATGAATCATTTTTAATGGTTTTATAAAAAAGGAAAGTTTAGGTAAATTCCCTATTAAGTTTCAAAATACACCAAACATTCTTGCCAAAAAAAGATTGTAAATTAGATCCCTAGAATTAAGTTACTCAATAATTGCATGCATTTATGCAATTATTTAGTGAATAGTTGTAGACATTTATTCAATTACATGCAAAAATTACAGACACTTCCGTAATTGTTCACCAAAAAATTGCAGAAATTTCCGCAATTATTCACCAAAAATTGCAGATATTTCTGCAATTTTTTCAAAAAATTGCAAAAATTTTCACAACTATTCATCAAAATAATTGTTGAAATTTCTGCAATTATTCACCGAATAATTGTGGACATTTATGCAATTTTAGGATATAATCGCATAAATGTCTGCAATTATTCAGTAACTTAGTTCTAAGGACCTAATTTACAATCTGCTTTTAGGAGGACTTTTCGTGTATTAAGTTTGATGTAAAGACCCGAGCCTAATATTCACTTATAAAAATATATTTTTAATTCGGAAATATAAGAAAAATCGATATCGATTTATCAATATAACAACGCTTTTTGTAAATAATTGTTTAATATTGATTTATATTTTTTTATACTTCAAATAGGATCATTTTAATTCATTCATAACGATGAGAAATTGGTTTTCAAACATTGATCATATATATATATAACATTGATCATATATATATATATATATATTAACAAAGAAATGAAAATATAACCAAAAATCGGAATTCGTAATGGTTTGATGTAGATAAGTTGTACAACGTTGTTTATATAACTTGAACACCTATATAACATACACATACATATGTTAACATATACATATACAACTTATAAAAATAGAGAAGTAAAAATATATTTACATAAGGTAATAAAATAAATATTAAAGTAATAATTACTTTGAAAAGCAAATATCAAATTTATCTTACACCACATCACATCACCACCTCCACCGTCATCACCATCATCACCTAAACCTCATCCACGTGAGGATCTGCCATGCGCCACAAGAGGTGAAGGGGGGATGTGTTTTCTAGTGAAGGTGGATGTATGTTGGTAATTTTACTTCAAAGATATTTTCTTCTTTTTCCTATAAATACCACCCCTCCTTCTCACTTATTCTTCACATTCATTCTTCTTCTTCTTCATTCTTAAGCTTTCTGATGCTCTCTAATGGCTTTTAAAGAAGCCTCTCTTCTTTCTCAAAACTTGAGAAAAAGTGGAAAGGTTAAAAACAATGGAAGTGCTTAAGCGCTAATCCACTGATTCCTCTCTAACTTTTTCAAAAGTTAACCAAATCTTCTCCAATCTCTTCTAAAGAAAGTGAAAGGAGGTTGGGCCAAGAGAAAGTGGAATGGAGAGGGTGGCAAGCACTTGGAAAACGAGGAGTTGTTTAGTTAATGGTTTAGTGATGTGTTGGTCTGAATGAATGTTAGTAGGATGTTTGGGTTTGGATTATGGGAAGAAACTCTATATTTATATATATTTGATTATATGATATGATTCGTTGTGTGTGTTTATTATTATTTTTTATCATGGCTGGATGATGATGATATGATTATTTGATTGTATTAACAAGTCATGTTAAATATACGTCGATACTAAACAAGGAAATAACTTTCCAAATTAAATTATAAAAGTAATATGGAATCATTAAACTCTTTAAAATGTTTTTTAAATGATTTAAAAATGTTCTATAAACACTAAAAAAATGGTAAAGTTTGAATAGAAATTAAAAATAAGTCAAAACTAGGCCCGTCGCGTATTGATAGTTCGCGATTTCGCGCCCCAAAATTTAAATGAGTATATAAAGTGTAATATAGCTCAGAATAATAAGAATTTTCCAAACTATTATATCCATAGTTTTCAAATAAAAGAAAATTTTTGATATTTCAATAAGTAGATTTAGAAATATAAGCAGAACAAATTTTCAAAATACCCGTGGTTTTTGCACTTCGGAATCTAAAGAAAAAGGATTTCTTAAAATTTAATATTTTTAATTGTTTTAAAAATATGGAAAACTCTTTATAAATCTGTTAAAATGTTATAAAAGAGATTTTAGTTGCACAAATAAATTTTAAAATGATTGAAAAGTCGTTTTGGTCAATATAACTTTAAAAACACTAGTCGTAGTACCATTTGCAGAGGTTTTCAATAACTTTTGAAATATAACTTTAAACTTAACAATTATTTCCAAATCTTTTATAAATATATTTGAACGAATAATTAAATGTTGCAAAAATGATTTAAAGATTTAATGATTTGTTTAAAAGGATTTAAATAAAAGAATTAAAGAAAAGATGCTACAAGCAATTGTTTTATTCCGACGAGTATACCTGATTTTTCTATTCTTGAGAACTAGTTAAGGTGCTTTACTGAAGGAGACGTTCAGGAGTAACCAGTGCCCTGGCTCGCCTGGCCTCACCTAGGCGAGTGATGGATAAGGTCAAAATGTCAGAAATGATTTAAGTATAAAATATTAAATTTCCTAACTTTAAACAATTGGGTTGAATAGCGATAATCTTCTCATAATTGATATTAAATTTAAGGAGGGAACTCTTACTACTCATGTGAATTTAAAAGGTGATTTCACTATTATTCGATGGATCATACTTGTTGAATACGGAAATTAACATCAAGTTTAATATGAATGATTTCTATGGATCCGTTCCATTTAAATATTCACGAATTTGGATTTACCATCTTAGATAGCATGTTTTCAATTTATTAGAAAGCTACGTTTTGGGATTGAGAAATCATTTTAAAATTTAAGTAAAGCAATTTGGAATTATTTTATGTTTTAAAAAGAATTTAACTAAACCAGAGAATTTCGCAAAGAGAGTTTTATTGAATTCTGTTTGCACAAAAAATGGACAAACACCTCCAAGTCGTATGAACTAGTCGATTTTATGTTGTTTTTAGTGATTTGGGTGATTTACGCAAATATATAAAGAGCAGGGACTAAACTATAAAAGACACACAGATTTATAGTGGTTCGGCCAGAACGTGCCTACGTCCACTTTATATGTTATTCCCCTTTTCTCTTCAGATTACAAGTACAAAGCTTTGATTAGAAGTAACTGAAAGTTGTTTGAAAGTTCTATCCGTGCTTGAGCTCTAAAACTTTGTCCCCCATTGTTGTACCCCTGCCCCTCTATTTATAGAGTGAGGCTGGGGGGAAGGGGTCTTGGATGTATATAGCTGCTGGTGGGCCTGGGCTGATGCAATCTGGCCTGGCAGTGTTGGTTCGGCAAGGCCTTGGTTCGGTGGAGAGTTGGTGTGGACGTGGTCCGGTTGTAGAGGGTTGAGGTTGATTCGGCTGTGGCTGGAGCGGTGAGGCCTTGGTCCGGTGGAGGTTGATGGTTCGGTGGTGAGTGGCTTGGCTTGGCATGGAGTTGGTCCGGTAGTGCATGGAGTTGGTCCGGTAGTGCATGGAGAGATGGTTGGTTCGGTAGTAGCAGGGAAGTAGGTTGGTTCGGCTAGGAAGGGAAGTAGGTTGGTTCAGCTAGGAAGGGAAGTTTAGACCGGCAGTACTTGGGAGTGGAGGATGGATGGTTCGGTAGTGCTTCCTTTCATTTGGCTCGGTTATATATCCTTCATACGAACTCCGATTAACCTGAAATTTGAAACATAGCTTTTCCTAGTCCTTATCATCATTTCCAATCAATTTCGTCTCGATCGGAGCTCAACCAAATTTTGACGATATCGATCGCAGCCTTGATTCCAATCGACCTCCAACCCCGATATCCAACATTCCTTGCCAATTTGTTAATATTCCAGTTTTGACCAAAAATGGGATAACACTTTGCCCCCCAAAACATGCCTTGCTGTAGGAAGGCATGTTTTGTAATGCCATGAGCTGGATGTTCATATCCTGTTCATGTCCTGCAAAGGAATTTACAGTTTTATGTGACCTCAAATGACGACCGTTCGGGATAAAGATATTTGAGATGAAGTGCGACCGTTCATGGTCAAGTGCCTAACTTCAAATGACGATCGTTCGGGATCAAGCCATTTGAGGCGAAGTGCGACCGTGCGCGGTCAAGTGGCGGACCTCAAATGACGACCATTCGTGATCGAGCCATTTGAGGTGAGGTGAGTTGTGCCGTTCGGGGCGAGTTGTGACCGTTCGAGGTCGGGTGCCGTTCGAGGCGAGTTGTGACCGTTCGAGGTCGGGTGCCATTCGAGGCGGGTTGTGACTGTTCGAGGTCGGGTGTCGTTCGAGGCGGGTTGTGACCGTTCGAGGTCGGGTGCCGTTCGAGGCGCGTTGTGACCGTTCGAGGTCGGGTGCCGTTCGAGGCGAATGAGTGTGCCCGGGGGGACTTAATATTATCAGTGTCGGAGTTATTGTTTGGGGGAGTTTCCGAATCAAAGACTTCGGCAGTTCACTGCCATGCAAGAGGTGCTCGTGGACCGTTCGCGATCCAACGGGCATACAAGTAGACTTTTTTCATAGAATTGTAAATATTAAAGCAATAATCATATGAACCTTACAGCAGAAATGTCCATACAGGCAGAATTTAAATGTTGAAATCAAAATCAAAGCAAAAAGCAAAATGAAGATGTTAAAGCGTAAACTCTTACTATAACGCGGTTGATAGTCATTCAGAGCATGCCTATGGATCGTGCGCGATCGCTCACATGTGTAAATGATTTAACCGCGTTAGTGAGAGGTTTACAACTTGTTCATCGTTAGTTTAATCAAGCAATCAATGGATAACCAAACGGTTCCCCGATCCAGGGTCACCTCTAGCCGATGTAGACGGTGGTCGCTCTGGCTCCACTGCTGGAGTTCGCCTCCTCACATACTGAAGGAGCATACCGTTCCTGATATGCCCTTCCACCTCGTCCTTCAAATGCCTACAATCATTAGTGTTATGACCGTTCAATTCATGAAATACACAAAACTTGTCTGATTTTCTTTCGTCAGAAGTTGGATCCCTTTGCATCGGTCTACGATACGGAACCTGCTCTTTAGTATCTTGATAAATTCGTTCCAGACTCTCATTCAGCTCAGAGTAAGTGGTGAATCGTGGCTCCCTCCGTTGCCGCTTTGACCTGTCCCCGTCATTCTCAGTCTTTCTTTTACCTCTACTATTTTCCACGCCTTTCTCAGGGGGATTTCCTCCTTTGATTGCATAAATATCAATTCCTTCTCCTTCTTCTCTTTCGGCGTTCGCATCCTCCAATCGTAGAAACTTTTCCGCCTCATGATAGAATTCTCCTAGATCCATGGGTGGATCCTTAGTTAATGAATTTTTGAACTCTGTTCCGTCAGCTATCCCGGACACAGCCGCTATCATAACCATGGATGGATCTGGTCGATCCACCGAAGCTGCTGCCGCATTGAATCGCGTTAGGTAACTCCTCAAAGTCTCTCCGGTTTTCTGCTTTAGGGTTGCCAAAGTCATCACATTCTTGGGTCTTGTAATGTGGACCTTGAATTGCCTCATAAATCTCTCAATTAAATCATTCCACGTTCCGATGGATCCATTCTCCAATTGTCTAAACCACAATGCTGCAATATCTGCCAAGTACAATGGAAAGCACTGGGCCATAACCTCCTCTGATGCCCCCAGCACTTCCATATGCCTCATATACTTCGTTAGATGAACCGTGGGGTCCGTTCTCCCGTCATACATGTCCAGCGATGGTAACTTGAAATCCGGTGGGTTTCTAGCTTGTTTGATTGTTGGAGTAAAAGGACTCCTATTAACATCCTCCAAATCTTTGTTTACCAAACTGCCTCTCATAGCTTTTCTAACCATCTCCGCCAACCTGTCATTGTCTCCGAGATGCAATCTTTGTTCATTATTTTCGACCTGCCCCTCGAGTCCACGAGGGAATTCTGGGATCTGCCCTCTTGACTGAGCATTCACTCCTCTACTGCTCCCAGGTTGTGCAGATGCTCCTCTTTCTCTCTCCGAAATTGGATCTATGTTCTCCATGGGTGTGCCTCCTAATCCAGGTGCTATGCCGGATGGTCCTGCTACGTTCCGAATTCCATCCGCTTCCTTATTCTGTGCTCCAAGTTGCCCAATCTGCTGAAACAAATTCTGAATCAACTCCTCTTGTCTTTTCATCATTGTCTCCATCTCATCCCTGGTGATGAAGACTGAAGTTTGGTTCTCTCCTGAGGAAGCCTCTTGACTCCCTTCGTGCTGACTTTTTTCTGGTCTCTGTCTTCTACTTGTTTTCCTTCCAAGAGCCATAATCTCGGATAGACTTCTGGTTCTTAAAGAGAGTCTCTCAACAAATATTTACGAGGCAATGATTAAAGCGCTCCTGAGTTGCTCTCAGTGAAAGCACCAAAAATGTTTGCACAAAAAATGGACAAACACCTCCAAGTCGTATGAACTAGTCGATTTTATGTTGTTTTTAGTGATTTTGGTGATTTACGCAAATATATAAAGAGCAGGGACTAAACTGTAAAAGACACAGAGATTTATAGTGGTTCGGCCAGAACATGCCTACGTCCACTTTATATGTTATTCCCTTTTTCTCTTCAGATTACAAGTACAAAGCTTTGATTACAAGTAACTGAAAGTTGTTTGAAAGTTCTATCCGTGCTTGAGCTCTCAAACTTTGTCCCTCATTGTTGTACCCCTGCCCCTCTATTTATAGAGTGAGGCTGGAGGGTAGGGGTCTTGGATGTATATAGCTGCTGGTGGGCCTGGGCTGATGCAATCTGGCCTGGCAGTGTTGGTTCGGCAAGGCCTTGGTTCGGTAGAGAGTTGGTGTGGACGTGGTCCGGTTGTAGAGGGTTGAGGTTGATTCGACTGTGGCTGGAGCGGTGAGGCCTTGGTCCGGTGGAGGTTGATGGTTCGGTGGTGAGTGGCTTGGCTTGGCATGGAGTTGGTCCGGTAGTGCATGGAGTTGGTCCGGTAGTGCATGGAGAGATGGTTGGTTCGGCAGTAGGAGGGAAGTAGGTTGGTTTGGCTAGGAAGGGAAGTAGGTTGGTTCGGCTAGGAAGGGAAGTTTGGACCGACAGTGCTTGGGAGTGGAGGATGGATGGTTCGGCAGTGCTTCCTTTCATTTGGCTCGGTTATATCTCCTTCATACGAACTCCGATTAACTTGAAATTTGAAACATAGCCTTTCCTAGTCCTTATCATCATTTCCAATCAATTTCGTCTCGATCAGAGCTCAACCAAATTTTGACGATATCGATCGCAGCCTTGATTCCAATCGACCTCCAACCCCGATATCCAACATTCCTTGCCAATTTGTTAATATTCCAGTTTTGACCAAAAATGGGATAACAAATTCCATATATATACTGAAAAGAAATTGTTTTAGAAGATAAATATCTCTAGAAGATATTTTAGGTAAAAAATATATTAATTAATGAAATACTAACCACCTATTTATAAACCATCATTTTATCGATGATTAATTTGAGGGAACCGAGATTGGATTTGGTATGGCACGTAGTGCGGCATGATAGGGGTTCGTGCTTTGTGTTTGGTGGCGAGCAGAAGACTCTTACTCCTACATGTCCTCTGGGTTAGTGCAATTGAGAGGTTGGCCGTAAAAGCAAATTGCGAGGTAATAGTGTGAGCCACGGTGGTTGTACCCACTACCAGAGGGACGATGGCTCGGTCGTTACATTTGGCGTTAGAGCTTAGGTTTAGCGAATAATTGAGCCTGGCCAAGGAAAGAACTCATCATAGATAGGATTAGTAATATCCTAGAATGAGTAATTCGTTAGAGATAGGGTTAATAATACCTTAGAATGAGTTAAGAGCATTATAATATGAGCGCGTATTTGTTAATATATAAAATTGATTTTTAGAAATATGGTAAATGAAATAATTTTAACTAGGGTTATATTTTAAATATAAAAGATGTGTTTTTAAAAGATATATAGTAACTTGCATGATTTTTTAAAAACAATTTAATAAAAAGATTAAAGCCTAAATCATCTTGTGATAAGAATTTCACAATCTGAATATAAGATATTTAACAAATAATACTAAGAATATTAAGGGATATAATGAAACCTATAAGTTGAAAAATGTTTATGAGATGAGGATTTTAATCTAAAAGGGTTGGGAAAAAGTTTTCAGAGAAATCTGAAAGTTAAATAATAAATATTTAGTTATTTTCATTGATTAATCAATTGTTTGGTTAAAAGTTTAAATACAAGCACCTCGTGAATTTAATTTCACAATTAGACAATGTGGTGTTTGATAAATAACATTGAGTTAGGAATTTGATTAAGATAAACAATGAATGTATTTTATATAAATGGGTTTTATAAAAACAAAGTAACCTCTAAAATATATTTTTTTTGAAAGGAGAAATGACAATAGTATTATTTTGAATAGGAAAATTGAAAAGAAAAGAAGTCTCCTATGATTAACTAATTCGAATGGCTCGAAAATAACTAATAATGGGTAAGAGATGTATTCGGATGGAAAACACTTCTCTTAAGTTATACCCTTCTAGTTAAATGAACATGAGATACTATTGGTAGCACCCAGTTCCTTGGTATTATTTTGGAGTTACTCGATCTATATAATTTTCTAAATTTAAAAAGGAATATATTTATAAATGAAATTTTTAATAAGTGTTATGAGGAATATAATTTTGACTAAAACTTAATAAATAAAAAGATTTCATAAAGATTTTTGGAATGTTAAAAAATATAGATATTGTACATAGATCATTTCGTCGCACATTTTTAATCTAAGGTTCGAGTACGGAACTTTGAGGTGTTTACACCAGTCCGAAATTGGATTTTTCACTCGATTCTTGATGATGAACGTTGATGAGGGTTTATGGTTGGGTACTTAATTTTTCTATCATAGTTAAGAGCTATGCAAGGAAGACTAAAGTTCTGATCGGAAAGCCTGATCAGAGTCCGCATGTAATAATCAGGTATTTTCAACCATTCGCATCCACACATGTCGGACTTGAATTGCTCAAAATACCGCGTTGTAAATAAAATTTGGCAAATCTCAGAACATACAGTAAATAATAATCACAGAACACAGACACGGAGTAAGAAACGCAGCGGAAGTAAAAGAGAAAGTAGTTCATGAAGCTACTATGTAAATATATCAGATTTAAATAAAATAAAACAGAATAAATAAAGTACAACAGAAGTTTCAAGATGATAACCAAGTACAAGCTGAATAGAACAACAGAACTGGAATAGATAAAACTAGATAAGCAGATAATCTCCAGCGATTCTAATCTCCAGAAAGTGGAATCCAAATCTGTGAATAACTCGGGCTGACCCGAGCGTAAATAAAAATACAAACACTCGAGTCAGGATAATATATACTTATATAATGTAAACCAACTCAAGTGAATTGTAATAAGGTAGAAGTAACTTAAAGGATGCTTGGGACCGCCTATCCTTTAAGGATCCGTTAAGCTATTTACTATGTAGTAATATTTCGCTATTATAATAATGTCTTCAGTAAAATAAACTTACTTTAAAATAGTGTTCCGGGCTTACCCATGTAACACTTCACACATAATAGTCCCAGTAGTCCATCCAATATCATGATATCTCCAGATCGGGAAACTATCAGAGGATACCACATGGGCTACGGGAGAAAAACAAACTCGTAGTAAAGGCTCGGTATGGTAGGTGACACGGCACACAAGGCAATTCCAGGGTAGATATACCAATTACGCACATGGGCTGGTGGTAACGCAGCAGCCACATACGCCCACCTCGGAACACACTCCCATATCAAAATTGGAGGACGGCCATCTAATCAATCACAAGTAAGAGTAGTATCGATGGAATGTGTCCGACCAGAGGAGCTACCCCTTTTGGCCCGAGATCGCTCCTGTTTTAGCCACCTTATTCCAACTCACGAGAGTTGGGTCCATGTAATATAACTCAAGAACGTTGACACCATCCTACTTCATTATGAAACCTCCACCGCGTACACGGTTGTCAAAATGCTTTTCGGTATCGACAGAGAGTATGCCAGATATCTGATCCCGGTCTCTTTGCCAACCAAACGTTATTATAACCCGCGGTTATAACTTTTAAAATAATATTTATACTTCAAAATAGAATATCATTTCAAATCCAAATCTTTATCAAAATAAAGGTTAAATTAATTCCAAACCATTTCAAAAACATCATATCTTTCCAAACCTTCCTGTCAAATCATTTCAATATATATCAAAATATCACATCTTTTCAAAACCACATTTCAAATCATTTTAATATATCAAAATATCATATCTTTACAAAACTTCATTTCCAATCATTTTAATATATCAAAATCGTTATTATAACCCGCAGTTATAACTTTTAAAATAATATTTATACTTCAAAATATAATATCATTTTAAATCCAGTTCTTTATCAAAATAAAGATTAAATTAATTCCAAACCATTTCAAACACATCATATCTTTGCAAACCTTCCTGTCAAATCATTTCAATATATATCAAAATACCATATCTTTACAAAACTTCATTTCCAATCATTTTAATATATCAAAATATCATATCTTTACAAAACTTCATTTCCAATCATTTTAATATATCAAAATCGTTATTATAACCCGCGGTTATAACTTTTAAAATAATATTTATACTTCAAAATAGAATATCATTTCAAATCCAAATGTTTATCAAAATAAACATTAAATTAATTCCAAGACATTTCAAAAACATCATATCTTTCCAGATCTTCCTATCAAATCATTTCAATATAAACAAAATATCATATCTTTACAAAACTTCATTTCCAATCATTTTAATATATCAAAATCGTTATTATAACCCACGGTTATAACTTTTAAAATAATATTTATACTTCAAAATAGAATATCATTTCAAATCCAAATCTTTATCAAAATAAAGATTAAATTAATTCCAAACCGTTTCAAAAACATCATATCTTTCTAAACTTTCCTATCAAATCATTTCAATATATATCAAAATATCATATCTTTACAAAACTTCATTTCCAATCCTTTTAATATATCAAAATATCATATGTTTACAAAACTTCATTTCCAATCATTTTAATATATCAAAATATCATATATTTACAAAACTTCATTTCCAATCATTGTAATATATCAAAATATCATATCTTTACAGAATTTCATTTCCAATCATTTTGATATATCAAAATATCATATATTTACAAAACTTCCTTTCAAATCATTTCAATATATCAAAATATCATATCTTTTCAAAACCACATTTCAAATCATTTCAATATATCAAAATATCATATCTTTTCAAAACCACATTTCAAATCATTTTAATATATCAAAATATCATATCTTTTCAAAACCGCATTCATTTCAAATCATTTTAATATATCAAAATATCACATCTTTTCAAAACCACATTTCAAATCATTTTAATATATCAAAATATCATATCTTTACAAAACTTCATTTCCAATCATTTTAATATATCAAAATATCATATCTTTACAAATCTTCATTTCCAATCATTTATATATATCAAAATATCATTCTGTTCAAAACCACATTTCAAATCATTTTAATATATCAAAATATCATGTCTTTACAAAACTTCATTTCCATCATTTTAATATATCAAAATATCATATCTTTTAAAAACTTCATTTCAAATCATTATTCTTCTCATTCAATTTAAAATACCATTTCAATTCACATTTCAAAGCAGTTTATATTTCAAAAATCATTTTAAATCATTAAAATGAAGTTATTATATTTAATAATTAAATTATTAAATTTCCAAAAATTTCAACTTTCAAAGTTCATTTATTCACTTAAGTTTATCAAAACAGTGAAAATTCACTTTTCACAGCATTTAGAAAACGCTACGGAAAGTTACATTCAAAATAGTTCAATTTAACAAAAGAAAGCATTTAAAAATGCTGTAATAGGGTTTACTTAAATTTCAAATAAACTTACTTAAATTCAATAATTTTAGCACTTACAAAATTGCTATAATAGCCTTTAATTCAATTTAGCTTTTTAGTTCATTATCATCAATCACATTGCAATTAATAGCATTTCAAAAATGCTGTTAATCAACTTCAAATATACAATATAATTTCAAAACAAATATATTTTATTTAAAACATTTTTAACTTATAAAATCATACATTTCCACATTTATAAACATCAATTAAATTTCCTTAAGTTCATGATTTTATAAAGTTAAATTTCCATTCAAAAATAAAGATTTAATGATAATTCACTTATTAAATTTCAACAATAAATTTTAAATTCATTGAATTAAATTTCAACTTAACACTTAAGTTTAAAATTTCAAAATATAACTTAATTTCAATTTTATTTATTTAACTTAAAATTCATTTTTAAGCCAAATTCACAAATTCCATTTTGGTTATATTTCAAAATTTTAACTTAAATAATCATTCATTCCACATTTTAACTTTATTCAAATCATTAATATATTATAAAATCACTTTAAATTCATTTTTAAATTCAAATTATCATAAATTTATCATAATTACATATTTAATTTAATTTTCAATTATAATTTAATCAAAATTTCCAAAATAACTTACATTCAAATTTTCTAACTTTTCCATAATTTATTTAACTTATAAATTTCCAGAAAATCAATGATACTTTACAAAAATTGTTTTTTTTATTTTTTTAAATAAAAATATTATAATAATTACATTTTTAAAATATTTTAAAAATTTTAGAAAAACATATTTTAACTACGGGCCTGTATATAATTTTCTAGCCTAGGTAAAGTGATACGGGTAATATATTATTTCAACTCGTAATTTACAAAGAAAATCTGGGTTTTATCATTTCAAACCCGCAGTCCCAAGTAAATGAAAATAGTAGAAAATCATTCAGGCCTATCATTTCAGCCCATAAGGATTTTCCCCTATTCTAAAGTCCGTTCGGGTATGTATCATTTTAGCCCATAGTGATTCTAATCTAAAGGGAACTTGCAGTGTGATAAACTAATAAAAATAAGAAAACGACATAATATAATAGTAACATATGATATAACAGGTGTTTAAGCATGTGTGAACATCATATAATCATAACATAGCAGATGTGATATGGTTATGCATTTTACAGATTCAAAAGGGGTCAATTTACGAGTTATATATGTACATGTTGTCAGGTGAGAATAACTCACTGGTTTGAGCTGGAGACACAGCAACGAATGCACGAATGAGATCTAAATAAGCATGATAACAAGACACAAAGATGAGTGGGAGAGACAAAGTATCAATTCCCTTGAATATATTCAAACAAAACAATACAACCAATGTAAGTTTCAACCCAAAATACGATTAAACAATGTTAGAATTGGATGCATAAATAAATCCAAAGTGTTTGCACTTGCTTTCTACCACCTATGCTTCAGCTCCAGATCTGAAATGGCACGGCTAAAGGCATGGTTTGGATATGGTTTGGGTTCCTAAAGGTCGGCCCAACATGGGAAAATGATGGAGCAAAGTATGGTAGAGAGATATGAGCATATACACAACAACTATAAGGCAACACACAATGTTTTCAAGGCACTAAAGGTCACGGCCAAGGCACTCCAAGTCACGGGCCGTCTTCAGGTGGTCAACTACAGGATTGGCAGAGGTGTATGGGTCAGGAAAAGGCTGGTGGTGGTGTATGGGTCGGCCAAAGGGGAGGTTGAGGTGGTATAAGCAAAGGTAGGCTTGGCATGTACATTTAGGTGATGTTGGTTAAATTTTTGGTGGATCTACACAATACAAATGCATAGCCATGGCTTGGCTGTGGGCTGGAGGAAGAGGACAGCTAGTTGTGGTGGTGGTGAAGGCGGCAAAGGTGATGGAGATGGGAGGAGCCGAGCCTAGAAGAAGAGAGCAAGTGCAAAATCAATGTAAACAAGTAGAAAAAGATGAAAAGAAATGAATTTTTACCAAATCTCTCTACTAGATTGTAACGATAAGGATTTTCGACTCACGAAAGTCGACATTAATACGTCCACTTTATCAACTGCCGAGCGATCGAAGACCGGAAAACCCAACCGTTAGGGTTAAAGAAGAAGTAAAAGATAGAAGAAGAAAGAAAGAAGAAGCAACAGAAACAATATCAGAATCTCACAATCGCAGCGGAACAACATATAATAGATAAATGAATAATCTTTAAATAGAATCACTATATCAGTTATTACATTACATCACATTACATTATCAGAGTTTACAACAACAAACAGCGGAAAACGAAATACTATATACTAATTGATACGCGATGCCATCCAGCTTTCTCCTGATCACTACAGCAACTCCTGAATTCCAGAATGACCTGATAACCTGACTCTAGACTGCCCGTGTAGAAAATGATGGGCACTCAGAGTTTAGGAAGGAAACAATAAACTCCAGGTCAGTCATGGGACTGATGTGAGAACTTAAAACAGTTATTCTTTAAAAATAAACAAAAAAGAATATTTTGAAAATAGATTCGCAATGCTTTTAGAAAATGTAACTACCATAAGGCCTCCTGCCACACACACAATGCAAACGCAGAATTGGAGGAGATTTTTCCTTATGATAGTCAAACATGCTTGATACGCAAATTTTTTTGATATTATTACTATAACTACTAAGTGCAGGAAAACATTTCGAAAGTACAATATTAATCTTAGCCAGCATAGGTACCATTATAGTATGCCTACTATAGCTACCATATTAGATGGCAGGTTCTACAACTAAAACCGTACAGGGCTCGTATTGTTTCTTTGGATTTCCAACAAATGGTCAGGCCAAGTAACTTCCCATTGCCACATGGAAATGCCTATGGAGAGACGCCCCGAGAACCTAACCGGATCTTTGCCAACACAAGGCCGAGTTACCTCTACAAAAGTAGATAACAACTGACACGAGTATGTCATCCCCCGGTTGTAAACAACCTTTATCCGAGGATCCTCAATACCAACAACCACAAAGAAATAAATTTGCAGCCACAACATAGGTTAAGTATCTGGGCTCTATACTATGATACCACCTCGATCCAGAAGGAAATGCACATACACTAAGGGGCGCTACTCCCTAAAACCTTGCAGCATCTTTCCTGTTTTGACCATTACCGGGGTGTGAGGTCCGACGAATTCTCGTCCACAAAGCTACGCTTTATACAAAGCTATGCTTCGATCAACAAATGATCAGCAGCACTTCGTATGCCACATTACCAAATTGGGAATGTATCACTAGTAACTATCAACTACATAACCTCTGAGCTCGTACGTCTCAGAGAAGGGTGTTAAGCTAAGAGAATAAATTCTCCGCCACCAACGGAAATATATTTGAAAGAAACCAGCTTTACATCTCAAATTATAACGTCAGACACACATCCATACAAGTCCGTTCCGGGATCGAACAGAACCGAAGGCACTTCCAAAGAAGCCCTTGCTATCCGGATATTCACTAATCAAGACCGGAATTCCCATCACAAAGGGTGATAAAATCTCTATATCAGAGATCAGCCGATGCGGAGACATTCGACGGTAATCCTTCCGTTTTCGAAAATATCCGATCTCCAACACCGGTCTTCAAATGTTATCCATTACGACGTATCACTATTCGAAATGGGATTCATGACCCAAAGGTCTTCTCCCGGCTAAACCGAATAACGAACGCTTATTCTAAAATAAGTGTAGCATTAAATTCAAGAAAATCACAACAAATACCCATTTAAAGGTAAATATTGATAGTCGTTTATTTAACTATCAATAGATATGCACAACATCACCAGATTCCAAATAATTTCCCAATTGTTTATTTTCCAAAAATATCTTTACAAGATATATAATTTTCCACACTTCAACCATTTAAAAACAAATTTCAAATCACTTTTCACCTTTCCAACTTTTGAAAACAAAATTTCAAATCATTTTCATTACGCGGAAACACTTCCAAATATTTATTCATTTTCATTTCAAAATGGTTCATTTAAACCAATTAGATAAATCCTTACCGATTTACTTCAAATTTACGTTCCAAATCCGTAATTTATTTCCACACTTCAAAAATAGAAAAATGTTTATTTTTAAACAAATTCCCTTTTCCTTTATAAATTCCATGGTGAATTCACATTTCCAAAATATCTATTAATATACGATTCCCAAATCGATTTCAAATATTCACTTTCAATTTATCTTTAAAAGATAAAATCTCAAAACATTTCACTTCATATTGGAAAAACATTTCCATACTTATTTAATAATAAGTAATTCACAAATCTATTTATTTTCAACATTTGGAAAATATCCAATATACTTAAATCACAATTAAGTATAAAATTTATTCTTTAAGGAAAACATTATCTTAAACACATTCATTTGAGTCAAAACGAATGTTGCATAAAACATCGTTACAACAATCCAAAATCACAAGTATAGGGATTCGAAATTAAGATAGATATATAAATCCCAATACTATATAAAACATTTCCTTTCGAAAATCATTTACTATAACAACAGTGTTATAGTCCATCGTTTCCTTATTTCTCGAAAACGTCTATTTCAACAATGAATGTTGAAATCTATGGTTTCGATACTTAATATATTTTAAAACAACTTCAAATCGCTTTAATCCAATTTAAAATGTCACTTCCTAAAACTTTTCTTTAATATATTATTCACTGTCCAAAATTGTGAATATACTTCGTTAACCAAATTCAACATTTCTACACATTTTATTTAAAGGATTATCCACTGTCCAAAATTGTGGATAATCTTCTTTAATAATCTATAATAATTGACTTATCAAAATAAGTCATTTTCGGATTTATAAAACAATTTTCATAAATTCCATTTTTATTTTATAACAACTTCAACTTATAAAAGCACTTTATTAACAGATTCTATCCATATCTCATTTACACGCCAAAATCCAAATTATAAGCAAATTACTTATAATTCTCTATTTACAAATTCATTCATTTTATAACTTCATAAATCGTAGATTCTATTCTTTTATAAAACCCATTTTAACATCATTTTAAAACGTTTTCAAAACTCCTTTATAATTTCATCACTTTGATTTATAAAAATCAAATTTTATAAATCTTATATATAAAGCGTTTATAATAATTTCAAAAATCCCTATTTAAACTATTTTTGTAAAATCATTAACTCCATATTTCAAAAATCACATTTCAACTATATTTCTCAAAAATCATAATTTTTATAACATTAAAATTATAACGTTTATTTATTTAAAATGAATCAATTCCAAAATTTAATAAAGCGTATACTTTCAGAAATCACTTTAAAAATCCTTTTAAAATTTGGAAATCATCACTTTAACACTTTTAATTTTTCAAAATAGGCCCAATGCTACAACAGCACTAAACATAACAATCGCGGCATCCAAAACATTATATATCATATGATAACAGAATATATCACAATATCTGTAAATAAATCAATACGGTTGAGGAATCCAGTTGGATCCCTCCAACCTGTTTCCCTGCATCCACAGATGTTAGCGCAATACCAATCCCGTTTCAAGACGGAATATCGCGGTATATGGGTTTATATAAAATATTATCCGCTATTATGCGGCGTAATAGGGTCTCATCCGCTATATAATGCGGGAAAATCAACTCCAAATACATATATAATACCAATTCCACTTCAAGATGGAATATCGTGGTATATGTGTTTAATTAATAACATCCGCTTAATATACGATGTATAGGGTCTATTTCAAAACAATAGATAATAATTTATCATCCAAACATACAATCAAGCAATTTTAAATCTAACTATTCAAAATTTAAATGAAACAATTTCAATTGAGTGAGAAGTTCTCACCTTGTTTCAAATAGCGGTTTCAACGTTTATTTCGAATAAAATTAAACGTGCGTTTAATTTTACCCAAAATTATCACTAGTTCTAATCAACTCCAATCCAGCTCCATCGTGTAGTATTCGTCAATACGGATCCAATGCAATTCGTTTTGTGCGAAACAGACCTCGTATGAAAAGGTTATGATGTTTTAAACATTATACGAATCAATATAAATCAATTTACATTTTTATTTTAAATTTTAAAACCCTACATCGATTAAAGGCCGTTCAATTTCTGTGATGAGAATCTGTCCGCAAATTCCCTTTCTTCTTCATCGTTCAAAATGCACGCAACTTGAACCCAAGCCGCCGCTACAACCCTAAATCACGCGATTACCTCTCTAGCCTCGACAACGATCAGTGACCATCACCTTGTAGCCTTAACCGAGCTCTATCTTCCCCATGTATATGATTGAACTTGGCTGTGTCTTCACCATGAAAAATGCACACAACATGCCAGCCTTTGTTTCAAGATTCACGTCGATTTGTAGCTCTAAACCCCATCATCACCGTATGAATTCGAAGGTTTCGACGAGATCTTCAAGTTTGTAGTTAAAACTATTTGTTAAAAGCTGATGGATTGAGAGGTATTAAGGGAAAAAGAAACGAAAATATCGGCCATTAAATTAGGAGGTGGCGGCTGTAACCCTAGCCAGGCTTTTGGTTGAAAATTGTGAAAATAGGGGTGCTTTTATAGAAAATTCTCGCGACACTATTCACCCGAAATTTTTCCGAACTCCAAACGAAGCGTGCCGCTTGGCGTTTATAATGTTTTACCCCCATTCCGAACGCAACGGAATATATATCGGGAGCCAATTCGAAAGTATTTGCAAGATAGGTTTTCAAATCGACTATTTAAATTTAAAAATTCACTCAAACCGATTTCTGTACGTTTTAGCTTGCCTCGGACAAACCGTAAATCCGATTGACACGAAACTTGAAACCTTACAATAATATAACATTACGGATCCGATGAAAATGGTTTCGTCAAAATCCAATACTTTTTGAAAAATGACTATTTTTACTCGTCAATTAAATATTAAAATATTCAATTTTCACAATTTAACTTTTAATTCAATTTTAAAAGTTCTATAACGTCATTCTAACTCCAATATGATTTAATACAACTTTTCAAATCAATTTTAATCACATTAAACCCAATTTCAAATTATTTCTGTAATTTCAAATATTAAATTGTCGACTTAATTATCCAATTAAATCTAGATATTCAAAAAAAAATTATTCGACTTACAAATTTTACTTGTTAATATTTAAAAATCAATTAAATATACGAATTTCAACTGACAGAAATTCTGGGTCGTTACACAGATGATGGCCGCACTTTTTTTTGTGATGAGAAGCTTATGAAAATACGTGAAAATGATGAGAAAGATACGGCCTGAAAGAATAATGAAGTCGGCTAAAGAAAATAAAAGCTATAGTTAAGAAAATGAAAAGGCGGGAAAACAAAGAGACAAAAGCAACTAAAGAGACACCAACCTTTTCAAATTTTTTTTATTCATTAGAAATTTATAAATACATATAAAAACTGATAAATAAAGATAACAACTCAGAAATGAAAATAAATATATAAAATAAATAATTAAATTTTAATTAAATGGATTTTAAATTAAGAAAATGGCTTAAAAATGCAAACTGGGCTTTAAAAATTAGAAATAACTTTTTTTTTAGCAAAGCCAGCCTGTTTTTATAGTGGACAGTCCACTTAAATTATAACAGAGTCAAATTACAATGAAGAATGAAAATGATAAATCACGATACAATCTAAGAAGAAAATAACTGATCAGCATAACCACCCATAAACCAATAAAAAAAAAACGCGATAGCTACAGGGGAATTTTCAAAAGAAGTTGAGAAAGAGAGGAAGAAGACCGCGCAAATCTTCTCATGTTCCTTTCGTCCCATATCACAGCTATCGTAAGCTTGAGGTAGGTGAGAATTCGTTTGGTCGATATCGTTTTCCACCTAGTTATATTGAAAATCCTAATCCATTCCAGCTTAAAATCTCGATGCGGAGGTCTCTCGTGAATTCTATGAAGAACTTCCTTCCATAACTGAAAAGAAAAGTGGCAATTGAAGAATAAATGCCCTACATTTTCCGCAGCTCTGTTGCAAAGAATGCAGAGCGAGTGATCGATTAATTGCCTTCTAACAAGATTGTCTTGAGTGTGTATTGCATTCATCAGGCATTTCCAAAGCAGCAGATTGTGCTTTTGTTTAGATCCAAACTTCCATATTCGAGCGTGCCAAGGAAAAGAGGAATCATAATGCATTTGGATTATAGTTCTGTAAACAATGGATATGCTGTGATGAATACCATTCCAGCTGATCCCACCTTGATCCACATGCTTATAAGCATCAGTAATAGAGGACCATAGGTTATTTAGCTCAGGCGAACTAACATGAGGTAATTGCAGCACACCATCTATAAAAAAATCATTAGCATTAGCATTGATGGGTATTCCAGAGTTAAGTAAAAGGATATAGTCTATATGTTGAGATAGAATCATTCCTGGAGCACACCAAGGGGAGTACCAAAAAGAGTTCACAGTATTGCACTGCACCATAGGCAAATAATAACTTCTATTAGCCAAAAGTTTTTTCCATAAAAAGCTATCAGAATTTTTAGCTTCCATAGTCCAATAATTTCCACCCTTAAGATTGTATTGCCTATTCCATTTTTCCCACATCCCCATACTACTACTGAGCAATTTGTTAACAAGCTGAGAAGTAGTTGCAATGTTCCAAAGTTTTAGATTAATAATACCCAGGCCACCCTTGTTTAAAGGAACAATTATTTTCTTGTAGGCAATAGGAATGAGTTTAGTGGAAAAAATATTTCCATGCCATAGGAAATGATTAAAGGCTCTATTCAGCATATTAATAAGTTTATAAGGAATTATGAAAAGTTTAAAATAATAAGCACACATAGCTGAGGCAACACTCTGGATGATGACAAGTCTACCAGCTTGCGAGATTTTAGTACCATTATAATTATTAAGCTTATTAGTTATTTTTTCATATAAAGGAAGACATTGAGCATTGGAAATTCTTGCCTTACACATAGGAGCACCAAGGTGCATTGCATTTTGATCAATAGCTTGCAGCCCAGAAACATGAAGTATATTCTGGAAAATGACATTTGAAACCCCTGCAATACTTATTTGAGACTTACTTTTATTTATTTTTAGGCCTGTCATTTGATTAAAAATATGTAAGGTAGTAAAAACATTTGTTACAGATTTAATGTTTGGTTTAGTGAAAAGAAGGAGATCATCAGCAAACATTAAAGTAGATATTTGAAATTTTTGACACTTTGGGTGATAATCAATATTTTTTTTATGGCATTCCACACCAATTAATTGGGTAAGTACCTCCATAACTAAAATAAAAAGAGAAGAGGATATAGGATCCCCTTGCCTAATTCCTTTATGCATTTTAAAATAACCAAATGATTCACCACTTATAGATAAGGAGACATTAACAGTAGATATGCATGTATATATCCAAGCTAAGAAAGGCAAAGGAAAGTTCATCTTGGACATAATGGATATGATAGCCTCCCAACTAATTGAATCATAAGCTTTATGGATATCCAACTTCATAAAACATCTAGGAGAAATATTTTTCCTATTGTAGCCTTTAATTAGTTCCTGGGAAAGTAATATATTATCTATAATTGATCTTCCAGCAACAAAACCATTTTGATTAGGGGATATTATTCCAGCAAGGCAATTTTTCATTCTAGCAGATAATATTTTAGCAATACATTTATATATTACATTACAACAGGCAATGGGCCTGAACTCAGATACAGATTGAGGCATGTTAACTTTTGGAATAAGGGCTAGCTTGGTATGGTTTATGCCTTTCAGCAGTGTATTAGTTTTAAAGAAATGTTGGATAGCTTTACAAAAGTCATGTTTTATAATATGCCAACATTTTTGAAAAAACAAAGCAGAAAAACCATCCGGACCAGGAGAGCTAGTAGTTTTCATATTGAAGATGGAATCATGAATTTCTTCTGGGGTAATGAGCTTAATTAAAATATTAGCTTGATCATTAGAAATATTACCAATAGGTAATTCATTAATGACATGAATATTAGTAACTTCGTCAGTTTTAGAAAAAAGAAAATGGTAATAATCAAGGAAAGATTGCTTTATACTTGAATGGGTGTTAACTTCAAAACCATGTCTATCTTTAATCCTATGGATTAAAGCAGCAGCTTTCTTAATTTTCAGAGAGTTGTGGAATATTTTAGTGTTCCTATCTCCCCCTTTATCCCAATTAATTTTGTTTTTTTCCCGGAGCATTTTAAGTTCAGTTTTGATAGCTATTTTCAGATTTTTTGTAAGTTCACTGACTTTATTAGATATAGCTATATTACTAGGATCAGTTTGCAATTGGATATGAGTATCACTAAGCACAGTGCTTATTTTGGTGGAGAGAAGACTACCAGACCCATATTTATTTAAAGACCATCTTTTAATGGAGACTTTACAATCTTTAAGCTTCGATTGTAGAATGTACATAGGATTTCCAAATTTTGGTGTGTCCCATGCCTGTTCAATTAGAGGAAAAAATTCAGGGTCATCAATCCAACTATTAAAAAAGTTAAAGGAAGAATGACCTTTATTACTTCTGTTTCCCCAGTCCAAAATGATAGGACTATGATCAGATAAGGAAGAAGAAGGGAAAATAGAAATTAAAGAAGGCCAAGCATTGAAAGCAGCTATGTTAAAATAAGAACGATCTAATTTGCAAAAAGTTCTAATACCTGATCTGCTACAATTATTCCAAGTGTAAAACATACCAGATTTAGGAATCTCATGAAGGTGAGCAAGAATAATAGCATTATTAAGAGGAGCAACATCCACCAGAGTCAATGGTAATCCTCCCATCTTATCCTCTGAATGTTGCATACAATTAAAATCTCCAAGGCACAACCAGGGTAATACAGTGTGCAAGGAAGGAAGGATATCAAGAAAGCACTGCCTATTAGCTTTTATGTTATCTGCATAGATAAAAGTAGAGTTAAAATTAAAGTTAGTAGGAATGTGATTTATATTGCAGTGTAAAAATAACTTCAATAACTTTAAAAAAAATATTTCATTTTAAATACATGTAAAATAAATAAAAGAAATTAAAACACAGAAAATAAGAGTGAATGCATAAAATAAATAAATAAATTTTAACTATATATAGTTAAATTAAGAAAATAGCAAACAAAATGGAAACTAGGCTTTAAAATAGAAAATAAATTCAATAAGCTTTGGAAAAATTAAATCATCACTTTAAAAATATATGAAAGTCAAAATATACATAATATAACATAAATATGTAAATTAGAATAAGATATTTCAAGTAAAAATATCATTTATATAAATTAAAACAAAGAATATTGCTAAATAACCCTATATACACACAATATTGTAAAGGGTATAACTTTCACAATTTAAATCCAATTTCAACGAAACGAAAAGCAGTATTCATGATATTAAATCTATTTTCATAATAAAAGATAAAATTCAAGAATTTAAATACTTAAATTTAAAATTTAAAAGTTAAAGTTTGACCAGTTTGACCACAAATCCATTTTTCAGGAAAATATTCAATTTATACTAGTTTGAAATTATAATTCATATAATAATCAAAATTTATATTTAAAATGAAATGTTTGAAATAAAACAAGTTTAAAATAATTTCAAAATAAAACAAAGTCAAATTTAAATTATACGCAAAAAAAATCTAGGGTTGTTACACTCTCCCCCACTCAAAACTTATTCGTCCCCGAAAAGGAATGAGGTACGGGAAAGCACAGAAAAAGATAAAGTGTAATAAGATTAAGACAAGATGACAAGGATATTGAAATTGTACCTGATAACTATCGTTATAGGTAAGTTTAACAAGGTAGAGATTATCAAAGACTATAGAAAAATTTCTAAACAGAAAAATTATAGAAAATGCCTACACCAGCCTGAAGCAAGATGAGGAAAATACGGACAACCAAAAGATACTTTGAAAAACAAAATAAGATAATAAGTTAGAAACCATGAAAATTTCAACTTAAATAAATAATTAATTTTTACACAAGTTGAATAAACCTTAACTATCTCAAATTTTATTATCTTATCTTCTAATCATCTTAAATTAACAATTTCTAAGATCATAGATTTGAAAAATAATCATTCATTATACTCAGTATGTACTTAATAAATTTAATTCTTCTTCTAAAGTTAAATTTATTCCTCTCAATATATTTTATCATCTATGCCCATTATACTTACTCTTATTATAAGTGCTTTATTTTATTGTTAGTTCCCTTAATCATCATTTTATATTGTAAATTATTCAATTAACCTTTTATTCTATTTACTCCTGTTAATAATTTTATAACTAAAATTTAAGTGTACAAAATTTATTTTATCCATTCAAATTTTATTTATAAAATCTATTTTTATTGTATATTATCCAATTACATTGTTAAATTTTGTATAATTTGGGTAAGTTATATTTAAATGCAATTTAGTATTATACAAATAAAACTTTCTAATTCCCTCATCTCAAGTTTGAATTATTTATCTAAAATTTTTATTTTCTTTTATAATTGAAATGATTCTTTAAGATAAAGTTTAAGAATAAAATTTTCGATTCCTTCAAACCATTTAGAGATAATTAAATATATATATATAATATGTCAAATCAAATTTAAATCATATATCTATATATATTATAAATCCAATCTTATTTTAGAAATTCAAATCAATTAAATTTCCCAAAAAAAAGCTGTAGCAAGACTACAGAACGGTCTCTTCACTTCGAAACTCGAAGATGAATGTCGATGATACTGCGGTCATCACCGAAGTTCTTTTCCAGCGACAAAGAGAAGATCACTAATTTTAAACTTTAGAATTTCTTGGAAACAAATTTCTATTAGAAAATACTTAAATAATATACCCGTTTTAAAACTTTAAACACAAGGTTTGAAACCATCGAAAATTAAATTCTCAAATTTCATGTTTTAAACTCATTTCAGTTCCCAAATCAATTTATAAACAGCTATTTATAAATTCATTTATAGAACAACAAATGATAAATCAAGTATTATCATTTCAAATGATTAATTTAAATCAATTTTTTAAGTTCCATAAATTTACTTATATCAAAATTTATTTCATTACCAAATTTTAAAATAATATTATGTCAGTTTGTTCTGTCAAAGTGTTTTAGAAATCCTATCAATAGCGTTGATCAGACGAATCAATCGGAAACCCAAATCAACATCAACAACTCAAACAACACAATATAAAACAAAACATTAATTTTGATTTACAAGTACAATTCAAATGTTTGGAAGATAGACTGGCAACAAAAGACAAGATGATTGAATAACAAAATAGGGAGGTGGATAAGTTTAAATAAATCGTGGGCAACCTTAACCGGGTCAACCGTGACTTAAAGAATAAGATCGATGTGGATTTTCTAGGGTAAATCTACATTCGATCTCAATAGATAGAGTTTGAAATAACAAAAGATATTAGCATCTAAACCAAGGATAGATATAAATCTCCAGTGAATCGATGCTAATTGTAAAGGAGTTTCCCCTTTTACAAATGAATTTTTGAGATTGGCGGGACTGCCAATTCACTATAAAGCTCATTCGAAGTCGAGTTATGGGATACTCCAGAATCAAAACGAGATGAATAGTGAGGGACACGAATGAATTTTGGAACCGCGGGGAACGTTCCAATATTCAAATGAAATTTGAACCAAAACGGAAGAGATTCAAGTTTGGCTGAAAGTGATTCTGTAGCTAAATTTACCATACATTCTAAGTTATGCCTCAAAGCCAAAGCTCTGGTACCAACTGTAACAACCAGGTATTTTCAACCATTCGCATCCACACATGTCGGACTTGAATTGCTCAAAATACCGCGTTGTAAATAAAATTTGGCAAATCTCAGAACATACAGTAAATAATAATCACATAACACAGACACAGAGAAAGAAATGCAGCGGAAGTAAAAGAGAAAGTAGTTCATGAAGCTACTATGTAAATATATCAGACTTAAATAAAATACAACAGAATAAATAAATTACAATAGAAGTCTCAAGACGATAACCAAGTACAAGCTGAATAGAACAACAGAACTGGAATAGATAAAACTAGATAAGCAGATAATCTCCAGCGATTCCAATCTCCAGAAAGTGGAATCCAAATCTGTAAATAACTCAGGCTGACCCGAGCGTAAATAAAAATACAAACACTCGAGTCAGGACAATATATACTTGTATAATGTAAACCAACTCAAGTGAACTATAATAAGGTATAAGTAACTTAAAGGATGCCTGGGACCGTCCATCCTCTAAGGATCCGTTAAACTATTTACTATGTACTAATATTTCGCTATTATAATAATGTCTACAGTAAAATAAACTTACTTTAAAATAGCGTCCGGGCTTACCCATATCACCCTTCACACATAATAGTCCCAGTAGTCCATCCAATATCATGATATCTCCAGATCGGGAAACTATCAGAGGATATCACACGGGCTACGGGAGAAAAACAAACTCATAGTAAAGGCTCGGTATGGTAGGAGACACGGCACACAAGGCAATGCCAGGGTAGATATACCAATTACGCACATGGGCTGGTGGTAACGCAGCAGCCACATACGCCCATCTCGGAACACACTCCCATATCAAAATCGAAGGATGGCCATCTAATCAATCACAAGTAAGAGTAGTATTAAAGGAATGTGTCCGACCAGAGGAGCTACCCTTTTGGCCGGAGATCGCCCCTGTTTTTGCCACCTTATGCCAACTCACGGGAGTTGGGTCCACGTAATATACCTCAAGAACGCCGCCACCATCCTACTTCATTCTGGAATTTCCACCGCGTACACAGTTGTCGAAGTGGTTTTCGGTATCGACAAAGAGTATGCCAGATATCCAATCCCGGTCTCTTTGCCAACCAATCGTTATTATAACCCACGGTTATAACTTTTAAAATAATATTTATACTTCAAAATAGAATATCATTTCAAATACAAATCTTTATCAAAATAAAGATTAAATTAATTCCAAACCATTTCTAAAACATCATATCTTTCCAAACCTTCCTGTCAAATCATTTCAATATATATCAAAATATCATATCTTTACAAAACTTCATTTCCAATCATTTTAATATATCAAAATATCATATGTTTACAAAACTTCATTTCCAATAATTTTAATATATCAAAATCATTATTATAACCCGCGGTTATAACTTTTACAATAATATTTATACTTCAAAATAGAATATCATTTCAAATCCAAATCTTTATCAAAATAAAGATTAAATTAATTCCAAACCATTTCAAAAACATCATATCTTTCCAAACCTTCCTGTCAAATCATTTCAATATATATCAAAATATCATATCTTTACAAAACTTCATTTCCAATCATTTTAATATATCAAAATATCATATCTTTACAAAACTTCATTTCCAAACATTTTAATATATCAAAATCGTTATTATAACCCGCGGTTGTAACTTTTAAAATAATTTTTATACTTCAAAATAGAATATCATTTCAAATCCAAATCTTTATCAAAATAAAGATTAAATTAATTCCAAACCATTTCAAAAACATCATATCATTCCAAACCTTCTTGTCAGATCATTTCAATATATATCAAAATATCATACCTTTAAAGAACTTCATTTCCAATCTTTTTAATATATCAAAATATCATATCTTTACAAAACTTCATTTCCAATCATCTTAATATATCAAAATATCAAATTTTTACACAACTTCATTTCCAATCATTTTAATATATCAAAATATCATATCGTTACAAAACTTCATTTCCAATCATTTTAATATATCAAAATATCATATCCTTACAAAACTTCATTTCCAATCATTTTGATATATCAAAATATCATATCTTTACAAAATTTCCTTTCAAATCATTTTAATATATCAAAATATCATATCTTCACAAAACTTCTTTTCAAATCATTTCAATATAATAAAATATCATATCTTTTCAAAACCACATTTCATTTCAATATATCAAAATATCATGTCTTTTCAAAACCACATTTCAAATCATTTTAATATATCAAAATATCATATCTTTTCAAAACCACATTTCAAATCATTTTAATATATCAAAATATCATACCTTTACAAAACTTCATTTCCAATCATTTTAATATATCAAAATATCATATCTTTACAAAACTTCATTTCCAATCATTTATATATATCAAAATGTCATATCTTTTCAAAACCACATTTCAAATCATTTTAAAATATCAAAATGTCATACCTTTACAAAAATTCATTTCCAATCATTTTAATATATCAAAATATCATATCTTTTCAAAACTTCATTTCAAATCATTATTCATCTCATTCAATTTAAAATACCATTTCAATTCACATTTCAAAACAGTTTATATTTCAAAAATCATTTTAAATCATTAAAATGAAGTTATTATATTTAATAATTAAATTATTAAATTTCCAAAAATTTCAACTTTCAAAGTTCATTTATTCACTTAAGTTTATCAAAACAGTGAAAATTCACTTTTCACAGCATTTAGAAAACGCTATGGAAAGTTACATTCAAAACAGTTCAATTTAACAAAAGAAAGCATTTAAAAATGCTGTGATAGGGTTTACTTAAATTTCAAATAAACTTAGTAAAATTCAATAATTTTAGCACTTACAAAATTGCTATAATAGCCTTTAATTCAATTTAGCTTTTTAGTTCATTATCATCAATTACATTACACTTAATAGCATTTCAAAAATGCAGTTAATCAACTTCTAATATTCAATATAATTTCACAACCAATTATATTTTATTTAAAACATTTTTAACTTATAAAATCATATTTCCACATTTATAAACATCATTTAATTTTCCTTAAGTTCATGATTTTATAAAGTTAAATTTCCATTCAAAAATTAAGATTTAATAACAATTCACTTATTAAATTTCAACATTAAATTTTAAATTCATTGAATTAAATTTCAACTTAACACTTAAGTTTAAAATTTCAAAATATAACTTAATTTCAATTTTATTTATTTAACTTAAAATTCACTTTTAAGCCAAATTCACAAATTCCATTTTGGTTATATTTCAAAATTTTAACTTAAATAATCATTCATTCCACATTTTAACTTTATTCAAAAATCATTAATATATTATAAAATCACTTTAAATTCATTTCTAAATTCAAATTATCATAAATTTATCATAATTACAGATTTAATTTAATTTCCAATTATAATTAAATCAAAATTTCCAAAATAACTTACATTCAAATTTTCTAACTATTCCATAATTTATTTAATTTATAAATTTCCAGAAAATCAATGATACTTTACAAAAATTATTTTTTTATTTTCTGAAATCAAAATATTATAATAATTACATTTCTAAAATATTTTAAAAATTTTAGAAAAACATATTTTAACTACGGGCCTGTATACAATTTTCAAGCCTAGGTAAAGTGTGACACCCCACCTTTATACCCACGCTAGCCAGGAACACTACGGGTGAATGCTGTCAACTAGCATGGAGAATAAGGCTGTTGAGAAGCGACCTCCTGTATAATTGCTTTGCGCGAGCACCGATATGTCAGATAGTATAACATGC
Source organism: Allium cepa (assembly GCA_030765085.1). Taxonomy (NCBI): domain Eukaryota; kingdom Viridiplantae; phylum Streptophyta; class Magnoliopsida; order Asparagales; family Amaryllidaceae; genus Allium; species Allium cepa. The sequence goes on along the minus strand of CM060932.1, from coordinate 337,044,906 downwards.
ATTTTATCTCAAGAGGAAATCCGACACACCGATACAAACACAAAGCTACTACACAGTGGCTATAATAATCTTCGGAAACAAATATAGAAATACACATAACATAAATCAGTCACAGACAATTCATATCACAAAGGCGGAAATAGATATGAATATATAATTAACACATGGAAGTGTATATCAGAGTAGTGGTCAAAAATGATCCACAATAATACAAAAGAATAGCAACACGTGCTATACAAAAGAATACAACTATGAGTCTATATCTCAAGTGTATACAACAAAATAAACTACTAATCTAAGTAGTTAGCAAAAGGTCAGAGTAATGGATCCCTGGAGAGAAGTCAAGTCGAAGCACCTGCAACATCTCGGTCTGACCCGAGTATTATTTATAAGAAAATAATAAACGGATCGGTCTAGCTATAAATATCAGATAACATGATATAGAACGAAAGATATGGCATAGACGTATAATATCCATAATGGCATACTACTATAAGTATGAAAATGATAATCAACAAACGATTAATCAATATCAAAGAATCTTCTCAAAGATCCAAAAAGGGTATCATACCCAAAACTTGTACTCACAACAAGTTAATGACACACAAATTCACCCATGCACAAATATTGATAAAACTTATCAATGGAAATCACGAAAATTGGTGAAGCACAAATTCTAGAAATCATCTCAAGAAATCCAGTCAATGACACACGAATTCACCTATGAACAAAAATTGATAAATCATATCAATAGAAAACACAAAAATAGGTGAAGAAGAAAATTCCAGAATTCGACACACGAAATCCAGAAATCACACAAAATAGGGGGGAGGCCTATCACACGAACGGGAGCATGAAAACTCACCAACATATGTATCACACGAACGAGACGCTATCTCATGGTAGCTAGCCATTAATTTTTGACACACGAACGACCCCAAGACCATGGGGCGCTACCCCACATTTGTGAGTTGAAACTCACACAAACGGGGTTTAGTCTCCCTCGTAGACAAAGAGACATCGCACAATTGCTAGTCTAAACCATAAAATGATCATCATCGATCATCAAGAAGTGTCAATTACAATAAGTTAGTAAATATATGAGCTTAGCTTCATGCCCCATAACCACTAGCTTAACTTAAATATTTACGAACAAATTGTAGATCTCCACTAGAAAATTGTCACAAAAGTTTCGATCGAACAAGTCCAAGAATTAACCGACGAAGTAAACGCAAGCGTTTCATACCACTCATTTTACTAAGCCGATTAATTAGATTTCTCATACGAGTGAGGTAAAGGTTTGTATATACTAATAGATTAGAAATCGGTTTGAGAAAACGAGCTTTGTAATAAAATAGTGTTGAAATCATTTTAAAGAAAGAGTTTTGATATTTACCACTAGTATAGAAAACCATTATATTTTTAAAGTGACAGATCACAAAGAAGATTGTAAGAACAATCGATCACTAAAATTCACATTCGAAGACGTGAATAAATTCCAAAGAAACCGACAAAGAATCCATCGAAATGGATATTCAAAAATCCCTAAAAAGAGTCATCAAAGTCATAATAAATGATAACAACAAATAGGATTATCACAAATCGATTTAAATTGGAATTCTCAAACAAAAGGCAAGAAGGCAAAATCACAACAGTTTCAGACGTCTGAAACAAGTGGTTCAGACGTCTGAATCTGGAAATATAAAAATTTCCAGAACACGATTCAGACGTCTGAACCAAATGTTTCAGACGTCTGAAATAGGCATATTTTAGCCTATTTTCTTTCTGTTTGAAATAAGCCAATTCAGATGTCTGAAACCATATAGTCAGACGTCTGAATCTGGGAATAGAAAACTGCCCAGACAATATTCGGACGTCTGAATATCACGTTTCAGACGTCTGAATGAAGGGTTCAGGGCATTCCCTGAACCTAGGCCAAAAATGGCCAAACGAATATCGAAAACGATCGAACGAGCAAATGACGATGATTAAGGAATTACGTCGAACGACAACCCAGCCTAAACGGCTCTTCGATACGCCTCAAATATCAATGTCCAAATATCCATTATAGGATTTTCATAAATTGGACCAAAACACCAAAAATTAGAATATACACCAAATCGATCCAAACCAAAATCAATTGCACACGAATAAACGTTAGGAATTCATACCTAACAATCGAAGATAATTATAGACAAAGATGTGAGATAAAAATCTCACCTTTTTACCAAAATCAAACAAGAAGAAGCTTGAAAGCAAATGGAGAATCAACCTCTCTTCAACACAACCCAAATGAGCTTGAATCTATGCTCAAAACAAGAACATTCCCAAAATCAGGTTTAGGAATTTCTGAAATTGGTAAAACAATAAGTTGGAGAAGAAGAAGAGAAGCTTACCAATGGGTTCTTCTATTAGTTTGGAGCTAGAACTTGATTTGCAAAAGAAAACTAGGGTTTTGGAGTTTTAATTTCCAATCTCTCCCACCATTATTGCCTTAGAACTGAAAAGAGAAGAGAACGAGGGTGAGTGGGGAAGAGTGGCTCAGATTTGAGCATAAGTTAAACATAGGGCTGAGCCCAAAACCAAACCCAAAGTGAAAAGTAGCAAAAATCAACTTTCTCCAAACATATCGAAGCTTATACTCAAAAAGGTCGCAAACGGCATTTTAAACTCAATGGGAGTGGTCCCGAGTCCTAATTCAACTGTATGCAAAAAGTAGCTTTTCGGACTAAATTCCGACTAGCGATAAAATATTTAAATAAAATATTTAAATATAAAATCGATAAATATGCGGGTTGTTACAGACTCCCCTCCTTAAAGAAATTGCGTCCTCGCAATATTTAAGAAGAAGATATGTAGTAACAACCATAAAAGCATATTCAACACAAAAGAAATTTGAAATAAGAAGTTCACCTCAAAGAGCACGAGAAAGTAAGTCCGGATGTGTTCGCTCGATGTACTCTCTAGATTCCCAAGAACAGTCCTTAGGATTTGAAGACCATTGAACTTTAACAAGCGGAACATCTTTATTTCGAAGTCGTTTGACCTCCGAAGCAATGATACGAATAGGATGTTGCTCATAAGTTAAATTAGGCGAAACTTCAATCTCTTCCACAACACCGGGCTCAAGAATAGAATCGGAATCTCGAAGACATTTCCGAAGTTAAGAAACGTGAAACACGTCATGCATAGCAGAAAACTGAGCCGGTAATGATAGGCGATAAGCCATGGAACCAATACGTTCAGTGATAGGAAATGGCCCAATATATCGAGGCGCCAATTTTCCCGATCGACTGAAACGTACAACACCCTTCATTGGTGATACACGAATAAAAACAGAATCTCCAACAGAAAATTCTAATTTCCTTCTTCGATTATCGGCATAGGATTTTTGTCTACTCTGGGCTTCTTTAATCCTATGAAGAATAAGATCAATCTTTTCTGTGGAATCACGAATAAAATCAGGACCTAAAACCAGCTTCTCTCCGGTCTCAAGCCAACAAGAAGGAGATCGGCATGGCCTTCTGTAGAGTGCCTCAAAAGGTGCCATACCAATACTAGATTGGAAGCTATTATTATAGGAAAATTCAACAAGTGAAATATGATCTTCCCAACTTCCACCAAAATCAAGAACACATGCACGAAGAAGATCTTCAAGAGTTTGATTCACGCGCTCAGTTTGTCCATCGGACTGAGGATGATAAGCGGTGCTAAAATTGAGCTTCGTTCCCAAAGCTTTTTGAAGACTCTTCCAAAATCCACTAGTAAACAATGGATCGCGATCACTAACAATAGAAGTAGGAACACCATGTAATTTAACAATCTCTTTAACAAAGAGTTTGGCCAAAAGAGGAACAGTTCGGTTAGACCGAACGGGAATAAAATGGGCGGATTTAGTAAGTCTATCAACAATCACCCATAAGCTATCATGACCCGATCGAGAACGGGGAAGGCCATCTATAAAATCCGTGGAAATCTGGTCCCACTTCCAAATTGGAATTTCTAAAGGTTGCAATAACCCACCGGGCCTTTGATGTTCGGCCTTAACGAGTTGGCAAGTCATGCAACGCTTAACGAAGTTAGCGATGTCAAGTTTCATTCCCTCCCAATAATAAAGTCGCTTCATATCTGCGTACATTTTACTACTACCGGGATGAATGGTGAATTTAGAACGATGAGAATCCTCCAAAATATCCTTACGAAGATCAATAATATTTGGTACGATAAGTCTACCAAATTTTTGAATGCCGCCACGAGAATCGATATCAAATTCTTTCAATCCTTCAATATCAATTTCATCCTAAATATTTTGGCCAAGAAGAGCTAGTTCGGGATCTAGCCTTTGAGCTTCAAGAATGCGGTCTAAAAGAGAAGGACGGGCCTCAAGGCTACATAAAACAAGAGATGAACATAAATCGGGAACACGGTCTCGAATTTCACAAGAGGATAAAATCTCGAGATCGTTCCATTCGGATATCATCATTGAAACAACCGCTTGTTGCTTTCGACTAAGTGCATCCGCAACACGATTTCCCTTTCCGAGAGTATAAAGGATATCAAGATCATATGGTGCAAGAAATTCGAGCCAACGCTGTTGACGCAAATTAAGTTCCTTTTGAGAGAATAAATACTTCAAGGACTTATGATCGGTATAAAGAACAAATTTCTCTCCTAAAAGATAATGACGCCAAATACGAAGGGCGAAAACAATAGCCGCAAGCTCTAAATCATGAGTGGCATATCTAGTCTCAGCAGGCTTCAATTGCCTAGAAGCATAAGTAATAACACGTTCTCTTTGCATAAGAACGGCACCCAAACCAACGCGACTAGCATCGGTATAAACAACGAAATCTTGATTCCCCTCGGGAATAATGAGAATAGGAGCATCAGAAAGAAGTTCTTTTAATTTCTGAAAAGAAACTTCACATTTGTCCGACCAAATGTATTTAACACCTTTCTTCGTCAAGCTAGTGAGAGGCACGGCAATCTTAGAAAAGTCTTTGATAAAACGACGGTAATAGCCCGCCAATCCGAGAAAACTACGAATCTCTGTCACACTCTCCGGTCTCTTCCAATCTTGAATCGCTTCAATCTTTGAAGGATCCACGGAAATTCCGGATTCGGAAATAATATGGCCTAGAAACTTCACACGAGATTGCCAAAATGGCATTTAGAAAATTTTTCTTTTAATTGATTACTCCTAAGAGTTTCCAACACATTCCAAAGATGTTTTTCATACTCCTCCTCGGTTTTAGAATACACAAGATTATCATCGATAAAGATGAGAACAAATCGGTCGAGAAAATCTTTAAAAACCCGATTCATAAGGTCAACGAAATATCCCGGAGCATTCGTCAAACCAAATGGCATGACAAGCCATTCATAAGATCCATAACGAGTACGGAACGAGGTCAATGGAATGCTATCTTCTGCGATACGAAGCTGATGAAAACCGGTAGCCAAGTCCAATTGTGAAAAGACACTAGCACCACTAAGTTGGTCAAATAAATCATCAATCCGAGGTAAAGGATATTTATTTTTGATAGTAAGATCATTAAGCTTGCGGTAGTCAACGCAAAGCCTAAGTGTACCATCGGATTTCTTCACAAAAATAGCTGAAGCTCCCCAAGGCGAGGAACTAGAGCGAATAAATTGCTTCGTCTCCAATTCAGATAATTGTTTACGCATCTCCTCGTTTTCTTTATTGGACATACGATAAGGAGGGCGAGTGATAGGTTGAGCTCCAGGAATGAGATTAATTCTGAACTCAATTGCTCGCTTAGGTGGTAATCCTAAAACGGGCTCGAATATGTCGGAAAATTCACGAACGACGTGAATAAGAGAAATAATATCACCCTCATCATCATCGTCGTCATCACGAGGATTTAAAGAATATAAAGATGCGACCAAGCTGGAATCCGAGTCTTTAAGATTAATAGAAATCTGATTAACAGATTGAGGATGTCGAAGATTAATAGTCCGCTCAGGACATAGGATATGAGCTTCATAACGGTTAAGCCAATCCATTCCCAAAATCATTCCAAAGCCTAAATAACGCATGAGATGCAAATCGGCTAGGAAAGGAAAATCACACAAAATAATCTCGACATCTTTACACAATAAACTGATTGTTGCGGATCCACCAACCGGATTCGCAATTCTCAAAGAAGTCATTAAACACAAAATATCCAAAGAAAAAGTATCAACAAGTTCTTCTGATATAAAAGAATGGGACGCACCCGTATCAAAAAGAACTCGAATAGGATGATCACGAAATAAAATAATTCCATCCAAAATAGAATGAGAAATACCTTGGCCACGAGATGTGTTGCCAGGGGCTTGAGCAACATTAAGCTTTCCTTCCTTTCTATTTTGAAGTTTGGGACATACATGCATAAAATGGTCCGGGCTTTTACAATAGCGACAAGTACGAGGCTTTGAACACTTGTTCGCAAAATGGTCTCTGGAACCACAGTTAAAGCATTTCCCTTCAGTAGAGGAAAAGGTCTTTGCAGCAGGAGTTGCTTGCCTCCCTTTCTTATTGGGATAAGGACCTTTGAATTTGCTTGGCCTCTTCTTGTTGTTGAAGTTTGGTTTGGAACCCACCACTTCAACATCATTCTCCCTATCCGCCTCTTCAAGACGAAGAGCGATATCAACAAGTTGGTCGAAAGAAACTTCTAATTTTAGAAGTAATGGCTTCTTGAGATTTTTGTTTAAGCCATAGACGAACCTCTGGTTCTTCTTTAAAGGGGTGTTGATGTATTCAACCCCGTATTTAGAAAGCGACTTGAAGGAGGTGACATAATCAGTCACGGAAGAATCACCTTGAACAAGGTCTATAAATCGTCGAGCCAATGTCACTTTCTCTGCTTCTGGTACAAATTTCAACTCGAAGCGTTCTCGGAATTGCTCCCAGGTGAGATCCACTTCATTAATCTCAGAAATAAGAAGTTCGTACCAGTCCAATGCTCTTTCTCGGAGCATACTAGAGGCCACCTGAACTCGGTGAAGGTCAATAAGACTCATGCGAGAAAAGATTCGATCGCATGACCTTAGCCAAGCCTGTACTTCAATAATAGTTTCGGAACCTTTGAATGGCTCCCCACCCAAATTAGTGTAATCGCTGCACAAGCGTGCAAATCCCGACTTTGGGTGAGTAGGTTCCGGGTTAGCTCCAGCTGCTTGAGCATTAGTTACCAAATCAAGAAGCTGTTGAGCAGTCATAAAAACTCCATCCTGGGGTGGAGTGCTAGATGGTACGGCTCTGGGGCGGCCTGGTCTAGACATTTCTCTTCCTTAGGAAAGAAAGAAGAAGAAGAAAAAGGTTATTCACCAAATTGAATATCAAGCAATCTTGATAGACAAAACAAGGAATTATAAAATAAAATAGGATAAGACGGTACGTAGACCCGAATAAAATCCTAAAGCACGACTCCTAAGATGGACTTAGGACGATGATCCTTGTTATATTATTCTACATTGTTCCGAAGTTTGGCTTTGATACCAAGCTGTGACGCCCCACCTCTATACCCACGCTAGCCAGGAACACTACGGGTGAATGCTGTCAACTAGTATGGAGAATAAGGCTGTTGAGAAGCGACCTCCTGTATAATTGCTTTGCGCGAGCACCGATATGTCAGATAGTATAACATGCATTTTATCTCAAGAGGAAATCCGACACACCGATACAAACACAAAGCTACTACACAGTGGCTATAATAATCTTCGGAAACAAATATAGAAATACACATAACATAAATCAGTCACAGACAATTCATATCACAAAGGCGGAAATGGATATGAATATATAATTAACACATGGAAGTGTATATCAGAGTAGTGGTCAAAAATGATCCACAATAATACAAAAGAATAGCAACACGTGCTATACAAAAGAATACAACTATGAGTCTATATCTCAAGTGTATACAACAAAATAAACTACTAATCTAAGTAGTTAGCAAAAGGTCAGAGTAATGGATCCCTGGAGAGAAGTCAAGTCGAAGCACCTGCAACATCTCGGTCCGACCCGAGTATTATTTATAAGAAAATAATAAACGGATCAGTCTAGCTATAAATATCAGATAACATGATATAGAATGAAAGATATGGCATAGACGTATAATATCCATAATGGCATACTACTATAAGTATGAAAATGATAATCAACAAACGATTAATCAATATCAAAGAATCTTCTCAAAGATCCAAAAAGGGTATCATACCCAAAACTTGTACTCACAACAAGTTAATGACACACAAATTCACCCATGCACAAATATTGATAAAACTTATCAATGGAAATCACGAAAATTGGTGAAGCACAAATTCTAGAAATCATCTCAAGAAATCCAGTCATTGACACACGAATTCACCTATGCACAAAAATTGATAAATCATATCAATAGAAATCACAAAAATAGGTGAAGAAGAAAATTCTAGAATTCGACACACGAAATCCAGAAATCACACAAAATAGGGGGGAGGCCTATCACACGAACGGGAGCAGGAAAACTCACCAACATATGTATCACACGAACGAGACGCTATCTCATGGTAGCTAGCCATTAATTTTTGACACACGAACGGCCCGAAGACCATGGGGCGCTACCCCACATATGTGAGTTGAAACTCACACAAACGGGGTTTAGTCTCCCTCGTAGACAAAGAGACATCGCACAATTGCTAGTCTAAACCATAAAATGATCATCATCGATCATCAAGAAGTGTCAATTACAATAAGTTACTAAATATATGAGCTTAGCTTCATGTTCCATAACCACTAGCTTAACTTAAATATTTACGAACAAATTGTAGATCTCCACTAGAAAATTGTCACAAAAGTTTCAATCAAACAAGTCCAAGAATTAACCGACGAAGTAAACGCAAGCGTGTCATACCACTCGTTTTACTAAGCCGTTTAATTAGATTTCTCATACGAGTGAGGTAAAGGTTTGTATATACTAATAGATTAGAAATCGGTTTGAGAAAACGAGCTTTGTAATAAAATAGTGTTGAAATCGTTTTGAAGAAAGAGTTTTGATATTTACCACTAGTATAGAAAACCTTTATATTTTTAAAGTGACATATCACAAAGAAGATTGTAAGAACAATCGATCACTAAAATTCACATTCGAAAACGTGAATAAATTCCAAAGAAACCGATAAAGAATCCATCGAAATGGATATTCAAAAATCCCTAAAAAGAGTCATCAAAGTCATAATAAATGATAACAACAAATAGGATTATCACGAATCGATTTAAATTGGAATTTTCAAACAAAAGGCAAGAAGGCAAAATCACAACAGTTTCATACGTTTTGAAACAAGTGGTTCAGACGTCTGAATCTGGAAATATAAAAATTTCCAGAACACGATTCAGACGTCTGAACCAAATGTTTCAGACGTCTGAAATAGGCATATTTTAGCCTATTTTCTTTCTGTTTGAAAATAAGCCAATTCAGACGTCTGAAACCATATATTCAGACGTCTGAATCTGGGAATAGAAAACTTCCCAGACAATATTCGGACGTCTGAATATCACGTTTCAGACGTCTGAATGAAGGGTTCAGGGCATTCCCTGAACCTAGGCCAAAAATGGCCAAACGAATATCGAAAACGATCGAATGAGCAAATGACGATGATTAAGGAATTACGTCGAACGACAACCCAGCCTAAACGGCTCTTCGATACGCCTCAAATATCAATGTCCAAATATCCATAATAGGATTTTCATAAATTGGACCAAAACACCAAAAATTAGAATATACACCAAATCGATCCAAACCAAAATCAATTGCACACGAATAAACGTTAGGAATTCATACCTAACAATCGAAGATAATTATAGACAAAGATGTGAGATAAAAATCTCACCTTTTTACCAAAATCAAACAAGAAGAAGCTTGAAAGCAAATGGAGAATCAACCTCTCTTCAACACAACCCAAATGAGCTTGAATCTATGCTCAAAACAAGAACATTCCCAAAATCAGGTTTAGGAATTTGTGAAATTGGTAAAACAATAAGTTGGAGAAGAAGATGAGAAGCTTACCAATGGGTTCTTCTATTATTTTGGAGCTAGAACTTGATTTGCAAAAGAAAACTAGGGTTTTGGAGTTTTAATTTCCAATCTCTCCCACCATTATTGCCTTAGAACTGAAAAGAGAAGAGAATGAGGGTGAGTGGAGAAGAGTGGCTCAGATTTGAGCATAAGTTAAACATAGGGCTGAGCCCAAAACCAAACCCAAAGTGAAAAGTAGCAAAAATCAACTTTCTCCAAACATATCGAAGCTTATACTCAAAAGGTCGCAAATGGCATTTTAAACTCAATGGGAGTGGTCCCGAGTCCTTATTCAACCGTATGCAAAAAGTAGCTTTTCGGACTAAATTCCGACTAGCGATAAAATATTTAAATAAAATATTTAAATATAAAATCGATAAATATGCGGGTTGTTACAGAAAGTGATACGGGTAATATATCATTTCAACCCGTAATTTGCAAAGAAAATCCGGTTTTATCATTTCAAACCCGCAGTCCCAAGTAAACGAAAATAATTGAAAATCATTCAGGCCTATCATTTTAGCCCATATTGATTTTCCCCTATTCTAAAGTCCGTTCGGGTATGTATCATTTCAACCCATAGTGATTCTAATCTAAAGGGAACTTGCAGTGTGATGAACTAATAAAAATAACAGAACGACATAATATAATAATAACATATGATATAAAAGGTGTTTAATAATGTGTGAACATCATATAATCATAACATAGCAGATGTGATATGGTTATGCATTTTACAGATTCAAAAGGGGTCAATTTACTAGTTATATATGTACATGTTGTCAGGTGAGAATAACTCACTGGTTTGAGCTGGAGACACAACAACGAATGCACGAATGAGATCCAAACAAGCATGACAACACGACACAGAGATCAGTGGGAGAGCCAAAGTATAAATTCCCTTGAATATATTCAAACAAAACAATAAAACCAACGTAAGTTTCAACCCGAAATACGATTTAACAATGTTAGAATTGGATGCATGAACAAATCAAAAGTGTTTGCACTTACTTTCTACCACCTATGCTTCAGGTCCAGATCTGAAATGGCACGGCTAAAGGCATGGTTTGGATCTGGTTTGGGTTCCTAATGGTCGGCCTAGCATGGGAAAATGATGGAGCAAAGTATGGTAGAGAGATATGAGCATGAACACAACAACTATAAGGCAACACACAATGTTTCCAAGGCACTAAAGGTCACAGCCAAGGAACTCCAAGTCACGGGTAGTCTTCGGGTGGTCAACTACAGGTGGGCAGAGGTGTATGGGCCAGGAAATGGCTGGTGGTGGTGGTGTATGGGTCGGCCAAAGGGGAGGTTGAGGCGGTGTAAGCAAAGGTAGGCTTGGCTTGTACATTTAGGTGATGTTGGTTAAATTTTTGGTGGATCTACACAACACAAATGCATGGCCATGGCTTGGCTATGGGCTGGAGGAAGAGGACAGCCAGATATGGTGGTGGTGGAGGCGGCAAATGTGATGGAGATGGGAGGAGCCGAGCCTAGAAGAAGAGAGCAAGTGCAAAAATCAATGTAAACAAGTAAAAAAAGATGAAAAGAAATGAATTTTTACCAAATCTCTCTACCAGATGATGGCGCACTTTTTTTGTGAAGAGAAGCTTTTGAAAATACGTGAAAATGAAGAGAAAGATACGGCCTGAAATAATAATGAAGTCGGCTAAAGAAAATAAAAGCAAGAGTTAAGAAAATGAAAAGGCGTGAAAACAAAGAGACAAAAGCAACTAAAGAGACACCAACCTTTTCAAATTTCTTTTATTCATTAGAAATAAAAACTGATAAATAAAGATAACAACTCAGAAATGAAAATAAATATATAAAATAAATAATTAAATTTTAATTAAATAGAATTTAAATTAAGAAAATGTCTTAAAAATGCAAACTGGGCTTTAAAAATTAGAAATAACTTCAATAACTTTAAAAAAATTATTTCATTTTAAATACATGTAAAATAAATAAAATAAAGTAAAACACAGCAAATAAGAGTGAATGCATAAAATAAAATAAATAAATTTTAACTACATGTAGTTAAATTAAGAAAATAGCAAAGAAAATGGAAACTAGGCTTTAAAATAGAAAATAAATTCAATAAGCTTTGGAAAAATTCAAACATCACTTTAAAAATATTTAGAAGTCAAAATATACATAATATAACATAAATATACAAATTAGAATAATATATATCAAGTAAAAATATCATTTATATAAATAAAACAAAGAATATTGCTAAATAACCCTATATACACACAATATTGTAAAGGGTATAACTTTCACAATTTAAATCCAATTTCAACGAAATGAAAAGCAGTATTCATGATATTAAATATATTTTCATAATAAATGATAAAATTCAAGAATTAGAATATTTAAATTTAAAATTTAAAAGTCAAAGTTTGACCAGTTTTGACCACAAATCCATTTTTCAGGAAAATATTCAATTTATACCAGTTTGAAATTATAATTCATATAATAATCAAAATTTATATTTAAAATGAAATGTTTAAAATAAAAAAAGTTAAAAATAATTTCAAAATAAAACAAAGTCAAATTTAAATTATATGCAAAAAAAATCCAGGGTTGTTACACCGCACTAGATGATCAAGTGATCAATACTAATTCGAAAGTAAAGTTGTGGACCTGAATAGTAAATGGAATCAGATAGTACATAGGAATGATTTATATACATGGTACGGGTGTATGTTTAAAAAAAATATTCTATACAAACACTTTTGGGTCTTGCGTTATAATTTAGAGGATGAAATTCTTTTAAGGAGGGGAGTCTATGACGACCAGCAAATTTATCACTTTGATCGATTATATTTATTTTTAAAATTATTCAAATAAAAGGTTGATATTACAAATAACTTTTTTTAAGTTATAATAGATAATACTAATCTTATTTTGAATAAATATTTACTGTTAACGAAAAAATTTAAACGCTAACACCCTGGTGTATAAGATGTGATTGTGAAAGCACCACCCGTTTGTACGGGAAACAGAAATAAGCAGAAAGTATGTAGAAAAACGGTAAGAGACACAGTATTTATAGTGGTTCGGCTTATAATCCAGCCTACGTCCACTTTAATCTTTTTATCACTAGTTTGATTACAATTCTTTACAAGATCTTTCAATTACAACACACTTCAAGTGATAGGATATGTGAAACAAGTAGCTCAAGCTTTGATGTTGACAATCATCTTCAAATCCATGGTGAATGTGGATGATTCCTTCATGGAGTTCCTTTAGAAGTTTGTTGGATCTAAAAAGCTTTGAAGTCGTCTGGAATTCGGCAGAGTAATGGCGCTTGAAGAGAATGAGCCCCAAAAGGTCTTTTGCATGTTGGAGATGGTTTCATATTTATAGAGAGTTCTGGGCGGAAAAAGTGCTAAGTCCTAACTCGTGGCCGACTTAAGATAAGTCGTGTTCGACTTAAGGTAAGTCGTCCCCGGGTCACTGAGCCGAGTCTATGGCAGTTCCCCTTTTTTGAACCCATCCCTAAGTTCTAAGTCGTGTGCGAGTTATCTGGCTGCAATTGCTAATTTCCCTTCTTAAGTCGTATACGACTCTTTTTATGTCGTAAGTCGTAGTCGACTTAACCAATTGCAACTGGTTTAAAGCAAGTCTTAACTCGTAGACGAGTTAAGAGGTGTGTCTTTAGGTCGTATCCTCCTTAAGTCGTATAACTTCTTTAAGTCGTAAGGGTCTTAAGTCGTACAAACTGCAGTTATCATTAAGTCGTAGGCCATCAATTTCCTTAAGTCGTAAAGACCTTAAGTCGTTAGCTTTTCTTAACTCGTATGCCTGCTAACTCGTAGAAGATCTTAACTCGCAGAGGATTAACTCGTAGAGGCTTAACTTGTGGAAGATCTTAACTCGTACACTTGCTAATTTGTAGATATGCTAACTCGTAAAGGCTTATCTCGCAAGTAGCTTAACTCGGGTACTCCTTAACTCGTAGGCTGCTTATCTCGTAAGCTTGCTAACTCGTAGAGGTCTTTAAGTTGTAGGAAGTTGCTGACTCATGTATCCTTTAACTCGTACATGCCTTGAGTCGTACATGCCTTGAGTCGTACATGCCTTGAGTCGTACATGCCTTAACTCGTGGACCTGTTAACTTGTGAACGAGTTAGGGTTAACATTTGCCCCTCGAAGCACACGCTTAAATCGTAAGTCGTGTGCTTCGACTTATCATAACTCGGTCATGTCGTTTCAAATCCCAACCTTTCCAGATATAAAAGCCTGAGTCGTCCTTCTTCTCATCACTTAACCTTTTAAACTGCTTTCTGCCATTAACGCATCTTCAAGCTCTCCGAGGCGATTTCGACCCGATTCATCTCTGATTCTTTCTAGCATCAAACAATCGTAAGAGATCTTGCTTCAAACTTCGACCGTTAACCATTGTTACTTTATGTATTCAGTTCATCATCTTTGGTTTGCCCCATTCAAACCCTGCGAATTCTATTCGAATTGATTACCGATGAACTAAAATTCATCTGATTTGGCCTATGGTGATTCGCGCTTTGGGGCGATTCATAGTGTAACGAGTTAAGGTTGTCGCTGCTGAAGAAGCCAAGGATGAACAGGTTAAGAGATTTGAAAGGGAGGCGAGTTGGTCGAATAGGTTGATTGAAAATAACAAGGGATCGTCTCATATATGACTCGGCTTCTTCCATGTGACTTAGCGATTTCCATGAGCCGTAGCCGAGTTAAGACTTGGAGGATTTCTAGTTGTTTTGGATCAGAGCCTTTCTCCTGTTCCCCGAGTTACGACTTAGGACTTAGAGGATAAGCAGCTTGATGTGTTTGATGGCTGAGGATAGGAACGACTCATCCCTTGAGTCGGTTGCGACTTAGTACTTGAGTCGGTTTTGACTTAGCACTTGAGTCCGATACGACTTAGCACTTGTGTTCGATACGACTTAGCACTTGTGTTCGATACGACTTAGCACTTGTGTTGTTTTTTTTTTTTTTTTTTTTTTTTTTTAGGATCTGCTTAAACCTTGAATTGTTGCAGTGATGTTGAACTGTTGAACTTTGATGCCTTCTTTTACAAATTACTTTGACTCGCAAGTTAACAACCTGTCCAATACAACATTTACAGAAAAACCGGGGCGAATATACTGCCATTGATCGCCCTCTTCGAATGACAGATTAGCTAATAACAGTCATTAAACTTAAACAGATTGTGTGAATGAAGTGCTCAACTTATTAACTTCAAGTAAAATACTAAAGCAATACTGAAATAGTCAATTAAAATTGACCAGCTCGCATTAATATTATACTTGAACTAAAGACTAACAAGTTCTGAAATTTTTGTAATCGATCAATCGTCGACTAGTTTTATTTCAGTTATATTTACTTGTTATTATTATTTTTTTTTTGTTTTTTGCACAACACTTCACACTTTTTTAGGAAACGTGCACCTTCATATTTGAATATCCAGTTGTTTGTGTAGAATGACTTCTCAGGAAGGTGATACAACAGTTCGGACTGGAGAGGTAACTGTTCTTCCGGCTCCACTGGTTAATCCTCCCGAAAGAGCTCCTACTTCACTATCATACAAAGTTTTTCGCCAGTTGTGTGCTCAGTTTGGTATCGTTGAATCAGATGCCATTCTTCCCGAAAGAAATAACACTGCCGATATAGCTCCTTCTGGCTTTGTGACAATTAACCGGCAAATGTGCCTAAGTGGAGGCATTCCTCCTTTCAACGACTTTTTCCAACAACTTCTCCGTCAACTGGCCATTGCTCCATCCCAGCTACACCCCAATGGCTATGCCATTCTAATGGGGTTGTGTGTGCTTTTTAGGAGAACACTTGATCGACTTCCAAGCTTTGGTGAAGTTTGTTATCTATGCTCTTTTTCTCGGACTAAGGATCATCCTTCCATTACTGTTGTGAGGAGCGCCCGAAACCGCAAACTGATTGTTGGCCTCCCTGATACTGCTCACGGGTTTTTAACCCAATTCTTCTATGTTCGTTGCCCTCCGGGGTTTTATGGTGTGTGGAGAGTTGGAAGTAAGGGCGTTCAGCTTTATTCCTGACACATGTTTTCCTTATAAAATCTTTTCATAGCCTGAGTAGTTAGATGTTAATTTCCCTTTTTACTTTTCAGCGCTTCCACCTCCTTCTAGAGACCCAGGCTATAAGCAAATTTTTGAAAGATTGAATGCTGTGCCAGTAGAAGAGAGGAATATAAAGTTTTTGCTGAGAGATGACTTTTTACATCAATACGGGCTTCTTCACTCTTCTCGCTATACTCAGCCTCATGAAGCCCCGACTGAAGTTCCCGATTCCCCGACTGAAGCATCGGATGCCCCCGTTACTATCGAACAATCTTCATCAAAAGAGTCTAACATCGAAGCTTCATTGGTGAAATGTTCCACCCCTACCGACATTATGGGGTCATCTAGTAAGACGGCACTTACCCCGATTGAGGAAGAAGAAGAACCTTCACAGCCTCTCGGGGGATTAGCTGATGTAGGAACTGAGAAAACAAGTCTCACCGAGCATGATGGTGACGATGTTTATGATGGGTTGAGCGACATAATAGTGACCTCACAGGAGCTTTTTAGAGATGACGTGTCTAAAACTATCTCTCCTATGATTGAGGCGACGTCCCTTCTTCGACTAACACCAACACAAACACCAACTCCTCATACCCAAGCTATCATCACCCCTACACCAATGAGTGGTTTGTAGCTTAATGCGCGTAGCTTGCACATCACACAACACTTAGGATTTTTCGGCATTTGTTCATATTTAACTTCTTTTCTTCGGAAGTTTCTAAGACTTGCTATTTTTGCCTTTTCAGATTCCCCTATGGGGCGCAGCGGCAGCGGTTCCTATTACAAGGACTTTCGACGCTATGGAGGGCGTGGCAGCTATGACTACAAGCAATACTATGCCGATCCCAGAGAAACCAATGAGCAGAGAGCTGCGCGAAAAGCTGAAGAGAGGAGAAGGTATGAAGAACGTCATGAGGGAGCGGGCACGCGACATGAATCCTTCCCAAGGGATGATGACTCCCATAAACGTAAAACGCACGATGATAGGGGGAAGAGCCATATTGAGGATTCGAGAAAGCGGACCAAACTTGGCGAGGAGCACGTGCCCGTGACATCTGAGAGACCTGGTGCCTCAGTTTCTATTGACATCCCTTCCAAATCTCCTGCTCTTGAAGGAAGTGCCATCCAAACACTTCTCAACAGGCCTTCATACCATGTTGAAAGGGGGCCCCCGACTTTGCAGAGCCGATTCCCGAACTGGTGTTTGAGGGGGGTACGCTTCGACCTTGATTTGGTCCCCATCGACAAAGAAGCTATGTACAGAAATCTCGATGCTGTCAAGCTTGATATCGATAGAATGTCTGGATGGCAAAAGCTGGTTGATGAACTTCAAAGAGTTAATCGGGCTAACATCGAAGCAATGCTGACCATGGAAAATGACAAATCAGAATGGCAGAAGATTCTTGATCAACACAACGCTGAGATGAAGGAGATAGCCGAATACAATGAAAAACTCGAAGCTGAAGTAAAGCAGCTCAAAGATGATCTTGCCTCTTCTACTAATACTTACACCCAAAGAGAAGAGGTATTGCAAAAACAAGTGCGAGATGCGCACGCCAGCCAGAGGGACGCTGAAGCTAAAGCTGAGAGGTTGGAACAAGCTGTAGAGAACCACCGCACTGATGTCACCCAGCTGCAGAATAAACTGAGCGCCCGGGACATGGAGATTGAAGCGCTAAAAGCCCAGCTTGCTCAGACCGAAAAAGATCGAGATGAGGCCATGGCTGGCAAAATTGCAGCCGAAGAAACTGCTCAGACCATGGAAAACGATATCAATTCGACTTTATTCGATTTTTATTTACATTGTGTCTTGGGACGCGGCAGCCTCTCTTTTCTTGGTCCTAAGTATGAAATCACCCTGGCCGAGGTGTGGGAAGCTGCTCTTAACATGTTTAAAGACGCCGGGTATGGCGATGAAGATTTTGAGGCGCGTTACCTGGATGAGGGAGCTCGCGCTGCTCTTGCGAAGGGGCGAGAACAACTTGCCAGGATGAGAACTGGAATGGCGGAAGAGGAATGTTCTGGAAAGGAATTAACGCTTATTTCCTCTGTCCATCCTCCAGTTTCTCCTGTGGTTGACATCACGGGTTCGAGCTCCTCTACTCCGCCTGCAACTAAGACAGTAACTGAAACTACAAGTGCACAAGGCGGGGATGAAGGTGGTGAAAGCAACGAAGCACAGCGATATGAAATCAGCCTCAGAGATCCAACTACCCCAGGTAAACTTGACACCGGACCAGCTCAAGTGGTGAACTGCTCGTTCGCTCCTTGTGAACTTGACGATCTTCTTGATTATTTTTCAAATGTCAATGAATTCCCGACTTTTGATGAGCCGTCATCCCCTCTCTTTTCGAAAGATACTGATATTTTAAGTTTTTTCTCCTTTGTAGAGAAAGCACCGAGTCAAACTCAAGCTTCTCCTCCCCCGGTGATCCTTCCTCCATCTCTTCAAGTGGCGCCTCCCTCTGCTTCTCAACCTGGGTCACAAGAAGAACAAATAGAAGCTCTCCATGGCCTGGATGATCCCATTGCTTCGCAAGAGCAAAAAGATGAGGGACTTGAGGGAGGTGACATATCTCCGGAGCGGACTCCTTCTGACGATATAACTTTATCTAAACTTGTCACTCCAGGAAGTGAGTCTTCCTCAAAGAGGAGAAGGAAGCAAGGAGCATCAAGGAGGAGAGGGAAGATAATCACTGCCACTGAAGAGGAGCCAGAAGTTGGGCCAGCTGCGCCTACCTCTCCTTCCTCCCTTATACCCACTGGTCGACCTGAAAAGCTGATCATTCGGCCGGGTAAAGGGTCTAAAGGCAGCAAAAAGAAGTGAAGATCTTCAGTTTCTAGTTTTTTGTGTTTTGC
This sequence comes from Allium cepa, assembly GCA_030765085.1. Taxonomy (NCBI): domain Eukaryota; kingdom Viridiplantae; phylum Streptophyta; class Magnoliopsida; order Asparagales; family Amaryllidaceae; genus Allium; species Allium cepa. Next base: position 337,025,903 of record CM060932.1, on the reverse strand, counting down.
ATGTACTGGCCGAGAATTGTGCGGGTACCGGCCCCCGCTTTTCTTTATTTTGAAACCTGTACCTGCGTTGTAATTGAATAAAATGATTCCTCGTTTGTACAAACTTTTGTTTGAATTAAAGAATACATTTGTTATTCGTTTTGGCATGAGTTTATTTGATATTGCAGCGAGCTTATGGTATGTTACTTGAGCGTTACCTTTTGCTGGTTTAGTTATACCATATTGTGTGTAATTATACTATATTGCCCCCATTCCATAAGTATGCTGCAATATTCTATACCTCGAGGGGACTTACACTCTTATTTGCTAAAGAATAATTATTTTATTCTTTAAAGAAAATTTTATAGAGTACAACTCCCTTCGTATAAGTTTTTACGCTTGGTCGTTCGAAGAAATCACTTTTTTCTTTTGCTTATGTGCATATCTCATCAAGTGAATTCCTCTATGTGGTAAAGCGGACCTCTGAAGGGTACTTTAACTTCTTTTCTTTTTACGATCATTTCCCACAGTAGGCAAATTACTTTTCCTTTGAAAGTTAAAGTACGCTTTTGATGAGGATTTTTTTTTTATAGAAAGTTGTACCTCTGAGGAGGGATTTTTTCACGTTTCAACACTTGGAAGTTTTATTTCAATCTCGGTGAAACGTGTACCTCCAAAGAGTTATGCTTTAGAAATCCTTTTCACGTTTCAACACTTGGAAGTTTTATTTCAATCTCGGTGAAACGTGGGTTTCCAAAGAGGTCTTTTTTCTTAATTGTGTTCCCGGGAGGGGGTTGTACCTCTGAGGAGGGATTTCTCACGTTCCAACACTTGGAAGTTTTATTTCAATCTTGGTGAAACGTGTACCCCCAAAGAGTTGTGCCTTTGAAGAAAGCCTTTTCACGTTTCAACACTTGGAAGTTTTATTTCAATCTCGGTGAAACGTGTGCTTTCAAGAAGGTCTTTGTTTTTACATTTCAACTTTGGTGAAGTGAAATTCCGAAGAGCGGCTGCTACACTTCAACTCCTGGCGAAATGGGCCTCCGAAGAGGGCTTTTATTTTGTTTACATTTCAACTCTGGTGAAGTGAAATCCCGAAGAGCGGTTATAACACTTCAACTCCTGGTGAAATGGGCCTCCGAAGAGGGCTTTTATTTTGTTTACATTTCAACTCTGGTGAAGTGAAATCCCGAAGAGCGGTTATAACACTTCAACTCCTGGTGAAATGGGCCTCCGAAGAGGGCTTTTATTTTGTTTACATTTCAACTCTGGTGAAGTGAAATCCCGAAGAGCGGTTATAACACTTCAACTCCTGGTGAAATGTGCCTCAGAGAGGGTTTTCATCGCCTGGAAGTTACTCTCTCATGGTTGGAGGGTCATGACTCCTCCAATCTTTTTTGTTGAGTAGAGAACTTTCTTTTTTGTGGCATATGACCCATTAGAGGTCTTTTATTATCCGAAGAGTTGCGCCTCCGAAGAGGACTTGTGGCGCTGATGGTAGCTTTGGTTGTTCCTCTGTTCACTTGCTTATGCCTTTTCAGCGATCCTTTTTTTTTTTTTTTTTTTTTTTTTTTTCAAGTTTTCATCCCCCTTTTTCTCACAAGTGGCTTGTTTAATCCAAGGAAGTGTACTTCATTGCCAGGCAAGTTCGTGAGAACGGGCACTAGCTTCCTAATTGGATGTTTGTTTGTTTAAACAATCTCAATTTATCAGCAAGGGCTCGTTCCTATCGAAATCATTAGCCGTTCAATTGAAGCATTTCCTATCTAGGATTTGAATTCGGGGTCTTTGTGACTTGAAATTTGTTTGTTGAATGATGGTGAGAATCGCTCGGTCTTATTATGCGCAAGTTTTATCTCCACTGTCTGCAAAAATTTAAATCGATATTTCAGCAATACATTTTGTGTATTTTTATATCGAAAACAAAGCAAACATATAATGATAATAAGGAACACAAGATTTATAGTGGTTCGGCCATGAAATTGGGCCTACATCCACTTTATATTCTTTCATTATTTACTTGCATCAGTTTCACAATTGCTTTCAATTACAGGAATCATACATTCATAATTCTTTTTACAATGTTTCAACAAAATTTTCAAGTAAAGTATGGACGCAAGTGATTGCTGTTCCATGCCCTTGGAATTTGATCTCCATCAACTGTGGTGAGCTTGAATGTGCCGTCAAGAAGTTTCTGACCTATCACATACGGTCCTTCCCAATTTGGCCCAAACACACCTGTCGCAGTCATAATTCTTTTTAGGACTAGATCTCCAATTTCAAAGCTGCGTTGACGAACTTTGGAATTGAAATGTCTGGCTATCCTTTGCTGATGAGCTGCAACTCTGAGGTTAGCTTCATCTCTTTTTTCATCAAGGAGATCCAGCGCTTCAAGTTGCAGCTTTTCATTTTCTGCTTGATTGAAATGGATTCTTCTGTGTGAAGGGACCTCTGTTTCAACCGGGATCATTGCTTCCGATCCGTATGCTAACGAAAAAGGAGTATGCCCAGTTGCAGTTTTGTGAGTAGTTCTGTATGCCCATAGTGCAAGTGGTAGTTTATCGACCCAACCACCTTTTGCTCTTTCGAGTTGCTTTTTGATGGTTGATTTGATGATCTTGTTCACTGCTTCTACTTGCCCGTTTGCCTGCGGATGAGCTACTGCCGAAAAGCTTTTCTGGATTTTGAATCGTTTGCAAAAATCCTGGAATTCCTCACTTTCAAACTGAGTACCATTGTCTGTGATTATTTTTTGAGGCACACCGTATCTGCAAATGATATTCTTGGTCACAAAGCTTATCACTTTCTTAGAAGTGATAGTAGCCAATGGTTCAGCTTCAGCCCACTTAGTAAAATAATCAACCGCAACAATAGCATATTTAATCCCTGATTTAGCGGTTGGTAGCGGCCCAATGAGATCCATTCCCCAAATTGCAAATGGCCATGGACTGATCATCTGTGTGAGTTCGGTAGAAGGTGCTCTAGGAATTTTGGCATATCTTTGGCACTTGTCACATTTTCGGGAGTAATCTGCGGCATCCCGATTAATTTCTGGCCAAAAATATCCGTATCGGAGAATTTTCTTTGCTAATGTTTGACCACCTGAATGATCACCGCATTCTCCTCCATGCACTTCAGTTAGGATTGTTTTGGACTCTTCCCGGGATACACATCGAAGCAATGGCATTGAGAATCCTCGTCTGTATAATTGACCATCCTGGATTATATATCGAGAAGCTTTTCTCAGTAGCTTTTGTCGTTCTTTAGAGTTTTCTGGTAAAGAGCCATTGAGTAGATACTTTGTTATTGGAGTCATCCATGATTCTTGCTCTTGCGACATACTCATAACCCAATCGATATCCATTTCATCAATGCTCGGATTTGACAAAACTTCCACTGGAACTAACCCTAAGGATTGGGCTTCGCCAGAACTTGAGTATTTTGCGAGAGAATCTGCTTTCATGTTTTCTTCTCGAGGAATATGACTTATCGTGTAATGGTCGAATTCACATAAAAGTTCCCAAGCCTTTGACACATAAGCGGGCAGATTTCCTCCTTTCGTTTGAAACTCCTTCTTGACTTGGCATACTATAAGCTGAGAATCACTGAAGATCTGTAACGCTCGAATGTTTAGTTCTTTAGCAATTTTCAAACCAGCGATCAGAGCTTCATATTCTGCTTCATTGTTTGTTGAAGGAAATTCTAATCTTAGCGCATAGCATAATGACCGGCCTTCAGGAGTTTCAAGAACAATTCCAGCACCTGAACAGTAATCATTTCTTGCGCCATCTACAAACAACTTCCATTGGGTTGGGGAGTTCTCGATTGTTTCTTCCTCGCTGTTACCCTTGTCTGTAAATTCTGCAATAAAATCTGCCAAAGCTTGTCCGTTGATCGCTTTTCTAGGATGATAAGTGATGTCATATTGGCTCAATTCAATATTCCACTTTAAAAGGCGGCCCGAAGTCTCAGGGCGAAACAAGACTTGCTTTAAATGTTGATCAGTGAGGACTTTGATAGGATGAGCCTGGAAATATTGCCTCAACTTTCTTGAGGCAATCAATAGACAATAGGCGAGTTTTTCCAACTTGGAGTAATTCATTTCTGCCCCAGTGAGTCTTTTGCTGATATAGTAAACTGGATGTTGAATCCTTTTGTCTTCCCGTACCAGCGCTGCACTTAAAGCATGAGATGAAACTGCCAAGTATATAAGAAGATCCTCGCCATCGCCGGGCCTGGAAAGTATTGGAGGCGTTTCCATATGTTGAATCAATTCTTCAAAAGCTTTCTGGCATTCGGGAGTCCAGTCAAAGTTTTTCTTTCCTTTCTTTAGAGCGTCGAAGAATGGAATGCATTTATCAGTAGCTTTGGATATGAACCGACTTAAGGCGGCAATTTTTCCATTGAGACTTTGCAATTCCCTCTTTGTTTTAGGAGCTTTGACTTCTTTTAGAGCAGTGATTTGAGCTGGACTAGCTTCAATGCCCCTAGAGCTCACGATGAAACCCAAGAACTTCCCAGATTCTACCCCGAAAGAACATTTTAAAGGGTTAAGCTTCATTCCGTATCTTCGGAGAATTGCGAACATTTCTGCTAAGTGTTCGATGTGATCCACTGCTTTCTTAGATTTTACTAGCATGTCATCAACGTAAACTTCCATAGTCTTTCCCAACTGCGGTTTGAACATAGCATTAACCAGTCTTTGGTATGTTGCCCCCGCATTCTTCAACCCAAAGGGCATAACTCTGTAACAGTAAAGACCGACATCGGTGATAAAGCTTGTGTCCTCCTGATCTGGCTCATGCATCATGATCTGATTATATCCGGAGTAGGCATCCATAAAAGACAACAATTCATGACCCGCTGTTCCATCTACCAGTTGATCGATCCTGGGTAATGGGAAGCAGTCTTTGGGACAGGCCTTGTTTAGATCTGAAAAGTCGATGCACACTCTCCATTTACCATTGGCTTTCTTAACTAGCACTGGATTTGAAACCCAATTTGGATAGGTAGATTCTCTGATGAAATTATTCTCCATGAGCCGGTCAACTTCCTCTTTCAATGCTGTCGACCTTTCTAGACCTTGGATTCTTCTTTTCTGCTTTACTGGCGTGAACTTTGGGTCAATATTCAGAGCATGTACCGCAACTTCTGGGGATATTCCGCACATATCGGCATGGGTCCAAGCGAAAACATCCAGGTTTGCTTTCAAAAAAGATATCAAGGCATTCTGAACTGACACATTAAGTTGTGAACCCACATTCAGCACCTTGTTTGGGTCCTTCAGATCAACGGGCACCGGTATCGTTGTTTCTGCTGGTACCACCCTACTCTCCCCCGCACTGGCCTTTCTAGGATCCATCACTTTTCGTGCCCCGCTATGCTCGCCAGTGCAGGGTCCGCCCTGTAGTTGCTATAGGGTTGGTGTTTTGATGCGGATTGGGGTTGCCGCATCTTTCCCCATTTCTCTCTTCCTTGTTTCTCGCAGCTCTGTCATATAACATTCTCGCCCAGCGTTCTGGTCTCCTTTAATAACTCCTACCCCATTGTCTGTAGGGAATTTAATAGTAAGACACCATGGGGCAAGGACAGCTTTGAATGCAGCAAGAATAGGTCGACCAAAGAAAGCATTATAAGCAGAAAATTCATCTACTATCACAAAAGTCTGCTTGCGAACTACTTTTCTTTCTCCTTCTCCGAGTTCCACAAGCAAGTCAATGGTTCCTACTGGTTGCTTTGGCTCCCCAGTGAAGCCAACAATCTTCTGAGATGAGGCTTGCACATCCGCCATCGGGATTCTCATCTGGTCAAACGTTTTCTTGAAGAGGATGTTGCAAGATGCGCCGCAATCAATAAGAACTCTTCTGACAATAGCCGGTCCAATACCGGCCGAGATGACTAACGGGTCCAAAGTAGGGGCCTCAATGCCCGTGGAATCTCTAGCCCTGAACACAATATCATCATTAAAAGTCCTTTGTTGTTTCAGGGGTGTAGAGTCCTCTAAAACAAAGACATTCTCTTCAGTTGGCATATGTTTCAGAGCTCGAGTGTACCTCTCCATTTCACCCCAGCTTCTGCCTGCTGGGTGGGGTCCTCCTGTGATGACATTAATAACTGGCCTTCCAGATTCATGTCCTGCGGCCTTCTCATTTGTCCTGGGCTGATGAGCAAGAGCTTGTTGCCCCTGACTTGACGAAGCAGGATCATTACCACTCTTCTTCACAAATTGCTGCAGCTTATTTTCTCTTAGCAATTCTTCGATTATATTTTTCAATTGACGGCAGTCGTCTGTGTCATGACCAGGCTGATTATGGAAGCGACAGAACTTCCCACTTTGCACAGCTTTTCTTCCGGTTCTGAGAACAGGAGGTTTGGGATACTCAAAAGAATCTTTTGTAGCCAGGTAGATGCGCTCTGGTGTTTCTAACAAAGGAGTATATTCTGATGGCTTGAAGGATCGAGGCTTCTTCGAATTGTGTTGTTTCCTTCCATCATTATTTTCTCTTTTCTGTCCCACAGATCCATTCTTACGTGGCGCAGCAGTGTTGTCTTCAGCTTTCTCTACTGTTGCCTTTGCCGGGACAGGACGGCTTTCCAAACGCATGAATTCATCCGCCTTTTTGTAGAACTTTTCCAGAGAATTTGGCTCCTTCATGTTCAGCCACTTTCCGAATTCACTTGACTTATCAATAGCTCTCATCAAATAGGTCAAGACCATGCGGGGTTCTGCATTATCCACCTCAGCTAACGCTATATTAAAGCGATTTAAAAAAGACTTGATAGTTTCCCCCGGATTCTGTTCCAAACCGGATAACGACATGATGTCTTTTGCCTTTGAAGCATATAGCCTAAATTGCTCTTTAAATTTCCTGGTTAGGTCTGAAAACTGATCGATGGACCGGACAGGTAGTTTTGTGAACCAAAGCAGAGCTACCCCTTCCAAATACACAGGAAAATAGCGGCATTTTATCTCGTCAGAAGCTCTGGCACCTGTCATGTGCCAATCATATTTGTACAGGAACTCATTTGGATCACTTGTCCCTTTGTAAGCTGGAATGGTCGGAGGGACGAACTTCCTTGGGAATTCAGCTTTTAGGATCTTTTCAGTAAACGGAGTCTTGCTCGGAGCGAAACCCCACTCTTTCTCATCTTCGACCCTTTGCATACTTTCTTTCATAATCTGTCGAACCATACCAGAAAGATATTCTTCGTCATTCCTATTTCTGGATCCTCCAGCCTCAGGCAATGTCTGTTCAAAGGGGCTAGCAGCCCTTTCGGGAATGTTTCTAGTTTCAGCATCATGGACATTACCGACAAAGTTCCTTTCATTATTCGCAGGTTGACGGTTTGCCCCGAGCAGATCGTTTAACCTATTCAGAATCAGAGCATTCTGAGCATTCTGAGCTTCCAATTGCGCGTTCTGGGCATTTATTTGCTGATTCAACCCAAAGATAGCAGCGTCCAATTCCGCTTTTGAAACTCCAACAGCTGGAGTGGCTTGATTTGGTGTTGGGGAAGTGGAGGTTCCCTCTTGAATGTTTGCAGATCTCACAGATTTACTTTTCCTTCCAGGAGCCATGATTTCGGATAGACTTCTGGTTCTTAAAGAAACTCTATCTACAAATCTTTCTGAAACAATGATGATAGATGTCCTGAGTTCAATTCTCAGTGAAAGCACCAAAATGTTAACGAAAAAATTTAAACGCTAACACCCTGGTGTATAAGATGTGATTGTGAAAGCACCACCCGTTTGTACGGGAAACAGAAATAAGCAGAAAGTATGTAGAAAAACGGTAAGAGACACAGTATTTATAGTGGTTCGGCTTATAATCCAGCCTACGTCCACTTTAATCTTTTTATCACTAGTTTGATTACAATTCTTTACAAGATCTTTCAATTACAACACACTTCAAGTGATAGGATATGTGAAACAAGTAGCTCAAGCTTTGATGTTGACAATCATCTTCAAATCCATGGTGAATGTGGATGATTCCTTCATGGAGTTCCTTTAGAAGTTTGTTGGATCTAAAAAGCTTTGAAGTCGTCTGGAATTCGGCAGAGTAATGGCGCTTGAAGAGAATGAGCCCCAAAAGGTCTTTTGCATGTTGGAGATGGTTTCATATTTATAGAGAGTTCTGGGCGGAAAAAGTGCTAAGTCCTAACTCGTGGCCGACTTAAGATAAGTCGTGTTCGACTTAAGGTAAGTCGTCCCCGGGTCACTGAGCCGAGTCTATGGCAGTTCCCCTTTTTTGAACCCATCCCTAAGTTCTAAGTCGTGTGCGAGTTATCTGGCTGCAATTGCTAATTTCCCTTCTTAAGTCGTATACGACTCTTTTTATGTCGTAAGTCGTAGTCGACTTAACCAATTGCAACTGGTTTAAAGCAAGTCTTAACTCGTAGACGAGTTAAGAGGTGTGTCTTTAGGTCGTATCCTCCTTAAGTCGTATAACTTCTTTAAGTCGTAAGGGTCTTAAGTCGTACAAACTGCAGTTATCATTAAGTCGTAGGCCATCAATTTCCTTAAGTCGTAAAGACCTTAAGTCGTTAGCTTTTCTTAACTCGTATGCCTGCTAACTCGTAGAAGATCTTAACTCGCAGAGGATTAACTCGTAGAGGCTTAACTTGTGGAAGATCTTAACTCGTACACTTGCTAATTTGTAGATATGCTAACTCGTAAAGGCTTATCTCGCAAGTAGCTTAACTCGGGTACTCCTTAACTCGTAGGCTGCTTATCTCGTAAGCTTGCTAACTCGTAGAGGTCTTTAAGTTGTAGGAAGTTGCTGACTCATGTATCCTTTAACTCGTACATGCCTTGAGTCGTACATGCCTTGAGTCGTACATGCCTTGAGTCGTACATGCCTTAACTCGTGGACCTGTTAACTTGTGAACGAGTTAGGGTTAACATTTACAAAAGTATCTTCCTCGGGATTTAAATCGATAAAATAGCCAAAAATCGTTTTATCAAAGATAAACGGCACTATAATTATCCAAAATCACGAATGGGACTGGATACATACACTTATTTTTATATTTAAATAATAATATGAAATAAAATAATTTATTTTATTCCTAAAAAATAAAATGCATTTAAAACATCATTAGTGATGTTAATATATTTAGTAATTAATTAATGTTTTTAGATTGAGATTAAATGATTTAATAATTATTATAACTATTCAAATAATTGTTTTAAAATGACAGTAAATCATTTTAATTAGTTTAAAGTTATAATGAACTATTCATAATGCTTTTATAAAAATATATATATTTAATTTTAAAATATAAGGGAAATCGATATCGGTTTATCGATATAATAGCACTTTTTGTAAATAATTGTTCAATATTGATTTATATGGTTTTACAATTCAAATAGGACCATTTTAATTCATTTATGATGATAAGATATTAGTTTTAAAACTTTGATTACAAGTATATATATGAACACACACACACACACACTATGAAATGAAAATATAACTGGAAACCAAAATCGGAATTCGTAACGGTTTGACTTATATAACTTGTACAACGTTGTTTATATTACTTGAACACATATATAACATAAGCATATATATATATATATATGTTAACACATACAAATACAACTAATAAAAATAGAAAAGTAAAAATATATTTACATAAGGTAATGAAATAAATATCTAAAGTAATAATTATTTTAAAAAGCAAACATTAAATCAATCTTACACCACATCACCATCTCCACCATCAACACCACCATCACCTACACCTCATCCACATATGGGGGTTCCATGTGTTAGAAGAGTTGGAGGGAGGAGTCGTTTTCTAGGGAAGGTAGGGGTATGTTGGTAATTTTACTTCGATGATATTTTCTCTTTTTTCCTATAAATACCACCCCTCCTTCTCACTTATTCTTCACATTCATTCTTCTTCTTCTTATTTCTTAAGCTTTCTTATGCTCTTTAATGGCTTCCAAAGAAGTCTCACTTCTTTCTCAAAACTTGAGAAAAAGTGGAAGGGTTAAAAATAGTGGAAGTGCTTAAGCACTAATCCACTGATTACTCTCTAACTTTTTCAAAAGTGAACCAAGTTTACTCCAATCTCTTCTAAACAAGTGAGAGGGGATTGGGCCAGGAGCAAGGTGGAATGTGGAGGGTGGGCGAGCACTTGGAAATCGAGGAGGGGTTGTTTAGTTAATGGTTTAGTGAAGTGTTGATTTGAACAAATACTGGTAGGAAGTTTGGATTTGGATTATGGTGAGAAACTCTATATATATAGGATGATATGATATGGTTTGCTATGTTTTTATTATGGTTGTTTATCATATTTGGATGATGATGATATGATTCTTTGATTGTATTAAAAAGTCACGTTAAATACACGTCCATATTACACAAAGAAATCACTTTTCGAATCAAATTATAAAAGTAACATGGAATCATTAAAAATATTTAAAACGGTTTAAAAATGCATTACAAATGTTTTATAAACATTAAAAACAAATTTGTTAATGTTTGAATAAGAAATGAAAAACAAGTCAAAACTGGCATGTCGCATAACGGTAGTTCGCGATTTCTCGCCGCAAAATTTAAATAGGTATATAAAGTGGAATATAGCTCGACATTCTTTGTAATAATAATTTTTCAAACAACTATATCCATATTTTTTTAAAATATATAGATCGAGATTTCAACAAGTAGATTTTGAAATATAAGTAAAACAAGTTTTCAAAATAATTACGGTTTTGCACCTAGGAATCCAAAAGGATTTCTTAAAATTTAGTATTTTTAAAAATATGGAAAAAACTTTATAAATCTTGTAAAAAGATTTAAATTATATTTGAGTTGTATAAATAAATTTTCAAATGATAGAAAAGTCATTTTGGTCAATATAACTTTAAAAACACTATTCACGGCACTATTTGCAGCGGTTTTCAATAACTTTTAATATATAACTTTAGCCTTAACAATTCTTTTCAAAATCTTTTATAAATATTTTTAAAGGAATAACTAAGAGTTTTAAAGATGATTTGAAGATTTAATTATTTATTTAAAAGGATTTAAATAAAAGAATTAAAGAAAAGTTGTTATAAGCAATTGTTTTAATTTTGGCTCTAATAATCCGAGGAGTACGCCTGTTTTTCTATTTGTGAGATCTAGTTGATGTGCTTAAACTAGAAGATGTTCAGGAGAAACAAACACCCTGGCTCTCCTGGTCTTACCTAGGCGAGGGATAGATAAGGTCGAAATGTGATAAACGAGTTAAGTATAAAAGATTAATTTCCCAACTTTAAACAACTTGGGTTGTATGGAGATAATCTTCTTATAATTGATATTAAATTTCGAGAAGGGAACACGTACTACTCATATGAATTTAAAAGGTGATTGTACTTGTTGAATATGAAAATTGGCATCAAGGATTGCTTGTTGATAATCTCTAGGTAGCTCCCAAGATAGATAAATAGCAGTGGTCCCACGTTTTGCAAATCTTCCAAACACAAGGATGATTCGCTGCTAATCCTACGGGTAATTTTCGACAAGATGTGGTAGAAAAATACTTTCGACATCTAATTTCGAGACAACTTGTAACGCCCCGGAAATTTTCGTTCTTCGAAAATCCGACATCGATACTCACTTTATCGACTGCCGAGAAATCAAAGGCCGAAAACCGAGATGTTATGGGTTTTTAAAAAGAATTTGAGAAAAGAAAAAGAAAGAAGAAGATAGAAATAGAGAAAACAGAGAAAAAGAAAATTTGAAAATAGAACGGATAGAACAGAAACAACAGAACAACAACAGAATCTCACAATTCGCAGCGGAACAACATATAATAATAAATGAATAATCTTTAAACAAAGGACTATATCAGTTATTACATTATCATCATATTACATCACATCATATCATCAGAGTGTACAACAACATACATCAACAAACAGCGGAAAAAGAAATACTATATAAACTAGTAATACGCCATGCCATCCAGCTTGCCTCCAGCAACTCCAGGATATCCTGAATATCCTGATAAACCTAACTCTTAACTGCCCGTGTGGAAATTGGTGGGCACCCAGAGTTTAGGAAGGAAAACAATAAACTCCGAGTCAGTCATGTGACTGGTGTGAGAACTCAAAACAGTTTATTTACTTTAAAATCAAAATAGAGGAATATTTTAAATCAATTCGCAATGCTTTTAAAAATGAGACTACCATAAGGCCTCCCGCACACACACACATGCAAACGCAGAATCGGAGGAGATTTCTCCTTATGATAGTCAAAGATGCTTGATACGCATTTAAAATAATATTTGATATTATTATTAGTGCATAGTGTAGAGGAAAATCATTTCGAAAATAAAGATATAAATCTTAGCCAACATACGACCATTATCGTATGCCTACTATAGCTACTATCCAAACAGTGGTGACCACCATAAGTGAATAGCAGGTTCTACAACTAATACCGTAAAAGTTTCGTATTGGGAATTGGATTTCCAACAAATGGTCAGGCCAAGGAACTTCCCATTGCCACATGAGAATGCCTCTGGATGGACATCCCCGAGAACCAAACCGGATCTCTACCAACACAAGGCCGGGTTACTCCTAACTGAGTAACAACTGACCGAATATGCCATCCCCCGGTCCTTTGGGACCTTTTCACCGAGCGCTCGTAATCAATTCACACAATCATAAAGTGTTTTCAACATGAGTAAGTATCTGGGCTCCATACCATGATACCACCCTTTTCCAGAAGGAAATGGACACATCCTAAAGGGTGCTACCCCTCATAACCTTGCTGCTTCTTTCCTGTTTTGACCATTCACGGGGTGTGAGGCTCGACGAAGTCACGTCCACAAAAACATACTTTATACAAAAGCCATGCTTTGGGTCAACAAATGATCAACACAATGATCACAAGGATAGACGATCAAATAAATGATCCTATCACAAATAATCAACACAATGATCATTTCAGCATCACTCAGCATGTCACATTACCAAACTGGGAATATATTGCTGATAACTTCAACTATATAACCTTTGAGCACATACGTCTCAAAGAAGGGTGTTAAGCAAAGAATAAATTCTCCGCCACCAACAGAAATATATTTGAAAGAAATCGGCTTTATATCTCAACTTGTAGTGTCAGGCATACAATCCATACAAGTCTGTTCCGGGATCGAACAAAACCGAAGGCACTTACAAAGAAGTCCTTGCAATCCGGATATCCACAATCCTGATCGAATTCACCATCACATATGGAGAACTCTATACCGGAGCAACTCGGTGCAGAGTCAATCGATAGTTCATCCTATCGCTCTCGCAAATATCCGGTCTTCAACACCGATCTTCAATGCAATTCACAACGACGTATCACATATTCGGAATGGGTTATACGACCCCATGGTCCTTTCCCGGTTAACCCGAATAGTGAGCGCTTATTCAAAAATAAGTGTGCATTCAAATTCAATCCATTCACATCAAATACCCATTCAAAGGGAAATACTGATAGTCGGTTATTGAACTATCAATTGATATGCACACATCACCAGATTCCAAATAATTTTCCAAATTATTTATTTTCCAAAATATCTTTACAAGATATATAATTTCAACACTTCAAAAATAAATCAATATTTATTTTTAACAAGTTTCACTTTCACATATAAATTCCTTAGTGAATTTATATTCCAAAATATTCATGCATATACGTTTTCAATTATCCATTTCAATTTATCTTCAAAAAAAAAAATTCTAATTATTCACTTCATATTGGAAAACATTTCCATACTTATTATTCATAAGTAATTCACAAAACTTTTTATTTTCAACCTTGGAAAATATTCAATATACTTAAATCGAATTAAGTATATAATTCATTCTTTAAGGAAATCATTCACTTAAACATATTTATTTGGGCCGAAACGAATGTTGCGTAAAACATCGTTACGACAACCCAAAATCACTAGTATAGGGATTCGAAATTAAAATAGATATATAAATCCCAATACTATTCAAAACATTTCCTTTCAGAAATCATTTACTATAACAACAGTGTTATAGTCCACTATTTCCTTTTATTTCTCGAAAACGTCTATTTCAACAATAAATGTTGAAATCTATGGTTTCGAATCTCAACACATTTAAAACATCGTTAGATCGTTTTAATTCAATTTAAAACATCAAATCTAAACCATTTTCTTTAACGTGTTATTCACTATTCAAAAACGTGAATAAACTTCGTTAACAAATCTCATTCTTTTATTCATTTTAATTCAAAGGATTTTTCACTATTCAAAAATGTGAATATAACTCCATTAATAGGTTTCAACAATTTTCTTATCAAAATAAGTCATTTGTGAATTTATAAAACAACGTTTATAAATTCCATTTTATTTATTTTATAACAACTTCCTTTTATAAATTCCTTTATTAACCTATTCCAGTTTATAACTTAATCATAAACTAAAAGTTCATATTATAAGTTAAATCCTTATAAAACGATTATTTTACAAAATCGTTCCTTTAAAAGCTTTCCAAATCATAAATCTTATAACTTATAAGATTCCTATTTAACCAATCTATTCTTCAAATAATTTCACCAAATTTATAAATCTTACTATTTATAAATTTCTTTTATAACTTCACAGTTTATAATTCCATAAATTTCATTTATTTATGAAATTCATTTTCACTTCATTCAAACACTTATAAAAACTCGTTTTATAATGTCAATATTTCAATTTATAAATATCCATTTATAAATCTCTTAATATAAATCAATTTATATTATTCTTTTAAAACGTCTTTAAATTCCTTTATAATTTCACCATTTTGATTTATAAAATAATCAAATTTTATAAATCCTATATTTAAACTTTTATAATATATTCAAAAATCCAATTTAACTATTTTATAAGGTCATTAATTCATATTTCTCAAAAATCAGCTTTTAACTATATTTCACAAAAACTATAATTTTTATAACTTTAAAAATTGTAACGTTATTTATTTATAATGGATCAATTCCAAAAATATAGTATATTTTCAAAATCACTTTTAAAATCATTTTAAAATCCCAAAATCTGGGTCCAATGATGCTACACACCAAATAGTCAATCACGACTACAACGATCCATCATATATCGTATATGATAATCAATCAAATATCAAAATATCTGAAATCAAATAAAAACTGTTGAGGAATCCTGTTGGATCCCTCCAACCTGTTTCCTGCATCCAAAAACATTAGCACAATACCAATTTCGCTCCAGTACGAAATTATCGCGGTACATGTTTTTATTAAATATTATCCGCTTAATAACGGCGTAATAGGGTCTCATCCGCTAAACAAAAAATGCGGGAAATCAACAACTGCAATATATACATATGCCAATATATATATATTGATATTATATATAATACCAATTTCACTGTTTATGAAATATTCGCGGTATATGTTTTTAATAAATAACATCCGCTTACTAACGGCGTATAATGTCTATTTTAACAATCAATAGATATCAATCATCATTCAAACATGCATTCAAATATTTTAAATCTAACTGTTTAAAATAAAATCGAAACCGATTCGATTGAGTGAGAAATTCTCACCTTGGTTTTAATTTCCGTTTTAGCGATTTATTTCGAATAAAATTAAACGCGCGTTTAATTTTACCCGAAATTCTCACTAACTCCAAACGACTCCAAACCAACTCCATCGCGTAGTGCTCGTCCATACGATTCCAACGCAACTGAGTTTGCATTTTTTCGACCTCGTATGAAAAAGTTATGAATTATTGAAGTTTACACAATTTTTTATATAACAATTACAACATAAATTTTAATTTATCTCAACACACTTGCTTCTGGGCCATTGGATCTAGCTCCATCATCATCAGACCGTGCGCGCACCTTCTTCCCCATCATCACGCAAATTACCCAGTAAAAGAACACGCACACTCAAACCCATTTCAATAAATTAGGGTTTACATTTTCAACTCCAACACTTGACGAATCTTCATCAAACTACCACCACGTCGAAGCTCTCGACTCATGCTAGGTTCGGCCCCAGCCTTGGCCAACTCGGCCTGCACATGTACATGGAAAGTCGTGCCAAACCTGTAGCGAACAGCCACCCCTAGCTTCCTCTCCGTTGCACCATTTCCGATCATCACCGTTGAAAACGTAGTACTCGAGGAGATCTTCAACTTTGTAGTTGAACTTTCTTGCTAATTCTTGATGGATTTGGAGAAATCAAGGGATGTAGGTTGCGAATTTCTGGCCATTCACTTATTAGGGCCGGCTACAAATTGGAATTAGGGTTTTTATCTTTTTTTTTTATATAAAATTATGAAAGGTAGGGGCTATTTATAAGGAACGAGCGACACTATTCATCCCGGAAATTCCGAACTCCGATTTAGACGCCGTAACCAGCGTTTCTAAGGTTTACCCCGCGTTCCGGACACAATGGAACAGGTTTCGGAAGCTAATTCGGAAGTATGTGCGAGTTATGGCAACAAACGCTCAATTTAAATTAAACCGATTTAAATCGATTTCTAGGCGTTTTAATTTGTACCGGACAAACGGTAAATCCAATTGACTTGAAATTTGAAACTTTACAATAATATCACATTACGGATCCGATGAAACTGGTTTCGTCGAAATCCGAGACTTTTTGAAAAATGGCTATTTTGACTCGCCAAGTTTAAATTAAAAATAATTCGATGCGTTTCGAGCTGCCACGATCAAACGATAACTCCGATTGACACGAAAATTGAAATCCGATAATAACTAACTATTACGGACCCAATGGAACTGGTTTCGTTCAATTCTGAGACTGTTCAAAAATTGGCTATTTTACAGTCGATAATTAAATATTAAAATATTCAATTTTCACAATTTAACTTTTAATTCGATTTTAAAAGTTCTAAAATATTTCTATAACTCCAGTATGATTAAATAAAATTTTCCAAATTATTTTCAATCATTTTTAACTCAATTTTTAATTATTTCCATAATTTAACATATTAAATTATTGTTTTAATTATCTAATTAAATCCAAAAATTCAAATAAAAATTTATTTGACTTAAAAATTCACTTATTAACATTTAAAATTAATTAAATATTCAAATTTAAATTAATAAAAATTCTGGGTCGTTACAATCTTTCCCCCTTAAAAGAATTTCGTCCTCGAAATTACAAGTAAGAAAATTACAGAATCTATTAATTTTCCCAAAATTTATAATTAAACTTCTTACCATACTTTACTAAGTTTTCAAATCATACTTAGTTATCTTTTCAAAAACAACTACCTATTGTTTAACTTTCAACTTCAAAATCAAAGTTGAAGTTTTCAAAATTTTCCCAATTTTCTCAAAAATTTTCTAACGCCTTAAATTTTCGGAAAAATTCGCCATAGTCTCCTTTGCGCGGCTCGATCCGAAAAAAAAAATGACAGTATATATATCACAAATATACATCTCATCAAGTAATGAGGCATCCCGAAGGGAAAAAAGTGTAAAAGTGCGATATTTAATCCGAGATATGTACCTTATATTTTATTAGCAAGCATATACGGCTAATATAGCGCTAAAGCGAACTCCAAATGCGAAGCAAACGCGATCCGCACCTACTAAACTCAACAAACAACATGAGAACATGCATATATGAAAATAATCTCAATATACAACATATATCTCCATATCAACTATATATGCCAACATAGCAATGCATTCAATAGCAATATATATTCAACCATCAACCAACTAACATCCATATCCAATAAACATTCATTCATATTCTCATTCATATTTAATGAATTGGTTTTCACTCTAAATCATATTTGATTTATTAACATTGGATTTACTAACATTCATTCTCAATTCAATTAGTTTACATTTACTAATTAAATCCAATTCACTTTCAATTCTATTCAAATTTATTTACTCCAAATTTGAATTCAATTACATAGCTTCCAATTTCATTAACACTTAATGAATTATATACAATCAATTAACAATCATATAACAACCAAAGTATATTAATTTCAACCAAATTCCTTTGCTTATATTCATTCATTTTTTTATTCAACTTCTAATAACATTAGATTTTAATGAATCAACACTTATATTCATTATTTTATTTAATCCATTTGATTATTTACAACTCATATTCATAAATATATTAACTTCTTATATATATAAGTTTATTTCACAATTGTAAATCACTTTAATTATACTTCAATTCTTATAATTCTTTTACTTATACAATTATTCTTTAATTTAGATTATTCAAACAACCTAACAATCAACTTACATACAATTTAATAATTTTGAAAAATTATTTCTTTATATATAAAATATAATCAAGGCAAAATTATTTCATTTACCCAATTAAAACAATACTGTGCCGAATTGTTCTATTCAAGTGTTTAGAAACCCCTTCGGCATAGTTTGACTGACCGTGCTGACGAAGGTTCATATGCCACTCAATAAACCAATCATCACAATACAAAACAATTTCATATTCACTAACAAATACGCTCTCATAGCTATTATTACACTCAAACTCATTCTAGAGTACTACTGACTCTATCTCTAATGAGTAATACCCAACAGAACCATGGTTGTCGCTTAACCATCAGCTCTGATACCAAATGTAACGCCCCGGAAATTTTCGTTCTTCGAAAATCCGACATCGATACTCACTTTATCGACTGCCGAGAAATCAAAGGCCGAAAACCGAGATGTTATGGGTTTTTAAAAAGAATTTGAGAAAAGAAAAAGAAAGAAGAAGATAGAAATAGAGAAAACAGAGAAAAAGAAAATTTGAAAATAGAACGGATAGAACAGAAACAACAGAACAACAACAGAATCTCACAATTCGCAGCGGAACAACATATAATAATAAATGAATAATCTTTAAACAAAGGACTATATCAGTTATTACATTATCATCATATTACATCACATCATATCATCAGAGTGTACAACAACATACATCAACAAACAGCGGAAAAAGAAATACTATATAAACTAGTAATACGCCATGCCATCCAGCTTGCCTCCAGCAACTCTAGGATATCCTGAATATCCTGATAAACCTAACTCTTAACTGCCCGTGTGGAAATTGGTGGGCACCCAGAGTCTAGGAAGGAAAACAATAAACTCCGAGTCAGTCATGTGACTGGTGTGAGAACTCAAAACAGTTTATTTACTTTAAAATCAAAATAGAGGAATATTTTAAATCAATCCGCAATGCTTTTAAAAATGAGACTACCATAAGGCCTCCCGCACACACACACATGCAAACGCAGAATCGGAGGAGATTTCTCCTTATGATAGTCAAAGATGCTTGATACGCATTTAAAATAATATTTGATATTATTATTAGTGCATAGTGTAGAGGAAAATCATTTCGAAAATAAAGATATAAATCTTAGCCAACATACGACCATTATCGTATGCCTACTATAGCTACTATCCAAACAGTGGTGACCACCATAAGTGAATAGCAGGTTCTACAACTAATACCGTAAAAGTTTCGTATTGGGAATTGGATTTCCAACAAATGGTCAGGCCAAGGAACTTCCCATTGCCACATGAGAATGCCTCTGGATGGACATCCCCGAGAACCAAACCGGATCTCTACCAACACAAGGCCGGGTTACTCCTAACTGAGTAACAACTGACCGAATATGCCATCCCCCGGTCCTTTGGGACCTTTTCACCGAGCGCTCGTAATCAATTCACACAATCATAAAGTGTTTTCAACATGAGTAAGTATCTGGGCTCCATACCATGATACCACCCTTTTCCAGAAGGAAATGGACACATCCTAAAGGGTGCTACCCCTCATAACCTTGCTGCTTCTTTCCTGTTTTGACCATTCACGGGGTGTGAGGCTCGACGAAGTCACGTCCACAAAAACATACTTTATACAAAAGCCATGCTTTGGGTCAACAAATGATCAACACAATGATCACAAGGATAGACGATCAAATAAATGATCCTATCACAAATAATCAACACAATGATCATTTCAGCATCACTCAGCATGTCACATTACCAAACTGGGAATATATTGCTGATAACTTCAACTATATAACCTTTGAGCACATACGTCTCAAAGAAGGGTGTTAAGCAAAGAATAAATTCTCCGCCACCAACAGAAATATATTTGAAAGAAATCGGCTTTATATCTCAACTTGTAGTGTCAGGCATACAATCCATACAAGTCTGTTCCGGGATCGAACAAAACCGAAGGCACTTACAAAGAAGTCCTTGCAATCCGGATATCCACAATCCTGATCGGATTCACCATCACATATGGAGAACTCTATACCGGAGCAACTCGGTGCAGAGTCAATCGATAGTTCATCCTATCGCTCTCGCAAATATCCGGTCTTCAACACCGATCTTCAATGCAATTCACAACGACGTATCACATATTCGGAATGGGTTATACGACCCCATGGTCCTTTCCCGGTTAACCCGAATAGTGAGCGCTTATTCAAAAATAAGTGTGCATTCAAATTCAATCCATTCACATCAAATACCCATTCAAAGGGAAATACTGATAGTCGGTTATTGAACTATCAATTGATATGCACACATCACCAGATTCCAAATAATTTTCCAAATTATTTATTTTCCAAAATATCTTTACAAGATATATAATTTCAACACTTCAAAAATAAATCAATATTTATTTTTAACAAGTTTCACTTTCACATATAAATTCCTTAGTGAATTTATATTCCAAAATATTCATGCATATACGTTTTCAATTATCCATTTCAATTTATCTTCAAAAAAAAAAATTCTAATTATTCACTTCATATTGGAAAACATTTCCATACTTATTATTCATAAGTAATTCACAAAACTTTTTATTTTCAACCTTGGAAAATATTCAATATACTTAAATCGAATTAAGTATATAATTCATTCTTTAAGGAAATCATTCACTTAAACATATTTATTTGGGCCGAAACGAATGTTGCGTAAAACATCGTTACGACAACCCAAAATCACTAGTATAGGGATTCGAAATTAAAATAGATATATAAATCCCAATACTATTCAAAACATTTCCTTTCGGAAATCATTTACTATAACAACAGTGTTATAGTCCACTATTTCCTTTTATTTCTCGAAAACGTCTATTTCAACAATAAATGTTGAAATCTATGGTTTCGAATCTCAACACATTTAAAACATCGTTAGATCGTTTTAATTCAATTTAAAACATCAAATCTAAACCATTTTCTTTAACGTGTTATTCACTATTCAAAAACGTGAATAAACTTCGTTAACAAATCTCATTCTTTTATTCATTTTAATTCAAAGGATTTTTCACTATTCAAAAATGTGAATATAACTCCATTAATAGGTTTCAACAATTTTCTTATCAAAATAAGTCGTTTGTGAATTTATAAAACAACGTTTATAAATTCCATTTTATTTATTTTATAACAACTTCCTTTTATAAATTCCTTTATTAACCTATTCCAGTTTATAACTTAATCATAAACTAAAAGTTCATATTATAAGTTAAATCCTTATAAAACGATTATTTTACAAAATCGTTCCTTTAAAAGCTTTCCAAATCATAAATCTTATAACTTATAAGATTCCTATTTAACCAATCTATTCTTCAAATAATTTCACCAAATTTATAAATCTTACTATTTATAAATTTCTTTTATAACTTCACAGTTTATAATTCCATAAATTTCATTTATTTATGAAATTCATTTTCACTTCATTCAAACACTTATAAAAACTCGTTTTATAATGTCAATATTTCAATTTATAAATATCCATTTATAAATCTCTTAATATAAATCAATTTATATTATTCTTTTAAAACGTCTTTAAATTCCTTTATAATTTCACCATTTTGATTTATAAAATAATCAAATTTTATAAATCCTATATTTAAACTTTTATAATATATTCAAAAATCCAATTTAACTATTTTGTAAGGTCATTAATTCATATTTCTCAAAAATCAGCTTTTAACTATATTTCACAAAAACTATAATTTTTATAACTTTAAAAATTGTAACGTTATTTATTTATAATGGATCAATTCCAAAAATATAGTATATTTTCAAAATCACTTTTAAAATCATTTTAAAATCCCAAAATCTGGGTCCAATGATGCTACACACCAAATAGTCAATCACGACTACAACGATCCATCATATATCGTATATGATAATCAATCAAATATCAAAATATCTGAAATCAAATAAAAACTGTTGAGGAATCCTGTTGGATCCCTCCAACCTGTTTCCTGCATCCAAAAACATTAGCACAATACCAATTTCGCTCCAGTACGAAATTATCGCGGTACATGTTTTTATTAAATATTATCCGCTTAATAACGGCGTAATAGGGTCTCATCCGCTAAACAAAAAATGCGGGAAATCAACAACTGCAATATATACATATGCCAATATATATATATTGATATTATATATAATACCAATTTCACTGTTTATGAAATATTCGCGGTATATGTTTTTAATAAATAACATCCGCTTACTAACGGCGTATAATGTCTATTTTAACAATCAATAGATATCAATCATCATTCAAACATGCATTCAAATATTTTAAATCTAACTATTTAAAATAAAATCGAAACCGATTCGATTGAGTGAGAAATTCTCACCTTGGTTTTAATTTCCGTTTTAGCGATTTATTTCGAATAAAATTAAACGCGCGTTTAATTTTACCCGAAATTCTCACTAACTCCAAACGACTCCAAACCAACTCCATCGCGTAGTGCTCGTCCATACGATTCCAACGCAACTGAGTTTGCATTTTTTCGACCTCGTATGAAAAAGTTATGAATTATTGAAGTTTACACAATTTTTTATATAACAATTACAACATAAATTTTAATTTATCTCAACACACTTGCTTCTGGGCCATTGGATCTAGCTCCATCATCATCAGACCGTGCGCGCACCTTCTTCCCCATCATCACGCAAATTACCCAGTAAAAGAACACGCACACTCAAACCCATTTCAATAAATTAGGGTTTACATTTTCAACTCCAACACTTGACGAATCTTCATCAAACTACCACCACGTCGAAGCTCTCGACTCATGCTAGGTTCGGCCCCAGCCTTGGCCAACTCGGCCTGCACATGTACATGGAAAGTCGTGCCAAACCTGTAGCGAACGGCCACCCCTAGCTTCCTCTCCGTTGCACCATTTCCGATCATCACCGTTGAAAACGTAGTACTCGAGGAGATCTTCAACTTTGTAGTTGAACTTTCTTGCTAATTCTTGATGGATTTGGAGAAATCAAGGGATGTAGGTTGCGAATTTCTGGCCATTCACTTATTAGGGCCGGCTACAAATTGGAATTAGGGTTTTTATCTTTTTTTTTTTATATAAAATTATGAAAGGTAGGGGCTATTTATAAGGAACGAGCGACACTATTCATCCCGGAAATTCCGAACTCTGATTTAGACGCCGTAACCAGCGTTTCTAAGGTTTACCCCGCGTTCCGGACACAATGGAACAGGTTTCGGAAGCTAATTCGGAAGTATGTGCGAGTTATGGCAACAAACGCTCAATTTAAATTAAACCGATTTAAATCGATTTCTAGGCGTTTTAATTTGTACCGGACAAACGGTAAATCCAATTGACTTGAAATTTGAAACTTTACAATAATATCACATTACGGATCCGATGAAACTGGTTTCATCGAAATCCGAGACTTTTTGAAAAATGGCTATTTTGACTCGCCAAATTTAAATTAAAAATAATTCGATGCGTTTCGAGCTGCCACGATCAAACGATAACTCCGATTGACACGAAAATTGAAATCCGATAATAACTAACTATTACGGACCCAATGGAACTGGTTTCGTTCAATTCTGAGACTGTTCAAAAATTGGCTATTTTACAGTCGATAATTAAATATTAAAATATTCAATTTTCACAATTTAACTTTTAATTCGATTTTAAAAGTTCTAAAATATTTCTATAACTCTAGTATGATTAAATAAAATTTTCCAAATTATTTTCAATCATTTTTAACTCAATTTTTAATTATTTCCATAATTTAACATATTAAATTATTGTTTTAATTATCTAATTAAATCCAAAAATTCAAATAAAAATTTATTTGACTTAAAAATTCACTTATTAACATTTAAAATTAATTAAATATTCAAATTTAAATTAATAAAAATTCTGGGTCGTTACACAACTTGTATGGACGAATGTCTAACGTTGCATTTCTTGGCCATATTGATTAATTTCTATGAACATATCATCTGTTTGGTGGCGGAGAAGGAAACTTCTCTTATCTTAACACCCTTTCTTGAGACCTGCGAGCTCAGAAGTTATATATTTGTAGAAATCGATAGGGTGATTGTGAAACGACAAAGTGGCATTCAAAGTGGAATATATTTTATGAAAAGGTAATCATTACCTTAAAGCCTCACACCCGAAAATAGTGAAACAGGGGATGCTTTAAGGCTAAGTGGCTCACAACCAATCAAGGTATGAAGTCACCTTCTAGATCAATAAAATTTCCGCCTGCTATAATGTTGGGTTTAAACTAATTTGTGTACGCTGTGAGACATCCCAAAAAGGTCGAGAACGGCCGAATGATGTAATACTTGGTGTTGTTTATGTAAATTTCGAATAGGTCGGTCTTAATTCGCATGAGGACCAACATAGGGGCCTCGGATGCATTCCTTTAGAAAATGCACTATATGGGAGGTAGTCTCTTACCTCGCTATTCAGTTGGAAATCCAATCTCCAATAAGTGCCTTCGGTTTTGTTTTGTAGAACCTTAAATGATTAGGTCCAAAATTTAATATGATAATAATTTCAGCTAAGATTCATAAGTTTACTTTCAAATTTTTTTAAAAGAATGTCATTGAAAATAATATTACCAAATTTCCACATAAAAATGTTTTGGTTATCATAAGGTAAAAATCCATTCAGTGTTTGTGTGCGGTGTGGTCTCAAGAGGTATCTTTTGTTTTGAAACACTCGCATTCTGAGTTTCTCACCCCAGTCCCATGATTGATCCGGAGTTTATTTCTTTTTCCATAAGTTGGGTGCCCTATTTATTTGGGCAGCTTAGTAGTCAGGTTTAGTTAGAAGAAATCTGGAAGAGCTCAAAGCATGGAGCTAAAAGATTCTTCAATAGACTATTACCTCTTTCCCACCACGCTTGTGTATTATCATGTTCCGCTTTTCTATGGACAAAGATTTAAAACTATCCATGTCTAACTCTGACAAATGTATTTTAAATTTCCACTATAAGATTTTGTATACTGAAATAATATATGTTATTCCATTCATGGAATATTCTGTTCTATGTCTATTTTTCCTTTTACCCTTAAGGAACCACCTCTCCGGCACTCAGATTTACGACATGTGAATACCAAGGATGTATTAGTGTTGATTTCTAAGGGTCAAAGAAACAGTCCTGTAACGACCCAAAATTTAATCGATATTTAAATGAATATTTAATTATATATTTAAATAATTAGTAAATGAACTTTTATTAACAAATAAAAGTATTTTAAATAATAACTAATGATAATAAAATCATTTTCAAAATTTGTTTACCTATATATATAGTTCATAGAGAAATAGAAAATGAAATTGAAAATTATTTTTCGACATATTTATTTTTCATTGGTTAAAAGTTATTCAAAATGTCATAACACTATTGTAAACACACATGCACATTTTATAAATGATTTTAACATGGTGTATACATGAATATATGCATGTACATATTAGCCCACTTAAGCATATTAACATATAAGTTAAAATAAGATTTTATTCAATAAATCTATATATACATAACATATATAAAATGCTCTTTTTTCAACACATGGAACAAGGGCATGGCATGAGTAGTGCATGAGATGGAGGGAGAGTTCAAGTGAGGACAATTGTGAGGGGGGGTATGGAGAGGCATGCATATGTATATATTTTATAAGCACATATATAATTTTTAATTATTTTCCTAAGCCTATATATTCCTCCTAACTCTCATTTTTCTCATTTTACAATCTCCTTCTCTATTAACCAAATTCCTAAGAACTTAAGCAAATATCTAGGGCTTCCTCTTCATAATTTTTTTTAAAAAAATCGCTTCAGTTGGCTTAAATCTCCTCTTTGTTTAAAAAATATTTCTACATCTTCTATAACACTTCTCTTCCAAACTACTAGCAACCATCCACCCAACCATCATATGGCCGAGCCCAACAAGGCCTAGGCCGAACCCATAGCCACTTGGCTGAACCTATTTCAAGTGTTCGAGCAACCAAAGTTTCTGTTTTTGCAAGTTTCTAAAGTGTTTAAAAGTTTTGGAAAAAGTTCATCTTGAATTTAAAAAGTTTAGGTGAGTAAAACTCTTGTTTTTGGAAAATAAAAATACTTGATTTTGTGTATGCTATGAAAATATAGTGGTTGTTATGCTTAATTATCATTTTGTTATGATGACTTAAGATTATAAGTTTGAGTTTGGATTTGTACTTTGGTTGTTAAATGATAAGTTTGGATATAGATTTGTGAATGATCGGTTATGATATGATATTAGTGTGTTTATGATTTGAAAACGAAAGCTCTGTTTCTATATTTGGATTTTTGAAATGCTTTTTCCAGGTTTTCAACTTTGTTCAAGCTTTCAAAACTTTTCCATCTATGTTTTCAAACATGTAGTAGCTAGAGTTAAAGTGAAGTATTCACCTAGAAATTAATTCTAGCAAACTGTGCTCATAGCAATAGTCTCTATGAATGTAATTCGAAAAATTTCACGATTCCAAGTTTTAAACGGTTTTCTCTTGGATTGTTTTTGAAAACTCATTTCAAATTAATTAAGTTAAAAGCTTAATTTTTAATTATCTAACAAGTTATTTATTTAATTTATTAATTTGGACAATTATCATTTAATTATTTAATTAAGTAATTAGTTTAAGTAATTAGAGTTTAAGAAATTATCAACTAAGTTAAATATTTTTAATTAAGTAAGTTTTTAAATATTGATTAATTAAGAGAAAAGAAAATAAATTTTTATTTAATCAATTTAAATTACTTTAATTAATTATGGTTAGTTATTTGATTAATTATGATTTAATTAAGGGGCAATTACCTACTTAATTATAGTTTAATTTCTTAAATGAAGGTTATGTAAATTAAAGCTTAATTATGAAAAACTTTACATTAATTAAGGATTAAAATATAATTTTTGATTTAATTACGATTTATTAAGTTTAATCAAATATTAAGCTTATGATTTAATTAAAGTTTATTTATTTTAAAGTTTCTTTTCAAACTTCATCAGTTATTTATTTTAATCGACTTTCTTTTTTAAGTAAATTTTTTTAAAACCAAGGCTCTCTTATCCATGCTATTAAGTAGCCAAATGAATTAAAGTAATTGTAATGAAACATTCACATATTTTATTAGAATTAATTCAACTTATTCTTATCACAAATACCGCACTTCGGGAACTATTAAGATTTAATTCATTGATTGATTGATTGCTCCAAACGCTGCAATGAAGCCAAATTTGAAAATCTCCTCACCACTAGAATCTAACCACCTCCATTGAGGATTGGTTGGGGATAAGACGTTTGCACTCTGGGTTATGCATGCACTTGCGCATGTTCATTGAGACAAAGAATTTTTTCCAAACAAAATTTCAAAACCATTGATTTGAAAATAATTTTTCAAATGGATTTTTAGTTAAGCTGTTAAGGAAATTTTCTTGATAATCCTGCCCGTTGAATACAAAAACCATCAGTTTCGCATTGAAAAGAATATTTCCCTCACTCAACGGTGGAGTTGCGAAGTCCACCATAAGGTATAATTTTATTTGGGAGATAGAAGAGAATTCTCTGTACCATAAAATGGAGGCCCTATAGGTCTATTTACAACATCAGATGCTACAGAATATCTTCTTAATATATTTCTATGAACCAGGTTTTGTTTGTTAATTAGATCCATTGACCTGGTTAAATAGCAATTCATTTAACCATTATCAATATGGCAAGTCCTCTAGTTATTAATCAATATTAATAATTTAGCCTGCCATACAATATTTATTATCTGATATATATAATCTTAACCTATATAAATTTAAAAAAATGTAATAGTTATGTAACATCCTAAATTATTAATTAAAATAAAAAATATATTTTAAACCTTTGGAATTTAATTTGAAAACTAAATTGGAAAAAAATCTTTAAAACAAATTAAATAAGTGAAAATCATATATAAATAAATTCCAATTTTATTTTGAGTTGAAAATATTGAAATAATGAATGTTTTAAAAAGTCGTCTAAATTTAAAATCTTATACATATGTACTTTTCATATATGAGTAAATTGAATACATATTGAAAATTAATGTAAATTACTTAGGATATGAGTGAATATAACAAATGGACATAAATGCTTGTGTTTCAAGTTTAAAATTGAAATGTAGATTTATAATAAGTATTTTAAAAAAAATAAGTAGCATTTAAAAATTATTAAGATATAATATATGTAATGTATATTGGTTAAATTCTTTTAACATTGTATATATATATACATACAAATGAATAAAGGAATACATTTTTTTAAAAGTGTATATCATATAAAAAAATAAAGTTTATAAATTTATTTTGTCTTGTAAAAAAATCACACATGTAAACATACATGAACATGTGAGAATGGAGTAGAGTAATCAACAAAATTGAAAGCTTATGATTTTCTTTTTACAAATGGCACAAACCATCATTACTTTAATAAATTAATCATATAAAAAATTTCAAAAAAAAATTCACCTTCCCAATTCAAATTTTTAAACCTCCAAATCTCTGAAGTTCAGTAACCAAAAAGGATTTTGCAATCTTAACTTCAACACTCAAGCAAGAAAAAAAATCAGAAAAAAGAGAGAAGAAACTGCCTATCTTCTTCTTCAATTCAAAAGTAAAATTTGAAGTGTTTTCTTAAGCATCAAACTGTAGTGATACATTCATCTCTCAGGTAAGTTTTGTTTTAAACTTTATAGTTTATAAAAAAATTATGATTTTTAAATCAATTTTTAACACAAACAAAGTTTAAACTGCAGATTTGCTTTAAAACAAGTGTTTCAAGTTTCTGGCCAGTGCAAAGTATTTCTAGAAGGAATTTTTAAGGCAAGTAACTTTTTTTTTTGAATTTGAAGTTATAATCTATAATAAAACAAGGAATTTAATACAATAATATCTAAATCTGTTGCAGGAAGAATCAAGACCAAAGCTTTATTCTATTTCTCGTTTTCAAGTTTCAGAAGAAGAAAAAGTAGCTTCTCTGTTCTATTAAAAATCCTAACTGTAAGTTAATAAAAAATTGTTGTTATTGATTAATTAAATGCATAAATACAACCAAGAATAATCATAGATCTGTAACCATCATTTGCAGATCTAAAACCCCAAAAATGAAAGTAGGAAAAGTAAGGAAGTTGCCAAGCTTCATCTCTGTTTTGAAACTGTCAGGAACTTCTGAAAATATGTGAGTAAACCCTTGTATTTCTTCAATCTTTTGTTGCTGTGGGAATGCTTGGATGATGTAGGAAAACCTAATCTTTGTTTTGCATGCAAGAATCTTGGTATATGATTGAATTTCTGGTCTGTGCATATTGATTTGTACAGGGATACAAATCCCTGTTTAGCTTCAGGATATATAAAAAGACCTTGTCAAACCCCAACTTTTTGTTTCTAGCTGTGGATAGATTAAAGTGTTAAAATGGAAATTGTTCAGATACACTTAAATTGAATTTGAAAAATATTTGTATGGACCAAAATCAAGGATGCATGCCTGGGGATATATTTTTTTCTTCCCTGTTTCCTTAATTCTCTGATTTACAGTATAAACTATGGCCAATCCAATCTTCTCTCCCTCATTTCTTCTGAAAAATAAATTGGAACAAGTTGAAGTTTTGTTTTTGAACCTGTACTATGTTCCAATAACAACTCAACGCATGATTTTTTTGTGATTTCCTTTTTACTGGAAACTGAGTTACAGGTTTACAAAGTAACCCACATCAAAAATTTAAATCTCTCTCTTCCTCTTTACTTCTGAAAAGGAATGTAAAACGAGTAAAATAAAATATTGTTTAAACCAGTATTACATTTCAGTAATGAATTAAAGCAGGTTTTATATAGTTCTTTTTCTGGAAATTATAAAACACCTACCATTCAAACTTTTCAAGAAATTCAAACTTCACGAATTTTAACTTCAATAACACTATGTGAATCCCCTTGAAAAATGATGATTTTTGAAACCAAAATGCAAAATTTTCATTGAGTCATCATGAGGTTTTTGGGATGGTCCGAAAAATGAACATATTTCAAATTCCAGCAACCAAGATGATCGTGGCCCTCGAGTTCGACGAGGCGATGATAGTTTGAGTATTATAGATCACCAGAAAAATACTAGTTAAATTTATAAATCATTAAATCTTTGATTTGAGATCAAAGTAGGGTTTAAGAACCCCTTTTTTTTCACGACCGCAATGATGGTGCTGCACCATCCACAGGTGATCAGACTGCGTTTCAACGGCACTAATCGCGGTGAAGCATGCTTATGGAGGTTCGGTCCAAATATGGTGACCGCTGATGGTCAGGGGAGGCGGCGCAAGGCAGTTTTCTGGTGATGTTCCTGATGTGTAGTTAGGTCAAAATGTCTCGATGGTCGTTTTCAAACCTTTTTCAAATTCTGGGTGTTCATGTCGTTTTGGGGGATGGTAGGCGACTCATTGATGGCAGCAGCTCCGACCAACGGTGGTGAAATTGGCCGTGCACGTGCACGTGTTGGATTGTGTGTCAGGTAGATGGTTGGGGAAGAAGGGAGGCAACTCAAAGTAGTACGCGGGGCTGATTGAGGGGAAAACTCGAAGACGAGCCCGTGTTTTATTGCATTGTATCGAGTTGATTTTTAAACTTAACAAAAAAAATTTGCAAAAGAATGTCACACGGGTCAATCTTGGTGAAAACTCGAAGAAAGAGGGTGTTTGTCTTGGGGTAAAACTCGAAGCAGTCTCGGGTAGTCATGCAAACCGCAAAGAAACCCAGTTTTAATTAAATTTTGGAAAAACAAGTTAAATAATTTTCTGAGTTAATTTGTAATAGTTGTAAATAGAATATGAGACAACTGGCATTTAAAATTTATGAAGTTCAAAGATATTCCTAAATCCTAAAAAAATTCTTTTAAATAAAAGTTTGTTTTAAAAAGTTTAACTTAATAAAGAGTTAAAAATAAATCAAATATTCAAGTGTTAATTTTAAACCAAATTTATAATGATGAAATAGTAATTAACAATTAATATTTTGGTAATGGTTTTATGATTAATAATTAATTAATTTAAAGAATTGTTAATTAATAAAAGTAATTTAACTTAATTAGTTAACAATTAAGAATTAGTAAATTTAAATAATTAATTAAAGAATAATTAATTAATAAAGCCAATTAAGATTAAATTAATTCAAAATTAAGTAAAATTAAAACATTGATTTAAAATAATTAATAAAGATAATTATATGGTTAATTCACTTTAATCACAATCACCTTAATCAAAGATGATTGACTATCATCAAATATTCTGTACTGGATTGATATTTCTGTTGTAATACTGTGATTGCTTTGTGATGAGCTGTGATTTGTGATCTGTTCCTATATGTATGTGTAAACCCCTTTTTCCTATAAAACGACATTTAAACCTCGATGCGATAGGGAGTCGGATTTCAGTTTGTCATCTTAAACCCACATCGAACCCTGAATGTGAATCCTTGTGATTGATACACCCACCTGTTTTTTAAATTAAGCGTTCACTATTCGGATTAGCCGAGAGAGGACCTTTGTGTCATATAACCCATTTCGAATAGTGATTTGATGAATTGGATAGCATTTGAAGACAGTGGTGAGGACCGGGTGTCTTCGAAAACGATAGGATAACCTATCGATTGTCTCTGCACCGAGTTGCTTCGGTATAGAGATTCCCTAAGTGATGGGAAGTCCGATCAGGATTGTGGATGCCCGAATTTGCAAGGGCTTCTTCCTTTATTGGACGAAGTGCCTTCGGTTCTGTTCGAACCCGAAACAGACTTGTATGTCATGTGTTTGACACTACACTTTGAGATATAAAGCTGATTTCTTTCAAATACATATCTTTTGGTGGTGGAGAACTTATTCTCTTAGCTTAACACCCTTCTCTGAGACGTACGAGCTCAGAGGTTATGTAGTTGAAGGTTGTCAGCGATATACACTTAATTTGGTAATGTGGCATGCTAAGTGCTGCTGTATATTGATGATCATTTGTTGATCATTTGTGATCAAAGCATGGCTTTCGTGTAAAGCGTAGCTTTGTGGACGAGACCTCATCGGACGTCACACCTCGGAAATGGTCGAAACAGGAAAGATGCGGCAAGGTTATAAGGGTCGCTCCCTTTAGGGTATGTCATTTCCTTCTGGAAAAAGGTAGTGTCATGGTATGGAGCCCAGATACTTACCTATGTGGTTGCTTGAATCTCATTTTTTGTGTTGTGTTGCTTTGTGATGGAGGGCCCTCGGATAAAGGTCCCAAAGGACCGGGGAATGGCATAGTCGTGTAGTAGTTACCTAGTTACAGAGGTAACCTAGCCTTGTGTTGGCAGAAAATTGGTTAAGTTCTCGGGATGTCCCGCCAGAGGCGTACCCATATGGCATAGGAACTTCCTTAGCCTGACCATTTGTTGGAAATCCAATTCCCAATATGAACCCAGTATAGTTTTAGTTGTAGAACCTGCCATTTAACATGGCAGCTATAGTAGGCAGAGTATCATGGTACCTATGCTGGATAAGATTAATATTCTACTTTCGAAATGTTTTCACACTATGCACTAGTAATAATATCAAAGAACTTTTCTCGTATTAAGCATATTTGACTATCATACGGAGAAATCTCCCGCAAGTGTGCGATTGCATAGTGTGCGTTCCGGGAGGCCTTATGGTAGTTTCATTTTCCAAAAACATACTGGATTTTCTTGTATAAATCTGTTTTATTTAAAAGCAACAATCTTTGTTTACTCATA
Organism: Allium cepa; assembly: GCA_030765085.1. Classification (NCBI taxonomy): domain Eukaryota; kingdom Viridiplantae; phylum Streptophyta; class Magnoliopsida; order Asparagales; family Amaryllidaceae; genus Allium; species Allium cepa. Next base: position 336,992,849 of record CM060932.1, on the reverse strand, counting down.
CCAGTCCCATGACTAACGCAGAGTTTATTGTTTCCTTTCTAAACTCTGGGTGCCCACCATTTCTACATGGGCAGCCTAGTAGCAGGTATTTTGTATTTTGGCATTAGCTGTATTTTGGTTTGGAGACTATCAATTTTGGGAGCTTACACCTTACAGACATTTTGGAATCTTTTGGATCTCAAGGTGCTTAGATTTGGATGTTCATTATCACTCTATCTTCTTGGTGACTTTTGGCATATGATCACTTGTTGTTCTATTATGACATTCTATTTGGAGTTATGATTCATGTACTATAATACCCTGATGTTGTAACAGATATTATTATGATGTTGTATCTGTGATGTAATGCATGATATTCATTTTATTTCCGCTGTTTTATATTCATCTAATGTTGTTATAAGCTCCATCTGACTAGAGTTTGATGTTTGAATCTTTGGTAGTCAAATACAAGTGAGGTATTTGATGTCAATTTTCGAACATTGGATTTCGGGCCGTGACATGTGGTATCAGAGCTAAAGGTTGAGTAAGAATTTTAGGTACGGAGTATAACATATTAGATAGCTCATTAGAGATAAGGTGAGGTATACCCTAGAATGAGTATAACCGAGACCGAAACCTCAAATTTTCCTAGTCTACTTCCTTTAACTGCTGATATTCCTTAAGGTATCGTCCAAATATCTAAGCCAATTTTCTTACTAATTACAGATAGTAACGATGAGTGGACGAAGGGGAAGAGCTAGGGGTGAGGAAATGCCACAGCACCTAGCCAAGTTCCCCCTATAGCAGAAGCAGCTTTACCTACTCAGCATCAGCAGAATCTGGCTGATTTATATAAGAATTTCTCAAGGCTTGGTGGTAAGCCATTCACTGGCAAGGAGTCGATTGTTGAGGCCCAAGCATGGATTAGATCGTGTGAGAAAATCTTTAAAGGGCTTAAGCTGCAAGATGATCAAATGCGTCTCATAGCTTCTTGGCAACTTCAAGATGAAGCCTTAGCATAGTGGGAGACAGTCACTATTGATGGGCCCGAAGACAAGTTCACTTGGGGAAGACTCAAAGAAGTATTTGAGAAGCGCTATATGCCATCAGCTGGGATTTCTCGTATGTACCAGGAATTCGTGGACTTAAAGCAAGGGAGTTTGTCATTCGAGGAGTATCTTACAAATTCAATGAATTGTCTCGCTTCGGTCCAGAATTAGTGAACACACCTTTGAAGAAGAATGAGAGGTTCATTCGTGGGATGAATAAGAAGTTTCACGAAAGGATGACTAGCCACATCAAAGAATCCTTCTCAGATTTGGTTGATATAGGATACCGTTATACTACATTTGATATGTAAGAAGCCCCGGTGGAGAAAGTAAATTCGAGCAATCTGAATTGGAAGAAGAGGAATTTTGGAGGCAAGAAACCATGGCACGGTAAGGAGAAAAACAAGAGCAATCAGGGGAGCACGTCCGAGAATGTTACTTGCTATAATTGCTTGGAGAAGGGCCATTATTCTAGCAGATGTACGAAGCCTAAGAGACAAGTCGGCCAATCCGCTCAAGCAAAGCCCATAAAATACTATTATTGTCAAAAAGTGGGACATGAAGTTAAAGACTGCCCAATTATGAAGCAAGCCCAGACAGCCAAAGTGTACTCAGTCAAAGACAAGCCTACATCTTCCAAAGCAGAAAAGGGGAAGGGAGTCCTGGAAGGTAATCTCACTATTTATGACAGCATTGCTGGAGTTCTTTTTGACACAGGCGCTACACACAGTTTTATCTTTCAACAAGACATTAATGAATTGAATCTTGAACCTAATTTTGTTGATAAGCCTATATGCGTAAGGAATCCAGTTAGAGGTCCTGCGAATCTTTGTCTTCGATATAGAGATGTTCCTATCTCATATTCTTGTTACCGATTCCTTAATGGTCTCTTTGTTCTTGATTTCAACGAGTTTGAAGTCTTACTCGGAATGGATTGGCTAGCAAAATATGAAGCTAAGTTGGATTGCAATAATCAATTGATTTCAATCGAAACCGAATTTGGAGATTTCATCGAGATTTCTTGGGAAGACCCTAGTCCTAAAAGAGAAGGGTTGATGTATAATTTGGGTTATCCTGAACCCAGTCTGGAGTCCATACCTATTGTTAGAGATTTTCCAGATGTATTTGAAGAAGTGAAATCTCTACCTGCGCACCGGGAAATAGAATTCAGAATCGACCTTGTACCCAATGCTCGTCATGTCGTTCATGCAAGTCGTAGGATGGAACCCAAGGAAAGGATTGAATTAGTCGACCAGACTAGGGATCTACTAGAGAAACGGTGGATTCGACCCAGTGTTTCTGAATGGTGCTTAGCCGTCGTATTTGTTGCTAAATCGGACGGATTTTTGAGATTGTGTGTAGACTACCGCGATCTCAATAAGCAGATTCTCAAGAATAAATTTCTACATCCTAGAACTGATGATTTATTTGATCATTTGCACGGCGCTTGTTTCTTTTCGAAGATGGATCTAGCTCAAGGGTTCCATCAACTACGAATTGCCGAAGACTGTGTTCATTTGACAGCTTTCAGGGGTCCTAATATGTTCTACGAATGGTTAGTCATGCCTTTCGGGCTAACCAATGCCCCAGCATACTTTGTAGACCTTATGACTCGTGTGTTTCAGGATGTATTGAATAAATTTGTGCTCGTATTCATTGATGATATTTTGGTCTATTCCAAGACCGAGGAGGAGCATGCCAAACACCTTAGAATCGTTTTGGAGATATTGAGGAGAAATATTGTATATGAAAATTTTCGAAATGCCATTTCTGGGTCAAAGAAGTCAAATTTCTTGGCCATATTGTTAATGAAGAGGGGATTTTTGTTGGTCCTAGCAAAATTTCCGCTATTCTTGATTGGAGGAGACCTACTATCCCAAAGGAGGTCCAAAGCTTTTTGGGTTTGGCAGGTTATTATTGGAAGTTTTTCCGGAACTTTTCGAAGTTATCTAGTCATTGACCAAGCTAACAATGAAGAATGCAAAATTCATTTAGACTCCAAAATGTGACGAAGCTTTTGAGGAGTTAAAGAAGAGATTAACCACCGCTCCTGTTCCCGCTATTATCAACAGGAATCAAGGATTATCTGTTTATACCGATGCTTGCGGTGAAGGCTTGGGTGCAGTATTGATGCAGAACGGGAAGGTGATTGCCTACGTGAGTAAACAGTTACGTCCTCATGAAAGAAATTATACAACCCATGATTTGGAGCTTCCAGCTGTTATCTTCGCTTTGAAAATATGGCGACATTATCTTCTGGGTAAGAATCTTTCCAGCTTTCTTAACAATCTACGAATTTAATTTGACTTAACTTAAAAATATACTTATTGAATCTCTTTATTTCTAGGTGAAAAATTCGAATTATTCACCGACCAAAAATCTTTGAAATATCTCTTCACCCAGAAAGACCTGAATTTGCGACAACAACGTTGGTTGGAATTTCTAGCATCTTATGACCAAGACATTCTATATACACTCGGAAAAGCCAATGTAGTTGCCGACGCCTTGAGTAGAAAGCATGCTATTCTTGCTCACCTTGTCATTGCTCCTACTCTTCTTGAGACAATCGCCAACAAGCAAAAAGAGGACAAGTTTCTTCAGGAAATATATGAGAGAATTCGTCGAGGTGAAGATTCTAGTTTTGCAGTTGATGATAATGGGATTATAAGATTGAAGGGCAGAATATGTGTCCCAGACTTTCCTGATCTAAAACGTGAAGTTTTGGACGAATGCCACAAATCTAAGCTTTGCATCCATCTAGGAGTTAATAAGATGTATCGTGATATCAAAAGAACTTTCTAGTGGAAGACGATGAAAAGGGATGTATCTATATACGTAAGTCGTTGTACTACTTGCCAACAAATCAAAAGCGACCAAAAGAAGATAGCGGATTTACTTCAGCCTTTAGAGGTACCTAACTGGAAATGGGACCAAGTATCGATGGATTTCATCGACGGTTTTCCTCGTACTTGTAAAGGAAATGAAGCAATTGGGTCGTTGTGGACCGTTTGACTAAGACCGCCCACTTCTTGCCAGTAAAATCTACCCGCACGGTAGCTAGTTTAGTTGAATTATATGTGAAAGAAATTGTCCGTCTCCATGGCATTCCTAGCAGCATAGTGAGTGATCGTGATCCGATCTTCACTAGTAGATTTTGGGAGGCGTTTCAAGATGCATTGGTAACGAAGCTGAATTTCAGCACTGCTTATCACCCACAGTCCGATGGGCAGACTGAGAGGATTAACCGAATCTTGGAGGACCTATTGCGTGCTTGTATACTTGATTTTGGTGGTTCTTGGGAGGACCATTTGCATCTGGTCGAGTTCTCTTATAACAACAACTATCAGCCCAGTATAGAGATGACTTCTTTTGAGGCTTTATATGGTCATCTGTGTCGATCACCGGCATGCTGGATCGAGGTAGGTGATGGACTCATCCTTGGACCGGATATGATTAAAGAAGCCACCGAGAAAGTTAATTTTATTCGGATGAAATTGAAGACATCTCAAAGTCGTCAAAAGAGTTATTATGATCGTAGAAGAAGGGATTTGGAATTCCAGATTGGGGACTCTGTCTTTCTTAAAGTATCTCCTATGCGAGGTGTATTGAGGTTTGGGAAGACCGGTAAGCTAGCACCACGATATATTGGTCCTTTTCCTATTCTGGAGAGGATTGGTTCTTTAGCCTATCGAGTGCAGTTGCCCAGCTGGTTATCTGGTGTGCATGATGTATTCCACATTTCTAGCCTTCGAAAGTATGTGTACGATCTGGATAGTATTATTGAAGAAGCTGCCTAACAGGATCTCGACATCACTCCCAACTTGACAGTCAAAAGAGAACCGATAAAGATTGTGGATCGTGATCAAAAGCAGTTGAGAAAAAAGTTATGAAGCTAGTTAAAGTTCAGTGGAGTGGCGATCCAAAGGACTGCACTTGGGAAACTGAAGATAATATGTAGAAATCCTATCCCAATTGCAGAGTGGATATCTCGGCTTAAGTCGGTAAGCCATTTCCTTATTCTTTCTGACTCGTATATTCTTTGTTGGTTTTTCTCTCTCTTTCAATTTCGTGGACAAAATTTTCTTAAGGAGGGGAAATCTGTAACATCCCAAAATTATCAATTAAAATAAACAATATATTTTAAACCTTTATAATTTAATTTGAAAATTAAATTGGAAAAAGAAATCTTAAAAAAATAAATAAGTGATAATAATATATAAATAAATTCTAATTTTATTTTGAGTTGAAAATGTTGAAATAATGAATGTTTTAAAAAGTCATTTAAATTTTAAATCTTATACATATGTACTTTGCATGTATGAGTAAATTGAATACATATTGAAAATTAATTTAAATTACTTAGGATATGTGTGAATATAACAAATGGACATAAGTGTTTGTATTTCACGTTTAAAATTGAAATTTAGATTTATAATAAGTGTTTTAAAAAAAATAAGTAGCATTTAAAAATTATTAAGATAAAATATATGAAATGTAAATATTGGTTAAATTCTTTTAACAATGTGTATATATATATATATATACAAACAAATGAATAAAGGAATGCATTTTTTTAAAGTGTATATAATATAAAAAAATAAAGTTTATAAATTTATTTTGTCTGGTAAAAAAATCACACATGTAAACATACATGAACATGTGAGAATGGAGTAGAGTAATCAACAAAATCTAAAGCTTATGATTTTTTTTTTACAAATGGCACAAACCATCATTACTTTAATAAATTAATCAAATAAAAATTTCAAAAAACTTTTCACCTTCCCAATTCAAATTTTTAAACGTCCAAATCTCTGAAGTTCAGTAACCAAAAAGGATTTTGCAATCTTAACTTCAACACTCAAGCAAGAAAAAAAATCAGGAAAAAAAAAGAGAAGAAACTGCCTGTCTTCTTCTTCTTCAATTCAAAAGTAAAATCTGAAGTGTTTTTTTAAGCATCAAACTGTAGTGATACATTCATCTCTCAGGTAAGTTTTGTTTTAAACTTTATAGTTTATAAAAAGTCATGATTTTTAATCAAGTTTTAACACAAACAAAGTTTAAACTGCAGATTTTCTTTAAAACAAGTGTTTCAAGTTTATGGCCAGTGCAAAGTATTTCTAGAAGGAATTTTAAAGGCAAGTAGCTTTTTTTTGAATTTGATGTTATAATCTATAATAAAACAAGGAATTTAATACAATAATATCTAAATCTGTTGCAGGAAGAATCAAGATCAAAGCTTTATTCTATTTCTGGTTTTCAAGTTTCAGAAGAAAAAAAAGTAGCTTCTCTGTTCTATTAAAAATCCTAACTGTAAGTAAATAAAAAATTGTTGTTATTGATTAATTAAATGCATAAATAAAACCAAGAATAATCATAGATCTATAACCATCATTTGCAGATCTAAAACCCCAAAAATTAAAGTAGGAAAAGTAAGGAAGTTACCGAGCTTCATCTCTGTTTTGAAACTGTCAAGAACTTCTTAAAATACCTGAGTAAACCCTTGTCTTTCTTCAATCTTTTGTTGCTGTATGAATGCTTGGATGATGTAGGAAAACCTAATCTTTGTTTTGCATGCAAGAATCTTGGTATATGATTGAATTTCTGGTCTGTGCATATTGATTTGTACAGGGATACAAATCCCTGTTTAGCTTCAGGATATTAAAAAAACCCTGTCAAACCCCAACTTTTTGTTTCTAGTTGTGGATAGATTAAAGTGTTAAAATGGAAATTATTCACTTAAATTGAATTTGAAAAATATTTTTATGGACCAAAATCAAGGATGCATGCCTGGGGATATATTTTTTTCTTCCCCGTTTCCTTAATTCTCTGATTTATAGTATAAACTATGGCCAATCCAATCTTCTCTTCCTCATTTCTTCTGAAAAATAAATTGGAACAAGTTGAAGTTTTGTTTTTGAACCTGTACTATGTTCCAATAACAACTCAAAGCAAGTTTTTTTTGTGATTTTCTTTTTACTGGAAACTGAGTTACAGGTTTACAAAGTAACCCACATCAAAATTTTAAATCTCTCTCTTCCTCTTTACTTCTGAAAAGGAATGTAAACGAGTAAAATAAAATATTGTTTAAACCAGTATTACATTTCAGTAGTGAATTAAAGCAGGTTTTATATAGTTCTTTTTCTGAAAATTATAAAACAGCTAACATTCAAACTTTTCAAGAAATTCAAACTTCACTAATTTTAACTTCAATAACACTATGTGAATCCCTTTGAAAAATGATGATTTTTGAAACCAAAATGCAAATTTTTCATTGAGTTATCATCGAAGTTTTTGGGATAGTTTGAAAAATGAACATATGCCAAATTCCGATGATCAAGATGATCGTGGCCCTCGAGTTCGATGGCGGTGATAGTTTGAGTATTATAGATCACCAGAAAAATACTAATTAAATTTATAAATCATTAAATCTTTGATTTGAGATCAAAGTAGGGTTTAAGAACCCATTTTTGTTCACGACCGAAATGATGGTGCTGCACCATCCACAGGTGATCGGACTGCGCATCAACGGCGCTAATCGCGGCTAAGGACAATTATTGAGGTTCAGTCCAAATATGGCGACCGTTGATGGTTAGGGGAGGCGGCCGCGAGGCAGTTTTCAGGTGATGTTCCTGATGTGTAGTTGGGTCGAAATGTCTCGATGCTCGTTTCCTTTTTCAAATTCTGGGTGTTCATGTTATTTTGGGGGATGGTAGGCGACTCGTTGGTGGCCGCAGCTCTGACCAACGGCGGCAAAATTGGCCGTGCACATGCACATGTTGGATTGTGTGTCAGGTTGATAATTAGGGAAGAAGGGAGGCAACTCGAAGCAGTATGCGGGGGGATTGAAGGGAAAACTCGAAGACGAGCCCATGTTTTTTTTAGCGTTGTATCGAGTTGATTTTTAAACATAACAAACTTTTTTGCAAAAGAATGTCACACGGGTCAAACTTGGTGAAAACCCGAAGCAAGGGGGTGTTTGTCCCTGGGTAAAACTCGAAGCAATCACGGGGAATTAATGCAAACAACAAAGAAACCGAGTTTTAATTAAATTTTGGAAAAACAAGTTAAATAATTTTCTGAGTTAATTTATAATAGTTGTAAATAGAATATGAGACAAATGGTATTTGAAATTTATGAAGTTCAAAGATATTCCTAAATCCTAAAAAAATTCTTTTAAATAAAAGTTTATTTTAAAAAGTTTAACTTAATAAAGAGTTAAAAATAAATCAAATATTCAAGTGTTGATTTTAAACCAAATTTATAACGATAAATAGTAATTAACAATTAATGTTTTGGTAATGGTTTTATGATTAATAATTAATTAATTTAAAGAATTGTTAATTAATAAAAGTAATTTAACTTAATTAGTTAACAATTAAGAATTAGTAAATTAAAATAATTAATTAAAGAATAATTAATTAATAAAGCCAATTAAGGTTAAATTAATTCAAAATTAAGTAAAATTAAAACATTGATTTAAAATAATTAATAAAGATAATTATACGGTTAATTCACTTTAATCACAATCACCTTAATCAAAGATGATTGACTATCATCAAATATTCTGTACTGGATTGGTATTTCTGTTGTGATATTGTGATTGCTTTTTGATGGACTGTGATTTGTGCTCTATTCCTATATGTATGTGAAAACCCCTTTTGCCCATAAAATGGCATTTAAACTTCGATGCGACAGGGAGTCGGATTTCAGTTTTTTATCCAAAACCCACATCGAACCTTGAATGTGAATCCTTGTGATTGATACACCCACATGTTTTTTAAATTGAGCGTTCACTATTCGGATTAGCCGGGAGAAGACTTTTGTGTCATATAACCCATTCCGAATAATGATTTGACGAAATGGATAGCATTTGAAGACGATGGTGAAGACCGGGTGTCTTCGAAAACGATAGGATAACTTATCGATTGTCTCTGCACCTAGTTGCTCCGGTATAGAGATTCCCTAAGTGATGGGAAGTCCGATCGGGATTATGGACGCCCGGATTTGCAAGGGCTTCTTCCTTTATTGGACGAAGTGCCTTCGGTTCTGTTCGAACTCAGAACAGACTTGTATGGTCGTGTGTCTAACACTACACTTTGAGATGTAAAGCCGATTTCTTTCAAATATATAACTGTTGGTGGCGGAGAACTTATTATCATAGCTTAACACCCTTCTGTGAGATCTACGAGCTCAGAGGTTATGTAGTTGCAGGTTATCAGCGATATACTCCCAATTGGGTAGTGTGGCATGCTAAGTGCTGCTGTATATTGATGATCATTTGTGATCAAAACATGGCTTTCGTGTAAAGCGTAGCTTTGTGGACGAGACCTCATCGGACCTCACAACCCAGAAATGGTCGAAACAGGAAAGATGCGGCAAGGTTATGAGGTTCGTGCCCTCTAGGGTATGTCATTTCCTTCTGAAAATGGTAGTGTCATGGTATGGAGCCCAGCTACTTACCTATGTGGTTGCTTCAATCTCATTTCTACGTGCTTGTTGCTTTGTGATGGAGGGCCCTCGGATAAAGGTCCCAAAGGACCGGAGAATGGCATGGTCGTGTAGTAGTTACCTAGTTACAGAGGTAACCCGGCCTTCTGTTCACAGAGAACTGGTTAAGTTCTCGGGACGTCCCGCCAGAGGTGTACCCATGTGGCATAGGAAGTTCCTTAGCTTGACCATTTGTTGGAAATCCAAATCCCAATACGAACCCGGTACGGTTTTAGTTGTAGAACCTGCCATTTAACATGGCAGCTATAGTAGGCATGGTATCTACTTTTGAAATGTTTTCACACTATGCACTAGTAATAATATCAAAGAACTTTTCTCGTTTTAAGAATATTTGACTATCATAAGGGGAAATCTCCCTAAGTGTGCAATTGCATAGTGTGTGTGTCGGGTGGCCTTATGGTAGTTTCATTTTCCACAAGCATACAGGATTTTCTTGTATAAATCTGTTTTATTTAAAAGCAACTATCTTTGTTTACTCATATCAGTCCCATGACTGACCCGGAGTTTATTGTTTCCTTTCTAAACTCTAGGTGCCCACCATTTCTACACGGGCAGCCTAGTAGCAGGTTTTCCGTATTTTGGCATTAGCTGTATTTTGGTTTGGAGACTATCGGTTTTGGGAGCTTACACCTTAGAGACATTTTGGAAGCTTTTTGGATCTTGAGGTGCTTAGATTTGGATGTTCATTATCACTCTATCTTCTTGGAGACTTTTGGCATATGATCACTTATTGTTCTATTATAACATTCTATTTGGAGTTGTGATTCATGTACCATGATACCCTGATGTTGTAACGGATATTATTATGATGTTGTATCTGTGACGTAATGCTTGATATTCATTTTATTTCCGCTGTTTTATATTCATCTAATTTTGTTATAAGCTCCATACGACTAGAGTTTGATGTTTGAACCTTTGGCAGTCAAATACAAGTGAGGTATTTGACGTCAATTTTCGAACATTGGATTTCGGGCCGTGACATGTTATATGTTTTAATAATTAAATTTTCAACCCTTTAATAATAGTGACAAAGTAGTATATAGATTAATATAACAACTATATTAATTTCTTCGTAATAATTTAAAACATTTATAAATAATTTCATTAAATTTCGATCGAAGCTGAGAGTTGTGGTTATGTGATTTCTAGATGTGAACACAGCCCTCAGTAATACTTAGGAAATTTAAATACTAAAGATGTACAGACTTTGCTGAAGCACAATGGTGGAACAAGTTCAACAACATACATATTATCTAGGTGAAATCTAATTTATTATATTTTAAAGTGACACCTTTAAGCAATGACATATTGTGCATTTTTTCTCTTCGTCGTCGTCATAAATGTAGGGCTCAATCAATGGTAATAGTCTAATAATATCTTTTTTAATTATTAAGTCCAACATTATATCCATTTTCCAATCCGATAAAATGTATTGATTAAACAATTTTCTTTGACAAAAGACTTTGAATTCAAGTTTGTTATCAATTACGGCGATAATAATCTTATTTCGAAGGAGACGAATCCCCTTTAGAATAATATTACACTTTGAGTGGATCAACTTATACCTAATTATGGCCTTAACACAATCATCGTTATCTTATGATTGCCCCTAATCAAACTATAGTAGGCACTTGAGATTCACTGTGATATCAAGTCAAAAGACTATTACACATCAACATGTGTGATCCTCTATGTGACTTTCAACTTATATAAGACTCTTGATGAGAAGTTCTTTAATTTTCAAAACAATCACACGTAGGTAAGCTCTTGGTTACCCCAATGATCTTGAGGTATTCATCATCCATCTTCTGAAGAGCGTTAGTTACACTAGTCTCAATAAATATACCGTCTTCCTATTCTCAATACATTTTGACTAGGAACATTTAAGGATAAATACTTATTCTATGCAATTCAATGCCTATGGTTACGAACACATTTGTAATTACAACCGATTAGATACTTTCCTAAGTATTTTGTACTTGTATACATTTAATGTGGTTAAAACATTAATTTTTCCAAATATAACAATATATATAATGGAAAATAAAACAAAACGTTTACTTTATTTCGAACAAGATTTGCTATAAGAGTTAAGTTGTATAATCATATTACATTGTTGTCCTTAGTTTACACCCTTAACTCTATCAATATGGATTCTCGTTGAACACACTAAAGCGTTTTATATTCCCTAGAGAAGCCTTGTATGTCCCTAGATAGGTAGACAAACCACATGACTTTATTAAGAGCACTAAAGGGTCATTGTAACACCCCTAGTTTTCGATAACTTTATTCAGGAGATTTAATTAGATAAATTAAATAGAATAATGATGATAAGAGGATTGAGATTTGAATAAACCTATAAGAAGGCCGTGCTTAATTTACCTTAAATGGGCTTAAAATGGCTTTTAAATTATTATGTAAAACGTGGGCATATTAGTAAATATAGCTGCACCTTATTATTCATGGCTATACGTTTTTCTTCGCCCTTTCACGTTCATTTTCTTAAAACTCAAAAATGAAAATTTAACCTAAGAAGAGTCGGCCATTAACAAGGAAGAAAAGGAAGAGAAATTCAATCAAGCCAAGGAATTAAAGCTAGGGGATTAATTTCAAATCAAATCTCAAAGCTCATATCATATTTAAGGTGAATAATAATTCATTCCATCTCTATTTTATGTTTATAATCTATGTTTTCGGATTTAAGATTAAATTTGTTTTTATGATGTTTTGGATGATGATATGCTTGAATTATTATATGTTTGATTTAAACCAATTTATTTATATATGAATTTGCACGGTTTAGGGAAAAAACGATTGTTATTGAATTTAGAATGCCGTAGAAAAATTATAAGTTAGGTAAAACATGATCTTAGAGATGGGTTTCAATTTTCATAATTTTCCAAGCTACGGAAAATTCATTATGAATCCTAAAGGAAAATATGACATATTTGATTTAAAATTTATTTCGATTATTTCAAGAAGAAATTGGGTTTTGATATGTTTGATAGCATAATGAAAGAGAATTTCAATGATTTTTTGGGATTTTTCCTAAGTAATTTGCTATGGACAATAAATTATTTTAAAAGAAGGATTTATTTGCAATATTGGTTTTGCTTAATAGAAGGGCTTAAACGTTAATTTTTCCTTTGATTTAGATCTGATAAATTTGACATTTATTTTGTTAAGTATTTGAAAAGTTTTAAGGCAACCAATTAAAAGGTTACACATAGGAAGATTAGTTAAAGCAATTACTAAAAATGAGCATGGTTTCAACCTTTAATCAGAAAAGAGGGCTCTTCCTCCTTTAGTAGTACCTTTTGTCTCCAATGCTTCCGCTTCAACTCAGTTGAAACCAACCTAGTTGAAACCCACCTACTCGAAACCAATATACAAGGTATCATTTAGATGGTACATAGTGGATTGGAGGAAAGGTGGAAGCCAGGGTGTCGAAAGCAATACTTCCGATGAGGTCAAAACCTTAGTTTTGTTTTCAAATGGTAAGTGTCTGCTTTGTTTTACCTAAAATTTTGACGTAGTCAAAACTAATGTTTTCAAAAGAGGTTTTTCTAAATAGCTTTCTAAGTATGTTGCCATATCATGTTTTAAGTAGGATCTTTCGAATGGGTTCCTTTATTTTTATATAATCCTTTTGAAAGAGGCGGTTCCGACCTGGTCGAAACCCAGCCGTTATTCTTTTACCTTTTGGATGTCTTGCCTACATCAATGCTTTCAAAGGGTTCTCTTTGTTCTACCTTAAGCTAACCGCTTCCTAAATGCTTTCAAAGGGGTTCAAGGGTTTTGAAGGCATAGGTATCGAAAGGGGATTTCAGTGCTATCGTTCAAAGTTTTACTTCAAGGTTTTGAGCTTTCGAATAGATGGTTCCAACACCATCAATTTTCCATCAAAAATACTTTGTTAAAGGTTTCGAAAGGGTTACTTTCATGTGTAACTACTTTGACCCAAAAAATATTTTTAAAGAGTAAAATCCAATGATTTCGAAAAGGATGCTTTCATTAGTTTTGAAGCTATATTTCTAAAGATTATTTAGCAATGTTTGACGCATTTGAAAGCTATGATTCGGTTCCGAAAGGATTTATTTATAGAGATTCGAAAGTTGTATACTTAGAGTTTTGAAAAGAGGTTTTCTATGCTTTCGATGGAGGTCATTTAGTGGTTTCAAAAGTGATGTTTAAGGTTTCAAAACAAACAATGCATTCTCATTTTATAGGAAAAAACCATGGCATAAATAAAGATTTTTAAGAGTATTATTTTGTGGTTATGATTACTTCTTCATATATTCATTCACGTTGTAGTTAACCCATAACGGTACTTTGCAGAAGGGAAGAATAACCAGCTAGGTTGAACTAATAGTGAATATAACTTAAGAAATGTTAAAATCTTAACTAAAGGTACTGGCAGGGGCTAATAGTTCACAGTAAGCCCATGAAAACTATGTAAAGGAAATATATTAGCAACGGCCAATAGCTTCATAGTCAGCCCATGAAAACTATGATTTGATATTGGTAGTGGCCAATAGGTTTATAGTTATCTCATGAAAACTATATCCAGATTAAGATATTGATAGTTAGCCAACAGGTTCCTAGTCAGCCATGAAAACTAGGATAAGAGAAAAGATATTGGAGTTACTAGTAGGTTCTTAGTGATCCCATGAAAACTATGAAACCGAAAAAGCGGTCCATAAACATTTATCTGGTTATTAGTAAGCCCATGAAAACTAATAGGTTAATGGTAACCCTAGAAACTATGATTGAGAAAGATAGTCCAAATAAATGGAGATGGGTAATCCGGAGTTGATTTATTTGTTTGCAGATCATCATATTATTTTGAATTGTTTTTAACCATTGTGGATGCAGTAGCACAGTATATGGTTTTATAAATGTTTTAAGATACTAGTAAAATGAAAACCAATTCCACTAAGCGGCGTAGTCTCACTAGATATCTAAAAGATTTGAGATGGTAGATTATTATTCATACCAGGCTTTGTGTTTGACTCAAAGATTTTATTTTCCCTTAAACTCCCAGGTACTTAATTGATTTTGAGTAGTTTGAGGTTTACGGCTTTTAGGTGTTCTTTTAGATGAATAAAGCTTCCAGTGACATGTAGGAGGCATGTTAGCTATTTGGATTTCTTTTATTTTCGCTGTGATTGGATGTAAAGGAAAACTTATTTCATTGCCTTATTATATACTATGATCATCCAAGGGAGCATCTTCATATGTTGCTCTTGGCATATTTTGTAATAAGTATATTTTGTCTAAATGCGATCAACGCACTGGGATTATGTAATAAATTTGAAATATTTTGAAATGGACTAAGGACTTTGTTTATTGTTTTCCATATTCATATGTTTTTATGTATCAATGTATCTAACATTGCCATATATGGTCATCGAGGATTAATAATTATGGATGACTACAGCATCCCTAGCTATTAGTTTTTGGCCTTCAAGTAGGGGGATGTTACAAGTTGGTATTAGAGCATAGATTTATGAAACTTTAAAAGAAACTTAAATCTAAAACATTTTTCAAACATAATCCAATGAATTAGACAAAGAAATTGGGTTTTGGGATAACATTATAGTAACATATTTTGTACTTGATATATAGTTGCATATATAAGTATGTATTCCCCGCTCTTTTAGATCGTTCTTTAATATCTTACTAAGGCTCATAGGCAGATTTACGAGAAAGAAGATATGGATGTAGGAAACAAAAGAGGAAATCTAGTGGAGGAAGAACCACAACCAATGGAAATGCTCGACCCACCACCAGGAGGAACCTCGGTCAACCAGCCAATGCTAATAGCCAAAATGCTGAGGCCAATGTGGGTGTTGGGAATCCACCAGTGGATATGGGCGCGATGTTAGTTCTTCATCAATATGATGCAAGCAGAAGCTGCTGCCGGAATTGCTAGAAATGTTGGAGAAGCTAATCATGTGGCTCCAGTTGGGAATAATTATGTTAGGCTGAGTAGGGACTACACTAGTCTCTGTGGGAAGCCATTCGTGGGGACGGAGGATGCTATTGAAGTTGAGAATGGTTGTTTTATTGTGAGCATATATTTGCTGATTTGAGTTTAGATGATGCACGAAAGAAGGGTGACCTCTAGACAATTGCAAGGGTCAGTGCTTCACTAGTGGAATAGTGCTACTGCCGGAGTTCTGAAAGAACAGTTGACTTGGGTTGAGTTTAGAAGGAGATTTGAGAAAAAGTTTATGTATGAGTTTGCTAAATCAGAGTCGATGAGGAAGTTTATGGATTTGAAGCAGGGAGAGATGTTAGTCATTGAGTATGCCACTAAGTTTGAGGAGTTATCCCTTTATGGACATAATACTATAGACGCCGTCATCAGAAGGAAAGAGGATTTCATTAGGGGACTAAGGCCCGAGATTGCTAGAGAAGCCCTACCACATCTTCGTGATCCTAGTAATTAAGTTGTGGAAATGGCCATTCGCCATGATGAGATGCTTACTAGTTGTGCTAGAGAGAAGCCAGTGGAAATTCAGGATCATAGGGAAAGAAGAGAAAGTTCTTTAAAAAAAAGGGAGCCTAAAAGAGAGATATTCCCATGAAGGCGAAGGTAGAGTTAGTTTGCTTTAAGGGTGACAAGAAGGGTCATTATGCAAATGAGTGCCGGTCAGGTATTGGGAAGAAGGCTACAAATAAGAAGAATGTGAAGTGCTTCAACTGTGATCAAGTTGGGCATTGCAAGAATCAGTGTCCGGAGCTATTTATGGAGGACAAAGGAAAGGTTTTTGCTATTGGACCAGCTAGGCCTACTACAGCTGATAAAGGGAAGAGTGTGATGAAAGGTACGCTTTTGATTCAGTATATACCAGTTAGGGTACTTTTTGATACCGAGGCATCACATTCATTTATATCTCGGTGTTTGGTTGATAGGTTAAACTTAAAACCCACCTACCTTGTTAGTTCCTTAAGGGTTGCGAATCCAATAGGAGGGTATGCAACTCTAGGGATGAGATGTGACCGGTTAAAACTTAATTTGTTAGGTCATAAGTTTGCATGCAGTCTGTATATTTTCAATTTCGTAGATCTTAGAATCATCTTGGGCATGGATTGGTTGAATAGGTATGAGGCTAGAATATTTTTCCAGGATAGGGGGATATCAGTGAGACATCTTGATAGTCATAACCAAGTAATATCTTCACTGGAGAACTCTAACTAGAATGTTAGTACTTTGCTTAGTGCTATGGAGAACGGGGATGAGTTAAGTCAGGCTCGAGTAGCAAGAGAGTTTGCGGATGTTTTTGAGCCAGTCACAAGACTACCACCAAAACGAGCAGTTGAGTTTCGTATAAACCTTATGCCCGGAGCTGAATCTGTTAGTACACCACTTAGCAGGATGACACCTATAGAGATGAAGGAATTGAAGGTGCAGCTAATGGATCTTGAAGGAAGGAATTTTATCAGGCCAAGTAGTTCGCCTTGGAGAGCGGCCACGGTGTTCGTAAAGTAACCAAATGAGTCATTGAGGATGTCTATCGACTATCGTAAGTTGAACAAAAATACAATTAAGGATAAGTATCCTTTGTCGAGGATAGACGATCTGTTTGACCAATTAAGTGGAGCCAGAGTGTTTTCCTAATTGGATTTGGTGATAAGTTTCCATCAGTTAAGAGTAGTAGAGGACAGTATTCCTTTGATAGCATTTCGGACTTGGTATGGTTCGTATGAGTGGTTAGGGATGCCATTTGGATTGATGAATTCGCCTGCTTTCTTCATGTATTTGATAAACCATGTCTTCCGAGGGCACTTGGATAGGTTTTTGCTAGTGTTTATAGATGATATTTTGGTATACTCTAAGGAGGAGAGAGAGCATGATTTTCAACTTAGAATGGTACTTAAGACACCGAGGCAGAATCAGCTAAAGGCAAAGTTTACCAAGTGTCATTTTTGGAAGAAAGAGGCTAAGTTTCTTGGTCACGTGGTTTCATAGAAAGGCTTGTCAATCGATCCAGATAAGATTGAAGCTGGATTGGTGCAGTATTGATGCAGAAGGTAAAGTTTTTACGCATCCAGATAGCTTAGACCGAACGAAGTGAGGTATCCTACACATGATTTAGAGTTGGCTGCGGTGATCTTTGCATTGAAGATTTAGAGACATTATCTCTTAGGGGAGAGGTTTGAGCTTTATATCGATCATAAGTCTTTTAGGTATTTATTCTCTCAAAAGGAGTTGAATATGAGACAGCGGAGATGGCTGGAGTTTTTGGCTGCTTATGATTTTGGTATAGAGTATACACCGTGGAAAGGTAATAAGGTAGCGGATGCTCTTAGTAGAAGATGTCAGAATGTGGTGTTAGCTATGTTGGCGAAGTGGAAGGATTTAAAAGCTTTGGCCAGTTGTGGTGTGCAGTTAAGATCGACTTCCGGTTCTAGTCAAAGTACCGCCTTGTTGTCTTGTGTAAAAGTTCGACCAGTGTTGATCGAAAGGATTGCTTCAGGAAAAAAGAGGATCCAATGTTAGCCGAGAGGATTAAAAGGCACGAGATTGGAAATGAGATCGATGATCTAAAAGACTTTAGTCTTGACTAAATAGGATGGTTGTGTATTCCGAATGTAGAGGACTTGAGGAAAGAAGTTCTTGGAGAATGTCATTGATCCAGGTTTACGATTCATCTTGGATGAACCAAGATGTATCAATATATGAAGAGGAGCTTATATTAGGAAGGTATGAAAAGGGATGTTGGCTTATGGGTTAGGCAGTGTGCAAACTGTCAACAAGTGAAAGCGAAACATCAAAAGCCGAGTGGGTTGCTTCAGCC
Source organism: Allium cepa (assembly GCA_030765085.1). NCBI lineage: Eukaryota > Viridiplantae > Streptophyta > Magnoliopsida > Asparagales > Amaryllidaceae > Allium > Allium cepa. The sequence continues at coordinate 336,974,506 of CM060932.1, read as the reverse complement.
TTTAGAGATTCCAGTTTGGAAATGGGATTCGATGTCCATGGATTTTATAGACGGGTTGCCAAGGTCAAATAAACGAAATGAAAGTATATGTGTCATAGTGATAGATTGACCAAGAGTGCCCATTTCATCGTAGTAAAGCCAACCAGGATGGCACCTGTTTAAGCTAAGTTGTTCATGAAGAACATAGTTAGACTACATGGAGTTCCTAGTAATGTAGTCAGTGACAGAGATGCCTTGTTCACTAGTGAATTCTAGAGGGCTTTATAGGAAGTATTGGGTACCAAGCTTAATATGTCTATTACATATCACCCTCAGACAGACGGGCAGACGGTGAGAGTCAACAAGGTACTTGAGGATCTATCGAGAGCTTGTGTATTAGACTTTGGTGGATTTTGGGAAGATCGCCTACATTTGGTTGAGTTTTCTTATAATAAGTTTTACTAGACTAGTATAGGATGGTGCTTTTTGAAGCTTTTTATGGAAGGTCACGCAAATCACCAGTATGCTAGTTGGAGACTGGAAACAGATTAGTCTTAGGTCCAAATTTGGTTAGGGGGCGTCAGAGAAGATCGAGTTAATCCGAGAAAGGATGAAGGAAGCTCAATCCCGTTAGAAAAGTTATGCATATAAGAGGCATAAAGGCCTAGAGTTCATATTTGGAGATAAGGCTTTTATTAAGGTGTCACCGATGAAGGGTGTGGTATAATTTGAAAAGTCAGCCTCGAGATATGTTGCTCCATTCCAGATTATAGAGTGGATTGGGAAGCTTGCATACAGGGCAGATTTGCCAAGAAGTATGACAGGTATCCATAATGTATTTCATGTGTCTCATCTTCACAAGTATGTGCATGATCCAAGGACTACTATTCCTCCGACAGGATTGGATGACTTGATAATAGAGCCTAATTTGACTTTTGTTAGACAACCAGTCTGGGTTGTAGTGAGAGATGAGAAAAGATTGAGGAACAAGACAGTCGAGTTGGTGAAAGTTCAGTGGAGAGACAACGAGGTGGACTGTACTTGGGAGACAAAATACATGATTTGAGATACTTATCCTGATCTAGTTTAAGGGTATGTCTATATTAGATTTATATAGATAGCTGCTAGTCAGATAGGCTTTTATGGATGTTATGAGTTGTTATATATGATTTCTATGTTTAGTATTTAGTCCTTACTGAATTTTGAGGATGAAATTCTTTAAGGGGGAGCCTGTAACACCCCTAATTTTTTATAACATTATTCGAGAGATTTAATTAGATAAATTAAATAGAATAATGATGATAAATGGATTGAGATTTGAATAAAACTATAAGAAACCCATTCTTAATTTACCTTAAATGGGTTTAAAATGGCTTTTAAATTATTAATTAAAATATGGGCATATTAGTAAATATAGCCTCATCTTATTATTCATGGCCATACACTTTTATTCGTCCATTCATGTTCATTTTCTCAAAAACTCAAAAGCGCAAATTTAACCTAGGAAGAACCAGCCATTAACAAGGAAGAAGAGGAAGAGAAATTCAATCAAGCTAAGGAATTACAGATTGGGGATTAGTTTCAAATCAAATCCCAAAGCTCTTATCATATTTAAGGTGAATAATAATTCATTTCATCTCTATTTTGTTTTTTTAATTATATGTTTTCGGATTTAAGATTAAATTCGTTTTTATAATGTTTTGGATGATGATATGCTTGAATTATTATATGTTTCATTTAAACCAATTCATTTATATATGAATTTGCACGGTTTAGGGCAAAATCCAATTTTTGTTGAATTTAGAATTCCATGGAAAATTATATGTTAGGTACAACATGATTTTAGAAATGAGTTTCAATTTTCATAATTTTTCAAGCTACGGAAAATTTATGATGAACTTATAAAGGAAAATATGATATATTTGGGTTTAAAATTTATTTCGATTATTTCAGGAAGAAATTGGGTTTTAGTGTGTTTGATAACATGATGAAAGTGAATTTCTGTGATTTTTTGGGATTCTTCCTAATTAATTTGCTATGGATGGTAAATTATTTTAAAAGAAGGACTTATTTGCAATATTGGTTTTGCTTAACGGAAAGGCTTAAACGTTAATTTTTCCTTTGATTTAGATCTGACAAATGAGGCAGTTATTTTATAAAATATTTGAGAAGTTTTAAGGAAACCAATTAAAAGATTACACATAGGCAGGTTAGTTAAAGCAATTACTAAAAATGAGCATAATTTCAGCCTTTAATCAGAAAAGAGGGTTCCGCCTCCTTTAGCAGTACCTTTCGTCTCCAATGCTTCCGCTCCAAATCAGTCAAAACCAACCAAGCCAAAACCCACCTATTCGAAACCAAAACACATAGTATCACTTAGATTGTATATAGTAGATTGGAGGAAAGGAAGAAGCGAGGGTGTCAAAGGCAATACTTCCGATGGGTTCGAAACATTAGTTCTATGTTTAAATGTTAAGTGTCTGCTTTGCTTTACCTAAATATTTTAACGTGGTTGAAACCTATGTTTCAAAAGGAGTTTTTTCTAAATAGCTTTCTAAATAGATTGCCATATCATGTTTTAAGTAGGAGGTTTCGATGGACTCCTTTGTTTTTATATAATGCTTTCGAAAGAGGTGGTTCCGAGCTGGTCGAAACCTAGCCGCTATTCATTTACCTTTCGGATGTATTGCTCCCATCAATGCTTTCAAAGGGTTCTATTTGTTCTAACTTAAGCTAAGTCACCACGTGATTGTTTTTGAAGGGGTTCAGGGGTTTCGAAGGCAATGGTGTCGAAAGGGGATTTCAATGCTATCCTTTAAAGTTTTACTCTAATTTTGGGCTTTCGAATAGATGGTTCCGACACCATCAATTTTCCCTCAAAAGTATTTTATAAAAGGTTTCGAAAGAGATACTTTCTTGTGTAACCACTTTGATCCAAAAGATGTTTTTAAAGAGTAAAACCCAATGTTTTCAAAATGGGTACTTTCATTGGTTTTGAAGCTATATTTCTAAAGATTATTTAGCAATGTTTTGACACATTCGAAAGGTATGATTTGGTTTCGAAAGGATTGATTTATAGAGCTTGGAAAGGTACATACTTAGAGTTTTGAAAAGAGGCTTTCTATGCTTTCGATGGAGGTCATCCAGTAGTTTCGAAAGTGATGTTTAAGGTTTCAAAGAAAATAATCCATTCTCGTTTTAAAGGAAAAATCATGGCATAAATAAAGATTTTTGAGATTATTATTTTGTAGTTATGATTTGCTTCTTTAAATATTCATTCACGTTGTAATTAACCCATAACGGTACTTTGGGGAAGGGCGGAATAACAAACTAGATTGGCCTAATAGTGAATATAACTTAAGAAATGTTAAATCTTAACTAAAGATATTGGCATGGGCCAATGGGTTCATAGTAAGCCCATGAAAACTGTGTAAAGGAAAAGGTATTGGCAGGGGCCAATAGCTTCATGGTCAGCCTATGAAAACTATGATTTGATATTGGCAGGGGCCAGTAGGTTTATAATTAGCCCATGAAAACTATATTCTTATTAAGAATCTAATAGTCAGTCAATAGGTTCCTATTCATCTCATGATAACTAGGATAAAAGAAAAGATATTAGAGTTACCAGTAGGTTCTTAGTGATTCCATAAAAATATGAAATCAGACAGGTAGTCCATAAACATTTATCAGGTTATTAGTAAGCCCATGAAAACTAATAGGTTATTAGTAACCCTGGGAACTATGATTGAGATAGATAGTCCAAATAAATGGGGATGGGTAATCCAGAGTTGATTTATTTATTTCCTTATCATTATATTATTTTGAATTATTTTTAACCATTGTGAATGCAGGAGCACAGTATATGATTTTATGAAGGTTTTAAGATACTAATGAAGGAAAAACCCACTTCGCTAAGCGGCGTGGTCTCACTAGATATCTAAATGATTTGAGATGGTAGATTTTTATTCATACTAGGCTTTATATCTGACTTGAAGTTTTTGTTTTTCCCTTAAACTCTTGGGTACTCAACTGATTTTGAGTAGTTTGAGGTTTAGGCTTTTTAGGTGTTCTTTTAGACGAATAAAGCTTCCGGTGACGTGCAGGAGGCATGCTAGCTACATAGAATTCTTTTATTTCTGCTATGTTTGGTTGTAAAGGCAAACTTGTTTCATTGCCTTATTATATACTCTATCATCCAATGGGGCATCTTCACATGTCGCTCTTGGCTTATTTTATAATAAGTATATTTGTTTGAACGTGGTCTGCACACGGGGATTATGTAATAAATTTGAAATATTTTAAAATGGAATGTGGACTTGTTTGCTGTTTTAAATTTTTTCCATATTCATGTGTTTCTGTGTATCAATGTATCTAACATTGCCGTATTTGGTCGTCGATGATTAATAATTATGGATGACTCCAGCATCCATAGTCATTAGTTTTGGGCCTCCAAGTAGGGGAATGTTACAGTCATATGTTTGTACTTATGCATTGCAAAATGATAGTTCATAAGTGTCTAATGCACTATGATTTGTTGAGCACACTCATGGTGATAGTGAAGATTAGCTGTAATGATTACATTGTTATGGGTTATATATGATATAACCAATAATATGTTATTCACCATTTATGGATACTATGATTTGCTAAGCACACTCTAGGTCGCTGATACATGATAATGAATCCTAAAGCCACTAGATGAATTTTAAGCATTTTTATATCTTCCTTACGGTTTTGCATTGTGTGGAAAATTTAGTGGAAACCATAGTAGTACAATATGTTAAACAATTCTAGTAAGTGTAAGAGCATACGCTTATCTAATGTACTTAATACAACTATGAGAAATTGTTTCTTAAAAAACAATATACTAAATAATTTTTTTTTTGAAATGGCACTTAGATACAACATGTCATTGGGACAATAAACCACAAATCATGTGTCAATGAATGTTCGAATCACGCTACGCAATTTTCGAACTTATGACCTTCCATACCAAAGTCGAATCACTTAACCACTAGAACAATGGTGCTTGTCAATATACTATATAATTTAAACCGTAAAAGATTGACTACAAAATATTATATAGTACTCTCCTACAAAAGCTATGCATTTTGTCGCCTTATATAAGAGCCAAATAGAATGACCGCTATCAGTAAGATTAAAACTTTCATATTTTGATCACTTGACTGACTTTCCCAATACAATGTGTTGATAACTGTGAGACAACATAAGATATGATAAATAAATATATAATTGTTATGTACTTAATTAAATAAATAGGTCTAAAATGATTAAATTAAATAAAGGTAGTATTTGTTTTTATAAGCCATAGTTAAACTAATCAATTTATGAGTTAATTTCAGCTATATATACGCTATAAAATATATGAAAGAACAAATAATTAATTTATTGGATTTTTATGTAGAAGATAGGTTTTCTTTAGGTGAGATATTTAAGAGGTGAAGGAAATATTTACCTCTTTCTTTCTCTCCTGTAAATAGATCCAAGTCTATTATTCATTTAACACTTTTATCCTCTTCATCTAAATTATTTCTTAATGATGGCATTATAACTCAATCATAGACTGAAATGGGTTCTCCAAGAGGAGACGTTAATTCGAAGTGACAACTAAGGACGTGGTCGTTTAAGAAGGTATAATGTCTAATTTATTTTAATTTATTTAATATATTATTATAAATAAATTTGAACATGATTATTTTAAAAAAAGGAAAATTATTTTTGTATGTACAAATTAATATATATATATATATATATTTAACTCAAATATTAAGTCTAAAAAAAATTAAATCATTATACAAACATACATATATCATAATTTGGTCATGAGTAAAAATAATTTTTTTACATAATATATATATATATATCATTTTAACTTAATATAAATTTAATTTAATATAATAATAATAATAATAATAAATATTTAATATATAAAGGTTTGTATTTCTTTTATAAATATGTTATAATCATATATTTATTTTCCAAATATAAATTAATATTAATATTAATATAAAAAATTTAAAAAAAACATGTACATGTTACATAAATTATAGTTTTCAAAAAATTTATAATAATAATACTAAAATATTAATTCTAGAAAATTATTAAAGATATTCTATTTAAATTTGAAATGTTGATCCTAACTTTTAGGTATTTTAAAATTTAAAATAAATACTACATTTCAAATTTAACAAATAATCAAATGTAATATAATACAATCATGTATATTCATGTGGGTGTGTGTTGTCATGGTCCTATATATAATATTTTATGTATGTATTTGTATGTGTGTATTTACATGTTTTTGTCAAAAAACCTTTATTTGCATGTACTTACGTACATGCTTTTCACACGCGACGATGGCACATGCTTCGCGAGTAAACTAATTGATTTTTTTTTTTACAAATTATATGTATTTAATATATTTAAGAGAAATAATTATCTTAAATATGTAGCTATGTTTTTCCATTGGAATCATGTGTAATCAATTTGAATTTCACTTGAAAGTTGGTACATTTAATTTTTTGTTAGGCTGAATTTGTACTTCTGTTGTCAATTAATAAAAAACAAAAACGTATGGAAAGTTTAATTGTTAAATCGTATATTTAAGTGATACTAAGTTTAGTAATATATGTAGGAGAGCGTATTGAATTTGTAAAAAAATATAGTTGATAGATCATATTTTTAAGTGATAGTAACATTTGATAATGTCTATACAGATGCATTTGTTGAAGTTTACACCAATAGCAAAAGTATGAAGAGAAAACTAATAAAATAATAAAATTTAATTATATTATTTGTTCAAATCTTTTTAATGATATATCACTTACCACTTCAGAAGTAAATTTAGCATCCTAGCCATAATCATCTGTTGAGGGAGATTTTTTATCATCATTTGTTGATTTATAGACATGCATACTATTTTTCGTTGAAGATGCTTTTGGAGATATACGACCTTTGCTTATTAGAGTATTTAATATTCATTGATTGGCTGATAAATTGTATTGTATGTTTAAATTAATTTTTAAATATATAGATTAAGGTAATAACGTGATGCTAACATGTACTTTTGAACATTTTTTATAAGAATTATAATCTTTATGCATATTTAAAAATAAAAAATAATATGAAAAAAGAAAAAATTTCCATCGATCAATTGATTTTATACCCGTAAATAACATGTAATCATGATATTATTTTGAAAATACACAAAGCAATGCACTTAAAAAAATAATGCAAACAAAATCTAAAAAGTGCAAACTACTTTTTTAATATAAAACAAAAGTGTAGAAGTTGCAGTCGCAGAATGATTTTTTTTTTATGGAATAAGGTTGAAATATATACAAAAACAAAAGAGGTTTTTAGGCTCAAGGAAAAAGTTTGAGAAAAATTTAGTTTCAGAGACAAAAAGTTTGGTTTTTAGACTGAATGACACTTTTTAATGTAAATCACAGAATGATAGTTGTAACTATCATTTTCAGTTCACATTAAAAGTGTCCTTCAAACTAAAAAGCAAACTTGTTGTCCTCGAGACTAAATTTTTTTACAACTTCTTCCTTGCACTTATTTACCTGAAAATTAAAAATAACATGGAAAAAGAATAAATTTTCATCGATCAGTTGATTATATGTCCATAAATAACATGTGATCATGATATTATTTTGAGAATACACAGAGTAATGCACTTTAATAAACAATACAAAAAAAATTCCAAAAAGTGCAAATTATCTTATTAATATAAAACAGAATTGTAGAAGTTGCAGTCACAGAAAAGATTTTTTTTTCCTGTAGAATAAGATTGAAATTTATAAGTGCAAAATAGGGCTATAGTGTAAAGCACAGTTTTAGTGATATAATTACACTAACCTAAAGTTATGATATCGAAGATTAACGATGGCTAGCAACTCAACGAAGCTTGTCCAGCGTCCAAATAGAAACGATTGTGCTGAAAGATCTTAATGGATATGACAGGAAAGAGGAGTGGAAAAGGAATATGGATGGAAAGAGGTGTGAATATGGATGGATAGAGTGAGTGACATTTATAGGATTTGGTAGATATTACTAGGATGTTATATTTGTTTTATGAAGTTTAAATATTACGACTGATTAAGAGTTATAAATATGCATGCCACATCTATTTTAACTCATCTACGGCATCTTAACTCATTCATTGGTTCAGAAATTTTCGAATCAGGGTGGAGAAAAATTACAGTCCAGAGAAATCTTAACTGACTGATATGGTTAAATATTGTGTAACGTTACACATAGTATATGCTACGGAGTGAAATCTAATGGTCATAAATACTCTAATATGTTTTTTTTTGAAAAGTTAATATAGTGATATTATTGTTATACATATAACATGTTATATTTTTCAGTTTATAAACAGAATTATATAATGTTATACGATGACTGTCCATAATTGTATAACGTTATATGGTTGCTGCCCTTAATTTTACTACGCGTTTACTCTCATAATTGTATAACGTTATATCAGCCACTTGCTCGATGGTGCAATAAATTGATTGAATAACGCCATGATTGGATTAATGCAAATTAATGCTTATTAATTCCACATTCCAACGTTTTATTCATATTAAATCTATTATTTCACTCATTAAGTTTCTCATACATATACGTTTTGATATTTGTATTATTTATTCACAGTTTAATGCATAATCTTGAAATTCATAAATCTCTAAATATGACATACAATAAATCAAGATATATATTCATTTGTTTAAATTAATTGACCAGAATCAACTAATTAAATCGTTTCCAATATTGTAGAACCATTTCCGTTTTAACATTTGTATCGTTTATTCACAGGTTAATGCATAACTTTGAAATTCATAAATATCTAGATATGGCATACAATAAATCAAGATATATTCATTTGTTTAAATTAATTATATATTAACATATATATTTTTCATGTCTCATATAAAAGGCAATTTCGGAAGTTTGCGCTCGGACCAAAAGTTTGCGCTTCTAAGGCCAACAATTAATAAAGATATACAATCATGGACACTACCTAATATTAGACATTAACGCAATGTTTATTTTTATATATACACCCATATTATATCAAAGAAAATTTTACGTTCATGATTTTATATAAATATGAATATATTTAACATTTTTTAATATAATAATAATATTTATAAATCAAATTATATTAAGCTATCTAATGTAAAAAAAACTTTATTCATAATAATACAATAAAAGATCTTATCCAAAATATATTAAATGATTATTTCTAAAATTCACCATTTTACCCCCATTGAGTATAACGCTAGATCCAACGATGGTAGAGCCATTATGTGTTATTATTGAACAATTAATCGACTTGAGTATTCACATTTGATCAGTATCTAGGTAAATTGCATCTAAGATGAAGAGTTACTTATTAAGGAATGTTCTTACGGATTATCTCCCATAGTCTAGCTGGCTAATCTTATGGCCTAAATTAAGTGATGTTTTATTGGTGTAAGATCCAAAATGTGTTTGTGCCTTAGGTTGATTCAGATAAGCCTATTTGAATATTACATAATTTATAAACGCTATAATTGATAATTTAAATTTGTTTTAAATTAAAATATAAAATTTTAAAGATTATAATTAAAATCCAAATTATTTTGGATTATCATGAATTATAAAAGTTGGGGTTCACATGTTAATAATGTTATTAAAAGTTATAATATTAATTAAAAGAGTTTAATTAATAAGTATATATAGTTATATACATATAAGACTCGTACTTGAACTATAATTTTGTAATTAAAATATTATATTGATGTGTAAAACAACGCGGATTTTAAACGTTAAAATGAAGAATAATGAAACCCAACTAGATATAAGTTTACCCTTTTACCCCGCTGTGCCATTCAAATTAAGCATTCTTCTCATGTTATATAAGTTAATGCAAACTGGATTGCACAATGATGTAAACTGAAAGAAAGTTGCTGCAGATACATATGGGAGGCACTGAACTGGGCACTGATGAACTATCGTAAACTGAGGATGAAAGCTGGGATGCAGGTACACAACCTTGGATTTTTGCGCACACTGAAAGTGAATTGATGTAAATAGCCTGAAGCTTTCATCCCAAACTGCAAAAACTGAAGCTAGTGACTACAGCATCTGAAGCAAAGTAGTGAGGACTGGACTGCAATGTGAGTAGGCTGCAGAAGCACAACTGAAGTGAGCTTAAATGTGAAGTACACAACTTAAGAGCACACTTGAAGTGCACAACTGAAACTAGTGACAACTGAACTGGAATGTGATGGGAGAAACTAAAGCCTAAAGCTGATCTAGCATGTTTTTGGGTAGAATAGCAACTTGTGTTTTGCTTATGTGCCATTCACTAAAGCTGCGATTTTACGACAAGCTGTGTTGAATCCCAAGCAAATAAGAGGAGGCTCCGTGCAGTTGAGTAGAAGAGAATGATTGGTGTATGAAGAACTGTTCCCATGATCCGATCAAGTCGAGCTACATTTTGAATTCCTTTTGATTGTTCCTGTCCAAAGTAAGATATACTATGCAATAAAAAATAGGAGAGAAGAAGTTTTTATATAGATGTTATTAAATAATATTTTATTTCTTTCATTCTAGAGACCCAGGTTGTAATAAAATAAATAATGTCCAGAAACTTTATACGCGAGTAGTTATGGTGAAGTCTAACTTTATATTTTTACCTCAGAAGATGCATAAACCATCCATATAGGAAATGTCAACTTAAACAACAATTATAACAACATGCGAATAAAGAAATTTGATTTTATGATTTTTGAAAAGCTTTTTGAAAATGCAAGTTTACCTACGCTTTCCAACAGAAAAGTGTAAGGTAGTTTGTGTTTTCTGTTTTAGAAAAATAGAAACATGATTTCCGTATCCATAGACACCTGAATTTTTCTTACAACTAGCTTAGGAATAGAGACATGATGTTCAAAGCCCCGTTCATTAAGCTTTATAATGCTTAACATACTTTTTCTTGCATGTTGATTAATGAGCTGATCAATTGCTGATTGCAGTCCTCATGGCAAATTGCCTGCTACATGATGTTTCTATTTACTTCATTTTTGTTGTTGTACATGATAAATGCAGTTAACATGGAGAAGGAATTGTACTCTTTGCTCTCATACATGTTAGGACTAATTATTTCCACTAAAAGTTTTATGACCAGTTTATGATGTAATAATTATCGAGTATTGTTTTTCACATCATTTGCCAAAATTTGCAATGAGAGAAACTAAATAGATAAGCTACGGTTCTTAACTATTTTTGGAACATGTTATCTTGTGGCACTTTTGCAGGACAATGAAAAAAAATGTGCATTGCCCATGCACGTTAGTTCTTGTTTAATTTTCTTCCAAAATTATCTACTTTCATTCTTCATCAAATTCACCATTAAAGATTTAATTCTCAAATTTATCTAAAATTTCCAAACCTTCACGTCAAGTTTCCTGTTGCTGAAATTAATTTAGCACTATTGTTGCAAATTCAAAAAAGAATTGGAATTCTTGGAATCTCAAGGTATGAATCGCTTGATATTAATTCAAATGTAATGTGTTTGCATTAATGTATAAATTTACAACGCAATTCAAGACCATTCAATATGTCTATGGATGTGGATTGAATATGCATGTTATGGCAGTCTCAGCATGCAAATTCAATATTCCTGCAAAGTTCTATTGTCTTGTTGACAGGAAACTTTTATGCAAGAAGTTTCTACCTATCATCCATTAAATTTATAATGACAAGAACACTTCATTATAACAGTTTTATAAATTGTATACATTCGCAGGTTGCAACGTACAGTTTCATATCAACATTGAAATTCGACCTATGAGCGCTCAGGTCGAAGAAATATAGGTTGATTAAAGTTATTGCATGGACCAAAAAATAGACAGAGATTTCATGCTAAATCAACATAGCCTTGCATCTATCTTTTCTTGAATGAATTCCAGTTTTTAAGTGTTTCGGTAAGCATACCTTACTTTTCTCTGAATACAAAAATAACCGAATTCGTAAGAGGTTAACAAAAAATTTTACCTCAAATTTTGCAGGACAAGTAGCGTTTCTGATATCTGTTGCCAAATAAAACTTGCTATTGAAATCCTAAAGATAAATATACAATCTCAGAACTCCATAATGCTATGGTTGGACCACGCTCATGGTTTAACGCACTCTTTTTTCGTTCAAGCAACAAGCGTCTTAATAGTTGGAAGAATTACACCTTGTCTCCGCTTCAGGTACTTGAGTGTTCTTTTCTTCAGATGAATCTTACTTCATATATACTGAATTTATCTGATAATCATTAAGCATTTAACAGTTTCAGATTATAAAAAAAAATAGTAAGAAACTAATTATGATATTTATTATGAACTTATTGAAGGAACAAAGATTGCAAAGACTCAAAGATCGGTTGAATGTAACTTTTGATGAGACTCGACCAGAACATCAAGTATACATACATGTACCACTTTGTATTAACTCTATATCAAGACATAAAGTTTGAATTTCTTTCTTTGTTCTGGTCTCAGGAGGCTCTCAAAGCGCTGTGGTATGCATCGTTCCCTGATGAAGTTTTGACAGGCTTGATATCGGAGCAGTGGAAAGACATGGGCTGGCAAGGTGCTAATCCTTCTACAGACTTCAGGTAATATTATTTGCCATGTTAATATGTTTTGCTACAAGGGTGTACTGTGCCTCTGGTTTAAAGTCATATATGTTATATGTTGTTGAGAAAAATAAGCTCGTGCTATATAACATAGAGTTAACTGTGTTATAGGGCATTAAATAACAATTTCAACTTTGTATTCCTCACAAGTTCAAATGAAAATACAAAGATGAATTTATCAATTTTATGCAATAATACAGCTATATTTCAGTATTATAGGAACATATTACTGTATATTAATTTTTTATATTTTTTACATGCCTTTATTCGAATTTAAGCAGTTGGTTATTATCAGCTTTCATTTTCAGGGGATGTGGATTTATTTCCCTTGAGAATCTGTTGTACTTCGCTAAGACGTATCCAGTAAGATTGTTGCACCTTAGAGTTAACTTTTTTGTTATTGGATGAACCAATTATAAGAATCATAAATATGTAGTGTTTGTTTTAACATTGAAACAAAAAAGGCATCGTATCGGAGAATATTGTTCAAGCAAGATGGAATGAGAGCGGCATGGGAGTATCCATTCGCTGTTGCTGGCATTAATGTTACTTTTATGCTGATTCAGATGTTGGACCTTAAAGCAGGTACGATTCTCGATCTGGTATATTTTTATTTGTATTTGACATGCAAGAGATGTATTGTGCCACTCATTATACTTGTGTGTTACAAACGCTGTTGAAAATATAAAGCCCACATCGGGAAATATAGAAAAACAATATCCTATATAAATATAAAGAATCCACATTACCGGCTTGGTTTTGTTAATCACCAAGTAGTTTTCCAAAATAAATTATGCCAATAGTGGTACGAGAACTTGGTTGTTATCTAGTTCAACTACTACATATGAGTTTAACCGCCATGTGTGGACCGCGCCATCCGAATTACTATGCATTAACTTACAATTTTAAAGTGGTTAAAAACTTCAAAACAACCTATTTTTTACCGAGAAGCTATATTGCAGATTTCACACATCATATGAATATATCAAACATAATAAAATCAACATTTATTTGAAAACAAGTAAATGTTTTAATAGTTAGTATTGACATAAAATTTTAAAGTGGTTAAAAATTTTAAAAATTTATTTTTGTTCCGGAAAATTTTGTTATAGAATACATTCATGTGCGCACCTACACATAGATGAGTTCCGGCATACCCCTTTTTGATACATTCACTTGCACCTTTCATTTTTTGGGCAACGCAATTAAAAATGAAACAAAAATAAGTGGATATGTTCTTACATGTCCCAAGATCATCTCCACAAAATTTTGATTGATTTAAATAATCTAACAGTATTTAAAATAATATTTTATACCAACGATTAAAAAAAGGTTTTACGCTTGGTATTAACTTAATACTTTAAACACGTTGTAAGTTTCAAAATGATTTCAGTTGTTGTGAACATGATATTCATAGTATAGATTAAACATTCTCAGAGTTATAATTAATTTGAAATATTGTATCCTTAAAAACCGTAAGTGTGTTGAATGATGTTATATACATATATGTATGTAGGGATGATTCATGTTTCCAACTTAGACGTCTCCATGTATCTATTCAAATCACAACCATACATTGTCTTTTGATAAAATTAATATATGGGTCATTTGTACAAATGTATGGACTAAGATTTGATGGGGTATGAGACACTTAGCTTTAAAGACAGGGGAATTCATACCATATACGTATACGTGCCTTTTTTAAATATATGTGTATGGTAACATTTTCAGCTCGTTGGAGTATCTAACATTTATTACAAAAAATGAAATGGTACTTAATACAAACACTTTGCATCCTCACTTAATTACTCTGTTGAATGGTTATTTATACCGGCAACATGAAAATATGCCTAATGTGAAGTACTGATAATCATAAATATACGTTCACAAGCAGAGAAAATAGTATTAAAAAAGGTAATCAGTCTATAAAGGTGCTGAATCATACTAATCTGTTAATACTTTACAGGACAGGCTCTAGAAAGGAATAAAAATCTAACAAAAAATGTTAAACTAAAAATTTGATCTATACAATATGGTACCATATAAACACCTCTATCCCCAAATCGGTGTGCCGGTGCGCAGTTTCAATAAATCTACTAACTCATTTTGAAGGCGGGTCTCACTAATCAAATTATTATATAGATGATGAATGGTTAAGATTTTGTTGGACACGTGTGAGAGAGGCGAAGAATTTGAACTACTCTAGAAATTACGTCCACCAATAAAATCAAATAGTTGTTTTGACCCCTACTAAGTATGAGCGAAAAAACTGCTCTTTTGGTTATAAAATTTAACTTGTGAAAACATAATTATGACCACTGTTAAGAGACAAAAACATCCAACTTTCATTGTTCATTTCTAATAATCATCTATTTTACATAAGCAGCTACATTGTCAAAACAACAATAAAGTTGAGCACAATCTTCAATACATATTTATTGATAGGAGGAGGTTATTTATCATGCAGATAAGCCCAGATCTTTACCTGGAGCAAATTTCGTAAAAGTATTACTATCAGGTGAGAACATATCATTAAATCCCACAATTATACATGTCACTTTTACTACCTAAAAATATTGCATCTTGATTGCAGAAGATGAAGAATCATTTGATGTATTATACTGTATAGCCTTTCAAATGATGGATGCTCAGTGGCTTGCCATGCGTGCTTCTTATTTGCAGTTCAACGTATGCGACAAATTCATAATCATGTAGTTTATTTTTGTGAAAATAAGAATATAACTGGCTTGCTTGACATAGGAGGTCTTACAAGCAACAAGAAAACAATTGGAGAGGGAACTGTCTTTGGATGACCTTCATCGAATACAGGACGTACCAGCTTATAACCTCTTATACAAATAGGCAGTTTTATTCTTTTTATAAAAAATATTAAATATTCAGCTTTATAGGTTACTGATTTTTTGTTTGTTATAGTTAATTTTTTAGGAAAGCTGTAAATATATTTCACATAGATGTCATGTAAACTAATGTGGGGTACTACAATCTTGTAATGCCGTTAGTATTAAGTTTAGTTTATTGTTAAGTGCATAATATAGATGAATAATTTCTGAAATCAAATGTGAAAACAAAACAAAGGAACGAAGATGTAAAATTTAAAAGATACACACGCAGTGTTATGAAGATCCGAGAACCGCCGACAGGACCGTCAGGAAATGTCGACGGCTGGCCATGGGCGTCCGGAGGTCAATGAAACCTCATTTTACACCGAGCCGTGGACCGTGGTTGAACCTACAAAAACCACATCAAACTCCTGAGAACCACGATTATTATCAGAACAATTTCAAGAATTGTGTTTGTATAATTGAGAATTTGAAAGTTTTGGCTTAGGGTTTTACCGAAGGAATAAGGAGAAGAGAATAGAGGACGACGTAGTAACTTCACTTCAGCATTTACCTCGTTTTCTCTGTTGAGCGGACGTGGTTGCACCCGACCGGAATAATGGATTTTTTTAGGAGTTTTTATATTTCTTTGTTTTTAACTGATTTAATTACGTTTGATTAAATTTTAATAATTGATACAAATTAACGTGAAAACCGTGAAATTAATAAACAAATACATTATTAAAAAAAATTCTACTATTGGCACCATAAAATTTAGAAAATACCCAATCCAACAAAATTAAAAAACAACTAATTAAAAGTTTGAATATTACTCATTAATCTAATTCCTCTCAGATCCCAAATGCTAATATTTGTTACACTAATCAACTTTCAGTCACAAATCAATTGTTAACTGTAAAAGAAAAGAAAATTAATCATTTGCAAATATCGATAAAAGAGTTCAAGCAGAGAATCAAAATAAAAAAAATGAGGTATTTTCGAACTTTTTCATTGATTGAACCAATGAATTATAACTTGTGAACAAAAGAAGTTCGTTGTCTGCATTAAATAGTGTTCACTAGTCATGCAGTATTTTGATTATGAAAACTGAGGTATATTATTTACAGTATATAAAACCGTAAATTGAATTATTTCAAATAAATTAAGAAATATGTTGAAATGATATATACCTATGGCAATTATTTTGGATTGAAATGGTATATATCCATCCCGGAATTAAATTGGAATAACTGATTCACTTGGCCATAGGATAGAAAATTATGTATGGATACTAGATTGGTTAAATTAAATGATTTTAAATGTTGATTTGAAATTATTTTAAATGATTTGATTTTAAGAAATGAAAATCGAATTTATGGAAATCGAACAAGTTTCGAATTTGAGCTCAAAGTGTTGAAATTTAAGTTTGATAACAGGACTGTTTTAAATAATTAAAGTTGAGATTTTGATGCTATAATCAAAATATGATGTGAATTTCAGAAACTGATTTGTTCTAAAAAATTGGATTTTTATTCAAACTTTGAACATTGCTAAATAAAAGTGATATAAAACGATATTTCGAAATTGAGCCCGGAATTGTATTTTATTTGATGATTTGGATTTTTAAATTGGATATTCAAGGTTAATTGGATTTAAGTGTTTTGAATCAATACTTGAAAATCGAGCTCGAAATTTGATATAAAATGAAATGGTTTAAAATTGTGAATTGAGTTGAGATTTAACCATTGAATCAAATAGTACAAGTTGAAATTGAAATCGATTTAGAATCAAAATTGAAATTAAATTGAAATTGATTTGAATTTAAATTGGAATTGAAGTTAATTCGAATTAAAATCAGAATTGAATCAACTTAAATGGAAATTGAAATTGAATTGATTTGATTTGAGAAGATTTGGAAATTGAGTCAGTTTGACTTTGAAAATATTTTCAAATAAATTATTTTAATATGAACTATTTAAAATCTAACTTTCTACATATTCAATTTATTTTGATTTTCCAAACTATTTTACCTTATAAAACATTTTAAATACTTAAACCATTTTATATCAAACTATTTTAATAATTTAAACTATTTTTAAGCAATATAAATTTTCAAACTATTTTACTAAAATTCAAATTGGTCAAAGGCTGTAAGGTTTATATTTAAATCATGGATATAAATACGACTTGGGTTAAATTGAAGTTATAACCCAAATGAAAATTCGAAGCAATGTTGAATAGGAGCTGATATCGAGACATTAAGATGGACATGATTTTGAATTGAAATAGTATATTTTGGAGTAAATATGATGATTTCGAAATGAATTTGACTTTGAAGTGAATATGATATGTTGATATCAAATATGAATTGTTTTCGAAATGTAAAAGCACCAACTGGTATGTAAAATGACGTTTGATTGTTAAAGAGGCCGGAGCCTCTTACTGGCACATTCTCTGTCAATATTGGAGCCACTTTAACAACTGTGTATGCGGAGGAGACTCCAGAATGAAGTGGTTGGATTTGGCGTCATTTGCTGAATTTGAAGAAAGAGAACGATGATGGATTGGCCTGACACTTGTGTCAATTTTAAATGACTAAAACAGGAGCCGTACCGGCCAATGATGTTAGCTACCTCTAGCGAACACACTTCTTCATATTACTATCATGACATTGTTATTGATTGGTGCACACCCTAGCATTTTGGGAGTGTTGGACGCGGTGGGCTGTTAATGGTTACCACCAGCCAGAAAAGGTAAACTGATAGTATCCTACCTTGGACATTGCCTCACGTGCCTTTTCATACTTTTATCCCTATATAAGACCACTACGATATTGATTTAGTGTTGTCGTATCACGGCGCATCCCTATCCACTGACTGTTTGCTAGTGATTATATGCAAACTATACGACACTGCTTTACAACACGTTAAGGGGGATCAATGCAAAGCTTTAATGCTATTTTAATATTTATTTTATTGATTAGACATTATATATATATATATAGCATATTCTACTAGATATAAATATTTTGACGGATCCTTAAGAGATGGAAAATTTTGTAACATCTCTTGAGTTAATGCACGCACGTTATACACCGGATAAGAGATGTAAAACCCCATAAACATCTCCGACGCCCCGACACTCATGTTATATGTGATATCGATTTGACTCACATAAAAATATTTTAGTCCTGACTCGAGTGTTTTGTCTTTCATTATGCTCGGGTCAGCCCTGTGTTTTTCAGCGCGTTGAAGATTATTTTAGAGGACGAAGACAAAGACGAAGATTTGGTATATTATTACTATTGTTATCTGTAACAACCCTGGGTTGGAGATTACCTGTCAATATTAAATTATAATGATTATAATTTAATATTGTGATTAAAATTAAATTGGAAATTTTATATTGTTTATTTGGAATAAACAATGAAATTGGAATCAAATTGTGAAAATAAAGTTTAGAACTTTATTTTATTTTGTTTGGGTTGATAATAAGTGGAAAATGATTTTTTTTTAGTTAAAAAAATGCAATAATTATGTAATTATTGCAAATTCTTCTATTTATGATTTTTTTAAGAGAAGTAATTGATTTTTTTTTTAAAAAAGATGGTTTATTTTAATAGAAAGATGGGAATTAGTTTGAAAAATATGTTTTGGCCTTAAATTATATTTGGAAATGGTTTGAAATATTTTTCTAAGTGAGAAAATAAATTCTTGTGGAATTTTAGAATTGAAAATGTAGACTTTTGCATTTAATTATGAAAAAGGTGCATTTTTGTAAAATAAAGGATTTTGATAATAAAAATGTCTTAAAAATAAAATTTTATCTATTTATATGGTGGAAAATGTTTTGTTCTATTAGCGTGAGAGTTTACATATTTTTCTTTTGAAAAGATTTGGAAGGAAAATGTATTTTGGTTTTGTAAATAGTGTAAATATGAATATTTTTGATTAAGCATTAATTAATCTTAGGCCATTTTATTTTTCTCTTCATTTTGGATCCAAATGGCCCATTAGTGCTTTCTAGATAACTGAGAAAAGAAGAAAACAAAGTTCAGTACGTTCATTTTCTTACCTTCCTTCTTCTTCTTCACCTGTAACCTAAGAACACTAAATTGAAAACTCTCAAATTTCTTAATTTCAAGCCTCCAAACTTCAAATAAACTCAACAAATTGAAATCTTTGTCAAACTAGAGAGATAATCAACAGTTCCTATAGGTTATTGAAGGCCAATTTTATCTCCAAGCTCCAAACTTTCTGCTAAAATCCGAGGTTTTGCATACTACAGCAAGGTGAGTATCAAAACTCACATGTTCTAGCTTTGATTGAGATTTTAAGGTAAAAAAATCTCAAATTTTTGTTGTTGCTGCATGTTCAATCGTAAATCGCTGTCAGTAAATTGTGTATATATTTTTCGTTTTAAATCGGAATTTGATTTTCTTTGATGTTCTGGAAAGCCTGAAAAGAATGTGACAACTTTCATGTTGAAAACTTTCGAAAATTTTGAGCATAGAGGGTCGAAAAATCCAATACAATCTCGCTGCTCTGTCATTGTAATATTGTGATTTTCTGTGCTAAGTGTTGTTGGTAATTTAAACATATCTTTTTCGTTTGATGTCGGAATTTGATGATTCTTGATGCCCCTGAAAGCTTAGATTATATGCTACAATTTTCATGTTTTCGGTTTTGTCAAATTTTGATGTTTACATGGTCGAAAGTTCATTCTAAAATTGCATGTTTCATGTTTCTTATCTGAAAATTGCATGTTTCATTCTAAAACAGCTGTAGTGAAATTCATATCTGAAATTTGTTTTGGCCATATCTTTCATGTTTCTTATCCAAATTTAATAATTCAAGATGTTCCAGAAAGCTTAGAAACTAAGCTACAACTTTTGTTTTATTCATTTTGCCTGATTTAGAAGTTACCTATGCTAAAATTGCAATTGTTTACCACTATCCCGTAAATGAATAAGTTCAGGCTGAGTTTGATGTTTTTTTAGTAATTTAATCATAACTTTCTTGTTTCAAATCGGAATTTAGAAATTTTAGATGTTCCGGAATTCTTGTGAAATATTCCACAACTTTGATGTTTTTAGTTTTGAATTATATTGAAGTCTACATAGTGAAAAATTGACTTTTTTATCGCTGGCCTGTACTAATAGCCAGGGCACATAATTTTTTTTTGTTTTGGTTGTATTTTAATCATAACTTTCACGTTACTGATCGGAATAATGAAATTAAAGATGTTATGGAATCCATAGGAAATATTCTACAACTTTTATGTTTTAAATTTTGTATGATTTTGTTGTTTACATGGTGGAAAATTGATGTTTTTACTGCTGGCCTGTCATTGACAGCCACAATATTTATATATTTGTCCGATTTCGACAATTTCATATGCATTCTTTTGCATCTTTTTTATTTATGAAATTTGATGCTAATATTTGATCATTTTGTCCAGCAATGGACTAATCAAGTTAGGATGAGATTTGAATTTAAATTAATTTGAATTCAATTTAAATTTGAATATCGATTAAGCCGATTAAATTGCAAATTGATGTTTTCTTGAGTTTTAAAAATCCGAATAAATTCCAGAAAATATTCTAACATCATGGTCGGAGCAAGAAATGTTTTTATACATTTTAAGAGGTTTTTAAACAATTATTCTTTATTTTTAAGGCTTTTAAAATTATTAAAATCCTTTTTAATGATGTGTTTTCCCTCAAAAATCTTTTAGATAAATTTCTAAAATTTGTTTTATAACACCGTTTTCTCAAGTAAAATCTTTTATAATAAATTTTATTTATTTTAATTACTTTTACATTATTCGAACGTATGAGAAAGAGAATTAAACGATTTAGTAAAACACGTGGTATGGGACATGTGCGTTTACTATTTCGGTTAATTTCGGACTTGTACGATCGAAGCTATTTGAGATTATTGATTCTGAGAGGTTTTGCCATTTTATTGCGTATTTTGAGTTTTATAATTTCTATTTATTGGAATTATCTAAGATGGCTAATATTTGGCAATATCATGGTTTGAGATCTTCTATGTGAGAGTATGGTCGATGAGAACCATCACGATGTTTTATTTACTTGCCAATGATACAAGGCAAGTCTTGAGTATATGTTTTCATATTTTGAGATTTATGGTTTATGAGGAACCATCACGATGTTTTCACTTGTCGATGAGATGAGACAAGTTATGATGCCATTTAATATTTGTCGATGAGACGAGACGAGTATGATGTCTCTTTACCACTTGCCAATGAGATGAGGTAAGATATGATTTTCTGAGTTTTATAATGTTCCTAGTGTGGCATCGACTAGCGGCTAGTAAACCGCTAAGTGCGAACGAGTGGTGTGGGACACACGTTAACACTTTTCGGATTCCTATCCGTGAGTTTGTGACACATTCACGATGTTTACCTAACGGAACTGCTTGAAGAGGTGTCAGCGACCTTGTCATGAGGACGAACTGCTTTGGAAGGTGTTAGCGACCTTGTTAGGGCTGACAAAACGGCTTGGAGAGGTGTCAGCGACCTTGTCATGAGGACGAACTGCTTTGGGAGGTGTTAGCGACCTTGTTAGGGCTGACAAAATGGCTTGAAGAGGTGTCAGCGACCTTGTCATGAGGACGAACTGCTTTGGGAGGTGTTAGCGACCTTGTCTAAGGCTTCGGCTATCTGAGCTTAGCACGTGCAGCATTGCTTCGGCATTATAATCGGGGATTTGGCCAATCCGGATTTTCTGAGTTTTCTGTTTTATTGTGATTTCACCTTTTTAAGATGTTTTATTACATCGATAGCCTAGTGCTATATGAGATGTTATATATATGGTGATTTCAATTATGATGTTTTGAACTCTTATCGAGTTCCTTGAGTTATGAGTTTAGATAATTTCAGGATTTTATAGGATATTCTGTGTTCTGCTATTTTGGCGAGTTGAGATTGAGATTTATATACATTTATACCAATGAGACGAGGTATAATTGAGTTTGGAGATTCTTTTATTTTTGAGTTTTGGATCATCCTACTTGAGAATGTCTTATGTTTGCCTTTTTGGCGAGATTTTATATTAATTTTTCACCTTTTGAGGAGATATGGTTCATGGAAACCATGTAGACATTTTGTGATGTCGCCGATGATATGAGGCGAATGTTTATATTATTTGAGTATTATTATTGAACTTACCTCTTTTGAGGTCATTGTACACTTAAGTGACATTATTTCACTTAAGTCATGAGTTGTATTCTTTCTGTTGCCTCTTCTCATTCAAAAAGAATTATCACTTTGTATCTTATGCTTCATATTGTCGTCTATCCTCATTAACTGATTATTTTAGCTAGACTGACCCGTGTACTTTGTACTCGGGTCAGACCGAGTTGTTTCAGGTTAGCTATCAGTTATGGGACTTTGCTTTGATGCATCTGCTTGGACATCAGCCTAGCACTTTTGTTTAATTTATATTTCTTTCCGCTTGACCCTGATGTATTTATATTTGATTCGATGTATATAGTGTGGTCGAATACCACCTTTATTGTGTTCATATTGTATTGTACTAAACATGTATCAGTGTATATGTATATATATGATGTTTATTACTGTTCTGTGATGTGCTTTACATATAGTTATTATATTTTATTCTGATAGATCCATTAGCCACCTATAATTTTGGATTAAGCATTTACTATGTATGTCGATCCATTGAGATAGAAAAGAAAAAAATCATAATGCATTTATCGACGTATTCAGTAGATGTTTAAGACAAGGTTATAGATGGTCGCCCTTAACCAGCCCTATTCTCCGCTTTAGTAAATGGAATCACTCGTTAATTCTCTTTACTAAGGTGGGTCTTGGGGTGGGGCGTTACATTATCCCTACATCATGTTGTCTGCTGCATTACTTTATTTATCCCTGATGCAGATATAACTCAGATAAATGTTGTATAAATTATAATCAAATGTATAATATAAATAGCTTCATGAACTGTTTATTTGATTATTATATTTTATCATTCCGCTGCAAGATTATGTGTTTGTTTTCTTCTTCTTTTCTTTTTTTAATTAACCCCACTGAGTATCTTTATTCCGGATTGTAAACAAATATGTGTGGATTATTGTCGATTTAAACCTTGCGAAATGTGGGTTATTATAGTCGGTATCAAAGCTGAAGGTTAAGCGAGGACCTTGGCTTTGTGGGGGATTACTCATTAGAGAAAGGGTCAGTAGTACCCTAGAATGAGTTTAAGTGTATTAATAGATATGAGCGCATATTTGTTAGTAAATATAAGTTATTTTATATTGTGTTGACTTATCTGTTGAGTGGTTTACGAATTCTGGTTGAATAGTAGGACGCCACGAAACCGATAGGTATTTTATATGCTTGAACCAGGTAAACTGACATAGTATTGTTTTAAAGTGGGTAAATGAAATAATTTTACCCGAATTATATTTTGATATAAAAGAAATAATTTTTTAGAAATTATTATAGTATATTGATCTGTTTGGATGTTACTATTATAATCAAAACAAGATTATAAAAATTGAAATGTGTGTATATAACCAAATAGAATTTGTATAAGAATAATTTGTACAAATGAGCTAAACTAAAATTTGATTCAAACCAGAATTTAGGAATTTAAATCCGAATTTTTTTGGAAATGTTTTCCCAAGACATTTTGAAAAAAATGACGGAGATATTATTTTGGAATAGAAAATGCTTTAGATTGGGTTTTAAAAATGGATTTTGAAAGTGATAAGGCACTTAACTCACTTTAGTCGCTGAAAAATAATTCTGGGGATGACTGTAGCTTCTTCAATATTCATTTTCGAGTTTATAAGTGACGAATTGCTACCGTAATTGGTTTGCTTCAGATTTATTGGGCAAATAAGTTTTGTTTTAAAATTCCGAAAGGAATTTTTTTGGGTAAACTGAGTATGTTTTAAAATTTCCAAAAGTAAGATTTGATATAAAAAGAGAATATGTGATTTCAAAATGATTTGGAATGAAACAGATGTTTGAATTTTGGAATATTCATTTGAATGTTTTATGAAAATTGTGAAAAATAAGTTTTTTAATTCTAACTTGGATTGTGAATTTTAATATGAAATTAAAATTTAACTTATGCAAGTTAAATAGATTGAATTTGTAAAGAAATTTGTATGGGTTAGAATTTAACTTAAGCCAAGTTAAAAAAAATTGGGTTGAATTGGAAATGATATTGAATGGAATTAATATAGAGTTTGAATCATTAAGTGACTATATAGATATAAATTATAAAATTTTGATCGAAATTAAATTTAAGTGGAAGTTTACGGAACTGTGAGTAAATAAGTTTGAATAGCTTACAAAATTGGAATTAACGGAATAAATATATACTTAAACTATAAAGTGATGTAAATCTTGGGTTAAAAAATTTAAATGTGAATATAATCGAGTAAGCATCAATAAAATGGAATCTGATTGGAAATTTAATCTTGAAAAGAAGAATTGGACTTAAGTAAAATTAAGCGGAATGGAAAATGATTACTATAAAAAAATAACTTTATTCACCTTACTAAATCAAGTAATCTAAAGGTTCAAGATTTCAGTTGTGAAACTTAATGTGGGAATTTGATGGCTTAGTACATCAATTGTTCCATTATCACATGTTTGCTGATTAAAATATAATTAGAATAAGAATGCAATTTTACATACATACTTTTGGTCACCATATGATAGGTTAAAAAGATGAATTTGAAAATGATAGTGTATAGAAATATTTACAATTTGTTTTAGGTCCATGTTCTTTTCAAGTATGAACACAACACAAAACTGAGAATCAAGAAAAATGAACTTTGATTACCAATGTGATCATTTACAGCTCTGCTTCATGTAAAACACAAATAATTTCATATATTTGGGTTCCAATAATTTGCAGTTCTAAATACATGACAGTTTCGAATATATATAGTATATATATGGTTCTAAGTACATATGTGATTTTGTAAATAATTTTTTTGAATATATGCACAGTAGGCTTCGAAAGTGCATGGCCTTAGGTTACAAAGTTTTATATGTATACATGTTAATTTTGAACATGTGCGATTTTATATGCACCGGGTCTGAGAAGCTAGAAGTTTTGAATATATAAATGTGAATTTCTAATATATGTAGTTTTGTACATTTCTAATTCATGTCAGTTTTGTATCAATTAAGTTTTGAGTATATATAAGTTTAGACATATATTAGATTTTGATGTAATATATATAAATATATAACTGAGTTGCTGAACATACCAGTTTCAAGTATACAAGACTTTTGGAAGTATAAACTGCGAATAAAAGAGGCTTCATTTTTTCATGTTTTGAAAAATGGCAGAGTTTTGGAATATACATAATTTTATATACATAAAAGTTTATAAACTTTTAAGTTCATATGGTTTTAAATATAGATAAAGTTTAAAAATTTATGCACATTTTAATTATAAATGGGATGCAATTGTACTGTTGTGAATAAATTTAAAATCAAATAAATGGTATGCAAATCAATTGGAAATCAAATGAATGACTAAATGTTGGAACCTTGTGATTATTGATAAATTCATGCTATAACTTGTTTGGTTATGAAATCTATGTGTTTGCGCTAGTTAAAAAATGAAATGTTATTAAATTTCCATATTTCGGTACTTATGTGTTTAAATTAAGTAGGTACAGGTACAAGGAAGCTTTTGGGATAGATTTGGGTTGCGTAATTGCATATAAATTAAGCAAATTAGCTTAATAATGCTAATATAAAGGTATGCTTTCAGATTAAATACAGTGATGATATACATATTGATATATATTGTGTTTCCGACCATGTGGGTCAATGTATATATTTTTATCATTTTTGTCACATTGCAAAAGGCTCTCCGTACAAGGGAAACTCTGCTAAATAATTTCGGAAATTTAGAGTGTTAGCAAAATTTTGAAAATTTTTGTTAACGAAAATTCAAATTTTGAATTGTAATGAAAATAAAGGGTTTTGGTTTAGATGGAAAGCAAATTGTTTTAGTTGGAACTAAAGGATTTAGAAAAGTGAAATATCAAATTTTCACTAAGTGGGTTTTTGAAAAGTAATGGGTTTGGATCATTCATCCACCTTAGCAATTTCGGGGACGAAATTTTTTAAGGGGAAGGAATGTAACGGTCTAGATTTTTAGTTGTTTGATTTTGAACATTTAAATGATTTTCAATATTGGATTTAGGATATAAATTTATTTTTGAATATAAAGATTTGGGTTGGAATTTTAAAATGAATTTAAATTCCAAATATAGCGATTTATTGGATAAATTAAGTTGTTGAATTAATAATTGAAAATCATTTAAATAATTGAATTGGAATTGAAAATGGATCGAAACGATTTCCAATGTTGATATAAATTCTATTTTAATTAGAATTGAATTAATAAGTTTTTAAAACTGGAATTTTAAGTAATTTCCTCAATTTTGAAAATCGTCGATTTAATCGACGCGTTAAAATAGTGATCCAGAGCACGGTCTCGGAACTCGACAGAACTAGTTCCATTGGATCCGTAATTGTGTATTATTATTTGATTTCAAATTTCATAGCATTTGGATTTACCATTTGGTTGTGCGATCGGGAAATGCCTATAAATAATTTAATTTAATTTAAATAGTAGATTTAAAAAGCTATCTTCCGCATACGATCGAATTAGGCCTTGAGGCTTGTTCCATTGGGTTCGAAATAGCGGTATAATATTAGAAATGTCAGACGGCACACCTCAATAGGGGTTTGAAATTTCAAGATTTGAAAATGAGACATTTGAATATTTAAATCAATCAAGGGTCAATCCAGTCATCCTATAATCGTACAAGAGCCACCCTAGCATTGAATCGCACAGACCTACTTTCTCCTTCTTGTTTAAATCATGCTCAACCCTCCTTTTCTTTAGAACAAAATGGAGAAGAAAAAAAAGGAAAGAATTTTTTTTATTGCACGCGCATAAAGAAAAAATCGAGGCAGCTGGAGGGCTCGAGAATGGTCAAGGGAAGGGCGGAACAGGCAAGTGCATGGAGGTTGCTGTCATGACAGTTCATGGTGGGAGTTCGAGTCGTGAAGGAAGGAAGGGTTTTCTCCGTCTGGGCGCCGTTCGAGCGCAGAGGCAAGGAGTTGGAGGTGGAAAAATTGAGGTGCGATGGCCAGGACTCCGGTCGACGGAAAAGTGATTTTTGTGTTCGTCAGTTTGCAGTTAGGGCTTAAGTCATTGGATGGCCGCGACTTTCGTGGCTGAAACTGGAAGCTAGGCTATTGGCGGTAGTTCAGGCAGTGGCTATCAAAGGGCAGCAGCGAGGTTGGAGGTCGCTGGTGAAAAGAGGGTAATTAGTTAATCATGTTATAAATCTTTGAGTTAATCTTAGGTTTATTAATTAGTCTAATTACATTGATATTAATAAAATCATAATTTCTCCGCACGACATCCGGTTCAAGTGGAACGAGTTGCCGAGGATGTGTATCGACGTCGTCTACGATATGGGATTAAGCTGGAATTTATTTGAAGCTGGAATTATTTCCAGTTTCACATAAAGGTGAGTGTTTTATACGCCCACATTTGATTAATATATCTTTATGTTAGTAAAATTTATATCGCGAAGTGAATTGAATTTATTGATTTTTGTTTGATAATTTTAATTGACATTTAAATGGACATCTGAATTGATTGATAGAATTTGAATTGACGGTTAAATTGAGTTAGAAATTAATTGCCAGTAAAATACCCGATATTGATAGTTATGAAATTGTTGTGAATTTTATTGACTGTTTGGATGATTGATTGCGATGGATGCTATTGGTTGATATTTTGGATGTTTATTTATTTTGATATATCCTATTACCTTCCTGTAAATTATTTACAGTATATAAAACTGTAAATCTAATTATTTCGAATAAATTAAGAAATAAGTGGAAATGACATATACCTATGACATTTATTTTGGATTGAAACGATATATATCAATCCTAAATTAAATTAGAAGAACCGATTCACTTGGCCATATGATAGAAAATTATATACAGACACCGAATTGGTTAAATTCATTTGAAATTATTTTAAAGGATTTGATTTTAAGAAATGAAAATCGAATTTATGGAAATCGAATTATTTTCGAATTTGAGCTCGAAGTGTTGAAATTTAAGTTTGATAACATGAATGTTGTAAATAATTGAAGTTGAGATTTTGAAGTTATATATGATGTGAATTTCAGAAATTGATTTATTTTAAAAAATTGGATTTTTATTCGAACTTTGAATATTCCTAAATAAAAGTAATACAAAATGATATTTCGAAATTGAGCTCGAAATTGTATTTTGTTTGAAGATTTGGATTTTTAAATTGGATATTGAAGGTTAATTGGATTCAAGTGTTTTGATTCGATACTTGAAAATCGAGCTCGAAATTTGATTTAATTTGAAATGGTTTAAAACTGTGAATTGATTTGAAATTTTACCACTGAAACAAATAGTTAAATTTGAAATTGAAATCACCTTGGAATTGAAATTGAAATTAATTTGAAATTGGAATTGAAATTAATTTGAAATTGAAATTAGTTTGAAATTGAAATTAATTTGAATATAAATTGGAATCAAAGTTAATTCTAATTGAAATCGGAATTGAATCAATTTTAATGGAGATGGAAACTGAATTGGTTTGAATTGAGAAGATTTGGAAATTGAGTCAGTTTGACTTTGGAACTATTTTCAAATAAATTATTTTCAAATAAACTATTTACAATCTACCTTTTTACGTTTTCAATTTATTTCGATTTTCCAAAATATTTTACCTTATAAAACATTTTAAATACTTAAATCATTTTATATCAAACTATTTAATTATTCAAACTATTTTTAAACAATTTAAAATTTCAAACTTTTTTCTAAAATTTAAACTGGTCAAAGGTTAGAACTTTTCTATTTAAATCATGGATTTAAATACGAATTGGGTTAAATTGAAGTTATAACCCAAATGAAAATTCAAAGCAATTTTGAATTGGAACTGAAATCGAGACATTACGACGAACATGATTTTGAACTGAAATAGTATATTTTGAGTAAATATGATGATTTCAAAAGGAATCTTTGAATATGATATTTTGATATCAAATACGAATTGTTTTCGAAATGTAAAAGCGCCAAGCAGTGTGTAAAACGACATTTCGTTGCTAAAGAGACATGAGCCTCTTATTGGCATACTCTCTGTCAATATTGAAGCTACTTTAACAACTGTGTACGTGGAGGAGACTCCAAAATGAAGTGGTTCGATTTGGCATTGTTTGTTGGATTTGAAGAAAGAGAACGATGATGGATTGGCCTGACACTTATGTCAATTTGAAATGACTTAAACAGGAGCCGTACCGGCTAGCTACTTTTAGCAGACACACTTCTTCATATCACTATCATGACATTGTTATTGATTGGTAGGCACCCTCGTATTTTTAGAGTGTTGGATGCGGGGGGTCATTGTTGAATAGATATCAGTACTCTCTATTTCATCTTTGCTGCCATTGCTGGAGTGATGGGCACATGCTTCTCCGTACTGATTCGTATGGAATTAGCCCGACCCGGCGATCAAATTCTTAGCGGGAATCATCAGCTTTATAATGTTTTAATAACTGCTCACGCTTTTTTAATGATCTTTTTTATGGTGATGTCGGCAATGATATGTGGATTTGGTAATTGGTTTGTTCTGATTCTGATCGATGCACCTGACATGGCATTTCCACGATTAAATAATATATCATTCTGGTTGTTGCCACCAAGTCTCTTGCTTCTATTAAGCTCCGCCTTAGTAGAAGTGGGTAGCGGCACTGGGTGGACGGTCTATCCGCCTTCATTTAAATGTATTTGTTAATGTACTATTATATTTTCATAGATTAAATAAATATTTGCTGAATAAAATAAATAACATAGAATTTAAATTCAAACAGATATTTTATTCAAACGGACATTTATTACAATTTTGAATAATACAATTTTGAGCTCTCACTATATATATATATATATATATATATTCAATTACATTACAATTTCAATCATGTCACAAATTTTCATTTACAAATGTCCTCACTACATATCGCTCATTCACTCATATTTATCTTCAACTCCATTCCAGATTGAACCTAGCATTTGAGCAATCTTCAAAAATATAAATTGACATAGTAAAATTGAAAAGGAAATATTTTTGTAGTGTAAAATAAAATGTATTTTGAAAATATTATTTTCCTTAGTTATTTGGGTTGTTCGTCATCATTAAATTTGAATTTATCATACACGAACAACTTGTCACATGCACAGTGCATCGTTGTACATACCACAAGGTCGTGCGCATTGATATACACTTGATAAATCTACAGGGATAGGTGAACACAAGATCAAACCTAAATCAAAAGTCGGGTTCAACTCAAGTGAAATAAATACTAAGCCGCGATATCAGCACAAGATCAAACCCGAGCTTTAAGCTAGATTCAATATAGGTGCAAGTTCAAGAAAATGGTCAAGACTACAATTACAAAGAGCAACCAGGGATCAAATGAAGACTGGATTGCAACGACCACAACATAATTACACTTGAACCAACAGACTCAAAGAGAAATGCAACGACACTACAACTATGGTTCAAATGAATTAAAAGCAACAACTCAGTCAAACTCCACACAAAGGCACAAACCACAGTCACCAAAGAGCAACATGTACACATTGACAACCAATCAGTGCAGTTCAATCTAGTAAAACAAGAAATGAACTCAAATCAAGTGCACCAGTACAAAGCAGCAACCAGACCTAGCAATTAAACCTACATGAAGCCTAAACAAGTACATGAACAACAAGTAACCAAGCTACAGACTTCAAGCACAAGTGCAACATCAACACGACAGTGAAATAGTACAGTAGTTCAAAACAGCATGCAACAGAATAAGTCGAAATGCTCAGCTCGAACCAAGTACAGATTAATGCAAAAACAAGTAATCAAGTCAAGCTACACAATGAGCACGACCAAGTGAATATGCATCATATACACAATGACTACACAATCACAGTCAATGGTGAAGCAACTCGAGCTCCAGATTGCACACAATATGATTAAGACACTACAGATGCAAGACTGCAACACTACAGGCATGAACACACAAAGCCGAAACAATGACACAATAGTTTTGAACAAATAAGTCGAAAAAGATAGCAGTTTCAAAATGAGTCAATGCAGCAAGAATGTCACATAAACAGAGTCAGGCCGATGTCAAGGTCAAACATTTTTAACAGTAGCAATTTCAAAATAATCAAGCAGTGAATTTCAAAAATGGCCGAAGTCAAAATGGAATCAAATCCAATGCTAGAGAATTCAAAGCAGCAATTTCACAGAGGCCAAAATCAAAACCGAGAAGAATCCGTGGGTCAAAAATCCAAGCGGTAATTTATCAAAACAAAGTCAAGTTTGAATGCCATAAAATCAAGGCCGTAATGACCAAGGAAAGCCAAAGTCAAAGCGAAGATAGCCAAGATAATCAAGCAAAAAAAGTATACAAATTGGAACAAGTCAATAATCATCTCAAGCATCCAAACGAAGATCAATGGCCAACACAAAGTAATTGACGAATTCAAATAAATTTATACGAACAAAAATATAGGAATTCGAATCCTATAAAACCATAATCTTATCGGCCGTAAAAGATCATTCAAGTTCAAGCAACAAAGAATAATCATTCAACTCGAATCATCGATCGAGTTCAAGCATTCAACCAGAAGGCAAAAGAGCAAAAATTTCATACCGAAGCCGCTTTGAACTCGATCGTCAAAGCAGACATATGCAAATTTGAAGATACAATCGATCAACAAAACAATCACGAGAACATCACTTAATCGATCAACAACGTCGGTGCTTTCAAATTTCACAAAACCCTAATTTAGTTGAAGAGAAAACAAAAGAGAATGAGCAGCCATTTTCAAAAGAAAAAGGAAACAGGCCGACATAATAAAAGGGGAATTAGCTTCTAATTTTTCACTTGGGCTGGTTTCTTTTATATTTGGGCTTAGTATATAAATTAGGGTTTATTGTTTTAAATTTCTTTTAATTTTGTAATTTACTTTTAAACTTTTGAAATTTTTGGTCGTGTCACTAGGGGACGAGCTACGGTGGTGTAGTTCGAGAATTCGCAACTCAGTGGCTGAGTTGTGGTAGGGTTTTGAGCGTAGAGTTAGGTTAGTCGATAGCGGATGTCGCAAGTTTACGTGTGTAAGCGTCTGACTATCTAATTTCTAGTAGAAAACTTAGGGGCAGCACATAGGCAGGGTTTTGCCGAAGCTGGGTAAATCTATGTGTTCTATTTTCTACATTTACTATTCTGCTATTATCTGTGTTGTTATTATTCTGTTGAGATCTGTGTTGAAAATATTTTATAAACTTCCGCATTAAATTTTTATAATTAACAGTATCACCCTATTAACCCCCATCTGGGGGTGAAATCGATCCTACAAGTGGTATCAAAGCAAGGAATAAAAGCAATTTTTTTAAATAAAATTTGATTTGTTTTCAAAAACCAATTTTTGTTTTAAAATTTAAAATTTTAAAATGACTTCTTTCGGTAACGCTTTTGCTGAGAGTGTAACGCCCCACCCCGAGACCCACATTAACAAAGAGCATTACTGGGTAATACTGTCTGCTAATGCAGAGAATAGGGCTGGATAGGAGCGACCTTCTATAGCCTTGTCTTAAATATATATTGAATACGTCGACAATGCCATCTAATTTTTTTTTGATTCAAGTGGATCGACATATCCAATAAATACTTAATACAAAGCCATAGGTGGCTATAGGATCTATCAGAACAAAATACAATAACTCAATGTAAAACACATCACAGAACAGCAGATAATCCCATAGATACACACATACACAGATACATCACAAAGTATACAAAATGATACATCACATATGTGGTATGACAACCATAATACAAACATGAGTCAAAAGAATATACATATCAGAGTAGCAAAACAAAACGGACTACACAAAAATCTATAACTAAAAGAGCCAGCAGAATAGTCCATGCAGATGCAGAATAGGCTAAGTCCAAAAGTACCTAACCTGAAACACCTCGGTCTGACCCGAGTATAAAATACACGGGTCAGTCTAGCTAAACGAATCAGTAAAAGGGTGATAGTAGAATAATAGAGCATAAGAGCATAGTGATATACTTCTTAAACAAGAAGAAACCATAAGAAAGCTAACTATGGTTATATGGAGGATACAAAACATGTATGACATATATGGTTATACTAAGTGATAAAACACTATTGCTTCAATACGCATAAAACACAAAATCTAATGAATCGTTAAAATGTAGCATGCCTCATATCATCGACAATCATAAATCAATAAGAATGGTTTAGG
Source organism: Allium cepa (assembly GCA_030765085.1). Taxonomy (NCBI): domain Eukaryota; kingdom Viridiplantae; phylum Streptophyta; class Magnoliopsida; order Asparagales; family Amaryllidaceae; genus Allium; species Allium cepa. Next base: position 336,940,560 of record CM060932.1, on the reverse strand, counting down.
AAATAGTAAAATGTAAACTCCTAAAAGAGTAATTCCCAAACCCGCCATATCGGCAACTCCAAGAAAAACATAAGCAAAAGCTATCTCGACATAAGCCATAAGGAAAATGTCGACAAAGAGATAAAAATCTCATACAACGCCAAAAGGAAAATCTCATAAATAACGCCAATAGGCAATCTCAATATATATATACGCCAAAAGGCAAATTTCAACACGCCAGTGTAGGCAAGGAAAATCTCAAAAGAACTCCAAAGAGTCCAAAAATCCCAAAGTAATCGCCACCGAATGGTTCAAAGGACCGATTCCAAAATGACAACACACAAGGGTAGAAATCATCTCAAAAAGGTTTTGCACGTGCTATTTTTGCCGAGTACTGTTTCATATAATAGGCACCTCGCCCAAAGGCAAACGTCAAAAGACAAATACGCCGCAATGGCAAATACGCCGCAATGGCAAACGTCCGAAGACAAATACGCTGCAATGGCAAACGTCCGAAGACAAATACGCCGCAATGGCAAATGACCCGAAGGTCCAGTACTGGCACGCCAACAGGCAACTGTGTCACAAACTCTCGAAAAGAAACCTGAAAAGTGTTAACGTGTGTCCCATACCACCCGTTTGCACTAAACGGTTTACTAACCGCTAGTAAATTTCACACTCAAAGCAGTAAAAGGTTCACCTCGTATCATCGGTAAACTAGACCCGTAGGCCAAAACGATCAAACGAATAGATTAGGAATTAACTGAAAAGATAAACGCACATGTTCATAGAACGCGTTTTATCCAATCATTTAATTCTCCTCCCTCTTCGCTCTAAGTGAAAAATTGTGTGTTTTATATAGAAATTAAGTTGAAGAAAACGATTTTAGGAACGCTTCAAAATCGCTTTAGAAATTGCATTTGAAATTCTCCTATTATGGAGTAATTAATTTAATACTTAAAAATAATATTAAATTATAATTTCAAAAGTCAATTTACTTGAAAAACACTTTGTAATTCTTTATAAAACCCATGTACGGAATTTAGAGAAAAATCTCAAAGAAATCGGAAAATATCAGAAAAAGCCAGAAATTATTCTAAGTATAAAAACCAGTGACAACATGCTGCGAACCCAAGTTTGACAGCAGGTTTGGACCTGCAAAAAGAGTCCAAATGACATGGAATTAGGTAGGAATATAGCTCAACATTCCTACTTCAATCTGCAAAAAGAATCATTCAAATCCGATATGAAACGAAGAATCTGCGTCGTTTCAAAGTCGGACCAAAACATGGTTTAAAACACTGAATTAGCAAGCTGCAAGTACAAGTTCGACAGCAGTTTAGAAATAGCAAACCAAGCCCGATTTTCATGAAACTTTACAGGAATGTAAATCTGTACTCCTACTTCAACTTGCAAAAAGAATCACGCAAATTGGATTTGAAACCAATGAGTTATGCTGTCACAAACATGCACTCAGACCATGTTTGTAACAGTTCAACTAGGATGTGCCCAGGCTTAAAAAATCAACTCTGGGTTCAACTTCCAGGCATAAAACCGAAGATCAAATTACATCGGATTGTGCTCAAAATTTTTAAGCACGTAGAAGGGAACAACATCTTTAAAAAAAAAGATTCATGCAATTAGGATAAAATATGAGAAAGTTATGATGTCTTGAAATTGAATCCAGACAGTGTTTTCACTGTAAAAATCTGGGCAAAAACATGCTCCGAACCAAAGTTCGGCAGCATATTTCTATATGCTATATCGATCAAAATTACCTGAAATTTGGTAAGCATATAGTATAAAACTCAATCTTTCAAACAAAAAAAAGAATCACGCAATTTCATCAAGAATTGAAAGAGTTATGACATTGCAAACATGGACTCAGGCCATGCTTGCAGCAACTCTGAACACAAATGTACAGGCAAATTTCAAGCTGTGCATTGATTTTGCAGCAAGGTTTTCACATAGCAAACGAAATTTTTTTGCTATGAAATTTGGCAGATATATATTACAACACATGAACTATCAACTGAATAAAATCCGGCAGCATTTCGTTGCCGGAATCAAAAGTTACAAACATTCAAAGCAGCAACTAGAGAAGGTTTTGTCACAAACAAAATTGAAGGTAAAAACGAATTACAAAGCAATTTGGCGATTTTGAGCTTGGCTCAGCTAGTTTTTGTGAGTTTTGTAACTCACCTTGCCGTTGCAATGAAAAGACTTGGATTTGTGGTTGAAAGATGAGAGCTTGGAGCTAGGATTTGCTTCAAATACCTACAAAACTCAAAATAGAAACATGCAAGCCAAAAAAAAAAGAGATTACAAACAAACCCTATAACACAAATTAGATTTTGATGAAATATTTCAGTTTTGGAGTAGATTACCTGTAGAATATGTTTTTGTTTGAAAGAAACAACAAGTTTTTGATTTGATTTGAAGATTTGGCTTGGATTTTGATGTTTGAGAAGTGGGTTTCTCTATTTTGCTCACTGGAGGAAGAAGGAGTTGAGAAAGAGAAGGAAAAAGAACGTACAGGTGATTTCTATTTTCTCATTTCTCACCTGGTTAAGTCCTAATGGGCCTTGGATCCATTAGTAGAAAGAAATAAAATGACATATTGGTTAAATAATCAACTCTTAATTAGAAATGTATACATATTTACACTATTTAAATAAACAAATGTCATTTTCTTTCAAACTTTCACACAACAAGGTATGTAACTTTACATACTTATGAAGTAACATATTTTATACTATATAAAAAGATTAATTTTAATTTTTAAAACATTTATATTATTAAAATCTCTTATTTTACAAAAATGCACAATTTTAACAAATAAATGCACAAAACATTATTTTTAACTTCTAAAATTCCACAAAAATATTTTTCTTGCCTAGAAAAATATAACTAACCATTCTAAACTCAAATTTATAATTAAAACTCATTTTTACAGCAATTTCCATCTTTTTATTTAAATATACAGCCTTTAAAAATCAAATACTTCCTTTAAAAATTATTAAAAGAAGTAATTGGCAATAATTAATACAATTATTGCATTTTCCCTAAATAAAAACCATTTTTCATTTATTATTAACCCAAACAAATAAAATAAAGTTCCAAACTTTATTTTCCCATTTTAATTTCCAAAATTCATTGTTTATTCCAAATAAACAATTTAAAATCTCCAATTTTATCTCAATTACAATATTAAATTACAACTACCGTTATAATTTAATGATAACAGGTAATCTCCAAAATCAGGGTTGTTACAGACTCCCCCCTTAACAAAATTGCGTCCACGCAATTTCTAGAGAAGAGTTTATATTCAACATAATTATTTCATCAATCAAAGGAAGATAGATAAGATCGAGTTTAAAACTTCTCACCCTCAACAAGATGATAGAAAACCAAGATAAGATTGTACGATTAATTCTATGCTTTTCCAAGTACAATACTTAGGGTTAGCGGACCATAGAATTTCATAAGCGGAACATTATTATTTCGAAGGTGTTCAATCTTCGAAACAACTACACGAATAGAATTCGGCACAATACACAAGTCGGTGAGGCTCGTGATCATGCAACACAAGGGAATTAACAATCGAGATTAAATCTCGAAGATACAAAAAAAATTGGGGTACTTGGATATTTCATGAATACCCAAAACTGAATAGAAAATAATGCATGAAAGCAATCAAACCAAGGCATTCAGTAATAGTAGATGGTCCTATATAACTAGGAGCCAACTTTCCGAATATACTGAAATGCACCTAACTCTTTTGAAGGAGTAACACAAATAAGCACAATCATCAAAAGAGGATTCAACAAAAGATAGGTGGTATTTCAAGCTACCACCATAACACATGACTGCATGAATGCAAGTCATCACAAAAATCGCACAAAGGCAAGACACACAAGAAAGGATTACAAGAAATTTTCTCAAAAATTTGTTATAAGAGTTTTCACTCAAATCCATTTTATTTTATACATAAAATTCAAACTTCAATGCTTGAAAATTTTTAAAGTCTCTTACTTAAATTTTCAATTCAATCATCTTTACTTTAAATTTAAAGTAAATTAAATTGGAGTTGTCCATACTCTAATTCCAAAAATAAATATACTACAATAAGTAATATATTTTTTTTCTACATTTATCAAATTTAAACCATTTTACTTTATGATTTAAAAAGGACACTTATTAGACCATTCATCGATGGCTCCAAATATTCACTATTTAAATTTTCTGAATTTTTTTTCTAAGTGTTTAATTTTTCGAAAAAATTCGGTGGGGTCTCCATTTCATAGAGAGCCTTAAACAATTTTATAAATATGAATTATATATATACATCGACAAAAAGGTCGGAACACTATATATATATATATATATATATATATATATAATTCTTAACACATAAACACTTAGCAATTCATATCTTTCATTTTCTGGTTTAAAATGCGAGCATGCTTACTTTTATACTTACCATCATGCTAATTAATCATTCTAATATCCTCTTGCACCTGCATTTAACTTATTGAAACATATTAGCATGCACTTAAAAACATAAGAAGCATTAAAATCATAGTTTAAATAAGACAACAACTCAACACTTTAAAATTTTCAAATTCAGGCCTGCTATAAAGACACAGGCTTTTGGCACAGTAAAACTTATAATCTAGAAATATTCATAAAATAAAAGTTATTCTACTCAGTCCAAGCTTTCCAGCGGTATAAAGATCCTCAAAATCGGATTTAGGCTTTGAAAGTTATGCCCAATTTACTTTCAGCTTTAAACTCAGAAATTATAAAAAGGGACAGAGATGTTCAACTGTTTTCGAACTAATTTTTGAATAACCAAACTGCAAAATTTTCAAAAATAATATAAAGATTATTTCTAGCTTACTGAAAGTACTCTTTTGTACAAAAAGAATGGACTCATTCGGATATATAAATCACAAGTTATCGCTGTTTTAAAACAGCACTTTTCAATTAAAATTTTCCGACACAACACATTTTATTGTCAAAATTTTCAAATCATTGTTAAATCCAAACTACATAATTTTAGATCAAAAATCTTTACTATAAAACATTTATTACATGATCCTTTTTTCTGGAAAGCTAAGACATCTAGAATTACACTATAATACATACAACAAACTTTCAACATGGTTTACAAAGAAAACTTTTTTTTTCTAAACCTCATTCCAATCAATATTTTGGTTTTCTAAACAATTCATTTTCCTAATTTGAATACTTTGTTTTATTAATCACTATCACATGATATTTTCATCCGATTAAAGAATTTCCTTAATTAAAATTATTTTCCATATAAATGAATTATTATAAGGTAATATTTTCCAAAATACTTTACCCAAAAGCTTACTTAAGCATTCTAAATTTTCCATGTATGTAAAATTTCACAAACATTTACTATAACCAATAATGAATACAATTTATTTAAATGAAACCATATTCAAATTTTCCAATTATCAGTTTATAAAATGGTAACATCTAACTAATTCATTTGTAGTGAATGAAAATTCAAGGACTGCAAAGTTGACCAAGATCAACATTGCCTCTCCATTGCCCTCTATGTCACACTATTTCCATAAGTCCTTAAGTATATATATAAAATACTTATCTCAAATGGAAATTTAGAATTTTCAAAATCTTTGCAATATCTATATATATTTGCATTCAACATCCATACTAGTAAATATTATTTATTGCCATTTCAAAAGCATGTATCACATCGCCTCATAAGCGTTTAGGAATCCCTATCGATAACGCTGATCAGACGCATCGACCAGAATTCTTAAAATACTTATTAGCCAATTGACACAAGAAATTATAAAACCTGTTTTGATTTCTTAAGGAACGTTAAACTTGGTTATAACAATGTTTATTTTCAAAACATAAAACGTTTTCTAATTATACAACCATACAATCAATTCATAAAACAATCAAGCTATATACTTAAGTATGTCTCTTGTTAGAAAGATTTTCCATTCACATGGATGCTTTCTTTCGAAAAAAAAAAAAAAAATTCTTTTATTAATTTTACTTCTTTAAAATGCATCCATGAAATTCTTAAACATTATATTTTTATTTCATTTTAACCTTTGGTTAAATACCACTTATGGATTAAATTTTATTTTCAAAATTTAATCTTTCTAATAATTCTTGCGGTAGCTACAACTTGAAGACACCGCAAGTTCTTATCATTAGCATTGAGTATGTTTCTAATTCTCAATTATATCACCTACTCAATATTATTTCAAGAATTACTATGCTAACACACATTCATGCAATTATTAACCAAACAAGCATTTACTAAAATCAAAGCATTAAATGTGCCCAGCGAAAACAGACACACCGTTTCCGCTGCGCAACTCTAATCACTAAGGATCAAAACACATAATTTAAATCTAAGCCATCTGAGGTCTAATTTTTACTATTTTAAAAATAGTGATATTTAAAACCCTTATAATGTTTTCAAACTTATTATCCATTCTAAGAAAATGAAAAGACTAAAGGCACGATTGAGGAATACGATAGTGGAAACTATGTTATCACTTGTGTTATACTTGGATGTACTTTAATATGTGTTTCTATTCTGTGTTTATCATATTTTGTTCCGAGCTCAGCTCTGATACCAAGCTGTAACGCCCCACCCCGAGACCCACATTAACAAAGAGCATTACTGGGTAATACTGTCTGCTAATGCAGAGAATAGGGCTGGATAGGAGCGACCTTCTATAGCCTTGTCTTAAATATCTATTGAATACGTCGACAATGCCATCTAATTTTTTTTTGATTCAAGTGGATCGACATATCCAATAAATACTTAATACAAAGCCATAGGTGGCTATAGGATCTATCAGAACAAAATACAATAACTCAATGTAAAACACATCACAGAACAGCAGATAATCCCATAGATACACACATACACAGAAACATCACAAAGTATACAAAATGATACATCACATATGTGGTATGACAACCATAATACAAATATGAGTCAAAAGAATATACATATCAGAGTAGCAAAACAAAACGGACTACACAAAAAGCTATAACTAAAAGAGACAGCAGAATAGTCCATGCAGATGCAGAATAGGCTAAGTCCAAAAGTACCTAACCTGAAACACCTCGGGCTGACCCGAGTATAAAATACATGGGTCAGTCTAGCTAAACGAATCAGTAAAAGGGTGATAGTAGAATAATAGAGCATAAGAGCATAGTGATATACTTCTTAAACAAGAAGAAACCATAAGAAAGCTAACCATGGTTATATGGAGGATACAGAACATGTATGACATATATGGTTATACTAAGTGATAAAACACTATTGCTTCAATACGCATAAAACACAAAATCTAATGAATCGCTAAAATGTAGCATGCCTCATATCATCGGCAATCATAAATCAATAAGAATGGTTTAGGAAATAGTAAAATGTAAACTCCTAAAAGAGTAATTCCCAAACCCGCCATATCGGCAACTCCAAGAAAAACATAAGCAAAAGCTATCTCGACATAAGCATAAGGCAAATGTCGACAAAGAGATAAAAATTTCATACAATGCCAAAAGGCAAATCTCATAAATAACGCCAATAGGCAATCTCAATATATATATATATATATATATATATATATATATATATATATATACGCCAAAAGGCAAATTTCAACACGCCAGTGTAGGCAAGGAAAATCTCAAAAGAACTCCAAAGAGTCCAAAAATCCCAAAGTAATCGCCACCGAATGGTTCAAAGGACCGATTCCAAAATGACAACACACAAGGGTAGAAATCATCTCAAAAAGGTTTTGCACGTGCTATTTTTGCCGAGTACTGTTTCATATAATAGGCACCTCGCCCAAAGGCAAACGTCAAAAGACAAATACGCCGCAATGGCAAATACGCCGCAATGGCAAACGTCCGAAGACAAATACGCTGCAATGGCAAACGTCCGAAGACAAATACGCCGCAATGGCAAATGACCCGAAGGTCCAGTACTGGCACGCCAACAGGCAACTGTGTCACAAACTCTCGAAAAGAAACCTGAAAAGTGTTAACGTGTGTCCCATACCACCCGTTTGCACTAAACGGTTTACTAACCGCTAGTAAATTTCACACTCAAAGCAGTAAAAGGTTCACCTCGTATCATCGGTAAACTAGACCCGTAGGCCAAAACGATCAAACGAATAGATTAGGAATTAACTGAAAAGATAAACGCACGTGTTCATAGAACGCGTTTTATCCAATCATTTAATTCTCCTCCCTCTTCGCTCTAAGTGAAAAATTGTGTGTTTTATATAGAAATTAAGTTGAAGAAAACGATTTTAGGAACGCTTCAAAATCGCTTTAGAAATTGCATTTGAAATTCTCCTATTATGGAGTAATTAATTTAATACTTAAAAATAATATTAAATTATAATTTCAAAAGTCAATTTACTTGAAAAACACTTTGTAATTCTTTATAAAACCCATGTACGGAATTTAGAGAAAAATCTCAAAGAAATCGGAAAATATCAGAAAAAGCCAGAAATTATTCTAAGTATAAAAACCAGTGACAACATGCTGCGAACCCAAGTTTGACAGCAGGTTTGGACCTGCAAAAAGAGTCCAAATGACATGGAATTAGGTAGGAATATAGCTCAACATTCCTACTTCAATCTGCAAAAAGAATCATTCAAATCCGATATGAAACGAAGAATCTGCGTCGTTTCAAAGTCGGACCAAAACATGGTTTAAAACACTGAATTAGCAAGCTGCAAGTACAAGTTCGACAGCAGTTTAGAAATAGCAAACCAAGCCCGATTTTCATGAAACTTTACAGGAATGTAAATCTGTACTCCTACTTCAACTTGCAAAAAGAATCACGCAAATTGGATTTGAAACCAATGAGTTATGCTGTCACAAACATGCACTCAGACCATGTTTGTAACAGTTCAACTAGGATGTGCCCAGGCTTAAAAAATCAACTCTGGGTTCAACTTCCAGGCATAAAACCGAAGATCAAATTACATCGGATTGTGCTCAAAATTTTTAAGCACGTAGAAGGGAACAACATCTTTAAAAAAAAAAGATTCATGCAATTAGGATAAAATATGAGAAAGTTATGATGTCTTGAAATTGAACCCAGACAGTGTTTTCACTGTAAAAATCTGGGCAAAAACATGCTCCGAACCAAAGTTCGGCAGCATATTTCTATATGCTATATCGATCAAAATTACCTGAAATTTGGTAAGCATATAGTATAAAACTCAATCTTTCAAACAAAAAAAAGAATCACGCAATTTCATCAAGAATTGAAAGAGTCATGACATTGCAAACATGGACTCAGGCCATGTTTGCAGCAACACTGAACACAAATGTATAGGTAAATTTCAAGCTGTGTATTGATTTTGCAGCAAGGTTTTCACATAGCAAACGAAATTGTTTTGCTATGAAATTTGGCAGATATATATTACAACACATGAACTATCAACTGAATAAAATCCGACAGCATTTCGTTGCCAGAATCAAAAGTTACAAACATTCAAAGTAGCAACCAGAGAAGGTTTTGACACAAACAAAATTGAAGGTAAAAACGAATTACAAAGCAATTTGGCGATTTTGAGCTTGGCTCAGCTAATTTTTGTGAGTTTTGTAACTCACCTTGCCGTTGCAATGAAAAGACTTGGATCTGTTGTTGAAAGATGAGAGCTTGGAGCTAGGATTTGCTTCAAATACCTACAAAACTCAAATAGAAACATGCAAGCCAAAAAAAAAAAAAAGATTACAAACAAACCCTATATCACAAATTAGATTTTGATGAAATATTTCAGTTTTGGAGTAGATTACCTGTAGAATATGTTTTTGTTTGAAAGAAACAACAAGTTTTTGATTTGATTTGAAGATTTGGCTTGGATTTTGATGTTTGAGAAGTGGGTTTCTCTATTTTGCTCACTGGAGGAAGAAGGAGTTGAGAAAGAGAAGGAAAAAGAACGTACAGGTGATTTCTATTTTCTCATTTCTCACCTGGTTAAGTCCTAATGGGCCTTGGATCCATTAGTAGAAAGAAATAAAATGATATATTGGTTAAATAATCAACTCTTAATTAGAAATGTATACATATTTACACTATTTAAATAAACAAATGTCATTTTCTTTCAAACTTTCACACAACAAGGTATGTAACTTTACATACTTATGAAGTAACATATTTTATACTATATAAAAAGATTAATTTTAATTTTTAAAACATTTATATTATTAAAATCTCTTATTTTACAAAATGCACAATTTTAACAAATAAATGCACAAAACATTATTTTTAACTTCTAAAGTTCCACAAAAATATTTTTCTTGCCTAGAAAAATATAACTAACCATTCTAAACTCAAATTTATAATTAAAACTCATTTTTACAGCAATTTCCATCTTTTTATTTAAATATACAGCCTTTAAAAATCAAATACTTCCTTTAAAAATTATTAAAAGAAGTAATTGGCAATAATTAATACAATTATTGCATTTTCTATAAATAAAAACCATTTTTCATTTATTATTAACCCAAACAAATAAAATAAAGTTCCAAACTTTATTTTCCCATTTTAATTTCCAAAATTCATTGTTTATTCCAAATAACCAATTTAAAATCTCCAATTTTATCTCAATTACAATATTAAATTACAACTACCGTTATAATTTAATGTTAACAGGTAATCTCCAAAATCAGGGTTGTTACAGAGGGTCAGTCCATAGTTAGACCACCAATGTTCAATGGTGAATATGCTTACCAGAAAAGTAGAATGAAATTTTTTCTGAAAACCGTTGATGCTTGGAATAGTGTTGAGACAGGTTGTAGAGCGCCAACTATAGTAGTAAGTAATAAGGAAATTGAAAAACCAATTCATCAATGGACAGATCTAGAAAATAAGTTACAGAATGCTAATGTTAAAGCCATGAATTCTATTATTTTTTCATTGGATCATATTGAATATAATTTTGTCTCACATTGTCTAACTGTGCAGGAAATCTGGCACACACATGAAGTGACTCACGAAGGAACATCTCAAGTCAAGGAATCTCTCCTTGGAATGCTTAGTAGCGAATACGAGAACTTCACAATGGCCAAGGATGAGAATGTTAAAGAGATGTATGCACGACTTTCCAATCTCATATACAAATCAACACTTCTTGGAAAATCATACAAAGAGTTGGAAATAGTTCGAAAAATCCTTAGAGTCCTTCCACGGAATTTTGAAGCAAAAATTACAGCCATTCAAGAATAAAAGGATTTGAAACAAATCAAAATTGAAGGGCTTATCAAAAATCTCACCACTTACCAGCTAGAAATGAAATTCAAGGAAGAACGAGAAGGATGTGATACTCGAAATAAACCAATAGGCTTAAAGGAACAACAGAAAGTGATGATGATGATGGAGCAGCTGAGCTAGCACTATTAATGAAGAAATTCAAAACGTGGAATCACAAATATGGAAATCCAGCTCTAAATGAGAAATTGAAAAGCAGAATTGCCAAAGCATTAGACAACCCAAAAGAATGGCAGATCATCTGTCACAAGTGCAACGAACCCAGACACAACAAGCCCAATTGTCCTCGACTTCAATACAGTCAAGAAAAGAAATAAAAAAGGAGAAGCTTTGCAGCTACGTGGAATTAAAGAGATAATGATTATAAATCACCAGTAGTGAGAGTGAGAAAGCAGATATGTGCTTTCAAAGTGATATAACTGATAGCGATGATGATGAGCCAAGCAAGGTATCAAAACTCACTACACTCAGAATTACTTATATATTTCCATGAAGTAAATGACTGTTTTGAAAGACTTAGGGAGAAATACACTAAAACTGAATCACAAAGAGATACTTTGATAGAATGAAATAAACAACTTGACCAATTAGTTAAAAACTATCAAAGTAGGAGCCCTAAGTGTGATATGCACTACAAGAAAAATACCTTTTTATAGCGTTTAAAAAACGCTGTAAAAGGATACGATGGTGTTTTTATAAACGCTGTATATCAACAAGTTGTAATATGTCAGGGATCTATAATAGCAACCTCGGAATCGCTATAAAAAACATGCTATAAATGACGTTACTTATAGCGTTTCTGAATTGCTATTAAATGGACGATTCAGGACATACAAGTACCTTTCTATAGCAATTGTAAACGCTGTAGATATATCATTACCTGATTATTATAGAAATTATAAATGCTATAGAAATATCATTGCCTGATTATTATAGCAACTATAAAAGCTGTAAAAACGCTATAGAATGTTTACTTTAGTCTTTCATAGCATTATTTACTTGCCATGAAAACTGTTTAATCGTTGTAGAATATTTTTATTGCACTAGCATAACGCTATAATATGTATAGCCATGGCAATTTTTTTTCCTAGCATTAATATAAAAAGGATGTAATATACGGTATTTCACACGGTATTAACAATTAAGCATAAAAAAATATATATGAATAAAAGAATTTCATGCACAATATTAAGCATATACGTAATTTTATGGCTGTTACATATTTGCAAATTTCACAATACATACAACAAGTTTACACACTTCTAACCACAAACTCAGACCACAACATTACCTCAAACTCCATTATTTCCCACTGTTCAAACTATCAGTGCAAGCGCACATCTTCATTACACATAACAACTTCTATACAGCAGCTCCTATTCACGTCAGTAAAAAAAAAGGAACATCCACTGTTGCAATTTCCATCTTAGGGCACTGTACACATCTTTCTTCATCACAAAATGCACTATGCACATCTTTCTTCATCAAAACATACTGCCACCATCCTCTCAGACTCTTCAAGTCACCTCAAAACAACACCTTCAACAAATAATCCTCTGCCCTTCATACAAGCCTACTACCCTTCATACATACTGCCTAAGATCCACTGTAGTAAAACTCTACCTACTTCACTTTAAATTTGTCTGCTGCACACTTCATCAATCACACTGCCTGCAAATGGTGACAGACCACCATTAAACAACTGTTGCCACTAGCCTGCCACCAACAACACCATTTCAACAGCCACCTCTTAACAAATTCACTACATCTTCATTGCCTATGATTCATATCTCCTACAACCCACTACACTGATGCAAAAGCTTCAACCTCTCCAAAACCTATCACGACCTGCTGCCTGACCACCCATAACCCCTTTCAACCCCATTTGCAAATATTTTTTCATGCCTTCCACCATAGCGTAAACCCAGAGCATCACACACCACCTGTCAAAAACACATATGTCTATTAGTCATAAAAAGTAAACATAAATTATCTTGTGTCTCAGCTGCTTTTGGGTGTGGTGTGATGCATGTAGTTGGAAATGGTAGAAACCTGGAAGTGAACACAATAATAACTGGGTATAATCTTAGTTAAATCAAACAATAATATAACTTACTTTCAAACTCTTCACTAATGTCTATAGTTGTCCTGGTTGCATCCTTCTGAGCAATAGGACATGCAGAAGCAACTTTAGTATCATGTTGCTCATTTCTTTCAGTAGCATTTCCATAACCAAAATAGAATCAATAAACTATCATTTTTATTTCATTCGTTTAAACATTCTGAATTACTAAGGAAAAAAAATGAAATTAAACCTGATAAGTGCATCCATATTTACAACATGTTTGCAGCTCATTTCATTGAACGATGAACTTGAGTTAACTATTGATTGTAGCATCAACAGTGTCCACGCTGTAGTAATTGGAAAATAATAAAATGGCATTTACACGCATAAACCTAAATGTTGGCTGCATCATTGAATAGTACTCTACAATATGAAAATGCTCACCATATGATACAAATGCCACAAGACAGAAAACAACAAATGCTCACCATATCGATACGAAATGTTTTATTGCAGATAGTTTTTTCTGGATACTCGTGATTGTAGGCAGGCCTCAAAGTGAATTTTGATTTCCAATTTCATGTTGTTCATATTGAACCTAGTGTACAAAAGAAACAAAAAAAAAGTCTAGTGCTTACAAAAAAGAAAAAATGAATAATAAATTAAATACAAACCTGTATTAAATTGTCTGGCTGTAACCTTGGTTGATTGTTCATATGATGATGTTGCTGATCAATGTGCAAGTTTGATAAGAATATGCCATACCTTTTGAAACTTGGCTGTAACCTTGGCATTTCAATATTCATAAGAAGGGAATTTCAAGAATACAACTTAACAAAGTCCAAGGATTTGATAAAGAACCCTAAAATTTTAATAAATTTATCTAAAATTTGTCCCATAAATAAACAGAAAAGGAAATCAAATGATTTTTGGTTGGATTAACAAAACACTTATGATCTTATTAAGCTGAAGTCAAATTATACTTGTTTATTCGCAGGGTTCCTACCCAAGAAATACGAACTGTCTGCTTTCCAATAACTATACCATTTAACCCTTGAAGTGCCTCTTCAGCATTACTCCTGAGAGAAGGACTGCTTCAGTTCATCTTCAGTGACATTTGGGTCAAGCCCACCAACAAATACATGAAATTTGTTATTGATTAAAATTTGCTAAATTGGCAGTCCATGTAAATTTATTAACGGTGTGATCCATATAAATTTTGTAGAAGAATTTCAAGAAACCAAAGTCACTGTAGTGTTGGTTGAATCCCCTTCGGACTAAAAGTTTTGGACAGAACCATTAGAGCCAAAAATGGCTACGATACATAGACATAATTTTTAAGTAAGGTAAATAAACAAACAGGCAAAAGTTGATTTCAGAACATTTTCAAACATAACAATTATAAAAACAGATTTGGAAGCATGAAATTGTTGTTACTCAATAGCCTACCTGTACATACAGTGGAACCTTCGAGGCAGAGCAAGAATTCTAGCCAGAGCAAGAATTTGGCACATAGTAGGTGTCAGTTGAATGTAATATTGGAGTCTACACAATAAACTATCTAAGTAAAGATTCATCAGTAATACACATATTAGTTAATTTTTAGAAAATTATTTAACGTTTATAAAACTTTTTTTACTTAGTTAATTCTCATAAACTTTGTTGATTTTTATAAACTTATCGGATTTCATGAATTTTCGATAGCACCTCCTTTGTGCGGCCAGTGCTTTCCTACACACCCCAATTCAATATACATTTACACAATCAAAACAAGATCAGATTTATATTATATATAACAAAATATACTTCATAATAGCTACACATTCAAATGCATAAAAACGTACCTTTTATTAGCGAGTTTAGCTAGTAGTCTTCCATATAGCAAAGAAATGTTTTGTTTACCTACATAGTAAAGTAAAGGAAATAATCAGGGTGCAAATCTACAAAAGGGTTATGTAATTATGCATATTTTAAAAAAG
This sequence comes from Allium cepa, assembly GCA_030765085.1. Taxonomy (NCBI): domain Eukaryota; kingdom Viridiplantae; phylum Streptophyta; class Magnoliopsida; order Asparagales; family Amaryllidaceae; genus Allium; species Allium cepa. The sequence continues at coordinate 336,925,211 of CM060932.1, read as the reverse complement.
AATAATTTGGTTAACTTATTATCCACGAATAAAAACCCTTCAGCCTAATTTTCACTTCAATAATTTTCTAAGATGTATAAGGGTATTTGTATATGTGTGCGCACATGCGCGTGCATGTTTATATATCTCTCTATGTCTGTGGCTAAACTTAGTCTACTTCGAAACTTAGATCTATCCTATGAGTGATAAAAAGCAAGTGACATTTTCAGTTTTGAGAGAATGCTGAGCAAGAGGTAATTGAGCAAGTACATATTCCCATGTCAGATCTCTACATCTAGTTCTTATACATTAGAAAATTCCAACTCCCATCATTTTACCATATCTCGAAATTTACGTCGACGAAATTTTTTAGTAACCAATATTTTAAGTATTTCTCAATATGCAAGTCAAACAAAAATATGTGAACTGACAGAAAATACATAGTACTATCAACTCTTTTCAGATTGCATGAACACGGAATAATATATTCTGTGTTCATGAATATTGTTGACAAATACTTCTGTAGATTTCTACATCCTTATGCACTATAAAGTCTCCAGTATCAAAGGTTTTATTCCCTGACGTATGAACACAATTTTGATAGCGATCCAAATCATGAATTCAAAGGAATTGAACTATAACTATTTGGTCCATAACTCATCTAGAACTTAGACGATAAAAGTATTTACCACATTTTCTTAACTTCTACATGCTTGACAACAAAAGAACAAATCTATGTAACAGTGTAGGTATTCACTACCAAGCTACATTTCAATATAGCAGTCAATACAAAATAAACTGAGTATAATTATGATTAGACCGATAATTCAATTACAATATGCTAACAGGCTATACATAGGAATAATAACAAGGAATGGGATAAAAATAACAATTGCATGAACTAACTGCGTTAAAAAAACAAAAAATTAATGAAGAGCTGAGTCATGCTTACCTCAGAGGAATATTGATGAAAAAATCTACAATACAAAAAAACTATTTTTCTAATTATTGCTTGTTTTAGTTCCTGATAATACCTCTTGGAATGTTGATTAATGTTAAGGAAAAAAAAATGGTTTATGATGTAATATGCATAGCTTTTACAGTCGACCAAAGAATCTTGAGATTATTTTTTCTTTTTAGATGCTTTCTTCTTGCATATGTAAATAAGCTATGAGATTTCATTTTGTGATTAATTTTTGTCAATGCTGTATTTTGTAATGGGATTAGATGCATTTGCAATTCTTGCTACTGTAGCAGTGTATTTAATAGTTGTGAGTGAAATTATAAAGCTGACTCCATCCAGAGTTTTAAGTTCTGTCCTTGAAATTAGTTTACATCAAATTTTTCTCTCCAATGATAAAAACAATTAATTCCATTTCATGAAATGTAATTGGTTTTATCGCTCACTTACCGAATGTTTCACCGTTAACATTCATTTAATGAGCATTCTATCCGAGTATTTGTTAAATGGATGTCTGGCTTAATGGGTTTATTTTATAAAATAAACATCTCAGAATCAAACGGTTATATCAACCATTAGTTTTTAGATATTAAATTAGAGCTCAACTGATGTTAAACCTCATTCGGACATGACAAAACTTTAAAGAATTTGATCTGGCATAATAATGGACTGAAATAATAACGATCAAAGTTTGTATAAAGTTCAATATTGCTAATAACAAAAGAATTCCAACTAGGATGCATTCGATGTCAAACAGACGGTCAAGAATAAATAGTTATTAAATGATGTTTTACAATGGAACCGTTCGATCATGCCTTAATTGTTCGACCATGTTTACGTAAAAGGAACTGGAGCATGACACATGGTAACATGGATACAAACATGGAAACGGAAGGAATTAGAACATAGATACAAACATGGAAAGGCGACACATTGGGAACTGGTGCATTTTGCTGCTCTGAGCAACAAATCATTGTATTTGAACTTTAGTTTGCAATTGAGATGCAATTTGCAACTAATTACAACTCGGTTGTTTTACAAACTGAATTGCATTTCAGTTTGCAAAATTGAGTTGCAAATTGCAACTCAGTTGTTTTGCAAACTGAATTGCATTTCATGCCTCATGGCAATCTAAATCTTCTCAGAAACTTCTTTATAAAAAGATTCCTTTAATTTTCACAAAATAATAAAAGATATATTGATATATATATAAATTAGCATGCAAGACTAGGACAAGTACACTACCACCTGTAACTAGCCCTGTTACTTCTAAAATCTGAATGAACAATGCATTACTGATGTTGGATTATCAGCAATCCCAATCCTTACAATCTAACACCCAATTTGTAGGCAGCTTGTTTTCTTTTAGATTCAAAATAAAACTAATTTGTAGGCAGATGCTAGTGAAAAACTAATTTGCTTCAACAGAAAACTAGTACATAATCAATTGAATAACATTATTTAATTTGCAAACAAGGAAAATAATCACAAGCCAAGAAAAATCGAAACCTAAAAATAATAAACAGCACACTTTCTAGCTCATTTTCATGTACATCACTTATATATAATACTCTCTTCGCCAAAGATTTCCAAAACCATTCAGAAAACTTTAATTAAATCATTAAACGCATAACTAAAAAAAATAGAACTTGAAAAATATACCTAAAGTCAAGTTCGCAAGTTGAAATCACTCTTCGGTCGAGCTACAGAATAATGCTTAAAATGCCTTGAGGAATCGCGCTTTAGCTTCACTGAGATTCATATTTTTGCTTCGTAAAGGAATCGGCTTTGTAGATGAATGCCATAGTGAGCTTTGAAGAATAGAGTGGGTGGCAAAATCGAGCTTTCAAACCGAGGAGAGATCCGTGATTGAAGACGGTTCGTGTGAGTGGAGAGGAGATTCATAAAGGCTATTATTGAATTTGGAAGCGAAGGTAAAAGGAATGTTTGGCGGCTTAGGAATAAGAAGGGAAAGAGGGAAACCTAAAATTTCACTGCCAGATTTTCGTTTAAGTTAAAGATTGCGTGAACATAAGCTATGGTTTACCCTAATGATCGTTAACATATATAACTATAGCAAGTGAAGGTTTTGTGCAATCCCTACTTGCTATTAATGTAACATTTTCTTGTAGTGATGTGTCCATCACTCGAAGAAGAGATTAAAAAATCAAAAATTAAAATTAAACCGCTTGAAAATGAAATTCTGATTTTGAAAGAGAGTGAAAATACTAGAAGAAAAAATTTCTATTTAAAAGTGCACACGATTATTGAACGAAAACGAATCACTAAAAACACAAGTCCAACAATTATCTACAACTTTAGGAAACTTTTCAAAAAGTGAAAGATCACTAATTTTGCTATTAGGAAAACAAACTGTTAATACTATTAGACAATGACTTGGGTATAATCAATCTAAAAATGTTAGAAACGAAATTAATCAAGTCAATTCCATGTACACAATTTGTAGAAAATTTGGACTCAATCAAAATAATTGTTGGTATAAACCCAAACACGTGAAAACTATTCCAATTTAGGTTCCAAAAGGTACAAATATAAAATCCCTCAACGTTAAACAAATTTGGGTGCCAAAAGGAATATATATAAATAGTTTTGGGTCTCCACAAACATATTTTTCAAAATCATTTTCCACTAACAACCATGAACATGAAAACAAACAGGTCACAAAGTCTTTTATCATGTAGGTATGGTGGCAGGCTAAGGAACAATAACAGTGTTACCTGGATTTTGGCTGTTCTAGACACACGATGGGCTACAAATCAAAGTTCCTTAGCTTAATACAAAGGTGACAGAATCACAATGGACAACAATGAAATATTATCAGTAAAGGTAAAATAGGTAATGGTATATTCATCTTGAACAATATATTACTGTGATAATCTACACCATAATCTGATTTGAATCAGCCAATAAAATAAATGATGATTTTGATTCTGACTTATTCTTATTTGACTTGTTTTTATTTTTTTTTTTGATTTGAGCAAAAATGTTGACCTATCACCTTTCAACTTTGAACTAATTTATATAAATTTATTTGGTTTTACGATGGTGTTTTATTAATACATGTGGATATATTTGACTTGACATTATATTTTGTGTTTGCTTGTATACATGATTTCAATTCAAATTCAAAAGAATTCCATTTAAATGCTGTAAAAATGATTTTAAGAAAATTCTTTGCAACTTCACCGTCTGGTTTATAACATCTAACTTATGATAATTTAAGTGAAAGAAATCCAGATGCTGATTACACTGGTAATTTAGTTGATAGAAAAATTACTAGTGGAACGTGATTTATATTGAGACATTTAGTAACTTCATCATTTTTCAAAGAAAATATCTGCATATTTTTCACTTCAGATAATTTTCAAATAACAGACATTTTTCTAAAACCCCTTCAAGAAAACCATTTTTGTTGACCTTGTTTCAGATTAGTCATCTTAGAAAATTTGATTATTTTTGGATTTGATCTTAAATAACTACATTGACTAATCTGACTCCCTACTGAATTTCTAAAAGATAAATAGTGATTGAAAAAGTGGTGAGTGTTGATATTAATCATATATTATAACTTGATAAAGTATAATTAGAAAATTTCTTTAGAAATTTAAACAAAAATTATAAAAAGTTTTTGTTGGTAAATCTTCCATGACCATTTCTATTTCTATCATATTTCTATCGACCATCACTCGTCATAATCCAATATAGTATGTCAATATGTGGTATTTTAAACGGGAAATTATGCGCTTTCATATTATTATATTTTTAGCAATAAAAAACATCCAAAGTATTCACTCTCATTTAAAAGTCCTCGCGATTATGAATGGGTGAATTACATGGGATTTTTGATTATGAGACGACTCGACTTTTTCTCCACAAAAAGTCGTATCATCTTAAAGAAAGAAAGGGATAGAAAAGAGAAAAGAAAGAAGAGAAAGAAGAAACAACAACAGAATCTCAACAGCGGAACGAATAAATTATATCAATAAACATAAATATTACATATTATACAACAATTATCAGAGTTACACAGACAATACAACACATACTAGACAGTTATAAACACCTATCTAGTTATTACAACTCAATACACAAGACAGAAAACACTCAAAGATACCGACACAGCGGAAAACTATATATCTACACGCAGAAGCCTCCTGCTCCATTGCTCCTCCACAATTCGTCAAAGCTAACCTGAATCCCTTGGCTACTAGCAAAAATTTGAGTACCCAGGAGTTTAAGAAAAACAGAAATAAACTCCGGGTCAGACATGGGTCTGGTGTGAGTAACAGGTTAAAGTTGCTTAACTTTTGAAAAACCTTTGAAAAGAAAAGGTATCATGTAAGACTTTCCACGCATAAACATGGAAAAGTTTTTACCGTAGGCTCATCTAAACATTTGATAGGAAATCCAGTGATATTATAATAGTGTCTAGGGTTTTCAAGTAAAATACAGAAATAGCTGGAATGCTTACATCTCACATTCCAACATAGTTGGGCACAACTAATACATACGGCACCTATTGGATTTTGGATTCCGTACAATGACAGGGCTACTAGGGTACCGCCCGTCACAGTACGTGGCCTAGATCATCGTACCGAGGAGTACGCCCGCTCCCTTGCAACACAAAGCTGGAACCATTCCTTATTGAACAGTTCCGAACAAGACCACCCCGCAGTTGTGATCAGCAACCGCACCATTAAGCCAAAATAAAAGGGACATCTAGACAGGGGTAAATCTCGTCCTACTTGGGCATGACCAACTTAGCCTTGCTGCACCTCCCCTGTTTTAGCCATTCCCGGTTGATGAGGCTTAAGGCTACGATTACCTTTATAGACATATCACTTAGAATGCTCATCGTCCACTTGACGATGTTCTGAAAGCATTCAATCCATACAAGTTCGTTTCGGGTTCGAACGAAACCGAAGGCATTATCTCGTTACACTTATTTTGGAATCACCCTCAGAGTTAACGATGATAACCCTTGCACTCTGAATCTTCATCTTCACTTCAGATTCACGACCTAACGTTACTTTGGATCGATGTGGTTTTCGGATATCCAAATATGGAAACCAGATCCCGGTCTCATCGAAATCCAAAACGTGTCTTTTAAGGCCAAGTTGTTTTAGAGTTTAAAACAATTTCAACTCATTATCTATACACACACAGATAGATAATTCACAACATAACAATGGATAATCAACATTATCACTATCAACAGATAATCCATATCATTATAAACAGATAATCCATATCATTATCACAATGTGACGCAGCGGATATTTCGAAACAAACTTCAATCGGTGAAAGTATCAATCGGTGGATTGATGAATACCAAAATGCCCAAATTCGTTGATCCGAAGATACCGAATTCTAGCTATCTCAAACACGTTGATAGCGCACTATACCGTGTTCAAAGATCTACGATTCTTCGCACGTTGATCTAGCGCACTAGATTCCGTGAATCGGCTTCAACAAACGTGGATTCGAGCGCACTCGAATGACGTAAGTGGAGATAGGAGATTACACTCAACTACCAATTGGAGAAGAAAGCACAAAGCAATCAACAAGAAATTTTATTTCAAAATCAACTTCTTACAAATGACGCAACACGGCTATTTATAGCGTTTTACAACTGTCTCCATAAGTCGTTGACGACTCATGACCTACGACTCATCATAAGTCGTTAACGACTTAGCAACACAACATACCAATGTACATCACACGACTTATCATACAACACGACTCATCAGATACAAACGACATACGACTCATCAAATAAAAGACAACAAGTAGATTACAACGCAGACGACTCACCCAGATACGACTCATCAAACAATACAGGTTACACGACTCAAGAGCGAACGACTCAAGAACAACTACATTACAACATGACTCAACCGACTCATCAATTGACCGACTCAACACCAGTGTTTACATACCAGCTTGTAATACAACATATACGACTCAACATAGGTCGTGAACGACTCACGACTCAACTAAGGACCGACTCAAGACCCACACGACTCAAGCTTCCAAGTTCTTTGCGGCATGCCTCTTCGAACGACTTAGCTGGGTCGTGTTCCGCTTCCGACTCAAGGCCCTTAATTGCTGAAACCTTCCCCTTCTTCGTGTTAAGTCGTAAACGACTTATGTATGGGTCGTTGAGTCGTGTACGACTCATCAGACTCGAACACCCCAAGTTCCCGTTGAGTCGTAGCCCTGTTTCATTAACCCGTATACGACTCAAGTGTTTGTTATCTCGTGCCTCTTCTACGTTAGGTCGTACCTCCCCTTCACTCGACCAGTTAGGTCGTTCACGACTCATAGTTGCTTGACTCGTGAACGACTTAAGACCTAAAAACGAAGCTTCCTTAACTCGAGAACGATCTTCCTCTTTAGGTCGCATACGACTTATCCCCTGAGCTGCATCACAATGCAACCAATGCATCCATATCATATAACATTACTCATCTCATGGCTGAGATTACAAACCATACAAGGCAACCAATATCAATCATTCATACATAAGCAATGATTTAATGATCACACCATCTATAATTAATTTAAAATGAATTAAATTAATTACATCATCTCTAATTAATTTAAAATTAATTAAATTAATTTCTTCATCATTATAATCCTGCTTAACTTAATCATTAATTGATTTCAAATCAATTAAATAATCACCATATCATTATTCATTTCAGTTAATCATTTCTGATTAACAATTCTCTAATTACAGTAAGTAATTAGCCTTTAATATTAATTACACAAGTTGATTATACTTAACTCTCTCATATAATTAACTTTTAAATTACTTAATCAATTAATTAACTTTAATTAATTACATTAATCCTTTATTAATTACTTCTTTATTAATTATATCTTAATTAATCCATTCATCATTAATTTTATTAATTAATGACTTCTAGTTACATTTAATCAATCTCTCTATATAGATTAATTACCTTAAGTAATTAATCTGCAATTAAACCATATATATATTAATCACCCTTGATTGATAACAATCCAGTAATTAACTTCCCTTAATTACTCATTCCATAAATTAATTACTCTTAATTAATTATCTCAATTAATCTCTTGATTAATTACAAAGTAATTTAATCTAAATTACTTCCATCATCAAACATCTTTAATTACATTCAGTAATTATCAATTAATTACTTCCCTAAGTAATTACAATCCCATTAATTACATAAAGTAATTATTCATCAAATCAACAAATGTTTAAATTAATTAAACTTAATTAATTAATATAAACAAATCACATTAACCCAATTAATCACATTAAGTAATTAATTCATTAATTACTTTCATTAAGTAATTAAACTTAAAAATTTCAAAAATGATAATTATTAATTAATTAATCAAATTAATTATTAAAATTTAATCACATTAGTTAATTGTTAAATAATCTAAAGTTAATGACCTTCATTAACTATCCTTAATTACTTTATCAAGAAATTAACTTAGATTAATCATTATTAATTACAAATTAATTAATATTTAATTACAATTTAATTAGTCTCTAATTATTTAATTAATTAAGTGTTAACTACAACTTAATTAATCATTAATCACTTGAGTAATAAAACTTAATCATTAATTAAAATTTAGTTAACAATCCTTAATTATAGATTAATTAACCTTAATAAATAAATCTTAAGTCTTAATTAATCAATTTAAAAATTCTTAATTACTTAATTAATCATCCATATTATTAATTAATTAAATAATTAATTATTCATTTTAAATTAACTTAATTATTTAATGAATCCAATTCATCAAATTCCATTTATCTTTTAGATAAACATTTCTTACTTAATTAAGCATTTAAAAACAAATTGTTTTTAAATTTACTTTAAATTCCATTTAAACTTCATTTTAAAATTTAAGATTTTAAAATGAATACAAATTTTAACTTAAACAAGATTTTAAGAACAATTCAAAACCTTTATCACATATGTAAAAAAACATCCACTTTATAAAATAAGTTTTAAAGAATTTAAATCCCAATTCAATTTAAATTCAAATCAATTTAAAAACACACTTAACATTCCATGTTATTTAAATCAAATTTAAAAATTACTTTTTATTTCAAATCTGAAATACAGCTTGAATCTTCATTCCAGATTCAAACCTAAATCTTTAAGATTTTATTTACATTTTACATCTTCCTTTTAAAAATTCAAATCATTTAACCTTTTCAATGTAATTAAACAATTTAAATTTAAACTTATTTTATTTTAAAATCCGAAGTTTAAATTTAATTCCAGATTTAAAAACCCAGATTTAAACTCAATTTAAATTTCTAATTTAAAATTTTAAACTTCCAATTCAAATCCAAAGAACACATATGCTTTTACACTTATGAGTTTTAAAATCAAAATTAAAATTTAAAAACATAAATTATTTCAAATCTCAGACAATCTAATTTGAATTCATTTTCAATTTCAGATTTTCAAAACTCAGATTAAATTTCAATTTGCATTTTATGCCTTCTTTTAATTTTAAAACAGAAACAGGTTTTCTGTTTTTTTTAAACCAACTTAAATTTTCAAAATTTAAATAATTTCAAAAACCAAGATTTAAACTAATTGAATTCATATTTCAATTCAGGTTTTAAAACTTAGTTAAAAATTTTGTTTTCATTTTAAACTTTACTACTAATTTAAAAAAACTGCATCAGGTTTCTGTTCTTATTGTAAAAACTGAAACAATACATCTACTCGAGCAACCCTATATAATACTTCGAGTAACTCATCATCTACTTCAAGTTATAACTCGAATTTCCCGAGACCATCACGAGGTCACCAAAACCCTGTAACCAACAACACCATCATTTCCACCACAACACTCTGTGCACATGTACTGTAACGACCCAGAATTTTTATTAATTAAAATTTGTATATTTAATTAATTTTAAATATTAATAAGTGAAATTTATAAGTCGAATAAATTTTATTTCGAATAATTGGATTTAATTGGATAATTAAATCGATAACTTAATATGTGAAAATACAGAAATAATTGAAAATTGGGGTTAAATATGATTGAAAATGATTTGTAAAATTTTATTTTATCATATTGAAGTTAGAACGATATTTTAGAACTTTTAAAATCGAATTAAAAGTTTATTTGTGAAAATTGAATATTTTAATATTTAATCGACTGTGAAATTAGTCATTTTTCGAACAGTCTCAGAATTGGACGAAACTAGTTCCATTGGATCCATAATAGTTTCTTATTATCGGGTTTCAATTTTCGTAGCAATCGGAGTTGTCGTTTGATCGTGGCAGCTCGAAACGCATCGAAATTGTTTTAATATTAATTTGGCGAGTTAAAATAGTTATTTTTTCAAAAAGTCTCGGATTTCGACGAAACTAGTTTCATCGGATCCGTAATGTGATATTATTGTAATTTTTCAAATTTCATGTCAATCGGATTTACCGTTTGTCCGGTGCAAGCTAAAACGCCCAGAAAATCGTTTAATCGGTTTAATTTAAAATCGAACGTTTATTGCCATAACTTGCACAGATGACCGAATTAGCTCCCGAAACACGTTCCATTGTGTTCGGAACGCGGGGTAAACCTTAGAAATGCCAACCGGCACGCTTTGTTTGGAGTTCGGAAAATCCGGGATGAATAGTGTCGCGCGAATTTTCTATATAAGCCCTTCACTCTTCATAAATTGCAAAAATATCAAAACCCTAGGTCAATTTTCTGCAGCCGCCACCCCCCTTCTCATCAATGGCCAGAATTTTCTCCCCTTCCCCTCAAATTATCTTCCAATCCGTCAATCTATACAAAAATCTTTCAACTAGTAAAACGAAGAGCTAAGCAAGAGCTTCAATTTCATACGGAGATTATCGAAAACGGAGCGTCAGAGGGGAAGCTAAAGGGGGCCGACGACCTGCTGTTGTGCACGACTTTCAAGGAGTTGCTGGAGGCTGAGTTCATCATGGTGGTGGCCGTGCGTAGCTCTTGGCGAGAGCTTCGAAGTGGCGAAGCCTGATCGTCTTCAAAACGTTCGTGGAAGGAGCAAAGTTCAACCCTAGTTTGGAACTATATGGGTTTTGTGTGTGTGTTCTTCCTGTACATGAACGTGAGTTTGGTAAGAAAGGATGGACGGTGGTGATTTGCAGGCAAGGAATCCTACGGCTGAGATGAAGTGTAGGTTAAAATATAAAAAGAAATATGTTGTAAATTATATAAATAAATTCGTGTAACTTCTAAAAATCATATCTTTTTCATACGAGATCGAAAATGCGCGAAACCAGTTGCGTTGGAATCGTATGGACGAGCACTACGCTCTGGAATTGGATTGGAGTCGTTTGGAGTTAGTGAGAATTTCGGGTAAAATTAAACGTCCGTTTAATTTTATTCAAAATAAGTCGCTAAAACGAAATTGAAATCAAGGTGAGAACTTCTCACTCAATCGAATCGGTTTCGATTTTAATTTTAAATAGTTATATTTAAAATTGTTGAATGCATGTTTGAATGATGATTTTTATCTATTGATTGTTAAAATAGACATTATGCGCCGTTAGTAAGCGGAGGTTATTTATTAAAAACATATACCGCGAATATTTCATAAACAGTGAAACTGGTATTATTTATGTACTTGGAGTTGATTTTCCCACAGTACATAGCGGATGAGACCCTATTGCGCCGTCTATTAAGCAGATAATATTGTTAAATCCCATATACCGCGATAATTTCGTACTGGAACGGAATTGGTATTGTGCTAACATCTTTGGATGCAGGAAAACAGGTTGGGGGGATCCAACTGGATTCCTCAACAGTATTTATTTGATTATGGATATTTTGATATTCGTTGATTATCATATCGATATATGATATCGTTGTTGTCGTGATTGACTATTTGGTATGTAGCATCATTGGACCAAATTTTGAAATTTTAAAAGGATTTTATAGTGATTTTTGAAAATATACGTTATAAATATTTTTGGAATTGATCCATTATAAATAAATAAACGTTATAATTTTAATGTTATAAAAATTATGATTTTTGAGAAATATAGTTAAAAGTTGATTTTTGAGAAATATGGGGTTAATGATTTTATAAAATAGTTTAAATTGGGATTTTTGAAATTATTATAAAAAGTTTAAATATAGGATTTATAAAATTTGATTATTTTATAAATCAAAATGGTGAAATTATAAAGGAGTTTAAAGATGTTTTAAAATGATAATATAAATTGATTTATATAAAAGATTTATAAATTGATATTTATAAATAAAAAAATATTGGAATTATAAAACGAGCTTTTATAAGTGTTAGAATGAATTGCGAATGAATTTCATAAGTGAATGAAATTCATAGAATTATAAACGGTGAAGTTATAAATGGAATTTTATAAGCAGTAGGTTTATAAAATTTGTAAAGTTATTAAAATAATGGTTTTGGATAAATAAATGAATCTTATAAGTTATAAGATTTATAATTTGGGAAGTTAAAGGAACGATTTTGCAAACAAATAAATTATAAGCATTTAACTTATAATATGGACTTTCGGTATATAATTGAGTTATAAATCGAATAGGTTAATAAAGGAGATTTATAAAGGAAGTAGTTATAAAATAAATAGAAATGGAATTTATAAACATTGTTTTATAAATTCGCAACGACTTATTTTGATAAGTTAATTTTTATAACTTATTTATGGAGTTATATTCACGTTTTAGACAGTGAATAATCCTTTAAAATAGAATGAATAGAAATGATGAAATTGTTAACGTAGTATATTCACGTTTTTGAATAGTGAATAATATGTTAAAGAAAATGTTTTGGATGTGATATTTTAAATAGAATTACAACGATCTAACGATGTTTTAAATGTGTTAAGATTCGAAACCATAGATTTCAAAATTTATTGTTGAAATAGACGTTTTCGAGAAATAGAAGGAAATGGTGGACTATAACACTGTTGTTGTAGTAAATGATTTCCGAAAGGAAATATTTTGTATAGTATTGGGATTTATATATCTATTTTAATTTCGAATCCCTATACTAGTGATTTTGGGTTGTCGTAATGATGTTTTACGCAACATTCGTTTTGGCCTAAATAAATATGTTTAAGAGAATGATTTCCTTAAAGAATGAAATATATACTTAATCTCAATTTAAGTATATTGAATATTTTCCAAGTGTAGAAAATAAAAATATTTGTGAATTACTTATTAAATAAGTATGGAAATGTTTTCCAATATAAAGTGAATATTTTGAGAATTTATCTTTTTGAAGATAAATTGAAAATGAATAATTGAAATTGTATATTCGTAGATATTTTGGAATGTAAATTCATTATGGAATTTATAAAAGAAAAGGGAATTTGTTTACAAATAAATATTGATTTATTTTTGAAGTGTGAAAATTATATATCTTGTAAAGATATTTTTGGGAAATAAATAATTTGGAAAATTATCTGGAATCTGGTGATGTTGTGCATATCCATTGATAGTTCAATAACCGACTATCAATATTTACCTTTGAAAGGTATTTGTTGTGATTTGTTTGAATTTGAATGCCACACTTATTTTTGAATAAGCGCTCACTATTCGGGTTAGCTGGGAAAGGACCTTAGGGTCGTATAACCCATTCCGAATATGTGATACGTCTTTATGGATTGCATTTGATGATCGGTGTTGAAGATCGGGTATTTGCGAGAGCGATAGGATGACCTGTCGATTGACTCTGCACCGAGTTGCTCCGGTATAGAGTTCTCCATATGTGATGGGGAATCCGATCAGGATTGTGGATATCCGGATTGCAAGGACTTCTTTGTAAGTGCCTTCAGTTCTGTTCGAGCCCGGAACAGACTTGTATGGATTGTATGTCTGACGTTACAAGTTGAGATATAAAGCTGATTTCTTTCAAATATATTTCTGTTGGTGGCGGAGAATTTATTCTCTTAGCTTAGCACCCTTCTCTGAGACGTACGAGCTCAGAGGTTATGTAGTTGATGGTTATCAGCGATATATTCCCAATTTGGTAATGTGACATGCTGAGTGTTGCTGTGTAATGATCATTGTGTTGATCATTTGTGATAGGATCATTTGTTTGATCGTTTATCTTTGTGATCATTTCTATGATCATTTGTTGACCCAAAGCACAACTTTTGTATAAAGCGTGACTTTGTAGATGAGACTTCGTCGAGCCTCACACCCCGGAATGGTCAAAACAGGAAAGATGCAGCAAGGTTATGAGGGGTAGCTCCCTTTAGGGTATGTGCATTTCCTTTTGGAAAAGGGTGGTATCATGGTATGGAGCCCAGATGCTTACTCATGTTGAAACACTTATTATTTGGTGTGATGTTGATTACGAGCGCTCGGTTAAAGGTTCCAAAGGACCGGGGGATGGCATACTCTGTCAGTAGTTACCCAGTTAGGGGTAACCCGGCCTTGTGTTGGCAGGGATCCAGTTTGGTTCTCGGGGACGTCCTTCCAGAGGCGTTCACAAGTGGCAATAGGAAGTTCCTTGGCCTGACCATTCGTTGGAAATCCAAAGAAACAATACGATCTTGTACGGTATTAGTTGTAGAACCTATCATTCACTTATGGTGGCTCCCCACTGTTTGGATGGTAGCTATTGTAGGCATACGATAATGGTCGTATGTTGGCTAAGATTTATATCTTTATTTTCAAAATGAATTTTTCCTACACTATGCACTAGTAATAATATCAAATGTTTTTTTTAAATGCGTATCAAGCATCTTTGACTATCATAAGGAGATATCTCCTCCGATTCTGCGTTTGCATTGTGTGTGTGTGCGGGAGGCCTTCTGGTAGTCTCATTTTTAAAAGCATTGCGAATTGACTTTAAAAATATTCCTCTATTTTGTTTTCAAAGATAAATAAACTGTTTGAGTTCTCACACCAGTCACATGACTGACTCGGAGTTTATTGTTTTCCTTCCTAAACTCTGGCTGCCCACCAATTTCCACACGGGCAGTCAAGAGTTAAGGTTATCAGGATATTTCTGGAGTTGCTGGAGGCAAGCGGGATGGCATGGCGTATTACTAGTATATAGTATTTATTTTCCGCTGTTGTTGTTGTTGTTGTTTGTTGTTGTACACTCTGATGTAATGAAATGTAATGTAATGTAATAACTGATATAGTTCTTTGTATAAAGATTATTCATTTATCTATTATATGTTGTCCCGCTGCGATTGTGAGATTCTGATGTTGTTCTATTGTTTCCTTTCTGTTTCGTTCTATTTTCTTTTCTCTCTATTTTCTATCTTCTTTCTCTTCTTCTACCTTTTTCTTGTTCTAAAACAATGAGAATTCGTATTTCCGTTCACCTTGAGTTAATCTATGGAGATTAGTGTATATTCAAGGGGTACGGATTTGCGGGTTCTCACATGTACGGCACCTCCAGCCATCGCTGGCCAACCACACGACCTTCCCACAGTCACTGATCATCCCCTCAGGCCAACCAAACATCAACTTGATCGACATTTGATTGAAATCAAAATCGAGACACAGTTCCAAACCTGGAACAACAGGCATACTTCTTCTCCCAAACCTGTCAACGGCCCCGTAACGCGCCACTGGCCACCGAAAAGACAGCAACTCCGGCCATGAACTTGCCAACTCCCATACTATCATCCTCCAAAAATTCATTGAACTCGATCAATGATAGATGCCGAAAAGATCACTTCTTCAAACCACAGTAAAACTAGGGTTTAAATTTTTAAATCCCAATCTCAACATAAGAAACAAATTTCCACTCAATCCAATAATTTTCACAACATCTCTGATCATTTCACCATCTCCAGAAGAAATTCAACTCAAACAAACACAAATATCATCTGTGCTAAACCAAAATGTAGGATACAGTGAATTTAAAACCGCTCTTAGGATATTGTAACGACCCATAAAATTTTAGCAATTTTGAATTCGTATTTAACGTATTGAATTGGATTTTGAGAAATTATTAATAATAAAATTTTGAAAAAAAAGAAAATATGTTATGTATATTAATGATTTGTAGTGCGAGCTGTGTACATATATTTTAAAGTTTGGTTGTGGTTATACCTATAAGATCTAGTAAAAAAACTTTATAAACTATTATTTATACTATAATATAAGTTAAGTTTGATGTAAATTGGATAGCATAGTTAATTTCTGTTGGGTATAAATATCAATAGTGTGGGTAATAAATTTATGGTCTCCTTTTGCTTTTCAGCAAGGTGTGTAAATTTTAAGTATATTGAGTACGTTCCATATATATTTATTTTGGAAAACCACTGTATATGTATGATGGTCTATTTGAAGTGTATATATATAGTAAAGCATATTTATACCGAGTTTTATTTTATTTATATGTCTTATAATAGCTATATATATATGTTAGTCTTGATACTAGTATATGTTTTAACGGTTGATTTAAGGTCTGTATTAAAATTGGTAGTTTGCATGTTTGTTATGTACAAAGACAAGCATATATGAATTCATTCATACGTAGCCTTTAAATTTTGAAAGAATGTACATAATATTAAATGAATATTGATTTTTTTAATATTATATATAAGGTTACCTTCATCTTCATTTGTCTCATTTTCATTTATTTGTGTACGTTTTCGTTTTAATTATTGTACACATCATGATTCCTTTTATAAATTCATCGCCAATAAATAGTTTATTTCTTTCCCCCTTCATCTTCATTTGTCTCATATTCATTTATTTATGTACGTTTTCGTTTCAATTATTGTACACATCATGGTTCCTTTTATAAATCCATCATTTCAATTTATTTTATGGTCCCTTACTCCGCCTTTTCAAATTTGAATGTGCAGCTGGTGGCATTAAAATGTTGCTTTAATTATCCACTGAATTATCGTGACCATCCCACTACTCTATATTTATTCCTGTACGTTTTATCTTCGCTTAAATTTCTCTGTCCATTCTTTTTTCCATTTTAATATCTTTGCCTTTCCATACTCACGTGCTTTCCAATCAAGCAATCAATTGTTTAAATATCCACCTTATCAACTTTACCGTTATCAAACCAGTATATAATTCAAATCTATCATTATTCTACCGTTTCTTCTTTAATAAATTATATGTAACAGTATATCATAAATGGACAGCTCATTCTCCACCCATTCATTTCTCCTATTCAATTAATAATGGAATATAAAGTTATATATTTGGTATACAATTCAAACCACCGTTACAATTCATACCTCCTAAATTCTAGCGATTGACCCCTCTATTTCCGTGGTTCCAATTTTAGTTGCTGGATTACTCATTCCTACCGTTCAACTATATTAAATATTTATAACGTGTAGTCTCTGAGCCTATTTAACTTCATTTTTTCTTCCTCTCTGTTGCTTCTTGAAAAAAAAAAAGGATTTTTCCCATTACAATGCTAAAACACATATGATGGAAAAATGAAAAAGGACCAGTTCTCCTTCCTATAGCTTCGTCAAGAGCCACAACCCACTCCATGCCTCCTCCCCTCGTCATCCATATTTTTATAAACGGTATGCATATCATATTGCAATATATGTTTCGTTTTTAAATGTTTATGTATAGCATGAATATGTACTAGTACTATATATAGTCTATTTTGTTTAATGGATATGTTATACAAGCTGTGTTTTCTTTTTTCTAATGGATTTCAAAACTTATAATAAATATTATTGCATTAGTTGTTGTTTTCAACTTCCTGCAACACTTTGTTTTTTTATTAAAAATTTTAGCTTGCTGCAATTCTCTTTTCAACTATATTATTGTATTATATTATCTAATATATACATTTTATCTAGTTATATATATTATACTATAAGGTGTATATATATAAGTTTTCATAACCCTTTATAATATGTAGCTATGTATATAAGATTGGACCTGTTATATATGAAAGCATTGGTTATAGCAATTAAAAATATGCAAAGGAATTTATGGTGATATTTACTTATGAATAGAACAAGATACGTACCACCATCTGTATCTTCGTCTCTCTCCCCATGTTTTATATATATATATATATATATTCTTTCTTTCTTTTTTTCTCTTTTCACTCCTTTCATTTTATAGCTTTTAAATAAATTGACAAACGCTTTGGAAGTATTTAAACGCAGTACACGGCAAATTTAATAAGAAGTGGTGTTTTACGTCATTTATAGCCAATTTTTTTTTTGATAAGTTCATACATTTCTAAACTAAAAATAATAAATATATGATGCGATGGAATTTGAATTTTCATACGCCGTGCCATGAGCTAATCTTAAATTTAAAAGAGGTATGATATATCAATTGCTTACAAATAAGACGAAGATAACGTCCTAAATTAACTTTTAGCAAATTGAACGTTAATGTCGTTATTAAGAAACCAACGTATTGTGTCATTTGATTATTTGGGTACTAATAATACGTTACTTTATTCATTCCATTAATTCATTTCACACCACGTTATTTTAAATAAATTGCTACTCTTCTACAGAAATTTATCCAAAAATTTAATAAAAATGATCCGACGGCGTATTAGCCTTCAGGACTAATCCCTGAATTCCAAACGTTGGATCCACTTTGCGTTTGTTTTTTTTTCTCTTTTTCCATAAAACACATATAAAGTATAAAGTTTATATTTGTTTTCTCATGTTAGTTGAAATGTAAATATTGATTTTTAAATAGTATATCTATATATAAGCTACTTTTGTTGTTCGTATATAAATGGTATTGTATGTGCATTTTTATGAAATAGCGCCCAATGTATATTATTTTATAAAAGAATTCATTTGCTATGTCAACTAAATATATGTTACATTTGGTTTATATAAATATATTATAACTGATGTTGACTTCTTTCATTATACTCTTTCTTACAGCTAAAATATGTCAGTATTGTAACCTAGCACATGATTAATATTAGTCTGTTTATATAAGTATTTATTTCAAATTTCATATTGTATATATGCTTGATTCTAATTTATGTGTTTTAAAAAAAACAATGATTTTGGAAAATATAAATACATATATATTTAATTTAATTTAATATGTGTTGAATTTAGAATATGACTTTATACATATAGTTATATATGGTTATATATATATGAGTCCACTTATACCATTATCTTCGCCGATCCCGTTCTGACTTGTTCCATCAATTCTTGTTATCAGCTTTGATCGTTGAATTCGTGTCGATTTTGCTTTGCTTCGATTCATAATTCAAATTTCAGTGTCTGTAGCAGTATGCATATCCGTGTCATCTTCTGTATTCTCTAGGCTCGAGAGGTGAGCAATCACTCACGATTAACATTCTTTTATTCATTAAATTTGATTTCAATTGAAACGACAATTGAAATATGCTGCTATAGTTATTTAAATTTGTTATATATGCTATTATCTGTAACTGTTCACCTGCGGGATATGACACCATATCCTGTTGTTTATATTATATTGGTATTGATGATATATGCCTGTTATTTTATTGTATTTTCTGGTATCACTCTGCAAGTTCCCTGTAGTTTAGAAATCACTATGGGTTGAAATGATACATACCCGAACAGACTTTAGAATAAGAGAAAATCGTTATGGATTGAAATGATAAACCCAAGAGATTTTCATTTAATTGAATTTGGGATTATGGGTTGAAATGATATCCACCCATATATATTTAGTATACGGATTGAAATGGTAAATATCCGTAGCACTTAACTATACGATAGGAAATATATACAAACACCGTTGGTCCATATAAATATTTTGAAAATAATTTCTATAATTTTGGAAAGAAATATATGGTTTAATAAATTTGATTCTTAAGATATTATATAGATGGAAATTGTATATATAGATTTAGTACTAATATTTGATTTAAATTGAGTTGAATTTAAATTGATAAATTGTGATTGAATTTAATTTGAATGGGAAGGTCGGGTTGATGTTGGAACATTTTGTTAAGTTGAGGAAATTGAAAATACTTTACTGTATAAATTATTTAATATATATAAATACTATTTTTGGAATATAGAGATATTTGAAGTGAAAATGAGATTTGGTTTTGAAGTATAAATTAAGCTGAAATGACCACGGTGTTATAGTGTATATTTCTACCTTGTAGAAAGTTCCATGGACCTTAGAGGATGGTTATCCCAAACATCCTTTAAGTTATTTGTATTTCAGTTGATATTTCACTTGAGTTGGATTTATTGATATAAGAATGTTAATCCTGACTCGAGTGTTTTGTGTTTTGCTTTACGCTCGGGTCAGACTGAGTGATACAACATTTGAGACTCACTTTTGGAGTTCGGAGCTTCATTTGGAAATCCAACTATCGATTCAGATTCCAGCTTTTCCAGTTGATTGGTTCAGAGTAGTCATCTGTTGCATTGGAGACTTCACTGCATTTGAACTATTCGATTGTATTTTTCTAACTCTGATGTATATAGTAGCTTCATGAACTACTATTCTTTATCTATTCCACTGCATT
Source organism: Allium cepa (assembly GCA_030765085.1). Taxonomy (NCBI): domain Eukaryota; kingdom Viridiplantae; phylum Streptophyta; class Magnoliopsida; order Asparagales; family Amaryllidaceae; genus Allium; species Allium cepa. The sequence continues at coordinate 336,904,764 of CM060932.1, read as the reverse complement.
ATATTACTCCGTGATCTGTGATTGATTTATTTACTTTATATTTTAAGTTTTGCCAAATTTTAATTAACAATTCAGTATTTTGAATTATTCAAGTCGGATATGTATGGTTTTATTGTCGATTTGAATGGTCCAAAATAACGGGTCGTTACAGTTGGTATCAGAGCTTTGGTTCTAGGCAAAACTTAGCATACATAGTAAATTTATTTACAGAATCACTTTCGCTCGAGTTGAATCTCTTCCTTTTGACTCGTTTTCCTTTGAATTTTGGAATGTCCCTCGGTTCCGAAATTCATTCTGTCTCTCCCTATTTATATTCGTTTGATTCCGGAGTATCCCATATTTCCACTGAACGATTTGTAAAGGGGGTGAAAACTCCTTTTCAATTGGCATTGACTCACTGAAGATTTCTGTATCCTCGGTTTACGATGCTGCTATATCTTGTTATGCCGAATTCTATATCTCTGGCGATCGAATGTCGAATTGCCTCAGAATTCTACACCGATCTAATTTTGGAATCACGGTTGACCGGTAAAGGTCGCCCACGATTTATAGAAGTATATCCATCTTCTATTTTGTAATTTAATTATCTCATCTTCGATCGAGTCTATCTTCGAATCAGGATTATATTGATTGGAGTTCCTCTAAATTAAATCGCTATCATTGTTTTGAAATCCATTCTTGAATCATCCTTTGAAAATCAGGTTTTGTTTGTATTTTTGAAATTGTTTATACCGAAATTTTATTTTGATAACTATGATCTTATTCTATATATAAAAGTGAAATTTTTTTCGATAAGGATTATATACCTATATATATAAAGTAAATAAGAAATGTTATCCTATATAAAAAGGTTTTGAAAGGATTTGAAATTTTAAAAAATTATAAGAAATTGATTTATATAAAAATGATTTATAACTGTAGAGTTAAATTAGAAATTCGAGAATTGAATTCCGGTATTTTGAAATTGGTTTTAAGATTATGGAAAAAATATAAAAATAATACGATTTAAAAGTATTTTTCCAAATAAGAAATGTTTCAAATGAGTTCAAATGAATTCCAATAATTTTAAAGAAATTTCAAAGAAGTTTTCAAGAAAATAGAAGTCCAGAACTCACTTATGTCGCTGGAAAATAATTTCGTTGATGAGTGCACGCATCATTGACATTGATTTTCGAGTTTCAGAGTGGGGGAGAGGCCACTTTAATAGCTTCGCTATGCAAATGATTTTGTAAAACCGTTTTTGATTTCAAATTCCGAAGTATAATTTGATATTTTAGAAAGATATAAGTATATATTTGAAACAATTTAAAATGAGACCAATGTTCAGTCCTCGAGTTTCAGATTTAATAATTGATTTATTGTTGATTTTCAACTCTTGAATTGAAAATTTGATTTCCCTAACTATTTTGAATGTTCGAACACTTCCAAATCGAGATTAAATTTTCAAAGCTAAGAAATTTCGAAGAGTATAAAATGTTTGATAAAGAATATAAATTTAGTTTTGAAATGTTTTGAAAAAAAAAAAGTTGAATAATGGTTTTCAGAATGGTAAATTGGATATTTGACATAGAAATAGATAGTTTAAAAGTTAGAAAAAGGGATAATTATAAATTTGGAAACCATTTTGAGTATAATTGATTTTGGGAAAATATTTGGTTTTGAGTAAATTGGAATTAAAAACCAGTACTTATATGGTGATTTTGGAAATGAATTTGTTTGACTTGAATTATTTTAATTTGGAAAATGGGATAATTTTCTAAACCTATTATTTTGGGAACTTTGAAATTTAGATATTTAATTTGGAAGAAAATTTGGTGAAATCATATATGATTTTGAAACTAAATTGATATTGAAATGATTTGAAATTTGAGAACCTTATATTATTAAGCACTTGATTTGGAAGTGGTCGAACTTATATAAAATGGATTGTATAAGTATGAAGTTGATTTGAAATCTATTGATTTGAAAGGTACTCAATTTGGAAAGAGATTTTATATAATCGAAGTCTATATATTGGATCTACTATTGATTTGGAAAGTATTTGATTTGGGAAAAATGGAATCCTATATATATGGACTTTATATAAGTATGATATTTGAAAGTGATTTGAAAAGGTACTATATGATATATATTTTCGAAGTAAAGATATGGAAAGTGCCTTCTGCTTGATATCCGCTTTGTGCCACATCGTGGATTCATTCTATCAATATCATTCTCTCTGATTTTTGGTTTTCCAGATGTAATACTCGAGTGTTCCCACCGTGGCGTAACCCATGGTTTTTTCCTCTCGCGACTGCATAGCGTAATTTCCTAGCTGAGTCTGGCCTAGGGGTACGGATTGTTTCCTAGGGGATCCAGGCGTAACCATTGTGTATCCTGCAATCTATGTAGGTCGCGAATAGTAGCGAAACTGCCTGGCTGAGATAGCCTAGGGGTACGGATTGTTTCCTGGGGGACCCAGGCGTAACCATTGTGTATCCTGCACTCTATTAGTCATCATGGCGTAACTCGCAGGGCTGAGAAAGCTTACAGATACAGATTGTTTCCTGGCGGATCCAGGCGTAACCATTGTGTATCTGCAAACCATGGTCGGACAAAGGTTTTGGTTTGGTTGTTTTGTTTGGGTTGTACTTTCCATATTTGTTTTAAAGGTTTTTCAAGTATTTTCACTGGGTGTTGAAACAAGTCTACTAAGTACTTGAAGAATTCTAGCTTTGCGCCTGATCAACGCATGGCCAGAGTCTGCAAGAACGAGGATAAACTTGTTGAAACATCGAGTTATAAAAGTATTTTCGAAAGGTAAATCTATTTCGATATAATAGTACTTTATTATAAAAGTATTATTATAAAGGTATTTATTATAAAAGTATTTTTCCCAACAAAGAAATTTTGAATTAATATTTGAAATTTAAATTCTTATGGTTCTAGATTAATTATTCGCGCCCGATACTATTCCTTGCATCTACCTTATCTGCTCAGTTTATTTGTTCACCTTGATTCTGTTTTCCAAATCTACCTTCCTTCCTTGTTGGATATATCCTTTAAAAATATTTTTTAATTATATACTACATGGTTTAATAGAAATTTTAGTGTTACAAATATTTTAGAAGTTATTTATCTAAAATAAAACATTTTTTTTTTAAAATGATTTGTGATCTAATAATAATATTTGGAAGGTATCTTGAAACAAAATAAAAATTTATGAATTTTGGATTTAATATTTCAATAGCTTCTTTGTAAATATAAGTAATAATATAAATAATTGTTTTCAAGGAGTTTGAAAAGTATTAAAGTATTATAGAAAATTAAATTTCAAATGAAGTTATCAAATAAATATTTCGAATAAAATTTATATAGTCTTTCAATCTATTTTATTTCTGTTTGTTCTATTCTCCTACCTCCTACCTTTTCGGGGATGAAAAGTGTTGAGTGGGGGAGAGTGTAACGACCCATAAAATTTTAGCAATTTTTAATTGGTATTTAACGTATTGAATTGGATTTTGAGAAATTATTAATAATAAAATTTTGAAAAAAAAGAAAATATGTTATGTATATTAATGATTTGTAGTGCGAGCTGTGTACATATATTTTAAAGTTTGGTTGTGGTTATACCTATAAGATCTAGTACAAAAACTTTATAAACTATTATTTATACTATAATATAAGTTAAGTTTGATGTAAATTGGATAGCATAGTTCATTTCTGTTGGGTATAAATATAAATAGTGTGGGTAATAAATTTACGGTCTCCTTTTGCTTTTTAGCAAGGTGTGTAAATTTTAAGTATATTGAGTACGTTCCATATATATTTATTTTGGAAAACCACTGTATTTGTATGATGGTCTATTTGAAGTGTATATATATAGTAAATCATATTTATACCGAGTTTTATTTTATTTATATGTGTTATAATAGCTATATATATATATATATATGTTAGTCTTGATACTAGTATATGTTTTAAGGGTTGATTTAAGGTCTGCATTAAAATTGGTAGTCTACATGTTTGTTATGTACAAAGGTAAACATATATGAATTCATTCATACGTAGCCTTTACATTTTGAAAGAATATACATAATATTAAATGAATATTGATTTTTTTTAATATTATATATAAGGTTACCTTCATCTTCATTTGTCTCATTTTCATTTATTTGTGTACGTTTTCGTTTTAATTATTGTACACATCATGGTTCCTTTTATAAATTCATCGCCCATAAATAGTTTATTTCTTTACCCCTTCATCTTCATTTGTCTCATATTCATTTATCTATGTACGTTTTCGTTTCAATTATTGTACACATCATGGTTCCTTTTATAAATCCATCGTTTCAATTTATTTTATGGTCCGTTACTCTGCCTTTTCAAATTTGAATGTGCAGCTGGTGGCATTAAAAAGTTGCTTTAATTATCCACTGAATTATCATGGCCATCCCACTACTCTATATTTATTCCTGTATGTTTTATCTTCGCTTAAATTTCTCTGTCCATTCTTTTTTCCATTTTAATATCTTTTCCTTTCCATACTCACGTGCTTTCCAATCAAGCAATAAATTGTTTAAATATCCACCTTATCAACTTGACCGTTATCAAACCAGTATATAATTCAAATCTATCATTATTCTACTGTTTCTTCTTTAATAAATTATATATAATAGTATATCATAAATGGACAGCTCATTCTCCACCCATTCATTTCTCCTATTCAATTAATAATGGAATATAAAGTTATATATTTGGTATACAATTCAAACCACCGTTACCATTCATACCTCCTAAATTCTAGCGATTGACCCCTCTATTTCCATGGTTCCAATTTTAGTTGCTGGATTACTCATTCCTACCGTTCAACTATATTAAATATTTATAACGTGTAGTCTCTGAGCCTATTTAGCTTCATTTTTTCTTCCTCTCTGTTGCTTCTTGAAAAAAAAGAGATTTTTCCCATTACAATGCTAAAACACATATGATGGAAAAATGAAAAAGGACTAGTTCTCCTTCCTATAGCTTCGTCAAGAGCCACAACCCACTCCATGCCTCCTCCCCTCGTCATCCATATTTTTATAAACGGTATGCGTATCATATTGCAATATATGTTTCGTTTTTAAATGTTTACATATAGCATGAATATGTACTAGTACTATATATAGTCTATTTTGTTTAATGGATATGTTATACAAGCTGTGTTTTCTTTTGTCTAATGGATTTCGAAACTTATAATAAATATTACTGCATTAGTTGTTGTTTTCAACTTCCTGCAACACTTTGTTTTTTATTATAAATTTTAGCTTGCTGCAATTCTCTTTTCATCTATATTATTGTATTCTATTATCTAATATATACATTTTATCTAGTTATATATATTATACTATAAGGTGTATATGTATAAGTTTTCATAACCCTTTATAATATGTAGCTATGTATATAAGATTGGACCTGTTATATATGAAAGCATTGGTTATAGCAATTTAAAAATATGCAAAGGAATTTATGGTGATATTTACTTATGAATAGAACAAGATACGTACCACCGTCTGTATCTTCGTCTCTCTCCCCATGTTTTATTATTATATATATGTATATATTTTCTTTATTTCTATTTTTCTCTTTTCACTCCTTTCATTTTATAGCTTTTAAATAAATTGACAAACGCTTTGGAAGTATTTCAAATTTCATATTGTATATATTCTTGATTCTAATTTATGTGTTTTAAAAAAAAACAATGATTTTGGAAAATATAAATACATATATATTTAATTTAATTTAATATGTGTTGAATTTAGAATATGACTTTATATATATAGTTATATATAGTTATATATATATGAGTCCACTTATACCATTATCTTCGCCGATCCCGTTCTGACTTGTTCCATCAATTCTTGTTATCAGCTTTGATCGTTGAATTCGTGCCGATTTTTCTATGCTTCGATTCATAATTCAAATTTCAGTGTCTGTAGCAGTATGCATATCCGTGTCATCTTCTGTATTCTCTATTGTCGAGAGGTGAGCAATCACTCACGATTAACATTCTTTTATTCATTAAATTTGATTTCAATTGAAACGACAATTGAAATATGCTGCTGTAATTATTTACATTTGTTATATATGCTATTATCTGTAACTGTTCACCTGCGGGATATGACACCATATCCTGTTGTTTATATTATATTGGTATTGATGATATAAGCCTTTTATTTTATTGTATTTTCTGGTATCACTCTGCAAGTTCCTTGTAGTTTAGAAATCACTTATAACGCCCCACCTCTATGCTCGAAATAACAAAGAGTATTAAAAGAATACCGTCTGTTATCACGAAGAATAAGGCTGGATAGGAGCGGCCATCCGTAGTTAGGCCTTACACTAGTATTGGTTACCTCGATAGGAGTGGTATATATTTTTAATTTTTTTCATCTCTTATTTATTTACTCCCATCGACATACCCAATTCCAGTATAAAACGAACTACGATGGTTCATAATAGTTTAGGACAATATATATAATACTAACGCAGATAATCTAAATGCAGAACATAGATAATCAAAAGTCTCATATATATAACTGAAGTCAGTTGATATACATGTGATACAATACATATGATACAACTACAACTGTCGACTCTGGAAGTTACATATACAAGTACATTATCGTGAATAATATACATGAATATACAACATCCTATACAATGACACCATCTACTCCAAAAATATGAAAAGACTTCATAGCTCTAGCAGCAACCCAAAGTAAGATATCAACAACCTGTAAATACTCGGTCTGACCCGAGTTTTACAATCAAAAGAAAATAATACATGGGTCAGTCTAATTCAAACTCAGTTATTAGTGCACAGAAGCAATAATAGTTAAATAGCAATTAGACGACAGTCGTAATAAATCTCGTCTATCCGATCCTTAAATAAAGAAATCGGATAACGATAAATATAACACGTAACAGTGTTAAACAACAAATCAGCAAATCCAAATTATCAACGAAGATAAATTAAAAAGGTTATCAATGAAGATAAGTGAAAGGATTAGCAATTAAGATTATTTAGAAAATAGCAGAATTGCCTAAACGGCAATTAACAACAAAAATCTAATTTTCTAAAAGATAATTAGACAACAATAGAATGCTCAAATCAAACCAAATCGAAATATGATTTCAAAATATTGAATTGAACACAACAAAACAATTTCAAACAATTGAAATATCAATTAAAATGTCAACTTGGGTAGGGCTGCAGTACACGCACGCGTGTACTGCCTCGCCACTACAACATATGGAATATGCCAAATATTAATAAATCAAAACAAAATAGAATATCATAAAAACCATACCGTGTGGCTGCAGTTCACGCTTGCGTGCACTGCCTTGCCACTACAGTGATAATGTACCCAAAAAATCAATTCCGTGTGGCTGTAGTTCACGCTTGCGTGCACTGCCTTGCCACCACAGTGATGATGTACACAACCGGGCACAAGGTCAAACCCGAACTATTAGCTGGATTCAACGCAGGGAAGGTGTACAGGCTACGACTTCAAGCATAAAGCAGTTCAATATCCAACCAACAATGAAAAACAATGAAACCAACTCAAAACAGTCACAATATGAAGACAGCAAGTAAAACTGCTGTGCTCAAACTCAGGTGGACAGCACTGACTTAAGTACACAAGTGACACAGCAATGCATAGAACCAAGACACAAAGGAATGTCAAAATGATAGTGAAGTGGTCCTAATCCATATAACATGAAGTGGCCAAACCACAAAGATAATCAAAGTGGTCAGGCAGTCCATAATACAAGGCAATGCCTTGATGCACAGCACGGTGCGACAACTAAAACAATAAAAGCTGCAAATGTATGAAGGCAGCAAAGCCAACTGAAATGCAAACTATATCAAAAGTGATACCGTGACAATGTAGATGCAACAGGTGTGTGGCATAATGCACTAGTGAGGTTAAGGCATAGTGCACCAAAGGAATACTTCAAAGCTGAGCCGAAGACAAAATAAATCATCAGTCAATGGTGATGCAGTGCAAACTGTCGCAAAGCAATACCAGCTACAACATGAACGACTACTCTTACATCAATGCAGACTCGCATCAAGCTACAACTAGTGAAACAAAATACCTGACTACATGAAGCAGTGTAGCAGTCCATATCAAGGCACGAATCAGATAAGTAAGAAACTGTGATACGAGAGACGTGTGCAAGCACAGTCTCAGCAAATTATGTAGCGCACAGATGTCGTGAACTAGAATGACAATGCATACTACAAATCTGGGTAAAATGGATGTACATTCACATGTATACAATTAACGTGCAGGGATATAAAACCAACAATGTACACAGTGGTCAAATGCAAAGATGGATTTGACAAAGCATTTCACAAATCAAAGACCAATGTAAATGCAAGCTAGTATCTCGTGCTACAGATCAGGTCAAAGTGTCCCAATACCAATGAACTCAAGACCCTGAACAAGGCCATACATGTACCAGTATGAAATCAGACTCAAACTCACACAAAAAACTGATACAAGTGAAAAGTGGAGCAACTACTGTATGAAACAAGACAAGGAACCAAGCTATAGATTTAAGTACCCTAGAATACAAACTACAACCTAACAAGGGCAAAATCTCAACAAAAAGCACTGCAGCCTCCACAAGAATATAAAGGCAAACAACAACTAAAATTGCAACAATAATACAACTGAATACAGTCAGATATTCAGTATGTACACCTGAAGCAAAGCTACTACAAAGAACAACAGCAATCAAACTCAAGTGCAGTGCAAACAACAACATCAAGAGAGAATAGTGAATGTACAGTACATCGCTAACGAAACAAGTTCATGAGGATAGTGAATGTACAGTACATCACTAATGAAACAAGTTCATTTACACAATGAGGAAAATCAAGTCTACAAACAAATGTGCCTGACTCGATTGCAATTCAAGCCAATCCACCAATTTATACATACACACATACATATGTATATATATATATGCACTAATAATCAAAGTAAAAAGAGATGATATCGTAAAGAACAAGTGCAATGCAAGACCGAGTCTTAACCCAAAAACGGTGACAGGCCGAAGCAATACAAATCAATTTCCAGAAATTCGAAACAAGTGAACCAAGGAATCATCATCACAGCAAAGCAATTTAACAATCAAAGTAAGCCAAGGAAATTATGAAATCACAAGTTCTAAATCACTGAGATTTGAATGAGATGTGAGTGAGAATTAAAATCTCTCACCTTGTCGAGGCGCAGATCCACACGTGAATAACCAATCGATCGATCAAATAGGTGCAGCTTCGAAAGCCCCAATTTTTCTTGAACGAAAGAACGAACGAAAGGAATGAAGCGGCCACCATTTTTCGTTCGTTTTTTTAGGGTTACGAATCGAAATGATAAAGGAGGATTGGGTCGAATTGAATTAAGGGAACGACATTTAAAAATTTGTTAAAGAAAGATTGGGCTGCGACTAAATTTTTAAAGCCCACAAACCCTTAACCAAATCTTTGAAAAGAATTTCAACTCGAATCAAAACTCCAATAAACAATTAGCTAGCAGATTAATCGTTTGATGGCGATAATAAAATAATTGTGAAATCCCGCGTTGTTACATCACTATGGGTTGAAATGATACATACCCGAACAGACTTTAGAATAGGAGAAAATCGTTATGGTTTGAAATGATAAACCCAAGCGATTTTCATTTAATTGAATTTGGGATTACGGGTTGAAATGATATCCACCCGTATATATTTAGTATACGGATTGAAATGATAAATATCCGTAGACTTGACTATATGATAGGAAATATATACAGACACCGTTGGTCCATATAAATATTTTGAAATTAATTTCTATAATTTTGGAAAGAAATATATGGTTTAATAAATTTGATTCTTAAGATATTATATAAATGGAAATTGTATATATAGATTTAGTAGTAATATTTGATTTAAATTGAGTTGAATTTAAATTGATAAATTGATATTGAATTTAATTTGAATGGGAAGGTCGGGTTGATGTTGGAACATTTTGTTAAGTTGAGGAAATTGAAAATACTTTACCATATAAATTATTTAATATATATAAATACTATTTTGGGAATATAGAGATATTTGAAGTGAAAATGAGATTTGGTTTTGAAGTATAAATTAAGCAGAAATGACCATAGTGTTATAGTGTATATTTCTACCTTGTAGAAAGTTCCATGGACCCTTAGAGGATGGTTATCCCAAACATCCTTTAAGTTATTTGTATTTCAGCTGATATTTCACTTGAGTTGGATTTATTGATATAAGAATGTTAATCCTGACTCGAGTGTTTTGTGTTTTGCTTTACGCTCGGGTCAGACTGAGTGATACAGCATTTGAGACTCACCTTTGGAGTTCGGAGCTTCATTTGGAAATCCAACTATCGATTCAGATTCCAGCCTTTCCAGTTGATTGGCTCAGAGAAGTCATCTTTTGCATTGGAGACTTCACTACATTTGAACTGTTCGGTTGTATTTTTCTAACTCTGATGTATATAGTAGCTTCATGAACTACTATTCTTTATCTATTCCGCTGCATTATATTACTCTGTGATATGTGATTGATTTATTTACTGTATATTTTAAGTTTTGCCAAATTTTAATTAACAATTCGGTATTTTGAATTATTCAAGTCGGATATGTATGGTTTTATTGTCGATTTGAATGGTCCAAAATGGCAGGTCGTTACAGATATGGTATTAAAAATTGCAATTCTTCTTTTAAAAATCATAATTTTTGATGAAGTTTTGATTTATAATCCTGAAACATTGTTTTGAAATGTTTGGATTTTCACTTTATATAAACTGTTGCTCTGTTATTCATGGTTTCCAAGAAATACAAAAATTATTCAACTTATATAAATTTTTAAAATTTACTTTATGAACTAACAATCCAATTTGGTTTGAAGTGCCAATATTAACAGAGATTTTATAAGAGGAATATGGATTTTTGACAAAATCCATTCTAAAATAAAACAGGTACTGTCAGAAGCATATGCAACATCATGTTGTATCCATACACATCACACATTAATATATCACAGAAATGCACTTCAATTTACACACAACTTATTTAAAATTTAAAAATATGAACATGAATTAGGTTTAAAATACTTAAGCTTTTAAGTTTAAAAAGTTACTCACTGATTCAGATGAGCAGAGCATAGTTTTCAGGCTTGAAAAAGTTCTTGAATCCTTTGAAAGCTTGCCTTAAAATGCCTTGCATGACTTAAATCTGAAGTGCTTTTAAAACTTGCTTTAATTGCTTTTATCTTGCAGGTAGTTGCTACCTTCCAGACTGCAGATGCTTTAATTGTTGCATGCAGGCAAATTTTTTCCAGATTTAAAAGAAATGCAGGCAGCTTAAGTTTTAAACTTGAATGCTTGCTTGCTTCCAGATTTAATTACCCAGATTTTACAAAAAATGCAGGAAACCATTTCTAGGTTTTTTTTTGAAGAGGAAAATGCAGTTTTTTTCTTGATTTCCATATTTAAAAGAAATGGAGGTTTGCCTTGCATTTGATACTCAGATTTGCATGTTTGTATACAAGGGTTGATATGCAATTTTGAAAAAGAAAAGAAATGGTTTTGAGGATTGTTTAAAAAGTGGAATGGTTTTTAGTTGGAAGAAATTTTCTTAGTTTTAGAATTTGCAAATGAGAAAAGAAGAAATGGTAAAATGCATGTTCATATAACTTCTTTATGATTTATTTTTTTAAAAACAAAGAAAAATAAAATTAAACATGACACATGTCTTAAATCTTACACTTGTCATTTTAAAATGATATTTAGTTTACATTTGTCCTTTAAGTGATTAGTATTTTGATTAAGTATTAAAAAAAGTTTGAACATAGTTAATTAGTTTTAATACTTTGTTATGTTTAGATAAATAATTAAAGAATAAAACAATTATAGTTATAAATTAAAACAATATACAAATTAATCGTTAAAATAATATTTTTAATAAATTTATGAAAGAGGTTATAACTTATTTGTTATTTAAATGAATACACGTTTCATATTTTAAATTGTATTTTAAATTTTCATTTCTAATTTACAAATCATAATTATTAATCCATATTTCAAAAAGAAATAAAACAACATTTTTATATCTTTATTTTAATCTAAATTAATATTCAAACTTAAGTCGAAATATCTTAAACAAATAAAACATTTATCTTATGTATTTAAAATCATTTAGTTATTTTATTAAAAAGCTTAATTCAAAAATAATCATAATTTCCCAATTTCAAAATATTAAAATTAGAAAGTATGCTATACTAATTAAATTAAAACCAAACTTATCTATTTAATATATATATATATATATAAATAGATATACAAATTATAAATAGAAAATAGTTTATTAACTTATTAAAAGATAAATTCACTAATTAAATATTTAATAAAAGAAGATTATTAAATCAATTCAAATTTATCTACAAAAATTATCAATTCAATTTAATGTTATGCATAGATTATTAAATTTATATTGTCCAAAATTCTGGGATATCACAGATTATCTGTTTCCATGCTCATCTAAAAGTCCTCACAGTTATGCATGTATGGAATGCATATCAAATTGATTGATTTAATAGACAAGTTGATCCTAATCCCATTTAAAAGTCCTCACGGTTATGTGTGGATAGAAGATACTTGAATTCATTTTTTAATAATTTTTTTGAATACTATTAATCTCATTTAAAAGTCCTAACGGTTATGCATGGTTAGTAGATATTCAAATTCTTGATATAAATATACCACAAATAGACACAACTATATAGCTTATATGATGACATTATCCCCTATCATTCTAAAGTGGAATATGCATCAAACAGATTATTTATGACTTTTGTTTGATTTTTTATTGAAATTTAATATTTATATTTGATTGAGTATTAATATTGTATTAATGTCTATCACCTTATCTCTATTTTTCTAACACTATTACTCTTTTGCTGATAACAAAAGAGGGAGAGAAAAGTTAAGATTTTGTCAAATAAAAGAAAATTGAGGTCAAATGTTTTATTTTGTATTTTTAATATGCATATAGGTTCATTTTTATTTATTTACATGCATATATGAAGGGGAAGCTTTGTGTAGAAAGGAAGCATTCAAATAGGGTATGCATATATGAAGGGGGAGCTTTGTGCAGAAAGTGAGCATTCAATAGGGTATGCATATATGAAGGGGGAGCTTTGTGTAGAAATGGAGCATTCAAATAGGGGGAGCAAATTGAATAGTCAAATACATTTAATAAATTCAAAATCTTAAATATATGTTTGTTATCATCAAAAGTGGGAGATTGCTGAATATGCGAGTATATGATTTTTGTTTGATGATAATATATATATATATATATATATTCATTTAAATGTATTTGTTAATGTACTATTTTATTTTCACATATTAAATAAATATTTGCTGAATAAAATAAATAACATAGAGTTCAAAATCAAACGGATATTTTATTCAAACAAATATTTATTACAATTTTGAATATTACAAATTTGAGCTCTCACTATATATATAGACAAATTTCAATTACATTACAATTTCAATCATATCAAAAAATTTCATTTACAAATGTCCTCGCTACATATCGCTCATTCACTCGTATTTATCTTCACTCCATTCCAGATTGAATCCAGCATCTGAGCAATTTTCAAAAATATACATTGACGTAGTAAAATTGAAAAGGAAATATTTTGTAGTGTACAATAAAATGTATTTTGAAAATATTATTTGCCTCAGTTATTTGGTTGTTCATCATCATTTAAATTTGAATTTACCATACACGAACAGCTTGTGACATGCATAGTGCATCACTGTACATGCCACAAGGTCGTGCACACCGATACAAACTTGATAAATCTACAGGTACAGGCGAGCATAAGATCAAACCCAAATCAAACATCGGGTTCAACTCAAGTGAAATAAATATTAAGTCATGATATCATCACAAGATCAAACCTAAGCTTTAAGCTGGATTCAACACAGGTGCAAGTTCAAGAAAATGTCAAGACTGCAATTACAAAGAGCAACCAGTGATCAAATGAAGATTGGATTGCAACAACCACAACATAATTACACTTGAACCAACAGACTCAAAGAGAAATGCAATGACACTGCAGCTATGGTTCAAATGAATTAAAAGCAACAACTTAGTCAAGCTCCACACAAAGGCACAGACCACAGTCACCAAAGAGCAACATGTACACATTGACAACCAATCAGTGGAGTTCAATCCAGTAAAACAAGAAACGAACTCAAATCAAGTGCACCAGTACAAAGCAGCAACCGGACCTGGTAATTAAACCTACACGAAGTCGAAGCAAGTACATGAACAACAAGTAACCAAGCTACAGACTTCAAGCACAAGTGCAACATCAACACGGTAGTGAATAGTACAGTAGTTCAAAAAACATGCAACTGAATAAGTCGAAATGCTCAGCTCGGACCAACTGCATATCAACGCAAAAACAAGTAATCAAGTCAAGCTACACAATGAGCACGACCAAGAGAACATCATCATGTACACAATAACAACATAATCACAGTCAATGGTGAAGCAACTCGAGCTCCAAATTGTACACAAGATGATCAAGACACCACAAATGCGAGACTGCAACACTACAGGCATGAACACACAAAGCCGAAACAATGACACAGCAGTTTTGAACAAAGAAGCCGAAAAAGGCAGCAGTTTCAAAACGAGTCAATGCATCAGGAATATCACATAAACAAAGTCAGCCGAAGTCAAGGTCAAACATTTTTAAAAGTAGCAGTTTCAAAATAATCAAGTAGTGAATTTTAAAAATGGCCGAAGTCAAAATTGAATCAAATCCAATGCTAAAGAATTCAAAGCAGCAATTTCATAGAGGCCAAAATTAAAACCGAGAAGAAGCCATGTGTCAAAAATCCAAGCGGTAATTTATCAAAACAAAGTCAAGTTTGAATGACACAAAATCAAAGTGGTAATGACCAAGGAAAGCCAAAGTCAAAGCTGTAATAGCCAAGATAATCAAGCAAACAAAATATACAAATTGGAACAAATAAATAATCATCTCAAGCATCCAAATGAAGATCAATGGCCAATGCAAATTAATTGACGAATTCAAATAAATTTATACGAACGAAAATATAGGAATTCGAATCCTATAAAACTGTAACATCATCGGCCGAAAAAGATCATTCGACTTCAAGCAACAAAGAATAATCATTCAACTCGAATCATCGATTGAGTTCAAGCATTCAACCAGAAAAAGAAAAAGTGCAAAAATTACACACCGAAGC
The DNA here is from genome assembly GCA_030765085.1 of Allium cepa. Classification (NCBI taxonomy): domain Eukaryota; kingdom Viridiplantae; phylum Streptophyta; class Magnoliopsida; order Asparagales; family Amaryllidaceae; genus Allium; species Allium cepa. The sequence continues at coordinate 336,889,424 of CM060932.1, read as the reverse complement.
CTTTTTGACCTCGATCGTCGAAGCAGCAGCATGGAAATTTGAAGATACAATCGATCATCAAAACACTCACGAGAACATCACTTGATCGATCAATAATGTCGGCGCTTTCAAATTTCACAAAACCCTAATTTAGTTGAAGAGAAAACGTGTGACGCCCCACCTCTATACCCACGCTAGCCAAGAACACTACAGTGTAATACTGTCAACTAGCACGGAGAATAAGGCTGTTGAGGAGCGACCATCCGTGTAATTGCTTTGCGCGAGCACCGATATGTCATATAGTATAACATGCATTTTATTTCAAGAGGAAATCCGACATACCGATACAAACACAAAGCTACTACACAGTGGCTATATATAATCTTCGGAAACAAATATAGAAATAAACATAACACAAATCAGTCACAGATAATTCATATCACAAAGGCAGAAGAAGATATGAATATATATATATATATATATATATATATATATATATATATATATATAACACATAAAAGTGTTCATCAGAGTAGTAGTCAAGTAGATCCACAATAATACAAAAGAATAGCAACACGTGCTATACAAAAGAATACAACTATGAGTCTATATCTAAAGTGTATACAACAAAATAAACTACTAATCTAAGTAGTTAGCCAAAAGTCAGAGTAATGAATCCCTGGGGAGAAATCAAGTAGAAGCACCTGTAACATCTCGGTCTGACCCGAGTATTATTTAATAAGAAAATAATAAACAGATCAGTCTAGCTATAAATATCAGATAACATGATATAGAATAAGAGGTACGACTAAACACATAATAATCACCATGCCAAGCTGTGATATATATATATATATATATATATATATATATATATATGTATATATAAGTAATTGAAAATCAACAAGAGATTAATCAATATCACAAAAATCTTCACAAAGATCCAAAAACGTCATACTCCTTATTTCGTTCACCAAACCATAAATACTGACGATTTTATCAATATCAATCACGAAAGTCAATGACACACAAATTCACCAATGCACAAATATTGATAAAACTTATCAATGAAAATCACGAAAATTGGTGAAACACAAATTCTAGAAATCATCTCAAGAAATCCAGAAATCACAAAAAGGGGGAAGGCCTATCACAAACGGGAGCATAAAGCTCACCAACACGTGTATCACAAATGGAACGCTAATTCCATGGTTGCTAACCATCACAAATTGAGCCGAAGCTCCACAAACGGCCCGAAGACCATGGGTTGCTACCCCACCAATTTGAGTCGAAACTCCACAAAATGGGGTTTAGTCTCCCTCGCAGACAAAGAGACATCGCACATTGCTAGTCTAAATCATAAAGATGATCGTCATGATCAACGAGAAGTGTCAATTACACTAAGCTAGTAAATATATGAGTTTAGCTTCATGTCCCATAACCACTTGCTTAACTTAAATATTTACGAACAAACTGTAGATCTCCACTAGAAAATTGTCACAAGAGTTTCAATCGAACAAGTCCAAGAATTAACCGACGAAGTAAACGCAAGCGTTTCATACCACTAGTTTTACTATGCCGTTTAATTAGATTTCTCATACGAGTAAGGTAAAGGTTTGTATATACTAATAGATTAGAAGTCGGTTTGAGAAAACGAGCTTTGTAATAAAATAATGTTGAAATCATTTGAAGAAAGAGTTTTGATATTTACTACTAGTATAGAAAACCTTTATATTTTTAAAGTGACAAATCACAAAGAAGATTGTAGGAACAATCAATCACTAAAATTCACATACGAAGATGTGAATAAAATCCAAAGAAACCGATAAAGAATCCATCGAAATGGATATTCAAAAATCCCTAAAAAGGAGTCATCAAAGGCATAATAAATGATAACAACAAATATGATCATCACGAATCGATTTAAATTGGAATTCTCAAGCGAATAGGCAAATAGAAAAAAATTGTGAAGATTCAGACGTCTGAAATCAAGGATTCAGACGTCTGAATCTGGAAAATAATTATTTTCCAAAGACAGAATTCAGACGTCTGAATCCTTGAATCCAGACGTCTGAAATAGGCACTTTTTAGCCTATTTCCTTTCTGGTTCAAAATGAACCAACTCAGACGTATGAAATCATATATTCAGAAGTCTAAATCTGGGAATAGAAATCTTCCCAGAACAATATTCAGACGTCTGAATCTTACGTTTCAGACGTCTGAATGAGGGGTTCAGGGCATTCCCTGAACCTAGGCCAAAAATGGCCAAAGGGATACCGAAAGCGATCGATCGAGCGACAACGACTAAGGAATTACGTCGAGCGTCAACCCAGCCTTAACAGCTCTTCGATACGCCTCAAATATCAATGTCCAAATATCCATAATAGGATTTTCATAGATTTTGATTTCAAAACACCAAAAATTGGAATATACACCAAATCAATCCAAACCAAAATCAATTGCACAAAAATAAGTGTTAGGAATTCATACCCAACAATCGAAGATAATTATAGACTAAGATGTGAGATAAAAATCTCACCTTTGAACCCAAGCAATTGAAGAAAAAGCTTGAAAGCAAAAGGAGAATCAACCACTCTTCAAATCCAACTCAAGAAGCTTGATTCTAAGCTAAAGGAGAAACATTTCCCAAATTAGGTTTAGGAATTTTCTGAAATCAAAGAGAGAAATAGTTGGAGAAGAAGAAGAGAAGCTTACCAATGGGATCTTTTATTAGTTTGGAGCTAGAGTTTGATTTGCAAAAGAAAACTAGGGTTTTGGAGTTTTAATTTCCCATCTCTCCACCATTGATGCTTTAGAACTGAAAAGAGGAGAAAGTGAGGGTGAATGGGGATGAGTGGCTCAGATTTGAGTATAAGTTAAACATTGGGTTGAACCCAAACCCAAACCCAAAGTGAAAAAGTAGCAAAAATCAACTCTCTCCAAACATATCGAAGCTTATACTCAAAAATGTCGCAAACGGCATTTTAAACTCAACGGGAGTGGTCCCGAGTCCTAATTCGACCGTATGCAAAAAGTAGCTTTTCGGACTAACTTCCGAGTATCAATAAAATATTTAAATAAAATATTTAAATATAAAATCGACAAATATGCGGGTTGTTACAGACTCCCCTCCTTAAAGAAATTGCGTCCCCGCAATCCTTAAGAAGAAGATATATAGTAACAACCATAAAAACATATTCAACACAAAAGAAGTTTGAAACAAGAAGTTCACCTCAAAAAGCATGAGAAAGTAAGTCCTGATGTGTTCGCTCGATGAACTCTCTATATTGCCAAGAACAATCCTTAGGATTTGAAGACCATTGGACTTTAACAAGCGGAACATCTTTATTTCGAAGGCGCTTGACCTCCGAAGCAATAATACGAATAGGATGTTGCTCATAAGTTAAATTAGCTGAAACTTCAATTTCTTCCACAACACCGGACTCAAGAATAGAATCGGAATCTCGAAGACACTTCCGTAAATGAGAAACATGAAACACGTCATGCATAGCAGAAAACTGAGCCGGTAATAAAAGGCGATAAGCCATGGAACCAATACGTTCGGTGATAGGAAATGACCCAATGTATCGAGGCGCTAACTTTCCCGATCGACTGAAACGTACAACACCTTTCATAGGTGAAACACGAATGAACACAAGATCTCCCACAGAAAATTCTAACTTCCTTCTCCGGTTATCGGCATAGGATTTTTGTCTACTCTGGGCTTCTTTCATCCTATGTGGAACAAGTTCAATCTTTTATGTGGAATCACGAATAAAGTCTGGACCTAAAACCAGCTTCTCACCGGCCTCAAGCCAATAAGAAGGAGATCGGCATGGCCTTCCATAGAGTGCCTTGAAAGGTGCCATACCAATACTAGATTGGAAGCTATTATTATAGGAAAATTCAACAAGTGAAATATGATCTTCCCAACTTCCACCAAAATCAAGAACACATGCACGAAGAAGATCTTCAAGAGTTTGATTCACACGCTCGGTTTGTCCATCGGACCGAGGATGATAAGCGGTGCTAAAATTAAGCTTCGTTCCTAAAGCTTTTTGAAGACTCTTCCAAAATCCACTAGTAAACAATGGATCACGATCACTAACAATAAAAGTAGGAACCCCATGTAATTTAACAATCTCTTTAACAAAGAGCTTGGCCAAAAGAGGAACGGTTCGGTTAGACCGAACGGGAATAAAATGGGAGGATTTAGTAAGTCTATCAACAATTACCCATAAGCTATCATGATCCGAACGAGAACGGGGAAGGCCATCTATAAAATCCATGGAAATTTGGTCCCACTTCCAAATTGGAATTTCTAAAGGTTGCGATAACCCACCGGGCTTTTGATGTTCGGCCTTAACGAGTTGGCATGTCATGCAACGCTTAACAAAGTTAGCGATGTCAAGTTTCATTCCCTCCCAATAATAAAGTCGCTTCATTTCCGCGTACATTTTACTACTACCTGGATGAATGGTAAATTTAGAATGATGGGAATCTTCTAAAATATCTTTACGAAGATCACTAATATTTGGCACGATAAGTCTACCAAATCTTCGAATGCCACCATGGGAATCGATATCAAAGTCTTTCAAACCTTCAATATCATCTCTATTCTTAATATTTTGGCCAAGAAGAGCCAAGTCGGGATCTAGCCTTTGAGCTTCAAGAATGCGGTCTAAAAGAGAAGGATGATCCTCAAGGCTACATAAAAAATATGATGAGCATAAATCGGATACGCGGTCTCGAATCTCACAAATGGATAAGATCTCGAGATCGTTCCATTCGGATATCATCATAGAAACAACCGCTTGTTGCTTTCGACTAAGTGCATCCGCAACGCGATTCCCCTTTCCGGGAGTATAAAGGATATCAAGATCATATGGTGCAAGAAATTCGAGCCAACGCTGTTGACGCAAATTAAGTTCCTTTTGAGAGAATAAATACTTCAAGAATTTATGATCGGTATAAAGAACAAATTTCTCTCCCAAAAGATAATGACGCCAAATCCAAAGAGCAAAAACAATAGCCACGAGCTCTAAATCATGAGTGGCATATCTAGTCTCAGCAGGCTTCAATTGCCTAGAAGCATAAGCAATAACACGTTCTCTTTTCACAAGAACGACACCTAAACCAACGCGACTAGCATCGGTATAAACAACGAAATCTTGATTCCCCTCGGGAATAACAAGAATAGGAGCATCAGAAAGAAGTTCCTTTAATTTCTGAAAAGAAGTTTCACATTTGTCCGACCAAATGTATTTAACACCTTTCTTCATTAAGCTAGTGAGTGGCACGACAATCTTAGAAAAGTCTTTGATAAAACGGCGGTAATAACCTGCCGATCCAAGGAAACTACGAATCTCCGTCACACTCTCCGGTCTCTTCCAATCTTGAATCGCTTCAATCTTTGAAGGATCCACGGAAATTCCGGATTCGGAAATAATATGACCGAGAAACTTCACACGAGATTGCCAAAAATGGCATTTTGAAAATTTTGCTTTCAGTTTATTACTCCTAAGAGTTTCCAACACAATCCGAAGATGCTTCTCATGTTCCTCTTCGGTTTTTGAATACACAAGAATATCATCAATAAAGATGAGAACAAACCGGTCGAGGAAGTCCTTGAAAACTCTATTCATAAGGTCAATGAAATAAGCCGGGGCATTTGTTAACCTAAATGGCATAACGAGCCATTCATAAGATCCATAACGAGTACGGAACAATGAATGCTATCCTCTGCAATACGAAGCTGATGAAATCCAGTAGCTAAGTCTAATTGTGAAAAGACTTTAGCACCACTAAGCTGATCGAATAGATCATCAATCCGAGGTAAAGGATATTTATTTTTGATAGTAAGATCATTAAGCTTGCGGTAGTCAACACAAAGCCTAAGTGTACCATCGGATTTCTTCACAAAAATAGCCGAAGCTCCCCAAGGCGAGGAACTAGAGCGAATAAATTGCTTCGTCTTCAATTCAGATAATTGTTTGCGCATCTCCTCATTTTTCTTATTGGACATACGATAAGGAGGATGAGTAATAGGTTGAGCTACAGGGATAAGATTAATTCTAAACTCGATTGCTCGCTTAGGTGGTAATCCTAAAACGGGCTCAAATATGTCGAAAAATTCACGAACAACGTGAATAAGAGAAATTATACCTTCCTCATCATCATTATCGTCATCACGAGGATTTAAAGAATATAAAGATGCAACCAAGCTGGAATCCGAATCTTTAAGATTAATAGAAATATGCTTAACAGATTGAGGATGTCGAAGATGAATAGTCCGCTCAGGACATAGGATATGAGCTTCATAACGGTTAAGCCAATCCATTCCCAAAATCATTCCAAAGCCTAAATAACGCATGACATGCAAATCGGCTAGGAAAGAAAAATCACAAAAAATAATCTCGACATCTTTACACAATAAACTGATTGTTGCGGATCCACCAACCGGATTCGCAATTCTCAAAGAAGTCATTAAACACAAAACATCCAAAGAAAAAGTATCAACAAGTTCTTTTGATATAAAAGAATGGGACGCACCCGTATCAAAAAGAACTCAAATAAGATGATCACGAAATAAAATAATGCCATCAAGGATAGAATGAGAAATACCTTGATTTCGAGATGTGTTGTCAGGGGCTTGAGCAACATTCAACTCTCCCTCCTTCCTGCCCTGAAGCTTGGGGCATGAAGATATAACATGACCGGGACCTTTGCAGTAGCGACAAGAGAGAGACTTTGGGCACTTGTTCTCGTAATGGTCCTTCGAACCACAATTATAGCATTCCCCACGACCAAAGGAAGAAGTCTTTGCCACGAGGGTAGCTTGCTTCCCCTTTTTGTTGGAATAAGGACCTTTGAATTTGTTAGGCCTTTTCTTGTTGTTGTTGAAGTTTGGTTTGGAACCCACCACTTCAACATCATTCTCCCTATCCGCCTCTTCAAGACGAAGAGCGATATCAATGAGTTGGTCGAAAGAAACTTCTAATTTTAGAAGTAATGGCTTCTTGAGACTCTTGTTCAAGCCATAGACAAATCTCTGATTTTTCTTCAATGGTGTGTTGATGTATTCAACCCCATATTTGGAGAGAGATTCAAAAGACGCGACATAATCTGCCACGGAAGATTCACCTTGAATAAGGTCTATGAAATGCCGAGCCAATGTCACCTTCTCTGCTTCTGGCACGAATTTTAATTCGAAGAGTTCCTGGAATTTCTCCCAGGTGAGATCCGCTTCATTAATCTCAGAAACAAGAAGTTCGTACCAGTCCAATGCTCTTTCTTGGAGCATACTAGAAGCCATCTGAACTCGGTGAAGATCAATGAGGTTCATGCGAGAAAAGATTCGATCGCATGTCCTTAACCAAGCCTGGACTTCAATAATAGTTTCAGAACCTTTAAATGGCTTCCCGCCCAGGTTGGTGTAATCATTGCACAAACGTGCAAACCCAGATTTAGGGTGAGTAGGTTCCGGATTAGAACCAGCTGCTTGAGCATTCGTGACAAGGTAAAGAAGTTGCTGGGTAGTCATAAAAACTCCATCTTAGGGAGTAGCACTAGATGGTCCAGCTCTGGGATGACCAGGTCTAACCATTTCTCTTCCTTTAGAAAGAAATAAAGAAGAAGAAAAAGGTTATTCACAAAATGAATATCAAGAAATCTTGATAGATAAACAAGGAATCATAAGAAAAATAGGATGAATCGGTACGAAGACTCGAATTAAATCCTAAAGCACGACTCCTAAGAAAGACTTAGGATGATGATCCTTATTATAATATTCCATATTGTTCCGAAGTTTGGCTCTGATACCAAGTTGTGACGCCTCACCTCTATACCCACGCTAGCCAAGAACCCTACAGTGTAATGCTATCAACTAGCACGGAGAATAAGGCTGTTGAGGAGCGACCATCCGTGCAATTGCTTTGCGCGAGCACCGATATCTCAGATAGTATAACATGCATTTTATTTCAAGAGGAAATCCGACATACCGATACAAACACAAAGCTACTACACAGTGGCTATATATAATCTTCGGAAACAAATATAGAAATAAACATAACACAAATCAGTCACAAATAATTCATATCACAAAGGCGGAAGAAGATATGAATATATATATAACACATAAAAGTGTTCATCAGAGTAGTAGTCAAGAAGATCCACAATAATACAAAAGAATAGCAACACGTGCTATACAAAAGAATACAACTATGAGTCTATATCTCAAGTGTATACAACAAAATAAACTACTAATCTAAGTAGTTAGCCAAAAGTCAGAGTAATGAATCCCTGGGGAGAAGTCAAGTAGAAGCACCTGTAACATCTCGGTCTGACCAGAGTATTATTTAATAAGAAAATAATAAACGGATCAGTCTAGCTATAAATATCAGATAACATGATATAGAATAAGAGGTACGACTAAACACATAATAATCACCATGCCAAGCTGTGATATATATAAGTAATTGAAAATCAACAAGAGATTAATCAATATCACAAAAATCTTCACAAAGATCCAAAAACGTCATACTCCTTATTTCGTTCACCAAACCATAAATATTGATGATTTTATCAATATCAATCACGAAAGTCAATGACACACAAATTCACCATTGCACAAATATTGATGAAACTTATCAATGAAAATCACGAAAATTGGTGAAACACAAACTCTAGAAATCATCTCAAGAAATCCAGAAATCACAAAAAGGGGGAAGGCCTATCACAAACGGGAGCATAAAGCTCACCAACACGTGTACCACAAATGGAACGCTAATTCCATGGTTGTTAACCATCACAAATTGAGCCGAAGCTCCACAAACGGCCCGATGACCATGGGTTGCTACCCCACCAATTTGAGTCGAAACTCCACAAAACGGGGTTTAGTCTCCCTCGCAGACAAAGAGACATCGCACATTGCTAGTCTAAATCACAAAGATGATCATCATGATCAACGAGAAGTGTCAATTACACTAAGCTAGTAAATATATGAGTTTAGCTTCATGTCCCATAACCACTTGCTTAACTTAAATATTTAAGAACAAACTGTAGATCTCCACTAGAAAATTGTCACAAGAGTTTCAATCGAACAAGTCCAAGAATTAACCGACGAAGTAAACGCAAGCGTTTCATACCACTAGTTTTACTAAGCCGTTTAATTAGATTTCTCATGCGAGTGAGGTAAAGGTTTGTATATACTAATAGATTAGAAGTCGGTTTCAGAAAACGAGCTTTGTAATAAAATAGTGTTGAAATCATTTGAAGAAAGAGTTTTGATATTTACTACTAGTATAGAAAACCTTTATATTTTTAAAGTGACAAATCACAAAGAAGATTGTAGGAACAATCAATCACTAAAATTCACATACGAAGATGTGAATAAAATCCAAAGAAACCGATAAAGAATCCATCGAAATGGATATTCAAAAATCCCTAAAAAGGAGTCATCAAAGGCATAATAAATGATAACAACAAATAGGATCATCACGAATCGATTTAAATTGGAATTCTCAAGCGAATAGGCAAATAGGCAAAAAGAGTGCAGATTCATACGTCTGAAATCAAGGATTCAGACGTCTGAATCTGGAAAATAAATATTTTCTAAAGACAGAATGCAGACGTCTAAATCCTTGAATCCAGACGTCTGAAATAGGCACTTTTTAGCCTATTTCCTTTCTGGTTCAAAATGAACCAACTCAGACGTCTGAAATCATATATTCAGACGTCTGAATATGGGAATAGAAATCTTCCCAGAACAATATTCAGACGTCTGAATCTTACATTTCAGACGTCTGAATGAAGGGTTCAGGGCATTCCTTGAACCTAGGCCAAAAATGGCCAAAGGGATACCGAAAGCGATCGATCGAGCGACAACGACTAAGGAATTACGTCGAGCGTCAACCCAGCCTTAACGGCTCTTCGATACGCCTCAAATATCAATGTCCAAATATCCATAATAGGATTTTCATAGATTTTGATTTCAAAACACCAAAAATTGGAATATACACCAAATCAATCCAAACCAAAATCAATTGCACAAAAATAAGTGTTAGGAATTCATACCCAACAATCGAAGATAATTATAGACTAAGATGTGAGATAAAAATCTCAACTTTGAACCCAAGCAATTGAAGAAAAAGCTTGAAAGCAAAAGGAGAATCAACCACTCTTCAAATCCAACTCAAGAAGCTTGATTCTAAGCTAAAAGAGAAACATTTTCCATATTAGGTTTAGGAATTTTCTGAAATCAAAGAGAGAAATAGTTGGAGAAGAAGAAGAGAAGCTTACCAATGGGTTCTTCTATTAGTTTGGAGCTAGAGTTTGATTTGCAAAAGAAAACTAGGGTTTTGGAGTTTTAATTTCCCATCTCTCCCACCATTGATGCTTTAGAACTAAAAAGAGGAGAAAGTGAGGGTGAATGGGGATGAGTGGCTCAGAGTTGAGTATAAGTTAAACATAGGGTTGAACCCAAACCCAAACCCAAAGTGAAAAAGTAGCAAAAATCAACTCTCTCCAAACATATCGAAGCTTATACTCAAAAAAGTCACAAACGACATTTTAAACTCAATGGGAGTGGTCCCGAGTCCTACTTCGACCGTATGCAAAAAGTAACTTTTCGGACTAACTTCCGAGTATCGATAAAATATTTATATAAAATATTTAAATATAAAATCGACAAATATGCGGATTGTTACAAAATGAAAGAGAACGACCAGCCATTCTTAAAAGAAAAAGGAAACATGCCGACATAATAAAAAGGGGAATTCGCTTCTAATTTTTCACTTGGGCCGGTTTCTTTTATATTTGGGCTTAGTATATAAATTAGGGTTTATTTTTTTAAATTGCTTTTAATTTTGTAATCTACTTTTAAACTTTTGTAATTTCTAGTCGTGTGACTAGAGGACGAGCTACGGTGGTGTAGTTCGAGAATTCGCAACTCAGTGGCTGAGTTGTGGCAGAGTTTTGAGCGTAGAGTTAGGTTTGTCGATAGAGGGTGTCATAATTTTACGTGTGTAAGCTTCTGACTATCTAATTTCTAGTAGAAACCTTGGAGGCAGCATGTAGGCAGGGTTTACCGAAGCTCGGTAAATCTGTGTGTTCTATTTCTGCATTTACTACTATGTTATTATCTATGCTGCTATTATTCTTCTAAGATCTGTGTTGAAAATATTTTATAAACTTCCGCATTAAATTTTTATCATTAATAGTATCACCCTATTCACCCTCCCTCTAGGGTGAAATCGATCCTACAACCATTAGGGATTACCACCAGCCGGGAAGGATAAACTGGTAGTATCCTACCTTAGGCATTGCTTCATGTGCCTTGTCATACTTTTTTTCCTACACGAGACCACTACGATTTTGATTTAGTGTTGTCGTATCATGGCGCATCCCAGTAGTGACTCGATATTTTCAACAATTCGTATCCATACATGCCGGACTTGAATTTTCAAAATACCAAATTGTAATTTAAATTTGGCAAAACTCAAAACATACAGTAAATAAATAAATCATAGATCACAGACATAGAGTAATAAAATGCAATAGAAGTAAAGAGATAGTAGTTCATGAAGCTACTATATAAGTACATCAGAGTTATACAAGATACTACAGAAGTTTCAATATGATAAACAAGCACAAAGCTGAATACATCCTTGGAATCAACTGAATAACCGAAAGCGAAATAGATAGCTGGATCTTCAAGCAAAGCTCTAACTCCGAAGATGAGTCCCGAATGCTGTATCACTCAGTCTGACCCGAGCATAAAGCAAAACACAAAACACTCGAGTCAGGACATACATACTTATACAATTTAAACCAACTCAAGTGAACTGTAATAAAAAGGTACAAGTGACTTAAAGGATGCTTGGGGCCTCCCATCCTCTAAAGATCTGTTAAACTATTTGTTATGTAGTAATATATGCTATTATAATAGTGTCTAGAAGTAAAGTAAACTTACTTTAAAATAGTGTTAAGGAGTTACCCATATCCCCCTTAACACATACATAGTCCCTGTAGTCTATCCAGTATCATAGTCCTTCCTGATCGGGAAGCCACCAGAGGATACTCCACAGGCTACGACACAAAACCAAAATCATACAAGGCGTGCTAGGGTAGGTGACACGGTACAACTAGGCAATGCCAGAGTAGATATACCAGTTGCACTTCCAGACCGGTGGTAACGCGTAGCAGCTACTACCGTCCACCTAGAGCCACACTCCCAAAAATCAAAGGTGCATCCAATTAATCACAAAGTAATAGAATGGTATCCAAGAAGTGTGTCCGATAAGAGGGGCGACCTCATTAGCCCGTCGATTGCTTCTGTTTTAGCTATCTTATGCCAACTCACGGGAGTCGGGTCCACGTATATACATCAATAGGACGTCGCCACTATCCTACTTCATTCTGGAATCTCCAACGCGTACACGATTGTTAAAGTAGTTTTCGGTATCGATAGAGAGTATGCCCATATCCGATCCTGGTCTCTTTAACAACCCAAAGTTATTATAACCCATGGATATTTATTTCAAAATCACTTATATTTTAAAACCAAAATATCATATCCATTTCAAAACTAAATACTATATTATTTCATTTCGAAACCAAATCAATATATCATTTCCATCGAAAACCAAAGTAATAATATATCATTTAAATTCCAAAACCAAATCAATATATCCTTTAAATAAAACCCAAATTTCCAAATCATTGAATATTTCCTTCAATTTGTTAAACTTTAAATATTCCTTTAGATCATCTTAAACCAAACCACTTTATAAAGTCATATTCTTAAATCTTCAATTTCAGTAAGTTTCAAATTAATATATTTAAAGACAATTCTTAATTAAATACAATCTCAAATAAATTTCATTTCCAAACCATAGTACTTTCAAAGTTATAACAACTCCAAAACCAAACACTTTGAAACCGTAATACTTTGAAACCATAATACTTTGAAATCATAACAATTTAGAAATGTTATCATTTGAAAATCATACTACTTAAAATCATAACACTTTGGAAATGTTATCCTTTTGAAAATTATAATATTTTGAAAATCATAACACATTTAAAATGATCTTCATTTAAACCATTCAAATTCAATGTCAAATAATATTCGCCTCAAGGCTGTAACATTTCTAAGTTCATTCATTCAATCATAAAATTTCCAAACCATTGTAAATTTCAGCTACAACGGCACCTATAAAATGTTACGGTAGATATAGTAATGTTCCAAAAACATTGTCAAATACAAAAACAGCAGCACTTATAAAGTACTACAGTAGGTATTTTAGCATTTCAAAACAGCTCAATTTCAGAAACAGCAGCACTTATAAAGTGCTACAGTAGGTATTAGTTTTTCAAAACAGTTCGGTTTCAGAAACAACAGCACTTATAAAACGCTATAATTGATATATTGGTATTTTCAAAATAGTTCAAATTCAGAAACAGCAACACGTATAAAGTGCTATAATAGGTATTTAGTTATTTCGGAACATAGTTAAATTTCAGAAATGATAGCACTTAGCAAATACTATCTTAAAACCACAACATTTTGAAAATGCTACCAATAACGATTCCAAATTTATTATAACATTTCAAAAATATTAAAACTTCAATTTTAGCTTATTTTAACTTATAAAAACATATTTCCCGCTTCAGAAAATATTCAGTTGGATATCATTTAATTTATGATTTAAATAAAATAAAGTTTTATAACAAATATCCAATTTAAACCATAATTCATTTATTATGTCAAAAGTACCTTATTTTACTTAACTTTTTATTTTAACAAATAAATTAACACTATTTTTAAATTACTCATTTCACAAATAAGATATTTTATCACCAAATAAAAATTAAAACTTCCATTTGAAGACTAAATTTTCAATTATCAAGTTAAGTCATAATTTAAATACATTTTAACCATTTGCTTATACATTTTAACTTATAGAAAATCATTATAAACTGTATTATACTAGACATGTCCATTTCATAAAATAAAATTCATTACCATTACTAGATCAGATTTAAAATTCCATATTAAACCAAATTTAATAATTAAGTTATTTATCATAAATACAAATTTTAAATTCAACTTAAAACGAATAATTGACAAGACATGTCCATTTCATAAAATAAAATTCATTACCATTACCAGATTAGATTCATTACCATTACTAGTCATAAAATAATTAAGTTAATTTTTTTGTATATTGAAATTCAAAATGCTTAATAATTTTTAGGAAAATATTATTTTAAAATTAACCATGGGCCTGTATAATATTTTCTAACCTAGGTAAAGTGATACAGATATGTATCATTTCAATCCATAATTTAAAAAGAAAAATCCCGGTTCTATCATTTCAAACCCGCAATCCCAAGTCAAATCGAATAAAATAAAAAATCGCTCGAGCCTATCATTTCAGCTCATAACAATTTTTCCTTATTCTAATGTCCGTTCGGGCATGTATCATTTCAACCCATAGTGATTCTATACTAACAGGGAACTCAACGATGAGAACAGAAATTAAAATAACAGTATAGCATATAATATCATATTAGGTAATGTAACATGTATATACACAGGTTATACATCATATAATCATATCACAGGCATATATGAACATAGCATAACAATTTTACACATTCACTTGCCATCATTTCACAATTATATAAGTACGGATGTCGAGAGTGATAAACTCACCTTCTTAAAGCTAGAATTGAAAATTCAATATACATATCCAAACTCCGTAAAGCACGAAAAGGAACGACTAGATTTTGAGTGGATGAAGATTTAAGATCCAATTCTTGTACATAAAGAAATACACAAACATAAGTATATAATTTTCAACACAAAGATTAGAATTTAAACAATAGAAAAACATAAGAATTAAGATGACATAACCTTGCTTTCATCAACAAGTGGGTTCGACCATGGTCACAATAGGCTAGACTATCATCATCTGGCTCGATTGGTTTATGCAAATATGCTCGGCTATGGTAGGCAAAAGGCACGACTATGGGTGTGAAATGAAGAGATGCAAGTTACAAGTTACAAGTGAAGGAAGGTAAAAGAACAAGGCACATGAAAGGTCAAATGAACAATGGGCTCGGCCTTAAGGCAAACATGGATCGGACATGGTGTGGTCTTGGTCATAAGGCACGGCAAGAGAGTGTTTGGTCACGGCTAGGAGTGGAGATGGTGTGGAGTTGGGTGAAGGTCGAGGCAAGAGGAAGGGAAGGGGTGAAATATGTGGCTCGGCTAGGCTTTTCACCAAAGTTTGGTGATGTATTGCATCTTGGTGGTCACAGATTTCGTTTGGTGGTGATGGGGAGGTGATATGGTCGGTCATGGTGGTGGTGGAATGGGAATATGGTCGGCTAGAAGGTGGTGATGGCTGAGCATAACATAAGAGAAAGAAAGGAGAAAAAGAAAAGAGAAGGGTGGAAGCCTTGGAAAAAGAACTTGTAATTTTTTTTCCAAAAGATGAGAAATGAAAAGAGAATGAAATGAGAAACATATTGTACGTGAAAAATGAAGTATGGTGTACGGCTGTGAGATGGTGAACGGCTAGAAAGAAATGAATGCTAGGAAAACAAAAAGGCAACGGTTAAAGAAAAAAAACTGAAGTCTCTTGAAATTTCCAAGCCTATTTTCAAAATAAAAATCCAATAAATAAAATCAAAGTCTAAACAAATAAAATAGAAAATGTAATAGTGAAAATATAAAATAGAAAATAAACTAAATACTTAAAATACTAACACTGTATTTTATCAAATTTAAATGGTATAAAACATAATTTAACGAAACAAAAAGCAGAACAGATATCAAAATCATATTCTACTTCAAAGAAAAAGATTTGAAATTAAAAATTCAAATTTTAAAATTTGAACCGAAAGTCAAAGTTTGACCAAGGTTGACCAAAATATAAAATTTTAGAAAGTCATTATTTTATAGTATTTGGAAAATAAATTACAAATAAATTCCAAACTTACATCGGAAAATTCTAAAGATTCACTTTTAAATGAAATCAAGGTTTTCAATTAAAAATATTTACAAAATTATGGGTTGTTACACTCTCCCCCACTCAAAACTTTTCATCCTCGAAAAGGAAAGAGATACGAAAATAGAGAAACAAGATAGAATGAGATAGGATTAAGACAAGATGAAGAGAAAACTGAAATCATACCTGATAACTTTTGTTATAGGTGGATTCAACAAGATAGAGATGATTTTCCCGAGATCCCCATAATCAAAACACAAGTACGAAGAAGATCCTTGAGAATCTGATTCACTCTTTCCGTTTGACAGTTGGTCTGTGGATGGTAAGCAGTGCTCAGATTAAAATGAGTACCAAAGGTTCCTGAAAGCTTTTCCAAACTGAAAGGTAAAGATAAGTTCTTCTGGGAGGAAGGACTACAGGTCAAACTTCAAGAATAAGATAAATTCAGAGTTCAATTTCCCTCTTAGGATGTAGGAGAATAGGAAAAACCCAAAAGAAAATAAACTGGAAAACAAATAAGGTAATAAATTTTAAAACCATGAAAATTTCAACTTGAATTAATAATTGATTTCATCCATTTTATTTCACTTAAGTTAAATAAATCTTAACTATTCCTAATTTCATTATCTTATCATCCAATTATCTTAAATTAACAATTTCTAAAATCATGAATTTGAAGATAATTTATTATGCTCATAATTATTTTTCAATAATTTTTAATTCTTCTTTATTCTAAATTATTAAATTTTCCACTTAATATATCCAGCATGTTTACTCTTACTATAACTGTTCCAATTTATTTATAAATTTCTTTAAAACCATTTTATATTGTAAATTATTCAATTACATAGTTAACTTCTATTAACTCAGGTAAGTTATATTGGAATGCAATTGTGTATTATACAAATAAAACTTTCTAATTCGATTATTTCAAGCTTAAATATTTATTCAAAAATTTGATTTCCTTCTAAAAATTTGAAATTATCCTTCAATATAAGATTTAAGAATTAATTTCCGATTAAGTTCAAACTATTTTAGAAATAAATAGATATGCACAGAATATATCAAATCAAATTTTAAATCATATATAACATATATTATAAATCAAGTCATACTTAGAAATCAAAATCAATTTAATTCTCTTAAGCAAGACTGTAGCAAAACTACAGAATGGTCCCTTCACTTCGAAACTCAAAAATGAATGTCGATGATGCTGTACTCATCATCGAAATTATTTTCCAGCGATAAAGAAAGGAGTACTGATTTACAAATTAAAAATTCTTTGAAACAATTTCTACTTGAAATACTTTAAATAATACACCTTTTAAAACTTTAAACACAACGTTTGAAACCATCGGAATTTAAATTCTTAGTTTCTTGTTTTAAATTCATTTAAATTTCTAAATTAATTTATAACCATGTTTTATAGTTTACTTATTTATATATGAAACAAAAGCTAATGGTTACAAGCTATATATACAGAGTCAAATATTATTCCTCAACATTCAATTCAATTAACTACCAAAGTTCATAAAATTATACTTATATACATATATATTATAATTATACAAAATTTATTTCATTTACTTAATTTAAAAACTATATTGTGTCAGTTTGCTCTGTTTAAGTGTTTTGGAGATCCTATCGATGGCGTTGATCAGACGAATCGATCGAAAACCCAAATCAACATCAACAACTCAAACAACACAATATACAAAACTTTTTAAATATAGATTCACAAATACACTATACAGGAATAGATTTTCAAAGCAAGGATAGAGATTCAAATTTGATTAGCTCAAATCAGAGAAAATTTTGATTTGAGGATAAGTTGGAACAAAAGATTAGATGATTAACTAACCAAATAAGGAAATGGATAAGCTTATATATATCGCGGACAAACTTAACTGGGTCAACCGCAACTTCAAGAATTAGATCGATGTGGAATTATAAGGCAAATCTACATTCGATCTCAAGAGGTAGAATTCGGGACAACAAGAGATACTAGCATCTAACCTAGGATATATAAATCTCCAATGAATCGATGCCAATAGTAAAGGAGTTTCACCTTTTTCACAAATCCATTTGAGATTGGTGAGACCACCGACTCATTATAAAGCTCATTCAAAGTGGAGTTATGGGATGCTCCCGAATCAAAAGAAGACGAATAGTGAGGGACAAGAATGGATTTCGGAACCAAAGGAACGTCCAAAATTCAAAGGAAACAGAGTCAAAGAGAAAGAGATTCAAGCTCGAATGATAGTGATTCTGTAAATAAATTTACCATATATGCTAAGTTTTCCAAGAGCCAAAGCTCTGATACCAAATGTAACGACTCGATATTTTCAACCATTCGCATCCACACCTACCAGACTTGAATTGTTCAAAATACCGAATTATAATTTAAATTTGGAAAAACTCAAAACATCTAATAAATAAATAAATCATAGATCACAGACACAGAGTAATAAATGCAGTGGAAGCAAACAGATAGTAGTTCATGAAGCTACTATATAAGTACGTAGAGTTATACAAGATACAATAGAAGTTTCAACATGATAAACAAGCACAAAGCTGAATACATCGCTGGAATCAACTGAATAACTGAAAGCGAAATGATAGATGGATCTACAAGCAAAGCTCCAACTCTGAAGGTGAGTCTCTAACGCAGTAGCACTTAGTCTAACCCGAGCATAAAACAAAACACAAAACACTCGATTCAGGACATACTTATACAATGTAAACCAACTCAAGTGAATTGTAATAGAAAGGTACAAGTAACTTAAAGGATGCTTGGGACCGCCCATGTAACGACCCAGAATTTTGGGCAATAACAATTTAATAATATGCATTAATAATTTAACTGGTTTGATAAATTTTATTTATAATTTTAATTTAAATTGATAAATTTATTCTTTTTAAAGTTTAATGAATTTTTAATATGGCAATATTGATAAGATTTGTTTCTCTAAGTTAATGAAATTTTATTCTATTTATAATATATATAAAATTTATATATATTGTGAATAGAAGAGCTTTTGTTTTAAAATTAAAAATTGAAGTTTCAAATTGTAATATATATGTAAGTATATGTTATAATTTGGATTGTTTTGAAATTTAATTTCAATCTATTGATAATTTTGAATAGTAATTTAAAGCTTTGTTTAATTTATATTTTCAACAGTTAATTTAAGATTTATTCATTTGTTTTCAAAATGTAAGATAATTGTTGTTTTAAAAATATGATAGTTTATAAGGAAGTTTATCAATGTTTTATTTTTGGTTTTCTTTAAAGTGTTTGATTTAAATGGTTATAAATGTATATATGAATGTTTTAGATTTTTTTTAATACATGTATAAAGAATTTATTTATATTATAATTAGTTTTAGAATAATTTCTTTTAAAAGTAATTATTTATACACATGTAAATATTTATTAATTAAGTAACTTAAATAAGGAAGCTTTCTATTTACATTTAAATTTAATAAAAATTTGTTTAAAAACACTTAAGTACAAATGTAAACATATTAACACCCTTCAAAAACATATGTAAGTACTCATTTATAAAGTAAAATAAAATGTAAGGTTATATTTATATTTAAAATTTAATAAAAATTTAATTAGAAACACTTAAGTAACATGTGTAATCATGTTAGCACAACTATATGACATTTGTAAGACAATTAAGTGTTATTTGAGACAAGCGTATATTCTTAAAAACAAGTGTCTTCATTTTTTTTATATATACATAACATTTCATTTTCTTTGATTTTCTTTCTTTCAAACATTAATGGCTAAATCAGAAAACAAATCTCTTAAATCTGAAAATAAAATGCAAAAATAAATCTACAACAACCTACAATTCAACTTCAATCTGCAACGTCAAATTGCATTGCAAAGTTCAAACCAACCTGCAACTTAAACATGCAATTGAAGATCTGCATAGTAAAAGCTTCAACCTGTAATAAAGTTCAACTGCAATTCAATGGAATCAGGAATAATTGAAGTTTCATCACTTTTAATCATCAATCTAAAAGCATGCAAAGGCATTTGATTTTAACAGTAAAGTAAAAGTACTTTTCAGATAAAAGATGCATAGCCTGGATATTGAAAACCTACTCCGCTCTGCATAACAAGGTGAGTAAATATTTTTTTTTTAAACAGTTGATCTTATTTTACTGCCTTGCATGTGTTGTTATTGAATTGCATTAAAATTCTGTAGCTTGAATTTATATGGATTAGTACCTATATGTTGTGAAAGTTTGTTTGTATACATGCAAAGGTGTCTTCTGTGAATGATCTATTAAATGAAAAATTCAAAATCTTTTAATCCAAACAATATTAGATCTTAATATGTGAAGAGAAGTTGTTTGTAATCATATAAATTTTCATCTAAAAATGTTTTTAAGTTTTTAAATGAAATATTTGCTCAGAAATTTCATAATTACAGTAAATAACAAATTGGGTCAAAAATTTATGGATTTAAACTTTAATTTTGATTGCATGATGGAAATGGCAATAGGAAATCATGATTTTTAATACTAGTATCATGATTTTTAGTTGGTTAATTTGAGAGAATTTTGGGTTTGAAGGCTTTTGAAGTTTTGGGTGATTGCCGAAGATTTACTTGATGATTTAAGCTAGGACTTTGACCTAAGTTTGTATGCAAGCTATTGATCATGGGAAAATACAGAATATTTTTTAAAAATGGTGGATTGAAGGGAATTGCTAAAACTAGGGTTTAGGATTGTTTCTGACTATCTTGATTTGCCGAGGCATTTGCGACTTGGACATGGGTTCGAGTTCAATCGCGTTCGTAGGGGAGGATGCTCGGGGACGAAGGGTTTTGATGGTGGGGTCGGCACGGTCTAGCGGCGTCAAGAATTGCGGCGGTGATTGGATGTTGGGTTCGTGTTGTTTCTGCATTTTCGAGCTCGAGTACGAAATTTCGACTCGCGTATTGTTTGGTGGATCTGGGTTTGGGATCGTGCTCGCAAGTGAATTCGTGATCGTAGTGGGTCGGCGCGTTGATCGTTGGCAGCCGGAGTTGCGTGGACACGTACACGAGTGGACGTGTGTGCACGGGAAAATTCGTTTGGAGAAGATGAGTTGGGGCTCGGGGAGACATTCGTGTGGGTCGCGGGATCTACTCGAAGGAAGTGGAGTGGGGTATTGCTTCGTGGTAGGCACGAGGTTGTGGGGTGTTTGTCTCGGGTTGGGTTGGGAGGTGATTTGTGGTTAAGTCTGTAATGATGATTAGTGTAAATTCGACTTGTGTTTGAATAATGGAAGTAAGCATTATAGTGTAGACAAGTTTATAAAGGAAAACAAGTTCAAACATGTTACTTTGAATTAAATATAAATCAAACTTTAAAAAAAAAAATTAACCGAAGTTATTTTAAAATTTACATTTGTTTTAAAATGATTCTTTCAAGGTAATTAACTTCATTTAATTTGAATGTCAATTTTAAAGGGAATGTTGAATTTAAAATATTAATCTAGGTTCCTAAGTAAATTGTTAAGTAATGTTTAATAACAGAGTTTTACAAATTATTTTAAAATAAATAAGTTCAAATTGGATAATTTAAAGTGTTTTTAATTTCCAATTTGATTTCTAAATGTTTTGTTTTCAGATAAGGGTAAGGTTAAAATGTTGTAACCAATAAAATAGATTGTTTTTAAGGTTATTAACATTTAATAAATGCAAATGATTAAATTATGATGATTAAGATTAAAATTGTGAGAATTGAAGAATACGTAATTATTTAGATTTGTTAATAAGTAAAGTTTAATTAAGAATAATGTTTTCTTAATTAATTAAGAATTTTTAAATATAAGTTGTTAATTAATTAATTATTTAATTAATTTTAAATAATTAGTTAATTGTTTATTTAATTTTAAATAATCACTTAATTATGGATTAATTAAGTATAATTACTTAATAAAGAAATTAATGATGAATTGTTGAATGTAATTAAGAAAGTTAATTACTTATGGAAGTTATTAATGGAAAATACTCATGGGAGTAATTAAGTTGAAGTGATTATGGGGAAATCACTTCAACTTATCAATTAAAGAATTGATTAATTTAATTGTTTTAAAGTTAATTAATTATGAAGTGATTAATTAATTAAAGTATTATTTAATAATGGAATTAATTATTTGCTAAGTAATTAATTAAGAGATTAATTAAGATTTCATAATGAAAGTAATAAGAGATAATTACTTATTAAGAGTTAATTACTTAACTATTGTAGTTAATTAATTAATGTGATTAATTAATTAATAAATGAGATTAATTTAAGATTAATCACTAAGGGTAATTAATTAAATTGTAATTAATTAATAAAGTAATTAATTAAGGATTTATTTATTAATGTAATTATTTAATAATTACTTAATGAAGTAATTAAAGATTAATTAATTAGAATAATTAATCAAAGATTTATATAATTAATTTAGAAGTTAATTAATTAAGATAAGTAATTACAAATTGTTAAGGGTCATTAATTAGTGTGATTAATGATATTAATCAAGGTTGATTAATATAAGTGATTAATTTAAATGTGATTAATTAATTGTAATTAATTAAGAATTAATGTAATTAATTATAGTTAATTAAGTAATGAATGATCATTAATTTTTGTAATTAATGATAGTAATTAAAGGGTTAATTACCGGATATGGCTAAGGACAATTACTTAAATATAATTGAATTTAATTAATCAAGAGTGATTAATTAAGGAAATCATTAGAGATGATTAATTTATTTTATTTGGAATAATAAATAATGAAGAAGAATTTAAGTAATCCAAGTGATTAAGAGTTAATCAATTCTGTTATGAATGAATGATTGATCTTGGATGGTTGATATTGGATGTTTGATTAATATGGGTTGATTGATTAATATGGGTTAATTAGTTAATATTGGATGATCAATATTTTGGTGATGCTATTGGATGTTTGATTTTGGTTGATACTGGATATCTCTGTTATGTGATATGCTGCTTTGTGAAGATGAATGTTGTTATGAATTGTCTATTGTGATAATGTGATTCATCTATTGTTTATATAATCCTGAATATAAGTTAAACTGTTTAAACCCTTAAGTATAACTTGGACATTTAAAATGGCGTTTGGTTTCGGTAAGACTGGGATCGGATTTTCATATTTGAAATCCGAAAACCACATCTATTCCAATTAAACGTTAGGTCGTTAATCCAAGTAGAGCAAGTGAAGACTCGAGGTGTAAGGGCTATACGTCAGTATAACTCTGTGGGTGATTCCGTAATGACTTGATGGAGCAGTGCTTATAGATTCGAGATGGCGAATCAGAGTGCAAGGGCTATGGTTGTTGACTCTGAGGGTGATACCAATAATGAGTGCAACGAGATAGTGCCTTCGATTTCGTTCGAACCCGGAACGAACTTGTATCGATTGAATGCTTTCAGAACATCGTCAGGTGGATGATGAGCATTCTAAGATAGATGTGTTCTATAAAGGTAATCGTAACCTCAAGCCTCATCAACCGGTAATGGCTAAAACAGGGGAGGTGCAGCAAGGCTTCGTGGGTAGCCTCCACTTGAGAGCGAGATTTACCCTTGTCTAGAGGTCCCTTTCTATTTCGGCTTAGTGTGTGGTTGGTCGCGCCGACTACGGGGTGGTCTTGTTCGGGACTGTCCAGTAAGGGATGGTTCCGACCTTGTGTTGCAGGGGAGTGGGAGTACTCCTCGGTACGTTGATCTAGGCCACATACTGTGACGGGCGTTACCCCAGTAGCCCTGCCATTGATGGAAACCCATTCTTCCTACGAGACCCTACGGTTTTGATTGTATTACCAACTTTTGTGGCTAGTAGCTGGAATTTAATCATGTAACAATTTCGGCTATTTCTTATTTACTTGAAAACCCTAGACAATATTATAATATCGCTGGATTTCCTATCAAATGTTTTGGTTAGCGTAAGGTAAAAACTTTTCCATGTTTATGTGTGGGAAGTCTTACGTGATACCTTTTCTTTTCAAAGGTTTTTCTAAAGTTAAGCAATTTAAACCGTTTACTCACACCAGACCCCTGTCTGACCCGAGTGTTTATTTTTTGTTTTATTAAACTCTTGGTGTAACAACCCGCATATTTATCGATTTTACATTTAAATATTTTGTTTAAATATTTTGTCGTTAATCGGATATTGGTCCGAAAAGCTACTTTTTGCAAACGGTCAAATTCGGACTCGAGACCACTTCCATTGAGTTCGAAATGTCGTTTACAAGTTTTTTAAGTATAAACATCGATAGGTTTGGAGTTAGCGAAATTTCACTAACTTTTCCCGCTTTGGACTTTGGGTTAGTTTAGCCTATTAAGCCCAAGTTCTAACCCCCTTCTCCTCACTCTTCATAAATTTCCTAACTTACTCAAGCTTGGGCATTAATGGTGAAAAGAATGGGAAATTAAAACTCCAAGCACAAATTCAATTGCAAATCCAACATTCAACTCCAAATTCAAGTAGAAGATATTGGATTCAAGCTTTGGATTGCTTCTCCTTGCTTTCAAGCTTCATCTTCATAAACTTTAGTGCAAAGGTGAGATTTTTATCTCACATTCTTGTCTATAACTATCACGGATGTTTGGGAATGATTTCCTACCACTTTAGCATGTACATTTGCATTTGGTTTGGATTGGATTGGCGAAAAATTCCAACTTTTAGTGTTTTTGGTGAAAATCTGCCCTTAGGTCGCTCTGCCTTTGCTAGGTCGTTCGCGTGGAAAAGTCTCGGCCTTCGAATAGCTCGTTTCAGACCTAAAATAGCCTATAACGTTAGGTCGCTCGGCGCTTCGGAATTAGGTCGTGGGTCGTTGGGCTTTAGGTCGCAAGCTCCTTAGGTCGTAGGTCGTTCGAATGTTAGGTCGCTCGGCCCTTATCTCCTTAGGTCGTAGGTCGTTCGAATGTTAGGTCGCTCGGCCCTTATCCCCTTAGGTCGCTAGGTCGCGACGTTTTAGGTCGCTAGGTCGCGACGTTTTAGGTCGCTGCATCCTATGCCTCTATAGGTCGCTCGACCTCGTTTATGACCATAGGTCGCACACCCCCTCTTCGTTAGGTCGCTCGGCCTTTCCTTCCATTTTTAGGTCGCTAGGTCGCGACGTTTTTGGTCGTTAGGTCGCGACGTTTTAGGTCGCTTGACCTTGTTTTCCTCTAGGTCGCATGGCCTTTAGACCGTTAGGTCGCGAGCGTTAGGTCGTTAGACCTTACCTTCCTTAGGTCGCTTGACCGGTTAAACCTTTAGGTCGCTCAACCCTACTACCATTACTAGGTCGTTTGGCCATAGCTCGTTAGGTCGCATGACCTTATAAACCGATAGGTCACATGACATTATAACCCTATAGGTCGTTGGACCTTTGACTCGTAGGTCGTTGGACCTTATCCCGATAGGTCGCTTGACCCCTTGGACCCCTAGGTCGCAACCCTTAGGTCGCTCGACCCTATTCCCCTTAGGTCGTTAGACCTAATTTTGTCTTCACTAGGTCGTACCGTTTTGGTCGGGGCGCTGCCCCGCACCCTGCCGGGGACGCTGCCCCTGGACCCCCGCGACCTGACCGGGCAGGTCGAACCCCGTAAGCGGTGGCGTTGCCCCCGCACCCCCATCTTGGGGGGTTGCCACCCCCTCTGGACCCCCCCTCCGTAGGGGATCTTATCTGAAAAACATTGAGCTGATTTCCTTGGATTTTATTCACATCTCCATATGCGATTTTTGTGACTGATTGTTTCTACAATTGCTTCTGTGTTTTGTCACTTTATAATATAAAGGTTTCAATACTAGTAGTAAATATCAAAACTCTTTTAACAAACAATTTCAACTCTATTTTTAATAACAAAGCTCTTTTCTTAAATTGTTTTCCAATCTATTAGTATATACAAGCCTTTACCTCACTCGGATGAGAAATCTAATTAAACGACTTAGTAAAACAAGTGGTATGAAACGCTTGCGTTCACTTCGTCGGTTAATTCTTGGACTTGTTCGATTGAACCTCTTGTGACAATTTTATTAGTGAAGATTTACAGTTTGTTCGTAAATATTTAAGTTAAGCAAGTGGTTATGGGACATGAAGCTAAACTTCTATATTTACTAGCTTAGTGTAATTGACACTTCTCGTTGATCTTGATGATCGCTTTATGAATTAGACTAGCAATTGCGCGATGTCTCTTTCATTGCAAGGTTAGACTAGAAACCACTTGTGTGATTCCATTCACACATACCTTTCTTCTTTTTGGTTAGTCTTGACCTCAATCTGTGTGATTCCATTCACACATGCGGGGTAGCTCCCCTTGGTCTTCGGACCGTCATGTGATAGGCCTCTTTCCCTTTTTATGATTTCTGGATTTCTCGTGTTGATTTCTGGAATTTATGCCATTGACTTGTTATGAGTACAAGTTTAGGGTATGATGCCCTCTTTGGATCTTTGAGAAGATTCTTGTGATATTGATTTACCTCTTATCGATTGATCTTCTGTTGATCATCATTTGCATACTTATAGTAGTATGTCAGTATGGATATTTTATGTTTATGCCATATCTTTTATTTTATATCATGTCATCTGATATTTATAGCTAGACTGATCCGTTTATTATTTTCTCAAATAATACTCGGGTCAGACCGAGATGTTATAGGTGCTTCTGCTTGACTTCTTCCCGGGATTTGCTACTCTGACTTTTGGCTAACTATTTAGATTAGCAGTTTTTGTTATATACACTTGAGATATAGACTCATAGTTGTATTCTATTGTATAGCACGTGTTGCTATTCTTTTTTATTATTGTGGATCTTTTTGGCCACTACTCTGATGTACACTTTGATGCCTGTGACTGATTTGTGTTATGCTTATTTCTATGTTTGTTTCCGAAGATTATTTAAAGCCACCTTGTGATAAGCAATTACATGGATGGTCGCTCCTCAACAGCCTT
Source organism: Allium cepa (assembly GCA_030765085.1). Lineage (NCBI taxonomy): Eukaryota > Viridiplantae > Streptophyta > Magnoliopsida > Asparagales > Amaryllidaceae > Allium > Allium cepa. The sequence continues at coordinate 336,862,471 of CM060932.1, read as the reverse complement.
ATTCTCGGCGCTAGTTGACAGCATTACTCCGTAGTGTTCTTGGCTAGCGTGGGTATAGAGGTGGGGCGTCACACTTGGGTACTCATATTATGTATGAGTAGTCAAGTGGATCAGGTTAGCTTGACGAATTCTGGAGGAGATATGGAGCAGGAGGCTTCGACGTGTAAATATATTATGGTTCCGCTGTGTTTGTTTAGTATCTGTTTCTGTTGTACTTGAATTGTATAGTTAGACAGAAGTTTATAACTGTCTAATCTGTGTTGTTTATTGTGTACTCCGATGTAATGAGATACTATGTAATATTTTATGTTAATTAATATATTTTATTCGTTCCGCTGTGAGTTCTCTGATGTTGTTTTGTGTTCTTCTTTCTCTTTCTTTTCTTCTTCTATCCCTTTCTTTCTTCAAGATGATACGATTTCCTGGTGATAGGAAGTCGGGTTGTCGCATTTGGTATCAGAGCATTAGGTTGAGTGAATACCTAGGCTCTGTAGTGGTGTCTTTCTTGAGAGAGCGTACTTGTAATTTTTATATATAATTATATCTATATATATATCTACCTAATAGGTTGGGTTATCTGTACGGATTTTCCAACATAAGTTTCTAAAGGTAGATGGAGTAGTGGGGTGTGTGTAACACGACTACCACTGATGGAAGAGGTCCATATGTTTGAGGTTGGATGTTTTTGTCGAGACTATAGACCTAATACCGTCTCGAGTAAGATTTGTAGTTTGAAGTGAGGATTTCTCTGATATCCGAAGGAAATCTTGTGAAGATTCGGAGTTTATCTTTGGAATGTAAGTTTGGATTCCGCTCGGGTAAGCGAATTTTTCTAGAGTTTGGATTTGTTGGAAGTGCAGGAGTAAGTGATGATATCCTGATAACTGCATGATGAGATGCAGTATCCTTGGATATTTTCTGAAGGTGTTTTCTCTTGAAGCAGTTTTAGAAGTGGTTGAGGAGCAATTTTTACCTGCCACAGTGAAGACTCGTCTGTGTAGAAGTTGTTTGGATCTCTAGTAAGGAGTTTGGCTGTTTTGGAATATGAGACTAAGATCTATAAGTTATTTGCTTTGGCATGGTCTCATTTGTTATTCCCTAAGGAAAGCGAGTTGTGGATGCTTGGTTTGGAGTCCGAGTTTCTTGAGAGGTTGTCTGCCATCTCGGAAGTCAATTGCGTGGTTTGTTGATGGTTTTGGAGTTGAGAAACCTTTGGATTAGAGTCTTGGGTTAGCTGTGGTAGCAGTTTCAGCTCGAAGTGTTCGGTGTGCTGACGAGAAGGTCTTTTAGCTTCGCAGTATCATCGTGGTAGAGTTTAGAAGCAGCATTGTTGCTTGTTTCTCTGATGATTCAGGAATCTTTGTGGTTCTTCTTTCAGCAGTCCGGGCTGAAGGTGGTGATGTTTTCTTAAAGGGTTACCTTTGTTTGGAAAAGTTAAAAACTGTTCTAGTTAGTAAAGAGAGAACAATTTCTTTGGAATCCGAACTAGGTAGGATCGCAAAAGTGACTTGCGATTAGTTGGGAATTTTTCTTGAGCATTCTTTTGTTTGAGGCTGAGGGTTCTCATGTGGATAGGAGCTGTTGGAGTAATCAGAAGTTTTTCAGCATCTGGAGTTGAGTTTCATATTGTTTTGGTTCCAGTAGCAATTTTGGTAGGTAGCCTGATAGTTGGGTGGTTCTTGGAGAAAGGAGAGTTGGCATAGAAGCTCAGAATTATTTTTGGAATTGGATTTGGACTGATCTAGCTTTTGGAATAGGATTTTGTTGTAAGGATGTGTGACTGAGTCAGATGTGTCACTTAGATTTTGATGGATTTGATGAACAAAGTTTCCCGGATATATTGGGTAAGTTTGTATTCATGTTCATCAGCAGTATTCTCATCTATTTCAGAATCAGAGTTGGGCAGCGGAAGTGAGGTAGCAGCTGTGCAAGGAAGGAAGTAAGTTCTGTTTGATATTGCTTGGGTAGTAGATCATGTGTTTTGGATTTCGATGGAACTTGGAAGACTTTTCTGTTGAATAGGTTCCAAGAAGTGTTTGCTTTAGTCTAGTTGTTTCTGGGAAGTATCAGCATATGTTGAGCTGATCAGAAGAGATTGGCAGCCCAGGAATATCTGTTGAGTTATGCAGATATGAGATAAGGAGTTTGAAATCGGAGTTGGAGACTTCAGTGTTGTTAGAATTCTCTGGTTAAGAGAACAGATATTGGATAAGATTGGTTGGTTAGTGCTGAGGCATTTGAGATTTCTTATCTGTGTTTTGATAGGATAAGACTGAATTGTCAGTTTGGATAGCTGGAATTCATTGTGTATCACGTATCTCTGAGGGAATACGTGTATGATTCATCATTGGTTATTGAATCTGTAGTTCAGTTGGAGTTGGGTGTTGAGCTGGATTTGAGAGTAGTCTGATGTTCTGTTCAGATTGAAGGATCTAAAGATGAGTGGAGCTCTGGATTTTGGCAGTGTAGTTAGTTTGTTGGCTTTTGTAGAGCGAGTCTCTCGGTGATTTGTCTTGGAAAACTCGAGATAGTATTAGAGATCTATTCTAATTAGTGTTAGGAAGATTTATTCTGATTTGTGTCAGGATAAATAGTTAGAGTTGTTTGTTTGATTGATTGCTTTGGTTGTTAGTAACTGGTTGTTAGTAATGCTTTGCTGTTTGAAATTAAAATCTGTACTGGATTATTAAATTACCTTTGCTTTTAAATTTCGGGAATGAAATTCTTCTAAGGGGGGAGGATTGTAACGACCCGGAATTTTGGGCAATAACAATTTAATAATCTGCATTAATAATTTAACTGGTTTGATAAATTTTCTTTATAATTTTAATTTAAATTGATAAATTTATTCTTTTTAAAGGTTAATGAATTCTTAATATGGCAATATTGATAAGATTTGTTTCTCTAAGTTAATGAAATTTTATTCTATTTATAATATATATAAAATTGATAAATATTGTGAATATAAGAGCTTTTGTTTTAAAATTAAAAATTGAAGTTTCAAATTGTAATATATATGTAAGTATATGCTATAATTTGGATTGTTTTGAAATTTAATTTCAATCTATTGATAATTTTGAATAGTAATTTAAAGCTTTGTTTAATTTATATTTTCAACAGTTAATTTAAGATCTATTCATTTGTTTTCAAAATGTAAGATAATTGTTGTTTTAAAAATATGATAGTTTATAAGGAAATTTGTCAATGTTTTATTTTTGGTTTTCTTTAAAGTGTTTGATTTAAATGGTTATAAATGTATATGTGAATGTTTTAGATTTTTTTAATACATGTATAAAGAATTTATTTATATTATAATTAGTTTTAGAATAATTTCTTTTAAAAGTAATTTATTTATACACATGTAAATATTTATTAATTAAGTAACTTAAAAAGGAAGCTTTCTATTTACATTTAAATTTAATAAAAATTTGTTTAAAAACACTTAAGTACAAATGTAAACATATTAACACCCTTCAAAAACATATGTAAGTACTCATTTATAAAGTAAAATAAAATGTAAGGTTATATTTATATTTAAAATTTAATAAAAATTTAATTAGAAACACTTAAGTAACATGTGTAATCATGTTAGCACAACTATATGACATTTGTAAGACAATTAAGTGTTATTTGAGACAAGCGTATATTCTTAAAAACAAGCGTCTTCATTTTTTTTATATATACATAACATTTCATTTTCTTTGATTTTCTTTCTTTCAAACATTAATTGGTAAATCAGAAAACAAATCTCTTAAATTTGAAAATAAAATGCAAAAATAAATCTACAACCTGCAATTCAACTTCAATCTGCAACTTCAAATTGTATTGCAAAGTTCAAACCAACCTGCAACTTAAACATGCAATTGAAGATCTGCATAGTAAAAGCTTCAACCTGTAGTAAAGTTCAACTGCAATTCAATGGAATCAGGAATAATTGAAGTTTCAGCACTTTTAATCATCAATCTAAAAGCATGCAAAGGCATTTGATTTTAACAGCAAAGTAAAAGTACTTTTCAGATAAAAGATGCATAGCCTGGATATTGAAAACCTGCTCTGCTCTGCATAACAAGGTTAGTAAATATTTTTTTTAAAAACAGTTGATCTTATTTTACTTCCTTGCATGTGTTGTTATTGAATTGTATTAAAATTCTATAGCTTGAATTTATATGGATTAGTACCTATATGTTGTGAAAGTTTGTTTGTATACATGCAAAGGTGTCTTCTGTGAATGATCTGTTAAATGAAAAATTCAAAATCTTTTAATCCAAACAATATTAGATCTTGATATGTGAAGAGAAGTTTTTTGTAATCATATAAATTTTCATCTAAAAATGTTTATAAGTTTCTAAATGAAATATTTGCTCAGAAATTTCATAATTACAGTAAATAACAAATTGGGTCAAAAATTTATGGATTTAAACTTTAATTTTGATTGCATGATGGGAATGGCAATAGGAAATCATGATTTTTAATACTAGTATCACGATTTTTAGATGGTTAATTTGAGAGAATTTTGGGTTTGAAGGCTTTTGAAGTTTTGAGTGATTGCCGAAGATTTACTTGATGATTTAAGCTAGGATTTTGACCGAAGTTTGCATGCAAGCTACTGATCATGGGAAAATACAGAATAATTTTTAAAAATGGTGGATTGAAGGGAATTGCTAAAACTAGGGTTTAGGATTGTTTCTGACTGTCTTGATTTGCCGAGGCATTTACGACTTGGACATGGGTTCGAGTTCAATCGCGTTCGTAGGGGAGGATGCTCGTGGATGAGGGGTTTGATGGTGGGGTCGGCACGGTCTAGCGGCGTCAAGAATTGCGGCGGTGATTGGATGTTGGCTTCGTGTTGTTTCTGCATTTTTGAGCTCGAGTACGAAATTTTGAGTCGCGTATTGTTTGGTGGATCTGGGTTTGGGATCGTGCTCGCAAGTGAATTCGTGATCTTAGTGGGTCGACGCGTTGATCGTTGGCAGCCGGAGTTGCGTGGACACGTAAACGACTGGACGTGTGTGCACGGGAAAATTCGTTTGGAGAAGATGAGTTGGGGCTTGGGGAGACATTCGCGTGGGTCGCGGGATCTACTCGAAGGAAGTGGAGTGGGGTATTGCTTCGGGGTAGGCACGAGGTGTTGAATATGCGCCTTGCGCTATATGATTTTTGTTTGATGATAATAAACATATATACATTCATTTAAATATATTTGGTAATGTACTATTTTATTTTTAAATAAATATTTGTTGAATAAAATTAAATTACACAGAATTCGAATTTGAATTCAAACAGATCAAGTTAAACAGATTTTGAATTCAAACAGAAATTTTTATTCAAACAAATATTTATTACAACTTTGATAGTACAATTTCAAGCTCTCACTATACATATACAATTTTGACTACAATACATGACATTTCACATTTACATCAAAACCTTACTACATATCACTCACACTCATATTTTTGTCTTCAACTATAATCCAGTTTGAATCCAGCATCTGAGTAATCTGCAAAAATATTTTCAAACGCAGTAAAATTGAAAGAGAAATATTTTTGAAATTTGAAAGAAACGATGATTTTGAAAACATTGTTTGCCTCAGTTATTTGGGTTGTTCGTCATCATTTTTTGACTGTGCAATATCTGTGCATATCAGTATTTTTATCAGGGACAGGTAACTATGAGTGGCTGCAGTACACACGTGTATATTCGTATACGTGTGCACTGCCTCGCCAACTCGTGTGCACAGCTTCAACCAGAAATTCAAAGCAACAGTCAACTGGCCAAGGCTACAAATACAAACAGCAGCATACAAGATTGCCACCAACAACAACATGAATACTGCAACAACAATTTTGCACTGACTCAAAGCACCACTGACATGAATACTGCAACAACAATTTAGCACTGACTCAAAGCACCACTGACCAGAATAATGCAACAACACAGTCAACAAGGCAACAATGAAAATGAACTTCACAATGAACCAACAGGTCAGAGGTGAAATGGAATGCTGAAGTGTTGAAGTGCATACAAACAACTGCAACACTGCATACAATATGGTGCAGAACAAAATGCCATCAAGAATTGATGCAATGACCAAGAAATGATACAAGACTTCAAATATGCAATGCTCAATATCACTACAAACTGCAGTAAACAGCAAAAATGATCAAATATACACAAATGCAGTCCAAAAGACCAAAGTACAACATCAGTAACCAACACATGAAGATCAATAACAAACCCAAATGCACATGTCAACATCAAGTCTCAAGTGATACAAATATCAAGAATCAGTGCAACAGAAAGTGGTGTAAATACAACTCGAAGTAATGCTCAGGTTCAATCACTAAATACACAGCAGTTCATACAAAGAAGCCATGGTCAATGCAAAGCAAAAGTGAAGATACAGTGAAATTCTACAAGTCAAGGCCAAGCATGATGCAGTGGTGATGCAATGCATACAACAAAAGAAGCAGTGCCAAGAATACATGTACTCAAGGCAAAATGCACAAGTGAAAACCAAAATGACATGGCAGTTTTTTTTTAACAAGAAAAACAGTGACATACTGCAACAACCAAAGCCTTGACTACAAGAACATCACAAGTAAATCGATACAGCACTGACTCAAATGCTCAACTACAAGACATGGCAACTGCACAGCCCAATGAACAAGACACAACAAATTTCAACAGTGCAGTGAAATGCAGTGGTATGCAGCAGAGAAAATGTAAAAAGCAATGGTGATGATCGAAGCTAATACAGAGTAGTGGATTCACATACCCAAAATCAACAGTTGAAAATATACGAAATTGACAAAGTCAAATATCTCAAATCACGAAATCAATTCAAAGCCGTGTGAATCAAGTTACTACAAATACGAAATTGACAAAGTCAGATTAATCCTCAGCATCAAAGCGTAATCGAACGGCAAAACAAGAATTTTTGCAGCAATCAGTCGAACGCAAAAATAGGAAATCAAATCCTATTAAAACCCTAATCATCATCGGCATTTAGATTCGATCGAGTTCAAGTATCAATTTAGAAAAGCAAAAGGAGACAGTACATACCGAATTCACAAGCATCAAACTCGATCGAGCAACTGCAAGCAAGCTAGGGCAACCAATCACAGATCGATTGAAGAAACCGAAGCCCTAATTGCAACAAAGAGCCGAAGCCCTAACTGGATCAAAAGGGAACGAAGCCCTAATCAGAACGAAGCCCTAATCAGAACGAAGCCGCCATTATTTCTCACGAACGAAGACAAAAAGAGGATCGGGTGAAATAAGGAAGTGGGCCGGACTTAAAAAACAAAAGGGGTTTTTGTTTAATTATAGGGTTTTATTTTTATTAATAATTAGTTTAGGGTTATTTTATATTGTTTTTAATTATTGTTTTTATTTTACGAATCAAAGAGTTTAGGTAAATCACCACCTAGGTTTTAGGTTGTGTCTGATTGTCTATTTAGAGTTAGTTCAGTAAGCAGGGGTTGCGAGTTTGCAAAAACTCTATAGGCGGTAGCAGGGTTTGCAAGTCTGTTAGAGTGTTTGTAAGCGTGATACTGTTTAATTCTAATAGAAATCTGGGAATGCAGCAGTAGGCAGGGGTTGCCGAAGCTGGGTAAATCTTGTGTGTGATTTACTTTTCAGTATATTTATTTCTGCAGTTTATTTTTGTGTTTAAATCAAGAAAATTTGCTATAACCCTATTCACCCCCCCCTCTAGGGTTAACTTAGATCCTACAAGTGGTATCAGAGCACGGTATATTTTTTTTAAACTCTAGAGTCATGAGTCTACAAAATAATGCTTTTTCTGAGGGGCAATCTATTGCTAGGCCACCCATGTTTAACGGGAACGATTATGCTTATTGGAAAGTTAGGATGGGTATCTATCTCAGTTCTGTTAATTATGAAGTTTGGGATATTATTGAAACTGGCTATAAACCCCCCACTATAATCGTTGGTGATACTGAGATTCCTAAACCTAAGGATAGGTGGGATGCTAACGATAAGAAATTGAAAACAACAAATGCTAAAGCCATGAATGCTTTGATATGTGCTCTTGATAAAAATGAATTTAATAGAATTTCTCATTGTACAACAGCACAGGAAATATGGCATACTTTGGAGGTGACACACGAAGGAACTTCTCAAGTCAATGAGTCTCGGCTAGCCCTATTCAGCAATGAATACGAAAACTTTGTGATGGACAAAGGCGAGAGCATAAAGGATATGTTTGGATGCTTTTCAACCTTGGTATACAATGCTAGAGCGCTTGGGAAGGTATTCACTGAGGTAGAGCTTGTGCGGAAGATACTACGAGTTTTACCAATGAACTTTGAGGCAAAAGTCACAGCAATCCAAGAATCGAAAGATCTGAGCAAACTAAGCATGGAGGAGTTGATTGGCAACTTGATGACATATGAGCTTGAGCTAAAAGCAAAGGAAGAACGCAACAACTCCGAACCAAAGAAGAAGACGATTGCCTTAAAGAGCAAAGAAGAAAGCGATGAAGAAGAAGAAGATCCAATTGAAGAGCTTGCAATGGCTGTCAATAATCTTAAAAAATGGTCAAGATTCAAGTCACGAAAGAAGAAAATAAGTGGTAATAAGTCAAAGAATTCCGACGATTCCGATAATGAATTGACATGCTATAACTGCAAGAAGCCTGGCCACTTCAAACAAAAATGTCCACTTCTCAAAAACAACAAAGGAAAGAAAAAGAAAAAGAAGGCCTTTGCAGCAACTTGGGATGATGAAGAAGGAGAGGAAGTTTCAAATAATAGCTCAGAGGAGGCTAACTTGTGTCTTATGTCAAAATCGGATTCAGAAGCAAGCTTAGAGGAATCTAGTGAGGTAAGTAACTATTCTTATAAAGAACTTGTTTCAATGTGTTGTGATTTTACTAAAATGATTGATACTCTTGAATCTAAAATTGAAAAACTAAAATCTGATAGGAGAGAACTTGTCCATGAAAATTCTAGGTTAGAAACTGAAATTGAAAATATTCAAAACCTAGAATGTAAAAAATGTAAGATTTTAGATTCAGAATTATCAAAACTGAGGAATAACTTTGAAAGTCTTGAAAATGAAAACTTGAATCTTAAGGAAACCATCGACACTAGGAGAAAGGATTTTATTAATCGATGCACCTCACTTGTTACTGAAAACTAAACATTAAAAACCAAAGTCCAAAATCTTGAGAAATCTTTGAATAACTTTTCAAGAGGCGAAAAATCTTTCAACATGCTATTGGGAAATCAAATTTTTGCTAACAACGGGAAAGGACTAGGTTTTGGGAAAACACAAGTTGATGATAATGCAAAATATAAGAATGTCTTTGATAGATGTGAAATATTTAGATGTCGTGCTGAAAATTATAGTCATAGGAACAAGAACACAAAATTTATACAAGTTTGGGTTCCTAAAAATTCTACAAACAAATTTCATGTTTATTGGAATAAAAATAAAAGGACTAAACAAGTATGGATTCCAAAGGGATTGTTTATTCACAATGCTTCTATCACTAATAACATTGGACCTAAGAGTTTCTCTAGGTCATCTTCCTCTCTTCTTATGTAGGTCTGTTGGCGGGCTAAGGAACAACAAGAATGGTTTCTAGATTCAGGTTGTTCTAGACATATGACAGGTGACAAATCGAAGTTCCTTAGCTTAGAGAATTTTAAAGGTGGAAATGTGATCATGGGAGACAATAGCAAGTGTAAGATTATTGGCAAAGGTGAAGTTGGTAACGGTATTTTTTCCTTGACTAATGTTTTATACGGTGAAAATCTGCATCACAATCTCATTTCTATTAGCCAACTATGTGACAAAGGTATGAACGTAATTTTTGATAGTGATACTTGCAAAATCATTGATAAATCTTCTAATAACATTGTTTTTATGGGCAAAAGAAAAGGGAATGTTTACTCACTTTCATTTGATAATCTAAATCTTTCTAGATGTTTGGTAGCCACTGACGAAGAGGCATATTTGTGGCATAGGAGACTTGGACATGCTAGCATGAGTCTCTTAGAAAAACTCGAATCAAAAGAATTAGTCAGAGGGTTACCACATCAGAAATTTAAAAATAATAAAGTGTTTAAAGCATGTTCCTTGAGCAAGCTTAGTCGATCATCATTTCGTCCTAAAAACATTGTTAGCACATCAAGGGTCCTTGAACTAGTCCACATGGATTTATTTGGACCAAATGAAATTTCAAGCTTGAATGGAAAACGTTATTGTTATGTATTGGTTGATGATTATTCTAGATTTACATGGGTTTACCTTTTAGCCAAAAAGTCTGAATCTTTCGAATATTTTTCAAAATTTGCAAAACTTGTTCAAAATGAAAAAGGAGTTACAATTAAAACCTTGAGAAGTGATCATGGAGGCGAATTCGAAAATTTTGAATTTGAAATTTTTTGTGAAGAAAATGGTTTAAAACATGAATTTTCTGCTCCACGAACACCTCAACAAAATGGGGTGGTTGAAAGGAAAAATCGTACATTACAGGAATTGGCTAGATCCATGTTAAGTGAGTATAAGCTACCTCTAATCTTTTGGACAGAGGCAGTGAATACTTCGTGCTATGTAATGAATAGAGTAATGATTAGACCAATACTTGGCAAAACGTCTTATGAATTGTGGCATGAAAGGAAACCTAACATTTCTTATTTTCGTATATTTGGGTGTCCTTGTTTCATTCTTAACACAGGTGATCAACTTGGAAAATTTGAATCAAAGGCTGATGATGGAATTTTCATGGGCTATTCAACAAGGAGTAAGGCTTACAGGATATATAACAAACGAACAAAGACAATTGTTGAGTCAATCAATGTGAAATTTGATGAATCTGATCTGGAAAAAACGACTGAAAGGATGGTTGACGATGGAGTAGATCCTGAAGGCACTGAAGAAGGGACATTTAGTGAGAAAACTGAAAGAAGGACTGTTGATGCTGATAAATTAAGGTTCAAACCTAATCATCCTCCTGAATTAATTATTGGTGATCCTACGGAAGATATACGTACTCGTTCCTCATTTGATGAAAATTTGTGTGCGTTTTGTTGTCATAGTGGTTTTATTTCTGAAATTGAACCTGATTCTGTTGAAATGGCTCTTAATGATGAAAATTGGTTTTTAGCATTGCAAAATGAACTTAATCAATTTGAGAGAAACAAAGTTTGGAATTTAGTTCCTAGGCCTAATGACTATCCAATTGTAGGGACTAAATGGGTGTTTAAAAATAAATTTGATGAATCAGGAAATGTAATTAGAAACAAGGCTAGGTTGGTTGCAAAAGGTTATAACCAAATAGAAGGCATAGACTTTGATGAAACATTTGCTCCAGTTGCTAGGTTAGAAGCCATTAGAATCTTGCTAAGTTTTGCATGTTACAAGGGTTTCAAACTTAAACAAATGGATGTAAAAAGTGCCTTTTTGAATGGTGATTTAAAATAAGAAGTTTTTGTTGAACAACCACCCGGTTTTGAAAATCATGAATTTCCAAATCATGTGTATAAGCTAGAAAAAGCATTATATGGTCTTAAGCAAGCACCAAGAGCTTGGTATGACTGCCTCTGTACATATCTTTTGGAAAATGGTTTTAAAAAGGGAAGTGCTGACACGACTCTGTTTCTTTTACATAAAGAACATGATTTTTTATTGTTCAGATTTATGTGGATGATATTATCTATGGTGCTACTAATGAGCTTTTGTGTGAGAATTTTGAACAAGTCATGCAGGCTAAATTTGAGATGAGTTTTGTTGGTGAATTGAAATACTTTCTTGGATTTCAAATTAAGCAAAGTAGTGATGGTATTTTCATTTCACAATCCAAATATGTGTTGGAGCTATTAAAGAAATTTGGAGTCGAAAATTCCAAGCCATTGAGAACTCCTATGAGCCCATCAACTAAGTTGGACAAAGATGAGAAAGGAATTGCAATTGATCAAAAGAAATATCGAGGGATAATCGGTTCACTTCTCTATCTTACTGCTTCTAGACCTGATATTATGTTTTCTGTGTGTTTGTGTGCACGTTTTCAAGCTAATCCCAAAGAATCTCATTTAAAAGCTACTAAACGAATTTTGAGATATCTTTCACACACACACAAATTTGGACTATGGTACCCTTCTTGTGAAAATTTTGATTTAGTAGGTTATTCCGATGCTGATTATGCTGGTTCATTAGTTGACAGAAAAAGCACTAGTGGGACATGTTTCATGCTAGGACATTCATTAGTCTCATGGTCAAGTCGGAAACAGAATTGTGTTGCATTATCCACCATTAAAGCAGAATATATTGCTTTGGGAAGTTGTTGTGCTCAAATTCTATGGATGATGCAAACTCTTTCTGATTTTGGCTTAGTCTATAAACAAGTTCCATTAAAATGTGATAGTAAGAGTGCTATAGATTTGTCAAATAATCCTGTCCATCATTCTCGCACAAAACACATTGATGTGAGACACCACTTTCTTCGAGATCACTTTGCTAAAGAAGACATTTGTATTGAATATATTTCAACAGAAACTCAACTTGCTGATATTTTCACAAAACCTCTCCCCGAAGACAGATTTTCCAAATTACGATTAGATTTGGGAATTATAGAGATTGACTAATCATTTTTTTTTAAAAAATTTGATTTTTGAATTTGATTCTAAATGACAATTTTTTTTAACTAATCTAACTCCCTAATGATTATCGAAAAGATGAATAGTGATTGAAAAAGTGATGAGTGTTGATATTTATCATATATTATAACTCGAGAAAGTATAATTAAAAAATTTCTTTAGAATTTCATAACAAGAGTTATAAAATTTTTGTTGGGTAATAATTCCATGACCATTTCTATTTCTATCATCTTTCTATCGACCATCACTCTTCAAGATCATATTTAGTATGTAAATTTGTGGTAGTTTACAAAGGAAATCATTTGTTCTTCAATACCTTTAAATCTGTGAAGGAAATTATTTATGCTTCAACTTATTATATTCAACAATTAAAAAAATATCCAAAGTATTCACTCTCATTTAAAAGTCCTCACGGTTATGCATGGGTGAATTACTTGGATTTATGATTATGTGCTTCCATGCTCATTTAAAAATCCTCACGGTTATGCATGTATGGAACGCATATCAAAATTAATTAATTAAATAGACAAGTTGATTCTAATCCCATTTAAAAGTCCTCACGGTTATGCGTGATTAGAAGATACTTGATTTCGTTTTTTTTTAAAAAAAATTGTGAATACTACTAATCTCATTTAAAAGTCCTAACGGTTATGCATGGTTAGTAGAGATTCAAATTTCCTGAAATAAATATACCACAAATAGACAGAATTGTATGATTTTTGATGATTTTTTTTATCCCCATCACTTCTGAAAGTGGAATATGCGCTTGACAAGGGTAATTATGATTTTTGTTTGATTTTTATTGAAATTTGATATTTATATTTAATTGAGTTAAATGTTTGATTCATGTCGATCACTTCATCCCTATTTTATAACACTATTATTCTTTTGCTGATAACAAAAGGGGGAGAGAAAAGTTAAGATTTTGTCGAATAGAATCAAGCAAAGGTCAAATAATTTTCACTGTGCATATAGGCTCATTTATGTATTTCTATGCATATATGTAGGGGGAGTATTGTGTAGATAGGGAGCATTCAAATAGGGGGAGCAAATTGAAATTATCAAATAACATTTGATATATTCAAAATCTTAAATATATGTTTGTTATCATCAAAAGGGGGAGATTGTTGAATATGCGCCTTGCGCTATATGATTTTTGTTTGATGATAATAAACATATATACATTCATTTAAATATATTTGGTAATGTACTATTTTATTTTTAAATAAATATTTGTTGAATAAAATTAAATTACACAGAATTCGAATTTGAATTCAAACAGATCAAGTTAAACAGATTTTGAATTCAAACAGAGATTTTTATTCAAACAAATATTTATTACAACTTTGATAGTACAATTTCAAGCTCTCACTATACATATACAATTTTGACTACAATACATGACATTTCACATTTACATCAAAACCTTACTACATATCACTCACACTCATATTTTTGTCTTCAACTATAATCCAGTTTGAATCCAGCATCTGAGTAATCTGCAAAAATATTTTCAAACACAGTAAAATTGAAAGAGAAATATTTTTGAAATTTGAAAGAAACGATGATTTTGAAAACATTGTTTGCCTCAGTTATTTGGGTTGTTCGTCATCATTTTTTGACTGTGCAATATCTGTGCATATCAGTATTTTTATCAGGGACAGGTAACTATGAGTGGCTGCAGTACACACGTGTATATTCGTATACGTGTGCACTGCCTCGCCAACTCGTGTGCACAGCTTCAACCAGAAATTCAAAGCAACAGTCAACTGGCCAAGGCTACAAATACAAACAGCAGCATACAAGATTGCCACCAACAACAACATGAATACTGCAACAACAATTTTGCACTGACTCAAAGCACCACTGACATGAATACTGCAACAACAATTTAGCACTGACTCAAAGCACCACTGACCAGAATAATGCAACAACACAGTCAACAAGGCAACAATGAAAATGAACTTCACAATGAACTAACAGGTCAGAGGTGAAATGGAATGCTGAAGTGTTGAAGTGCATACAAACAACTGCAACACTGCATACAATATGGTGCAGAACAAAATGCCATCAAGAATTGATGCAATGACCAAGAAATGATACAAGACTTCAAATATGCAATGCTCAATATCACTACAAACTGCAGTAAACAGCAAAAATGATCAAATATACACAAATGCAGTCCAAAAGACCAAAGTACAACATCAGTAACCAACACATGAAGATCAACAACAAACCCAAATGCACATGTCAACATCAAGTCTCAAGTGATACAAATATCAAGAATCAGTGCAACAGAAAGTGGTGTAAATACAACTCGAAGTAATGCTCAGGTTCAATCACTAAATACACAGCAGTTCATACAAAGAAGCCATGGTCAATGCAAAGCAAAAGTGAAGATACAGTGAAATTCTACAAGTCAAGGCCAAGCATGATGCAGTGGTGATGCAATGCATACAACAAAAGAAGCAGTGCCAAGAATACATGTACTCAAGGCAAAATGCACAAGTGAAAACCAAAATGACATGGCAGTTTTTTTTTAACAAGAAAAACAGTGACATACTGCAACAACCAAAGCCTTGACTACAAGAACATCACAAGTAAATCGATACAGCACTGACTCAAATGCTCAACTACAAGACATGGCAACTGCACAGCCCAATGAACAAGACACAACAAATTTCAACAGTGCAGTGAAATGCAGTGGTATGCAGCAGAGAAAATGTAAAAAGCAATGGTGATGATCGAAGCTAATACAGAGTAGTGGATTCACATACCCAAAATCAACAGTTGAAAATATACGAAATTGACAAAGTCAAATATCTCAAATCACGAAATCAATTCAAAGCCGTGTGAATCAAGTTACTACAAATACGAAATTGACAAAGTCAGATTAATCCTCAGCATCAAAGCGTAATCGAACGGCAAAACAAGAATTTTTGCAGCAATCAGTCGAACGCAAAAATAGGAAATCAAATCCTATTAAAACCCTAATCATCATCGGCATTTAGATTCGATCGAGTTCAAGTATCAATTTAGAAAAGCAAAAGGAGACAGTACATACCGAATTCACAAGCATCAAACTCGATCGAGCAACTGCAAGCAAGCTAGGGCAACCAATCACAGATTGATTGAAGAAACCGAAGCCCTAATTGCAACAAAGAGCCGAAGCCCTAACTGGATCAAAAGGGAACGAAGCCCTAATCAGAACGAAGCCCTAATCAGAACGAAGCCGCCATTATTTCTCACGAACGAAGACAAAAAGAGGATCGGGTGAAATAAGGTAGTGGGCCGGACTTAAAAAACAAAAGGGGTTTTTGTTTAATTATAGGGTTTTATTTTTATTAATAATTAGTTTAGGGTTATTTTATATTGTTTTTAATTATTGTTTTTATTTTACGAATCAAAGAGTTTAGGTAAATCACCACCTAGGTTTTAGGTTGTGTCTGATTGTCTATTTAGAGTTAGTTCAGTAAGCAGGGGTTGCGAGTTTGCAAAAACTCTATAGGCGGTAGCAGGGTTTGCAAGTCTGTTAGAGTGTTTGTAAGCGTGATACTGTTTAATTCTAATAGAAATCTGGGAATGCAGCAGTAGGCAGGGGTTGCCGAAGCTGGGTAAATCTTGTGTGTGATTTACTTTTCAGTATATTTATTTCTGCAGTTTATTTTTGTGTTTAAATCAAGAAAATTTGCTATAACCCTATTCACCCCTCCCCCCTCTAGGGTTAATTTAGATCCTACACGAGGTTGTGGGGTGTTTGTCTCGGGTTGGGTTGGGAGGTGATTTGCGGTTAAGTCTGTAATGATGATTAGTGTAAATTCGACTTGTGTTTGAATAATGGAAGTAAGCATTATAGTGTAGACAAGTTTATAAAGGAAAACAAGTTCAAACATGTTACTTTGAATTAAATATAAATCAAACTTTAAAAAAAAATATTAACCGAAGTTATTTAAAAATTTACATTTGTTTTAAAATGATTCTTTCAAGGTAATTAACTTCATTTAATTTGAATGTTAATTTTAAAGGGAACGTTTGAATTTAAAATATTATTCTAGGTTCCTAAGTAAATTGTTAAGTAATGTTTAATAACATAGTTTTACAAATTATTTTAAAATAAATAAGTTCAAATTGGATAATTTAAAGTGTTTTAAATTTCCAATTTGATTTCTAAATGTTTTGTTTTCAAATAAGGGTAAGGTTAAAATGTTGTAACCAATAAAATAGATTGTTTTTAAGGTTATTAAAATTTAATAAATGCAAATTATTAAATTATGATGATTAAGATTAAAATTGTGAGAATTTAAGAATACGTAATTATTTAGATTTGTTAATAAGTAAAGTTTAATTAAGAATAATGTTTTCTTAATTAATTAAGAATTTTTAAATATAATTTGTTAATTAATTAATTATTTAATTAATTTTAAATAATTAGTTAATTGTTTATTTAATTTTAATAATCACTTAATTATGGATTAATTAAGTATAATTGCTTAATAAAGAAATTAATGATGAATTGTTGAATGTAATTAAGAAAGTTAATTACTTATGGAAGTAATTAATGGAAAATACTCATGGGAGTAATTAAGTTGAAGTGATTATGGGGTAATCACTTGTTGTTATCAATTAAAGAATTGATTAATTTAATTGTTTTAAAGTTAATTAATTATGAAGTGATTAATTAATTAAAGAATTATTTAATGATGGAATTAATTATTTGTTAAATAATTAATTAAGAGATTAATTAAGATTTCTTAATGAAAGTAATTAGAGATAATTACTTATTAAGAGTTAATTACTTAATTATTGTAGTTAATTAATTAATGTGATTAATTAATTAATAAATGAGATTAATTTAAGATTAATCACTAAGGGTAATTAATTAAATTGTAATTAATTAATAAAGTAATTATTTAAGGATTTATTTATTAATGTAATTATTTAATAATTACTTAATGAAGTAATTAAAGATTAATTAATTAGAATAATTAATCAAAGACTTATATAATTAATTAATAAGTTAATTAGTTAAGATAAGTAATTACAAATTGTTAATTACTAATTATGATTAATGAGTTGATTAATTATAAGTTAATTAGTTAATAAATTAAGGTAATTATTAAATTAATAAGGGTCATTAATTAGTGTGATTAATGATATTAATCAAGGTTGATTAATATAAGTGATTAATTTAAATGTGATTAATTAATTGTAATTAATTAAGAATTAATGTAATTAATTATAGTTAATTAATTAATGAATGATCATTAATTTTTGTAATTAATGATAGTAATTAAAGGGTTAATTACTGAATATGGCTAAGGACAATTACTTAAATGTAATTGAATTTAATTAATCATGGGAGATTAATTAAGGAAATCATTAGAGATGATTAATTTATTTTATTTGGAATAATAAATAATGAAGAAGGATTTAAGTAATCCAAGTGATTAAGAGTTAATCAATTCTGTTATGAATGAATGATTGATCTTGGATGGTTGATATTGGATGTTTGATTAATATGGGTTGATTGATTAATATGAGTTAATTAGTTAATATTGGATGATCAATATTTTGGTGATGCTATTGGATGTTTGATTTTGGTTGATATTGGTTGATACTGGATATCTCTGTTATGTGATATGCTGTTTTGTGAAGATGAATGTTGTTATGAATTATCTATTGTGATAATGTGATTCATCTATTGTTTATATAATCCTGAATATAAGTTAAACTGTTTAAACCCTTAAGTATAACTTGGACATTTAAAACGGCGTTTGGTTTCGGTGAGATCGGGATCGGATTTCCATATTTGAAATCCGAAAACCACATCGATTCCAATTAAACGTTAGGTCGTTAATCCAAGTAGAGCAAGTGAAGACTCGAGGTGTAAGGGCTATACGTCAGTATAACTCTGTGGGTGATTCCGTAATGAGTCGACGGAATAGTACTTATAGATTCGAGATCGCGGATCAGAGTGCAAGGGCTATGGTTGTTGACTCTGAGGGTGATTCCAATAATGAGTGCAACGAGATAGTGCCTTCGGTTTTGTTCGAACCCGGAACGAACTTGTATGGATTGAATGCTTTCAGAACATCGTCAGATGGACGATGAGCATTCTAAGATAGATATTTTCTATAAAGGTAATCGTAACCTCAAGCCTCATCAACCGGGAATGGCTAAAACAGGGGAGGTGCAGCAAGGCTTCGTGGGTAACCCCCACTTGAGAGCGAGATTTACCCCTGTCTAGAGGTCCCTTTCTATTTCGGCTTAGTGTGTGGTTGGTCGCGCCAACTACGGGGTGGTCTTGTTCGGGACTGTCCAGTAAGGGATGGTTCCGGCCTTGTGTTGCAGGGGAGTGGGAGTACTCCTCGGTACGTTGATCTAGGCCACGTACTATGACGGGCGGTACCCCAGTAGCCCTGCCATTGATGGAAACCCATTCTTCCTACGAGACCCTACGGTTTTGATTGTATTACCCACTTTTGTCGCTAGTAGCTGGAATTTAATCATGTAACAATTTCGGCTATTTCTTATTTACTTGAAAACCCTAGACACTATTATAGTATCACTGGATTTCCTATCAAATGTTTTGGTTAGCGTAAGGTAAAAACTTTTCCATGTTTATGTGTGGGAAGTCTTACGCGATACCTTTTCTTTTCAAAGGTTTTTCTAAAGTTAAGAAATTTTAAACCGTTTACTCACACCAGACCCCTGTCTGACCCGAGTGTTTATTTTCTGTTTTATTAAACTCTTGGGTACTCATATTATGTATGAGTAGTCAAGTGGATCAGGTTAGCTTGACGAATTCTGGAGGAGATATGGAGCAGGAGGCTTCAATGTGTAAATATATTATGGTTCCGCTGTGTTTGTTTAGTATCTGTTTCTGTTGTACTTGAATTATATAGTTAGACAGAAGTTTATAACTGTCTAATCTGTATTGTTTATTGTGTACTCTGATGTAATGAGATACTATGTAATATTTTATGTTAATTATTATATTTTATTCGTTCCGCTGTGAGTTCTCTGATGTTGTTTTGTGTTCTTCTTTCTCTTTCTTTTCTTCTTCTATCCCTTTCTTCCTTCAAGATGATACGATTTCCTGGAGATAGGAAGTCGGGTCGTCGCAGCCCATCATATAAGGATCCATCAAACTATTTACCATGTAGTAATATACGCTATTATAATAGTATCTAGAAGTAAAGTAAACTTACTTTAAAATAGCGTTAAGGAGTTACCCATATCCCTCTTAACACTTAAATAGTCCTAGTAGTCTATCCAGTATCATAGTCCCTCTTGATCTGGAAGCCACTAAAGGATACTCCATAGGCTACGGCACAAAACCAAAATCGTACAAGGTGCACTAGGGTAGGTGACATGGCACAACTAGGCAATGCCAGGTAGATATAACAATTGCACTTCCGAACCGGTGGTAACGTGTGGCAGCTACTACTGCCCACCTCGAGCCATACTCCCAAAAATCAAAGCTGCACCCAATCGATCACAAAGTAGAATGGTATCGAAGAAGTGTGTCCGATAAGAGGAGCGACCTCATTAGCCCATCGATTGCTCCTATTTTAGCCTCCTTATGCCAACTCACAGGAGTCGGGTCCACATATATACCTCAATAGGACGTCGCCACCATCCTACTTCATTCTGGAATCTCCACCGCGTACATGGTTGTTAAATTGGTTTTCAGTATCAATAGAGAGTATGCCCATATCCGATCCCGTTTTCTTTAACCACCCAATGTTATTATAACCCATGGATATTTATTTCAAAATCATTTATATTTTAAAACCAAAATATCATATCCATTTCAAAACTAAATACTATATTATTCCGTTTCAAAACCAAATCAATATATCATTTCCATCAAACACCAAAGTAATAATATATCATTTAAATTCCAAAACCAAATCAATATATCCTTTAAATAAAACCCAAATTTCCAAATCATTGAATATTTCCTTCAATTTATTAAACTTGAAATATTCCTTTAAATCATATTAAACCAAACCACTTTATGAAGTCATATTCTTAAATCTTCAATTTCAATAAGTTTCAAATTAATATATTTAAAGACAATTCTTAACTAAATACAATTTCAAATAAATTTCATTTCCAAATCCATAGTATTTTCTAAATTATAACAACTATGAAACCAAACACTTTGAAACCATAATACTTTGAAATCATAAAAAATTAAAAATGTTATCATTTGGAAATCATACTACTTAAAATCATAACACTTTGGAAATGTTATTCTTTTGAAAATCATAATACTTAGAAAATCATAACACCTTTAAAAAATGATCTTCATTTAAACCATTTAAATTCAATGTCAAATAATATTCATTTCAAAGCTGTAACATTTCTAAATTCATTCATTCAATTATAAAATTTCCAAACCATTGTAAATTTCAGCTACAACGTCACCTATAAAATGTTACGGTAGGTATAGTAATATTTCAAAAACATTGTCAAATATAGAAACAGCAGCACTTATAAAGTACTACAGTTGGTATTTTAGTATTTCAAAATAGCTCAATTTCATAAACAACAGCACTTATAGGTGTTACAGTAGGTATTAGTTTTTCAAAATAGTTCAGTTTCAGAAACAACAGCACTTATAAAACGCTATTATAGATATATTGGTAATTTCAAAATAGTTCAAATTGAGAAACAACAGCACTTATAAAGTGCTGTAATAGGTATTTAGTTATTTCAGAACATAGTTAAATTTCAGAAATGATAGCAGTTAGCAAATGTTATCTTAAAACCACAGCATTTTGAAAATGCTACCAATAATAATTCCAGATTTATTATAACATTTCAGAAACATTAAAATTTCAATTTTTGCCATCTTAACCTTATAAAACCATATTTCCCACTTTAGAAAATATTCATTTGGATATCATGTAATTTATGATTTAAATAAAATAATGTTTTATAACAAATATCCAATTTAAACCATAATTCATTTACTATGTCAAAAGTACCTTATTTTACTTAACTTTTTATTTTAACAAATTAATTAACACTTTATTTTTAAAATACCCATTTCACAAATAAGATATTTTTTATCACCAAATAAAAATTAAAACTTTCATTTGAAAACTAAATTTTCAATTATCAAGTTAAGTCCTTATTTAAATACATTTTAACCATTTACTTATACATTTTAACTTATAGAAAATCACTATAAACTTTATTATACAAGACATGTCCATTTTATAAAATAAAATTCATTACCATTACTATATTAGATTTAAAATTCCATATTAAACCAAATTTAATAATTAAGTTATTTATCATAAATACAATCTTTAAATTAAACTTAAAACCAATAATTGACTTATAAATTTTTAACTTATAGAAAATCAATACATCTTTATATTTTGAATCATTAAATCAAATTTTAAGTTTTTTTTTTGTATATTAAAATCAAAATGCTTAATAATTTATAGGAAAATATTATTTTTAAATTAACCATTGGCCTGTATAATATTTTCTAACCTAGGTCAAGTTATACGGATATGTATCATTTCAATCAGCAATTTAAAAAGAAAAATCCAGGTTCTATCATTTCAAACCCGCAATCCCAAGTCAAATCGAATACAATAAAAAATCGCTCGAGCCTATCATTTCAGCTCATAACAATTTTTCCTTATTCTAATGTCGGTTTGGGCATGTATCATTTCAACCCATAGTGATTCTACACTAACAGGGAGCTTACAGTGATGAGAACAGAAATTAAAATAACAATATATCATATAATATCATATTAGGTGATGTAATAGGTATACACACAGGTTATACATCATATAATCATATCACAGCCATATATGAACATAGCATAACAATTTTACACATTTACTTGTCATCATTTCACAATTATATAAGTACGGATGTCGAGAGTGATAAACTCATCTCCTTGAAGCTAGAAATGTAAATTCAAGACACAAATCCAAACTCCACAAAGCATGAAAAGGCACGACTAGATTTTAAGTGGATGAAGAGTCAAGATCCAACTCTTGTACATAAAAAAATACACAAACATAAATATATAATTTTCAACACAAAGATTGGAATTTAAAACAATGGAAAAACATAAGAATTAAGATGACATAACCTTACTTTCATCAACAAGTGGTTCAGCCATGGTCACAATAAGCTAGACCATCATCATATGGCTTGGCCATGATGGGTTTTATGCAAGTATGCTCGGCTATAGTAGGAAAAAGGCACGACTATGGGTGTGGAATATGAAGAGATGCAAGTTACAAGTGAAGGAAGGTAAAAGAATATGGCACATGAAAGGTCAAATGAACAATGGGCTCGACCCTAAGGCAAACATGGCTCGGCCATAGTGTGGTCTTGGTCATAAGGCACGGCAAGAGAGTGTTTTGGTCACGGTTAGGAGTGGAGATGGTGTGGAGTTGGGTGAAGGACGAGGCAAGAGGAATGGAAGTGGTGAAATATGTGGCTCGGCTAGGCTTTTCATCAAAGTTTGGTGATATATTACATCTTGGTGGTCACAGCTTTGGTTTAGTGGTGATGTGGAGGTTGTATGGTCGGTCATGGTGGTGGTGGAAAGGGAATGTGGTCGGCTAGAAGGTCGTGAAGACCGAGCATAACATAAGAGAAAAAAACAAAAGAAAGGAGAAAAAGAAAAGAGAAGGGAGGAAGCCATGGAAAAAGAACTTGTATATTTTTTTTCCAGGAGATGAGAAATGAAAAGAGAATGAAATGGGAAACATATGGTACGTGAAAAATGAAGTATGGTGGACGGCTATGAGATGGCGAACGGCTAGAAAGAAATGAATGCTAGGAAAACAAAAGGGCAACAGTTAAAGAAAAGAAACCGAAGTCTCTTTAAATTTCCTAGCCTATTTTAAAAATAAAAATCCAATAAATAAAATCAAAGTCTAAATAAAATAAAATAGAAAATGAAATAGAGAAAATATAAAATAGAAAATAAACCAAATACTGAAAATACTTGCGTGTAAAACATTGTATTTTATCAAATTTAAGGAGTATAAAACAAAATTTAATGAAACAAAAAGCAGAATGGATATCAGAATCATATTCTGCTTCAAAGAAAAAAAATTTGAAATTAAAAATTCAAATTAAAAAATTACAACCGAAAGTCAAACTGTGACCAAGGTTGAGCAAAATATAAATTGCAGAAAGTCATTATTTTATTGTATTTGAAAAATAAATTTCAAACAAATTCCAAACTTACATTGGAAAATTCTAAAAATTCACTTTTAAATGATTTAAAAATCAAGGTTTTCAAATAAAAATATTTTCAAAATTATGGGTTGTTACAATCCCTATCCACCGACGGTTTACCACTATTTTATATGCAAACTATACAGCAATGCTTAAAAACACGTTAAGGGGATCAATGTAAAGTCTTATTGCTACATTGATATTTATTTTATTGATTAGACATTATATATGTAGCGTATTGTGCTACATATATATGTGTGTGTGTGTGTGTGTGTGTGTGTGTGTGTGTGTGTGTGTGTGTATATATATATTTTGACGGCTTTTTAAGAGATGGAAAATCCTGTAACATCTCTTGAGTTATTGCACACACGTTATATACCAGATAAGAGATGTAAAACCCCGTAAATATCTTTGACGCCATGGCACTCATGTTATATGGATATCGCTTTGACTCACATAATAATATTTAGTCCTGAATCGAGTGTTTTGTCTTTTCATTACGCTTGGGTCGGCCCTGATTTTTTCAGCGCATTGAAGATTATTATGAAGGACGAAGATGAAGATTTGGTATATTATTATTATTATCCCCGCATCATGTTATATGCTGCATTACTTTATTTATCCTTGATGTATATATAACTCTAATAAATGTTGTATAAATTATAATCAAATGTATAATATAAACAGCTCCATGAACTGTTTATTTGATTATTATATTTTATCGTTCTGCTACGAGATTCTATGTTTGTTTTCTTCCTTTTTCTTATTTTCCTTAATTAACCCCATTGATCATCTATGTTTGGATTGTTTAAGTCTGATATGTGTTGTAACGGCCTGTCTTTTCCGACCTTTTAAGCAGACATACATGATAGACTCAAACCATTAAAAAAGAGGGATTGTTATGGGGTAAATAAGAAAAAGAGAAAGAAATAAAACAATTATGCAATCTCGCAGCAGAATGACAAAATATAATAATCAAATAACAGTTCATGAAGCCATTTTACAAATACATTTGATTATTCTTTACACCATAAATACCAGAGTTACATAAACAAGAATAAATAATTAAATGCAGCAGAACAACATGATGCAGCGGAATATAATAAATAATACTAGTACAATTCTTCGTCTTCGTTTACGTCCTTCAGAAATAAGATCTTCAACCCTGAAATGCTCAGGCTGACCTGAGCGAATTGAAAAGACAAAACACTCGAGTCAGAACTAAAAAATCTTGTGTAGTTAAATCAATGGTAATTATGAGTACAACGACGTCGAAGATGTTTATGGGGTTTGACATCTATTATCCACTGTCTAACGTGGGTGTAGTAACTTAAGAGATGTTCGGGATTCACATCTCTTAAGGATCAGTTGAACTATCTACTATGTAGTACAATATGCTATTATAATAGTGTCTATAGTAAAGTATTTAAATAGTGTTAGGGCGTTAACCATATCCCCTTTAACTCATTTTATATAATGCCGTAGTCTATACAGATACTGTAAACACCACTCACAAGTGGGCTATCAGGAGCACTCCATAGGTACGATACAAAACAGACTCATAGAAGGCTCGATAAGGCATGAGTCACAACGCACGAGGAAATGCCAGGGAAGATATACCATTTGCATATCCGGACTGGTGGTAACGCTTAGCAGCTACTACCGCCCACCTCAGAACACACTCCCAAATCAAAATCAAGGGTGGCCACCAAATAAAATCACGAAGTCAGAATATAATATCTAAGAAGTGTGCCTGATAGAAAGAATGACCTCACTTGCCCCGGCGTGGCTCCTGATTTCAGCTGCATCAAGCTGACTCACGGGAGTCAGGGTCACGTAAATACCCCATATAAGAATCGTTCACCAAACGTCCTACTTCATTTTTGGAATCTCCACCATGTACACAGTTGTTAAAGTGGTTTTTGGTATTGGCAGAGAGTATTACAATATCCGATCCTGGTCTCTTTAACAACCAATCGCTTATTTCACAACGGATGGTTCTTTTACATTTCCAAAGTCAATTCACAATTTATATCAAAATATCATATTCTCAAAACCATTTTACTTGCAAAATCATATTCACTTTCAAAAATCCTATTTTTTTATAGTAAAATCGTCATTCAAAAACTTCATATTCAAATCAAATATGTAATTTAAATCCCAACTTAGGTTATAATATCATGTAACCATATGCACTTTAAAATCAAGGATTTAAAATATAAACAGTCTAATTATTTAATTGAAATTTAGAAAAATAGTTCAGATAGTTATAAATAGTTTTAAATAGTTACAAATAGTTAAAATACTCTAAAATAATTTAAAATAGATCTAAAATAGTTTTAACTTGGTTTAAGATAGTTGAATAGATTTCAAATAGATTTAAACATAATTAAAATAGATTAAATAGCTTTAAAATAGATTAATTAGATTGAAATTAAATTAAATGGTTAAATTAGTTTAAAGTAAATTAAATTGCTTTAAAAATAGGTTAAAATAATTTATATACTTAATATAGTCTAAAATAGTTTAAAAATTTTGAAATCTTAATAATTAGAAATTTTAAATAATATTTTTTTCAAAATAGTTTATGTTAAATATGAATTTGGGACTTATATAAATTTAACTATTTATTTTATTTCAACATATCTGGACCATTTCACATTGCCAAATCGCAAAACCCAATTTCTATCTTTTAATTCAACTCACAATAAAATTATTAGATTTTATATATCTTCCAAACCATGTTTGAAGTATCAATTTAAATCACTCACATTTCAATATATTTCAAATTTATATTTCAAACAATTTCAATAACTCAATTCCATTTAATTCCATTTATACTTCGAAATTCAACTTAAAATTATAAATCAAATTTCTTTAAACAGTTCCTCTAGCCACTTCAAATTTCAACATAACTTGATTTTCAATAAAAATTCAATTTTTATAAAAAAGTTTATATCAAAATATCATTCAATTAAATTCAAAAATTAAGGATTAAAATCATTTAATTAACCAACCCAGTGTTCGTATATAATTCTCCACCCTAGGGTCAAGTGATATGGATATTTATCATTTCAATCTGCAATTTAAAATTTTATAGTTATATAACATTTCAAACCATAATCCTGAATTAAATATTAAAATCCATACAATCGCTCGATTCTATCATTTCAACCCATAATGATTTTTTCCTAATCTATAGATCGTTCGGGTATGTATCATTTCAACCATAGGTGAACTTGCAATATTATAACAATATAAAATGCAACATCCAGTCATCCAATATCAACAAACTAGACAAACATCACAATCATCATCCAAATCTATCAATGACATCAATAGATAACTATTAATCAATGCAGGTATTAAATTGACAATTAAAAATTCAATATTTAATTAAACGATAATTAAATGCAATAAAAATCAAATTTAACCAGGATAACAATTTATATATACCAAACATCGAACAATAAATTTTTAATCACACCATAAATTAAATTTAACAAACATAAGAAATTTTAGAAGTTGTGAGTGGGTTAAAACACTCACCTTTGGATTTAAATCGAATTAAAATCCAATTTAAGCCCAAAGTTCAAACAGTCTTAGAATTCGTCCAAACTCGCATCAAAATGTCCAGAATTTAAATACGAT
Source organism: Allium cepa (assembly GCA_030765085.1). Lineage (NCBI taxonomy): Eukaryota > Viridiplantae > Streptophyta > Magnoliopsida > Asparagales > Amaryllidaceae > Allium > Allium cepa. Next base: position 336,834,956 of record CM060932.1, on the reverse strand, counting down.
CCCAACGGAATGAACCGCGCATGAATCAAACCTCGAATGTAAAAGTTATGCGTGTTAGAACATTTGAAAAAAAATTTAACTTTGAAAAAAATAAATTAAAATAAACAAATCCACCTCAGCACCATACCCTAGCTCTCACGCACCAGCTTCGAAAGCACGAAACCCTACCCAATACAGCCGCTGTAACGTCCCGCCTTTTCGCACGGTATAAATCGACACACGTTCCAATTCAAACCATACGGATGGGCGGATTGTTATGGGGTAAATAAGAAAAAAAAAGAAATAAAAGGAAAATAAAATCTCACAGCAGAAGGATAAAATATAATAACAAAATATATAGTTCATAAAACTGTTTACAAAACATTTGATTTTTCTTTATACAATTAAATATCAGAGTTCACATACCAATAATATCAATGCAGCGGAATTAAATAGTGTAGTGGGATAATATAGTAGATAGTAATACCACGAATCTTCGTCTTCGTTCTTCAGAATAAAATCTTCAAACCCTGAAATGCTCGGACTGACTCGAGCGAATTGAAAAGACAAAACACTCGAGTCAGAACTAAAAGATCTTATGTAAGTTAAATTAACAGAAATAAATATGAGTGCAGTAACTCGAGATGCTCGGGATTTACATCTCTTAAGGATTCGTTAAACTATTTACTATGTAGTATATTGCGCTATTATAATAGTGTCTAATTGTAAAATAAACTTACTTTTTTCTTAGCATTAAGGGGTTACCCATATAGCCCTTAACACGTAATAGTCCCAGTAGTCCATCCAATATCATAGTCCCTCCTGATCGGGAAGCCACCAGAGGATACCACACGGGCTACGGGAGAAATCCAAACTCGTACAAGGCACGATAGGGTAGGTGACACGGCACAACTAGGCAATGCCAGGGTAGATATACCAATTACGCATCCGGGCTGGTGGAAACGCGCAGCGCGTAGCTACCGCCCACCTCGAACAAACTCCCCAAAATCATAAATAAAGGTGGCCACCGAATCAATCCAAAGTCAAAGTATAGTATCGAACAGGAGTGTCCGATCAGAGGAATGACCTCATTGGCCCAAGATTCGCTCCTGTTTTTGCCACCTTATGCCAACTCATAGGAGTCGGGTCCACGTATTTACCTCAAAGGAAACGCCGCCACCATCCTACTTCATTTTGGAATCTACACCGCGTACACGGTTGTTAAAGTGGTTTTCGGAGTTGGCAGAGAGTATGACAACTTCCGATCCCGGTCTCTTCAACAACCAAACGTTATTATAGCACCGTGGTCTTTAAAATAGTTTATACTTTAAAAATCAGAATATAATTATCCATTTCAAAACCCATAAATATGATATCATTTCCATTTAAAACCCAAATAAATATGATATCATTTTATTTCAAATATATTTCTTTTCTAAAATCGTGCTACTTTTAAAATTTATAATAACTCGAAACCAAATATTTGAATTTTAACTTTCAACATAATACTTCGAAATCCATAGTTTTAAAACCATAACTTTCAAACTTAAATGGTTTGGATATTTAACAGTATATAAAATAAAACAGTTGAATTTAAAATTTCTTTAAAAGTGAATAATTTCCACACCTTCACATTTTTATTCACTTTAAATTCAATCTAAACCCATAACTTTTAGATTCACTTTCAGTTTAATTGAAACATCTTGATTTCAATATTTCAAAACTTCGAGAATTTAATGAATTTCAAAACTAAGGTTGGAAATTCCAAAACAACAATTCATTTTCCTATTATTTAGTTTGAAAAGTTTATATGATAAATCCATAACCATTTAAAATAAACTAAATTTATTAACACTAAAATTTCCTTTCATTTATTTATACTAGAATTATTTATTAAATCCAGTTATAAATATCATACCTTTAAAATTTCCAATTTTTAATAAGTTTACATCAACTTATGGAGTTAAATTTTCAAATAAGCTCAATTCCAATTAAATCTCCAGTTTATCTTTCAATATTAATTTATTTGAATCATTTATAACTCTATATATATACAGGAACTTAAACTCATACTAAATCGTATAATATAAATTATCAAATGCCATTTTCAACTTATTCATTTTATTTAGCAGATTTATATATAGCTTAAATTCAACAATTTAACTTTGTATGTATATATTCAAAATATATTTATATCATATCCAAATTTAAATTTATTAAACCGTATCATATCCAAACCGTAAAAATCATTTCATAATATATATATATATATACACCATGGTGCCTGTATATAATTTTCTATCCTATGGTCAAATGATACAGATATTTATCATTTCAATCCGCAAGTTAAAAATAAAAGTTGCAGTTGTATAGCATTTCAAACCGCAAATCCCGAATGAATGAAAATGCATAATAACTTGCAGTTTATAAAATATAGAACACATCATCCACTCACCCAATATCAATCATCAAACAATTTATTTCAATCATCATCAATTTAACCAATCATCAATATAGAGCATATAAAATATAATAGGTAATAAATAACAGTTATTAACTAACAGTTTATATTCAATAATAAATTTAATGACTGTTTAACTAGCATTTTATATGCAAATAAATAAATTTTAACTGTCAAATTATATGCAATAATAAAATTAATTAACAGTTAAATTAAATAAATGTGATTTATCTGAGATAATGAATAAAACACGCCAAATAGTCATAAATAAATTTCTACTCATATCTGAAGTCAATTTAATAAACATAAGAAATCTTAGAAGTTGTGAGTGGGTTAAAACACTCACCTTTTGAATTTAAATCGAATTCAAATCCGATTTAAACCCGAAAATTCGACGGTCTCCAAATCCAACCAAACCAGCGTCAAAGTCTTTGGAATTTAAATACGATTCTAACAAAAAAAAATTCGCGTGAAACGGATAAAGTATGAGAAAGTTATTAAGATTAAACGAGTTGAAATCAAATTAAATTAAAAATAAAAACAAAATAACCTAACCCTACAGAACCGGCCACGTCAACTCTCCCATCTGCACGTGTTTTCAACCGAACTCCCAGGCCATCACACAATTTTCGAACCCAATCACCGCCTTTGACCACGGCTTTGACCTCGTTTTCTCCGCTCTACGCGCCGCCGTTGTCCATGCCGATCATCACCTACATGCCCCCTCGACGAGCCGCTTCTATCCCTACCCACGCGGCCTGCCATCGTGGCCCCCAGAGCCGGCCGCCACCCCCATCTAAAACCCTAGTTGAATTATTGATGCAAATCTATCCGTTGATCTACGAGTGAACACCATGGATGAGAAGTACTCGCCAATCTCTACGTGATGGTATCCTAGATTTAACGATCGGACGACGATCAAAACCCACCATTTAACGGTCGAGAATAAACAGCAAAATTCTGAGCAAACGATAGCTCCAATCGAGAAACAAATTGCAGATCTGAGTTGCGCTCGTCAAAAACTTCAACATATAATTTTTTGAAATTTTTCTAAGGTGATTGAATTTTCAGCTTTTGATTTGATTTTTGAAATTTGAACATGGATCTAGGGTTAGCAGCCATGGCGAAGAGGAGGAGCTGGGGAGATGAACGTACAGCAAATGAGAATAGATGGAGGTAGGGTTTATAACTGAGTTTATATAGGTAGGTTAGAGATTTGAATAGACGGATCCGATAAACAAACGTGCTGAACGATAATTGGCCCAAAATGCCCGTTCTGACCCCTTAACGAAATTGGGTAAACCCATATATCGAAATAGGTATTTTAAAATATTCTGAACGCGATGAAAAAAGTTTCAAGTCCAAATTCCATCGTATGGAGAAGTTATGCTGAAAAAATATTTTCATATTGATTTCAAATTGATTTCAATTAAATCGATTTCAAGGCGTTTCGCGTTCGTACGATCAAACGGCAAGTCCGATCGCTATAAAACTTGAAACCTTACAATAATTCACCGTTACGGATCCGATGAAACTGGTTTCGTCGAAATCCGAGTCCGTGACAAAATGGCTATTTTTATATTAATTAAATAAATTAAAATAAATAAACAAAAGCCAATTTTATATTTAGATTCTAAAATTGACTCATTTTATCACTTTTAAAAAATTCTTTATCATTTACAAAATTCCAACAAGTTTAGATGTCAAATTTAAAGAAAGTAATTTATAAATTTCAATATAAATCCTTAATTCATCCAATACCCAGATTATAAATAATATCCTAAAATTTCGTTTAGTTAAATAAATTAATTAGTATTCCATTCATTCCTGTCAAACAGATGGATTAAATATTGGATTCCAAATTATCACACAAATTTCTCACATTATCTTTATTTCAAATAACGAATTATTTAACTATATCCAATCTCATTTAATTGCAATTAAATTCAATTATTAGACTTTAAGTTTCCATATAAATAAAATCCTGATTCCCATTCTTAAATTCACTATTTATCATAATACCATCCTGGGTACCATTTATTTTAGTATATATATCCAGATACTTTAACATTTTCCAATTGTTTATCTTAATTGCATAACATTAAATTTATATTTATTGCAATGGTTTCTGATTTAATTGAACGAACTAAGTATATAACTCATAATAATTGTTGTAAAACTCTCAATCCCACATTTATAAGTTTGTTATTTCCACTCAAGTATTATAGATATTTACAGGTATAGGTTTTTATTCAATCATTATTTATTATATATTAATTAGATAAATTCACTATTTAAGTCCGTTTTAAATTTATTACCAAATACCCATTTACCTTTCCCATCAAATTTGAATTCCATTCAATTAATATAACAATCACTTTCCCATTCACACCTTATTATCAACCCACAATTATTGCAATTCATTATGTTATATTGATTTTATACAATTACCATTAACTTTACATTCAACTTCTATCCAATGTATATTTATTCATCAGTCAAATTCGATATTTACTTTTCTTTCCTTCTATTTGATAAATAACCTAGTATACATTTACATACATTCATTTCATTCCATTCATTTATGGGTATTGCATTGAAATTTAATTTATTAGCTAATACCAACATTATTACCATTAATTACAATTGGATTCCTAATTTTATTCAATATCCTGAATAAATAACATATATATTAATCAAATCCTTACATTTGTTTTTCTCATATTCCATTTAAAATCAAATCATAACATTTAAATGATTTTAATGAACTGGAATTTCATTCAAGTCGTAAATTATTAACTTGCAATAACATGATTCCTTAATTTATTCCAATTACTGTTTACACTCTTTTATTGCATTAAATCAATTTAATATTTTGATTAATTTCTCATATTAAATTTTATATCCAGGTAAGAATCCTTTTTCTACTTAATTCAATTTGGATTTTATTCAAATTTCTATAAATAGGTTTTAAGTCACCATTTACATAATTTATTTTAGCCTTCATTTTAACATTTATTTATCTCCTTTATTGTTTCTACTAAAATAAATTACAAAAATCCTATTAAATAAACAAATTAAATTGTCGAAATTTACGGGTCGTTACAGTTTTCGATGCTCATCCCTTGCCTCACGCCACATCCACGGTCGTACGCGACCTGTAACGATCCTGGTATTGAGTTAAATTTAAATTGGTAATTAATTTAATTTTTGAATTAATTTATGAATTTATTGGTGAATTAAATTGAAAATTTCCAGAATAAAAATATATATGTATATAAATTGATTTTAAATAGAATTTGGATTAAAAATTCAAAGATAAGTATTTTTAAAATAAATTGGATTTAAAAACTTTATATTTTGGAATTAATAGAATTTTTTTTCTAATTATAAGAATTAATAAAAAGTTTTAAATTATACATATCTTTTGGAAATTAATAAGAAAGCATATATATGTTTAAAATTGGTTTGTAAATTTATAAAATTAGATTTAATTAAAATATTTAAAATACTTTCTTTTATATACTTGAAAAAAAATATAGTTAGTATATATGCAAAGCCTTAATATGAATATATCTTTTGAAAGTATAAGTATAAGATTTGAAAATATAATGTATATGTAATTATAAAACTAGACAAGGGTTTAACATAAGATAGTGATTTATAAATTAAGCAACATATTTAAACAAAGGGTTAAAACATAAATCTATAAATTAATTAAAAATTAAGGGTTTAAACATAATTTTATCATATATGACAAATGTAAAATATATGAAACATGAGATTAACAAGTGTATAATGGATTTACAAGTGGAAAAATAAAAATTTCTCCTAATTTAGAAATCATATTAGCATGCATAAGGAAGAAAATGTAAACCGGATTTTATATATATCACTCTCCTCCTTTTCAAAAGTCTTTGTTAAAGTTCAAAGTAAATTACAAAACCCGAGAAATAAAATCAAAAAGAAAATGAAATCTAGAATATAAAGCATGAATTCTTTTCCAAAATTTGAAGCATAAGGCAACAAAATTCAACCTGGAAGCAAGCACTCTAGTACAAATCAGCATAAATCAGAAGAAATCAAGTACAGATTAAATCAAAACCAGCAACAGATCAACAAATCAATTTCAAAACATCAAGAACAAATGGAAATCAGAGTTCCAGATCAAAACAAAACGCCAATTTTCAAGGCTCTACTTCTCTGTCTTTACACACAGGTGAGAAAACTACCTTATAAAAGCTTGGAATCTGGTTCAATCTAGTTTTCATATGATGTTGATATGCTATGCCTGTGTATATGTGTATATATGCATTGAAAAGTGTGTGCATGTCGGTATGCTCCTTTAATTCCAGGTTTACAGCGTTTAAAAACCCGTTCACAAAAAAAATTATATCACCAAAAAGAATTAATGATAGGCTTTGATTTCTACACAAAATTTGATTATAAGACTATAATAAGAATTTATATTAAGTGAATTTATCAAAAAGATAAGATTTTAGAGGACATTGTTCAAACTGAAAAAAATCGATGATCGGGTTTTCAAGTATTGATTATAGAAATGAATTCGTAGTTCAAAATTATGATTTTTGAAAATCATTTTAGAATTTTTAAGTTTGTATATAAAGAGAAAATTTAAATTGATCAAAATCGCTTAAATCATCGATTTACGATGATCGACGACGTGTTGATCATCGAGGGTGGAACTGGGAGAAGCTGGAGCATTGGGGATCGTGGGAAAAATCATTGATGGATTTTTAGAGCACCGTGGTTAGGGAACGACGGTGATATAGGGTTTTAGACCCAGTTTTGTTCGCGAAGTTTAAAGGGGAAAAATCATCGTCAGTAATGGATCGAGCTTGACCAGTCCAAGGGGAATTGATTCGTGGAATGGTGATGTAGGTTCGGGTGAGTCGGCGATGGTTCTGATGGTCGGACGTGGAAGTTCAAGGTGATCATGGTAATCCATTTTTGATTCAAATGGTACCATGGATGCTCAATTTTGATTTCTAGATTTTTTAGGTATTCTGAGTGGCCGGATTGTTAAGGCAAATAATCATCGACATGCCGGCGATGGCATTGATGGTGGAAGTCACCACGATTACTGGTGCAGGTGCACACGGCGTCAGTATGCATCAGGTTTGGTTTGATGTTGAGAGGAAGAAGATGTATCGGGTTTGTGCTCAAGAATACTAGTTGATGGCTCAGGTTGGTGTTCGAAACGAATATGTGTGGGTTTAAAAAATTTAAATTAAAACAAAGTTAAAAAGAAAAAGGAAATAAGAAGGGGAGTCTGAGTTTTGGCTCAAGGAAATTGATATCTGACTCGGGTTAAAACCCAAAGTCGTTTTGGGGTATGTTGTAAACAGTTCTTGAATTTAAAATTTAACAAGTCTTCCAAATTTCAAATTTAAATCAAGTTTAAAAACACTTTCTTAATTAAGATTTTATACCAGTTTTGGTTAAATAGTTAAAGTTTGAAAATAATTATTTGTAAACAAATAGAGTTAAAGTGTTTTAATGCACACACACACACATATATATATATATATATATATCCTTTATTTTAAATGAACTCTTTATTCTATTTAATGAGATTTAAATGTTGAAATCAAGTGATCGGTTAAGATAAGAATTTATCTTGATCAATCAAGGACTTAATTTGATGTGTTAATAACAATTAATTTATGTGACTAATTAATCAAGTTAATTTATTTGAGGATGATTAATTAATTAAAGGTTAATTAATTAAAGTGATTAAGCAAGGGATAATTAACCAAAGTGATTTATTAATTAATGTAATTAATTAAAGGTTGATTAATTAATTAATGTTATTAATTAAAGATGATTAATTTATGATTAGAGGTTGACTAATTAAATGATTAAATGATAATTACTCAATGTAGTTAATTTGTGATTTATTAATATAAGGATAATCACTTATTGTAATTGATTTAGGGTAATTAATTAGTTAATGATAACTAATTAAGTATTAATCAGTTATTATAATTAATTAAGGATAATTAATGGTAATTAATTAAGGGTTAATTAATTAATTAATTAATTTATTAAGGATAATTAATTTAAATAATAATTAAATAATTAAAGGTAAATTATTTAATGATTAATGGTGGATTTATTTATTAATTAAGGTTGATTAATTAGTAACTAAAGGTTGATTAAATTATTATTAAAGGTTAATTAATAAATGATTAAAAGATAATTAATTAAGATGCTTTGTAGTTAATTAATATTAATTAACCAGGATTAGTTGTTTATTCATAAGTAATTAATCTGATTTAAATTAAACAAATAACTAATTGATCTTACTTATGGATGTTTTAGGATTATAGTGAATGATTGAATTGTTTGATATCCTTGATGTATGCTATTCTGTGATATGATTTGTACTTTTGAGCAGTGATCTGTGACTTATTTATCTGTGATGTATTTATATTATTATCTGTGAATCTGTGAATAAAGATAAGCGTTATAGGATTATACCGCTTATCGATTGCTGTGTTTGGATTGTGATGATTGATGATGTTGCACTATTGTGTAAAACCCCTGGACTACACCATACACACACAAATATGGATTGCATGAGGAAATCAGTTAAGTCAAAGATATTTGAATTAAATACTATGATATGGTTTTAAAGTTGAATTTTGAATCCAAATGGTTTTGGAAATGGAATTGGTTTGAATGTGAAAAGCTTTTGAAAAGGAAGTTTGAAATTGAAATGTCGTTTGAATATAATATATCTTGTTAAGTTTTGAAATTGTTTTGGAAATTTGGTTTGAAAGGTTTATACAAGTTATATAATATATATACGGATTTTTAAATCTTCTTTAAAGTATGTTGAATATATTATTTTGAGAATTTAAATTCAACCCACGTTTATACTTGGAAGGATTTAACTTAAGCAAATGTAATTGGATTTTCCCGAAACAAAAACTCTTAGTTTTCAAATGATAATAACTTTAAAAGAAAGAAAGGATTTCCAGTTTTGTTAAAAAGGGGTTTTCAAATTTGAAAGGGGATTGTTTTTGAAAGCTATAATTGAATCTCGGTGATAGATTTGTGAACTTTGTTTCCAAATTAAAGAGGATCTTGAAGGTGTATCTTTTATATGAAGATTTGGAATTGTAAATAGTTTCGAAAGCTATGAATTAATCTTTGTGGAAGATTGGTGAACTTTGTGAAGTAAATCTTTTTTTTTAAAGATTTGAAAATGGGAATTTGTTTAAACTATTTGAAGAAAGGTTTTGGGCTTTAAGTTGTGACTTAACTAAGATCCCATATATCCATTTGTTTTTAAATATTGCACTCATTATTCGGTTTATCCGGGAGAGGACCTTGTGTCATATAACCCATTCCAAATAATGATACGACATTATGGATTTCATTTGAAGACTAATGGTGAAGACCGAGCATTTTCGAAAATGAAAGGATTACCCATCGAATAACTCTGCAAAGAGTAGCTACGGTATAGAGATCTCCATATGTGATGGGGAGTCCGATCGGGATTGTGAATACCCGGATTGCATGAGCTTCTTTGTGAAGTGCCTTCGGTTATGTTCGAACATGGAACAGACTTGTATGGATGTATGTATGACGTTACACTTTGAGATGTAAAGCTAATTTTTATCAAATGCATTTCTGTTTGGTGGCGGAGAATTTATTCTGTTAGCTTAACACCCTTCCTTAAGATGTACGAGCTCAGAGGTTATGTAGTTGATGGTTACTAGTGATACATTCCCAATTTGGTAATGTGGCATACAAAGTGCTGCTGATCATTTGTTGATCGAAGCATGGCTTTTGTGTAAAGCGTAGCTTTGTGGGCGAGACTGCATCAGGACTTCACAACCCGGAAATGGCCGAAAAAGGAAAGATGTGGCAAGGTCATGAGGGTCGCGCCCTTTAGGGTATGTCATTCCTTTCTGGGAAAGGGTGGTATCATGGTATGGAGCCTAGATACTTAACTCATGTGGTTACTGCAAATTTATTACTTTGTGGTTGTTGCTTTGCGGTTGGGGATCTGAGGATAAAGGTCGCTAATGACCGGGGATGGCATACTCATGTAGTAGTTAACTAGTTACAGAGGTAACCCGGCCTTGCATTGGCAGAGATTCGATTAGGTTCTCGAGGCGTCCCTCCAGAGGCGTACCCATGTGGCCCAGGAAGTTCCTTAGCTTGACCATTTTTTGGAAATCCAAAGAAAAAAATACATGCCCTGTACGGTTTTAGTTGTATAACCTGCCATGGAATGTGGCGGTAACCTGCTATTGAACATGGTAGCTATAATAGGCATATGTGCGAAATGTCTATGCTGGCTAAGATTAATATTATACTTTCGAAAGGTTTTTTGCACTATGCACTAATAATATCAAAAGGATTTCGCGTATCAAGCATGTTTGACTATCATAAGGAGAAATCTCTTCCAATTGTGTGCTTGCATTGTGTGTTGTGCGGGGAGGCCTTATGTTAGTTTCATTTTCCAAAAAGCGTTGCGAATTTCTTTTAAATTCTTTTGTTTTGCTTTTGATAAAGATAAACTGTTTTCATTTTGCTCATACCAGTCCCATGACTGACTTGGAGTTCATTGTTCCCTTTCTAAACTCTGGGTGCACACAATTTTCCACACAGGCAGTCTAGAGTTGGGATTTTCAGATAATCAAATAGTAGGTGTAGATTTGATAGCCTTCGAAGTCTTTGGATATTGCAAATCACTTTTGGATCAAGTTGCTTCACTTCAGCATTGATGGTGGTTCGAGCTTTTGGTTTGGAGATGAAAGTCCATAGGGCTTTGGAGCAATGGTGTCGCAATGTTCTTTCTTTCCTCCTCTCTTGAAGATTAGCATTGAAGATGTTATCTCTTCTTTTGGTGCTATTTTATTTCCGCTATTGTGTATCTCTGATGTATATTGATATCATTTGTATCAATGTGTTGAATCAAATGTTGTTTATCAATGATATATTCATTGTTTTCTTCCGCCATGTTATTGTACTTAATGTGTTATAAGCTCCGGCGAACCAAATTCGACGTTTGAACATGTGGCATTTGAATACGGGTGATGTATTCGGTACCGATTTTCGAAGGTCGAGTCAGGGTCGTTATACGACCCACGCGACCTTCCCTTACCACGCCGACCTCACGTGACTCCTCCCATCTCACAATCGTTCGCGAAGAACGAAGCAGTCGCCGCCTTTAAGTCAAACCCTATCTGAATTGTTGACGACGATCCATCCACTAAATCACCAAACGAACTATACCGATAAACTCTGCTAAGCCCTCTCTACAAAGCTGTATCAAGGGATCGACGATCCGTTGAAGTTTATCAACACACGATGAACGACCATGGATAAATCATCAATTTCTGGACAAACAGTGATTCGAATCGAAAAGCGAATAGTAGATTGGAGATGTGCTCGTCGAGAGCTTCGAATCAATATATAATTCGATATACTTTGAGGAGTTTTAATTTTTGGATTTGGTTTTTGATTTGAAATTGAATTTAGGATTTGTTTATCTGCCATTGGAATGAGAAGTTGAAAAGGAAATGTACGTATAGCCAAATGGAATAAAAAAATGAGAAACAAATTAGGGTTTATAAGGAGCTATTTATAGGATTAGTTGAATAATGAAAGAACAGACAAGCTTTGGTTTGGATTTTGGACAATAATTAACCCAAAAAGCCTGTTTCGCCTCCAGAACGAAAATGGGTAATTCTATATATCAAAATAGATGTTTTCAATATTTTTAAACTCAGTGGAATAGATTTCAACTCCTAATTCCATTGTACTAAGAAGTTGTGTTAAAAAACATCTTATTTCAAATTGATTTCAATTGATTTTAATTAAATTGATTTCTAGGCGTTTTGATCCCGTACGATCAAACGACAAGTCCGTCGCTACGAAACTTGAAATCTAACAATAATTCATTGTTATAGATCCGATGAAACTGGTTTAGTTAAAATCCGAGTCAGTGGCCAAGATGGCTATTTTCACGTTAATTAAACAAATTAATATTAAATTAATTAAATCACTTTTTCAATCAAATTTAATAATTTACAATTTCTATCACTTTGGCTTTACTTAGTAATTTATAATCCTTTAAAACAAATTTCTACTTCAATTCAATGTTAAATATTTTTACCAATTACAATGTTTAATTTCCATTGTAATTAAATCCAATTATTTATAATTAATTCCAATAAATTGATTGATCTAATTTCAATATTTTTATTGAAACCACTATTATTCTATAAATATAGATTACATTCGTTTTACAATTCATTACAGTAATATATTCCAATTTCCATATTTTATTTGTAATAATTACTATAGTTTCTTATATTGAATTTTTTTAATTATATTATAATTTAGAATCTCAATAAATTTAGTTTGTCTTTGTTTCACTCCTTTCATTACATCAATGTTGTCTTACACTTATAATGACCTTCACATACATTTTATTACAATATATATATATATATATATATATATATATATTCACCATTTCATCTTACTTTCCATTAAATTAATCTTTAATTATATTTAATTATAATAAATTCACTTATTATAATTTAAATTCCAATAATTTGGTCAAACTTGATTCCAATTCTTTTTATTCAAATCAATAGTCATATTATGATTGAAATTTACATTGATTACATCTGATTGAATTAGTATTATACAAAGATCAATTTAATCTAGATTAACTGCATTAATTAAGTGAATTAATTGCAACTGATTTTCAATTTTCATTTAACAGATTAACTAAATAGGTAACATATAATTATTGTCACCATTAACCTTAGTTGCATTAATAAGTTTATTACTTACAACCAAATGTTATAATTACCTACCTAACACTGATTTAAAAAAATTTCCTTTAATTATATTATTTCATTAATTAATTCAATATTACATTTGTTTTCCTCTACTCTATTTGTAAACAATTATAACATTTACATTATTTCAATTGCTTGGGATTTCGTTCAAGTTGTTAATAATTAAATTTAATTAGCATTGTTACCTTTCATTTTGGTTAGTATTTCCTTAATAAATCCCAAATTTTTATTTCTTTCAATATTTACACAGAATCTCATTAAATTAACCATTTTTATTTATCGAAAATTTACAGATCGTTACACTCTCCCCACTCAAAACTTTCCGTCCTCGAAAAGGAAAAAGAAGGGAAAAGAGGAACTAAGAAGTCAACATATCTTATTAAAAAATAACAACTAATTAACGTAATTAAATAATCTAAATAAAATGTATAAGTTTATAAACAATTAAACCCATTTTATATCAAGTGAACAAAAGTTTTGAAAACATTTCATAAAATTTTCTAAGTCCAAAATTCACGAAAAATTTCGACAGAGTCTCCGTTGTACGGTGAGGCTTGGGAGAAAATACATATCAAATGATCAATATATATCACGTATTTCAAAATATATATCCCAACAACGGGAAAAATAATATAATATCGCTATAAAACCGTAATTCGAGAATATACCTATTTGTCGGGCAAACAACGCTTAATTTATGGAACCAAAAGCAGTAGCAATTGCTTCTATAACCTTTATTCCACTTATAATCCAAAAAAGTTAATAATTATATAGAAGTGAAATATTTAGGTTCTTTCAACTAATAACAAAGCAAGTCAATGCAACATAACAATATTCAATTGCAAACAACATACGTCTAGCACTTGCAATAGAACCATAACAACCATCACATGCAATCAAAATAATCAACCATCCATCCGTACAACCCAAAACAAATGGTTTGTTCGGGTTTAGACACTTTTAATCGCATAGAACGACAAATAAACTACTAAGTATACTATACACTCAACAGTCTTAGATAAAACTCAATAGACTATTCATGCATCCAAAGCAATTAGAAGTATCTTTTCCCAAACAACCATAAACCAAAACAAACAACATATTCCAACATTATTTAAGTTTATGTTTAAGTATTTCTTTCCATATCATTTATTGTTTGTCTATTTTCATTCATGCAATGATTATTTTCTTTAATTTACACTTATTTCTCACAAGTTCGATCCCTATTCATTCATACAGTACTTAATTCCATTTACTTTCATCCATTACTTACAAATTCATTTCCATTTATTCACATAATGCAATTTTCTTTTCATTTCTTCACATTCATTTATTACATAAGTTATATCCATTCAGTTGTTATAATAATCAATGATTTCTTATTTTAAGTATTACAGACATCGTATTACTGTTTAGTTCACACTTATTAATTTATATACTTGATTTCCGTTAGATATTTATATTCGTCTGTGTATAAGTTCGTTCTTAAGTTTCTTAACCTTTTAATTTACATTCATTTCATTATATAGAGTCATTGACTATTAAATCCATTTCCTGGATCATTTCAACTTTTCCGAAGTTTTAACTATTAAATTTTAATATAGTATTCATTTTAATTAATCACTTTAATTATCAATAGCTTCAAACATTAACTTAAGTTTATAATCATTTACTTACAATAGTCATCTTTCTACTTAGTTTTATGTAGTAACTTTTCAATTATAGCTTACGTTTATAGCAACTATAATATCAAAGTTCTTATTTATAAAGGAATTATATTGAACACTTTCATTAATTTAAGTCTTACTTGTATAATATTCCATTACGTTTCTTATTATATATTTCAACTTTTAATTCTTGGTAAGTTATATGTGTGTTTTAAGAATGCAATTTGAAAGTTACACAGGTTTATCTTACTTATGTCAATTAGCAAAATGTCCAGTAATTCTATCCTCTAGACTTTCATACTTTGGCTTACAGGTTACAAGTTCCAAATTTCTTGTATATTTCATTCTTAATTTAGCATTTAATTTCTTATTTTCATTTAGAAGTTTCAATCATTAAATAGTTAAATTTCATTTCAATAATTAAAACCTCTAATTTATAGAATATTTAAGAAATAAATGCCAGGTTCCATTTCAAATCATTTAAAAATAATAGATAGATGTATATACTTATTACTTGTATATCCAGTTATATCTAAAGCAAATTGAAATTTATATTTGTTTATCAAAATAAATCTGCAGTACAACCACTAAAGTGGCCTTCCCACTTTGAAATACGAAAATGAATATCGATGATTCGTGCACTCATCACCGAAATTATTTTCCAACGATGGAGTAGGTAGTACAAAACTTATTTCTTTTCAAAAATTCTTTAAACAATTCTTTCAAATAATATTGAAATATTTATATCAGAAAATACTTCTAAATAATATTATAATTATATTCTGAAATCATTCGAAAGAAATTTTCGAAAATCCCAGAATTTAAGTTCTAAAATTTCCAATTTATATTTATTTATTTATAAATATTTATTTTCAACCAATATTTATAAATTTCACTACATAACAAACAAATATATTACAACCAAATATATCATTTATAACATTATTATTTTATGTACAAAAATGTACAATAGGCAAAATTATTTCATTTTCCTATATTCCAAAACATATATCGTGTTGGTCTGCTCTATTAAGTGTTTAGAAATCCCTATCGATGTCATAACATCCTATGCACCAACCAGAATTTATAGATACAAAATGGAACAAATCAACACAATATAAAAACCCTTTTATAACACTAATAAATACATTCACCCATATGTATATACACTCAGCGACTCATTCTAGGGCATTACTACCCAAATGAATATGAGTCAGACCCCACAAAGCTAAGTTTATCGCTAAACCAAAGCTCTAATACCAACTGTAACGGCCTGCCTTTTTGGACGTTTTAAAAAGACACACATGTCAGACTCAAACCATTCAAAAGGGCAGATTGTTATGGGGTAAATAAGAAAAAGAGAAAAAAATAAAACAAATACAGAATCTCGCAGTAGAATGACAAAATATGATAATCAAATAACTATAATGATCCTCTTTTTCAAGTCAAATTTAATTTGGTGATTAATATAAATTTTTGGATTTAATTGTGAATTAATTTGAAATTTTTTCAAATTTAAATAAGATACTTGTTTGTTTATTTATATATGTAAATTAATTGTAAATAGAATTTAGATTTGAAAATAAATATTTTGAAAAATAATTTGAATTTGAAAACTCTATAATTTAAAGATAAATTTTATTTTTGGAATTATAATATATATATGTGTGTGCATATCTATATTTTGGAAGTTATATTTTGAATTCAATATAATAATTTTCAAGGCTATTTAAAGCTAAAACTTTATATTTTTAAACAACAAAGATAACATTCTTTCTTTTTAAAATTGTTTGAACTAAAATTGGTTTGTGTGTATATATATATAATTAAAACATGATACATGAAATTAATAAATACATAATACAAATATGAATTTGTGTAGAAATATTAATATACATACAAAAATACAAGTTTAAGTAATTAATACATACAAAAATACAAGTGTAAGAAGAATACAATATGAATTAACAAGTATAAACTAAGTAATATGCAAATATAACAAGTGGCATAATTTTTAATTTGCTTCTAATTTGAATTAGAAAATATATATATAATAAAGAATTAGTGAGAAACTAGGCTTTGTCAATTTTCTTTCCATCTTCATTTTCAAATCAAGAACCTGAGAAAGGAATTAAACCAAAACCTAGAAGCCAAAACTAAGGCAAGGATAAAAGCTTTAAACAAATGCAAGATCAAATCAATATACTTCAGTTTCAAGCTAAAGCAAAAACAAGATCAAATTTGGCTCAGTATTAAAAGCAAGCAAGTTTCAAGATAAGTTTCAGTTCCAGATCAAACAAAATCAAAGGCATATCAAAGTTTAACACTCAAAACAAATTCAAAAGTTTAGATCCTCTGTTCATCAACATTCCTGTGAGTAAACTACCTTTCAAAAGCTTAATTTTGTTTATACCTATTGATGTTGTGATGAATATTTGATGTTGGTGGTGAAAAATGTTTGTATGAATATCTGCATGTATGTGTGTGTGTGTGTGTATATATATGTAGATTTAGCTATGCATGAGTGTATATGTTTATACATATGATTCCGTTCACATTACAGGTTCAAACCACTAAACAAATTCAATCTCTCTTTATACAATCAAATTTAGGTTATGATCTCTAAATGGAAAAGGATTGTAACTATATAATATCTATTTTAAAAAATAATTTCGAGTGTTTAAGTTGAAGGTTTATTTTAAAATTAATAAATGATAGAGATGATCCAAAATAAGCCAAAAATCAATGATTTTCATTTCCTGTTTTGATTTTACAACCAGATTCGAATTGGAAAAACACGATTTTTGATATCCATTTCATGAGTTTTAAGCTTGTAATTCGTGGGAAATTTTGGGTTGAACGAAAAATGGAATTTCTTCGATTTCAGGTGATCAAGAGGTTCCGAAGCCTCGAGGTTTGGGTCGGAGGTTGCTTATTGGTCGAGGGTCGAGGGAAATTGGCCGGTGGGTCTCTAGACCACCGTGGTGGCCATACGAAATCGATTTAGGGTTCTATAGCCTGTAGGTTTCGATGATGAAGACGAGGCGATTTCGACGTCGATGGTGGATCAGAGGTGACCGATCCGGGGGAATTTGGTGCGTGATGGTGTGAAGTAGCTCTAGGTTGACTGGCATAGTTCCAGGTGGTTGGAGGTGATGGCACGGGGAAGTTTTGTTGTTCGAGTTTGGGATCCAGTGGAATCAAACTTTCCCAATTTTGGGTTTCGACGAGATGGGTGGTGGGTTGTCGAGTAGGTCATCGACGAATGTTGGAGGTTACAGCGTCGATTGAAGTGGCTCCGGCACCTCATGCAAGTGCATGTGTGCATTTAGGTGTCTGGGTAGTTTGAGCTCTGGGAAGTAATGGTTTTTGCTCGGGGAAGATAGGCGTTGGGCTTGGGGAAATTTAGGGTTAGGCTCGGGTTGTTTTATATTAAGTTGCCAGCTTTAAAATTTTAGAAGAAAACATGTTTTTCAGTTTTTTAAAATTTGAAAGTAAATTACGTATCAGATTTGAAAATAAAGGAAAAGGTGAGACAAAGATTTAGAAGCAAAGAAAATCAAAGTTTTAAAGCATAAGGAAAAATGATATAAAGTCAAAGTTAGTTAAGAAATAGTTTTTTTAAAAGTAAAAGTATTTATCAAAGTTATTTTCAAACAAGCTTTTAAAGTTTAAATGTTTTAAAGTTAATTGATGGAAAATTACTTGATGTGATTATTTAAAAGCTAATTACTTTGTGAAATTGATTTAAAAGCTAATTTCTTTGTATAATTTAATTAAAGTTAATTACTTTGTGTAATTAATTTAAGGCTAATTACTTTGTGTAATTAATTAAGGCATATGGTTTATGTTAATTATTTAAGACCTTAGTAAGTGGAATATAATTTTTTTAATGTAATTAATCAAAGGATTTATTAATTAATGCAATTAATAAAGGTCTTATGTGATTAATGGATCATTAATTTGTAATTAAAGATTAATTACTTATTACAAGAAACAAAGGTTAATTACTTGATTAATTTAAGGTTAATTACTTAATTAATTTAAGATAATTACTTAATGAAAGTAATTAAGGATAATTAATTAATTATTAAAGGTATATAAATCAAGCGATTAAAGAATAATTATTAAAAAAATAATCTGTAATTAAAGGTTAATTAATTAAAGGTTAATTAATAATTAAGGGTTAATTAACTAATGTAATTAATTGAGCGTTAATTAATTATGTAATTAACTTAAGGTTAATTTATTTATTTGATTAATTAAGGGAAATTAATTAACTTAGGATAATTAATTAAGATGGATAATTAAGGTTGATTAATTAATTTCATTAATTAAAATAATAATAAATGGTTTGTAATTGATTAATGTTAATTAACCGGGATTAATGTTAATTAACCGCTTATCCATATTGTTATGCTTAAATTGATGATGGTTGTGATATGTTATTGTTGTGTGTAAAACCCCTGGACTACACCACACACGCAAATATGGATTTCACGAGGTATTGGTTAAGTCGCAGATATTTGAATTTAATATTATTTTATTCAAAATGATGAAATGGTTTTAAAATTTGAACTTTGAATCCAAATGGTTTGGAAGTGAAATTGAGTTGAGTATAGAAAGCTTTTTGGAAAGGAAGTTTTGAAATTGAAATTTAGTTTGAATATAATATGTCTTGGTTAAGTTTTTGAAATTATTTTGGAAATTATGGTTTGAAAGGGTTATACACGTTATACAATATATGGATTTAAAACTATTTTAAATAAATTGTTTTAGGAGTTTGAATTTAATTCAAATAGAACTTGCCAGGAATACGATAGTTTGCTCATTTTCCATTGTATACTTTGAAAGGCTATAATTTGAGTAAATTTAATCACATTTTCCCGAAATGAAAAGAATTTGTTTTCAAATGATAATGGCTTTCATATAACGAAAGAATTTCCAGTTTTGTTGAAAGCATTTCAAGTTGTGTGTTAATCAAATGGAAATAGTTTTGAAAGCTATGAATGAATCTTTGTTGAAGATTGGTGAATCTTGTTTTCAAATTGAAGAGGATCTTAATGGTGTATCTTTTATTTAAAAGATAAAAGTAGAAATTTGTTTAAACCATTCAAAAGAAAGGTTTTGGGCTAAAAGTTGTGACTTAACTAAGATCCCAATATATCCATAAGTTTTTAAATTAGCGCTCATTATTTAGTTTAGCTGGGTGAGGACTTTATGTCATAAAACCTATTTCAAATAATGATACGACAAATTGGATAGCATTTGAAGACGGTGGTGAAGACCGGGCATTTTCAAGAACGAAAGGATTACCTGTCGAATGACACTGCACTGAGTTGCTTAGGTATAGAGATCTCTATATATGATGGGGAGTCCGTTGGGGATTGTGAATATTTCGGATTTTGCAAGGGCTTCTTTGGAAGTGCATTCAGTTCCATTCAGACCCAGGATGGACTTGTATGGACGTATGTCTAACGTTACACTTTGAGATGTAAAGCTGGTTTCTATCAAATACATTTCTGTTTGGTGGCAGAGAATTTATTCTTTTAGCTTAATACCCTTCTCTAAGGCGTACGAGCTCAGAGGTTATGTAGTTGATGGTTACTAGTGATATATTCCCAATTTGGTAATGTGGCATGCTAAGTGCTGCTGATCATTTGTTGATCGAAGCATCGATTTTTTGAAAAGCATAGCTTTGTGGACGAGACTTCATCAAACCCCACAACCCAAAAATGGTCGAAACAGGAAGGATGCAGCAAGGTTATGAGTGTCACGCCCTTTAGGGTATGTGCATTTCCTTCTGGATAAAAAATGGTATCATCGCATGGAGCCCAGATATTTAACTTATGTGGTTGTTGCAATTTGTTGGTGAATCCCAAGATAAAGGTCGGTGATGACCGGTGGATGGCATACTTATGTCAGTAGTTACCTAGTTAAAGAGGTAACCCGGTCTTATGTTGGCAGAGAGCTGGTTAAGTTCTCGAGGCGTCCCTCTAGAGGCGTACCCATTCGGTGAAGGAAGTTCCTTAGCTATGACCATTTGTTGGAAATCCAAACAAAACAATACGAGCCCTTTACGATTGCAATTATATAACTTGCAACCTCAGGTGGTAGCTATAGGAGGCATAATATAGTGGTACCTAGGCTGGCTAAAATTGATATTATACTTTCGAAATGTTTCCTGCACTATGCACTAATAATAATATCAAAAGGATTCTACGTATCAAGCATGTTTGACTATCATAAGGAGAAATCTCCTCCAATTGTGCGTTTGCATTGTGTGTGTGGCGGGAGGCCTTATGGTAGTTTCATTTTCCAAAAAGCATTGTGGATTTCATTTTATTTCTTTTTGTTTAAACAACTGTTTTTGTTTGCTCACACCAGTCCCATGACTGACCTGGAGTTTATTGTTCTCTTTCTAAACTCTGGTGCGCATAATTTTCCACACGGGCAGCCTAGAGTCAGGTTATCAGATAGTCAGCTAGTAGGTGTAGCTTTTGGCAATCTTCGAAGTCTGTGGACTCGAGATCGCATCTGTTTCACTTTAGCATGATGATGGTTCGAGCTTGTGGTTTGGGATTTTGGCATTGAAGATGTTGTTTTCCACTGATGTTGCTGTCTTATTCTTTCCGCTGTTATATCTATCTCTGATTGTATTGATCATTACATTTGTATCATTGTTGTATCAAATGTTGTGTATCAATAAAATTATTCTTCTGTTTCCACTGTGTTGTTACACCTAATGTTGTTATAAGCTCCGGCGAACCAGACTCAACGTTTGAATCTGCAACATTCGAATACGGGTGAGTATTTAGGTGTCGATTTTCGAGCGCTGAATACGGGTCGTCACAATAACAGTTGATGAAGTCGTTTTATAAATACATTTGATTATTCTTTGCAACACAAATATCATAGTTACATAAACAAGAATAAATAATTAAATGCAATAGAACAACATGATGCAACGGAATACAATAATAATACTAGTACAAATCTTCGTCTTTGTCCTCCAAAAATAAGATCTTCAACCCTGAAATGCTTAGGCTGACCCAAGCGAATTGAAAATACAAAGCACTCGAGTCAGAACTAAAAGACATTATGTAGTTAAATCAATGGTAAATATGAGTGTAACGGCATCGGAGATGTTTACGGGGTTTGACATCTCTTATCCAATGTCTAACGTGGGTGCAGTAACTTAAGAGATGTACAGGATTCACATCTCCTAAGGATCCGTTAAACTATCTACTATGTAGTACAACACGCTATTATAATAGTGTCTACAGTAAAGTAAAGTATTAAAATAGCATTAAGGCATTACCCATATCCCCCTCAACACATTTTATATAATACCATAGTCTATACAGATACTGTAAGCTCCACTCGCAAGTGGGCTATCAGGGAGCACTTTATAGGAACAACATAAAACAAACTCTTAGAAGGCTCGATAGGCATGCGCCATGGAACACGAGGAAATGATAGGGTAGATATACCATTTGCATATCTGAATTGGTGATAACGCATAGCAGCTACTACCGTCCACCTCGAAACACACGCCCAAATCAAAATCAAGGGTGGCCACCAAATCAAATCACAAAGTCAGAATATAATATCAAAGAAGTGTGCCCGATAGGAGGAATGACCTCACTTGGCCTGGTGTGGCTCCTGATTTTAGCCGCATCAAACTGACTCGTGGGAGTCAGGGTCACGTAAATACCTCGTACAGGAATCGTTCACCAAATCATTCTACTTCATTTCTGGAATCTCCACCACGTACACAGTTGTCAAAGTGGTTTTTGGTATTGGCAGAGAGTATGACAATATCCGATCCCGGTCTCTTTAACAACCAATTGCTTATTTAACAACGGATGGTTCTTTTACATTTCAAAAGTCAATTCATAATTTATATCAAAATATTATATTCTCAAAATCATATCACTTTCGAAATCAAATTCAATTTCAAAAATCCCTTTTTTTATAGTAAAACCCTCAATCCAACACTTCATATTCAAATCAAATATGTAATTTAAATCCCAACTTAGGTTATTATATCATGTAACCATATTCACTTTAAACTCGCGGATTTAAAATATAAACACCTCTACTTTATGTAATTGAAATTTAGAAAAATAGTTTAGACAGTTATAAATAGTTTTAAATAGTCACAAATAGTTAAAATACTCTAAAATAATTTAAAATAGATTTAAAATTGTTTTAACTTGGTTTAAGATAGTTGAATAGATTTAAAATAGTTTTAAATTAAAACAGATTAAATAGCTTGAAAATAGATTAATTAGATTTAAATAAAATTAAATGATTAAATTAGTTTAAATTAAATTAAATTGATTTAAAAATAAGTCAAAATAATTTATATAGTTAATATGTGTAACGGGCCGCCTTTTCGCACGCTTTAAATCGACACACGTGCCAATTCAAACCATACGGAAGGGTGGGTTTTTATGGAGTAAATAAGAAAAACAAAGAAGAAAAAAACAAAACAGAATCTCACATCGGAAGGATAAAATATAATAATCAATATACAGTTCATAAAATTGTTTACAAAACATTTGATTCTTCTTTATACAATAAATATCAGAGTTCACATACCAATAAATATCAATGTAGCGGAATACAGTGTGTAGTGGAACCATATAATATATAATAATAATAATAATGAAAGCCTCGTCTTCGTCCTCCAGAAATAAAGTCTTCGATCCTGAAACGCTCGTACTGACCCGAGTGAATTGAAAAGACAAAACACTCGAGTCAGAACTAAAAGATCTTATGTAAGTTAAATCAACAGGAATAAATATGAGTGCAATAACCTAAAAGATGCTCGGGATTCACATCTCCTAAGGATCCGTTAAACTATTTACTATGTAGTAATATTTCGCTATTATAACAGTGTCTAATAGTAAAATAAACTAACTTTTAAATAGCGTTAAGGAGTTACACAATCTCCCCTTAACACAATAATAGTCCCAGTTGTCCATCCATGGATCAGCGCATCTCCAGATCAGGAGACTACCCTAAATACACCACGGGCTACGGGAGAAAACCAAACTCATACAAGGAGCGATCGGGTAGGTGACACAGCACAACTAGGCAATGCCAGGGTAGATATATCAATTACGCATCCGGGCTGGTGGTAACGCGTAGCTGCAGCTACCGCCCACCTCGAGCCACACCCCTAAAAAGAAAATCAAAAGTGGCCACCGAATCAATCCAAAAGTCAAATTATAAAATCGAAGGGATGTGTCCGATCAAAGGTGGTACCTCAATTGGCCCGAGAATCGCTCCTATTTTAGCTACCTTATGCCAACTCACGGGAGTTGAGTCCATGTATTTACCTCAAAGGAAACGTCGCCGCCATCCTACTTCATTCTGGGATCTCCACCGCGTACACGGTTGTTAAAGTGGTTTTCGGAGTTGGCAGAGAGTATGACAACTTCCGATCCCGGGCTCTTCAATAACCAAACGTAATTGTAACACCGCGGTATTTTCAAAATAGTTTATACTTTAAAACCAGAATAAAATATCCATTTCAAAACCGTATAAATTCGATATCATTTCTATTTTAAAACCCAAATCAATATGATCTCATTTTTATTTCGAATATATCCTTTTCAAAAATCATAGTACTTCCAAATATATATATACCTTAAACCCATAGCTTCGAAACATAACTTTCAATACTTAAATGGTTTAATAATAAATTACTTTGTAAAGTAAATTAGCCTTTTGTTTTCTCAAATCAATTCCAAATACAGATTTGAATTCCCAATAAACGATTTAAATTTCCATATATTTCAAAGGTTTAAATATTCTACCATTTCAAAACTAAATTATTAATTCATATATATATATATATATATATATATATATATATATGCCAAATTCACCTTACTGTTATTTAGTTTGAAATACTTACTTAATAAATCCAGTATCCTTTATATACAACTTTCAAATTCAATAATTGAATATTCCACACTTTATTTAGACTAGATATATACTCTTAAATCATCTTAAACCCAGATTTAGTTATAACACCATCTTCTTTTTAAATATAAATTTCAATAAGATCTTAATTAAATAAAATCTCAAATCAATTTCAAAACTATCCTCTCAACTTTGATTTATAAAAATCAATATAAACTCTATATTAGAATATAATTTAAGTAAATACTTATCCATAATATATCTTAAATAAAATCAACTCTATTACTAAACTTACTTCATACTTTAAACAATTTTATGCATAGATTAAAACCAAAAATTTAACTATATATAAAATAACGTTTGTCAAATATCCGAAATCAATATCTCATAAAACCATATATATATTTCTTTACAAAACCATAAAAACATTTCAAAATATTTTTATTTATATATCGGGGTGTCTGTATAAAATTTTCTATCCTATGGTCAGGTGATACGGATATTTATCGTTTCAATCCGTAATTTAAAATAAAAATTACGGTTATATATCATTTCAAACCGCAATCCGAATGAAATGAAAATGCACAATAATTTGCAGTTTATACAATATAAAATACAACATTCATTCATCCAATATCAATCATCAACCATTTATAACAATCATCATCTAATATAAACAATAACACCACTATCGAACGGATAATAACCAACAAATATTAACTAGCAGTTTATATTCAATAATAAATTAAAACTATCTAACTCGCAATTTATATGCAATAATAAATAAATAAAAAATTTAACTGGCAGTTTATATGCAATGAATAATTCAATAACAATTTAATTAAATAAATACGATTTAACTGAGATGATGAATAAAAATATGCCAAACAGTCATAAATAAATTTCTACTCATATCATAAATCAGTTTAACAAACATTAGAAATTTTAGAAGTTGTGAGTGGGTTAAAACACTCACCTTTTGAATTTAAATTGAATTAAAATTCAATTTAAACCCAAAAATTGCACAGTCTCCAAATCCATCCAAACTAGTGCCAAAATGTCAGAAATTTTATTACGATCCTAACAAAAAAAATCGTGCGTGAAACGGAGTTCATATGCGAAAGATACGTACGTTAGAATGATTTGAAATCAAAAATTAAAATAAATAAGCAAATAAAACATCACCACTTAGCAGCCAAACAAAGCCCGCCACGTCACCCTTCCTCATCAAGGCAACATGTGCACTCACTGTTCAAACCTAAAACGCACGAAATCTCCACCTTTTGACCGCCATTGACCATCAATCGCACGACGCCCTGATCCTCCATCAACCACGTCGTTTACCACCAATGCCTCCCTGCTCCGCCGCCTGCAAGGGGTAGGGTCCGGTCGTCAACCCCCTACTGGCCGCCGCCTCCAATCAGGGTTTGGCCGAACCCTAATTGGGTGATTCCAGTCGCCATGGCACCCTATACGACATCTGGCCACCATCGAACGGTTCCTCGTGACAATCTCCACCAAACCCATATTCCAATTCCTCTGATTGCTTCCTGAATCAAAAACGCCCAATTTGTACTTAGGGTTTCAAGATATATGAGCTTTCATCGAGATTTGCCGTTGATTTGAGCACCAATTGCAAAAATAGAAGCTACGCATAGATTCGTATCGATGAGATCTTCGATTCTATAATTTTTTCGAATTTTTTCGAAGAGTTTGAATTTTCATTTGATTTTTGAGTTTTGAAATTGGATCTAGGGTTTGCATCCATTGAGGAAGAGGAGGAGCTGATGAAGTTTTACGCGTAAACAAATGGGAATAAGCGTAGGCTAGGGTTTAGCAAGGTATTTTTAGATAAAGTTGGAATAGACAGATGATCTGAATTATAAACGTGTTAAACGATAATTGGCCCAAAAAGCCCGTTCTGACTTCGGACCGGAATTGGGTCAACCCTACATCAAAATAGATGTTTTAAATATTTTAAACGCAATGGAAAAGGTTTCAGGTTCAAATTGCATCATATGAAGAAGTTATGCAAAAATCAATATTTTTCAAATTGATTTCAATTGATTTCAATTAAATCGATTTCAAGGCGTTTCGCGTTCGTACGATCAAACGACAAGTATGATCGCGACGAAACTTGAAACCCTACAATAATTCACCGATACAGTTCCGATGAAACTAGTTTCATCGAAATCCGAGTCAGTGGCCGAAATGGCTATTTTTCTATTAATTGAATTAAAAATTAATTAATTAAATCAAATTTTATATTTCAATTCTTAAATTGATGAATTTATCAGCTTTATATTTCTCAAACATTTACAATGATTTAAACAATTTTAAATGTCAATTTAGAGAAGATTAATTTATAAATTTCAATATAAATCCTCAATTTCATTATAATTTAATTTCCAATAATTCTATTAAATTCACCTTTCATTCTATTATTTAATTTATCGTTATCAACTGGATGCAATTTACATTGGTTCACGATTTTTTTTATATATTTATATTCTTAAATTTTATCTAAATTTCCATTTATACAATCTTCTAAGTATTTACTTTTCATTGAATTTATCCTATTATCCTGTATTAAATTCAAATATATTGATAAAACTTTATACCATTCTTTAATTCAACCGGTAGTCATCATTTCAAATTATTAATTACAACCATTTAAGATCTTACCATTGGTTTCATTAAATTAAATAAATTAATAATTATTCCGTCTAAATGTCAAATACGTATTATTTAGCTATTTTAATTTCATTTAATTGCAATTATCTTAATTTCAGAAATTAAATTCCAATATATAAATAAACTTTATTTTCATTCCTTATAATTCAATAAATTGTCCAATATGAATAACTTTAACATCATTTCCTTTAAATTAAATCATCAATTCATTCATACACCATTAGCAATACATTATTACCCATTACTACCCAAATTTATGCTAATATAACTTTTAATTAAATTAACTGCAATTGATTACCCAATTTAACTTATTAGACTCCATTAACGTTAAATTACACATATAAATTATCACTAATGGACAAGTGTTGAATTTGATTACCAAAGTTTATTTACACATTAAATAAATAACCTATATTAATAGTCACCTATTTGCTTTCTATCGCCTTTATAAATTCGTTACTTATCAACTCCAATTATTATTCCATATATGCCCAAATTTATTCCATTCTATTATTCAATTCATCCTTACCAAGAATAAATTTAACATTTGATTTATAAACTATTACCTTAATGTTCTTACATTTCATATTGATTTCAATTAACGCAAAAATCAGAGATTTCATTCCATTAAATTGCAATAAACCCAATTACCTAAATTTTTACAATAAATAAATCTCGATTCTCCTTCTTATTATTCAACAACACTATTTAACATTTGGTTACGTTTCATTACACTGATATTTTCCGTTTCACTTTTATCCGTATTAACTATTTTATTTCCACTTATTGTGTAATAACTACCATAATTCAATATATAACGCTAATTTTATTTCATTGCATTAATATACGCCTATTTACATTTTAGATTTGAATGAATGTTATGATTTTCAATGTATACTTCTATCAAATTGAACACATAAATTTAGGTTTTTAAATACTTTACATTCTATTAAATTTACAATATTGAATTTACATTCTATTAGTTACTTCACACTTCCGTTACTATATTAAGAATCATTAAAGTAACGTTTATTATCAATAACAACATTATAATTACTTAACATTTAAATGAACTTTATTTCCAATAAATTCATTGACCGATTAATTTGGTAATTTATAATAATTGTTATCATAACCATTTCATTCAACTTATACAAATTCAGCTTTGACTAACTTTATTGCCTAAATTACACGTAGTTACTTTTATTAAATAAATTACTGCATTGGATAATTAGATGCTTACCTTTATAAGTTTACATTCCCAAATAATATTTCAATTACTACAGGACATTGATTTAATTCAATTTCCTATTTACTATTATTAATTCATTAAATTAATTCACTTTTTTTTTCTTTTTTTCTAAATTAAATTGCAAAAATTAAATTAAACTAACCAATTTTATTTATCAAAATTTACGGGTCATTACAATATGCTCTAAAATAGTTTAAAAATTTTGAAATCATAATAATTAGAAATTTTAAAACAATATTTTTTTCCAAATGGTTTATGTTAAATATGAATTTGGGATGTATATAAATTGTAACGTCCCGCCTTTTCGCATGGTTTAAATCGACGATAAACCACACACGTCAGACTTAAACCATACAAAAGGGCGGATTGTTAAGGGGTAAATAAGAAAAACAGAGAAAGAAAAAAAAACAAAATAGAATCTTGCAGCGGAATGATAAAATATAATAATCAAATATACAGTTCATGAAGCTGTTTTATAAACATTTGATTATATTTATACAATACATAACAGAGTTGCACATACCAGTGAATATCAATCAATACAGCGGAATACAGTGTGTAGTGGAACAATATAATATATATAATAATAATAATAATGAAATCTTCGTCTTCGTCCTCTAGAAATAAAGTCTTCGATTTCTGAAATGCTCGGACTGACCCGAGCGAATTGAAAAGACAAAACACTCGAGTCAGAACTAAAAGATCTTATGTAAGTTAGATTAACTGAAATAAATATGATTGTAACGGCGTCAGAGATGTTTATGGGATTTGACATCTCCTATCCAGTGTCTAACGTGAGTGCAGTAACTTAAGAGACGCTCGGGATTCACATCTCCTAAGGATCCATTAAACTATTTACTATGTAGTAATATTTCTCTATTATAATAGTGTCTATAGTAAAATAAACTTACTTTTTTCATAGCATTAAGGGGTTACCCATATAGCCCTTAACACATAATAGTCCCAGTAGTCCATCCAATATCATAGTCCCTCCCGATCGGGAAGCCACCATAGCATACCACACGGGCTAAGGGAGAAAACCAAACTCGTACAAGGCACGCTAGGGTAGGTGACACGGCACAACTAGGCGATGCCAGGGTAGATATACCAATTACGCTTCCGGGTAGGTGGTAACGCGTAGCGCGGAGCTACCACCCACCTCGGGCCATACCCCCAAATAAAAAAAATCGAAAGTGGCCACCGAATCAATCCTAAAGTCAAAGTATAATATTGAAGGGATGTGTCCGATCAAAGGTGCTACCTCATTAACCCATCAATCGCTCCTGTTTTAGCCACCTTATGCCAACTCACGGGAGTTGGGTCTACGTATTTACCTCAAAGGAAACGCCGCCACCATCCTACTTCATTCTGGAGTCTCCACCGCATACATGGATGTTAAAGTGGTTTTCGGAGTTGGTATAAAGTATGACAATTTCCGATCCCGGTCTCTTTAATAACCCAACGTTATTATAACACCGCGGTCAATTTAAAATAATTATACTTTTAAAACCAAAATATAATATCAATTTCAAAACCATATAAACACGATATCATCCCTATTTTAGAAACCAAATCAATATGATATCCTTTTCAAATATATCCCTTTCTAAAACCATAACAATTTCAAAGTTATAATATTTCTAAACCCAACGCTTGAAATATAGCCTTTCAAAAACATAAAACTTTAAATTTCATAACTTTGAAATGTAACCCCACCACTTAAGTGGGTTAAATATAAGTTACTTTATATAATAAAATAGTTTCTTTACCTTCACAAATTAATTCCAATTTTAAATTTAAATTCCCAAATAAACCATTTCAATTCCATATATTTTAAAGCTTTATATATTACACCATTTCAAAACGAATTCTTTGATAATTTCGTATATATCAAATTCCATTACTATTATTTTGATTTGAAATATTTACTCAATAAATCAAATATCACTTAAGTAAAACCTTTAAACTTCAATAATAGGATATACTTTCAATTTAATTTAACTTGATAATATTCATTTAAATCCTCTAAACCAAAATCAAGTTATACCAATTCAACCCTTTTAAATTTCAAATTTATTAAAAATTCAAATCAATTTTATTCGAGGATAATTTTTAAATACTTAAATTCAAATCAAATTCATATTTATCTTTCAACCTTAATTTTATTTAAGTCATTATAAACTCTATAAATATAATTTAAATAAATACTTAACCGCGTTATATCTTAATAAATCAAACTTTTATTATTAAACTTCTTTTATACTTTAAACAAATTTTATACATAGCTTAAAACCAAGAAATTTATTATATATTTATAAAATAATATTTATAAATATCTGAATCAATATCTCATAAGTCATATATTTCTTTACACAACCATAAAAATCATTTCAAAAATAATTTTATATATATATATTTACACCGCGGTGCCTGTATATAATTTTCTATCCTATGGTCAAGTGATACGGATATTTATCATTTCAATCCGCAAATAAAAATAAAAATGCGGTTGTATATCATTTCAAACCGCAATCCCGAATCAAAATAAATGCATAACATGTAACAACCCGCATATTTTACGACTGAATATTTAAATATTTTATTTAAAATAATTCATCGTTAGTCGGATTAGTGTCCGAAAGGCTACTTTTTGCAAACAGTCGAATTAGGACTCGAGACCACCCCCTTTGAATTCAAAATGACGTTTGCGGCTTTTTTGAGAATAAACTTTGATATGTTTGGAGTTAGTGGAATTTTTCTACTTTTTCACTTAGGGCTTTGGTTTTGTTTCAGCCCATTAGACCCAAGCTTCACCCCTCTTCTCTTCATTACCTCATTTCTATTTCCTAATACTCAAGCTTTAGCAACAATGGAGATAGGAATGGGAAATTAAAACTCCAAACCCTAGTTTCCATTTGCAAATCAAGTTCTAGCTCCAAATTTATAGAAGAAGCTTTCGTAAGCCTCCTCTTCTTCTTCTCCAACTCATTCTCTTACCAATTTCATAAATTCCTATACCTAATTTAGGAAATGTTTCTCTTTTAAGCTTAGATTCAAGCTTTTTAGGTTGGAATTGAAGAGTGATTGTTCTTGCCATTTCTCTATAGCTTCTTCTTCATTTGTTTTGGGTTCAAAGGTGAGATTTTTATCTCACATCTTAGTCTATAATTATCTTCGATTGTTAGGTATGAATTTCTAACACTTAATCTAGTGCAATTGATTTTGGTTTGGATTGATTTGGTGTATATTCCAATTTTTGGTGTTTTGAAATCAAAATCTATGAAAATCCTATTATGGATATTTGGACATTGATATTTGAGGCATATCGAAGAGCCGTTAAAGCTGGGTTGTCGCGTGGCATAAATCCCTAGTCGTCATTTGGTAGTCCGATCGCTTCCGATATTCATTTGGCCATTTCTGGTCGAGGTTTAGGAAATGCTCTGAATTCCAGTTTCAGACATCTGAATCTGGAATTTCAAACATCTGAATTGGCTCGATTTCAAACAGAAAGGAAATAGGCTAAAAAACGCCTATTTCAGACGTCTGAAACATTTGGTTCAGCCGTCTGAATTACGTTCTGGAAAACTTCTAATTTTCTAGATTCAGACGTCTGAACCACCTATTTCAGACGTCCGAATCTGCTGTGTTTTGCCTGCTTGCCTATTTTGTTTAAGAATTCGAATTTTATCGATTCTTGTTGATTACCTTTTGTTGTTATCATCTATTATTGACTTTGATGACATTTTCTTTGGGATTTTTGGAAATATCCATTTTAATGGATTTGTTATCGATTTCTTTGGAATTAATTCACGTCTTCGTATGTGAATTTTAGTGATTGATTGTTTCTACAATCATTTTTGTGATTTGTCACTTTAAAAATATAAAGGTTTTCTATACTAGTATTAAATATCAAAACTCTTCCATTAAAACGATTTCAATACTATTTTATTACAAAGTTCGTCTCTTAAACCGTTTTCCAATCTATTAGTATATACAAACCTTTACCTCACTCGTATGAGAAATCTAATTAAACGGCTTAGTAAAACAAGTGGTATGAAACGCTTGCATTTACTTCGTCGGTTAATTCTTGAACTTGTTCGATTGAATTTCTTGTGACAATTTTTGAGTGGAGACTTACAGTTTGTTCGTAAAAATTTAAGTTAAGCTAGTGGTTATGGGACATGAAGCTAAGCTCATAATTTGCTAGCTTAGTGTAATTGACACTTCTTGATGATCGATGATGATCATTTTGTGATTTAGACTAGCGATATGCTACGTTTCTTTGTCCACGTAGGGGACAGTACCTCGTTTTATTGAGTTTTGTCTCATTTCTTTTATAGGCTAACGACCTATATATTATTTGGAGTTTCGACTCAATTTTTGTAGGCTAGCGACCCATGTTCTTTTATGGAGTTTGACCCATCGGACGTACCTTTGTACTACGTTGTTGCACCAGCTTATCCGGATCATCGGGCCTACCATTGTACTACGTCGTTGTTCCTAATTATTCGAGTATCAGGTTCCTCGAGCGTACCAATATTGTACCACGTCGTTGCACCGGCTCTATGGTTAGCGACCATGGGATAGCGTCCCGTTTGTGATGCACGTGTTGGTGAGTTTTCATGCTCCCGCTTTGTGATAAGCCTCCCTTTTTTTGTGATTTTTGGATTTCTATTGATGATTTCTAGAATTTGTGATCCACCAGCTTTTATGATTGGCATCGATACGATGTCGATATTTGTGACTTGGTGAATAAAACTAAAGTGTATTACATTCTTTTGACCTTTGAGAAGATTCTTGTGATATTGATAAATCTCTGGTTGATTTTCAGTTGCATACTTATCATAGTATGGCTTTATAGTCATCTTACGTTTTTGTCATATCTCTTATTCTATATCAATTTATTTGATATTTATAGTTAGACTGATCCGTTTATTATTTTCTTATTAAATAATACTCAGGTCAGGCCGAGATGTTACAGGTGCTTCTGCTTGACTTCTCATCTAGGATTATTATCCTGACTTTTGGCTAACTACTTTGATTAGTAGTTTTTGGTTGTATACATTTGAGATATAGACTCATTGATGTATACTTATTCTTTTGTATAGCACTTGTAACTATTCTTTTATGATATTGTGGGTCTTGTTTGACCACTACTCTGATATACGCTTTCATGTGTAATATTCATATATGTTTCCGCCTTTGAGATATGAATTTCTGTGACTGATTTATGTTATGCTTATTTCTATATTTGTTTCCGAAGATATTAAAGCCACTTTGTAATAGCTTTGAGTTGCATCGGTATGTCGGATCCTATATTTTTATATGGCATATCGGTGCTCGCACAAAGCAATTACACAGATGGTCGCTCCTCAACAACCTTATTCTCCGTGCTAGTTGACGGCATTACCCTGTAGTGTCCTTCGCTAGCGTGGGTATAGAGGTGGGGCGTCACAGCTTGGTATCAGAGCCAAACTTCAGAACAATGTAGAATAATTTAACAAAGATCATCGTCCTAAGTCCATCTTAAGAGTCGTGCCTTAGGATTTTATTCGGGTCTTTGAACCGTTCTATCCTATTTTCTTTGTGATGCATTGCTTTATCAATCATTATTGTTCGATATTCATTTTGTGAATAACCTTTTTATTCTTCTTTCTTTCTTTCTTTCTTAAAGAAGAGAAATCGTTAGACCTGGCCGTCTCAGCGCCGGTCAGTCTAGTGCTACTCCCCAGGATGGAGTATTTATGTCTGCCCAACAGCTTTTAGATCCCGTGAAGAATGCTCAGGCTGTCGGACCCAATCCAGAACCTACTCACCCTAAGTCTGGATTTGCACGTTTGTGCAGAGACTATACCAACTTGGGTGGGAAGCCATTTAAGGGTTCCGAAAGCGTCATTCAGGTCCAAGCTTGGCTCAAAACATGCGATCACATCTTTACTCGCATGAATCTAATTGATCTTCACCGTGTCCAAGTGGCTTCAAATATGCTCCAAGAAAGAGCATTAAATTGGTATGAGCTTCTTATTTCTGAAATTATTGAAGCGGATCTTAATTGGGAGAAATTCTGGGAACGATTTGAGTTAAAATTTGTGCCAGAAGCTGAGAAGGTGACATTGGCTCGTCGTTTCATTGACCTTGTTCAAGTTGAATCCTCCGTGGCAGACTATGTCGCATCATTCGAGTCACTTTCTAAATACGGGGCCGAATACATAAACACCCCCTTGAAGAAGAACCAAAGATTTTTTTATGGCTAGAACAAAAATCTCAAGAAGCCATTACTTCTAAAGTTAGAAGTTTCTTTTGATCAACTCGTTGTTATCGCTCTTCGACTTGAAGAGGCAGATAAAGAAAGTGATGTTGAAGTTGTAGGTGCCAAATCAAAATTCAACAACAACAAGAAAAGACCTATTAAATTCAAAGGTCCTTATCCCAATAAGAAAGGGAAGCAAGCAACTCCGGTGGCAAAGACTTCTGCCCCTAGTAGTGGGCAATGCTACAATTGTGGTTCTAAAGGCCCTTATGCCAATAGATGTCTGAAACCTCTCTTTTGTCGTTATTGATAAGTTTTGGTCATCTTTTACCTTCATGTCCCAAACTTCAAGGCAAGAAGGAGGGAAAGTTAAATGTTGCACAAGCCCCTAGCAACACTTCTTGTGGTTAAGGTATTTCTCATTCTATCCTTGATGGCATCGTATTATTTCGTGATCAACCTATTCGAGTTCTTTTTGATACGGGTGCGTCCCATTCTTTTATATCAAAGGAACTTGTTGATACTTTTTCTTTGAGTGTTGTTGCTTTAATGACTTCTTTGAGAATTGCGAATCCGATGGGTGGATCCGCAATAATTAGTTTACTTTGTAAAGATGTCGAGATTATTTTGTGTGATTTTTCTTTCCGAGCCGATTTGCATGTCATGCGTTATTTAGGCTTTGGAATGATTTTGGGAATGGATTGGATTAACACTATGAAGCTCAAATCCTATGTCCTGAGCAGACTATTCATCTTTGACATCCTTAATCTGTTAAGCATATTTCTATTGATCTTAAAGATCGGATTCCAACTTGGTTGCATCTTTATATTCTTTAAATCCTCATGATGACGATGACGATGATGAGGAGGATGTCATTTCTCTTATTCACGTTGTTCGTGAATTTTCCGACATATTTGAGCCCGTTTTAGGATTACCACCTAAGCGAGCAATTGAATTCAGAATTAATCTAATTTCTGGAGCTTTACCTATTACTCGTCCTCCTTATCGCATGTCCAACAAGGAAAATGAGGAGATGCGCAAACAATTATTCAAATTGGAGACGAAGCAATTTATTTGTTCTAGTTCCTCTCCTTGTGGAGCTTCGGCTATTTTTGTGAAGAAATCCGATGGTACACTTAGGCTTTGCGTTGACTACCGCAAGCTTAATGATCTTACAATCAAGAATAAGTATCCTTTACCTCGGATTGATGATCTATTCGATCAACTTAGTGGTGCTAGAGTCTTTTCACAATTAGACTTAGCAACCGATTTTCATCAGCTTCGTGTTGCAGAGGATAGCATTACTTTGACATCGTTCCGTATGCGTTATGGATCGTACGAATGGCTTGTTATGCCATTTGGTTTAACGAATGCTCCGGCTTATTTCATTGACCTTATGAATAGAGTTTTCAAAGACTTCCTCGATCGATTTGTTCTCATCTTCATTGATGATATTCTTGTGTATGCAAAAACTGAGGAGGAGCATGAAAAGCATCTTCGGATTGTGTTGGAAACTCTTAGGAGTAATCAATTAAAAGCAAAAAATTTTAAATGCCACTTTTGGAAATCTCGTGTGAAGTTTCTCGGTCATATTATTTTCGAATCCGGAATTTCCGTGGATCCTTCAAAGATCGAAGCAATTCAAAACTGGAAGAGATCGGAGAGTGTGACGGAAATCTGTTGTTTTCTCGAATTGGCGGGTTATTACCGTCGTTTTATCAAAGACTTTTCTAAAATTGTCATGCCTATTACTGGCTTAACAAAGAAAGGTGTTAAGTACATTTGGTCGGACAAATGTGAAGCTTATTTTCAGAAATTAAAAGAACTCCTTTCCGATGCTCCTATTCTTGTGATTCCCGAGGGAAACCAAGATTTTATTGTTTATACCGATGCTAGTCGCATTGGTTTGGGTGTCGTTCTTATGCAAAGAGAAGTGTTATTGCTTATGCTTCTAGGCAATTGATGCCAGCCGAGGCTAGATATGCCACTCATGATTTAGAGCTCGCAGCTATTGTTTTCGCCCTTCGAATTTGGCATCATTATCTTTTGGGAGAAAAATTTATTCTTTACACCGATCATAAATCTTTGAAATATTTATTTTCTCAAAAGGAAATTAATTTGCGTCAACAACATTGGCTCGAATTTCTTGTATCTTATGATCTTGATATTCTTTATACGCCCGGAAAGGGAAATCGGGTTGCCGATGCACTTAGTCGCAAGCAACAAGCCGTTGTTTTCATGATGATATCCGAATGGAATGATCTCGAGATTTTATCCACTTGTGAGATTAGAGATCGTGTATCCGATTTATGTTCATCTCTTGCTTTATGTAGCCTTGAGGCTCATCCTTCTCTTCTAGACCACATTCTTGATGCTCAAAAGCTAGATCCCGAATTGGCTCTTCTTAGCCAAAGTTGTAGGGATAAAATTGGTATTGAAAGTTTGAGAGACTTTGATATTGATTCTCGTGGCGGTATTCGAAAAGTTGGTATACTTATCGTGCCAAATATTAGTGATCTTTATAAAGACATTTTAGAAGATTCTCATCTTTCTAAATTTACCATTCATCCCGGTAGTAGTAAAATGTATACGAATATGAAGCGACTTTATTATTGGGATGGAATGAAATCTGATATTGCTAACTTTGTTAAGCATTGAATTACTTGCCAACTTGACAAGGCCGAGCATCAAAGGCCCGATGGGTTATTGCAACCTTTAAAATTTCAATTTGGAAGTGGGACCAAATTTCCATGGATTTTACAGACGGCCTTCCCCGTTCTCATTCGGATCATGATAGCTTATGGGTGATTGTTGATAAACTTACTAAATCCGCCCATTTTATTCCCGTTCGGTCTAACCGGACCATTCCACTTTTGGCCAAACTCTTTATTAAGGAGATTGTTAAATTACATGGAGTTCCTACTTCTATTGTTAGTGATCATGATCCATTATTTACTAGTGGATTTTGGAAGAGTCTTCAAAAAGCTTTGGGAATGAAGCTTAATTTTAGCACCGCTTATTATCCTCAGTCCGATGGACAAACCGAGCGTGTGAATCATACTCTTGAAGATCTTCTTCGTGCATGTGTTCTTGATTTTGGTGGAAGTTGGGAAG
This sequence comes from Allium cepa, assembly GCA_030765085.1. NCBI lineage: Eukaryota > Viridiplantae > Streptophyta > Magnoliopsida > Asparagales > Amaryllidaceae > Allium > Allium cepa. Next base: position 336,796,744 of record CM060932.1, on the reverse strand, counting down.
ATCATATTGCTCTCGTTGAGTTTTCCTATAATAATAGCTTCCAATATAGTATTGGTATGGCACCTTTTAAGGCACTCTATGGAAGGCCATGCCGTTCTGCTTCTTGTTGGCTTGAGGCCGGTAGGAGGCTGGTTTTAGGTCCAGACTTTATTCGTGATTCCACCGAAAAGATTGATCTAATTCGTCATAGGATGAAAGAAGCCCAAAGTAGAAAAAACATCCTATGCCGATAACCGAAGAAGAAAATTAGAATTTTCTGTGGGAGATCTTCTGTTTATTCGTGTTTCACCTTTGAAGGGTGTTCTATGTTTCAGTCGACCGGGAAAGTTAGCACCTCGATATATTGGTCCATTTTCCATCACCGAATGTATTGGTTCTGTGGCTTAACGCCTCTTATTACCGGCTCAATTTTCTGCTATTCATGACGTGTGTCACGTTTCTCAATTACGCAAATGCCTTCGAGATTCCAATTCTATTCTTGAGCCCGGTGTTGTGGAAGAAATTGAAGTTTCGCCTAATTTAACTTATGAGCAACATCCTATTCGAATTATTGCTTCGGAAGTCAAACGTCTTCGAAATAAAGATGTCCTGCTTGTGAAAGTTCAATGGTCCTCAAATCCTAAGGATTGCTCTTGGGAAACTAGAGAATTCATCGAGCGAACACATCCGGACTTACTTTCTCGTACTCTTTGAGGTGAACTTTTTATTTTCAAATTTCTTTTGTGTTGAATATGCTTTTACGGTTGCGACTTTATATTTTCTTCTTAAATATTACGAGGAAGCAATTTCTTTAAGGAGGGGAGTCTGTAACAACCCACATATTTTACGATTGAATATTTAAATATTTTATTTAAAATAATTCACCTTAGTCGGACTAGTGTCCGAAAGGCTGCAAACAGTCGAATTAGGACTCGAGACCGCCCCCATTGAGTTCAAAATGACGTTTGCGACCTTTTTGAGTGTAACTTTGATATGTTTGGAGTTAGTTGAATTTTGCTACCTTTTCACTTAGAGCTTTGGTTTTGTTTCAGCCCATTAGACCCAAGCTTCACCCATCTTCTCTTCATTACTTCATTTCTATTTCCTAATACACAAGCCTTAGAAACAATGGAGAGAGGAATGGGAAATTTAAACTCTAAGCTCTACTTTCCATTTGCAAATCAAGTTCTAGCTCTAAATTTATAGAAGAAGCTTTGGTAAGCCTCCTCCTCTTCTTCTCTAACTCATACTCTTACCAATTTCAGAAATTCCTAAACCTAATTTAGGAAATGTTTCTCTTTTGAGCTTAGATTCAAGCTCTTTAGGTTGGAATTGAAGAGTGATTGTTCTTGCCATTGCTCTATAGCTTCTTCTTCATTTGTTTTGGGTTCAAAGGTGAGATTTTTATCTCACATCTTAGTCTATAATTATCTTCGATTGTTAGGTATGAATTCCTAACACTTACTCTTGTGCAATTGATTTTGGTTTGGATTGATATGATGTATATTCCAATTTTTGGTGTTTTGAAATCAAAATCTATGAAAATCCTATTATGGATATTTTGATATTGATATTTGAGGCGTATCGAAGAGCCGTTAAGGCTGGGTTGTCGCATGGCATAAATCCTTAGTCGTCATTTGCTCGTCTGATCGCTTCCGATGTTCATTTGGCCATTTTTGGTCGAGGTTTAGGAAATGCTCTGAATTCCAGCTTCAGACGTCTGAATCCGGAATTTCAGACGTCTGAATTGGCTCGATTTCAAACATAAAGGAAATAGGCTAAAAATTGCCTATTTCATTCGTTTGAAACATTTGGTTCAGACGTCTGAATTACGTTCTGGAAAACTTCTAATTTTCCAGATTCAGACGTCTGAACCACCTATTTCAGACGTCTGAATCTGCTTTGTTTTGCCTGCTTGCCTATTTTGTTTAAGAATTCCAATTTTATCGATTCTTGTTGATTCCCTTTTTCTGTTATCATCTATTATCGACTTTGATAACATTTTCTTTGGGATTTTTGGAAATATCCATTTTGATGGATTTGATATCGATTTCTTGGGAATTAATTCACGCCTTTGTATGTGAATTTTAGTGATTGATTGTTTCTACAACCATTTTTGTGATTTGTCACTTTAAAAATATAAAGGTTTCTATACTAGTAGTAAATATCAAAACTCTTCCATTAAAACGATTTCAACACTATTTTATTACAAAGCTCGTCTCTTAAACCGTTTTCCAATCTATTAGTATATACAAACCTTAAACTCACTCGTATGAGAAATCTAATTAAACGGCTTAGTAAAACTAGTGGTATGAAACGCTTGCATTTAATTCGTCGGTTAATTCTTGGACTTGTTCGATTGAATTTCTTGTGACAATTTTCGAGTGGAGACTTACAGTTTGTCCATAAATATTTAAGTTAAGCTAGTGGTTATGGGACATGAAGCTAAGCTCATATATTTACTAGCTTAGTGTAATTGACACTTCTTGATGATCGTTGATGATCATTTTGTGATTTAGACTAGCGATATGCTACGTTTCGTTGTTCACGTAGGGGACGGTACCTCCTTTTATCGAGTTTCGTGTCATTTCTTTTATAGGCTAACAAACTACGTATTATTTGGAGTTTTATGGAATTTTTGTAGGCTAGCGACCCATGTTCTTTTATGGAGTTCGGTACATCGGACGTACCTTTGTACTACGTTGTTGCACCAGCTTATCCGGATCATCGGGCTTACTATTGTACTACGAAATTGTTTCGAATTATTTGAGTTTCAGGTTCCTCGAGCGTACCGATATTGTACTACGTCATTGCACCGGCTCTATGGTTAGCGACCATGGGATAGCGTCCCGTTTGGGATACATGTGTTGGTGAGTTTTCATGCTCCCGTTTTGTGATAGGCCTCCCTTTTTCTTTGTGATTTCTAGATTTCTATTGATGATTTCTAGAATTTGTGATCCACCAGCTTTTATGATTGGCATCGATACGATGTCGATATTTGTGACTTGGTGAATAAAGCTAAAGAGTATGACATTCTTTTGATCTTTGAGAAGATTCTTATGATATTGATAAATCTCAGGTTGATTTTCAATTGCATACTTATCATAGTATGGCTTCATGGTCATCTTACGTTTTTGTCATATCTCTTATTCTATATCATTTTATCTGATATTTATAGTTAGACTGATCCGTTTATTATTTTCTTATTAAATAATACTCGGGTCAGACCGAGATGTTACAAGTGCTTCTGCTTGACTTCTGATCTGCGATTATTATCCTGACTATTGGCTAACTACTTAGATTAGTAGTTTTTGGTTGTACACATTTGAGATATAGACTCATTGATGTATACTTATTCTTTTGTGTAGCACCTGTAACTATTCTTTTGTGATATTGTGGGTCTTGTTTGACCACTACTCTGATATACACTTTCATGTGTAATATTCATATCTGTTTCCGCCTTTGAGATATGAACTTCTATGGCTGATTTATGTTATGCTTATTTCTATATTTATTTCCAAAGATATTATAGCCACTGTGTAGTAGCTTTGAGTTTGCATCGATATGTCGGATCCTATATTTTTATCTAGCATATCAGTACTCGCATAAAGCAATTACACGGATGGTCGCTCCTCAACAGCCTTATTCTCCGCGCTAGTTGACGGCATTACCCTGTAGTGTCCTTGGCTAGCATGGGTATAGAGGTGGGGCGTCACATAACAACTTGCAGATTATGATGATATAAATAAAACATCCATTCATCTATCATAAAATCATACATCCATCACAATCATCATACAAAACAATCACTCAATATCAATATATAACTGATAATATATGACAGGTAATTAACTGGCCGTTATATTCAATAATAAATTAAATAACGATTTAATTTCAATAAATGCAATTAACCGAGATGATGAATAAAAATATACGAAACAGTCATAAATAAATGCATAATCACAACATAAATTAATTTACCAAACATAAGAAATTTTAGAAGTTGTGAGTGGGTTAAAACACTCACCTTTTGAATTTAAATTGAATTCAAATCCAATTTAAACCCAAAATTCCAACAGTCTCAGAATTCGTCCAAACCAGCGTTAAAAAGTCCGGAATTCCAATACGAACCTAGCGGAGAAAACCGTGCGTAAATTGGATCACGTATGCAGAAGTTATAGCGATTAAATTGTTTGGAAACAAAATTTAATTAAAACAAAACAAAAAAAATAAAACTCACCCAAACAACATTGCCACGTCAAGCTTCCTCAAATCGCACGCGTGCACAGCAATTGTTCGAAACCCAACTGATAATAGCGAGAACAACATCGCAGCCGCCTCCTTTCGCACGCAATTCCCCACACTCAGCCGCCATCGCATGGCGCCTCCTCAACCTCGCCCCAAACATCTCGGCCGATCGCGTCACTTACTCGCGAACCCCTTCAGTCGAATGCCACGTCCCCACTGATGTAGAATTTCCAGGCCAAATATTTCTTGACCTAATTTAATTATTCCGCACGATCCAACCATCATCTCGTCACGCCAATCACCTGGATGCACTCCCCTCGGTCCCCTCTTCAGAACAGTACCTTCGATTCGTCGATCAGACGAAGTTGATTTCGACGCGACAGATGGCCGAGATTGTTTCAACCAATTCAGACCAAATCACGATTCAAATCAAAAAAGGAATCATATATTTTTGACTTGCGCTCATGGAGAGTTTCAAATCCATATATAATTCGATATATATTGAGGAGTTTGAAATTTTAGCTTTTAATTTTTGAATTGTAATTGGGTTTGTAATTTGTCTGCCACTGAGGAGGAGAGATAGTTGAAATGTGTGTACAGAAAAATGAGAATGAGGAAAATTAGGGTTTATAACAGGGTTTATATAGGCAAGGTTGAAAAAGAATAGATGGATACAAATTGATATATGCGTTCAACGATAAAGTGGCCTAAAAAGCCCGTTTCGACTCCTGAACGAAATTGAGTCAACCCATATATCGATACAGATGTTTAAAAATATTTTAAACGCAATGGAAAAGGTTTCAAGTCCAAATTCCATCGAAAGAGGAAGTATGCTAAAATCAATATTTTTCAAATTGATTTCAATTAATTTCTATTTAATTTACTTCAAGGCGTTTCAAGCCCGTACGATCAACGGATAAGTCTGATCACTATGAAACTTGAAATCCTACAATAGTTCACCGATACGGATCTGATGAAACAGGTTTCCTCGAAATCCGAGTCCGTGGCCAAAATGGCTATTTTTTACATTAATTAAATAATTTAATATTAAATTTATTTAAACCAAGTTTCAATTCAATTTTAAAAAAAATCATAATTTCTCTCAATTCAAATAGCTTGGACATTTTCCATAAATTAAAGCAAATTCTTGACAACAGTTCAAAGTTAATAAATTTACCAATTCAGTGTTTTACTTCAATTTTCATAAATTCAGTAATTATAAATTTAATTTCAGATAATCCATATTCCTAACCTATCTAGTTATTCACTGATTTCATTTTATGATATAATTATCACGCTTTACCATAGTGCATTAATATCCCTATTTTATTTTAATTTCAAATAATGTAGTAATTAATTTCGTTCACAATAAACTCAATTTATAAAATTTATTCTAATAAATTAACTTGATTTTACTTCAATCCTTTTTTATAATCAATTATTATTCAATAAACAAAAATGTGATCCCTCACCGCTATACCCACTCTAGCCAAGGACACTAGGTGTAATGCCGTCAACTAGCGCGAAGAATAAGGCTGTTGAGGAGCGACCATCCATGTAATTGCTTTGTGCAATCACCGATATGTCAGATAGTACAACATGCATTTGGTTTCAGGAGGAAATCCGACATACCGACACAAACTCAAAGCTACTACACAGTGGCTATAATATCTTCGGAAACAAATATAGAAATAAGCATAACACAAATCAGTCACAGATATCCATATCACAAAGGCGGAAATAGATATGAATATAACACTTAAAAGTGTGTATCAGAGTAGTGGTCAAACAAGATCCACAATATCACAAAAGAACAGCTACAAGTGCTACACAAAAGAATATGGATACATCAATGAGTCTATATCTCAAATGTATACAACAAAAACTACTAATCTAAGTAGTTAGCCAAAAGCCAAGGTGATAATCCCAGATGTGAAGTCAAGCAGAAGCACCTGTAACATCTCGGTCTGACCCGAGTAATATTTAATAAGAAAATAATAAATGGATCAGTCTAACTATGAATATCAGATGAAATGATATAGAATAAGAGATATGACAAAACGTATGATAACCATAAACCATACTGTGATAAGTATGTAATTGAAAATCAACAAGAGATTAATCAATATCGCAAGAATCTTCTTAAAGATCAAAAAGAATGTCATACTCTTTATTTTTATTCACTAAAACAATAAGTATTGATCATTATATCAATGCCAACCACAAAAGTTAATGACACACAAATTCACCAATGCACAAATATTGATAAGACTTATCAATGTAAATCACGAAAATTGGTGAAACTCAAATTCTAGAAATCATCAATGGAAATCCAGAAATCACAAAAAGGGGGAGGCCTATCACAAAACGGGAGCATGAAAACTCATCAACACGTGTATCACTAAATGGAACGCTATTCCATGGTTGCTAACCATAAATTTTGAGCCGAGGCTCCCGAAGACCATGGGTCGCTACCCCACCAAATTGAGCCGAAGCCCCACAGAAACGGGGTTTAGTCTCCTTCGTAGACAAAGAGACATCGCACACTTGCTAGTCTAAATCACAAAAAAAATGATCATCAACGATCATCAAGAAGTGTTAATTATAGTAAGCTAGTAAATATATAAGCTTAGCTTCATGTCCCATAACAACTAGCTTAACTTAAATATTTACGAACAAATTGTAGATCTCTACTCGAAAATTATCACAAGACATTCAATCGAACAAGTCCAAGAATTAACCGGAAAAGTTTTCATACCACTTGTTTTACTAAGCCGTTTAATTAGATTTCTCGTACGAGTGAGGTAAAGGTTTGTATATACTAGTAGATTGGAAAACGGTTTAAGAAACAAGCTTTGTAAAAAATAGGGTTGAAATCGTTTTGATGAAGGAGTTTTGATATTACTACTAGTATTGAAACCTTTATATTTTTAAAATGACAAATCACAAAAATGATTGCAGAAACAATAAGTCACAAAAATTCACATTCGAAGACGTGAATAAAATCCAAAGAATTCGATTCCAAATCCATCAAAGTGGAAATACCCTTGCGACTTAACAGCCACGACTTACGACTTAACATAATTCAACACAAGAAATCAGCGGCTCAACTCATACGACCCCACGGCATACGACACAAGGGATCAACGACTTAAGAAATAACATGCGGCCTAACTGGTGCAAGCCGAGTGACCTAAGCAATGGGTGACATAAGATGCAAGCGAACCAAGAAGCTAGCGGCTTAAGGAGTAGCAGCGGCCTAACATGGCGCGACCTAAGGTTCAAGCGACCTAAGGAGCTAGCAGCTTAAGGAGTAGCATGCGGCCTAACATGGCGCGACCTAAGGTGCAAGCGACCTAAGGAGCTAGCGGCTTAAGGAGTAGCATGCGGCCAAATAGGGCAACTTAACATGGCGCGACCTAACTTGGTGCGAGATATAGCAGCATGCTGGGCGACCTAAACCATGACGCGACCCATAGCAGCAGGCCGAGCGACCTAAGTGGTGCGACCTAAGGGGTGCGACCAAGCCGAGCGACCTAAGTTATGCGAGCAAGCCGAGCGACCTATGTGGTGCGACCTAATGGCTGAGTGACTTAACACATGGCCGAGCGACTTAAGTAATGGAACGACCTAACACATGGCACGACCTAAGCATGGGGCGACCTAACTGCAGGCCGAGAGAAATATGTGCAGGCCGAACGACCTAAGGAGTAGAAGTGCCAAAACTCTCTAAATTTGCAACCGGTCGAGCACAGACGCTAGGGGATTACGCCCATCGGCTACCCGGTCCTATTGGCTCTTCGATGCATCACCAAAAACATGTTCAAACTTCAAAGTTAGGATTTTTAAAATTTTGATCCCAAAACACTAAAAATTTGGATGTTCACCAATTCAATCCAAACCAAAAGCAAGTGCACATGAATAAGTGTTAGGAATTCATACCCAACAATCAAAGATAGTTATAGACAAAGATGTGAGATAAAAATCTCACCTTTTCACAAAATCAATGAAGGAGAAGCTTAAAAGCAAAGGAAGAATCAACCCACTTCAATCTCAACACAAGAAGCTTGAATCAATGGCTTCTCTTTGGATTTGGAGTTAGATGTTGGATTTGCAAATGAACTAGGGCTTGGAGTTTTAATTTCCCATTCCTCTCTCCATTTTTGATGAAGCTTGAGTGTTAGGAAATGAAAGCGAAGTAATGAAGGGAAGAGGGGGTTGAGCTAGAGTTAATAGTTTAGGCTAATGGGCAAAACCAAACCCAAAGCCCAAAGTGAAAAAGTGGAAAAATTCAACTAACTCCAAACATATCAAAGTTTATAGTCAAAAAGATCGCAAACGGCGTTTTGGACCCAATAGAAGTGGTCCTGAGTCCTAATTCGACCGTATGCAAAAAGTAACTTTTCTGACTAAAATCCGACTAATGATAAAATATTTAAACAAAAAAATATTTAGATATTCAATCATAAAATATGCAGGTTGTTACAAACTCCCCTCCTTAAAGAAATTGCGTCCACGCAATATTTAAGAAGAAAATATAAGGTAACAACCATGAAAGCTTATCAACACAAAAGAAATTTGAAATAAGAAATTCACCTCAAAGAGCATGGGAAAGTAAGTCCGGATGTGTTCGCTCGATGAACTCTCTAGATACCCAAGAGCAAGCCTTAGGATTTGAGGACCATTGAACTTTAACAAGCGGAACATCTTTATTTCGAAGGCGTTTGACCTCCGAAGCAATAATACGAATAGGATGTTGCTCATAAGTTAAATTAGGCGAAACTTCAACTTCTTCCACAACACCGGGCTCAAGAATAGAATCGGAATCTCGAAGGCATTTCCGTAATTGGGAAACGTGAAACACGTCATGAATAGCAGAAAACTGAGCCGGTAATAAAGGCAATAAGCCACAGAACCAATACGTTCGGTGATAGGAAATGGCCCAATATATCAAGGCGCTAATTTTCCCGATCGATTGAAACGTACCGCACCCTTCATAGTTGAAACACGAATAAACACAAGATCTCCCACAGAAAATTATAATCTCCTTCTCCGGTTATTGGCATAGGATTTTTGTCGACTCTGGGCTTCTTTCATCCTATTATGAATAAGGTCAACCTTCTCTGTAGAATCACGAATAAAATCTGGACCTAAAACCAGCTTCTCACCGACCTCAAGCCAACAAGAAGGAGATGGGCATGGTCTTCCATAGAGTTCCTCGAAAGGTGTCATACCAATACTAGATTGGAAGCTATTATTATAGGAAAACTCAACAAGAGAAATATGATCTTCCCAACTTCCACCAAAATCAAGGACACATGCACGAAGAAGATCTTCATGAGTTTGATTCACACGCTCGGTTTTTCCATCAGACCGGGGATGATAAGTGGTGCTAAAATTAAGCTTCGTTCCCAAAGCTTTTTGAAGACTCTTCCGAAATCCACTAGTAAACAATGGATCACGATCACTAACAATAGAAGAAGGAACTCTATGCAAATTTACAATTTCTTTAATAATGAGTTTGGCCAAGAGAGGAACGGTTCGATTGGACCGAACGGGAATAAAATGGGCGGATTTAGTAAGTCTATTGACTATCACCCATAAGCTATCATGACCCGAACGAGAACGGGGAAGGCCGTCTATAAAATCCATGGAAATTTTGTCCCACTTCCAAATTGGAATTTCTAAAGGTTGCACTAACCCACCGGGCCTTTGATGTTCGGCCTTAATGAGTTGGAAAGTCATGCAACACTTAACAAAGTTAGCAATATCAGATTTCATTCCCTCCCAATAATAAAGTCGCTTCATATCCGCGTACATTTTACTACTACCGGGATGAATGGTAAATTTAGAACGATGAGAATCTTCTAAAATATCTTTACGAAGATCACTAATATTTGGCACGATAAGTCTACCAAATTTTCGTATACCGCCACGAGAATCAATACCAAAGTTCTTCAGACCTTCAATATTAATTTTATCCCTAAAATTTTGGCCAAGAAGAGCCAATTCGGGATCTAGCTTTTGAGCTTCAAGAATGCAGTCTAAAAGAGAAGGATGAGCCTCAAGGCTACATAAAATAAGAGATGAACATAAATCGGAAACACGATCTCGAATCTCACAAGTGGATAAAATCCTAAGATCATTCCATTCGGATATCATCATAGAAACAGCCGCTTGTTGCTTGCGACTAAGTGCATCGGCAACACGATTTCCCTTTCCGGGAGCATAAAGAATATAAAGATAATAAGATGCAAGGAACTCGAGCCAACGTTGTTGACGCAAATTAAGTTCCTTTTAAGAAAACAGATACTTCAAAGATTTATAATCGTTATAGAGAATAAATTTCTCTCCCAAAAGATAATGACGCCAAATACGAAGTGCGAAAACAATAGCCGCGAGCTCTAAATCATGAGTGGCATATCTAGTCTCGGCTGGCTTCAGTTGCCTAGAAGCATAAGCAATAACACATTCTCTTTGCATAAGAACGGCACCGAAACCAACGCGACTAAACAATAAAATCTTGGTTTCCCTCGAAAATCACAAGAATAGGAGCATCGGAAAGGAGTTCTTTTAATTTCTGAAAAGAGGCTTCACATTTGTCCGACCAAAAGTATTTAACTCCCTTCTTTGTCAAACTAGTAAGAGGCACGGAAATTTTGGAAAAGTCCTTAATGAAACGGCGGTAATAACCTGCCAATCCAAGAAAACTACGGATCTTCGTCACACTCTCCGGTCTCTTCCAATTTTGAATCGCTTCAATTTTTGAAGGATCCACGGAAATTCTGGATTCGGAAATAATATGACCGAGAAACTTCACACGAGATTGCCAAAAGTGGCATTTTTTTTTTTGATTTTAATTGATTACTCCTAAGAGTTTCCACCACAATCCGAAGATGCATTTCTGCTCCTCCTCGGTTTTTGAATATACAAGAATATCATCAATGAAGATGAGAACAAATCGATCAAGGAAATCTTTGAAAACTCGATTCATAAGGTCAACGAAATAAGCCGGAGCATTCGTTAAACCAAATGGCATAACATGCCATTCATAAGATCCATAACGAGTACGGAACGATGTCAAAGGAATGTTATCCTCTGAAATACGAAGCTGATGAAAACCGGTAGCCAAGTCTAATTGTGAAAAGACTCTAGCACCATTAAGTTGATTGAATAGATCATCAATCCGAGGTAAAGGATATTTATTTTTGATAGTAAGATCGTTAAGCTTGCGGTAGTCAACGCAAAGCCTAAGTGTACCATCGGATTTCTTCACAAAAATAGCCGAAGCTCCCCAAGGCGAGGAACTAGAGCGAATAAATTACTTCGTCTCCAATTCGGATAATTATTTGCGCATCTCCTCCTTCTCCTTATTGGACATGCGATAAGGAGGATGAGTGATAGGTTGAGCTCCAGGGATGAGATTAATTCTGAACTCAATTGCTCGCTTAGGTGGCAATCCTAAAACGGGCTCAAATATGTAAGAAAATTCACGAACAACGTGAATAAGAGAAATAATATCTTCCTCATCATCATTATCGTCATCATGAGGATTTAAAGAATATAAATATGCAACCAAGCTGGAATTTGAATCTTTAAGGTCAATAGAAATCTACTTAACAGATTGAGGATGTCGAAGATGAATAGTCCACTCAGGACATAGGATTTGGGCTTCATAGCGGTTAAGCCAATCCATTCCCAAAATCATTCCAAAGCCTAAGTAGCGCATAACATGCAAATCGGCTCGGAAAGAAAAATCACACAAAATAATCTCGACATCTTTATGAAGCAATCTAATTGTTGCGGATCCACCAACCGGGTTCGCAATTCTCAAAGAAGTCATTAAAGCGACAACACTCAAAGAAAAAGTATCAATAAGTTCTTTTGATATAAAAGAATGGGACGCACTCGTATCAAAAAGAACTCGAATAGGGTGATCACAAAATAAAATAATGCCATCAAGGATAGAATGAGAAATACCTTGACCATGAGATGTGTTTCTAGGGGCTTGAGAAACATTAAGCTTTCCCTCCTTCTTGCCTTGAAGTTTGGGACAAGAAGATAAATAATGATCCGGGCTTTTGCAATAGCGACAAGCACGAGGCTTTGAACACTTGTTCGCATAATGGTCCTTAGAACCACAATTGTAGCACTGCCCACTACTAGAGGTAGAAGTCTTTGCCATCGAAGTTGTTTTCTTCCCTTTCTTATTGGGATAAGGACCCTTGAACTTATTAGGCCTTTTCTTGTTGTTGAAGTTTGGTTTGGCACCCATAACTTCAACATCACTCTCCCTATCTGCCTCTTCAAGATGAAGAGCGTTATCAATGAGTTGATCAAAAGAAACTTCTAACTTTAGAAGTAATGGCTTCTTGAGATTTTTGTTCAAGCCATAGACAAATCTTTGGTTCTTCTTCAATGGGGTGTTTACATATTCGACCCCGTATTTAGAAAGTGACTCGAAGGATGCGACATAGTCTGCCACAGAGGATTTACCTTGAACAAGGTCTATAAAACGACGAGCCAACGTCACCTTCTCAGCTTCTGGCACAAATTTTAATTCAAAGCATTCCTGGAATTTCTCCCAAGTAAGATCCGCTTCAACTATTTCAGAAATAAGAAGCTCATACCAATCTAATGCTCTTTCTTGGAGCATACTAGAGGCCACCTGAACACGGTGAAGATCAATAAGATTCATGCGAGAAAAGATTCGATCGCACGTTCTCATCCAAGACTGGACTTCAATAATAGTTTCAGAACCTTCGAATGGCTTTCCACCCAAATTGGTATAATCGTTGCACAAACGTGCAAATCTAGACTTAGAGTGAGTAGACTCCGGATTTGAACCGGCTGCCTGAGCATTCTTTACTAGATCAAGAAGCTGCTGGGCCGACATAAATACTCCATCCTAGAGAGTAACACTAGATTGACGGTGCTGGGACGGCCAGTTCTAACCATTTCTCTTCCTTTAGAAAGAAAGAAAGAAGAAGGAAAAGGTTATTCATCAAATGAATGTCAAGCAATCTTGATAGATAAAATAAGGAATCATAAAGAAAATAGGATGAATCGGTACGAAGACTCGAATTAAATCCTAAAGCACGACTCCTAAGAAGGACTTAGGACGATGATCCTTGCTAGATTATTCTACATTGTTCCGAAGTTTCGCTCTGATACCAAGCTGTGACACCCCACCTCTATACCCACTCTAGCCAAGGACACTACGGTGTAATGCCGTCAACTAGCACGGAGAATAAGGCTGTTGAGGAGCGATCATCCGTGTAATTGCTTTGTGCGAGCACCGATATGTCAGATAGTACAACATGCATTTGGTTTCAGGAGGAAATCCGACATACCAACACAAACCCAAAGCTTCTACACAGTAGCTATAATATCTTCTGAAACAAATATAGAAATAAGCATAACACAAATCAGTCACAGATATCCATATCACAAAGGCGGAAATAGATATGAATATAACACTCAAAAGTATGTATCAGAGTAGTGGTCAAACAAGATCCACAATATCACAAAAGACTAGCTACAAGTGCTAGACAAAAGAATTTGGATATATCAATGAGTCTATATCTCAAATGTATACAACAAAAACTGCTAATCTAAGTAGTTAGCCAAAAGACAGGGTGATAATCCCAGATGTGAAGTCAAGCAGAAGCACCTGTAACATCTCGGTCCGACCCGAGTATTATTTAATAAGAAAATAATAAACGGATCAGTCTAACTATAAATATCAGATGAAATGATATAGTATAAGAGATATGACAAAACGTATGATAACCATAAACCATACTGTGATAAGTTTGTAATTGAAAATCAACAAGAGATTAATCAATATCACAAGAATCTTCTCAAAGATAAAAAAGAATGTCATACTCTTTATTTTTATTTACTAAAACCATAAGTATTGATCATTATATCAATGCCAATCACAAAAGTTAATGACACACAAATTCACCAATGCACAAATATTGATAAGTCTTATCAATGTAAATCACGAAAATTGGCGAAACACAAATTCTAGAAATCATCAATGGAAATTCAAAAATCACAAAAAGAGGGAGGCCTATCACAAAACGGGAGCATGAAAACTCACCAACATGTGTATCACAAAATGGAACGCTATTCCATGGTTGCTAACAATTAATTTTGAGCCGAGGCTCCCGAAGACCATGGGTCGCTACCCCACCAAATTGAGCCGAAGCTCCATAGAAACGGGGTTTAGTCTCCCTCGTAGACAAAGAGACATCGCACACTTGCTAGTCTAAATCACAAAAAAATGATCATCAACGATCATCAAGAAGTGTTAATTATAGTAAGCTAGTAAATATATAAGCTTAGCATCATGTCCCATAACCACTAGCTTAACTTAAATATTTACGAACAAATTGTAGATCTCCACTCAAAAATTGTCACAAGAGATTCGATCGAACGAGTCCAAGAATTAACCGGCGAAGTAAACGCAAGCATTTCATACCACTTTTTTTACTAAGCCGTTTAATTAGATTTCCCGTACGAGTGAGGTAAAGGTTTGTATATACTAGTAGATTGGAAAACGGTTTAAGAAACAAGCTTTGTAATAAAAGAGGGTTGAAATCGTTTTGGTGAAGGAGTTTTGATGTTTACTACTAGTATTGAAACCTTTATATTTTTAAAATGATAAATCACAAAAATGATTGTAGAAACAATAAGTCACAAAAATTCACATTCGAAGACGTGAATAAAATCCAAAGAATTCGATTCCAAATCCATCAAAGTGGAAATACCCTTGCGACTTAACAGCCACGACTTACGACTTAACATAATTCAACACAAGAAATTAGCGGCTCAACTCATACGACCCCACGGCATACGACACAAGGGATCAACGACTTAAGAAATAGCATGCGGCCTAACTGGTGCAAGCCGAGCGACCTAAGCATTGGGCGACATAAGATGCAAGCGACCTAAGGAGCTAGCGGCTTAAGGAGTAGCATGCGGCCTAACATGGCGCGACCTAAGGTGCAAGCGACCTAAGGAGCTAGCGGCTTAAGGAGTAGCATGCGGCCTAACATGGCGCGACCTAAGGTGCAAGCGACCTAAGGAGCTAGCGGCTTAAGGAGTAGCATGCGGCTAAACAGGACAACTTAACATAGCGCGAACTAAGTTGGTGCGAGATATAGCATCAGGTCGGGCGACCTATATGGTTGCGACCTAAACCATGACGCGACCCATAGTAGCTGGTCGAGCGACCTAAGTGGTGCGACCAAGCCGAGCGACATAAGTGATACGAGCAAGCCGAGCGACCTAAGTGGTGCGACCTAATGGCCGAGTGACTTAACACATGGCCGAGCAACTTAAGTAATGGAACGACCTAATACATGGCACGACCTAAGCATTGCGCGACCTAACTGCAGGCCTAGAGAAATATGTGTAGGCCGAACAACCTAAGGAACAGAAGTGCCAAAACTCTCTCAATTTGCAACCGGTCGAGCACGGACGCTAGGGGATTACGCCCATCGGCTACCCGGTCCTATTGGCTCCTCGATGCTTCACCAAAAACATGTTCAAACTCCAAAGTTAGGATTTTTAAAGATTTAAACCGAAAACACTAAAAATTGGGATGTTCACCAATTCAATCCAACCCAAAAGCAAATGCATATGAATAAGTGTTAGGAATTCATACCCAACAATCAAAGATAGTTATAGACAAAGATGTGAGATAAAAATCTCACCTTTTTACAAAATCAATGAAGGAGAAGCTTAAAAGCAAAGGAAGAATCAACCACACTTCAATCTCAACACAAGAAGCTTGAATCAATGGCTTCTCTTTGGATTTGGAGTTAGATGTTGGATTTGCAAATGGACTAGGGCTTGGAGTTTTAATTTCCCATTCCTCTCTCCATTTTTGATGAAGCTTGAGTGTTAGGAAATGAAAGTGAAGTAATGCAGGGAAGCGTGGGTTGAGCTAGAGTTAATAGTTTAGGCTAATGGGCTAAAACAAACCCAAAGCCCAAAGTGAAAAAGTGGCAAAATTCCACTAACTCCAAACTTATCAAAGTTTATAGTCAAAAAGATTGCAAATGGTGTTTTGGACCCAATGGAAGTGGTCCCGAGTCCTAATTCGACCGTATGCAAAAAGTAACTTTTCGGACTAAAATCCGACTAACGATAAAATATTTAAACAAAAAAATATTTAGATATTCAATCATAAAATATGCTGGTTGTTACAAAAAATAGCCTTTGTTTTACCCTTTATTACTTTAGTAATTTCAAATTTCTATCTTTCTTTTGTATTAACTACCCTATTTTCATTTTATTACATTTCTACCAGTATACACGCTAATTGCGATTAACATTCTAAATAAATTCATTTACTTGGGTTCCTTTACTGCACTAATTTTCATTATATCGATTAATACACTATGAATAAATTTACAATCCTATTTAATTCATTATTACATTCAACCTTTCCGTTACAATTCTTAAATACTTCTGCTTTTATTAATTACCGTTAACTATATTATTATTATTCCATTAGCTAATTAAGTAATTACATTCGTTTCTTACGTTTCAACCTCATAACTAATTATAACAGATTCCATTATCTCACTTGACCTTTCCTTTCAAATTTTCATTTATTAAGTTTTACATTAATACCTATTTATTTCCATTCCTTAAATTTACACTTAAGTTTATGTTCTAATCGACTAATTGTCATAACACTGAATAAAATTTACGTTATTCCAATTATTATCCAAATTTACATTAACGTAAGATTAAATTCAGATTTATTGCAATTTCATTACTTATTATAATTACTTACATCATATGCATTCATTCTATTACCCTAATTCAGACATTAATTCATATATTTATACAATACTTACATTTATTTACTTAATTTGCATTTATAACTAAGTCCTAACATTTAAATTTATTTTCATTAAATGAAATTTCCTTCCATTCATTTATTATTAACTTCAATTAGTGTTGTTTACCATGTATTAACATTATTGCCTAAATTTACATGCAGTTACTATCAATCAATATATTATTGCATTAGTAAATAAAATGCTTACCTTTTATTACTTATTTTAAATTTAATACCCAAATGCAACAATTTACACTTTCCATTATTATATCAATTTGAATTCCATTCTAGTTAATATTTTTATTAATAATTCAATAATTCGACATTACCATTTGTTTCTTATATTAAACTTATAACCACGTATGACAATCTACATTATTTCAATTGATTGCAATATAAATTTAAATTGTTAATTTTTAATTACAATTGCTACATCTAATTTTTAACATTCTCTCCAATATAAATTATAAGATTTTTATTTCTTTCTAAATTTAATTAATAATCTTATTAATTAATCATCGAATTTTACGGGTCGTTACACTCTCCCCCACTCAAAACTTTTCGTCCCCGAAAAAGAAAAGAAGGTAAAAGAGGAACTTATAAATCAATATATATTATTCAAAACATTATATTCATAAAAATAAGTTTACAGAATAGGATAATTTAAATAAAATATATAGATTTAAATCAAATTAAATCTTTCTATATTCAAATTAATAAGGTTTGGAAAACATTTTCAAAATATTTTCTAAGTCTAAAAATTAAAGAAAATTTTGGCAGTCTCCTTTGTACGGAGAGGCTCAGGAGAAAATATAATATCAAATATAAAAATATACAACATATATTTCAAAAATATATATATCCCAACACGGGAAAAAGAATAATATAATAGCGCTATAAACCGTAATCCGAAAACGTACCTATTTGTCGGGGAATTATGCTTAATTATGGAACCAAAAGCAGTAGCAATTGCTTTCATAACCTGTATTTCACTTATATAATCCAAAAGAATTAATAACTATATAGAAATATTTAAGGTTGTTTTAACTACAAACCAACAATCAATACATACAACGATCACTTGCAACCAGGTATACAACCATCATATAAAAATCAACACAAATCAAACATTCATTCATATCAAACAAACAAATAGTTGTTCGGGTTCAAACTTTAAATTGTACGGAATGAAAAATAAACTACTAAGTGTACCCTTCACTTAACAGTCTTAGGTGAAACTAAATAGATTATTTGTTCATCCAAACAATTTTAAAGTATCCTTACCCAAACAACCATAAACCAAATCAAACAACAATTTCAAACAACAAATCAAATTTACTTATTATTAATTTCATTCATACATTAGTTGTTTGATTTCTTTTCTTTCATATAATGATTTATCTTTTTATTTTACATTTATTTCTTACCATTTTATTTAGAAATAACATCAACTTATTGACTTAAGTTAAAATTTCTTACTTACAATACATGCCTTCCATTATATTTAATTAGTAGTATTTCCATTATACTTAAGTTTATAACAACTACAATACCAAATTCTTATTTATTAAAGAATTTCATTGAACCTTCCTATTACAAAAGCTTTACTTGTATAATTTTCCATTACAAATCTTTAACATTTTAACTTTTAATATTCGGTAAGTTATATATATATATATATGCTTTAAGAATGTAATTGAAAGTTATACAAGTTTTTCTCAATTCTTTTAATTAATTAAATGTTCAATAATAATATCCTTTGTTTTTTGTTACAAAATTAAATTTTATTTTTATTTAATTTATAACTTAATATTAAATCTCTTATTTCCTTTAGAGGTTTAAATTTATTAATCGCCTACGTTCCAATTCACTACAATAATTAAAGCAATTAAATAACGGAAACTTAAGAACTAAATAATGGGTTTAATTTCAAATTATTTTAAAATAATAGATAAATGTACACTTACAACTTATATATCTAATTATATTTAAAACAATTTAAATTTTATATTTGTTTATCAAAATAAATCTGCAGTAAAACTACTACAGTGGCCTTCCCCCTTCAGAACTCGAAAATGAAGGTCGATGATGCGGCCGCCATCACCGAAATTATTTTCCAGCGATAGAGAGGGGAGTATAACTTATTTCTTTCCAAAATTTCTTTTACAACAATTCTTTCAAATCATATTGAAATATTTATATCAGAAAATACTTCTAACAATATTATTATTATATTCCAAAATCATTCAAAAGAAAGTTTCAAAACCCCGGAACTTAAGTTCTAAATTTCCATTTATTTTATTTTATTTTAAATCTTATTTCAACTAATATTTATAAATTTCACCACCTAATAAACAATATATCAAAACCAATATATATATCTTATTTATAAAATTTTAATTTATATATATATATATATAGAAAATATAATAGGAAAAATTATTTCATTCACCTATATTGAAACAAATATTGTGTCGGTCTGTCCTATTAAGCGTTTAGAAATCCCTGTTGATGTCATAGCATCCTATGCATCAACAAAATTGATAAATACAAAAGGGAACAGATTAACACAACATAAAAACCTTGTTATAACACTAACAAATACTCTCTCTCATATATATACACACTCAGCGACTCCCATAGGGTATTACAACCCTATTAATAAAGAGTCAGACCCCACAAAGCTAAGGTTTATCACTAAACCAAAGCTCTGATACCAGATGTAACGTCCCGCCTTTTTGTACGGTTTAAATCGACGATAAACCACACACGTCAGACTTAAACCACACAAAAGGGCGGATTTTTATGGGGTAAATAAGAAAAAGCAGAGGAATAAAAAAACAAAATAGAATCTTGCAGCGTTACGATAAAATATAATAATCAAATATATAGTTCATGAAGCTGTTTTATAAACATTTGATTATATTTATACAATACATATCAGAGTTGCACATACCAGTGAATATCAATCAACACAGCGGAATACAGTGTGTAGTGGAACAATATAATATATAATAATAATAATGAAATCTTCGTCTTCGTCCTCCATAAATAAAGTCTTCGATTCCTGAAATGCTCGGACTGACCCGAGCGAATTGAAAAGACAAAACACTCAAGTCAGAACTAAAAGATCTTATGTAAGTTAAATTAACTAAAATAAATATGAGTGTAACGACTCAGAGATGTTTACGGGATTTGACATCTCCTATCCAGTGTCTAGCGTGAGGGCAGTAACTTAAGAGATGCTCGGGATTCACATCTCGTAAGGATCCGTCAAAACTATTTACTATGTAGTAATATTTCTCTATTATAATAGTGTCTATAGTAAAATAAACTTACTTTTTTCATAGCATTAAGGGGTTACCCATATAGCCCTTAACACGTAATAGTCCCAGTAGTCCATCCAATATCATAGTCCCTTCTGATCGGGAAGCCACCAAAGGATACCACACAGGCTACGGGGGAAAACCAAAATCGTACAAGGCGCGCTAGGGTAGGTGACACGGCACAACTAGGCAATGCCAGGGTAGATATACCAATTACACTTCCGAGTCGGTGGTAACGCGTAGCAAGCAGCTATCGCCCTCCTCGAGCCACA